>FR990101.1:16785833-19687500 GCA_905404275.2 Hedya salicella | reverse complement strand
GTCCAGGGGAAGGACATAGGCTTCTTTTTATCCCAAAAAAATACCCTTATCCACGATAAATGAATTTAAGGCGGACAAATCGTACGTTACGCTAATACGCAAAAACTACATAACAGATTTGCGCAAAATTCTGCAGTAAATATAGCTTAGATATCAGAATAGGACATAGGCATACTTTTGAGGGTATTCATTTATAAAAGGGGTTTTTTTAACAATAAATGGTAAAACATGACCTTTTGTTCACAGTGATTGTGTCATTTTAATTCCTAAATAGTGAATTAACAATTGGTAACCTAGCAACAGTAATACTACCTACACGATTAAGCAAAAAACTCACCTTCCGTATATGACGTATCATACAAATAAGAGTGTATCTTAATATAGCCGGATAATAGCCCGTTGTACATTTTGGACTTGCGATCATCTCCGAATGATAAACATTTTGTTGCAAAAGTAGGGTTTATAAATAAGACAAATACATAAAACGGGTTCTTTGTAACAATAGATGGAAAATTATCACTTTTTGTTAACTTTGACTTTTTTATTCCGAAGAAATAATTGCTTTGAAACCAATATGACACGTTAGTACCTGTTTGCGTAACTGGATGGCGTTATTTGTAAACACTTTTTCGTTCTTTATGTTTAATAATTTAGGTAATTTTTGCATCATAAAAATCATCATCTTTCACGGCTGAAGGAAATTCAAGAAATATTAATCATTTTTTGAAATGGCATGTAAATTTATATAGCATCGCGACCGCATAGGAAGAATGAATACAGATGGTCATCGCTAGATGGAGTAACTGTACCTACATTCAAACAGTATTTAGAATTTTTGTCTGTTTGTCTCATCGCATCGCCTGAAAACGGCTGAACAGATTTTGATGCAAACCCTACTAATTTGTCGAGAAGAACCCCGGCCAGGTTATACATTATAAAAAATCAATTTCTATAAGGCAGGTAGCGACTACACTCGATTGAGTTAAGTTTGCACCTAAATCTTATCGCGCTACTTAGGAAGGCGGTGCAAACTTCTTTGAAATGTGTACTACGAGTAATACGACTATCGAGTATCCTGCTAAACTAACATACATAAGCAATAGCTAGACATAAATAAGCAATTGAAGTTTTTACCAAATTAACTCTAAGTTAAGAAGAGGGGGTACGGATATCAATACATTTAATTGAATAATTGATTTATTAATTACAACAAAATTAAACGACAATAAATTAATTGCCACACATTGCACAGTACCATCTTCAGACCAAGTGCGAGTCGGGCTCGCGCACCGAGGGCTCCCTACAAAATATACGCTACAAACGGCCGTATCTATGAAAATCCAGTGTTAGCTGACCCCAAATCCTAAGCAAAATGTATGCGGTGTTCGATCATTTTATACTGGTTACTGATATAGACAGAAAGACATAAAATTATACTGTTTTTACAATTTTTTGTTATAGAGGCAGAAATACATCACCTGTGAAGATTTAAACTCTCTAGCTATAACACTTATCACGCAGTGGACAGACAGACAGACAGACGGACATACAGACGGATAGCAAAGTTTTAGTAATAGGGTCCCGTTTTACCCTTTGGGTACGGAACCCTAAATATGATTTTACATAGTCATGTAGTGGTAAAATCAATACACATATCAACAGCGTATAATTGCAAAATTATCTTCTATCTATATATATAAAAAAAGTCTTGCGTTACTGACCTATTGACAGACAATTCACAGCCTTAACCGCTAAAAATATAAGCATGAAAGTGTGCAGACTGAGGACTGTAAAAGCAGTCTGAACCCCTTTCGATAGCTTTAAGAGCAGTGTAGGTGAAGTGGAGAATAAGAAGTCACAGTTTATATCGAAATCCCGTTCCTAAACCTATACTTAGGCTTCCTATTTTAACTATGATATCTATCTGACTGAAGCTAATTCACTTGACGATTGTTTCTTGTAAGTATTTCCAATGGCTTGTAAGTAGTACCGATAACTTAGTAGTAACGACTGAATAGTACGTGGACTATTTCTATATTTGTGTGTTTATTTGTATGGCACACATAGTGGAGTTATCGCCAATAGAATAGTGTACGGTTCTCGTAATCTAGCTTCTTCTCTCATAAAATTCACCATCAGCATGACATCGCTTTCGCGCCTCGGTTTGTCAGCTGAGTAGGTATACCACTTTGATTGCAAATTCACTGTTAGCTTATCGTGGAGCGATCGCAGGACTTCTGAGCTATACTGCTACTGCTTTCATGGGTATCGACGAGTTGTAGTGTAGCCATTATCGTTCCGAGCTTAAGCGAGAACGAACAAATGTCTTGCGCGCTGTCGGTGAGCTTGGGCAGCTCACGGAGGTTTTTATATTCCAGCGCCGCAAGAGTCGCCGTGTTGCCGTAGCATTCTTCTAACTTCTCCATGATGAGTTCCGGCTTGGCACCGGATATGACGAAATCACTTATCGCCGTATTTTTCAGGTTTCGGGTAGCTGTCTGCAGTCGCGCCGTATTTTCGCCCGGCGTGTAGTACGGCGCAGTGTCCGTATATACCTGCTTGAATGACAGCCATTGCCATCGGGTACCTGTGAAGACTGGTAGATCCACCGTTTTCCTTGTATGGGGATCTTGCTTGGTCTCGACCTGCCGGCTTGTATTCTTATCCGTCGTGGCACTCGCGTTGTCCTCTTCTTCACTAGTTTCTAGCTCCGCTTCCAGCGTTACTAGTTTGGCTGCAGCTAGCACTTCCCGCGCTTTTGCTAATTGGATTCGCCTCTCCTTTGTCGACTTCCGCGATGAGGCCTTTGATTGCGCCTTTCTTGGCGCAATGGCTTTTTCGACCACGGTACTCGGTGCCATCGCCGACCGTTGTGCGTCTTATTCTGACGACGCTACGACATCGGCGGGGGCTCGTGCTTGGGCCGGGACTAGGGCCCGCCTGTTGCACGTTGCAGTAGAACTCCGGAGCTGGAGCCTGCTGTGCGCCAGTAGGCGCGGGCAAGGCTTCAGGGGGCTGCGCCGCCGCCAGCCGCTTCCGCCCAGCACCAGTAGGCGCTTGCGGAGGTGCCAACGACAGTGCAGTAGCGCCGCTTCTCGCAGCACTTCTCGTGAGCCTCGACGACTCGGAGGTCTGGGTCGTGGTCGTGTTTTCGGAGCTCTGCTCGGAGGTATTGGTAATACCGCCAGGGGTGTCGGTCGTCCTTACTGACGACGGAGACGGACTTTCGTTTGTTTGTGACATCTTATTCTTTTGAGCTTAGGATCAATCCGGCTCGAAGTGACCAATGTGCAGACTGAGGACTGTAAAAGCAGTCTGAACCCCTTTCAATAGCTTTAAGAGCAGTGTAGGTGAAGTGGAGAATAAGAAGTCACAGTTTATATCGAAATCCCGTTCCTAAACCATTACTTAGGCTTCCTATTTTAACTATGCTAATTCACTTGACGATTGTTTCTTGTAAGTATTTCCAATGGCTTGTAAGTAGTGCCGATAACTTAGTAGTAACGACTGAATAGTACGGGGACTATTTCTATACTAGAAATAGTCCCCGTACTATTCAGTTATCATCAGTTGTCATCGGTTGTTATCGGTACTACATACCAGCCATCGGAAATACTATAGAAAAAGTTATTATTCCGAAATAATCGTCAAGTCAATTAGCTACAGTCAGATAGATATCATAGTTACAATAGAAAGCCAAAGTATTGGTTTAGGAACGGGATTTCGATACAAACTGTGACTTCTTATTCTCCACTTTACCTATACTGCTCTTAAAGCTATCGAAAGGGGTTCAGACTGCTTTTACAGTCCTCAGTCTGCACTAGGTGCTCCGTCCACCTAATCGGGGGCCGTCCCACGCTGCGCTTTCCTATGCGTAGTTGCCACTCCAGGAAATTACTGCTCCAACGCCTATCCGTTCTCCGGACTACATGCCCCGCCCATTGCCACTTCAAACGTGCAATCCTACGTTTAACTTATCTATTGTCTTAAAAATAAAAATACTTATGCACATACTATCTATGTAGAAAAGAAGTTACGCCTGGTATTTCAGTGAAGGAAGTTATAGGCGGGTTACCAGGCCCCTCTCAGCTGTACTGGCAGCCGCATCGAAGTTTGTTTTGCAAAGCACCTCAATCTTTAACAACTAACCCAGGAGCATCCCGGTAAATACGTCTTTAATTATTACTATTCTAAAAAGAATGCTTTATTTCGATGTCACTTAGGTAAATAAGCTATTTAGAGGTCTATATATGTAGAATCTACTATGGTAGATTATATTTTTTATTTGGTAGGCCTCTTATTTTTTTTTCATTGCAATACGAAAATACTTTTTCATTATGTAGGCTATAAATTGCATCTGTATGCGGATGAAGTCACGAGCAGCGGCTAATCGTATTATAAATGTGAAAGTTTGCGCCGATGTATGTAAGTTCCTCTTAATTTTAAAAACTACTGAATGGATTGGAAATAAACTTTCCAGTGATCTTGTTTAGACAGTGTAAATTGAATCTCTATGAGGAGGTAGTCGTGGGAAACAGCTAGTTCTAAAATAGTTTTGAGAATTTTGACGTTGTTTACGTAGGACTTTAAGGGTAGGTTATAGTGACAATGAAAAGCACCCCGACCCATACATAGAAGATTGAGTACCTAATTTTTTTTATCACAGATACTATATGGAGCTGTAAAATCCCTTTCTCAATAGTAAAATATAAAATAATCGCCGGGTATGAACTACTCTTCAAACTTACTTCCGAGAATGTCATTTCCGTCCATCATTCTATAAAACGAATATTTCAGATTCTATCCGACAGTAGCCAAATTCCCTTCTTAGTGCTCACGGACGGGCTGTAACTCTTTAATCAATTGATAAATTCATGCGTTACTTTGCGAAAGTCCATATTAGATCAATGAAATATAGTCCCTTTGTTTTTCCACGATATAGTGTCTTGTTAGATGCACATGCGCATGCTTTCATGCAGTTTCCACAAGAAGAAAAATTTGCAAGCAAATACAACAAACCACCAGACACAGTATAATCCTCGACATGTGTTTCGCCTCTATACGAGGCATCATCAGGAGATGCAGGAGATATTGACGGTACAGAGCCCACCCGAGAAATTGATAGAGTTTGTTGTATTTGCATGCGTTTTTTTGTGGAAACTGCGCATGTGAGAACAATTTAGTGTCATATCTAACCAAGACACTTCTTGGAAATACAAAGGAATTACAATCCAATAATCTAATTCTTTAATCGCCTGGAATCTAGACCAGCTCCTTTGCTAAATACGGTATTCCCGCTACTAGCGTCAGAAACTTCCACTTCTTATTCGAATATTCTTCGAAGTCAAATTGTACAATTTACAAAGTGGTGCCACGACTTTATCCAATGGAAGCGGATTCAATTTAAAAATATTACTTCATCAAACACAATTTCACTAGATTTTCAAAAGTAAATGGAATCTAAAAATGCTAGTAAGTTTTGGTGTGGATTAAAGTTCGAATTGACTCGAGTGTGGCGAGTTGTGAGGCGTGACTGCAATACAGAGAAACGTGTGGGCTGTGGGGTTAACACACGGAATGATAAATGTACTGGAAACCGACGTGGGGACAGGTAAATATGTATGTTGAGATGTGTTGAGACAAAACGTTTTAACACGCTTTTATTAGGTCGACGTATATCTAAAGTGACTATGTATTCGAACCTTTCACCCTCTTCTAATAGGCTTATGTCCTAAAAGAATAGAATTAATCCGTTAGTTGGATTATCAGAAAATATTAGACACGTATTTTTTCTTTTGCCAGTTAAACAAAAAATGATGAAGATATAGCCCGTTAAAGTTCTCCGAGACGTCACGCCGAGCGTCCGTTTTTCGCCCGGGATGACGACACGCGCCCCCGCTCTCAAACTTTGACACGCTTTGTCCCTGTCTTTTTTTTGATTGACAAAAGAAAAAATATGTGTCTAATATTTTTTGATAATCTGACAGACTAATTAAAATAATTTTTTTTTTATCCAGGAATCTATCCTGTCGTGGTGTTCTCATTCCACTTGGTAATAGGCGTGAAGGTCAGACGGTCCAAAATCAAAATCCTTTTTAGTGTGTCAGTTAGGTAATAAAGAAATATCCAACACGTATTTTTGCTCTAATAAATTAAGTAATTGAAAATTAGGACTGGTGGCTCGTGACGTCATAACTAAGTACAAACTGTACCTAGGCGTGATGAAGTGCGACATTTTGACTGAACTTGTCACCATAATTTTTGATTACGTACAAAAAGAAAGCATGACGGACTAATTATTAAAAAATCATCATCCCTATTATGCATAGTTCTGATAACAATACATGTTGATGTAATCGAGCTTATGATGATGCTGAGCTGATGATGGAGCCAGAAGACAGACACTGGAACTCTATGACGGATCAATATATGCATTGTATCCGTGATTGGGCTTATTATAATGATCTTAGGATGTACTTTGGCCATGAATAGTTTTCAGGGTATGAACTTGTATCTAATTGTAGCGTGTATTTTTTTAAGTATCTAATTGTCTTTATATATTTTATATACAATACATGATACATTTATTTTTAATTACACTTTTTGGGTACATTTAGGTACGGTTGTGTTAGCGCAACAAAACAGTATTGTTTAATAGAAACTTTTGTACGTGCTTTAAACACTCGCAACTTATTTGCGCAAGTTTAACACTTCTACAACTCATGTTGCAGTTTTTAACAAGACTAATCAGAAAATAACGAAAATATAATGAGTCATTATCATTAGTGCCTTTTTGACTTTCGTGCTACTTATTACCTTATTAGTAGTAAAAAAAAAAATGTAATTCATAAATGCGGTAAAAAAAAGTTTACCCTTCCTCATTCCCTTACCCAGCTAAATATAGCGACTTCAAAAACTATCACATTATATCAAAATACGCGAATCTAAATTAAATAAAAAGAAATCTAGACACACGGTAGCGTGTCCAGCTAAGTTCAAAGACAAAGGAACTGGCGACACAGCAGCCGTGTGTAACATTGCACGAACCATTTGGAGCTACTTTTGACCCGTTCAGAACTCAAAATTTATTCAACCTACATACATGAAATTTGGTTCATTTATTAAATCCCCTTAGCTCGTCAGGATATAAAAAGTCTATAAATTGAGCTGACACAGTTTATATTATATTAACGTTTTAAAATCGGCATTTTTATGACAGTCTTATAAATCAAAAACCTAACCCACTTCCACCTAGAAATTTGATATTTGATATCAAGGTAGACTATTGGACGTTCACAAAGGAAGAAATCTGCAAACTGAAAAAATGAAGATTGGTCCAAGTTCGTAATTAAAAAAAAAATGTATGTTCGTATAGAAAGTAACAGTATCGCACCAAAACACAAATATGAAAATCAAGCCAAGGTCTCATGTTCCACGAAAAAAGTGATATCTTAAAAGGTGCTAATTCTGGAAATAGATCGTTAACACTAAAACCAATTTATTGCCGCTTAATGCATTTTGAACAAAGGCTCAGGAAAAGAAAACTGGCAAGTTAAGGCTTGGCTTATTTTTCACATTTATGTTTTGGTTGGATATGATTTATAGCTTGCTTTTTAAAAAGCGTCAGATATAAACTAAATTTCATGACGTCAACGAGGGCTGCTCAAACATTTGCGCTCCCTAATGCGCTACCTTTGAGTTCCAAAGTGTAACAAAAAAATCAAAGTAACGTATGAAGTGCTTAACGAACCGTGGAGATGCCATGCTGGCTGTACTCGCCGGATTACCCTGAAACGTCCCATCTTTTTCTTGCAACATATGTATGAGATGAGATGGCTAAATAGCGTTGCGTTCTTTAACAAGTTATTATAATTCGTTTTTAAGAATAAATTTTCTGCTGCGAATTTGCAGAAACTCAGCCAGTTGTCTATAATGTTACAAAGTTGTAAAAATATATGCCTGTAAATTTAAAATTGGTTCATAATTAATTAAAATGAAATTATTTATTGGCATAAACATGGTTGTAACATTCTGTGTTTGTCTTAACATAAAACTAAAAGAGTATCACACGTTTAGCCAACATGGCATGCAAAAATGTATAGCTATAAATAATGTCAGCAAAAAAACAAACAATTATATCAATGTCAAGTTTATATATCCAGTAAAATTAGCTTTTAACGATGTTAATTTTTAAAATTAAAAAAATCAGTCAAAGTGTAAAAGCATTTATCGATTACGCATTTTCTTTATTTAATTACAAACACTTTATCAGGCAGCAATACGCATACGTCTGTAGAACTACCCACTATTATAAACGTATAAAATCTAGTTTAGTACCTTTACATGAGTTATGAGTCCAAGAATAATCTTAACAAAGTAATCTACAAAAGTCTTAAATAGAAGTAGTATAGGAAATTGATAACATTGGTCATCTCTCATTTGGAAGATCTTTGCGGCGTCATCACGTCCAAACAGCTCAACGGATTACAACATTTTTTTGGTGAAAGAATAATTTGACATCTGAGCGTGGTTAAACAATATTTTTACCCGACTACGCTGAACTCAATAAGGGAGTTAAGATTTTTCTCCTCCGCAAACGAAGTATAATATATACGAGTATGTATTATAATTTTAGTTATAGTAACTCAAACCACCGTAGTTAACTATATTGATTAACGTCAATATTTACTAAGTAAACCAATACGGATGTATATTATCTCCCGCTGTTACAATAATGTAATTGGATACCTGTCAACTCTGTTTCCCTGTAATCAGAATTGTTTTGACGTGTTATGGACACCAAAGTTAGTTAAATCGCCCAAGCCTTGTTTGCGTTGGCATTAAACAAATCTGCCGTCATACGGAAACAAGTAGTAGGTGAAATGATAACAAACTAATGTCAGATCTAGAAAAACACTAATATTTTACAAACAGTGGAATCAATTTTCTTCATTTTACAAGCTTTGTACGGATTGAATCTTGTAAGTTAAATTTGATCAATTTCCTGGTCTTTGATTAAGCCAAAATTTGGCTACTTATGTAATTTCGGTAAAAATGTAAATTATGATACCATCGAGCTGATCCGATGATGGAGCCGGACCATAGAAACTTTATAAAAATAACGCAATCCTGCTAAATTTGATACATCTCAAATGAGTACTTGACAGTTCAAAGAAAAGTACAGTTGGCAGTGAAAGCTTGTCTCAAAAATGAACATTTTGTTACAAACTTATTTGTAGCCAAGCACTCTCGATAAACACACCTTTCAAATGCAAAAAAATAAATCAACACCGGTCCATCCGTTCAAACCCTCCGATGCTACAGACAGTCACACAGATACAACAGATACACACTACAAACTTTTAAGTCGTATAACACCCCTATTTTTTCTGATGGGGTTAAAAACTGAATTATAGTGCAAGAAGGGAAACGTCGCGGTCCATATGTGCTTATGACTAAGGTCCTCGGAACAGACCGAAGCATATCGAGCAGTACTCGGCTTTTACGACGTGAGTAACCGCTAATGTAATCTAAATGTGACGTTACCATCCAATACTTTGGCATTACCCTTTGCCATGTCCATATGCAATCTTTAGTAGATTAAGATTAAGGTCTAAGGTGGTAACTTTGTCTTGGATGAGGCCTCAGATCATAAAAAGGACGATGACGCTCACATGTACATCCCCTTGTAGGCTCTGTTCACGGTAATCTGCTTTGTCATGGAACTTTAAATGTCCATTACTGAGTTAGAAGTCTATGTTGACCGTTGGGTTTTTAATGCCTATTACGATTATAACTGTTGCTGTAACTTTAGCGGTAAATTAGTTGTGTAAAAGCATTGGTCAGGATTGATAAAAGGCGGTACCGGGAGGATGCGAGTAATCCCGCAAAGTGTCCCGTCACGGCTGACACGTGCCTGTCTCGAGACCTCGGGAACTATCCGCCCTAGTTTTGCGACACGTCCAATTTATTGAAACCGCTTACTGAATGTTACAAGCAGAGGGGTTACTCCGAAACTCGAGATTTGAAGTTCGTAACGTGCTGTCCTTCTCACTGTCATGTTAAGCTGTATTTGAGTGAGCGGGATGGCACCATACGGACTTCGTTTTTCGGGTTTCGGAGTAGCACCTCAGAAAGCAAAGTACTAACTTTAATAAAGCCAAATAAAAGAAAAAACAATATGTAATTTTAGAGCATCTTGGTATATTGTACAATGTCTTGCACAATTAAACCAATCGTAATCATGATGATGATCATGACGATGATGACCTTTGGTTTCTGTAATCAAACGTGCAAAGTAGACCCCAGGAACTATCCGCCGTAACTTCACGGACGAGAGACGTACAATTAAAAAAAAAACTGCTTAGTGAATAAGTGAGTACACCTTTGTTAAATCTCGTCGTTAGTTTGAGAAAAGTTGTTTTAAATTAGTTTTAAATTAATATTCTCAGGCTTTCCAGATAAAACTGAAAAAGACCATGGGTAACGTTGAATGGAGTCTCTACCAAAAACCAAAAGAGTTGGGGGTTAGATCATGAAATAAATGTTTTTATGGCGTTTAATTTTTACTATGGGCAAGCTGAATTACATTGCAGGAATTGAGATTCATACTTAAGTCAGAGTAATATAGTACTCGTATCTCAGTTCTGCAATCGATTTCAACTTGGTGCCCATAGTGAAAAATTAAGAACATAAACATACTTATCTAATGAACTAACTTTCATCTGTGTTTGTTCTTGGTAAATTTTAACGCATGGTCATTTGCAATGCAAAAACCCACTAAGATTCCATCGAGAAAAGTACGTAATTTTGGGTGCATTCTTGCAAGTTAAATTTGACCCATTACTCGGTTTCCTATGAAGCTGAAAATTTACATACACATGTAATCTACAGCAAAGCTTCTAAATTAGATAAAAATGCAATATTATCATGACATGGAGCTGATTTAATGTAATTCCAAAACTGGAGTCTGGTGGTGGCCATCGGAACTCTGTAATAAAACGATGCAACCCTCTCGAGTCAAGTCTCTTTAGAATCGTCTACATAGTAGCCGACGGATGTTCAGAGAAAACTCCGTTTCTTTACTATAAGAACTGTATAACAGAAACGTAATGAACAGTGCATACATTTTTCACGCCTATGCCAATGTGTTGGTAGCGGAAACGGTCAACCCACATGTTTTGGCTAAGATAGAGTTTGTGAAGTAAGGGTTTCTAGAGTTAAGGCGTGTAGAGTTAGAAACTTGGCTCTATATGACATCTAATAACTTTTTGACAGTGCGTGCCATATCTCGCCATGGCAACATTTTACATGAAAATGTTTTTGGTGGGATCGGGTATTTCTTAAGTCAAAAAAAGGATTTCTAGGTTTTTGTGTTTCTGAAATACCCGATTCATATACAACCTTAACAACTTTAGTTTATAGAGGTTAATTTTATGTTATAATATTGTGTTTTGGTATGATTGTGTAATATTGAGTTGCCATCAACTTTGAGCATACGTATTATTGTGGTACAATATTCGGCTTTGCAAAACAAAATTGTTAAATTCAATTGAAACTTTGTCTTATTTCAACGCAGAATGGCAGCAAAGTAATTCATGTTGTAATTTTGAACAAGTTAAGCAATATCATAATTTCGATAACGTTTAGCATTCAAAACTTCAGTGATGGGATAACAAGTTTTGTTTTAGTAAGCTCTCTAATTACTGAGATAATTGTGAGAAAACCTGAATAAGCCAGTCTCTAACTCAAACAATCATAATTATCTGTTTGAATGTCTAACTGCCACGTCAATAGGTATTTTACAACATACTATAGTTATATACAAGTTAAATTACACATGAATTTTACATACAGTATATACTGAATTGTGAAATTGAGAATATGTGCCAAACATATAGGAACCAAATAGCAGAAACCGATAAAAAACCCCTCTCTTAGAAAAATGCTGATAGTTTCTAGAAGAATGCCGATTTTCTTGAATAAATAACAGTCTCGATGAACCTTTCAAACACAAAAACTAAATCAAACTTGGTTCATCCATTCAAACGTCCCGATGCCACAATCAGACACACAGATAAGTCCCCCTCTTTTTTTAGTCAGTGGTTAAAAATAATGAAATAGAAGGTTATCTCTTTCATACTCAAACACCGCAACATTCCTCTGTTATTTAAGGGACTCCAAGTGAAAATGTACGATTGGGAATGGTAATAATAACTTTCCAAACATGGTGTATATGATTGTTTATTCTCTATTTAACACTTTTTTGCGTTAATTTTTTTTATGTTTTTTTTTTACAAACAGGTCTTCAAAAGCCAAGGTTGCGTATTTAATTTCACGGTGTTATATCTGGCTTCACATGTCGCGTGACTTATCATCACCATGTCTCACTCACACTCATCATCATCATCATATCAGCCCAAGGACGTCCACTGCTGAGCAATAGTTTCCCACGATCTACACCAGATCATCGGACCATTTTGTCAGGAGCCTTCCACGCTGCGTCATCCTGTACGCGGTCGTCACTCGAGAAACTTTCTGCCCCAGCGGCATTCGAGCAATGTGCCACACCCACAGCCACTTTACGTAGATGTTGACATTTGTTTTTGCAATTACGATCTTTAAATCTTTTGGAGTTAGCTGAGAAGAAGCCTTGACCTACCAATCTAATCAAGTGGAGGTTCTATCCCTTGCTCAACAAATACAAAGGAAACGCGAGCGGCGAGCGGCCCAATGAGCCGCGAGCACTACACGTCATGCCGGCGCCGACATGCGGCCTCAAGGCTTTAGCAGCCGCAGATACACATACACATTGCTAGGATAACATGAGTGTGCTGTAAATGAGCGTTTGTTTATACAGTAACAGCGAATGGGGAGAAAAAGTGTTTTGTATTTTTTACACAATACTGTTGATTATTCAAATAAAAATGAAGACCTCAGTTAGGTAATGTGGTAATTGTAATTTTATTGAAATAAAACAATTTAACGGATTATATCGCGTATATTATCTCATTTTAGTTCCCGACGTTTCAGAAGCTTTCCAGCTTTCCATGGTCACGGGTGGACTGAGAAAAGATGTATTTTCTTCTGTCAAAGTTACAGTTTGTGCAAATATCCCATTTTTTGAAAAAACACAAATAAAGGTGTACATACATGCCAGATGGGCCTAAGCTGTAAAGACAGTTACACATGTGCCAGAAGGGCTTAATTATTTTATTCCAATAATTTACCAAGCAGCATTTCACAAATGAGGCGTACTGAGGAGAAAAGAAACGCTGCAAAGAAAAACTCCCAGGCTACCTCATTACTAATTATAATATTTAAAAAAAACAGAGACTATTAAACTACTTTTAAACAGATAAGATATTTTACAGCGTTCGAAAATTAAGGTTTTGCAGTCCTGTGTTTCGCTTGTTCCTTGATGAGATGTATTACAGGATCCCAAGCTGGTGGTAGTGACAATCCATCTTCTCTATTGAAATTAGGATGCTTTTTAATCTCAATAGCCTCGCGTAGCATCCTGGGAAAATATCTTTTTTCTTTGGCAAGGATAGAAGGTTTATCAAACTTAATTGAGTGGTTTGGTTTGTCAATGACATGTTCACAGACTGCAGACCTATTACACCGACGGTGCTTGACATTTGCTATGTGCTCCTTCACCCGGGTTGATACACTGCGTTTCGTTTGACCAATGAATGAAAGACCACACTCGCAGTCCAGCGTATAAATGCCTGCACTCTGCAAAGGGGTGCTACTCTTCACGAGTCTAAGGTATTGAGACACCTTCTTTAACGGCTTGAAATATGTTTTTATAGAAGCACGCTTCAAGATGTTTCTGATCTTGTCTGTGACCCCTTTCACATATGGTAATACGGCAGGTTTACGCTCGACTGTTGGTTTCTTCATACTGGGATTCTGCTTGGAACGTGGTATCTGGAGCTCGTTGGCTCGAAGCGCACGTTTGACATTCTGTAACTCAGCAGTCAGATGTTGATAGTCGCAGATAGCCCTGGCTCTCTGAAACAAAGATTTACCCACTGTAGCAAGTTGACAGGGATGGTGGTGAGATTTGCCATTCAAATACCTATCTGTATGCGTAGGTTTCCTATATACAGTATGACCTATGTCATTTTTAGGACCTCTAATTACTAGCACATCTAAGAATGCAAGTGAATTTTGATTTTCCAACTCCATAGTGAATTTAATTTTACTATGCATGGAGTTCAGATGGTCTAAGAAAGCTGAAACACTAGATCTAGGTAAAATAGTAAAGGTATCATATACGTATATATTTTTATACGTATGTATCTTTTAAAGATCATCGGCTTGACAGGTGCCAATGAAAGCGCTCTCTCCTCAAAGTCCTCCATGAAAATATCGGCGACGACAGGAGACACCGGAGACCCCATTGCCACACCATCAACTTGCCCGTAGAATTCACCATTCCATAGCATATAGCCAGATGTAAGGCAGTGTTGTAATAACTCAGCATATTCTATTGCCATCTGTTGTTCACCCAATCTTCTTTTCACAATTTCGATACATTCTTGAACTGGTAGGCATGTGAAGAGAGACTGGACATCAAAACTGACCATAACTTCATCATCAGTTAGTCTCAAATCCTTAATCTCACTGACAAAATGGTATGAGTCCCTTGTGTATGCTTCCGTCTTCCCTCGCAGTAAAGAAAGTACACCTGCTAAGTGCCGAGCTAATCGATAGGTAAGAGCATCGATTTGACTCACTATAGGGCGTAACGGAGCACCAGGTTTATGTATCTTTGGTAACCCGTACAACTTTGGTGGCACCGGGCAAGAAGGCACTAAACTTTTCACATCCAGATTAAGATTTTCAGAGTGCTGACTTATCAGCTCGGCTGTCGTTTTTACTACTTTCGCCGTTGGATCTCGCTTAACAAGCTTGTATGTTGTAGCGTCTGACAAAAGTACTTCGACTTTCTGGTTGTAATCACTAGTATCCATAACAACCGTCGCATTTCCCTTGTCAGCTCGAAGAATGGTGATGTCTGGGTCTTCACGATTTTAATTTCATTATTTCCATTGTAATTTCATTATTTTTTCTTTTTCTATTAGTTTAAGAATGTTATTATTATAAACAAAGATCAGAAATAAATGAAAAAATTTTTCGACGATACTGGACTTGAACCAGTGCCTTGAGCCACTATCGTCGAAAAATTTTTTTCATTTGTTTCTGATCTTTGTTTATAATAATAACGCTAGTGGAGTGATCCACTAATAAATTGCAAAAAATGTGAATTTTATCATGATATTTGTAACACAAAAAAGTTAAGTATGTTATGTTACCAGTTATAATATAAGTATTTGATCGAATAAAAATATTTTTGTCATTATTGCCTTTACAATAGGGGTGTTCAAAATGTAAAAAAAAATTGTTAGGTAGTTTCTATGACAGAAATCCTAAAAAAAAGTTCGAGTTCGATACCTGTGTGTTGTGTGGTAGCTTGTTTAAGAGCGTTTATACCCGCTTAGATGGCAACGTCGCATATTTTGTCTTCTTACTTCATTATTTTGTGGTATTTGAATGAAACTTAAAGATATGTTCAATACATACCCTACATTTTTAGCATTTATATTGTGTTTAATTCATGCACTCATCGATATTGCCTTAATTTTCTTACAAAACAGGATATAAACTTAAATTCATTTTTAGCTTTGGTTGTGATAATATCATGAAATTTTGCACTGTGCCAGCTTATCTACCGAAAACGTAATGAATGAATTGAAAACATGTTTAACTTACATACACGTTTCTCAAAATAAACAAGAAAAACCAAAAAATATGCGACGTTGCCAGTTAAGCAGGTATAAACAGTCTTAATGAGCCGTCAAAGTTGGGTGGGAAAGTCTATTTTTTTGAGTATGAAAATATTAATAACTATAGGGCTACCACATAACTGAGTCTGTACCTGAGGAAAGGGAGCGGTAAGGGAGGGGTGACTAGTGACGTATAGCGAGTGTATAGCGAAACAGGACACGTAAATGCCACGTCACTTGTCTCCCCTCCCCTACCGCTTAAATACCTCAGGAACAGACTGAGTTAAGCGTTAGACCTTTAATAATACAATTGAATAACGAATGGATTGTATGGTAACTTTTGTTATGAATCGGTTTCGATAAACGCAAGTTTTAACATACCTGCAAAACAAAGTTCTTAGTTTCCCCGTACAAGGTAGGAAGGTGTGTCATACGTTCCTATAGGCTAGTATGGAGCGTTTTTAGGAAAGTTCTAAAATGTGACTTCAATATTGTTGTTTCCCGGGGAGTTTTTATGAGATTTCAGTTGTTTTTTCACCAATATGTCTATTGTAGAAAGATCTTTATATAACATACCATAGAAAAAAGTTGTCAACATCCCCTATTGCTACGAACAATTTAGCTATATCTGGTGACATATAATCACCCTGTCTCACTCTGTATGGAATGGAAAAATAAAACCGGTCAAGTGCGAGTCCGACTCGCGCACCTATGTTTCCGTACAAACTTTCCCTTATGTCGACTTAATTTGCCGCTTGACTTAAGTTTGACTTTTGTATGTATGGCGTCACTTACAAATGAGGGGCAAACTTAATCAAACCGAGTTATTCAAAAATGATTTTTGGTGATTAAAGAAAGTAAGACAGATAGACAGATATTATGGTTATAATTTCCATGTAATATTCATATTAAATTTCATAATTCTAGTAAACTTCGGAGATAAGGGGGGGGGGGGGGGTCACATTTTCCTTAATACAACAAAATCTACTCACAATAAAAATTGTTCAAAAATTTATCCCTACTTGACGTAGTAGCTAGACTTTGTATATTTGCTCCCCCTCATATACGTCGTATTTTTTTAATGTTTCCTTTGCAGTACATGTGGGCTGAACATGTTTATAAATATTCCAAATTTAAAAAAGTAGTTTTTGAGATATGGCGCTCTAATAGTTGGACAGACAGACAGACAAAGTCGCACTATAAGGGTTCCTTTTTTACCATTTTTGGTACGGAACTCTAACAAAGCGTCACGCACTTGTGCTAAAGCAAATAAATACAGAGTCTTAGTCATAATAAAAAAAATGTTTAGCTACTTGAAGAGCATCAACTTTTTTCTAAGTATGAATACTGTTCGATTACTTGCTGCCGTGGATCACATCTAGTTAAAAGCCCTATGCCTATAGATTTTTTTACTGTGTCATCATTTAAGGTATGTCAATATAAGTATGCTGTTTTTTCATTAAGACATTGAATGCTAAAAATCACAAAATATTGGCGATGAAAATCGCCGCATTCAGTTTGGCAAATGTCCAGCGCCCAAAATGAATAGAAATAACCTTATTTGAAAATATTTCGGGCGGACCTATCGAAAATTGCCATTTTTAAGTTGCAAGGTTGGCTTCGGTTTTGTAATAACTTTGTATTATGTCTCTATAGATTTTTAAGGGAATTTCTAAATGTACTCATATTTCCTCTAAAATTATTTAGAAAGACCGCATTGCAGTTTAGTTACTTTATTTAAAATTATCTGTTAACTTTATTTTTAATCCTCACAAGAAGGTGTCCGCAACTTCGTTCGCGGAGGAAAAAAAGTCATAACCTCTTTTTTTCTTCAGCATACTCGGGTGAAAAGTATCCTATAACCAGCTACTCGTCTACCAAAAATTGTTAAAATCCGTTTAGCCAATTTTGCGTGATGAAGCCACAATGACACATACGAACATACAAACAATCCAAAAAAAAATTTTTTTGTTTTAGTGACCTCCAAATAGTCCGTTACAATCATTGTAAATTTCATTTCTAGAACTTTATAAAAGTATAGATGTTCCATGCTAATGTGCTAGATATTGAAATAAATGTCTTAAATCTTACTAAAGGCTGATAGAAGAAAGAAAGGAAGGTAATCAATTTTTTACGTTTGTTTAAATCTGTACACTACCTACTTAAGCACAAGCCAAAATACATATTTAAGGGCAAAATAATAGCAAAGTCTAATGAATACAACATAATCTTATCCTTATGTAACCTAACTTAGATAACGATAAAATTATGTTATCCTGCATAAATTCCCCATAATAAGTAGATATTAAATAAATATTAAAGTCCTTTCATGTGGAAAATTCCGCAATTTTGTAAACTTTCCGTCAGCATCAATAAGTACATTGTCTTCGTAACTATAGGTGAAAAACTTAAGTAAGTCACACTGTTGTATGTAGTAGTGTACAACATTGATATGGAACTTATGTCATTTTTTATTATACTCTGTTTTATCAACAGCAGTAGTCCCCATCTACCGAATGTACTTTATAAGTACATACCAAGGATAGTGCTGTAGACCGAGACAGCACATTTTGCGTTTTTGTAATTTTCTTTTTTAAACACCAAGTTCGTCGTTTTAGACTAGAAAACCACAGATACTTAAAGGTAGGTGAGTCATTTGTACTCAGATAAGAACATCCGGTATTTTTTCTTGATATGACTGCATAACGTATTTAAATACGAGTAGTGTGGCAATAGCAAGTGCATCAGTGCCACCTCGTTGCCTGCCACCGAGCAAACACGACACATCGAGTGGGTAATCAGTTTTGGGCTCTTCAAGCGCAGCAAACGTATGGCACGCCGCAAACGGTTTGCTTGCACGAAATACCTTGTATTTACATACATACTGTTACAAAATGTTACAGCAGCAAGTGTTATGAACTGCTAGTGCATAAAATAAAGCCGGTAAGGGCAAATATTTGTGTGATGAGCATACATGTTTTGTTCCTGAATCTTGGACGTTTTCTACGTATATGTATAAGTAAATATATCTATGAAATATATTATCGTCTAGTAGCTTTATTGAGCACGTTTACCATGGTGTAGTTCGATTTGTGTTAAAATTAGTATGAGAAACGGCGGTTTAATACGAGTGATGAATTTAAAGAACATGTAAAGCAATATTCGAAACGATTCAAAATTGATTGTCATATTGCCAAACGTAATTATTTATCCCAGAAAATCAAAAATAATTCTAATATTATCAAAACCACCTGGAAAGTGATTAATGCGGAGACTGGTAGATCAAGGCACGCAATTAGTGATCTAGAATTAAAAAATTATAGATTCTAGTTTAGATGTAGCAACAGAATTTGAAAATTTCTTCACCAATATACCAGTATCCACAACAAAGTGTTTAAATTCATCACCTTCGTCTGCCGTTTCGTTGTTAAAAGAAAACGTCCCAGAATGTAGTAAGGACTTTTATTTTGAACATGTCAGTCCTTCAGATGTAGTAAAGGCATTTAAATCAATTGATGTCAAAAAAACCAATGACCTATGGGGAGTCTCAGTCCATGCTGTCAAATCCCTAATAGAAGTAATAGCGCCTGACTTGGCAGATATATTCAATAACAGTGTTGACTGCGGTGAGTTTCCTGATCTGATGAAACATAGCAAAATAACTCCTTTATTTAAATCAGGTAGTACCTCTGACCCCACTAACTTTAGACCAATATCTGTACTACCTACATTTAGTAAATTTTTTGAAAAGCTTATTCTATATCAATTGTTAAAACATTTTAATTTGAATAATTTGATGCATAGTAAGCAATTCGGTTTTACGCGGGGTCGCTCGACATCCAACGCCGGAGTTGAGCTCGTAAACCACATTTTCGATGCTTGGGAGGAATCGCGAGATGCTTTAGGCATATTCTGTGATTTATCTAAGGCCTTCGATTGCGTTAATCATGAGACACTGATCAGGAAGCTACACCACTACGGAGTTAAAGGATTAGCACTAAATTTATTAGAGTCTTATTTAAATGGTAGAATACAAAGGGTTGACGTGAATGGAAAGCGTTCACCGGGGTCATTAGTCTCTATGGGTGTGCCGCAGGGATCAATATTGGGACCTTTCCTGTTCCTTATCTATATAAACGACTTGCCACACCTCGTAAAGACCCACCATGAGATAGTTTTGTTTGCAGATGATACGTCTCTAATTTTCAAAGTCGTACGAAATCAACGATCCTACAATGACGTAAACAATGCTATCTGTGAAGTAGTAAATTGGTTTAATATAACTAATTTATTATTGAATGAGAAAAAGACTAAATGTGTCAAGTTTGTCACGAGTAACGTAAAACACGAGCAAGCAAGCGTTATGGTTAAAGGTGAGGAACTGGAACTAGTTAATAGTACAGTCTTTCTCGGTATAACATTAGATTCTAAGCTCCAATGGGGTCCCCATATTGCTAATCTCTCGAATAGACTGAGTTCTGCAGCTTTTGCAGTAAGTAAGATTCGTCAATTAACAGACGTGATAACGGCTCGAATAGTGTATTTCAGTTATTTCCACAGTATTATGTCGTATGGCATCTTACTATGGGGCAGTGCTTCCGACATTAATACTATATTTGTTCTGCAGAAGCGGGCTGTTCGTGCGATATATAAAATGAACTTTAGAGAGTCGCTTAGAGATAAGTTTAAGGACATTAATATAATGACAGTGCATTGTCAATACATTTATGAGAATATTATGTATGTACATAAAAATATTACCGACTTTAAGAACTGTGATATACATAATATTAATACTAGAAATAAGCATAAGCTCGCAGTGCCTGCTACTAGGCTCCATAAAATAAGGAGATCATTCATGGGTAACTGTGTGAGATTTTATAATAAACTTCCTAGCAGCATAACTGAGTTGTCTATTGGTAAATTCAAAACTATTGTGAAACGAAAATTATTTTCTAAAGCTTATTATAGCACACGAGACTACATGAATGATGAAGCCGCGTGGGATTAATGTAAATTATAGCGTCATGTAGGTATATGAATAATTATTTTAACGAATACCTAAGGTATTATTATTATTTTAATCTTAATTGTTTTATATACTCTGACATTTAGAATTTTATTCTAGACACATTCTAGATTATTTATTTTTTATTGACAATCCTTTTGGAATATATCTTATTGATTCTTTTAATTTTAAAAATGATGATTTTATCAATAATATTACACTTAAGTTAAATGATCTGATTAGGTTTTTCTGGGTTTCCCTAATCCTTGCAGCAAATGTTGGATCATATTGTATTTCTCCCAACAAACATTCACTCTCATGTAACTGACATTTCGAAAGTGCTTGTAATTAGGCCTACTTGAATAAAGAATATTTTGATTTGATTTGATTTGAATTGTCCCGCAATAAGTCTTGTTATAATCATTACTCTGTAAAAGGATTTCTTGTTTCAGGAGAAAGTACTAACCTAATCTACCCATAATTTCTATTGTGATTGTTATCCATGTCGAAATTACATTTCAGTGGAAAATGGCCAGTAAGGACGAAATTTAGCAAGAATAGTATATTTAGTAGGATTTCTTTTTTCTTTTTCAGTACTAAAATACGGTAAACAGTTGTACTGCAGGTAAAACTGACATATTTTTTTGAACATCTAAAAACACTAAAAAAGTTCCATAGTACACAATTTCCACACATACTCGTAGATTACATTAAGTTTCAGTCCATTACAAGGACTTTAGTCATGAGCGACGTGTTAACACCGGCTCTGCTGGCTTGCATCGCGTGCCAAGGCTCTGACAGCCCGTAGTTACCCGCAGCAGGCGCAGGCGCGGGCAGCGAAGGAACCGAACTACCCTCATTTTCTTTGTTATTTTTATTGTCAATAATAGGGCATACATGTCAAAAAGTACTCTGTTTTTACGACGCAAATTTAATCTAAATATGTCTGACTCTCACGGTACTTTGCTATACAATTTGCATATTCTGTATCCACTAGTTTTCGGCGATCTTAGCCAGTTTTGTGGTAGAAGGGGAGAGTAAATCATGCTGCGTTTACACAAGAGACATTTACGGCTTATAATCGGTTCTTCGAGGTGCTTAATGACCTGAAGAGATGTATTATTATTGGGAGTCACTTAATTAAAACCGTATCACGTAGACTCTTCGTTATGTTGCAGATTTAGCACAATAAATCCAGTTATAAAATTATGCGCAATCACGCCATTCTCGTAAATCGTTTGTTAAGAGCATCCCATAAAATATATTTTAGAAGCCAAGTCGCATAAAGCGTGAATATTTTTACGCTATAAAGTCTATCGAGTGTGCGTAAAGTGGGTGATGAATATAGGAGTGAATGGATCGAAGTCACTGAATTTAAGGCTTCATGATTTTGTATCTGGAGGCATGGTAGCGTCCTCGCAAAGTTAAGAAGAAGTATCTTTTCTAGAAGCGTTCACTTACTTCAAATAATTGCGTGTAAGAAACATTAGTGTTTGCTGTTTTTTCTGTTTGTTTCTTTTGTCTTTATTGGTTTTGACGTAGGTGGTTTGCTAAAAACATATCACCTTCTGTTGCATGAATAGGGTACCTATTTTTTTTCTCTTCTAAGTACCAAAGCCAGTATAGTGGTTTATACAAGACACATATACTCCAAATTTTATCAATTTACATCTTGCATTTTTACAGTAAAATGCCTGTGACATACGGACGGACGGACAGACGGACATGAAGAAACTTTGTAGGTTCCGTTTTTGCTATTTAGGCCACGGAACCCTAAAAAAAAATTTATGGAAAATATCTAACTCAAAGGTTCGAGTAAACTCGAAAACAGAAAGGCCCAGAAGAAGATCCAGGAAAGTGGATGGATTGTCTAGAGGAAGATTCTAGGAGTGTAGGCAAGAAAACACATCAAATAAGGGAGGCCAATTCAATAAATACATATATACGTATATAATTGATTCATCAGAAACGGCTCTAACCATTTGTATGAGATTTTATGTTTGGACTCAGTTTTGATTAGGTTCTATCTTCGAAAAACAAACAAATCGTGCACGCACCGAGCGAAGCTCGGTCACCCAGATTGTATTCACATTAAATGAGGAATAAAATGTTCATCTAATCCCGCCAATTATATGTGAGTATATTTTTTCTATCATATATTTGATTCGCTTTGTTTACATGTACTGGGAATAAGGCGACACGCCTCGCGAACACATTTTTACTCACTTTGTGGCGTCACGGGGAAGTCAATTTGTTCCCAAGCAAAGAAGAGCGGTTCGGATTTTTACTATCTACTTACATCTTCCAAAGGTACGTTTTGGTACGCTATTCCCAAATTAAATGACGTACGTTGAACGCGGATTCCGTTTTTAGGGTTCCGTGGCCAAAATGGCAAAAACGGAACCCTTACAGTTTCGTCAAGCCCGTCTGTCCACCCGTCCGTCCATCCGTATGTCACAGCCATTTTACTCAAAAACTACTTGATGTCATATTGATAAAATTTGGAGGATAGGCGTCTTGTATAAGCCGGTACTTAGTTTAATAGTTAAATAAGAATAAAATATGTTTCTAGGGGGGCACTCCATACGTCTAACCGAATCTGAAAAAAATGTTTTTCAGCAAATATCAATCTATAGTACACATATTTCGACAGTTCTTTTAAAAAAACTTTGACTTTTTTCATACTTGTTTTTTAGAAACTTGTTGGCATAAATTGTGTCCACCCCCCTCTATTTTCTAAACGGTATGTCCAAAAAAATAAAAAATAAATACAAAGAGAAAAGGTTAGTAAATACTTTCAACGAAAATTGATTTCACATGATCGAATATACCGTTATTGCCAAAAAACTGCGCTTTTCAGCTAAATGACGTAAGTGCCATGGAGATACGCTCTTTTGGTAGTGCTTTTTTTTATATCGCATTTTTATCATTTATGTAGTCCATTATTTTGTATGAACGGCTGCAGAACCCTACACTGAGCATGGTCCACATGCTCTTGGCCGGTTTTTATTCCCGTTATGATTCTACAAGTTTAATTACGACAAACAATCCAGTCACTACATTCTAGAGTAATTAAAATTATCGGGACCCACAAATTAAGAAAGACCGGAATGTCGGGAACCATAAAAGAAAGTTCCCCGTCTCAGATCTTCTTCTGACGATGCATCTTAGAGAGGCGAAACACGTGTCGAGGATTATATTGTTTGGTGGTGGTTTATAAATACGCATCAGCACACATTAAATAACTTATTGTCACATCTCACTAAGACTATATGCTATTGCGGAATAGCAAAGGATTTATTGTATTGTATTTATTTTGGCAACATATTTTTTTCTGTGGCGTAAAATTAGGCACATTTGAAGTACCATGTCATACAGGGTAGAATATCCGATTGTGTAGTTGCTTGATAGTTGAGTATCATCGTCATCACTTACGGTCCGGCCAGACAACGCGCGACTAGCGGCGTGGCTAGCGAATTGTCCCTTCACTGCGCGGTCGAGGCGCTACATATTGCGACTAATAATATTCCCTAATATCTATTGAAATAGACGATTAGGATACAAAGCGAAAATTTAATACACGATCGAGGTAAAATGCGACTAAAATCAATAGCGGCTAAAAAAACACGATTGAGATACATCGCATTTAAGTATAAATGTACGGTCGAAGTGAAATGCGACTAAAATCAATAGCGAGTAAAAAAATAAACGAAAGTGGCGCAACGCTATAATTAAATATACGATCGAGGTGAAAAGCGATTAGGTGAACCGCTACAACAAATTTATGCTGTTGAGGTAAAGGACTAACAAATCCTCACCGCAAAGCAGATAGTGGGCATCACACGCAATGTATTAGGAATCCGCTTGACGCACCGCCTGTCGCGCGTTGTCGTGGCCGGGCTATTAGGGTATAAGTTGTGTTTTGGATGCCATGTGCATATTCAATAGTAGCAACGTCGATATGAGTTGCAACATTATAATCTATTGGCCGTGGCGTATTAAACGGGAAGATGAATCGTATTAACTATGTCGAAATGTATACAAATGCGAGCTTAGTTGCAGGGACCGGCGTAAAATGGTGTATAATGTGAATCGTATTAAATGTGATCGTCTTAGCGGGGTTTTACTCTATAAATACATTTCTATTTCCGAATCCCAGTTGAAAAGGTAGCAGCAATGCTTTGCCTTTTCGACCCGGTACCAGGTACGCCTGGGATATTAAATTTCTCGATGCAATAGTTCAGTCAGTCCGAACAAGCGGCGAGTTGAAACGAAATTGCATTTGTGGCGTAACGCGGCGGCAACTGCATTGGAGAATGCAATTAAAACGTTAAATTATATTGCCATTTCAATAAAATTGGAAATATAATATCGCGAGTAAAATGACAATCTATTTGACTATTATTGCTACCTTAAAAATATCTGAAAACAGTGAATGTCGAAACATAGTAATGAATTCCGGGAACACATTCTAACTGGACGCGACCGCAGTAACAATAACGATGAACAAGAATGAGATAATGATAATGAGAAAGTAGATAAATGGCTAACTATGAACCTAACGCTTTGTATTCGATCATCAAGAAGAAATATTTTTGCCCTGAGAATAAATAGATGTTTTATTTAGATGTTTATTATGTGAGTATTGGTGGATTTCTGTGTAATTAATTATTTGCATAAGTTTGTATAGTGGCAATAAAGCCGAGCAAAGATCCGGTCTTGATCGCAGGAAATCGTTGTATGAAGGTACCTCACGACCCAGCAGCGTTTATATTACCTACTCTGAAAAGGTTGAAAAGCATATAATGTTTAGAACGATACTACAAGTTCTGTAATTACACCAATTTAACGCGAATCCGTATCCCTTAAACCCCTCAACGTTAACAGATTTGTCACACCAAGTTCCCATTTCAAACCTGCTTCTTAAGCCTCAGATTCTCAACTAGTTTGCCCACAAAGCTGCGGAGATTAATCTTGCATAATCTAGCATAATCGGGGTAATCGTCCCGTATAGGTAAGTAGGGCTTGCGTTTTACATAAATGGCGTTAGATTTATTAAAGTCACAATATTTAATATGATCTTGATGCATTTTCACAACAAAATGGGGTTTAATCGCGAGCTAAAGAGGTCGCTTTACGGCCTGGCCACGGCATTGCGCGAATTGCGGAGCGGCAAGCGTTTTATCTGCTCACTGCGCGGTCGAGAAGCGCAACGAACTGTGGTTAGTTGGAATCACACGCATTGAATAAAAAAAACCGCTGCCGCTGCCGCCGCCGCTCGATGTCGTGGCCGGGCCGTTAGGTTTTAAAAGCGCAGGGCGGAGGCAGCACCGGCCCGGCCACCGCGGCAGAGCCTCAGAATCGAAGGGTCATAAGTATCAATATAACAATACACGTCGTTTATGAATTTTATAGATAACTAGAAGGCGCCCGCAAGCCTTTCTTCAGCGTAGTCGGGTAAAAAGTATCCTATAACCATCTGGAGATACCTAGCTACAGGTGTACCAAAAATTTTTTAATCAGTTTTGCCGATTTTGCGTGATGAAGCCACAACAACACATACAACCATACAAAAAATCCAAAAAAAATATTTTTCGTTTTAGTGACCTCCAAATAGTCGGTTACAATATTTTTTTTGAAAATATCTTCAATGTACAGACATTTGAGTTTTACAATTTTAATTTTATAATAATTAATTGGTTTTCGCTCTTTTCTCATATTCGAAGTGAAGAGAAGTGTTTATAACGCGTGGCTAGGAGCCATTTTTACCGCTTATCATAAAATATACTATTATTGAATAACCTTACATAGGTAATTCTCCGACGTGGAACATTTGTATTTATACTCCGTGATGGCGGAGGGATTGCCTAACCCGACATACTTCCGAATCGTAAAAGAATTACGAACGCAATCGACGCGCCCTTTATATGAAAGTAATTTACGGGATATTAGGAGACTATCAATCAAGACATAAAAAAGCTTTGAAAAATTAGCGAATTACAAAATAATCCGAACAAAGCTACAAAATTTGTTCGCCTATCTTTTTAACCCCTTTACGTATTTGTCACACCAAGTTTCTATTTCAAATCTGCTTCGAAATCCCCAGATTCCCAACTGTTTTGATGTAAAGGATGTAATTAGTAAGACTTTTACTTTTTATAGTAATTTTTTTTGTAATAAAATGGAATATAAATCAAATAAAGCTTTACTTAAAGTAAGCTTGTCCCTAATATTGGGTCAAAACAAAACGAAGCCTTTATATTTGCCTCTTGAAAGTAAAATAATGCAAAACAACTTCTTAAAATAACCTATCTCTTTCAATCAAAGAAGCTTCAAAGAAGTATTATTTGTGTTGTAATATTGTAAACAGAGTTGTAAGCTGCTGAAAAGCAGCCACTGTCAGAAATATTAATTAAATTTATTGTCCTTAATAGTGTTCTGAAACGAAAATTATATAATCCTGACTCGATTGGTAAGTCCTTGGTTGGTCTCTTCTAGCGCAAAATACACAAATAGTCAAATTCAGAAGGCTCTCCCTCCTGATCTTAGCGAAAATCACGGGTAACGTGGTATGAGCGAGACGGCGAACCGCGTGCGAGCGAGAGAGGGAGTAGTTTTGCAACCATTGCGTGCTCAATAAGTGGACGTTCATGGCTTACGTACGATGCGATTCAATGTATAACAAGCGGCATCAGGACAGAGGCCGACGGTAGATACTTTTTTGCTGCGTGGCGTTATCGCTGAGGGCACCACGCCTGCTTCTAGTAAGCAGATGCCTTTTGTGTTATGTTACTCATTCTCATTCTCTTCTTCTCGTTACACTCTTTGCAGAGCGGTCATGATCAACAGCTTGTATTGTCAGGCATAAATGTTCCTCGCCGTATAATGTCCCGCCATCTGTCACGGAGAAGGCCACCAACAGCCGATTTGATCTTGTCGGTCCTTCGCATTGGTGGTTTGATCTCCCATGTAGTCTGGTCCCTTCTACTATACCCTGGACGACAATTCACTCCATGGAGTTATTGCTTCGCTTTGAGACATGGTAGAAAAATTCGAGTTTTCGAGCCTGCACTAGAGCAGACAGACGCATCAAGCAGCGTTGCATGATGCCGAGTTCTGTAAGGATCGAGACATTAGTCTTGAATTTACATTAGTTACTCCAGCATTCTCACTCCAACACCACATTTCCAAGGCCTATTTATTTCCTCTAAGCATTATTTCCTCTAAGCATTTTTTCCTCTAAGCATTTTTTTCTCTAAGCATTTTTTCCTATAAGCAAGCGGTAAATATCAAAAATGATTCTGAGAAACTGTGTGGTACGTCAACAGCAGAAGAAGATGATCATTTTAGTACTTTGTCGCACTAACGTAACAGTACTGCGACAATTGGCATGCGTTAAAGTAGTGAAAGTGACGAGGAACTAAAATGATCATCTACTTTTGCTGTTGACTATACAGGCCGGATTCAAACCCACGACGTCCTCTTTGAACGTCGCACGCTTGGTTCACTCGGCTACCGGAGCTTACTACTTCGTTATTTATCACTGTTCCTTTATTGAGTAGAGTTGCTAACGAGCATTTTTACAACTAACGATGAAAAAGCAGCTTAAAATAAAGTAGCAATAAAACAAGTAACAGAACTGTAGCCTATTTTCATTAAACCTATTTAAAAATACCCACGAGTGCTTTTAAATATAACAAGTGTTATTTTCCTTTTAATTTAACGTAGTAACACTAACACTAAACAGCCTCCACTTTAAAACTGCAAATTATTTCGTTTCAAGCGAAAAATACACGAGTTTTATTTAGCCCGCAACCCGTGTAAAGAATTTTACCGTTATTGTGCCTTCTTACCGAAGCATATGGTGCTATTTCGTTAAAACAAGTTAAAGTAAACGTCTATTCTCAAGTTATTAAAAAAGGTATTAAGTTGCTTCGGTTTGCTAACATACTTAAGCTCTTCTTAGTTGAGGACCCAGAATTGCGAACAGGTGTGGCCCAAATCGCGTCCTTCATGAATATATGGAGCACGACGCGAGCCTTTGTTCGCGCTGATGAACTACCGGAACGAACCAAGGTTGCATAGGGAAAGACGAAACGAGTGGAACGCGGGTTGGGACTTGAGACATATCTCTTGTCCTATATCAAGACCTAGTATGGACTAACTTTAGAAATGTATAGACCCATGTTAGTTTCTTACACAAGCTAACTTCAAAACCGCACCACAAAATAGTAAGTCTCTAACACTTATTGGGTTTCGAATTAGATTATGTCAGTTACTACGTTGCAAGGTCTAGAGGCATTAATATCCTGGTAATTATGACTATTTTAAAGCTGGTATCATTAATAAATATTAAATAAATAAATATTACACGACAATTTTACACAAATCGAACTAGTTCTATGGTAAGCTCTATAAGGCTTGTGTTATGGGTACTAAACGATGATATAGTAAATAGATATATTTTCTTATATACATAGAAAACATCCATGACTCAGGAACAAATATTCATGCTCATCACCCAGATATTTGCCCTTACCGTGATTTGAACCCAGGACCTTCAGCTTCGCAGGCAACGTTACTCCCACTGAGCCAAACCGGTCGTCATTGTCATTGGATAAGGACTTACTGTGTGGGAAATATTAATTTAAGAAACTTATTAACAAAGCTTTGACCCTTGGTAGGTTTAGATATAGGCCAGCCGACATTGTAATGCAGTTCCCTTTTTTACGACACTCCAATCTGTAGAGGAAAGTTCTCAACGCCATCTTATATAATATTTTCTTCTGTTTCCGCGATTATTACGCATTGAAATAAAACAATTTAACGGATTATATCGCGTATATTAACTCATTTTAGTTCCCGACGTTTCGGAAGCTTTCCAGCTTTCCATGGTCACGGGAGGACTGAGAAAAGATGTATTTTCCTCTGTCAAAGTTACAATTTGTGCAAACTACTCATTTTTTGAAATAACACAAATAAAGGTGTACATACATGCCAGATGGGCCTAAGCTGTAAAGACAGTTACACATGTGCCAGAAGGGCTTAATTATTTTATTCTAATAATTTAACAAGCAGCATTTCACAAATGAGGCGTACTGAGGAGAAAAGAAACGCTGCCATCTTATAAGTTAAAATGAAACAATCGTAAAATTAAAATTTTGACATTTATGTAAATACGATGTCATACAGTATTATTATGAAAAAAAATACAAACAGTTGAATATAGAACCTCCTCCTTTTTTGAAAATCGGTTATAAAATAGCTTAAACTCTTTTCCTTCCCTCTTGAAAATCGTCATGCGCCCTTAGGGAGCATGTTTCGTTTGAAAAACCATGGTTTTAAGGGCTATCGAGTGGAGAAGGGTGGTAAGTAAATTGTTATCTGGTGCCACATTTTTAAACTAAGCGCAAACATACGCTTTCCTTGGAGATCCAGCTCACGCAGTGTCAAAGTAAAAGTTGTGTTATAATTTTATTCTGAAGTATGGTATTAAGTTCTATCGGGCGATAGAGGAAGGCTTCTGAAATTAGGTCAGGTCACAGTATGTTAATTATCACGGTTTCATAACAAACACAAACCTTCGACCCTGCTACTTAGCCATTGGTTTCCTCATAGAAACAGGAGAAAGGATACTAAGTGCTTCAATTTCAGACATGTGCTCCCAAAACCACATACGAGTAAATAATACAACGTTATAACCACGTAATACCCAATTAAGCGATCGTGGTTATGTACTCAATCAGGTAACGAGTTTCTTGCAAGCTCCAGTGAAATGCGGCCGAAGTTAGGGTAGTCGCTGACTAGTAGAATCTTAATTAAACGAAATTATGCAATTCATCAACGTGTCTAGCATTTGAACTTGGGCTTCATCGGTCTCAATTTAATTAAACTTTTCTATAACTGGAAGCTGACTTTTCGAACAGCAATTGTGGTTGAATTTGACTAAAAATCATAGCATAATATGACCAGCTACTGTGTTAGCGACAGAATTCGAGTAGATTTTTCGATATTTCCACAAGCTTCACATTAAAATTCTACAATATGTAAACATACGATAGGGTATCCTTTAAACTCGTTGACTGCCAAGTCAAGTTTACTATACTTACCACACATTTACAATAACATTTAAACCTTATTTAAAATTAGTAAATTATACCTTTCCTTTAATTTGCCATGTACATATTAATGTTTGTTAGGGTCAAATCTTGCAAGTATGACCCACTTTTCGGTTTCCAATAGCGAAAATAACGCAAACCTACCGAGTTTGGGCTCTAATCGTCGCCGTAGGGATGTTGCGTGATCTTAAAATTTGTAAAAGTTATATACGATGTTGAGCTCCATACATGTAGCTTGTTTTATGAGCCTTTAAAGTTGGGTGTGAAAGTCCATTTCTAAAGTATGACTATATTAATAACATTGATTAACCCATATAATGCATGGGAGTAAAAGCTAAATTGATTCTAATTGCACTAAAATTTTAAATAAAACATACTGTTACATTTTAGCACAACTACCTTGTATTTCAAAAGGAACACAGTAAAGTAAACACTCAAACAATGATACCAGAGTACCTTGTTACTTCAAAGTCCGCAACAAGAATGAGAACTCGTTACAACCGACACCGGTATTTATGCACTCGCGAATCATAATCACAGATACATTGAAGGCAGACACAAAGTGTGCTGTGAACAACTACCCTTAATATATTCATTTTAATAGTAACTAAATCGGAAGCTTATAGGAGGTACTTTTTTTTGTTATAAAACCGTTTCGATAATCGAGTTTTAACATTTTCAACTTACAAGTTGGGAACTTGTGATGTCACAAGTTCATCATATGAAGCGTGTTTTAGACAAGCCCAAAAATGTGATTTTAACATTGTTGTATCTCAGGGAGTTTTTATGATATTGAAGTAGTTTTTTTACCAATTTCTATTATTGAAAGGTTATATAACATAGCACAAAAACAAGTTGTCATCATTGACGGATGATCAGGGAAGAATACAGTCGGCAATAAAAACTTGTGACAAAATGTAATTTTTGACACAATCTTTTAATTTTCATATGAATAAAATATACGGTGAGGTAAACGGTAGTCGTCGTGTTTAGATATATAACAGTTGTTAAATTGAAAATGCGACAGCGTGTCGCAGTCAATCACGTGTAGTGCAGATGGCAGTCCAATTTTCTAAACAACGTATTTCTGTGAAGTATTTATTTGTGACGACAAATTTAAAATATATCTGTAGTGATTAAATATATTTATTAACACACTACATTTCGTAAATAAATAAATATCAGGAACAATCTTACACTAATCGACCTCGTCCAAAACCAAGCAAGGCCCAGGCGACAGCACAGATGGGTAGGGGAGACCGGGTAAGATTGTCTCATGGGTTGTCATACGACGTCCATAACAGAAAACTGAACAAACGAATAAGTTCATCGACTGGTGTCGAAAAATCGCGAGAGAATTATCTAGGAGAGAGACATGGATCTCGCGATCTTTCGACACCGGTTCATAGACCTTTATGGTCGCTGTGACAACCGACCCGTGAGACAACCTTACCCGGTCTCCCTTACCAGGTGACAATATACATAATATATAAACAATTTAAAATACTTAAAATACACAGTTAACATCCAAGGCCCAGAAGGAAACATTTTCGTTCATCACAAAAATCACTTGCTCTTTGGCATACATTTCGCACTCGACCGCATTCAGTTCGTCTCTAATATAACTTAAACACGTGAAGTAGGTTAGTGTACATTTTCCAGATTACAGGTAAACATCGAGCAGTTTGTCAAAACTGATGTAAGAAAATTAAGTCAAGGGCGAGACCTATGGAAACGATTAGTTTATACGTGTGTAGGAGTCATAATAAAGTAGCGATGATATACATATTTTAAGGTCCCTGAAACTTGCTCATTTTGTTTCTATATTATTTCTTTACACGGTTAAAACAACTGACAGCAACAAATGCAATTCATTCGTCACAGTATTTTTTTTTCGAACAAAGAATTCCCCGCTTAAAGCGGTAGTTTAAATTGGGGTTTCGTTAAAAAAATGGTCGTGTGCGTCGGTAAATTGAATGCAGAAGTATTTAATTTTATTATGACACATTATTGACGCTCGCTGACGTCGTAGCTGCCAAAATAACGAACGGGTACCTTTTAACCCCTAGTAGTGAAATGACAAGCAATACTCTCAGGAACGAAATGGGGTCTCTCAATTGTGTTAATGCGTAGGATTTGGGTAGCGCAGGTATTATTTATATATATAAAAAGACGTCCAATTGTCTGACTGACTCATGTCCAATCGTCCAACCGTTGTCCAGACTGTTGGACCCAGATAGTTGAAATAGTGCGCTCGTCTCTTGGAAATTAGACTAAATCTAACTAAAAATATCATACATACATACATACATATAATCACGCCTTTTTCCCATTACAGGGTAGGCAGAGACTACCTCCTTCCACTTGCTACGGTTCTAGCATACAACTGCCGCTTCATCAACATTCATTAATCTCTTTCGCTTTGTCTCATTCACACACAGAATATCAATATTTCTTGCATCCATCATCTGATATACTTCATCTATTTTATCTTTCATTCCTCCTCTTAATTTTAACTTAGCAAAGCGGCTCTCCATAGCCCACTCTTTGCTCTCGCTGGGACCGAGACGCGATGGGCTGAGAACCACATCGCCGCCATTTGCGTTCCCATGACCTGCTAGGGATAAAATATTCGACCCCAACAGAGCCCCGCATACCAGGTAAGGGCCTTACTCTGCTACCTGTCCCAGGGCACTTCGGCACGCTAACGATTAGACTCGCCTCTAGTCACGCATCCATCAGCACGGCATACCGTGGATTGGCGGAATAGGAGGAAGGATAACAGGGTAAAGAAAGGAATTGTACGAATTTAGACAGGAAAAAGGGTTAAAGGATACTACAGTCCCCGAAGACTATGTATGAGCCAGTAGCAGCTCGGGGAGCAGGGGTCGCATACCCGTATACCATAACAAAAATGCCGGAAAGGCAATTTCGTATGAGTAATCCCTGACTAGACTAAAAATATCAGTTTCTATGAAATTCCCACTGAAGCAAAGTCACAATCAAAATTAAAGCTAGTATGATTTCGTGGGTTATGTAATAAAACAACATCGCTTTAGTATCACTGTGATATCGAATGGGGTCTCTAAATCTCGCAGTTATCTTCATTTAGCTTCACCGTTAAAACAACTGAACAGAAACAAGTGCAATTCATTTATCACGGTAATATTTTTTCGAACAAAGAATTCGCCGCTCAAAGCGGCGAGTTTAAATTGGGGTTCCGTTAATAAATTGGTCGGCTGCGTTTGGTAAATTGAATGCACAAGTATTTAATTTAATTATGACACATTACCGACGCCTACTGACTGTGTTGCGGCCGCCGAAATAATGAACGGGCACCTTTCAACTCTGAGTAGTGATGTGCCACATGGGAAAATAAATCTTTTGTGCGCGAGACTTAAATCTTTTGTTGCAGAAAGTGAAATGAATGAATATATCTACAGAAATGTTAAATTGGTGCAAGAGCGTAGCAGTTGATATATTAGAAGAGAAAAAAGAGACACAAATCAATCAATTATATAATATATATTTTAAATAATATAAATACACAAAAACTTGTAATAATATACATACATAAATAATAAAATAAGTACCTGTGCAAAACATCATGGAAACAATCACTCTTGTATTCTTGCATTTAATCAATTTAATAAATTAAATAAAATTTTAATTAATTTAATATAAACCATATAGTATTATATAAGAGTGATGTTCCAATCTAAAAAGTAAGACTTTTTAGTATGATTCGCGGAGTTCTTATTCACAGTAATACGAGTAGAAAAAAATGTTATCAGCGCAATTTACGCATGTCTTAAATATTATGAACATTAATGCATATCTCGGTCGAAAACTCTTCGGCTTCATCACATCAAAACGGCTTAACGGTTTTTAACACACATCTGTGCGTACGATTATTTAGACAATTTAAGGGTGGTGACAGGACATTCTTTACTGTGCTACGCTGAACCAAAAGAAAATAACGCCTTTTTCTCCGCTGGCACATCACTAAATCCGAGGCAAGTCGTTATTAAAACTAAATATGTTGAAAATCCCACCACAATCTCACATCAATCTTCAAAGTCTGTAATGAATTTGAGCTTTACTCTAATTGATTACGATTGTTATTAGTTCGCGCGGTTGTGAGAGATATGATCTTGCGGACGTTGCGTATATGTGAGTGTGGAATTTCAGAGGCGCCTAAAATAACAATGTGTTGCTCGTACAGTAATAATGCTTGACGACTCAGGTCGAGAGGTACTGCGCGGCGAGTAAAATAATTATTAAAAGACTACATGGTCCCCGCAACTCTACTCGAAAATCATAACCTTCTATTTTACTTTAGTGTAGTCAGGTAAAATGTATTATAATTTATAACCATCCTCGTAAGTCCAGTTGTCCCTGCACCAAAAAATATTGAAATCCGTATAGCCGTTTTGATGCAATGAGGCCGCAACGACACATACAGCTACGATGTTAGAGACAAACACATATTTACACTCACGCACACAATACACACATCAAACCTTCAACATCCCTTTTTTTCGTCAGGAGTCAATAAAACAAATTAAAATTATAACACAGATTAAAATTACATCTTTTCTCAGTCCTCCCGTGACCATGGAAAGCTGGAAAGCTTCCGAAACGTAGGGAACTAAAATGAGATAATATACGCGATATAATCCGTTAAATTGTTTTATTTCAATGAGTAATAATCGCGGAAACAGAAGAAAATATTATTATAACACAGAGTTCGATTGTAAAAGAAAAAAATCAATTTGACCGACTAAGTTAAAGCAGGATTTGAACCTGCGATCTCTTCTTTAACGCAGAAGTGCTCTGACCAACTGAGCTATCGCAACTTTACGTACGTGGCTTGAAATTTTAGAATACAATCTAGTTAGCACTAGTAGCGTCCTCTATATTTTTCTTATTTTTAAATGCTAAGTGCATTATAGTTCACGGTAACAGCATAATTGCTAGTCGAAAATTAGCACCAAAGAAGAAGGAGAAGAATGCAGACAATGTCAATAAAAAATTTAAACGGATATATCTCATTTGAGTACTCGATGTTGCTTGTATGGTATTGATGACTGATTAAGCTCAGTGGGAGTAACGCTATCTGCGAAGCTGGCGGCCCTGGATGCAATCCTGGCTAGGGCAAATATTTTCGTGATGGGCATTAATATTAGTTCCTGAGTCTTGGATTTTTCCTATGTATGTTTATAAGTAAGTTATATATAAGTCTTGGATTATGTATATAAGTAAATTATATAGAAGTACATAAATATCGGCAAAAATAATAAAAAGGAGTTGATTTGACTCTCAAGATCTAGAAGCACAACACGTGTTTACTGCTCCCCTCCGGTCACTGAGGTGGGGCGGACCACGTGTTCGCGAACCGGGACCGGCTATGCGACGAACGACCGATATCGTTCGACCGTCGACCGGTGCACACGTTTAACTCTGACGGATCGTTGCCTCTTTGAAATTTGTGTTAATATTAATGATAGTGTGAATAACCTGATTAACTATTATAACTGTTACGGTGTGCAGTTTTCGTTTGATTTATTTCATCCTTGTGCACCCGGTTCTCTTCTGCCATCAAATCGCAAAGGGACCCAGAGCCTGGGTCTTCTTGCGACATACATATTAAATATATCGTCGTCAAGTACCCACAACACAGACCTTATTAAACGGACCATGAGTTTGAATTGTGTAAAATTTGTGTTCTAATATTTATTTATTTATTATGATATATTGTGTGAATGGAAATTCAAAAGCACTTAAAATAACAATGTGTTGCTCGTGCCGTAATAATGCTCTACAACTCGGTCGAGACTCGAAAAGCATTGCACGCCGAGTAAGAGACTTATTCAGAGATAAAGGAAAGACAGAGGTACTGCCCATGAGATTTTTACAAGCTGTTATTTAACTTGCCATGTTTGTGTGTACGAGTTTGTATGCAAGCTAAATTGGATCCACTTCCCAGTATATGATTGAGATAACATTTGGCAAACCTAAACAAGTTTGATGACAACGCAATATTATGATACCATCGGGATGATCTGTTGGAACCGTATCAAGGTGCTTATAGGAACTTTGTAACAAAACAACGCAATCCTACTGAGTTTGGACTTTTTAGAGTCATCTCAATGATTAAGTGATGGATGTTCAAGGAAAAGTACAGTCAACAGTAAAAGTTTGTCACATTTTTTTTGTCACAAACTTATTTACTATCAGGGAGTCATATACAAGTCTACAAAGTCAAGCTACTTAAAACTTTTTAAAATAATAAGGAATCGGTACACCCAAAAAACCTTAACACAGCTAAAAAAACCAGCCAAGTGCGAGTCGGTACAAAATATACGCTACAAACGTCCGTATCTATGAAATGAAAATCCAGTGTTAGCAGACCCCAACTATTATGCAAAATGTACGCAGTATTTGATCATTTTATATTGGTTACTGACATAGACAGACAGACATTATACTGTATTTAGTATTTGTTGTTATAGCGGCAACATAAATACGTCATCGATCTGTGAAAATTTCAACTGTCTAGCTTGATAGCTACTCGTAGACAGTTGAAATTTTCACAGCTGACGTATTTCTGTTCTGACGGTTCATGAGATACAGTGCAACCGTTAGAACAGAAATACATCAGCTGAGGAAATTTCAACCGTCTACGAGTAGCTATCAAGCTAGACAGTTGAAATTTTCACAGCTGACGTATTTCTGTTCTGACGGTTCATGAGATACAGCCTGATGACAGACGGACAGACAAACAGATGGACAGTGAAGTCTTAGTAATAGGGTCCCTTTTTACCCTTCGGGTACGGAACCCGAAAGAACATCCATCGTAAACGGATAAACCCATTTACTCGAACCACATAGCTCTAGAATACTTTCAACGAAGTTACTTTACAAACACAAAATCTGTAATCAAGATCAGTCCATCCATTCAAGAGCCATTTTGTCACATACAGACACAGATCCTTATATCTATGTAGATATAAGGATCTGTGATAGTATGTGTATGTACACATACTACACAAATCAAACTTGTAAACCCTCTTTTTTCGCCGGGGGTTACAAACTGGCAACTAAACAAATGAAGAAAATTAAATAAAAACTTGCGACATACAGCAATAAATAACAAAAATGCCACGATAGCGTAACACTAGTTTACTTCCACGACATTTCATATTTCTAAGATAAGGCACGCCATTTTTAAAGTGCATTTCAGTACAATAGTTGCTGGTAAACTCTGCTGGATATAACAACAATTCCAAGTAAAGGTGCGATTTTCCGTCCACGAAATTTTATATTTCTAAAATAAGGTACACTTTTAAAGAGCATTTCTGTAGTTTCCATAAGTATATTTGTCGGTAAACCTTGCGAGTTAACCCCACGGCAATCGTTTGCCACACTTCCCACAGGAACAAAGCGTTTATAAAATGAGAATTTTGAACATAAATTCAGAAATGAAATAAAAATGATAATCTAGAAAATTCTACTCCATATATTCCCTGTTGGGAAGATGGGGATAAATATATAGAAACCGTAATCGGATTTAAAGAGTTTGGCGTTCCGGCTCGGCTGTTCGATCTTCCGCGAATTCTTTTTGAATAAAAATCAAAATGCATTACAATTTCAGGATTCCGCCTGGTGATATCGTAAGTCATTTGATAATTTTGTAAATATATGTACTACTTTACACCCCTTATTGTATACCGTAGTTAATGTCAAGAGACCCGGTAAGCTTGGTTCTCCATCCGTAGTTACGCTCTCATTCTAAAACGACTAGCTAGTTTGCTCTGAAACTTTGTACTTAGAATAAGTTAAGGTATATGCAGGCCTGTAATTACTTTATGTAGCTTCACATATCATAGTAACAAAATACAGTAAATTTAAGTTTTTCATACAATTTGCTGGGGACTTCTAAGTGTTGACGTGCAATAAAGAATTGTTGTATTGTTTGTTCAAAACAAATGATCCCGGGCATGCCTGCTTATTTGTGTGCAATAGATTCTCTTACGCCAATGCCGCGTACCGGCAAGCGCAGCGTGGGGGGCCGCCCGCAAGGTGGTCGGACGACCTGGTTAGGGTTGCGGGGACTCTCTGGATGCCGGTCGCTTCTATCCGGCCCATGTGGAAATCTATTGAGGAGATCTGTGTCCAACAGTGAACTTCCTATGGCTGAAATGATGATGATGATGACGGTGATTTTTTTAAGAAACTAGATCGCGCTGTATGTATTTTCTTGGAATCATAACTCCTGTGACTTAACTGGATTTTATAACATAATAATAGCATATATACATGTAGCTTGTGTCACTTTACGTCTCAGTTTTACTTAGTGAGAAATAAAAATGATCAGTAGCCTCGTTTTTCCATTGCAGATAAACGACATAATCACAACGAACATGAGTTCTTCCGCATTTATAACAAGGAAATATGCAAACAGATCCTTACGTCCTACTACCATGTCCTTACCGTCACAAGTTCAACGCTTTCGACTTTGAGGGTGCTCTTCGTTGCGGTTCATTACCATGCATTAACCGTGTGCGGTAACTCGATCGTAACTCATAACTCGCGGCTGAGAGCAAAACTGTATTCGATATATACGCATATATACTTAAGATGCTACTGATTAGCAAAACAACAGCAAACACTAATAACCTACTTTTGGATCTATAATAAGGAAATATGCGAACAGATACATCCTGTTACCATGTCCTAACCGTAACGAGTTTAACGCTGTCAACTTTGAGGGCGCTCCTCGTCGCGGTTCGTTACGATGCATTAACCGTGTGCGGTAACTCGATCATATCTCATAACCCGCGGCTGAGAGCTCACTGTAATTGATTTACGCACATATACTTGAGATGCTTCTGATTAGCTCTTTGCTTATAGATAGTAACTAATGTATTTTTCACTTCTCCTGCTCAAAAAGTACGTCATATTAGCTTTGCGAAGCGAGCCTAAAATAGTACATTTAGCCCCTAGGGTTTAAAAGAAAGCCATATAATCCCATACAAATTTCTGTGACACTGAAAAAAAAACTTGCGGCCAGCTACATACTCCTTACGAATAGGTAATTAAAAACAAACAAAACAACCTGATCAGATTGGCCAAACTTTCTGATAGAATTGCTCAAACTGTACTATTAGTTTTTCATGAAAAATACAATTTTAATGTTAAGTCTTTTTTATTTTCTCGCAGTCGAAGTGAAAAGCAGAGTATTTAACACGTGGCTAAAAGCCATTATGACACTCAGACATATTTGTCCTCGCTCACTTCGTCCTCGTCCAAATAATCACTTCGTGTCATAATGGCTTATTTTAGCCCCTTGTCAAACATGTCCTTTCATGTACCCATGAACTTACCTTTAAAACTACAACTCTCTTGACTTCGAGGGAGCTCCTCGCTCGTGGTTCATTGGCAATATTAGCATGCATTAACGTGTACGGTAACTCGATCATAACTCGTGGCTGAGACACCAACACTGTTATTGATTGATTCACAATATACTAACTCTATAGGATGCTACTGATTAGCTCATTGCTTATATTTAGACAGTAACTAATGCGGTTTGTGATGGCTGAAAATCCACCTATGTTGAGTTTAGAAAATGGCAGTATACAAACAAAATTAGAGTTCAGTGAACAAATTTCGGATTAAAGTAGAGTAAATTGACGACACCTTTGGCTCAGTGGGTTGCACAACGGCCAACAGACAGATATTCAGCGGCGTGCACAGAGTTTTGACCGAGGTAGGCAGTTTATCTGTCCCTATACGGAGCCTTGGTCGTTCAGGGCTTCAGGGTAGGCAGTTTTTTCTGTGCCTATTATCGAGTCATGGTCGTCCAGGGTAGCCAGTGCCTTTATTCCTGTATGGGCCGCACGATAGTGGACTAACAGCCACAACTTCTTCTCATCCGATCTTTATTATTATTGTAAATACAAAAAAATGTAGTAAATAAATGCGGTAATCCTTTTACAGGCTAATCAATTCAATTCGCAAGTAAAACATTGCGAAAGTAAATAGTCTGAAGGCCATCGAATGAATGATGCAAAACAAGTATAAACAAACTTCACCTCCAAACTTACGTAGCCTTTCGTTAGTTTGGGGTTAAACTTTAGCAACCTCACATCTCAGCGTCTTCTGCTGCTACAAATTCAGCTTTACTACTAGCATTGTAAGTTTATATTTCAAAACATTAAAGATGTGTATGTATACAATGTTTCCACCAAAATATATGTGCAGTATACAATCCTAAAAAGTTGTGTTGTTGGAAGTTACCGCATTAGCGGTACCGCGAGAAAAATGTATGAGAGAAAGTTATAAAACAAACTCCAGTTAAGAAGAATAACTGCTACTAATCTCGCAGTTTCGTGGATACAACTTACAACTCATTTGGCGAGGCTTAGGGCTGCGGGTTTGTGCTCTGAGTTATTCTTTGGTTATTGATATATTTTTACGTAGGCATGGAGTAAACAGATGAATAAATATCTAAAGGAAAGCAATATATTATAGTTCCAAATCCGTCCACAATCACGCTAGATTAACAAGATACTTCTTCTTATGTAAATATTGAATCGTGATGAAAATTATTTTTCTTGCATTGTTATGGATTTTTCTTGGCATTATTATGATAATTGATTTTACGCACTTGCTACACCAATGGTGGCGTCACCAATAGGGAATATGCATGAGTTTTAATTTTTGCTTAATTAAAAGCTCATTCATGTAGAAAACAGTAGACAAAAATATTTTTTCGAATAACTATAAAAATAACCAAGATATCATCAAACATTTCATTCCATCTCTTTCTAGCAAAACAGATTTTAATATGGAGTTTATATGGCCGGAGTGCACTGTGACGTAACAGTGCACGTCGGACCTCTCTATCTGATTAGTAGTTTAAAATGGCTATATCTTGCGTATTTCTTAGCCAATTTAATTAATAATTTCACATTTTAAAATAGTTTTTACGGTATTTTGATATTTAGTTTAGAAAATATAATAATTTTAATAAAGATTTCCTAAGGGTAATTAAACTGTAGTGTTATCACTACGGTTTGGTTTATGTCATTTGTAGTGATTTGGAGATAGGTATCAATCGTACTCTGTGCCCCAAATTGAATGCCTTCGAAAATGACAGAAAGATCATTCACAACTAATTTAACCATGTCGTAAAAGCCGAATTATTCGAAAGTGTCCCTAGTATCATGTTGCGGAGATTTCGCCTTGATTTGGTAACCCTAGCTCCCTTGGCAAATATCAAGTAAATACAGAAGTGAAGCGCAAACCCGCCGTGATGGTTGTATTCAACTTCCACAATTATTTACGGCACGGCGAAGAAAACGCCGCCTGTTGCTCTCACTTTATCTCTGCGTACAGCTTAATGGGTTTAATTATGACGTTAATATAGTAATAAAGATTTCCCAAGAGTACCAAATTATATAGTTTGATATTATCACTACGGTTTGTCTAACTAATGAATGAATGAAATAATTTATTTCAGGAGCTTGTCCCATATAATGCTAGTAACATTTTAATTTAAAAACTATGTTATCGTACACTAGAAACGCAAATAAAAGCAAAGAGAAACAAACAATACATTACAAATTAGCATTAACATCTTTATGGTTGCGATGCGACATTGGGTTCGTGGAGTTTATTCCGTCTCATCAGCGGGCAGTTCCATCTGTCAGCAAATACCCTCAGGAGGCCGTTGGTAATGTCGTAATTGTAGTGAAATGGGGATCTTACATGGTACTCTTGAAGATCTGTGCGACAAAGCGAAAGCCTTTGATAATTTATATGCAGGCAGATCATTCCTGACTAATATAATCGTAACTTCAAAGGTTAATTATTAAAAATCCTTCCTACTTGGTGAAATCAAATGTTTGGGAGGTAACCAAACACGTGTTTGGGAGGTAACCAGCTATAGCTGCAGCAAGTATCAAGTATATACAGTCATTGAGCGCAAACCTGCCGTGATCGTTGTATGTAACTTCCACGATTATTTCGGCACATCGAAATTGACACGCATGTTGCCCTCAATTTATCTCTGCATAAAGCTTAATGGGTTTCATTATTACATTAATATACTAATAAACATTTCCCAAGAGTAATTATAGTTTGATATTTTCACTCGGTACGGTTTGTTTAAATATACATCGATATTACATCGATATTTCATCAAAAAACGAGGGGTTAAGACTTTTTCTCCTTCGCGAACGAAGTTGCGGGCATCTTCTAGGACTATATGTATCTAGAGCAAAGTTACGAGTAAGCCAATTTTGCATATTAAATAGAAATCTTAGCAAAAACAAATGGCGGAGAAAAGAATACAGTGGTGTGAAGACTTTGTCATCACATATTTCAGGTATGTTGTTAATTATCTTGGGATTGGAACATACTCCTCCCAGGGGAAGCAAAGTAGGACAGTTCTGTGGTAAACATCCACGTAGGTATATATATCATAGTATATTGCCGTCGCTTTATCACTGCGTACAGCTTAATGGGTTTAATAATTACTTTATAATATTATTACGGATTTTCCCACGGATAATTATTATCAATATGGCTTTAGTGACAGAATAGCAGAATGAAAATGGAAACCTAACGTCGCACGCTTGAATATTTGTTAAATATCATAACGTTTGGTTTACAGTATAAGTTGGTAAAAATATAAAATAATATTCATTTGCCTTTTAATTTGCAAGTGATATTTGCGTTTAATAAATTCAATGGTTATGATTGAATTTTTTTGTATGATTTAAGAGGCAAACGAGCAGACGAGTCGCCTGATGTTAAGCAATCACCGTCGCCCATAGCACCCATAGACACTTGCCTATCACCAGAAAATTATTATATTAATTAATGTATGTTACTTAGCAATCTTTTGGTGATTTTTTTCTTGAAAATTTTGGTGTGGTTTAATCGTTGTCCTTGTCATATCTCGACTGATATGTCAAATCGTCAAGCAGACAAACTAACATACACTTTCACGATCCCTTAAAATGTTGAAGTTTATGCCAGATGAGGGTTACCGCGCTTAAACAGCTAAACGGATTTCAACTATTTTTGGTACACGGGTAGCTGGCTTACCCACAGATGTTTATAGGATATTTTGTACCCGACTCCGCTGAAGTAAGAGGGTTTTGACTTTTTCTATTCCGTAAAGCTGCGGGCACCTTTTAGTATCGCAATACAATGTACTTATCATTGTAGGTTGGCGAAAATTGTTGTTGAAAATTGAAATGATGAAACGATTGCACGCATTAGGATAATCTCATGCGGGCAAAAAGAGACTCGCATTATACTTAGTTCAAGAAAGTAAAATAAGCATTACGCGAACGACTTTTTACTTTAAAAGTAAGTCTAGTAGTAGTTATAAGTATTCTGTACGCAGCTTTTGTCTTGTAGACTGTTTCAAAACTAAACGATGAGAGGTAAAATTACAACTTTGAAGTTACTTCAGCTACCACTTTTGGGTATTTAAAGTTGTTGATGCAGGTACTTTCAAGTTTTATCCATATTGATATAAAACGTCCAAGTCAAACTCGAGGTGCGTAATAATGTTAACTTTGCCAATAAATTGCCTTTTATGGCAAAAAGAGAAAATTATTGTTTTTTTCTTCTAAGTCAGTTTGTCTGCAGGAGTTATTACTTGGTATGAGATTTATGGAAATGATTTTAATGCGACTTTATAATGTACCAGAACGCGCCCACAATTTCTTTTCTTCAGTAGAGGAGAAAAAATCATAACCTTTTTTTTCTGCATAGTCGGGCAAAAATCTTATAAGCATCTGTAAGTGTGTTAAGACTGAAACAGCCATATAGTGCAGGGCCTCTAAACTGAGAAAATTTCAGAGAAATTGAATCAGCATTAGTATCAGCTTCTTTTAAAGTAGTGACGATTTGTAAAATAAATTTGCCGTGTGCCGAAGGGTCGTGATTCCAAGAATAGTACATTACTGCAGACGCCGGGAAAGAAGGGCTTGCCGGGTGAATAGGTATAGACAGCCGACCGTAGGGAGCCCGGATAGTGATACGAAGCCGGCAAGCCAAAACAAAAATAAACCCGTATTCAGGATTGGCATACTTTCGTTCTCTTTTTATGTTCAAGCCTCCGTAACGTACAAACTACTAAGGTTACATACATGATTTTGACTAATTTGAAATCCTTAAAGTATGCCAATTGATTTGATACTAACCACTCCATAACTTCAAAGTTCAAGTGTGGTTTTTGCCGTCCCAAACTTTAACCAACGTCTTCTCAAGTGTCGCTTTTTAACTTTTGCAAATTTGAAGAATTTAAAAAAAAATAACTATATCATCTAGAGACATATATCTGTCACCAAAAGATAGCGTATGATCTGTAATATTAGGAACTACTCATAACTCCATATCGACAAAGTAGGACCTTATCCCAAAAACTGTCACAGATGACCTCCTTTGAAAGGAACATATTTACAGTCCCAAAGATGATGCTCGTCTTGATTTAGTATAAAAGAGGTATTGTAAAAGCTTTATGCATGAGCGTATTTGTCTTGCTAAAATGTAAACAAATGGGTATGCAAGACGACATGTCTTTGGGGTATAGGGGCGTCAGAACAACACCAATACGCGTTAGTAAATTCATATAGTGAGTTTTTGGTGTACTTTTCCACATCAATCTTGCACTTTGTTTAACGATATTTTATAGTTGTATGTTTCGCCAACCTTGCACATTTGTATTCATTTAGAATTCTAGTTCTAATAGAAGTTTCCTATTTTACTTAATTTATGAGCGTGAAGCCCAAACCAATATCATATTTTAAAGTACCTATGTTTGTGTGTTTTTATATAAAGTTGAATAACCTATTGGTCCTCCGCCGCTGGCTTATTACCAGAATAATCCGTAACCATAACTCCACGTATAAACTAGCAACGTGACTGAGGAGTGTATTTTTCAGAGTCTATTTTTCTGTTGCTTCCATAGAGAAATACCTCCTTAACTTATCGGTACATAACCCTTACGAAACCGCATAAGTGTACATAGTATATCATGGCTTCCAACCCAACAGTGAATTGGCTGTGTAAAGTTAGAATAACTATCAAATTAAGCCTACAAAGTCTATAACTTTCGCCAAATTACGTTACTAGCGACCTCGGGGGTTATATTCCACGTGACAAATGACATTTGTTCGAGATATCACCAGTATATACATTAAATTTATAATTGTACAAACGTTTTGTATTGCCTGTGCCGTCCATAGTGTAAATTTTATCTGTTTTAGGTTCTCTAACCTTATCCTCTCAACGAATTCAAAATTCTAGTGAGATAATGTCTTCAGGTCAACATTGGCGAAATACCTCTTGCTAAAATCGGCAAGTAATGAAAGCCATTCAGGAAAAAAAACGATGTGGTTTATTCAAAGTAATTGCTACATTTAATTTTTATTAAATTTTGACTTCGTCATACTCGTCACGAAATGACACTTGACGTGGATTTCTAATTAAGTAATTTAAGAAATGAAACGCGTAATATGCTATGCATCTGCAGGTTCAAATTTGGTATTACTTATTTAATGTAACAACAGTTTGAAATAGTAGCATCTGATAGGGAGTCGTAGAGATCTAAGGGAGAGGCCTTTGCCCAGCAGTAGGATAATAATATAGGCTAAGAAAAAAAAACAGTATAAAAAAATACATCCGAATTGATAAGCACCTCCTTTTTTGGGAGTCGGTTAAAAATCAAATCGTTACATTGATTCAGAGGTACTTAAAAACAAATTAATTTATAGCTCCAAGGTGTCTAGCTTGCTCTCTTTCTAGCACTCTCTTCCATTCGTTCATCAGCCCCGCTATCCCGTATGTGAATTTGAAGTGCATTTCTTATACTCAAATTACGTCACTAATTTATGTGGCCTTAGGTATCTCTGGATGGCCGTTAGATCCCCGACTAGGTGGACAGAAGACCTGGTAAGGGTCGCGGAGAGTCGGTGGATGGTATTCGCAGGATCGCACCCTGTAGCGAACTATAGGGGAGGCTTATGTTTAGCAGTGGACGTTGCTGATAGATAGATAGATAACTGTATTTAACGGCCCCTCTACATGATCGTCGATCACCGGCGAGCAAGCGGGACGCAGTAATACGTTAGAAAAAGATATATAGTGCTCTTTCTAAAGTATAACCGCGTCGTACCTGCTCGCCGATGATCGGCTATCGTGTAGAGGGGCCATAATATGCGTTAACACTATGGCCGTGATATGTCCGAGTTATGGCCAATATATTACTTAATTGAAGTTATTCCGATGCTACATCAAATCTGACTCTTGTTCATAGTACAAATATCAAAATACAAACATGCGAATGTGTTGTAATGCTAATAAATGCAAATGAGGAATTTAGATCAAAGTTGGGCAGTTAGGCGAGTTAGGAGTTCAGATCTAGTCCTTGTCAAGTCACTTGACGCGTAACGACCTTTATGAATCTTGGCCTTTGACCTAATTTATGTTTAAATAAAGCTATCTTGACCTTAGAAATCTATACTATAAATGCGAATGTAGCTCTGTTTGTCCATCTGTCTGTCTGTTACCAATTTAGTATGGAGATAGTTTGATTACTCAGTACTCGGGCGCAGCCGCGGGTTCTAATGTTGGTATTCTCGTTAAATTTCACGCAGCCACTTTTTGAATTTTACTGCCACATATTGAAATCGATATAAGATATCCGGTTTGGTGCTTACCAAACCGCAAATAAAAAAGAAAAGTACCAACTCGTAACTCCTGGTCCTGGATCGTTGATTCAATTGCTAACTTCATCAACGCCTTCTTAAAAAAAAATCGTTTTCATTCGTTACTCTGTATACTGTAAAAATACGATAAGGTCAGAGTGAACCTGATTTAAGAATACAAAGGGAGCTTGAGGTTACTCCGGATACCGAATTTAAAAGTCCGTATCTTGCTGACCCTTTCGCTCTAGTGGGAAACTGTATTTCAGTGAGCGGAACGGCGCCCAATGACCTTCAAATTTTAAGTTTCGGAATAGTCCCTCTGTTTACAGAACCGCCCTTTCATTCGCCGCAACTTTGTGCCACAGCCTGAGGCCACAACTTTTGTTCGCTGGCGTTAGCAAACAGCTGGTTAGAATAGAAGCCACCATTGCCCGCAATATCGCCGGTACATGTCTCAGTATACCCGCTGCGGCCAACGAGTTCTTGAGTGGCGTTTACATGTGACTAGATCAATCAATAATGATGATTATCTAGATTGTGAATGTTTTTCTGTTGAATGTACAGTCAGCGTCAAATAGTCTGTAGCATCCAAAGCACAAAATATATCACAACACGTCTTTACTACTTAAGGCATGAAGATGTGTGACGATATATTTGGCGCTACACTCAAGAGCAAACGTTTCGGGTAACCCTAATTTAAATAAAAGGTTTTTTTTTATTATTTGCCACTAAGTTTTATTTACATAAAATACTGTTCTTCGCAATACCCATCGATATTAACAATTTATGCTACTTCCGGAGCGATTATTTTCGAAACTATTCACTGAATCAAACATATTTTTTAGAAAGCTCAAATATGATTTTAACAGAACTATCGATATGTGCCACTCCCGTTTTATTTTATTTTTTTTTCACTTTTAGTTGCATCTGTGTAGACCTACCCCCCTAGAAAAATTTTTTTTAGTTATTTAACTCTGTAGCAGCCTACACAAGACACCTATAATCCAAATTTCATCAATAAACATTGTGTAGTTTTTCAGTAAAATGCCTGTGACGCAGCTTCTTTTACGACGTAAATCTCTGAGTGACACGGCAGTTTTCTCGTTAAAACTCGTGTCTATTACAAGTTTTTTGAATGTCTTCTAGACATGGCATAAAAAACTCTTAGCTCTTGATACAAAAAGGTAACAAGAAATACACCGGATGTATTTCTTGCAAGAAAAAATAATTTCGCGTGGAGGCCCCGTTCGCTGAAATAACATAGTATTTATTACCTTCGTTTATTGAAGGCACGTTGCCCCTGCTACGGACACCTTATTCTTATAATATGTTCACAGTGCTATATCTTTACTATTATACAATTGTAAAAATAAAATGTCTGTACATATAAGATATTTACAAAAAAATGTTTGTAACGGACTATTTGGAGGCCACTGAAATGAAAATATATTTTTTGGACTTTTTGTATGTTTGTATGTGTCGTTGTGGCTTCATCACGCCGAATTGGCTAAACAGATTTCAGTTATTTTTGACACATGGTTATAGGATACTTTTTACCCAATTATGCTACTGTAAAAAAGAAAGGTGCCTCGTTCGCGGAGGAGAAATGTCATAACCCTTTTTTTTTCGTCAGCGTAGACAGAAAAAAGTATTCTATAACCATCTAGAGATACCCAGCTACTCGTGTACCAAAAATAGTTGAAATCCGTTTAGCCGATTTGGAGTGATGAAGCCACAACGACACATACATACATACAAAAAGAAAAAAAAAAACTTGTCGATTTAGTGACCGTAGTCCAAATAGTCCGTTACAATCTTTTTTTTAAATATCTTCATTGTACAGACATTCGTTTTTACAACTTTAAAATTGTATAGATAAATATGACGCTTTAAATGATATATTATTTTGAGACGCAATTCGGAATCAATGTGAGTGAATGACATTTTATCGTCACAATACGGTTTATTATGAACATTATATTATAATTCACTGAAATAGTGCCTGGTTCCTATGTCACCCAGACCGAAACAACAAATCTATTGATACCTCATTTATCAAAATCGGTTAAGTTGACTGTATTATGAAACTAACATAAATACAAAATAGATACATACTTACAAAAACTGCTCAAATCATAACCCTTCATTTTGGTTTTGCCGCAGTCGGGTAAAAATGGGTTGAATTAAGAACCTTCTTGCATTGGCGTCTTCATTACAAGCAACTACATCTAATACACAAAACATTGATTCTACAACAATCCATACTAATATTATCAATGCGAAAGTGTGTCTGTCTGTCTGTCTGTTACCTCTTCAAGCTTGAACCGCTGAACCGATTTGGATGAAATTTGGTATGGAGATAGTTTGAGTCCCGGGAAAGGACAAAGGCTACTTTTTATCCCGGGAAAATACCCTTATCTGCGATTAACGAATTTAAGGCAGACGAAGTCGCGGGCAGAAGCTAGTACTATTATAATGGTGTGAAAATAAAATGTCTGTACATTGATGATGTTTAAAAAAATATATTGTAACGGATTATTTCTATATATGTATGTGTCGTTGTGTGGCTTCATTACGCCAAATCGGCTGTACGGATTTTAACTATTTTTGATACACGGGTATCCACAGATGGTTATTAGTTACTTTTACTCGACTATGCTGAAGAAAAAACAAGTGGTTATGACTTTTTCTCCTCCGCGAACGAAGTTGCAGATATCTTCTAGTAATTAATAAATGCGTTCTCAAATCCCACGAGGACTTTTTACGTACCCTCATTTCGTGTTCATTTTCAGCCGCGATGTGTATGAATGAGTTACCTCATTATCTTCTATACGCCCTCAAGCTCTGCCCATTCAGGTGGGCTTTCATTTACTCCTGTTCATAATTTTAACGACCTATTTCGTACTTATGTTGAGCTATTTCAACCGCTCAGAGTTTGTTGCATTCATTTTACGAGCACTAAGTTGGAAACGGTAATTTTAAAATTTGAACGAGTCGACGGTATGATATTACAGATTAAATAATAAAACATACAGAAGGCTCTCTCTTTTGATTTTAGTACAAGTCACCGCATGCGAGCGAGAGAGTCAACCACACGCGAGCAATTTTCGAGCAACGCTAGCGGCACTTAAAAAAAAACATGAATGTTGAATGCGTCACGGTGTGCAAGCGAGAGAGTGAACCGCGCTTGAGAGCGATAACTATTGTGGCACTCAAAAAGTAAAAGTTTGTTTATTACGCACGATGCGCACGAACGTACATCAACGGTCCCAGAGCGGACGCCACTTGGACCTATTTGATGCTGTGCACCGTAATCGCGTTGATATGTAAAGTTTTGGGGCTAAATTCTATATTTTTTGCGTTTTAAAAGTATTTTTAGTTCTTAATTCTGCAATTCATAATTCCGATTAGCCCGTCACCAATTGCAGAGTGAGGGGGTGCCCGCTCGCGAATAGCATGCCTTTAGTCTATTAGAATGATCGATTACGTCACAGCACTAGATTATACTATACTCTAGTGCTATATACACAGGCCTTTTCTCATCAATAAGTGAGTGGGTGTTATATGGCTAAAATACTGTTAATAAATCGAATCGGTTTATTAAGTACTTTGCAATAAACTGTAATATTGGCGCCAACGGCAATTTTTGCTAATACATGGAAGGTGAAAAACAAAACTAACTTAAAATGTGTTATTCAACAGCCCTAAAAGTAATTAACGTTTCTAACTTTATCGTGTCGTTTCTAATAGTGGAGTCTGCTCGTAGTTGATAAAAGTTGGTAAATACTCGAAGTTAACGATTCAGCCACGGTCTGGGGACACATTTCAAAATGGTTTTGCGATGTTAGTCGTGTACAAGCACACGCTCAATAAGGGTCCCCTGATGGGAACAAAATACAAATCTGGTGATTTGTATTGGTATAGGTAAATTAGGTTATGTAGATTGGTATTGGTAAATTAGGTACGTTAGTAAGTAAATTGTTCAGCGTGCGTCTGCACAGACTGCGTAGATTAAGGGTTGATTATGCCAAGGGAGCCTACTGTCCTAAGTCCCTAACCTAACCTTAACTTACGACTTTAACCAGGACATCTGTTACCAGGAGACCTAAGGTAACAGATGGATTCCTACGGGGAGGAATAGGGTCTTTGGAATGGTGATTTTCTCAATGCCGATCTTCCAGACTCAGTTGATCGATTAAGGCTTGAAGGGGTCTGCGCCACAGTGAGAGGAACTTAGTCTAAAGGTTGGGTGGGACTATACGCTCAGAGAGTAGCCCTGATCACGCATAGGTTCGGGTATGGGAAGGTAGTGAAACACCAACGGACAATTGGTATCTGATTTATTTCTAATTCTTACGCTATATATACAAATAACACCTACAGCACACTACTACACATTCATTTTGTGTACTGTACGTGTAAACTGCAGATAATGCGTGAACCAGCTATTTTTCTGCATATTTCTCTTAATTATGATTACTTGCATCTAGGTCGCTAGCCTTGCTCATTGACGCTGATGCAAGTATGTTTTCTGTTCTCTGAACAAGTCGGTCTCTTGCAACGTGCGAACTAAGTGATCGTGAACGCTAAAGAAGCGACATTTTCAAAACGAAGGAGAAAAACTTGGCTCATACAATAGGCATGATGACTGGATATGAAAATCAAAATTATAATGGTCCGTCAGTTTGATAATACTAAAATATAGGACACGTATTTTTTGCGTTTTCATAATAATAAAAAAATACTCTGATAAATCGCATTGAAGTTTCGGAGCGGGGGCTCGTCACTGATAGGTAAAATTTGTACTTAGGAGTGACGTCACGCGACATTTTGAATCAATGTATCGCAGTTATTATTTGATTGCGTAAAAAAAGAAAAAATACGTGTCCAATATTTTTTATTAAACTATAATAAGGACTAATTATTAAAGTTTAGTCATCATCCCTATTATATTGAATTAAAGTAGACAATCTTAAAATACTCTGCCAATTTGTTCGACGATTTTCAGATCCACGAAAAAACAATTTTAAAAGTGACAGACTAAATTTAGTTTATGCGCATGACGTCAAAGCCACTATCGACAAAACCGTGTGTTTTTGAGGTGCCACCTGCACGTTGCCGCCAAGGCATGATACAACGCCTTACCATTTGAAATCAAGTCCCCTACCGGGTACTCAATTTATGGCTCCTCTAAAAAGACACGTTATTGAACTATGTCCATATAATTTAAATGAATATTATAACTATAATCTCAAAGTAACATTTAGCATTCCAGCCCAGACTTAAAAAATAAAATTAAGACCTAAACACCCCGTGTACAGCTGTGGGTAGTTTCAATATAAAAATATATTGGCTAATATATTGCACATTGAGCGTTAGCTGAAGTTACGTGTTTTTCTTGGGCGGCATGAGGATAATGTTTAATTTATTAAATTTGTGCACCATTTGCTACAGCAAATTTGGTAAAATTGTATTGAAACATTTATACTGTAAGACTTCTATGTACACACGTACAATTTATGGCAAATTAATAAATGAATGGATGACTGATTTATACGATGTTTTCGGAACTCATTTTATGTCCATGGTCACCCCGTATATTTCCAGAATTTCATAATTGAAAGAACTAAATTTCTTTGAAATCGGGCACCGTAGTGCGAAAAAAGAAGATGAAAGACTGAAAAAGGTTATCTTACTTTGTAACGCAGCTGGCAAGCGAACCCAAGGACGATCACCAGATGGACTAATTAATTAAAACACTCGTTTTCCTCCAAGTTTTGCTCATTTATAAGGAATGCAATAGACAGAAACTGATAGAGATAGCAAAAGGTCAAGGCCGATAGCAGATTGACCGATCATGTACTAGTATTTGTCCAAGTTTTGCTTATTTCAATAAATAAAATAAAAGTCTGTTTTATTACCTATAACATAAAATAGTTAAAAAAGGCATTATGTTAGATGCTCTTGGCCGGTTTTTGGTAATGGGTACCAGTACCAGTCTCAGCGTGTGCCGGGATATCGGCCCTGAGCTAGTTTCAGACTGGTCCCTATGACAGACAGACAGGGTTGGTTTATAGGAGCAAAATGGCTACTTCGAAGATGGAATTTGTGCCGTCCATGATGTTTTTCTTTTTACAAGCTTTTATTTAATTTGCAACGTTCGTGTGTAACTATGTAAGTTGTGGTTTCAAAGTTTACAAACCATTTTCGACTCCCTACTATTTAGTATCCGACTGAGCTAAAATTTGGCATACTTATCTAAACTCGGTAACAAAGATGATAGAAATGCAATGAATTAGGTATGGTTGGCTAAGAAATTGGTCTACCACATTGAACCTCAGTAAAATACGCATGAAATAGAGTTGAAAAGTCGTAGATCAATTTCATGACCAACCGTAATCGGCTATATCACGGTGATGCTGGCATCGTCCGTAATGGTAAGGTTGAATACGGACTCTGGAAGCTGAAGTGAAGAGTCCTCGTGAGGCTGGCCCTTTTGTCTGCATTAATAGTTTCCCAATGTGTACGCAGTACCATGTTCCGCAGCTATTACTTTTATTTACGATGGTTTTCAGATGGATAGCCGTTGGGACAGTAAAGTCCTGGAGTGGCGAACACGCATAGGCGACACATGACTAGGTGGACGGATGATCTCGTGGGGATCGCTGAAAATCGGTGGAACGAGTTCTGCGCAGGATCGCACTCTGTGGCTAGCTATATGGGAGGCCTAGGTTCATCAGTGGACGTCCATGGCTAATAGATAGATTGATAGACGGATGGATACTACCTACAAATTTTGCAGGTAAGCTTACATTGAAGCTTGGTGGTCATAATACTATAATTCAAAGTTTTTATATACTTTCAGATGCGCAGAAGGTTTTGAAACCCAAAACAAATATTTACAGGCAACTAACGTAAAATGCTGCATAATTTGGCTAGTAGTTTACAACTTTGCAGACAATTTACAAAATTCCGTTTCTTCGTGATATTGTGTGAAACCCGTGTAAGTTTAACTCAATAACAAAAAGGAACTTAATCGCAAAAAAATATGGTTTATTTTGTCCCACGGGCAAAGTTGTAAACTATAGGCAAAGTTACAGCATTTTACGGTACTTGAAGTTAAATTTAGCTTTATTTACTACATATTCTCATCCAAAACCCACACGGATAGCTAAATTTAAGTTACAATGGACAGGGCACATTGCTCGTGCCGGAATTTTGCGAACTCAAATTACCTACAACGTTTTTCAGCAATGGACGTATGATGGTCGTGTTTATCGTATAATATGGCCTATGTTGTTTTAGCAAAGAAAGACAACACAATTCTTCAATGAACTAAGAAATACGCCTTGTTATTTTTACTACACCTTAAGTGGCAATGCCCAACTCAAGGCTATTAACCATCTGCCTCCAACGTATGCTACAATACTTTGGGCATAGAGCCCGCAAAGACCCCGGTAACTTGGACAGACTGGTGGTGATGGGGAAGACAGTGAGGGACCGACTTAAAAGAAGAAAAAGTGGCAATATCGCTCGCAGAACCGACGGCCGCTGGGGCCATCGAGTTCTCGAGTAGCAACCACGCACCGGAAGACGTAGCGTGGGCAGGCCCCCCCACAAGGTGGACTGATGACCTGGTGAAGGTAGCTGCGGGTGGCGCAGCATCGGTCATGGGGAGGACTATGTCCAGCAGTGGACGTCTTTTGGCTGATGATGATGATTTTCGTTCAAGTATTATTTTAAGCGGTATTTAGAAAATGCATTGAAATGGATTATAAAATACGGCTTATTCCCTTTTTCTTTACCCTGTTATCCATCCTCCTATTCCGCCAATCCAAGGTATGCTGTGCCGATGGATGCGTGGCTTGAGGCGAGTCTAGTCGTTAGCGTGCCGAATTGCCCTGAGACTGGTGACCCCAGAATAAGGCTAAGCCCTTACCTGGTATGCGGAGCTTTGCTGGGTTCAAATATTTTATCGCTAGCTGCTCGTGGGAACGCAAATGGCGGCGATGTGATTCGCAACCCATCACCCAGTCCAGTCCAGGTCCCAGCGAGAGCAAAGAGTGGGCTATGGAGAGCCGCTTTGCTACGTTAAATGTAAGGGGAGGAATGAATGATAAAATAGATGAAGTATGTCCGATGATGGATGCGAGAAATATTGATATTCTGTGTGTGAATGAGACAAAGCGAAAGGGTTGTGACAGCATAAAACGAAGAGATTAATGAATGTTGATGAACCGGCAGTTGTATGCCAGGACCGTAGCAAGTGGAAGGAGGTAGTCTCTGCCTACCCTGTATGGAAAAAGACGTGATTTTATGTATGTATTCCTACCTGTTACTATTAACTTATTAGCAGTGGTAACAGCTGGGAATAAAATTCCCAACTGTTACCACGAACACCAATGGCAGCAATGATTTTAGTGGTAACAGTTGAGAATTTTATTCCTAGTAGTTACCAACTGGTAATAAATGGGAAAAGTTCCCTGCTGTTACTACTGCTAACAAGTTGGTGGTCGGAATAACCCAAAAATACTTATTTCTCACAATTATAGAAGTTGCTCATTTGATATGTTTTTAGAGACCTAGACAAATCTATATCAATCTGCTAAACATTTATTTATGATATTTATTGGAAATCTCAAGCTGTTTGTACTAATTCCAAGATCATTGCTTCCAGTCCTATTATTTGTGGCGGGTTCTTTTGATCTCTATAAAAAGTCCTTCTACAAATAGATGGCGAGGAAAGGTCATTCCTTTGTGTTTTCCGAAGGCTATTTGTTTTCTTGCAAGCGTCGATACAATACACGAAATAAATTGTTTGAATCTTATATTATAAGGTAAATATATCTATTAAATATATCGTTGCCTATTACCTATTCATAACAAGCCTTTTTGAGCTTATCATGGGACTAGTTGGATTTGTATTAAATTATCCTGTAACATTTATTTTAATTTTAATGGGAGCATAAAGTTTCTCAGAGGTATGCATTTTATAGTAGGTATATACGTTATCTCAACTTATTATTATTGTTGATTTGTGAGCCTTCTGTATGCCGCCTTGACCAGTTTTGATCTATTGTGGCAGCCCTTTATTAGAGTTCACTACTGAGGCCCGTTGAGTCTAGGAATTCCCAAATTCTTTGGGCAGTGAAATGTTGTATCTCTTCCGGGGGCACGACATGTTGCCCTAGGTAGATACTTCTTTTCCTCATGAGTGGTCCACAGGAGCAGAGGATATGCATTGCAGTCTCCTCTGTCTCTTGGCAGAATCTGCAATTTAAATTTCAATCTGAACTTAGAATCTACAAATAATATTTTTTTTACATCGTATTGTTTTTTAGATATAATATTTTTAAACACTCGTCGTGACCTTTATATACAGTTCCCTTGTTCATACAAGATGTACAATGTACGTTTTTACTTTGCTCTACATAGATTAGAAACATAAAAAACCGGCCAAGTGCGAGTCGGACTTGCGCACAGGGTTCCGTACAAAATATACACTATAAATGGCCGTATCTATGAAAATCCAATGTTAGCAGAGACCTGCTTCTAAGCAAAATGTACGAGGTACTCGATCATTTTATATTGGTTACAGATATAGACAGACAGACATAAAAAATCGTTTTTCAGATTTATTTTGCTGATTGTGCTATAAGAGCTTCCTTCATACCAAATTTCAAGGTTCTAGAACAACTGGAAGTACCCTATCAATTTCAAAAAGTGTTGATACCAGAGCAGTTCAAAGCGTTACACACACGTGAATTCGAGAAAAAGATGTTTCAATTTCTACTAAAGTAATGCTTTTATTCTGTAACTGCTTTAAACTATGACAACTCTAACTTTAACTATGGCAAATGAATTTAAAAGATATATGTGATTTATTTTGTAAAGTAATTATTTTGAATATTAATTGACATGTTTATCACAATAATTCTTTAGTTAATAGTAATTGAACTGTTAATCACAGTAAATCTTTAGTTAATAAAAATTGACAATTTATTTACGGTTTTATATTAATTGAAACGTTCATAAAAAAAATGTGTTAGTGATTAACATGTTAATAGACAATAAGTACATTTAATTTTAATTTAGTATCATTTGGCCGTGTTTTGTTAGCAATATCAAGTTTTGTCATCATGTAGTATTTCTACACCAATACTGGCCTAATATGAGTCACTAAGACACGTCATACTAACTAAATGTACCATATTCTTGGAAATAGAATTATTTGATTTGATTTAAAATATTTTTGATTTTTACGTAAACTTAGAAGTTTGATTTTTTCACAGCTTTAAGGGACCGTAGACTTGAGTATATAGTTTTAATTTCAACTCGACACCTCCACGCGTTCCCGAAATTAAGGTTCTTGTCAGACATACAGACAGACGGACAGACGAACGGACAAAAAAGTGATCCTGTAAGGGTTTCTTTTTTTCCTTTTAAACCCTAAAAATAAACATGACATTGTCAGCTAATCTCTTAATGTTTCTTACTAATCTATGTATACCAAAGTAAAAATGTATTCATACGAGGGAACTACTAATGTCTCGACGAGTGGCGTATCTGTATGCCTGTATACCGCGCGATAGAGAACACCTTGGTGCAATTTAATATCAACAATACAGTATTAGATTTCCGCCAATCTCGAGTTTCTCTCGGTAAGAGCTGGCAGGAGATGGTCGCCGTCGGTGTAGCAGTGGAAACCTGTGCTCTTCGTGGCTTTTTGCTTGACTATGGTAAAGGTTTTTTTCTCCATCGCGGACGATGTTGCGGGCGGGCACCTTCTAGCTTCGAGTCTCGAATAAATATCTCGTAAATTGCCGGCTGGTACATACTTAATTGTATAATTACGTACCGACATATTGCGAACTTTAGGACTAAGCCGAATAAGTTTGTACACGAATTTATAAACACTTCCAAAAGACCCGTGTAACGTATTTACTTGATTGCCAGCACCGTGAAAAGTAATTTTGAGTAAATTAGCTACTCGCACGGAAGTTTGAGCCGGTGAAGTTTGTTTAGTACGTAGCTTTCAATTAAACGTGAGAGGTATGTACAAATACTTTAGGAATTTGTTCAAGCGATACTTTTGCTCTGCGTGAAACTTATTTGGTAAACCTTGCCTTATATGTTTTCACATGTAAATACATAATATTTTCTTCTGTTTCCGCGATTATTAAATGAGATAATATACGCGATATAATCCGTTAAATCGTTTTATTTCAATGTAAATACATGTTCAGGATTTAGAAATTTAATACGTCGAATTAAACTAACACGATTTTCATTCATTATCTCAACACAACAAACGGGGCTTAATTGTATAAATATGATTTATTTAATTACCTTTCGTTGGTAATTCTTCGATTTTTCGGACGTCGCGTTACGTCCATGGTCACGAAGGAACTCATCATATTTATACTAGAGCTCCAGCTATCCGTGTTATACGTGGAAACGTGTACACGTGTACTTAACACTGGCAGTGTTTCCTCTTAGGAAACGTTTCCTTTTAGGAAACGTTTCTAGGATCGGGTCCGTATCCGCGGGTCTCGGCTCCGTTCGGGTAGTGAATACCCGGGGCGACCCGCCCGGATTGGTTTGAGTTGAAGTTGAAACGAATAATTGGTCATTATTGAATAACTGTTTTTATATTATTGCGTACGGCGGACAAGATTTATTTCTATTCAAATTTAATAACGAACTCAAATATCTAATATTTTAGCATTGATTAGATATATATATATATATACATATATGGTCTAAGCAATTTTTGGTTTGCGATTAAAATTTTAATTGCACATGATATGATACACGATTAAAAGTTTATAAAAATCGTCCTAGTATTAATCTTGTTATCTAATGATATCTTTTAATTTTGTCCACACATTTAATAGATACTTACTATAAATAATGGATAAATATGGTGTTAGGTGAAAAAAAATATTAGGTACGACTATTATACATGGTACATTACCTGCTAAGGCGGCCCTTTTCGAGATAAGATGTGAGTGCATTTAGGGTTACGCTGCACGTGTAGATAAAGACAATACCTATTGTTTGCTTAGTAAATAAACCGTGGCAATTTTACTTATAACATATATGAGTAACTTTGACACTCGGCTATTACCTGGAATAGCTTTTGTTCGCTAAAGTTGAATGAAAGGCCGTTTTTTTAATATAAATAAGCGAAATACTTTCCTTGTGGAGGGGGCAGCTTTGAATTTATAATGTACTCACTAGTTATTATTAAGATTTTACTTATCCACACTGTTGGTCAACATTGAGAGTCATACTTTGTTTGTTAAAATTTAAATTTGTTATAGTTAAAAACTTTGAATATGAAAAGAAGTTGGGTCTGGAGATACGCCACCAATCTCGGTGATAAAGCTTATTGTATTTTGTACAGTGATCGGACTAACAATAAGTTTTTGTGTTGTCGTAGTTTGACAGGAACTATAGAAAAGCATTTAAAATTTGTTAACTTAAAATCTCCAGCGTCGACATCTAACAAGTAAGTACCTACATTTTCTTTTTTTCATTCTGATGGTGTGTGAAAAAAATATTTATTTATTTAATTAAGCCATATCATTGTTCATTTGTACAAATATTCGAAGACAATTATAATAAGTACTCCTGTCCTTGTGATATTTTTGTAAAATAATCGATTTATCATCATTAATTTATTCAGTTGCTACTAAACCAAATTACCAACGATCCGTTGTGCTTTAATGTCTATCATGTTGTCAACTAAAGAAGTATTTTTAATTAAGCGGAGTGATTTGTCATTTTACAAATATATATTATTTGCCATTTCGCTAACTGCAATGAGCATCAAAAGTATTTAAAACTTAAAAAAACTACTAAATGAATGCAGTTTTAGTTAAGTATAACATTTTAATATAATCCATTTTGATCAAAATTAATCCATATACTATTATTTTGAAATGCGAAAGTTTGTCTGTCTGTCTGTGTGTTACCTCTTCACGCTTAAACCGTGGAACTGATTTGGATGAAATTTGGTATGGAGATAGTTTGAGTCACAGGAGAGGGCATAGGCTACTTTTTATCCCAGAAAATACACTTATCCATGATAAACGATTTTAAGCAGACGAAGTCGCGGGCAGAAGCTAGTACCCAATAAATTCATGACTTTTCTATTTTTTTTTTCGGTTTTTTACAGTATCTTGTCTAACCTAGAAAATATAAGTTTCGATTTGATTTCGCTTTTGCCATTACAAGTTCTATAATTGTACGCATAATTCTTGTTAGGCTTCGGTACACTTAGGTAAACTTGTAATTTTTCACACCAATAATGTTATAAAAAAATAGTTTAGTTATATTTTTATAGTTAAAGTAGATTGCCTTAAGAAATCTTTGATGTATTTTTTTTACTCTGTCCAGAATTTTAATTCAATAAGAAATATTTATAAGATAGCTTTTTAAGAAGCTTCTATTATTTTAAGTTGATTACTTAATATTTTCTAAATTATTAATTTCTACGTGTTTATTTTTGGTTGTTTCAAGTGTTTTTTTAAATACAGTATTCAAAATTTTGCACTTACCACAGTTAGATTTCAATTTTTTGAATGAAGTTTTGTGAAAATTAAAATGAAATTTTCAGGGTAGCTACCTGATAGATAGAGCAAGTTTTTAAAAGCCAAACGGTATTTTTTTTAATGTGATTTTATCTTTTTAAAGCCCCTTGAAGTTGTGAACATATTGGGTAATTTTATCATTCTTGGCATTTAATTTTTTTTTATTCCATTCAAAAATCTAACGATAGTAAATGTTACCATACTGAATTGGCCTATCTATCAGCTTAGCACACAAAAAAATCAAGCATCTACCGCAATAATTCACGTCACCATAAATAAAAATCTCATCGTACTCGGCGATAGGTGAAGAAATAAAAAAAGTCATAACTCCGAAAATACGAAAAATCGCGGAACATACACGGGGGTGATTTAGATAGCCCTCTAGATCCTCTACGTCCCAGCTTCAGTTTATCACTACTTCTTGGGACATCCTGTATTGGACACGTAGGGCGCTAACAGCCTTTTGCGTATAATTGATCCATAGGCTGCAGGTGTAAAATGATTGGCAGTACGCCTTAAAAAGTTTTACAGTTCGACTCGTTTTTTTTTTTCCTTTTAATCCTACCGTCGTAAAAAATATACCGTTTTATATTGAACATTTGCTTAAACGTAGAAATAAAAAAACGCACAAGCTTAAAGACGAAATATCACTCTCGATTTCACACACACGCTCTTAAAGTAAAGACAACCCGTTGGATTGCCACTACACGTCGACGGCGGATCGGACCCGCGTGTAATTGAGACCCGTGTACACGAGTACACGAGTCTTAATTACCCGGGTCTTGACTACACGTTCCGAACGGGTCTGAAAACCGTTTCCGTGTAACACTCTAATTTATACTGAATTAAGTCACGTTTGTTGTGTGGTGATAATAATAGAAATTTAATGTTACATGTATTTCGTATACGAGTAGGGTTTGATCTTGAGTTTAATAATTTTCACAAAATACTAACTTTAAGTCCATTACCGATAGTCCATTTGACGACCGGTTTGGCTCAGTGGGAGTAACGTTGCCTGCGACGCTGAAGGTCCTTGATTCAAATCCCGCTAAGGCCAAATATTGGTGTGATGAGCATAAATATTTATTCCTGAGTCTTGGATGTTTTCTAGGTATATAAATTAATATATCTATTAAATCTATCGTCGTCTAGTACCCATAACACAAGCCTTATTGTGCTTACCATGGGACTAGTTCGATTTGTGTAAAATTGTCCCGTAATATTTATTTATATTGTTGTTGCCTAGTAGTTTACAACTTTGGGTGTGGGACAAATAAACCATATTTATACGCGATTAGGTCCCGTTTTATCGTGATAATGTGAGAAAACCGCGTTAGTTTAAATCAATAACAAAACGGATTTAATATGGTTTATTTTGTCCCACAGGCCCAGACGTAAAACTACCTAAAAAACTAGACTAAAAACCAGACGTAAAGCAGATTCGCAGCACTTTACGGTATTTTTCAAACGTCAAACACGATAGGTTTGCCACGTGTAGCTCGTTTAGGAATTTTTCCATTGTCATCGTGTTCCGTTGGTACCCTTTGTGTACGGAACCCAGACAAGGCTAACAGGTAATCCGAACGTGTCCGGACGGGTTACTCAAACTGAATTCGATACAGATATACCAGCACTACACAATCGCGTGAGTGGAGACAAAGGTGAAATGAAATACATTGCCGTCATTGAATGCGTAAAGAACTACAGTACTTTTAGAAAAACGTCAATGTATCTTCGTCGCGCCTCAACTCGCACCAATGTGTAGTGCTATAAGCAGTAGACTGTGAGCATCAATGAAACAGCCATTTATTGGGAAATAAGTTACTGTTAAATTTTAAGTCGTAGTGCACGTTTTGTTGCACGTAATTTTTTTTGACGATACTTCTTTAATAATAGTATCCATCACGACTAATAAGACATGTCTCACGACAGATTTTTCGTTTAGGAATTCCTATAGGCATTTTGCGTGTCTATCGTGTTCCGTTGGGACCCTTTGCGTACGGAACTCTGACAAGCCTGCTGCGCTAATTCGAACGTGACCCGCGACATACCGTGCACACTGGTTACGTGAACTGTCGCTTGACGAGTCGAATTCGACACGGGTGGAGTAAAAAATATAAACAAAATAGCCAACTGACTATAAAAGAAGTAAATGTTAAAATGTATTTTTAATACACGCTTTTTTACAATATATACTTGTTAAATAAAAGTTTCTGTGAAGACTAATAAGACATTCTAATAGATTTTTTCTTGAGCCTTGGACATGTCTAAATCCTAATCATATAATATATCAATAACTATAGTTTTAGCATGTAGTGAATATAATAAAATTATTTTAAAATAGCATTTCAATTAATATGAAATGTAAAATTGTAATTGTAACTTAACTGACCAGTGATATGCACCTATCACCAATAAAGAAGTTTGTGTTTGTCTCATCATAATACGTTTGTCATGTGTGACTTGTTTAGAAATTCCTATGGCTAGTTATGTTCCGTATCCATAGTATTACGTTGCTACCCTGAGTATGGAACTCTGACAAGCATGTTAGCGCTAATCCGAACTTACCCGGAACTAGCGAAAAATCCGAGATCATGGTTTTTAGAAATTCCTATAGCCATCTAGCGTGTCCATCATGTTTCGTTGGCACTCTTTGAGTATGGAACCCTAACAAGCCTGTTAGCGTTAATCCGAACGTGCTCCGCAACTAGCTATGCGGATTACCGTCCGCGTGGGTTACGCGATTTGTCGCTTGACGCGTCGAACTCGATACATGTAGTATGTGTGAGTAGCAAGAGAATATACTATACAAAAATACATTTGAATAGAAAATAAACGAAAGAAATTCGTTTACAAAGTAGAAAAAATGCATTTGGGTCATTATTATAAAGTTTATTCTGCGTCACTTTCATTGCATTCCTTTAAATGTCTGAAATGTATTTTTGACGTTGTATTATTTCCATCAAATAATAATGGTAGCGTGTTGTGAAGCCTGTCACCAACCCCTGAAATAATGACCACGACCACTCTGCCAAGAGTGAAACCGACGAAGAAGATTGTGATTTCTAAAATACAAAAAAATGTATTCGATTTTTTTATGCCGAAAAATGTCCCCTTTTAAATAAAACAATTTAAGCGGATTATATCTCGTATCTTATATTATATCATTTGACTTCACAACGTTTCGGATTAGCGACGATCGACGTAACAAATGAGATGACATATAATCCGTTTAAATTGTTTTATTTAAATGAGTAATAATCGCGGAAACACACGACGTTATTAAAAATTACCCGATTACCGACAGTATTTTTCTAAAAAGCGCGCGACGTCATAAGTTTTAGCCCCTTAAACTTTATGTCATATGAAAACTTTATGTCATATGAAAAAGTTACCAAATTTTTCAACAGAATCGCACTGAAAACACAAGGAGTTCCTCATTATAGTAGAAACGTGCAAACAGTGGCGTGCGGTCCATTAGGCACAAAGGCACTGCCTACCCTGAACAAACATGGCTTCATACATGCACAGAGAAACTGCCTACCCTGAAGGCCTGGACGATCATGGCTCCATATAGGCATAGAAAAACTGACTACCTTGGCCGAAAACCCCGTGTACGCCACATTTTAATATGACATTAACACCTGTATTTGTTGGTACAAATACAGGTGTTAATGTACACAACTCAGTAAAAATCGAAACTTATGGGGCTAAAATAAGTATTTTTTTATAAATCAAAAGTTGTATAAATATTCAGCTGCATGCGCGGGAAAACTCCCAGTACCATTGGAGTGTGTTTTATACTAAGGCTCTTAATGGCATTTGAAACTATTTTTAGGAGTCCGAAATCCTACCAAATACCTCGAAATGCCACAACTGGGTTAATTTCAGAGCATTTCAACCGCACACATTAGTGTCACCGCATTAATGGTGCCTTCTATTATAGATTCGAATGGCATTTTGAGATATTATGTAGAGGTACTGTACCTCTACACAGGAGGTATAAGTATCTCATTTAGATCTGTAATAGAGGGCACCATTAATGCGGTCACACTAATGAGTGCGGTTGAGACGCTCATAAATGGACCAAATAATGTTCAAACAATGTGTCCAAGAAAATGAGGTGATTGAAATGCTGTAATAACCAGAGGGCGGAATTTATCATGGCAAAAATCAAATAAAGTTGATTAATGTTTGCTTAAATGTAGATTTCTCTCTCTGTCTATTTTTGTTAATAAATAAATAAAGATACACTTGGTAAATATATTTATGACGCAAGAACAAAGTCAAAACAGAGATTTTAACAAATCTCTAAGGGATATGACAAAATCACGCACGATGTTGAAATGTCGAATCCATTTTATCATTTGCCTAGAAAAAATCAGTCATTTAATAAAATCCCTGAATCTGTTTAGTGACAATGATGAAATCAGCCAAACTCGTTTTTTCATTTCACCAGATTTGTTTAGTGATTTGATAAAATATTTGAAACACGTCAGTGAGTTGACGAATCGAACTCGTAAAGTCAACTCGCTTTATCATTTCATTAGACACGTTCGGTGATTTAACTAATCGACAGTCGATAAAATTCAACGTTCCAATATTAGTTTGTTTTTTGCGATGAACAATTTCGCCCTCTGTTAATAACCGATATAACTATTTTTTTCTTTGCAGTTGAGTAAAAATCATATGATTTATCATATGATTTGACTAGGTTTACCTAGGTGCGACCACATTTGTATCATTTGCCCGATCAGATCTTCGTTCCGCGGCATGATCGCGTGTCATGATCACGCGTTTGGACGTTGCGCTGATCCGATCGCTCGAAATCCATGTTGCTACGCGTATCACACACTTACATCGGCCAAGTGGGGCATGATCGCCGCGTCGATAGTGAGCGTCCAAGCAGCGCGATACGCAGTCATGCCACGCCGCCACGCCACGGTGATCGAATACGAGCAAATGATACAAGTGTGAACGCACCTTTACCCTACATGATTCATAGGTATTCCAAAAAAATCCTTCCTGCTGTTTTGACGAGATGGGAACACAACGATATTCCGATATTGTCCGAGAGATAGCGTTGTCATAGTGTCCGTTATCAATGTCCTTAGATTTTAAATACCTAATTGATAGTTGCAGCGATACTTTGCCGACTTTCATATTAGAAATATATTTCCGTTGCAAATCCGCGTAATAAATATTAATCCTCACATTTTAATAAGCTCTTAAATTGATTTGTAGAGTTTATTTTTGTAATACTCGTACTGCATTAAGCTATGAAATTTTATAATCTTTAATTCTTTAGGTGTTTTTGCTTTATATTTCTTTTCCTTTTTAGGGTTCCGTACAAGTAAACCCACTTACAAAGTAACCCTTTTGGTGCGACTTTGTATGTCTGGCCGTTCGAATGTTACAGCGTTGTATCTCAGAAACTATTTATGCTATTCATTTCAAATAAAGCTAGCCCATGTCTACTGAAAAGGTTTTTTTTATTATGAGAGATTAGACAGATGAAAGGGATCCATTGGTAACATTTTGATTTATTAAGGAGTTTATGGAAAAAACTCAATTTGCCCCTTATTTATTAATTCATAAACTGACCAACGAATAATCCCAGTATTACCAGATTATAAATTCAGCGTAGTTGGGTAAAAAGGATCCTATAACCATCTGGAGATTTTGGTGTACCAAAAAAAATTGAAATCCGTTTAGCCGATTTGGCGTGATGAAGCCACAACAACACATACAAACATACAAAAAATCCAAAAAAAAACGATTTAGTGACCTCCAAATCGTCCGTTACCATCATTCTTTTAAATATCTTCAATGAACAGACATTTCATTTTTACGTTATAATAATATATGTCGATTATTATCATCGGCAATATGGCATAGTAATTCCTAAACTAAAAACCTATCACGAAACACGCGTTCTAAGATTTCATGGATATTACAGGCTATTTATCCTTACTTGTCCTAATTTGGTCGTTTCAATGAAGCTGATTAAAAAAAACTGTCAACCCCTACAGTTTCAAAACTAATTTTATCATATGTAGGGATAAAAAGTGTCAAGGTAGCAAGTTAGATATTGATAAATTTCCGTCCAAAACGTAACGAAAATCGATTCATTTTCTCGACCACGAGTACTAAGAGCTCTGTTATTTTCATATTTAAACTTTCATGGTCATACTTTTTTCAAACTAAAATTTATAATATAACGATCGTTCTGCCGATTGCGGAATAGTGATGATATTATATATTTTTTTTATCATACGTTATTTTATTGGGACATAATTCCACGCTTTTGTTACAAATACTTTCGTAACGCTTAATGTAGCTTGTTTTTTTGTAAACTTTGGTAGAAATTTGTTTTCGTACACTGGCAACTCATATTCTAGTAGGGCAACACCGGTAAGAAAGCCCAATGTCTTTGACAACAAATGCCATTCAAAGTAGATGCTGTCATAGTTTCGGGAAAAACCTCTAAAGTGCTTGTGTAATTTTAAAGGTAAGTAGTGACTGTTTTTAATCAGCCTTTTTTCATACAATAGTGTAATGGTTTCACGCACGTGACATGCATTATTGTATTCAGAATGTCGTTTGACTATGATAATCCAGTTTTTTAATAAAATACGTTACACTTTCGTTTGAATATGTTACATTTTTACAAAATGCAACGTATTTTCTATGTAACATAACGAAAATCTATGGTAAAGGGAAATGCACACAGAATATACTAATTTTAAATGAGTTTTTATGAGATTTATACTCACAAAACACAGTAAGGTTAAATGGGTCATCGTAAGATATTTGAAATTGTAGGTATGTACAGTAGGTACCTAAAATAAACTAAACGCTTCTTTGGCACTAAGTATATCCGATTTTAATCGGTGATTATATTGTGTGCACACAAACTTAAATATAAATTAAATTAATATAGGATACGCTTAGTAACATAATTTTATTTTCTTCTGTTTCCGCGATTATTACTCATTGATATAAAACAATTTAACGGATTATATCGCGTATATTAGCTCATTTCAGTTCCCGACGTTTGGGAAGCTTTCCAGCTTTCCACGGTCACGGGTGGACTGAGAAAAGATGTATTTTCCTCTGTCAAAGTTACCATTTTTGAAAAAACAAATAAAGGTTTACATACATGCCAGATGGGCCTAAGCTATAAAGACAGTTACACATGTGCCAGAAGGGCTTAATTATTTTATTTTAATAATTTACCAAGCAGCATTTCACAAATGAGGCGTACTGAGGAGAAAAGAAACGCTGCAAAGAAAAACTCCCAGGCTACCTCATTACTAATTATAATATTTTAAAAACAGAGAATATTAAACTACTTTTTAAACAGATACGATAATTTACACCGTTCGGAAATTAAGGTTTTGCAGTCCTGTGTCTCGCTTGTTCCTTGGTGAGATGTATTACAGGATCCCAAGCTGGTGGTAGTGACAATCCATCTTCTCTATTGAAATTAGGATGCTTTTTAATCTCAATAGCCTCGCGTAGCATTCTGGGAAAATACTTTTTTCTTTGGCAAGGATAGAAGGTTTATCAAACTTAATTGAGTGGTTTGGTTTGTCAATGACATGTTCACAGACTGCAGATCTATTACACCGATTGTGCATGACATCTGCTATGTGCTCCTTCACCCGGGTTGATACACTGCGTTTCGTTTGACCAATGTATGAAAGACCACACTCGCAGTCAGGCATTTATAAGCTGTCACATTGGTAACTTTCCGCGGCCTGACCCAAATAGTTAACAACATTCTAAACCAAAAGTACACCTTTTTTGTCTTAAACTACCATTTTCTCGTAAATAAAGTAACAGAAATTGATATTTTTAGTGCCGCATTACCATTTTCATACATTAACTTGCTTTCCTTGCGGGAACACAGCTGTTATTGGCATTAACTGCATATTTTTAGGTTAGAATGTTGGGTACTATTTAGGACAAGTAAGGATAAATAGCCTATAGAATCCTTCGTTGTGAGCCCGATTCGCACTTGGAAGGTTTTGTTTCACATATTCTACAAGCTTTCGTAGCCATTAGTCCGTGAATGTTAACTAAATAAACTATTGAAACAGTACTTAAGTGCTATTTAAGCCCTCTTTCTACATTTATAAGGTACTAGCTTCTGCCCGCGACTTCGTCCTCCTTAAATTCGTTTATCGCGGGTAAGGATATTTTTCCGGGATAAAAAGTAGCCTATGTCCTTCCCCGGGACTCAAAAAATCTCCATACCAAATTTCATCTAAATCAGTTCAGCGGTTTAAGCGTGAAGAGGTAACAGACAGACAGACAGACACACTTTCGCATTTACAATATTAAGTATGGATATGGATATCATTTAAGTGATGTGTATGTGTAGTGTTTTGAGGTGAAATCGGCGTATAATATATGAACTATCAGATTTTTTTTGTCGTACTTTTTAGTCTCTAAATGACTGAAGTATTACGAACGTTTAACAGTTTTCGTTTAAAGAGAAAATTACGAATAGTATGTCTCAGACGAGAATCAAACATACTAGTTTATCGAGGTATTGCTCGGGCAATTGAAAAATCCCTTTGCATTTTTCAATTAATCGCAATTTTTTGCGCTTCAGGCAACATTTTTGTAGCGTCATCTACCGGAAAGTCGTGTGAGTTTTAAAACACGAAGGCCCAATTTCAAACCACTTTGCGAGCATAATCGGTTAACGCTCTTCCCAAACCATATTAACGATTTGCCCCGACCAAACATAATGTTTATTTATTTAAATAAAAAACCTATGCCACTGAAATGTTTATTCAAAACCCGAAAATAATTTCTGTACTCAATTCAAAATGCATTCCGCGTCTCCCAGCAGCACACAGTCAACTGTTGCATTTTCAATTAAGAATGCCAATGCTATTAAGTATGCATTTTTAATGACTAGTTAGTAATATCAAAGACCATTAAAACAAGAGGACTGTCAGTTGTCATACTTTGGATCGTCTTCCGATCGCAAGGAGATATTCTGGCAAAAGCTAGATGGCGCTTAAAACTAAACATTTAACGATTTTATAATTGAATAAAGAAACATAGCATAATAACAATAATGCCATATAAAGAATGTGTAAAATATTGAAAATTGAGGATTTTAGTAAGTTGTGACACGATGGCACCGACTCCAAAATAACATTAATTGTATATACTGTATAGATTGAGTATACAAACGGTTACTTGTAAGTAATTTGAAGAAACTAAATTATGGCGTTATTTTTTACTTTTTAGTTTTTTTGGAGTCGGTTTTATTTTTTTGTTTAAAAGTTTATTTATTTTACACTTTTTAGTTAATCGTTACTTAAAAGTGTATCTCGTGATGATTCGAACAAGCCCAAACACGGCTAGGATACATTATTTTATTACATAGATCTGGTGCCTACCTTCCGGCTCCATCTTCAAATCAATTCGATGCTATCATTCTCATCAGGAATATTTAAATTTGTGACTATGAAGTTGCTTGGTTAAATTAATCAAGATATTTTGTCGCCACCCGTAAATCATTTATCATTGAGGAGTTCCGATGGCATTCTGTGGTCTTCTGCATCAGTTCCACTTCACCAATTTACACTTTTTGAATGCAAATGCTTATTATGTTTCTTATAATACCAAAATCGCTATATGTACGCCTACAATATTTGAGGAGTTCCTTCAATTCCTCATGGATTTCATCATCCGATCTTCACCAAAATTAAATGGGACCAACTAGAAAGTACCTTCTATAAAACAAAAAAAAAATTTTTTTGAAATCGGTCAATTAGTCTTTGAGTAATCGGTAAACATCCATAAAAAAAAAAAAAAAACGTTCCGTCGAATTGAAAACCTCCTCCTTTTTTTGGAAGTCGGTTAAAAAAGGTTTATGACGTCATAATTCTATACGGTCAAATGGTCTCCTTATTTTCAGTTTATGATCATTTTAAAATCGCCAAAAGTTTGAAAATAAGTTTCATTAATTTTTTCTACTCATTTTTAGAAATAACATGTAACTGCAAGCGTGACATCATTTATGTTGACTACAAGAAAGTATTGAAATAAAACAATTTAACGGATTATATCGCGTATATTATCTCATTTTAGTTCCCGACGTTTCGGAAGCTTTCCAGCTTTCCATGGTCACGGGAGGACTGAGAAAAGATGTATTTTCCTCTGTCAAAGTTACAATTTTGTGCAAACTACCCATTTTTTTGAAAAAACACAAATAAAGGTGTACATACATGCCAGATGGGCCTAAGCTGTAAAGACAGTTACACATGTGCCAGAAGGGCTTAATTATTTTATTCTAATAATTTACCAAGCAGCATTTCACAAATGAGGCGTACTGAGGAGAAAAGAAACGCTGCAAAGAAAAACTCCCAGGCTACCTCATTACTAATTATAATATTTAAAAACAGAGACTATTAAACTACTTTAAACAGATAAGATATTTTACACCGTTCGGAAATTAAGGTTTTGCAGTCCTGTGTCTCGCTTGTTCCTTGATGAGATGTATTACAGGATCCCAAGCAGGTGGTAGTGACAATCCATCTTCTCTATTGAAATTAGGATGCTTTTTAATCTCAATAGCCTCGCGTAGCATCCTGGGAAAATATCTTTTTTCTTTGGCAAGGATAGAAGGTTTATCAAACTTAATTGAGTGGTTTGGTTTGTCAATGACATGTTCACAGACTGCAGACCTATTACACCGACGGTGCTTGACATCTGCTATGTGCTCCTTAACCCGGGTTGATACACTGCGTTTCGTTTGACCAATGTATGAAAGACCACACTCGCAGTCTAGCTTATAAATGCCTGCACTCTGCAAAGGGGTGCTACTCTTCACGGGTCTAAGGTATTGAGACACCTTCTTCAACGGCTTGAAATATGTTTTTATAGAAGCACGCTTCAAGATGTTTCCGATCTTGTCTGTGACCCCTTTCACATATGGTAATACGGCAGGTTTACGCTCGACTGTTGGTTTCTTCATACTGGGATTCTGCTTGGAACGTGGTATCTGGAGCTCGTTGGCTCGAAGCGCACGTTTGACATTCTGCAACTCAGCAGTCAGATGTTGATCGTCGCAGATACCCCTGGCTCTCTGAAACAAAGATTTACCCACTGTAGCAAGTTGACAGGGATGGTGGTGAGATTTGCCATTCAAATACCTATCTGTATGCGTAGGTTTCCTATATACAGTATGACCTATGTCATTGTTAGGACCTCTAATTACTAGCACATCTAAGAATGCAAGTGAATTTTGATTTTCCAACTCCATAGTGAATTTAATTTTACTATGCATGGAGTTCAGATGGTCTAAGAAAGCTGAAACACTAGATCTAGGTAAAATAGTAAAGGTATCATCTACGTATCTTTTAAAGATCCTCGGCTTGACAGGTGCCAATGAAAGCGCTCTCTCCTCGAAGTCTTCCATGAAAATATCGGCGACAACAGGAGACACCGGAGACCCCATTGCCACACCATCAACTTGCCCGTAGAATTCACCATTCCATAGCATATAGCCAGATGTAAGGCAGTGTTGTAATAACTCAGCATATTCTATTGCCATCTGTTGTTCACCCAATCTTCTTTTCACAATTTCGATACATTCTTGAACTGGTAGGCATGTGAAGAGAGACTGGACATCAAAACTGACCATAACTTCATCATCAGTTAGTCTCAAATCCTTAATCTCACTGACAAAATGGTATGAATCCCTTGTGTATGCTATTATTATTATTATTCATTGGCACCTGTCAAGCCGAGGATCTTTAAAAGATACGTAGATGATACCTTTACTATTTTACCTAGATCTAGTGTTTCAGCTTTCTTAGACCATCTGAACTCCATGCATAGTAAAATTAAATTCACTATGGAGTTGGAAAATCAAAATTCACTTGCATTCTTAGATGTGCTAGTAATTAGAGGTCCTAACAATGACATAGGTCATACTGTATATAGGAAACCTACGCATACAGATAGGTATTTGAATGGCAAATCTCACCACCATCCCTGTCAACTTGCTACAGTGGGTAAATCTTTGTTTCAGAGAGCCAGGGGTATCTGCGACGATCAACATCTGACTGCTGAGTTGCAGAATGTCAAACGTGCGCTTCGAGCCAACGAGCTCCAGATACCACGTTCCAAGCAGAATCCCAGTATGAAGAAACCAACAGTCGAGCGTAAACCTGCCGTATTACCATATGTGAAAGGGGTCACAGACAAGATCGGAAACATCTTGAAGCGTGCTTCTATAAAAACATATTTCAAGCCGTTGAAGAAGGTGTCTCAATACCTTAGACCCGTGAAGAGTAGCACCCCTTTGCAGAGTGCAGGCATTTATAAGCTAGACTGCGAGTGTGGTCTTTCATACATTGGTCAAACGAAACGCAGTGTATCAACCCGGGTTAAGGAGCACATAGCAGATGTCAAGCACCGTCGGTGTAATAGGTCTGCAGTCTGTGAACATGTCATTGACAAACCAAACCACTCAATTAAGTTTGATAAACCTTCTATCCTTGCCAAAGAAAAAAGATATTTTCCCAGGATGCTACGCGAGGCTATTGAGATTAAAAAGCATCCTAATTTCAATAGAGAAGATGGATTGTCACTACCACCTGCTTGGGATCCTGTAATACATCTCATCAAGGAACAAGCGAGACACAGGACTGCAAAACCTTAATTTCCGAACGGTGTAAAATATCTTATCTGTTTAAAGTAGTTTAATAGTCTCTGTTTTTAAATATTATAATTAGTAATGAGGTAGCCTGGGAGTTTTTCTTTGCAGCGTTTCTTTTCTCCTCAGTACGCCTCATTTGTGAAATGCTGCTTGGTAAATTATTAGAATAAAATAATTAAGCCCTTCTGGCACATGTGTAACTGTCTTTACAGCTTAGGCCCATCTGGCATGTATGTACACCTTTATTTGTGTTATTTCAAAAAAATGGGTAGTTTGCACAAAATTGTAACTTTGACAGAGGAAAATACATCTTTTCTCAGTCCTCCCGTGACCATGGAAAGCTGGAAAGCTTCCGAAACGTCGGGAACTAAAATGAGATAATATACGCGATATAATCCGTTAAATTGTTTTATTTCAATGAGTAATAATCGCGGAAACAGAAGAAAATATTATGTACAAGAAAGTACCCAATTATTTCGCAAATAGCTAATAATAAATAAATCGTAACATCATTGTAAAAAAAATCTTATATATAGATGGCGTTGTTCATATCGGGGAACGGCTTTTTGTATGGAGATAGTCTGTCCTCTGTACGAGCATGCTCGACATTATCGTATTAAGCTGACGACGCACCTAGCTAGCGTGTGCGTCACAACCGTTTACCTGCTACATTTTATTATATGTAATTTTAGTGCAATAAAGGTACTTATCGGGATCGGTCACATCTTTCACTTCACATTCCGCCCCAATATAACAAACAACCCTTAACAGTTAACAAACAACATTCGCACATGTACAGTGTGATAAACTATTACACCCAACATGTTTCAATGGTCTTTGGTAATAGGAACATTTTTTATTGTTCGTCTTACGACTGAGAAAATAAAACAGATAGAAAGAAAATCGTCTAACAGAGATTAAATTGATCATATATTTCTATTGGTAAAATATCTGGTGTGAGCAGGCATAAATAAATAGTGGAATACAAAGGCTTGGAGAGAAATGATATCCAAACAATTCGTTATCGCAGAAGTTGTCAAACCTTTTCTATATTTATTGTGTGTTCTTCGATTACAATATTTTTTGTATCAAAATTTTAGATTTACTACAGTAAATCTTGGGGTAAATATTTATGAGCTGATGTTACGTTCAGACAGAAACGAGCGACTTTGAAACGCTGACATAACATCTATTGATATATATTTTTGTGGCTGTTGAGCCTGAAATTTACGTTTCATCTTGTTATTTTTGCCAACAAGTAAAACAAAACATACAAACAGAAATATATTTTGCCTCAGAAAAACAACGTTTACCTGCATAAAGGCAAAACGTAAAATTAAATACACACATGACAATACGTTTGGCTCAGTGGGTTGTACAACGGCGTACGAAGCTGGCGATCCCGGGTTCGAATCCCGGCCAGGGCAAGTGTTTATGTGATGAGCACGAATGTTTGTTCCTGGGTCTTGGATGTTTTCTATGTATTAAAATATTATAATTTATCCATATCTTATTTGTATATCGTCGCCAAGTACCCATAGTACAAGCTTTGCTAAGTTTGAGACTAGGTCGATTAGTGTTATTTATTTATGTATTAAAAGACGGTTCTAATAGTTTACGAGAACAGAAACAACAACAAGTAATGATATTAACCAATGAAAATCCTCAAAAGGCTGAACCAAATTTCTTGAGGCATAGCTAATAACACTCGCGAAGAAGTCACCTTTCTGGAAAGATCCAGATCAACCCTTTCTTTAAAAGCTACGATGTTAGAGACAGCCACACAGACAAACAGATACACTGACACACAAATACACACGTCGAACGTAAGTTAAAAAAAATATTAATAAATAAGCAGAATGACCTTTGATCCGTAGCTTTTCGTTTTTCCGTGTTAAATATATCTCATCATGTTGACAGCTACCGTTTTTACCGATATACTGTTCCAGTTTATCTTCATGAGTCACCGAAACCAAGATAAACGCCATCAAACTTCGTTATTTTTATGATAAAAAAAAACAATTTCTGCAACTTTTCTTCAAAAATACACGAAAAAAAAGACTTGCTTGGCGCGTTAGGTTTTTCATAATGAAAACTTAGGCATAGGTCTTGAGTCTATTATAAGTTCATTCAGACTAGATACGCAAACTTTATTTTTATAGACCTCTCCGTAAAAATGCATAATTAAATACATAAAAATATATTCCAATTTCCGAACACTAGAAAGTGTTGAATAGAAGCTGAACTGTCATATAAATTACGTTTGAAAATTATTTTGGCCATTCCAGGGACTAAGATACAGAAGAAAAACCACGATAAATCGTACATTATAGCTTGGAGCCCCTTAAACATGGTATCAATACAGCATTATTCTGGAGAGATACATTGTGCTCTCCAGCTGACCCTTTACCCTCGATATATTGAATCTTGGCGAGGCGTTTCAGGGATTTTGGTAATATTTGGGAAACATTTAACAAAAGATACGAGAGTTTCCCCCGTAAGGGTTCGGTTAAGTGTCAATATGAAAGAATTTATGTGAATACATGTACAACGTTGTACGGCGGTCGGGATCTGTGCTATGTAAATAGCAGGACCCCTGTCAAATGCGCCGTTCCACTGAAGCCGCTGATGTTTATTCGGATTTAGGGAGCTCTGAAAGTAATTTTCCGTACGTTGTAGATAAAAATTGGTCACAATGGGAGGCTTATTTTAAATAATTTCATCTCACATTTTGCGGTCGCGCCTGCTTAGGTGGAGTCTTGTGGTTTCTTACCAAGACGTTGCGACTTAATTAATAATGAAAGTAAAGGATGTAGTGATTTATTATCAAAGTATGTTGAGCTCTTAATTGAAAATATAATTATAAATTCGTGGTTAGTAATATAAATGATTGTAACACAACTGAAAATTCAGCGACAATGCAAACTAACCCCATATAAACAGTCATCATCACCATAGTGTCAGTCTAAAGACGTTCACTACTGGACAAAATTATCTTTCAAACGACCGGTCGTGCGCCGCTTTTATCCAACGGCTTGCAGTGAACCTGATCAGATTGTTGGTTCATCATGTTGGGCGCCTTTCCACGCTGCTGCCTTGTACGTGGTCACCACTCTAAAACTTGTGTATCCCAACTACCATTAGACGGCCATCAGATATCCGCAGAAGAACCAAAGTCATCGACGTCGATATGGCTCAGAGACCTGCTAGACTTCAGTGGCAGTGGGCGCGGCCCATTATTAGTAAAACTGATGGCTGTAATATAAATTCAGCTTGCCAATTTGATAAGATCGTGATATGTAAGAAAAGCTGCCTCCTTAAAATCAATTAGTTAAAATAAATTTAACGAACTGAACAAACAACTAACAGGTAAGTTGGCTTAAATTTCTCACGCCAATGGCGCTTGGAAGATTTCGAGCGAAGTTGTTCCCAAATGAGCCGTAAAAGGTTGAGATCCAACTGTAAATATCTGCACCTACGTGTTAATTTAAAAAAAATATATGAAAGCTTACACATCGAATAATACCTTAGCCATGTCATTCTAAATTCATCTGCAATCCCGGCTCGAAGGTTTGAAATGTCAGCTGTCTAAAATGTTTTTGATGATTTCTTATTATAAAGTTGTAAAAATGAAATGTCTGTAGGTAAATTGAAGCTATTGAAAAAAAATGGTACGGACAAGTTTTAAGGTCACTGAACAATATTTTTTTAATGTTTTATTTTTTTTTATATTTGTATATGCCTTTGTGGCTTCATCACGCCAAACGGTTAAATAGATTTCTTTTTTTTTGGTACACGGGTAGTTAGTCATCTACAGATAGTTATAGGATACTTTTTATGTGACTAAGCTCAGAAAAAAGAGGGATTTAATTATTTTTATCATTCGCTGATGAAGTTGCTGTACGAACTTTAGGCTTAATCTATATGCAAAAATAATTAATCGTTTGTGGGCCGTGACAGGGTGCCATTGAAGAATCTCATTAAGGGTGGATCAACTTCTTTTTGTTGTTATTCTGTCCCGTAACTTAGGAGACAATAGTGACAGAGTTATTTACAAAAATGCTAATAATGTAGGCTACCAACCACAGCATAATAAAGAGTACTACGTACAGTATGGACACTCCCTGAAAGTGCCGCCCACCCGCGCTCGGTTACCTCGCAGTTACCAGCTGAACTGTGAGTGGGAAGAGCGCGGGTGGGCGAAGCTTGCAGGCGGCGGGCGGCGGGCGGCAGGGAGTGTTCGGCGGGAGGCAGGGAGTGACCACGAGGAGAGTCCTTGAAAAATGATCCTATATTAGCTACTTTTTTCTTTATATTGCTTAAGATCATAGTTTTAAAGAGTAACTCAAGAGAAGTAACCATGGCAACGAGATAGAGAAAAAAGTTGATTGATACTTAACAGCTAGATGCAGGTTACAGTGGGATCCTAACCCATAGCTACCTTCAAAACAACCGTTCGAATAAACAGTTGGGCGCTGATTACAAACTTAATGAAGCGTGTTCTTGTTGGTTGAACCTTTGCCGAGCGGGATAACAGCGTTATGTGAACTTCGACCCTCCCCTGGCACTAAAAGCATGCAGTGAAAGATTTTAGACCACGCTATAATATTATATTAAATGGAAAATGTTAATATAACCTTTATTTTTTTATGTCTCATTGATGGTCGGCCCGGTTTTAGCAAAATTGTGGAACGATAAATTGTTAAATCTTTTGAGAAAATGTGTTCAAGTATGGTAAGCTTATGACTTTTGACTTTCAAAACAGATGTTTTAAAGAATTAAAAATAAATGTTTTTGGGCTCTAACCTTAATTTAAAATGAGCTTCGAAATAATGTTCTTTGGAAATTTGCATTTTGTACATTACAAGCACTTACCTTATCGGTGAAGAATGTATTTAAATAATAGGTACTACATTCCACATAGGCTAACTAATGTTGCAATGATTCTGGAATAAAGTATTTCTCGTTTTCTTACTAAAACTTTGAGGATCCATCTCATTGTTATTGAATACTTGAGCCTGAATTAAAATTGCTCATTAAATGTAAAACGATACTTCGATAACTAAACTGTGAAAGCACTTGTTTTCATACTTACTATTTTCTTCTCATCTGGGTATGAAAACAATTATCACAAAGTTAAAACTATTTTCATATAAAATTATAAGCTGCCAGCATGTAAGATCCAAATGGCGAAATAAATCACCTTAGCACTTTGGATGTACTTAACTGATTATTTGACGTTTTACCTAACTGTCAAAGTCCGAACTGAACTGACAATGGCAGAGTATATTGCTCATAAATCCTAGGGCGACCCCGAACCGGAAAATGCAATTGCCTTGGATGGAATTACGCCACAACAGACTCACGCTATCGTGTTGTTGGTAGGCTAATACATGGACCGACGATCATATGAGGCTCGTAGGTAGCCGTCTGATGCAGGTAAAATTTCTTTCGGAAATGTGAATTTCGCCAGGATACAAAATAGCCAACAAAATTTATTCGGCTAGTAATAGTACATTACTGCAGACGCCGGGAAACAAGGGCTTGCCGGGTAAGTAGGTATAGACCGGATAGTTGTACGAAGCCGGCAAGCACTTTTCAAGGCCAGAGGCATGTTTACTTTTCTCAAACATATGCAATGAAATAAAAAAATACAATACTCAAAAAACTACACGAAAAAGTGTTTTCAATTTTCTCTTCAATCCCACCATAATGTTTATTTTTTTACAGAAGTCGTCCGTATTTCGCGAGTGTAGTGTTCGAGTAGACCCTATTAGGGCCGTTATACACAACCTTCATAATAAGAATCTTAATTTCTATAATAAATAAAGTAAATGCAGAGGATTTTAAATATTGTCTATGGTCTCTAGTGACTTACGTATAGACTATATTTTAAATTTATTCATTAACATATGAACCATACAGATTCGTTTTCTTAATAGCAGTTCGTGTGTAATAGGCATTAACGCGGATATTTTTGCTCCAATAACCATTCAGTCACTAGAAAAAAAATATTCAGCTGTTTAGCCTGTTTATGACACAGACGCCATGTTTACATTAAAATTAAAAAAAAAACTACTTCCCGGCCTAGGCCTTCAATTTTGTATGAAATTCCTTTACAGTGCTCTCAGGTTGTTCCGCCTGAAACGAGATATTTGAATCCTGTTTTAACGCACGTAATGACGACATTTCATTGCATGTTTGAGAAAAATAAATAACAAATTACATCAATATGTTGATCCGTTACTGTGTTCTGAAACCAACAAACCAAAAAATACACTGGGGTATTAATAATTAGCGTAATATTAAGTAGGTTAAGAATTAGAGTTAAGAAAGTACTTATATAACTAGATTTAATAGCGTCGTCAAGTATCTTCACAGACAAGACAGTTCTCTAAGTACTTCAAGTAATAAGGCTTAAGTTAAGTCTACATTATGCATGAGAAGCGCATGCAATTTCCGAGTAACTGGAGTTGGGTAACACTTGAGCGGTAATAAAGTTGCTCTGTTTAATTTAGGTCGTAATTTGTGTTGCAGGTAACTGAGATACCGGCACTACACATTACCGCAAATCAAGGCGAGGCCACTATACATTGCGGTTATTCTAAAAGTGTTGCAGTTTTTCTCGTATCCAAAAAGAGCAATGTATCTCACCGTAACCTCGACTCTTGCGATTGTGTAGCACCGGTAAGACACGCGCACGAGTTTGCAGGCGGTGTAAACATAGCTTTATGTAATTAGATAAGCTTTTCCCACTGACTTTTGCGAGATTGTGTCCAACATTTGTTCTGTGTGTATCAACTGCTTTAAATACTGGATATAGAATTAACGTTTTTAATTACAGAGACAAACAGAGACTTAACACAGTTAGCCGTAGTTTCGTATGTTAAGAGCAGTGATACTGTTAAATAAGCTACCTAGCTAAAAAGAAAAGTAATGGAAAATTTTTCATTAAAGTTTAGGTGGATTTTTTATTTTTTACCGAATTTATTATGAAAAGCTGTGACACTGGTATATAAACACTAGCGGCCGCCCGCGACTTCGTCTGCCTTAGATTCGGTATCGCGGATAAAAGGTATTTCTTCGGGATAAAAAGAAGCTTATGTCTTTCCCCAAAATTAAATATTTTACTAATTTTAAATGTGGAGCATATTACCAAGATTTCAAGTTCCTAGCGTAAAAAATATTTACTGTGCATACAAATTTTCATCGCCTTTTTCGTTCCTAAAAGGGATGAAATTTGGCATACATTATAGCCTATGTCCTTTTCTGATATATAAGGTACATACTTAACTGGAAAGTTTCATAAAAATTCGTCCGGTAGTATTTGAGTTTAAGACGACGAATTGGAAATTTTGGTGTCAGAGATCTTAACATTTCTCAGCCATTTCAAAACATATGAAAGTGATATTTCATAACATGGTTCTTCATTTCATTTACTTTATTTTGTTAGTTGCAGAAATACGATTCTTTAACTTCTATAACAGAGAAAACAATATCAAAGAAACCTCTTTTAAAACATAGATTCTCATTTTTCAGGCTAACCAGACCAATTTAAGCCTCAAAATTTTCTTAGTACATTAGTCTAACTTCGCACTTTCGTTTGTTAGTTGGATTTTTTAAAATTATTTGTAGTTTTTAATTGAAACGAAAAAAGCCGTTTTGTCGTTTACGACCTTATGGTATAAGCTAGCGCTGGCGCGTATTTGTATGCCATCAGTCCCCCCCTCAGTCCGCTGCGGACCAATCAGAGAACGGGATGCGAACCATGTTTTTCAATTGATAGTTTAGCGATGCGTCGCCTTAAGTGGAACGTACATACATACTTTCATATTTATAATATAGTAAGCATTATAATATAATAAGGATAAAAACGCGGGAGAAAAGGAAAATTTTAATTCTTTAACTACTACAACAAACATATTCTAAAATAATTTGTGGAGAAGGAAGAAATCATAACTTTTTGTTGCTTCAGCGTAATCGGATAAAAAGTATCTTATAACCATCTGAGGATGCCTAGCTACCCGTGTACCAAAATTGATATGATGAAGCTACAATGACACATAAATGGATTAAGTGACCTCCTAATAGTCCGTTACAATATTTTTTTTGAAAATATCTTCAACACACATGAAATTTATACAAATCTATAATATTATAGATTAAAACGAACGATATACAATACAGGTAATAGCTACAAAGATTATAATATTTTTTGAAGAAGGTACATTTTATCAGACAATTCTGATAAGGCAAAGTCGGCAAAGTTTAAAAATTCTATAATAGAAACGATTTTTGTCGGCAACATTATGACGCAAATTTTAATATAAAGTAACTTTGCTCAAAGAATTTGCCTGTGCCCGAATAAGCGAAGTTTTTTTGCAATAACGCCACACGATCAAAGCAAACATTATACCAAAAACCTGGTTAATAAGTATGCTAATGCAATTTGCGTCACCCTTCCCCCCTGGCTCGGGATGAATACAAAGTTGTTTAATTGACCGAATTCAAAACAATGCTGCTGCTATGATTCGGAGTGCATTTGACAGTTTGAAATAAATAAATTAGAATTTAATTTTAACTCGATAATGAATTCGTCGAAATTCGTTTTGGTCGCATTTGCTTTGCTCAGATTTAATTGTGAAGATTCAAAGATGGAACGTGTTATAATAACACAAGAAGGTGCATCAAGTTCTTAAGGTTCCGTAGTCAAAATGGCAAGAACGCAATCATTATAGTTTCGTCGTGTCCGTCTGTATGTCACAGTCATTTTACTCTTAAACTGCATGACGTATATTGATGAAATTTAGAGTGTAGGTGTCTTGCAAGCCGCTACTTAGTTTAGTACTTAAATAATAGTAACAAATATTTCTAAGGGGGGGTAAAGAGGTTTAAAAAAAATAGTAATAATTTTCGGGAATAATCGCCGTGAAATAATCCGCCTCTATTTTCTAAACAGAATGGCAAAAAAACATGAACAAAAATTGCAAAGATAAAACTTAATAAATACTTTCAACAAAAATTGTTTTCAACATGATCGAACATACCGTTTTTGAATTGTTGCCAAAAAACTGTGCTTCTCAGCAAAAAGGACGTTTGTGCCGTTGAGATACGCTCTGTTGCTAGTGCAATTTTTAATTTCATGTTTTTTCATCTGTAAGTAGTGCATCACTTAGATGTTTTTATTTATGAGAGAATGATATAACGTCAAAGAAGGCGTAGCCATAACGAAAAAACTCGCGCAATATAAAATAATTGGAGGGAGCAAGAAAATCTGGAATTACGAAAAATAATTTCTTTCCATAAACTGATTTTACGCGTTACAGAACGAAACAGGCGTGATTTAACTTTGTAAGTCTGATTGAAATAGTCAATGGAGCAGGCGGAATATCGAGCAGTACCACAGGCTTTTGTCCAATAAAATTGAGACATAAAGTTTAAGAGCCTGGAAGGAGAACCGTGTTAGTGTCGTTTGCATGGAGTAATAAAATGGAATCTTACTCAGCTGGCCACGGGGTTCGTAATATGTATCCTTACTAAATATCATAAATTTTCGACGACTCGTTTGGCTCAGTGGGTTACACGTTGCACAACGGCCTACGAAGCTAACGGTCCCGGGTTCGAATCCCGGTCAGGGCAAGTGTTTGTGTGATGAGTAGAAATCGGAAATTCGGATGCTCTTCGGATAAGCAAGTATGGAGTCGGCTTCTTAAAAATAATATTTAAATTTTTCAATTTCTGTGTTCCCTGGAATATATAAAACGTCATGAAAAGGTAATTACCGTTTTAAATTATTTAGGTTATGTCGTCTATTAGTTATGAAACACATGCGAATTAAATACAATTTTGTAAACAGGAACCACTACAATAGTTTTTTTAAAACCTTGATAGGTATGTACCTATTGATGTTATCCTAATTTCCAGTACGCAGGTAAACCCCGGGAATTTTGTTAGTAAAATCAAATAGCTATGCTAGTCAACATCTACGCGGTGTAGGTACTGAGGCCGAAGTTTAGGTATTAAAGCATCCGAATTTCCGATGTCTACCGATGAGCACGAATGTTTGTTCCTGGGTCTTGGGTGTTTTCTATGTATTTAAGTATTATAATTTATCTATATATTAAGTGTGTATACCGTTGCTTAGTACTCATAGTACAAGTGCTTTGCTTAGTGTGGGACTAGGTCGACTTGTGTAAGATTGTCCTTGTGTTATTTTTATTTGTGAAAGTGTGTTTATATAATCTATAGATTGAGGCGTTACTTTGTGGAATTCCATATAAGATTAATGGATAATAATACTTCCTTTGCCTTTATTATGAAGTGCGTTTGTTGGTTTCTCTTTCGCGAGGACGATTATTATACGCAAAAAAATACGCTAACCCTTTGCGACGTCATAGCATCTCAATGCCTTACATAGATCATGAATCTAATAAAAATCCTAATAGCGCGATCTACAAATGAATAGTAGAACATTTATAACAGCGCAATCTCTTGACCGAAATATGTAGTTGCGTACGCGGAGGAGAAAAAGTCATAACCCCTCTTTTTTGCGTCACCGAAATAGGGTAAGAAGTATTCTAATAAACTATCTGTGGATGCCCAGTAACCGGTAAAACATTTATTTGAAATCCGACAGACCGTTTTGGCGTAATTAAACTGCCACTAGACATACATACAAACGTATAAAAAATAACAAAATAAATCCGTGACCTTACCTTAGATAGTAATTTCATAAAAAAGTCTAAATCAAATCGAGGACTAAATAAAATACGAAATAGCAGAACAAGACAAAATAGACATCACAGCTTTAGCGATTTACTGGAGAAAACAAATAAAATAAACTTTTACAACTTAGACATTATTTATGCGGTTATGACAGTAAAAAGTCGTTACAGGGGTAAAACAGAAATGGCGGGAATAATGCAAAGGATTGCGGCCCTCCTCCGGAATGTCCTCGAATAATGAGAAGTACCATTATCGTTGCCCTTCAGGACGTCTGAATGTGCGACGAGTCACACCAACCGCCTTCTACCTAATTACTTTTTTTTATTTAAGAAAAAAAATGGTTTTCTGTAAATTCGGTTTACGGACGATAATTTTACGTGATAACATCATAAGAAAACCGGCGTCATAATTTTAATACGACACTTATTTTTTCTCTCTCCCTACCACCCTATCTCTCTCTTTTTCACACCCTTCCTCCCACTCTCTCTCTACCTCCCCCTCTCTCACTCTACCTCCCTCTCTCCCTCCCTCCATTCCTCCCTTACCTTCCCTCCCTCTCTCCGTCCTTCCCTTTCTCTCTCTCTCCTTTGACTCCATCTCTCTCTTTCTCTCACTCTCTCTCTCTCTATCGCTCCCTCCCCCACCTTCTTCGTGTTTTACTTTAATAATTCATTAATTATGCGTAGCTCGTTTTTTATTCAATGCTCTTTTTTTAGGTTAAGTAGCCACACGTAAAACAAACCAAACGCTCGGCTCGTCACGAGCCGCTCGTGTAAATTTTTCGTGTGTGCAGCCGGCGTTCATCGATTTATAAGACGCTATCACGTCAAAAAAAAATCATTTTGTTTCAAACTGTCTGTTTGTTTTAATGGATTATATGTCCTTTGCTTGTCCGCGAATAGTGTCTTGGTTAGATGTGATAATAAATTTTAAGCACATGCGCTTATTTTAATGCAGTTTCCACAAAAAAATACACATGAAAATACAACAAACCACCACCAGACAGTATAATCTTGGACACGTGTTTCGTCTCTCTACGAGGCATCATCAGGAGATACAGGAGATGTTGACGGTGCGGCGTCCAACGGAGAAGTGCTCTAATTGGTGTCACATTTAACATCTAACCAAGACATTATTTCGCGGAAAACCAAAGGCACGATAATCCATTAATCTAATATGGAATTCTGCAAAGTAACGCTTGAATCTATCAATCGTCTATTTGTAATTGGCAGGTACAAAAATTCGCATATTCTATAGCGCTCTGATTAACAACAGTGTATTATTTTTGAAACTTTACGGTTAACAGTCATTACTGCAGAGGCTGCAAAATAGGGGATAGCCGGCTGAGTAGTTATTAGATGGACCAGTGTTAACGAGGCCATTTAGAGATACGAGGCTGATAATCCCTATTTGCGTCGAGGCTTTTATAGTGCTTTTCTCAAATATATCCAAGGAAATAATACAAATGTTCAACTTATATATTCATTATTCTATTCCCGCCAAAATACTATTTTTTTGTGAGCGGTTTGGGTTAATGTTTTTTTATTACAATACCTTATCGATTGGGTATTTTAATAAATTATTAACAATTAACGTCATTCCTTGTTTATTTTATCGCATACAAGATTTAATTGAATTAAATATTCTAGTTAAATAAGAAATTAAAAATCTGACTACACATTCACAGACTATGTTTTTTTTATTGGCAGTATGACATAGCCTCGTCCTGCCCAATGTTCCCGATAAAGAACACATTGAATTTAGTAGTTCCTACCCGAGGTTTTTTATTTATACTTCAGGATTCTGCCCAATGTTCTCAATGAATCACATATTCAACTTTGCCTCCTAGCGACAAATAATTTTGTGAATTGTGATTTAATTTATTTGTTTCTGATTGGTTGGAATATCAGCCAATACTTTGTCAAGGCTTTGCATTGAACTTACTTGAATTCACCGATCAGTATCACGTCACACGTCAAGGATGCCGCATTTTTGCAAAAGAGGTAAGTTTGATCCATATTTATCATAGTAATCTTGCATGAGTTTTTAATGAATATCATAGTAATATAAATCAAAATAGTTCTTATTTGTAATTAAAAGTTTATTTTTGAAATTTGATATATTTTCGATTTTGCAAGGCAAGTTATCGAAATGTGTGATTTATTGAGAACATTGGGTAGAACTGACTACTGTTTTTATTTTATAGTACTGGTTGATGGAGAGATCGAAGATGTATTGGGAGAGTCAGATATAGGTGATTTTATTCCGTCTGATGATGACGAAGATCCGCAATATTATGAGGCCACTCAGTTGGTGATCTTCAGGTTTTCCTGACACATCGTTGGGCACAGACGATCGAGACTAAGATCATTGGCGGGTAGTTGGGATATGACAAAGGCTTTTCATCGGGTTTGGCACAAAACACTTCTTTCGAAGCTTCCATCTTATGGGCTTCCTGAGAAATTATGCGAATGGGTCAATTGCTTTCTAGCACACAGATATATGCATAAAGGTCGTGGTTGAGGGTGCGTGCTCTGAATCCACGTTTGTGAATGCTGGTCACCCTCCAGGCTGTGTGCTTTCGCCCACGCTGGCCCTTCTGCATATCAATGAGATGCTGCAAGCTGCAAATCTGTGGTATTCAATGTTACGCGGTTGATAGCAGTCTCGGGAGTGAAGACTGATTAATTTGATTAAAATTATCGTGGTTTTGATTTAATTGCCTACTAGAAAGGCCATTTTTAAGGTTTATAGTTAATAAAGAGGATTTATATAATATTTTGTTAGAAGTCAGTTGTTATTTTTATTGATCTTGAGCTTTTTCAATATTAAAATACGATTAAATGTAAACCTGTTAAATTTAGTTTCCTGCAACTGCTAAGTAAAAAGTGCATAATAATCAAAAAGTTTATGTCCAATGTTCTTAATACATGCCAAATAAATAGTATCCTATTTAGCCAATTCTGCCCAGTGTTCTTAATAAAGAACAAAAGATATGGACTCCAAAACTAGCTCAGTCTACGAAATACATACCCTTTATAACCATACACCGGTTTGGCGGGGGCAAATCTGTACTGACGTTTAATAGTGCGAGGACACATTAAACAAATTTTATTCGTTGATATCGATAAAAATGATGTACAACCGTTGGGTAATTTCAAGAATTTGAATGAAGAAGAAAACTACATACACAAAATAAACTTTTTGCGTAATAAACTTTTTTAATATTTAATATAATTTTCATAATATACAATCAAAATTTTCTCCACATTTTCAGCCTTTAATCTTCGTCGCCTGGGTGACAATATCCATTTTAGCCAACTTAATGACCTTTCTAGGTCAACTGTAGTAATTGGAGCAAATTCAAACAATTTATAGTATTGATGAATTTCTGCTATATGACTCAGTTCTATTTTTTTTCCGGATACCAAATCATTTAATGTTTTTAAAGTTGAAATGCCGACGTTTTTCTCTAACACTGTTTGAAGTTTTTTGTGAATAATTTTGCCCTGAGGATTCAAACGTAATCTTGATATATGTACTTTTAACTTATGGACAATATTCAAACTGGCTTCTAGACTTAAATTTTGTGTTTGTAATTGTTCGGTAATTCGGTGCTCTTCAATAAATAACTCTTCTTGAAATAAATACGTATAATCAACTTCCACATAGGTAGATATATATAACAAATTTTGCATTTAATCTTCGAAGTAAGAATAAATTAGGCCGCTTAGGTCGTTGCAGTATGGCGGTGATTTTGAGAGTGTTAGTCCTCTGTCCTCCCGCGCGCCGCGCGTCGCACCCCTCGCTCGTCCGGTAAGGGTGGGCGTAAACATCTTCCCCCCCTCGAAGACCGTGGGATTTCGAGACATCCTCTGGTTACTGTCCGTCAGGTAATGGACAGAGGTTTGTAACTGCACGCCGAATGACGCCCTTAGACGTGTTGACATCTGCTACGCGTGCTATGCCATCGGACCCTGGATACAGCCGATGGATGCGCCCCATGCGCCATTTGAGTGGTGGTAGATTAGGCTCCTTGAGTACCACCATGTCGCCCTCGGAGAGTTGTCCTTGGTTAATACGCCACTTTGATCGCTGCTGCAGCTCGTTCAGGAATTCGATGCGCCATCTCTCCCAGAATTGCTGACGAATCTGTTCGATTTGCTCATATCGACTGAGACGATTTGTGGTTGCGTCGATTAATGCAGGAGATGGTAATGAAGTGAGCGGCTTGCCGATCAGAAAGTGCCCTGGACACAAGGGGTATAAGTCTGTAGGATCGGATGATAGGGGAGTTAGGGGCCTGGAATTTAATATTGCCTCAATCTGTGCGAATAAAGTCGCTAACTCTTCAAAGGTAAAATGCGTATTCCCTACCATTCGCGTTAAATGGTGTTTAACTGCCTTAACACCTGCTTCACTAAGTCCATTAAAGTGTGGAGAGTAAGCGGGCGAAAACTTGAACTTTATGAATTCACCGGCAGCATATGACGAGATGGATTCACTACATGATGCGAAAAATTTTTTAAACTCATTATTTGCGCCCACAAAATTTCGACCATTGTCACAATGAATCTCGCTTGGCTTACCTCTGCGAGAGATAAGACGATTAAGACACATAATAAATGCCTCAGCACTCAAATCTGATGCAATCTCTAGGTGGAGTGCTTTGGTTGTGAAACACACGAATATACATAAATAACTTTTAATAAGTCTACAACCACGTCCCTTTCGGTCACGTATTAAAAATGGGCCAGCGAAGTCGACACCCACAACCTCGAAGGCGAAGCTAGGATTAGTTCGAGCTGATGGTAAGTTTCCCATTATTGGAGTTATTGTTTTAGCCTTTAATATTCTACATATCCTACAATTATTAACAGTGGATCTAGCTAATTTCCTTCCTGTAATTGGCCAAAATGATTGTCTTACGTTAGTCAGCAAAAGCTGTGCACCTCCATGAAACAATTTCATGTGTTCATGTTTAAACAATAAGTTTGTGAAATGATGTTTAGATTCTAATATTATGGGATGTTTTTTACTAAATATTTCAGGTGAATTCTGAATACGACCACCAACTCTGAGAATGCCATTTTCATCCACGAATGGCCTGAGTGACAGAAGTCGTGATTTCGAAGGTAAGCATTTTTTATTGTTTAATAGTTTAAGTTCGCATTCGAAACACTCCTCCTGGTGTTGTTTGATCAAGTAATGTAAAGACCTTTCAAGTTCTTCTGTAGTTAAATATCCTGTCATCTTATTATTTGAGTGTTTTAGGTTGTAAATAAAACGTGATACGTAAGCCAAGCTACGCAGTAAATTTGTGAATTTTGAGTAATTCTCAAAGTTCACCAATTTGTCAGGCGTGTTTATTGTTGTAGTGCATGTTGTAATATTTTTAGTATTAGGTTTAGGTTTAGTTGTGTAAGTTTTAATTTCAGGTACTTCGATAATTGGTTTGATAACGTCTGGCCAGGCTGATGAACCGTTCCCTAAAAAGGAAGGCCCATGCCACCATAAACTGGCATCCTGTACTTGGTGGGGATTTAAACCTCTTGACGGTAAATCGGCCGGGTTTAAGACTCCTGGTACATGCCTCCAAGAACCAATCGCTGTTAATTCTTGGATTTCTGCAACACGATTTGACACAAAGGTCTTTAGATTCTGTGAAGGTGTATGAATCCAGCTGAGTACAACAGATGAGTCTGTCCAGTAGTAGATTTTTGTAAACGTAAGCCGTAGTACTTTCACTACCTTCGAGCTTAAGCGCGCTGCTAACAAGGCAGCACACAACTCAAGTCGTGGTATTGTTTGAGCTCGGATAGGACAAACCTTTGTCTTGGCACACAGCAAATTGACTACTACATTGCCGGAGCTGTTTACGGAGCGTATGTAGGCGCACGCCGCATATGCATCTTGTGAAGCATCACAAAACAAATGAAGCTCATGAATAGCGCCAGGATCATTATCTAGGACGAATCTAGGTATTTGGAAATTCACCAAACACTTGAGCCCTGATACGAAGTTAAACCACATTTTAGCTAAATCGTTAGGAATAGGATCGTCCCAATCTAACTGAGACATCCACAATCTTTGAAGGATTATCTTAGGTACAATCGTGCATAAACTTAGTAGTCCTAAAGGATCAAATAATCTAGCTGAATTTGATAAAATTGATCGCTTAGTGGCTATGGATGAACATTTAATGTCTACAGGGAAATTGAAGCTATCTGAACTTGGATCCCATTTAAGTCCCAACGTGCTTGATTGTGAACTGAAATCCAAGTCCTTAGGTATAAGGGAATTAGAGTTATTCTGGAGGACAGAACAAACGTTAGTACGAAATTTGCGTAGCGGCAACTGTGCTGAGTGAAGAGTTTCTGTTACAGAATTTATTACATAACGAAGGTCTTCCTTTGAGTTACTGCCAGTAATTAAATCATCGATGTAAAAATCTTGCCTTATGATATTGGCAATCCTACTATCGGGACATTCATCAGCTAGCTGAACTAAACATCTCGTACTTAAGAAGGGCGCAGAGGACGTGCCATACGTGACTGTGTTAAGTTGAAATATTTTAATTGGCTTGTCTTCATGCTCGCGCCATAAAATCATCTGGAGATGACGCTGTTCAGGCTGTACTAAAATTTGTCGGTACATTTTCTCCACGTCAGCAGTTACGACATATTTGTACTGCCGAAACCTTAGGAGGATGGAGAAGAGGTCGTCTTGGACGACAGGACCTACGTGCTGGATGTCATTGAACGAGACACCCGTCGTCGTTTTAGATGACGCATCGAAAACGACTCTAAGACGTGTAGTTTCGCTGCTGTCCTTAATAACAGCGTGATGAGGTTAGTAACATCCACGCTCTGGCTTACAAACTTCACTCATATGCCCTAAGCGCTCGTATTCTTGCATGAATTTAGTATATTCTTCTTTGAAGTCGGGTTTAGCTTTCATTTTCTTTTCCATTTGCAGTAATCGCCTTTCAGCTATATTATATGAGTCGCCTAGAACATCTGGTGAGTCGCAAAGAGGTATTTGGACACAAAATTTACCGTTTGCGTCCCGGTACGTGGTGTCTTGGTACAGATTTTGGCAATAATCTGCGCTATTTGACAAAGGTTTATCAACAGGTACCTCTTCAAGTTCCCAGAACTTAGCAAGCTGTTGTTGTATATCCCTACTAAAATGACAATGTAGTTTTGTTGGGTGTTTTAGATATTTCCCCCCAATGGGGCCAGCTACAATCCATCCTAAACTGGTTTCTTGCAAGACTGGTTTGTTAGGTCCGAGCTGCACTCGAGAAGATCCCATAATGTCCCAGAAGATGTCTGCTCCTAATAGCAAATCTATCTCTGATGGGTGAAAGAAGGTTGGGTCTGCTAACTCGATGTGGCCGGGAATATTCAATTCAGAAAGATGTACTTCTGTTTGAGGAAGGTTGTCGGTAATTGTTGGAACGACATAGCATCTGACAGAAGCAGTGAAGTGATTGTATGATGACTTAATTTGAATGTTGCAGTGCTCGGCAATGCTTATTGTTGCATTATTAAGACCGGACACGTGTTTATATTGATTTTTATTCTTAATGCATGTCAATTTAGCTTGAGCCGCATCCGTAATGAAGGATGATTGTGAGCCGCTATCCAAAAGCGCTCGCAACTTAATAATTTTGCCATTGTTCGACACCTCGACTAAAGCCGTTGAAAGAAGAACCAAGTTCGAGGCGCCAGCAGACATTGTAACTACCGGAGTGGGGCAAGCATATATAGCAGCATGAGAATCTAAGGTAATTTCGTTGTTTGAAGTCGGGATGGGAGTAGTAGTAGTAGTTAACGATGTAGACGTAGAAGTACCTACGTTGGTTTGTATGTCATGTTGGGATGATGATGGTTGAGTTTGGAAAGCTGATTGGCTAGTTTGCAATTTATTTGGTCTGTGTAATAAAGTGTTATGTTTTCTTTTACATAAACGACAACCTGCCAGTCTACACTGATAAGAGTGATGATCATTACGAAGGCAATTACTACAAATTTTCCATTGATACACCTTAGCGTTTCTTTCTTCGACTGACATCGATTTAAATTTATTGCAATCATATAATTTATGATCTTGTTTACAGGCCAAACACTGACCACGGAGTGGTGAATCGAGCGAAGCAGACATGAACGATTTTGAGCGCGCAAAGTTTTGACGGCTTTCTGTTTTATTATTATTGTTTATAGCTTTAGCGGCAAAGACCGTTTCTAATACAGTTGCCCTTTGACGAAGAAAATTAAAGAAATCGTCCAAACTGTGCGTTTCTAATTTACTGCGGAACTCTTCCCAACTTCTCGCGGTTGCAGAGTCCAACTTCGATGACCCAATATAAATAATGAGCGTACTCCAACTATCGGTTGGTTCGCCTAACAATTTTAAAGCACTCAGATTTTTCGAAATTGTATCAACTAAATTGCGTAGGCCCCGGTCAGACTCCTTAGAGAGCGCCTCAATCGAAAATAAACATTTAACATGTTCGTTAATTAAAAGGCGCTTATTATCATATCTATCGCAGAGCAACGACCAAGCGATTTTATAGTTATCGGCTGAAACATTGACAGCATTAATCACTGACAAAGCGGAACCCTCCAAATACGATTTCAAATAATGAAATTTACTAATGTTATCTATACTCTCATTGTTGTGAATTAGAGACAAGTACATGTCGCGAAACTGAAGCCAAGAATTTGAGTCACCCGAAAAGGGAGACAGTTTCAATGGCGGCAGTTTAATATGATTTGTAAATGACGTAGAACTGCCGTGACATGAAGCTTCGTCCCTTTGTTTCATTTTATTATCGGTATAGGCATCCAGAAACTCCTGAGCTGTACCAATTAAGTGAAAGAACAGATTTTCGGTAATTTCCCGCTCCTCCAATTGTTTTGATATATCGGTATCTAATTGTTCAATTTTGCTTTGAATTTCGTCGAAACTGTACGATAACTCTTGTAATTTAGTTAATCGCAAACTTAATTCATTGTTTATTAATTTATTACGCTCAGTTACACTATCAATTAACGTTAATGGCGTTAAATACTTCTCGAATATTGTTATTCTGCCTCTAATGTTACCTCTCTGCTTTATAAGTTCCTTTAAGTCAGACATAATGTGGGCGAAACAATTAGTAAATCACTAATTAGTAAGATTATAAATAAATCAAGTGAATCCAACCTGGTCAACAATGCGCGGAACACCTGCCCGATGATCTCACCTTTGTACCGACCGGGCGCAGGCGCAGCGACACGGTGTAACACGGTACGTTTGTTGAAATGGAGATCGCCGTGTCGATGTCGAAAATACTTAGTTTTCGACAGCTTACTCACCACGAATGCCTGGAATCGTCAGCCGATATGTTAAACTATATGTTTACACGAATATTTTAACAGGGACTAGTGCACTAACTCTGAAATAACGAAGCAAAAAATACGGAAGTTAGACACTGTGTTAAGAAGTTATTACTCGTGATCTGCAATTAGTTATATATGAATTTACGATATTAATGTTGACCTTTCTTTACTTTTAAGTAGAAATGAAGCTATTAAGATGTTACTGATTGCTTATTTACGAAGATTAAGGATAATTTATAGATTAAAGTTACATACGTTGGTACCGTTATGAAGCGAACTATGTAGGTAAGTTGTAAACAACGCTAATTGCACTTGAATTATCGAACTGTATTTACACAAATTGAGCACAATAATATGGGCAAGGATATGAGTTAATTTATAAGGAACGGGCGTACTTCCCTCGAATCCATGTATGTACTTTTTCCGGGATATCTTCGCCTTCCAGTTGCGTTGATCACATCACGTCGGGGTCACCAAAAATTGTTCGGTAATTCGGTGCTCTTCAATAAATAACTCTTCTTGAAATAAATACGTATAATCAACTTCCACATAGGTAGATATATATAACAAATTTTGCATTTAATCTTCGAAGTAAGAATAAATTAGGCCGCTTAGGTCGTTGCAGTATGGCGGTGATTTTGAGAGTGTTAGTCCTCTGTCCTCCCGCGCGCCGCGCGTCGCACCCCTCGCTCGTCCGGTAAGGGTGGGCGTAAACAGTAATTTTTCAATGGTACTTGGTATGATGGATAGATTGTTGGCTATCCATTTCAAATCGTTGAGAATGTTTATATCATTCATTGCCCGTTTTGCTTTTAATATGCACGTTGATTCTTTGTTATTTAATGTTCGTACGACTTGCTTGATGGCTGGTAAATATGTATGATAGTAAATAGCCGCTTTCATCCATGTTCCCCATCGTATTATCATCGGCTGTGGTGGCAAAGGAACGTTCGGTAACATTTGGTGAAATATTTTTACAATTCTTTTAGGTGATTTCAGAAATACCTTTTTTGTATAAGCAATTAAATTATTTACAGCAGGAAACAATAATCGCACTTGTTCAGCCACCCTATTTACTCCATGTGCCAAACATGTGACGTGTACTAAATTCGGAAAAACCTTTTTCAAATTCTTACCAGCTTTCAGCATGTAGGCTACGCCATCCGTAAGAAGCTACAAAACTTTATCATGTTTGTTGTGGTTACTTCCCCACAACGTCTCTAGGGCATTTTGAATAAGATTTTTTATACTAACATTATTTACTTCCTCTAGATAAACGCTAGATATTATGTGTGGGTTACCTATTTCATTTTCTAATAGTGCTCTAACTATTACATTCCCAATCTGACGCCCATTGGCATCTGTAATTTCGTCTACACTCACATAAATTCTAGAATTTCCTAGTTTAGTCTTAATCTGTTTCATCGTCTCCTTATAAGCAATGTCTATGGTCGTTTTTCTCAAAACTGATTCGTTGGGAATATATGTTTCTAAACCATATTTCCCAAATATGCAATCAGACATAAAATTGATGAAAATGGGATTTCCCAGCTGGGTCCATGGTATGTTGCAAGCTAAAATAAATTTTAGCAAATCCAGGTTTAATCCGTTTTGGTTTTTAGCGACGCTGTTATGCCTTTGGCTTCTTATATGCCTTTGTACGGAAAACTTTTTTCGAGATATATGAATTTTACATTTCTTGCAAAAGTAAGTCGTACCTTTATCATCTATATCTGAATGGTCAGGTTTCCATGAAGATGAATAATCTTTTTTTTTGCGAGGCATTTTTAGCCGCCTTAAGAAACAAAAAGGTAGTTTTAATTGATCGGAATGCAAAATAATATTGTAGTACTGGATGAATTATTCAACGATTCAATGGTTGTCAAAAGTGACTCGACACAGTCAATGTCAGATATCGGTTGTTTATAGTTGCGATAAGTATAAATGAAAGAGGTTTGCACATAGTTAAACGTATTCAAACTTAGCCATTAGTTTAGTTATGATAATGATGATTAAAAATTTATTTTTATCGATGTCGATAAACTTAGTCGATTTTTAATTAATCACTAGCACTGGTACATTTTTGCCCCCGCGAAACCGGTGTTTGTTTATAACCTTAAAAATGATTTAAAAAAATCTTGCTTACCTTTAACACCGCAAATTCAGTAAAAAATGTGTTGGGCGGGACCCATATAAATTAAATTGTACTTAATTAAGGACATTGGGCCGAAACGGGATGTCTATCTGAAAATGCTTGGGCAGGACGAGGTTAAATAGTCAATAAAAGAAATAAAACCCACTGAAACAAAAGACAATTTCTTTGTTGGCCATGGCCATCAATGTTGCATGAAATTCCTTTATCGTCCCCTAGTTTGAAATTACAACGAATCTTCAACAAGTTCTATATAAAGACCTACTTCGCGTTGTATTAGAGTTTGAGAAAAAGTTATTTAACGACCAGACGAAAAAAGATGGGTGTTATACGTTATGAGTGTGCCGTGTGTATGTATTCATCGGTATGTCTGTGTGTCTGTTTGTGGCATAGTATCACCTAAAAGGGGCTTTTCGCTGGTTCACCTATTACTTTTATAGGAGGCGTAATTTTTAAGAAAGTGCAATATGTAGTAAAATAAAAAAAAAGAATTAAGATGTGGTAGTACAGCCCCTTTGTCAATTTCCAGCCATTTCGCCACCCGTGGTTGAATTTGTGATGTGTGTCAGGAATGCACAATACTGATGGCCTGATGGGATGGATGACAGCAACGCTTATACGTGCTCTAAGCCAGCCGAGTACGGTGCTCGTTTTAACTGAAAATGTAGTGTTGTTGTGTACATCTATATTCTAGAACATTCACTGCGGTGTGACAGCGGCCGATCACATTAACGACGGTCAAGACGTGAGCGGCCTGTGGATAGTGTTAAATGTTTTCCGATAACTATGCCTTCGATTCCAGCCTTCACTCACAGGAAATCCTACCTCTTCTGGGCAATTACAAGGCGAGCATTGTGCCAAAAAGTCAGGTACGTGACACCATTGTTTTGGTACTTCTAGCACTGCTAGGGAGACGGTTTTTGGTATGATCATATGTCACAACTTAACTTTTTTTGTTTTCTAGAGCTTTATATTATTATATGTCAATTAAGTTTTTTCTGTACCTCGTTGCCATATAAAGATAGGAGATAATTATTGATATAAAGGCTTAGAGCATTTAAGTACTGGAGATGCCATACGAATATATTCGCCTCTGCCAAAGTAATCGCGACATCTCCGATTAGTTTATACGGTAAATTGCCATATTTCCAATATTTCCGTAGTGTGCTGTACCTACGTGTTTACCTTTCCCCCAGCTAAAATGCATGAAGGATATGTTCGAAAATGACACGGCTTGTCATTTCCATTAGTTAATGTAGCAATTGCTACAATGATTTTTACCTGAATAGGCTAGGCATGTTTGGTAGGATTGATTTTCTTGCAAAATAACATTATCTGGCTATTGCCAAGTATACAACATGGTTACTGACCTTAGATTTAATTAGTTTAATGCCTTTTCCATGGTCAGCAGCGCCCACAGTGGCTACTGAAACCCGAAAACTACTACGAAGTATTGACGAATTTCACTCACTGATTTCAACATGTTATTAGCATTAAAACCGAACTTCAAGCATACCATAATGCGGCGCATTCATTTATAAGACAGTGTTTTCATCCATTATCGCGGATTTAGAAAAATACATTACAAATAAATATACAGGTACACACAATTTAAGTTGTCGGTATATCGCAAACAGACGTTGACAGAAACGTCCCGTTTTATGTATATGTCATAATACATATAGTTGCTTATATCGCCATCTTAAAAAGTAAAAATATTGAGTTATAAATAACGCTAAAAAATCGTTATTAAAACAAATATACATTTCACATATTATATAAATTAATTATACTCGTATGTGCATCGATTTGCAACACTAAAATTTGGTAACTGCGTTTCGCTTTCGAGCGTGCATCGGAAATTAGACCGGCCATTTTTACTTAAGACGACATGCATCGTCTGAACGACAGACAGAGACCATACGACTGCACTCGAGTGCGCGCGCGTGCCCGTTTAGGTTTTGGCTTACCTGTCCGCCATACATTAGACGTATGTTTGTAATGAACCTAAGATTGTTGGTGTTGTAAAAAGTGCAGTGATGTGCGTCATACTAGTGCGCGCTGCCCTGGCAGCTCTGTGAGAGAGCGCGAAATTTCTCCACCGCAGGATGCGAGTTTCCGAGACCGTGGACTCGCGACCCGTTCTCTGTCTCGTCTGGAGGGCTCTCATCGGCAACTGCGCCTTCTAGGTGACCTGCGTGACCGGGCACGCCAAGGTGCTTCACACGGACTCCCCCATCATCAGCAACCGTAGAACTCGAGGGTCTTGTTCCCAATCCCGAGTGCGACTGGACGCACCCGCGATGTGGCGGTATTGTCGACCATCGTTTGGTTGCGGCTGCGCCAGTCGTGACGTCAAGGTGCTACTCATCTGACTTCTTTGTTAATTTAGCTATCTCGGTGTTCATCTCACGAGATCTACTCAGTGACTATTTTAACATATTTACATTTCTAATTAGAAAAAGAAAACGGCTTCAGTTCAGTTTCAGTCATCAAGCATGTTTACTACAGTGAAAACAAAATCTACTCTCTATTTACTTCCGTAGCAGAGAACAACTGCGTTTATAACGCCATACACTTATCTCATGTCGATTCTTCACAATAACCGATCGTTATTTCAAAAGTGTTGTCGAATTGAAGTATAGGTTAAACCGTCGTCGGATAGCTAGTAAAATAACAGTGACATTTTACCACAATCCAATATGCCAGCATTTCCATTTAAATGTTCGAAGATCAAATTGGATATCGTCATGTTGCATGAGTGATGCTCACACACGATACGCCTGGTTAAATTACACCACCTGTCGCAAATAATTATTGTTTAATTTCATTTCAAACAGAACGTCAAACAAAACAGTCATTATATTTAAAAATTATGGCTTATTACTATGGCTTATACTTTTTTATGGCTTATTATTATTTATTACTGGAAAATAAAGGTGAGATGCAAATTGAAACAAAAATGAAACTATAACAGTACTTTGTACTTTCACGAGTATGTATTCCGTACACTGTTTGTTAACTATTTAATCGGTTCGGTGAATTAAAGGGAAATTATTCATAATTAACTACCTACGGAAATCGGACGGTACCAAAGTTGTTTGGTAAGTTAAAAATAATAGATTATATTTTCTTTTGTTTCCGCGATTATTACTCATTTAAATAAAACAATTTAACGGATTATATCGATATATGAGATAATTATTTTATTAAAATGAATAATAGATTAATTAATATCAGAGGACAATTTTACACAAATCAAACTAGTCCCATGGTACTCGTAAGCTCAATATGTGTTATGAGTACTAGTTATATTTACTAGATACTAGAAGGTTCCTTCGTTCGAGGAAGCAGAAAAAGCTATAACCTGTTTCACTTATATTTAAAAAAAATCTTCATTGTACAGAAATTTATTTTTTACAACTTTATACTAGTATATATAGGCACAAATCAGGAAAAAATATGCCCATGGTACAAATAATTGCCCTTACCGGGATTTGAACCCAGGACCGTCACCTTTGTAGCCAACGCAGCTACCGCAGAGCTAAACCGGTAGTAGGGCTAGCTACACGGATGAACGAATAAGTAGGAAAGGCTTTCTGTGTTGATTTCAGTGAAAGACGCGCGTTTCGCCATGTACAAGCGAGAGAGCGAGCTGCGCGTGAGCGAGAGACCTAGCAGTTTTTGCAACCATTGCGCCGCTAAAGAAGAGAACATTCACTTCTTACGCACGGTGCGCGTCAATGTATATCGACTTCCTCAGGGCTCAGGCCGCTAAAAGGGATTTTTTGCTGTGCGCCGTAATCGTGGATGTACGGCGCCTGACATGAATCAAGTGACGGCTGCAACAGCTAGATATCTCTACCGGGTCATCCTTCGAGTGATCTGGCGTAAATTGGTGAATCCCTGTAGAATGCAATTTTTGGTTGTAGTACGGTCGGCCAAGAAATTGGTATAGGTACAACTGTTGAACGTTAATACAAATGAAATTGAGTCAAAAAGTGGTAGACCAATTACTTGAGTACATCTCCATACTTAAGATGTAACGTACCAAGAACGTAATTTATGTCACGAAAGGTGTAGAATGGAGTTTACAGAGATATCAGGCTCTCATTACGATACCTGCACACATACACAAAAAAAAACACAGAACACCTTACGTATAGAGCCCCAAGAGCCTTAAGTAATTGCTCAGAGTTATTAAATTCAGTTTTATACAGTGAACCTGCGATTCAGTCACGACCGAGATACGCCGTGATAAATTACACCAACTCAGACGATTCACCACGCGATAAATTGTTGTAAAGTTGAACCTAAGGGGTAAAGATTCGAAGTAATATAAGTTCTATTGAAGTTACGGCGAACTGCGTGAAAGCGACAATGAGAAAAATCGATATTTGATAAGGAGTCAATTGTGGGAATGAAGTTTCCTTACGGTGTTTTATTCTTCGTAAAACGTAGCAGAGCTATTAATTTTTCTCAAACATGCAATGAAATATTAATGTTATGTTCCTTATAATAGGCTGCGAAGTATGACGTTTCAGTTGCGGCTAGGAAAAGAAGTCGTTAATGGAATTTCATACAAATCATGCAGGCCTAGGCCGACAAAGTCCTCTTTTTTAATTTCCATTCCTCATAAATTTGTGGTACAGGTATCATGACATTCTGCCACAGTGCATATTAAAAAATAAAATTTAGATATTTTTGTTGTTTATTTCATTGCATGTTTGAGAAAAGCACTATACATACCTCGGCGGGAAATATGGCGGCTAATCAGATATTTCTTAGGTTTCTTTTGTATCAATGTTATAACACAATGATGAGCCTGATCGGGTGCGTAATATAAGTGGGTATCTTCATCTTCAAGAGACATGTCCTTTTCAGATTTAACTGTATACGTTAAAAACGATTTTTTTTTTTTTATGTATGTACTTAGATAACATTATTCAGGCTGGAAAAAGAAACTGTGGAACTACAACAAAAGACAACTCAGAATCATTCAGAATAATTGGGTATGTTTACAAGTCACCTTGGAGTCAAAGGACTCCTGGTCAAACTAGGATTTTCTGAGAACACGGATTATGGAATGTGAGGTGAGAAGTATGAAACAATGGAACATATACTATTTGAATGGCATGCCCTCGCCAGATAGAGAATTAAGGAATTTAGTGTTGGCTACCCAAGGCCAAAAGGAATTCCAGACGCTACCATTGGCATCTATTATCGGGTTTATGGAGATGGTAGAACAAACTATAGAGTAGCAAGAAGGGGTAATAACACAAGAGATCCCACTGGGTCGAAGTGTATGCGTAAGGACCCGTCGTAGTAAGATAAGATAAGACAGATAACATATATATATACAAGAAACTAAATGATCTGGAGTGCCATAAGTTAAAGTGAAATACGTTTGCTTAGGCACTGTAGAAGGTTGTCAGTTTTCATTAATGTACCTACGCCTACAATTTTATATAAATTCAACGAACATTTCATAAATGTCTTGTGTAAATGTTTTCGAATCAAATCTAACATTAACATAATCTCGAATAAAGTTTTGACTGTCCAATCAGAACAAGTTAATAAATTTTAACGTCATAGTATTTTGCACCAAAACTAATTTGATTGGCGAATAGCGAAATTTCATTAATTTTAATGGCATGTGTCAAAATCTGTAGCATTTAGTTAGGCGAAAGTTTATTCAATGTTAATGTTGATTACATCCAATTCAAGTCAATAATATTTACAAGGTTAAACTTAATATTATGCACGCTACTTACATTTCAGCAGCTGTAGAATTTTAAATAATTATCTATACTATTATAAAGTTGTAAAAATGAAATGTCTGTACATTGATGATATTTTCAAAAAATTGATTGTTACGGACTATTTGGAAGTCACTAAAACGAAAAATATTTTTTTAGGATTTTATGTATGTTTGTATGTGTCGTTGTGGCTTCATCACGCAAAATCGGCTAAACAAATTTCCACAAGTTTTGGTACACGGGTAGCTGGGCTATCCCCAGATGGTAATAGGATACTTTTTACCCGACTACGCTGATTGCGGGCATCTTCTAGTCTTTAATAAAGTTTGTAATAATGTTTGGATATTTTGATTTTTAGACGCTTGTTGCTCAATAATAATAAAACCGTGGACTGTCCGTCGAACTTTAATGTAGGTAGATTTTTATTCGAGCTAATATGTGAACTACGCAGTCCACTGTCCGCCTACGGGTACTAGAGTACTTTGCCCATATCGCCAGGAAAGACAACAATAACCTCGACAAGTTGATAGTTACTGAGAAAATCGAAGACAAGAAACCAAAAGGAAGGAGCCTGACACGCTGAAAAGATCACATTTGTACAGTACTCAATACCACAGTACACAGCAACAGATAAAATGAGACGCCGACGCATCATTAGATAAAATCTTTTACGAGGACATGACCACGACTCCCAGTAATGCGGAAACCGATGAAAGGAGAGAGTAGGTTAATCAATCATATATAATCTTCCGTCCAATTCTGGTCATAGCGACCACTTTGACTCCTAATTACTTCTTGGCTTGGCCATGATGATGAAGATGACTTTTTATTTTATTTATTTATTTTTTATTATTTGTTTTTCTTATTTCTAAGACAGTTTCCTGCAAACCTGTATTGTACAGTTTGACTGCAGGAACGAGTCTCTATATCTTAAGACTGCTATAATTTATAATAATATATAATAGTCTTTTGTTTAATGTTCTATCTTCGCAGTAGTTCTTAACGCGTAGTACTTCGATAGCCCGCCGACACCGGTTGTGTGCCATTCTTGTGGTCTATTAATATTGGGTTATGCTCCTGGTTGCTATTGTTATTAACTGCTAGACTAGCTGGGAGTGTTTAACAAATTTAAAATAATGGAGAATTCCATTGCATGTTTTTTGTTTTTATTTACAAATTATACAGCCGATGTTCGCGGCAAACTTCCGAGTGCATTTTCAATAATGCAAACCATCGTACGTACGGATTAAGATGGAACTGGGCACACAGATACATCAAGCTAGGCTAGCTAATTCCCGGAAAAGAGGACAAAGTCGAGGGTAAATCCTAGTTTTAAACACTTTTTGAAACCTTAAGACTTGTCCCACGTGAGACATTTATGTTAATCTCGAGGTAATTTAAACTGAATACAATAGAGCTGATTTGCTGGACGTGCTGCCAAATTTTATGAATTACATTATTCCTTTATGGCTTAGTATTTCTTACTGAACGAGGATTGTGATGTATCCAAACGAAATTGTAATTGATTAATCTTATGCAATGCTTATGCAAAAAACTATCTTGAGGAATATCCTTCTTCCCATTTACATTATACATGCAAAAGCTTGATAATTATTTGAATGCTTCTAGCTCAATACCGTGGAAACAGTGAACCGAATTTAGATGGCACATTAGCAGACAGACTTGTCAGGTCATGGATAACCCACAGTGGCGTGCGGTCCATATAGGCACAAAGGCACTGTATACACTGAACTACCATGCCTCCATACAGGCACAGAGTAACTGCCTATCTAAAACGACCATGGCTTCACATAGTCCCAGAGAAACTGCCTACCCTGAACACCCATGGCTCCATGTAGGCACAGAAAAACTGCCTACCCTGAAAGTCCATGGCTCCATATGGGCACAGATAAACTGTTTACCCTAAACGACCTTGGCTCCATATAGGCACAGAGAAGCTACCTACCCTGAACAACCATGGCCCCATATAGGCACAGAAAAACTGCCTACCCTGAATGACCATGGCTCCATATAGGCACAGAGAAACTGTTTACCCTGAACGAACCTAGCTTGTTTCGTCTGAATTTATTTATATGTATAGGTATATATTATATGAATATGTATGTATCTTAGTATTTATCTTCCTAAATTATGTCTGTAAATTAGTTGTACCGCCCACAATTTATCTGCTTTGCCTCAAAGTTGACTGGTGGAGAATGCCCTATGGCATTAAGTCCGCCTTTTGTACAATAAGTGTTTCTTTTGTGCAATAAAGATTAAATAAATAAATAAAAGGACCTTGACCAACTACTATATATAGGCACAGAGAAACTGCCTACCCTGAATGCCCATGGCTTCAAATAGGCTCAGAGAAACTGCGTACCCTGAAGGACCATGGCTCCATATAGGTAGGCACAGAGAAACTGCATACTGATAACCCAGTATACCTTGAAACCTAGGAGCGCACGTAGAGCCATGGGTAAATAAATACTCCTGTTTAATAAACTTAATAATTTGCCACTCCCAAATAAAGAAATGACTAAGGAAATGAAAATGAAATGGGCCGAAATATGTCGAGTAGTACTCTGCTTTTACGACGTGAGTAACCGCTAATGTAATCTAAATTTGTCTGAGTCTCATGGTAGTCATCTAGTTAAAACTTCGATAGGTTATTGTTTAAAAGTTCTATTAACGAATATCCCAGAAAGTTATTTCCTGTTAGTAAAGTGACACAAATCGACCAACACACAAATAACAATTTAATTTCCAACTGCCAAAAGCCAAAGCCAAATCGTTACGAAACAAAACAAAATTCCTACTGATTTGCCAATAAGTAACTCTGTGACTTTGTTTAGAGAATTCAATTAAAACTTAGGTAATTATTAAAATCTTAAAAATAAAAGGAAAAGTTTTTAATTAATTTTGATAGCCACCTATAGACTTTATAGAAAGCTTATCATTAATCTTATTCCTTTACCAAAAGCACTATTTTGGTAAAGGAATAAGATTAATGATAAGACAGAAATAGATTTTAGTGTTAAGTATTTTCTTCCCTTATGTCGATAAATTGATAACAGCAAATTATACTAATTTGATGTTAAGAAATCATAAACAACTTGCTTATCCACACTTTCACTTGTTTTTAGTAACTTTTGTTACCTATTACCATTCTTATTCCATTTATAAATAGAGTTCAATTCTAAATTTAAAGCTAGTGAGTGGTAATTTGTATAAAAAAAGTCTTCCAAAATAATTTTCAAATTATTGAAATAAATTATCCTTCCGTGAATTAATCAAATCATCAAATAAGCCACATAAGAAGGTGTAAAGGGCAATGGAGCGAGCAATGCTCGGAGTTTCCTTGCGTGAACGAATCAAAAATGAGGAGATCCGCAGAAGAACCAAGGTTGTCGACATAGCTCAAAGAGTTGCTAAACTTAAGTGGCGGTGGGCGGGGCAGATTGATCATAGAACCGATGGCCGCTGGGGGCAGAAAGGTTCTCAAGTGGCGACCGCGTACAGGACTATAGAGCGTAAGGAGGCGTCCAACAAGATGGACCGATGATCTGCGTGAACATCGCGGAAAACCGTTGGATGAGGGCGGCGCGCGACCGGTCACTGTAGAGAACCTTGGGGAGGCCTTTGTCCAGCAGTGGACGTCCTTGGGCTGATATTATAATGATGATGATGAAATAAATTATTGTCTAGACTTGTTTTGAAGTACACCGTTGTAAAATTATAAAGAAAGAAGTATGTATGTAATTGTCACGTTCCTAGTGTCAAAAACAAAGAGCTTAAGGATTTTTCATGATAAAAAAATAATTTTAATCTTTGATACATTGCAGCTGCCACCGATGTTTGTAGATTGAGATCCCGCTGCAAATTTCTGCATCCGTTTATTCAATGAAATGTGGCTTCAATTAAAGTTTACGTATAAGCAAAGCACATAAGCACCGGGTTAATAAAAATTGTGTGTGAACCTAGACAGTCTACTACAATCAGTCAAATCGGTAATCAGTCCCCTTTTTGGGAAACCAATAGCGTCAATCACCCTGGAATACAACATCAAGATTTCCAATGGTGTTTTATAGATTTTTTTCTCTCGATAGTATGCATAATTTAGTTATGAACTCAGAATTTATCAATCATAAGTTTTATATCGTTTTGTTTTCTAGGTATATTTTTTAACGTCTTGATGTATCATGTGTACAGGTTCCACTGACTGTATACGTTTAGACCTTGGTTGAAAGTATATCTCTATGGAAGTCTTAATATTCTCTAAATACTTTTTCACTGGAAAAACTACAATTATCATCCCGTTTAAAATTAGACATCACCTTGTTGGATGAGTGATGCTGCTGTCTACTTTATATTGTGTGGACAGCAGCAGTAGCCTCGATAAAACACATCTGTCACAACTTCTTCAACCTGTGGATATAGTGGGCTTCCATTTAACATAAGAAATATCGAAAATACATAGGCGCACTTTAAACCGCTGAAAAAGTAAACCTTTGGGCTGGGATTAAGCAACTATTTGTGTCGCATGTTCAAGATAGTTTTTAATAAAAGTGTCACTTTAAACAAATGTTCTATAAAGTAATTTAAACAAACATAAATAAATTATGGCCAGTATTCTACAACATTTTGACTGGCAATCTACGTGTTATTGTGTGATACTGATATTTAATCTGCATTTCATTGAACAATCATCCCTGTGCAGAACTTTGTAGTGGGATCTTAACCTATATTAGCGAAAATGAAACTTTGCAATTGTGATTAGCCGTCTACTAGTTAATAAGTTTGATATTGAATTTAATGAAGTAAAATTATGTTAATTCGAACGTTCTACTCAAATAAAGACCGCAAGACGTTGACCCGTGCCCTCGACCTACGCAGATCTAGACGTGTCATTAACATGTGCTTAATGTATGATAATGTATGCAGTACGCTTTGCATATATGTAACTACTTGTGTCAACCATCAAAATACAACGTGTCTTTGGCTTCTGTACAAATACCGAAATCCCGAGTAGAGTTATTTCTCAGGAATGATCTTATATTATAAATAATTTGATCAGATTAAAAGATTTTTTTTTGTAAATTGTATTTAAGCAAATCAACAATACATACTGTATCAGTCGTTTGCAATGACGATAAGATTAAAATGACACTAAAGTAGGATTTTTAATTAGCCGGAGTAAACTGACAGGTGTAAACGTGAATATTAAGTTGTTTATGAAGAATTTAAGAAAACTATACATGAAAATACGTGTAACCGATGCTATTATGGTAACTTTTATTCTTAAGAAATACTTATGCCATAATGAAGTAATTACGGTCGACGTGTGCCGTAAACGTCATTTTACTCCGGCTAATTAAAAATCGTACTTTAGAGCCGAAACACATAACCGCGTTGCGGCGTCGCGCCGCTAAAATTGGCAGTAGCGTCAGCGCCGATTTTAGTGGCGCGGTGCCGCACGGCGGCACATATTTTAGCAACAACTAACCGCGTTGCGATACCGCAACGCTAAAATCGACAGTGGCGCCAGCGCCGATATTAGCGGCGCGGCGCCGCTTGTTGCCACTTGTTGACAATGATGCAGTTTGTTTCTATCACTCTTGCAAACAACACGCGTCAACCCGGAAGCAATTTTAAAATGTCTGACGTTGACATTGATTTATTTATATCTTTGGTTCAGGAACGCCCTTGTTTGTGGGATTCTAGTGATGAAACTTATAAAGACAAATTTATAAAACAAGACGCTTGGAAAAGCATTTGTGAAATAATTTATGAAAATTATAACGAAAAAGACGCTGCCGAAAAATCTAAATTGGGTAAGTACTCGTAGTGTAGTCTTTTCTTTTGAAATAATCAATTAAAGAAAAGGGCTGTTATTTGCAAATAATAGCGTCGCCATTTTCAGTCCCTTTCTTTAAAAATCCGAGTTATAAATAAAAATATTTAATGGTACACAGAGAATTAATCATTCGTTTAACAATCACAGAACATAGGACTAGTACTTTGTTTATTAAAAAATATGGTGCTCTAATCCTAAAAGGTAAACAAATACTATAAATAAAATCCTAAATTGCTATTTAAATTGTTTATTCGCAGTTTACAATAGACTGAATGAAATAAAGTATTAGGAAGAGGAAGGAGAATAGGAAGGTTCATATTTTTTTTAATTGCCAACTAAGGGTACCCACATCACTAGAAAAGTAATTACAATATGTATTTCTTATTAAATGTGGGCTCATACTATTTTCATTAGTTGTCGGCGAATGCAACATTTGAAGATCAGAATCATTAACGATAATGTCATCAGTCGCTTGTACTCCATCTCGATTCAAAACAAAGTTGTGTAGTACACAACATGCCTTAATAATGTCTGTAGCAAATTCATATTGCACATTCATAGCTCGGTGTAATATGCGCCATTTATTGGCTAGGATGCCGAAAGCGCACTCCACATATCTTCGGGCACGACTCAACCGATAATTGAATATTCTTTGTTGTACCGACAAATGCTTCCCTGAGTAAGGGCGCATGACGTTATTCGAGATTGCGAATGCTTCATCTGCCACAAAAACAAATAGAGTTGCATTTTGATTACCTGGTAAGGGCTTTGGTGCTGGAATAGGTAATTTATGTGTCATAATCAATTCATAAAGTTTCGAGTTCTGGAAAACGGTGGAGTCACATTCCTTTCCATATGCTCCTATATCGACTAAAATGAATCTATATCTAGAATCAACAAGAGCTAATAAAACTATTGAATTATAACCCTTATAATTGTAAAATAGTGATCCACTGTGCGCAGGACACCAAATACGGACATGTTTACCATCGAGAGCTCCTATGCAGTTAGGAAAATTCGCTTTCTTGTCAAACTCAACAGCGACATCTTCTAGAAGCTGTTTTGTTATAGGAGGTATATTTTGACTTGATAGATGTTTCCATATGGCGCGACAAACAGTCCTCACAATTTTCGATATTGTACTTGCTCCTCGATAGTAATTTTTATGCATAATTTTGAAGTCACTGCCGGTTGCTAGAAATCTGAAATGAAATAATAATTAGTAGGCATGTAATAAAATAATAAAAATGTAGGTATACTAATACAAGGTGCTATTAATTTATCTACGCAAACTGCTACAGGTGATTAGTATTGCTAAAGTTGAATTACTTTTCCAAAGACACATGTACTAAAAAAATAATTTACATTTTGCTTGTTCAAGGCAAAGTCAATCAGATTTTACTTACCTAAATCAGGAACAAGCAGTTTGTTTTTTTTTTAAAGTTATTCAGTTTCAACAACATTTTCACCTGTAAAAGTTTGCGTACCTACATCATTTTTAAAGCTCCTTATTTATTTGGTAAACTATTATTTGTGTATTAATCTTCATTACTATTTTTCATTTGTAATGCTTTCTGTTTCAGGTAATGAACTAGTTAAGAAGTGGAAGGCCTTAAAGGATAATTTTAGTAAATATCAAAAAAAAATAAAAAATGCTAATCGGTCTGGAGCTGGAGCTGCAAAATTTCACTTGAATAAACAATTACAGTTTTTGAAAAAGGTTTCACAAAATGCAACTGATTCCAGTATAAACGTAGTGGAAGGAGATAGTGACACCCAAAATGAAACAACAGCATTGCCTCGTTACCAAAGTCAATCACGAAAACGAAAGGCAAATGAGAGGGATGACTTTGAAGAAAATATTCTTGAAATATTAAAAACACCGGAGAATAGACATTTGCATTTTTTCAAAGGGATTTTACCATCTCTTCAAACATTGAATGAACATCAAACATTGATATTCCAAAGTCGGGTGCTTCAAATACTAACGGACATTCTTCGGCCTTCAATTCAGCAATATACACCTCACGGCTATTCTCAAGGTTATCAGCATCAGGGCTATAATCAAGGATATTTAACTCAGAGAGATGATAATACTTTTCAGAGTGGCTACCACACTTCTACTCCTGGAGGTTCGAATCCTGCAACGAGGACTGCCACATCCTCACAGATACATTCCGAGCAATCAAACCAACAACGTCCAATAAATTCACCATTTACCCTGGACGAAACGTCAGGTACACAATCCTATGGTACACAAGACGATGAGTTTGATTTTTCTTAAATTAATCATTGTATTTTTGAAAGACCTATTAAGTATTCTAAGTATAAGTAGTTAAGTAAGTATCATGCAAAATCCTTAATTTGATTCCTAGTACCATAAATATCAATAAAAAAAAATAAAAAACGTATTTGTTTTACTTTACCTTACTGTCAAGCCCAGCATTTCCAAAGCAGTAACAGGTTTCCTTCCTTTAATATTTTTTTTCTGTATATATTCTGATAACCCGCTTAATAGCTCTTTAAATGATGATACACTCATTCTAAAGTAGGCGAAAAACTTTTTTTCGTCTATCTTTAATGCTTTGTATTTTCGAAAAAAGTACTCGCCATCGGGATTTATAGCCTTATTAAATGGATGTATCCAGTATCTTCGTTGTCGTTTATTTAAAACAGCGTAATGTCTTCTTAATAACAAATAAGCAATAACTTTCTTACGACGCTCCATGGCAGAGAGACACGTCTATCCACAATCAAAACCCACGAGGAACTGGTTACTAAAACGCTCTTTTTCGCGACGCCACAACGCAAATTTGCCGACTTTAGCGTTGCGGTGCCGCAACGCGGTGAATTATGCGCCGCCGTGCGGCACCGCGCCACTAAAATCGGCGCTGACGCTACTGCCAATTTTAGCGGCGCGACGCCGCAACGCGGTTATGTGTTTCGGCTCTTAGTGACCTCACATGTGACACAACACACACATTTAAGTACATACAGGCTGTCCCAAAGAATTCAATCGTAAATCAGTCATTAATCCGTTAATACTATGGCGTTGAATATGAAATTTTGTACATCGGTTAGAAATACCCTAATCAATATATTTTTTTAATGTTTTTGCAGAGGTCTAATATCATAACAATCACAAAAACATATCTGAAGTTGAACCGGGCGCAAAGGTCCCATCACACTTGCAGCGTTAACACGTTGGATGACGATGGACAACATTTGTACCAGGTAAGAAACCGACTTGTAGGAATTTGTTATTTACTATTTATTTCAGCTTAATTAAATATTAGTTATAATAGGGTACTTGCATGAAATTATTTATTGCTTTTTTTAACAAAATATTAAAATATCGTAAAATTTATTTCAAAAAGTGAAATTAAAATGGAAATCGGCCAAGAAATACGCATAATAAAGGCGTTTTAAACTACTAAGTAGATAGCGATTTGACAGGGAGGTCCGAAATGTTACGTCTTAGTGCACTCCCGCCATATAAACTCCAAATTAAATTCTGTTCTACTAGAAAGAGACAGAATTAAATGTTTGATGGCCTATATCTTGGTTATTTTTATAGTTATTCGAAAAAATATTTGTGTCTACTGATTGCTACATGCGTGATCTTTTAATAAATCAAAAATAAAAATTCATGCATATTCCCTATTATACGAAAGCCTTATCAGATGTCTTGCCGAGCGAGCAATATGAAAGCAGGATTTCAAGTATCGTATTTTCTGAAGATTGTCTGAAATCATCCAGCGAACTGTGATTCGATACGGACAAATGTGACTCCACCCAAACGTTCACAAGGCGTGTATACAATATCTCGTAACGTACCACACCTACCCGGCGCACTCACCGGCTTAGCCACACCCTGGTCGGTGCCTTAGCCGTGTTGTCCATACCCGGTCCCGCTAAAATGGATGCCCCGGGGAAAGACACGCGGCAAAGGGCTCAAGAAGCCGACCAGGCGCGCTAGCCGCAGGTCTCAGCAAGCGTTGCTCGCGAGGCCCCCACTCTCTCTGCTAGCCGCCGCGAGCCCCTACTCGCGCGGCCCGCACCAGCCTCACTGGCCTCCTCAAAATGAGAGCGCACGCCCGGCCCGTCATCACGGGTCGCGACCCCACCACAGCCTAAGGTGTGACGTATGACGATGGATTCATTGACGTGTGGCGCCATTCTATCGTGCTAAGTGCCATTGGATCGTACGTGATAAAACAATGAAAGATGTCAAGCCTTAAAACCTACATCCTTCTCGCTTTTAGAGATCCTTATGGCTACAACTCGATCCAGTGGAATCCCAACATTAAAAGCAAGTTAGATCCTTAGTTTTATCTAGAAAAGTACAACGAAACGCATACATACTTCTAAATATACTACTGGGATTTTTAGAGTTCCGTACCTCAAAAAGAAAAAACCGGAACCCTTAGTCACTTTGTTGTTCGTTTGTCCGTCTGTCTGTCAAGACCATTTTTTTCAGGAACGCATACAGATATTAAGTAGAAATTAACGGTGTTTTCATACAAATTACCGTGCATGGAAAACCTAGAATTAATTAGAACCTTAAACCTTTAATGGACAGTACAAAAGTATTAAAGAAACAAACATTTCAGAACCTGAAGCCTCACGTAGCAGCTCGTTGCGCCCCTCCCACCCCTTTCACGTGTCGACAATAAATGGACAAATTTCTCCTACCGACCTTTCTCACTGTATACTTTACGGAACATTAAAGAGTTTTATAAGTTAATAAATCTACGACAAGTGAAGTTTCAAAACGCTTTTGAGACCGAATAAGGTTTGCGTATAACGTGGTCTAACTAAACATAAGCCGACGGTTTAATTGAAGCGTCACCAGCAGCAAGAAAGAGGTGTATTTGCCATACCTCCCTCCACACCTAAACTAGGGTTTCACTGGGTGGCGGCTAGAAGGCGTTGCCACCCCCCCCCCCCCCCCCCACCCCTTTGTCGCCACGTCTCACACCTTTCTTAGGCCACAAATCAGTAAAACGGTTGACCTGTGTGTAAGTAGGTCGGAATCTTCAATGAACAGCAAAAAAGTGGAGAGGTATGAAGCAGATACATTGCCAGCAGATGCATGTAAGCTAAGACTATAAAAGTGGCCGTGGCATTCCCGTTTATGGGTTTACGGGTTTACGCTCCACCCGCTGAATATGATTACTTGTAAGGAGGCTTAGCCAGTACTACCCAGTTCAAGGTCTGAATTAAAGAAAAAGCTGAACCGCTGAACTTATTTAGAGCTGAGAGTGAGGACCCTTAAAAGTTTATGTACAAACCTATGAATGTTTGACCTCCCACCCTCCCACGTGCTAGTGATAAATGTGCCGATTTTTCTACACCAACCTTTGTTAACGTATATTTTACGCTACAGTAATAGTAGTTTATGCAACTGATACATAACTCGTGTGATCCTATTATGAAACTCGCTAACGTTCGTTTCATAAAACCACACTCGTGTTTTAAGGCCTAATTATGTACAGATGCATACACTACTTTATCTACACACATATTATCATAAGTACTCTAAGATGGGTTCAGAAATAGCCGTAGGGAATTGACCTGCATTGTTACTAGTGTTACCTGTAAAACATCAATAGACTATAGATATTAAAATAATGCAATAAAAAATAAACTTGAACAAATACAGAAACAAATTATTTATTCACCTTGAAGTCGTGCGTTTGTTCTCCAATCTAAAAAACTCTTAGTAATTTTTTACTAGTACTTAATTTGGTTATCGATTTTTCTGACAATAAGTTATTTGTTGCAATCGTGGCTGCATTTACGATATCCGGCGGAGTATTAATATAGTTCTCGGAGTCACTTCTACTCATATTTTCAACTTAAATGTAAATTACAAACAACTTTTCACAATTCTACTTTCGTAACAGCAAAAAACCAACAATGAAATGACAACATTAATGGCGGCAATTCGATCCTCCGTCAAAACTAATGTTTTTTTTAAATCATAGACAAACCTCCTTCCTCCGAGTTCTTATTTTCATATCACTCGAGATCAAATGTCGTGCGGTTTATATGAAAAAACATACTGAATTGACGTTTTAAAACAGTTATCGATACGAAACGTCAGTTTCGTATCGATAACTGTTTTAATATCCATGGATACTAGAATAGAGACCCCACTTGAGTTTTGACAGCTGTTCCAAATTTAAATGTAATTAAACTATCGGTTGCCGATATCGTAAAGTAAAAATTACAATGAACCCACAGATACAGATTTCCTAATATAGTCTATTTGCGTATCGCTGCCAAACATATTGTAGAGAACTTATAATATGGATGTAGATAAAGAGTTTTACAAGTGACTTAAGCTACGACGGGTAAAGTTTTAACATGCTTTCATTAGGTCTCGTGTATCTTCAACGGATAACAAAGAAGTTAAAAAAAAACAGTCCAAGTTCGAGTCGGACTCGCGCACCGAGGGTTCCGTACAAAATATTTACGGCCGTATGTATGAAAATACAGTGTTAGCAGAGCCCTACTCCTAAGCAAAATGTACGCGGTGTTCGACCATTTTATATTTATTGTTTACTGACACAGACAGACAAACATAGAAATTTACTGTTTTTCGTATTTATTGATATAGCGGCAACAGACGCTATCATCTGTGAAAATTTCAACTGTCTTGCTATCACAGTTCACGAGATACAACCTGGTGACAGACGTACAGACAAACAGACGGAGGGCCGGACAGCAGAGTCTTATTTTTACCCTTTGGGTACGGAACCCTAAAAATGAACCTGGCTTTACCTCAATTGAAGCAGATGCATACCAAGTTACATTCCTTCCGAACCATATTTAAAGCTGCCAGCGGCACTTAACACTTTCCCTATCAACATTTTCGTAGCGCTACGCACGTAGCCGATACCGCAGGAAAATGCGTACGGAGCAAAAACTTGCTACGAACAGAGCGCCCACCTAAAGGTGCGTCCACACTTGTATCATTTGCTCGTATCCAATCACCGTGCCGTAGCATGACTGCGTATCGCGCTGCTTGGACGCTTACTGTCGGCGCGCCGATAATGCCGCACTCTTCCGATACAAGTTTGTGATACGCGTAGCAAATGGATTTCGAGTGATCGGATCGGCGCAACGTCCAAACGCGTGATCGTGACACGCGATCATGCTACGCGACGATGATCTGATACGGGAAAATGATACAAATGTGGACGCACCTTAACGGGTTCCAACCAGGCCCTCCTGGTCGTGATAGTGTTAAAATATTTAGGTACTCTATGAATGTTTGTACTCACGCCCTTTCACGCGCAGGCGACAAAAGGACCAATATTTCTACACCGACCTTTCTACGCTACATTAAAGAGTTTTACGACAATGTTTAACGTAGAGTAAAATTGAATTCTATTGAATTAAAGAACAGGCTATAGCGGTCATTGTTGATATTTTTACGTTTTGAAATTGCGGTTAAGGAATTATTGTATTAATAAATTCTGATTATTATATTTTTGCAAATATCATTTTAACTTACATTTATATTGTTTCTGTATCGTGCCTATTCTTTGAGGTTTATCATTTGTTGTAAGGAATGTATTATTTTATAGAAGTATTATTTTATAGTAAGCATTTTTTTTTCAAACCCTAAACTTTTTGGGATTGTTTTACAGAGTGACTTCTAAGACGTGATACAAAATGTTACTTTCCGAGGTTACTCACAATAACGAATCACGAAATCACTTTTAGCACGAGACCATCATCGTAATTGTTCAAAAATTTGGACCTCCCACACTAACCGACAAACGTTAACTTCAAGTTTTGCATGGAGAAGTCGATTTTTAGCGTTCCGTAGCCAAAATGGCAAAAACGGAACCCTTATAGATTCGTCATGTCTGTCTGTCTGTCTGTCCGTCCGTATGTCACAGGCATTTTACTCACAAACTATAAGATGTACATGAATAAAATTTGGAGCTTAGTTTGATAGTAAAATACAAAAAATATGTATTTCTAGGGGGGGCACTTCATTCATGTAACCAAAACTGAAAAAAAAAAAAATCAGCAAATATCAAGGTGTGGCACATATTTCGACAGTACTTCTACAAACACTTTGAGGTTTAAAAAAAACTTGATTTAGTAAATATTTTCGGAAATATTCGCTCCGGAAGTAGCAGAAATTGTGTCCCCCCTCTATTTTCTAAACGGTATGTTCAAAAAATATAAAAAAATTACAAATATAAAGCTTAATAAATACTTAAAAAATATTTTCAACATGATTGGACAGTTATTGCCAAAAACTACGCTTCTCAGCAACAGGACTTAAAAGCCAGGGAGATACGCTCTTTTGTTAGTGTTTTCTTTTCATATCGTATTTTTTTCATCTGTACTGTATTTTTTTGTGTAAACGATTGCGGAACCCTTCATGGGCGAGTCCGTTTAATAATGATTTCAAAATTGGATTGCTAAAAGTTGATCGTCATTGTGAATGTGAGTAGTCTCGGAAAGTAACATTATGTATCAAGTCTTAGAAGTCATCTTGTATATTTATCTTATTAGGCTTGTGGAAGTCTGAGTTGGTGGACTGCAAAAGGGCAGACCATGTTAAGCGGTATTATTGCGTACAAAATTGCTAAAATAGGCCGGATTAAACCGTCTGAAATTTAAGTCTTATCTTTGAAGTTATAGCTGTGAGCGCTATTACTAAAGACTGTATATAATTTTGTTTTACAATGTTATGAATTTCTTTTTCACACACCGCAACAATGCCATCGCAAAAACTGTTCACCTGTAAATATTGAAAAACTAATATTTCAATGTCAGCCGCAGGAAATTGAGACCCCGGTTTGCTACTGCCTGCATACCCGTGATCACCATACATCATGCAGGTACGGAATCGAAGAGGCCCTCCGGTGGAAATATCCAAATCCATCGCTCGAACGATGATTTATGAATGAAAAGGTATGATTCAGATAGGCGCCTGCCTTTGACTAGTTTATCCTTGCTATAAAAATATTATCTAAATGTGAGAGAAAAACAAGTCTATGGAAGCACTTTCTCTGTTTAAACACTAACACATAAGAAGCACGATTAAAATTAAAATCTGTACATTATAAACGTCCCACGTCCTCGTTTGACTTTCAGCGACACAGTCATAAGTACCCATAAAACGTTTAATATCCTTTGAGTCGTTTGATGGATGGCTGAAGGATATTACGTATTCGCTAGGTTTACTTCTGTAGGGAACACATTATTAATTCCTACACTCGTTTAAATAATTCTTTCGCTGAAATGCGGATAGTGCGCAATGACTCAATAAGCATTTCCCCTTGAACTCATTTGTATTAAAAATTGGTATAACACGTAAGAAGCCTGAGAAGCTGTGATTTTGATAGAATCGACGCTTTTGAGATTGCTGCTTATACGATAAACAGCCAACCGACCCATTTTAAAAGAACACAGTATCACCATAAGGCTTTCCACAATATGTCATGATCTCAGCTTCTTCAAACACATTACGCGGTCTGAAAAGCACTATCTGGAGAAGCAGATAATGTTAGGGAAAATGGATGGCAGGCGTGCTCCGGGTAGAGCATCTACGCGTTGGTCTGACTTTGTAAGGAAGGTGGTTGGTGGTAGCATGCATTGAAAGGTTTACGGATTACGACTGCATTAATTAGAGGTCAACAATATGTGGTCGCGATCCTCAACATTAACGGAACGAGGACGAAGAAAAATAACAAGTAAATGATAAGGGATTGCAACTCTCTCTCTTCGCGACTATGTATCCCACAATGTGGAACGGTCAGTCTCCCTTATCTTCCTCTTCTATTTCGCCCTATCCCTGACGTCGTCTTGGGAAACATTGTATTCTCCCATGGCTTTCAGCAACACATTTGTCCAGGTGGTTTTAGGCTGTCCTCTATCCAACGTATCTAGAAAACAGCTAATCATTTTCAAACGCCTGAACTGGGTTGTTAGCGGTCATGATTTCCTCCTCCACGAACGAAGTTGCGGCCATTTTCTAGATTGATATAAGGGTAGTAGTAACTATGAATGGTTATAAAATGCTTTTTACTCTAATACCTACGCTGTGCTTCAGCAAAATAGGCACGTATTTTACACCTCCACGAACGAAGCTCCGTATCGTCTCCAATATTATTATATGAAAATCCTACTTAGCCCACTGCAGCTTTAATACGACACGATGCTGCAAAATACAAAAGAAATTACGTTAGCATAAAGGTCCAGTGTTGTGCGCATTCATTAAGTACCTAAACAAAAGGAACGTACTTTAGTTAAAAACCGACCTAAGCCTTGTAATCCCTTTAAGGCAAACGCGCCCGAATCTCCGAGGAGAAAATTAAAGTAACCACTCTAACAAACAAAGCAATTCTCGAAACCGCGTTTAGCCCGCTTTTGAGAAGATTCGGGAAAATCGAGAAGAATAAAGGCCAAGGCCAAAGAACCAGATGTCTCATTCCAGTATCAAATTATATATGTCCAAGATATCACAATTAATTGGATTGTTTAAAAAAAATAATTGCGAAGTGTTTCTCATACCGAAAGTCTTCAACCAGCAGTGCGTATATTACCGGTGATGACCTAAGGAGATTCGTAGACAAACCAAGGTCATCGACATAGCAAACAGGGTAAGTAAACTAAAGTGGAAAAGGACAGGGCACATAGTTCGAAGATCCGATGGCCGTTGGGGCAGAAAGGTTCTCGAGTAGAGACCGCGTGGGAAAGGCCACCCGTGACTCGTACGAAGGTCGAATGTTCTGGGTAGGTTGAGCCTCGCTGGAAGCGAGTCGCCTCTATCCAGCTCATGTGGAAATCTATTGAGGAGGCCTGTGTCCAGCAGGGGACGTCCTATCGCTGAAATGATGATAATGATGAAAACAAATTGTATCCAGTGGATCTATGATGGCCGCGTTAATAAATGATAAAATATGATCCACTTTCACACTCACATACTCTTCAAAAAGTGGCGTTTGCTGTGTCATTTTCATTTACGTAATATAAGTGACTTGTGACTCCTCTGGTGATGCAAGTGTCTATCGGCGACGGTGATCGCTTACCGTCAGGCGACCCGTCTGCTCGTTTGCCTCCTATGTCTTAAAAAAAGTGGCTGTTGAACATAGCAGTTAAACATTGGAAATATGATCGGCAAAAACATGGGCTCCACTCTCCCATTACACTGTATTTGCGTGAGATTGACGACGAATTTTGAATGTCGGGATAGCTTCTCTGTTCTGGCCGCATATTGAAATATTCGAGACGACAAATTCGGTTTATTAATTTTACAGTTTGACCCATTTCTCCGATGCCCGTAGTTTCGTAAAGCCACGTTTTGTTTGGTGAAGAGAGATTCAGTCATAACTGAACCCGAAACCCAAGTTATCGCAGAGGCAATGATATGGAATTGCTCACCCTGTTGAGGGATGGTGAGCTCAGTGAGGCCTCCACGACTGGTTCAGGGGTGTACTCGACACACGATTTTATTTAATCGTATGGCATAAACAGTTCATTTAAATCAATCGAAGTATACAACAGGTAAGTCACAAATTGATATCCAAGGTTCTTAGCCATTTCGCCGCATCTGTTGTGAAGGATACCAGGTCTTCGGGGTACATACGATATTGAAATAACTATATGTAGTAAATTTTCTTCAAACTTTTACACTCTCTAACATTTTGAGGCACACTCTGACAGCCGAATTAAAATGTGACGTAAAAAATATTTTTTCTGTAGTCGGCCAGCAATTCCAACATTAAAGTGGGTGCAATCACTTAGGCTAAAAAAACTGAATGAATATTGAACACTTACACTACCAGCGTACTATATCCTCACAATATCATCGGGTACACCTGGAAGAAGACCTTCTTTGCGACTTTTCGTTCGTGATTTCAGGGATCAGGGACACTTACAAAAAGCAAAACTTCTAATATGGGCTAGTGCCCATAGTAGACGTTACCTAGTGATAACTATTATATAATATCATATGGATAAAATAGAATACTTAAATACATAGGAAACATACAATACAAATTAACATTCGTCCTCATCACAATCACTTGCCCTAGCCGGGATTCGAACTCGGGACCGCCAGCTTCGTAGGCTGTTGTGCAACCAACTGAGCCAAACGTGGCGTCAAATCCTCCTTCCAATCTTCCATCCATAGATCATGTGACCAACTAACTGGTAATTTGCCTAATCGGTTGTCCCAAATATAGTTGAGGTCAGTGCAGGATTTATGCTAGGGGCGATATTTTTTCCGTTTTAAAATGGGAGGCATATTTCATGGTACGTGGCGGTTAATCCGGACCTGGTTGGGGAGATAAGTCTGCGTGTGCCTATATAAGCCTGAAGTCAATAGTAAGCAGAAGTGCGCAGGATCGGGACAAGTAGCTTAATTTTGTTTTGAAGGTCATGACCTTTTCATGTCACTGAGCCAGAATAGTTAGTTCTGTTCCAAATACTTGAAATTTGAATTCACATTCAAATGAAATTTATAAAATGCGGAATAATAGTCTTTGCGACAAATCGATTGACATTTATTTTTATGAATTACTGAAGTGACGTTTCATGTAACACGAAAAGTGAAATAAATCATTATGCCCCTTGTAATGTAATTATTCATATTTATATAGGGTTATCAGGGTTGTAAAAACAAAATGTTATAATGGTTTCCGCGGCCGTAACGCGGCACGCAACGTAGTCAAGTTATGGATGTAGCGTTTATGAAAATAACCGTTGTTAATTTATCTAATGCTAATGTTAGCATTGCGTGTGTTGCTTTATTTAGTGATACTATTCTGTGTTTAGTAGATACATTTCGTTCTTGTGTTTTGTGTATATTATTAAGTCTATAGTTTATTTTTAGGTCTATTAAGGACCATGAAACACGAGGACTGCCAGTTGGCATACTGTGGATCGTGTTCCGATCGCAAGGAGATATTCTAGAAAAACTAGATGGCGCTTTACAATTAAACATTTAACGATGTTATAATTGAATGAAAAAACATAGTAAAGCAATAAATAGTTCACAAATATCTAATAACGAAAAAATCGTAAAATTTCTATACCGTGTCACGCTTGCAAAATTGAATAATTGTAGAAAAAATAGTTATGCATAGATGGCGTTGTACATATCGGAGCGGCTTTTTGTATGGAAATGGTCAGTCCTCTTGTTTTAATGGTACTTGGTACCTACACGGAACAAGCTGTCATTTTATTACCCCAAAATAAGCATAAGTATCAATTTTTTTCATTTACAATTACTACATGTTACATGAAAGGTGTATAGAAAAGCTAATAGGATTTCAGGAAGATCTTAATCTATAGGAATAGCAAAATCTATAAAGAAATATGAAAATAAAACGATATACGATTTTCAGTAATCCGGGGACCTAAAATGGACGGCGGATTACGTATTGTGTAACAGTAGGCACCATTCGCTAGGTACTCTGTCTATAATCATTCGATTTCAAACTGAATACTAACAATTTATGTTTCGTATCGGGCGGGGGGAGGATATATCTTATAAAACCGAAGGCCGTTGGTGTAGAATGTTCTCGAGTTGAGATCACAAACCGGAAGCATGGGCATATCTTCTCAAATTCCTTTGAAAATCGCAGGAAGTCTTTGGACCAGTCAGCGTGGGTTTACTTAAGGAGGCCTTTGTTTAACATTGGATGCCATTCGTTTGGAGTGCAAAAATGGTATGTAAGAGACATACTATGTATAAAGCTTTTCATTTCATTTACTGTATGGCAGAATATAATAAAATCACAAATGTGGCCGGTGTACCCCAACAATTATACAAAACTGATATTTATTAGCCTCAACTTTGCGATATTTTTTCACAACGTAACGTTCGAATTTTATCATTTTCGGACTACAAACCTAATAACTTTTTCAAACTCGTTCGCTCCGTTGCCGTTGTGTTGAATAGTAAATCTTATGTCATCAGATCAAAATTGCTTCTAAAATGAAATATTCGAGATAAATGCGAAGTTACGACAGTAAAATGCGATATTTCAACGCTATGTCACACGTATCGCAACACTACGCAAGGCTTTTCGCTGAAATTAAAATTTGGTTATTGCGTTCAGATGTTATGACGGCTGAAATACGAATTCGGAACAGTTACTCCCAATGGTATTGCAGATATGATTTTAGTCGAGATGTCCTTGTACCAAAAATCGTTTATATCCGTTTTAGCCATCGTGACGTGTTGAGAGCACAAAGACACAAAATACATACATACACACATGCCAAAAATCGTAGTTTTTAATTTTATGTGCACTAATCAGTCAATTATTAAATTGTTAATCAATAAAATAACAGCAACTGTTATTTAAAAACTAATTCATGTTTTGATTAATCCCGGTTACAAAATCTCTTTTCTATATTAACCCTTTAACGCCCAACATTTTTTTTTATTATTATTTTGTTATTTTGCGCTTAAATGAGTTGTAACAGGAAATATTAACTCCAAAAAAATAATAAAAAAAATCCTTTATATTTCCTTTTTTAGAAAACACCTGCTAAGAATACTTAACATTGCCCAACTCTCAACAAATGACCAGTGGTATCCAGTGTGAAGTATTCTTGACTTTGCACATTGTGTAGAGATAATAAATAAAAAAAACTTTTTATATATATTTTAATATTACATTTAATGAGCAACGTGAAAAGAGTAGAAACAGTTTCGTTTCATTACAAGACACAACCTTACTTTGCATTTCGAGCATTCCATGTTTGTGTTGCCATTCTTGCAATGCCTACATCTTCCGTAAGAAGAGTAGACTGGCAAATGTCCTATGCTATCATACTGGACGACTGGTGGGGGTCTCGAAACTGCCGTTACTTTTTTGGCAGGTACAATCACAGCGTTGGTATTACATGGCCCAGACCTTTCTCGTTTTAAGAGCTCTGTCGCTATCTGATGCCTAAATTTCTTCAGTGGCATTGTCTTTTCTGCGTTGGTCGCTTGTCGCCGATACAACAACCAGGCGTTATTTACGCATATATCTAATAGTTGGGAGAATATAGCCATATACCAGCGCTTTGTTTTAAAATTTGACCGGTACAAGGCCACCAACATGTCGGCTAAATCCACGCCTCCCATATGAGCATTATATTGTTTCACAATCTGAGGGCATTCCACATTAACTCGAGCTTTTTTGATTTTGGAATATCGTTGTATGGACTCCATGGGATAACAATCAACAAATGAGCTTGCTAATGTTACAACTTTATTGTCTACCCACTTAACAACAACTATCTTATTCTTTTGGCAAACTAATTGCTTGCTAGTGCCCCGATCCTTTTTAGTCAGTTGTTTGTCAGTGGGTAATTTTTGTTGGCACCCCCTAAGCCGGTTATTTTTTATAGTCCCGAGACTAAATATGCCCTGATCATGACGCAGATGACGAATTAGCTCGAGCGAGGTGAAAAAGTTGTCAAAATATACGACGGATGGTTTTGTCTTTATGGTTTTGCAAAGCGCTATGACAACTTTTGCCCCAAGCCCCAAACTATCTTCGTAATCTGTAAACGAACAGAATCGAAAAGTGTCATCGCCACCGTACGGAAGAATATCGTATACCAACCCAGATACACCGGCCCGTACAAACAATTTAAACCCCCATTTTTTTGGTTTCTTTGGGAGGTATTGGCGGCGGCTGCCAGCTCGAGTACCTTTATAAGGCACCATCATCTCATCGATGCTGTATCTTTTCTCCTCTTCCAGTTTCAGACAATTTTGCCTGATGGCTTCTAAAAGGGGACGTATTTTAAAATACCGATCCGTGTCCATTGTTGTATTATCTACAAAATGTAGATATCGCCTGATACTCTCATATTTTTTTAGTGACATTACGTCAGCGATAGGTGCGAATCGCAACTCTTTGCACCAGTAGTCTCTATAGGACGGCATCGGGACTATACCCATTATAAGTGTTATTGCTATAAAGTCCCGAATGTCATCGACAGTGGCATTTAAACATTTGGCCGATTCGCTTGACTGTACCGAGAAAAGGTTAGTTTGTTCTCTGATCATAAGCATGATATCTTCGGAAAAAAACTTCAGAAAATAATCGCTTGGACACTTCATTTCGACTTCGGGTGGCACTGCCGGTTCAGCTCTGGCAATAACGGCGCGATGGATGAATTGTGTAGCTTTCCAGGTAAAGATCAGTGGTTTTCTAACGAATTTCTTTTTCTTAACTACGCGGGGTGGCTGGTTTGTAGCTTTGCATTTCGACCTGGTCTGTGGTGCTGGTGAAGGTGTGCATGGCGATAAAATGGATGATACATTGAGTGTTGGCAGTGGAACTTGAGGGGATTCTGGATACGTAGCACGAATGACAGGTGATAGTGGAATGGCTGTTCTGGTGTCTTCATCTGTTAGAGCGGGAAAAGACGGTTCAGTCTCATCGTCTGAATTGAGTAAATCCAGCCTCTCGAGAGACGAAGGTATAGATCGGGGTTCAGAACTCGCGTCGGAGAGGTCACCAGCATCGCCAGTGTTTTGAGGTAACGTAATCTCGCCTTCTTCTTCACTGCTACTGTCAGAAGAGGCGGCGTACTCTGGTGGTACGAGCGCCATAATTTTGTTAATCCGGCCCCATTTTATTTTGCCCTGTCCAACAATAAACCAAAAGAAAACATGCAGCAATCAAGGCATCACCCAGGCATTATGTTAGTGGGAAAAACAAAACAAACATAGCTAGAGTCATTACGCCATCGCCAGTTATAAGTAGGTATACGACGAGTAAGCAGGAGGAGTTAGTAAGGATTAGTTCAGGTTTTGTTTTTATGTAGTCATGGAATAGGAAATTCATCATAAAACAAAAAAAAAAAACTTCTTAGAATTGCTAACTCAGCTTAGTGATCGCAAATTAGCATAATGGCCCCAAATAAACAAAGAAATAAAAATGTTAACATGAAAATTATTGTATAATGCATCCCTTATAATATGTACCTTATCTTCGCAATGTAAAAAATACTTAACAACTCAAAACGAATGTGAATTACTCATAGCTGCGCATTGCTAAGAATGCTTAACACGCGTTACTTTAGGTGCATTTCTACGGGTCTCGCAATGCTAAGTATTCTTAACACGCATAATTGTTGTCCAGCCCTGTGTTAGTTCCTCTTTCATTGTGTTAGAAAAGCATGAAAACACGAATTACACACCCTCAAGAACACATTGCAAAAGAAATTTGATTGAAATTACCGGAATAAACATTTTTAAACATTTAATTTTACCTTGCGTCCTACGGTCGATTGTTGTCGCGGCGCCATCTTGCCTCTAACTGTCAAAATGCGTGCGCCTGGGCAATGACCTCGCTTCTCAAAGATGCGTTTAGTTTTAGACTATCATTTTATTTATAAAAAATGTGGATTTAAATAAACCTTAGGTCACTATATTTTTTTACATCTCATGTTAAGTATTCTTTACATTGCGAATTAAAGGGTTAAACGAGGCTTCAAGACCACGCTCAGCCTAGTTTTTGAGATTCAGAAGGCGCAGGCAAATGCCTTGCATTTCTACCTGTTGCTGTAACATCTACCTATGGGTGTTAAGCTAAAGAAACTAACACTCGAACTTTCAACGACTTAAAAATACCCCAAAAATATTGATCTCGCAGGTGATCAACTCAGTATTGATGTGACTACTGAACATTCGATACACCATTTATCGAAACAAGATAATTCTAAATTACGTTTCATTGATTGTACATATTTCGGGCACAAGTATTTCGATTGTCCATCGAAAGGGAATTCGATCCAGTAAGAGTCGAGCCAACGAACATTCGATAGGATGATATTCCGAGATTCCGTATTCGAGTATGGATATACAGTCGTTTTTATCTTGTATGAAATGCGAGTAAGACTAAAGCGCAAAATGGATAAAAAAAATCTGTAATATAACTAAGTTGTCCAATGTCGTTACCTTGCTCAACTAGTTAAACTTTCCCAGTCGCTATTCCGTAACTCACTTTAAAGTACTCTAATATATAATATTTTCTTCTGTTTCCGCGATTATTACTCATTGAAATAAAACAATTTAACGGATTATATCGCGTATATTATCTCATTTTAGCTTCCGAAACGTCGGGAACTAAAATGAGATAATATACGCGATATTATTTAATATTACGATTTTATGTGAAACGACTATTTTTATAGTATTTTTTTGCTTGCTTTGCTTTTTTAATGGATACGCAGTTTTCTTCCAAACCTACCGAGTCCGGTAAATGTGGATGAGTTATTTAGGCACTTCTAAAGGTGGCAGAGGCATGTCGTCAGGAAAATTACAAGGGAAGCCAAAGCATATCAATTAACTAATTTTTAAAGAAAAAGGCAGTTATAAGCCTTTCCTTGGGCAACCCGGTGGGAATCGGCTTATTTGGACGCCACGCCACTGCTTGGTACTATAGTCTATGTGTCTTTACGGAGGATTAAAAGTATTTTTTGTTATAAAGTAGGTATTAGGTAGAAGGTATTAATTGGAAGACAAATGTGATAAGCGTCATTTTCGAGACATTGAGTAATTTACCTTATAAAATGAGTTAAATGGGTATACTAAATGCCACCAAGCTGTCACTTATCCCATTTTTCCTTCCCAGCGTCGAAAACATAACTGAATACTGGTACGCAATTGTTATAATGATAACGAGCATAAAATAATACTCGATGATTGACAAAAATACAGTTATTTCTTAAAAACATAATACGCCAGTCAATGTAAACGTATTTACATTTTTCCAACGCTCCGAATGAAGCCAAACAATAGACCAGTTTCAGCAACATAAAAATCAATCGGAATACACATCACAGCCATTTCCCAAATCTAATTGCACCGTTCGCGGACAACGGGCGAAATAATAGTGTCCATTTTCGGACAAAGCCTCGGCCGCGGTAAATGAGGCGTTTCTCCGGAGATTAATAGGGACGCTAACAACGCTCGGCGCTTTATAACTAGCCGGGGAGTGCTCTCAACATGGTGGCTGTAGGTTTTGTTTAGAGATTTGCTTTTTCCTATGCTTTTAAATGTTTTATGTGTTGAAATTAACTGATCCTGTTGTACCAACATTATTTTTATTTTAGAGTAAAAGCTGTACTGTTTTTAATAAGGTCTGGGATAAATAAAAAATAATACCAAATTTAATTTCACCGTTCGGGGGGCATTTACCGGACTCGGTAGGTTTGGAAGAAAACTGCGCATCGATTAAAAAAGCAAAGCAAGCAAAAAAATACTATAAAAATAGTCGTTTCACATAAAATCGTAATATTAAATAATATCACTGTGCTGACTACTGACACTGTCGCACAAAATGTTAAACAAAATTTACTAAAACACTTTGAAATTCTCGGGTGCTTAAAATATTGCAACCTAATAGGGGAAACCGGGTAAGGTTGTCTCACGGGTTAGTTGTCATACGAAAGCCATAACAGAAAACTGAACGAACGAACAAGTTCATCAAACAGTTTCGAAAGATCGCGAGCGCTTTATCTAGGAGTAAGATATAGCACCTGCGGTCTTTCGACACCCGTTCGTAGTCCATTATGGCCACTGTGACAGCTGACCCGTGAGACATCCTTACCCGGTCTGCCCTACTAAGTATGATATATGTATGAGCTTTTTCCCGCCTAAAATATATTAGAGTACTTTAAAGTGAGTTACGGAATAGCGACTGGGAAAGTTTAACTAGTTGAGCAAGGTAACGACATTGGACAACTTAGTTATATTACAGATTTTTTTTATCCATTTTGCGCTCTAGTCTTACTCGCATTTCATACAAGAAAAAAACGACTGTATATCCATACTATCGAATACGGACTCTCGGAATATCATCCTATCGAATGTTCGTTGGCTCGACTGTTACTGGATCGAATTCCCTTTCGACGGACAATCGAAATACTTGTGCCCGAAATATGTACAATCAATGAATAATTTAGAATTATCTTGTTTCGATAAATGGTGTATCGAATGTTCAGTAGTAACTGAACAGTAGGTTACCAATTGTTTATTCATGATTTAGAAATGAAATTGTCATAATGTAGGAATAAACGCTAAATGTCACAATGAAAAAAAGGTCATATTTTTCCATTTATTGTTAAAAAAATACCCTTTTATGAATGAATACCCTCAAAAGTCTGTAAATATAAAGCCTATGTCCTTCACCTAGACTCAAACTATCTCTATACCAAATTTCATTCCAATCGGTTCAGCGGTTTAAACGTGAAGAGGTAACAGACAGACAGACGGACAGACAGACAGATAGACCGACAGACAGACACACTTTCACATTTATAATATTGGTATGGATAGATAATGTTTAATTTTTAATTTTGTGCATACTTTGCTACACCAAACTTGGTAAAATTGTATTGAAACATTTATATTGTAACAAATCTATGTACACACATACAATTTATAGCAAATAAATAAATGAATGAATGAAGTGATATCCGCTTTGTATAACGCAATATAAAAGCGACAATTATGATTATACGCACGCCCATTGGAATAATGCTCGTATGATTACCAGAGGCGTGGCGTCAGGAAAATTACAACGGAAACCGAAGCGTATTAATTTACTCATATTTAAAGAAAAAGGTGATTATAAGCTTTTCCTTGAGTAACCCGGCGGGAATCGGCTTAGGGCCTTAACACACGAGCGAGTTGCGAGCATGTCTTCTATACAAATACCAGTCGCGGCGAACTCGCTGCGTGATCGCCTTCATACAAAATCCACTCGCAACTCGCTAAGTGTGATACGGCCCTTATATGGACGCCACGCCACTAATGGTTACCCTAGGTTAGGCAAAATACAATTAGCACGCGGCCGACGCCACACGAAAACCCTAGTTTCTGTAAAAGATTTGACTAAAAGGTACTAAACCATTAGGTGACATGAACCGTAATCTTCTAAAAACACAATCTCAAAACTTTCACATTAACGAAGTTAAATGGAGGCAAAACTTTACGATGACAAGTAAATTGGCAAAGGTTTACGAAAGAGGAAAATAAAGTCTGGTTACACCATAACTCGTTGGAATTATGAAAGTGTTTTTTTAATCCTTGATAAAACTTAATAAATGAAGGAAATTTTAATTAGAAAAGGAAGAAACCGTGTAATTATGATCAAAGCGAATGAAAGTCTGGAGATTGTGTGGTGTTTCGATTAAACCAGGTAAACTCGTTAAATGGAATTTGCCGTGCTTAAGTTATTTAACACTTTTACTGCCAAGCATTTCGTAGCACTATGTACTTTCCTCTACACAGCGCCCACTGAGGGGTTCCTGGCAGTGAATGTGTTAAAAGGTCCGACTGTTTTAGTTAAATCTCCATGCTTTTATCGATGTTTGGTTTCAAAGTCAACCTTTCCGAATAATTATATTTATAGATAAAATAGTAAGTTTTTTCAAGTTTTCACGTTTTCGTTCCTTACATTAGCTGTTACTCATGTTTTGAAGCCAAGTACCTACTGTCAGTAAGTATGTCTGAGTCTCACGGTAGTTTTCTAGTTAAAATTGTCCGTCTTTCACGCATCAACAGGCTAACGAATCCCCATATAACTTTAATGTATAAAAATATGAGTAGAATATGAACCGGAGAGTGTAATGTATTTACAGTTTTTTTATAATCAAAACAAAACATAGGTATACAAAAAATATTTTTTGATAACCTCATTGCTAGGCCACCTTTTTCAGGTCTATTGCACAGAGGGCAAAAGTAAGATTAGGACTCAAATAGCGCAGGCGGCTCGATCAAAGACGTCGAAAGAAAATGAAAACAAAATGTGCCGTACTTTGGGGTACAATTTACTCTGACATTGCTGTGCAATTTGCTTCAAGCCTCGTTGCATTCATACAATGCTCCCAGCAACATACATTCGTAAAGAATGTTCTCTGCATAAAACATGGATCTTTTCGTTAGAAAACTTGCTTATTTTTTTCTTATATTTAATCAATAATATGCTCATTGTGTAAGGAATCCTCGGGGCGCGAGTAAGCGTCGCACTTGTCCAGTTTTATTACGGGTCAATTTTTTAGAGCTCCGTAGCCAAAATGGCAAAAACTGTACCCTTATAGTTACTTTAATCTTAGATATACCCTATTAATTATTTATTTTTAACCGTGTATACTTGGATGAGAGAGCGAATTCTCCTAACACAAGTACTAACTTAAAAGGAGAATTCAACATTATCTGTAATCTTGTTGAAAATAAATATATTTTTGTTTTTTTTTTTGATTTGATAGTTTCGTCATGTCCGTGCGTCCGTTTGTGCGTTCGTCTGTCCGTCCGTCTGTCCCCGTATGTCACAGGCCTTCTACTCAAAAACTACATGATGTATATTAATGAAATTTGAAGATTAGAATATATATTATTTTTATAAGTCGCTACTTAGGCTGATAGTTAATTAACAAAAAAAAAATTCTAGCGGGGGCACTCCAGACATGTAACTTAAAATTATTTTTCATTTTCAGTTACATGTATGGAGTGTAATCAGAAAATATTATGTGGCACATAGTTTAATAGTTAAAAAAAAATTAAGGTTTCTCAAAACACAAAATTGATTCAGTGATGTTTTTCAGAAATAATCGCTTGGAAAGTAGCATAAATTATGTTCCCCCCTCTATTTTCTATCTATGCCTTATGTCCAAAACATATGAAAAAAATTACAATTATAAATTTTAATAAATACTTTAAATAAAATAATATTTTCAACATGGTCGGATAAACCGTTTAATCGAACATAATTTGTTTGAACAGATATTACGACCGGGTAGAAAGTAGTTAACAAAAATTAAACAAAAATAATAATGAATAAATAATAATAAATAAATATTAAATAAATAAATAAATTTACAGCACAATTTTACAGAAATAGAATTAGTCCCATGGTAAGCTCAATAAGGCTTGAGTTATGGGTACTAGACGACGATATATTTAATAGATATATATACTTAATATAGCGAATATTTATGCTCATCACACAAATATTTGCCCTTAACGCGAATGGAATCCAGTACCTTCAGCTTCATAGGCAACGTTACTCCCGCTGAGCCAAACAGGTCGTCGCCAAATGCAGTCATGCAGTTAATACGGTAGTACTTTATGGGCATTCAAGGCACGCTACGTTTAATCTGAACACCCTGTCTGCTCGTTGAGTCATTTATTGCACAGAACAGAGGATTTGCTGAACTTTCTTTTTATAGCTGCATTTCACTCGAGCTATGTAAACATCCCACTGATGCAGTGAACCGGAATGAAATGCCGTAAATGCCTACGTTTACTGCTGAATTAACATGGTGACAAATGAAATAGTGTTGATTTAACACGATCTTCACTCATTATCACAACACGACGAAGCAGGGGGGCTAAATACCGTATAAGTACGTATGATTTATTTACTTACCTTTCGTCGCTACTTTTTTGACGTTTCGGACGTCGCGTTACGTCCATAGTCCCGAAGGAACTGATGAAAGAAGACCACGGATTCCGACTCCGTATAGTTTATTTAATAACATTTTATAAATTTACTTTGTCGTACGCTTTAGTCATGTCTAGTAGCATACCGGCTATATTCGGCTGCTTTTGCCGCTGCTCCAGCCCTAATCGACGTTCGGTGGGGGTGTGACGGGGCCAGTGTGTCTACACAGGTTGCATCTCATACAAGCACCCGTCCCTTACTCCACGGAATCAAAGACATTCCGTCTGGTCTCTTGCCATCGGTCCTTGAGATGCCGGCGGATGATGTCGTTCAGAGCAGCGTGTCTTAAGAAGCGGCCCACACTGCTCTGGCAGGCATCGGTGAGGGGCGCAAACCGGGACCTCGAGACGAAGGCAAACATAAAGTCGGAGGGTATTGGGTTCCAAAAAAGTACCAGTGCCCACGGAAGGTTGTTCTTGGAGCCAGTATCCACTCTCTTTTGCACCTACTGCCAAAAGTCTGGCTCGATCTTCCGTGGCCACGGGATTCTACTGTCAATTTGCAAATGATGTCGTCGCAGCTCCTTCGTGATTTAAAGTTTTCAGTTCCTTTGTGATTTAGGGTTTTCAGGTCCTTTGCGATTTAAAGTTTTCACTAATCCATTATTTATGAACATCGCGAGCACAAGGCTGACGAGCGTTGACCGTAAAATGATGCAAGCTATTTTGGTCAATCAGAGCTAAACAATACGACGGCAGTACACAGTCGGTACTTGCTTGTTTCTTCAAACATATCCAAATATCCAATATCCTAATGTCAAAATATTCAAGTACCCAAATAAAAATAAGAAAATGATTAAAAATATTAATTACTAGAACTTAGTCTGCGCAAGAGAAAAAAGTCACAGCCCCCTGTTTTACTTAAGCGTATGATAAAAAGTATCTTATAACCATCTGCGGGTACCCAACTACCCGTGTACGAAAACAGTTGTAATTCGTTTAGCCGATTTGGCGTGATGAAACAACGACACATATAATCAAACAAAAAATTAATAAATAAATATTTTTAGTGGCCTCCAAATAGTCCGTTGTAACAGTTTTTTTGAAGATAGGTTTAAAGTACAGGCATTTCATTTTTACAACTTTATAATAATAATGTCTTTCTTTTATGCTATTTATAAAATATTACACGTAATAGCCATCCAATCCATTATTGATTAACACTGCACAAGGTTGGCGAGCGTCGATCGTGAAAATGTGCAAGTTATCAGAACCGACCAGAACTGAACCGTAAGCCAGCGGTATAAAGCCAGGACTTGCTTACTGATTCACACATGATGCAAAAATAGACAGGGCGGGAAATGTTAAGGTCGCCATCCTTATGGAAAATTGATGGATAAGCGATGTGTTTAACGTGAGAGTTGGTATTCATAACTTGCATTTACCTGTGGTTTTTAAGAGTAACAAAAAGCCAAATATCTAAAAGTCCCCAGTACACAAATAATTATCCAAATTGATTTCAGGCGTTACTTTGCGGAATTCAATATTAGATTAATGGGTTATATAGTTCCTTTGCTGTTCCACGAAGTTAGAAGTGTCTTGGTTTGATGTTTGTTCTGTATTTTTTTTCTTGGGTCGACGCCGGACCGTCAATATCTCCTGTATCTCCTGATGATGCCTCGTAGAGAGGCGAAACACGTGTCGAGTATTATACTGTCTGGTGGCGGTTTGTTGTATTTGCATGTGTTTTTTTTTGTGGAAACTGCATGAAAATATGCGCATGTGAGCACAATTTATTGTCACATCTAACCAAGACACTATTTCGCTGAAAAACAAAGGAACTAATTTATTAATTTTAATCCATTAATCCATTAATTTCATAATCCAAATATCTAAAAAAATTTAGAAGAGGTTATAGCAACTCCAAACTCTATATGTAAACACTGGCATTTTAATGTATTTACTCTATTTGAATTGTCATGCTTGTTTATTGTCAATATAAAATATACCTCAATATGGTGTAGAAGAGCGTAATATCGAATAATATATTGAATACGAGTACTTCTTAATTTTCACAATAAACAAAGAAAAATAGTTTTACATTTAAAGTGACTGTGGAAAAATTATTATTTCTCACGAAGAGTGGGAAACGATTTTCCAAACAAATATCCAAATACCGGAATTTGAAAATATTGAAAACATACGTGCAATAAAAAATCTTTTATTGACACCGCGAGCACAAGACCGGCGCGCGTCGTCCTTTGTTAATCTTTATTTTTCTGTACGATATTCCATCCATATGAGTGTATGACAATTATGTCACTCTGGTGTTCCGACTGTATAGATAATACACATTATATTTGTTGCATGGTAAAATATTAGAAGTGGGATAACTTGTTTCTTTATTTGTAAACACTTTATTGTACAAAAAAACAACAAAACAAAGATTTGTAGTACCTATTCATTGCGAGTGTTATTTTTTTCTGATCCCAAATTGGATTACAGTGGAATTCAGTATTTTGCTCAAGCGAACAATGTTAGTCAATTCAATGTATAAAACACAGTTTCAGAAAAAAACACCTCAGATATGAAAGCATTGTAATCGCTCTAATTCTAAAACAATATATTGAAGTTAAGACATGATTAGATTTAATAATGTATGACGATGTGTACATTGCTAATTCAAATTGAACTCTCAAAAACTGTTTTCGAAAATCTAAATTTGTTTACTTGTCATAAATCTCAGTGCAAGAAAGAATCAATTTACAACCCGACAAGTTATGTAAATCGTGACAGCGTAATGCGCAGATGTTACGTTGTTTCTCAGTCGTGGCACGTCTGTAATATTGAAATGTAGCGTAGCTTCGTAGCACTGCGGACGCCTAGCTTCGTAACGGCGTAGAACTGTTGCATGACAATCTACGAGCCAACATGCAATATACGTGAAACGAATATTAATACAATCAGTGTATTGTTTAGGCTGGAAACAGTGGCCGACCGATGGTACGCGCGTATGGTCGGTCGTGCGTAGGTATCGCTATTGAGAGGTAGAGAGCATAGGCGCAGTCAGACTGATGCGGGCCGTCATCGCGTGTGCGGTCATACAAAACACGTCCGACCAAGTCGAGTACTGTTTCCAGCCTTAGGGTTCTGTACCCTAAGAATACCAATGGAACTCTTTCACTAACCATACATTGTCTGTCTGTAACACGCTTAAGAGGTAAAAACATTTAATATTTTTTCAAAATATGTACAAATCTAACAAACTTGTACTTATCTCTTTTGTCTCACTCAATTTATGGACATTTAACTACTATTTCTGAGTATATGGATATTTAAAAATCCCAAATGTTTACTTTTCCAAGCAATTTTTAATATATATACAAACCTTGTCTTGAGGAAGTGATGTTCCAAACGTAGAAGACTCTTCAAACACGTTTGCGGTAGCCGTAGATTTGATGAGCTGGTCAATGTAGATTCTGTGGTGCATTATTGAAGAAATATGAACAAGCCCTGAAGACTTCATATCTATATCATATGCCACATCAGGGGTTGGAGATCCAGAGAAAGGTCTATCTTATACTAACTTCTATTGGGTCTTCATCTCCGCGAAGGATTTCGTTTCAGAGGACCATGTTTCATTATACATGTTAAAGTCTTACCAACTCCCGCCATTTTGAGAGTTCTAGATCGGAGATGGAAGTTGAAATCGGTGGTTGATATGTTGGCTGGAAAAAAAGAATGAACTATGTTTTCTAGCAAATATATCAACCGCCATCCAACTCGTATACACGTGGGTGGATCAAAAAGTACCCGTGTTAGAAATTAGGACGCATATACTTTTTAAAAGTTTTACTTCATTTTTCAACATAATCTCCTTCCTTACACTTTTCTCAGCGTTTCAGCCACTTCTTTAACCCCTCCAAAAAGTAGGATTTGTCAAACTCTTCAAAATACGCTTCTATCTCAGCTATAACCTCCTCGTTTGACCTGAATTTCTTTTTCCCGAGCCATGTTTTCATATTGGGAAACAGAAAAAAATCACAGGGAGCCAGATCCGGTGAGTAAGGCGGGTGCGGCAGCAATTCGTAACGTAGTTGGGTTAATTTGGCAGTGTCAATTTTGGATGAATGCGCTGGTGCGTTGTCATGATGGAACAACACTTTCTTCTTTGACAAATGGGGCCGTGTCTTCCTTATTTTTCTATCAAATCGGTCCAATATCTCACTATAGTACGGCCCTGTAATATTTTTCCCTTTTTGTAAGAAATCTATAAGGATTATTCCCTTACTATCCCAAAAAATCGTAGCCATGACTTTTCCGGCTGATGGGACCGTTTTCGCCTTCTTTGGGGCAGATTCGTCAGAAAAAATCCATTGTTTAGACTGCCGCTTGGTCTTAGGTGTATAATAATGGATCCAAATTTCATCAACAGTAACAACACGACGGAAAAACTCCTGCGGATTTCGCTCAAACAAGCCCAAAGACTCCTTCGACATTGACAGCCGTAACCGCTTATTTTCATCCGTGAGCAATCGCGGCACCCATCGGGCGGACACTTTTTTCATATTTAATTTATCGTGTATTATATTAATTGCTGTTCCGTACGACACCCCTACAGCCTCTGCTAATTCACGTACTTTGGTACGTCGATTGGTGACCAGTATGTCTTTTACCTTTTGCACGATTTCTTCGGTAACCACGTCTGCCGGGCGCCCTGGGCGGTCTTCGTCGAAAACAGATGTACAACCTCATTTAAATTCATTAAACCAATATTGGTATCATATCGGTTGGTTGGTCATATCGGTTGTCATAGATGTCGAAAGACCTCCGTAGACAGCATCTAACTTAACTTTTATTTGTTCGCATGTTTTTCCATCCAAAAATAAGAAGCGAATTACGGAACGATATTGCTCTTCCTCCGTTTTGTACGAAAAACAAAATAAGTCTTACAAAATTTGCCGCCAGAAAAGAACAGAACCATAGACAATTGACAGTATTCATTTTTTTATTTGATAAGATCAATACTACACGACGGTAATGCCAACTTTCCTAAGTAACACCACCTGCCATCAAACACGGGTACTATTTGATCCACCCAGGTACGTCCCACTGTTGGGCAAAGGCCTCTCCTCATAGATGAGAGGAAATGTGCTGTAGTCTTCAGGCTAGCTCAGTGCAGATTGGAGACTTCACATACACCCTTGAATTTCTTCGCAGATTTATGCAGATTTCCTCACGATGTTTCCTTCACCAAAGAGCTAGCGATAAATATCAAATGGCATTACATACATAATTTGCGAGAATCTCCACTAAGTTTGGTACAGGCCGGATTCAAACCCAAGACCAGTTTGAAAGTCGCTTGAAGTACTTGGCTACCGAGAGAGAAATGACAACAATGATGGACGAATTTAATTTATAATTTATTATGTATATTTTTATAATTTATGACCTCTCTGATATTACTGTACTTTATCAACAAAGTTAACTCTGTTGAAATTGTACGTCCTAAAGATCAGAGGGGAAGCCATCAAGGAAATAACCCTTCTACTCAACGTAGGTATACATTATGTAGGCGGTAAAACGGTATAAGTCAAGTTACTTGCGTCTTTATCTACATTTGCGGAGGTACGAGTAGCATGAATTATTGCCGCGTTCCGGTAGGAGCCCATTAGGGCCTTCACACAGTGGGCCTGAGTCAAAAAATGTGGGGCATATTGTTTAATTTGCTCTAAAAATGCAAAATGTAGGGAAATTTGGCTTAAAATAATAATTTGTTTTGCAACGTTTTAGTAAGGAGTTATAATTATTAACAGAACCAAGGTCCAGTAACGCTGCGTGCAGCGTTTTCCCGCTATACAGGAAAACTTTGCGTAGATTTATGTTTACGACGTATATGTGTCGTCATGGGTCTCGAAGTGGATAAACCAAAATGCATGTTTCGAAAAAAAACTGTGATAAAAAATGGTAAACTTCTCAAAACTTTATAGATAGTTGCAGGAGTTAGACTGTCTAGGTTATTTTTTAATACAGTTTATGTGTATGAGTAGTAAAACAGTATAAGGTTGTACGGTGGTTTTGAGTCGAGAAAAATTGTTTCTTATATAAATTTATGGATTCAAAATATTTTCATCTTCATAAATAAAAAGGGATACAATCTATCAATAATTAATATATCAAATTGAAGCAATAATGCTATCAATGTTATCTATCTGTAAAAAGTAGTCAAACAGTGTAATTCAATGAAGACACCACTAGGACGTGACACAGTGCTTCCTAGCAAAAAAAGTTTTACATGAAAAGTTGATTATAAGTGGAGAAAAAGTTTTGAAACAAGTAAATTATCAGTATCTACTCTGAAAAAAGGAAACCGTTTGCGACCCAAGAAGTCACTCCTAAAACCAAGTTGAATCAAACTATACTTTATACGGTTAAAACCCATCAAGTCGACAAGGCTGGATGGGTTTCGATTGTGTAAGACACATACAATCAAAAAATACAACCCAAGAGCAGTCTGGTGCACAATATATGGAGTAATTTTTATTTTATTTTGAGCACGACAAGATACATTTGCAGAGAGAAAATGCTTTCTAGATATACATATATACATAGAACTATTGAAATTTCAATATGTGAATACCTGGTATCAATTCTGCAATTAGTACAGTGTAGTAGTAGTAGTTGAACGTCTTATAATTCCAACCAGAATAAGTAATGTCTGGTAGGATGCTACCGGCTGCGCCCTGTAAGATTTTGGATTAAACATAGTAATTAATTATAAAGTGTTTAGTATTTGTTTCCATTCTTAACACGTTCGCTGATGCTTCGTCACACTTCTGGGACATCTTAATTTTGTATTCCCATACAAAATTAAGGTGTTTTACAACTGCTATTGCATACCCGTCACAAGAAAGCTAAAGTTAGGGTTATTTTGTGACGCAAAATTCTATGCAAGTCGAATGCTATGCAATCCTTGTCAATATGAAACTTATTTTCTTTACACTATGTGATAACAAATGCTATACAATTCGAATGCGTATGCATGTTTAACACGATATACCTAATCAAATTTGATCTTAGCATTAACCGAATGTACATGGCGAGCCTTTGGTGGAACGTGCGGTTGTATAGGTGCTAACGGAGTCCTCTATGGGGCACTTGCGCGTTGGTTTCTGGACAGAACTAGTCCAGCTTTATTATTTTTTTAGAGGCATCTAAACCAAATATAAGAAGTTAAAGACAAACAAAATACATACTATAATTCTTACCATAACGTAAGCTGTCAGCATCGACAACGAATAGGCTATAATTCACAATTATATGTGACCAAAACAATGACTAAGTACTAAAGCAATTACTGTTATAATGGGTATAAACATGCCTCACTTTTCTTTATTTACCGTAATCAAAATTAAGTTGTACTACTAAAAACAGTCAGTCAATATGTTTGTTTATAAAACCACAACCAAAAACATAAAGGAACTGTAAAAAAACATGTTACAAGCAATCCGTAAAATAGCGTTTGCGCCATAATTTGGCCAGACGCACGCGCAGGGCTACTGAGCAGTCTCCCATACAAAAACAAATGCTATTGCAAACGCGTTACGGAGAGGGGGGCACGATCTGCGACGACACAGTATAATTTTTAACTGCGATAAGAGTATGTAATTTTACAGTATGTATTCTCTGATTTTAGTGAAAGGTAGAAGAAATGTTGCTGAATGATTTTATTCCGTGGTTGAGCGAATTGATAAGCATTCCAGTACAGAAATTTAAATCAAACAACGGATTCAATAGCAGGCGCATCACCAGGAGTAGTACAAAAACGGATGCTATGCAATCCGCGTCCGCGAACGTGTTAACATATTAATGTCTATATCCATGTAATAACCATGTTGGAATATCATTAAACATATATAATCGCTGTGTCGTAGGTCAAACGAAAGTAAGGGCTGTCAAAGTGACATTTCTGCAGTTACTTTTATAAGGTATATATATGTCCTACTTTTCTCAATTTGAAACCACAGTGCTTAACGAAGAACGTAATATGGCATCCAATGTAAACGAAACGCTTAATAACACGTTCTGCTGAATTCATTAGCTATTGTATGAAGATTTACATCTTCATATAGCTATATTCCATATTCCATCCAATAGGGTTGAGTTTTAGGTGGTAAATGTCATTTTCTTAAAAATGTCTTAGATATCACCAGTCTACTTATACTCGTAGTGTCTACTTTAGCCATGTAAATTTGAATTTGAAATAACTATTATGACGTTTATTTAGTTCTCATTGAGATGAATGTTTTAGTTTCATTCATGTCGAGTCATTTAGTTAAAGTGGAAATGGTAGGCGCGGGCACTATATACGAATTCGTCATCCCTTTGTTATCTACATACCAACAGTTTTTAAATCTTGTACCTAATAAAGTACGAAACGCGGTAAGTATACGCCTAATTTATGAAAATAAGTGCCAAATAATGTTATTGCAGCGTTTTTCAAATTGAGATTGACGTCTAGATATACCTGTCAAATATAATAACACGAATTGTCTGAATATTTCTTCTTTTATATTACTTCAATACTTCTTTATCCAGTGCCGTAAAGAGGGTGGTGCCAGCAGTGCCCAGGCATAGGGCGCAGACCCTGGAAGGTCGCGGAAATGACCAGGACCACAAACATTTTTCAAGTGCCAGTAATAGAAGCTTGCAACGGGCGCTTAAAAGGCTACTTACAGCTTTGTCTATATCTCTACATCACTAGAAATTAAAAGAAGAATTTGTTTTTGTGTAAAATTCCGAACAAAATTTAAACAAGATAGCAAGCGAAGGGTCATTCTAGTGACGCGGCTGTGAAATTGTTTTAAACTTCTTTGGTATTAGACCACTGTTACGAGTTTGGCTGCCAGACTCTGGTGCCACGTTTTTGCTTTAAATATGTTTCCGTCAAAAAATGTATTTTTATGATAAGCTTTATTATGACTGTACTTTTTATTTAATATCTATGAATTACTCACCATGACGGTCTACAGAGCCCAAGCTATTAGGATTGCGTTATTCTATTACAAAGTTCCTATGACCACCTTCCGGCTTCATCATTAGATCAGCTCGATGGTGTCATAATATTCTATTATCGCCTAATTTCCACGAGTATGCGAAAGTTTAACTTGATCAGAAACCGGGAAGTAGGTCAAATTTTACTTGCAAGATTTGTTTACATAGTTACTGACACAGTTACAGGGGAATTATTACAGATGTGCGACCCCGAAGTGAACTTATTCACGATTATGCGACACTTTTATTGAACGACTAAGTATTCAGTTTTACAATGGTTGATTTTTTTTATGGTATAGGGGGCATACGAGCAGACGGGTCGCCTGATGGTAAGCGATCACCGTCGCCCATAGACACTTGCATCACCAGAGGATAATACAAACGTACGACATTATCTATGTGCGAAGTCATATTGTGCGACATAGCTCTGTGCGTTTATACTAATGTACGAGAATATCTTTATACGTCCTTACATTGTCCGATATATTACTGTACGATAGTGTACGACAGTACTTGTTAGCAACGATACATTTTGCGACATATTAAGTGTACGACTAGTGTACAATAGCGTCCTTAAAGGGAATTAAGAGTGTCATTATTAACATTTTTAACCCCTTGAAAAATCCATAAATAAGCCTCATGCATGACAAATGACAAAAAATCACTTCCAACGAACGTGTGTCATACGCCAGTAGTAATCCCGTTACCGGTGAACCTAATAGTAATACCCTGCATAACTGGGTACTTTCCTGTAGTCGATGTAAATAGTACCACGCTTGCAGTTGGGTACATTTCTGTAAATGCGCAGATAAAACTATTAATACATTTATTTACGCTTTTTTTTAAGTGCAAAACCTAAAAATAAGGGGCAATTTGATCAATATAGCGTTATGACGTCTGTCTTTTTGAAACTTCATACTCTCTGAGAGTTCTTACAGTTCATTAAAAGAAGGTGACTTGATCGGCCAGTCAAGTACCCTATTTGACGATACGTCTGACTCTGTGGGTTGCACAACGGCCCACAAAGCAGGTAGTCCCGGGTTCGAATCCCTGCCAGGTCAAGTATTTGTGTGATGAGCACGAATGTTTGTTCTTCTTAATGTTTGGTCTTGGATGTTTTCTATGTACTTAAGTATTATGATTTATCCATATATTATGTTTATTGTCACCTAATACCCAAAGTACAAGCTTTCCTTAATTTGGGACTAGGTCGATTTGTGTAAGCTTCTCCTTGTACTATTAATTTATTTATTTTTATTCTGCATCGTAATTATCTGGCAACCCAACACACGATTTTCGACAGCCATGATTTATTTTGGATTACTTCTGTATCAAGACTAAGCATAGTCAGACTATGGATTCAAAAGAAACTATGTATTTATATTAAATATTTTGTAAGCTGTACCGCAGCTACTTAATAATGTATCAAGTCGCGCTGAGGGCGAATAGCCTTGGATATTTTTTGTGTCACAAATGTCGTCTCAAATTTGCACATACCGCGTGCCTACTTACCGATATACATAGTTAAAGTCAACATGCTTGAATGCCGATGACTGTATAAACCTATAGTACTCGTGGAAAGCCTCGACGTACTAATTCGAAGAACCGATAGCCGTTGGGGCAGACTGATTCTTGCAATTCACCCGCAAGGTGATCGGACGTCCTGGTTAGGGTAGCGGTGACTCGCATGCGGGTTGCCTCTATCCAGTTCATGTGGAAGTCTATTTGAGGAGGCCTGTGTCCAGTAGTAGACGTCCTATGTATAGCTGAAAAAATGATGATGATGATGTTGATGATCTGTGAGTATCCAGTTATCCGTGTACCGAAAATAGTTTACATTCGTTTAGCCGTTTTGGCGTGATGAGGCCACAACGACACATACAAACATACAAAATTAAAATCTTTTTAGTGACCTCCAAGTAATCCGATGCAGGTACAGACATTTAATTTTTACAATCTCATAATAGAATTGATATTTATATTTTCCTAGTGATATTGGGAGATACGAAGTTCCGGGCATTTTATAAGTAGTATTTTAAATACTGCTAAGAAGGATCTATCGCGTTAAGTAGGAACACAGCTGGCGCCTAATAAAACTAAGATTGGTACTGAAAAATACGCGTAGCAAGCGAGACGGTTAATCCACGGGGACTATCGGAATCTGCTTAATGAAATCAGCGGCGCTAAAATGGTTGAGTTTTTATTGAATCTGGATCAATGGCGACCGAATTAGGGAAATGGTGATTAAATTAAACTAAAGGATCCCGGGAGTATGGCTGTGATTTTGAAGGAGCGAATATCGATTATCGTTATACATTTTCGGTAAACATTTAGTTTTATTATGGTTACAGACAGCATCGACAGTAAACTTATTCATGTACCACAAACTACGCTAATGACTTAGGAACGTGCTCTTTGATCCGAATGACGAGATCATAGCAGCCAACAAATGGATGGCTACTGCGAACATAACACTATACCAGATGAACGTTACACCCGGTCTAGCACAAGTCTTCGCGACTACACTTGTCGCGCGACAAAGCATTACCCGCCTTTCTCGCATTGTATCGAAAGGAAAGAGACAGACAATCTTTGTCGCGTGACAAACAGTCGCGTATCACAGTTGTGCTAAAGGTGCAGGCATAAACACTTAGTCGGGCTTCTCGCTCGCGCTTAATAAGAATCAGCCTGCACCTAATGAGCCTGCAGATACATTTTGGTGCTAGAACTACAATACTTTCTTCGCTAATATGCTAAAACAATATCCAATACGGTATTGCACAATATACTTCTTAGGGAAGAGTGGGGGGAAAGCGGACGGTTAAGGTTAATCATGGAATACATCAAAAATGATTATTACTAATTAATCTCTTTTTATCTTAAATTAATCTTTGTTTGTCGGTCTTTCAAACCACCGTTAGTAGTTACTAGCAACAAATAAATAAGTATTTTTTTCAAAAAAATCGGATTTTTTTCTGTCCGAAATCACCTCATTGCCCGTGGGGTAAATAAGGACAAGAGATTTAATATGGGTCTATATCTATGGGGTATGGGCCTCCTAGCGGTTTATTACATACTAGAAGGCGCCCGCAACTTCGTGCGCGGAGGGGAAAAAGTCATAACCCTGTTTTTTTCTTCATCACAGTCGGGTAAAAAGTATCCTATTACCATCTGGAGATACCCGGCTACCCGTGTGCCAAAAATAGTTGAAATCGGTTTAGCCGATTTTGCGTGATGAAGCCACAACGGCACATACAAACATACATAAAATACAAAAAAAAATATTTTTCGTTTGAGTGAACTCCAAAAAGTCCGTAACTATCTTTTTTTTTTAAATATCTTCAATGTACAGACATTTCATTTTTACAACTTTATAATAGTATAGATATTGGTGACAGTACTTATCATCTACTTAAGAACACTCCATGGGATTTCACTTAAATAATGGAATACAACCATCTCAAAGTCTTAAATACAATGTGAACGAAGTTATTCAAAAATGTGTTAAAATTACAAGAAACCTGTCAAAAATATTTGATGGCACCTAGGTTGAAATAGATTTCCAGCTTCCCATCAAAACGTATACTAGGCATCAAATGTGGTAAGGTCATTGCCCTAAAGGCGGTCGCGGGGGGTGAGGGCTGCTGTATTGCCCAAAACATGTTCGCAATTCTTTGCTGTCCGGTATTACCCCACTCTCTCCTACGTACCTAAATATATGAAAAGTAGCGGTGCTCCAAAAGTAGAACAATCCACTTATATTAAGAATAAGTTTAGTGTTTAGTGCGTCTATTGATGTGGTTTATTCATAAATAGAGGATATCTCAATGCAAACGATATTTTATGCTTTGAGTGCATGCGGTCATAAAAGGGAATGTATGAACGCTGGCGCGAACCACGATTTTGCTCACGAATGGCCATTTTGACGCGACTGCTATTTTGAGCTCATGTCTCGCTGTGTGAAATACCTACTTTACTATGAGTATTTATTTATTATAAGTATATCACGGGATTCCTTACCTTTTTGCTTTTTTATTTACTGAGGTAATCGATAAGCCAATGAACCCAGACTATCGAAAAAATATTTTTTCGAACAGACAAAAAAATTAAGTAAAAAAAACCGTCTTCAAAATAAACTAAAAAGCCAAAAATGATCTTTTATGTACAGTACGGATCACATGTAAATCACCTTTTGAATTCGGTGCCAAACCATTTATTTATTACTATTAACACAAATGACACGCAAGAACCGCGGCGGCGAGCCTTTAGTTATTACCTAAATTTAGTGATAGTAATTCGTATTTTAGTTGGATAAAGGACTTTACTTCAGGTTTGGCATCGTCTTCAAAGGGTGATTCATATCCGTACTGTACATAAAAGATCATTTTTGGCTTTTTAGTTTATTTTGAAGTCGGTTTTTTTATTTTTTTATTTTCTTTTGTTTTTTAGTGATGGATTTTAGTGATGTAAAGTGTTTTTAGAGCTTAAAATGGGAAGATTGAGGAGGCCCTATAGTAAATGAATAAGACCAATTGTAGATAAGACTATTGTAATTAAATCTAAATTATAAGAATTGGCTAGGTCAAAATGGTTAAGTCCAGTAGCTTGCTGGTTAAAAAGAATACGACTAACAGTCTCAACTGAACCATAATATTTAAAGAATTATCTTGCAACTCAAATTGGCGTAGAATCTTGAGTGATGTTGAGACGGAATATTTCCGTCTCTGATGGACTAGTGAATGGAGCTATGGGCATATAAAAAAAAAATGGCCGGCCCTAAGACGAGATCAGGTGGAAGATGGGAAGCTCCCGGAAGCTGTGTACGTAAAAACACGTACGTAAAAATTTGACGATGAAACTGTTGGTCTTAGGTTAAAAGATAGTGACGGTTGCATACCCATACCTCCATCATGTACTAACGTTTCAAGTGACAAGGGGATACGGAGATGTGGAGCCTCGTATGTTACCTTTAATATTAAGTTGGGCTGTTACTGTTCATAAGCTACAAGGTACCACCCTCGAGAAAGCTGTGATAGACCCTGATAAAAATAATTTCGCTAAAGGGCAAATATATGTTGCACTAAGCCATGTCAAAACTTTGGAAGGCATAGCGTTGTTAGATTTGGACGCCAACAAATTATTAAATCGACCACATGATGAGAGATCGTTAAAGGAAATGACAAGACTACGAAATCTGCCTTCTGACGATCGAAGCCACACATAATACACGACTTTTATGACTTCTACGGCACTTACAACCATATTGCATTCTAATGTCAATTGCTCACGACCTTTAGCTGAACGTTGCTATTTCAGAATCAGGGCCGTTAACCGTTGAGGAGTTCTCTCTCTGGTTCTCCTCTTTGCTACCCTGATCTTAACCAATTTCTGCCTTTAAGCAAAATATGACAAATAATTATATTGCGATTAGTGAATTAAATAACATTGGTTGAGTTCTAATTAGTGACTGGTGGCTTGTGTCTTCATCATCAGTTTTTCTTCAACAAATGATGATTTTTCAGTGTAAATGCTTGTTCTACTTTAATAAACACCAAAATCGCCATAGATATGCCCATAATATTTGAAAATTCCTTCGATCCTCGTCGATCTCATCATCAGATCTTCACCAAAATTTTATGCGATCAACTTGGAGATTCCTACTCTTAACCGAAAAAAATATTTTCTAAATCGACTTGCAATCCGCGAATTAAATAACACTGGTAGAGCCCTCAGTGGTAACTGATGGCTTGTGTCTTCATGATCGGGTTCTCTTCACCAAACGGTGATTTTCAAATGTAAATGCTTAAGCTACTGTAGTAAATACCGAAATCGCCATAGATGTGCTCATAATATTCGAGGAATTCCTTTGATTCCTCATCGATGTCATCATCAAATCTTCACCAACATTTTATGGAATCAACTTGGAGATTCCTACTCTTAGCCGAAAAAATAATTTTCTAAATCGACTTGCGATCCGCGAATTAAATAACACTGGTAGAGCCCTCAGTGGTAACTGATGGCTTGTGTCTTCATGATCGGGTTCTCTTTACCAAACGGTGATTTTCAAATGTAAATGCTTAAGCTACTGTAATAAATACCGAAATCGCCATAGATGTTCTCATAATATTCAAGGAATGCCTTCGATTCGTAATGAATCCCGGCATCAGATCTTCACCAAAATTTTATGGGACCAATTTGGATATACCTACTCAAGAAAAAAATAATTTTCCAAATCTTCGTGTAAATGACAGAGTTCTGAGGTAACAAACATAAAAAATAAATAAAAAAAATACAACCGAATTGAGAATCCCCCCCCCCCCCCTTTTTTGAAGTCGGTTAAAAACGAAATCAAAAACGGTTGATCGGATTAGCTACCAGTGGTGTGGCGTCCATATAAGCCGATTCCCACCGGGTTGCACAAGGAAAGGCTTCTAAGCACCTTTTTCTTTAAATATAAGTCTATGAATACGTTTCGGCTTCACGTGTAATTTTCCCTACGCCACGTCTCTGTTAACTACTTACTTATAATGTCCCTTTTTTTCGCCTGGGCTTATTAAAAGAAACAGACAAACGAACTAAGTTTTTTTTCTATGATGTTCTTGTAGACTTGTACAGAAGACTAGTGAATCCTACTTGATATATCATCTAACTTTATGTTACTAACGCGTAATAAAAAAATCTACAAAATAACTTTTTTTTTGTATTTTCCAATAATAATCATAATAATGATCAGTCAAAATGGCCTTCAATAATATTAAAGCAAAAGAGTTCTCAATTATTTTGTGGCTTCGAAATACGGTTATTATTTTGCGAACTAGGCTGACACACTGCCGTGTTGAATAGTTGTTAATACCAATCGTTACGAACATATTTCACTAAATAGATAATTTCATCTCCAAGTACCAAGTAAGACAGGTAAATCCTGAAATTATGAATACTTTTGTTACAACCTGAATATGAAACGTAAAAAAGTAGGTCAGGTACAAGCCAAGTTACCAAGTAACGTCAGCTCAATTTCAAATCAAAATGCAGCCAGCGAACCCGCTCAGATCACATGAGAATCGAGTTTCAGTTCAATTTTCAAGTTTTGACCTATCGCGTTCCGGAAGATATTGGCGGGCAAGTTGGATCGCCCCCGGATATTGGCTGTGCTATACTAGGGCGGGAGTGACTAGGGTACGGTCCCAGTAGGATAAATGAAATATTCCGGATTCCAGCTGTTTGACAGTTATAAAACTTCACAGCTGAGCCCGATGCTACAGTTTCTAAGTAATATGTTGAGTAAAGTGAAATCGGTTCTTTGAGATATGTGCCTGCCCTGCCCAATGCTACTTCAGTTTGCTTACCCTGGTTGTTACGTCGGCGGCACTGCCAGCACTGGGTGATGGCGTGCACAGACGTACTTACTAAGAAGGCACAAAAAGCCGCATAAAAAATGCACAAGACAAAATATTGTCTTACCAAAGAGCATACAGGACTATAGAAAATGGTTTTATTCATTGACTAGTTGGTTTATAAACCATCATTTTTCACATCCGTCCGTAGGTAGACGCCCACTTCTGAACAAAGACCTCCCCCATGGATCTCCACAACGGCCGGTCGAGCGCCAACCTCATCCATCGGTTGTCATGATCTTGATCAGATCGTCGGTCCATTTTCATTTATTCATTTATAATTCCGGTTTTAGTGTTTTTTGCTAATTCAATGCCGACAAAGAAGGAAAAATACAATAAATTGCATATTATATTTACTGCAGAGGCTGCGAAATAATGGGTTGCCGGCCGAGTAGTTATACGAGGCCGACAATCCCTATTCGCGCCGAGGCTTTTATAGTGCTTTTCTCAAATAAATGAAATGAAATAATACAAATGTTCAACTTATATATTCATATATTTGTTTTTATCTATTCCCGCAAAAATACTTTTTTTCAACTCTTGTTTTGTAAGCTGTTCGGTTTAATGTTTTTACCATCAAATCTAAAGATGATTTTTAACCGACTTCCAAAAAAAGGAGGAGGTTCTCAATTCAACGGAATGTTTTTTTTTATTATTATTATACACTTATTTATTTTCAATCTTAGGTTATTATTATTATTATTATTTTATGGATGTTCACCGATTACTCAGACTATTTGACTGATTTCAAAATTTTTTTTTTGGTTTTTTAGAAGGTACTTTCTAGTTGGTCCCATTTAATTTTGGTGAAGATCTGATAATGGAATCCATGAGGAATTGAAGGAACTCCTCAAATATTGTAGGCATACATAGAGCGATTTTGGTATTATAAGAAACATAATAATCACTTGCATTCAGAAAGTGTACATTGGTGAAGTGGAACTGATGCAGAAGACCACAGAATGCCATCGGAACTCCTCAATGATAAATGATTTATGGGTGGCGACAAAATATCTTGATTAATTTAGCTAAGCAACTTCATAGTCACAAATTTAAATGATCCTGATGAGAATGGTACCATCGAATTGATTTGATGATGGAACCGGAAGGTAGGCACCAGATCTATGTAATAAAATAATGTATCCTAGCCGTGTTTGGGCTAGTTCGAATCGTCACGAGATACACTTTTAAGTAACGATTAACTAAAAAGTGTAAAAAAAATAAACTTTTAAACAAAAAAATTAAACCGACTCCAAAAAAAACTAAAAAGTAAAAAATTACGCCGTAATTCAGTTTCTTCAAATTACTTACAAGTAACCGTTTGTATACTCAATCTATACAGTATATACAATTAATGTTATTTTGGAGTCGGTGCCATCGTGTCACAACGTACTAAAATCGTCAATTTTCAATATTTACAAATTCTTTATATGGCACCGACGCCAAAAGAAGATTAATTGTATATACTGTATAGATTGAGTATACAAACGGTTACTGGTAAGTAATTAGAAGAAACTGAATTATGGGGTTATTTTTTACTTTTTAGTTTTTTTTGGAGTCGGTTTTATTTTTTGTTTAAAAGTTTATATTTATTCAAAAATGACAATACCTTATTAATTAGTTATTTTAATAAATGATTTACAATAAACGTGATTGTTTGTTTATTTTATTTAATACCAGATTTAATCTAATTAAATAATCTACGTAAATAGTAAATACACATTCACAAACTATGTTTTTTTTAATTGGCTGTATGCCACAGTTAGTCAATAAAAGAAATAAAACCCATTGAAACAAAGGACAATCTCTTTCTTGGCCATGGCCATCAAAGTTGTATGAAATCCATTTATTGTCCTCTAATTTCAAATCAGAACGAATCTTCAACAAGTGCTATACAAAGCCTTACTTCGCGTTCTATTATCACGAAGATAAGAACGGCGTTTCCTTGGGTGTTTGAAAAAAACAAAAAAAAAATCTTCACAGTAAGACAATAGGTTACATGCATGATTTTTTTTAATTAAAATCGGCCAAGAAATACGCAATATACGTATGAAATAGGCATTTTAAACTGCTAATTAGACAGCGATTTGACAGAGAGGTCCGAAATGTACTGTTACGTCATAGTCCACTCTGGCCATATAAATTCCATATTAAATTCCGTTTTGCTAAAAAGACATAGAATGAAATGTTTGATGGCTAATATCTTGGTTATTTTTATTATTATTCGAAAAAATATTTTTATCTACTATTTCTTACATGAATGAGCTTTTAATGAAGCAAAAATAAAAAATCATGCATATTCCCTAATAAAACCTGATCAATTAAACAAACATCACACCACGGTAGTCCTGTTTCTGATATCGTGAGTTCTGGCAGTTACCAATTAACTAGTCGCACTGATGTTTCACGTTTGTTCCAAATGTATGACCTAGTTGACTGAGGATGTTTAAATTTCTCAAACATGCAATGAAATATTGACTTTGTGTTCCTTAGGCAGCGAAGTCTCACGTTTCGGGTGACAAGAGTGTGCATAATGAAAAGGGATTGCCAGCCCCGTATCCCTATCTAGCCTCGCTATTCTTGGCCGTCTATACGTACTTGACTGGCAATCCCTATTTTTGCGGCCTCTGCAGTAATGTACTATAGCTCTGATAGGTCATCGCAAAAAGAAATGCGGAAATAAAACAAGATGCAGTAGAGTCGTTATTATTATGAGATTGTCCCTGTGTTATTTATTATTGTTTAATTAATATTATCGCTTTTAACATGTGACCAACTTTAAATGCGCTCATAGCTTTGTCTTTGTGACGTTACTTGACAAGCAAAATTAGCAAGACCTTTTTAATAAATATTTTAAACATCTATCTATACATACATAGGCTTTCCCTATATCTCGCCGCAGAGTGCGATCCTGCGGAGTCCGCATCCACCGATTCCCCGTGGCCCTCCCGAGGTCTTCCGTCCCAGACCTAGACCAGCCGCAAGATCGCGATAAGTTCCTTATTAAGAATCGCCAGATGAATCCACTATTGCTGAACATACTAGAATCAGAACCAAAATACTGCATTGAGTTTCAATGTGCACAAGGAGGGTTTCACAACGGTGCGGTGTCAAGAAAGCGTAAGACACGCAAGAGTCAGTGTGGTACTGCAGAACCGGTTGGTTGTGGTCTGCGGATCTCCACACCGAGCAAGGCGCTGTACGTGTCGCGCCTGCATCACACTGCCACCGCTGAAGAAGTGACGCAGTAGGTTCGCCAGAAAACCGGCTACTCGCTGCGGGTGTTCCATTTGCATTCGCGCCACTACGTGCACTTCAGCTCGTTTGTAGTGTGCGTGCCGCGGCCGCTCCAGGAGACCATCGCGTGTGCTGATTTCTGGCCGAAAGGTGTCGTGTTTCGTCGGTTCCGGGGCAACAAACCGAATCCAACACCCGAGATGTCGACACAACGGGGCCACGACGTTACGCCGTCTAAATAAACATTGTTCGGTTCATGACGCATTGGTGTATACACTATAATGTCATGTAACTTGTTTTTAATAAATAAATAAATAAATAAAAATAAATAAATAATCCCAAGATCCTTCCTACGGAAAGTAATTACTATAGTAGAGATCGTAACATGATGCAATTGAAATCAAGAAACACCGAAATTTCAACTGAGAAGACGATTTCAAACTTTCATCTTCGTGGAATCCAGTTATTAGTAAATGTAAACAACATCAAATATCGGGTAAATCACTATGTCTATACGAGGGTTGCTACTTATATATCCGGAAACAAAAAAACAAACAAACGTACACGGCTGAAAATAGTTTTATTGTTTTTCAAAGTATTCCCCTTGATGATCTATGCACTTTTGCATTCGCGTGAACCAATTTTTAAAGCACTTCTGCCACTCCGCCTGAGGTACCTCCATAACGTGTTGTTTGAATGCGTCGACAGCATCTTCAGCGGTCGAAAATCGTTGACCGCGTAATTTATTCTTTATATTTGGAAATAAATAAAAATCGTTGGGTGCCAAGTCAGGGCTGTACGGCGGATGACCCGTTAATTCCACATTTTGACCCTCCAAAAATAGAGTTGTTTCGCGTGACGTATGACAGCTGGCATTGTCATGATGAAGAATGATTCTTCGTCGCTGGTTAGTTTTACGAATTTGTTCAAATACTTCCGGTAAGCAAATGGTCGTGTACCACTCTGAATTAACCGTTCTACGGTTTTCTAGTGGCACTGTAGCTACATGGCCATTAATACCGAAGAAGCAGGCCACCATTTGTTTCAATGTACTTTATGCACGAGTAACTTTCGTAGGGTTCGGCTCATTTTGAAACACCCATACCGTTGATTGTTGCTTCGTTTCGGGATCGTATGCATAGATCCAGGATTCGTCACCTGTATAGATGTTATAAACGGCTTTTGAGTCACCACGGTTATATTTTTTTAACATTTTATTGCACCATTCGACGCGAGCATGTTTTTGCTCATTTGTTAAGTTGTGGGGTATCCAACGCGAACAAATTTTTTTTACAGCCAAATAATTATGTAATATGCTATTAATGCTGGTCATAGAAATACCCAGAGTCGCCTCTATCTCGCGGTACGTAACATGTCGGTCGTCCATTATAAGTTTTCGCACAGCCTCGATATTTTGTTGTACAACGACCGATTTCGGGCGACCTGCCTTAACTTCGTCCGTAAGCATACTACGTCCACGATTGAACTCACTAAACCAGTGATACACAGTAGTTTTAGATGGGGCTTCATCACCAAAAGTTGAAGTTAGTTGATCTATGCACTGTTGTTGCGTTAAACCACGCCGAAAATCATAATAAATCATAGCACGAATATTTTCACGAGTGAGTTCCATTCTTGCTGCGAGATGACATTTAAAACCCGTCAAAAACAAAACACGAGCGTTAATAAGGAAGAAAAAATATACCTTATATACTTAAAAAAGTTAAAATTTTACCATGGCGGTCAAATATGCTATTTAAGAAGATTGTAATCCCGGTTTCCGGATATATAAATAGCAGCCCTCGTACTATTATACAGGTTGTAAAATTGAAATGTCTGTACATTGAAGATATTTTCAAAAAAATGATTTTTATGGACTATTTGGAGGTCACTAAAACAAAAAATATTTTATTTTTATTTTATGTATGTTTGTATGTGTCGTTGTGGCTTCATCACGCAAAATCGGCTAAACGGATTTCTAATATTTTGGTACACGGGTAGCTGGGTATCTCCAGATGGTTATAGGATACTTTTTACGAAAGGTTATGACTTTTTTCTTCCGCAAACGAAGTTGCGGGCGCCTTCTAGTATTATGTATATGTCGTCGCCTAGTACACATAGTACAAGCTTTGTTTCGGACCAGGTCGATTTGTGTAAGATTGCCCCTGTGTTATTTATCACTGGCTGCTTCTTTGTGTGTATGACGGGTACAATAAAAACCGGCAAAGTGCGAGTCAGACTCGCGCATCGAGTGTTCCGTACAAAATATACACTACAAATAGCCGTATCTAAGAAAATCTAGTGTTACCAGAGCCCTACCCCTAGGAATATCTACGCGGTGCTCGATCATTTTATATTGGTTATAAATAATATTGATTCAGTTTCTTTAGTGCACCTTTAGTTGCCAGCGAAGTCTTGTTATGTGTGCTATATAGAACAAACGAGTTTTCTTTCTTTCTCAGTCAACTCGTAGTACTTGAATACAAACATTAAAAAAACACTGATGCAGCTAGAGTTAATACTTGAGATAACTTGAAGTAGGATTAGTATTTGCTGTCGCTATGGCGATTAATCTTTTTTTCCTGCGATCTATTCAACAGATATTACGAAATTGTGAGGGTGTTTTGCAGAAAAGGGCTCTGGGCCCTTTGTTTTCCAACCGCATTGCCAGGATCTTCTTCCATTGTTCAATTTTAATTAAAAATCATATAGTTTGTATTGTGTTATGCAAATAATGTAATACTGAAGTTAAGGATAACATTGTGATAGCTGTGATTTGCTAACCGTGTAGGTAAATTAAGTCTCCAGTCATTTTAAGGTTTCGCAAAACATTAAGACATAATAGCCTTATATTTTAACTCCGTTCGCTGAGGAGAAAAAGTCATAACCCGTCGTTTTTTCTTCAGCATAGTCGGGTAAATAGTATCCTATAACCATCTGGGGATACCCCTGTACCAAAAAATATGAAAATCTGTGTAGCCGATTTTGCGTGATGAAGCCACAACAACACATACAAACATACATAAAATCCACAAAAAATATTTTTCATTTTAGTGACCTCCAAATAGTCCGTAACAATATATTTTTTTAAATATCTTATATTTCATTTTTTCAACTTTATAATAGTATAGATTATAAGACACTATATTCATGACTGCAATAAAATTGCGACCCAGAAGTAGGTATAAAATTAGTGTCTTACAAAAGCAGTTTTTACATATTAAAACTGCTAATAATATTTTTTATTTGTAAGCATAACAACGATTATTTATCAATAATCAGTAAAGAGTGAAATTTCATAAAACATTTACACGAAAAGCCACTAAATCAACAAAATGTATGACTTTGCCGATATGAGTCCTATGTTCACAAAAATAATTAGTGATAAGTAGGTTATATTAATAAAGCTTTTATAATTAATATTCGTGCGATTCATGTTATAGAGCGAATACTAGTTTATCAAAATGAAGAATAAATTAGGTTTTTTTCAATATTTTGAGGATTAAAAAAATTATGTTCATTTAAATACTTAATTGCCTCATATTTCGTCGGACTATGCAGCTACGTAATTAGTAGAATGAAGTTGGCGTCATCAAACGCCATTTTACCGCATTTTAGCACAACAGAGAGGAGTAGGGCGCAGCTCTGTTCATGAGGCCGTCACTGATTTTGAGGAGCGTCGATTTCAAGACCTCGATGCAAAGCGCCTAAACAGAAAGACCCGCCCTAAGCCTTCCTATACCTACACGTATAACGACAAAGGGGAGTTGCATTGTGCGCCATGCAACAAAATTTTCAAAACCAAATTCGGTTTTGCAAGTCACATTCACCGACTAAAGGTCATGATGCCAAGTTTCGCCATTAACGGATACGTAAAGGAGGACGATATATAATGAAGTTGTACCATATAACTACATAGAAAAACTCGGCTACTAACAATTACTTCTATTCTTTATAAAATATTATATTATACTAGCGCTCCGAAAAATGACTGAAGTAAAGCGTAAGTTAAAGATGCCTTTTGTTTTTTTTTTTCACCTCCGAGTCGGAGGCCCCGAGGAAAATAGAGAGCGGTTCGACATAATGGATATGTGTGTATGCGTATCGGTGTATATGATATCTGTGTGTCTGTCTGAAGTGTCGTACTTCTTGGACCGATTTTGATTTAGGTTTTGTGTTTGTAAGGTGACTGGATCAGTCGAGAATGTTCTTAGCTATAATTTGAACAACATTAGCTGTTTTCTAGATATATCAGGGTTTTTTATCGTTTGAAACATAACTTATAAGAAAACTGTTAGGTTATGGCTAAGGTCTGCTCCAGGAAATCTCCCAACATTCTCCGTGAAAGGAATCCAGCTCATCCCACTATCTCCGTTGAAGTATACCTAAATGCTGCATTCTGTTTTGTGGGCAACAAGTCATTCGGCTTGCGACTTATCCAGCGTAGTCCCACTTGAGCTAGTCGACAATTTGAACACTGTCTTTGTTTTTAGAACCGGACTTTGAACTGGGTAGTTTAAGCTAGCCCCCTTTACTAGTAATCAGATTCAGTGGGAGGAGCGCAAACCCACAAACGGGAATACCACCGTGGCGACTTGGAGTAGGTTGGAGACGCGGGGCGAAAAATACATGGACTTCAGAGGTCAGTTGAACCGGTTCAATCCGAGTTAAGGCGTGTGAGATAGCGCGAAAGAATCGGACGTAGGGAAGGGGCTTTGTCAGCTCTTTTTAACTGAGATTAAAAATAAAAACGTAAATAAATAAATAGATAAATATATTACAGGACAATTTTTACAGAAATCGAACTAGTCCCATATGGTAAGCTCAATAAGGCTTGTGCCATGGGTACTAGACGACGATATATTTAATTGATTTATTTACTAATATACATAGAAAACATCCAAGACTCATGAACAAATACGTATGCTCATCACACAAGTATTTGCCCTTACCGGAATTTGAACCCAGGACCTTCAGCTTCGCAGGCAACGTTACTCCCGTTGAGCCAAAACGGTTATCAAAGAAGTCAGTATTAGTAGTTTGCGCAATAAATGCCTCGTCCTATTTAATCTCTCGCGGCATCTAACACTGTGCTCGCCACGCATCACAAACACCGGAAACTTTCGTACAAACGGACTGAAAGTAAATGCAAATTCGCAAAGCAGACTAAGGGTTAAATTTACCGAGAGCGGCGTCTATTATATTATTTTCCGCGACCACTCATGCATTATTCACTGCCGCTGAGCGGCGGTAATCTTCAACACTGTTTTGCCTAACCACCTCGCTTTAAACTTGGTAACTTGTGGAAATGCCAACTTTTACCAGAATGCCAGAAAAAAGCAATTGAATTATCGTAAGACAAGAAAACCGGTCAAGTGCGAACCGGACCTGCGTACAAATGAAAACACATTTCTTGTATGGTTTTATAGCTCTTTAATATTTAAATTATACTATATTTTTATTATTTGTAGTTATTACAACTACAGTAATGGTCACTGGATATATTTTAAATACTATAACTGTAACGGGTAAAACAATATTACGATTCAAATTATGCGCTGAGAACGCTTGAACAAACCCATTTGTGGTGAGGGGACCTCTTTATATTTTTAATTTTATTTTATTCTTATCGTTTGTTGTTAGGCTCTATTCAGACTTACCACAATCATACGACAACGCAGCGACAAAAAGTCGTGACTCAGTGGTTACGAGTACGTGTGAATAGTTGCACTGCATCTTTTGCAGTTATTTTGATGTGGTCGGACCAACCACACGGTTGCGTTTTCCTACAGAATAGATAATAAATAGTACACGTAGTTTTACAGCAAAATGTAGTCCGTGTGAATCATTGACACGTAATTTTGTCGTTGGTGTGTGGTTGTGGTTGTCGTGTGTTTGTGGTACGTCTGAATGGACACTTAATAGCGATTATAGTAATACATACTTTGTATAGTCCAGTGTATACATAAAACAGTTCCAGCGTAAGTGCCCTGTGGTAGACAGACAAAAAGACAGATATCGGATGTTTAGTAATCGAGTTCCGTTATAGTCCTCTTTTTGTACGGAACTCCAAAATATACTCATCTTTTTTCAAACTGCTTTAGAGTAATAAACCGGCCGAGTGCGAGATCTATTTAATATGTAAGTGTGCTACTTTGTAAGATATTTGTATAGGCCGTGGATGACTGCAATAAATGAATTTGAATTTGAATTCTCTTTGGATACGGAACCCTTTAAAGACGAATGCACAACGATAAACTGAAGTCGAGAGAAATGGCTGAACCACGAATTTGTCAGCACTTCGTCTGAGTTAGACTTTATTAATTTTGGATGGGCAATTCTCTGCGAGTTTGGAGCGTAAAAGAACGAGTTCATTAAAAATAATGGAGGACTTTCTTGTTTGTTCTTTCAACATGTCTGCATATTTTTACGCAGATATATTGGCAAACATTATTATACTAGAGGATACTCTCAATTTCGTTCGTGGAGGAGAAAAAGTCATAATTCCCCTTTTTTCGTCAGCGTAGTCGGGTAAAAAGTATTCTGTAACCATCTGGAGATACCCAGGTACTCGTGTACCAAAAATATTTGATATCTGTTTAGCAGATTTTGCGTGATGAAGATGCACCGACACGTACAAACATACAAAACATAAAAACAAAATATTTTTCGTTGCAGTGTAAATTTGAATTTTCCGTTACAATGACTTTAACGAAAATATCTTCCATGTATTTGTACAGACGTTTTATTTTTACAACTTCATCATAGTTTAGATTATTACGGTAAATTATACAGCCTCATTTCATAACATCCGTATATTTTAGGAAATAAGAAACGGCGTAATGTTATAGGCAATTAATTTATATCAATAATAAATATTAATGTTAAAACTAATACTAGTATATCGACATGTAATATTTCGAATATTATCAATAACTAATCTTATTTCAGTATCGAGAATTACCTATTTTATGACATATATTTGATATTGTAGTTGTACGTGTTTTTTAGGTAAAAGAGAATGTGTATTGTTTATTGCACATAAACAATTAAACAAATATATTACAGTTTTATAGTAAAACTTAACCTGAAAATATGTATAACTAAATTAAAACAAAATAAAATGCTTAATCTAAACTAAATTTAAAAAAGGCTCCTGCGGCAGAGTACCAAAGATGCTGGCGGCGTTTCCTCGTTGAATCGCCAAACTGATTCTTTGAGCGAGGAAACTGCCAGCTCTCCTGTCGCCAGTAATGTCGGTAAGCCTCTTCGAAATGTCTTCGAAGAGGCTTAATGCGCTGAGGCCCCATGGACCGAGGGTCTGCACGCCAAAAGGAATAAAATTATACTCAGCACCAAGACCACTGTAATTGTTTAATTTTAGGTATTCGGCCGCGGATCTAGGGGAGAGTCGGCGATATCGTACCGCTGGTTAAATTGTACCACTGTGAGATTTTCTATAAAACTTATCTTGTTATTTACACTTGGGGCAACAAATAATGCTCTGTTGGTATCACCATCTATAATCTGAATCCAAAATAGCATATAACTAAGCATGAAAGTGAGAGAGCAGAAAAATTATTTCCGTCAGACTTGATGTATTCTTTAGTGTTATTGTGTAACGACATCACTGATGATCAAGGTAAGTTAAAAATGCGCAGTAAACAGTATTTAACTATAAAATATAAATGGGTTTATTGGGTGGTTCTTAGATATAGCCAAATATTATGGTTACATTTTTATATTCGTTATTTCAAAAAAAGATCTGGTCGTTTAAATCGTACCATTGCTTACTGGCATAGGTACGATTTAAACGACCATATATTTTTTGATTATACCAGATCAATTTAATTGTCTGACAGTAAATAATTTGTTTTAATACCTAAATTAAATAGTTTACATGCGAAATGCTTCATAGATGCGATTTAGATCCTGATGATGGTACAAATTAACCGACTCGTCGGCTAAATCGTACCGAATGGAAGGCTTTTTGAAAAAGTGAATTTTGACGATGTTAATTTAATCCCAGGACGCTCATCTTGCTATTTAAAGAAGCCGAAATACTAAACTTTTATATGCACTATCAACCCTATATGTAAGTACTTGCAGAAATAAAACAACCACGAATGAGTAAAAAGTCGTACGATATAACCGACTCTCCCCTATATCGGAATCCCTAACGTCATTTGTCCTAATGCATCGTTTGTCCTAATGTATAATTTGCCATAACGCATTTTTTTTCAGAAACCGTACACTTTTCAGGATTGTTATAAAACAAACTAACCTAACCAAAATATTTGACGATCTTTTAAAAAATCCTTAGGACAAACGACATTAGGGATTCCGAAGGAGATCCATTCGGCCGCTTCTGCCCGCTGCTAATTGATGCTCGGTGGAGAAGTGACGGGGCCATTCAGTGTGGCACAGGTTGTATCCCACACTAGCACCCGTCCCTTATCTGATTTAATACTAAACTAGAAGGTGCCTGCAAAGTCGCTCGCGCTGAAGAAAAAAGTTCCAGCGATAAATATAATAGTAGGCTCCGCAAGGGACGCCCTCGGAAAGTCTTAGTAGTATTTAGTACTCCAAGAGGTAGCTAGAAATTATGCATTTCAATGCTCCTTCATCTGCGTTGGCTCGTATTTATCAATATTTTACAAGCTTTTATTTAACTTGCCGTTGGATCAAATCTTGTTAAATTTGACCCACTACCCACACTACTTGGAAACCTCAAATTGAGCTAAATCTTGGCATACTTAAATGTAAATTCGGTGACAGTGAAATATTATGATACCATCGAGCTGGTCTGACGATGGAGCCGGAAGGTAGTCATAGGAAGTCTGTAAAAAAATAACGCAGTCCTACCGAGTTTGGGCTAATTATAATCGTTTTATTCAATGTCGTGCCCCCGGAAGAGGTACAATGCTTCACTGCCCAAAGAATCTGGGAATTCCTAGACTCAACTGGCCTCAGTAGAGCTGCCGAAAAGATCAAATTTGGTCGAAGCGGCAAATAGGAGGGCCTACTAATGAACAATCGTCTCAATTGATGGGTGTTTAAAGAAAAGTATAGTCCGCAATAAAATGCTATTGTTTGCAGAAAACTTATTCGATATCTGCGTTTCTATTTTTGCTCTTTATTGCTGCAATATAAAGCACAGCGAACAAACTTTGTCGTACGTTGCCCTGTTATGCTAAGTGCTACAAATTTAGTTACAACATCTGAACAAACAAGTAATTCAAATGTCATGCGACCAGAATTTTGTATTAGGTTCGAAACTATGCAAAACTCGACATCCAAAACTTTGGCAGTGGTCGCAACTATTGCCGTTGTACCTCTGAGTTTTGAGTTCTGTTTAAAACATGACAACCCAATTGCGCAGTCGAACATCGGGCGGCCGTGGGCTGCTGGTGTTGTAGAAGAATCGATTTTACAGATTCCATACGAACATATAATTTTCAAGGGCAGTGTGTAAAGAAAATATAACAAACATCTCTCTTTAAAAAACAAAAAATACTACAAATTATTTTGGCGTTCAATGTAACGGTAACAACTATTATTGACATCACTAATATGTCACGTGTCAAGTACGACTTGTTTTTACCCGACTGCGCGACGCAAAGGAGGGTAATATGTTTATCAGTCTATGTATGTATGTATGTATGTACGTATGTATGTATGTATGTTTGTTCCTATCTGGCACTCTAGAGACCAAACGCGTGGACCGATTTTGGTGATTCTTACATTAATCGATTCGTCTTAACTGTTCGAATGTCACTGAAGACATGAAAACGATGAAAACTCAAAATGGCGATAATGAGACGCCATATTGTGAAAAATAAAAAAATGAAAATCAATGTACTATATCGAGTGGGGTATCATTGAACAGGGATTTAAAAATCATTATCATGTTTCCATTATCATTTTTAATTTTGAATCACCGGTTAGGAACTATAACGATTTAAAGTTGGTTGGTTAGCAAGCCGTTCTCACTAATATTTCATTTAATTGTAATAAATCTGTGCAAGCTTCTCAATAACCCCGACGATAAAGATTGCGAAATTTACAGACTTTTATAATTTTAACTAAAAAGTAAAAAATAATAAGTAAAAAAACAAAAAACCCGACTGCGTAAAAAAACTAAAAAGAAAAAAACAAGTCCAGTACCCTAGAAATTTGTTAAGTTATAATGGAAATGTTTCATGAGTCATGATCGATACTCACATAAAACAAATAATAAATTCTAATATGGAACAGCGATTTTATACAGTCGGGACCCATGAGAAATCTAAATCGACGCAAATCTTCCCAACAATGGGTCCCGACTGTTTAAAATCGCTATGTTCCATATTAGAATTTATTATTTGTTTTATGTGGGTATCGATCATGAATCATGAAACATTTCCATTATAACTCAACAAATTTCTAGGGTACTGGACTTGCTTTTTTCTTTTTAGTTTTTTTACGCAGTCGGGTTTTTGGTTTTTTTAATTATTTAATACATTCTTGCTAGAGAAAAACTTTGAAATTTCATTTAGTAATTAATTGTGAAATCATCTATACTATTATAAAGTTGTAAAAATGAAATGTTGAAGATGAACAATGAAGATATTTTCAAAAAAATGATTGTTATGGACTATTTGGAGGTCATTAAAAAGAAAAAATATTTTTTTGGATTTTATGTACCTATGTTTGTATGTTTGTATGTGTCGTGGCTTCATCACGCAAAATCGGCTAAACAGATTTCAACTATTTTTGGTACACGGGTAGCTGGGTATCTCCAGATGGTTATAGGATACCTACTTTTTACCCGACTACGCTGAAGGAAAAATGAAGGGTTATGACTTTTTCTCCTCCGCGAACGAAGTTGCGGGCGCCTTCTAGTGTTTTTTGATAAACTGTTAAAATTACTTCAAGCAATCATTAATTTAAATGTATTCCAGTATAAAATACTCACGCTGTGTACTTCTATTTTCATAATCATACTCACACACATGTTATTTGCTGTTCAAAGATCGGACTGGCGAACTGCTGTCAATACGGGTCTTGATAATTTTGAACGAACCCACCTTGACGCCAAACGCCAAATCCGCGAAGCTCAACCAAAATCCATCTACCATTATACTTACAAGTCCAATGGAGAGCTTTAGTGTGCTACATGCTGCAGTACCCTTAAATCCAAATTTGGATTTGCAAGTCTCGCTCGCGCTTACGCATGCAAATAACAACATGACTGAACGATATGTGTCCTCGTGTCGCCGTCGACGGATACATCGGGAGGAAATCATAATACCACCATTTATTGTGCTATTTGTGCTCATGGCAATTGACAGAGCGAGCGTCGCCTGCGAAAACTTTCCGTTTAAGTTTCGGCAAAAATAAGTACTTTCGTACATCCGGCTGTTCTTCTCAACAGGTGGCCGTTCTCAACCGATTCTTATTTGAATGTTGTTATCAGGCCTCTATTTCACAATCGTGACAATTGCCAAGTGACAACGACAATTACCCGTACATTGCTTGCTCAGTATAAAGTAAGGAGATATATCGAGGTTGCGGGGATTGCCGTGAACATAAAATTGTCGTTGTTGATAATTGTCACGATTGTGGAATAGAGGCCAGGTTCGATAACTATTTGGAGTTATTTTGTCGATTCACTTATTGATTTATTTTCAAAATGGGTTTTCGATCACGAGGTCTACAGTTCTCAGAGCCACTAGTTACAATTGGTAACATAAAACGTCCCAGAAATGCGCATTAAGTATTTTTTCTCGATAGTATACATTACGTAGGCTCAGAATATAAAATTAGCACGGGGTAATCGTGCAGTGTGCCGCCCTTGGCCTGGTCTCATAGCTTGTAAGCCGAATCATATTAAAAGGGATAACCAGACCTCGAGCCTTGTACAACACTATAGGCAGGTTCCTTGCTAAATGAATTACGGACCGCGGTGGCGGAGCTGTTAATTATTCATCGTGTGTTTTGTAGCTCGCTCCTCGCTGACTCCCGCCTAAATAACCTGCAAAAATGTCCTTTCGACTTTTCACGTCAGCTGTGAAGTTTGATTTATGTTGCGAATTTATTAAACGTTTACGATAAAAAACCGGTCAAGAGCATATTGGACCATGATCAATGTAGGGTTCCGTAGGCGTTACTACAATGAAATGCATTAAAGATAAAAAAAATACGGTGTGAAAAAGTGCACCAACAAAAGAGCCTATCTTCGAGGCACTTTTGTTGGTGCACTTTTTCGGTAATAACTCAGAAACGGCTCAACCGATTTTATTCAATATCGTTTTTATTGAAAGTACTTATAAAGCCTCACTGTCATGAATTTTTCCATCATTTTTCGACTCGTGGTTGAAAAGTTAGAGGGGGGGACGCTATTGTTTGGATTGACTGCTGACTTTATTAAAAAAATAATCGTTGAAGACCTCTATTATTTTTAAATAACCTATTCAACGACATCCTTAATACTAGTGTTGGAACTAAAAAAAAATCGCACCTGCTTTAGGTGTACGAGCGGTACCAGAAAAAAGTTTTTTTTAAGGTTTTATTTTACCGTTTTGGCGGCGTGATGTAAACACATACTCATACCAAATTTGAGCTTTCTAGTACCAATAATCACGGAGCTAAGCCGCGGACGGACAGATAAACAACACAGACATGGCAAAACTATAGATTCCTAGTTGAGTGCAGAACCCTAAAAAACGACATATTGAATTCGAAAGTTTAATATTGGAATAAAGTCTTTATTTCGTCATCACAAGTAATCAATTAGCATGCAACGAAGTTTATCTGCAACAAGCATCGTCAAGTATAAAAATAAACAAAAAGAAAATCTGCAACATGCTTCGTCATGTAAAACTTACGCTATCCAATTCTCCCTCAGCGCCATGCCTGGTCCAAAGGTCCCCATTATGCTAGCAGCATTGCCCCTCTGAATGGCAATGGAGACCTGCTGAACCAACCATGACCCTGAGCGAGGATCGTTGCCCCTTTCTCTCAATCGCCGCCCTAACTGCTTGAAAAGCTCGCGAGCCTCATCACCCCAAGGTCCAGCCGTTTCCACAGCGACCGGCACGAAATCATAGATTGATTCCAAAGCAGAATACTTGGCGTGTTTCAACTTAGCGGCCGTTTCCGCCGCTGAACCCGCCGATCTTACGCTTTGCCTTAAATGGGAAGCAGCAAAAGTACTGACACATGTTGCATCCCATAAAAGACAACGCCCTCTCCGCCACGGAACCAATGTAAGTCCGTCCGGTCGCTTGCCATCCGTCCTAGATAAACCTGGCGGTTCCAAAACACATGGGATATTCACTGACACCATGGCTCGACGGACAATCTCATTTATGGAATGGTGCCGCGGAAAACGCCCCGCACATCTCTGGCAGCTTAATCCATGATGTCCATTCTCCTCTACCATCACCCCACAAATGCAGCGATGTGCCTCACACACCTTGCCCCCCACTCTGAGGGCCACTGCTATTCTTAACGAGTCGTTATCAAGCAGTGTACCCAATTGAGGAGACGGTAAAGCATGGAGCCAAGCTCCTGACTCAGGCTTTGCAACCGCCTTAAGACGCGCTAAATCCGCTCCCGAAGCACCATCCAACAAACGCGAGTAAGAGAGCTTGCAAAGAATATCATCCCACCCTCTCTGAACCGTGCGGTTGTCTGGCCGGTCATCCGTGGGGCAGAGCAATGCCCACCTTTCGAAAGCCTCAGATACAAAAGGCAAGCGAATGTCGCTGCCATCTAGTGATAAAATGCGAGCAACAAGATCCGCCGAACCATATGCAGAGGCCAAAAAAGCGACCAGACCGATGTCTTGAACCCGACGAACTCCAAGACCGCCATGTCGAAATGAACTTTTAATAAGAATTGAATGAGCTTTTAATAAAGCGAAAATAAAAATTCATGCATATTCCCTAAATCTAATATTAGATATCTAGGTATTTAACTTTACTCTTAGCATACTGAAATGTTTGAGTCTGTGCAGGGGCTCTCGTTTGCGGAAAATACTAAAAAGGTGAATGTAAAACTGTTGGTTCTAATCGGGGGTTACAAAAATGGGTGTTAGTGAATGAAATACGTAACACAAATGATGCTCAAACATCAGTGGTGCCTAACGTGGGACACTACGAGGGGGACACTACGACTTAGAACAGAAAAACAGTGTGATAATAGAAATGGTCTCAGCGTTTGCTGCGGCGCGGCGCAGAGCAGCTGCCTTGGACGTTACACACAGTGCTTGTTTTCCGACCACACCTAATGAGTAGTAAATTACTAGTTTGTATGCGGGTTCTCTGATAAAAACCACAAACTCCAAATATATATTTGCTCCTAATGCATATTTGATCAGCAGTTCTAATTGCTGTTGACGCAAACACATAATGCGCGGGATTACAGCACATTACGCGAGGATTAAATGGAAAGTAAATACGTGTATAATCTGAATAATCTAGGCCAGTACATGGATTGATCAAACCAGTGTTTGTACGGGGAATGAGATGTTACACATGTATCTATTGGATATGGGGGACTTTGAGATTTTGATTACGTACGCTTTGGTTGAACCCGGACTTTCTACATTAGCAGCTCCTGACGAGACAAGATGATGCCTCGTAGAGAGGTGTTGTGTCAGGGCTTTGGTGGTAGTATGTAATTTTTTCAGAACATAAATCTCGAAAAGTGTCTGAAAGGATTAAGCTACCAGATGATGCTTTAAAACTACCGTTTCCAGCTCTCAAAAATTACTTAAAACAGTCCCTAATGGCAAAGGCATATTATAGGGTAAAGGACTATTTAAAAGACAAAAACGCATGGCCCAAAACAGAAACCAAATAATTTACTTTTAGCGGGACACGGTTCTTATAAGGTGGCATATCAAACGTATGTAATTTGTTTTAAATAAAAAAAAACATTATTTTGCTTTTTATATTCTATATTTTTTTTTACTTTTATAAGTGTTGATATGTTTTCTTGAAGAACTACGCATTGAGTTTATACTCAAAACATATATTTAGGATAGGCTAAGTACAAATATTGTAATATACTCGTATATAAGAATTATTTCGAAAAAATGACGGACTGTTGAGTTGTGTTTCGGCTTTTTTCTCCTCAGTGGTCTCCTCTTGGGAAACGCCGTAGAGTCCGACTTGTAAAAGTGCCCTTGCGGCCTACTTACAGAATACAGATCATTATTTCATTATTATTTTATTATTTATTAAATTGAAGTTTATATATACATATGTTGGTATTTTTGTGTTTAAATAAATAAATATACTGACGAAAGCTCGCAGAGAAGCGAAATACGTACCTACATGTCAAGGTTTTTTTTTTTGGTCGTTGGTGGTGATTTGTAATTTTGCAGAATATAAAACGTGAAATATAATCAAAGGACTCCAATGTAAAAAATACTAGCATTTAAAATTCCTATCGTCATAATTATCTTTGTATAAATATTAAATGGCTAATAGGTTGCTGAATCCTATACTTAGGTACTCAAAATCTTATATAAGGTGGGTGGACCATGGAAGGCCACTGTAACGAATAAACAGTTTTTATTCGGTCATTTACTGGATAAATGAAAGAAACAACGTAGTAAATAACACTTTGTTTTATTGTGTAACATATAAATTACTTTTTTTTATTCTAGATGCAATCACTATTTATTAAACTTAACTTTTATTAAGCTCTTCCAAACGGCCTTGCAAGGAACAGGCTCCATACAAGGCCAAGATCAGAATCAGTCGTTCAAGTTAAAACTAGAGTTGTAATAATCAAAATATCCGCTTTTAGTAAAACTACATATAAAGCTCTATCATTTAAACGAAACATTAAATGCTTAACATATTATAATCTTCTTAAAAAAACTCAACGAACATTCCTTGAACACCAACGTATAACTAAGAATATATTAATCGAAATTATTTAAAAAATATAGTAAAGAGCATTATATCGATGACAAAAAAACTGGCAATGCGTTTTAGAATAAAATATTTTTTAAAAAAATGACGTATAAATCGCTCTTTTATAGGTCCGTTCTTTGTAAGGCCAATGTCTATTCAGTCTGAGTTAAAAAGTTGAATAACCTTATCAATAATAAAATTTTAAACATAAAACATTGTTTCAACTTTCCCGGTACGTATTTGAACTAAAAACTAAGCGTTCATATTTACATGATTTGTAAATGTTCCTAATAAGGCCCATGTACCCTAGCAAGGCCAACCGTCAAATTTTTGATTGGCCTTATAAGGAACCACCGGCTTTCATAGGAACACTACCAATATTTTACCTGAAATCGAAGCAAAATTATTATTTCTTTCTTTAGTAACATAACAAATCCTTATATGAAAAATTAACAGATAATAATAGGTTATTTACATTTAAAAAATCCTTTTGCTGTGCGCGCGAATTACAATTTTAACATCGACGACCGAAGTCTACGAAGCGAGGGTCCTCACTCACAAAATAGCGACGCGAGCGACTCGCCGCCGCGTCTTTATCCTTAAGTTTGATGGAGCTTAGTGTCAGTGGAAGGAATTTGTCATCACACGACAATAACTATGACTTTCTCATAGTTGGCCTTCAAAGGAGCATGGCCTTCCATGGTCCACCCACCTTATATATCTAATAAATACATATATATGTAGAAGATCCATAGTCCGTCCATTTATTATGCACAATGTGCACCAATGTATCCCAAATGCCTCAGGACTGAAGCTGCCAGTAGGTATTTTTAACGCCTGACGGAAAAAAGAGGTGGTATAAGTTTAACGTGTGTATCTGATGTTAAGTATTTAGATACACATGCAGATTATGCCAGTCATTTTACGGACCACTAGTATGGTAAAATGGAAATAATTTATAATAGCTGAGTTTTCCACTGTAAAGGGTACAACATAATTCTAGTAATTACGTAGATCCAAAGTCCAAAAAAATATTAGTCAATTAAGTATTTATAAAATAATCCTAAAGATTATAAAGTTGACATTCTTATAAGTACGTTATAGGAACGTAATTAAATGTCTGAAATATTATCGTTTGGTATTATTAACCAAATGCTGAATATACTCTTCAAATAGTAAACTACGCTCATTGCAAATCTGCTTACTGCAACGGCAATTCTCTGGGGAGCTTAAAATATAAATCTCCACTATTCCTGTTCGTATAATCGCATCATGCAAATGGTGTGGCCATTAATAGTCTGTGTTTTAGGGTTCCGTGCTCAAATGGTTGGTACCCTATTACTAAACCTCCGATGTCTGTCTGTGAGAGACAGACTTAAGAGTATTTAACCATGGAAGACAGCAGGCTGTATCATTACCTAACATATTTCTTTTTTTAAGTTCGATAGGCAAGCATTTGGCTTAGTTCTCACCTGTTGGTAAGCGACGATGAAACCGACGATGGAGTATGTTTACCTAGCCTAGCCTAGCCTAGATAGTACCTTTTAACTCTCGTCTTTAAGAGATCCAAGTTATATTGCGTGCATTTTTGGCGGGAAGCGAGGTAAACACGTTCAGCACGCTACGAAAATATGCCGATATCAACAAACATCCACATAAAAAAAAAAAAACAAATTAAAAAACAGTCACAAACAATGACTATACAGGGTGTCCCAAGACTATGCCACGTGGAGGGAACGTAATTATATTGTAGATCGTCAATTTTACCCAAAAGAAAATACATTTTAATTTTAAAAACAATTTGAACTGCATTTAAAAAGTTTTGAATAATTGCCTGTCTGAACCGGGAAGCGAACCCGATAAACGATAAAACAAAACCACCTGTAATTTTACGACATCAATCAAAAGCCTCAATCAGAAGAAATATTTTGTTCCAAATAACATGGCATCTTAAATAAAAGGAAGACTATGGAATTTTACATAGTTTATGCTCTATCACAGGGCACGTATCAACCGTAAAAGGAAAACACATAAATTTTTCACGGAATTTGTATCACTTTAGCTGCTACTAACAATAAAAAATATACCGTTACAAACGTATATTATAGCTTAACTGAAACCTGACATTTTCACCGGAACTCTTTATGTGCGCATCTGACTCGCACTTGGCCAGTTTTGTAGTTGCAGGACATTTCTGCGTCCCAGGCTTTGTGTAATTCAACTCGCTTCTACTTTTTAAAAAACGACGGCTATTTTTAACATATCTGGCGAAGACTATGTTGAAAGCAGCTTTATGTATGGCTACCTTTACGTAAACGTATCTTGTTTAGAGTAAGATGATTGGAGGTAAGACGGAAGTATGGGAAAGACTTTTTTTTATGTTATGGGGGCAAACGAGCAGACAGATCTCCTGATGGTACCAGAGGAGATATCACAAGTGCGTTGCCGGCCTTTCAGGTACTCGCTTTTCTTGAAGGCTTGAAGGTCGCATCGGGCCGGACATACTACCGGCTAAGACTAAAATTTTACCGAAAATGCTCTTAAAGGAGTTGAAATAAAGTTAACCTTTCTTACTTCCCCACACTTCTCTCTTATCCCTATCACCCCAGGTGGTGTGTTTGTGTTTTATTTTTTGCGGAATATTTTAAATCGTATTTACTTTTGAACTTATTAGGTACTTACACTTTATTTTTTTAGAAAATTTGTAACACTCCTCCTCGCTTCACTCGTCGTCGTACCTAACGGAGACCTACATTAAGGGAGAAAAAAAAAATTATATAATCATTATAGGAACTAATAGTAATCCCACATGAAACATGTATTTTTATGTTTGTGTACGGTGGTACGGAACACAGAGGCGTTGTGTAATAAAACTCTCCTCGTCTTACTACAGCTATTTTTAACATAAATGGCGAAGGCTATGACTAAAGCAACTATATGTGTGGCTACCTTTAAGTAAACCCCTTGGAGTAGGTGAGGTAATTGGTATTTAAAACATCACGTAGGCTTTTAACTGTTAAAAATGATCTATCAAGGTTAAAAGTACTTATAAGTAGATATTAAGTCATGGTTGGAGACTGAAAACCAGCGGTCTCGCTGAGTCTCAATCCAATTTACTTCACAAACTAGTTTATAAGCTACAAAATCTTGTAATACAAAATAAGTTTGTTTGTTTGTTGTTGGTAAATAAATGTCCTTTTATGATTTATTTATTATTTATTATAAGAATGTCAACTAAGTAATTTCAGGATACTTTAAAAAACTTAAGTGTCTAATATTTTGTTAGACTGTGGATCTATGTAATTACTAGAATTATGTTGTACCCTTTACAGTGGAAAGCTTAGAAATTATAAATTATTTCCATTTACCATACTAGCGGTCAGTAAAACGACTGGGATATCTACACATGTAACAATAGATACGTACGTTAAACTTATAACAGCCCTTTATTCCGATAGAGGTTAAAAATACCTACTGGCGGCTTCAGTCCTGAGGCATTTGGCCTTATACATTGATGCACATTGTGTATAATACGTGGACGTTAAATTTTTAGACACCGCAATGGTTGCATAAATGCACATTTTCTCGCTCTTAGGCAATTACGCTCGACCTTTAATATTAAAAGATAGCCTTCTGTAGTTGCTCTATTATTTATTCTGTGGTTAGGTTTTTTTCACCCTACTCATAGATAAAGTTATGGACAAGTTCACTCGCTTTTAATATGTGTAGTAAAATATAGAACGTCCCTACCAAGGTTCTGTCTGGCTATTCACTCCGACAGGCCGTGCGTTAAGATGAACAGGGTCATATGCACGCTACTTAAGTCTAGAAATAGCTACACATTAAACTTTCACAGTGCCCTGGAATGGATCTGGATTTTCATACATTCATCCTGTTATGACATTGTTCATATCATTGTAAGCACCTAGCTACCCGCTCCAGCTTTAGTTTAGTTTATTAATGACGTATTAGTTTAGTTTATTTTTGACGACACGTTTGGCTCAGTGGTTTGTACAACGGCCTACGAAGCTGGCGGTCCCGGGTTCGAATCCCGGCCAGGGCAAGTGTTTGTGTGATGAGCACGAATGTTTGTTCCTGGGTCTTGGATGTTTTCTATGTATTTACGTATTATAATTTATATATATATTATGTATATCGTCGCCTAGTACCCATAGTACAAGCTTTGCTTAGTTTGGGACTAGGTCGATTTGTGTAAGATTGTCCCTGATATTTATTTATTTATTATTTAGTCTTAATTATTGTACAAATGAAAAACTGTACATGAGGCAGAATCAAGACGATGAGGTACTTTCTACTATAATTGTTTTATTAGTTAATTATAAGGCTATGGGACAGGGCCGAATACTGGGACATTTACCTTGTTTAGTCTCAGAACTTATAAAACTTTGCAATGCGATAGTAAATACGAGTAGCTCATTGGCAATATTGCTGGGAAATTTTAAAAAACAATCTCGACTAAAGCGAAATTGCTTATGGAACAACTTCATCTCTGCGGAATCGCGTCATGGTTTTAATATCTTTGCACGGCCTAGGGGAGTCAGCAATACAAATGAAGAAAAAATAAAAATCATTTGAAATCTTTATACACCGTGGGAATGAGAAATCCAACTATAAGGGAGCGTTCAAGTATTACATAACGAATTTGGGAGAAGGGGGGAGCCTTGTAAAACGTTACGAAGCGTTACAGAGGCGGGAGGGGGGGTTTAAATTACGCATTACGTAACATTGTTTTCTTTTTACCCTGCAGAACGGTCGCGTACAGAGATTCTGTCACGCATTTTTAACATTTTTTTTCTCAAAATTTCAAATGGAATGATCTCTTTAGGTATAAATGTTGACTTGGTGGTTACGTAACGTTTTTCTAGGGGGAAGGGGTAAAGAAAAACGCGTTACATGGGGTGGGGGGTTAGGGAGGGTCAAAAATCTCCAAAAATTGCGTTACGTAATACTTGGATGCTGTATTTCTGAAGGTATTGCGAAGACATAATATTATATCAACATGGGTCCAATTCTACGATTTTTGTCAATAACAAGACAGTCAAAAATCAAAACGTTTTGTTAAGTAGATCATTAAATAACATATGCGTATCACCAAATGCTTTTTTTAATATTTCTGAAATTTCGAAAAATATGAATGGATCCAACTTTGTGTATATTAAACTGGGATAGGCATATTATTCTCTAATGGATAATTTTACGACATGAACAGTTAAGCTAGCCATAACTAAAGCTCAAGCAGAGATGTGGCTTATTGCCTGGCTTACTCATTTAACCGTGATTAAATATTGAACATTATACAGTCAGCGTTACAAGTATGTATACACTTTAGTAAGGTTAAGCTTCGAGAAAGAGATCAATCGACGGATCCAATTCGGATGGGCATCGTTTGGGAAACTATTAAGTCCATACCTCAGTGCTTGAAGACGAAAATCTTCAACGAGTACGAATTACCGGTGATGACCTATGGAGCCGAGACGTCGTCTCTAACAATGGGCCTTTTAGGAAGCTCAGAGTCACTTAGCGAGCTACATGGAATGGCTATGCTCGGGATCTCTCTACGAGATCGAATCAGAAATGAGGAAATTCGTAGCCGAACCAATGTCACCAACATAGCAAACAGGGTAAGCAAACTGAACTGGCAATGGGCAGGGCACATAGTTTGTAGAATCGACTGCCGTAGGGGCAGAAAGGTTCTTGAGTGGAGACCGCGTACCAGCAAGCGCAGCGTTGCAAAGCCACCCGCACGGTGGTCGAACGACCTGGTTAGGATTGCGAGGACTCGCTGGATGCGAGACGCCGCTAACCGGCCCATGTGGAAATCTATTTAGGAGGCCTGTGTCCAGCAGTCTATGGCTGAAGTGATGATGATGATATGGGTCTTCAAAGGAGCATGTTGAGTACGTTATTGCAGCTAAAGGTACGCAGAATGTTAAGTGGTGCACATACATATACATACATCATCGCCTAGTTTTCATTCGGAAAATCGGTTCATTGAAGGATAAAAATAAAAACCGTAAAGGCAAAGTCGTTCAGTCGTGAAAATTCGTTAAGGGGGTAGTTTTTGTGAGTAAATTAATTTGAAATTGATTGTAACTACCGCGAAACAATAACCAATCCCCTTTTTTTGACCGATTTTTAAATTTGAAATAAGTAAATACGCGCTTGAATGTACTCTTAATGTGTCTGCAGCAGAAATATTTGTTAAGCGAGGGTTACGCAGACCAAACGACGCGAGCAAACATCGGACATGTGTCAGACCAGAACCCTGACGTTTAGCTTTTGTTGCGAAAAAAGTTGCCAGTGAGCCTAAAAGCTGGAATACAGATTTTTAAGGCAAAAATGTAATAAAGTCACGACATTCAACATTTACGGGTTCTAAAGCATTTATGAATGAAGCATATACATATTAATTATACTAAAATTTTAATAAAACACCAAACGTACATGTTACATAATTATTTCGTATGTATTTCAAAAGTAAAGTAAAGTTTACACCGAAAAAGCGTTATCAGAGTTACCTTATTTCGCCAAAATCAAGAGGACTCGTTACAACCAACAACCATATTTATGCACTTGCAAATCATAATCGGAGACGAATTGGAGAAGGTGGAATCAGTTCATGCAGTCCCGCTGCAAACTCCCCTAAAATGTACCTTCTAAAAAACCGCATGGCAGGCGACCTTCACACACACTTAACAACACCGTAGGGCGTTCAAGGCTTTTCAGCTTTGCCTCTACAAGATGTGGGTCACCAGTGAGCTTCTTGGCACGTCTGTCAATAGAATCCAGGGTGGCCAGCCGGTATTTGGCAGATCCATCCCAGAGATGACCGGGCTGCATACACGACCGGACTGAGACCTGGGCCAGGGAACTCTCACATTCTATCTATTTATCAGCTACGGACCTCCACTTCTGAACATAGGCCTCCCCTGTTGTTCGCTACTGGTTTTATGGGAACTCTGCCGCAGGGCAGCGACCAGGACGCCATGGATCAATTTATGTATACGCTAGTGAGAAAAAAAACTACTAGTGCAATTTATAACTATTATTCTGTCGTTTGAATGTTAGGGGCACTTCATATTTTCATTTATTAAAACATGAAATTAAAGAAAATTAAAGCTATTATATCGCTGCTATATTTAGTTATTTATTGCGAACATGTGCGAACACAGCCTTTTTCGATCCAAGTTTTACGAATAAATAAAAATATCGATATCATTGTGCACAGAGATAAAGCAATGGAGCAGAAAGTGATTTTTTTTTCTTATAACAAAACCGACGAAATATTTACTTTAAGTGGACAATTAAGAAGGTGCTAAAAGTAATGTGTGTGTTGTGTGTAATGTATTATCAAGTATCATAATTATGTACTTCACCCTAGAACCCCTGGTACAAGCTTTGCTTACATTAGGACTAGGGTGATTACTGTAAGATTGTCCATCTATATTTATGTAATTATTATAATTTATTTATTATTTTCATTATCAGCCAAAAGACGTCCACTACTGCATATATAGGGCTCCCTCAAAGATCTCCATCACGACTCGTCCTCCACGGACTCCATGGACCTTCAACAGGTCATCAGTCCAAGTTGTGGGGCGGCCTACCTGTGCTACATCGTCCATCGCGTGGTCGCCATTTAAAAGCCCGAGCCCGGCCCCAGGAGCCATCGGATATACTAGCAATGTGCCTTGCCAAGTACCCAGTACCCATTGCGACTTAAGTTATGCTATTTTTCGTGTTATTTCAGTTACTCTACATTTCTGAGTCGATCTAATATGCAAGTGCTATTTATGCCTACGCAATAGAAGTTTGTGAATCAAGGCATGAAATGGGCAATTTCACCCGAGTTAAGCAATACCTTTCATTTCGACTGCGAGGAAAGTAAAATAATACACGCACATATAAAATCGGGAACTCTTTACGAGATCGAATCAGAACATTGAAAAATGAGGAGATTCGTAGACGTACCATAGTCACCAACATAGCATACTGAAGTGGCAATGGGCAGGGACTCTCGAGGGAAGAACGCATACCGGTAAGCGCAGCGTGGGAAGGTAGCTTCCTGGGTGGAAGCGTGAGAAGGAAGAAAATTGCTTTTCCACCCTAGGAATGAAAAAGCTATTTGCCACCCGACTACCCATGAAAATAAACATTCCGAACAGTAGAGATAAAAATAAAATATTCGTAAACAAGTAGCTGCTTTCTACTGGTAAAATCTACTTTAAATGCTCTACAAGGCATGCGAGGGAGCATCATTAGGGAAAGTGGAACACAATCGATCTTCGTCGAGTGATATTTGCCGAGTGAATTCTTCCGTGTGCCGTGAGGCTCCAAGACTCAACAATTCTCAGATACGATACGGCCTAATTCTATTTTCTTTTCGAGGGAGAATCACGATGTTTATGTCAATCAATATCAAGAGCGCTTTGTTAGAATTCAATTTACTCCCATTATCAATCTGAAAGTTTCAAGGACAGGCTATTTGTTGGTGGCTGAAAGCATTGTTGTAATGACTAATGAAATGGAATGTAAATATTTATTGCCGAACACAATTGTATTTTGTTATTAGAAAAATTACCAGGGATTGACCCCAGCAGTGTCGTAGCGTCCACCGGGTTGCCCAAGGCAGGGCTTCTAACCACTTTTTTCTCTAACTATGAGTAAATGAATACGCTTCGGCCCTTGTTATTTTCCGTTATAATTATTTATCAAAGCAGAAACCAAAAAAGGAAGAAAGCACATAATTGGTCGATTGACCGATTGGGCGACCAATATTGGCCCGGCGGCGTTTTAAAGATGTTGGGTTCAAATCCCGGACGCATATAATTTTCCAACTTTTCGCTTGAATATTTACATTTAGTATTTCAGCTGATATGGTGATGTTGTCAATTAATTTTTATGAAATACTATATTCAAAGTATTCAAAGATACTATTAAGTCGATTAACATAAATTTTATAACAGTTAACAATAATGTAATACGCACCTAAAACTAACATTAAAATTTTTAGTAAGTTGTTAATTTAAAATTTGTATCTTGAATTTGAATATTGAATATCCATCGTACGAAGGTTTAAAGCGTTCGGTCTATTGTGTAGTTTGCGAGGATTTTAATTAGTGAGTTTCGTTTACCATGCAAACGCAAACATTATTAGCTGTTGACTTTAGACTAAAAATTTAAAACTATTGTGTAGAATCTATCTATGAACTTGACCACAATCCTTGAAGTAAACTTGGAATTCGTATTCGCACAGATCACTTATATGTCAAGTTAAGGTACAATAAATATTTTTCAACAATGGCCGCCGGGGACTCGTAAATTTCTAGAAAGTTCCAATTGTATAATTGGGTAATGAAGGAACTTAAAGACTAATGTATTTTCTTTAAAAATAAGCTAGAAAGTATCGAAACTAAACGCCCTTTACAGATAACTGTTAGAGTATTAGATTATAAATTTCAAATAGCCAACACAAAATAAAGTCCACAGTAGGGTACTTGATTGATATATCAAACAGTTCCTTTTTATAAACTGCCAAAATAGTTCTTAGACGGCATAATTCTATATAATTAAATTATTTCTTAATTTTTATTTTTGATCATTTAACTTATTTTACCCCCACCCCTCTTCATAATTTGTCTGCCAGTTTGCCGCCGGGTTAAACTCGTTAAGGACTAATTCAATGCTATTTCTGTAAATACGCAGAAAATATCCTTGAAGACACTTTTTCCCTTTTGACGATTTTATGGGGTTATGAATTTTTCTCCTCCGCGAACGAAGTTGCGAACACCTTCTAGTACAAATATATAAAACATAACCACATTAAGTATGATTTAAAAACTATACAAATGTGTTTTCAGACAATCTTCTCCTGTTTAGTTACATATTTATAACAGTGTTTCTTATTATTTTAAGAAAAAGCATAGGCACTGGTGACGCCATATTCTCATCAAATATCAGCCATTGCGTATGGCTATGTCTTAACAGTAAACCAATTTGCGTAACGCCGAAAGCAATCAGTCACATGTGGCTCACGCTCGTTATCTCCCTAAAACATATCCGAGTGCTATATGATTACTTAGCTCAGCGTAGGTAGGAGACGACATGCCATCATGACGTCACTTAAAGGTACGTAATGTTCCACTTCATCGAAATAGCAGGAAACGAACGCTATAAACTTCAAACTTTTGGATCTACTCGTATTCACACGGACCACAACCACACGACAACGCAGCGACAAAAAGTCATTACGTTGTGGTTACGTGTCCACGAAGCTTCTTGTAGTCGCTTTGATGTGTGGACGGATCGACACACGGTTGCGTTTGAAGGCAAAATGTGGTCCGTGTGAAGAAAACAATTTTTTTTCTTATAAATTAGTGCCCGATCACGTCGTTTATGTTGTCATGTGATTTATTTTTTAAATGTTATAGGGGTCAAACGAGCAAGGTGATCCGCACCTGGTAAGTGATCACCGTCATCACATCACACTCGCAACACCATTGGAGTCATAAGTGCGTTGCCTGCCTTTGAGGTGGGAGTACGGTCTTTTCTTGAATGCTTCAAGTGGTTGTGGTACGTCTGAATAGACCCTTTCTCAATCTTCGATCCCGATGACAATGTTTTTTAGTTTATTCATAGTTTTGTAGGGATGGCGTTCTAAGACTTGGACCAAAGAGTAATAGGCTACTTTTAATCCCTAAGAAAATGCACGGTTCGTTCGTTCTTCTATTTCATCTGACGGTTGGCACAGTATTTAATGTCTCATATTTGATGTGATGGTTGGTAAAGTATTAAATATTAAGTAGATGCTGTTAAAATACTCATGTTACCATGTATAATGTTTATGTATTTTATTACATTTGCTCAGACATCCAAAAAGGTTCTTAGACTTGGACACGAAAGAACGCCAGTTTGATCGTATATCTAGTCATCACACCAGCGGTACTTAGGGTGACCGGAAAAACTCCAGTCAACCTTCTTTCCTTCTTTCAGGCAAAAAAATTATACTTGGCCATTTTGAAGAACAAACGCCTAAATTGGAGAGTACTTTGATCCCAGCATTATACACCTACGAAATCCTTTGTATCAGATAAGTATCATTGCATACGCGTTCGCCATTGGCATAAAATAAATGAATCTCTCTATCCGATGCCACAAGTCACATTGAACTGTTTAAACTCCGCAGTAGGGTGGTCCAAAAATATTTTTTTTCGATTTCTGGTTTGAACACCCATTTAATCTGCTTCTTATGGCTACTCATTTAACATCCTAAAATATTGGCTCACTAGTCGTAGTAGAAATTGTTGCTCTTTTGGAAGGCGGTGGTCATCGGCTCCGAAATAACGATTTTGTCGATTTCTTACTCTACGTTTTACAGTGTCAAGATGTATTGGTCCCATTATTTGTCACTTTTAGTTACTAATAATAAAACTAAAGATTTCGTCTAGACGTCAAATGTAAGTCAAATAATAAAACAGCTCCAGATTCTGAAATCCAGCAGAAAGAAAACAGGCCTTTCCCGCCTTAAAGACTACTTTTCAAAGAGCTGGTAGACCAATTTTCAGCACACTAAACGACTATTCATAAATTTCATCTGAAAAAACACCTCACCAATTTTATTTCTATGGGGCAAACATTACTAAAAGACGCGTTTTTTGTGAGCAACACAGAAGACAAATCATACAGTTTTTGTATTTAACAACCTATTATCACCAACTTCTACTACGATTAGTGGGCAAATATTTTAGAATGTTAAATCAGTAGCTATAAGCAACATATTAAATAGATATTCAAACCAGAAATCGAAAAAAATTTTTTTTGAACCACCCTACTCCGCAGTCCTTGCGCGCCCTCTACCTAGTTAGTGGATAGACCACTTGGTCGTGGATATAGAAATGCTCCGATCAGTAACTTCGCATAGTAATGCCATATCTTATCACATCTCTCGAAAAGTAACATGACATTGAGATATTACATCACTAGAAATATTACGTGCCAGCGACTATAGTTCGCCTTCATTGCATCGTAGTTAATAGGTAAATGTTCGAGTGATGCGAGTGATGGGATATGTCACTGTGATGTTCCGATACCGATTGCCGACGCCAGCGGTATGATGCCGCACGCCAAGTTAGAGCAACACAAGACATGTCTAATAGATCCGCGATCGGTCGTCGCGCCAGAGTAATATATCCTATCGAGTGATGTTTGGTGTAATGCTTATTTCTTCCGAGTGATGCGTGATAAGGGATGGGTAATATTTCTTTTGTGATATGAGTCGCCTCAGTTACACATGTCTACGCTGATGGCATTCCCATTTATGTTTTTATTCCCCCCATATCTTGTCGTGGATATTTTTTATGTATTTAAGTATTATAATTTATCTACATACATATTATGTATATCGTCGCCTAGTACTCAGAGTACAAGCTTTGATTTGTTTGGGACTAGGTCGATTTGTGTAAGAAGGTCCCTATTTTTTTTAATATATCTGATTTCTGGTAAGGTCTTGCCCGGCCTACTACCCAGTTCAATGTTCCTAAAAAAGAAATACACATCGCAACGATCGTTCGGGAGACAAATTGCCTCAGCCATTTATTTCTCAACTGCGTAATGTCGTAATTAGGGTATTTTTATTTCTATCCGGCCCGCGTTCGAGTTCCGATCGCTGTGAGATTAGCTTGATTAACCGTTACTCGTTATTTACTTTTCGCTGTCGTGGGTTTTTTCGGTTCATTGGTTTTGTTCGCGAATCGTTTGTTACTTATATTATAATTATTTTATGTTTTTGTTCTGTTCTTTATGAAAATTATTTTCATTCATGTAGCGCTCCCATGCATTTGTTTTTTTAAATCTGTATTCACATGTATGTTTTTAATTTTTTTTTTATAGACAATTTAAATAGGCAAACATTTCAGGTAAATCTCACCTGAATTTAAGTGAAAATTAAGTCTAAGATGAATGCTTGCCTGAATATTATCTATTATGTAGGTATTTCTCTACTTGGAGGTATCAAAGTTATATTTAGAGTTGGTGCCCTTACTTTAGTATTCAGGCCTGTATACTTTTAAGTCTACGTATGCCAGAAGTACGGTATGCTCTAAAATGAAAGTTCGTATCGTGCTGCCCCTCTCACTCTCGTTTTAAATTGTTTTTGTGTGAGTGGGATGGCGTAATATGATCTTCAATTTGTGAATTTTAGAGTAAGTCCCCTGGACACTTATGTGAGGGCTCCAACTGTAAAAACTGTTTAGGAAAAAAACAGTTGAACGGGAGTTCACGCACCAAAAAGTTACCTTACAAACTTTAGCGCAATCGAAGCTGTGAGGTGTCAAAGGGCGTTGCGTTATGACTGGACTCAAGTAATTGAACTGAGCATTGCTCTAAATCAGCTTCATTTAACGGCCTCACCTGCAGGCATCTCCTAATGACCTAAAGTTGACAAGCTATACAGATTTATTCCTTAATCCACTGACTTAAAGTCTTTATTATAAAATATTTTATTAGACCGAGATACGACTGTTGGTTACCCTACCTGCTCAAATACCTGAATTATCGGGTTGTAATGCACATTGACTGTAGAGTGTATAAGATGGACTAGAGTGCGTTAAAAATAGCGGGACCATTGGACTATTAAATTACTATCTGTGGCTTGGAAGACCAAGCGCTTTTAGAACATATTTATTAAATATAAACTCAAAAAAACGTGACCTCCTTACTAACTGCGGAGTTAACATGAAAGTTTTTTTTCTCCCGAAGACCAATAATTGTTCTGATGATGTTGATTAACACACAACGAAAACTCCTGCCCTGGCAGGTCTTGGTCCTTTGGTTTCTTTGCTTACAAATTATTTTGTGAAATTGTTAGTTGTTAAATCTATCCATTATTTGTGACTGTTTTTGGAAAAAGGTCCCACTTTGTCGATATAAAGTTATGCGTAGTTCCTAATACTACAGATCATACGCTATCTTTCGTGAAAGATATATGTCTCTAGGTGCTGTAGTTATTTTTTTTTAATTCTTCAAAGTTACAAAAGTGATAAAGCGACTATTGAGAAAACGTTGATTAAAGTTTGGGACGGCAAAAACACACTTATACTTTGAAGTTATGGAGTGGTTAGTATCAAATGAATTGGCATACTTTAAGGATTTCAAATTAGTCAAAATCATGTATGGAATTGCATGCATTAGTAGTTTGAATGTTACAGGGCCTTGAACATAAAAACAGCGAAAATATGTCAATCCTGAATATGGGTTTATTTTCTATATTTATAACACGACACGCAGATTTTATCATTAAAGTAGTATTTATAAATGTATTCTCATCCTAAAAAGACAGAAATAATTCTATGGATCCCTTTACTCAGTTATCATGTCAATAAGTTAATAAAAAATGAATTAAAAATTACAGCGTAAAAAAATACAAATGACATGTGTTTTTTAATATATAACATAAGATTACTTAAAAAACACACTTATCAAGCATAAAAAGTATTAATATGAAATTCTGAGTACTTTTTTATTCATTATACAGTTTAGTGATTTTCTATAGGTAGCGTCCCACTTTGTCGATTTACTAAGCTTTAGTGCTTGTTCAGTGAAATGTATGTGTTTGGTATATTTATCCCATTTTATGTACGAGAGAAAGGTTTTTTATTGTTAATCTAATAGTCATTGATACTAATGTCGTTTGTTTGATCTTTTTTTACGGAATTTGAAAGGAATTTATTTCTGACTAAAATCTAGTGTCCCACTACGACGGTTTGGTTTTGTTCGTATGGACATACGCTAAAAAATTACTACAAGTATAAAATCAGCTTTTAAAACATAGGTGTAATGTTTTTCAAGTTAGTATTTATATAAATAATATTTTAAATCTATCGGTTCATTATATATTTTTTTAATAATACTGTTCTTTATTTAGCGGAATCATCGATAAAAAAGTTCATTATCGATAGTTACCCAACCCTACTATTCATATTTCGTATTTTTGACTTCTCCTGCTTAAAAAGTACGTCATATTATCTTCGCGAAGCGAGACTAAAGTAGTACATTTAGCCCCTAGGGTTCAAAAGAAAGCCATATAATCCCATACAAATTTCTATGACACTGAAAAAAAAACTTGCGGCCAGCTTCATACTCTTTACAAATAATTAAAAACAAACAAACTAACCTGATCAGAATGGCCAAACTTTCTAATAGAATTGCTCAAACTGTACTTTTAGTTTTTCATGAAATATACAATTTTAATGTTAAGTTGGTGTTTTAATGTTAAGTTTATGCTGTACTTTTCAATACTTTTTTTGAACTTTTTGTTAGGTATTCGACAAAATGGGGCGCTGAGCACTAAGCTTTGAGGCTTTATAAAGGTGCTTAAATTGGACATTTATGGGTCGACATCAAAATCATAGCTTTATTAGTATGTTCTATCAGTTTGCATTGAAAGTCGATTTTCGGTAGGTTTTGCCATATTTCACTAAACTGCCCGTAACATTTCATGATAGTACAAGTCATCAATTATTTAATATTTTCTTCTTTTTCATCAATCATTCTGTTTCATCAATTATTTAGACAAGTATCTATTAGCTCGCGTGCGATTCATTTATTGTGTGACAAATACGATTAGCTTAAGTAGGCAGGTTGGTTAAGCGACGCTTGGATCTTGGTCTATCAATTTCACGGTATGCTTACGTCGTAAACTACTCAGTTTAACAGAAACGGGCCTCTCAAAGGACGATCGGATTTACACGGTCAAATTGATAACGCCGACAGAGGTCTTAAGGCACTGCCGACGCCTTTGATGCTGGATCCCTTGATTTAGAGCAAATAATGCCACGTGTTTCTGAGGGACGCTTTACGGAGGACCAAGGCTGTCCCTTGTTAAACTGAAGGGTGTAAAATGAAATACGTCTTATACGGTATCTATTCGTAGATTGAAAGTAATTTTGAATATGGAGAAACCGACTACCGGGTACTAACCGCCGCCGAGACCGAATACAAAAAGTGGGGCACTTTTTTACAGATATAAGCTAAATAAATTTTCTTGAAGTGTTATTTTAAATTTTTAAAAAGATTTATTTGATTTAATGTATGGATCGTTTTTGATATTAAAAATGTGTGACGGAAGTTGGAGATGACGCCTCTGTCACGTAAATGAAGGTTCCGTACCAAAAAGGTACAAAAGGAACCCTTAAAGTGCGACTCTGTCTGTCTGTCCGACTATTATATATATTAGAGCGCCATATCTCAAAAACTACTTACGCTATCCTATTTGAAATTTAGAATATTTATAAACATGGTCAGCCCACATGTATTGCGCTGGAAATATTTAAAAATATATTTTTATTTTCTATAAAAACGACGAATATGAAAGGGGCAAAAGTTAAAAGTATAGCTCCTGGGTCTAGTAGGGTATCATAAAATATATCCTAGTCGTGTTTAGGCTTGTTGAAATTTTGAACGTAAAAATTAATATTTTTAACAAAAAAATAAAAAATAAAAAAAGTAAAAAAAAAGTTTGTGATCGTAGTTCCTTTTATTATAATACTTAAATATATAGACTATTTAAGGATTATAATTTATCTATATATTAAGTATATCGTCGCCTAGTACCCATAGTGCCCCCTGGTGTATCCGGCTTGTCCGGGTCAGGCTCCGTCCGGGCTAGGTGTGGTACCTATGTTCATGTTCATGTTGATCCGTACTTCCGTTAAATATCAACTTCTCAATGTCACTGAATGCACCTCGAATATTAATTATTATATTATGTCCAAGATATGGCCGAAAACTTCTTGCATCCTTCTTTTCAGCTGTCGCGATTTAATTAGACATCAGAAATCAGCATTAAAAATATAATGTATGTAGAAGAAAAACACAAAACATCATCATCGCCTAAGTTAGAAATTAACCACCCAATCCGGACATACTTATTTATAATCCATTTAAAAAAAAAATATGCTCGGGATATTACAAATTCATTTTCCCTGTTTATCAAAAAATCCCTTCGCTGTCAACTTGTTTTTACTTTTCGTACCCGAATTTTCATCGACCTTCACCTCTTTTGAGGCGCGGTCATTTTCCAGCCGTAGAATAAAAACTTAAATGAAGTTGTTGATGTTAAATTTGCATTGTAATTTATACATCATACATACAAATGAACATCATTTGGGGATTTCGTTAAATTAGTTTGGAGCCGGTTAAGAATTTCGTTTGCATTTTGGGAAAATATGGTAAGAGTATTTGAGACGGAAAGAGGAAACTCTTTTGTGTTTTGGTAGTGTGTTAACGTAAAAGTAAAACTAGAAGGCGCCCGCAACTTCGTGCATGGAGGAGAACAAGTCATAACCCCTCTTTTATTCTTCAACATAGTCGGGTAAAAAGTATCCTATAACCATCTGGAGATACCCAGCTACCCGTGTACCAAAAATTGTTGAAATCCGTTTAGCCGATTTAGCGTGATGAAGCCACAACGACACATACAAACATTTTATTTTTATAACTTTAAAATAGTATAGGTAGATGTAAATTGCAGATATGCAAGCGGGAGTATTATACATAAGTATTAGTTTTTGTGTCATTTTTGTATAAATACCTTTATGTATGTCTCAATAGCTAAATGTACCCACATTTGAGCGCACGTCCTTAAAAACAATTTTTTTTATACGTTTCACTCTATCGTTTAAGACATCATATATAATTATATTTTAAAATATAGTAAAAGGAGTCAAATAAGATAACTTTTATACCAACACTACCTACGGATATGAATATAATGATTACTAACACAGACTACTATACTAGAACAGACACACAATGTCGAACAACAAAATTGAACGTCACTAACTCTGGCTATACAACTGGCTATATTGTTTTCCCTGGTTCTCCGCCAGATGGCAAAACGATATCGTGCGCACATTATCGCCATCTAGTGAAGAATTGGGGATACGATAGCAGGGTCGGCAGATGGCGCTTAATCCCAACTTATGAATGGTTCGATGCGAACGAAGCTTTGGAAATGGCTACCTATTTTTATTATTCGTAAGTCTCGCAGAAAAGTGATGCGCCGCATGCGTCGCTTTCGAGCCCAGTCCACGTACATGAAAGAAAAGTTTGTTTTGGTTTGACTTGGTGCTTAGGGGGAGTCGGACATACTTACTTCAGTATTATTTTACTATCCTCGGATGGACAAATTCTTAAGTATCGATATCGCCAATAATAAAACTGGTGATGGCTGATGCGACTATAAACACACAATAGGTACTTAAGAACATAAAATATCAATATTTTTCGATTCGTGGGTTTTCAAGTATAGCCTGTTTAATTGGGATGTTGGCTGTAGGTATTGTGACTGGCTAAAATAAAAATAAAATTTGCGCAATGGTAGTTACCATGACAGAAATCGTAAACAATTTTTAGTTCTTTTTTGTTTCTAGTTTGGTCTTATATGGTCTTCTTATCAATTTACTCAACTACCACACACAGGAAACAGGATGATTTATACTATGCAATTTATTTAAACTGCAAAGAAATAGTTTCGCAGATTTTAAAATTCGCGCTCCGCGCCGTACCGCGCTGGTCGCTTACCGATCAAGTACAAATTAAAACCTATTCATGTTAGGTACTCTCTCACCGCTGAGTACCAAATTTAAGATTTGAAACCACGAAAGATGAACTAAAATGATATCAAGTTTATAAATAATCATCATTTATATTTATTTTAAGTTACAGCTAGTAAGTTATTAGTTTCTTACGAACTTAGGTACTCTGAGTTTATAAATTAATTTGTTCTATTATTTCGGAACAAAAGAATAGTATAATTTATATACTCGTAGTCAAAAATTACAATTTAAGAATGAAAGTGACTTAGAAAAATTTAGATCAAGCAAGATTTCGGGTCGTCGGTCTCCAATTCACGTTTTCACGACAATAGTGAATATGCATGAATTTATATTTTTGCTTTATTAAAAGCTCATTCATGTAACAAACAGTAAACAAAAATAATTTTTCGAATAGCTATAAAAATAACCAAGATATAAGCCATCAAACATTTAATTCTATCTCTTTCTTGCAAAACAGAATTTAATATGGAGTTTATTTATATGGCCGGAGTGCACTGTGACGTACAGTGCATATCGAACCTCTCTGTCTCTGACTTGTTTAAAATGCCTATATTATGCGTATTTCTTGGCCGATTTCAATTTTAAGTTCACATATTGAAATCGTTTTTACGGTATTTTGATATGTAGTTAAGAAAAGCGATTAAAAAAATTCATGCATGTACCCTATTATAAATACGATTAGACCGTGACGTTTGTGATTTTACCTTATTTACATTAAACTAATAAGAATATAACAAAGTACTGCTACTAGTAAACTAAAAGTAGGTACCGTAAACGGGGGTCAATAGACAAGAACAGATTTTTATAAAAACGCATATTTTCATAAAGTGCTTCTTTTCTGCATACTTGCGAAGAAATTCAAGGGTGAAGTGAAGTCTCCAATCCACATTGGGCCAGCGCGGAGACTAAATTCCATTCCCTCTCATCCAAGAGAGGAGGCCTATGCCCAGCAGTGGGACGTATATACACGGTGCCCGTGAGGAATGGGAAAGATTTTAACCACGCATTCCTTAGGTCATTAGAAGCAAAAACTGTTATATGATGAATCCCAGGCAAGTCCGGCTTAGCTTTAAAGATGTTATCAATTTTCACGATAGCAACGTTGTGATTACTGTACTGTGAGTACATTAAGCTTTTTTTTATCGCGACGTTGCCACATATGTTGCCTAGTTTCGCGTCGTTATTGACAAACTTCAAAGTGACAGCTACTACTCTCTAAACTCATCCTTTTTTTTGGAAAAACAAATCGTTACCATTTTATTGAAAGGGATAATTTTCATACAGAAGCGAAAGCTAAAATAAAATATTCAATTTTTATGTATAGAAATCGACTTAACTAGATTATGTTTCTTTTTTTGCTGAATTTGACCTGGTTTCATATTATTTTTTTTACTCGTAATGGCCTCAGGAATGCGTGGTTATAAAATCTTTTCCATTCCTCGCGGGCACCGTGTATAGGCTGATGATGATGATCTTCTTTTCGTTGTAAAGTATAGAAAAAACCTACTAATCCATAGCTTTTACTACTTTTTCTTTTCTTATAATATAAAATAAGTGCAGATTAATGCGCCGAAAAGCCAATAAAAAACGATGTGTACTGCTTGAGTGAGACGAGTATTACAGACTGCGAAGAGACAGCGATGTGTTACTATTTCGACCAATCACGTAAATGTAAGTATGAAGTCGGCCGGCCCGCCGCTGCGTGGCCTTGAACGATGCTGCCTTGAGAGCTACTCTGAAATTCGATATGCAAAGTTCGTATCGCGCCAACTCGCTCATTCAAATACAGTTTAACATGAGAGCGAGAGGGATGGCGCGATACGAACTTCGAATATCGAATTTCAGAATAGCCCTTCTGCCCCCGGTTGATGCGATTTGTATTTTCTTACAAAATTTTTGTCATCGTCATCTATACTATTCTGTACATTCATACTAATATTATAAATGCGAAAGTATGTTTGTCTGTCTGTCTGTTACCTCTTCACGCTTAAACCGCTGAACCGATTTGGATGAAATTTGGTATGGAGATAGTTTGAGTCCCGGGGAAGGACATAGGCTACTTTTCATCCCGGAAAAATACCCTTATTCACGATAAACGAATTTAAGGCGGACAAAGTCGCGGGCAGTAGCTAGTTGAAGATATTTTCGTAACGGACTATTTGGAGGTCACTTAAAAGAAAAACATATTCTTTAGATTTTTTGTATGTTTGTATGTGTCGTTGTGGCTTCATCACGCAAAATCGGCTAAACAGATTTCAACTATTTTTGGTACACGAGTAGCTGAATATCTCCGGATAGGATACTTTTTACCCGACTAGGTACGCTGAAGAAAAAACGAAGGGTTAAGTATGACTTTTTCTCCTCCACGAACGAAGTTGCGGGCGCCTTCTAGTTAGGTATAAAATTAAATTCCCTATCGTCAACTGATATCTTACTTACCTTAGTTTTGATAGTGGCAACTGATTGCAATCAATCAGCTTAGTCCGCCCATGAAAACGTTGAAAAGAATAGTACCTACGAGTACTTAAAATCTTGCCAAAGTAATGAAAATTTGATGGGTATTCTTGATTCTGCAGATTTTTCACTGCTCGTATTGCAAAACTTGTTGAATTAATTGGCAACAGATTGAGACTAGGTTAACTACTCGTAAACTCGTTATGTATCTACTTATTATATACTTACCTACTCGTATTTTTACGATCAAGATTGAGATTGAGATATTTATTGATAAAATTACAAGAATTTTATAGGTCATTAGATTCTATTACAATAAGTATAAAATATTTCACTAATATTGTTCTCATATACATTCATATTATTAGTATTTATTTGTTATTTCACAGTTTTCGTTCACGTTTCATATACATTTTAATTATAATTTTTTATTACATTTATTAACGATTTTTATCACATTTTATTTGTTACAAGTAACAAATGTCCAAACATCTTCACAAATTAAGGAAGTTAAGTAGGCTGTTATATATTTTGATACACAAAACTATATGTGATGTGGATTGATTTACCTCAACATAAATTCAGCTATGCTGTAGCAGGCGAGGTCAATTAACATTTGTTTAAGTTTATGATTAAATACTTTGTCACTTGCTGAGTTAATGATGTCGCTCGGAAGGGTATTATAAATCTTAACGCCAATGACACCGAGTGACTTTCGCGCTTTCGCGAGTCGACGACGCGGGACAAGCAGCAGGTGCGTGCCTCGGATGTTTCTGCTATGGTACTGCCCGCGGCTAGTGTACTGATCTAGATTTGCCCTCACATATTGGCAAGCTGTTAATACGTATACACACGGTAGAGTGAGGATTTTATTTTCCTTGAATAACGCCTGAGCTGGAAAGTCGTGAGGCTTACCGGAAATTATTTAAAGAGCGCGTTTTTGTAATTTGAATGGTCTCTCACAACCTGCTGCGGTACCCCATAAGTCGACACCCTGAATTAATATTGAATGAAAATATCCGTAATAAGCTATTCTAAGGTTTTCAGGTGTCAGGGTAGGTGCAAGTCTGGACAGGGCGAAACAGGCTGATGACAACTTGTCGTAAGTTGCATCTATATCTCTATTGTAAATCCTAAATATTTAACATGCTCAACTTGGGGTAGGTGGCTGTTATTGGTAACAATATTTAATAAGTTGGTGTCACCTTTTCGCAGTTTAAAATGCATAATATTAGTTTTTTCGATATTTAACTGCATGCCATTCGACTCAAACTAAAATCAAAATAATAAGCATTTTATCATTCAAAACACGCCTAATATATGTACGTAGGTCCATTATATCGCTAATTTAATACATTTATAATGATCTGTTTTCAAATTTTATTTACAATGTCATTTTAAACTCCGGCGCGCGCCACGTCGCTGCTTGCCGCGACGCGCAAAATTTGAAATTAGCCAATTTTTAAATAAATTGCACAATAAGAGTCTTATTACAAGTAACTTAAAATAAATAAAACTTTTTAAAGTGTATGATGATTAAATCAATTGATTCGATTATTTAATAGCGAAATTAAGGATTTTCATGCAATACTAGTAAAGCTGTGAAGAAAAAAGGAAATAAATCTTCAGCACAGTTCTTATTTTAATTTTTTTTATACAGATTCAACTAGCTACGACAAACTCATAGAAAATCATTTTACCCACGTCCAAATTGTATCATTCAATTTATAACGACTTTGCGTTTTATCTCGTGGTTCCATAAAAGTATTTTTATTACATTTTCTATAACAGTATTCTTAAATAGTTATCAGCACACAGTAATTAACATTTCGGACATACATTCTATATTTAATGCAAATAAAAAATATAAATACGACATATCATTCTGAAATTTGTTATAAATAAATAAATAAATAAATAAATAAATATTACGGGACAATTTTACACAAATCGAACTAGCCCCATGATAAGCTCAATAAGGCTTGTGTTATGGGTACTAGCCGACGATATATTTAATAGATATATTACTTATATACATAGCAAACATCCAAGACTCAGGAACAAATATTTATGCTCATCACACAAATATTTGCCCTTACCGGGATTTGAACCCAGGACCTCAGCTTCGCAGGCAACGTTACTCCCACTGAGCCAAACCGGTCGTTATTTATAAATAGTTAAATAGACATTATTTATTCACTAAACAAAAGCCAAGCACTTTCGAATTATCAAAACTTGTCAATGTAATACACGGTCCACTACTGGCCTATTTATGTATTGTATTGTTACGAAACGCGTGCTGTTTACCGTACTTGTACCTCGAAGTACACCATCATGGAGACGGGGTGAGATATAATGTATGCCGTCCTTTTCTTATGTACATCGTTCGAAGATAATGGCATGCGTGTCGCGACCAGTTTCGGCTAATGTCTACAATCTTAAGCTTAGTTTTCAGATCAAGCGCCATCTAGTGTCGCTACTGTAAACAAATATGAGAGGTCCAAAGCTCGAGCGGAGCTTGAATTGGCATGTTGAAAATTTGTTTTTAATGGTTTTTTGTTTTAATCAGAATTATACATATAATTAGTGTTAATGAGGATGTTTATTCGTAAAATATACAAATTTTTATTTTAAGTCCCATATTTCTCTTAAATTTGATATATTTATGTTGTTTAATTTGAAATTGTTACTTATGGCGCTATCTATTGGTGATTGTTAGCACTAAAAATATCTGTTACAGAATGGGAGCCCCTGTTACTAATTACCTCTATTTACAGCAGCCTCCCTCAACAAAGGACTTAAGTGTTGACAAAAGGAATGCACCTAACGCATAATTGAGTCTGTTCCTGAGGAAAGTGAGCGGTACGGGAGGGGTGAAATGTGAGGTATGTGTGTATAGGGAGGCAGTTAGGACCAGGGATTGTAAAACCGGTTTTATTAAATACCTTTATATAAATTTACAAACTATTACCGCTAATAAAAGAATACCTACCTATATTCTAATTAGAGGTAGTGTTGTCATTTCGCTTTTATCTATACCTCTATGGCTAGACTATTTACGATATTAAATACCTGTATTCAATACCGGTATTCATAAGCGAATTTCAGTTCTGGATAATAACATCATTGACACAGGTGTTTCCGTGTCAATCCGCTATCAATCCGTGTATCCGCTTTAAAATAATTAATTTTCTCCTTCCCAATAATGACGGACGTAAGTTATGTAAAAATTATGTTTAACAATATTGAAATAAAACAATTTAACGGATTATATCGCGTATATTATCTCATTTTAGTTCCCGACGTTTCGGAAGCTTTCCAGCTTTCCATGGTCACGGGAGGACTGAGAAAAGATGTTTTTCCTCTGTCAAAGTTACAATTTGTGCAAACTACCCATTTTTTTGAAAAAACACAAATAAAGGTGTACATACATGCCAGATGGGCCTAAGCTGTAAAGACAGTTACACATGTGCCAGAAGGGCTTAATTATTTTATTCTAATAATTTACCAAGCAGCATTTCACCAATGAGGCGTTGGTGAAATGCTGCTTGGTAAATTATTAGAATAAAATAATTAAGCCCTTCTGGCACATGTGTAACTGTCTTTACAGCTTAGGCCCATCTGGCATGTATGTACACCTTTATTTGTGTTTTTTCAAAAAAATGGGTAGTTTGCACAAATTGTAACTTTGACAGAGGAAAAACATCTTTTCTCAGTCCTCCCGTGACCATGGAAAGCTGGAAAGCTTCCGAAACGTCGGGAACTAAAATGAGATAATATACGCGATATAATCCGTTAAATTGTTTTATTTCAATGAGTAATAATCGCGGAAACAGAAGAAAATATTATTTAACAATATTTTTTACAGAAACAAATAATCGAGTATGTTGATACTGTCAGCTATTACCGATAATGGTTTTTAGGGGTAATGTGCGAAATAGAGGTATTGTTGTCAATTGGAGAAACCGCTAATATATTTGAATACCGGTTTTGATAATACCGCTAATAGAGAGAGCTTTAGCGATACATGTAAATAGCGAAATGCAACTCTAACCGGTTATACCTTATTTTAAACCGGTAGTAAGAATACCGGTAACGATCCCTGGTTAGGATACGTCATGTCTATGTCACTTGCTTTGCTTTTCCGCTAAATATGTTCTTGGTTAGATGTGACAGTAAATTGTGCTCAAATGCGCATATTTTCATGCAGTTTACACAAAAAAATACGCATACAAATACAATAAACAACCACCAGTATAATACTCGACGCCGGACCGTCAACATCTCCTGCATCTCCTGATGATGCCTCGTAGAGAGACGAAACACCGGTTGAGGATTATACTGTCCGATGGTGGTTTGTTGTATTTGCGTGTGTATTTTTTTTAGGAAACTGCATGAAAATATGCGTATGTGAGCATAAATTATTGTCACATATAACCAAGACACTATTTTGCGAAAAAGCAAAGGACTATAATCCATCAATCTAATATGGAATTCCGCAGAGTAACGCCTGAATTTATCAGTTATTCAAATGACGATCAATTTCCTCACAAAAATATTTATGCTCATCGCACAGATATTTGCCCTTACCGGGATTTGGACCCAGGACCTTCAGCTTCACTGGCAACCTTACTCCCGCTGAGCTAAACCGGTCGTCAAATTATAAATGTGAGAAGTGTGATTAGCTCTGAAAACTCACTGTAATCATTGTTATAATTAGCATGCTATATAAAAAAAACTGAGTATAATAAGTCAAGTGCGAGTCGGAATCGCGCACCGGGGGTCCCGTACAAACTTTCTCTTAACCCAACCTAACTGGCCGGTTAAGTTAAGTTTGTACCTGGTATCTATAGCGTTGCATACAAATGAGGTGCAACCGGATAGTTCAAAACTGACTATTGAAAATTAAAAAGAAACATTTTTATTTTATTTGTTTTTTAGTATTTGTTGTTATAGCGCCAAAAAAGTACAAAAGCCGCCATCTCTCTGAGAAACTCTTTGTTTTGCGCAATATTTGACGCTCCAGGGATTACTCCTATTGGGTTCTGCAATAAAGAAAAACAAGAAAATCCCGTGTGAAGCTTAGAATTTCTGGCCACTTTTTATTTTTATCAATTCTCTTCTAAGGGCCTGGCCATATCATCAAGTGCGAGTCGGACTCGCGCACCGAGGGTTCCGTACAAAATATACGCTACAAAAGGCCATATCTATGAAAATCTAGTGTTAGCAAAGCCCTACTCCTAAGCAAAAGGTACACAATGTTCGTTTATTTTATATTGGTTACTGACATAGACACACGGACATTAAATTATACTGTTTTTAGTATTTGTTATTATAGCGGCAACAGAAATACATCATCTGGGAAAATTTCAACTGTCTAGGTCACAGACAGACGGACAGACAGATAGACAGACAGACAGACGGACAGACTGACGGACGGCGAGACGGACGAACGGACGGACGAACGGACAGACGGACGGATGGACGGACAGACAGACAGACAGGCAGGTAGACATGCAGAGAGACGGACAGCAGACAGATGGACAGCGGAGTCTTAGTAAGAGGGTCCCATTTTATCCTTTGGGTACGGAACCCTAAAAACATGGTGTAACGTCGTGCGTTAATACGGCGTCGTGTTGTATTGAGTAGGCGGCACGGCACGCTTGTTACTGCAATAGCAACTTGCCTTTGTAAGTGTCCATTTCGCATTGCCGTAAATGATTTGCGACATTGTCTCGTGTACTTACACGACACGGCACTGTACCGTGCGTCTGCCATTGATATTTCAATAGCGTCTGCTCAATACTTATGTATTTTTCAGGCTCTACCCTGTGGTGATGTGCAAAGCCAACAAATTTTCAAAAATCGGTATCCAAACTACAGATGATTTAAGTGACTTATCATGTTTGCTCGTGCGAAAAGACGGTGTACGACTTTTATGCTGAAATCGCTGCTTGAGTATTTACTTCAGAATTAATTCACACATCAATATGATGTAAATAATCTCCGATTTTGATACATTACCAATTCTAGACTTCGGTAGAGATGTCGAATTAAATTTTCGTATCAGTAATATTTCAAGCTCTTCGATAACTTAAGTAATATTTTACGTGGCTTAGATGAATTCTTATTTGTTTCGTATCAAGAAACGTAATTTGTCTGAGTTGAAGTATTACATTACAAAATGATATGATCAAAGATACATATTTTCGTTGTGTAACAAAAAAACTAGAAGTTAAATAATCTGGAATGATCCTCCTCCAACCCTCCGAGAACCCATGTCACTATTAACGTACAAGAGGGTAGTTCAAAAACATCTATATTAGCTATTATAAAATTATAAAATTAAATGACTGTTGGTACATTAAAGATATAAAAAAAACCGACCAAGAGCATGTCGGACCATGCTCAGTGTAGGGTTCCGCAGCCGTTCACACAAAAAATGCACTACAGATGAATATATAGAATATACGATATGAAAAAGTACACTAGCAAAAGAGCATATCTCCACGTCACTTTCATCCTTTTGTTGAGAAGCGCCGTTTTTCGGCAATAACTCAAAAACGGTATATATGATCATGTTGAAAAGAATTTTAGTTGAAAGTATTTATTAAGCTTTATCTTTGAATATTTTTAATAGTTTGTAGACATACCGTTTCGAAAATAGAGGGGGAGTGGGGGCACAATTTATGCTACTTTCGGAGAGATTATTTCTGAAAATAACCACTATATCAAAAAAAAAACAACCTCTAAATGATTTAAAAAGTTCTGTCGAAATATGTGCGCCACTTTATATTTGCTGAACAAAAAAAAAATCAGTTTTGGTTACATGTATGGAGTGCCTCTCCTACATTTTTTATTTATTTTATTATTTAACCATCAAACTAAGTAGCGGCTTACACAAAATACCTATACTTAAAATTTCATCAATATACATTTTGTAGTTTTTGAGTAAAATGCCTGTGACATACGGACGGATGGACATGACGAAACTAGAAGGGTCCTGTTTTTGCCATTCTGGCTACGGAACCCTAAAAATTGTCTCAGACTATTTAATTTTGGAGGTCACTTAATCTAATTTATTTTTTGTATGTGTGTTTGTATCTGTCGTTTTGGTCGTAACGTCAAATCAGCTACAAAAATTTCAACGTTTTTTGGTACACAGGTAGCTAAGTATTCACAGATGGTTATAGTATACTTTATAGAAGACTAAGCTGAAGAAAAAAAGAGTGGTTATGACTTTATCTCCTCCGGAAACAAAGTTGCGCTAGTATACTATACATGAACAGCATGAGCAAACTTCGAGCTCACTCTAAGTGACACTCTCTATCACTCTCATAAATACAATAAATATTTACACACTCATACATGCACGCAGACTTACTGTAAATAATAGCTAAGTAGTAAATAAGATAATAGCTAGGTGGTATATAAGATAATAGCTAGGTAGATTTATGTTTTGCTTATGTTTTTAATTCGAATAAAGACTCACTTTTAGTTTCGTTTTTTACACTTTATTGTTTATATTATTTACGTGTTTAGATATAAGATTTATTGATTGTTACCTTTTATTGTGCCTTTTATTAATGTTGAATTGTCTGTAATATTTCGTGTACTTATTTAATAAAAGATGCTCATTTCACAGATAACAATAACACTGCAATACACACATGTCCTCTTCTCTTCACACACATCATCCATCCTTGTCTCGTTCCCCCTTTCCCCTTGCACCTTAGACTATATCAAATTTGCCTGCCCTGTGGGCGAAAATCCCACTAGTTGCGCCCCACATAAATTCACCTTATACCAATCCTTTCCCTAGTAAAATCAGTCACCTGCCACTTGCCACCATTCGTCCCACGCTCCACACTACACACCGCATCGCTGCTGAAATCTGAAAAATAGTCTTCTTATTTCTTCTTGTGACCTGCCGAAACCCTGATGCACCATCTACAGTCCACTGCATGGACCCTTTACGGACCCGTCCGTAACACTTACATACATACTAAAATGAACCTTTACTGGGTTGTTTTGTCTCCTTTTGCACATACCTATAATTTTTATTTTACGTCGATTTGCTATCCGTTTTTTTGTAAAGCTGACACTTAGAAATAAGCACAGTTTGGAACATGTAATTTTTAATTTGCGACCGACAGAACCTTAGGGTTCGATCTGAAAACCAACACTGTCGTTTGTGCCCAAGATTATGCTGAGACTGAGACCCATTGCCTAACAATTGTTTAATAGTTTTAATTTTATTACTAGATCTTAATTTCGTCACTTTCTTTTTTTGTATTCTTGTATAGTAATGTTAGTATAATTCAGTTGTGGCCATAAACATTTTTCTGATTCTAATTCAAATATCGAAGTGACTTACGTATTTTATTTATTATATCTTTTTATTTTTAATAAGCTGATTATCCACTTATTTTAGTCAAATCATTATAACCCTCGATTCAAGGAAGCCACAAAATAACCTTTCGTGAATATTCCCCCTCGTAAACACAATCAAACAATGGAAACAATTGAACGTATCAAGTTATCGAATGTTGTACAAAACAACGAATTACTGGGAACCCAAAGAGTTACTGCGTATTGGAAGTCGAGAGGCAATCAATCATCTAGACATAAAGTATGCGTCTGTAGTGCGCCGCCTCATTACATCGCCGTAGAGCGCTGGAATGCGCTTATTGTTTGAATTTCTGTTTGAATCAGGTATTCTATCGATATCGATAGATAATGATGAAAAAAAAAGGTTTATTATTTATCTAAGTATAGGGAAAAGTTATAGAATATTGCACAGAAAAACAATGGAAACAATTGAATGCATCAAGTTGTCGAATGGTCTAACAAACTACGGATTAGTGAGAACACAGAGCACCACTGCGTATTGGCAGTCGAAGGGCAATCAATCATCCCGAAATAAAGTATGCGTCTGTAGCGCACCGCCTTATTACCTACAATACCGCAGACGCGGGAACGCGCATATTGTTTGAAACAGGTACTTTATCGATATCGATAGATGATGATGAAAACAAGTTTAGTTTAAAACAACAATGGAAAAAAATGCTGGCATTGCATTGAGAGGCGCCTACTTCAGACCCTCTAAAATGATCTCCCAGACCAAAATAGAAAAGGGAAACATAAAAAAACACAAGGAAACAATTGCAAGCATCAAGTTATGGAATACTCTACAAAACAATAGATTAATGAGAACACAGAGCCCCTCTACGTATTAGCAGTCAAAGGACAATCAATCATCTAGACATAAGTTATGCGTCTGTAGTGCGCCGCTTGATTACAGCAGCGCCATAGAGCACTGGAACGCGCTTATTGTCTGTTTGAATTTCTGTTTGAAACAGTAATTTTATCGATATCGATAAATAATGATAATACTTTTTTTTTCATTAAAAGTTTATTTTTAAAATAAAATAATTAAGCCCCTCTATCACGTTTGTAACTGTCTTTATATTCGTATCTGGCATGTGTGTACACCTTTATTTATTTTCTCAAAGCTTGCAGAAATTGTAATTTTGACAGAGGAAAATTTATCTTTTCTCAGTCGACCCCGTGAACACGAAAACCGAAAAGCTTCCGAAAGGTCGCGAATTTAATTGAGATAATATATATGCGACATAATCCTCTTAAATTGTTGTATATACATACTAAAATTTATTAATAATTTGTTATGTTTAACTCTAAATCATTATGATAGGGTTGGACATTATTTAGCCCAATTGCAATACAATATTTGACAATATTAATATACAAGAATATCTGTCTGTATGAAACAATCTACCAATATCATCTGAATAAACTGTCGAAGCGTATCCCTACGATACGTCCATTAGGAGCTATTGCGGGCAACCCATCATATGCTCAGTAATCAGATACCAACTTCGAGTGTAACGTCACTATTGTTACTCTTACCTAAGATTCAGTTTCGATCTATTTTTCGGTGGATGATAAAATAAATACATTTACAGACAGTATTTACCCTAATACCTTTTCAGTATGAAACAATCTACCAATATCATCGAATAAACTGTCGAAGCGTATCCCTACGATACGTCCATTAGGAGCTATCGCGGGCAACTCATCATGTGCTCAGTAATCAGATACCCACTTCGAGTGTGACGTCACTATTGTTACCCTTACTTGTTGTGGCAACATCTTGATACTGATACATGTCCTCCTACATAAGATTCAGTTTCTATCTATTTTTTGGTGGATGATAAAATAAATACATTTACAGACAGTATTTACCCTAACACCTGTCATTATGAAACAATCTTCCAATATCATCGAATAAACTGTCTAAGCGAATTCCTACGATACGTACATTAGGAGCTATCGCGGGCAACCCATTATGTGCTCAGTAATCAGATACCCACTTCGACTGTGACGTCACTATTGTTTTCCGCGATTGTGTTACCCTTTCTTGTTAACGTTTGATAGTTTGCCCAAGCTTTTTTGCTTGAGATTTTATTTTACCAATTTCTCTGTTAACCTATAATTTCGCAAATTCAATCCTTGGTGTCGTTAAATAGTCTTAAAAAATGGGATGAAATAAATAATACAAAAAGATGGTCAAAACTATGTATATCCGGATATACTTTATGAAATAAAGGACTTGATAAAATAATAACATTTAAATAAAACAAGTTAAATAGTATCTCGTATATTATCTTAATTGAGTTCCCGACGGTTTGGAAGCTTTTCAGCTTTCGTGTTCACTGGTCGACTTCACAGCGACCCCGAGTGATTCGATCCGTTTAAGTTTACCTGGTTTTATTTAAATGAGTGATAATCGCGGAAACAGATGAAAATAAAATAGAAACATCTGGTTTTCCAAGTCATAATCCAAACATTTCGTATAATTAACACGGTCTTATTAATAAGAGTAAATTCCCACGTTGGTCTAAAAATTTATAATTTATTTTTGCAAACTAAAGTTTTTTTTAATATTACGATAAAATTGGCCTATTATTTAAGGTATTCGCTCATGCTGTGGATAAAAATACGTAAATCCCATCACATTTATTAGTCAACATACAAATTAAGTCAATATTATGATTAGGAAAGTGAATGCAGCTGCACTTTTTTGGGGAAAGGCTCAACTGTGTATAGGTATTATATTACCTCTTGAATAACAATAGTGGTTTTCCACATGTATAAAAAAAGTAATCAATAATTATATCCATTAAGTTTATTCATTGAAGAACAGCGCCATCTCTCTCGCTGTCCCTGCTACTTGATGGAGAAGCAAAAGGACAGAGACGTAGCGTGATACGCATGTCTTGGAGTACGGCTAATGCACTTAGAATTTCAAAAATAAAAAAGTCACAGAGGGCGCTACTAGCTTTCTGCGTTAAAAAAGAGGTTGCAGGTTCAAATGCTTACAATTTAGTCGTTCTCATTGTTTTATTTTCGTTATAATCGAATTTTGTGTTATAATATTAATTATATTATCTGCAACGTAACCACCTTATGTTCGCCAATCGAATTATATTGTCTGGAAACAACTTGATAATTTTTCAGAATATTTCCCGCTTTTATACGTCTGTTTGCAACTATAGAGCAGGTCCTCTTTGTAACACGAGGGCAAGTTCCGTTGCGCTTCCTTACACTTTTCATTTGCTTGATCCAGTTACTGGAACTTGGTAATTGCTCAGATCAAGTTGGAGTTTCGTTGCAATTTTGTAAGTAGATTAACTGGTCGGAAACTTTTGTGTTCAACGGGTTAATGGGCCAGTTGAGCACGAACGACGTATTAAACGAACGAAACTTATTTAGATTACTAAAATCTGGGCAGCCAAAGTTTGCGAGGTGCTTGGGCTTTTTTTTCGTGACATAATCCACCCAAATAAACTAAGAAGCCGAAATCACATAAAACGTGAGAGCCTTTATAAAAAACGAATTATATGTATTTTACATATATTATATACAAAAATGATTAATTACAAAAACATACAAACAGGACTTGTTTGTTTCAATAAAACAATTTCAACGGATTATACCACGCATAGTAATCTCATTTAAGTTCCCAACGATTCACAGCTACTCACTTTCAGAAAACATATAACAGTGTAAAAACAACAAGAATTGTTTGTTTTTAAATTAAATTAATAAATATTATGGGACAATCTCAGGAACTAACAGGATATCTATCTACTTTATGTAAAGTTTTTGTTCAACAATGATTTAAAATTAACTGGATTTAGTTTAATTCAATAACTAAGGTTTAGCTAAAGCGCTACGGGGCGTTTCAGGATGTCTTGCTTTTTTCCTCTAAGTAAGGCTTTGAAAACCGGGTAGGTATTTTTTGGGAAAAAAGTAGCGCCAATTACGGTCATATCCGTTTTCTATATCCATGCAAAATAACACTTCGGTCCTTTTCTTTGATGTTACGTGAAATATGAAAGGATGAACCAAATATACTCTCGTATTTATTAGCCAGCATAAGTTTTACAAACAGGATCACACGAGCAGTTTTCGGTTATTGGCCACTCTTGAATATTAAAATAGTTTCCTAACTAATAGAACAAAATAAAGCGTAGGTGTGTTGTTTCCACTCGACTCGGACTAATTGAGGGTATAAAGTTAGCCAACTCGATGAATGGAAGTCAGAATTTAGTAATGGTTATGACGCTTGACAAATAACTGCTTTGCGCCACCAACTTATGCTTTCAGTTTCTTTTTCTTAACGTTTCCCATTACCCAAAAATTGTCTGCAAGAGATCGCTGTTTAGCGATAAGATCACCTGTTGTTTACCTATCCTTGAATGTAATGTTTTCTGTAATTTGTTTTGTGAGGTGTGCGGTGCAGTAAAGAGTTATTTTATTGTACTGTACTCGGTACTTACCTAATTATTTCATCCAATTGTTTAATACTAATTAATATACCTACCAATACTTCTTAGGTTATTACCATGTAATCTATTAATTAAAGTGTAAAAATGAAATGTCTGCACATTGAATATATTGAAAAATAATAATTATAAGAACTATTTCAAGGTCACTGTGTAGATTTTTTTACATGTTTTTTAGGGTTCCGTGGGGTTCTCCGTCCGTCCGTCCGTATGTTACAGACATTTTATTCAAAAACTACAAGATGTACATTGATGAAATTTGGATGTCTTGTGTAAGCCGCTACTTAGTTTGATGGGCAAATAATAAAATAAAAAAAAACTAGGGGGCACTCCATACATGTAACCGAAACTGTAAAAAAAATATTCAGCCAATGTCGCACATAAAGGTCTTTTAAAATCACATTGAGGTTTCTAATTTTTATTTTTAATTAGTGATTATTTTCGGAAATTCGCTCTAAAAGTAGCACAAATTGTGTCTCCATTTTCTAAACAATATGTCCAAAACTATGAAAAAAATTACACACTTAATAAATACTTTCAACAATAATTGTTTTCAACATGATCGGATATACCAAATCTTAGTTATTGTCAAAAAGCTGTGCTTCTCAGCAAAAGGACGTAAGTGCCGTGGAGATACGCTCTTTTGGTAGTGGACTTTTTCATATCGCATTTTTTTCATCTGTAGTGTGCATTTTCGGTATGAACGGCTGTGGAACCCTACACTCAGCATGGTCCGACATGCTCTTGGCCGGTTTTCTTTCTAGTTTTTTTTACTTAGTCGGGTTATTTAAGTGATTAGAAATTTTAGAAGTCAGAACCATAAGTCATCTAATCGGCTATTCCATTGTATATATTTCTATGTTAGGAGAAACTTCTGCACGCAACTTCGTTAGCAATCATTAATAATGTATCAGGGAAAGGAAGCCTATTATCCGCTCATACGCGCCAAGCTTGCTTAAAAATATTCAGCGCAATAGTCGGCGTGTCTGGCCATTAAGCCATTTGGCATATCTAAAGAAAGCTCTGTAATGTAAAAAAAACTTATTCGTTAAAATTATTATAGTAGGTACGTATAAAGCCGATAGGATAGAACTCACTGAGGAAAATAAATTAATAGAGCCTTTTAAACAAGGGATTAAGCCAGGGAAAGTGTTGCGAAACGTATAAAAAATGATTATTTTTAATCCTATTTCGAAGCATCAAAGTATTATCATTTAAATTCATTATATAATTTTAATCAAATAATTTTCTATTATAAATAATTAAATTGCATATTTTTTAATTAAAATATTCAGTACAAATGTATAAAAACTAATTTCCAATATTCATGTATACATTTTATGTATGGCAACTCTAATGTTAAAATTTGACTTTTTTGGCGGTTCCCATCTTACCTTTTTCATATTCACGACCACTGTAACGGACCTGCTATCCAAATAATTCTTTCCATCTTTGGATTATACCAGCTACCAAATTTACAGTCCACTTTTTATTCCATCACCATTATCATAATATCCTGAAGTTACGTTATCGTCGAGGAGTTACGGATTTTCACAGAAAGTAACAAAATAACCTAGAATTCCCGTTGCTGCCATACCTACTAAAGATTTTCCTCGCACACGCTAATACTGACCGAACGACTCATGGGCAGGCGTTACCTAGTAGCTTTAAAACACGAGAAATGAGCGCAATCAATTATATGAAACTGGTAGTTTATTTCAAAATCGTTCAAAGAGTGAAATTACAATTAAAATCGGCCACGAAATACGCATACGCTTTTAAACTACTAATTAGACACCGATTTGACAGACAGATCCGACATGTACTAGTAAGTAGTACAACTACGACCGTATAAACTCCATATTAAGTTTTGTTTTGTGAGAAAGAGTTAAAATGAAATGTTTGATCGCCTTATATCTTGGTTATTTTTATAATTATTTGAAAAAATATTTTGCTCCACTGTTTGTACATGAATGAGCTTTCAGTAAAGCAAAAATAAAAATTGATGCATATTACCCATTAAAGATACGTTATATCATGTAAAATAGTTTTTGTAAAATGTACTGGTAATGCTACCAAATAGAACGACCCACAAGGTACTTGGACATACATAGATGCCACGTTTTCCCTGAACTCGGCAGCCTTGTATATTTATAGACTACATACATCACCGTCTCAGGGCTGTGACTTCCGCACCATTTAACCCTCCATCGCTTATGTGAAGTGGTCCTTTGTTTTCCAGATTAACTTACCGGTTATTAAGTGATGATATTTGACTAGGGTCCGCTGAACCCTTTCTTTCAGAATAAAGGGAATTATGATAAGCGGTTGGATATATCCGGGCATTTCATAAGTGAAATTATACTATTATTATAATCGACTCCACTTTCTGTGCCGTAAGTACTCATCTATACTATTATAAAGATGTAAAAATTAAATGTCTGTACATAAATCTATTGCAATGGACTACTTTTAGGACAGTGAATAGAAAATATTCTTTTTGAGGTTTTTTATATGTCGTTGTGGCTTCATCACGCCAAATCGGCTAAATGGATTTCAACAATTTCCTAACATCGATACTATTATTAAGTTGTAAAAACGAAATTTCTTGGATTGAAGGCATTAAAAAAAAGTGAAACGGACTATTTGAAGATTATTTGAGTTTTTTTTTGTGTTTTTTTATGTGTTGTTGTAGCTTCATCACGAAAAATCGGCTAAACGGATTTCAACAATTTTTGGTAAACGGGTAGCTGGGTATCCACAGATGGTTATAGGGCACTTTTACTCGGCTGCGCTAAATCAAAAATGAGGGTTATGACTTTTTTTCCTCCGCGAACGGGAATGGGCATTTTCTACTGATTCTTAAAAATGTAGTGCAGGATTCCAAATTGCAAAATTACCGACTAAATATTTTATCTTTAAACAAATATGAATTATTATTTAAAGGCAGTTTGTGAGAGAGGACCTAAATTTCCAACAGTGAGCGATGGCTAAGTCGCATAAATCATAAAGTTAATCTGGACGGCATCTAAAGTTCGTTGAGAGCATTCAGCGAACTTTACCCGCGACGCGATCACTCTTCATTGCCCTCGGCCATAGTAGAAGTACAGTGTAGATACTAGTAAGAGTACAGGCTTTCTCTTTCGACCTTAGCAAAAGCCGTGTAAGCGATAGAGGTAGGTAATCACGCACAAGAAAGAGAGAGAGGGCATTTTTTTGCGGCGGTTAAAAAGTGACGGAAGAACATGCATGATGTGCGCCAATGTATGTCGAACTGACCAATATACAGGGTGTCCCTAAAACCAACACCAAAATGAAAAGGACTGATAGAATAGCTCATAAGCTACCATATTAAGTAAATTTGACCTTAAAAGTATATGATTTTCGAGACATTGATACTTTTAAAAATGATACGATCTAACTAAAATACTAAATAATTAGGAAAAAAAAGTTGAACATGGTCGTTTTATGAATAAAACTCGAATTTCTAACGGCGCCATATAATTCACTAATGAACTTTTACAGTACCAGGTTTATGTATTTACTTTTAATATCGTAATTACCATTTACAACCATAATAATAATACATTTCTCATACCGTAGTAAGCTTCCGTTTAGCTTCATGCTTCACAATTCTATAAACCTATTGTTTTCATATAATTAAAGGTTCTGCTACGACTAGGAAACATTTGTATGCTAAGTAAGGTCTCGAGGACGTTTCCCACCCTTTTCATGAAGCTAAAGGTCATGTTAAATTTGTATTTAACAAATACTTTTTTGTATTTAAGGATTGATTTCATCAACATTTAAGACACGAGAGTGGCTACCCCAGCACTCTAGCACAACCTGTGATGCGCAACTCTTTGTCGCGCGACAAGGATTGTCTATTTATTTCCTTTCAATAGAATGCAAGAAAGAAGGGTGATACGATGTCGCACTGAAAAAAATATGAGAGAATATGAGCCTATCAAGTGGCTTTTTAGCTTGATTAAAAATCTCTTGATAGATTAAATCACAACATGAACAAACTCATTACTTAACACGGGATTGCAGTAGTACGACTTAAAATGATCAAACTTTGGAACATTTTATTTAGTTGATCTTATCCAGATCGCATTGTAACAGCAAATAAACGGAGAAAATGTTGAGTTCCACCAAAACTGATGTTTGTTTCAATCACAAGCTAATTCGAACTTGATTGAACTTATAATAAACTTGTTTAGAGCAATTCGCTTATTGTGTCTATCGCATGCAAACATCTTATTTGAAACAATCAATTTTAAGCTTGACACCAATATACGACTTTTGTGATATCTTTGATAATACTGCTGCAATCATTGCACTTGATATGCTCTGGTGAAAACAAGTTTCTTGTTTGATTCAATCAGTTTTTTTTTCAGTGCGCGCGACGAGCGTAGTCGCGGACAGTTGTGCTAGACGGGCTGTATAACATTACTCTAACGATTTACTCGATGGTTAACTTGAATTTCGTTTCACCACGCTAGTATACGGATAACTTACTCTGTAATGTTGAGCCAATGATTGTAATGAAATCGTAATGCACCCAAGCAAGATAGACAGTTTGTCCCGTGCTTGAGTAAATGGTTTTTGTAAATTTGTTCGGTTAATGCGTTCATCATCATCATAATTTCAGCCATAGGACGTCCACTGCTGGGCACAGGCGACCCGCATCCAGCGAGCCCCCGCAACCATAACCAGGTCGTCGGACCACCTTGGCCTTTCCTCGCTGCGCTTGCCGGTACGCGGTCTCCACTCGAGAACCTTTCTGCTCCAACGGCCATCGGTTCTTCGAGCTATGTGCCCTACCCATTACCACTTCCAATTAATGGGTTAATGCGTTAATTGAGAAATAATGAAGGAATTGACTTAACAGTAACATTAGCAATACTTATCTACGACTAACAGTTAACCTAGCCGAAATTGGCGGTATAAGATTTTACTCTAGTATAGAGATTTTGTCTTTAGGTTAAATATTAGTGAAACTTAAAATAAGCTTGTTCGCGAATAATTAATGAATTATTATTGGAATAAAACTTATACTACGTTGATGAAATCGTACTTAAAAAAAAGTTTGCTCTTAAGCTTGCTTAAAATGAGCATGTTCTTCAACTGTTCACATTTGCCAGCAAAAAGCATGCTTGGTTTTAGCATACTCATAAATAAGCATGCTCAAAGAAAACGATGGACTGTTCAGACGCGCTCGGAGCATGCTCCATCTACCTGCGCCTCAGGTAGCATGCTCGAAAATCAAAGGTCGGTTGATTTTGTACCACGCTCTAAATAAGCATTCTCATTACTAGCAATTTTGTTACACACGTGCTACTAATGAGCACTAGCTCAATAAAAGCATGCTTGGTTTTAGCATACTCATAAATAAGCATGCTCAAAGAAAACGATGGACTGTTCAGACGCGCTCGGAGCATGCCCCCTTCTACCCGCGCCTCAGGTAGCATGCTCGAAAATCAAAGTTCGGTTGATTTTTTACCACGCTCTAAATAAGCATTCTCATTACTAGCAATTTTGTTACACACGTGCTACTAATGAGCACTAGCTCAATAAAAGCATGCTTTCGTGCTAGTAATGAGCATGAGCACGTCTGTCCGTACCTTTAAGAAAATGTTTCTTGATCTTGAAGCTATAATGGACTTTTTGGTAGGTCGCCCGGTTGGTCTGAAGAAACTTAGGAATTCGGGTTCGAATGCCGCTCGAAGCATACAGCTATTTAACATTTTTCCTTAATATTAACGATAAATGTTATCCGGCACACTTAGAAAAAGATAACGATCCTTAAACGACTGCACTAATTATCTTGAATCGTAGCTTGAAGAACACTTGATAAAGTACCCTGAAGTAGCGAGAATTCTTTCATCTCCTAATTCCTCCTCGATTTTTAGGATTCCGTAGCCAAAATGGCAAAAATGAAACCCTTATAGTTTCGTCATGTTCGTCCGTCCGTCCGTCCGTCACAGCCATTTTACTCAAAAACTACAAGATGTACATTGATGCAATTTGGAACATACCATAGATAAATAATAAATTTATATATTTCTTGGGAGGCACTCCATATATGTAACCGAAAGAGAAAAAAAAAACAGCAAATATGAATGTGTGGCACATAATTCGACAGTTCTTCTAAAATCACTTTGAGGCATTAAGTGAATATTTTCAGAAATATCCTCCGAAAGAAGCAAAAATTGTGCCACCCCCCTATTTTCTAAACGGTATGTTCAAAAAATATGAAAATTGTTTGCAACATGACGGGCATACCGTTTTTAAGTTATTGTGCGCTCCTCAGCAAAAGGACGTAAGTTTTTGTATAAACGCACACCCGCCCATATATGGCAGTGCTTAAAACTCAACTTTGCAATTGTGAGTACTCTGTACTAAAATTAAAATAATATGCATAGACAGGGAAATAGTACACCTCATTGCAGAGAAATACCTTCTTTATCAGTTGTCATTACGTAGTTGTATTAACATTATCAAAGGTCGAGGATTTTACATGTCTCGTCAGTGGTAGTTAGTATTGATGAACAAAATACAGTTATTTTAAGTAATTGTAGTTGGTATAACTCAAAAAACCGCAATGTCTTTTCTTGAGCAAGGTTAAATTTTACGTTCTAAAAACACTTTTGTGTGTTATGTCGCGTGACAAGCGTAGACGCGAAGAATTGTGCTAGACCGGTAGTTCATAGTCCATTTTGGCTGTTGTCAAAACTGATCCTTGATCCAACTTTACCCGCTCTCCCCTACCAATAGTTAATCCTGAAGAACTTATGCTATCCGAGAAAAAAATGGCCTTTGCTTATTCTTCGACACAGAATATGTCTCTATTGAAAAAAAAGTTAATTTGTAGGTCTGCTGGTGTGCCTGAGAAGAGCTAATGCAGCACGAACTTAGCTTTGCATTTCTAATAAGGGTACGGGAAATCCCTAATAAATGAAGAAGTTCATATTTCTTCTATCAATTCCGTATCTAAATTACTTACCTAATTAGTTTAAGGTCGCTAGCAAATTAGCTTAATTTATAGTAACCGATATGCGAAATATATAGATGTATAATAATGATTAACCTTATGTAATTACACCTTATTATTATACACACTCAGCGTCAAAAAAATCGCACTACTTTTTTTTCGTTGAAGTGGTTTTAAACTCTGTATTATATAAGGCAATGTATGAATAGGTGTGTATTTTTGAAATAAAACAATTTAACGGATTATATCGCGTTAAATTGTTTTATTTCAATGAGTAATAATCGCGGAAACAGAAGACAATAACATGTGTATTTTATTTAAGTATTGTGATGTTTTTGCTCACTTTACAGCGAAAGTCAATGCCAAACATTATACACGTTTAAAAAAACCATTTTACGGATGATATCGCTTATATATCTCATCCACCCGTGACCATGGAAAGCTGAAAAGCTTCCGAAACGTCGGGAGCTCAAATGAGATAATATACGTGATATAATCCGTAAAATTGTTTTATTTAAATGAGTAACAATCACGGAAACAGAAGAAAATATTATTATACACGTTTTTAAGCTTTCTTTCTCTCACTATCTCTCTCTTTCTGTTTCTGACTATGATTGAGAATCGTGATTATCATCGGGTGATTTAGACTTAGAGTGAATGATTTATCTCCACCGGGTTCTGCCCATTTCGGTGACTGAGTATTCGTAAATGAGACAAAGTATTCTTTATTTTATTGGTCTACAATCTGGTACAAGACCGGCTACAAGCCCTCTGTGCTTCTAATAACCATCACCTTTTCCAGAATTCCATCTTCTTAATGTGATCATTGGTTGTGTTGAGACATGTATTGTTGACTGACGGCTTTTGATCTTCTATATCTATAAAGCTATTATATGCATTTAACGAAGCTATGTCAATTATATTTACACACAAAATATTAATTCATCACAATTAAATGTATCACGTAAGTCACAATAACGGTATCTCAAACGTCAATTTATTCCTCAGAATTCATATAACCGTTATGTTTATCGTTTGCGATATTTTCCCGAAAAAACTTCGTAGATATCAAAGGGCGAATAATAAAAGATCAGTAAATGACGCAAATATTGTATCTAAGCGCACTGTCGATTGAATAGGGGAAACAGGGCCATGAAAGGGCACAAACGGAACAGAGGGGCGTTTTTCCCCGAGTGCCTCTAATGAGACCGTGCGCCCGCTTTGGCACATTACTGCTGGAGACGTGGAGTTTTCTTACGGCAAATATTGATATGTCCTTTTTACGGCTGAATAAGAATAGGGTGGCGTAATGATTTTTTTATATGTCAAAGTAATATATTTTTATGAAGTAGCGTGATAGGCATGTCATGGAGCATGGCTAATGCGCTAAGCTTTAAAAAATAAGAAAGATACTGAGGGCACTACTAGTGCTAACTACGTTGTGTTGTCAAGCCACGTACGTAAAGTTGCAATAGCTCAGTTGGTCAGTGTGCCTACCATGAGCTGAGTTTACGATCGGCGCTAGCGAGTATCTTGTATCGAGAGTCAGTGCACCTCTCTCGCACGCGCTAATAGTGCAAAAGAGATAGACCGTCAATTCATGGTGGTTTGTTGTACCTATTTGTATGCATTGTCACGGGATCCGGAATAAAGCAAGCAGGAGACCAATTTTGAATTTGTTGTCAGACGAATAATTTTAAAAAGCTCGTAAGAACGAGTCGTAATGCAACTCGTTACAGCATATTTTTTTTGTGGAACTGCATGAAAATATGCGCATGTGAGCACAATTTATGGTTACATCTCAGACACTATTTCACTACGCGGAAAATCGAGGAAATTATAATCCTTTCAATTATTTAAAAAAAAACTCGGCAAATAAATCTCTTACAATATCAGCTTTTTTACGGTACTTATTATTTCTTTGACACGACATAAACACAATTGAGTTATTGTATTTTCTGTCTCCATCTGTAGATTGTAGATTGCATATTACCTTAATGTAATCGTTTATCCCTGAGGGCCACTAATGAGATCGTGGGCCCGCTTTTGCACATAACTGCTTTGTGTTGTTTCTTCACGGCAAATATCATATCAATATATGTCCTTTTTGGGACGGAAAAATAATGGGGTTTTAAATATTTTTTTCTTGGCAAATTATATTTCTTTCTAATGATATGAACGTTTTTGTTTACCGTACTGAATATTTTGTTGAGTATAATAAATACAATTCATTTATCATGTGTTGTTTGGGAATTATTACGGCTATTTTCTGTCTCCGTGAGTTGACTACCTTTATGAGAAGTAGCTTAAATATTGTAGATGAGATGATGTTTTACTTTATAAAAAAAAATATATTAGAGTGCCTTTTATGTGATTGTGGGCTCGCTTTAGCACATTGCTGTTAGAGAGATATGGAGTTTCTTCACGAAAAATATTGATTTGTCCTTTTTACGGCTGAAAAAATAAGGTATTAGAATATGATTTTTTCAAAATTTTTTGTTAATTTGTACGTATCGTGATGAATCAGGTGACCATATTTACACAATTCATGGGGTGTAGTTTAAGAATATTTGTGGCCATTTTCCGTCTCCATCAATAGATGCTTAATCAGAAGCCACTTACATTATTTTTTTACTTTCTGAAAACTTTAGATAATTTGATGTTTTACTTTATGCAAACGTTACACCAATCAGCGCGCCTTTAATGAGACCGTGGGTCCAGTTTGATAGGTTACTGCGGAAAACGTGCATTCCTTTGCTATGACAAGTTTTGGGACTTTTTTTTACTACTGAAAAAGAATAGGGCTATGTAGTATTCATATATTTTTTTGTTGATAGTACATATTTTAGTTTTAAATTAACCGTAATCACCAAATATAATTAATTTATCATATAATTTAGGAATTACTACGGATTTTCATTTTTATCGTCAGACCAGCTTGATAAAATCATTTGAGTAGACGTTTTTAAGAGTGCTTCTTATGGTGACGTGGGCTCATTTTGACTCATTAATAGAGGAAACGTAGGATTTCCTCGCTACGGCAAAGAATCGAAAAAAGAAGAGATGTCCTTTTAAGTCTAAAAAATAACAGGGATCTGTAATGATTTATTTTTCAATGTGGGAATAAAAATACACTTTGATTAAAAAGTTGTATTTTTAGGGTTCCGTAGTCAACTAAGAGCCCTTATTACCAATGTTATTCCTCAGGATATCCGGCGTGGCTGATGTATTTTGTAAAACAATTTTTCGGAATCCCACGTTACCGAAAGATTTTAGGACAAAAATTTGGATGTTAAATTTTTTTGTTTTTGCCAAAAATCAATCACGTCAGTCTGTTAAATTCAAAATTTCAAAATTCAAATTCGAATTGAAAGAAACTGAAAACCAACAAACCGAACAAATATATCTCAAATTTATTTTAAGACGTATTATTTCAGTTAATCTCCTTTTATTGCATGTCAGTCATACGTCATATTTTCCGATTAAAAAGTTTAAAAAAAAATCAAAACCTTCCTGATTTGAATATATTAAACTTGGATAAAATTGCTATTTAAGCTTCGAACAGGAAACAAACTACTTACTCGATCAACTCTTTCAAATGAAATACATCAATGTCTAAAAGTTGCGATAAGTTTTGTTAGCCAAAGTGAATAAAACGACTAAGTATATTTTTCCTAACTTTTATACCACAAAAAACGTCCAGAATAAGTTTACTACGTTTGAAATACAGTTCCAATTTCTTATCGTCATAAAATGACACACGTATTTTAGTAGTTTTCTAGTTGGTATCAAATCTATGATACCGTACACATTGGTGTGAGTTAAGGTGCGGGCGGGATATATTGCCGTTTTTAAATATTAAAAGAACTGCGACATTTTAGAATAGAGTCTTTCTATGAAGAGAAGTGTCGTGGCAGAAACGGGATCTAACATTATGAATTTTACTTGGCAATCGAACCTTACACACATGTCTTATATAAAATAAACAAACTGTCATTTATATATTACTAGCTTCTGCCCGCGACTTCGTTCCCCTTAAATTCGTTTATCGCAGATATGGGCATTTTTCCGGCATAAAAAGTAGCCTATGTCCTTTGCCGGGACTCAAACTGCCTCCATATCAAATTTCATTCAAATCGGTTTAGTGGTTTAAGCGTGAAGAGGTAATATACAGACAGACAGACAGACACACTTTCGCATTTATAATATTAGTATGGAGTATGGATAGTATGGATGTCATTGTATATTTTTATAAAATTGTACAAAATGATGTCGAAATGTGGTGAAACTGTGCACATAGATCAACAAGGGAAATTATATTTAATATTAATCGGTTTTGTCACTGGGAAAAAGCGGCTAAAGCCCCACTATCAACTTACAAAAAGTCACAGAACGAGTGTCCGCTATGACGAGTATTTATGTTATATTTAATGTTAAACTATTACCTATTTAATTGTACCCATAAGTAATTATATAGTCTTCGACACTAAATTGGTAAGTACCCTATTTTCATTCAAATATATTTATTTAAGTATATAATAATATACAGGTCATTCATGATCTTAAAATAACTGACACACTTTTGACAAACTATAATTACGTAACAGTGTTGTCAGCATTTCAAAATAGTATTTTATGCAACTGTTGTATAATAGGGGTAAAAAAAGAAGAGTGGCGTGGGTTGCGATGCGAGCCTTGGCGAGCATCGCAAGTAAAGACGCCACGGGTGTTTTTTGACACAATTATACAACGATGCATACACTAGTTTTTCTACGACTAAGGGGCCGTTCACTAATTACGTAAGGACATTAGCGAGTATCGCAAAGAAAGACGCCACGAGCGTTTTAGACTGAATTATACAACGTTGCAAACAACGGTTTTTCTACGACTAAAGGGCCATTCTTTAATTACGTAAAGACAATCGCAAGTATCGCAAAGGAAGACGCCACGAGCGTTTAATGCCCGAATTATACGACGTTGTATATAGTCTTTGGTTTTAAACTGAGCGAATCGGCCATTGTATTCTTTAAGCCGATTAGTTCAGTTTAAAACAAAAGTCTATATACAATAGTTTTTCTAGAACTAAGGGGCCATTCATTAATTACGACAGATTTTTCGAACCCCTTCCCCCCCAGGGATCCCTACGTAATTAATTTATGACCCCTAAGCACTTTTTAATAAAACACAAAAAGTCTAAATATTTATATTTGCGCCGAGATTTTTCTTGCAGCAAATTGTTTGATACTTCTTGCGCCACAACACAAATTTCTTCGGTAGTAAGTACAATTACGCTCGTCTTCCTACATTTTTCTCACTTTCAACAGTTTATAACAAGTCAACAACCAACAACTTCAAGATAAATAAAATTTAGCGCCACGAAGAAAATTAAAAACCGAGCTGTCATCAATATCTATGGCTTTCTTATTTTTTAAATTCGCAAATACTTGCCAGTGATGAAAACATGTTATGATTTGAAGAAATGGGCTATAAAATTTGTGTACGTAAATTGTTAATATTATTATTTTTCAAGTTGACAGCAATGCATTTACGTACATTATTATTTTTTTAATTTAAAACTGTATGAATTCGGCGGTTTGTTAAGTTGGTAATATAAATTAATTCATATAACATTAGTTAAAAACTCACTGAATATAAATTATTAGATTGAAATTTTGTACTCTGTGGCACCAAGGAATACGTTAATAGCAACATTTTCGACACACGCTTAGCAATACTTTTTTGGGAAATAGACTATAGACTTTTGCAAGTCTTAAGTAATGTATGTCTTTATATTAGAGTTAGTAACCATTAAAATGACAGAAAAAAGTACAGGAGTAGAAAAAACATAAAATAGCACTGGCCAGCCCTCAAAACCTATGACTTCTCTTTCTGCACAGACTCTAACGTTGATGCATGTCGTGTTACTACGCGCTGTATGTAGCCGAAGGAGCGAGGCGCCTACTTCAGAACCTTTAAACCGGTTTTTGAGACCGGCCCCCGTATTGCCTAACGCGTTTGACGCTCGCAATTGCAATGAAGTGTCATGATTTTATATGGGCTATGACAGTTGATTCGGATACCAAGTGTCAAAATTTCGTTAGGCAATAACCTCGCGGAAGCTGGATCTTTACCTTCGGTCAACGGAGGCCTGTCAATAGCAAGTCCGGTGAAAATTCAAATTTGATTTGATTTTATTAATTTGTTAGCATATCCAGTTTGCTGCTCTGTAATTTAGTTTTCCGTTTGTATATTTTTCCATTTTGTACATTTATTTTATCTAAGCGGCTGGCTTAGACGTTTTTTTACAATGTTCTCTGACTCGGAGCCGTCAGAGCCTGGCGGCAGCGAGTATGAGCCGTGTGAGGATTCGCCTAGGCCAGTTAAAGTTGGGAGCCAACGGCCGATAAAGAGAGGCGCTGAAGATTGTCGCGAAGATCCTATTCACTCTAAAAACCTGCGATTAATTCTCCACAACATCCATCCATCCAAACCGCATTTACTCATCCAGATTTTGAGGAAGTACGCAATAGGTATGTTGAATCTGATGTTGGTCCTTTTGTGATCAATTTTCAAAAAATATTTCATCGTCTGGAATCACCTTAACGGCCACTAATTTTGGCCATTTTCTTTACAAAAATAACATTCCTGGCATAAGAAAAGATGGAGTGAAACGAGTTGGTCGAAATCGGTGTGTAGTGGAGTTCGAGTCTGCGCATCATGCCAACAATTGCCTTGCCCATCCTGCCTTAGTGACAGCCAATTTCTGTGCTGCTATCCCATCGTTTTGTGTGACTAGAATGGGTATAGTTCGCAATATCGCAACAGACTGGTCGATGGAAGAAGTTGTCCTGAATTTGTCAGTTCCGTCTGGGTTTGGTAGGGTTATCAAGGCCCGCCGACTGAGTCGGAAGATATTGGGTGAGAATAATTCTATACAATGGGTTCCGACTCAGTCGGTTGTTCTTACGTTCTCCAGCCGCATTTTGCCGCCTCATGTATACTGCTTCTACAATAGCCTCCCTGTAGAATGTTGCTTATACCCGACTATACAGTGCAACAATGTTGCAGATTTGGGCACGTTAAAGCACAATGCCGATCTAAATCGCGATGTTATAAGTGCGGGGAAAACCATGAAGGTTTTTCGTGTACGGTGACAGCATTTTCCTGCCTGTTTTGCTCAGGAAATCATTGTGCCAATAATCAGGCTTGTCCTGAGCATCACAGACAGCGAAATATAAAATTAGCTATGTCTCTGGAAAATTTATCTTACATGGAAGCTGCAGCTTGCTATCCCGGTGTCAGAAGGTCTTTTGCGGAAACTGCATACGCTTCTTCTCCTCGCGTTCAATTGTCTGAACCTTCACCTCCTTCACGTTCCGTATCTCAACCTCCGTCGCAATATAACTCTCAATCCTTCCGCAGAACTATGCCTACACCTTGTAGATCTCCTCCGTCTTCTCCTCATCACAATGGCTATGACAGGTTGGCTCATGCCAATATTGTTCAGGACCTGCAATCTATGCTTCCTAATGGTTGTGCTCTCCAAAATCAGGATTCTTGTAACAACGATAATTTAATTGAATTACTCAGGTCTCTCATCCTTATTATTTCTAAGTGTTCTAACACTGAACCTAACATCATGCGTGAAAAACTATTCGATCTCGTCTCACTATTTTGTTCCCGCAATGGCTCAAACGATTCTACAATGGAACTGTCGCAGCATTCGAAATAAAAAATCGGATGTAACTTTTCTTGTCAATAAATATAACCCATTTCTTCTTGCCATCCAGGAGACATGGTCAAGACCTGACTCTTGTTTTAGAGCTCCGGGTTTTGCATGCCTGCGGGATGACAAAGGGGATGGGCATGGCGGTGCAGCTATCTTGGTTGCCCGTTCTGTCACCTTTTCACAAATTCCTCTTCCTGCTCACGGTGACTACATTAGTGCGGTTGCTGTTAGAGTGAATAATATTTCTTTTCTTTCCATCCATATCCCTGACCCTCACGTGGCTGTAATGCCCGATCTATCGTTAATTATTTCATCACTTCCTCCTCCTTGTTTAATTCTTGGAGACTTTAACATACATCACATATCGTGGGGCTCATACTACTGTGATTGTGTTTCCGCCTCGTTTCTTGACTTTGTTGACTTTTTTGATTCGTGTATTCTTAATGATGGCTCTCCCACAAGGCGTGTCACTCCCTTGCAGGATCCCAGAAGTGCTGCGGACATTTCTTTATCGTCGGCCTCTGTATCTTCTAGGGTTTTCTGGCGTATTCTCCCTACTACTTTTGGTAGTGACCGTTTCTCAATCCTTTTGTCCTTTACTGATCCAGTTTCGTCGTTCTACCAAGCCCCTTGACTGAAATATCAAATAACTAAAGCTGATTTGCCATTATATACCTTGGACAGTGAAATTACCCGTATTTCAGCCCCTACTGTAGGTAATGTAATTGATGTACACAATGATTTTAATAAAGCTGTTTTGTGCTCGGCTCATAAAGCCATTCCCCAAAAGAAAAAAAAATCTAGTAAAATTCCGTTTCCTTCTTGGTGGGATTCAGACTGTTTGGTTGCTGTTAGGAAGCGTAAAGAGGCTGAAGTTTTACTCTCTTCGAATTTTATAGGGATAATTACGACAATTATTTTAAAGTTGCAGCGGATACTTCTAAATTCCTCTTAAATAAAAAGAAGACTGGTTGGCAAAAGTTTTGTGAAAGTCTTTCCCCGTCTACGCCTTCTGCTTTGGTCTGGAAGAGCATCAATCGTTTTCGCGGCGCTTTTACGCCTTATTCAATTCTACAAGCGAATGACCCCTCTGAGTGGCTAGAGACGTTTGCGCAGAAGTTAGCGCCTCCTTCTATTCCCTCCCTTGAGGAAGTTACCCCTGTTGTGACTCCATTGAATCAAGGCCCAACTAGTTACTTTGATAGTCCATTTTCTTATGAAGAATTTTTAACAGCTACCAATCATCTCAAGGATTCCTCCCCTGGTGTGGATGGAATTCCATATTCTTTTATTTTGCGCGCCAGTTTCGACTCCAAACAGTTCTTCCTTAAAATTTTGAATAATATATTTTTATCGGGAGTTCCTCCGGAAGACTGGAAAACTCAGATTATTGTTCCCATTCTAAAACCTGGTAAGCTTAGTAACGATCCTTCTGGTTACCGCCCTATTGCCCTTTACTTTGGCAAAAATTTTGGAACATCTCATTAAAAATAAATTAGAGTGGATAGCAGAAAGCAAGGGTATATTGGCAAAAAGCCAGTTTGGTTTTCGTAAGGGCCTTGGTACAATGGACAGTCTCGCTATCTTTACCACAGACATACGAATCGCTTTTTCAAACTCTAAGACTGTAGTTGGTGTCTTTTTAGATGTCGCTTCAGCGTATGACAATGTTCTTCTCCCTAAACTCAGGCAAAAACTGCATAATTAAATTTTATCATCAATTTTCTTCTCTTTAGATCTATATTAATTAGTGTTTGCAATGTTTCTCTGCCAGCTAGGGTAATATGGAAGGGTCTTCCGCAAGGCTCAGCTTTATCCGCTTTTGTACAGCCTTTATACTTATGATTTGGAATTATCGCTAAATCCTTTTTGTAGTGTTCTTCAATACGCTGACGATATTTGTTTATATTCCTCAGTCTCTAGTATTTCGGATGCCGTCCCTCGGCTTAATTCAGCACTCAATTATTTAAGTATTTGGTTGGAACATCATGGACTATCTTTATCGATATCCAAGAGTTCAGTAGTCGTGTTCACCCGTAAAACACGTGTTCCTGATATTTTGGTAAGCTGTAACGTGGTTCCAATTCCTGTTTCAGATCGGGTTAAATTTCTAGGCGTCATCTTTGATTTCAAGTTATCTGGAATTCATCATCTCAACAATGCAGCCCAGAAATGTGAGAAAAATATAAATATTATTCGATCTCTTTCTGGTGTATGGTGGGGTTCCCATCCGTATTGTCAAAAATTAGTGTATAATGCTTTAGTTCGCAGTCACCTTGATTATGGTTATTTTCTCTTGGAACCTTGTAATAAAGCGGCATTAAGTTCTTTGGACAAAATTCAATCTAAAATTCTTCGCATTGTTATTGGTGCCATGCGATCTTCTCCTATTAATGCTCTCCAAATTGAATGTGTAGAGCCTCCACTTCATTTGAGAAGACAATATTTATCAGATCGGTTTATTTTTAAAATTATTCAATCTGCTTCTCATCCTCTTATTCAAAAACTTCAGCTTCTTTCCAGATTAGTTACTACTTCTAGTTACTGGTTTCACAAAAATAGTCCCTGTCTTGTAAAAAGTTACCTTAAATTTACTCGGCTCCCATGCCCGGTATATCAATGTAGGCTTAATCCCATATTTGAGACTTCATATGAGGCAATTATCTTTCGTCCTGGTGTTCTTACTGATTTGGGAATTGATAAAGATAGTATTTGTGCGAATTCCCTTTTAAATAAAGCTATTGATAAGCATTGGTCTAATTGGATTTGTATTTATACGGATGCTTCCCAGTTGTCTGAACAGGGCCCGGTGGGGTCTGCCGTGTGGATTCCTAGATTTAATGTTATTCTTAGTTTTAAATTACCTTCTTACTCGTCTGTTTTTACGGGCGGGCGAGGCGCTAGCAATTTTGGAATCACTTATATATAGATTCACATAACCTAAATAACTGTGTGATCTTTTCTGATTCGAAGAGTACTCTTCAGGCTATTTTAGCGAATCAATTGCGTTCAAAGGTATAATTTTCACTTATTCTAGAAATAAAACGAGTTCTTTACTGTCTTTCTAACAAAGGTGTTAGGGTCTCATTAGCCTGGATATCTAGTCACGTGGGTATTCGTAGTAATGAGATTGCGGACCAGTGCGCTAAGGATGCAGTCGTTAGTGGTTGTCTATCAGCATATAGATGTTACGCTCACGATTTGGTTTCTCTAGCCAAGACTCGCCTCGACGATGAATGGTTTACAGAATGGGCCCGATCTAGACAGACTAAAGGCTTTCATTACTCTGATGTCCAGGATTATATTCCAGTAAGACCTTGGTTTTTCCGATATCGCGAGGCCAATAAAAAAGTGACTTCCTCCATTTGCAGATTACGATTGGGCCACTCGTGTTCCCCTGTTTTCCTGTTCAAAATACATGTTAAAGACAATTCGTTGTGTGAGTGCGGTTCGGATGAGGGTACTTTGGAACATATATTTTTCGAGTGCAATAGATTATCTTCATCTCTCTATGATCTTCTTCCTTCATTCATCCCTCGTCCTGTAAATTTCAAGTCATTAGTTTTCACTCCATTTTATCAGCTTTTTATCAGAAATAACAGTATCAGACTTTAGTTTTTTCGCTCGCGTATCTTTCCATTAATATCATTTTGTTATTTTTCAGCATTCTGGTTTGTATTTTGTTTTGGCGATTTTATTCGATGCCATAATTTATTTCCGTAAAATTTATACCTTGCTGTTTTCAAAACTTGACTCCGAGCTGTATCAAAACGAAAATAACCTACTTTCTAATAACTGACTGAACTGAATTCAGAAAACTGACATTGGCACAAGCTGCGAGCTGCCATTTTTGGAAATAATAACCCCGCGGAAGAGACCATGGAACAAACAAAAAAAAGTGTGTAGCGCTGATATGAAGTTTTGGTCGTGTTCGTGTGTCGATCCACAACATTATAGTTAAGTACGATATTTTTCCAGTCACATGCGACCGTGTTATGGAATCAACTTAACCTTTTGTAGTAATTTTATTACTGTAACCATTTTACGGATACTGATTTCCACATGAATGGCGACACCGTCGCATAAGACTGAATAAAAAGAGGGGAATTATAAAACGATCGAATAAAAACAGACTTAGCGACTGATGATAAGATACTGTTTTAATAACTTAAGCGGTATGAATTTGAGTAAGCGAAAAATTAACTTAACTAGCGACGAATATTGATTAATAATAACATCCAGAACGAGCTGACAAAAAGGGGGGTTGTGATTAATCCATTTCAGATAATTAAATTATGGGCGTGCGACTAAATTACTAAATGAGTAACTACAAATATTGTGACCATGTATAGCGGAGCGAGCGCAGCGAGCGTAGCGTCAAAATGGGTCATAAATTGTGAAATACAGATAATGTGAAAAATGAAATTTTGGCTTAAGTCCGGTAAAAAAACGCAGTATCTTCAAACCGCTTTGAAATTTGATAAGCTTTTGGTATCCGATACCAAAATAATCTGACAATGCACTCATTCCGTTACATTTTATGAATATATGCATTTTAATTGCATCAGACACAATCCTCTCCAATGCAATTTAGCTGAACGCCATCGCCGTGCACTCCTCTGTCCACGATAACGTGACACCGCTATGGTGCGAAAAATATTTTCACATTTTTGGAAGTTATGTGTTAAAATGTAACTATCTTAAAGCTCCTATCTACTGGGAGATTTTCGGGTCATGAGCGGGAGTGAAAGGTGAGATGGCGAGGGTCACAGTGAGCAATGTCATCTGTGGGGCCAACCACGAAATTAAAAAAAAAAACATCTAATTAAGAATTCATTGATAGCTTATTATCGAAAGTGTATAAAACAGCTGACTTTTGATGGGATTACAAAGTTGTTTATGCAGTTGGTGTAGCTACACCAACTTTTCTAGCTAGACAAACTGGACCGAAATTGCAAAACATTTTAGTTTTTCCTTGATTTATGCACTAAATATAAATTATATTCTAAATTTGAAGCTTCTATGTCTGTTTGATGTGAAGACTTTTGATGATCGGTAAGTCAGTGAGTGAGTTAGTGACAAAATTAAAAATCTTTGACTACTTATAATTCTTAAAATACAGCTTCAAATTGAATGAAATTTGAAATATATTGTGTTTATACAATGTATGCTTGGCTACTGAAAATTTGGGCTTCTAGTTTTTTCCGCGATGAAGTTATAGGAGGGTCGAACATGGCCTGAACTGCTTCGAGAAAAGGACGGTACGGACTTGCCGCTGTTTTGCACGCGTGCCCCCAGATACTCCATTACAAAAGCGGTTTGTCAAAACACAATTTACGTCTTTCGAGTCAAAGGTTATCGTTATCAATATTACAAAGGAGATATAGAGGTGCACTTAAAATTCAGATGACAGATGACAGTTCGCGTGAAAAAGTGGAAAATCCATCGGTATGTCAGTGGCTAAGTGTTGTTGTTGTTGGTGTGTCTACGGTGTTCCTATGTGTGTATGTTCGTATCCTTCCTGTTCTATCTATCTAACAGCCACATAGGTCTACTGCGGAACATAGGCCTCCCCTATAGTTCGCCACATAATGCGTTCCTGCGCACCACCACATTTATCGACTGCTTGCGACCCTCACGAGATCATCCGTCCACCTAGTCAGGGGCTATCCCACGCTGCGCTTTCGTATGCGTGGTCACCGCTTCGGGACTTTACTGCCTCGAGCGCTATTCATTCTCCGCGCTACATGGCCCACCCACTGCCGCTTCAACAACGCATTTCATCGAGGTATGTCGGTTACTTTGGTTCTTCTGCGAATATCCTCATTTCTGATTCGATCACGCAGAGAGACTCCGAGCATAGCCCATTGCAGGTAGCATGTCCTTCCTTTTAGTTTCACCATACTTCGGATAAAAATACGCATTGTTTCGGATAAAAATACGCATTGTTCTATTGGGTATCAAAGACTATCAGTATCCACTAACAATATCAAAAAATAATCTGGAAAAGCTGAGAGCATTTCGGATAAGTTTTAAAATGCAGTAAAAGATACGAAACCCCTCCAATACAATTTAGCTTTACGCCATGCAATCATCCGCCCTAATGACATGTCACCGCTATGGTACGAAAAACATTTTCACATTTTTGGAGGTCATAACGCGCCGAAAAGCGAAAATGATAATGGCATAGCTCGAAAATCGAGGCGGAAAATAAATGCGGGACCGAAACGGTCTCCAATTTGTGGAAAACGTTTAGAGATTCTGTTTAAAAGCTGGATATTGCGATTAGCGAAACAAATCTTGGATTAGTATTCGTTTTCCTGTTGGTCGTTATTATTGGAAATTCATTATGCTTATTATACAAAGTGCCCGCGAGAAAACATTTTAACCACGCATTTCTGAGGCCATTAGGACTAAAGTCGAATTCAGCAATAAAAATAAACCGGCCGAGTGCGAGTCGGACTCGCGCACCGAAGGTTCAGTACGAAATATACGCTATAAATGGCCGTATCTGTGACAATCTAGTCTTAGCAGAGCTCTACTTCTAAGCAAAATGTACGTGGTGGTCGATCATTTTATATTGGTTACTGATATATTTTTCAGATTTATTTTGTGGGCTATTCCTTCGTACCAAATTTCAAAATTCTAGAACAACTGGAAGTACTCTATCAATTTCAAAATGTGTCCATATTTACGTTTTTTGGGGCATATACGGCTGTATCTTTTTTTTACGTAAACTTATGAAAGGGACCGTAAACGTGAATTATAGTTTTAATTTCAACTCGATCCATCCACGTGTTTCCGGGATAAAGGGTCTTGACAGACAGACAGACGGACGGACGGACGGACGGACGGACGGACGGACGGACGGACGGACGGACGGACGGACGGATGGACGGACGGACGGACGGACGGACGGACGGACAGACAGACAGACAGACAGACAGACAGACGAAAATTTTCCTTTACTAAAATGGTGACGATTGTATTTTTCAAAACAGAATGACTTTAGTGAGTATTAGCTGTAAAAGCGAGGAGAATTTGGCATCATACATAGCAACGTTGCGATTAAAAGAAGCACTTTAGTAATCACAATAAAATAAATTAGTTTACATGAAACTTGATAATATATCTTTAAAACTAAGCCTAATTTGACTGAGGTTCATATGACATTTTTTGCTCCTAATGACCTAAGGAATACGTGGTTAAAATCTTTTGGATCATATTGTATTTCTTTTTGACTTTTGGGAATAAAAATGTAAAGAAAGTTGTGATAACTTCAAATATTTACAGCAAAGTTCGCTATTAACTTGTTGACCTTTTTAACATTAATATGACTGCAATCCAATTTTTTTTTTACTTTGCTAATAGCACCAGATGCAAGTAGTACAAAAGATGGAGTTGCCATAAGCCACTCTCTACCTGTCAATCATAGGACCAAATAAAGATTATGTAAGTTTCTTAATTTGTGTCCTTTCTTTCTAAATACGGGTAACGTTTTAAAACGCATGGAACTAAAGTAGTGGAAATTTATTTTGATTACATTAACAGTTACTATCATTGTAAATGTTTTGGTCAATTACGAGGGAAGCTTCTCGTGAGTAACCGCTATATAATCTTCATATGTTTAAATCTCATGGTAGTTTTCTAGTGGGAATGTGCCGTGCATTTGAAATTCTTGAACTAAGCAAATTGGTCTTTGTTGTATCGGGTACTGTACATGCGGCGGGTAGTACTTTGTATCGTATATCGTATCACATCTTCCAAAACGTAACATCAGTGAGATATTACATAACTCGAAACATTACCTTTTGCCAGCCACTTCAATTCACCTTAATTGGGTACATACCTGTAGTCAACCGAAATGATGTCACGCTTGCAGTTAAGTAAATGTTATTTCTGAAAATACGTAGAAAACATTCATGAATACATAATTTTAAGCTTTTGGGCGATTTTAAAATGATCAAAAACTAAAAATAAGGAGGCAATTTGACCGTATAGATTTATGACGTCCTGTACCTTTTTTCCCTTCACGCTTCATACTTTCTGACCGTTTTGACAGTTCATAAAAAGGAACTGATTTGATCTGTCAAGTACCCTATACGTGCGTCCACATTTGTATCATTTGCCCGCATCAGATCATCGTCGCGTGGCATGATCGCGTGTCACGATCACGCGTTTGGACGTTGCGCCGATCCGATCGCTCGAAATCCATTTGCTACGCGTATCACACACTTATATCAGAAGAGTGCGGCATGATCGGCGCGCCGACAGTGAGCGTCCAAGCAGCGCGATACGCAGTCATGCCACGGCACGGTGATCGGATACGAGCAAATGATTCAAGTCCACACTTGTATCATTAGCGCGTTACGCACCTTATTGTGCCATCGTACGCAACGCAATAGGTTATGCTTCAAGTGATGTGATATCTCACTGTGATGATACCCATCACCGACGCCGGCCGGTACGATGTCGGGCGCAGAGTGAGAGCGAGACATAACGTTTTTAATTAGAGCCGTGATCGGTCGCAGCACTAGCTCCAGAGTGATATCTTATCGAGTGATGTTTGGTGTGATGCTGGTTTCTTCCGAGTGATGCGTGATATAGCATCACGCGATCGAGTAATATTACGTTTGTGGTATCAGTCGCATCACTTACACATGTCTATTGGTTAATTTTAGGGTCATGAGCAGGAGTGACAGGGGTGATGGGTAGGGTCACACTGAGCAAGTTTTTCTATGGGGTCAACCACGAAAACGTGAAAAAAAAATCAGCTAATTAAGAGTTAATTGATAGCTAAGTACAGAACAGCTGTTCTGTTTTTCACGATTTCGTGATTGTGTTGCCTGTGTAAAGTATTACGTTGCCTGTCGGGGCTCCTTGTCCTGTAATCTTTTTGTATAAGTAACAGCGTTACGGTATCTCAATATTCCATCAAAAAAGTTTTGATGAAAATAAGATTTGGAGCCCTAAAACGTAAATGAAATGATTGAGTCACCAACTTTCTTATGTAAATAATAATTATTAATATTGATGAATATTTAACAGTCACAAAATGTAGTCTGGTACAATAACGTTATAATTATAATTTCAGCTTAATTATGAATATTATTCGCAGCTTTAATGTTCTCCCTTTAGCAATGTGGGTGAAATTTCAACGTGTACCTTTGAGTATTTAATGAGAGTCCTAAATTTTCACAAAGGTATACTTAATGTTTGTAATGTAGACAATTTAGGTAGCGGCCTTCGGCAAACATTTGCTTGACTTTATTCCCAAGACACGACAGGGACCAAGATGGCTTGATGAGTAGTGGACTAATATATAACACTAAAAGGCGCCCACAATTTCGTTCGTCGAGGAGAATAAGTCATAACCCCTCGTTTCTTCTTCAGCGTAGTCGGGTAAAAAGTATCCTATAACCGTCTGTGGATATCCAGCTACCCGTGTACCAAAAATAGTTGAAATCCGTTAGAGCGATTTGGCATGATGAAGGGACAATGACACACATAAACACACAAAAAATAAAATATAATAGTGACCGGCAAATAGTCCCTTAGAATAGTTTTTTATTTATGTCTTCAATGTACAGACATTTCATTTTTACAACTTTATAATACTATAGATTACCGATTTTTTATCTGTCTCACTCCTCAGCATTGATAACGCATTTTGCAAATATCTTCAGAACCTAGTACTTATTATCAGGGGAGGCCACCTGATAATAAGTACTAGGTTCTGAAGATATTGTTTTTAGTGCTTTGCTATATTGCTTTGATAGTGCGCCCCTTGCGCTTAACTCATTCACTGCCAGGAACATGCCTAGCGGGCGCTCTGCTCGTAGACGCGTAGCCGATTCCATGCATTTCCCCGTATTTTAGAGGAAAGTGCATAGAGTGCTACGAAAAACTAAGCAGCGAATGTGGTAAATGAAAGAAAAACAGAATAAGAATAAGGATAAATTTTATTTCAGAAAACACATAAATAAACAAAACATTGTGGTATATCCGGCAGACCCCCAACTTGGCTGAGCCTGTATCTCGGGGCCTTGGAGTGCTCTATTGTTATATCTATAGTATTTTAAATAATTACGTAAAACAAAGAGTAGGCAACTACTTGAAATAATTCACATCTTGCACAAACTAGTTATTAATAACAGAAACAGGTGTGTGTGTCTGTGTGAGTGTGTCTGTGTGTATGTCACATGGACTGGCGCAAAGAAGAGCTTCTGTGTCGCGGTAGGACTGGGACACAAGGCATTTTTTCAGAAACACCTTAACCTTTCCCGATGTGTAATGCTGTATGCTATGTATTTTGCAAATGTTGTTGTAAACGCGTAGATGCATGTAAGCAGGGGATCGCTTTGCGAATGTGGATCTGGTGTGTGGAAGAGGAACTCTTAAAATACGTTTGTACAGCAGGCCCCTATTTCACAATCGTGACAAATGTCGGGTGACAATGACAATTTCACGTACATTGCGTGCCCAGTATAAAGTAAGAAAATGTATCCAGCTTGCGGGGATCGCAGTTAACATAAAATTATCATTATCACCTGACAATTGTCACGATTGTGAAATAGGGTCCAGGTGAGTGTAAGTTGTCAATTTTCTAACATCGCCGTAAGCTCGTGTAGCCGCATTTAAAATGAATAATCTCCTCACACTCAAGATTTTCGACTCCTTGTATAGAGAGTCCGTAGGATGTAGGAACGGTTTTGCAGAAAAATATTGCTTTTGGCAGAAATCTTGTTTCGGCCGGATATTAATTTTAAGCACATCGTTTTAAAACGGTTGGACGGAATTCAACAATTTTTTGTACACAATTGGAGGGCTAGTGTTTAGTTAGCTGGCTATGATATTGTCGCCCTAGCAAATGAAGTTCAGAAGTCCTTTTAATAAATAAAATAAAAACAAATGTTATTTTTAATAGACGTTTATTACATGTCTCCGAATCCGTAATAGGTATGTTACATAAAATGTCTCCACCAAATTGATTTCAAAGTAAACTCAATTTAGAACGATTTAAAAAATATATCGAGTAACATTCGTCTATGAACTTTTGTATTGTAGCCGAGCGAGTTAAGTGCAGTTGGACTTGAGGTAATTGCCCCTTGCCACCATGATCATTGATCAATTGTTAATAAATATAAATATATGGGAAAAATGTTACATAATTTGAACTAGACCAAAATTAAGATCAAATTAGAATGTACTGCGACGACTAGATACTGAGATACTCGTATAACTTAAATTCATAGTTCGGGACACTGCCATGTTCTGCGAGCGACGGGGGGAAAGATAGCGGGGGCGAGTAAGAAGTGTGCGCGTGCCCCGCCTCGTGTTGTTTTCATACCCGCCTCTGCTGTCTTTTCCCCCCGTCGCCCACGGACGATGGGAGTATTACGAACGAAGTTGCCGGCCTTATACTACAAAGCAAGTTATCATTAAATTAGGCTAGTGCATTCTTTACAGCTGCACTCAACTCGTGCGGTAAGAACCATACAATTGTTACGACTCCAGAAACTTCTACCACTGAGAAAACTGTCATATGCTGTTTATCAGGTAACAGAAGTCAATAAACTGCTTATAACATTTACATTGTGGCAATTAATTTACGCCACAAAAACATACAATACAAATGAAAAAGTTAGCTATCAATAATTTAACTACTATTTATATTACATACAGTTCTTACAAAAACAAGGCATTAACATTTTCACATAAACTGACTCTTTATATACAAGCAGTAAGCGTCTACCTCAGACACCTATCCCACCGCCGACAAGAAACAACTAGTTATCAATTGTTTCCCTGCTCAAAAAACGTTCAATAGATATAGATTGTGTCAATAAAAGAGATAAGGTATATGGTCCAGTGTCCGTCACAGTCCCATTAGTTGGCACTGTTAACCTTCATCATCAACTTATACCGGGTGTAATCGTTAAGTGTGACATGGCTTTTATTCCGTAACTATTATAGATATCAAAAAATAAATAAACTGATATCGAAAGTACGTTGCCTAATGCTGGGTCAGATAGCGGACGTAAAAAGACCTGTTGGGCGTCCAACTCTGAGGTTTAAAGACTCCTGCAACATGAATAGTTTTGGTATTCGCACGGACGGTTGGGAGAGACGTGCCGAGATGAGACCTGAATGGCGTCACGACATTAAAGTTGGAACATCAAAACATGACGATGAATGGCTGGAAAACCTCAAGCAGAAGAGTCTTCGTCGTGCTTTACCACCTCCTGCGGACTCGCGTTTTATGTGAGATCGATGTGGCAAGAAATGCCACGCTGTTATAGGACTCTATAGCCATCAACGGCGAAGCGGAAACCCGTAAACCCACAAGTGCCGCAACAAACATCTACAATAGATGCTGTGGCCAATGATGATGATGATGATGACTTCTCGTTTGATTTTTAAAAAGTTGTTAATGTAATTTTACTCATTAGATAACGTACTTTCGATATTATGTTAAAGTACTTAACGATTACGATTACACCCGGTATAAGTCCCACTGCTGGGCACAGGTCTCCTTCACGGGTGACAGGGAATGGGCTGTAGTCTCGACGCTGCACAATGGTAGACTAAGTATGGGCGCGCGGAAAAAACAACGTGCAGCCATTTGTTTTTGATATTAATCAAGTTTCTGCTAATTTAAGATAAGATTGTGTACTAAATATCATTTGTCATTAGTGTATGATGCATTTAAATAATGTATTATGGTATCACTATAGTTAAATCGTGGATTTTCCAAGGTGAATACAGCGTGAAAATGTGTGTGAAAATAAATGTGGCATATAATTGATTGAGATACAAAAATATTAATTTTAATTACTTTTTATTAATTTATAGTATACATTTTAAATGCACAAAATACAATAAAAATTTACAAAATAACATTAACGATTTACCTTAAATACTATCGCTTTGCGTGTTTTTGGGTCGTCGTAGCAGTGTAAGAGCTATCCGTCAAACCAAGTCACCATTTAACCGCGTCTTTCTGTTATCGCTGGAGACTCATTTGACACATTCACCAGGGACCCGCTAGATGGGTGCTTTGCTCGTAATATATTTTCGCTACAATACATATTTTCTCATGTTATCGGCTACGCTACGCAGCGCATCGAATTACTCATATTTATTTCCAAATAGTTTGTGAGATTTGTCACGACCATGTGCAAAATTTTACGGGTTTCCAGGAAGTTGAAGATCCTAATAATTATTTATATAGAAGCTGTATTGTCAAGCTTTCGGTTTGTATATGAAATAAAGAAAGATTAAGTAGTAGCTGCGTTAACTTTTGCACACGGTTATGACATGTTACACTAACATTTGAAAGTGACCTATTTATGACGGTTGGCAACAATTTTACTGAGACGTGATCAATTTCTCGTAATGCCTATTGCACAATTTGCAGGTTTTTGTGTAGAAGAGACATCTGTTTAGCGATAAGACGGCCTATTTTATTGTGTTTTGTTAACGCATTATTTGTAAATCGCTTTATGATCGCTGCAATAAAGCGTATTAGCATGGTATTGTTCTTGAGAGAGAAAATAGCTAATAGCCATTCGTTTCGTCGTCAGGCGACAGGAAAGGTATTTATACGAATAGATTCTATAACAAATTCTATCTTATATACAGACTCAAACATTTACAGATAGACGAACAGTATTTACAATATTATTGTTAAGATTATGTAACAACAAATGCCTTGCTGCTTTATATCGTCAATTATCGCATTGCTTTACACTTGCGGTTTAATTAACATAGTTTTCTAAGGAACGTCTGATGTGTTGTGTCGTGTTGCGTCAGAACAGTTTTCAGTTTTATATATTTTATATGGTTACGTTCACATTTTTCTGATGCAAAATGATGATACATTTTATTTTTGTGATTGATGATACATTAACCATGGTTTTTATTCTAAAGCGGAAAACAAGTATAACGGTAATTTCAGCGGTTTTACCTTGTTTTATCGAAAAATGTTTAGTCCAATACTTCATTTCGTCGACATATAATTTCATAGAAAGCATTTTTCTCTGAAACCGTTGTTAACCTGGGATTATTATAAAACAAACCTAACCTAACCCTTCTACATGATGATATTTTAAAAAAATAAATTAAAAAAATAGGGTTTCAGGGGGAAAGTTATTGATGAAATGAAAATTCTATGAAATAAAGAATCTAGAATTCTTTATTTCATAGAATTTTCATTTCATTTGTCTATGAAATTGAAGGACACCGATTCACATTTACTTGGGGTCGGCGCAGCATGTTGACTTGAAAATATGTATTCGTGTGAAATTAATGGTTGTATTTACTGAACGACTATAAATCATAAATTCGTTCCTTAGAATACCATGCCTTTACACTGTGAACGTGCACTAATTTTGTACGTAAATGCAACCGTAGGTATTTAGGTTCCGTCTTTTCAATTATTGTATCTGGTATTAAAATTATAGATGCTCAAAGATTTGGAAGAAGGACAGTGATTGTATATTACTAATTACAAGATGTAAGTAATACAATTTGTGGCGAGAAGCCTGCATATTGTTTATTGACAAACATCTTAGATTAAAAACGTAACGAAGATAAGCGTGACAGAAAATTATAATGACACGAGATTATCCAAGAAAAATATAAGAATTATAATAGTGATTTATTCGAAAAATTATTGTTTTCCCATTATTTCATAATCATAGTTTTGATAAAATAAGTACATAGATCAGCACAAAGTAGAACTTCGTATGCCAGACTTTTTAGGTTGAACGACACCGGATCCCGGTACCACCTTTAAAATACAGGTATTTTAGAAGTCTTAGTTACAGAGCGTGGTTAATCAATGAGAGTTGTTTCTCATTATGACATATTCTTATAGTTAGATAAAGATGCCACAGGAAATGAGCGCAGAGGAGGGTTCCCAATACCGGTATTTTTAGAATAGATGATATCGGGATCCCGGTACTGTAGTAAAGATACTGGTATTATTAGCCCGGCGGTAAATACCGGTATTATCAGTCACTGTGCGTAGTCATAGTCATAGTTACAATATTAGATCACCGCAGAGTAGCACTTCCAATACCGGAATATTTCTGATGATACCGGGATCCTGGTACCGTACGAAAAGATACCGGTATTGTTAGTTACTGCGCGTAGTCGCAGCTGTAGTCAGAGCTCGTGCAGACTCGCGTCGGTGTCGCTCTCCGCGCCCCCCAGGAGCAGTGTGGACTCGCAAGGCGTGGCCTCAGGGTTGCCCGGGGGCGGGTCGCCCTTCAATAGTCACAGCTCGATTGCAGCCGCACCCTTCCAGGTCACTCCTGCGCGGAGCAGGTGGTACAGCCGGAGGACGCACCAGATGCATAAACACTGCACAGACATAAACAATATATTTACTGGGTGTCCCATGACTATGCAATGCATTTTTGCTTACAATTAATTTGATTTAGCAAATGCTCAAAATATGTCCTGGTTCTGTTGTATACAAATTCTTATTTGTTTTACTATTTCACTCCCTGACGATTTTTTATATCTTTGCATGGTGAATATTTAAAATAGTACGTTTGGCTTCAGTTTTTAACTCCTGTACATTTTCATACTGCTTCTTGTAAACTAAGTCTTTTACATAACCCCATAAAAAAAGATGTTCCTGAAATTGAAAATGTAAAATTTCTTTGCCTTTCTTTTATTTAGGAAGCTATATAACTTGGAAGAAAAGATTTCTTCCGATTGAGCCTTTTGATCGATGTCGTAAAATTACGGGTGTTTTCTTGTTACTATTTAGCGGGCTCGATTGCCGGTTCAGACAGGCAATTATTCCAAAATCTTTGAATGCAGTTCAAATTGTTTTTAAAATCAAAATGAAGTCTCCTTTCAGTAAAATTGTCTATCTACAATATATAAGATACTTTCCCTCCATGTGGCATGGTCTTGGGGCATCCTAAATATATCAGGGAAGATAACGTACTGGTAGATCAATCTAAGCGCCGGGCAATACTTGTTGACATCAATATTCCACTTTACGAGAGCCTCGTGAAGGCCGAGAAGGGCAAACTCAGCAAGTACATACTTTGACTTGGCTCATGAGGTGACCACCATGTGAGGTGAGGTGAGCTATTATAGTCCCGATAGTTATACCGGTGATCAGACCTTATAGCGAACAATCAAAATCAATCAAAGCCTCTAGAAACTCTCGCTAGATAGCTAGATCAAGGGTTAGTATGGTAGTTATATCGATGGCAGTAGTCCTGGATATGGCGCGCATCGTGATTAAATTAGTTTCTCTATAAGAAAATTTAATACAAAAACAGATAAACTAACGGCTTTTGTTAAAGTTAACGCGGCAATACAATTTAATGTACTTTTTTAAAAAAGAGTCTTTACATATTCCTTTATCATTATAATTATAATGTATAAATCATTATAATGGTAAAAAAGGAACCCTTATGGTGCGACTCTGTCTGTCTGTCCGACTATGTAAGTGCCATATCTCAAAAAGTATTTAAATAATTATTGAAAAATAAATTTATATTTTCTAAAAAAACGACTAATATTGGGGGTGGGGGGGGAGGGGATTAAGGAAAATGGGTAAAAAAAACACACCCCCTCTTTATCCCCGAAGTTTACCGTTGGAGCTACACGTGCGTTGCTGGCCTTTGAGAGTACGCTCTTTTCTTGAAGGCTTGAAGTTCGCATCGGTCCGTTGACCTTGGTGATTATGTTTTGAGCTTTATAGCTACCTTTCTGCATATTTTAATTTGTAACACAGATTTTACTGAGCTTTCTTTTATTAATGAACGGGACCCATTTTGTTGCCTGCCAGCTTTTACCATTTTCGTAAAATATGGACATCGTATTTTTATTCAAAGAAAGCTTGAAATCTTTTTAATCAAATCGACTTTGTTCTTTTATTTCTCTTCCATTTTAAGTATTTTGTTACGTAAGTTACGTGTTGTGTAAGTTTTAGTTGAAAATGGATTTTTTAATATATACTTCTATTGTCGTCAGATTTTCAAATACACATAAAATTTCATTACAGTCGATTCACAGAGTATTGGTAAAAATGGACTGACAGTGCAGACTAATAATTGATAAATATAACAAAATTTTCTGGTACACAATTTACTTTCATTTCTTTAAATAATTTTACTATATTTTGAACTTTTATAAGTGTCATGTACTTGTATTTGGAAGAAATTTGAATTGGTTTGATAAATAAAACTCAACTAAACTAAACTTGAAAGGTCCGACCGCGGCACCCCTTAAACATGGAGACGTAATAGTAAATACAGTGATGTGTGTTATTATCACTTTAGCGACAGCGAACCTGCTAGGTGGGCGCTCTGCTTGTAGTAAGTTTTCGCTGCATACGCATTTTTCCATGTTTTCGCACGCGCATAGCGCTAAGAAAAGTTCGGTCGTGAAAGTGTCTAACGCACACTTATTCATACAGAAGCTTAACGCTGCATATACGCGATGATGTATCTCATGTATCACGTCTTCTACGTACATTTAGTTGCGTAAACGTAGCGTCAGTGTTTTTAGCTCCTGTTTTTCTAAACAGGAGCTAAAAATACTGACGCTCGGTTTGCGTAAATATCGTGACGCATAAGACACGTCATTGCGTTTAAGGTTCGTATTTAAAGCAGTGCGGCCTTTAATATTTTCACGACTACGAACCCGCTAAGTGGGTGCTGTGATCGTGGCAAGTCGCTACATACGCATATTCCCACGTTATTGGCTACGCGTGTAGCGCTACAAAAATCTTGATCTTTAACGTGTTAAGGATTTTTCTATAGTAGGCTACGAGAGACGCGCTTCGAAAATCTTGACAGTGTTTAGGTAAATAAAAGCCTATTATAAAAGTATGTAACTACAGAAAATTTGTTTGAAACTTACGTTTAATAGTATTCTTGGTATTAAAAATGATATCTCCGCCTTGCAGATTGCGTCGAATTGCTGAAACAAAAGAATAAGTTTAGACATTTTACAGCAAAGTAGCTATGATCGGTGGAAATACAACAGACAGATAAAAACTTTAAGCTTTTATTCGTAGCTCTTTGTGTCTGGGATGAAAAATAACTAATTGTGCCGTATAATAACCACCTAGCGATACAGATATTGATTATCTCTAACATCTATACTATTATAAAGTTGTGAAAATGAAATGTCTGTACATTGAAGATATTTAAAAAAAGTGAAACGGACTATTTGAAGGTCGCTGCATCATCTTATTTTATGTGCGTCGTTCGGGCTTCATCACTTCATAACGGCTGATAGATTTCAACCATTTTTGGTCCACGGGTAACACGGATAGCTGGCCGTGCGCAAATGGATAACCATCTACGCATCGCCAGAATACCTACTTTTTACCCAACTACACTGAAGAGAAAAAAGGGTTATGCTTTTTTCTCGTCTGCTGACAAAGTCGCGGGTGTCTTCTAGTATTAAAATAAATCGAGTCAAGCCTTAAACTATGCTTATACCAAGAGTGCATGATGAAAATTTACTATGCACTTATTGTAATACATATATCTTCAAGTAATTCTCGTAACACATGGGCACCCTACCATATGTAATCGCACACATACACGACAATAAAATTAAGAGTCATTTAAATAAAACAATTTAACGGATTATAGTATATTATCTCATTTGAGTTACCGAAGTTTCGGAAGCTTTTCAGCCTTCCATGTCATGTCATTTTCTCAGTCAACCCGTGACCATGGAAAGCTGAAAAGCTTCCAAAACGTCGGGATCTCAAAGGAGATAATAGATGCGATAAAGTCCGTTCAATTGTTTTATTGAAGTGAGTAATAATCGCGGAAACAAAAAAATAATAATTCAAGCTAACAGTGACAGAAAAAACTAAATGGGTCCCGAACGGCTCCCAATCGTAAATTTTACTTTTAAAGAAGTTTTTTATTAAAAAAAATACAACTTCGTTATAATTTGTAGTACTTGTACACTATTTAAGACATTCTGACACTTGGCCCAACATACCCCGGAGGGAATAATATTCTGAATTACTTAATGGAAATAGAGGAAAAACAGACGACTATAAAATTCAAACTTGGGTCTTGAGTTTATTTTCGTAAATAAGTACGGTATCGTTTTCTATTTAGGTGAGTTCGTAAAAATCGTATAAATATTTTTTACAAGACCCACGATTAAATCCCGGGGTTATATCCGTTACTATTATGAATGAAATAAGTTGTAAAAACAGACTTTTAGAAGAATATTTGGAGGTCACTGAGTCAATTTTTTTATACGTTTCTGTATGTATGAATATTAGTCTCTTTGACAAAACGGCTAGCCAGATTTCAACACTTCTTGATGCAGAACCAGCTTGAAATTAGAAGATACTAACTTGATTACGCTAAAGCACAAAAAGAGAGATATGATTTTATTCTCTACCACAAACAAAATTACGGGCACGTTCTTGTTATACATATTAATCGTGTATGTAGTACAGATATAGAAAATACCACTTTCAATCGATTTTATAAATCATATGTGTGCTGTATCCATATTTGCCGTGCTGAGGTTACTGATGTAATCGATGATTATTCGTAAGGCTGTTCGTTTATACACTTTCTCCGAATCAACATATTTATTTGCGAATACATTAACATATAACGGTTATCTGTTATATTTTGATGTAAAATAAATCGTTTGCAGGCATATTGAAGATACTTAAAACAAAATAGCGAAACGAGTCATGTGTAGGTTATTGAATCGAACAATATTTTATTTTTATTTTTTTGCGTCTTGTGTATTTCCAGCTTCATCACGTCAAGATAACTGAATGGATGTTGGTCCGGTATCTGGTCATTCACAGATGTTTATAAATACTTTACGTCACACCTGGCCAAAAAGTGGGTTATATATACCGCACACTTCGCGTACGGTAAAACTCGCATTATGGCCAGGTGAAGACGTAAAATTATATAGTCACCACGGGCAGTAAAAAAGATCGCATATTTACAACCCTCGCTTGCGGCTCGGGTCAGAAATACCTGCGATTTCGGGCTTTCTTTCTTTTACAGCCCTTGGTAAGTAATGTACTATATTATTTAACTCTCTGTTTTGGCGCTACAATCTAGTCAGAGTCGGCGTGGTCGCTACTTCAAGGCTTGTGGCGTGCTTTAAAATGCGATGCCACTCGTTGCGAGCTGCCGCTCATCTTGTGCATTCACGCAGGGTACCGTCGACAGCATGCCTGACTTGGTCTGTCCACCTCAGCGGTGATCTACCGTGTGGTCTAGTAGTGCCTTCATCTTTTCCCTGAACTACTAGACCTCCTATGGAGTCGCCTCCGCGTCGCGATACATGTCCAAAGAAAATGAGAATGCGTGCTTGTACAATTTTAGCCATCATCATTTCAGCCATAGGACGTCCACTGCTGGACACCGGCCTCTACATAGATTTCCACATGGGTTGGATAGAGCATCCAGCGGGTCCCCACAACCCTAATCAGGTCGTCCAACCACCTTTGCGGATGGCCTTCCCATGCTGCGATTGCCGGTACGCGGCCTCCACTCGAGAACTTTTCTGCCCCAACGGCCATCGGTTTTTCGAACTATATGCCCTGCCAATTGCCACTTCAGTTTGCTTACCCTGTTTGATATGTCGGTTAACTTGGTTCGTCTACGAATCTCCTCATTTCTGATTCGATCTCGTAGAGAGATCCCAAGCATAGCCTTTTCTATAGTTCAATGTTAGTATGCTTAAGAAAAAATAGGGTTATGTATTTTTTCCTCCAGTAACGAATTTTTTGCAAACACTATTGCTACTACTACTTACTGGGCGATAACGTTTGGCTCGTACCAAGTGTACACATAAGAATATGGAACATAAAAATATGTTATCAGCAGTGAAAGTGTATATGAATTCTCGCTGTCAATAATTTGGCGACGTAGAAATTTCGTAGCACCTCGACGACGCAGGCTACACGTGCTATACGTCTCACGAAGCCTCTACCACAGCGGGTAATCTTCTTATAACAAAACGCGTACGTTAGCGCCATGTTGTTTTTAATGTTGACTGACGTTTTTCTCTGCTGTGATTAGCTGTTGGGTTGTCAATACACTCGTCTTGTCATCTATATATTATTTGTCGAAATTCATTCTGTCACTGTCACAGTAATGTATTATCGAGTGATGTCCTTGTGTTTATCCTGTCTTGCTTTTTGCAAAATGTTTTAACAGTGCTGTGTTTAATATTTTCTTCTGTTTCCGCGATTATTACTCATTGAAATAAAACACGTGTCCATGGAAAGCTGGAAAGCTACCGAAACGTCGGGAACTAAAATGAGATAATATACGCGATGTAATCCGTTAAATTGTTTTATTTCAGTGCTGTGTTTGTAGAACTTAGTGGTTGAAGTGTTTAAATCGTGATGATCTTGCAAAATTATCGCCCGCAGACTAGATGTCCAAGAATGAATTTTGTTTATTTGACTGTGCCGAGCAAAAAAACAATTCTCAGTCATTTCTTTGCTCTGACTATCTGATTCACCATTATGAATTGGTGCAACACAACCAACAAAATATTAAAGGGCACAGGCGTATTACTTGCAATACAGAAGAAAGCTAACGACAAATTTAAAAAGAAATTGAAAAATAAATCTTTTAACAAATAATGTATGTTTTATTTTTTTGCCACTGAGGTATAATTCTCAGCATATAATTTGATCACGTAAATACAATTACTGAAGTTACGTGTTCAAATTTACGTGCCGGGAACTATTCATTCTAAATATTAGACCTCATTCAATGAACCTAGACCACTTTGGCTGAATACGTTACGATCCCTTGCCATAATGCAATCTCGAATAGAAAAAAAATGAACGTCAGTCAACACTAATCGTACAGATTAAATATAGTTGCCTAGTGCAAATAATATTTGTTTCTGAGTTGGCAGTCTGATACGTAGTATCTCTTATTAGTTTGTGGCCTCTACGACGTGACTGACAGGTAAAAACTTCACTAAACCCACAAATTAACTTCCAGAAAGGAGATTTTGATTAAGTTTCGTTTGAATTAAATCAGTTCCCTTATTTCACCGTGCAATGCAATAATGCAATAGTTTATTTTTATTTCTGCTGTTAAACGTAGTAACAGAGCTGAAGTTTTGCATAGAGCTGGAAATATTTATATTCCGACAAACCCCAAAATATACACATGTAATTTAGACTACAATGGGGAACATTAAGTTTCTCAGATTTTATTATCCGTATTTTATAGTATAGTAGTTCTTTGAATCAGAATTTAAAAATATCTTCTTTTTTTATCGAATTTATTTTTGGGTGTCATTTTTACAGTTCTCTCGTAAGAATATTTTTTTATATTGATTAGTAAATCAAAAAGAGGTAAGTCCTCCCGTGACCATGGAAAGCTGGAAAGCTTCCGAAACGTCGGGAACTAAAATGAGATAATATACGCGATATAATCCGTTAAATTGTTTTATTTCAAAACAAAAAAAGTTAGCTGTCAATGTCATGTTTTTGTATTTTATTTCTTCTACTAATCTATGTAGACCACAGTTACACATATTTCCTCGAGGGAACTGTACATGTCACGACGAATGTTAAAAAAAAATCTAAATAAGTTGTGTAGATATTTTTGTAAATTCTGAGTTTACATAACGTATACCATCGAAAAAAAATGCAGTACTCTGAAAAACTTTATGTTCCCTGTGTAATTATAGATGAAAAGTCTTACATTATAAACAAAATAATTATCAGTAAAGTGCGAGTCGCGCACGATTGATTTCGTAACACCCCAAGAAGGACAAAAGCAAAGCAAAGCTGTATAAGCTCTTATACAGCTTTTACACAGTCAATTTGAGCGTTATAAGGGCTGTATATAAGCTCTAATACAGCTTCTCTGTTAGTTAGCCTTGTGACAGACAAAAATACAGGTAGTGGAGGCTTAGTAATAGGTTTCCTTTTGTACCTTTGGCTAAGAAACCCTAGGAACAATAATTTGTTCCTAGGGTTTCTGAACGAAACTTGCCGTTAAAATGCTTGTAGGTATATTTTCCTCTGTCAAAGTTACAATTTGTACAAACTACCCACTTTGAAAAAACACAAATAAAGGTGTACATACATGCCAGACGGGCGTAATATGTAAAGACAGTTAGTTACACGTGTGCCAGAAGGGCTTAATTATTTTATTTTAATAATTTACCAAGCCGCATTTCACAAATGAGGCGTACTGAGGAGAAAAGAAATGCTGCAAGGAAAACTCCCAGATTACCTCATTACTAATTATAACATTTTAATGCCTACAAGCATTTTAATGACAAGTTTGACTTAGTTAAAATACTTGTAGGCTTACAAGCATTTTAACGATAAGTTTGGCTCAGTTGGTTGCACAGCGGCCTACGAAGCTGGTGGTCCCGGGTTCGAATCCCAGCGTGTTTGTTAGTATGATGACCACGAATGTTTGTTTTTGGGTCATGGATGTTTTTTGTGTTTAAGTATTCTTATATATTTATGTATTTGTATATCGTCACCTGGTACCCATAGTAGGTACAAGATTTGCTTAATTTGGGACTAGGTCGATTTGATAAGATCGCCCCTGATAGTTATTTTTACCTACTTGTCCATGTTTCATTACTTCGCTTATTATTATTATAATACTACCAATCGGAAATCACTTTAATTAATGGCAAAGTACTGGCCGAAATTATCGACACAAAAGATGTTTAAGCTGTTGTTGTAGCCTCAAGGGCGGGGAATCGTTAATCGATACTCGGGCAGCGAGGATTTATGACACATCGTGATTTTCCCATCACTATAATTATAGCTGTAAACACGTTTACTGTCTACAGAAATTAATATTTAATTATTAGCCTGTTGAAGTGTCCCATTGCTAGACAAAGGCCTCCTCTCTCGCTCCGCTATGCATCTCTATTTAGCGCATACTCCCGCCATCTCTTTTTCGGTCTGCCTCAGTTCCGGTAGTCATATTGGGGGATCCGAAAGGATCCCTTTGGATTACCTTGGCCTAATCTTCTAGTTTCATTCGGCTGACATGCCCAGTCTAATCCCATTTGAGTCTGGCGGATCTTACACCCACGTCTGCGATACCGTTTCTGGGAGTCAGTAATAAATTAATTATAGTAATAAAATAATATAGCTATCAAAAGCGTGGCGTCAGGAAAATTACAAGGAAAGCCAAAGCGTATTCATTTTTCTCATATTTAAAGAAAAAGGTAGTTTTAAGCCTTTTCTTGGGCAACCCGGTGGGAATTGACTGATATGGGCGCCACGTCACTGATAGCTATGGACACTCTCAATCAAGTCACTTCCCGAAACAGCAAAATTCAAATTAGTACGTCCTTTTAAGAATGATTTGACAATATTTCAAGTCCATCTGCGCATCGTGTATAGGGAATGCGACTTTTACATTGTGGAAGCATCGACTCCTGGCAAGCTGTAGCGTGACGCATATAATTATAACGTAGCACCAAGATAGGGCCTTGTTGACACGAAAATAAACATATGCCAAATCATTATAAGTAAAATACCTTTGACGCGGTCGATATGTTTACTCGTATAGCGTTATAGCGTATAGTTATAGCGAAAAATCATCAACAAACATAGTTATAGCGCAGTCAAGAATGTCGATTTAAGCTTTTACTAATGATTCGTGCTATACGCGGGTTCGTTCGTCTGTAACTTAATAGCTACGCACTTGCCGGTGGAGTAATCGCCGCTCTTTATCTCATGTTAGCCTTTTGGTCTCCTGATACGACTCAGTGCCCACTTTCTCTTTTACGCAACTTCCTCAGCGCAGAAAAAAAAAACACATTTTTTTTCAACGTAGTCGGGTATCCAAAAGTAGTTGAAATCAAAACAGACTAACGACTAAACCACATAAAAATATACAAAAAATCCAAAAAAAAATAATTCATTTTTTAATTATATCTCTTTTGAAAATTTGTCCTCCTTTGCATTTCTTCTGTTAACTTTAACTTCCAGAATGTTTACAAAGAAAGCAACAGGTCGCGTTAAGTGAACTAAACATAAATAAATTAAGTTTAAACAACTTTCAACAAACACTCTGCATCAAGTTCTAAATCAAGATTTTAAATATTTCAAACTTTATTCAATCTGCAACTTCAACTAAAAGAAATCCATACTATTTGATAAACATTAAATCATCTATTTTCATTAATGGTAAAATTGTTAGAATGCAGAATAATTCAAATAATAGCAATGATAACAAACAACGTCGAATATCTACTTTCATATTCCGAATCGCTAAAAGCGAATAGCTAAGTTTGATATTGCGAAAATTAGAACGTTAACTATTGCAAACTTAATTACTGGGTAACTGTGAGCTATGTTTCCACATCTAAAATTACGAGTATTATTCACATAAAATTGCCAAATGTAATCGCATGGTATCTAAGTAAATATCATTTAACGGTGTTTAAGTATGGACTGCCTGTAGGTAAAAATACTCGCATATGTCCTAAACTACCTTGTTAATCAGTGTTAAATTTAGGTACCCTCAAATATTTTCTGCTAGCGTTTCACCAAATATGGTTATTATTTTAGCCGGTTAATAGTAAAAATATAACGTGCAGTGAATATATAATTATTTAAATCATCATCAGAAACTTAAGAGCTGTTGTCGGTGGAGCAGCTTCCATGTTCTTTTTTATCTTTAGCTTTCGTTTTGATGACCTGATACGACACGCCGTCTACTTTCTCCTTGATTTTATCTATATAACATCTCCTAGGTCTTTCTATCTTCCTCCTTCCCTCAATATTTTCTACTATAATGATTTTTATGTAATCATTGTGTCGTAGTAAGTATCAAAACATCTTTCCCCTTCTGTTTTAAATGGTTTCTAATAACGACCTTTTCTCTTCTACTCTTTAAAGCACTTTCTCATTCGTATATTTTTTCGTCTAGCTTATTCCTTTTCAGCCTATTCGTCTCCAGCGTTACTTTCAAATGCTTCCAACCGTTCCTTATAACGCTGTCATTGTCCACGTTTTGCCTCCATATAGAGATATACTGCAGATTTATTAAAATACAGGTACTAAAAAAAAGTATATCACTCAGATCTCTCTTCTCTTCTTATGCGTATGCTCTTGGCAGAGCAGTCGTGGTCACTCGTGCGGTTTGGTGGTAGCGCGTTGTACAAACTTCCTCTAATTCCTTGTGGCTTGAGCTCTAAGAGCGCGTTCGTTAAGGAAAGCACTCGTCAGCGTCTTTATCTGGTCAGTCCATCGCATAGGCGAACGGTCTCGAGATCTAGAGCCGTTGACTCTGCCCTGCACGACCAGTATCTCCACAGATTCTGGTCCTCTGCGGGCCACGTGTCCGAAGTAGGTGAGGATTTTTCTTTGTACGATAGCAGATAGTTTTTCTTTGATCTGGAAAGGATAGAGACATTGGTGCGGTGTTGGGTCCAGGATATTCGGAGCATTCTCCTCCAACGTCACATTTCCAAAGCATCTATCCGCTGTCGTTCTCTCTCCTTTACTGTCCACGTCTCCGCCGCATAAAGGAAAATTGGAAATATCAAAGATTTTTTCAGAGATTTCATAGATAAGAGGTCTTAAAGGTTTTTAAATGGTTTAGCATCCTATACATAGGAAAATTGAAATCTGAATGAATTGTTGTGTGGGTTTTTTTTTGCACCGTAAAGAAGAAAAAAAGACATTACCCGCTATCTTTCTTCAGCGTAGTCAAGTAAAGAGTGTCCTTTTACCATCTGTGGATCCGTTTAGCCGTTTTGACGTAATCAAGCGACATACAAACATACAAAAAATAAAACAAAACTTTCAGTTACCTTCATTAACATTTATGTTTTTACAATTTTTTATTTTTATAATTTTATAATAGTATAAATATAAGTATCATAATTTGTCCACATAAACATTTCGACTTTTAACCTCAATAAGTAATAATCGCCGAAATAGAATAAATTCAAATTATATTTAAATTCTTTAATTCAAGTGTACTTTAAGCACCTAGACAATCAACAGGTACACATTGTATGTCATTTATTCGTCTGTTACACTACATTATTAAGTAGCTATAGTCAATAATACGCATACTTTATGAGAACCGTATATACGTTAGTATCGTCTGATAAATCGAGAAAAGATTTTGTATGAAACAGTCATTCGTCTTTTTATCTCGACAGCGAACAAGGCGACGCCCTCGTTTTTGCCTTGAGACATCGAATCCAATCCTTATTACTCCTATTTTACTTAAGATTTATGGGCACCCTACTCGTGCAGGGCGTGGCATGCAGACGGGCTTGTCTATGCTAATACGGACAATTTGTCTTTTGTTAACTGGAACAGCTGAAAGGACGCCACGGGCAGTGCAATGACAATTGAATTTAGAGGCTACTTGAAGAAGGACGCACAAATACTTAGAAACGGCAATCAAAATTTTCTTGTTTACTTACTGACTACCTAAGATGGCCGACCTCTGTTTTTTTATGCACCCTATGATATGGGTAACAAATGAAACGGTTTGCCGAAAATACGAAAAATTATGATTGTTGTTAAATAAAACGTTAGTTGTTAATTATTACTTGTTTTAATTTATTTTCGATATATATGAATATATTTATACCATAGCAGTATGTATACAAAATTAAGCGTAAATATGACGGGTCTAACGGAATATTTTTTTAAATAAAAATATATATTTTTTAATTTTATTTAATACAAAAATATATTGCGTTTGTTAACTCATTTGAGTTCCCGACGTTTCGGAAGCTTTACAGCTTCCGTGTGCCCGGGGTCGACTGAGAAAAGATGTATTTTTCTCTGTCAAAGTAACAATTAAATTAGGACGTCGGGAACTCACATGAGATAATATACGCGATATAATTCGTTCAAATTGTTTTATTTAAACTAGTAATAATCGCTGAAACAGAAGCAATATTTAGTATTTACCCCTTTTTATTCATTATGTTTGAAGTTCTGCGAGGCGATGGACAAACGTCACTCTCTTGCTATTTGTTCATAATTCTTGCTATTTGTTTATAATTGTTATATCTGCACCTGTATCTGCTGTACTACGTGTTCTTGTTTGTGTTATTGTATAAAATTCACAGTTTCTTGGTCTTATGCTGTAATGCTGTGTAATTTAATTAAATAAATAAATGAATAAATTATGTATATACCTGTCCATTTTATTTTAACAGATAATACGTTGGGTATTCATATATTTGGCCAACATCTCCAGTGAAATCTCGCTGATTCACCCGTCTATCCGCAACCATGGAGCATGAAACTGCGTTGATACGTTGGATAATAAAAGTAAACAAAAAGTATCCCGTTCGACCTGTCTTATTTATGTTCAATAATATAAACCCCGTATCCTATAGAATCTCAATTAAATTCTATCAATGTCTAAACAAAGATCAATATTTTCTCCAGTTTTCAATCCACAAACAGGTACTGTCGACCAAGAAATTGGTCCACTACATTTCGACTCTATTTCATGATCATAAAGGTTCAACAGTGTTAAAACAATTTCTTGGTCGACCGTACCGATAACGTTAAACATTTTTGTGTTTAATGTTAAAAGAAATGTAGGTAACTGATTGGATTTATAATGTAGATGGTCTCCAGAGTAGAAACCAACTTTAAACATCTAAAAAGTAATATAATCTTAATTTAAATTGATCAATGTCTCGTGCATTTTCCAATCCACACACAACACATCATTTTGAACAGAAGGAAACTGATTGGATTTATAATGTAGATGGTCTCTAGAGAATAGCCATGCCCTGGAGTAACTTGCGGTGCCAGTTACTTTCCTTTATAGTTGCTATATCAGAACTTCGCTGAAGGAAATGAGGTCGATTGAACAAGGTCTGCAGTAGTGTTATGTATGTAAATGGGTAATATATAACCATGCAAAGTTCATACAAAATATAGAGACTCATTATATGAATTACTATGTATGTTATGACTATTCCTTCTAATATTCTATTTACCAACTAGTGCTCTATTACTTTAAGAAAAAAAGATAATTAAAATTAGGATTATATATTTATTAATTTATTAATAAAAGGTGCATACAATATTTGCTGTATAAATACAATATATGTCAAGTTATGCAAATTTAAAGTTGACATCGTCAACACATAAAAGATATACAAGATTATAAAATTTTGCACGTGTTAATAGCGAAATACAATAATTGATAATAAGAGAATTTAAAAGATGGCACAAATAACTACTATTATTGTTTATTGCATGTATTCAAAAGTAGATAAAAAAATAATAATAATCACTAATAATTTGTATCTTGTTTCGTCACTGCTGCACTGTTTGATACAAATAACAGCTGTTATTTCTTATTTTACGTATGTCTAGAGTAGTCACGCTCTTAACTTTTATATTGTGTTCAAAGCCATAATATATTTACAAATAAATGGCCTTCTTAAAATAAAGGTATGAAAGTAAGACTTTTAGTTACTTACGAGTTGGTAAGGTGTCATAGTGCCTGATGTGATACGGTTTTTTGTAATTTTCAAAGTGAAGGTTTTAAACAGGCTGATTTTACTTTGCAATTATAATTGAAATTTGTATGAGATATCGAGAGCTACTAAGTGTTTTTTAAAATGTTATAATTAGTAATGAGGTAATCTGGGAGTTTTCCTTGCAGCATTTCTTTTCTCTCCAGTACGCCTCATTTGTGAAATGCGGCTTGGTAAATTATTAAAATAAAATAATTAAGCCCTTCTGGCACACGTGTAACTGTCTTTACATATTAGGCCCGTCTGGCATGTATGTACACCTTTATTTGTGTTTTTTCAAAGTGGGTAGTTTGCACAAATTGTAACTTTGACAGAGGAAAATATATCTTTTCTGCACATAAATATATCCAGCCAAAAACATTCTGTAAAAAACTAGCCAAGTCTCAAGTGAGCTGCTGGTTTATCTATAAAAGTAATGAAATCTAGACAAAGTCGTGCCAAGTCTAAGGTTATTTAATGCGATTTTTTAATTATTATAGTTAATGTTGTGTGACTTGCCCGTTGAAAAAACACAAGGGTACAAAACCAGGTGCTCTATGACACCATTGCACCAATCGTTGACGGTCGGACGTCGGACGGATCCATCGAAACTTGGCTAGTTTTTTACAGAATGTTTTTGGTGGGATTCCACTTCTTTTTGTAGAAACGTGGGTATAACGCTTCGATTTTGGGTATGACATGAAGCGGCCCACCAAGTTGAATATTTTTTGTAATGGCGGTATGTCGATCTCTAATAGTTTGGTTGGGCTCTTGTGTTTTCTAATCAGGGTCACCAGGTACTCCAGATCTTCGATTATCCTAGTTTTATAGTTTTCCCTTTATGTGGCCATTAAACTCTAACTCTGTACCGAATTTCAGCTCTCTGAGTTTATGGGAAGTACTAGTACTCTATTCTGATGATCAGGAGTTAGTGAGTGAGTTCATAAATGCGAAACTTTGTTTTCGCTTAACTTCGGAACTAAATCACCTACAGACTTGAAATTTTGGATTATAGCTTACTGGATGACGAAAATTTCTGCGTTCTGGTCTTATCCAGAGGTTCTCAAATAGGGGTCTGAAAATGCGGCGAAATGGTTCCAGTAAAGGATGGTACGGCAGTGCTTGCTTCGCGCTCGACTTGGCGGGGGCACTGCTGTGCCCCCAGATCTATCTTAATATATCTTTCTCAACCCGTGACCATGGAGAACTGAAAAGCTTCCGAAACGTCGGGAACTCAAATGAGATAATATACGCTATATAATCCGTTAAATTGTTTTATTTAAATACAAAGATAGCTTTAATTTAAAAACCATAACTTGATAACGTAGGTTTTACGTAGTTATCAACTGTTGTACATGAGCTTAAATCCATATCTTATATAGGTATATTAAATGTGGCTTATTGATGCGGAAATGTATGGTGAGTTACGATATTCCGTATTCGAAGGACTCGCAATGTTGAATGAAATTACTCTGTAATATAATCAAGAGGGATAAGTTTTCAGTTTGGTACATTAATGTTGGCAGTTTATGTCAAACACTATGAATATTATAAGCTAAGTTATTTGATATCAGCGTCGCTACTCAAGCTACATATGTGTGATATGTATGACGAATTAGTTCAAAGCTGCTGTAATATACTTAATGTATATGACATATAAGACGTAATAGGTATTTATAGCTCTAATACCTTAAAGATTCTTATTTTTAAATAACAAATTTAATAGATGATCGTTAAAATCGACAGTAAAAATGCCGTTTACGTACTCATATTTATTATTATCATTTGGAAGCTCGTAACTCCAATACTCTATTTGACATGCGCGTAGATAATATTATGCTTAACTCATTGAAATTAAACAATTTTCAGTTTTATTTCAATGAGTAATAATCGCGGAAATAAAAGAAAATATTATTATGCTTAACTTTCTAGTGCTAGGGTAATGCGGTCTAGTAGTATACAATGTACACGTATTTTTGTATTCTGATATGGAGTAATGTTGGCTTTCATATTTCGCATAGCTGCTGGGACATGGACCCTACGAGAAAGTAAGAAAAGAATATCAATGCTCTTGAGATGTGGTGTTGGAGCAGAATGTTCGGTATATATTAGACGGGATTCCAAACTAATGAGTCCTTAGCTATGCATCAAACAGAGACTATCTTCAATTGTACATGCTCGCATCCTCACTTTCTTTGGACATGTATCACAACCCGTAGGCAACTCCATAGAACGCCGAGTAGTGCAAAGTAAAGTTGAAGGCGCTAGACCATGCGCTAGACTACCGCTAGGTGGACAGACCAGCGTCGCACCTGCGGGCGACGGGGGGAAAGAAAGCGGCGAATAGCAAGAAGTGTGCGCGCGGCAGGGTATCGTGCTCCGCCGCGCACTTCATACCCGCCCCCGCGTCGCCTGAAAGTGTCACGAAAAAACTTGTCAAGCTATTGACCACGCGGTAGATCTCCGCTGAGGTGGACGGATCAAGTCAGGCACGCTGCCGACAGTACTGCGTACCTCGAATGCACAAGAAGAGCGGCAGTCTGTGAAGAATGGCATAGCATCGTTAAGCAGGCTACAAACCTTTAACGTGATACGACCACTCTGACAAGAGTGTAGCGCCAAAGAAGAAGGTTATTGTTTGTTATTGTTATTTTTTATTTGTCAATTTTTCCACAAATTGAACTAGTCCCATGGTAAGCTTAATAAAGCTTGTGTTATGAGTGGTAGACGACGATATATTTACTTATATACAGGATGTTTGGTAATATTTTGTGCTATGAGCATCAATATCTGTTCCTGAGTCTTGGACGTTTACAAAGCCGAAAGTAGATGATAGTTTAGGCCATTTAAAACATTTTAAGCCATACATGTCTTAGACAAATATTATAATGTTAATTTTTTTTATTTCAGTTTTAAGACTTTTCTGAGAAAACTTCTACTATTGTTGAAGAAAAACTAATAACATTTGTCTAAGACATGTCTGGCTTAAAATGTTTTAAATCGCCTTAACTATTACCTATTTTCAGCTTTGCATCCTGTTACCAAACATCCTGTATATAGTAAACGGCCAAGACTCAGGAACAGATATCGATGCTCATAACACAAATATTTGCTCTTACCGGGATTTAAACCCAGGACCAGCTTTGCAGGCTAAGAAACTCCAGCTGAGCTAAACCGGTCGTCTTAATTATTTAGTCTCAATTGAATATATTTATTTAAAACTAGAAACACGAATTTCATAGATAACACAACAAAACGGGGTTTAATCGCGTATAAATATCATTTGTTTCATTACCATTGCTAATTCTGCGATGTTTTGCAGAAGTTAATATCTTGAACGAATTTTCGAGTTCCTTCCGAGACTAAAGATGTAAGATACTTGACACCAGAACTTAAATTAAAATAAAAAAAACTTTACCAAAACGGAAGAAAGGTACGTACTTTAAATAATTTGTTGCAACTTTCAATACTTTTATCATAATCTGAATCCAAAACATTTAGGAACGAAATTTGCTTATAAAAAGTTATACCTTTCTACAGTGGCAATGACCACAACTTCGTAATCACTTTGACATTGGTGGGTTCAAAACATTCACAACCTTCAAACACAGACAATTAGTTAATTGGACGTAGTTTGGGACAAAACGCCACAACTGACTAATTATACGGTATTCATACATCTAACACGTTGAATATGTATGTAAAGTTTTTTTAAGGTTCTGTCATGAAAATTTATAAAATGAACCATACAGGATTGATTTAATTCCACTGTGAGTCTATTAATTAACGACTGATAAAAAAGGAGGGTAGTAATAAGTTTGACGTGTGTATCTGTCTAAGGCACCGTAGTAACTCTTAAACGGACTTCATTTTGATTTAGTTTCATCTTGTCTGTCAAAGGTGATTTAATCAAAGCGTTTTAGGTTATGGTGCAAGAAAATCGGGTCAGTTGGTGGAAAGAAAATCAACAGCTTTTTTTCTGATGATGTGTCTTTTATTTTATTTGGGTCATACTCGTTCTAGAATTTAGCCATCTTTCCTGTGGACAACGCAATAGTTAAGGGCTTGAGTACATATAACTGATATTTTTATCGCTTAGATCTAGAATATTCATCAATTTGTACATCGCCTATAGGGCACTAAGAAAAATTAGTATTTAAAGCCCTTAACTTTCGGGTGTCCACAGGAAAGACGCATAACGCTAACTCATACTAAAATATATTTATGACCCATTTGCGTATATAACTCTAAATACAGGGTGGAATATATAGATGGGTCAGTAAGGGCAGTTAGCTACTAGAACTCTAAGCGCGACGGAAAAATGATTCAAAACTTTGTCCTTTAAAAAATACAATACAAGCTTTAAGGCATTCTCTACCAGTAAGTTATTGTATGGCCATTGGTGCAGGATCAATAAAGCCATGGGCAATAAAAAAGAAACAATAACTAATAGCTTGTATAAGACCTACATTAATAATATACATACATAATATACATACACAGATGTTTTTTACATACAAACCTTGTCCTGATAATTACAAACACTACAAATAAAGAAGCCAAATAAGTGCTAACGTTTTAAACTGATGCGCGAACATACAATTCTTCAACTGATTTTTATTTATATAGAAGATACAAGGAGAAGAGTATAGATATACAAAACGTTCCAAATTCTTCGCATTTACGGATTGTGCAGTCAGCAAACAAAACATCTGTTTTGAATACATTTTATTGCAAATTGGTCTTTTTCTGCCCAATTAAGGCAAGAGCATTAACAAAATCGAACAATAAGTGCTTTATGTACTTCTACTACGAAAATATTTTTTCTTATAGTTGACGTATTATTAAAAAAATACTCCCTCTACCTTAGATCATCTATTTAATATTTAAATGCTATTCTTTGACTTTGAGCGTGAAATAAATACAAGTTCACGTTGATGTTAATGGGAGCAGCATTCATGCATATTCATGGCCTGCCTAATGTGGGCCGTTTTATAATTGCAAACTGCTGTTTCACTCCACTTCAGCCACAGGTGCATATATCTTTAATACAGCACCCAAATTAAATTGCTTGATACAGAATTAAAACGACCTATAATGTATCACTATATTCAATATTCATAATCTAGCCCGCGCGGTTATAAACTGAACAATACGGTTCTGTATACAAACCCACGAAGCTTACGAAGCTGGCGGTCCCGGGTTCGAATCCCGGCCAGGGCAAGTGTTTGTGTGATGAGCACGAATGTTTGTTTCTGGGTCTTGAATATTTTCTATGTATTTAAGTATTTTAATTCATCTATTTATCATGTATATCGTCGTCTAGTACCCATAGTACCGAGTGTTTCGTACAAATTTTCACTTACCCTTGGTTTATTACCCGGTACCTGTTGAGTTAAGTTTGCAGCTGATATCTATAGCATTGCATACAAATGAGGTGCAAACTTAACGCAACCAGGTTGTTCAAATAGGTGTTTTGCAAATTAAAAAATAAATTAGCTAGTTAGTGTACCGGATGACCCCACAATTATAGAATTATATAGATTTAATATAGGAAATGAAATATCTAAATAACTTATAAGCTAATAAAAATATAAATTATTCGATAACTTCATTTCATACCTTTCCATCTAACCCCGATGGAAAGCTATGAAATCATTACTTTGACTTAACAGTCAAAGGAATAACTCTTATCTAATCAAATATCAATTGTATAAAGCCCATAAGGCAACAAATTGCAAAGAAAACTGATGTATGTAAACTTTCCATACGAACTACGCAACATTTTGCAACTATTCCCTAACGTCGCATAAAGACTCATAAACTTTCCATGGAAATCTGAAAAGTTGCATAACAATTGATAAATTAACAATTGATAAATTAATAATATAATTATTAGTTGAGCTGTGTATTGGTTAGGGAGGGGCTAACCAATACACAGCTCAACTATAAAAGCCAAAGCTAATTCAATTGACAATAACCCCACTATATGTGGCATACGAATAAACACATAAATATAGAAACAGTCCCCATAGTATTCATGTCGTAACTACAAGTTATCGGTACTACTTACTAGCCTTTGAAAATACTTACAAGAAATAATCGTCAAGTGAATTAGCTTCAGTCAGATAGATATCATAGTTAAAATAGGAAGCCTAAGTATTGGTTTAGGAACGGGATTTCGATATAAACTGTGACTTTTTATTCTCTACTTCACCTACACTGCTCTTAAAGCTATCGAAAGGGGTTCAGACTGCTTTTACAGTCCTCAGTCTGCACAGTTAGACACACATGGCTATAATTTTCGTGTAATATTCATGTTTATTTATACAAATTGTGAAAATTTCAAAATTTTCATTAGGTAAACTTCGGAAATAAAGAGGGGGAATAGTGCTTTTTTCACATTTTCCTTAATAAAACTAAATCTAATCAAAATTTAAAAATTAAAAAAATTCTCCGGGAATGTGCAGGTCAAGTCCTTTCATATGATACCCTATTTGACTCGGTAGCTAGACTTTTAACTTTTGCCCCCCCTCATATTTGTCGTTTTTTTAAAAAATAAAAATACATTTTTACATATTTCCAATGCAGAAAATACATGTGGGCTGACAACGTTTATAAATATTCCAAATTTCAAATAGATAGCGTGAGTAGTTTTTGAGATAAGGCGCTCATTAGAGTCGGACAGACAGACAGACAGACAGAGTCGCACCATAAGGGTTCCTTTTGTACCTTTTTGGTACGGAACCCCTAATTAGGGTTCCGTACCAAAAAGGTACAAAGGTTATGACTTTTTCTCCTCCGTGAACGAAGTTGCGGGAATCTTCTAAATGTCAATGTTACTGAGGCGGTTTTGGTAAAAATAATTTGACGAACCGAAAGGATCCTGCTATTGTATGGGTATTCATATTTATAATTTTGACTAGCAACTGCCCGCGACTTCGTCCGCCTTAAATTCGTTTATCGCGGATGAGGGTATTTTTCCAGAATAAAAAGTAGTCTATGTCCTTCCCCGGGACTCAAACTATCTCCATACCAAATTTCATGCAAATCGGTTCAGCGGTTTAAGCGTGAAGAGGTAACAGACAGACAGACAGACAGACACACTTTCGCATTTATAATATTAGTATGGAAGTATGGATAGTCGCTGGCCTTTTCAAATTTAGTGCGTGTTAACGTGTTATTTACGGCATAATATCATTATTTATTAAGCATACAACTATTTAACATGACCTTTTGAGTAAATAACATAGGCTATTCCGGCTATTGTTATTAAAGTGCTTACAGTTGCCAATGACCTTGATGGACGGTGTTTACTAAATGAACCCAACATCACATTAATAAATCAATAAATGTCATGTTGACGAGAGAAAAAAATATGCGGATTTTGCATTTAAGCAAGTTGAACAGCTTCTATTAGTGCAAGAAAGACTAATTAAGACCAATGATGTTATAAACGATATCTATACTTATAAAGTTGTAAAAATTTGTACATTGAAGATATTAAAAAAACTCACATGGACTACGATCACTGAATCATTTTTTTTTTGTTTTTTGTACGTTTCTTCGGGGCCTCGTGACGCCAAAACGGCTAAACAGATTTCAACTTTTTTCAGTGCGTGCGGGTAGCTAGGTATCCACAAATGGGTGAAAAGTATTTATTCTCGACTACCCTGCAGAAAAAAGGGTATTGGTTTTTTTCCTCCTCCACTGATGAAGATGCGGGCATCTTCTAGTAAGTTTGTTACATAAAAAGGGCAGATATCTCAAAAATCTTTCTTGCACACCTACGACTAATACGGTACGTTTGCTACTTAAATAGTATACGTCTTAGACTGCGCTTTGTCTTCCAATTTTAGTTTTAAGTATGGCGTTGGTAAATATTACTTGATAACGTAGATTATTTCATAATTATTGACATCTACATTGATTTAAACTTACACGATCTTCACTCATTATCACAACACAACAAATAATAAACATCAAGCGCGGGTAGATCGAAAAACTCGCGCGACTAAAAGACGTTGATTCGCCGCTCCAGTTTCCTTCGAGACCATGGCCGTGACGCAACGTCCGAAACGTCGAAGAATTACCAATGAAAGGTTATTAAATAAATTATATTTATATGAAGCCCCGTTTTGTGGTGTTGTGATACCTTATTTTTTAATTAACACCCCGTGTTTATGTGTCTATCATTATGAGATAGTTTACGTTAGCAAGTATCAAGTAATATTGTTTTCTAACAAAATTCATAGCATTAAAGATGTGTAATGCATTGAATTTTGTTAAAATACCAACTAATGAGACACCAAACTTGATAATTGAAACTTTAGAGACGAACGCTCTAGCTTGGGACTAAAATCAATTAAGCCTTCTGACTCAGAACAATGAAAGCGACGCCAAACGCTAACCGTGTTCGCCAACAATACACGGGTTGTTGCACAAATTGTTACGGCACACGGTGACTTTTGTTTTGATTTTGTTCGTGCGCTGAAAATATTTCACGGTGGTTATTTACAGAGGTTCCGTGCGGCTATTTGATATGTCAACAAGCGATCTTATGAAATTTTGAGAGAGAAAGATCTGTGATAGCACATAGGGAACAAAGGGCGACTCCTTCGTATATGTTATATTGTTGAGATATTATATATAAATATTGTAAACTGTATTATTAGTATAGAGAATTGTGCCTGCAGTCAAATTGTACAACACAGTTTGGCCAGGATAGGACTTAACTGTGTAGATGCCCTGGGCGAGTCATTAAATGAGTTCTGAAACAGGCGCCTTGGCAACACCTAATGTCTCTTAGACATGGAGCCTCGGGCAGCCACCCGGATCGCTCGGCCGAGGGACAGGCTCTGCGTTTTGCAGGAAACTGTCTTAGGAATAGGAATTATGTAATTTCTTTTGATAAATAATAAAATAATAGACCGCAGTAATTGCCCCTTGATATTTTTGATAAAATAATAGACCGCAGTAATTGCCCCTTGATATTCTTGATATTATGTATCGAGGGAGCCCAAAATTCAAATTATTAGTGGGTTGTTGTTAAATGGTTTTTACGTGCCAATTTCAAATTTCAACCGTGATGTCAATGTTAGTACCTAGTAGCATTGGCCAAGCTATTAAGTTGCATTTAGCTTAGCTGATTTCTACATTATGATTGAAGACCCGGCCAACTTAACCAGTGATTCTACTGATTCTCTTTGCTGTGTGAGCTGACATTTATACGATAAATATGAATATGTTTCCCCAGTATGCTCTAACTAGACTTATTTTGATATGAAATTTAATGTAGACCCTTCGTGATAGTGACAAAAGAACGAGATTTTTTTCCAAAATTAATTAAGTTCTTCGAGCCATGAAAGCGACGCCAAACAGCTTTAACCGTGTTTGCCGACAATACTTTGTTGTGACGGCACGCGGTACCTTTTGTTCAGATTTTGTTCGTGCGCTGAAAATATTTTACAGTGGTTGTGTACAGAGCACCCCGGGCGGCTATTCGCTGTTTGAACAAGGGATCATAGGGGATCTCGAGTTATATCACCATGACCCGTAAAGTGGGTCTGTATAAATAAAAAACGGCCAAGTGCGAGTCGGATTCGCCCATGAAGGGTTCTGCAGTCGTTCATACAAAAAAATGTACTACAGATGAAAAAAATACGATATGGACAAAAAAAAACACTAAAAAAAGAGCGTATCTCCCCGGCACTTACGTCCTTTTGCTGAGAAGCGCAGTTTTTTGGCAATAACTTAAAGATGGTATCTCCGATCATGTTGAAAACAATTTTCGTTAGAAGTATTTATGAAGCTTTATATTAGTAAATTTTTCAAATTTTTTGAACATACCGTTTAAAAAATAGAGGGGAGGGGGCACAATTTTTTCCACTTTCGGAGCGAATATTTCGAAAACTGTAAACAAAATCAAACAAAAACTTCAGAAAACTCAAAGTGTTTTTAGAAGAACTGTAGAGAAATATGTGCCACACATTGATATTTGCTGAAAAATATTTTTTCAGTTTCGGTTACATGTATGGAGTGCCCTCCCTAGAAATATATATATCTTTTATTTAACTATCAAACTAAGTAGCGGTTTACACACGACATCTATGCTCCAAATTCAATCAATGTACATCTTATAGTTTTTGAGTAAAATGCCTGTGACACACGGACGGACAGACAGACAGACAGACAAACAGGCAGACATGACGAATCTATAAGGGTTCCGTTTCGTTTGTTCGTTCCGGAACCCTAAAAAAAAGATTTTTATCTCTTTATTAGAAGGTGTACTTTAGTATTGTTAGCATTTTTACTTTGCTTTATATTAGACTAGCTTCTGGTCGCGACTTCGTCCGCCTTAAATTCGTTTATCGTGGATAAGGGTATTTTTCCGGGATTAAAAGTAACCTATGTCCTTCCCTGGGACTCAAACTATCTCCATACCAAATTCATCCAAATCGGTTCAGCGGTTTAAGCGTGAAGAGGTACAGACAGACAGACAGACAGACAGACAGACTGACAGACACACTTTCACATTTATAATATTAGTATGGATTAATAAACTAGTTTGCCTGATAGTCCGTTAATACGAAAGTCTTCATTGTCGGGAATAACCTGAAAGCGGCCAGCTTATATAGGAAATGGGGCAGGAAAATAATCCACTGCGTTCCCAATCAAAAGATGCGGGTGGGGCTGGCTTTCTCAAAGTATGTGGTAGTCTATAATCTGCCAATTATAATATACTTAAATGTTTATAAAAATAGACAGCGCTACACGGCTCCTTAATGCGCATTAGAAAAATAAAGTAATTGGTTGAAACAGATTCTATTCTCAAGCTCCCGGACTTTGAGTTACCAATTGGTAATTATCTGCCGGAGATGTGGGTTCAAATCCCACTCGAGACATAAAAATTTTCAACTTTTCGATTTAATATTTACCCACACTTGTACCCAATTATTTAATTCAGTATAGGCGAATACATTCAAGCCAAAGTTGTAGCCAACTGAGTGCATCTAGGGGCATGAAACGGCCAAGCCTGGCTTTTCCTGGAATCTAATAACTATTTTTCAGCGAAAGCGTTATGAGCTTGTGAGTCTCAGCCGCAAATTTTACATGAAATCTTTATCCCGACTGAATAAGAAGTGCTAAATATTCCTAACTTTGCTAATTGCTATGAGTTATACTAACTACAAAGTCTCGTGTAGGTAATATTTAAAAGTAAATTGAAAAGATAAAAGGAGCAGCGCAGTCTGTGCAGTGTCGTTGCATCGTCAAGTAGGCCACAAATCTTGAGGTTACGACGAAGACCACTTTGATTAAGAGTATAGGACTAAAGAAGAGCAGGAATTTAAAATAAGGTAAGTGCATTTTATGGTTTTCGTAGCCAATGCGCATCAAAAAACCCCATGAGATTGGTATACCGCTGCTAGCCCGCAGCTCTCGTCTCGGAGGTCAGAACTCTGTTTGGACCGCTCGTCCAAAACAGTTCGTTACATATTTATTCATTTATTTATTTATTTATTAGGCTCACACAACAAGTTACAGTCGCATAAAAATCAACATAAAAAGCTTAAAGTTAAGGTCTGGACTATAACTCTAAACAATGTGTGCACAGAAAGACTAATAAAATATAGTGAAAAATTAATCGCTAGAGACAAATTATATAAAGTTTCTTAATATTTAGGGATAACAACAATTTAACATTGTGTTTACAGTATTAACTAATTAATCTTTACCTCTTATACATTTGCTTAAAACTAAATGACCTAAAATCATTTTTTTACAGTGTTTTTAAATGAGAGTAAGCTGTTTTTAAAAATGTCCAAAGAAGGATGTTCAGACACCGTTTCATTTTACAATCGGCACATTCGTATAATAGGGTTATAGAATGAGGTGTTATTTTTATAAATTTGAAGCAGGAATAATTTATGCGAGGGGTTACGTGATTTATATCGGGTAATGAAGTTCAGAAGAGAAAGAAGGGAAGGACAGTCAATATGTGAGTGTAAAATTTTATAAAGTATGATTAAATCATTGCATTTTCTGCGGGATGACAGGGATGATACGTTGAAGTGTGTAAGCCTACTGGCATATGATCTATGTTCTCGGCCGAGCTGGAGCCAATAGCAAAGGATGTTGAGGAACTGCTTTTGAACTTTCTCAATTCTGTCCATATGTAATTTGTAATAAGGTGACCATATCGCACACCCGTATTCTAAGGTACTTCGTACTAGAGAATAATATAAATATTTCAAGGTATTAACGTTTTTAAAGACTCTGGTGGTACGAGATATAAAACCGATTAGTTTAATACTTTTGGAAATTAGTTTATCATAATGAAAATGGAAGGTTAATTTTTCATCGAAATGAACGCCAAGGTCACGGATAACAGATGAGCGATTTAATGTGTAATTGTTAAGGGAATAATCGAATAAGAATTTTTGTTTTGACGACGTAAAGGAAATAATGAAGCATTTTTCAGAGTTTAAAAACATACGGTTTTCAATACACCATTTTGCTACTGCATTAAGGTTATTCTGTAGAATTGTACAGTCCTCAATATTTTTTATAACTGAAAAGATTTTAAGGTCATCTACATACAATAAACAAGGACATGACAAACGTTTAACCAGGTCGTTAATAAAGACAACAAACAAGAGAGGTCCTAAATGTGATCCTTGCGGTACACCAAATGTTATAGTAATTGCCGCAGAAAAATGTCCTTTAATATTAATAAGCTGACTTCTATTACTCAGATAAGAATCCACCCATCTAAGCAAATTACCCTGAATACCGTATCCTTCGAGCTTTTTAATGAGTATGGTGTGATCGACTTTGTCGAAAGCCTTCGAAAAATCCGTATAAATTGAGTCGACTTGAGTTTTTTTAGCAAAAGCACTGCAGAGATAGTTTTTGTAGACCAATAGGTTACTGACAGCGGACCTATTAGAAACAAAGCCATGTTGACTGGGAGAAATCATCATTTTAAAATGTGAATAAAAACAATTGTACATAACTGATTCAAATAACTTCGAGAAGATCGATAAGATACTTATAGGCCTATAATTTTGACATTGGCTTTTGTTACCTGATTTGTGTATGGGTATTATGTGGGAAAAGAGAGTAGGAAAAACACCCGACTTTATAGATTTGTTAAAAATAATAGAGAGAGGCGCGCAAAGTTCATCACAACAAGTTTTTATAAAAAATGGAGGTATGCCATCAGGACCAGCACCCTTGTCACAGTCTAGTCCTTGTATTTTAGTTCTTATGTCATCAATACTTACATTTGTATCGCATAAGCCAATGTTATGTGAGAGTGTATGTGTGTCGGGAGATATGTAAGTACTAGAATCAGTTGATTTTTCAAAAACTGAACCAAAATAGCTTGAAAACATTTCACATCCTTCTGTGGGATTTGATGACACAAAGTTGTTATACTTCATAGTGACAGGGACAGAGTTAGAGCCTTTTTTATCATTAACATATCTCCGAAAATGTTTAACGTTATGTTGAATAGAATATTATGATGAAGATACGACGGACATGTATCATATTTAAATTACTTACATGAATTTTACCCTGAATTTTACCATGTGCTATGTCGGTGATCTTGGTTGGGGCAGAAAGGTTCTGGTTAGGGTTGCGGGCGCTCGCTGAATGCGGGTCGCCTCTATCCGACCCATGGGGAAATCTATTAAGGAGGCCTGTGTGCAGCACTGGACGTCCTATAGCTGAGATGGTGATGATGATGATGATATGAATCTAATATTAGAAAATTCTACACTTAATTCTGCACGCCACTGATCGGCTGCTATGGCAGAGAATGGTGAAATGATGGCTAAGTGGATTGAAACTCACCCTGTTGACATGATCTCTAAGAATGTTGGAGTAGACCATGGCCATAGCTTCCAGGGCCATGAAGGTCATGCAGCCCACCACCCATGGGACCAGGAATGCCACATTTTCCTGTAAATAAACTTGACTTAATAATCTTTATGATATTTTATATGAACCCCAAATTTTGCGTTTCTGTGTTTTTAATTTGGTTAAATGAACACCACATTATTGATTAAATAATATATTTATGTAGATATAAATACAAAGACCAAAGTGCAAAGAACCGTGTCAATCTCTTCATCAGCGAGAACAGTGCTCGCTGGTGGAGAGGTTGACATGTTGAACGCCTAATCCAAAGGCACCTGATTCGATTCCTGGCCCCTATTTCATAATCGTGACAAATTGTCAGGTGGCAACGGCAATTTTATGTTCACGGCGATCCCCGCAAGCTGCATACTTTATACTGGGCACGCATTGTACTTGATATTGTCGCTGTCACCCGACATTTGTCACGATTGTCAAATTGGAGACTGGTGTGACCATCACGTGCGACCGCAATCGCCTTTCTCTTTGCGCGTTGATCTTTGTATCACAATCTATGATTTTAGTATCACTAATATAATCTAAGTAAATGACTTAAAGTAACAGTGTATGCATTACAGTTTTCAAATGTTTCAATTATATTTGTATATGTCGCAGGGAAGTAGCCAAACAGAGATTTGATCAAATCCCTAAGCGATATGACCAAATCACGCAATAACTAAAATGGCGAATTAAATATATAATTTGTGTAGAAAAAGTCAGTCATTTGAACAAATCGCTGAATCAGCTTAGTGAAATGACGAAATCAGCCAAAGACCCGTTCAGTGATATGATAAAATTATTATCATATCACGAAACGTGAGACATAAGGGACTTTTAATATCACTGAACTTGTCTAGTGAAATGATAAAACGAATTGACTTTGCGAGTTCGTTTTGTCAAATCACTGGCGTGTTTCAGGCATTTATCAAATCACTAAACAAATCTGGTGAAATGACAAAATGAGTTGCCCTTTTTTGGCTGATTTCGTCATTTCACTAAACTGATTCAGGGATTTAATCAAATGACTGACTTTTTCTACACAAATGATAAAATTGATTCGCCATTTTAATATCCTGCGTGATTTGGTCATATCCCTTAGGGATTTGATCAAATCTCTGTTTTTGCTATTACCCTGCGACATATATTTTTATTATGTTTTAAAAAATATTAAGTCACCTCCCAAAAAACAAACTGATTTTGAGCTTGTTAATTTGAAAATTAATAACTAACATGCAATAAATATGTTACTGCAACCCAGTTAGTGTTAAAACGTATTTTGTCAGTATGGTATACAAATAACATGACTAGGTACTAAAACTTTTCTGTGATAATGGAATCGAGAGCAAAACTCTGAACATACAATTAACGATCAAACAGTTTAGTAAAGTTGATTCTCAAATTTGCTTTAACATGAATCTAAAGCGGGAATCTTTTAGCTGGGTTTACCATTGTGTTTACTCCAACAGCGATGAAGACTGATCTCAATTTTTTTTTAATTAAACAAGATCCTGATAAAACAAGTCAAATAAGGAACTAAGTTAAGCTTTTGAGTTCGATACCTCACGTGTAGCTTTTTTTATGAGCCTTTAAAGTTGGGTGGTGGCAAAGTCCATTTTTAAAGTATAAAAATATGAATAACTAATAACACCATTGAATAACCCATGAAATGTATGGTAGCTGTTGTTATGGAACCATTTTGATAAACACAAGTTTTAACAAAGCTGCAGATCAAAGTTCTTAATTTCCTCATACAAGGTAGTCACGTGACGTCACAAGTTAGTACGCTTTAGTATGTAGCGTTTTTTTAGGATGATCCATTTGAAAATTGTTGTATCTTGGGGAGTTTTACTAAGATTGAATAAGTTTCTTCACCAATATTTCTATTATTGAAAAGTAGTTCTATCAAATGCCAGAAAAAAGTTTTTTTTACCCCTACTGTGCGCCCTAACGCTTAAATTGCAATCTAAACGATGAAAGCGATTTTATTAAGGACTAGAAGGCGATCGCAATGTCGTTCGCGGATGAGAAAAAGTTACAACTCCTCTTTTCGTCTTTAGCATAGTTGGGTAAAAAGTATCCTATAACCATCTGGAGATACCCAGCTACCCGTGTACCAAAAACAGTTGAAATCCGTTTAGCCGATTTAGCGCGATGAAGCCACAACGACACATACAAACATTTTATTTCAATAACTTTATAATAGTATAGAATATTTCAAGCCCGTGGCACATAATCAAAAGTCTATTACAAATTAATAGGCGAGCCATAAGACGTCGAGTTGCGGATAACTAGCCCAGGGTACTTCTACCAGCGTTTCAACTGTTACCAGTTTCCTGTTGGATATGTTGATGAAATAGGCACACGAGGCAACAAGGAGCGTAAAGATTAGGTAAAACAATGAATTATGCTTGTGGTTCTATCTTAATTTATTAAAATACTACAATTATTGTCGCTTACTTTTTCAATATATGATACATGTAACTGATAGCGGTTGTAAAACTACCCAAATATGACCGATCAAGGTAATCTTGGGTAGTGTAAATCATTGAGAAACATCCTAACGTTCTAAATGTGGAACGAAATTTTGACAACACACACATACACACACACACAAAAACACATATTTACATGAGTACGAATAAACTTTAAAAAAGTGAATACTTCTTTCTTCTAACATCGGTGTAGAATACTGTAGATACTCCACTAACGCTTAAAATGTGTCTTGCTATAACTGCGCTTAAATCCCTTCTAAACACGCGGTCTTCGTTATCCGGTGAACATGTTGAAGTGCTCCGTAAAAAAGTGCAAAGATAATACATTAACTATGTTGAAAAAGATGGCATATCGGGTATTCTACATCGATGACTTCTAAATTTAAAATGTTGTGTGTAATTACTAATTATTTGGCATTTTCATAGTGGTAGATTTTTCTACAAAATTATTATGGCTAAAAGAGAAGAAAAGCATTGGGCAAGTGTGTGTAAGTTTCTTGATAGCTAAATTAGAGGATTCGGTCCTTATATCTGGGATTTCGAAAACTTACTCAACAGTTTCGTATATCTTATGAATAAATTGACTATTACTAAATTACTACACAAAACACTAACCTCTTAGGAATCTCATTTAAAAACATATAATTACTATAACAAATTGAGGTAAAAAGGATCACTAAGTAACTCGAAAGAAATGTTCTGGGAAATCTAAGTAGCCCCTTTAAGACTTCATACATAAAATATATTTCCAATTCCCTAAAGACGACACCAATGTTATTTGAAACGGTCCTTTCTTAGAAACGCATGAAATAGTGAGGGATGTCAAAAGTCGAGGGGGTCAAGAGAAAGTGGTCGAGAGTACAGTCACTATTGTTACCAAGTAGGCTAATGGCAATCCTTATTAATCTTTCCTACGCCTAAGTTAATATTTCACTATTTGGACCCAGGAGACTGGGCAACGTAGTAAGTGTTATGAGTACTATCACAGGGATGAAATGAAATATTATGAATGGAATAGTAAGTAAATGCATTGTAATTTATTGTGAGATTTGGTGTAAGTAGGCGGGTATAAACTACTATAAGATGCGTTAGGGTTGAACTACTATAACATTGAAGTATGGGAAAAACTAAAATATTACCTAATATGTTCGAGTGTTGATATAAAGTTAACCTTTGGAACTTCGCCATACTTCTGTCTTACCAAAACGCACCTTAGTACAAAACAGTAAATCTACACCTTCCACATACATGTGTATGTGTATTTATAATGAAACATGTAAACCGTTATAAAATTTATAAAAAAAAAAATGTCTGTACATTCATAATATAAAAAAAATAAGTAAAAAGGGCTTTTTAAAGGTCAGCGAGTAGAAAAATATTTTTTATTTTTTGTATGTTTGTATGAATGTGTCTTTGCAGCCTCATCACGCTAAAATGACAAAACGGATTTCAACGATTTTTGGCACAGGTAGCAGGGCATCCGCAGATTATAAACCTAAATATATTTCAATGCGTTTGTCTCTGGCAATAATTGTTTACATTTTAAAAGACTTTGTTTTCACTTAGAAGCAGATCTTCAAATTGATAGTGCAATTATTTATTTTACTTATGTTCTAGATTTTTTTGATTGGGGTATCTTCGTACAGTCCAAAATATAGGTAAATTCATGCTGTACGAATGTACCCCGCGTGGTTACAGATCGTTTGTTTACCAAGAATATTATTATTACAGACTTTCTAGCCATATATTGTACATCAATAAACAGGGACGGAAGAGACAGAACTTGCAAAGATATAAGTGGTGTACGAAGCTATCTGCGGAGCGGGGTACCTTTGTACAAATCTCATTTTTTAGATAAACCATCATAAATTGTAAATGTCTCTGTTTTTACGCTTATACAAGATTTTCTGGATTTAATCTTTAAGTTTGTGCCAAATGATTGTTTATTACAATTAGCATTTAAACGAGTGACTGTAAATTAAAGTTTTAAGTGACAAAAGTAATAAATTTTCGTTATAGTACTATGTAAGCGACTGACTGCTAGTGACGAGAAATCAACAGAACAGCAACTTACAAACATTAATTTGAGTTACTTAAAATACAAAATGAGAAGCTTCATAATATATGAGCGACCTAATATTTGTTTGAGTGTCTACGTTACGGCCTGGTTTTTTTATCTGTTTGTGGCAACTGATTTATTTATACTGACGCTCCGCTCGCTCCGCTATACATAGTCACAATACAAACCTAACCTTAGCTACAGTTTTCGTTTTTTGACCCATTTTAACGCTCCGCTCGCTTCGCTCGCTCTGATATGGCCACGATACAAACTTAACCTAACGTACATTTTTCGGTTTTTCATCCACTTTGATAAAACAGCTTACAAAACATTGCTTAAAGTAAAGTTTTTAGTAGTTCTCAGTTACTAAACTGTTGAGTAGTCTCAGTCTTTTTAGTGCCTCAATTGTAAATATCGTCTCTGTCTTAATATTGAAGTTGCTCTCTTTGTATTACTACTCGCTCACTTAATAATTTAGTCGCACGGGTAGAATTTAAATATCTAAAATGGATTAATCACAACCCACTTTTTGTAAGCTCGTTCTGGATTTTATTATTAATCCATATTTGTCGTTAGTTTAGTTAATTGTTCGCTTATTCGAATTCATAGCACTCAAGTCATTAAAACAGTATCTCGTAGACTATTTGGCAGTCCTGTTTCTTAAACTAAGGATAATATGCTTCTTACATAATTCAATTTATATCTATATGGTAATGGAATGAAGAAAAGTTGCACTACGTTAACTACTATCTTTCAAATAAGGCGTATTGCTTTCAATGTAGGTACTTACTTTATAAATCCCATAAAATAAGATTATGCTCAGCATAATCATAAACATTTGGGTTCCTATAATTGCAAAATACGCTATTTGTACACCTGAAACAAGAGAAAAACTGATATTAATATACAATTTGATATAACATATAACATGTATATATATACATACATATAAAACGGTTTCATAGCAATTCATTAGAAAACTACATTAAAAATATGGGGTAAATGTCTCAGTATTTAACACTGTCCCGATAGCACCATCAACCATCATAATTCATTTCAATAGAGTTAGCAAGCAGGGTATCAAGTTTTGAAATTACGGTGTCGAACCGTACCGAACGTGCCGTAATGCGATAGTAAGAATTAATTAATTTACTTTTTAATTCTCATAAAAACAAAGATATACATAATTAAAGAATTTCAAGACTTCGACTAGATATGAACCAGTGTCTTGTGCCTTGCCGGAGCGCATGCTCTTTCAACTGAGCTACAGAGTCAAGTAAGCTTGTCTTCAAATTTTGTCAGTATTTGTTACATTGCATTTTAACCGGTTCTTCTGCCGTTAGTTGAGTTCAGCATTTATGAAACTAAATTTTCAACCTAACAAAACCAATTCTACAGTTGCCACATGTTAGCTAGAGATGCCACTATAGTGTAAACTTTGTTTTTTTTTTTACCTTAGACCCACTTTTATCCACTTGAGTGCTTTCCGCAACTGTAGTTGCATGTCACCATTCTTATTTCAAGTATAAATAGAGTTCAAACCAAAATCACGAGCACTTGAGTGGTTAGAGCATAAAAGTAAAAATCAGTATGCACTTTTTAATGTTGTAAGTCTTTTTTTAAAAATTTTAATACAGATTGATTATATTTGGTGACATATCAAATTAATTTAATTTAATTAGAAAATATACATTTGACATTAATTATTTAAGTTTTTAAAATGATGATTTTATCTATAATATTATACTTAAGTTAAATGATCTGATTAGGTTTTTCTGGGTTTTCCCTAATCCTTGCAACAAATGTTGGATCAAATTGTATGTCTCCCAGCAAAGACTTCTCTCGACGGAACTGACAATTCGAAAGTGCTTGTATCTAGGCCTACTTGAATAAAGGATATTCTGATTTGATTGATTGATTGATTGATTTATAATACCATCTATCTTAAAATAACAAGCTTGGGCATACTTTAGCTCTATAACCGTAACAAGTGCAAAGCGAATACAAACAAATTATATTATTTCTCATCTCATCTAAGAGTGAATTTCGCTTTCAGTTCTCTCGGTTTCGACTCACAAATTCAATTTCACTTCGATATATCGTACATCACGGAAATTGCGGAACGTATGGAATGACTTCTGTACATAATTTCCTTCCGCGTACCCATCTTTCTTCATTACAGTGCTCTGTTTAGAAAATGATGAAATTTAATATGAAATTATAAGTCGGTTTCGTCCTGTTGTATCCAGAGGGGAGTATATTTTCGTCAAAGGATGCTCGAGGCAGGTGATGGATGTTGGAACATTGTTTGCTTTATACAAATTAGCTTCCATATTTTATTGAGATGTGGAAGTCTAAGCGTTTCTGCCGGTTTAGAGCAAAAAGGGAGTACGAACAAACATACTTTACGTTTGTTTACTTAAGTGTAGGTACTTATTTATGTACTTAAAAGTGCACGCAATTTTGTCAGTGAAGGAAAAATAAATCATTAACCTTTTTTTACTATAGCGTAGTCGGATAAAAGGTATCCTATAAATATCTGTGGATGCCCGGCTACCTGTGTACCAAAAATAATTGAAATCTGCTTAGCCGTTTTGGCGTGATGAAACCACAGCGACGGATACAAACGTACAAAAACTAAAAAAAAAATCTATTTAATGACCTTCCAGTAATTCGTTTTACTCATTTTTTGAAAATGTCTTCAATGTACAGACATTTTAGTGTTACAACTTTATAAAAGCAGTATAGATAATTACATTGCGTGATAAAAATGAAGTGAAAATTGCGAAATAAAAACATACAAAATTACAAGAAAATAATACATTTATCTGCAAACAAAATAATGTTTATTGAAATAAAACAATTTAACGGAGTATATCGCGTATATTATCTCATTTTAGTTCCCGACGTTTCGGAAGCTTTTCAGCTTTCCATGGTCACGGGTGGACCACGGGTTTTATTTCAATGAGTAATAATCGCGGAAACAGAAGAAAAGAATAATGTTTAGTTTATATTGTAACAAAAGCGTGAAGTAATCTAAAATACAAAAGCCTTCATGATCACGTCTCATTCACGTGCCACGTCAACCGCCACTTCCGTTGTAGAGAGTGCTTCAATTTTACAAGCGATTTTACCGTTGTTACCCGACCACCAAATCATAAATGATAACTGAGAGCTTTTCATTTTCACGCTAGGGATTTTATCACTCGATAAAATGCCTAGCGTCAAAAACATGAGGTTAAGGTTTTGACTTTTTGCCTTCGTATTAAATATTTAATACCGGTAGACATATATCACAATATTACTCTCGAGGTCTACCGACCGAAAGTAACCGACATAGATAGCAAGATTGCATCGATGAAGTAGCAATGGGCGGGCCATGTAGCCCGGAGAAAGGATGACTGTTGGGGCAGTAAAGTCTTATAGTGGCGACCATGCATAGGAAAGCGCAGCGTGAGACGAGTGATCTCGTGAGGGTCGTGGGGATGTGGCATGCGCAGGATCGCACCCTGTGGCGAACTATTTAGGGGGTGGCCAATGTTCAGCAGTGGACGGCCTCGGCTGATAGATAAGATACACATATTTAAGCTATTTCTTAAAGCCATCCGGAATACATAAAGTGACATGTTAGTGAAAACTGTAACAAAACCCGTCCAGTTCCAAATTTATTTTTGGATTTAATTTTGTATGCAGACATAACTTTGCCATGCCTTTACGTTTATCTAGATAGATTTCATTCATGAAAAAAAAAAAAACAAAAATCGTCCACCCACAGAATGAAGCTCGATTCTCCAGGTTTAATACCTACATGTAGAAAAATATGTACTTAAAGAACTCATGCTCGAGTCATATTATTATTATAACCGTAATAATTCCTTAACTTTTATGCGTATGCCGATGACGTGCCATCCCCTTCACGCACGCATCACCGGCTATAATGCTATCAAAACGAATTTACCCAATTTTTTCACGTGCCATATTTTCACACACCTTATTTTCTCAGCATAGTCATGAAAATTTCCATATCAAAGTTCCGTAGGGACTTAGAACGGTTCGTTAATGCGAACGTACTGACTTCATACGAAGTCACATGTCGTGTGTTGGTTGATTATGGAATAAATTTGGCAAAACCTTATGTTTTATGGACGCTCACACGGACGGATTTCACGCGATCATGAGACGGAAAACTGCATCGTTGATCGAGCGTGTCAGAAAAAGTCAAAACAGTATTTTGAAGGTGTTAGCGGATAGGTACAATTGTCCCATCCTCTGTCTCTGGGTGACACAGATCAGGACTTTAGTAAGGTATAATATTAAATAGTCATGATCTGTGTCACACTATTTGGATTTGGATTCTTTTTCTAAGTTTTAAGTACTTATGTAAATAAATATGTTCTTACTAACATAGATATGTTTCTACTGTTACTAACCCGATATGGATATTTATCCGAACAAGATATTTTAAATTTAAAAAATTTGAATTATGTATAATCGGTATGGAAAGAGGTATGGTATGATACTACTTCTGCTATAACACCAGCGGACCTATGATGGTTGCATTTGTCACGCGATAAATAAATGACATATAGCTGCCGTCACCTTCTGACAAGCATGTGAGTGCGAGAGTGACAGACGCGTTATCATATCATTTATCTCGTAATAAACGCGACCATCATAGGCCCGCTAGTTTCCCCGCAGACCGATGAAGGAAACGAAAAGATAGCCCCTCACGTCCAGTTAGTTAGCTATCAATTCTCTTGTATATTGTGCGGAAGGCAATGCCGATCCCATATATGCTTACATATGTAGGTTGTATTTTATAGATAACTAGCTTCTGCCCAAGACTTCGTCCGCCTTAAATTCGTTTATCGCGGATAAGGGTATTTTTCCTGAATAAAAAGTAGCCTATGTCCTTCCCCGGGACTTAAACTATTTCCATATCAAATTTCATCGAAATCGGTTCAGCGATTGCACAAGTTTATATTACACAAACACTTCGAAGACATTAATAAAGAAAGTCAGAAGGAATATACACAAAAGATAGGCAGAGAATAACAAGAAACGCATAAGCATCAAGCGACATTCAGTGAGCGTGTCTATGTCAAAATCACGACTGCCCACATTAATGCAGCGCGGGCGCGCTTAGCAACGATAACGACAGACAACCCGTTTGGCCTTCGCATTTCGAGGTACCAGTACGCCGTAATCCCTCATCCTGCTGAAAATTTGTCGAAGGTGGTTTATGTGCATTTTCTCGTTCTTAAAAAATATTAAAAAAATCTTCCAAGTACGGGTAACAAAATTCTAGGCCACGAGTTGCTTCATCAACAAACCTCTAAAAAGTTTGCCCTGCGTTCCATAAGCCAAATATTCATGCATGGGAAATCGAATATACCGAAAGGTGTTGTAACAGCCGTCTTCGGAATGTCAGGTTCAAAAACTGGTAGACACTTGTAGGTTTTGACTAGGTCTATAGTTGAAAATATTTTACAGCAGTGTATGTGCCTAATGGGATACTTATCTGGTATCATTCTGGCGTTAAACTGCCTGTAATCGCCGCAAGGGCGCCAACTGTTGTCTTTTTTTGGGACCAGCTATAGTGACGATGCCCAGGGACTATCAGATAAAGGAGATGTGCCATTTGCCAACATTGCATTGATTTCCGATTTCGCGATTTTGAGTTTGTCTGGAGCGGAGGAAACTGGAGGACCTGGTGTCGTTCTAATTGAACGATTTTGTGTGACGTGTGGTATGCATGACGGCCTTGTTTTTTTTACAAAAACTACTCCACTTGACAAGGCGCTGCGTAAATTGTTAATCGTCCGATAAAGAAGTTTAGGCCAATAAACCTTTGGCTAATGGTAAATTAATGTAAGATTTGTATGTCATACTTACAGTGGCGGAATATGCATTAAAGTAATTAAAAAAAATTTATAGAAATTCTGTCAGCTAATAAATATAATTTAATTTGAGTAACTTTACTTGTACCTAACCTAGTAAATCGCGAAAACTTTTCTCAGTTCTTAGAAGTAAACTGTATTGTACAGGACTAAGCTACTCCGTCAAAATAAGTAATAAATGCTGTACATTCACTCATTTTTAAAAGCTTTACCGTGCTTCAATTGTTGACGGATTGCCTTAAATATGAGAGGTCAGCTACGTTTACCGTTCAATTATTACTAAAGGTTGAAGCCACCTGTTGCACGTACTCCGAAATATAGCAAACTAACCAGTTCAACAGAAGGTATTTTTAAGTAAAAAGACCTTCTGTGGAACTAGAGAAATCTTGCCTCGGAGGGTGCAACAGTTTTTGATTTTTGAGGAGAAAACCTATATTGTGATAAAGATACAAATCAAAGTGCAAAGAAAAATACTATTGCTCTCGCACGTGGTCACACCAGGACTCGAACCCGGTGTTGGAACATACAGTTTTAATGTAAACCTATACAAACTCGTATACAATAAGTTTTTCTTTATATGACAGTTTGTCGGTCGGCCCTTGTCTCTGTCACAATAAATTACTTGAACAGTGCACTTGATTTTATCTGGTGATCCCAAAACCTTCCATCGTGGTAGCAGAGCGTATGGTACCGGATCTTAAGAAGTGATCTTAGTTCCTGAAGTGACGCGAGAGATTTTTATATTCGCATTAATCTATTTTCGTAACATTTTTTTGCAAGAAACAAAAAAGATGGCATCTGCCAGTCAGAATGTTTCGATGGAAAAGTTATCTGGAATTCAAAATTATTAATTCCTGGAAATTTTTGATGAAAATTGTGCTCATTCACGACGACCTTTGGGATTGCGTCGGTGGATCAGAAAATAAGTGCGAAGATGTCAAAAAGCAAGATAAGGCGTTTGAAAAAATTGCCTTGTCCGTGCAGCCAACGGTGTTTCCACTACTAAGAAACGCAAAGACGGCACAAGAGGCATGGGCGAATCTACAAAAGGCGTACGAGGATAGAGGTCTTTGTCGACGACTCGGATTACTTTGCACCCTATTCGCAACAAACTTGAGTGAATGTGAAAGTATGGAGGCATACGTGAATAATTAAATAATATTAGAAGGATTTTATATACTTAAAGAAAATAAAAATGTTTATACAATACGTACTTTCTTAACTATTTACTAAACGTCACTACTTTGCCCAAGAAAATTATTTCTAATTAAGGTAATACTCATTTACATCTATTTGTTATGTTGGTTAAAACAATGTGTAAGTATATATATATAAAAAGTATAGTCCTGTTTCGTGGTTTATAACAAGTTCTTTGATGAAATTGAAATGGAAACTAAATTAAAAGCTTTTAAACACAATTTAAAACAATATTAATCATAATGGTGGTATTTTTCCTTTCCTTTTTATGTCTGTTCCTTTATCATAATCTTATTCAGTAATTCTTATCACATTTCTTATTAATTATGAATATAATTTTACATTACAATTTTTGACACATATAGTTACGCATACACACACAAATTTATGAGTATAAATATATATAATACTTTTAAAAAATCCTAAAGAGTTTACCTTAGTAGTTTTATTATTTTATTTTACAATGTATTTGCATGTTTTACTAATCAATATACGCGCGCTTTGATGTTGTAACAATATAATTTTTCTACTGATAATATAAATACATTTTTTAGTTATAAATTACGTTGGCTTCTTATGGGTCATTATTTTACTTTTACCAGAGCGTAGCCGAGTTATTTATTTCTGTATGTTTTTAATTTTCTTTATTTTAATTTGTCATTTTTATTATTTTATTATCGTTTATTTGTTTTAGTTTGTTCCGCGGTAGATTTTTTATATATTATTTCTTTTTTTTCCATACCGTCTTGGTTTTTTTTTATTTATTTCGGATATATTTTGTTTTCTAAAAATGTTTGTTTTTTTTTCTCTTAGTATTTATTTTAAACATCTATTTTATTTATTTTTCATGTACCTTCTTGGTTTATTTTAACAGTATTGTTTGTACATTTACTACTATATCGGTGACTTCGTTATTTAATAAGTACCATTTCCGTTTGACAAAGGCGCGTCGCGTCCTTTACCCTGGGGATTATGATCTTCGATGATTTCATTACTGAAGTCATAAATTGTGCATTACTTGAAGACGTCTGCAAAAATACACTGCACAATATTTTCGTGGTCGGCCGACCGATCATTTATTAATTAAGGAATACAAGGAATTATTATAAGTGCGCGCACATTTCAAGTATATATTATGGTCCCTACTAGTGGGTATTTTCAGACAGTTCTTTTAACACATCCTCAAGAAGTATAATTCCTTCTGGTCTTCAATAACCATTCCATGTGTCCAAGGATTTTCGCGATTGGTAACTCGACCGAATCATGATCAGATTTCAAGGATATCCCTGCCTGCCTTGTGTCCTGTGTATCTTGCTAGGAGGGGTTACTTCGTTTAACAGCGTTTCTTTGAGAGCTGCTAATGACGAAAGCCTCTGTTTTTTGGGGTTCCGTTGCCACAATGGCAAAGGCTGATCCGTTATAGTTTCAAAGTACATACGTATAATTTATTTTATAATGTCATTTATTAACGACATATTTATTAGTCTATTTTATCAAATTTTTTGCGTTCTTATTTTCCCCGTGTAGCGTAATCGTTTACTTTTCGTAAAACTTCATCAAACAAGGATTTCAATAGCTCTTAAGGTGATCAGGCTAATCGCTCATCGCAATACTTGTCCGTTTCTGTTTTTGTTCCACATTACGGCTGATACTATGCTCTGTGTATTACCCGTATTATATTTATTTTATTCTGCCAACTACAAGCCTCGTTTGATTTTCAATTAATTATTTTATGAATTATTATTATTTTATTTTTTTATGTGTTAACTTATATATTTTTTATTATTATTTTTTATTAGATTGTAATTTGTAATAGAGATAAATATATCTATTTACTTATTTTAAAATGGTATGAGTCCCTTGTGTATGCTTCCGTCTTCCCTCGCAGTAAAGAAAGTACACCTGCTAAGTGCCGAGCTAATCGATAGGTAGGAGCATCGATTTGACTCACTATAGGGCGTAACGGAGCACCAGGTTTATGTATCTTTGGTAACCCGTACAACTTTGGTGGCACCGGGCAAGAAGGCACTAAACTTTTCACATCCAGATTAAGATTTTCAGAGTGCTTACTTATCAGCTCGGCTGTCGTTTTTACTACTTTCGCCGTTGGATCTCGCTTAACAAGCTTGTATGTTGTAGCGTCTGACAAAAGTACTTCCACTTTCTGGTTGTAATCACTAGTATCCATAACAACCGTCACATTTCCCTTGTCAGCTCGAAGAATGGTGATGTCTGGGTCTTCACGCAAGCTCTTCAAAGCGTTGAATTCAGTTCTGGGTAAGTTAACTTTAGGAGACTTCGCTCGTCTTAAAATTGAAGACACATCCTGGCGTACGGCCTCCAAATCCTCCTTACGCATCTGATTTTGGACCAAACAATCTTCCACACCGACTATAATCTGTTCAAAAGGGATATTTTTTATTTAGGGTAAAGGGATGTAAATTGTTTTATTTCAATGAGTAATAATCGCGGAAACAGAAGAAAATATTATAAATATATTGTATTATTTACTAGGCAATACGTTCTAATATGATAGTTAAAAGTCTTGAAGTTGTACCTCCAGTTATGTTTTTGTGCTGTGGCGCTGGTGATGGTGATGCTGCTGGCTGGTGATGATGTCCTTGAGTGACTGCCTGCTAGACGCCCTGCTCCGGCCTGCCTTGCATTGTCACTGTTACTGCTTGCCGCTCAATTTTCCTTGTCAAACATTTGAGGATCTTCTTCCACAATAAATATATGAAGATGACGCCGGCTACGATAAGTATTGTTGTTTGATTATGCCGCTGGTGGCTCGGCTTGCGGTTGCGTCGTTCGAGGGTCCGTACTGTGCGATCATGACCTCCTCCTTTGTGTTGTCTTTCGATCACTAACTTCCCATGTCTTGGGTGGAATCTCGGTGGAGCTGGTTCTGGTTGTTTCTTTGCGGCTGGCTGGCTGGTTCGTAGTTGCTGGCTGGCTGGTTGCATGGTCCGGGCGTCGTCTAGGCTGAAGCTGAAGCTAGGGCTGCTTCGAGCAGCATGGCGTACTGGACGAGCAGCCCAACTGGCAGGGTCGCCATGAAGTGTTGTCTATCCTGGCAGGGTCGCCATGAAGTGCTGTCTATCCTGGCAAGCTCGCCATGAAGTGTCGTCTATCCTGGCAGGATCGCCATGAAGTGTCGTCTATCCTGGCAGGGTCGCCATGATGTGTTGGGAGTACGGAGGTAATGACACTACGAGTCTCAGTATAATAATGTATATTTATTCAGTGAATTGAGATTCTTATATACTAGGGCTTATTACCATATGGGGAGTAACGTGTGTTACATCAGGCAATATCTGTCTTTGTTTCTTGTTCAAGGTTTATAGTCCAAGATTGCTCCATAAAAGGAGTTGCTATTTTTATTAATTCTTAGATCTATTTAATATTATTTCTTTGTTCGAATTAGCTGAGACTACACACACTGCAACGATAACCATTCGGCATTAAAGTTGTGCACCAATTCTATGTACCACGCCAAAACGAAACACATCGACGTAAGACACCATTTTATTAGGGAAATTGTAGACCAAGGTACTGTTACATTAAAGTATCTTTCGATTGATGAAATGGTAGCCGATGTGTTGACGAAACCATTAGCAAAAGAAAAACACGGTAAGTTTGTTTCTCATTTATTTATTTTTAATAATAAGAAGTGAGATGTGAGTACGAGTAGGTATCTAAGTAATTTACTATAGAGCTAGTATAAATTGTTTTAGATCCGTTTCATATATTATGGTTTTTAGTCTTTACTATTTAATATGATACGGATTTATGTTTATAACTTTTTACTTTTTCTGATTTTTTGATACCGTGTTGTTTTAATTGTAAGGACAGCAGATGTGTCGTTATTTTTGCTAACTTTTGAGTTAGGTAGTTAAGCTAATATTGAGTTTATATTAGTTTAAGGGCCAGTGTTGGAACATAGAGTTTAAATGTAAACCTATACAAACTCGTATCCAATAAGTTTTTCTTTATATGACAGTTTGTCTGTCGGCTCTTGTCTCTGCTAGTGAAATGGTTCGTAAAGGTTACGAAGTTGTGTTTCGTTCTAGCGTGTCTAATATTACTGACGACGGGGAAGTTTTGGCTAAAGCAACTCTGAGGGATGGTATTTATCAATTAGATGCCGTCGAGACAGTGTCTGTATTGTCTAGCGAGGTCTCCTCGCAGGCCATATTCTCACCTTCGTCCACAGGCACACATCATACAGGTGACAGCGCGATGTCACTGCCCGAATGGAAGGATGATGGTTCTCCCGTTGATCCTGCCAAGCAAGCCATCCAGTCTACTTCCTGATTACGCGTCAGGTGTGTTACCCTTTCACTAGCGAGCACTGTTACGTCCGCATCGAATTTATCTATTCGCCTTGACCCCTATACCTATTTTTTATTGAAAGGTATTATAACACTAAAACATAGGTTTTATTGATAAACTTGAAAAGAAAAACTGTTGGGCCCAGTTTTACGAGAAACCAATATATGCCTGCTTCTTTATATTTTCCAAAAACGTTAGGCCCGATTTTAACACACTTGGTTAGTTATTAAAAGCAACCAGTCAATAGTCTACAGTTCACAACGCCCTCCACACTGCCTGAGACATGTGGAGAATGATCGTTCGGGAGAAAGTGATGCAGAAGGAGTGACGCAAGGAGGAGGGGTTAGTAATTAACAGCTGATTACATATGTGACAATGTCGACCATTTTGCAAGCTCAATCAGCTATTCATGTCAGTTACATTGCTTCTTCTACGGATTTCTTCATATCTGATTCAATCTCGAAAAGATACTCAAGGCATATCCATCTCTATAGCTCTCTGAGTGACTTTTAGCCTTCTTATAAGACCCATTGTGAGTGACCATTGTGTGTTAACGTAGAGAAAAGAAACATTCCGTCGAATTGAGAACCTCCTCCTTTTTTTTGGAAGTCGGTTAAAAATGTCATAACCCTCTTTTTTACTACAGCGTAGTCGGGAAAAAGGATCATGTAACCATCTGATAGCTGTCCAGCTACCCATGGATCAAAAAAGTTGCAATTTGGCGTGATAAGGTTGCAAAGACACACAAATACATACAAATGTACACAAAATATATATATATTTTTTTATCACTTAATTTTTTTTTTATAGCCCGTTTCACTTATTTTTATGAAAATATCTGCAATGTATACAGATTTTATTTATACAACTTTACAAATGTATAGATAATCTGACTTAACTGTCAGTATCACTGCCGACCAGGCAAAGGCTAACATTGTGCAGATGTATGAAACAATGTGTTTTGATTTAAGATCGTCATGTTCGTGTCGAACACTCATATTGTATCGGATAATAAATAGTAGGTAGGAAACGTAATGAACGACCATTTTTGTTGTAATCCATACTTATCCATACTTAATATTAAAATGCGAAAGTGTGTATGTCTTTCTGTCTGTCTGTTACCGCTTCACGCTTAAACCACTGAACCGATTTGGATGAAATTTGGTATGGATATGGTTTGAGTCTTGGGGAAGGACTTAGCCTACTTTTAATCCCGAAAAAATACCCTTATCCTCGATAAAGGAATTTAAGGCGGATGAAGTCGCGGGCAGAAGCTAGTAATTCAAAAATATCAGGGACAATCTTACAGAAATTGACTTAGTCCAAAACTAAGCAAATCTTGTACTATGGGCACCTACCAGGCGACGAGGTACATAATGTATAAATAAATTATTATATTAAATATAGAAAACATCCCAGACCCAGGAACAAACATCCGTGGTTATCACACAAACACTTGCCCTAGCCCGGATTTACACCCGAGACCGCCAGCTTTGCAGGCCGTTGTGAAACCAACTGAGCCAAACGTGTCGTCAACTCAACAACATCAACTTTGTGATGTAACTTATGGTAAACTAGCTTCTGCCCACGACTTCGTCCGCCTTAAATTCCTTTATCGCCGATAAAAATATTATTCCGGGATAAAAATAGCCTATGTCCTTCCCCGGGATTTAAACTATCTCCGTATGAAATTTCATCTCATTTCGGCGGTTGGGGCCCACAAATAAAAATGACCACTTTTATAATGACCATTGCTTATAATGCCCACATAGTAAAATGCCCACTTCAAGTAATACCTACTTTTAATATTGCCCACTACGTAAAACAACCATTTCTGGAAATAACCCCTTTATAAAATGATTACAGCTTTAATTGTCCATTTACAGAAATGTCTATTTTTTTATTTGCCACTTTTGAAATTGCCCAATTCTTGAAATGATAAATTCTGGAAATCGCCACGAGGGCCATCGTTCGCTGTCCATGATAGAAATTATAAATTCCCTAAAGTTAGATCAAATCACAATTTCTGTCTCACATAGCATCTCGATGATCTCGAAACAAATAATGGTTAGTTTGCATTGTTTACATTTGTTCTATTTCGGCTTTGGTTAGTCATTATTATTGCTAATATAAGGTAGAAAATCAAATGTTCTAATGGTTATCAATCAGTTAATCACAAAGTCACATAGTCAGTAGTAAACATTCTGTACTTAGAAAATTGCAATCAACCTCCTTAAGTATGTCTATTACAAGTATTTATTATGCAGGCCACTGAGTCTTTGTTGTTCTTTATTGAAAGTAACATTGTCATTATAATTTCTATATAAAGACTGCCAAAATAAAATTCCTTTATTGTAATTTTATTACATAGGTTCCTACTGCAAAATGGTCGGACAATTAATTGTCGCATTGAACCAAAAAGGAAAAGATACTGTACTTTTCGATAAGTACAGGTAAAATTTCAGTCTACGAAACCAAAACGGTACATCCCGCTGGAGATGCATTCATAGAAACGACTGCAGCTCTACTATTACCCTAAATAATGATTGGACTAAGATTCTTCGATCTTCTTCTCATACGTGTATGTCGGAGAAAATTGACAATGATGTTTTTATAGCAGTTAATGAGTGTAAAGAAAAAGTGTGCCATAATTTCGAGTCAGTCGAAAAATTTACGAGGAGACGTTTTTAAAGCTAAAGAAAAACTGCAACCCAAGAGATATTGACGAAATTCCGGAATTTTCATCAATAATAGATAGTGTGTATGGAGCAAGAAAAAAATTTTTGGAAACGAGAAGTCTCAATTACAAAACGGTCGCAGATGTCCATATACCAAGAAAGCTGGGAAAAGGTTTCGTGGTATGCGAAGATGGAACTACCGACAAAATTATAATATTCAGTTCCACGACGGCCCGGATGTACTTAAAAAATGCAGATCTGGAAATCAACGTCAAACAGTTCTTCGGAGATGGAACATTTCATTGCGTACCTCACCCATTCTATCAACTGTACTCGATACATGTAGACGTTGGCTCAAATGATAAGAGTACAAACATTGTTCCGGTTATTTTTGGACTGCTTCCGGATAAAAGACAAACAACTTATGTTCGATTTTTTCAATCAATAAAAGAAAAATTGTCAGTGTGTATAAAGAATTTCAAATGCGATTTTGAATCGGCGGTGATGAATGCGATTACAGAAGTATTCCCAGAATGCAAAATTTCCGGTTCTTTTTACCACTAACAACAAAGCGATATGGCGAAAGACTAAGCATGTCAGTTTAAATGAGTCAAAAAAAGACAGAAAAATGGTGAGAATGGTATCTTATCTGCCTTTATTACCGGACAGATTTATTGAAGAAACATGTCGTTTTATAATGAAATCGGCTGAAGTTACAGAAAATGTTTCTATATTTAAAGATTATTTTGATAGACAGTGGATTCCCATTATAAAAGACAACGGTCTAAGCTGTGCATTCGAGCTACATAGAACTACCAATCCTGTCAAAGGTTTTCATCATCGAGTTAATGAGAGATTTCGGAAGAAGAATCCAGCCCTTCTTCAAATTCTTCTGTGATTTAAAAAAAGAAGCAGTCCACCAGGATCATAGAATAATGAAGTCTTATTTTAGTGTGTTCAAAAAGAACAGACGGAATCGTCTCATTCGTCTTGATGTTTTTCTTAAAGAACTTGTGCAGGACGTGATAACTGAGAAGATTTCCCCAATCGCATTCCTTAAAAAAGTTATTTTACAAAAACATACACAAATGAAAATCTTGATATTAAGTTTTTGGTTGTAATGGATTTTATGTTGTTTGTGTTAGTCTAGTTGGTAATAGGTGTCCGTTTAATTTAAAGTTAAGACGAGAGAGTACAGACCGATTTGTGGAAGCTTTTTGGTTTTCTACAGAAAGTTGTGGTTCCGAACCAGTGATACTACGTAATGATTTACGTAGTGTCACTGGTTTGAATTTCTTCGCAAATAAAAACGCATTATCCCACAAATCTGCCTGAGACCATCTCAATTTATGTTAAGAAGTTTTTTATGATAAATAAACGAATAAAAATGGATTAAATAGCCCTTTTTATTTTAATGTAGGTTCACACGTGGTTCACACCAACGCTTTCCACCCTTTTCAGTATCTTTAGCCTAACATGTAAATGGGCATTATCAGAAGTAGTCAAGCCAAGAACCCGGCATTTTTTAAAACATCCGTTTCAAGAAGCAGACGTTTCAGAAAGTAGTCATTTCCAGAAATGGTGGTTTTAAAAAGTAGGTAATGCAAAAAAAGGGTCTTAATCAATGTAGACATTTTATATAGCAGACATTTTGTGTCGTAGACTTTTCGCGTTACGGGCATAATAAGCAATGGCCATTATAAGCAGTGGTCATTTTTATTTGTGGCCCCCAACCGCTGAAATGTTTCACATTTATAATATTACTAGCTTCTGCCCGCGACTCTGTCCGCCTTTAATTCGTTTATCGCGGATAAGGGTATTTTTCGGGGATAAAAAGTAGCCTATATCCTTCCCCGGGACTCAAACTATCTCCAAACGAAATTTCATCCAAATCGGTTCAGCGGTTTAAGCGTGAAGAAGTAACAGACAGATAGACAGACGGACGGACGGACGGACGGACGGACAGACAGAAGAAACCGATCTCGCGAATACTTTGATTTGTATAGACCGAGAAGCGACCGTAATAACACTACTAGATTACGTACCAGCACAAGAGTAGATTGTAACTAACGTAATGGGCAACCAATGTGTTGGGCAACCTGTTTGTTTTAATATAAAAGTCGCCTGGCTTGGCCTCCTAGGTTTTTTACCCGGTTCTGCGAAAGCAGAAACAGAGTTATTAAACTCATTTTTTATGACTACAGAATTACCTACCCAGCGAGCTTGATGGTCTCGTTTTACAAGCTTTTTTTAACTCACCGTGTTAAATTGTGTGAGTCAAAACTTACAACACATTAAAAACACATAAAATACAAAATAAATGTCTTTCATATTAACACAAGTTACAACTTAAGACAAAATTTCCGGTTTTCGATTAAGCCAAAATTTGGCGTATATAAGTTAGATGAAAATACAATATTATGACACCATCTAGTTGATCTGACGATGGAGCCATATGGCACTCATAGGAACTCTATAATAAAATGACACGTCAGAATCGTCTCAGTGAGTGACGGGTGTTTTACATTTACGACCGCGAGCTCAGCGGGCGCTCTGCTCGTAGCCAGTTTTCGCTACATACGGTTTATCTCATGTTATTGGCTAAGAGCGTAACGCTTCGATAACTTCGGTTGCGAAAGTGTGAAAGAAAAATGGAGTTGGCAGTAAAAATTTCTAACAAAAACGATAGTTTTGACTGAAACTTATTCACGTAAAAAAATGTAAAGCATTTGTCTCATTCACACTAATACTGAAGTACGTATTGGAACGAGACTGGCGCTGTATCATTTATCCGTGGCGTGATTAACGCAATCATCATAGGCCCTGTCCGTCCATACACGTATCGAGTTGTTGGTTTTGGCCTGGTACTAGATCAGATAGGATTATCGACGGTAATATCTGGGTCTATCAGAGCGGACTGCTGCCCAGACTGCCACTTTCTATAAACACATTTATTTCCTTTATCATAATATGTCGCTTTTATAAGTCAGACAATAGGGTAGTTTCCTGTGTAAAATCGAATTAGTTCGTTAATTAGACTATCAAAAAATATTTGACGCGTGTTTTTTTTTGTCAATCCAACTAAAAAAGGCAAAGATAAAGGGCGTCAAAGTTTGGGAGTATGGCCCATGACGTCAAACCGTGCTAAAAATTTTAACGCGGGGAACTTTAACGGGCTATATCTTCATATTTTTTGGGTTTAATTGACAAAAGAAAAAATATGTGTCCAATATTTTCTAATAATCTAAATGACGGCCAAATTATATTTTTTAAGACATAAGCCTATTATCGACGGTTGCATCTAAGTTTATAAAAAGGGATGGCTATATTCAGCAGCCATATTCTATAAACACATTTATGTCCTCTGTCATTGTCGCTCTTGACCTAGTAGGTACTAGGTCAGTTAGGGTTATCGATGGTTTGCGCCTGGGTCTATCAGAGCGGACTAAGAATTCTCATTATCGGCCCGGCGCACCGTCGAAAGCAATATGCTCTCGCTGAAGATTTTCAACGACATTGTTTTCGTTTTAAGGGGCTCCAAGCGAAAATGTACGATTTTTCATGGTTTTTGTTCAGTATCTAGTCCCTGGAATGGCCAAAATAACATTTAAAAGATAGTTTCTATGAAAGTTCAGCTTCTATTTAACACTTTTTTGCATTCGAAAAGTAGAATATTGTTTTATGTATTTAATTATGGTTTATTACAGAGTGGTCTATAAAAACAAAGTTTGCGTCAACTGCTCTAATACATTTTTAAATATATAATAGACTCAAACCTATGCCTAATTGTACACTTTGGAAAGATCTAACTCGCTAAGCAAGACTTTTCTTTAAAAAGCGTGAATTTTTTAAGAAAAGTAGCAGAACTGGTTTTATGTCGTAAAAATAACAAAGTTTGATGGCGATGATCTTGATTTCGTTGACTCTTGAAGATTTACGAAAGAAGTATATTGGTAAAGACGGTCACTGTCAATATGATGAGTTATATACAAAACGGAAAAGCGAACAGTTACGGATCGAAAGTCATTCAGAGCAGTAAGTATCGTCGTTGCGATATTTTGGTAACCAATTAACGGAAAGCTTTAAAATTTCAACCACGTTAGCAGAACATTGATGCATTTGAAATTCGAAGCATGAATTTCAAAATTTACACTTGCTTTGGCCGGTTTGTATACCTTGTATTAATTTCTCCAGAATATTTTAAAAAAGTGCTCTAAGTATCCAAACAAAATAATAAATGTACAATTTAAATGTGAGAAGTTTTCCCATCAAGAGCGAAGCAACTTTGCAAGTTAATCGACCTATTCATAGTACTCATGTTTAAACTATGTGCTGCAGTGTCCTTGCCAACTCGACTTAGGTGAAACAGGTTGAATTTTAAATGAGTAGGCGAGCGTTGTTGTCTCTGGACTATCAGCGTTGTTGTATCTATAATGGGCTGTACTTTTGGTCTGATAGTTTGCTATATGAGCAGTACTTTTTTACTTATTATTATGAACTCCTGGACAAATGTGGCTCCTCCGAGGATTTCCACAATGACCTTGATCTTGAGTAGATCGTCGATTCATCTTGTCGGAGGCCTGCCCACGATTTGTCGTCCTGTGTATACGACTCCAATAATATTAACATGATAAATACAATAATAATATACCTGCCCACTGTTATTACATAATTATTTTGAGTCTGTCTTTTGAAAAATAATACATTTCATAATGAGGCAGTTTGAGAGTTTGCTCGCGATGTCTCTTTTTTTTCAGTAGGCCTTATTGTGAAACATCTTTATTTGTATTTTTTTATTCAAAGTGGGTAATTGGCACGTCTGTATCTTTGACAGTGAAAAAATATATCATTTTTCGATTTAAATTACATAATTATTGTTTGCATAAATTATGTTTGTGGTACAAACTGCGGTTTATTCGATTATAAAATACATTACTAAATAAAAATCTTAATTCATGGAAAATAATAAAGTATATTTAATTGTAAATTACGTTTAATTGCTTCTTCTTTTATGTCAAAAAGGTTCAGACTTTACTTTGTGGCCAAAGAGTGTGTCTACAAATTTGTAAGAACCGACGGTAATCGCTGACGACGACAACGACGAATTGAAACAAATCAAGACGAATTTCAAAGTAGATATCTACGGTAAATTCACCATTTGTTCTAATTAAAAGCTTTTCAATTCATTTTATAATTCAGTTGCAACAATTGGCATTATTTCGTCCATACGCGAGGAAGCGACAAATACCCCCCGGGTAATCGACATGAGAGACTCAGCTAGATTTGTGCTCGCTCTTCAGAATCGATTTCGTTTGGAGCTTTCTTTGTTCTTTTTAAAAAGGAACAGATTTCCTCGTCTACGTAATAGGGTGTGATGGAATGAAAAAAGTATTAAATGAGATCTCATATAAGTAAGAATATGGGCATTTTCATTTAAATATGCATCTTTAACTAGAGCTTAGTGGTTGTCACAATACTGACGATTAAAGTCAAATAAGATATATTTCGTTACTAAACTGACAGGCTAGACGCCGTTTAAATGTAGTTCAAGTTTTGTCTAACCGTACAATTTTAAATAAAAATGCCCCAATAATGTATTGACAACATGATTTTTTCAACAAAATTTGGATATGGCATTTCGTTGTAAACACTTAGCCAAATTTTGTATTTATAACAATACGAGTATAACAAAAGCTTAAAATGGTTGAGCATTTATTCAGTTTTTATTAGGGATACGAATTCTCTATACTTAATTGTGAATCAATTATAGTAAAATCAAAATAGTAGTATATCTTTTTCCATTACCCTAAAACACACGTGTTTAAGCTCCGATAGCCGAGTAGTGCAAGCGTGCGAGTTTTAAACTAAAGGTCGTGGGTTTGAATTCGGCCTGTACCGCGGAGTTTCCTGGAATTTATTTACGGAATGTCGGTGACGGAAACAATTGTGAAGAAACCTGCATATATCTGCGAAGAAATTCAAGGATGTATGTGCTCTCCAATCCGCACAGGCCCAGCGTGGCGACTGCAGCCCATTACCTTTCATCCATGACAAGAGGCCTGCGACCAGCAATGGGACGTACATAGGTTAATGATGATGATGATGACACGGTATCTGTTCATATCACAATATATGAATACTTAGAAAAAAATATAAATTTATTTAGATTAGAATACTGACGGTTGAGTTTGTTTCGGCTTTCTTTCCAACGGTGATTACCGTCCTCTTGGGAAATACCGTAGAGTCATTCTTGTCTTGCCCTTGCGGCCTACTTACAGAATAAAGATCATTATTTCATGTGTAATTCAAAAATATAAATTTTAATCATAGTACTTTATGATTGCCCGCTTTCATGAAAGAGTGTCATACGTACTAGTGACACTAATATTCGTAGGACATAAAACAACCAACTAAACCATGAGATACAACATCTACTTAATACATAACATTCCATTATCGAATTTTTATACGAGGGAAATATACAAAAAAAAAAATCTTAATCACCTCTTCACTGTGAAATGAATGAACGTCCAAATAAAATAGAAAAATAAAGAAATATTCATTTATGCAAACTTCATCACATAAATCAAATAGCGTAGCTTACGAAAAATACTTCCATTTTCATCAAAATATACGTTAAACCTCCTTGATATAAAAATTAATGCTTACATTTTGTGTTCATTACTGAATTTCAGTACTGTTACATAAATTGGAGGTAACTCCATAAATAGCTTTAATTACATTAATTGGCAATTAATTTTAAGGCCAACTGCGTGTTAAAATCAGATTTCTTAAACCATAAACGCTTAGTGAATTGCGAAGAAAATGCAACAAAATTATTTTTTTCTACTCCTGTACTTCCTTCAGTCATTTAAATGGTTACCAACTCTAATATAAATACATACAATACTTAACACTTGCAAAATTCTATAGTCTATTTCCCAAAAAAACATTGCTAAGCGTGTCACAATGTCGCTATTAACGTATTCCTTGGTGCCACAGAGTACAAAATCTCAATGTAATAATTTATACTCAGTGAGACTTAAACTAATGTTATATGAAATGATTTATATTACTAACTTAACAATCCGCCGAATTCATACAGTTTTAAATTAAAAAAATAATATTGTACGTAAATGCATTGCTGCCAACTTAAAAAAAAAAAACATTTTTTCCAATTTACGTACACATATTTTATCGCCTAATTTTTTCAAATCATAACATGTTTTCATCACTGGCAAGTAAACGCGAATTTAAAAAATAAGAAAGCTATAGATATTGATTGACAGCTTGCTTTTTAATTTTCTACGTGGCGCTAAATTTTATTCATCTTGAAGTTGTTGGTTGTTGTCTTTGAAATAAAACAATTTAACGGATTATATCGCGTATATTATCTCATTTTAGTTCCCGACGTTTCGGAAGCTTTCCAGCTTTCCATGGTCATGGTCATGGCATGGTTGTTGTCTTGTTATAAACTGTTGAAAGTGAGAAAAATGTAGGAAGACGAGCCTAATTGTACTTACTACCGAAGAAATTTGTGTCGTGGCGCAAGAAGTATCAAACAATTTGCTGCTAGAAAAATTTCGGCGCAAATATAAATATTTAGACTTTTTGAACAAAGTTTAGATTTAATACTATTTACTATGCCAAATTACCAAGCTGTGAAGTTTCGATTTTCGTCGACTAGTTTCCGAGAAAATACTCCACTCCATTGAAAAAGCGAGAAAATTGCCTGCGGACTAATGGCTGAGTCACTTGAGTCTTCGCTCTAGTCTATACTCTATACCTCTATCTAGTACGAGACTTCTAGTGTAGAACTATGCAATTTCTGTACAACTTCGTATACTGTATACAGAGACAGGCCTGCCATCCGTCTGGTTTTTCCCAGATTTTTCCTAGTTTGAAGACCATCTGGGCGGGTTTTTAAAATGTGTCTGGTTAAAACCCTTACATTCTTTGTATCAGTGAAAACCTTATTGAACTGAATGAAATCTAACGTGTCTGGTGAAAAATGCGATTTATTACTCCAAACATTCTGGATTTTTGAAGTTTTTGTTCAGGATTATCTATAATCAAGATGGCAGCCCTATACACAGACATAGTTTACCTATGATGAGAATGCTTTACAAGTTCACTCGTCCGTTAAAGGCTAGGACAATTAACACAAGAGGACTCAACATACAAAATCACCATAAAAAAATTGGTTGTCTGTAAAGTGGGCTTACGGATGATAATAATTTTACATATAAGAGAGATAGATGAGTCACAAACTGAACGCTCGGCTCGTCACAAAACGCTCAGCTCGTGATAATGAGCGGAACGTGACACTTTTTCGTGCAAGCAGCCGGTGTTCATCGATTTATAAGATGTTATCACGTCAAAAGCCGTTTCCCGATATTTAAAACGCTATCCATCTATAGCATTTATTATCTACTATTATTCTACTTTGCAAGTGTGACACGGTATTTAAATGTTACGATTTATTTTTTATCAGCTATTTACGAACTAATTGGTACTGTACTATGTTATTTGTTAAATTATAACATCGTTAATTGTTTAGTTTCATATATCCATCTCGTTTTTGCCTGAATATCTCCTTGCGGTTGAAGCACGATCGAATGTATGACAATTCATTTTTATTCATTCATTCGTTAGATCATAAGACATAGGGTTCCCCTTGTTTACGCATATATTTTTTTTGCCGAATCATGATTTGATCGAATTCATAATTTGGCATAATGCATTTTTTTCTGAACACGTACACCTTTTAAGATTTTTAAAAACAAACCTCACCTAACCTAATGCATACAACTGGATAATGCCTTAAAAACACCTGAAAATTGTACAGTTTCTGTAAAAACTGCATTATGCCAAAATATGAATTCGGCCGAATGACGATTCGGACAATCGAGATTATGCTACATAAGGGGAACCCAAGACATAGGTATACATTATTGATAAAGGGGGACATGCACCAAATAAACAGTGCATCTACTTACACTTTAGTAAAAGCGGATTTAATTACGTGTTACGATATACAGAAGGGAATTTTAATTAAAGGTTGATGCAGAAATCTTCATAATTTAATTGTTTTAAAATGTATTTAGTACGAGTAGCACGTATGATATTAAAGTTAAATATATGGAGCGATATGACGTCACACATGTAAGTAAGACTGCACGCCGTGCAATATTGCTCGCTTGCTGCAATATTGCCAACTTGAGGTTGCATGTCTTGGTAATTTCGGCCCTTGAAAGTTTGTCGAGCGACGAGTAGCGTGTGTGGGGAGGGGGTCGTTGCAAAGATAAATCAGTGAACCACTTTAAACTGTCAACACAGGATAGTCTATGCTATTATAAGGTCGTTAAAAGGAAATGACTATAAATTGAAAGTAAAAAACAAAAAATATACGGACTATTTAGAGGTCACTGGATCGTTTTTTTTTTTTTGTATTTTGAAGCGAAATGAAATGAGTTTATTTGTTGAGTACAGGTTAAACATATTTGTGTATATTTGAAAGATTAAGATCAGCCATACTCTGCTTAGGGTAGCATGCAAATTTCAGCGAGAGCTATGCAAAATTAATCATTTAAATGATAACAAAGTAACACAAATTATGTTAAATATTGAAAATTAGATTAATCAATAAATGAACCAGCTGTTGAGTTCTAGAGATGTCAAAACGGATTCAATTATTATGCATTGTTATAAGTATTACAAAAAAAAATCGTTAAATATCATAATGTCAAATATTCATTTACAGAGTAAAAACACATGTCACAAAGCCATAAAAACAATTTTCTTTTAAATGAGAGAGGAAGCTCCTTGATGTACAAAGGCAACTTGTTATATATTTTTATACACATATAAAATGGACTTCGAGCAGTTTGTTTGAGACAATATTTTGGCATAAATAACAGGTTGCGCTGCCTAGAGATAAGGTCGTTGTAGCGGATCATGTCATGGTTTCTTTTAAAATGATGCTCATTGAGTCGTAAAAATACCGCTAGCTCAAAAATGTACATAGAAGGCAGAGTTAGCAGTTTATTACTCTGCATTACCGGCTTACATGACATTATCGGTTTCAGTGAGAAGATAGCTCTGATACATTTTTTTTGCATTAGGAAGGCCTTGTTTGCCTCAACAGAGTGCCCCCATATAATTAGACCATATCTGAGTGTGGACATGACGTAGCCATGATATGCTAGTAGCGCTGATTCTAGCGACACAGTTTGTCTTAATTTTCTCATTGGATCTATTCAGCTTGCTACAAACATTATCTACTTGAACTTTAAAATTTAAGAATTCATCCAAATCGATTCCGAGAAATTTTATGCTTTGATCTTCGTTGATATGGTCTCCTTGACAAGTGAGATTTAACTTTATGCGTTGTCGTCTACATGTTCTAAATTGTAAATACTTTTTAAAATAAAACAATTTAACGGATTATATCGCGTATATCATCTCAATTTAGTTCGAAACGTCGGGAACTAAAATGAAATAATACACGCGATATAATCCGTTAAATTGTTTTATTTCAATGAGTAATAATCGCGGAAACATAAGAAAATATTTGTAAATACTTTGTTTGTTAATTGATAGATTATTACTTTCCATCCACTTATCTAACGCATTCAAGGCCTCATTAATGTCTCTCTCAAACGTTTGTATGTTTATACATGGTATCATAATGGAGGTATCGTCTGCAACTAATACAGAAGAAAAATCCACAGCATTTGGCAGGTCGTTTATGTAAAATGAAAACAGTAGTGGCCCCAAAACACTACCCTGAGGCACGCCGAAATTATTTATTCTGCAATTAGACCTGTAATTTACTAGAGATGTTCCTTCTTTTCAAAAAAATTCCGTGCACTGTATTCTTTGACTTAAATATGACTCAAACCAGCAAAGTATATTGCCACGTATGCCATTGTGATCTTATTTTGTCAAAAGTCTTTGATGGGCGACTAGGTCAAATGACTTTGTCATGTCTATGAAGAGGACAACAGCATGTTTTCCTTTATCCACACAGTTTACAACATCCTTGAGCAATGTAAAGGTTGCAGTGGTTGTCGACTTATTTGCTCTAAAGCCATGTTGTCTCAGAAAATAATTCATATTTATCAGCAAACTTAACAAGTCTTATATGCATGAGTTTCTCAAAAACTTTAGCCAGGACAGGTATTAAAGCAATTGGTCTGTAATTATAAACATTTTTTTTTGTATGCAAATACTCTCTTTTTTGAGTTGTTGGTCATGAGCTTAGTCTTTGACATGTTCATTATTAATCCGAGAGAGTAGAAGTGAACGGAAGAAGAATGGCATATGACCATGAGTATTTTGTATCTGGGCCAAATAGTCTCCTTCCAGGCTCGACAAGAAAAGGAGGTCGCGAGACTTACGGAGTATGCCTGGAGGAGCTATTGGTCTATGAAGGAACGTATGAAGGGAAACCTTCCAATTTCATTAAAACGGAAATACATGGACATGTGCATTCTTTCAATCATGACCTATGGAGCACAGACTTGGTATTTTACACAAGTTCAGAAATCTACCCTCAAGGTTTGCCAGAGAGCTATGGAGCGTAGTATTTTGGGCGTAAAACTAAGTGACCGGATCAAGAATACAGTACCACGTTCCAAAACCCGGATAGCCGACGTAACCCAAACAGCTTCCAAGCTGAAGTGTGACTGGGCCGGACGTGTCGGTCCCATGCCGGGCGACTTGTGGGTCACACAAAATAAAGTCCGGCGTCGTGTGCCTCGACGAAGATAGTGGTGCGAGCTTAATTCTTTCCAGAAGAACTGGTGGGAGATTGCCCGAGACCGGGACACGTGGAAGAATGAGAGGGAGGCCTTCGCACAGCAGTGGGACACTGTAGGCTCTTAAAAAAATATATGCGTCGTTGTGGCTTCATCACGCCAAAACAGTTAAACGGATTATAACTATTTTTGGTAAACGGGTAGCTGGGTATCTACAGACAGTTCAAGGATACTTTTTACCAGACTTCGCGAATAAAAATAGAGGGGTTATGTCTTTTTCTACTCCGTGAACAAAGTTGCGGGCACTTTCAAGGATATAATAAAAATATAATTTTGGAATTAAAGAATAATGTAGAACAAATTTGAAACGAGCTTTTTTGCGGCAAAAATGTGGCAACTTATTTTAACGCCCATTTTCAATATTTTATAAGATCAGTCCAGAATTGGCAACAATATTTCATCTTCAAACTTTAAAATTTCAAATAAGTTGTGACCGTAGAGGTTAGAATTATTTCCTCAAAGTGCGTCCACACTTGTATCATTTGCTCGTATCCGATCACCGTGCCGTGGCATGACTGCGTATCGCGCTGCTTGGACGCTTACTGTCGGCGCGCCGATCATGCCGTACTCGTCCGATATAACTGTGTGATACGCGTAGCAAAATGGATTTCGAGCGATCCGATCGGCACAACGTCCAAACGCGTGATCGTGACACGCGATCATGCCACGTGACGATGATCTGATACGGGCAAATGATACAAATGTGGACGCACCTTAAAGCGTCTACTAAAAATCATTTAAAGGATGTAAAAAAAATGCATTCCGGGAACGTTACGGAATTGCATTGGAGTAATTTAAAAAACTCAAGCAACTCTCAAGTTCACAAATCTGGTAATCTAGCTCACAAATTGCTTCAGATATTACAAAGCCGCCGACCTTGAAAATTTTTCTCTCGCATTGATAGCATAATAATAAGATTTAAAAGTTACCGGGAGAAAAACATATTCTTACAAAAGAAATAACAAGGATTCGATACAAAAGATGTCTATGCCAAACTTTTCGCATTATCGGGGTATAATGTATTAACTTTGTTCTGAGAAAATAATCTCACAAAACCTATGTAAAGTGAAACGCAAGGATCCTGACCCGACTCCATGTCTGCTCGGTTCGTTCGCCGCAAATTAATTTTTCGAAGCCCTAAATTCATTCCAATACATCACCCGCTCTTCTCATTTTCATAATCCCGTGATATATGAGACGGGTCGGCTGAGGCATGACGTCTTTAACGAAACTTGGCGAAAAATACGTCTTGCCTGAATTATTAGCGTTGTTTCTATTATAACAGTGACACTCTAACCAGATATATATTTAAATATGTATTAAGATATTTTTTTGGTTCTTTATGTACTTAAATAAAGGTAACTAAAAAGACTCGTGACTTTCGTAAATCAGCCAGTTGTATTAAACCACTCTGTCTCTCTCATCCTGGCTATGCGTACCATATGGTGGTACGGTCAGCCTTCCTATTTTTTTCCCTCCACTTCGCCCTATCTGTAACGTCGTCTTCAGAACGTTGCACCCCACATGCTCTTACTAACTCTCAACAACACATTTCTCCATGTAGTCATAGGTCTCAGTCTAGATCTTTTTCCAGAGAGAGACAAATAAAGTTCTAAGTTGGCAACTGCCAACGTAATCGGTTGGTTTTCCACTGACACGTCCATACCGCCTCATCCTGCATTCCTGTAGCTCACCGGTCGGCAACCTTTTAGCAGGTAAGGGCCACATAGTAGCTAACAACATTGACACGGGCCGCTTTTTGATAATTTGTGACTTTATCAGATAAAAGGTAGGTACTACATTGTCAGCCAGTAGCCAGGGAGGCTTGCGTGCCGCAAATGAGAGGTTTGCGGGCCGCCTGTTGCTAACCGCTGCTCTAGCTTATCGACGATGTCGCGGACTCTCGGGCTACCTCGCACATATTCGTTGCTAATCTTATCAAGTATGGTAACGCCGCACATCCACAGCGTTTTCAATTCAGTGACATGCCCTTATCTAAGCTCCCTATTTTCGCTGCCGTACATGAAAACTGGCCTTATTATTGTCATGTAGACAAGTCCTTTAAGTTTGACAAGCTTCCTCTTGTCACAAGTTAAGTCAGCAACCCAGCCGCAAAGCGGTGCTGAATGTTGTGATCTAGAACTCGTGATCTGTGCATCATATTTTCCAGGTATTTGTACTGATCACACTTGGCAATTGATTGAACATCAATGATGACGGATTGCACACCACAAATGCAAATAAAGACTTTGATTGGCCGAATTAATGAAGTCGCGTGTTTTTTATTTATTTTTTTATGCATGTACTGCGAAAATTCCACATTGAAGAGTTTTTTTTTTCACGGCTAAGTACCTCAAGCCGGCAATAAAACCATTTAAAATTAATAGTATTAATCACCATATGCAATGCACTAACTTACTTCTGGGGTTGTAATGTACCTCGACATGTTTGTCAATAATATTTACTGAGATAAGTTCGCTTTTGTACATTTGTATTTCTATGTGTTTTGTAATCGATTTGATTAACTGTTTATATGAAATAAAGTGTTAAAGTGCATACATACATACATAATATTCATTTTGGTTGCAAATAAGCAAGAAAACCCGGCACCTGTATACTTGTAAGTAATAATAAGATTATATAGCGAGGCGTGATTTTGACGACAATCTTGCAATTTTTTCAGGGGTAAGAAATGCGTGCTTCCATTACATTCAGGTTTATGTGCACATATTCAGGTAAAAAGAAAGATAAGAGAATGTTACGTCCTGAACCACGTCTTGAAATTCAAAACAGCTTCCGTAAGAGGTTTTGAATAAGTAAAAAGTGTATTTATTTTAGCTGCTTCGAAGAGAGAGGAATCGTCGCCACGTTTGTTGGCTGTCTAGAAATGGTAACAAAATACTGCTGCCCGCATGAAACCCTTCTTAACTACATACTTAACTAACGAAAAAAGGTACTATATTCTGTCCTAACTGTGGCTAGTTGTTCAGTTTCTAGTAACACCCTCTATTATAACACGTTACAGATACGTTCAAAAGTTTCATAATTATTCCTAGAACGGATGATATTGGCGCAGAAAAGTTTTTGAGTGGTGGCTACGTACCGAAAGTCACGGCGTGGAGAGGCCCTTAACTAGATGAACTAATAATATGGCAAAAAATCCTTCTAGGGACCCAGGAAACACAACATTTTTGTGAAAACCTGTCCAGCAGCTGATTTCTTTCGGCTTATTCGATGATTGTACGATATTCCTAACGTAGGTACTGTCTATCTCTATCACACGTAATAAAACCATTCACCTTTTCATTCAAGCTGTGATCAATTTTATTCAGCACACCACTGCATATAAACGATTTACTAGCAAAATATTAAAGACGACAGCACTCATAAAAATTTGGAAGCAATATTTTGTATATGCTAATCCTACTAGAGTGTTCATCCTTCACAAAGTTTTCCACACATCATTTTTCTTTACGTAACACAGCATTTGTCAGCTTCTTGGTATCTTATGTAGCATAATATAATGTAGATTTCGCATAAACTAGTTTCTAAATAACGTCAGTGGTATTTTACAAATGAACAATTTTTTTTGGTCTTGTTATAGTTTTTTGCTGTAAATTTTTTTTGGTCCTAGGCTAGCAATATTGTCGGATAATCTAATAGTGGGTGCGGGGATTTATCTCAAATGCGGAATTTTGAAGAACGTAGAAATATTTTAGCTTTTTTACGGAATTAAAAATATAATACAAAAATTATTTACCATTTTAGGCTGTAACACGTACGATGGATGGGTCCCAAAGCTACGATCTATCGTTTAAAATTTAAATAATGATGCCTGAAATAGTCTGTTCGAGACACGCAGGATAAGATATATGAGAACTTTAAATAGTTATTACAGTATCTATTTATGAGTGTTCCAACCGATAACTTCTATGTCATTCGAATTAATATATATATACTTATATTTTCGCGTAATTTGAATATTGTTAATTGCAAAAAGAAACAAATAGATTGTATTTAACGCAAACGCCTGCAAAATCCAAAGGTAATATATAAGCCACGCTCTTTATTGCATGGCTAGTTTTGTTTTGAGACGGTGCTCAAAAGTTTCTAAACTTTGTATTTATAAGTACCCTAATTTTTTGCATGGATTTTACTCATGAGTTCCTCATTAATTACACCCGAGAAATTTTCTTATAGAAAAATACCTTCCAAGAAAAGACTAAAAATATTGTAAACATCCCTCTATGTGCGAGTACTTCTAGCAGAAAAATGCCAATTATCTGAACAATTCAACAGATTTCCTAACAAGCCGTTTTTGCGAACAACCGCCCGCTGTTCTCGGATCAGAACACTGAGACAAAAACCGCGATAAATATAGCCTAAGAAATGATGATATTCTTCGAAAATAAAAGAAAAATAAGCCCAATAATGAGCTAAACAGCACAACACGTGAGTAGACCTTTATACAGAATTCATTACTCCGTAATCGGCCCTTCTCTTGCTTAATACGTCCTCATTTTTTATACGTGCAAAATTGTTTCTCTTTGTGTTCATCGGCTGAAGTAAAGTACCTATCTATTCGCGGTTTCGGGGCTATAAATCTTCTCAAGTTTTATTCAATCGGAATTTCGTAGAGTTCGGTTGGTTAAATAATTCTTCGAAGCTGTTGTGGTTAAGTGGATTAAAGGGATCTAATATACATTTAATGCGGTTACGCTTACATAGGCTTTGTTTTGTATAAACTAGTGTCTTAAAGTTGTTAATGCTTACTTAGACCAGTGGCTTCAAGTTCTTAATACTTTAACCTACATCTGCTATAATTCTTCACTTTTTTATAGCTTCATTACCCATACTTGTTTGGAAGAGATCGCTCTTTAGTGATTAAACCGCGTGATTGGTATTTTTAATTGTTGTTTTTTTTTTCATTCTTCATCAATTCCTGTATATTTGTGAAGGGAGCAATACAGAGAATTTGTATTTAGATTTTTTGTCAATTGTAATGTGAATCTTGAAACTTTTTAGCGAATTGTTTCCAATCATATAGAAAGGCGGCTTCAAATATCAGTAATGATAATAATTTTTATTCAAAAGTAGGTGCATAGGTGCGGTGATACAACTTTAACACAAGTCATATATTATGAATCAAAAACAGGGACAATTAAGGGTGTACAGTCAGCTGGAAAAAGTAACCTCATCGATTACTGCGAATCGCAATTATTTTTAATTTTTACTTAGTTCTTTGTAACAATATTGTAATATAAGTGTCTGATGTGAACTTTAACAAATGTAAGCAAAATAAACTTATCTTCATCATACGTGTGAAAATGTATTATAAGCAGTGATCGTAAATTTTATAGCATTTTAGGTGCAGCGATTATATTGCACTATAGATGTAGAAAATACCTATTTCAACAATTAAATGTAGTTAATATTGTCGACAGTAACCTTATTCCACCATTTTTGTTGACATCTTCCACACCTATGGCCCACTACCATAATCGCTGCATCAAAAATTCTACCAAATTTTCGATCACTGCTTATCATACATTTTCACAGTCATCGAAATATATTTAACATTTTATAACACTGATCCTTATCACCTTTGTCAGACAATAAATTCATCAAACTCGAATCCAATCGTTCGCGTATCCATACACGCAATAAATATTACCCCAATAGAACATGGAGATTTATATCAACCGGTCGACGTGAAGTGTAAACAAAACGGCGAATTAATCACGTAGTCCTTGATTAAAGGTTTGGGAAAATCCTCCCTCTACGTCCAAAAGGACGTATACAGTAAAAAAAACCTATAAAACATGCCTGTTGTCTACCAGAGCAGAAATATTTCAGCGGGCTAGCCAATTGAGTTCTTTCGGCCATCGATCAATCCGGACTGGAAATTGTGCGGAGGAAATACACAAATTGTGGCCAAACAATTACCTTTTGTCGGCCGCTTGTATTTTCAAGGCTTTTCGCAAATCTACGACGACAGCTGTCGGAAGGCAAGAACTTTTTTCACGAGTGTCTTTCGGGTGTAATTTGCTTGACGTTTTATAAAAGCTAATGAAACAAGAGATGGTAATAATGATTTGATACAGGATGTCCCATGGTTATGTGATACGATGAGAAGGTTACCTTAAATATTGTATTCGTAGATAGGAAATTGTGCTAAATGGAGACATTAGTTAGTTTTTAAAAGTTACTGCATTCAAAGATTTAATTTAGATACACATAGTACAGAAATTTGTATGTATTTTTTTTCTAATTTAAATCAAGTTTTTCATTCAAAAAAACTACGTTACTTGAGAGTAATCATTTTTAGGGTTCCGTAGCCAAAATGGCAAAAACGGAACCCTTATAGATTCGTCATGTCTGTCTGTCTGTCCGTCCGTATGTCATAGGTGTTTTACTCAAAAACTATAAGATATACATTAATGAAATTTGGAGCATAGGTGTCTTGTGTAAACCGCTACCTCGTTTAATAGTTAAATAAAAAAATATATATATTTCTAGGGGGGGCACTCGATACAAGTAACCGAAACTGAAAAAAAAAAAATCAGCAAATATCAATATTTCGACAGTTCTTCTAAAAACACTTAGAGGTTTCTCAAACAATTTTTTAATTTAGTGAATATTTTACGAAATAATCGCTCCGAAAGTAGCACAAATTGTCCCCCCCCCCCAATGCCTCTATTTTCTAAACGGTAAATTCAAAAAATGAGAAAAAAATTACAAATATAAAAGTTAATAAATACTTCCAACGAAAATTGTTTTCAACATGATCGGACATACCGTTTTTAATGAAAACCACTCAATTATTATAAGAGTAGTTTATTCCGTGGACAGCAAAGATATAGAAGTCGGAGTAAAAAGTACAGTACATAGCAACCGTAACGTTAGTTTTCAAATGTGAATTTGAAAACTAACGTTTCGTTATCACAAAAACAGCCAGACATAGAACATGTAGTTTATATAGGTGCTAACACCAACACCACCCCTTAAACTATATATTCCGTCCAGTACATTATTATTTTACTACGGAGCACTAAGCATAAATAAATCTCTTACAAAACGTTGAAATTTTTCGATGCACAAAGGCTTCGTAAGAACATACTTAACAGTTATTACACCATTCTCTACAATCTCGCGAATGAAATGATGCCTAACATCAATATGCTTAGTTCTAGCATGAAACATATGGTTTTCCAACAATTTAATTGTAGATTGATTATCATTATACACCAATACATTCACGTCTAAATTCAAGCATTCCGATATAAACGCTTTAAGGAACAATGCCTCTTTGCACGCATCCGATAGAGCCATATAATCATAAGCTTCGGTGCTGGAAAGAGCCACTGTACGCTGTTTACGACTCTCCCAAGAAACTGTGGATTTGCCTAATTTAAATATATATCCGGTATAAGACCGACGATCGACTATACTAGCCGCCCAGTCCGCGTCCGCTGAACCTGTCACATTCATTCCACTCTTCTCATACGTAATGCTGTTGTTAATCGTACCTTTAAGATATCGAAGCACACGCTTCGCTACTTTCCAGTCAGCTTCCGAGTAGCAATCATTGAAGTGACTTAGCATACTCACAGCATACGCTATGTCAGGGCGCGTACAGACTGCGATATACATCAGGCAACCAATCAGGTTTCTGTATTCATAGTCTCCTTTCTTCTCAGCTCTAGCAAGTTTTAAACTAACTTCCATCGGTGTTTTAGCAGGTTTGCAATCTGTCATCTTAAACCTTTCCAAAACTTTTCCAATATAGCTAGACTGATCCAGAACAATCTTTCCATCTTTACGACAGACGTGTATACCTAATACACTTTTCGCAGGCCCAAGATCCTTCATAACAAATTGTTTAATTATCTCCTCTTTTACCGCTTTTTTCTCAGTCTGATTGTTGCTAAACACCAAAATGTCATCGACATATAGACCGAGAATGACAAGTCCGTTATTATTCGATCGTACGTAGACACACGGCTCGGATGCCAACCTTTTGAATTTCAACTTGTTAACAAGCACGTCGTTTATCTTCTCATTCCATGATCTACTTGCTTGTTTTAATCCGTAAACCGTTTTGAGAAATCGATATGCTTTTCCTTTGCTGTTTTCTACATGAAAGCCTTCAGGAAGTTTCCGTTGAGAAAAGCTGTTTTCACCTCCATATGATCAATTTCTATATCATATTCAGCCGCTAATGCCATAAGTAGCCTTATTGTGGAGTACCTCACAACAGGTGAGAACGTTTGGAAGTAATCCACTCCATACTTCTGTGTGAATCCCTTCGCAACCAATCTAGCCTTGTACTGCAGGAGTTCTCCATTTAATCCTCTCTTTTTCTTAAATATCCACTTGCACTTAACAGGTTTCTTTCCCTTCGGGAAGTCCACAAGTTCCAGACATTTATTATCTAAAAAGGATTGATATTCATCCTGTATTGTTGCCTTCCATTGCGCAGACTCAGGTCCATCGAGAGCTTCACGTACGGTATTTGGTGTATCCGTATCACAACTAGCTAACGCTGATACCAAAGCATCTTCGAATTCGTTCCGATCTCTCGATTCATCCGAATCCCAAGAGGATGATCCAGGAATGTTACGTTACGGGTTCTGCCACTAGCGCTCCTACATTTTCAGATCCAGGGTTATTGATGATCATGTACGGAGTCGGCACGTTGACCACATGTTGCTGATCCTCCTGTTCAAACATGTCTTTATAGAATTTATCCTCTACAAACACGACATTTCGCGAAGTCACAACTTTATTTGGATGAGCGGGATCTACAAGTCGATATCCTTTAGTATCCTCGCAGTAACATATAAATATGTACTTCTTACACTTCGGATCCAACTTTTTTCGACTTTCCAAAACAGAGTAAGCTACACAACCCAAAATTCTTAAATGGTTCAAGTTTACCTTACTTCCCGACCACTTCTCCTCAGGAGTAGCACCCAGCACAGCCTTCGTTGGTGATCTATTATTTAAATAAACCGCGGCGCTCATTGCTTCCGTCCAGTATTTCTGTTCCAAGCCGGCACCCTGTAACATACACCTGCAGCCTCAACAATTGTGCGATTCGCTCTCTCCGCAACGGCATTTTGTTGTGGACAGTGAGGCACAGTTTTCTGGTGTACAATACCATGCTGTTTCACAAATACCTCAAATTGTCTATTTAAATACTCGCCTCCACTGTCGGTCCTTAAAACTTTAATTGTTTTATTAGTTTGATTCTCGACCAGCGATTTAAATTGCTTAAAAATATCGAAAACTTGATCTTTTTGAAATAAAACAATTTAACGGATTATATCGCGTATATTATCTCATTTTAGTTCCCGACGTTTCGGAAGCTTTCCAGCTTTCCATGGTCACGGGAGGACATTATTTCAATTAGTAATAATCGCGGAAACAGAAGAAAATATTACTTGATCTTTTGTTTTAATAAAATAACAAAAACTTTTCCGCGTAAAATCATCTATAAAAAGTAACATATAACGAGAACCTCCAAAAGATGTTTGCGACATTGGCCCACAGATATCACTGTGTATCAGCCCCAGGATTTCAGTAGCTCGAGTTAATGACTTCTTCGGGAAAGGAAATTTCGCAGTCTTGCCTTCAATGCAAGAAATACATTGTCTAAAATTCGAATTTTCAACGTCAATGTCATTAGCCATACCTGATTTCAATAAGTTCATGCTCCTTGAGTTTAGATGACCCAAACGCTGATGCCAGACATCTTGTGATATCACACATTCAGTCCCCACATTCGCCACGACTTGATCAGCGGACGCGGACTTAGACGTACTCGATACATTGCATGTACCCGACGAGAAAGTTTCTAATTTATATAAACCATTCTCACGTTTAGCAATAGCTATTAAAACATCATCAAAATATATTTTACAAAATTCAGAACAGAAAATAACTCGAAAACCTTTAGATGTCAAAACGTTGACAGACATTAAATTGCATGACAGATTCGGAATAAAAACAACATCACTTAGAGTTTTTATGCATCTAATACATGCAGTTTGGTACTGCCACGACCCGCACTTTGGATTTTTTCGCCGTTCGCCACTGTAACTTCCAAGCTTGTATCCACCACGAAGTCCTGAAAAATTTCCTTTTTGTTGCACATATGACATGACGCTCCGGAATCAACGTACCACGCGGATGATTGTACATTCGCGGACAGCGCGCTCAGCATATTTATCGTGTCTTTACTAGGAGGATTCTTCAACTCCTTATTCTTGGTTGGACAGTTCTTAGAGATGTGACCCAGCTTCTTACAGTGGTAACATTTGACAGCCTTTTCGTGTCGCTTTGCCACCATTACGGAACCACTGCTCGTATCCGTTCCTTTGGTCCGGCGCTGTTCTTCTTGTAAAAGTTTTTGTTTGACCAGCTCGCTCGACATTTTTACGTTGCAGTTTTCCAACGCCATTATTAGTGGGTCATAGTCAGATGTGAGACCACTCAGCATTATAACAGCCAAATATTCGTCTTTCAGCGCAGCTCCGATGTCTGTTGATTGTTGTGAGACATCACATACCTTCGCGAGATATGTCGGCATATCAGGATACTCTTGCAGTTTCATCCCGAACAGCTGCCGCATAAGACCTAGCCTTCTGCACAGCCCCCGGTCTTCGTACGCAGACTGCAGATTATTTCACGCCTCCCAGCCGGTAGACGCATTCCGCACGTGCGTGATTACCGCAGGACTAATGCTCAAACAAATGCGAGCCAGAGCTTTCTGTTGTTTCTTCATATCTTCACATACGGCCTTACCGTCTTTTGTCTCCACGCACTCCCAAAGATCTTCATGGATTAAGATCATCTTCATGATGAATTTCCATGTTCCCTAGTTCCCCATGCCGTTTAATTTTTCAATGGCAGGAACAGTAGCCGCCCCAGTACCGGACGTAGCCATTACGATATTTAGTTTTCGTGCGTACACTTTTCACGATAAAAGAAACACTCAACAGATCACTAGATAGCGCTTACTTATATTATTAGCGCTCTGCTACCATGTCAGAGTAAAACCACTCAATTATTATAAGAGTAATTTATTCCGTGGACAGCAAAGATATCCAAGTAAAAAGTAAAAAGTACAGTACATAGCAACCGTCACATTTGAAAACCTACCTTACGTTATCACAAAAACAGCCAGACATAGAACATGTAGTTTATATAGGTGCTAACACCAACATTTAAGTTATTGCCAAAAAACTGCGCTTCTCAGCAAAAGGACGTAGGTGCCGAGGAGAGACGCTCTTTTGTTAGTGTTTTTTTTTTCATATCGTAATTTTTTTCATCTGTTGTGCATTTTTTTGTATAAACGACTGCGGAACCCTTCATGGGCGAGTCCGACTCGCACTTGGCGGCTTTTTTACCGTCTATTCTTTCCGATTGGCATCATGAAATTACAGAACGTTTTCTTTTAATTTTGGTTTGTCGATTCCCGCAATGCAAGCAATGTTTTTCTTTTCCGACGTTATTTATAACCTCGAAGAACCAGAAACCCGGTATGTCTTGTCCTGTGGTTATTAACTATGCAAAATTCGTAATTTTAACAATCGCAAAGTAGTTTAAGAATGATGAAATTCGAATTTTAAAATTGGAATTTGGAACATGGTTAATTGAAAAGAAATATTTTGCAAATTTGTCACTAACAACATTATTCTATGACATAATGTTATGTTTTCAAATTCAAAACTGCCACAAAACTGAATCAGTCACAGAACCCCACATAGTCTTACTTCATCTGTATTTCCCCTAGAAAGTAAAGAACCCCTGTAAAGAACTGTAGGAGTTAGGAGTCTTGCACTTTCTTACCTCAGGGCGAAGGGGCTGCACATGCCGCAGCGTCGGAGCAGATCGGTTCCACGGTGGACTTAGCCTAATATTGAGTCAGCCGTTTTATTGTTCGGTATAGTGCTATTCAGAATTTTGGAAAATTGGTATTTTAATAGGACAAATTAAAACAGTGGAAATGAAACCGCTAAATCAATACTGAAAAATATAAATCATATTATTATAATGTGCAGTGTAGTACCTATCTTGAATACAAATTTACTGACCACCAAGGAATGAGCAAGAATGTCATTTAATATATGATACATCCATTTTTATGGCGTGTAAATAGTGTTATTTCGAAAAAAAAAACCACTGCATATAGGCGTATCTTTAAAGAGAGATCTAGCTTAATCGTATACCGGCCGACACTTTATCAGACAATCAATGCAATTAAGCAATGGTGGCTGACTGGTATAACCAATAATATTAATGGGCAGACATTAATCCTGGCATTAATTTAGCTTTCCCATTAATTCCTTAATTATTGGTACAACGTTGCTCATTAACTTGACAATGACTGAGTACTATCTCGAGGAAAATGACGGCGAAATGTTAGCGAAGATTTTCTTAGAGGCAATAACAATTTATTCATATTGAAGCGAAACCGTTTTCATGTGCGGTTTTCAGGAGAAATTTATTTTGGCCGTCAATTACTAGATTTTTTCATTAAAATCCATTCGTGAAATATTGATATCAACAATAGGTACGTAGTGTGGTTACTTAGAGTATGATGTTTGAAAGAAATATAGTACCTACAGGCTAGACTATAAGTTAGAGATATGCCCTTCATTTTTATAAAAAAATATTTCATGTGATAATAGCAGTATAAGGCATGAGTCAAAATTATAAGTATTTGCAACATATACAAAAATAACCATTACAATCTCAAACACAAAATAAATAAATAAAAAAACCGGTGTATAAAATAAATATGTGATCATTAAAAAGTGTAAATAATAAACGGTCTAAAATATCATAACTCATCCGAAGGGATCGTCATTCATTTTTTTTTTATCACGCAGTTATGTCAAAAAAATCTTGAACAGAATACAATGCGGTTTCCAATATGATGATGGTTTCTTCTCGGGAATGTTTGAGTAATTTTCCCGTTTGTATAAGTCTATCCACAAAGTTCCAAGAATGGCGTAGCTCTAGGTCGGCTTGCACCAAGTTTCGTTTAAATATAAACGCGTTTAATGTGTCGGTAAAACAGATTCCCTACGTTTTGTTGTACGTAAATGGTAAAATACGCCATTGTTTTACCAAAATTAATAATTTCCACGAGATGATTATGCGTAAATGGGAACGGGCCGTTTAATTTTGACGCAAAGTGACATTCGCGCTCATTTAAAAAAAATATTGGCTGGTTGTCATTGTCAAATCAAATTAAAAAGAATAATCACAATTACTTACTTGTTGGATTAAAATGTCAACTGATTTTCGATTTGTTGCAATAGTATTTTTACGATATCTTTTCGTAGTATTCTTGCGAATTTTTTGTCATTGAGCGTCTCGAATAAATTAGTTCTCGTATTAATGTCCCGTAGTATAACTGGTATATGTATGAATTCTATTATTACTTCATCATCGTCATAATGAAAACTCGAAACCTCCATTATTAATTAAAAGTTTCACCAAATATAAACAATTCGCGCCAAATGTTACAAATATAACCTGTTAAAGTAAACGTTAAATTAATTTTAAATATGGCGCTAAAAGTATTTAGCCGAGTTACATAAGCCTTTGATGAGTTTTTAATTTTGACAGGACCCTAAACATGCTTAGCGATCTATTTACGTTGATGCAAGGGGTTAAACGTAATTTTGTATTTAATTTGAATTTAAATACTATTTACCACTATGGCGCAAGCCGTCCCTAGACGAGTTAGATGACATGGACAATTAAGCTGCGATATATTTTTTATTATCTTCCTGTAACGGGTTTTCACTTCTCACTAATAATTTATAACGTAATTTGCATCCAACGCGGGTCCTATGCTTGCAAGAGTTTCCTTTGAAACCTTAGAAATGAGAAACTCGAGTTGTATCGCGTATATCAGAACTTGGAAAACAACTTGTATAATCTAGCTAGGCACGTGGTAACGTTTTTCGTAGCTTCAAATGTCAGCAAAGAAAGGCACGTGGTCACGTGTTCGTTACTTCAAATGTCAGCAAAGACAGGCACGCGGTGACGTGTTTCATAACTTCGCTTAGTTCGTTGTGTGTCATGGTTTTTTTTTTAGAACCTAACATTCAACTGGTTAGGTCTATAGCTTAGCTAGGCATCTTTGCCAGTAATCTGATTCAGTGGAAAGTACAAACCCACAAACGGGCATGCCATACGCGGCCACTTTGAGTTGAGTTGGGACACAGTGCGCAAGGCACTTAGACTGCGGAGGCGAGTTAAACCGGTTCAACCTGACTTGGCGTATGGGAGAGCGAGAAAAAGGATCTAACATAGGGGAATTTATCCTTGTGTCAAGAGACACCGCTCCAGAGGGCATACAATGGAGTTTTGATCGGTGAGTCACTGATTCTAAGTGGAGGCCGACATACCTACTCTAATGTCCTACATTAGAGACATAAAAACTCTGCAGATTAGACTTATAAAACTTCTTGTCAGCAAAAAGGTAAAAGAAAAGTGTAATAAGGAGTATGATAAATTATTTCTTATATGTAAAATATTGTCAGTAGACGAAAAAGTTAAATACTTAATTGGTTTAGAACTCTACTATAGCGACGAGTACAAAGTTAAGAAGAATAATAAGTATCAAACTAGAAGTGTGAGAAAAAACAAATATGTTCAACCGAGAGCAAAAAACTACTATGGCGAAAGAGTGTCGAAATATATAGTACCTAGAGTATTTAATAAAATAGAATTATTAAGACAGGAACCAAAAATAAGCAAATCACTGTTAAAATCAAAGCTCAGGAATTCCCTTCTTGACAACACTCTGTCAGTAGGTTAAAAGTACATTTATACTTAATAATGCAGTGAAACACCTGCTGCAGTGTTGTGTTGAGGAGGGAGTACCTGATACATCTGGATTGTTGTGCTACTTACTTCACTGTATACTCGTAGATGACATAGGTTAAGTTGTTTTGTTTTGTTAAATCGAGCGCGTCTCGCCATGAAACATGACAGTTTGGCGAGTAAATAGTTAAATGTTTTTGTAATGTTTTTTTAGTAAATAAATAAAAAAAATCTCCTGGTAAAAAAGGAGGTACCGCTCCTCCATACAAAAAAAATTGGCTATCTGTAAATTCGGCTTACGGACGATAATTTTACATAATAACGTATAAAGAGAGCTAGATGTGTCACAAGCCGAACGCTCTGCTCGTGACAATGAGTGGAACGTGACACTTTTTCGGACGTGCAGCCGGCGTTCATTGATTTATAAGACGGTATCACGTCAAAAACTCGTAGCAAATCACAATAAACTAACAAGATGCTCTGTGTCCTAAATGCTGCATAAATAATTATAAACAACTTACCATAATAAACATCATCCAATTCTTTGTACCGCTTGGCATTCACTCCAATTCTCCAACTATATAACAGCACCACTAGTATTGATATATTCTGAAACAAAGAAAGTTAAATAAATAAAAGCAATAGCATGTTGTGACATGTTAATGGGCATGTTTATTTAAAATTTTACGGTTAGACGAAACTTAAAATGTATTTAAACGGCGTCTAGCCTGTTTCGTACGAACATATATGCTATTATCAACAGTTTTGTAAACACTAACCTCTAGTTAAAGATACATATTTAAATAAAAATGCCCTAATGTATTGGCAATTTGGCAGTGCGTGTTTTACGTGTGAGATATCTGTCACTGTCAGTACTATGAAATGCAATGTGTGGCACCAGCAAAATCCATACAAATTATTCATACTAATCTACACCATTATAAAGTTGTAAAAACGAAATGTAACGTTAAAGATATTTGCAAAAAAAACGTAACGCAAATAGTAACGGACTATTTGGAGATCACTAAATCGAAAAATATATTTTTTGGTTTTTTTTTTTTATTTGTATTATGTCGTTGTGGGCTTCATAAATGTGTTGGCAACAATTTTGGCAGTTATTTAAAAAAAAACTATGAGGTTTCTAAGAAAATGTACCTAAAAAATAATCGCTCCGAAAGTACCATAAACTGCCCGTCTATTTTTTAAGCCGTATGTCCGAAAAATATGAAAAAATATGCTTAATAAATACTTTCAAGGAAAATTATTTAAAAAATTATCAGAAACGGTATAAGTTTCGGAGATATTGCCGAAAAGCTGCGCTTCTTAACAAAACTACGTGGAGATACGCTCTTTTGCTAGTGCACTTTTTGCTATCGTATTTGTTCACTTGTAGTGCATTTTTTTTAGTATAAACGGCTGCGGAAGCCTACACTGAGCATGCTCCTGGCCGGTTTTTTGTTGTGGGAAGGATTTTTTATAACATACTCGGATTTCCTCGTGGCTCCGCCCGCGTGGCCTACTATTTTATGTATCCCTTGGGAACCGAACATTTTTTCCGGGATGAAAACTATTCTATGTCCTTTCTAGAGTCTCAAACTATTTCCATACCTACCAAATTTCATTTATATTGGTTTAGCGATTTAAGCGTGACGAGGTGACAGACAAACAGAGTTATTGTCGCATTTATAAATACTAGCTTCTGCCCGCGACTTCGTCCGCCTTAAATTCCTTTATCACGGATAAAAGTATTTTTCCGGGATAAAAAGCAGCCTGTCCTTTTTCGGGACTCAAACTATCTCCATAGCAAATTTCATCCAAATCGGTTTAGCGGTTTAAGCGTGAAGAGATAACAGACAGACAGACAGACACAGTTTCGCATTTATAATATTAATATGGACAAGTATGGATATGGATATAGGTGAAAGTATTTTTTGTTTACGTTATATTTCACTAATGATGAAACAACTGACGAAAAGGAAACGCGTCTAAACAATCCTAATATTAGTAAGTCGCGTGTCGTTTTAATCAAAATTGTTCGATTGTTTCGAACTTATAACTTAGTTCTTATTGTTGTATTGGCTGTTTGTGCTTGGAAAACGTCAAACAATGTGTCGAGTCGAGCCACACAATGCTTAGTCAACTGAACGCGTTTGGTACCCACTAGACCGTTACTACGCCTCAGTTGATTTCAACCAAGGAAAGGAACCTCTATTCGTTAGTCAAACCCTAGTACAGAACCTCGACTGATTTGGAATTTCAAATTGTTTACGCTTTACCCGACGCTTTGACGCCTTCTCGTGAGAGAGAGTAATACTTATGTGAGAAAGAGATGCAATATCTTTAGGTTACTATAGCAGTTACTTATGTAAAAATAATGAATGTTTCGGCTTATTATTCTCACAATTTATACAAAGTGATATTGCTGTGATAATTTTAATTTTATATTTTGTGTGTTTTAACAGTATATGATATCTAACCTACTACAATCGACCTGCGGGGTTATTGCCTAACGAATTTTTGACACTTGGTATCGGAATCAACTGTCATAGCCCATACAAAATCATGACACTTGATTCTGATTGCAAGCGTCAAACGCGTTAGGCAGTACGGGGGCTGGTCCCAAACTAAGCAGATTGTAATTTAAAGCAGATATGCAGCTATGGGTAAATTGCAATCTTTGCTTATTTTGGGATATACTTACTAGGCGACGATATACATAATAAATAGATAAATTATAATACTTAAATACATAGAAAACATCCAAGACCCAGGAACAAACATTCATGCTCATCACACAAACACTTGCCCTGGCCGGGATTCGAACCCGGGACCTCATTATACACTGTACACTTTTTATAATGTTAATTTTCTAGTACCTAAGCTGGTTATAGTTTTTATTTTTATGAATTAACCATATTTATATTTTTCAATTTGACGGGGTTTGAAATTTTTTATTTTACTCATTTGTTAGATATTTTAGAAATTACGTTTACGCCGGTATCTATCATTCTTTTTTTAGTGTATTAAATCCTGGGATCCCAGTCTCTATCATACTTGTTTAGTATGATAGATCCCCGGACCCCGGTATCTATTATACTAAAAATCCCGGAATTGAAGCCCTAAGAGGGACTGGGCTATAGTGTCCACGCTGGCCCAGTGTATATACTTTTTTTTTTACTTTTACTTCACATACACCCTTCAATTTCTTCTAAGATGTATGCAGGTTTCCTCATGATGTTTTCCTTCATCGAAAAGCTAGCGGTACATATAAAATGGCAATAAAGTACATAAATTCCGAGAAATTCGCTTCGCTAGTACCACTGAATCCGGATGAGCCCCCATATTGTCTAACGAAATTTTGACAGTTCGTATCCGAATCAATTGTCATAGCCTATACAAAATCATGACACTCGATTCTGATTACGAGCGTCAATCGCGTTAGGCAATAGGGGGGCACAGATTTGAGCCCACGACCTCTTGTTTGAAAGTCGCACACTTAAACCACACGACTACCGCAGCTTTTAATATTTACATAATAGAAACAAATACTCATCATTATGTTTATGAGATATTGAGGTCAGCAGGCCTATCATGGTCAATATTATTCACACAATAAATAAATCATAAGGCATCCATCACTCGTGCACCCACATGTTTGCCAGAAAGTAAAGCGTGTTTTACGATTTATTTATCATAGACCCTCTAACCTGGTTTTTAAGGTCTTGTTATCATCTATCTTTCAACATCTAAATTGAGTTAAATTCTGTACTTCGTCCGTCTGCAAGCTTAAATGGAACTAGTTTTCAGGTTAACTAGTCAGAAAGGTGGCGAGAGGCGTGAAAAGAATTCGGTCAGGCTGGTATTGACCGGGTGTGGACAAATCACTTTAGGGAACCCGAGTCCAATTGCACGGCATTTCACAAAAATTTACTAGCTTTAATTCAACACGCTTTTCCGCGAGGAATGGGAAAGATTTTAACCACGCACTCCTGAGGCTATTAGGAGTAAAGAATGCAATATAAAACAAGTCTGATTCACCAAAACAAAAACTAGATTTCGACTTTTGTACCTAAAAATTTAACAAAGTTCGCTTCTCTATAAAAAATATCCCTTTTAATAAAACGGTAACGATATATTTGTTTAAACTTCTTTTTTTTGAGTTTAAGGTGCCACTTTGATTTTTGTCAATAGCGACGCTAAAATTTGCTACATATGTGGCAATAGCGCGATCAAAAGAGCTTAATGTAGGTTTTTTAGTAATCACAATAAATTGCTTATATGAAAAATTTATAGTTTCATAACAGCCGGATTTGCCTGGAGTTCAAATAATATTTTTTGTTCCTATAGACCTATGGAATGCGTTGGTTAAAGTCTTTTCTATTCCTCGCGGGCACCGTATATAAAAAAATAGGTACTCATGGTATGAGGCTGTTTTCTCCTGGCTTATATAACGTGATAGAAACTTTTGCACTTGTTACTTCCTGATAATAACATAGGTATATTTGTCAAAAAGTGGTGGGCTACTCATGTAAGTGCAGAAATGAAGGAAACATTGATATTTTCCCTTTTTTTAGCTATAAATGCAACCATGATCTTATACGCCTTCTAGACTGGTTTTGCGCCGTGTTTATTTTCTCACCTCTTATCATCATCATCTCACCTGATGTAAATAGATCTTCCAAATTGAATCCAATTCTGTACTTCATCAGTCTGTAGGCTTAATGGAACTAGTTTTCCGGATGACTAGTCACAAAGGTGGCCAGAGGCGTGAAAAGAATCCTATTTGGTCAGGCAGGTATTGGTCGGTGGTGTGGACACTACGCTTTAAAAAATCCGAGTGCAATTGTACGGCCTTTTACCTATTTCTATTCGAATACGTATAATATATATTCTTCTCAATTAGATTAACTATAAATGCCTGTTAAATCGCCATTAAGACCACTCCGATCGTAAATAATCTACGTGTCCAGTCATAAAAAAACCTCTCCCGTGAAACCGTTGACCACGCGCCGTGTCAATTTTACGACCGCTCTTGGTAACCCATAAAACGGACACGAAACAGGCGGAGCCTAATACCACGGACCGAATACCCTCTTTGATCCCGATCTAAAGAGTAGTGAAAGAGTTTGCGAACAAACTTGTGAACTAGCATGGACCGAAGAAACGCGGCGCCGAGCGGAGACGACTGCAGGCTATGAGCTGAGGTCATACATTAGGCTAAGATCCAACTGCAATTTTCTGCAGCCTATCTTTTAAATGAAATTTCTTCTTCTTCTTTCTCGCCTGTTCCCGTTACTTGGGGTCGGCTTTCCTAATCTTGAGGCGCCATTAGCTTCGATTATAGGCGTCTTCTACAGCTAGGCCCAAATCCACCATGTCTCTCTGGACATTCTTCATCCAGGTAGTTTGTGGCCTACCTCTCCCTCTCTTCTTTTTAGCCATGGAAAGGCACTTTTTCACAACATGGCCATTGGGTCTGCGCATGATGCACCGAAACCATGTTAGACTGGACTCTTTGACTTTTTCAGTGAAATGTGGTTTTAAATGAAATGTGGTTAAAATAAAGTTTACCCATTGAATAATACCAGCAATAAATACTAGGACCAGTCCGATCGTATGTAATGCACGCGCCTAGTCGTAAAGAATCTTCGGATGAGACTTTTGATCACTCGGTGGTTATTCTAAGGCGTGTCGATACTACTCTTAATAACCAATAAAACAGACACGAAACAGGTGAAGGTTAATAATACCAAAGACCGATCTAAATAGCAACCAGTGAGCTAGTGTTTGCGAAAAAACTTGGGAACTAGCATGGAATGGCGAAACGCGGCGCCAAGCGGGGAGACGATATGAGCTATGGTCATATATTAGGCCAAGATCCCACTGCAAATTTCTGCAGCCCATCTATTTAATGAAATGTGGTTTAATTAATAAAATACTCATTGAATAATACCAGCAATAAATGTCAGGACTGGTTGTCTATTGTTTGCCCACAATTTATATGCAATAATATTGACTTGCTCGAATTTCTTTTGCTCGAATTTCATTTGCCCTAATGTTTCGTTGACTAGAAAAATCATTTCACATACTCTTGTTTTCTCGAATATTAGATGCCATAATTCCATAATGATACGATTGCCATAAGTATTGTTTTCCATATTATTAAGCGCCATAATATTGTTTAATAGATTATTTATTCGTACTAAATGCTAATTGTGTACGAATATTTTCACTCTCTGTAGCTGTTGGGTCGCAGTTAAAACTTAACTTAAGCTAGTTTACTGGCGCAAGTTCGGTTCAGGCTAAATCTTTGTGTGAGAATTTTGACCATTCGTGTCGATTTACGGCCCCACTTGATAATCAATAAAACGGACACGAAACAGGCGGAGTTTAACGTCAAGAACCAATATAAAGAGCAGTGAGATTGAGTTTGCTAACAAACTTAGGAACTAGCATGAACCGGCAAACTGCGGCACCACGCGGAGAGACGGCTGCAGGCTGCAAGCTGAGGTCATAGATTAGTTTAAGATCCCACTGCAAATTTCTGCAGTATATCTGTTAAATGTAATGTGGTATAAATAAGCGTTTACGACACATTAAGACTAACTAGCACGGGGTAACCAAAACAATTTGACAGAAACTAACTCTAGGTAACCTTCTGCATTGCTACTTATATTTTTTTTTTAGTAATTTGACTACAAAAATATATTATTTGGCACCTGAGAGACCTGTGTTCAATATTTCACTTCTATGAACCTAAGGTTTGTCCACGAAAATAAGTCGCAATCGAAAACTAAGTCTTCACTGTCTCCCAGCAGGTATAGGTGGTTCAATCCACAATGAGATTTCTAATTGAGTATTCTTTTTTATGGGTAAGAATCAAAAAATGGGTAAGAATATAAAATCCACTTTTTTTTCTACATAATGCCAGTTAAGGCTTGGAGCTAAATTGATTGCATACAAAAGTGTGTACTTCTAGCATTATTTAAAACAATTTATGAGTTTCACACGGTAATTAAGAGTGGAAAGATATTGGCGGAACATTATAGCGTCGATATTCTATTTTAGGTACAAAAGAAAAAATAACTTCTGTCACCCAAACATGAAAACATACAAAATCTTAGACTATAATCCAGAGAGAGATTTCGAAAGTAAGCCCCAAAAATGGATAGCATTTGATATAGATATCCATAACGGCACACAAAATTAAAGGTGGTCCTACTTTTTAATAAAATTAAAAAAAAATGTTATTTCATATTAAAGACCTTAATTTTACAAAAGTGGACACTTTTTTCATGAACAAGCCTTAGTAGGTATTTTTCAAGTAGTGTAAGTCCGGGGTAGATGGCCATAGTTTTTCCAAAATCGATAATGCGGAAACTATGAACATTAGAATTTTGATTTTAGGTGAAAGTTAAACTTTGATTATCTATCTAACGTTAACAAAACCACAAAAATTGTCAAAACTAAGCGAACATGGTCAAACAATATTTTGAAATTGAAATAGAGTTGGCCATCTCTCCCGGATATGTCCGGGAAAGTATGTTACGTAACGCGTAGTTCAAACCCCCCCGCCCGCCTCTGTAACGCATCGTAACGTTTTACAAGACTCCCCCTCCCCCCAAATTTGTTACGTAATACTTGAACGCTCCCTTTCATTATGAAATAGATAGGTGTCAAAATTAGTAGTGGGATTATAGCCTATGTTCGGAATATTAACTCGAATTTCGAGTTTCTACATTCCAACTAATGAATTTAAACCGACCAAGTTTACATAACAACGGTGCCGTCCAAGAGAATGTTTCAAAAGTACTTTTTAGGGCGCAGACTATAACATATTCGAATTCGCATTGTCCCTAGTTGTCAGGCAAATTAATGCATGAAAACGGCTGAAACTCAATTATTATTCAATCATATGGAAATTTAGTTAAAATAATTTCATCCCTTAATTGAACAAATTTGAAAATAAAGTGAAGGTAATGACACTATTTTATATTACCATATTTAATCTGCCCCGTGCGAATAATCACGAATTATAATTGAATAAATTAACGAAAGATAACGTCCCCGTATAATTACGAGTTGGAATTAGAACGTTGAAATGATAAAAGAACAGCAATTCATTAAGGTTATAAATTATAATAATTACGGAGATAAGCGGGAAGGGTTAAACTGATAACATATTTGGAATTTGGAATGTCATACCGAGAGGGAGCTCCGTGCCTGCGAAAAATGTGGTCAGGCGATTTTCATAAAGCTTATTAAATGAACCACTCTGAGTAATGAGATATTTATCTGCCTCTAAATTTCATCATGAAGGTTTTTTCGGCTAATTTAGATGTTATCTTCAATTTGCATTTTATTTGTAATTGGGAGCGTTTTAGGATTTACGTCTTGATAATAAACTCAAGTGATATCTTTGGATTTGATTGTTTTAGCAGCTGTTTTATTGTTATGTGAAACAATTGTGCCGCTCCGCTTCTTACTGGCTTACACAATGGAGAAAGGATGCCTCCAAATCAACGAAGTAAGTACTTTGTTCGTGATAAACTGGAGAAATAGTTTGAAATATATATATATAGCTGTTAAGCCCATAAGTGTAATTTATACTATTATAAAATTGTAAAAATAAAATGTCTCTAATTATATTGCAGATCATAAAAAATATTGTAACGGAGTATTTGTAGGTCACTAAAGCAAAACAATTTTTATTTTTATTTTTGTAAATGTCGTTGCAGCTTCATCACGCCAAATCGTCTAAACAGATTTCAAAAATTTTTGGTACACGGGTAGGTGGGTATCTCCAAATGGTAACAGGATACTTTTTACCCGACTACGCACTTTCGAGAGAAAAAAGGGGGTTATGACTTTTTCTCCTCTGCGGACGAAGTTGCGGGGCCTTCTAGTTAAGTACCTATATCTGCCTGCAGGCCTATGATGATCGTGTTTATGCTGCGATAGGTAAATGATAAAGGATATATTACTTTCGCACACATTAGTCTATCGCGCGATAAACTTGACCATCATACGTCCCCTGATCATTTTATAAATGCGAAAGATTTTTGTTGGTCTGTTGGTCCTACTACATAGAAAACGAGTAGGTGATTGATATTATGTTTCCTTAACTATTTTTACTGCTTGTAATTATATCCAAAAAAAGTAATTGGCTTTAGTCATATCTACGTACTTATTTTATATACAAATTTATAGTAATGTATGTTTATAAATCATGTCTGTAAATTAGTTGCATTGCCCACAATTTATCTGCTTTGTCTCAAGTTTGACTGGTAGAGAATGCCCTATGGCATCAAGTCCGCCTTTTGTACTATAAGTTTTTCTTTTGTGCAATAAAGATTAAATACATGATAAATATTTCTACAATTATTCTAATTTTGCAGAAATTGGCACTATTGATATTATTTTTAGGTATTTTTAGCTGTGTTCACTAAGATTACCAGAGATTTTCAACCTTTAAACTTTGTTCAAAACTTTATCGAAGGAGCGCCAACAACGGAGGATCGAGAAAAACGAGTTTGAGTAGGTAAACTAAATAAAAAAAACCTTCTAATCAAAAACTCAGATTTAAACAACGACAAAAATCTGCCAAGGCCGCGATTTCGCAGAAGTTCCTCATTAACACGCCGTCGGACATAATAAAGGTTCTCTAATTTAAAAGTCTAAATAATTTCAAGATTCCAACATCACCATTCCATTGTTACGTCTCGCGCAGTGAAGAAATCTTAAAGATCTAATCAACGTTTGTAGGTAGAAAGAAAAACCTCATTTTATCACAAGTGCTCTTGATTTTTTGACAATATACTTTCATCATTAAGACTTGTTACAAAATAAAGAACGTGTCACGTTGTTTTCAAGTGAAACTCGCCAACATGAAAATGAATTTCGTGGTTTATATTTTCATGACTTTAATAAAGAGAATGTCACAATAAAGAGAACAAACTATTTAGCTCCTAAATGGCCATGTCACAGGACAGAAATGAATTTTACAAAGCGTGTGTAGTTAATTTTTAGAAATAAAACCGGTCCAGTGCGTCTGATTCGCGCACCGAGGGTTTCGTACAAACTTTCACTTATTCTGACTTAACTGGCCGGTTGAGTTAAGTTTGCCTCTTGGGTTTGCCTATGGCGTCAGATACAAATTAGATATACAAAATAGATGACGGAAATGCATCTAATTCGCGTGTCGGAACCCCGACCAAGCGTCGAGGTTGATCGTCGCTATTGACAGTCCACGCACGTCAGTTGTTGCAGTCGGACGTCCGTGAAAACTTAAAAAAATGCCTCGTTACGTGATAATTAACTGCAACAGTCCAAAAATTGCAAGCATCCAAAGGCAAGGACATATTTTCTATCACAGGTAAGTAAGTTTAAAATTATATTATGCGTTAATTAATTTTAAAATGATTTTTTAAGTATTTCAAGTTGTGATTCCAATAACATACCTAAATAACTATAGATTAACGTTACAAAATTATATTTACATTACATACCGCGTTTGCTTTGAGCGTTTGTTCTGACGTTGTGTGTTAAAGAGACAATGAATATCGGAACAAACTAAACTGTCGCGCATCGCTTCGACTTCGTGGTACAGGCCATTTATCATTCGTCTGTCTAATTTAGCGACTAGTGTTGTTCGGTTTATAACATATATTAATTATCGATTTTAATCGATATCGTACAGACGAATGATATGTTAATATAAAAAAAAATCAATTAAGTAGTCAATAATAATATTATTGTTTTTGAAATTCAATTTAAAATCATTTATTTAAAAAATCCCCTTAATATTATTCGTCTGTCTTTATCATTCGTCTGTCAGAAAATCAATGTCATTCACGTTAATCGATTTGTGATTTTTAGGTTATCTAAAATTATTGTGTTTCTTACTATGCATTTCTATACTTATCTCTCGTGTTGCAATAAAATATCAACGAATATATTTTAATTAGCTTACCTGAGATTACGCGAAGGTATTCAACAGCGTCGACAGAATGAAACCGCTCAAAAGTGCGACCTCTCATATTGAAACTTCTCGACCTACTACTCGATTTATGGCGCAGTACGCGGCCACGCGGGGGAGTGGGGAGTGAGTGAGCGAGACTGCAGATACAAAATCTATGAGTATGAGCGAGACAGTTCAATCGTTGCAGGGCCGAGGTGCATTGGTGTCTTAGAATCGGTTTGGATTTCTCATCAATAAATTTCGGCTGTGATGTCACAGTAGGTGGTAAAAAGTCGGCACGCTTGGTTTCAATACAAATCGTCATATAAGCTTTATCTAGTGTATCTTATTTATCTGTGGGGCAAACATAACCAAACCGGATCATTAAAAAATAAAGTAACACAGACAGATATATCGTTATAACTTTCGTTTCATACTCATATGAAAATATATAATTCCAGAAAAAGCAGATTATTCGCTTGGTAAACGTCGGATATAAAGGGGGTGGAATGGCATTTTTCCACATTTTTCTTAATAAAACGAAATTAAAAAACAATAAACAAAATTGAAAAAATGCTCTAGAACGTGCAGATATAGTTCTTTCATATGATATCCTATTTGACCTAGTAGCTAATTTTTGAATTTTTTTCCATTCTCATAGTGGTAAAATATAGAAAATATATATATAGTAGTTTTTGAGATATAGCGCTCTAATAGTCGGACAGACAGACATACAAAGTCGCACCATGAGGGTTCCATTTTTACCTTTATGGTACGGAACCCTAAAAACACAACAAAAAAGATGCGGAAAGGAATCTTTGTTCGCTCACAACTTTGTAGCTCTATTTTTGCCTGAGAGATGGTGCCTAGAAAGTTTAAAGCTGCAAAGGATAGAACAGCTTTGGCACAGAATTTTTCTCGTTTGGAACTAGCGACAGTACCACTGAAAAATAGCGCGGGTTTTCGACAACTTTACGAAGAAAATCAGGGACATATACAGAAAAGTTACTTGTATAATTTTTTGAAGAAGATAACTAGCCGCTTGACAAGAGTGACAATACTTTTGTATATCGAATTGTAATTTAAGATTTTAACCATTTCGCTTAACCATGATCACCTTAAGGTGCGTCCACACTTCTATCATTTGCTCGTATCCAATCACCGTGCTGTGGCATGACTGCGTATCGCGCTGCTTGGATGCTTACTGTCGGTGCGCCGATCATGCCGTACGCGTCCGATATAACTGTGTGATACGATCCGATCGGCGCAACGTCCAAACGCGTGATCGTGACACGCGATCATGCCACGCGACGATGATCTGAAACGGGCAAATGATACAAATGTGGACGCACCCTTAGGAGTAATTATGGGGGATGTAACTCGCAATTCTAATTAATCCGCCGGTTATAAAAAAAATAGTGGACACACAGTCCATTCTCATTGAGTCAAAATCCCGCACGATGAGAATGTTGGTACAATTTATACTTAGGAGTGACGTCACGAGCCTCCACTCTTAAACTTTAATGCGAGTTATCTGAGTATTTTTTTTATTAATTTGATAAAACAAAAAATACGTGTCCAATATTTTCTTACAGTCTAGCTGACATAATGATATAATTTTGAATTTCATACCCCGCCGCCTTTTATTAAAATTTCGTCATTATCCCTATTTAAACATAACGAGTTACCTTTATTATGCGTTTTATACGCGACCATGGCGCATTAATTTGCATTAAAAAATTGTATAACGGAAGCCAATAAACAATGTGGCGTTAGACATGTCGAATTAAATTTTAATTACTTGTAGGAACCGAGACATAAACAATTTTATATCGCGTGCCACTAACACGTAAGGTAATCGTCCCAATGTTTGATAACGTAAATAATTCATTATAATTGTCAACGAACTTAAGAGTATAAGTAGAGTTTTGAGCACTGGGATATTGAATTGTTCAGTTACCTTTCATTGATTGCTGTTTATTCGTTGGTAATCATTTTCAATTAGTAACTTATTTTTAAAACAGCCACAGTTGAGACGGATGATGTTCGATAATATTTTAAAATATACTTTTAATAACCTGCCTAATCCATCTTGAATTCATAGCGTGATGTTTGCAATGAATGACATTTAAAGACTTACAATTTTCAGTACCAACGAAAGGAACTATTAAGCCCCGTTTTGTTGGGTTGTGATAATGAGTGAAACTGATTTAAATTCAAATCAATGTTATGATGGTACCATAAGATATACCGAGCTTGCCGTATAAATACCTATTACATATTCTAGAACCTTCCAATTTTAATTCTTCTTTATTCTTTGATAATTTGTATCAACGTTCCAATGATGTGCAAATGTGACATTTAAACGCATTAAATGAACGAAACAATGCTTAATCCATATACATACTAATATTATAAATGCGAAAGTGTGTCTATCTGTCTGCCTGTTACCTCTTCACGCTTAAACCACTGAACCGATTTGGATGAAATTTGGTATTGAGATAGTTTGAGTCCCGGGGCAGGAAATAGGGTACTTTTTATCCCGGGCAAATACCCTTATCCGCAATAAACAAATTTAAGGCGGACGAAGTCCCGGGCAGAAGCTAGTATTAAATAAAGAAGAAATACCTATAAAAGATAAAGGAATAACGATGACATAATATTAATTAAGGCATGGGCGCAATCAAGCGACTGCGATGGTGATCGCAGACATTAAATTGTCGTATCTCGGGGGCCATTTGTTATCCACATTCCGGGTATTGGTTAACAAGGAGTACCTAACGTCTCGGCTCGATAGCGGAACCGAACAGGCCTGTAAGCTTGCGGTCGCACAGACTCGATTCAATTAAGGTGTAACAAGATGCGGAAGTTAATTTGACCATCAGTTATGTGCGAATAGGATAATAACGCAAGTATCAGACGGTATAAATACTGTCTGATCAACTGGCAGACTCGACTGAGTTAAGGTTTAACAATCTGAAGACGTTCATTTGACCATCAACTAAGTACAAATAGAAAAGTAACGCTAGTATTAGACGGTATAAATACTGTCTGATCAACTGGCAGACTCGTTTCAATTAAGGTTTAATAAGTTGAGGACGTTAATTTGACCATCAGCTAAGTACGAATAGGATAATAACGCAAGTATTAGACGGTATAAATTTTGTCTGATCAACTGGCAGACTCGATTAAATTAAGGTTTAACAAGTTGAGGAAGTTCATTTGACCATCAGCTAAGAGCGAATAGGATAATAACGCAAGTATCAGACGTTATAAATACTGTCTGATCAACTGGCAGGCTCGATTCAATTAAGGTTTAACAAGTTGACGACGTTCATTTGACCATCTGCTAAGCGCAAATAGGAACATAGCGAAAGTATCAGACGGTATAAATACTGTACTGAGAAAATACAATAAAGATATGTACTGATCAACTGACAGAGAAAATTAAATAAAGTAATCCGGTATAGGCGGCCCTGTAACAGTTTTTTTTATTCTTTGATTGATATTTATATCAACGCTGCAATGGTGGTGTCTTGTAACGTTCCTCATGAAATACTAGGAACGCGCCCGCAGCTTTGTTCACGGAGGAGAAAAAAACATAATCTATCTTTTTTCGACAGTGTAGTCAATTAAACAGTATCCTATAAACCAACTGTGAATATAATACTGTCTGATCAATTGACAGACAAGATGAAATATACTAATCCTGTAAATGCCATGTAGTTCTTTAAACTTTGATATTTATATCAATGTTTCAATGATCTTTCTTGTAATACGTATCTATCATTGAATATTAGGTTGGGAATACCGATAAAAATATAGATGATCATATAACGATGATATAATATCAATTAAGGCAGGGGCGGTTACCGCAGACGTTAAATTGTCGTATCTCGGAGGCCATTTGTTATCCATATTCCAGGCATTGGTTAACAAGGAGCATCTAACGCCTCGGTCAATAGCGGAACATAATTAAGGTTTAAAAAGTTGAGGAAGGTAATTTTACCGACAAAGTGCGAGGACACTAACAATAGCATCAAACAGTAAATAAGTATTGTGTGATCAAATGGCCGACAATAACAATAAATAACTGCAAAGAAATAAAAATCCGTTGCTACTCATATATCCTTACAAACTGTGTGATGACACACTTTTTTTAAATTTGTCAGTTAATTGTAACAGATGTACATTCGAGACATTGATGATTAACTGGTGATCTATACTGGGATCGAATTTCAATGTGCACCACGACTTAGAGTAATGTAATTCTTACAGGAACCAAATAATTTCGTAGTAATAATACCTATAAAATATAAATGATCATAACTATAACGATGACATAATATTAATTAAGGCAGGGGCGAAATCAAGCGACCGCGACGGTTATCGCAGACGTTAAATTGTTGTAATTTTGGGGGCCATTTGTTATCCACATTCCGGGTATTGGTTAACAAGGAGTACCTAACGTCTCGGCTCGATGGCGGAGCCTGGCAGGCCTGTAAGCCTGTGGTCACGCCGAGACTTGATGCAATGAAGGTTTAAGTTCAAAGAGTAATTAATTGTTTTTCACTAGGTTCTAGCTAGGCCGAGACGATTTTGAGGTGTCATTTTCTAGTAATATATACCGGATATATTTTGTTTAGTATCGGAGTAATTTATTTAAATACACAATTTACTCGTATATTGTATACATATTACAAAGTTAGGTAAAATTCCTAACTGTGTAAGGCAATTATAAATTATACATCACATTTTTTTAAATTTTCTTTACAATGTTTTTTTACAATCAATACTTTGCTGAATTAATTTTTATACGATTCGTCTACAGATAACGCATCATTTATAAGCCAGTTAATAATGAAGTATTTGATATTTTCTTCTGTTTCCGCGATTATTACTCATTGAAATAAAACAATTTAACGGATTATATCGCGTATATTATCTCATTTTAGTTCCCGACGTTTCGGAAGCTTTCCAGCTTTCCATGGTCACGTCCTCCCGTGACCATGGAAAGCTGGAAAAAAATTGATTAATTTCTTGATTAATTGAAAAATTGTTTTATTTCAATGAAGTATTTGGTTATATTCTTGTAACTTAATTATTCATACTTCTTATTTATAAAGCAAATTGTCTTGCATGGTTAATATTCAAGTGTTACGTCTTCTTGTTACAGCCCATTGACTTAATAATCCCCATTCCTAAGTACTTTTTATACCGGCGGAGCCTGAACCACCAGAACCACCGAATATTACGGATGCATTGCCCTCTGCCAAAGTAGGTATATGACAAACTAGCTCCTATCCGCGACTTCGTCCGCCCTAAATTCGTTTATCGTGGATAGGAGTATTTTTCCGGGATAAAAGTAACCTATGTCCTTGCCCGGGACTCAAACTATCTCCATACCAAATTTCATCTAAATCGGTTCAGCGGTTTAAGCGTGAAGAGGTAAGAGATAGACCGACAAACAGACAGACAGACACAGAGACAGACACACTTTCGCATTTATAATATTAGTATGGATATAGATTGCCCGTGTGTGTGTTTATTTTCCGATCGAGGGTGTTTTTAGGGTTCCTTACCCAAATGGTAAAAGCCCGCGCGGGTTTGTACCTGGTGTAAAGGTTGTCCATCGCTATTCAACGTGGTAGCGCGGCCAGTGAGATGTGATACCTTTGCGCCAGGGTTGTCGAGGTTTAAGCTAGTCTTAAGTAAATTGTAGTTTTTTTTGTTGCGTTGACATGTTTTAAGTATGAAATAAACGAGATCCAATGGATAAACAGGACCCCTTATTAAGAATCCATCTCTGTCGTATTGTCCGTCCGTCTGTCTGTCTGTATGTCTGTCATCAGGCCGTTTCTCATAAAACGTGATAGCTACACAGTTGTAATTTTCACAGATTACGTATTTCTGTTGCCGCTATAACAACAAATACTAAAAACTGTTTTTTTTTATGTCCGTCTATCTATGTTAGTTACCAATATAAAATAATCGAATACCACGTGTATACGTTTTACTTAGGAGTAGGCCTTTGCTAATACTGGATTTTCATAGACATGGCAGTTTATAGCGTATATTTTGTACGAAACCCTCGGTGCGCGAATCCAACTCGCACTTGGCCGGTTTTATACCACTGGAGCCTGAACCACCAGAAACACTGAAGACGGCATACGGATGCATTGCCCTGTGCCAAGGTAGCTATATGAAAAATTGCACGTGTGTGCGTGTTTTTCCGTTTGGCGGTGTTTTTAGGGTTCCGTAGCCAAATTGGCAAAAACGGAACCCTTATAGATTCGTCTTGTCTGTCTGTATGTCTGTCTGTCTGTCCGTCCGTATGTCACAGGCATTTTACTCAAAAAATATAAAATGTGCATTGATGAAACTTGGAGATATAAATATACATTTTTAGGGGGGGCACTCCATACTTGTAACAGAAACTGAAAAAATAAATTTTCAGCAAATATCGATGTGTGGCACATCTTTCGACAGTTCTTCTAAAAATACTGAGGTTTCTAAAATAAATTTTTGATTTAGTGAATATTTTCCGAAATATTCGCTACGAAAGTAGCAAAAATTGTCCCTCTATTTTCTAAACGGTATGTTCAAAAGATATGAAAAAGTGTTCAATATATATATATATAAAGCTTAATAAATACTTCCAGCGAAAATGGTTTTCAACATAATCGGACATACCGTTTTTAAGTTATTGCCTTAAAACTGCGCTTCTCAGCAAAAGGACGTAAGTGCCGGGGAGATACGCTCTTTTGTTAGTGTTTTTTTTTTCATATCGTATTTTTTTTTCATCTGTAGTGCATTTTTTGTATAAACTGCTGCGGAACCCTTCATGGGCGAGTCTGACTCGCACTTGGCCGCTTTTTTTAATTAAGTGCGATCGTAGGAATAACAAGATTTCCGTTATGTTATCGCTAAAAGAGCATAAAAAAATTGTTTGCTCATATTATATTGCTTTTAATTTTCAGTGTTTAAATACTCCTAGATTTCTGTTCACCAACTCGTTATTTAATCGTATAATTATCTGAGACTTATTAGATTATTACACGATTAAATAACTTTTTGTCTCAAGGGCCACACTGCACTTAATATCAATCAATCAATCAATCAATCAATCAAAATATTCTTTATTCAAGTAGGCCTAGTTACAAGCACTTTCGAAATGTCAGTTACATGAGAGTGAATGTTTGCTGGGAGACATACAATATGATCCAACATTTGCTGCAAGGATTAGGGAAAACCCAGAAAAACCTAATCAGATCATTTATCTTAAGTATAATATTATTGATAAAATCATCATTTTAGAAATTAAAATAATCAATAAGATAAATCCCAAAAGGATTGTCAATAAAAAATTAATAATCTAGAATGTGTCTAGGATAAAATTCTACATGTCAGAGTATATAAAAGATTAAAATAATAATAATACCTTAGGTATTCGTTAAAGTAATTATTCATATACCTACATGACGCTATAATTTACATTAACCCCACGCGGCTTTATCATTCATGTAGTCTTGTGTGCTATAATAAGCTATAGAAAATAATTTTCGTTTCACAATATTTTTGAATTTACCAATAGACAACTAACTCACTTATGCTGCTAGGAAGTTTATTATAAAACCTCACACAGTTACCTCTTTGAATCAGAATGATCTCTTTATTTTATGGAGCCTAGTAGCAGGCACTGCGAGCTTATGCTTATTTCTAGTATTAATATTATGTATATCACAGTTCTTCTTAAAGTGGGTAATATTTCTATGTACATACATAATATTCTCATAAATGTATTGATAATGCACTGTCATTATATTAATGTCCTTAAACTTATCTCTAAGCGAGTCTCTATAGTTCATTTTATATATCGCACGAACAGCCCGTTTCTGCAGAACAAATATAGTATTAATGTCGGAAGTACTGCCCCATAGTAAGATGCCATACGACATAATAGTGTGGAAATAACTGAAATACACTAATCGAGCCGTTATCACGTCTGTTAATTGGCGAATCTTACTTACTGCAAAAGCTGTAGAACTCAGTCTCTTCGAAAGATTAGCAATATGGGGACCCCATTGGAGCTTAGAATCTAATGTTTTTTTTTTTTTTTTTTTTTTATTATAAATAGATGGGCATTTGACCGCAATCTCACCTGTTGTTAAGTGACGATGCCGTCAAGGATGTATCATGCCCGTCTAGAAACAGCCTATTCACTCTTGTCTTGAACACGCCCAAATTATAATGGTCGGGGAACACACTCGCAGGCAACGAGTTCCACTCCTTTGCGGTACGCATGATAAAAGTTGCACCATAGCGCTTCGTGCGGATTCGCGGAATATTGACCACGTGCGGATGGAACGAACGCACGCGTCGTGTGTCCCGATGATGGAAAGGGGCTGGTGGAATTAAATCATGTAATTCCCCCGCACACTCACCGAAATGTAACCTGTAAAAGACCGACAGACGAGCGACCCTACGTCGATGCTCAAGGCTCTGCAGCTTAGTGTCAGTTAGAGTAGGGTCGCCAATAAGCCGCCTAGCTCGTTTGTCAATCGAGTCCAAAGTGGCCAGTTGTTATTTACATGACCGGACTTGTGCTTGGTAAAGCATTAAAAGCTGTCCTGGAGTGAAATACCGCCTAACCTTGGAGAGGATTCCGAGTTTTTTGGCTGCAGTCTTTGCTTTGGACTCGATATATTGACCGAAATTGAGATTGGCAGTCAACTGAACACCAAGAAGCTCAAGGCTGCCAGTCAATTTTACAGGCACATTCCGGAAAGTCGGAGCCAGCTCGAATGGGCTCCGTTTGGTGGAGAACAGACACGCCTGCGTCTTGGTAGCGTTGAACGTCACCAGATTAGCGTCACCCCAAGTGGAGACTGCATGAAGGGACGCGTCCACACGGTCTACCATAGCCTCTCGACAAGACTGGATTGTATCCCTGCTGGCCTTCGCGTCCGGTAGATATCTGTCCGCAACTGTGCTGTCATCTGCGTACCCAATGATACCGGGCATAAGCAGATCGTTTATGTGCAGCAAGAATAGAGTTGCGGACAGGACCGACCCCTGTGGAACTCCGCATCGATGGCTTGGTGGTCTGATGAGTAGCCATCGATGACTACTCGTATCGACCGGTTAGACAAGAAGTCAGATATCCAAGTACAAAGACCATCAGGAACACCATATGCAGGAAGCTTGGATATAAGGCCAGCATGCCAGACCCTGTCGAAGGCCTTAGAGATATCCAGAGACACGGCAACCGACCTGTTATACCGAGAAAGACTGTACTATTAACTAGTTCCAGTTCCTCACCTTTAACCATAACGCTTGCTTGCTCGTGTTTTACGTTACTCGTGACAAACTTAACACATTTAGTCTTTTTCTCATTCAACAATAAATTATTTACATTAAACCAATTTACTACTTCACAGATAGCATTGTTTACGTCATTGTAGGATCGTTGATTTCGTACGAATTTTGAAAATTAGAGACGTATCATCTGCAAACAAAACTATCTCATGGTGGGTCTTTACGTAGCTTCCTGATTAGTGTCTCATGATTAACGCAATCGAAGGCCTTAGATAAATCACAGAAGATACCTAAAGCAGCTCGCGATTCTTAATTCGATATAAATTCTTGCAGGCCAAGACTTTGGTTTCATGGCTGGTCACGGGGTTATTACATTTTTATATTAGTTATCTATAGTATTATATATTAGCTATCTTATAAACATATATGTCTTAGATAATTATACGATTAAATAACTAGTGGCTCTGTGAGCTGTTTTCCCTGCGAGTCTTTCAACCCCCTTATCTCTACCGTTTTGAAAAAACTCCAAAAACTGAATAGACAAATAAGCCTTTAATTATTGAACTCACAAAACTTCACGAGAATTGGTTATGAAATACGATCTGTAGAGAAGAACAACCGTTCACCCGCCGGATAGACTTACATACGAAAGGATTTTTTATGTTGTTATATAATTATATATACTAGATGGCTGCCGCAACTTCGTTTGCGGAGGGGGAAAAGTCATAACCCTCTTTTTTTCGTAAGCGTAGTCGCGTAAAGAGTATCCTATAACCATCATTGAATAGACAACTACCCGTGTATCAAAAATAATTGAAATCTGTTTACTCGATTTGGCGTGATGAAGTCACAACGATACATACAAACATGCAAAAAAATTAAATAAACATTGTTTTGATTCAGTGACCTACAATAATCCGTCACAATATTTTTTTGAAGATATCTTCACTATATACATTTCATTTTTACAACATTATAATATTATAGTCGATATTCGCGCCTTCGGTGATGATCGGTCAATATTCTTCATGTCATCTATCGTGGAAATACGCACATTTCACACCGTATTGGACCGGCACCAACAGTGCCGGAAATTTCAACTTTGAGCTCGAGTGGTTTGCCATCGGAATTACAATGTAGGTACATGCATACAGGGTGATACAGGAGAGAGAATCAGGATCACCCCTTACTTTCTATACATTCCGTAATTGAATTATATTCCGAAAATTTTATCCAGACATAGTTTTTGATAATATAAATCTACTGGGAATGAATGAAACCAGGAGCGCACAATAATGAAAAATATAAATAATGAGCTTCATGTCAAAGATATTTAGTTTATACGTAAAGCCCCCATTTTTTTAACTTTGTAGTAAATCAGACGTTTAAATCGCTACAATAATAGCCATCGTGCACTAACTAACAAAATCTCTTAACAACTGGTGGCGTTGTAGGAAGTTATTTTAAACCAAAGCGTTTGATTTACGGCAAAAGTTAATTTTCACATTATCAATTACAACATGACTAACATACGATTTTTTAAAAGCAACTGGATATTAAATCTTCAAGTTGACAAGGAAAAGCATACGTACAATCATTTCTGTTCACGAAGCTACACTGCCGCCCCACGTTGGGCGCCAATATAATTTTGGGCACTAGTGGTGGTGGATTTATTAAAATAAACACGCACTTTCAACTGTCTATATTATTGTAAAGTATATAGGTGCCCAAAATACGATATGACGACACGCACAGGTTATGTTTGGTTGCCGGCACCGTGAAGAGCAGCGAGCGGACTGCGTACGTGATGCGAGTTAGCGAGAAGCGTTAGCGCGTGTTAGAGGAGATAAAATGATAGCCGAAGCGAGCGCGCGTATAACGCGCGTGAAGTAAAATGCTTTGCTTCATTCAGTTTTATTATTACAATCCAAAAAGGTTTTCGATTGTAATAATAAAACTGAATGAAGCAAAAATGTATAGGTATGTTTCAACGTGTCACCCTATAAAAACATTTTTCCCAGACTGCCTTGGTTGCCAACTGTTTTATGCCCTAACCAGCTATCTTAATACTTAGGTTAGGTTTATTTTGTAGAAAATCTGAATATTTTACGGTTTCCAAAAAAAACTAATGTTGGGATATGAAATAGTTTTCGAAACATAATTTGCTCTGTCATTATCAACCCATTTGTTCTACTTGGGTTTCAATTCAACTACTATTAACTAAACTACCTAGATACTTAAAACCTTTAGCTCTCATTATGCATTATTAGGAAATTTTACATTTTAATAATTACATGAAACAGTAGTTTACTATTTACTAAGTCTGTTGGTGTTTTACCTGGTCACGTCTCCTGAGTCACCCTGTATGTAGGCTACATACGTAAATACTCGTACTTCAATGTTATCTCCGTACGACTAAGTAATTTCAGCAGAGCAATTGGAAACCACGCATGAATGATTTTAATAGCTTTCTCGACTAGTTGGCTGTTTGAAATATGGCCGTTACCTATACCAAGCGTCTGACCTTTCGCTTAAATTTAAACTTTGATCACGTGCAGCAGTATCGAGATTCCGAAACAGGTTGAGAAGATACGAGTTTCCGTAAGCTAGTATGTATGAAACTTCGATATTACCTACTGGTAAATTGAAACTCCTGGATGGAATACGATCAATAACAAGTGTAATGCGACCTTAAATTACGCCAGCGGCCTCATTCATGAGGCTGATTGTTAAACATTGATGCGCTGCATGTAGCTAGCGAACGTTTACTTTTAGAGCGTCGCAATGAAAGTAAAAATGCTTGCCCTCACTTGCGCGCGGTTCGCACTCTCTTGCTCATGCAACGTGCGGCTTTTGCAAAGATCAAAAGAGAGAGTCTTCCGTATTTGTTTCATATTTTCTGCTTTAATAATTTAAGTAAATAAAAAACATATATTAGGCAACATTTTTACACAAATTGAACTATTCCTAAGTAAGTTCAAAAAGGCTTGTGTTAATATTTACTAGGCGACGATACGTTAGTTTCCCATAGGTACATAAACTATCTATCATATCAAAGACTGGGAAACAAATATTTATGCTTATCACACAAATATTTGCCCGTACCTGGATTTGAACCCAGGACAATCAGCTTCGCAGAAACCGTCAGCCTTTGCCAGTATGCCTCAGCTATGACGGTCATCAAAAATATTTTAAGTAGCAATAAAAGTAGAATAACTTGCCATTGTAAATAACTTTTCCTTTAGCGAACTTTGAACTTCGTATCATGCCATCCCTCTCGCTCTTATATTAAATTGCATTTGGGTGAGCGGTGAAATACGAACATCCACTTTTGAGGTTCAGAGTAGCCCGTCTATATTTATTATTATAAAGATACAGCAACCACTTAATACAGCTCAGAGGTTTACTTTAAGCTTGTAGAATCCGCAAACCTCAACAAAACGAGATTTCATAAACATAAAGGATTCCGAAGTTTTGATTATCTTTCAATGCAACTTGAATATTCTAAATTAATTTCGTGTGGTTCTTCAGATCGAGTCGTTGAAATTGATCGTTTGTGTGTAGACACTTAAGGGACTTTTGCAGTTGAATTGGGACGTCAATCATTCAATATCTTCAATTTGTGGTGAAATTAACCCCGTCGAACAAAGTACTTAACTATATTATTATGATTACTCACCGATGATTAGTTATGTGGGATTTGTTTCGACTCATACAGGTCTATTTCTAAGTTGAGAACAGAAATATTATTATAAAGCACTGTTGCATGCCTATTTCAGAATATTTGGTTCTAATTGCATTTAAGAAAGAAAGAAAGAAAACAGTTTTATTCGTTAGCATTACAAACAATGTCAAAAAAAGGTACAAGTACAAATAGAAAAAAAATAACCCCTCCGCACCATCTCACCACTATATTTCTCCATAAGTGGTCAATTGGAACGAAATACTTCCCATTCAACCAATGGTCGTAAAATAGGACCAATGTTACCACTAGTGGTTAAATGGGAAGTACGTTGCTGAAGGAGTTCTTTAAGAGTTCGTTATCCATGAGAGTGTAATTTTCATATAGACTTGGAATATAAACTCACCAATGTGTACAGGGCACTTGCGTAAGCGGCATGTTTGATATGAAGAGTGCGACAGCAGGGCAACGACGTATCCTGCTCGCTCGCGGTCCACGCCTTCATCTGTGAAAGAAAGTAAAAGTTAGTTTTTGATAGAGATGGGCCAACTATGGACTTCGCCGACTATAGCTTGACAAACACCGCTGTACCGCGCCTTGGGTATGCGAGCGGTGAGAGGAGGGGGGGGGGGGGGCAGAGGTACCACTGATTCGTCATTCCACCGTCGTCTGCCCCCTGTCTCACCGCTCGCATACCTAAGGTGCAGTATAGCAGTATTGCTAATTAGTTTTACAAATTGCCAATTAATCGGCCGACTACTCAAAAATGCCGATCATAGGTTTTGGATAGCAATAAGGACACGTTTGTTTCATTTCTTCCGTCTCGCCACTTGTCACGCATTCATATTTTGACGAGTTTTGTCACGGTTTCTCTGCGCATTACTTTACAGGAAATGAAATCGGAAAGGTAGTTTGCGTTTATGGATTTTTGACGATATTTTAATTTAATTTAATAATGGTTTAATTTATGGTTTAATATATTATTATCTTCCTATGGGTAATAAAGTGCCGAATATTCGCTATTTTTTGCAGACTTGTCGCCACCTAATCGTCGACTACAAATGGTGCCTAATAGTCGACTTTCCCGACTAGTCGGAACATCTCTCAATTTTGCTAGCAGCATAAAAATCTTTGGTATTTGTTCAGCAGTTTTTCTTTTTCTTTTATGTTGAGGTCCCTCCAGTGAAGGATACTCGATAGGCGGTTCACGTCTCAGGCGACAGTCGCGTTTCTCAGGTCAAGTAACAAATAAGGAACTCCAGCTACTAGTGGCGTGGTGTCCATATAAGCCGATTCCCACCGGGTTGCCCAATGAATGGCTTAAAACCACATTTCTCTTTTAATATGAGTAAATTAATACGCTTCGGTGTTCCTTGTAATTTTCCTGACGCCACTCCTCTGTCCGCTACAAAATAAAAAATAGTACAAATATAGAAGGTTCTCTCTTTTGATCTTAGCAAAATTCTCACAAAATCGCGTGCGAGTGAAAGAGCAAAACGCACGCGAGTGAGATAGCAACCCATTTTTGAAACTATTGTGGCGTTGAAAAAGTTTACGTTCGCGCGTCTGTATACGACGAACGTCTTCATGACTGAGGCTGTCACTATGTACTGCTTGTTACGCGGATTAATCATGAAATGCACCACTCCTGCCCTGGGCACGCGAGCAGACGGGCAATGGCTCGTGGTGCCAGTGGCGTGCACAGAGTTTTTGACCAAGCTAGGCATTTTTTCTGAAGCTAAATGGAGCCATAGCCGCTCAGAGCTTCAGGGTAGGCAGTTTCTCTGCGCCTGTACGAAACCATGATCGTTCAGGGTAGGCAGTGCCTAGTTATCTATATGGATCGCACGTCACTGCGTGGTGCTGTGTCACAGATTGACAGCCTGAAGCGCGGTGAAACAGATTGTCTTTATTCTTATAAATACAAAGAACTATACATAATGAAAATATGCACGACTCCGACTGAATCTTGCCAGGGCGCACGCATCTGACAATTAAGCTACAAAGTCCAAGCAGCGAGTCTTTGAATTTTTTGACTATTTTATACTAGATCTTTGCATTTTGTATGTATGATTCTTGCTTTTTTTTGCTTGGCTTCTCTAAGATTATCTTTAGTCATCTTATTTGCTGTGGGTACCTCTTGAAATATATTACTTGTATTTGAACAGTAGAAGAGAAATTTCTAAGATATCGTATATCGTACATCGAAATTATTAAATCATTTTGAATAAGTCAGTGGTAGCTATTTGCAAATGAACAAGAGTAAATACTAGTTTTTATGACCGAACACTGTCCGGGACTCCCTGAGTGCACATTTAGTAAATCCCTTTGCATAGCTCCCAATTGACTCCTCGGCTGGTTGTTTAATAGAGAAAATTCTCGGCATAAATTCGGCTGGTCATCAAAATGAGTCCCTGGACATTTCGTTTGAGTTTATTTAAAAATAAATGTTGTTTTTTCAGCAAATAATACTTCGGTGTTTTGTTAAAATATTCTCCAAATTGCCATTTTCTTGTTGGTATATTTACAATGGAAGTCCGATAGACATTGTGTAAAAATGAAAATGCGAATATAAGGAAGAAATAATTGCGTGAAATGAAATGAAATAAAAAAAATATTGATAACATTTGTATGACCTGTAGTCATTGAATTACTTTTTATTGTTAATATTATTTGTAATGCTATTTTAATCAATTTGCAACTGATGAGGGAAGTGTCCTAAATGTATAACGGCTTAGTTCCAATAATCGACACCCTGTTTGTCTCTTACTACGAATTAAGGTTGAAGGTGCCAACTAATGAGATAGTGCCGGGCACTGGGACATTATTATTGTGAATGAGAACTAGGTGCACGCAACTTCGTCTGCGGTCGAGAAAAAGATTATAACCCTCTTTTCTTCTTCAGCGTAGTCGGTTAAAAAGTACCCTATAACCGTTTATGGAGTTAGCTAACCGTAAACCAAAAATAGTCGAAAATCTGTGTTTTGGCCCGTTGTGCCGCGACAACATATAAAAACATACAAAAATTACAAATAAATATTTTTCTATTCATTGACCTTTAAATAGACTTCACCTTGCCCGCGGCTTCATCCGCGTAGAGATGCAATTTATAGCCTATGTGTTATTTTGATGTCTAAATAACATTTTACTGGAAATCGCCGAGATTTGTTCATTATTAGGAATTAGGATTAGAATATTACAGGCATTTAATTTTTACAACTAATAATAGTACGGATGTGAAAATTGTGAAATGATATTCTGATTTAAATAAGACAATAAGAATAATATACATTATTTCAAGGGGTCGTAATCATCAATCGTTTCTTAAGACGTGACCAAATTCATAGAAGTGGGGTCAACAATAGTTGTCATACGTCATTTCAATCGATTGTGCTCGCATTTTACGATCCCTGCTCATAATAATAATCGCGGACACCGAAGATAATAGTTACTCGTATTTGATGCAAAGCTGCAAAGTTGTTATTTGGCGGGAGTACTTCAATTGAAAGCCGAGCAAGTAAAGGAATCTAGAACTGAACCATAAGTTTATACATAGATTCCATAGCGTAGCGAGGCTTTCAAGGCACGAGAAGCCAAATAATTTTGCAGCCGTGCGAAACACACAACTTTTCACCTTCACTACAGCGAGAAAAATGGCAGATATATGACAAAAAAGATAGAATTATAACAAACATATTATTTTTCATTTAAAGCTAATGATAAAAACCCTACGAAACACACTCATAACAAAACAAACAAACGAACATACAAAAAATATAACTTCGAGCATCAAATGACTTTTCCAGGCTAGCGGATAAAGCGCACTTTTCCACGCTGATTTACGGCTGTAAATGGAACTTTTCCGTGCGAGTAAGGTGATAAAGTATATTGTTATTCTGATGCATTTATTTAAGTACTTTAAATCAGTAATGACTTATTGTTAATGCAGAAGCCGTTAATAGTTACAAGCTATTATTTAATTTTGACCCACACATAAATTTTGGCGTAATTATATGTACCTATATTATAGATGACATTATCATGACGCCATCGAACTGATCTGATGAAGGAGCCGGAAGGTGGTCATAGGAACTCTGTAATAAAATAACGCAATACTACCGAAAATGAGCTCTTTAATATCGTCCCGATGAGTAAATAGTGCAAAGATGTTCAAAAAAAGTACAGTCACACAAAAAACATCTCTTTGAGAGAAATTTATTAAAAAGCTATTTTATGTTTGTTATAAGCGAAGAATAAAACAATTTTATTAATCCACTAATGCGATTTGACTTACTTCGTTATGGTTGGTAGTAAATGCGTACTTACTTCCCTTAGAAGGTCCATTCTTGAAGGTTCTCCAAGAATAAATCTTTTTCACAAGTGACTGTCCCTTCTAAGAGGCCACTCATGATTTGATAAAGGATTCCCGTACCCCGAAGCTTTTTCTTATCTTGTTTGTGAAATTTTGAAATACTTTTTAGTGGGTAATTTTCCTCAAAGCCTTTCACATGTTTGCAAAGTTTATCCTTTTACGAAGTTATTCATCATGGGAAAGTTTTAACACGTAATGTAAATGCGAAGTAAAATAGAGAAATAAGCACGCTTGACAAAAAGTTTTGTACTCATTACATAAATTCCCAAACTTTTTTTTTTTGTGAATATCAAAAAATATTATTTTTTTATGTTTTTGTACGTGTCATTGTGGCTTCATCACACCCAATAGGCTAAACGGATTTCAACTATTTTTGGTACACGGGTAGCTGGGTTTCTACAAATAGTTAAAGGATACATTTTATCCGACTACGCTGGAGAGAGAAAGAGAGGTAATGACTTTTTATCCTTCGCAAACGAGGTTATAAACTAAAAGGGTACATAGTAAACTCATAAAATCAATTTGTCGAGGAACAAATTAAAGACAATTTGTATTTAGGTATGTTTTGTGGAACAAACTAATTCTACATTTTTTTCAATTTTCCTGTTTTTTAAGTCAAGTATCTATGGATTTTAATCAGATTGGGCCTGGCAACACTGTACTAACAGTAGATTCTGTGGTTTCGGAAGGATCAAATGTCTTGAGACTAAATATTCAAATAGAGTACGTACTCTAGCAGTAAGAAATGAAATTTAAAGTTCGGCATTCCCACTACTGAGCGCTAAGTCGTCGGTTCCATAGTGTAATAACTTGCTAAAATCGACAATATTCAACATTTTACACATTCCGTATAGTTGAATTTTTCTCACAACCGTTTTTAGACAGCAGTCATCCCAGTAAAATCACGATGGCGCGTCGTCGTCAATGTACTGGGATGAGGACTGTCCAAAAAGGTTGTGAGAAAAATTAAAATATAGGTGGCATCGATGAAAAAATAACAAAAATTGTATATAATGTATAGATTGTGCAGAAAAACGGTTACTTGTAAGTAAATTGTAGAAACTTAATTATGCAGTTATTTTGTTGCGTTTTAGTGTTTTCTTTTTGGAGTCGATTTTATTTTTTGTCAAATAGTTAATATTATAGATTAAACAAAACTATATCGAAATCAGTACCTCTGTTTAGGAGCTACGATTCTATAGACAGACAAATACACAGATATACTATTTGGCATTAAGTATTATATTTCCTTACTTTCATTTTGTGCAATAACGTTTAAATAAAATAAATAAATAAATATACAGCTCGCACGTGAAACTTAGGTTTTAGGGTTCCGTACCAAAAAGCTAAAAAAGGAACCCTTATGGTGTGACTCTGTCTGTCTGTCTGTCCGACAATTAGACCGCAAAAACTACTCGCATTATCAAATTGAAATATTGATAAACTTGGTCAGCCCAGGTGTATACAAAGAAAATATTTAAAAGCATATTTTTATTTTCAAAAACAAAAACGATAAATATGAGGGGGAGCAAACATTAAAGTCTATCTACTGGGTCAAGTAGGATATCATACGAAAGGGCTGGACCTGCACATTTTTGAACTTATTTTTTTATATTTTATTGTGATTAGATTTTGTTTTATTAAGGAAAATGTGAAAAATAACCTTTATCTCCGAAGTTTACAAAACAAAAATTTAGAAATTTTCACAAATTGTATAAATACACATAAATATTTCACGGAAATTATGACCATGTTTCTAACTAGCTATTTTTTTTAATTTTCAAAAACCTATTTGAACAACCCAATTGCGTTAAGTTTATTTGTAAGCAATGCTCTAGATATTAGGTGCAAACTTAACTCAACCGGAACCGGGTAATAAAGTTAGGGTAAGTAAAAATTTGTACGGAACCCTCGGTGCGCGAGTCTGACTCGGACTTGGCCGGTTTTTTTTTATTTACACCTCTCTTTCATCGGGGCTTATAAACAGGTAATGTAAACGAATGCACGCAGTGTAATCAAAGAAAACTTTTTTCTAAGTCGCCTGAAAAGCGACATTTCGGGCGCGCCCTCACGGCGGTGGGCCGTAATTAGCGCCCCGACACCTGCTTTGACGAACTTGGCCGCTTTGCGCCATACTCTTTAAGTCCCATTTCACACGCTAATTATAGGGATGCGCACTTGAGGCTTGTTGTATCAGTAGAACTGATGTTCTACTGATACACAGTGTTCATGTTACCTAACACAAAATGTAATATTTTCCCATTTAAAGTCAATTAAATGGGAAAATATTACATTTTTCAATTAAACCTCTAAGGAGACTACAAGCTTGTGGTCGTTATTTTGTTACTGGTCAGTTAGGGCACCAATTTATATAAACCACAAAGTTTTAAAAATATGTATACTGGTCTTATAATTATGGCAGTAGGGTTTATGTATTGGAACTTTGTGTGGATATTTATATTTGCCCTTGATTGTACGTGCTATTTTGTTTCTTAATATAAAAATAAAATATTTTCTCATTAAAAAGTAAAAATAAGTTTCATTCGGCAACCAAAAACTATATTTTTGCAAGATTTTATGTAGTCACGAATATTTAGAGACCATGGAGAACTTCTATGCAAAAATTAATGTTTCTAGACCCACTGCTTTAGGCTATTTATTGTTTGTTAGTTAGTTTGACATTAGTAGGTCTAAAACGTGGTTTTTCAACCGACTTAGAAAAAAATGGGTCCTAAATACACCCTGCCTACACAGTTAAAAATAACTGATAAACTGTATACATTGTAAACGAATGCAATCAAAGAAATCTTTTTTCTAAGTCGGCTAAAAACCGCGTTTTGGCCGGGCCGTAATTAGCGCCATGACACCTGCTTTGACAAACTTGCCCGCTTTGCGCCGCGCTCTTGAAGTCCCATTTCACACGCCAATTACGAGGCTGAGAGAACTGCACACTTGAAGCCATCGTATTCCTGCTGTCTGGGCTTGGTACGGTTTTTTGACGATTTTAAACCGGGTACTGTGTTAGAAAGCTGGTTCCGATTTGTTGTTCCAGGAAAGCAACGCAAAGTTAGGTCAGGTTTGTAATTGAATTTAGTGCTATCAAAATTTCATGAGTTTTCAAAGAGCTATTTAACCATACGTAACTTGATGCTGTAGATAAAAAAATACATCCTTTACATCCTTGGTAAAGCTACTTACCCCAAATATTTTTTTAGATAACTTTACAACTGATTAATCTTAATACGTCGGACCGCTACCAAAATGCTTACAAAATGTGTATAATTGAAAGATTTTTTTCATTTAAGATGAGCGTGACATACTGATAATCACTCACGTTTTGACAACAAAACCTAAAAAGCAACAGCGAACATACTCTTAAGTTCATAGAACGTGTACGCAAAAAATGACACAAAGTCATAAGTCATCCCAAGAAACAATTAAGCGTTGGTTGCAGGTCATTTAAAAGCTTAGAATGCTACTATTGATATATAATGGATTCCGTTGTCACTAATGGTGCTACAATTCACTTATGAAATGATTTTAGCTCTTCGGTTTGTATTAGAACTGTAAATAACGAAGCATAATTTCCTTTACAGTTAGTGTAGTGACAGTGGCTACTTATATACTTATGACGTTAAAGCGTGTTACGTCCTGCAACGTTAAAAGCTATTTAAAGATCTTCATAAACTTCCTAAATGCTTATTGCTGTATATCTGATATATTGGAGTTGCTAATATAACATAACGCTGTATTTCAACTTCAGTAACGTCATTGGTACTGCAACGGAGTTAATTAAGAGTGTTATAACACCAAACTCTACATGCGTTGTATAACTCCTATATATAGCTTACACCTGTTGTACTAAAGGCAATGATATGTTAAATAGTTATAGCAGTTTTGTACGATCCTGATATAAAGCTTTTTGTGTATGATAAATTAGTTGTAATTCTTTAGTAACTCTTATATCAACCAAAGACCGCACATTACTCTTGACTACCGGTGTTATAGTTCATCAAGTGTCATAATAAATTTAGGATAAGCCATTTTTATTACTTTTTGCCAACATAACCTAAAAATGTATTTATACAAAATCACTTTTTAATAACGATGTTCCTATATTTTCCGAATTTATGTTACATACATTACGTATTACGTATGTTACATACATGAGTTTCGAAAAACTATTTTAGGTCATTAGCACTGTTGTATTATTTCCCTTTTTTCCTCAAAATACTTATTTTTTTGGAGGCGCGTCTAAATTGAGATGAGAAACATGATACACATTCACATTAAACTTGCAAGCGCACTAATAATTAACTTTACACTTCAACACTACTATTACTAAATCAACCATACTTAAATTTCGTGATGAAAATATTATGTTGCAATATGGCCACACATAAACGAGGCACTTCAACTTCATTTCACAAACAATAACTCGATGAATGTATATAATTTGACGTTAAAGTTTTTAATATCTGCTTTTGACACCGAAAACGCTAGAAATTAGTTATAATGTATCCAAATACCGGTCTAAGTTCTATCTAACACCGTTATAGATATTTATTATAACTCGAGGTTTCAATAAACTCCTTTGTAAAGGTGCAATAAAACTTTAAGCGGAAATTGATGATCTTATAACACCTCTTGTACACTTCAACTAAAGTTTATATAGAACCACTATAAAGGGTTTATACAGTCTTTACCTGCAAAATTTTGCGCCAAAATCCAAGATATAAAGGTGTTATTATACTCTATTACTCTCTTATAAGATATAAGCTAATACTATAATATCTGAGCAGAACCGATATAAAGATCCACTACAGCTTGTCTTAACGCTAAAATTTATTTTAGGATTACAATGAACTTTTCATTTGTTTTATATTTTTAATTTTTGTGATCAGTAATGTTTTAACTAGAATACTACTGAGAGATGAAACTGGCCTGAACAACCTGAAAATTCAGGAACAGACGACCTAAAACCAAGCACTCTGGCGAAAATTGACAAGGAGGCCCAACTCTACGTAGGTGGGATAAGGGAAGGAAGAAGAAGACTACTGAGAGATGCAGCCATATTTAGATTATATAACGTCGCAAAGCCGAGTACTGCCCGACATGTATCGGTCTATTTCGAGGACGACGACGTTACGAGGTAAGGAGACACGTGGACCCGAATACTGCCCTTCTCGCACAAGACAAGCAGTAGTACTCGATTTGTATGATAAGAGTATTACATACATACAATCACGCCTTTTTCCCAACGGGGTAGGCAGAGACTACCTCCTTCCACTTGCTACGGCTTGCAACTGCCGCTTCATCAACATTCATTTATCGCTTCATGTATGCTCGCCGGTTAGTACTTTTCACTTGGCTTTTTTTCAGAATGTCACCAATCTAATCGCTAAACATTCGTCTAGGTTTTCCTCTTCTAACGTTTCCACTTACATCCGCCTTGTAGATTTTTCCAGTCAATCTTCTTTCATGCATCCTCTCTACATGACCAAACTACCTTAGCATCCCTTTCTCGATTCGAGTTACTACATCTTCTGTCACACCACAACGTCACGCTATTTCTGATCCTGTCACCCAATTTCACACCAATCAAGCCTCTTAATGCTCTCATTTCTGCTGCATTTATCCATATTAGTTTGTATATATTACACATACATAAATACTAAATACCCATGCAAAACATCAACACCGAAAATTAATCAATGATTCAGATTGCTCTATTATTACCTTGTTTACTTACCTAAGGAATACTTCTTGAGACACGGATTCTCAAAATATTTTCGCACTTCCAACTTAATTATCGTTCCAGAATTTTCCCTGGATTCCAAATTGACTATAACAAGTTTACAGCGTTAATAATATTTGATGAGGTGACTTTGCTTGAGGAGCAGTTTTCACTTATTTTCGTTGAGTAAGCTGTTGTAACCCACCTGACGAAGCCAGCGTTGCAGATCTGAACTTATGTTTAATTTTGTACAAATTTGAATTGAGTTCAGATACATTACTTCTGATGAAAGTGCACTTCACGTATTAAATATACGTAATTGTATTACGTACAAACATAGCTGAAAAATGACGAATGTGTCCGGAATCACATAATTGCCCTTTGAACCAACATGAGATGCTGCCACTAATTAACAGGTTAATTTCGAAGTTGAGGTAATGTTACTAACTTAATTAGAGTTATTTCCATTAAATCAACGCTCACCATGATGTATCTATCCACAGCTCAGATTTTAGATACTTAGTGGCACTGCAGGGTCTTCTGTTTCTGATTTATGGTAAACTAAAATAATTTAAATTCCGTATTAAAATCATTTTCACCTCACTATTTTATAAAATACCATGACGTATCGTAGTTATAATCTGTTTATAAAAATAATATACATAGAAATAATTGATGAACAATTAGCGAATTATCAGTGCAGTTAGTTCGTGTTTAGTCAAATATTTATGCAGTGACAAGCGGTCATGAAATGCGGGTTTGTTGAAAACGGTATCATTTTTGACTGACCAGTATATAAATAAAATGGTGTTTTGATTGGATTCATGAATCGTTAAAACACCAGGTAATTTATTATTACTTTTAAAAACATTTAGAAGTTGTGTTAAGTATTTAGAAAGAAATACCGCCCGTTAAGTTTCGGCTTCCTTCTCAATTAATAGTGGTCTTCTCTTGGGAAATGCCGGTAGACATGTAAAAATGCCCTTGCGGCAGACATTATTGAACGGAAGTTAAATTTGTTGTTCAACACGGTTTTATTTATTTCAAGATATAAATTCAATTTTGTAAATAAAACCGAAATAACATTAGCTTAGATTTACATTGATTAATGGTAAACTGATGGAACCGGTATTGTACAGCTATTTTCGAATGCGCTACTCTTGTTTTATTTTCTGGACTATTTGTTGTCCAGTTTCAAATAAGAACCGCTCAATTTTTTTGATTTGATACCAAATAATTATAAATTTGATTGAAATAATCCTGTTTGGAGATTTCCACCATAAAGGCTTATTTTAACACTTTCACGAACAGGAACCTGCCACGTGGGTGCCATGTTCGTAATAAGTTTTCGCTACATAGACGCATTTTTCTATGTTATCGGCTAGTAGCACGCATAGTGCTACAAAAAACTAGGGACTTGCATTTTTAAAGGGATACCTTATTTTCATGATTGATTTGCCATACCCAAGTTTCACTTTCACACACCAGTGTGAAAGACTCCCTGAACTACCTAGCAAGCTTATTTTGACCAACTACTAACTTCATCGTGTACGCTTTTCGCAACCGACGAGCGTGTATGAAGAGATGTTAAGGTGCGTCCACATTTGTATCATTTGCCCGTATCAGATCATCGTCGCGTGGCATGATCGCGTGTCACGGTCACACGCGTTTGGACGTTGCGCTGATCCGATCGCTCGAAATCCATTTGCTACGCGTATCACACACTTATATCGGAAGAGTGCGGCATGATCGACGCGCCGACAGTGAGCGTCCAAGCAGCGCGATACGCAGTCATGCCACGGCACGGTGGTCGGATACGAGCAAATGATACAAGTGTGAACGCGCCTTTAGGTTGTAAATGAAGGGAAAGATCAAGGACTGTAGAGATTAGGTCTCCTTCGGAATCCCTAATGTCGTTTGTCCTAATGTATCGTTTGTCCTAACGCATTTTTTTCAGAAACCGTAAATACTACAGAATTTTTTACAAGATTATCGTATAGATTAGCTTAGGTTAGGTTTGTTTTACAACAATCCTGAAATGTTTACAGTTTCATAAAAAATGCGTTAGGACAAACGATACATTAGGACAAACGCGTTAGGGATTCCGATATAGATCCGTAGAGATAACATCAGTCACGCCAGTAGTCTCTGCCTACAGGCGTGAGTATATTTATATGTAGGTATGTAGTGTTAAATAATACATCTATACTATTATAAAGTTGTAAAAATGAAATGTCTGTGCATTGAAGATATTTTCAAAAAAAATATTGTTTCGGACTATTTGGAGGTGACTAAAACAAAAAATATTTGTTTTGAATTGTATGTATGTTTGTATGTGTCGTTGTGGCTTCATCTATTTTTTTTTTCACAATTTATAATTAAAAAATAAACAATCGTCAAGCAACGGTGAACTCCTACGTACAACGATCTATAAAACCTGGCGCCCAACTAATGAAGATTGATATGCTAAATGAAGCGACACGGGGTGAAACGCGCGGTAATTGTTAATTTAATTACTTACCTGGAATTATTTTCTAAATGTCATCCTAGTCGTAATTTTTAAAAAACCTTTTCGATTGAAATTTTTAGTTTTCATAATCATATATGGCAAAATTAAGTGTTAATTTAATACAGTGTAAGTCTTGTACTTATCTGGAAATATTTAATACATTTCATAACACATATTTATAGGAGAAATACGCTGTTCTTGTAAAAGCTTCAAAATATGAAAATTAATTGCCGATAAATTATCTAACGTCAGATAAAGAATATCTCCTCAATTTTAAAAACAGCACAAAGAAAACCACAGCAAATAAAACTCAATGTTTACAAGCAAAAACGCGGCACAAATCCCGTCGGCCCTCCACCGAAAATAAACTCACAACAAACGTACAACATTGACAAAGTTTGTGTACCTTTGGCCCTTTGCGAAAAGTCCTCAAAAATGTTCGATTCACATGGCATGCTAGTCAGAAAAGTTTTTTAGTTTCGACCGTTACATGTACGTAGTTCGATCGTGTCGCTGCGACGGTAGCGTGCGTCCTACCGCGAAGTCGCGGGATGACTGAGCGTTTCGATAGCCGATTCCATCGCGCAACTGTGGTTGAAATAGGGTTGTTGTTTTGTTTTCAGTTGCATTCAGGGCTTAGATGAAACTGGCACATATAAAATTGAGAAAATACTGATTTGAACTTTATAAAAATACATTTTTATAAAGTTCAAATCAGTAGGTATTTCCTAATTTATCGCAAAAAGGGTCGCCTGATGGTAAGCGATCACCGCCGCTCATAGACACTTGCATCACCAGAGGAGTCACAAGTGCGTTGCCGGCCTTACAGGTGGGAGTACGCTCTTTTCTTGAAGGCTTAAAGGTCGCTTCGGTCCGGAAATTTGCAGGCGGCAATTTATTACACAGTTCAGTCGTGCGAGGCAGGAAATTTCTAGAAAAACGCACAGTTGTGGACTGCCAACCATCAGCCACATGCGATTGAGTACTTAATATAGGTATTTAAATTTAGATATATTTTTTAAACTGAGCACGTTTGTTCTTATTTTGTATACTTACCTATTATGGTAAATTTTCTTATGTATTTTTTTTAAGTATCAAGTAGGTACTAATAGAGAGCAAAAAAAAACATTTATTACAAGTGAAATAAGTTTAAAAAAATACTAAACTAGGGTTTTGTCGACTTCTTCGTTGATTGCTATATAAGGTAAACGTCTCAATGCTAGACAACTTAATTCAATCAATGTCACCTTGTTTGTCACCTTGCGAATTAAGTTGAAAGGGCCGATTAATGAGACAGTGTCAAGCACTGGGACATATACTTTACCTCTTTAGTACGAGGTCATATTCGATAGGTACTTCCTTCTTATTTTTAATATTAGGGATCCTTACGGATAAACTTCGACCCAGTGGGATCTTTTGTCTAGACTTCTTGCTATTCTTCTCTAGCCTTTCTTGCTATTTGATGTTTTTTTCTAGCACCTCCATAAATCGGATGTTAAAAACCAATGATAGCGTCTGGAATTCCTTTGGCTTTGGATACCCAATACCAAATTCCTTCATTCTCTGTATGGCGAGGGCATGAAATTCACAGAGTATGTGTTCCATAGTTTCTGACTCCTCACCGCACATTCTACAATCCATATGATCCATATGATAGGATCATAACCATGATTAGTTTGGAAATTACTAAGTCTATCTTCTGAATTCATTATCTCTTATCAGACTTGCTCGAATTTAATATGTAATTGTCATGTTAGCTAACTTACACAAATATGTATTTCAACTCAATTCAGCATAATTATCAGTGAGTGGTTGAAAAATATTGATCATATTTTGAGATCGGACAACTATCATATGAAAGGCTCCTTACGTATCCCTTATGAATGGCGTTGTTAATCTTTATTCTCCGGCTTAGATGTTTTTGCTTTTACTTCGAACCGTGTTGAATTTTCGAAACACTTTTTCAGGGTTCCGTACCCAAAGAGTAAAACGAGACCTTATTACTAAGACTCCGCTGTCCGTCAGTCTGTCTGTCTGTCAGGCTGTATTTCATGAACCGTGATAAATAATAAGACAGTTGAAATTTTTACAGGTGATGCTATAACAACAAATACTAAGAACAGAATAATTTTATGTCCGTCTGTCTATGTCATTAACCAATAAAAAATTACAGATCACCGCATACATTTTAATTATAAAAATATCCAATGAAGTTTTTATATTTATTATCTCAGTAAAATTCTTGTTATACTAACAAAACGCAAACACATTATAGGTAAATAACTTACGTATGACTTATTATATTACATCGTAGCGTGAGCACGTGTACCAATGATACTAACTGGACGTGTACATAAGAAACTAACTAATGATAAGAATTTGTAGCCAGCACTTGGCTAACTTCATAGGGTTGTTAAGTCGTAATTTGAGATGGTACGATTTTATTTCAATTAATTATAATTATATTATAGCAAACCCATCTATCAATATCGTAGAATCTAAGTCAATAAAATAAGAGTTGCCTCTTCAAGATACAAATGTGGTATAAGGAAAAAGGAAATAACATCCAATTAATATAATAAGGAAAGTCACTTCCACTTTATCTTAACGTTGAACGCAAGAAGCGACCGCGCCTGTGACTAGAGTAATCATTAACTGGGACTACGTTATGTTTAACAATTAAAATGTGTTTTGAACTGGCGTCATCTCAGTTTATTCTCAAAAAATTTTTAAAAAACCGGCCAAGTGCGAGTTGGGCTCGCGCACCGACGGTTCCTTACAAAATATACGCTACAAACCGTATCTATGAAAATCCAGTGTTGTTAGATTTGTTGTAAAATATTTCAAAATAAACTACATATTACAAGCATTATTAAGTGTGATACCTACTTTGTATTTCAGGAACCTGATCTATAAATAGGTACCTAACTCTTGTATTATTCATATTGCCCAAAGAGCTTTTACGTCTGCTTTGAAAAGAGTTAAGGGTAACAAGCAAACAAAGCAAATTCATCAATTATTCAATCAATGGGGAAGGCATTTTCTGAAGCTGCCTGATTCTGATTGTGTTATGTAAGAATAAACCAAGCGAGTAGGATAGTACAATTTCTCGAAATGTGCACTTTTTTTCAAAATACAATTTCCCCAAAAATGTCTTACTTCCACCATTTGCCACCATTTGCCCAATAAGTCCAGTTTCCCAAAAGAACACTTGTCAAACAACACACTTTCCTGAAATGTACTCTTTTTCATAAAGTGTATATTTAGGAAATCGCACGTTTAGAGAAAATATTCCATTTGAGAAAGAAATCTATCTGAGAAAAATCTAATTCTGAGAAAGTGCACTTTTGGGATAATGTAGATGCCTTAAGTGCACTTTTTAAATAACCTTCCTAGAAAGGGAGTCTTTTAAACCTTTAGAGAAAGTGCACATTTCGACTATATTTGGTATCTTTTGAAAATCCCATCTTTAAGGTAATTTTTTCAATTTAATGTTGGTTGACTTGTTCTTACATAACTCCGTTCAATTGATTATTTCGCATTGAATTTTGCACTTTAAAGTGAAGAATATCTGTAGGGTTTTGGCCTGGCTAGCGAGCTTGCTTGAAGCCAGACCACATTACCTTGTTCTTAAGTAATGCATACGGCGCTGAAGTGTTTCTGGTATAAATACGCGAGGTAGTGATTTCGGCGTCGATAATAATGGAAACAAAGTGATTTAGTTTACTTGGAAAATAATGAAATAAGACGTAATATTTACCGACCGGTTTAGTTCAGCGAGAGTAACGTTGTCTGCGAAGCTGGAGGTCCCGGGCTTAAATCCCGCCAAGGGCAAATATTTGTTTGATGATAATGTGTATAAATAAATATATCTATTAAAGATATCGTCGTCTAGTACTCATAACGTAAGCCTTATTGAGCTTACCATGGAACTCGTTCGATATGTGTAAAGACTGTTCCGTAATAATATTTTTTTATTTTACAGTATTTTATATAAAATGTCTAGAATTATCCCGTGGCTTCGCCCACGTGGCTTACTATTTTATTTTACCCTTGAGCATTGTATATTTTATGAGATAAAAAGTATCTATGTCTTAAAAGTTCTAGGGCTTTAACTATCTCCGTAACAAATTTCATGTAAATTGGTCCAGTGGTTTAAGCGTGAAGAGGTAACAGAAAAACAAACACAAAGTTACTTTCCAATTTATAATATTAAAGTATGGATAGATTTTAAAACAACGAATATAGGATACAAAATTAAAAGCCACATGAAGGAAATTGGCTAGACTTGACCAAGAGTGAGTATCTTGTTCTTCGTTCTTTTGTTGTTTTTAAAATAATTATATTTTTGACATATTTTTTAAATACGAAAACATCACGCCATGGTTATTTACAATCTATACCAATATTATAAATGTGAAAGTGTGTCTGTCTGTCTGTCTGTCTGTCTGTCTGTCTGTCTGACTGTCTGTTTGTCTGTCTGTCTGTCTGTCTGTCTGTCTGTCTGTCTGTCTGTTACCTCTTCACGCTTAAACCGCTGAACCGATTTGGATGAAATTTGGTATGGAGATAGTTTGAGTCCCGGGAAAGGACATACGCTACTTTTTATCCCGAAAAATGCCCTTATCCGCGATAAACGAACTTAAGGTGGACGAACTCGCGGGCAGATGCTAGTATTGATATAAAGATCTTTTTTTGACATAAAAAAATAGTTGCGATCCACTGCAGCCTAAGCAGGAATCGAACCAGGTTCAGGACACTGTTCTGGATGTCGAGATGCTGCACGCTGCTGGTTCGATTCCGACTTATACCTTTGTATCAATATTTTAAAATAGTTTGTTTTTTTAAGGCCTCGCAAACCTTAAGGGTGTCAGCAAGGCTTTTTTACTACAGATTTTTTGTCTGTCCGCTAGTCCGTCCATAGATTTTTCCCTAAAACGTGCATAAATTAAGTTAAATAAAGTCAAAAGATAACGGGAGTCTTTTTGGGCTTTATTTAATTTTTCCGGGTAACTTATTCTGGAAATCAATTACCTATCAAATGATTAAGAATATTGGGTTTTCAAATGAAAATAGAATCGTCCCCCGATTTCATGCGATGCAAAAGAATTTGGATTCAAAAATTGTAAGGGAACATCAAAAGAAAACAAAATGCCCAAATTGCGTCGCAACGCAATTCGATTATTCGTTCCCTCGTATCAAAATTCGATTATTTGAAGCATTTTATTCCACATTCTTGTGCCAAGAGGCGTTAAAAGCAATTCGAGTTTCCAATTATGATAATTGGACTACATCGCAAAAAAATATTAAATATTTGATAAAAGTACACACGAAGCTTGACGGACTGAAATCTTTCATGTAAGTAGCTAATACCGGTAGAATGAACGAAAATTATTCACTGAAAATTGGAAACAACATGTCTATTTCGTTTTAACGCTATTAATATGTGTGCAATTTAGTAACCGAATTCAAAAACCGGCCAAGAGCAAGTCGGACCATGCTTAGTGTAGGGTTCCGCAGCCGTTCATACCAAAAATGCATACTACAGATGAAAAAAATGCGATATGAAAAGGTGCACTAGCAAAAGAGCGTATCTCCGCGGCACTTACACGATAACTCAAAAACGGTATATCTAATCATGTGGAAAACAATTTTCGTTGAAAGTATTTATTAAGTTTTTATCTTTGCAATTTTTTTTAATATCACACATACAATAAATAAAAAAAATCTTAAATGATTTTGAAAGATCTGTCGAAATATGTGCCACACATTGATATTTGTCACCAAAATAAAATTGGGACAGGTAACAAATAATATAAAAAATCGATAAAGGTACCTCTATCATTCCGCGTGACTTAGGACTAAGAGAAACTTAGTCAGCAAGTACTGCTACAGCCTAGCGACTGGTCCGCATTGGTTTTCAATCGGTCCCGTTCTTCACTGAACCACATCGACTTAGTCATGTGCGGGTCATATCATTTAAAGCACTTATTATTATAGCTCATACAAAATCATGACACTTGATTCTGATTCCGAGCGTCAAACGCGTTAGGCAATAGGGGAGCTGGTCATCGCGTCAATAACATAGACCGACGGATAACGGACAAACAATTTATTGGAAAATTTATACCCGCCCGCCGCGCCGCAAGAGAATCACTCAACACGTCTGCCTCCATTAATGTGAAGAAATTAACCCTTTCTCTCGCGTGAACGGATCCAGTAGAAACTAAACAGGCATTCGGCACCAACTGAACGGGAATACTATTTAACAAGAGCGTAAGTTTTTTCACAAGCTCTATTTGTTACATAATTTTTTACTTTTAGTAATTTTTTTTTCAGTTTATTTTTTTATTAAAAATGTACTCTTTACGCATACATGTTATCTGTGATTAAAATTATTCTGTGTCCAATATTTTTTATTATGTGACGAACTATTTTGTTAATAGTTCGTCACATAATAAATATTTTGTACATTTACTTAAATAACATCATTATCAAATTTTTGAGTTTTTCTTTTAATTCTTTAAAAGAGATTCCCTTAAAAATGTGTTCCTTGTCATTTTTGGTTCGCACCATCAATAATAACAACAAAAAAACTTGCAGAAATAATAACATTGTTTACAAAGATTTTGACCAGGTTCGATTCTCGGTTATGTAGTTAAAAAAAATTAATGACATTATTAATATTTTCTTCTGTTTCCGAGATTATTACTCATTGAAATAAAACAATTTAACGGATTATATCGCGTATATTATCTCATTTTAGTTCCCGACATTTCGGAAGCTTTTCAGCTTTTTATAGTCACGGGTGGACTGAGAAAAGATATATTTTTCTCCGAGATATATCTTTCAGTTACACATGTGTATTTACAACTTTGACAGAGAAAAATATATCTTTTCTCAGTCCACCCGTGACCATGGAAAACTGAAAAGCTTCCGAAACGTCGGGAACTAAAATGAGATAATATACACGATATAATCCGTTAAATTGTTTTGATTGAATGCCATTATTATTAAATTTCAAATCGACGCCATGGTTGCTAAGAACAGATACACATAGTTTCTAACTTCGTCATACTGACACATTTGGATTGATTACCCTGTATACTTGATTTCATAAGCCCTGGGAATGTTGGACTCGATATTGCTGCTTCCGCGTTATACCACGTTATACTAGCCCGCGGCGTCGGGAGACGTTTACAAATAGCTCGGAGGCACACCGCCTCTTGCCCTGCTTATCCTATTGCTACAGTCTTATACCTAGTTCAATTAAAAAAAATATCGTTATCAAAACTGTTAAGAAATTGTATAAACCAACTTTCTGTGTCACCGACGAGGTCATGTTGGCGAGAAAAAATTTAATAATCCGTTACTCTTGCACTTGTTTACGACATTGTTTATTCTAAACTTTCTCTTGCACGATATGGCTAAAAAAGTGCTCGATATAATTAGCCGCAGGATTATTGGACATTCGCTCGACATTACGGCCTTCATCCGGCATTACGGCCATCGACATAATGATAAATAATAAATATTAGGAACAATCTTACACAAATCGACCTAGCCCCAAGTCCCAAACTAAGCAAAGCTTGTACTACGGGTACTAGGCGACGACTTTGAAAAATAAATATATATATATTTTATATATTTTTAATGTAACGAGTGGCAAAAGGGCAAACGAGCCACCTGATGGAAAGTTGTCATCGTTGCCCATGGATATGTGCAACACTGGAGGAATCGCCCATATTTTGCCAACCTTTGAGAGCCCTGTTAACTCGCTTCTTGAAGAATCCCATGTTATAGCGCTCTGGAAATACCTCAGGGGGAAGGTAACTTGCAAGTTAAATATACTTGTGTTTTTGTAAGATTTACAATGTTGAGCTGCCCGTTATCACATAGTACCTTTTTTTTGCGTTGGAATAATGCTTAATGCATACCCGCATCCTCGGGGGAGGAAATGCGGGTTATGTGGGACTCGGCACAAGACGCCGCTACCCACTAAAAAACCAACGGTGTGCCTGCGCACCGCCGCATGGGGCGCGGCCATGGGATTTCCGAAGGACGCAACCGCGACCACGCCGGCGCCGCCCGCCGCTGCCATCCGCAGCGGGCTCGTCTCTGGGAGGGGTAGGAGGAACTTCTACCCCTGCCTCCTCAGAAGGCGCGTGGACACACCACGCGCGCCTTCTCGGCGAGGCCTATGTTAGGGGCAGCGGCGCCCCTGCGCCACTGCCCAGGCCTCGCTAGGTGGGGGGGATGAGATGGGCGTACGCCCTCCTCCGGGCTCCTACGCGCTTGCGGCGGATCGGGTGCGAGGCTGGGTCGGCCTCCCGCTCCCTCTCCGCCTTCTCCTTCTGCGTCATCACGTCCTCGCAGACCTCTCGTCGGCGACCATAGCCTTGACTATGGCCGGCAAGGAGAGGTCGTCCCCCACCACGGCCACAAGGTCGCAGTGCTGCCCCGCCCAGGCTGGGCATTCCTCCAGCATCCATGCCCCGTGAGCATCTGCACCAACCGGAAGGTCAGCGAGCCCCCTCTCTCTCCAACTAGTCTCGTAGGACCGGCCGGACCGCCTCGACAGTCCTATGTCCCTCCTCGACTCTAGCTAGTCGCTCCTCCCATTGAAGGACGATGGACTGTCGGACGAGGAGCTTCTGCGCTTCTACGTCCCCGGGCGCAGGATGGTACTCCTGGTGCTGGAGGTCCCATCTCCACTGGTACAGGGACGCTTGGGCCTCCGCCTCCAGGTCCCAGGGCGGCGTTCCCGCCAGTAAGCACGCCGCATCGTAAGAGGTGGTGCGGTACCCACGTACGACGCTGATGGCCATTGCCCTCTGAGCCTTCCTTAGCAGGGCGACATTGCGGGCCGCCAGATTCATCGCCCAGATCGGGGCCCCGTACAGGGCCATTGATCGCACCACCCCCATGTACAGATGGCGGATCGCAACCTCTGGCCCCCCGACGTTGGGCATTAGCCGCTTCAATGCGGCCGATGCCACCATCAATCGGGGGGTCAGGCGGGTGAAATGCTTGCGGAAGCTCCAACGGGAATCGAAGACAAGTCCGAGATACTTCATGTCGGACTTGACCTCGATTCGAGTGCCACCGACGACGATGCTGGATCCAGCAGGTGGCGCTTTCCGTGCGGCGTGGAAGCAGAGCGCTTTGGACTTGTGTAGCGCCACCTCCAGACCCAGCATCGTTATGCGCCTCATCACCAGCGCCACTGTCACGGTGGCGAGGCGTGCTGCCGCTCGGTACGAGGTCCCCCGGGACGTGACCAGCGTGTCATCTGCATAGCAGGTCACGCACGATCCCGGGAGAAGCTACCCCCGCAGCACCCAGTCGTACCCGATGTTCCACAGGAGCGGCCCCAAGACCGATCCCTGTGGAACACCGCACGACATCTTCCATCTTATCAGCCCGCCGTCCCGGACAGGATACTCCACACACCGTTGCGAGAGGTAGGCCCCGATTATTTGGCACAGGTAGGAAGGCACTCTGTGGTATTTCAGCGTCTCCTTAACGCATGACCACGGCAGAGTGTTAAAGGCATTGGCGATATCTAGCGATACCGCCAAGAGCACCCCATCGCGGTCAACCGCCTCATTCGAGAGGGCTTTGATGCGCGCGACCGCATCCACAGTCGACCTGCCCTCTCGGAAACCGAACTGATGTTCCGATAAGTCGGGACCCACCGGCGAGGCGACAGCAGATGATACGCTCGAAGAGCTTGTCTGCCTCGTCAAACAACACGATTGGACGGTAGGCTGATGGAGAATCCTCAGGGCGCCGGTCTTTTTTAAGGAGAACGAGCCGGCCGGTTTTCCATATGGTCGGAAATTGGCCGGACTGTAGACAGGCGTCCAGTAGCCCGCGGAATCTCTCCCCCATCTGGCCCCGGTGCTGTGTATTTGTGCTTTAAGCACAGCCGCGTCTAGCTCTGCCGCCGTTACCGGAGGCACTTCGACTTCCGCACCCTCGTACCCGACGTGTTGACGGGGGGATGCCATTTCTGGAGGCCGGTGTTCTGGTCTGTTCGGGAACAGATTGGAGACAACGGTCTCCAGCAGTCGAGGCTCGAGACTCTCCGTCAGGGGGAGGGGGGGGGGGGGGGGGCGTAATTTACCTCTGACCGCCTTGTACGGCCTCCCCCATAGGTCTCGGTTTAAGGTCTCGAGAAGCTCCGCTCTGGCACTCGCCTTCGCCTCGCAGATGGAGAGCTGCAGCGCCTTGACCGCCTCCCTATAGGCGCTGTACAGCTGCGTCTCCTCGTCATCATCTCTGTTCTGCCTTCGTCGGCGCTACCGTGTGTACTGGCGTCTCGCCTTGCCGCAGCGGGATCGCAGTTCTTCGATATCTCGAGACCACCAGTACACTTGTCCCTTCGGAGGCCGAGACTTGGCTTGGGACATGCCTGCGTAACAGACTTGTGACAAGGCGTCTCGGAACCTGGCTGCCGCTTCCTTGACCTCCACAGGCCCGGAGGGTTTTGTCCAGGCTTGCACGAGGGACGCTATCTCCACCGCTTCTCGGTCCAGGCTGCTTAAGGCCCATCTTGGGGACGCGGTCGCAGCACGGCCATTTGGACGACGATCCGTGTCCAGTGGGACTTCGGAGGAGGTGGAGACATCAAACCGGATATACAAATGGTCTGATAATGTCTCCACCTTCTCTAGAACTCTCCAGTCATAGACACGGGGCGCGAGGGCAGGGGTCGCGAAAGTAACATCCACGATGGATTCTCCCTGCCAGCGCACGCAGGTGCTGGCCGACCCTCGGTTCAAAACCGACAGGCCGTTCATAGTCGCCCACTCCTCGAGAAGGTCTCCACGAGTATCGGTCGCGGGACAACCCCAAGCCGTGAATTTGGCATTTAGATCGCCCGCGACAACCGCCTGGCGCGGTAGGGTCTGCCCAACGAGGGCCCCTGGCTGGCCGAGGAAGGCTTCAAACTCGGAGACACTTCTGTTGGGGGAGAAATATACCCCGATCAGGGTTAATTCCCCCCAGAGGACCGCCACGTAGCCTTGACCCCTCGACACGATGGAATGGGGCATGCCTTCTGCCCCCACATTCAGAATGATGGCCACCAAGCCATCCAGATCCTCAGCCCAGTTTACTCTGGGGGGACATAGTACGGCTCGACGACCACGGCGGCATTTATCGACCACTGCGCCATAGACTGCAGGAGGAGATCTTGGGCCCAGGCGCATTGGTTGATGTTCGCCTGGAGGACCCGGCTAACAGGCGTCATGTTGGCGCAGTGTCAGTCGGGCCCTCTTCTGTAGCCAGAGGCGTTGACGATCCAGGGGTGCCTAGTTTTCCGGCCTGCTTCCGAGGCACACGGTTCGGGGCTTTGGCCCCCGTCGTGCAGGTACCACTGCCGGCGCTGTGGTCGGCAGCTTTGCCCGCTGCTGCGCACAGAGAGCAGTGGGGCGTGGCCGTGCAGTCTCTGGCATGGTGGCCGGTTTGACTACAGTAGCATTGGTCGCTGCGGTCGATTTCCGAGTGCACCCCTTCCTGACATGGCCAGGCATCAGACATCCATAGCATCTCAGAGGTCGGGCCTCCAACAGTTTTACCTGCGCCAAAGTCCAGCCAACCAGTAGTCACCCCACAGCCACTTTCTTGGCGGCTGCTACGGGGCAGCGAACCCACGCCGTACCGAGGCCTATTGGCATCCGGGAGATCCGGCCAACTTTCACCGCCTCTATGGCACAGCCTCCACCCTTCGCCACAGCAGCGGCGAGCTCGCCTTCTGCGACCGAGTCATCCAGGCCAGAAATACGCATCTCCGCACTTTACCGGCCTGGAAATACGGACGTCGGCCTCCTTTAGCGTCTCCCTGAGTTTAGCAGCAAGGGAGTCCGCTTTTTCGCCGCTGGTGGTGCCTGGGCCCGGAATTTCTAGGATTGCCGCCCCTGTCACCGCTCTACGGAACCTTAGACCGGTGATACCGAGTCCGTCCAGGGAGATTTTGGACTCAGCCTCGGTAATCACCGTTCCGTAGGTGACGCCTCTCTCCTCTGCTCCGTCCTGAAGGGTCAGGACAATGGCTGCTGATCGCGGGGCGCGCAGCGCTGCCTTGGCCTTATGGCCCTTCCCCTCTTTCGCTCCCTGTGGTGGCCTCGGTTGTGGGGGCTTCCCAGTTGCCACTGTTCCGGTAGGCGAAGCCAGGGTCTTCTTTTTCTTGCCCCGCTTAACCACAGTCGTCCAGCCCTCCCCAGACGCGGGCCCTGGGGGCTGAGGCTTTTGGGATACGGAGGCGGGGCCGGGGAGAGTCTTAGGAGGCTTCTTGGGCCCCCCTTTCTTTTGCCCCTTTTTCCTCTTGGCACTCGGCGACATGGTAGTAGCCGCGGTGCGACCAGGGGGAGCTTCCAGTGACCGAGGGTTTGTGCTGGACGGTCCTCCCCTCCGTCGATGCTAGGCTCCTCCGTCCTCCCTTAGAGGTCGAAGGTGCTTGGGTTGGCTGCTGCGGGAGCAGTCTTTCCTTCCAAGCACTCATCCTTGCATCCATCATGGCACTTACTTGGTCCACGATACTGCGCTCCTTCGTCCTTGCATCTTCAGGTGCCTCTTCGAGACGCCGCCCATGACTGGCACGCAGCTCACCCATCTCCTTACGGAGCTCGGCCATTTCAGCCTTTAGGCAAGCGTTCTCGGCAGCTAACCTCATTGTCTCATCAGAGACAGTACGGTCCTCCAGCTCGGTGACCACATCCCTGATCGCGTTCACAGCCTCCTTCAGGGCCCGTTGGAATGTGCCTTTCAGGTTTCGCGATTTCAGAGACACGTCCGTGATGATCCCCAAGCTGTCCCACACCTGCTGCTTCAGGGCCAGAGCTGTGCGGGTGCTCACGTCGTCAGACCCACTTGTCGTCCTCAGCAATCCCGGCCCACGGGCAAGGCGCTTCGTTGCCAGACTGTGCGACTTCTGCCTCATCTCTTCTTCGGCCTGGAGCTCGAGCTCCTGTAGCTCCTGTAGCTCGGCTTTGGCCCTGGCCAGCCCTGCATAGTGTGCCGTGATTGGAGGGCGGCCTCTTCCTCGCTTGGAAGTTGCCGAGGCAGGTTTGTCTCGTTCCGCGGCAGCGGAAGCCTCGTCACTCCTTGATGCTTCCGTCTCACTCCCCCCACTTCGTAGCCTTTTTCGTCTTTCAGACGCCTGAGTGGCCTCAGCAGGCATGGAGGCGTCGGATTCGGCGGTTTCCACTTCGGTTGGCTCCGGAGAGAAGAATTCTCCAGCCCCAGGCAGGTCACCTGCGTCTATTCTCTGGGCGAGAAGAACTCCTCTCTGCCGGGAATGACCCTTTCTGCCAGCCTCTCGAGTAGCATGATGGCTTCTCGCCTCTCATTAAACACCCTCGTTGGGTCGAGTGAGGAGTGCAGCGAATCCGAGGCTGTTCCAGTGGGCACGTCTCCAACGTGGCGCACAAAGCGTCCCTGGGCATCTCGCAGGGGCCGGAACCTATTATTTGGGGGCGTAGTGGATGCTTTTGCCCCTGTCGGACAGCCATCCTCCTCGTTACCCCCTCCGTTCAACCTCAAAACCAAGTCACTACGTAAATCGATGTCCATAATGCGTTTGCCAAAGTCGTCGGTTTCAGATCTGGAGTGGTTTGCCCCCCCAGAATACGGAAGGCGGCATGTCTCCACAGCACGGGCACTTACCCGTCCTGTGGTGACATGGAGGATTGAAACCTCCTGGGGTAGTTTTATACTTTGTTTTCCACTCATTATTGCTATGTTTAAGGAGTTATGCCCCTCCCTGACGTTTGTGGCTGGACTCCCTCCAGCCACGCATCCCCTCGGCACGCCAGACACACCTTGGGATTGGGGTAATTTTTATAGTGGTTTTCTTCCACGTGGTTTCCCTCCCCGGCCCACTCAATGTAGGTTACGGGTTGCCCGACGGTGGCCGAAGCCAACGTCCGTCTGCAGGCCGCAAGACGGACCCGCCGCGCCTAGTAGCCAGAGCCACCCTCTCCGCCAGAGGACGACCCATATCCATCCCCACCCAGCAGAGACCTTGCGCCTCACACTGTGCCCTCTGCTACTCAGAGGGACACGCGGAGTCGCCCGCCATGTGCCGCAATAGTCTGGCCCCTTCCCCCGGGCCTGACCGTTATGGGAGGCCCTATACGGCATAGCCCCAGGAATCACTAGGGCCTCTTACTACTCGGCCACTCCTCGGGGTATAAATCAAGGAACTGTGTTGCGCGCGAAGATCCGGAGTCTTGTCTCCCACGGCCACCATTGGAGGCCGAAAGACCCCCGGACGCGCACCAGATATGTGTGGTACCCGATGCGTGGGCCTCCTCGCCCTCTAACACCACCAACCCACCCGGAGAGATGGATCTGCACTTGGGTTTCACAGAAACCCAATGCACAATACTTCCAAACAGATGGGCAATGTCAGAAAGCAGAAGGCTCTCTAATCCGGCAAACACACACATCCATGACGCGTCAGGGGCCCTTCCAGTCCCCTCCAGCACCCGCGAGGGGAGAGCACCCGAAAGTTCACGCGGAAAACAGTGACCCGATTGATACCAGAACGAGGCTTGTCGCCGGGGTTCCGAAGGCAGTGTAAGTGCATGCTTGACACACACTTTAGTTCGTCCACTGTGCCTTCTGCTGTTCAGAGGGACACCCGGAGAGCCCTCCCGCGGACATACTCCCACGGCTCCTCCTCTCGGCTCATCCACTGCGCCCTCTGCTATTCAGAGGGACGCGCGGAGAGCCCCTCTCGGGCCGAAGCACCCCAATTTTCCCCCGGTGTTTGGTTCATCACATAGTACCTAGTATAAGCCTAGCCAAGCCTATTATAATAATCTTCGCGACGCCATTTTCATTTAGATACCTACTTACCAAACGTGCTTGATGCAATTAGCTGTGGACTATTGGACATGAGCTTGACATGGCTACTTCGATGGCACATCAGCCCATTGCATTTGAAGAGGTTTACAAATAGCTCAGGATCACGCCACTCTAATTTTTTTGTCGCTACGTTCTTTTACCTAAAGTTCAATCGAGAAAGTGATCGTTATCAAAACTGACATAAAATCAAGTTTCTGTATCACTGAAGTCGTGTTTGCGAGAAAATTCTTAACAATCCGATACGAATGTTTGTTCCTGGGTTTTGGATATTTTCTATGTATAGAAGTTTTATAATTTATGTATATATTATTTATATCGTCTCCTAGCATCTATAGTACAAGCTGTGCTTAGTTTGAGACTAGGTCGATTTGTGTAAGATTGTCACTAATATTTATTAATTTACTCGCCCAAATATACTTCTAATTCACAACATTGTTTACTCTTCGGTTTTCAATTTTTTACGACAAAGCTGAACAAAAGTGCTTAATTTAATTAGCCGCCGGATTATTGGACGTCCGCTTGACATTGCTGCCTCCACGCTGCGCCAGTCTGTGGCGTCTGGAGACGCTTACAAACTGATAACGAGTATTTGTTGCTACGCTCTTGTACCTCGTTCTTTGAAAAATATATTTAAGTTTTTGTAAACTTTACAGTGTTGAGCTGCCCGTTATGAATAGTACTCGTACCTAATATAAAATTAGAAAAGTAGCTTTCCGTGCCACCAATTGGCCTTTATGTCGTAACAGGTTAAATTCACAATCTTTCGCCACGTCATTTCCACATACTTACTAAAAGTGCTTGATACAATAGTTTAACATTTTCTTTTTTATCTTACCAATTGACACGGTCTCTTATAAGTAAAAAATGTATGTATATGATACCCATTGAAAATTAAACTCTAGAATCATTAACATCAAGATTCAAAGTCAGGCATAACAGCTGGGCGTTAAAACGCTCCATACACATCGAGCGACATGTGTGACGTCACTCATGACACAAGTGTATAGAGGAGTGAGGAGTGTACGAGCATTTTCTTATTTTGGCCGTTAAAAAGTGCATTTAAGTGTAAAGTTGTGATACATTTTTTCCTTCACACCGTAAAAACTCATCAAATTTTCTTGAGGACAACCAAAAAAAAATAAGTTTGCGTCGCGATTTCTAATAAAGACGAACCTTTTTTTCTATATATCAGCTTCTTAGGCTTAATTTGATATTTTTACCTTTGTTTAATACAGTTGTTATGGAAAATAAATGCGTCGCATCTTCTCTATTACCAGCGGACTATTGGACATTTGCTTGACATTGCTGCCTCCGCGTTACACCAAACCAGCCGTTGCATCCGGTGCCCTTTACAAATATCTCGGCGGCACGGCGCCCCTAACATTTGCTCTGATAATTCTGTAGCTACGCTACGAAAAATATGGTCTTAAGAGGATATACCAACAAAAAGCCTTTCGGATATTAGGTACTTTTAAGAACTATTGCTATCACATCGCCTAAAATCCCCCGTATTGCAGTGCAAAAGGGACAACTGCAGCTCGGAACGATCTGACTTACAAAAAATTGGCGAAAAGAGGGTTTCGTAGTACCCTATTTCCTCTTCCAAAACTGGACTAATTTTAGTTTTCCTTTCATATGTTTTATAACGAGCGCTTCGCCTATGCTTCTATGCTTTCCGTTTTTTTTGTGTTTGTTAAATTTGTTAACTGAACGTTGGCTTGTGGCGCCCGATGGTGGCATTTTATGCAGTTTTAGACGGCCTCTAATTCTTAAAATAAACAAATTATTAAGAAAAATAAAACATACTAGTATGGCACAGGTCAATATAGATCATATTTATAAAATTGCTGTAAGACAATTATCCAGGGAGGAAACGGGGGATTACGTTTGTATGGAGGAACGGACACTGGTATAGTATATCCTCTTAATGGAAACGGACAATGCAGTGGACGCCCATAAACATTTTTTTAGTACGCTATGGATATTAAATACAAGTATTTGATCACCTAATAGGTAGTATTTTGGATTCGTAGAAAGTAATACAAAAGTACTTATATAAAGGCAACTTTCAAAGCTACGAGTACTACCAGGGTGAAATTTGCAAGAGAAATCTTAGTAACGCGGAACTTTTTACTTATTTTTTCCACTAGAGGATGCCAGCAACTTCATTCGCCAAGGCGAAAAAACTAAAACCTCTTTTTTGCTTCACCGTAGTCGGGTAAAAATATTGTATAACCATCTGCGGATACTCAGCTACCCATGTACCAAAAATCGTTGAAATTTGTTTAGCTGACTCATACCTAATAAGTACATACTTCCAAAACAATCTAGAAAAATATGTTTTGATTTAGTAGCCTTCAAATAGCTCTTATCACTTTTTTTTTCCAATTATCTTCAATATACAGACTTTCCGACTTTACAACTTTATAATTTATAATAGTGTAGAAGAATCGATTCCTGTTTACTTACTAAACTTGCTTCATTTCATTAGCCACGGTATATAACGGAAATATCAAGCCTATATATATATGGCCATATTGAACATTCGCTAGATTTACATCCCGTCCTTAGGGACCCGGAGACTTTAAGAAATATCTGCGGGCCACGCCACCCCTAACACTTGCTCTGATTTTTCTACTTATTAAACGTGCTTTATTTCATTAGCTACGAAATATCAAGGAGATACATACGTAAGTAATCCAAATTTCAGCCTAATTCAACGCAAACAAGTGGTTCTAATTCAGCTCGCAGATTACGCATACTAACACGCCAAGTTAAATAAAAACTTTTAAAATTCGTTGGTTTAACTTGATTGATAAAAAAATTATGGCATTGAGCTGACCGTTAGCTAAACTACGCTTACTACTACATCATCATCATCATCATCATCATCATCATCATCATCATCATCATCATCATCATCATCATCATCATCATCATCATCATCATCATCATCATCATCATCATCATCATCATCATTATCATCATTATCAGCCAAAAGACGTTCACTGCTGGACATTTGCCTTCCCCAGAGAATTCCACCATCACTGTTTCTGCGCCACTCGCATCCAGCAGACTCCAGCACCCTTCACCAGGTCATTAGTGTGGACCACTGTGGAGCTCTCGATTTGAGCCTCGCTTCGTCTTCCGGTGCACCCATCGACAAAAAAAGACTAAGACGAAACGGTGAAACGAAAAAATAACAGCTCGTCTAGTACTGCATAACTTTAAAAAATCCTGATCATATTGAATTGATATTTCAAATAAGATGAGATGAGAAACTAGATACACACATGTATCCACACAAACATACAGGTACACAGATACACTATATTTATAATTTCAAGGGGATAAAAAATTATAAAAATCAGTATGAGGAAGCTCATACTCGTATACAAAAGGTTGACAAAGGTCGATTTTGTACAACAAGATCTGAAGATTTTATAGTGAACACTTAAATATATTAGAGCCATAAAGTTAAATGGAGCACGAAACGAAATATCAATCTAGCGATAAACGATTCGCAATTTGCGGTGACATCTCAAAGTTAATTGAAACGGGATAGGAACATGTCCTATTTTCTGGTTAATTCTTCATCTAGACGCCATTAACAAAATATTCACAAAATTGATTGATTCGGAAGGCTGTAATCTGTCAAACAGTTGCCAAAGTTAAGTGGCAGTCGTCGGGCATTGCTCTTAGAACCGATGACCGATGAGGCAGAAACGTTCCTGAGTGACATACTGAAGGATGCAGCGTGGAAAGACCTTCAACAAGATGGACTGATAATCTTGTTAAGATCGCTGGAAGCCGTTGGATTGGCAGCGCACTTTCTTAGTAGAGATACGTGGGACGGATTTTGTATAAAAATTTACATATTCCGGCAGACATGATGAATAGAATCTCTCTGCAGCTTTGTCCACGGATCATCGGAGAGATGGCGCTGTTCACTTGATAAAACACTTTATCGCTGAAACGTTATAATAACCCCAACACATTTAGGAAAAGCTGATGGTCTGATCTCTGAAGCACTTAAAGTCATAACCCCGAGTAGGAAAGTTTGTAAAATATAATTCCGCTGGTTCTTGCGCTTTCTTAGTCGCAGCAGATCCCGTTCACTACACCCCCAACTGTGCTTAAATCACTAATGAGATCCATCCTGCTACTAACAGTTTGGTATAAAAAATATTAAAATTCGTTCCTAGAGGAGAAAAAGTCATAACCCCTTCCTTTTTCGTTAGCATAGTTGGGTTAAAAGTATCTTATAACCATTTGTGGATACAGAGTACTTGTTTGTTAAATATATTTGAAATCTGTTTAGCCGATTTGGCGTGATGAAGCCACAACGACACATACAAACATACAAAAAATCCAAACAAAATATTTTTCGGTTCAGTGACCTCAAAATAGTCCTATACAATTATTTTTTTGGACAATATCTTCAATGTAGAGAGATTTCATATTATGTGGGTTACATAAATATAGTGTCTAAAGAATTAGTCTACCATTTTTATACCAAAACCAATACACGTGAAATAAATCAATTTCGTGGCCGATCGTCCGCCTCCATTTTTAATCAAAATTGAACAACCTACTTCATTTGAAGAGGAACAGAACCAAACTGCTATCTGACTTAAGTACCCCTTGACTAAAAAACCAGATCATCAAGAGTCACATTTCATTGGTACAAGATTTTTATTTTCTTTTCAATAATATATTATTATTATGTATATGTATTTCTTTATGTATTAGCTTTAAGCATTGTGTTTTTTTTCTGTAATGCTGTTGATGTTCCAAATAAATAAAATAAAATAAAAATAAAATAAATAAATCTTATATAGTAGGGGCATCGCGTTATTAAGAACACAGCAATAAGCACTTGGGAACGGAAGAAATACAAGACAAACGGCGACAGGACTAGTATTTGCACGTGGGATCGTTTTAATTTATTGTTACGACGCATTGGGGCATGCACTCGAGGAAATTACAATGGCGGAGCGCTTATGGACGATTTATTGGTAGCCCATTTGTTTATGCAAGCCTGACAGGCTGTAAAGTGCTGTTGGTTTTATTTATTTTCAATTCAAACGGTATTTCTAACAACTCTTTACGTCATGCTGGAAACAGTTAGAACACGATCGATATCGGTGTGGTTTTCTTCGCGGAAACGCTACGCAGATCCATCCGGCATCCTAAGGCCTCAATGTTGAAGCAATTTTGGTGTAGATAAATGTATCCATCGTGCGTAATCCACGAATGTTCTCTTTTCGAGTCGCAAGTTAAAATAATTGAGAATATTAAAGGTCGCAGAGATATAGGCACATATTTTATATTTTTATGCCATAGTATACGTTAGATGGACACATAATCTACAAATATTTTATTTTTATATCGTATCTATCTCCTTTTAGAGATATTTTTTTAAAACCTCGATGTTACATCTATAATCGCCTGTATACATTTTTACTTTGGTCTATATGAAAGTTTAAAAAAAGTCTTGGAATTGACAGCTTACTTTTATTTTTTTCTTGTTTAATCTATACAGACCAAAATAAAAATATAAACCGTCAACTGGGGGTATTAGGGATGCTGTGGTGAATAGGGATGAAACCGGGAAAGACATTTTATTACCCTTACCTAACAATTTATTAAAAACTACCTATTCCAAATGCTATTGCGTAATTGAAAATAATAGCGTAATAGTCGATGTTGGTAATAGCAACAGTAGACAGGCATAAAGGTGGTGCTAAATTTTCAAACTAACTGTTTGAAGTTGGATATTATAAAGCAGTTATTGTGTCTCTTAAAACTTTTTGAAAAAGTATAGTTTAAATGAAAGTTAAGACTAAATTGGGAAAGAGGTGTCAGAAATTTAATCCAGAACTCACTTTATACACGGCAAGTAACAATTAACCTTGTTTTCTTAGTTAAAAAAATCGAGGTTTATGCAACGGGGTTTATTAGGGACGACTTCAGGGATCAAAAGGCACGCCGTTGTTAGTTAATAGGGACGTAATGAGTTGAAATTGGAGCGCTAAAGCGTATAGTGGGACAGGGATGCCAAAATTTAGTTTTCTAAATAGGTTAGTAGACCGACTTCGAATAAAGGAGGAGTTTTAGAATTCGGAGACACCCATTTATTTTCTCGACGATCTTTTTTTTTCCTTCTTCGGTTGATAATAAACAGGACGTAATAAAAATGAAACACCTGTCAGGTTAAATGATCCTAAATGGGATCATTTAACCTAACCTAACAGCTGAATGAAAATAAAAATTGTTTTTTTTTTGTTTTTCCGTATGAACAAAAAGGATTCCGATAGTTTTAAAAACAAAATGACATCAAAAAAAACCATCCGTAAATTCTGATTCCACACAACCACTCCTTCATAGTATATTTTTTCTAGATAAAACGCTAGAAAAAATATACTATGACAAAGTGTTCAACTAACTAACTTAATGTATCCAATTGCTTATGTAACTTAGTAGATAATAATTAAATACGCGCAGCTTTCGCCAAGATCAAAAGAGTGAGCCTGCTGTGTTTGTACGATAATTTATTCTGTGCCAATAACGTTTGGGGGCATAACATACTAGTAATTAGTTTCGCCATCATAACTACCGTCCTAATTAGGAGATACAAGGACAGACCAGAAACAGCAGTTCATAGATAGGTGGCTTAATAAAATCCACATATATTTGGCACTTAGCAGCTGTTTGTCACGAGATTATCGAGAACTGGGGGTTGACTCGACTAGAAAGATTATCTAGCTTAGATAGATATAGATTAGTAGAAATTACAGGTCTATATTATTATAGGTATATTATGTATAAAGTTGTAAAAATGAAATGTCTCTATATTGTAGATATTTTAAATAAATAAGTTAAATGGACTATTTGAAGGTCAGTGGATTGAAAAATGACAACGATTTTTTGGCATTGACGACTCAAGCCTTCTCTTATGTCCTAAGTTCATAAGCAAAAATTGAAATGCCAATTATCTATCTACATACAATCCCCTTTAAACGGTTATATTTTGTTCAGTTTGAAAACTTGTGGTTTAAAGTAATGAGAAATTAAAATAAATTTTGCGATAGGACTAACTGTAACTATAGTACTATTTCACCAGAAAACTAAGCTAACTACCTGGTAAGTGTAGTAATTTAATATGAGAATATAAAATATAGTTATTTAAAATCTCGAAGAATTAACAGAAGGCTCACTATTATCCAACTAGTTTTCAGTTTCCAAGAAAAGCAAGCAGCTCCACGCGAAAGTAAATTTTTAATAGCCCGTTATTTCACAGCTAACTGCAATATCGGCCAAGAAATAAGAGACTGCCTATTAGTGCCAGGAAATTGTCTTCTTTCGTTATACCAAGCGTCCTATCGAAAATGTTGAAGCTTCAGGAACAAACAACTTCACAAAAAAGCGTTTTTTGTTTATCTCAAGTAAAGAATCTGCCAATATCCTGCTTTGGAACTTATATAAGTATATTAAATTTATTTTTAACCAACAAAGGAAAAGGAGACGATGATCACAAGTCGACGTGTATGTATTTTTATTAATGTACTAGAAGGCGCCCGCAACTTCGTACGCGGAGGGGGTAAAGTCATAACCCTTTTTTTTCTTCAGCGTAGTCGGGTAATAAGTATCCTATAACCATCTGGAGATATTCGGCTACCGGTGTGCCATATAGATAGTTGAAATCGGTTTAGCCGATTTTACGTGATGAAGCCACAACGAACATGTATAAAATCCAAAATAAATGTTTTTGGTTTAGTGAACTCCAAATAGTCCATAACAACCATTTTTTTGAAAATATCTTCAATGTACAGACATTTCATTTTTACAACTTTATAATAGTATAGAGTATAGATGACTACGCATACATATTTACGCGACTTATCTCCTTTGCTACTAAATATTTTGTTTGTACATGTTCCTATATCAGAATAACAAATTGTACGCGTTTCGTGAAGGTCTTTTTTTATTGATGATAGACGGGCATTTGACCGCAATCTCACCTGTTGTTAAGTGACGATGCGGCCGAGGTGTATATTCCCCTCTAGAAACAGCCTATTCACTCATGTCTTGAACACGCCCAAGTTATAATGGTCGGGGAACACACTCGCAGGCAACGAGTTCCACTCCTTTGCTTAGGTCTACCGGAGAACTCGACGTAATTATTGATAAAGTTAATTAATTGGTTCATTTATGTTTTGTAATTGAATACAATTTTGTCGGCTAAGGCTTATAGACTTGGTACTAAATGTTAAACGTTTTTCCTCCGCTAAGGGCAACTTCTAGTATAAAATATTTATTTAAAGAGCTTAAATCAAATAAAATTAACATGTTAGCTCCAGTAGCCTTAAACTTAAATGTTAACAGCAACTAGAAATAAGTTAAGGCTTGTAAAAAGTTAAGATTAATATAAAAAATAAAAATACACGAAGCAATTGAAGTCACTCAAACAGTAATTACAAAGGTACAACTTAAAGCTTCCCTACGACGAACTTTTAATTCATTCACCCACAATTAACATAACATAATATATTGTACAGTATCTCTTCTAAGTTACCTCATAGTTTCCTGCATAATGCATACCTATTACCCAGATTGCATGACAATGCAGCCATATGATTCCCGCAATTTAAAAGGGCGTACATGGCTGAGAAACTGCTGTAACATAAGCTCTTGTGTCACTAGCATTGTCAACTGCTCTTTGAATTCATAAAGTCGTATTATCACTGCGAAACTTGTGATGACATGTCTTTTTGGCTAGACAGTATGGATGCTAGGACTGTTGTCTAGGATAACGATCTTGGCCCAGTTTGCTGACCATGCATTATTAATGACGTCATACACATAGATGAGTTATTAGCAAGGTAATCAAGTAACTGTTCTAAGGCAATTATGGCAGACTCAGATTAGTACGAGGGCCATTAACTAAAATTGGTAACTAAAATCATTTGCTAAAAAGGTTAGTAAAGATATAAATGACGAAATACTTTTTACTCAATAACGGTGAAGAAAATAAGGGTCTTTGCTTTATTATGACAAGGTACAAAGTATTTGTTTTTTAAGTTATAGGAGGCAAACGAGTAAACAGACCGCCTGATGGTAAGCGATCACCGTCGCCCAATAGACACCTGCAACACCAGAGGAGGTGAGGTTACAATTGCGTTGCCGGCCTTTCAGGTTAGAGTACGCTCTTTTATTATATAACAGTTAGAATAATAGGCATATTTGTTTTATGTGAATCTTTTAAAGGTAAAATCCTGTCAGCGCCCTTATACCGAAACAAAAACTATAGAGGCAAAATCCAAGAGATAGCTCAAAATCCCGAAAGTCTTTTAAGCCCACAACTAGAGTTCGCTGGGTAGCGAATGTTTTATTTGGCCTTGAATCCTAGGCTATGTTTTTTTTCTTATTGAAAACATTTTTTTTATTTTAAAACCCACAAGCATCGTCATTTCCTATATAATATCATATACATTGATTTAAACTTACTCGATCTTCACTCATTATCACAACACTACAAAACGGGGCTTAATCGCGTATGATTTATTTAATTACCTCTCGGAGGAAACGCATCGTTTCCTTCGAGACCATGGACGTAACGCGACGTCCGAAACGTCGAAGAATTACCAACGAAAGATAATAAGTAAATCATATTTATACGCAATTAAGCCCCGTTTTGTTGTGTTATGATATTAATATCATATAATACAATATACAATGAATGTAATTATCAATGTAGGTACTAAGCAAGTAAAAATTATAAATAAGGATTGCTTGATTATAATAAACATAATATTTTCTTCTGTTTCCGCGATTATTACTCATTGAAATAAAACAATTTAGCGGATTATATTGCGTATGTTATCTCATTTCAGTTCCCGACGTTTCGGAAGCTTTCCAGCTTTCCATGGCCACGGGAGGACTGAGAAAAGATGTATTTTTCAGGAAAATACATCTCATATCATCCCTTTTGCCTATAGCATATACTAGCAATAAGTCAATATGAACTAAGCAATGTAAATAGAGTTTTATTTAATTAAGACCACTTGGCTAGCTCCTAATTCAGAGTTATCAGTGCGCGTCACGCGTCTTGTCTGTGCGACAACAGAAAAGCCAGTCAACTCCAACTGAAACTGGAACTTTGGGCACTTAAATTGTATTGCTCAAGGATCGCCCTTGTTTGTAATCTAATAATATACCTACTTACCTAGTTTTTACATTACTTTTACGTATTACTAAATTAATTAAAAATCTATCCATTTTCATAGTCAATCAGACCCGACAGCATTGTTAAAAAAAAATATTATCTCCTAGAATCAAGCATTTTTAGAACAGCAAATGTCCTCTCCAACGATCATGAATCGATTTTGAGAATATTCCTTAAAGCATAAATTTATGTACTAGCAATAAGTTAATGTGAAATAAGAAACGTAAATAGAACTTTAGTTAATTAAGTCCAGTTGGCTAGTTCCTAACTCAGAGCTATCGGCGCGCGCCACGCGCCTTATCGGCACGACAAAAGAAACGGCAGCCAGAAGTCCAACGGAAATTGGAACTTTGGGCACCGGGAGCTAAATTCACTGTACGATCCGATTAGATCTGCAATTTAAACTTTAAAGTTACTTTACTGTTTAAGTGTTATTAAAGGGTCTGAATCTGTTAGTATAACACATTTATTTGACATTAGTCATTAGAGAACTTGGTAATTCGGAATTCGTATTTGACTATTGATGAATTACTCATTATTTTGTGCGTGTATATATTTTCTATGAATATTTCCACCTGCTACCACCAATGCTAAATTATTTCCGAAAAAAAAATACTTTCACGATATCTTAAGTAAAATTACTTTCACAGGGTAACTGTAACACTGAAGGGTTTTTTAACAGATAATCGGCACAGTTTCATCTGTCGTGATTGTTTAATATGGCTAAATACATAAATAATATGGTTAACCTCCGACATACAAGCTACACAGAAAATCCAGCATCTAATCCCAGTAACCAGCCAGCACTGACTGGCTTATGTCTAGACATAAGCCAGTCAGTGCTGGCTATTATCGGCGCTAATCTAGAACAGCATGTTCAATTTGCAAAATATTAACCCACCAGGAGAATGTAGGAAATTACATTACATCAAAGGCAAGCATAGATGTACGTCTTTTTTTACTATGCTATTTATAAAACAAGCCTTAGTATGAACAAATTCGAAATCCTTTTATTTTGGCGACGTGGGACGGGATCGGGTACCTGGTGATGTTAATTTGTCAGTATATTTACGGAATAAACAACAATATTCTCAGAAAATATGTACCCACACATTTGCACGCAGATTTAGCGAGCTTATGATATAAATTAAGTTTTTAAACTCAGATAGAGTAGACTAATTTTGCCTTCCAAGCTTAACAAAATAGGCTGATCATCTGAAAAAACCTAGGCCACACCGTGCGAAGCTCGATCGCTCAGGTTCTAATACTTATATATATCGTAAAATTTTGTGTTACTCTCGAATTACACGGCGTATGTTTTACCTGACGATTGCAAAACTAAAAAGATGGGTTAATAATTACCCGTGATCGGCACCACTATCGGTTCAAAACTTTAACAAATATTTTAAAACTGACATTAAATAGAACTTACAACCAAGGAAAATATGAATGTTACTGACAGATTAGTTTAATTAGTATTAAATTTAAGTGTACATCGGAATCTCGGATTTGCAATATTTGGGTATATGTATGTACATATACCCACTTTACATACTGTCTAGCCAAAAAGACATGTCATCACAAGAGTGCTTACAGCTATGATTATAACGGCACCAACTGTGGACAGTTTGGAGACCCGCCTCAATGACGCCGCAAACCAACTATCTCGGTGGTTTAGTCTGAACGGCCTGGCGCTAAATTTAACCAAAATGCATTTCCTCCACTTATATGTCGGGGGCCGAACACCGAGGTCACTTAAGGTTCAAGCAGGTGGCGTATGCATGGAACAGGTGGAAACCACAACATTCTTGGGTTTCGAAATCGACCGTAAACTAACTTGGGCGTCTCATATAGATAAGCTCTGCGGAAAACTGGGTGGCGCTTGCTTCGCACTCCGCCGGCTGGCTGGAGTCGTGCCACGTCATGTCGTCCGAACGTGTTTTTTTGCAACCGTCCAATCACTCCTGCAGCACGGCACTGACTTGTGGGGGCGCGCCGCGGACTGGGAACGCGCATTCCGACTCCAGAAAAAAGCTGTGCGCGCGATGGTGCAACTGCCTCGGGAAACCTCCGTGAGGCCCTATTTTAAGCTACCTATGGGTATATAAATCTGAGTCAGTATACAAAACGCGCAGACCAAGCCCGCCTGCTCCGACACCCGAGTAGGCTCCTGCCGATAAAACGACGACTCGCGAGATCTGGTAAGGTGACTCACGTTGTGTGCCCTACGGTCTACAAAAAACTGCCAGTGGCAGTTACCTCCGCTCCCTCTCTAAGTTGTTTTAAAATAAAACTAAAAAAATGGCTTCTCGAGCACGCATTTTATAGCTTTGACGAATTTTTAAATGTTGAATTGTAATATAAGTACATAACTATTGTATACGTACTTACGATTATTTTTATTCTATGTTTGTATATTTTTACATATTAATTTATAAATGATTTTAAATCTGCTGTGTTGTGACATGTAATATTGAGAATATTATTAATAAATGAATATGAATATGAATAATATGTAGCTGTAAGCACTCTTTTATGTCCGCTTGGCAAGTTTTGTTAAAGTTTTGCACCGATAGTGCCGATAACTGATTATTACTAGCATTAACCCGTTTTAAAAATTATCCTACGTCCTTATTCCTCCTTCTCAAATTATCTTCATACCAAATCCGTCCATCTCAAATTTTCGTCTAAATCGGTTTAGCGCTCAACCGTGAAGATGTATCAGACACACACGCGAGAATCGAATACTCGCATATTTAGAATAAAAAATAACACAAGTAAGCGCATATATAATAAACTTCACGATAAGCTTATACGCGAAATTCATCCGCTGTCAAGGCTCTTAAGCCTTATTCAAATCAAGGATCCGAATACCATTTGACCTCATTCAAAATGTATACGGTAAGACTCACCCTTACCACTTTTATCCTCCAAGTCTGCGGCTAGCTTTGAATCCCATTACTTTCGTTTTAGTAAAGGTCATTTCCACCCGCAGGGATTTGTACAGTTTCGGGGAAAATGCGACTAGCTGAAGCTGAAGGATGAATAGGGGACGCTGCTTTTGAGAAACAAAAAAGAGAGGCTTATTTAAATAGGTACAGTTAAGAATCAGTTAGGGTACAGTGGGGGACGAGTGATGGACAATTTCTGGAACATTCTATTATTTTCTGAAACTATGAATCATTTCAGGTGTAAATCGTTTGTAATACTTCTGAAAAATAGAGGCCACCGGGTAAGAATGTCTCACGTGTTGGTTGTTACAGCGGTGAACTGGTGTCGAAAGATCGAGACAGCTCTATCTTTCTCCTAGATAAAGTTCTCGCGCTCTTTCGACACCAGTCGATGAACTTATTCGTTCGTTCAGTTTTATATTATGGCCTTCGTTTGACAACCAACGCGTGAGACAACCTTACCCCCTAAACGATATTACAACGTTATTCTTTTACTCAAGTATCTGAGGTGTTACTACGAATCTCGAAATTCGAAGCTCGTAACGTGTCATCTCTCTCCCTCTCATGTTAAACTGTATGTGAGTGAGCGGGATAGCGCCATAAATTCGAATTGCAGAGTAGTCCCTCTGAAATGTTACCCGTTATAATAACTTTCATTGGTCTAATGACAAGTGAATGAGCTGTCGACTTCAGAAGTTAGCCAGTAAGCAAATAACAGAAAAGTATAAATAAAATGGCTTTAAAATTGAGAGCTCAGAAACATATCAGACGTTTATAAGAAGTTTTATAACTTTAGTGAAATTTAAGTGAACTTTCACTTTGGAAAACTACAGGCTGTCAGTCGCTTTTGAGACGGACTAAAACATATCAGTGCATTGATGCGCTAGCCAAATTATTTCATAAAAATTTCATCTATGAGACAAAAACATTCAATTCTGCGTCTTTCTGGATTTACAAACTAATTAAAACAAACAAAAATGTTATTTTAGTACACTTCTCTTTGCACTATAAAGCGTGTTGTCATAATTATATTTGTATCTCACCGTTAGTCACGGGCTCATACGTCCCGGATTTTTGGGAGGCTTTGCGTGGGGATATGGATCCAACACGTACAGGCTCTTTCGAGAAGTTTAGTGTAACTGTACTCCTGATGGGACCCGCTCCTGACCATATCAATGAGAGAATACGTCCATGAGCAGGTCCCAGCAGATGTTGGAACTATTGAATTTTAAGGAAAGAGAATCGGGTTATTAGATTGTAGTTTGGATGGATTTTGTTTTCGCTATTGCAATAGAGATTCTTTACCCGCCATAACCACCAAATAGATTGTTATATTATTATAAGCATAATGATAATATATTTAATAATTTCTTTTGGTGTTACAGTGTTATCCATCAATCGTAAATATCGTAATTTCATTGACTGAACTGTTCAGGTTTTGATAAGTGAATTTCAATTTTCTGGTGAGATAATATAATATTACACTCCATTCAATTTTTTTATATAAAAATACAGTTTTATTTTCTTTTAAATCGCTGTTATGGTTCTCTTTTAGTTTCGGACTTTGTCACACCTAATGACGACGCATTAGGATTGCTCATTCTGTATAATTCGTGTAAAAAAAATACTGAATTCTATGAAATGTGCACATTCTTGCATACTCAAAAATACCGCCATTACACTGGTTTCATAACCGAGTATTCTACAAAATTCCTTGTTAACGCAAATAAAAGCACGAAATCCTTTTGGTGAAGTAAATTGTGGTGTCAATCAAGTCATCTGTCAACTCGCTTGCGGCTGAACATTTTCCCCTCTTCGCCACAGAACAAGTATGAAACAGTACCTATACTTTATTTTTATTCGAAGACACAGATTCTATTCCTCTGCAAAACTTTTAAAAACAGATGCACGCTTTTTGTGTTCATCGGCTTTCAGCTACCATAATGGGGCCATTGGTCCATCGTGTGGGTATACAGCGTTTTCAACTTGAAAATTTGATCGTCTTCCGAGAAATTTTATCCTCCATTGACCATTGGTTGTTATCATCATCATCTGAGTTTTGATTTATTAATTTTACTGAACTCCAAAACACGCTCGAGCTCTTTCTACTGTCAAAAATATGGGATTGGTAGATATCGGAGTATTTTTCGAATAATTATGCCACGAATAATGATTAACTCATGTCTGTTTATAACCATCTGTTCTTTTAAATCTGCGTGACACTTTGCAACAGTTGAACTACTAACATAAGCTAAGCTCACAAGCGTGAAAGTACGTAAGTTTAATAACACTAAAATATAAAAATAAAGTGTCTAAGGTAAACAATATCCTAATGTTTTCACAGTTTAACTCCAATAATTAGGGAATATGCATGAATTTTATTTTTTGCTTTATTAAAAGCTCATTCATAAAACAAACAGTAGACAAAAATATTTTTTCGAATAACTACAAAAATAACTAAGAAATAAGCCATCAAATATTTCATTGATCTTTTTATAGCAAAACAAAATTTAATATTGAGCTCATAATTCCGGAGTGCACTACGACGTAACAGGGCACGTTGGACCTCTCTGTCTAATTAGTAATTTAAAATGCCTATATATTGCGTATTTCGTATTCTTGACCGATTTAAATTTTTACGGTATTTTGATATTTCGTTAAGAAAAGCGGATAAAAACATTTCATGCATGTACCCTATTGACACACCGGTCTTCATTTTCATTGCTATGAATTAGGGTTGAAGGTGCCATCCAATGGGCAGTGTCCTAGCACACTAATGGCGCAGTATACCTATGCTAACATAGGGACATTTACCTTATAATTAATTTTACACTCGGCAACTATGGAGGATGGCAGTCTTATATAAAGACCGGGCTGCCTTATATAAAGTCAAGGCACGGACCATCATATTTTTACTGTGACATCACGGCCGCTGTTTCATAATATTACCGTGAAAATTGAACAGAAACTGTATTTCCTTTTATGAAATGAGTTGAGTGTTTAAAAGCAAGTCTAGGTTGTTAGAAGGAAGAGTACTTTGAGCGCAGTAAGAAGTTATAACTTGCATCAAAGTAATATTCAGTCTTGGTTTCTTACACGATATTAATTTTCGCTGTTTTTATACTACTATCCTTTATCTAAAGGTTTTAAGTAGCTTTATTACTTTTCCTCGTAGCTTTGCCTGCGTTCTCAATCTGTAATCTCAAAAAAACTTATAACTTCTCATGACGAAAAAGTAGCTAAACATGGCGTTGCAAAACGGGGTTAATATGATCGGTTAAAGAACTTTAGCCTACAAAATCATCGCACACCTGGCTTTCTTGGAACGTGTGCGATGATTTTTTCTCTCATGTTAAACTGTATTTGAGTGAGCGAGATGGCGCGATACGAACTTCAAATATGGAATTTCAGAGTAGCCCCCCAGGAGCATAAGCGCATAACCCACCTTTCAAGAAAGTAAGGTGTGCAATGAATAAGCCAAAGATCTTAAACCGATCATGTAAGCCCCTCTATTGTCGGCTTATCATCGGACAGATATCCGCTACTTTTTTGTGACACATAAATATTAAAAGACAATTTTACACAAATCGAACTAGTCTCATGGTAAGCCCAATAAGGCTTGTGTTATGAGTACTAGACGACGATATGTATATTATTATAAAGTTGTAAAAATGAAATGTTTGTATGTGCCGTTGTGGCTTCATTACGCTAAATCGGCTAAACGGATTTCAATTATTTTTGGTACACGAGTAGCTGAGTATAGATGGTTATAGGATACTTTTTATGCTAAAGAAAAAAGAGGGGTTATGACTTTTACTCCTTCGCGAACGAAGTTGCGGGCGCCTTCTAGTATTTAATAGATATATTAACTTAAATACATAAAAACATCCACGACTCAGGACCACTTTATGCTCATCACTCAAATATATTTGCTCTTACCGGGATTTGAACCCAGGACCTTCCGCTTCGCAGGCAACGTTACTCCCACTGAGCTTAATCGGTCGTCGATAATACTCGTAGATGGCTTAAGTATGTGTCTCTTTGGCTAATATTCTATCCTATTATTTCAACTAGAGGAAAAACACAAGCTTCTTTAAGATCTTGGACACCTCTAGTAGATCAATAACCCTTGTGGGTACCGCAATATGTATAAGACACGTAGAACAGTTTAGTTAGCCATGACTATTTCAATTGTACATTGTAACGTATTCGAAAATACGAAAAATTATATTGTTTGTGACGAACATTAATGGTAAAGAATCGAATTTCAACATTCTGGCAGCAAATGATCGCGATCATTACGAAGTTGCCGCTGCAGGCAATTTGAACCCTAATTTCTCTTTGTTTTTCTTCGGATTTCATTGCGTAATTGAGCGAGAAATTTCGTGGATGCCTCAAAGGATAAATTATATAGGTGGTAATTAAAGAAATATATTTATTTTTTACTCCAAATACTTTAAAGAACATTGACAATATATATAGGCATTTAGTTACTTCCAAAAACTAATAGGTACTTAATAGATATACCTACTTATCTCATACCAGCCGGGTTAGCATAACTGTCGGGTTAGCAGGACTAGCCGAGGAGACTAGGATTGACACGGGACATATCGTTACCCATTTCTCTGACTGTTCGCTGTATAGAAAGAGACAGGTAATATTTGTCGCGCTAGAAAGAGTCGCGTGACGCAGGCAACTGCGTCTAACACAAGAGCTTCGCTTGTCATGCAACTCGGTGTCACACCTGTCTTTGTCACACTGTAGAGAATTGAAAAGGGTAGGTACCATTATGCGAGTCGCGCCACAATGACTCGCGTGTTACATTTTGTGTTAATAGAATAAGCCCAAAGACATTGAGCAGCTGGAGAATCAGCGGCAACAATGAAAAAAAAAATAGGTTGTCTGTAAAGTTGGTTAACATACGATAATTTTACGTGATAACGTGGAAGAGAAGCCCAACTTTTAGGCTGATGGTGCCTCGCTATCGCTTGTTCCGCGCTCTCGCTTGCACGCGGAACGTGACAATAAGTCATGCTTCTTCATGCATACAGCCGGTTCGATTTATAAGACGTTATCACATTGTTGCAAGACATGAAAAAGTGACGACTAGTATAAACTTAACCATGTACATAATATAATTTCATGCACTGAATGTCAACATTTGCATAGTAACATTTTATTCACAAGTATTTTTACGAACCTGAAGCAATAATTTTTATTAGGTAAACTCACGGGCAAAGATAAGTAAACACTACACAATCTCACAAATATATATCCAACCTCTAATACTATGACAGTAAGGTTTGTGTATACATATTTTTGAAACTTTTGATGTGTACTTGTTTTGGCCCTTGCCTGTACAATCTATTTTTTTCCTGCGTTTTCCCGTGTTGACCCATATTACCAAGCACCCAAACACAACAGGGTACAACAGTACCCAAAAGAATAAAAAGTATACAATTCAACAATAAAATTACTCAAATAAGGATATACTTTTTTCTTGCTCACTTTTTATTCAGAGTCATAAGAAAGCAAAGCGTTCAACTTTGTAGTAGTGTTAGGTGTTGAGATGACGCACCTTCCTTTTGTAATGCAGGTAACAAAATCACGTTAAGGGGACCACGAGGTAGAACTAGATGCTTATTTAGGCGCATAATGTTCAAGACCGTGTGGCCTAATGGATAAGGCGTCGGACTTCGGATCCGAAGATTGCAGGTTCGAGTCCTGTCACGGTCGAGATAAAATTTTTATACCAATATATATTTTTTGTATGAACTTATGGTTTTCTTTGGTTATTTTTTTATTTTATTTGTAATTTTTTATATTATTACTTAATGGGCACGCAGAAAATTCAAGATTGATTAAAAAAAAACCTACGAGTAAAATATATTTTGGAAGATTACTGGAGACGGCTGGAAAATTTTGGAAAGGTGGTTTTATAAGGAAATCCTTGGGAATGGGCTTATATGGACGCCACGCCACTGATAATTACCGTCCAAAGCACATTCATTGTCTTTTATTTCATCTACTAAATAATTTAGAGACATAAGTGAAACCATTAACCATATATTCAGCGGAAAAAAAATCAGCTTTGTCCTAAGGTTGACTGGTAGTGAATGCCATATGACTTTAAGTTCGCCTTTTGTGCAATAAATTTTCCTTTGTGCAATAAAGATTAAATAAATAAATAAATATTTTTTAATAAATAAAAAATCGCTAAAAAGTAAAATAGAAAGTAATTCAGTTCCTTCCATTTACTTTCAACTACTGATGTGCAAATTACGGAAACTTTCCAATCTGTTTAAAAAAGGTCTTAAGTCTAGTGTTAACTTACCTGGTTTCAAGACCTTTTTTAAGCATTTTGGAAAGTTTCCGCAATTTGCAGATCGTTACTTTCAACTGAATCTGTACCATTAAAAGATTCATAGATAATCGACTTTATTTCCTGGACCCTATTACAAATGTACTAACAGAATACAAACCACTATAACTTGTTTTGCAAATACTCATTCATTTCCTTCTTTGATTTTTTATCATTGTACTTTTGCATGCCATGATTGTTGGTTAGATATGTCCTCGCCACCTCTTTTCGTAACTACAGAAAAAAAAGCGGCCAAGTGCGAGTCGGAAACGCCCAAGAAGAGTTCCACAGCCGTTTATACAAAAAAATGCACTACAGATTAAAAAAATACGATATGAAATAAAACACTAACAAAAGAGCGTCTCCCCGGCACATAAGTCTTTTTGCTGAGAAGCGCAGTTTTTTGGCAATAACTTAAAAACATTACGGCCGATCATGTTGAAAACAATATTCGTTGAAAGTATTTAGTAAGCTTTATATTTGTAATTTTTTTCATATTTTTTAACCATACCGTTTAGAAAATAGAGGGTGGGGGGGGGCACAATTTTTTCTACTTTCGTAGCGAATATTTCGGAAAATATTCACTAAATCAAAAATTTGTTGTAGAAACCTCAGTGTTTTTAGAAGTACTGTCGAAATATCTGCTACACATTGATATTTACTGAACAATTTTTTTTCACTTTCGTTTACTATCAAACTAAGTAGAGAGGTTTACACACGACATCTTTGATCCAAATTTCATTAATGTACAGTTGTTGTTAATGTACAGTTGTTGAATAAAATGCCTGTGACATACGGACGGAAAGACATGACGAATCTATAAGGGTTCCGTTTTTGCCATTTTGGCTACGGAACCCTAAAAACGATATCAATACTTCAAGTGATTACTAGTTTTATTGGTTACAAACTGTAGGCGATTTTACGTCAGTTCACAGAATGACACTCAGAAGCCAGTAGGTAGCTATCCACCCACGGTTATCTTCTGCATCAGTGAACCGAAAAGATGAGAGCCCTGATAGCACCTCACCGTCTTTTATTTAGCAACGCCAACGAGCCCTTCCGACCTTTTATATTTTATAAATAAAGCCCTGCAATATTGAAAAACTGGCCAAGTGTAAGTTGGACTCGCGCACAAAGAGTTCTGTAAACATAATGTGCAAGGATAAGTTTCTGTCAAAGATTAACTTTTTGTAACAAGCTTTTATTGCCGACTGTACTTTTCTTTAAACATGAACATCCATCAACCATACATTAAGACAATTCTAAAGAGCCCAAACGCAATAGCGTTATTTTATTACAGGGTTCCTATGACTACCATCCGGCTCAATGATCAGATCAGCTCGATGGTGTTATAATATTGTATTGTCACCTAACTTATAAGTAAGTATGCCAAATTTTAGCTCAATCGGAAACCGGGAATTGGGTCAAATTTAACTTACAAAATTTGTTTCTATCTATCAGCCACGGACCTCCACTGCTGAACATAGGCCTCCCCTATAGCTCGCCACAAGGTGCGATCCTGCGCAGACCGCATCCACCGACTCCCTGCGAGCCTTACGAGGTTATCCGTTCACCTCGTCGGGGGCCGTCCTATGCTGTGCTTTCCTATGCGTGGTCGCCACTCCAGGACTTTGCTGCCCCAACGGCCATGCGTTCTCCGGGCTATGGCCCGCCCATTTAATAAATAAATAAATAAATATTACGGGACAATTTTACACAAATCGAACTAGTCCCATGGTACGCTCAATAAGGCTTGTATTATGGGTACTAGACGACGATATATTTAATAGACATATTACTTATATACTTAGAAAACATCCAAGACTTAGAAACAAATATTTATGTTCATCACACAAATATTTGTCCTTATCGGGATTTGAACCCAGGACCTCAGCTTCGCAGGCAACGTAACTCCCACTGAGCTAAACCATTGCCACTTCAAGGATGCAATCCTGTAAGCTCCTAGTTTACATAGTTAAATTACTTAGTTACAGGTAGACCTAAAAAAACTTGTCTCTTGTAGCGATAGCGCTATAACGGATAGACCTATTTTGATTCAGTTTATTATGTTTGAAATGAGACTTAATGGAAAGTGTTATTAGTTATGGTTCAAGAAAATCGGATTAATCGCTTGAAAATTATTAGCGTTTTTCTAGATCGGGGGACTTTAGCGGTTCACTGATTACCTACTTGTTTGTCGCTATTTATTCCGCTTTGTGAATTCGATCCTGTTAACAGGTTAAAAAGATATTTCGAATCAAAATAAGAAAACGCTGAAAAAACTGGGTATCTTGTCTGGGGATAGACGATTGGCCCTGACAGACAGATAGACATACAGCGGAGGCTTAGTAATAGGATTCTGTTTGTACAGTATACCAATTGGAACCCTAGGCCAATATAGAACTATGTCAAAGTGAATCTTTTATGTAAGTAGGTGCCCTCAACTTCGTCAGCGGAGGAAAAAAAATCATAACCTCCTTTTTGTCTTCAGCGAAGTCGGTTCAAAAGTATCCTATAACTATCTGTGGATGACCAGCTATCCTTGTACGAAAACTAGTTAAAATCCATTAAGTCGTTTTGGGATGAAGAAGCCTCACCAACACACACAAACATGCAAAAAATGAAAAAAAAGCATATTTTTCGATTCAGTAACTTTTAGTTAATAGTCCGTATTACATATTTGTGCGAAAAAATCTTTAACGTACAGACATTTTTTTATAATAACTTTATAATAGTACTTATAGATAAGTAAGATTTTATTTGATACCGTCACTTTGATATAGTTCCATAGTGGCCTTGGGTGGCAATAGGGAACATGCATGAAATATTTTTTTTACTACATATCAAAAAACCGTAAAAACTAATTCAAAATGTGACATTAAAATAAAAATCGGCCAAGAAATACGCATAATAGGGGCATTTTAAACAAGACAAGACAGAGAGGTCCGATATGCAGTGTTACGGGACAGTGCATTCCGGCCATATAAACTCCATATTAAATTCTGTTTTCCAAGAAAGAGATAGAATGAAATGTTTGATGGCTTATATCTTGGTTACTTTTATAGCTATTCGAAAAAATATTTTTGTCTGCTGTTTGTTACATGAATGAGCTTTTAATAAAGCAAAAATTTAAATTCATCCATATTCCCTATTTGTTGGCTGTACCTTTTGGACATGGAACCCTACAAACGGACAAACCTCGGAGAACAGTACGGCCAAAATTATAAGGGGTTCTTACATTGCAGGTTCTTATCTGGCTTAGGATTACTTTGTCTGAAAATGAAAATCTCTAAGGAGAAGGAAAGCATATTCAGATTTTCAAGAAATTCTCCCAGAAGTTAGGTATATTTTCTTTTCTTTGTAAATGCTATTCGATCAGCTCACGATTCACTGAGGAATCTCTGAAGCTAAGATTATATTATTCATGATGTTATTAAGAAAACGACACATAAATACTCAAGGGAAATGAGGATACGACGACACGCGTAATGGGACAAAAATCTGTCGTATTTAATAAATCAGTAACTGCTCCTCGGTGCTCTGACTTAAGTATCCAGGCATATTCGTGGTTTTGAACGCACAATCTCTACACATTTGCAACGGTGCTCAGGATCGAATCCTGGCTCAACTTACTTTTTTTTAGTGTTTAATTAGTTCAGTAGTTTATATTATTCTTATATAAGTATTCATATAAGATGAAAAGGAAATAAGAAATCTTTGTTTACATCAAATTCCAGTTTGTTCTACAAGTAGGCCTCAAGGCCACGTTACATGTCTGATTCTATAATAAACAGAAAAAACATTCTCAATCTACATGTTTACATTATAGTTAATAACAGTATTAATATAATAGATAAATGCTTGGGCACACATTACAAGGGGATATATATTGTCTGCGGGTCTAAATTGCAAAGATTTTTTGGTCAACTGGTAATTTATAAAATTGTTGAATTAGTAAATATATATAAGTAAAATAATACCAATGTGAACCTTTACTGTGGTCGCTATTAAAGATGGGCTACAACGCCATACAAAATGTAATCACGCTTAAATAGCGCCATCTACGGACCGCATTGGCAAACTTTACTTATTGATTTCTGCTAAAATACCATTTTAGCTCATTCAATGGGGATGGCGACTGTCAAAATGCCACAGTAATTTTTAAAATAAGCTAAGTAAATTGTGTGATATATACAAATCGTCATTAATGTCAATATGATGGACAAATTCCATACTAATATTATAAATGCGAAAGTGTGTCTGTCTATCTGTCTGTCTGTCTGTCTGTCTGTTACCTCTTCACGCTTAAACCGCTGAACTGATTCGGATAAAATTTGGTATAGAGATAGTTTGAGTCTCGGGGAAGGACATAGGCTATTTTTTATCCCGGAAAAATACCCTTATCCGCGATAAACGAATTTAAGGCGGACAAAGTCGCGGGCAGAAGCTAGTTCGTTAAAAGTGACTGCGCTGTGGTCACGCCATCTAGAATTAATCTTGGCAAGCCTTCACATTCTGGTATTTTGCTCGTATAAGGGTATAAATAAGAATGAAACATTATAAGAAACATTTTATTTCGTAAACATACTTATGTTGCATTCCACTAAAATTAAATAATTTCAATTCGATTAACAGATGAAACAACTATTTAGTTATGTTTATGTTACATTTTACTAGAATTTCGTCACTTTTTTGATAGTCTGGTGTAGTCAAACACACCCTAAATAAATAGAAAATGAGATAAACAAAATGGATGTAACTATATGTAGCTATTGCTTAAAGTTTTTTTTTAACTACAATGAAGAGGCACCCAATGAATCAACATGTATGTTTCCATCTTAAAATACAATAACATCATTCGGGCACCTACTTTATTAACAATAAAAAAACAACCTGTATATTTAATGATGACAGAATAGCAGGACAATTGTTGTGATTGAGATATCACTTTGGGAGCCGAGCCAATCTGTTACAATTTGGGCTCTGTGCACCGAGCGTTGTCTAGAATCAGGTATATTTGACCCTTGGGATAGGCACTTGCACAGTTGGATACTTGACATCACGCAAAATTTCCAAGTATTTTTACTATTCATGCAGCCACCGACTTCTTTAATTTCGCCTGGCCCCATTGACGACTTCCAACCCCAATAAGCAAATGTTATTCTGCCGCCAGTTCTGGTAGGTAAAATACAATGTTTGTCATGTGTTTTAAATCCAGTAGCATGTAAAAGCTTGCTCACCGTTTTACTGTCGTTTTGGTGGAAAGGAACGGGCTTTCAGTGTGCCTTGTAATTATATTCCGGTGACGTGCAGACTGAAGAGTAAACATCATAGGAGCAAACCCTGGCCGCTTCCTTTCTATATCTCCAGTTTCACCATGCCGTTTGATCTACAATTTAACGGCTTTCATCTGTAAAGAAAAGTTATTTTTATTTAATCATCCTTATAATAACTTTAAGAGACCATAAGCAAAATAAAATGATGCAATGCATTTATAGCGTAGAAAACATCATTTTTATGATGATAAATACGTATACGATAATATATTCGTTAAGTGATTTGTATGAATATAAATTATAAGAAATTAATATAAAATAGCATGTAATATCGTGTTATACGTAAACCAGTTTTAATAGTTTCCTTTGATATCCCAGAGAAATGAATAAACAAAGGCAAATTTGACCGTTGAAATTATTCATAAATATGAGCTATATGAAAGTTTATAAAATATAATGAATATATTCGACTTACCGTTAAATGCAATTGACGAGCAATTTCGCTTAGTGACGTGTTCTTTTCAAAGAACACCACTATTTTTGCCTTCCAAAATGCTGTTAATTGAAGCATAATTCAAAACAGGTATAAATATGTAATAAATAGGTAATGTCGACCGTGAGTTGTTCCGAGAGTAATAGACGAAGTATGGATAATAAACGACCGCCCACTAATGTAATTGCTTAACTACCCGCAAATTGCTTAAATTGTGGGTAGTTACGAGACGACTCCTAAGTATATTCATACGGTTGCAAAAAAAAATGCATGCGATGCGCCCTAGCAAAGTTAATTTCAAACAACCGGTCTGCAATTTTGTCATAGTTAGCAATCGGTCCTGTGGTCTAGTGGTAACCGCGCTTGGCATTAAATCAGAAGGACGATGGTTCGAACCCTGACTTGTGGGAATATGAATGTTTTTTTACTGCTTTGTCAAGCTTGCTGGGATTTATTCTAAGCAAAATATGGCATTCTTAGGAAATACAATAGTTGTAAATGAAACAACATGATGATAAAGTAACATTCGCTTAGTGCTGCCACCTATAGAATATGATGATTTGAAGAGGTCAAATCATTTGTTTAGTGAGTCTCGCCCAGTGCTGCCATCGAATATCAAACAGGGAAAGGAACGATAAAAATAAGGCAATCAAATTGAACATTGACTGTTAAATGTAAAAGTGCCCTCGAGGATTGATTGCAGAATAAAGTTTTGAATTTTGAAATAAATAAAGGTTTCAGAAAAGTAGTAAGTTCCTTTTATAATTATTGATATTTGACAATATTGTAAACTTTTTGAATTGTCAATTAAAGAATGGACTTTAATTTTATGCACATTGATGCTTCCGCAATTTATTAAGAAATGAAATGCTTTTTAACCCCTGTTTTTTTAAATATATTCTCGGTGTTACATATCTATATTAAAGTAAATCATGTAAATTAGTTTTAAAATAAAAATAAAAAAAGCAAAAATAGGGACATCTGTCCTGACCGGGGCCCGAACTCACGCTACTAGTGAGTTCCAGTGCGCGTTCATAGTCACGAATATGCCTGGATACTTATGTGAGGGCACCGACTGTACATGAAGTTATAATTATTATATGAACTTATAATTATTTCGCGATTTCAATAAACATTTTATGCATAATACACACTTGTTAGCACCCGTAGTCGATAAGCTTAGAGTAAATCGCCTACGGTGGTATGGACATGTTATGCAGAGGGATGAGAGTCATGTGACAAGAACGGTATTAAATATGCATGCGGAGAGATGTAAAGGTGCGTCCACACTTGTATCATTTGCTCGTATCCGATCACCGTGGCGTGGCATGACTGCGTATTGCGCTGCTTGGACGCTTACTGTCGGCGCGCCGATAATGCCGCACTCTTCCGATACAAATGTGTGATACGCGTAGCAAATGGATTTCGAGTGATCGGATCGGCGCAACGTTCAAACGCGTGATCGTGACACGCGATCATGCTACACGACGATGATCTGATACGGGCAAATGATACAAATGTGGACGCACCTTAACGCGTTTGACGCTCGCAAATCAGAATCAAGCAAGTGTCATGATTTTGCATGGGCTATGATATGATAGTTGATTCGGATACCAAGTGTCAAAATTTCGTTAGGCAATAACCCCCCCACGATACTACCACTATCTCTCTGAAATTATAGCTACTAAATGGCGTCATAAAGTAAAATACTTCTAGGTATGGAGTAAAGGAGGACTAAGGAGAACAATTTTTATATATCCAAAGCGTCCGTCAAATGGTGTTAATTTGGTGGCGCCACTGTTGCAAGTGCGTAAAATAAATTACCATAATAACCAAATTCGTAACTATCAGAGATTATTTTGAACACTATTGAATGTTTATATAAAAAGAAGAATGGAGGGTTAAGTAGCATTTTGATAAAAATGTTTCGAAATTAATTGTTGACTATTTTGCTACTTTAGCGCCATTCTGGACGATTTGGAACTACTATTTCCATGGCCACTTTTATCTGTTTTTCTACATGGATTATTCTTCTTACCCTTAACATACTCTAGGACTAAAAAGCTAACCTTAAAACCACTTGTTGCCTAACAAAACCAGGATTTTGACTCAATAAAAGTGGTTTAGATGAATTATGAAGAATAATGTCATCGAAATAGATTATATAAAATGCTATAATCCTTTAATACTTTACCGAAATGTCTATTAATGTCACTTACCTATAACATTAGAAGTTGGCAAAAATATAAACCTCATACTTTATTCCATATTTGAAAATAATAGTAAAATGAATACTTTATTAGGATTAGATCATAAATGATATATTTTTGGATACTTAAATAATATTATAACGAAATTAAAATGGCGTGAAACGAGTACAAATCAATGAATAAAATTTCAATCCTCTTTACATGCGACTTTCCACTTACAAATTGCATCACGTTTTGCTTTCACTATCCTAAAATAATATGTAGATTATTTTCAACTTTCATATCTTTCCACATAATTTGTTGCAGTTGAAATAATTCATAATATTATTATTTTTATAATATGTGAATAATTCATTTTGTTTCAGCTATGTATTTACATTATGCAAACATACTCATAATTTTAATTCTCACCGCAAGGTGACAGGCAGTCACCAGCATCAATATCTGCCATAACAAAGCGGGTGAAAATATCTGACACGTCCTAAGGGCCCGGCCCTAGAAATGGAGTCGTATCAGATATTACTTTCTTAGCAGTTTGGCGAGTTAATTTAAGTTGCATGAAGTTATGTACACCATTAAAAAAAAAGAATGCGCCCTTCTTTGTGGCAAATATTAATGCGGGTGACTGTACTACGTACCTACCAGACTTAGTTGCTATATACTAAGTTCCACTTTATTTCTGTTACGCCTCAATGAGACAGAAACAGAATCAATCACATTGGCAACTTAATGGCATCGGAATATTTAGGCCACTAACCAAATGGATTCGATAAGAAAATGTAATAAGTAATGTTTCAACTTGATTTCCCTATGGAATTAATCGGGCAGAAAATATCAGTGACAAGGAAATACGAGGTTGAAATTCATTTGTCTACCTGTTGTGGCATCCTATTTATTTCTATAATTTAACGATTTCATTTTTATTTGAGGCTTAATATAAGTATTAGTGAGGATTATGAATACTTGAGTCATTGTCTCCAATAAAGCTTACGACGGGTTCAGCTTTTGTGACGCTGCCTGCGCAGCTGATGGTCCTGGGTTCAAATTCCGGCAAAGGCCAATGTTTCTGTGATAAACATAAATACTTGTTCCTTCGATGAAATGAAATGATATGAAATAGTCCGTTACAATCCGTTTTATATCCGTTAAATATCTTCAATGTACAAATTTAATTTTAACAACTTTATAAAAGTATCGATATCGTCATCTATTACTCATAACACAAGCGTTAGTGAGATAAATTTACCATGGGACTTGTTTGATTTCTGTAAAATTGTCCAGGAACATTTATAATTATATATTTACTTCAAAAAAAATCCTCAAATTTCAAAACATTGTTTTGCAAACATTGCTATCAAAATATTTAGTTGAGTCACCGATCATGAGAATATGCTGCTTTACGCTTTATGAATGAGCACACCATTAGTGGAAAGTTTCGTTGAGATCCGTTCAGATTTTCTTTTTTTTTCAATTTAGAGGAACGTACATACTTACATTCGGAACAAACTTTCACGTTTATAATATTATTACGATATATAAGGATTTTTCAAATTCAAAATTCTTACCTATGTCAGGTATAAATGCGATAACGACCAATATAATTATACGGTTTCTTAGTTTTTTCTTCTTTCACAGAGCAACTTGATAAACGTGTATTTTTACAGAGAACATGTACCATAAATTCACATAGGTTTACTAACACGATTTTCACTCATTATCCAAACCCAAAAAAACGAGGCTTAATCGCGTAAAAAAAATATTTATTTAACTACCTTTTGTTGGTAATTATTCGACGTTTCGGACGTCGCGTTACATTCATAATCTCGAAAAAACTCACTGACTTACTTCCTATCCAATTGCTTACTTACTTACTCAGCTGGCGCATGGCCTCCGATATGAGATGGCGCCAGTGCGCCCTGTTTTGAGCTTTCACTTCCCAGTTTTCTGCATTCAGAGCGCGTAGGTCCGTGGCCTTTTCATCTTTTCATCGGTATCTCGGTAGGCCAACCGGTTCACGACCCACAGGCTGTTCAATGTAGGCCTTCTTTACCGCCCTATCGTCCGGCATTATTTTAAGATGCCCAAGCCAACGGAGTCTTGCTACCTTTGTTTCTCCAAAGATATTCGGCTCAAATACTAGATCCTTCAGTTCTATCGAAATAAATAAATCATAATTATATTTATACGCGATTAAGCCCCGTATAATAAGTTTAGGTAATAAGTCACAAAGGATATTAACAAAAACAAAAAATATTTCTTTTCTGAACGTGAACGAAATACACTTACCACGTAGGTGTAGACGGGGAAATGGTATGTTAAGTAACACTTAAGACCCTTATACTGCAATGTTAAAGCTTATTTCACCAGTAAATATAAAATGAATTATGTATCCTCTCTTATAGAAAGTTTCCTTTTTATCATGAAAGCAGTCAGCGATAACGGAATTTAAGACCTTTATCGGAAAGTGATCGCCTTAATAAAAAATGTTTTCCCTTTTCTGGTGTCTTGCAAGAAATATTTTCATGTTTACTATTATATTTACGTGCCCTCTGAGATCAAACCGGGTTAAATATTGGAAATCATAAAGGGTAAATAGTCGGTTAGCCTATATAATAAGTTCGCACATTTATAGCTATTTGTTTATTTTTTGTTCTCTTTTCCAAGGACCATTAAAACAATAGGAGTGACAATTTCTGTAGAAAAAACCGTTGTCTGATATGTGCAACGCCATCTATGTATAGGAATCATTTTTTACAGTTATTCAACTTTGCAACAATCTTTAAATTTTACGATTTTATGATAATTAGGTGTTTACGAATTAACTGTACTACGTTTTTTTGCTCAATTACAACATCGTTAAATGTTTAGTTTTAAGCTAAGCGTCCACAGGCCGGCATCGCACGCATCGGACGCATCGCACGTATCGGATTTTGGTACGTGCGATGCGTCCGATGCGTGCAATGCCGGCCTGTGAACGCTTAGCTTTAAAGTGCATTCGTTTATAAAATATAATAAATAGTTTTTGCCTGAATATATCCTTGCGATCGAGGCACAATCCAAATTAAAGCAACTGACAGTCCTTTTGTTTTAATGATCCTTGGTCTTTCTTAATAACTAATTTTATTTATAGCTAATCTCGTGGAATATCATCTGATATATCAGCAATAATGTACGCTACAGCAGTCCAAAATGCTGCGCATAAATCTAACTCATCGGGATCCTCAACGTTCATAGTATCACCTTCGGTATGATGGAACCAGAAGTATTTACTGTTAGCATTGTGCAGACCAGCCCCAGGTATACCATTTTTGACAATAACAGCTATATCTGAGCCAGGGCTGTCATCTTCAACTAATTCTGAAGCACCGATAGATTCAAACAACTTCAGGATTTCACCAATCATGCATCTGGCTTTCTGACTACCAGCTACTGCCAAACCGAGCGGGGCAAATGTTCCTTCATCAGATTCCATAATGAAATTAATATTGTCACTTTCATTTCTATGTTGTTTTTCATATGCATACGCTCCAACAAGACCCAGTTCTTCTGCTGTCCAGAATATTGATCTCACAGTTCTTTTAGGTCTTAAGTTAAGTCGTTTAAGAATTACAGGTGCCGCCCAGCTGATGAACAAGCCACCACCATCGTCCATAGCACCCTGACCAATGTCCCAGCTATCAATATGACCCGAAACAATAACCAACTTATCTGGGAGTTCAGTACCCTTAAGATCTATTAATGTATTTCTAGATGTCTTCGTATCAAACGTAGATTGCATTTTGATATTCAACTTTACTTTTACGTCGCGGTCAACCAATCTTCTAATTAAATCAGCATCTTCTAAGGTGATCGCTGCTGTTGGAATTTTGTTGACACCGTCACCGTAAACCTGAGATCCAGTATGAGGAGAATTGATTGAAAATGGCGTAATTGATCGCACCAGCGACGCTACGGCACCTTTGGCAGCAGCTTTAGTAGCACTTTGACTTCTGTAAACTACAGTTTCACCATATGTTGTAAACTCAGGATCGAATAATACAATTTTTCCTGCAACCTCGTCATCTGTTGCGTTTTCTAGTTCCGGAAAATCATTAAATACAATTACTTCAGCAGTGATACCTTCTAGCGGTGTGCTCACGCTTTGCCCCAAGCCTAATAGTGCGATGTCTTTGATTCTTGGTTCTAGCATTGTTATTTTTTCTTCTCCTCGAACCCAATGGGGGACCTGAAATTTTAATAATAGTTAGTAACTAGATTAATAAATAATAAATACCAGGACCAATCTTACACAAATCGCCCTAGTCCCAAACTAAGCAAAGCCTAAGTCCCAGACTATGGGTACCAGGTGCAGATGCACACGTTAAATCAACTACTCGAAAAACCTCCCACTAATCTAGGAATGAATCCCTATGGCACAAATCTAGGAAAACATCTTTTATATTAATTTACTGTTTGGCTCAACCAACTGTCGCACTAATCTTAAACGACACTGTCCTCTATCGCGGATGTTTGCTATATATAATGATTATCAACATTGAATTGATCTCAATTCATCTACCTTCTCGTGCATTAAAGCCACACTTGTTAGTAGGAAATAAGGAAGTAATACATGAAAAAGATATTTATATATAATTAAGGCTTAGTTAATAATGGTATACAACTTAAGTTTAGCTAAAGTTATTAGTTAAGATAGGTGGATTAAGTAACAAAAAAATGAGAGTTAAATTGTACTGCTAATTCGTGCATGCTGTTAAAATGCTTAGTCTTAAGCTGTGAATGTAAATTATAACACATGTAAAGTATGCTTATTGTTGAAGGTCCAGGTATAAATAATTAATTTTTATTGACTTTATAGTTGCTAAACCATGGTAAACTAAAACCATAACATATCTTCATCATAGAGAATTAAATAAAAATAAATCCTAATAAAAATTTATATTAGCATTTCATAGCTATCGTAAATATTAGATTATTGTATGAGGGGCGAAAATAACCCATTTTGACAAGAAGTGATAATTTGTACAAGCTAGCAACACTAGCGAGGACCAATGCAATCTCAGTGTCTAAATAGCTTCTAGCCTCGAGTTCATACTTTCACGACTAGGACTATCATAGCGCTACGTGCGTAGTACATAAGAAAATGTGTATGCAGCCTTACTACGAGCAGTGTGCCCAACGCCCACTTCGAACGTGAGAAAACCTATACTAAATCATAATTAAATTTATAATTATAATCATAGCAAATGTTCAGTCGTAAATATTAAGGTGTTGTTATACTGATAGATAGGATCCTCCAGTCCTGACTTCTGGGCCCCGTGCGCGGAGGCCAGCACCGGTGTTGGGGGTGTGTGCTATGCTTTTAGGCCTTGGGGTTAAATTAATTATATTTCCCCCGCCTTGCCAAGCTATTATGAGGAAACTTTTTAAGCAAATTATAAAGTAGTTTTCATTTCTCACGCTCAAAAAGTGCTTCATTTTAGCTTCCTGTAGCTGGGCTAAAATGATCGTTTTAGTCCCTAGGGTTTAAAACTGACGCATGCCGCCGCAACGGGGCAGCCGCCACAGCAGGGCCGCAGGACTAGGGTCCTCCTAAGTATTATTGTAACAACTAACTTTAATATAGGTTTTTGCTCTGTTCTCATACTCAAAGTAAAAAACAGGGATTAACCGCGCAGCTTTAAACCATTTTGACATTCAGAAATATGTGTCACTTCGTGGCAAAATGGAAAGCCGCGCGTTATAAATGGCTTGTTTTAGCACCTTGTCATAAAATCTACTATAACGACCACTTCTTACACAAATGTACCAGTTTAGAAGGTTTTAAAATAAAACTTTGAAAATAAAGAAACGTAATTTTTACATTTTTAATAAAGCAATTTAACGGATTATATCGCGTATATTAAGTATTTTATTTGAGTTCCCGACGTTTCCGAAGCTTTTCAGCTTTCCGTGGTCACGGGTTGACCGTGAAAGCTACGCGATATAATCCGTTGAATTGTTTTATTTAAACGAGTAATAATCGCGGAAACAGAATAAAATATAAAACGTAATTTGTATTTAAAATTCCTCGTTACCTCCAGTTCTTCTGTGTAAATGTCATTTAAATCTTCATTTCGAGCCAGTTGTATCATGTAGTCGATGGACTTCTCCAGTACTTCAGACCCCGACGGCCGAGCACCAAACGTGTCCACAAACTTAGCGAGTCTGAAATTAATAATAACTTTATTGCTTTTAATAAATAAGTCATCACTAGCAACTCATACTGGTCAAACATTCTTGCCCTTGATAGACTGCGAGACATTGGACGAAAACATATTGCACTGCCACCCAAACGCTACCAAGCCGAGTCGGATTCGACTATTGACCTCCTTCTCATAGTTGGACCTACCTAGCCTAGGTTTGTCCTATACATAAGAATCATAAGAATTGCAAAACACATTGTACATTGTTCCTAGAATCGGCTGCTGAGCCGAAGATTACTTGAATGATAGCCGCGCACTGGAACACGCAGCTCCTCACAAGGTAGATTGATGATGACGTGATGAAAGTTGCTGGTATCCGCTTGATGCGAGCGGCGCAGGACTGATAATGGTTCATTGGGGTAGGCCTATGTCCAGCAGTGGACGTCTTTTGGCTGCTGTCGATGGTGATGAATTAAAAAATTATATACTAATTTTATTCTACGTTTTAAGTATTATTTTGAATTAAGCAATAGGTATTTATTGCAGATATCATTTTAAATGTAACACTAAACATTCGATCACTTGTAATTGTGATGAACCAGCAGTACGAATATCTTGAAGTAATACGCTATTAAATTTGATAACAACTCAAATCAGCGTCAATGACAACGACCGGTTGGTAAAAAGTCTGTAGGAAAATACTTGTGTATGATGACGTCTGAGTCAAATTGCTATAAGCTAAATAACTTAACGAAAGCCCCCTTGCATGTAGTAGTGTACAGATACAGATACAGATGTCGTATTATTTTTTGGATATATTTTTTTAAAACCTCGATGTGACATTTGCTGACGATAATCGACTGTAAAAATGTTGACTTCGGTGTATATGGTTTAGTAAGAAAAAAAAAGTTTTGACATTTACAGCTAACATTTTAATCTTCCTAATTGCTAATCTGTACAGACGAAAGGTACAAATGTGTATATAAAGTTGATTGTAGAGAACAAATGTTATATCCAGAATTAAAAAAAAATAATCTAAACAACAACATGACATTAAAATAAACATTCGCGGACTCTGAGTCAACATAACGTGTACTATCGAGAAACAGAAATGAAAACTTTTTTATGAAACTATTTTTTTTATTTAGTCAAAGTATGTCCCATGGCTATCCATGCACTGTTGCCATCTCGAAGGTAAAGATAAAAAAAATGTGTGAGCGAGAATCAATAAAATCTTTGAAGGCCGTTTGGACAGCCTTGAGAATTTAATTTTTTTCCTTGCATGAAGTTGTCCAAATTCCGAAAAAATATTAATCAGTTGGAGCAAGGCAGGGACCGGACCACCCTTTCCCTGGCCTTTCAATGGGCTTCCCTTTGTGATGTATAACCCAGTAAAAGACTTACAGATTCTAACTGATAACCCATACATTTGATTTATCCCTTATTATAAGGGGAACCTAAGAATAAGGCTAACCCTTTACTATTGCTAACCGATATTCTCTTTATCTTGCTATCCGCTTTAAAGGGTTACCCTTATGTTCATAACGCTTAATATAAAACTTTCCTTTTCAACATGTCATACTTTAAGCCTTAAGAAAATGAGACAAGACTAGTTCTAACCGGTATTATGCGAGAAACGGCGACGCCCAACGCGACGGTCGCGTGATCATGCAATCTCTTTTACACTCACTTCATTTAGTTTATACCTTTGTGTCTCGCCTTCTCGCCTGTTTTGTTTGTTTGTTTTGATTTATTTAGTTGCCAGTTGTTCATATGGATTTTGCGAATTTGCTCGTTAATATATATTTTTGATCGATGACACACGGTGCCAGCGAGGAATCCGAAAGATTTTAACTGCGTATTCTATGTCATTAGAAGCAAAAATGTTTAATGAACCCCATTCAAATCCAGTTTTGAAGATATTAACACTTTTTGACAGACTCCTAAAAACGGAGGTGGTTCTCAATTCGATTATATTTATGAAGATAGAAGAAGAAGAAGTTCTCCGTCATTCACAAACCATTTAATTTTTTTTTGTTTAAAACCACCATGCAGTTTCGTCCCATTTAATTTCAGTGAAGATCTGATGATGGGATCCATGAGGAATTGAAGGAATTCATTAAATAGACTTAGAATTTAGATAAGGTGCCACCAAATGGTCCTGATGATGGACTCTGGGGGTACCTACATAACACAGGTTTGGATCAACATAGACGAGTGCTTTTAAGCTTAATGGACTTAGATGATGAAGATGACAAACATAATTTTAAGTGAAAAAGTCATCCTAGGTGTCTATGGTGGTGCAGATATTGAAAATGGCATCAATTTTGGAATTTTAGAAGGCGGAAGTCACTTTCTTTTAATAAAGTCATCGTGGGTGCTATTTTCTAGGTATTTGGGGGTGCCGATTCCGAAAATGGCGTCCATTTTGGAATTCAAGATGGCGGACATCACTTTCAGGGAACAAGTCATCATGGGTGTCGTTTTCCAGGTTTTTGGGGGTGCCGATTCCGAAAATGGCGTCCATTTTAGAATTCAAGATGGCGGAAATACGCTTATCCATCATCGTTTGCAATTGTTGACAATACACATCAGCCGAGATTGTTTGCCCAGATCTTAAGAAGCTGTAATGGATGACACCGGCACTAGTCCACCAGTCACTTACCAGTAGCTTTTTCTGAGTCAACTTTCGTTTCGGGCAGAAATTTGCTGGTTTACCTGGGTTCAGCCATTGTGTTCCATTTTTTTTCACAAGTAGATACGATACAAAATGCTTTCATTATTGTGCCGGTTGAGAAGTAAAACGCAACACTCGACGCGTGTTTCTTTGTTTGTGTCGCTCAATTCATGCGGTACCCAATTTTCAAGTTTTTTCAATTTTCCAATTTGTTTCAAGTGAACTAAAATGGTTTTATCGCTCACACCGAAGCCTGCCGCTAACTCTGACGTGGTTTGCGATGGATCTGCTTCCACAAGTGCTTTTAATTCTTCGTTGTCAACTTGTGTTTCCGGCCGTCCACAGGGCTTGTTCTGTAGGTCAAAATTTCCAGAACGGAAACGTTGGAACCAACAACGTACCATATTTTCTGTTGCAGTAGCTTCCCCATACGCATTTTTAATCCTACGAGCCGTTTCTGCAGCACTGGTGCCGAGGTGAAACTCATATTCGTAAATATACCGATATTTTAAGTTCTCCATAATGTGAACAGAACGATGTGAAAGAAAAAAAAATGACGCGATACCAAATAAATTTCGAAATTCGAACACCGAAATACATGGACTTAAATTTGAAATAATTTTGAATTTGGGATTCCTATATTTTGAACCAAAGTTGCCAGTTCGCCAAACGCCAATTTCATATGTAAGGACCTAATATAAACATGTCTGGGAAATGTTCCCAATTGATATGGAACCCTCTTTCGTATGAATTTATTTTTACTTTGGCCTACATAGAGTAGTAAGAAATAGTACATTACTTACCAATGGCTTTAAAAGAAAGAAATCCCGAAATCGCAGGTACTTGTGACCCGAGCCGCAGGCAAGGGTTGTAAATATGAGAAAGAGGGCTTTCTTTTTTACTGCCCGTGTTGAGTATAAAATTTTACGTCTTTACCTAGCCATAATGCGACTTTACCGTACGCGTAGCATTTGTAAAACTCACATTATGGTCAGGTGTGACGTAAAATAAATAGTAAGCTGTCAAAATCTTTTTTTACAAATTAAATGTATAATTAAGCAATATAACGTTTCTGTGTGAATGTAGTCTGTATAGCGGTCTGTTATATTTTCAAGGTATATTTATGTAGTTCATACATAAAACATTTGGTCTTAAACTCTCATTCATTTGTGCGCATTTCTCAAATAGTGTCACTTTTCAATATTGTAAAATTTCTGTCAATTCTATGCTCCCGTGACTCCTTAAGAGAACTTTTTAAAGACATCAACATATTAACCGTAGCATCCCAATATATTTATGAGAATATGTTATTAAGAACCCAGACTTTTTTACTAAGAATAGTATATCCAAAATGTTAATACTTACTAGAAATAAAAAGAAAATCACCATTATAAAGTTCCGCGTTCGTACTCGTAAAGTAGCCAAATCATTCGTAGGCCAATGTATAAATTTTAATGATAAACTACAAGATGATGCTTTAAAATTACCCTTTCCAGCTTTTAAAAAGTACTTAAAAGAGTCTCTAATGGCGAAGGCATATTATAGGGGACTATTTAACAGACAAAAATGCGTCGCCCAAAACAAAAACCAAATAATTTACTTTTACCGAGACACGGTTCTTATAAGGTGGCATATCAAACGTATGTAAGTTGTTGTAAATAAAAATTCATATTATTTTACTTTTTTATATTCTATATTTTTTTTTACTTTTATAAGTTTCGATTTGTTTTCTTGGAGAACGACGCATTGGGTTTATACTCAAAACGTATATTTAGGATAGGCTAAGTACAAATATTGTAATAGATATAAGAAATATTTCGAAAAAATGACGGACTGTTGAGTTTGTCTCGGCTTTCTTCTCAACAGTGGTCTCCTCTTGGGAAACGCCGTAGAGTCGACTTGTAAAAGTGCCCTTGCGGCCTACTTACAGAATAAAGGTAATTATTTCAATACGTTATTCCCACTCAGAATTTATTTCGATCCTAATAAAACAAAAAAAATCCCATAGTTTTTTTTCTGTTACGTTACCACTTTCTATATACTTACCTACTTTGTATGATGGTATAGGATAGTTTCAAAAGAGTAGAAATTATAGGACACTTATTTCTCCTATTGGGATGGAAAAAGCTCGTGAATCTGAATAGAAATAACTTAAAAGTTGCAGAAAATATCCCTATATAAAAAAGGCGCATTTTTACAGATGCTCCTGTGCGGCGAAACAGTGGCTGTATGACTATTAAGTCAAGACAAAGAATCCTAACACAAAGGTTATTTAATAACACAACATCATTATCCACAGAAAAACAGTCGGTGCGTGTACAACTTGTATCTCAAAACAACAACAAATAGCTTGCCACAGTATAGCTTATGAGTTAACTTACGATAATAATAAATGATCAAAGAGAGCATATAACATTTTAGGAAGTTACAGTACAAAACTAGTAAGTTAATAAAATCCTAGCAGATGGATATTTTTTGGCTAAATCTAAATGCTCTTGATATATTTCTCCTTGCTAGTAAATGCAAATAATATTTCACACAAAGGACGACTAGTATTCCTGTAATATTTCTACTCACTCGTTGTAAGTTTTCCCTTTGAATTCACCACTGGTCACAAAATTCAATATTTCGTCTCTAATAGCTGCGTACGAAGCAATTTCCTTTATCAGTCCCTCGCCCAATAATGATTGACAAACATTTTGCTTTGATAAAACTTTTGCTTCGCTTGTATTTATAATAACAATGGAAAGGGTTAGAATTACGGCAGTATAGAACCCCATTTCTGTGCGTTTACTATATTGGGATGCGGCGATAATCTCAAGTCCCTTTTGTAGCTTGGTCCTATCAGCAGTAATCTTATCGTGAAGGTATCAGCCGCTATCATCTTCGTCTGATCCGTGGATACTCCAGCGATATTGGATGTAGGCGAAGTGGTACTTCTCCGTGTACTCAATGACTGGCATAAGTGAAATCAACGATGAAACTTTGCTACATATAACCCAATTTCCTCGAATAAATCAGTGGAGAGAAACATTTCTTTCATATTTCAAATCGTACATTTGCTAGACAACTCCGAAGCTACATAATATAAATAAAAGTACTGTTACTCGTATGAGTGATTTGATTTTGAATGACTAACTCATCAACGCCCGTACTATTTGTATATTAATATTTTTTTCATTTAATCTTTATTTCACAAAAGAAACGTTATCGTATAAAAGGCGGACTTAATGTCAGAAGGCATTCTCTAGCAATCAACCTTAAAGCAAGTCAGAAAAAGTGTAGACGAGGTGGTGCTTGGATTATCAACAAATACAAAATTTTTTGATGTTATAATTCGTCACATAAAACTGCTATAGCATTTGATTACGGGAGCCAAAGTATGACCTTGGAACTACAAAATTGAAACTTTTGCCTAGTTTTATAACCTGGCCCAAGAATAAATTCCAATGGGAATGAAGTAACAAGAAAAAGCTAGCGAACAATAATAACGATTTATCTAAAAAATACATTAAGTATAACAATGCTAAAAAGGCGAAACCAACATGAAATCAAATAAACATTATTTATTAAAGCGGGACAATGCCATTTCCAATACCAATTTCGTATCGGAATAAGAAACCTCCCAACGTTTAATTTATCGACAACAATACTCACTCTTCATAGGTCTTCCCTTTGAACGGTCCCGTCCTCACATAGTCCACAATGTCTCTAACAACCGTATCATACGAAGCAATTTCTGCAGCTATGGCGGAGTTATCACACGATTTGAGTTCCACATAACTTTTCTTTTTCTTTGGTACACTGTGCACTTGAGCGATAAGTACTAGGAGTAAACAAGTCTTTGATACAAACATGATTGGTCGGGATTTATCAGCGCATAATGCGTGCAACACAGACTGGGACTGGGCTAGTAATGGTAATGTTAAAGTCGGTGACCGTGACCATTACATTAATGACTGATTGTAATTGACACGTGGAGCCAAACGGTAAATCAATTGGTTATTGAACACCAAGATGGTTTTCCTGATAACCATGTAGCCTATCTTATAAGGTGTCGAAACACTAAATATATAAAATTACTAGAAGGTCCTACTTTGTTCGTGGAAGAGAAAAAGTGATAACCCGGTTATTTACTTCAGCGTAGTCGGGTAAAACGTATCCTATAACCAGCTGTGCACGGATGAGGGCAGTTTAGCTTTTTTGGCGTGATGAAGCCACAAAGACATATACAAAAAAATATCATTTTTGTTTTAGTGACCTTCAAGATAAAATTATCTTCAAAGATATAAATTAAATGAACTACTTTCATTTATATCTTTAAGGATATCTTCCATGTTCATACATTAAGTTGTAACTATGAAATACATCTAGTCATTACATTAATCTATACCTATTAATGACTAGAATTTAACAGGATACTAAAAAAATCTACAAATACGATTGATATGATAATAAACAGCAAATCTAATTATGAATCAGCAGGACCAATGATTAAATTAGCTGGTCAAACCGTTTTAATACATAATATTTTCTTCTGTTTCCGCGATTATTACTCATTGAAATAAAACAAATTAACGAAAATGAGATAATATACGCGATATAATCCGTTAAATTGTTTTATTTCAACGTTTTAAGGCATTTTATTTTTTACTTTTTATTTTCGTCAGTGTCCACGAATATTACTCTTAAAATAAAACAAAGTAATAGGGTTATATGACTAACGAGGATATTAATTACTTCATTATATATCCCAACGTTTCAAATGTTTTGCAGCGTTCATTCGTATTCGCGGAATTTTACAGAGAAAAGCGTATTATTTCCCGGTTAAAGTTTCGAGTACATCTGAGGATTTTTCAATACAAATGTAGATAAGGATATTTTTTTTCAGAATATTTAGTATTTTAATTATTCACGCTTTTTAACCCAGAAAATATGTTCCCAAACCATTCCAGATTGGCAATTGGCAAATTTTGGGTTGTATATTTAGTCACTTCTCGCGATATTTTGTTTTCTTGTATTTTTAGGTAAAAAAAGCATAACAAGATTGAAAACATAAGTTAATATAGAGTGTTTACCCTACACTTTGTTATTGGAAAGCGACTGCAACTACGCACTTTGAAAATCAAAGTACAAGATATATGAGGTGAGTGGGGCAAAGTGCGCCTATCTACTCGTAAATAACAATAACTGTTCATAGATACTAATAATGACATCATACATTGATGCAATAAACTAAACCGTAGTTGTTGGTTATAGTCACAGATCTGTGATTAACAAAAATAAAGATACTTCAGGAAAAAGTGTGACCATGGGTCGGCAAGATTTTAATTCACCGACACAGATGCTGAATACAAGCATGTAAAATGTGAAGCTAGACATATTTCCAACAAAAGCGATATGCTAAACTGCCTTTTATTCTCGCGACACAATAGCCGCATTTAAAGTTGATTGGAACATTCAAAGGCATCAAAGAGCGAATGTCAATGGGGGAATAGTGCACATCCGTTGCCGTCACGCAATCGTTCGTATGCGGCAATGTTTAGGCTATGATATGTGTCCTTACGTACAGTAGTGCCACGAATATAAGTTACATCGGCAATCTTCGGCCTCGCCGACGAGTGCTAACAAGTACCGAATGAAACCGAACGTGTGACCATTTCAATAAAGACTTTTATGCACTATACGTAAGGTACATATGCAATGACAAGTGAACTCATGCTCTCGCTCATGGCGACTGACGCGGCGCCAGACAAATTGGCGGGCGCTGGCGTCGCGCGCAAAATTTTGCCCTATGGGCGTTGAAGATTTTACCCGCGCAAACGCGCTGCCTTATAATTGGTTAATCTGTTTTCAAAAAATGCTTTCTGCGCAGATACATCGTTGTAGCTTATATGTGTGGTACTACTGTATCTGTATACACCGTGGGAATAAGTGACCCGACATACTTTAACCATCGCATGTAGAGCCTATTTATCTATCTATCAGCCACGGGCGTCCACTGCTAAACATAGGTCTCCCTATAGCTCGCCACAGGGTGCGATCCTGCGCAGACCGCATTCACCGACTACCCTTACGAGGTCATCCATCGTTCGTCTGCACTTTCCTATGCGTGGCCACCACTCTAGGATTTTACTGGAATGTAGAGCTTAATTAGAGCATATAAAGTTATATAACATATAGTCCGAAAACGCGTGATTTTTGAAATATTAATTAGATTTATAAATTCATAAATCTCAAATAATCTCATGATTATCACGCCTTAACGATTTGACGTAGCCAGTTATTTAACACTATTATAAGTAAGTAAGTTCTTTATTTGCATTAAATGTGGTTAACAGCTGGTCTTAAAAAACATTCAAAGTGATCACACATTTAGCCCTATTACGGCATGCAAAAATTACGTCTTAATAGCTCTAGTAGTTAAACATTTGAATAAATAAGTTAGTACAATTATTAATACAGTTCAAAAGGATTCCTCATTATTATTTTGCTCAATAATACAAAATGAAATAATTAAATTATTAATAACTACTTCATCTACACACAGCTCCTAACAATTTTAATGTATCATCATTTATTTATTCGTGTCAAAATTAAAATAATCCCTAATACTATAAAATATATTATCTATTAGCCATGAGTATAATGTCCGCTTAAATTTTTTTTAGTCAGAAATCGTTTTAATATCTACTGGTAGGTGATTATAAGTCTTAATAGACATTATATGGGTTCGCTACATAGCCTTAACAAGCTGAAGCACTTCTTGCGAATTAAAACCAAGATCCTCCTTACCTCAGTCCATACCTTAATTTTACCCATAATTGACTACGGTGATGTGTGCTATCCGGATTTAAATGAAGAGCTTCTGAATAAACTGGAGAGACTCCTTAACAACTGCATTCGCTTTATCTTCTGTCTTCGTAATCATGTCGATCATGTGTCTGCTTACCGCTCCCAGTTTGGCTGGTTTCCTATCCGTCAAAGACGCGAAATTCAAATGCTCTGCTTCCTTTTCACCATTCTCAATGATCTTAAATCACCCGAGTAACTCAAAAAAATTTTTCACTATTACGGTGTCACTCGTAACCGTCAATTTCGCTCTTCAGGCAATCTATCTCTTTCTATCTCTCGTCACCGATCAGATTTTATGTCCAACTCCTATACCATTCAAGTGGCCCGCCTTTGGGACCGACTTCCTCTCAAGATTAAGAAAGCCCCAAACAAGTGCGCTTTCAAAAAATCTTTGCGCGAACTCTTTGTTAGCAGAACTGCAAACTCTTAGCTTCTCTGATTAGCTTGTTTCGTTTGAATTTATTTATATATAGGTTTATATTATATGAATATGTATGTATCTCAGTATTTATCTTCCTAAATTATGTGTGTAAATTAGTTGCACCGCCCACAATTTCTCTGCTTTGCCTCAAGGTTGACTGGTAGAGAATGCCCTATGGCATTAAGTCCGCCTTTTGTACAATAAGTTTTTCTTTTGTGCAATAAAGATTAAATAAATAATTAAATAAATTATATAACAATTATTCTTATATAGCGCACTTTTACATCTTGGCCCTATTAACTTTGTAGGATCTCTAGATCTTAACTTCGGATTCGCTACAAGTGTTCTAAATAGACTAGGATCTGATTTGACAAAAACAACAATTTCCAAAATGTACATGTTAGTTAGGGTTAACAATTTAAGTTTTTTAAATAGAGGTCTACATGATTCAAGAGGTCCTACTCCGCAGATAGCTCTAATGCACTTCTTCTGGCTAATAAATACCTTCCCTATATCAGTTGAATTTCCCCAAACAATTAAACCGAATCTGAGCATCGAAGCCACATATCAATGGTTAGCTATAAGAGCGGTTTTTTCATCAGACAGGCGTTTCAGCCTCTTCAATGCGTATCAAAATCGTTCTAATCTAAAAAATCGCACATAGACAACTTATGTAAATAAGTTGTCTATGTGCGATTTCCAATTACAATGTCGATCTACAATTCATCCAAGAAACTTTGTTTCACTACTTTCTTCCAATATCTGTCCTCTAATAATAATTTCCATCTTGGGCGTGTTAACTCTAGTATTACAAAATTGTATTATTTTGTGTTACTTATATGAATGGAATTATATACACAGAAGTAGTATCTGCATGCTTTCTGGCCAGTTTGTATTGAGTTTTACAATAAGTATGGTCAAGTATAAGTATGTATCCAGTTACATTTGTTTTTTCTTTATTGCGGGTAATTCGTGTCGAATAGTACTCGTATATCTCCGTTTTAAGCCACATCTTCATTATACACGCGAATTTATAAAAATAAAAAATAAATCACAATTTTTTTTTACTGAACGTTATACCGACGTATTTGACACCCGGTTTAGGTCAGTGGGACTAACGTTGCCTGCGAAGCCGAAGGTCCTAGGTTATGGGCTCGTAGCACAAGCCTTATTGAGTTTACCATGGGACCCGTTCGATTTGTGTAAAAATGTTCCTGTAATATTTATTTATTTACATTTTTATGGTTGATCGCGTTGTAAAGGTTTTACTCAAATTGTAAGTAAGGCTACTGGATTTTATAATTCTACTATGCGATACTCGTAGATTAATAGAAACGGCATATTAAAGTACCACGATATAATATATGCCGACCGAGTTATACGCCTTCATAATACTTATTTCGCTTCTCATGCTTCAAAGTGCCTCATTATAGCTTTGCGTAACAGGGCTAGAGTGATTGTTTTAGCCCCTAGGATTTAAAAGCGACGCGCGGAGAACACGCCCGGCCGCCGCGACAGGGCCCCAGGACCAAAGGGTCCTAAGCCTAAGTATCAGTATAACAACACTTCGGTGATGAACGTGCGCTATACGTATGATTATAAATATTCGAAATTAAAAGCTGAGTTAATAACGCGAGGCAACAAGCAATTTTGATACTCAGACAATTATATTTATCACTTCGTGTCAAAGTTGCTTGTATTACCCTCTTGTCATAAAATAATAGGATACCAGATATCTCGAGAAAAATCAGCAAGATTTTGACCACACATTCCTGAGGCCATTTGGAGTAAAAAACGCTTATATGAACCCAAGTCAAATTCAAAAAAAATTGTGAATCTTGTTTTGCTGATTTTGTACATAAAACTTGAATAATTTTCGCTTCTGTACGAAAATTATCCCTTGTCATAAAATGGTAATAATATTTTCTTCTGTTTCCGCGATTCTGTTCCCTTCTGGCACATGTGTAACTGTCTTTACAGCTTAGGCCCATCTGGCATGTATGTACACCTTTATTTGTGTTTTTTCAAAAAATGGGTAGTTTGCACAAATTGTAACAGTCCTCCCGTGACCATGGAAAACTGGAAAGCTTCCGAACCGTCGGGAACTAAAATGAGATAATATACGCGATATAATCCGTTAAATTGTTTTATTTCAATAAAATGGTCATGTTTATTTTTCCAAAAAAGGATGATTTTAGTCAGTGGTAGACGTCACTTTGATGTTTGTGATGTCGTGGCAACGTCGCAATCAAAAGATCTTAATGCACTTTAGTAATCACAATAAATAGTTTACATGAAAATTGATGATATCTTCAAAACTAAGCTAAATTTGTCTGGGGTTCACTTAACATTTTTTGGCTCTAATGACCTCAGGTATGCAGTGGTAAAATTATTCGGATTACACGAGCAAGTTATATTATCTCCATTCCTAGCAATGACTGAATAACTGTTATATGATGAAATTGATATTATTATATTGAGTACCTTTACTAGTTATGATAAACAGGTCAAGAGTACATTGTCTGGATAATACGACACTTTATTCACGACGCTATCAATATGTAGGTACGAATATGTACTTACTAAAGATACTGTCTAACTGTATTATAGAAATCATCCAACGGCTGTTATTTATGTAACCGGAATTCGGGATTCCAACATTTTCAAACGCTATAACTGACCTCCATAGTAGAGTTTAAACTTTTTTAAGGTTCCGTACCTCAAAAGGAACAAATGGAACCCATATAGGATCCCTCCTGTGTCCGTTTATCTATCATGGCAAATTTACTGCGAAATTACTAGACCGATTGAGTTGAAATTAGGTACATACATGTAAGTTACTGATCCAAAGACGGACGTGTAACGTTAATAAATGAATTATACCTACAGGCCAGTTTTGGAAGTTAAATAAAAATGAAAACTATTATGTGTGATATATCAAATGAAAGACCTCGTTGTTAGAATCTCTTATATTATAGTTCAATGACATATAATATAAGCAAGAGAGTATAGAGTGATGTTCCAATCCAAAAAGTATGCCTTAAGAGTGTGATTCGTGGAGTTCTTATTCAGAAATTATAGAACACGAGTAGAAAAAAGTTCTAATAAAATTATATACCAGTCATTGAGTTTCATTTATGAAATTAGTACTTAGCATACATAAGTTCTTGATTAGGATACCTCCAGCGCCGAACTCGCCTTCATTATCGCTCTAGTTGGGCCTCCAGTCTATTAGGGTTCGTCTTAAAAGACCTCGTGCAACATTGTCAGGAGGGCCAATTAAAATGTTTGTAGGTCTTCTACGGTTACGATTTTCATCTGGGTTGTATTACACGCCTCTCAGATTATCAGACTATCAGAGGAATAAAACGGAACATGAAATTTCCTAAGCAGAGTGTACTCGTACGAGTAGGTTACTTGTTCTGCTGCCTGTCGCGTCAGTATTGCTTAATGATCATGCTAATGATATTTATCCCAGTTGTTATCAAAAAGTTGTTCAAATTAGCGATTAAAATTTACAAGTAGGTAGGTACCTACAGACAACGTTGCCATTTAGGCGAACAAGGGTGTTTGTTATTACCGCAATTAATGTAAAGTTAATTAGTGAATGGCAATAATTTACCCCCGAGCCCAATTTACGGCACCATTACCCGATGTTAAATATCCTCCGACGTTTCTAATAGAGTTAAAGTCTTGCATTGTAAATGAGAACAAATGGCAAATAAGTATTGTTCAATTTTTTTGGCTCAGTGATATCCAGATAGTCCGTTAAAATAGTTTTTTTGAAAATGTCCTCAATGTACATTTAATTTTTACAACTTTATAATAGTATAGATTATGTAGCTACTTAGCTCTAACTCCAACTACCATCGTCATTCATTACGATATCATATTTTACGTATAATTTATAGCAAAAAACTTTTTCAATTCGCTCGGCGTTTCACTCCATTACCCATTACCCGATGTTAAATATCCTCCGACGTTTCTAATAGAGTTAAAGTCTTGCATTGTAAATGAGAACAAATGGCAAATAAGTATTGTTCAATTTTTTTGGCTCAGTGATATCCAGATAGTCCGTTAAAATAGTTTTTTTGAAAATGTCCTCAATGTACATTTAATTTTTACAACTTTATAATAGTATAGATTATGTAGCTACTTAGCTCTAACTCCAACTACCATCGTCATTCATTACGATATCATATTTTACGTATAATTTATAGCAAAAAACTTTTTCAATTCGCTCGGCGTTTCACTTAACATGATTAATAGCTAAACGGGACATTAAACAATAACTATTAATCAAACTTGTGTTCGTAATCGTCTTTAATTTCATGTTTATTTCTCTGAAAATAAAATCCCCTTTAGTCTTACTAGATCTCTCAAAATGAATAAATTGAAACTTTTTAATTTGACTGAATGAAATGAATGACTATTGTAAAAAAAAACAACAGCAGAGTGCGAACTAGCTTTCGTTCGGCAGTTCCATATCACCATGCAAAACGCCAAGATCAACGCTTTTTTTTTTGTATTTGAATTTTTTTTTGCGTTACGTAACATTTTAAACATCATTTTACTTGAAGGTGTCCCCATAACTTCGTCCGCGGAGGAGAAGAAAATCATAACCCCATTTTTTCTTCAGCGTAGTCGAGTATAAAGTATACAGTAACCATCTGTGGATACCCACTATACCCAGCCATCGGTGTACCAAAAATAATTCAAATTCATTTAGCCGATTGGGCGTGATGAAGCCACAACGACACATACAAACAAAATAAATCCAAAAAAATATTTTTCGACTCACTGATTAATCTTTTTTACAATTTTTTATAAAATAGTCGTATTGGATCATTTTAATAGATCCAGTAAATTGACCCTAATACTAAGTAAATATTCAATTTGATACGACAGATTTTTGTAAATCCGTCACGTCTCCATACTGAACGGTGTGAAGAAAATTTGATAGAACGTGCCTAGAATCGAAATGGTCTACGTAGGTAATAATGTATGTGAAATGCACACGTGCTTACTTCTCAGGGACTTTGATTTCAACTCTGATCATCTACAGCCGGGCTAGCGCAATTTTTCGTGACTTCACTTGTCGCGCGACATACCATCACCCTTTCCCGCACTGTATCGAAAGGCAAGAGACAAACAATTTATGTCCCGCAATAGTGTCGCATATCACAGTTGTAGTGATGCAAGATTAGGCTCTGTACGTATGTGACTTTTACTCCATAGACAATTCAACCAATTTATATTAGTAAGAGTAGCAGGACATTGTGTACAATTGTACATGCAGGGCATAAAAGTGCTACGCTGGGCGGGTGGCGTGACTCGTTTGGATCGACTTTGGAATGAACACGTCAGAGGATCCTTCAAAGTAACACCAATAACTGATGAAATCAAGGAGGCCAGACTTAGATGGTACGGACATGTTATGAGGCGAGACGATGACTACTCCTTGAAAAAGGTGCTCAATATCGAATCCAGGCAGAGAACAAGGGGCAGACCTCCAGCCTCTTGGTGGTCCACTATGGAAAAAGACTTGAAATCCCAAAATATCCCACCGATGACAACCCAGGACAGACTATCCTGGCGCCGTCGCACAATGAGACTCGACCCCATATAAAGTTAGGAAAGGGGCAGGGAGAAGAAGCGTTACAGGAGACTCTACGATGAATACAACATTAGCAGTTTCACATTCACGAACGTTGCCTTTTTAGTGCCACATTGGTAGCGAAACTTGATCGCTCTTTCTCTCTTGCATGTTTATGCGTGGCTTTCGTTAAGATTAAAATATAGCTATATTTGTATCAACTATGACCTCTGCTACGTCATTACGTTCATCATCCCCTCCGTTCGTCCACTGCTGGGCATAGCCCTCTCCTATGCCTTACCACTGAATTCGACCTTGAGCCTTCTAGCTCCGCGGGCAGACATATGGCATCGTATGGCGTTGCTTCACCTAGCTGTAAGGCGCCCTTCACTACGTTTGCCAAAAGGCGGTCCTCTCTCTAGAACACGTTTGCCCCAACGGTTGTGGATTATGCTACAGATGTGACTAGGCCACTGCCACTTCAGTCTGCTAATCTTTGAAAAGTTTGCATCTCGACAACTTTGGTTCTCTTTCGAATCATTTCATTTTGGATAATATGGTACCTACATATAAGTCAATAGGGTGCAAGCGATAAAAAATGCATGTGTAGTCAAAGGTTTAAGGAATGATAACATCGTTGCTCGAAGCTGACGCACGTGACGTCACGTTTTTTTTAGACATACCTACCAGACCGAATGTTAACGCTGTGTATATGCAACATCAACGACGCGTCTTATGCATGACGTTTTCTTTTTACATTTAGCGGTGTAAGCGCACCGTCAGTTTTGGTGCACTGGTTTGAAAAGCATGCATAAAAATAGTCAACGTATTATGGCCACACAATCGATAGCTTATCCGCTAGGGACTTAGACTACTTAACCACAGAAGTATGCATTCCCCTTTGCCAAAGTACCTGTGACATCGCGAGTCGGTTTATATACTACAATAAATTGACGGTAGGTGTTTTTTCTTTGCTTGTTGATGCCTTTTAGGGTTCCATACCACAAAAGGAAAAACCGAACCCTTATAGGATCACTTTACTGTCCGTCTCTCCGTTTGTCTGTCTGTCTGTCAATACCCTTTTTATCAGGAATGCGTGAAGGTATCAAGTTGAAAGTAACATCAAATACTTTTATCTGCAGTCCGTTGAAACTGCAAAATAATCAAGCTTCTAAGTCTACGCAATAAAGATCCAGTCATTACAAAATGTTTTTCGATACAAGTTGTCCTAGAAACTGGAAATTTGGTATAAAAGTAGCTCTTATAGCACAAACAACGAAAACAATAAAAAAAAAAATTTTTGTCTGTCTTTGTCACTAACCAATATAAAATGACCCCACACTGTGTAAATTTTGCTTAGGATTAGGGCTCCGCTAACACTGGACGTTCATAGATACGACAGTTTTTAGTGTATATTTTGTACGGAGCGAATCCAATTCGCACTTGGTTGGGTTTTAATAATATGTGCGTTTAAAGAAATGCACATGTTTGCAATGGATGAAAAATGCATGAAATATTTGTTTGGTAATGACACGGCTTATCATCTTCAGTGGTTAAATACTCCAAGACTCAGTAATACTGATGTGCAAATTGCGGAAGCTTTCCAAAATGCTTAAGAAAAGTCTTAAGTCTTGTGTTAACTTACATGTTTATAAGACCTTTTTTAAGCGTTTTTTAGTATATATAAAAGGTCTTAAGTCTAGTGTTAACTAACCTGTTTAAATACCTTTTTTAAGCATTTTGGAATGTTTCCGCAATTTGCACATCAGTACTCGGGAGCAATCTAACTTCCAATACTTAATATGAAAGCGACCCTGTCCATATTGTAGATTATTTATGTCCACAAGACACTGGAGGTGATTAATCGTATAATTTTCGGGTTTATTGCGAAGCAGAATGCAATAAATCTTCATATTTATGTAAAGGTGCAATAATATTGCGTTCAAAAGGTTGGGAGTGGTGTCAGATTTATTTTATTACCACGAAATGACTGTATTTTACTTCCTCGTACCAACTTTCATAATTAGGAGGGTTTCCATATCAGAGAGTTTCGTACTAAAATTTATCTCATTTAATTTTAACTCAGCTCGTAACAAATTGGAATATTACATTTATGATTCCGAGACTATTGTGGTTTTACTAGAAAGAGACATTGTACGGGCAGGTAACGAATACGAAACGAAATATAAAGCGGGTCAAAGTTTAGGAGGTGGGGGTGCAGCGAAAAACGGTCGCACGGCGTGACGTCACGGGGAACTTTAAATCTTCGTCATTTCTTGTTTAATTGACAAAAGAAAAAATATGTGTCCAATATTTTCTGATAATCTTATTGACGGACGTTACTTATTATTTAAGTTATTTCTGTTGGTTCTGATCCCATGTAGAATTCTTTATAACGAAATAATGCATTTCTATGGCTTCTTTGATTGACTCAAATATAATAATTGACGGACTAATTATATTTTTTTTAGGACACAAGCCTATTAAACAAAAATATTTCAAAAATATGTCATCATCATCAGTGCTCGAACAGGTCATAGTAAGATAACAACAACTCGGAAATAGAACAAGATATAATAGATTCTTACAATGTATAGTCTGTACAGTGTTATTTAACTATAATTGTATTTCAATATTAAACATTATGCACAAAATATCTCACAGATATTTTCATCTTAAAACGGCTCAGAATTCGTACCTATTGATCTAATTTGTAACCGTGTTTAATATCACCATACTTAAATAACATAAAACGAAAAATATAGTTTTACTAACTTTGGTTGTCATAAAACTACTGCAGGCATGTTACTCTGACAAAGCTATGACAGAAATGCAATTAAAATAGGTCACAATTTGCGATTATAAGAGTATCCTCTTAAGATAACAATAATCATACACTCAATTGCATTTTGTGCTATAGTATCCGTATTTTTCTTTGCGATAACCAATTTGAGCTCTGATCATCATCGTCATATTTCTTGAAGCTTTTCCGCTGCTGGGCAAAGGTGTTCCCCAAAGAACTCTTTATCGACCGGTCGTGCGCTACCCTCATCCAACGGTTTCCAACGATCTCGATCAGATCATTAGTTCACTCGTTGGAAACTCATACCGCGTCTCCCGGTATGTGATCACCAATCAAGAAACTTTCTTCCTCAATGCGAAAATACAAAAGGATTCGTATATAGATTGCATACAGAAAAACTTCATTCATATTAGTTACTACTAATTAATATTCAACACAAGACTGCACCCAAAAATTCGTTCGCGCGGGTTAATAAATGTCTTTTTCTTGTGTTTTGCTTAACCGTAGTCCAAAAAGTACCTTTTTACAATTCTAACCATCTGTAGCTGCCCAGCTGTTCCATGTTCCTACAATAGTTATAATAATATGCCTGTATATATAAAATCTAATATAAAAAAATATTAGTCCTTTAAATAGTTTCACTTATTTGTAATAAAATATCTTAAATGTCCAGACACTTAATTTTTACCACTTTATTCAAGTATAGATGATAATTATTTACTCTTCCACGCATGACTATTTATTTGATACATAAACAAGCAAACACAGTGTTATACTCTCTAATCTTTATCAACATTATCTACTAGTTGACCCCTGAATACTCGTAAGTTCAACGTACGCCACCGATAACAGAAGACGATTTACTTAATATCTAGTGCACGACTAACTTTTCTCAGTTGTTGACCAAAATGTACTTAAAATCAGTGATCGCGTTCGTTATTCTAAGTTCAATGAATATAGAAGCTGTTACAATTATAAAAAGATACGATGATAGTGAATGTGACTTAGATGAGCAAGTGGTAGACAATATTGCGTCGTATAAAAATGTTACGCAGATAATTATGGACGAGATAAGAAATAAGGGTCTGGGAAAAAGGACGTTTGAGCAGTAAGTGAATGGGTCATTAATTATTGGAACGTTACAACCGCCTCACTTTCGTGGAGACATTTTGATTGAAGTATCTGTAGACTTTTTTGTAACTTCAAGCTTATAGATAGAGGCTCCGGAGTTGTCAGAGATAGCTTGAAATTCCATTCAAATTTTCAGGCATTTCGATAAAAATGTATCTACGAAGCACTCGAACTCGAATAATGACTCTCATATGACCTTCGTGACAATTTACCTGGTGACTTTCATGTTTCGTTCGAGCCTTTTATGGTTAATCGTAAATTAATTTCACACTACTCACTTACTAAGTATCAGTAACCCACACGCATGTCCTCGGGAGTGCCATAATTCATTATAGGTATTTTTTCTAAAACTTGTCTCGAGACATTTTGTGTCATGTAAGGCCCTGCTTAGAGAGCTTAAAAAAAACAAAACATCGAGCCTCTACATATTGCTTCAGTTTTTTTTTAACTTTTTCTTCGTTCAAAATGTAGCAAGTTACCAATTTGTTTCAGTTGAATACAATTAAAAAATAATTTATTTTAAGGAAGACAATCAAACTAAACTTCTATCGGTACTATACACGACATTTACCTTTGTAACTTTTTTATTTACATCATAAAATAATAACGACACTGCCAAATTTAGATGTCTATGAATCCCGATCGTTCTAGTAACGGAACGTAGTAGAACGTAAGTAAAAAATCAAATGGCACTCAACTTGAACCTTACAATCTACAGTTAAAATATAATACACTATCTTTCCAGATTTTCTGCATTTTTGGATAAGTTTGGTGCGCGACCCTCCGGAACCGACACATTAGAAAGAGCCATAGATCATATGATAAATTTGACTAGAGCACACGGATTAACAGACGTTACAACTGAAGAAGTGGACGTAAGTGCTAAGATTACACGATAAGATTAGATGATTTTCGCCATTGACGTTATCTTATATTATTCTTAGCTAACTACCTATATCAATTTCTTGATATCAAATTACAGGTACCGCACTGGGTTCGTGGACATGAATCTGTGTCAATGATTCTTCCTCGTTCAAAGAACATTGCAGTGATTGGCCTCGGTTCGAGTGTCAGCACTCCAGAGAATGGAATAACAGCAGAAGCAATTGTAATTCAAAGCTTTGAAGAGCTCAATGCAAAAAACGACGCCGATATTAAAGGTAAAATCGTAGTTTATGATGTACCGTATGTAAACTATGGAGACACAGTCCGATACAGATCCCAGGGCGCTTCAAAAGCTGCTAAAAGAGGTGCTGTCGCGTCATTGGTACGATCGATCACTCCATTTTCTATGTATTCTCTTCATACTGGTGCACAACACTACGATGATAACATAACGAGGATACCAGCAGCAGCGATCACTCATGAAGATGCTGATCTTATGCACAGACTGCAAAACCAAGGAGAAAAGATCGTTTTAAGGATTAAAATGTTCAGTACTTTTGAAATGAAAATGTCACGAAACACCATCATAGATGTAAAAGGTGACGATGATCCAGATAAATTGGTTATTGTATCAGGGCATATTGACAGTTGGGACGTTGGACAAGGAGCCATGGACGACGGTGGTGGAATGATAATCAGTTGGCTAGCTCCTGTAGCTTTACATCACTTAAATTTGAGACCAAGAAGAACACTTCGAGCTATTTTATGGACAGCCGAAGAACCTGGATTATTAGGAGCTCAAGCATATTTAAAACGGCACTTAAACGAGCTAAATAATATTAATTTCGTTATGGAATCAGACGAAGGAACATTTAAGCCGCGAGGTTTGTCAGTAGCTGGCTCAACAGAAGCTCGCTGCCTTATAGCAGAAGTTTTAAAACTTTTCTCACCAATAGACAATCTGAAGAAAGATGATTATCCAGGTTCAGATATTGTTTTGATTGTGGGTAAAGGAGTGCCTGGGGCTTCTCTGATGAATGACAATGAACGATATTTCTGGTTTCATCACACTGAAAGCGACACTCTCAATGTCCTCAATATGACTGATGTAATTGATTGTGCGGCATTTTGGACCGCCTTGTCATACGTTATTGCGGATATGAAAGAAGACATCCCTCGTAAAAGCATACCTTTAGAATAGATTTTTGCATTTAGTTTTATATTGTCAGTTATTGTAGTGTCATTAAATTATTCTGCATTAAGTTGCTTATCTAGGGACAATGTGGTGAATAAATACAAGTTATTAGGAAAAAAATCGTGTTTCAGTTAGACAATGACTTAACCAAGAAAGAACAATGCGGCAAAGAGTGTCATCATCATCAACACCATCAATATTACTTTAAACCAAATTAAAAATGTATACTTCCTCTTCTTGCATTTGAGTTACTTCAATAATGACCACGTGCTTTTTAGCCTTCTGGATCTGTTTTCAAACGGAACTGTCAACCTAAAAAGAACAAACACTGAGTGAATGGCCACGTCCACATACAAGCACAGCCAATTGAGCACCGGGGGGCCCAGGAGGTTAGAATTAGAACGGAAAATAGATAACTGGTCTTACAGTTACTTTAAAATCATCTGGGTAGAGTTACCAAGTCACCATTTGTTTAATTTTAATATTACCTCCAAGATGAACATAAGATGTACAAGACGCATAGACGTTCCACGTTCAACCAATAATAATGTATTGAAATACAGACCCATCCGATTTTTTAACATGCAGCTATTGCAGCTATCTTATTTCAGGGGCACTCACGGATACACTATGACTCAGTAGGATCTTTTGTGTAATTACCCCTTCTTGCTACTCCAATGGTTTGTTCTACCATCTCCATAAACCGTATAATAGATACCAATGGTAGCGTCTAGAATTCCTTTGGCCTTGGGTACCCAACACCCAATTCCTTCATTCTCTGTCAGGCGAGCGCGTGGCAATCACATAGTATGTGTGCCATTGTTTCAGCCTCCTCATTCCCCACTGCACATTCTACAACCGTGTTGTCAGAAAGTCCTAATTTAGCTAGGAGTCCTATTTGGCTATTGCAGCTAAGTTAATTAAGTGAGTGCTTTTCACTAAACGATCTCATAAAATATATATTTCTTACATTATACGGCTTTATAGATCTGTGCAGGGGCTGAAAATGATATAACACGCAATTAATAACGCCCACCTGGCGTACTGCAATCAACTCTGTTTACAGCCTCAAGCTATAGTAAAAAATTATAAGTACGTCCCATATATGTTTGTGTACCTATCTGTTTGTTAGTTTGTCCTGTTTGTGTGTCGTCTTTAATTTTCATTGAGATATAAGTTTCTGTCCTAAATTGCATTTTTGTAAAAAGCTTTTATTTTTTACATACTTTTGGTTTATTTTTGCAATATTTTTGGTCGTATCTTAGCATCTACTAATGGGGCGTAGCTAACTGAACAGTGACTAGCGGCACCTAGTCAACGGCTCCATGATTTATTTCGATTGGCCATTTCTCCCTTATGGCCAACTACCCTGGAATTACCCGATTTGTACGCCGAAAAAGCGAAGGATTAGAAAAATAAATGATGGTCGTATCTATTGCGCAATAAAGATAAATCACCCGTCAACTTTATATAAATCATCATCAATTTAAATACAACTTACCTACTTTTTACATTCACTGTGTTACAACCTTCTGCCTACAACATGTGTCGTCGATGGCATACAATTATCAAAAGATTTCATCTCGCACAACTAGTCACATATAAAGTCATCCTTAACTTAGACTGTCAACGTTGAAATTCTAACGACATTATGATCCTACAAAACAAGACCTGTCTCAATAATGGTCGTGTTGAATTTGCCGGCGTAACAAACATGGATCATAATTATTCAAATATCTCACAAGGGTGGTATCAATTATAGAACAATGTAAACAAGAGCGAGCCTTAAGAACCGTATCACGTCTCCCGGTGCCTTGCAAATTGTGATGTTTATGTTTACACAAGTACCTGATATTCTATTGTTTAAATTTACCGTCAATTGTTTGCTTCAATGATCTCATGTGAAAGGATAATCTTAATACCCGAAGTTTAATATTCTTATCCAGTACTGTTTTTCTTGTATATCAGGTTTCGGTATTTCAATTAATAACAATCCTTGACTTTTAGATTGGTATGTCATAGAATTCATTAAACTTAAACTTAAATGTCGATTAAAAAGTATAATTTTGTTAGTAGTACAAATTTTTCAACTTTAAAATTTAATGTAGGAATCTATATGTCTATTATGTAACTGATGTAGTCTATTGACTGTGGTGATCATATGTATATCAAGACTGATAAATAAAAAAAAGAAAAGCGGCAATCCAAAATGGCTTGCCTATGAGTCGTTTTCCTTTTTTACCGAGATCGACAATGGCTCCATACTAAAAATGAGTGACAGGGGTGAATGACGCCTATGTCACGCAAATTTTGAGTAAACGAATAAAAATATAAATGCAAAGTAAAGTCACCATAAGCTTCTCATATTCAATATTATAACGATAGTTTGTGCATTTGAAAATGTTATTCATTACGTTTAGCTTCATTTGACAAAAAGCTGATGTTTGAAATTTATCAATTGGAATAAGTATTCTATTGTAACGTTATCGGCATTATATTTTCTTCTGTTTCCGCGATTATTACTCATTGAAATAAAACAATATATATACCTACCTATATATACCTATAGTGAGTCAAATCGATGGTCCTACCTATCGATGAGCTCGGCACTTAGCAGGTGTGCTTTTTTTACTGCGAGGGAAGACGGAAGCATACACAAGGGACTCATACCATTTTGTCAGTGAGATTAAGGATTTGAGACTAACTGATGATGAAGTTATGGTCAGTTTTGATGTCCAGTCTCTCTTCACATGCCTACCAGTTCAAGAATGTATCGAAATTGTGAAAAGAAGATTGGGTGAACAACAGATGGCAATAGAATATGCTGAGTTATTACAACACTGCCTTACATCTGGCTATATGCTATGGAAGGGTGAATTCTACGGGCAAGTTGATGGTGTGGCAATGGGGTCTCCGGTGTCTCCTGTCGTCGCCGATATTTTCATGGAAGACTTCGAGGGGAGAGCGCTTTTATTGGCACCTGTAAAGCCGAGGATCTTTAAAAGATACGTAGATGATACCTTTACTATTTTACCTAGATCTAGTGTTTCAGCTTTCTTAGACCATCTGAACTCCATGCATAGTAAAATTAAATTCACTATCGAGTTGGAAAATCAAAATTCACTTGCATTCTTAGATGTGCTAGTAATTAGAGGTCCTAAAAATGACATAGGTCATACTGTATATAAGAAACCTTTGCATACAGATAGGTATTTGAATGACAAATCTCACCACCATCCCTGTCAACTTGCTACAGTGGGTAAATCTTTGTTTCAGAGAGCCAAGGGTATCTGCGACAATCAACATCTGACTGCTGAGTTACAGAATGTCAAACGTGCGCTTCGAGCCAACGAGCTCCAGATACCACGTTCCAAGCAGAATCCCAGTATGAAGAAACCAACAGTCGAGCATAAACCTGCCGTATTACCATATGTGAAAGGGGTGACAGACAAGATCGGAAACATCTTGAAGCGTGCTTCTGTAAAAACATATTCAAAGCCGTTGAAGAAGGTGTCTCAATACCTTAGACCCGTGAAGAGTAGCACCCCTTGGCAGAGTGCAGGCATTTATAAGCTGGACTGCGAGTGTGGTCTTTCATACATTGGTCAAACGAAACGCAGTGTATCAACCCGGGTGAAGAAGCACATAGCAGATGTCAAGCACCGTCGGTGTAATAAGTCTGCAGTCTGTGAACATGTCATTGACAAACCAAACCACTCAATTAAGTTTGATAAACATTCTATCCTTGCCAAAGAAAAAAGATATTTTCCCAGGATGCTACGCGAGGCTATTGAGATTAAAAAGCATCCTAATTTCAATAGAGAAGATGGATTGTCACTACCACCAGCTTGGGATCCTGTAATCTCACACAGGACTGCAAAACCTTAATTTCCGAACGGTGTAAAATATCTTATCTGTTTAATAGTAGTTTAATAGTCTCTGTTTTTTAAATATTATAATTAGTAATGAGGTAGCCTGAGAGTTTTTCTTTGCAGCGTTTCTTTTCTCCTCAGTACGCCTCATTTGTGAAATGCTGCTTGGTAAATTATTAAGCCCTTCTGGCACATGTGTAACTGTCTTTACAGCTTAGGCCCATCTGGCATGTATGTACACCTTTATTTGTGTTTTTTTTTAAATGGGTAGTTTGCACAAATTGTAACTTGGACAGAGGAAAATACATCTTTTCTCAGTCCTCCCGTGACCATGGAAAGCTGGAAAACTTCCGAAACGTCGAGAACTAAAATGAGATAATATACGCGATATAATCCGTTAAATTGTGTTATCGGCATTGTTATGATAATTTATGCAAGTTATTAAGGAGTTTATCCATAATTGAATTCAATTTGGTATAGTGTAAAAGATGCGAAGATGAATAACAAATCCAAAAAAGTACAACTTTTTTTTAAATATTGAAAAACAATGGTATTCTGAAATAAAATTTATGTTCCTAGAATGTTCTGAGAACATTTTAGAGAATGTTCCCACGTTTCGGGAATGTTCTGCAACTTGCACATTTCTAGCTCGGACGTGGTCGCACCACTTTGTCCAAAGCAAGTCTATGTACATGAGATTATAGCTTTTGTTTTTGTATTTACTTATTGTGTTTTTACTACAGATAATGAATAACATACAGGAAAATAGCATTTGTATAACACAAACCAGCGAGTATTGAAGTTCGGATTGCTTATTGACGAAGGGTCTCCAAACGGCGGTATTTCTGCCGCGGCACTCCGAGGCACGCCGAGCCTTGGCATAATATTGAACATGCTGGATGCGGACGCACGGCTATGTCCAAGGCGAGTCTATTAAGTGCACATGAAAGACAAGCACTATTTATTTGTATAACACAAAACCAGCGAGTATTGAAGTTCGGATTACTTATTCACGAAGGATCTCCAAACGGCGGTATTTCAGCCGCGGCACGCCGAGGCTTGGCATAATATTGGACACGCCGGACGCGAACGCCCCGTTATGCCCGAGGCGAGCCTATTAACTGCACATGAAGGACAAACACTATATGTTTCTATAATACAAAACCAGCGATTATTGAAGTTCGGATTGCTTATTCACGAAGAGTTCCAAGCGGCGGTATTTCAGCCGCGGCACGCCGAGACACGCCAAGCTTTGGCATAATATTGGACATGCCCGGACGTGGACGTTCCGCTATGTCCGAGACGGGCGTAACTATTATTTAATGCATGGTGTGGGTTCCATTTTGTAGAAGTGTGTAGTCCCTAAGTTTGTTAAATAGCTTTGTTCATATACAGCTGGAAAGGTGAGTAACACAACTTGTACCGCACTTGCACCGCTTACAAAGTTAATGGTTTTCTGCCTTTTTGTATGATATGTTTTTTTTTGGGATATTGAACTGATATCTAACTTTTCCATGCTCTCTCAGTTGCTACTGGCTGATTAACGGCGTATTGTGTCCATTAAATTGTTGAATTAGACCGGCGTACGAGTATTAAGCCGTTACAATTATAACCAAGCGGTTTAAGGAGCATGGTGAAATTGCATTTAAAATCTAACACTAAATCAGGCATGAAGTTGAATTTACTGCCGTAATTTGTACCTACGTCTTTTTTATAGGCATTTCTCTGTCTCGATGGATGACAGCAGCAAAACGCGTAAATCTGCTGCGGAAAATTTCTTTTCAATCCTAAAATTCTCGAACTTCGTTGCACGGCCAACGAAATTTCTTTAAAGCAAATTTCGTTTGTTTACCGTAGCGTGCCTGGCGCCGAAAAGATGACATGAGCCTTTGACAAGCTCTATTGTAAGCTGAGTCCGGAAGAAAAGCATTTGCTAAAAGCTTTATGTCTTTGTCATAAAATCTATTATGGTTTCATTGAAGGGCTTTCGTTTCATGGTTCAGGGTAAGTACTAACGTGACCACGAACAAAAGGGTGTTCTGACGTCCATATTGTTATAGCATTCACCTATCGAGCGACCCAGTGTCTTGAAACGTTTTTAGTTACGTAAAAATAAAGGTAATTTGTATCACAAATCATACATGTTTTTTTATATATGATACTGTTGATTGACAATCACGATTTGTAGAGGCTTTGCTTTAGACAAGATGTTTTTAAAGGGTCCTTACGATTTTTTTTATTTATAATTAAATAAAAGATCCCAGCTAGTAGCTTTGTCTGCAACAGAGGAGAAAGTGATAACCCTTTTTTTATTTCGACAAGGACGACTAATAAGTCTGCTAAATGCCCATACATTATTTTTTTTCAATTACGTTTAGTTTATCTTATTACTGCGGGATCTCATAGCCTTATATTTTTACCATTTACTTCATTCATAGCAAATTGACCATATACCTACTTTGATAGTGTTGCTATTCGTGCATTGCAGGCACTTTCAGATACTTTTATACAATGTTAAAAAAAAATAAAAGTATTGTCTAGCCCAGACTCATGAAAATAGAACGTTAACATTTTCTACAGAAGTTTCCTTTTTTGTTCAATATCTATAAGAGCAAAAATTTGATCAAAAACTTTTTGAAGTCCGCTTTTACGGTCAACATTTTTTTATTGATTGGTACCAAACTACTTGTCAATCTTCGAACAAAAATGCCACTGAATTCAAAAGTAAAGTAAGTGCGAGCATTCCTCTCGTAATTTATGAAGGTTTACCTTCCGAATAACTGGCTAGCTATAAATCAGTCAGCACGGGCCTAATGGAGATTTATTATCAATAATAACTCTTAACCTAAGAAAATATCACTTTACATAGTTGTGAGAGATAAATTGTTTCCGATGAATTATGGTATATAATATTAGTATGAATTTCGAACCTTGTATTGTCAACATAAACATAACCTAATAATATTTATTACATTATAAACTTGTAAAAATTAAATGTCTGTAAAAATACGTGATACAGGCTGTTTTAAGGTCATTGAATCGATTTTTTTTTTTTTTTTTGTATGTTTGTATGTGTCACTATGGCTTCATCACACCAAAACGATTAAATGGATTCAAACTACTTTTGGTACACGGATAACTGGGTATCCACATATGGTTATAGGATACTTTAAAGTCCACTTCGGTGAAAAATAAAAGAGGGTTATATTTTTTTTTCTCCTCCGCTGACGAAGTTATTACATAGATACATCAAACAAAATATAAAATCTACAATTGTAACTTACTTGACCTGTAATATATACCTATCACCAATAAAAAAGTTAGAGTGTCGGTACGCAAAGATTTACTCATAAAAAAAATAAATAATGACTCGAACGATTGACAGATAAAATTTAAAGTAAGCGGTAAATGGACTACAAAAAAGGAGTTCAGTCAGGCACAAACACTGCACTCCATTTTTATTAATATCTAGGCAATGTTTTAAAATCTGTACCTATGATTTCCGCAATAATTGTAAACTGTTTTTTATTAAAAATATGTGTTTATATTTATAATATCGATCTAACAGTCATAATCATAATCATAACGGGTATTGAATTGTGTAACACTTTGATATTTTACACGGTTATCCCAGCATGCACGTTATTCTAGCGAAACGAGACTTAATCGAGAATAACATAGTATTGCAATTGTTATACGAGTATTAAATGATAAATTTATTGTAAAATAAGAATTTTAATTACTTATTTAGAATTGAAATGTTAATCGTTTTTAAATATATCTAGTTATTTTAGAAAAAAAATGATGTATGATTTTTCAGTCAATTAACGCGTTTAGGTCACGAAACATGCTGAGTGGCCTGATTAAGTTAAGAGACGTAAAAAGCTAATTATATAACTATTATTTACAATATTTTTTCTACGAGTAACCCAGAAACTACAATAAATGAAACGCATCTAAAAACAATTGCAAAAATACTGCGTTCTTTTTTTTAAATTCATTACAAGTACTTCTGCGCAGAGTTGTGTAATATTTCATTATTGTTCATTGGCTTATATTAATATAAACCATAGAGTATAGAGTGATGTTCCAATCTAAAAAGTATGCCTTTTTAGTGTCTTTCACGGTGTACTTATAAACAGATTATATACAGTTCATGAGTAGAAAAAATACTTTTTCTACGAGTAACCCATAAACTGCAATATATAAAACAGAGCTAAAAAATATTGCAAAAACAATGCGTTCTTTTTTTAAAATTTATTATAGTTTTGCGCTGAGTTGTATAATATTTCATTATAGTTCAGTGACATATAATATAAACCATACGGTATAAATAAAGTGATGTTCCAATCTAAAAAAGTATGCCTTTAGTACTCGCGGTGTTCTTATCCACAGATTATAAGTTCACGACTAGAAAAATAATCTATTTAATAATTCATTTTCCTTAGTCGATTTTCCACTTGTCAATATTTTACTATGCTCCTATAAAAAAAAACACAGAGCATAATCATAGACGGTCGGTGAATATCATCACCTTATCATTACGTTAAACGACTAAATCCACTGTATCTTTTAATATTGAACCCTAAATAGCTTCCAGTAAATAAGATTGTCGCGTAAAAACTACTCGTATTCTGACATAGAGTGGCCTCAAGGCTAACCGCCACATTTAGACACCCACGAGCCACGAGTATTTGATGCAAAATTGTTTAGTATCTACTCCGGTTCAGTATGATAACGTTAAACAAATATTTTTTATTCTAGAAATATTGTAGTGTTCTGTTTACCTCGATAGTGAAGTGTTGTGATGTAGTCAGAATGCAAACGATAAAAGTACGCGCCGTGTTTAACGCTGCAGTTAACAAAAGTTTTATAAGGTAATTACCAGTTTATGAATTTTTTTAGCTTAACACAAATGAACAAAAATATTTTAGAAGTTATTGAAGTGGCAAAAGTAATTATAACGATAGGTATTACACAATGAGTGATAAGTGATAATCTAGCTGTTTTGTAACATTTGTTTGTATGCTATACTTTGTTTATATTTAAAGAAATCTTTAATTAGATAATTCACAATATTATTTTTGTGACATATTTTTGTACTTTAGCTACTATTACTATTTTAATTTTTAATTTCGTGCTTGATTTTGAGCACTTGAACAGATTAGCAAGGGAAATACATATTTTTTGATTTTATTACTCATGTAAACATTCATTAAAGTTTACTAAGTACGTGTATTTTATAGTACTAATGAGTTAATGTTTTTTTTATTTTGGATAATTAGCCTCATAGTGTGTTATGCAAATTAAAACACTGTGTTAACAGGTTTTAGACACGCAAACATTACGTTCGTTTACACTTTGTGTAGTAATAATTTAGTGAAACTATTGTGTGTGAGTACTCTCGTAACCCTTCTTTGCGATGTATGGGATAATTCTGCCTTTTGCATTTAGAGTTTTTTTTTTCTTTTGCTATTTACTCAGCAATCTCGTTTAATACTTTTTAATGTTTTTTTCAGAACTGCCGCCGTAAATAGTTCAATAAGCACAGATAATGTGGAAACGACACAGAAACTCAAATCTTTTAAAGATATCCCTGGACCATCGACCCTGCCTTATATAGGACCGCTCCTTCATTTTTTGCCTGGAGGTACCTAAGATTTCCTTTTAGTACTTACAATATTATACACATACAGTACACTACTAAATTAAAGCCGAAAGGAATAGCTAGTCATATCATAGCTGCCAGCCATCTAAAGGAATAGCTAGTCATAAATATCATAGCTGCCAGATATCTGCCAGAATCATGTTTATTCTTTATAATACCAGTTGAATGGTTTTATCACACTAGGTAAGGCCTGTTACGTTGAATTCATGTACAGAAGCGTTTTGCAAAAAAATCCAAAAATGCTAAATGATACTTCTTAAAATACTTAGCTATACTCACTATTTTAAGACGTGGATATGTTTGTATATGTGTGTATGTATAGCATGTATGTGTATGTATGTGCAGAATACATTAGTAGAAGTGTGAGAGGTAAACAGTAGCCCTACGAGTGATTGCATTACTGGGATCAAACGACAACAAAACTTGCCGTTCACTACGTTTACCTAACTAAGTATTTCCTCAGACGTGACGTAGTCCCATTACAACAATATTTTCTGGATATAAGCTTTGGCTTAATTAACCCGCAATACCTTAGATCACAAAATCATTCATATTCATATTTTTTATTGCGTACCGTGGTAATTATAAGGTGTTATAAAATATACAAAAGTATCACATGGACCCTGTACGGGTATTGCAAAATCTTAAAAACTATATTCTTACTTAATATTTATAATCTTAGATATTATATTTCTGTTACAAATTAACGCAACAGTATTTAAAAAATATTTTCAAAGTTACACAACAATTTTGAGTTTAAGAGCATCTTTAACAGTTGACCTCAAAAAGTTCTTGTACAGTGTATAAACATTTTTGTGCTAGGAATGACTTTAACTTTTTTGCATATGTTTTGTCGTTTTCTTCTTTTTTAATATAATCTGGGATTTTATTATAATATTTAACTGCTGCATAATGGGGGCTTTTCCGAAAATTTTGTATGTTTGCTGCAGGTAATATAAGTTTATATTGGAATTGGAACCTTTTATTTTGCTGTTTTTGCATGTCTATATTTTTACGCACAAACATACATAATTTGTATATATATATGCATGATAGCGTAAGCAGCTTTCTCTGTTTGGTATACCCACTAATATATGCATTCACTTTTTTTGTATTACGAATAGTTCGTGTACATTAGTACTGTTGCCCCACATTGTAATGTCATATGTCAACCACGAATGCGCATAAGCATAGTAGACTGAAAGTGCTATGGAAAAGTTCGTAGTTTTACGCAATGTAAATAGTGCATACTGAAATCTAGAGATTTTGGTTTTAATATTTGAAATATGGTTTTTGCAGTTCATGTGTGTGTCGAGTGTAATACTGAGAAGTGTGAAACATCCTGCTTCTTACATTTTCTTGTCCTTAATTGTTAATTCTAAATGTAGTGATGGTTTTTGATAGGGGTAAAACTGAATTAGTTTTGTTTTGTCAGTCTTTATTAGGAGGTTGTGGCCGGGTCGGTCATCCAATGTTTTATTTGGTTCAGTGTCTGAGCTAAATTAGTATTAAAGTTATCGTTCTTATTCAATTCAAAGATAACTGAGACATCATCTGCAAACAAGGTACATCTTTCTTGTATTTCTTGCGGAAGGTCATTTATATACAGTAAAAACAATAGTCATCCGAGAACACTACCCTGTGGAATTAAACCTCTTACTTCCTCAGTATCAGAACGAACCATTTCTAGCTCATTTGTGAACGGATTTAGGTATTCGACCTGAACGAGTTGCGTACGTCGATCGAGGTAAGACCCAAACCAGTCATGAGCCACGCCTCTGATACCCGATCCATAAATTTATTAAGCAATATTTTGTGAAAAACTTTATCATATGCTTTGGAGAGGTCTAGGAGTAAACCTACTGCGTTGCGCTTATTATTCATAGCTGTCAGGATTTGCTGTGTAAAACTACTTACGGCGAGAGCAGTAAACCTATTCTTCCTAAAACCATATTGACTTTTATCAAGGACGTTGTTTTTTTCCAGGAATTTATAAACCCGGTTATACATACATTTTTCAAAAACTTTAATATGCTGGGTAAAACTGCTATAGGTCAATAGTTATTACAATCAAGAGTGTTTCCTTTTTTATGCATAGGTTTTATAATTGCATCCTTGAGTTGCTGAGGGAAGGTACCTTCATCAAATGATTGATTTATCAGCATGCATAATGGAGGTGTTAGTTCACTAGCACAAAACCTTAGCAATGTTGGTGGAATATCGTCTATTCCGGCGCTATATGTGTTTTTGACTCCTCGTATAATCTTAAATACCTCAATTTCTGTAACTGGGTGTAAAAACAGAGAGCTAGCAAGTGGGTCTCGTACTGGACGACCACAGGGGACAGTAGGGTTGTCATCCTCTTGTTTTGATACTTGTTGACCATCGTAAACTGAAGTGAAAAAGTTGTATTTGCAATAAGCTTAGGGTCTTCTGTGATATAGTTTTGAGGTATGATGTTAAATTGTAGGTTTTTTCTTACTTTATTTTTATTTTTTAAATTGTTAAAATTTTCCACATAGTACCGGTTTTGTTTCTAGATTCTCTTATTTCTTTTATATAGTTTAATTTCTTTGCATGGATTTCAGTTTTCTTTAAAATCTTTGTGTATTTTTTTTTTTGTGTTTTTTAAGGACGCAATCACTTTTTAATCCATCAACATGTATTTTTAAGAGTCTTTTATGCTTACAGGATATTTTAAGACCTTTCTAAGCCATGTATTTTTACGTTTTGATTTTATGGTTAGCCGTTTTACGGGAATTCTTTTGATTACGATCCTTTTTAGCACCGCAGAAAAGGTATTTTAATTATCATTTAAAGCGTTATGGGTGAGGGCTAGATTTCAGTTTATATTAGTTAAGTCATTTTTAAATTCTGTATGATTTTGTGAGCTGTATATTCTTTTATAAATCCGAAGAGGTTTATTACTTGTATTTTTGTTGTTTATATTTGGCTCAGATAACCTGTGTTCCTCAATTATAGTGGTGAGTGATTTATTATTAGTAAAAACAAGATCACTGCAGCTAGAAAAGTTCAACAACGTGTAGGCTTCTTGACTATTTCGACTAAGTTAAGGGTTAACATTAGGTCAGAAAAACGTTGAGTGGAATCTGATTTTATCATCATATTAATGTTAAAGTCACTCCCTATCACGATATTTTTACTCTGTTCTTTATGTTTAATTTTATCTAATATTTTGTTTATACACTTATAAAATATCTCAACATTTCTATCCGGTCTATAAATGCAGATTAGTATAGTATTTAGGTTGGGAAGTTCAATATAGCAACATTCTGAGACATATTCTGTAGATATTTCACTAATATCACTCTTTATAAAGTACACTAAGTAAAATACAGGTACCCCCACCAATATGTTCACTTCTACTGAAACTAGTAACAATTTCAAATCCTGGTATACAAACTAAATCAATCTGTGATGACGTCATCCAAGTTTCAGTAATACAAACTGCGTCAAATGCATGATCGCCTAGAAAACTCTCTAAAATATGTAGTTTATTATTTAAGCTTTGCATATTTTGGAATAAAACTGTAAAGTAGGTAGATTGATCATTGTTATTGTCGACGAAAAGTATGCTGACTGTGTTCGTCCGCCTGTTGGGAGCTTTCGGAGGAGCTCGGTGGCTCGGTGCCCCTACTTATTGGTTTTTTAGATTTTATACTTGTCGTGAAGTAGTCAATGATTTTTCGTTGTTAGTATTTCCTCTCTCTTTCAAAAGATGCTGGTCCCAAAACTAGTAATTGGGTGGTTATAAATTCCATTTTATTATACACGTGTGGAAAGAGAAATACTGAAAATCATAATCGCAAAGGCAGTATCAACATAAGGTCTTAGAGTACAACATAAGGTATTCTATAATCTATTCTATGTGCAATGTCAGAATTCTCTGACGATCTAAGACTTTTACTCTGAACATACGAAATTACGAAATTCTTTGTAAGAAATGCATGATCGCCTAGAAAACTCTCTAAAATATGTAGTTTATTATTTAAGCTTTGCATATTTTGGAATAAAACTGTAAAGTAGGTAGATTGATCATTGTTATTGTCGACGAAAAGTATGCTGACTGTGTTCGTCCGCCTGTTGGGAGCTTTCGGAGGAGCTCGGTGGCTCGGTGCCCCTACTTATTGGTTTTTTAGATTTTATACTTGTCGTGAAGTAGTCAATGATTTTTCGTTGTTAGTATTTCCTCTCTCTTTCAAAAGATGCTGGTCCCAAAACTAGTAATTGGGTGGTTATAAATTCCATTTTATTATACACGTGTGGAAAGAGAAATACTGAAAATCATAATCGCAAAGGCAGTATCAACATAAGGTCTTAGAGTACAACATAAGGTATTCTATAATCTATTCTATGTGCAATGTCAGAATTCTCTGACGATCTAAGACTTTTACTCTGAACATACGAAATTACGAAATTCTTTGTAAGAAGTACGTTAATCAGTTCAAACTTAGCTAGCTTACGTAGCTTATTTTTTACTTTAACGACCGGTTTGATAATCGTGATAATGTTTTCACCAGGTAAACTGGCTGAATACAAAGGAGTCAAATTATACGAAAGAATATATCAACTGTATGGACGTGATGGAATCGTACGAGTTGGTGGTACAACTGGTGCACCAGATATGGTGTTCTTATTTGATCCAGATGCAGTGGAACATGTAGGTTTTTTATCTGTATACATATAAATATTGTGTGTGAAAATATAATTTACAATGGACGTTTCAAAATAAAATTTCTCATTGATCCTTTTATTAATAAGTGGGTCTATTTTGACTTTCGACATTTGACACAGACACTTTGATAGATTAAACTTATTAAAAACCTAAAAATAACACTTTTGAAGCACTTATCAAAGCCATACTCAAATCTTTAACCATATGGAGCTGAAAAGTTGCACAGAAATGTCTATTTTGCTGTAGACCAAGAATAGGGTCGGATTATACCTAAGTTACCTGTGGATAACCCCGAGTCCATAAAGTTAATGTTTTTAAAATTTATCAAGTATATACTAAAGGGTATCGCAGCCTCAATAGCAGCAGCGACAGCTTCTTATGCAATGAACTTGTAGAATTTAAGCAAATTTTAGTTTACCTAAGTACTTTTCAATTTATAGGTACTCCGATCAGAGAACACTAGGCCGGTTCGACCGGGGTTTGCATCGCTAGAATACTACCGCCACCGACATAATAAGGTTTATGATCCAAAACGTCAGACGGGACTTCTAACTGAGTAAGTACACAAATAGTTGTTAATATTCGCTGGCCAACTTTTAAGTGATAAGTCGCATCGCATGTCATCTGTGGCACAATAATTTTGTTTACCTGATTGCAACGCCCGCCAAAAACTTTCTGTAGAGTATTAAATCCTAGCACGAATGTGAGAATAAAATATTGTTCCAAAATTGCTACACAAATGTTTTTTTTTTTTTTATAAACACCCTATTTATAGTTCAATAGTTCCAAAACCGGACAGGGGTATACTCGTACACGGCATTGTCAATTGTCATTTTAGTACGCGATATCAAAAATGGCGCATAACAGTTTTCATTATATCCACGATAATATAAACTTAATAATACCTTAAAATATATGTTTGCAAAGAATAAGTAAGGTATAGTCAGTGTCATTAGATGTGATGTGAAAATAGGTAGCTCTAAATAGGGTTCTATATATTGGATAAAATATAATGCCATGGGTACAACTTTTGTTTCGCATAACAATCTTAGGCAGAATCATCATCAATTACGAAAATATTAAGCTAGGTTAAATAACAGTATTTGTACGGAACAAAAGTAGTATGGCATTATATTTTATCCAATATACAGAACCCTATTTAGAGCTGTATCTTATATACAGAGCCCTTTTCAAAACGTACTTGTGTCTGTATCTTATATACAATTTTTTTTTCAGCCATGGCGAAAACTGGAAAGATTTTCGATCAAAAGTAAACCACATATTGCTGCAACCAAAGACTATCAAACTATACAACGATGTGCTGGAAGAAGTATCCAATGATATGATTGAAAGGTAAAATAACCACAAGTTCTTGATAATCAGGTTTATTGCTATTTTTTGTAAGAAAATTAATAAGTAGTCGAACAAAGTAATAAGCATAAATAGACAAAGATGTATAGCAAAGGAAAAAAACGATGTGATCCACTAAAATATATGTAGTGTGATCATCAGTGATCGTAAATTTAGTAGCATTTTTGCTACACTGATCATGGTACATGATCATGGTCATGGTAGAGTGCCATAGGTATGGCAAATTTCAACCGAAATTATGTATTAGGGTTACTGTTGACAATATAAACTATATTTAATCGATTAAATTGGTACATTCCGCATTCTAGTTAAACCGCATATTGAATACCTAATAGAGCTTTGGGGTGCTGCTGCTAAAACTAATTTAAATATTATACAAAGAGCGCAAAATAAGTTAGTTAAGGTGTTGTTCCACTACGACTTTTTGACACCTACTGTAAAAATATACAAAGAAACAAAAATAATTAACGTAACACAAACTTATATCTACAATAGTTGTCTACTAATTAGAAAAATACTTAATAAAGATATGCACTCCCAAATAACTTTCAGTAAAAAGCAACATATACAAAGACTCCGGCGAAGACATAGTGGATTACTGCTATACCGATCGAGGACTAACTACGGTAAAAAGACTATTATGCACAAAGGTGCAAAACTGTGTAATAAACTACCGAGAGACATAAAAGCAGCGAAGTCTACCTACATGTTCAAAAAATTACTCAAACATTACATTGTAAATAACACCGTTAGAATAATTATTTATTGAAACTCGTAAAATTAATTATTATTTTTAATAATAAATACATTATTATACACATATATATAAAACATGCGCTATAAACATGCAATATTTTTTTTTCTAAGTATGAAATTAAACACTAGGCAGTAGGCGTTATTATATATAAATATCTTATTTGAAGTAAAAAATTACAAGAATACAATAATAACTACCTGGTTTCTGATATATTGTTACAATACCAAAGAAATTATTGATTTACTATCTCTAAAATTAAATAAACATTATTCAATTTAATTAAATATACAAATTAAAATAATAAATTAAATTAAATACTAAATAATGCTTATGTTAAGTAATAATTACAAATATTTAAAAATATTATTTTTATTTATGTCGTAAATGAAATTTAAGATTATATACTCATATTAATATAATATGTCATAATTAAAATCTATTATAATGCAATAAACCGAATAATGCATCGATAAAAAAGTATCAGATTGAAATCCACTAACACAAACAAGATGTCACATCCAGGTGCGCTCGATCTGTGTTCCACTACGACTTTTTGACACCTACTGTAAAAATATACAAAGAAACTAAAATAATGAACGTAACACAAACTTATATCTACAATAGTTGTCTACTAATTAGAAAAATACTTAATAAAGATATGCACTCCCAAATAACTTTCAGTAAAAAGCAACATATACAAAGACTCCGGCGAAAACATAGTGGATTACTGCTATACCGATCGAGGACTAACTACGGTAAAAAGACTATTATGCACAAAGGTGCAAAACTGTGTAATAAACTACCGAGAGACATAAAAGCAGCGAAGTCTACCTACATGTTCAAAAAATTACTCAAACATTACATTGTAAATAACACCGTTGCCCTAGAATAATTATTTATTGAAACTCGTAAAATTAATTATTATTTTTAATAATAAATACATTATTATACACATATATAAAAAACATGCGCTATAAACATGCCATATTTTTTTTTCTAAGTATGAAATTAAACACTAGGCAGTAGGCGTTATTATATATAAATATCTTATTTGAAGTAAAAAAATACAAAAATACAATAATAACTACCTGGTTTCTGATATATTGTTACAATACCAAAGAAATTATTGATTTACTATCTCTAAAATTAAATAAACATTATTCAATTTAATTAAATATACAAATTAAAATAATAAATTAAATTAAATACTAAATAATGCTTATGTTAAGTAATAATTACAAATATTTAAAAATATTAATTTTATTTATGTCGTAAATAAAATTTAAGATTATATACTCATATTAATATAATATGTCATAATTAAAATCTATTATAATGCAATAAACCGAATAATGCATCGATAAAAAAGTATCAGATTGAAATCCACTAACACAAACAAGATGTCACATCCAGGTGCGCTCGATCTGTGTTCTATGAACTCACGGCAACAATGCATCGAAATCAAAAGTTAGCTACACTCGCTGTGCGCGTATTTACTTACGTACCGATCGAGCGGCGAACTTAAACTTAAATCTACCTCCAAAATGTAAATGTTTACTTTTATTGTTTTATTTAGTTGACAATTGTTTAGTCTTTAATTATTAATATGCATGCGACTATTTTTCGGTAACATTTCTCATGTTAAGTGAATATGATTCTTTATGACAAATAAATGTCTTAAACCATAAACCATATTCCACATCTATAGCGCTATGCGATGATAATGGCACCGAAAATGCTAACAAATTTACGATTACTGGTGATCATTGTACACAATTAGTATTCACATTTAAACCAGAGGCATTAGGTTATATCGATTATGTTAGAAAAATAAAATCAATATGTATTAGAGTTATAAATGGTTGAATACTTATGAGTTGATACCACCATCGCGTTTTTATCATTATGACTCCCGCAGAAACAACTTGCATTACACATATTAAACGCATTACATCCCAAAGACATGGCTGTTAGTTTCCCGCTAAAGTGCTTCTGTAGCGCTATCTACTCTAATAAAACCGAAAGCGTTCAGAACTCTACCATGTATTGGTAGTTCCTCTAGTGCTCGACAAAGAACATATAATAACTATTCCGATCAGGTGATAGTGATATACAGTACAGGTAAAACAAAGAACGACTAAATGAAATATAAGACTATCTAAATCAAATGTCATTTTCTTATTACAGGATGAGGTCTCTTCGAGATGAAAACAATATGATAACAAAGAAACTCGATGTCGAAATGAATTTATGGGCACTGGAATCGATCGGCGTGGTGGCTTTAGGGACCCGCCTGAACTGCTTTGACCCAAACCTACCTGAAGACTCACCAGCCAGGAAGCTAATTCAAAATGTTCATGACTTCTTCACTGTTACAGAAAAAGTAGACTTTGGTCCAAGCCCTTGGAGATTATTTGCGACACCCATGTTCAAAAAAGCAATGAATCTTTATGAAGATCAAGAAAAGTAAGGAACGGATGTATTATTTTAAGCAAAACTGTAAAGTCCCGTAACTTATATGTACTCAATGTTCCTCGTACTCAACGTTTTACGTTTTCAGTTTAGCAAAACACTTTATCGACCAAGCTTTAAGCAAGAAAGAAGAGGCTAGGAAGAAGTTATCTCAAACATCAGAATTAGAAAAAGCAGTGCTAGATAAATTGTTGGAAATAGATGTTCAGGTAGCGCTCATCATGGCATCGGACATGCTATTGGCAGGAGTAGACACGGTTCGTATTGATTCCGATAGTGCAGTTTACCGTACCTTATTGACTAATTAACATCACATATTTGGATAGATGGTAAAGATAGTATTAACTCTTCGCAAAGCTAAAGTATTCAGTAATGCCTTTTAGCTGTGAGATTCTCACACACACACTCTCGTCATTATAGACGTACAACTTGACTACTGACTGGCTTCAATCGGAAAATTGGGAATGGCCATCGACAACTATTCTAAATAGGATGTCCGTCGTATATGTAGACGTTTGAACGCATGGTCGTACTATTCTAGAGGTTCTCAGATTAGAGTAATATATTTGAAAGAAAAACCTTTCATTCATATCCCATTTTTATATCTACAAATTTTTTGAGTCAGTCAGAATATTTTAATTATTGAAATTTTTCAGTCTGCAAACACAGCGCTTGCTACATTATACCTTCTGGCAACCAATCCAGAAAAACAAAACAAGTTAAGAGAGGAGGTGTTATCCAAGCAATCTCGGAAGTCTTACCTAAAGGCTTGCCTTAAAGAGTCCATGAGAATGCTGCCTGTAGTGAATGGGAACGTGAGACTGTCGACTAGAGAATACAACCTGCTAGGATACAAAATACCGAAAGACGTAAGTATTAATTCATAGGAAGAATAAACACAATGAAAAATGATTGACCTTGACTAAACTTAGATCAGTGGCCCCAGGCTCTAATTTAGGTTCAAGTAGGTAGTAGTAAGTAAGGTTAAATCATCAGGACATGCAGGCGATATCAACTATCTATCAGATAAAATTATGTGACACAGTCTAATTGCCAGAATGTTGGGTGTGCCTAGTGGCTAGAAGATGTACATTACTTGACTTTTGCTGCTGTAATCAGCGTATGCAATGCTTGTTTTTGTGAAGAAGAATCTTTTGTTTCTTAAATATGTAGCCATGTTCCATATCACCTGTCTAGTTTTCTTGTCTAAGGCGTTACAGTGACAAGATTATGGTCACTCCAGGTATAAGAATAACTTGCCAAATATAGGCCGATATTTTTTTTTTACAATTCTTAGGCGATGATAATGCAGCATTTTAAGGCTACATTTTTTTTTTCAGATCATGGTAGTATTCACCCACCAGTACATGTCGAATATCGAGAAAAACTACCCAAAGCCAGACGAGTTTATTCCAGAACGATGGCTGAACGAGAAGGATGATCCACTTTACCACGGCAACACTCACCCTTTTGTTACCAGCCCATTTGGATATGGAGTCAGGATGTGTATAGGTAAATTAATCTATTAAAAATTTAATATTTATTTGAAAGTGCGTGCAACTTCGTTTGCGGAAGCGTAAACGGGCATAGCCCTCGTTTTTGCTTCAGCGGAATCGGGTAAGAAGTCATCATCATCGTCAGCCTAAAGATGTCCACTGCTGGACAAAGGCCTTTTCAAAGATCGCCACCATGTACGATCCTGCATCGCCCGCATTCAGCATTTGTCAGTGACCCTGTTTCTTCTATGGATGTCTTCATTTCTGATTCGATCTCACAAAGAGACTCCGAGCTTTAGCCCTCTCAGTTGCACCTTTAAGTGACTTGGAGCCTTCTTATAAGGCCCATCGAGCATAAGTGACCTCTTAAGAAATATTTGTCTTATTTTTAGATGCCCTAGTACTTAGTAGTAGTATTAATAATGGGCACAATGCCGGGATACCGATTACCTTTTTAAAACAATAAAAAAAGACTCAGATGAAACGAATTAAAAAGTTTTATACTGGAGGCTCGTGACATCGTAACTAAGTATAAACTGTACTAGGCGTGATGTCATTATTTTTTGATTGAAGATTTTGATGAAAGAAAAATGCGTCTCCAACATCTTGTACATGATATGACGGACTAAAAATTAAAATTTTGTCATTACCCTTATTCTTGTTATAGGCCGCCGCATTGCTGAGTTAGAGATGGAGATCTTCATATCCAAAGTAATAAAGAATTACCAGATAGACTGGACGGGAGAGCCGATACAAGTCAATGTGACTTCGCTTAATTATTTGTCAGGACCGTTTAATTTTATTTTTAAAGATTTATAGTATTAAACAATGTTCGGTAGGAGAAATAAATAATATGATTAAAATATTTTTTTTGTACAGTCACCATGAAATATATTTTTACATGTCAGGGTGGTCAAAAATATCTGAACATGCACTTTAACTCTAACATCTTGATTGGCTCACATATTTGTGAGCACCTTGTTTGCTGCGATATATCTGAAGCAGCTGAACAAAAAAAACCAGTATACCAGTTATTAAAATTGTTTTATTTGAATACCCCCCCAGGCGTTTACCTGATAATGGTACAAATAGGAAAGAACCGTAAATAAAGCATCTATTGTTCATAATCTATTTGTTCATGGAGATAGAGTCTGTAACGATTTTTAACAATATGAAAATTTTAGTGTTTTGCTGTTAACTACACGTGCCGTCAAATCATGATTGTGATATTGACGCTATCACGTCCTTGTGCAAGGATATCCAATCACAACGTTATAAATGACTGATATGATTATACACAAATAGAAATAACTTCTACTGATTAGAGAAAACAATGTTATTGTCTCAAGTTGTATTCGATTTGTTATATGATAATGTTCAAGATCATCAAAACAATAACAGAAAAGAACCGACTTACTTAGAAGGTATACCTACGTATTGGGTGAAACTGCATAATGCTTTTTTCCAACTAATGTAGGTACATACTTTATTTTATTGAAATAAACAAAGCATCAAACACATTATTCGAGAGTCGAGAATGCAGCAACAGATTAAATTAAAATCAAATAATTGATAATTATAAACTTATACAGAGCGTTGCACTCCGCGATAACGATGCACACGAACACATCATTATCGAGACCACTCTGAGAAGAGTGAGACGACTAGAAAGAAATAATGTAGGGGTACTTAATTTTAAATTCGGGAATTATTATTATTATTATATTTTTTTTATATTTGCAACATAGGAGTAATCGCCCATATTTACAATGCCAACGTTTGGGTGCCCTGTTACTTTGGTTCTTGAAGATTCCCATCCCATGTTATAGCTCTAGAAACACCTCACAACTTGCAAGTACGTGGTAAAAATGAGCGTGATACCCGTTTATTTTTGGGATGCTAAGCATCCAGATAGTGGGGATGTACTTTGTTTCATAGGAGGCGGAAGGTGTGACGGTGGCAACAACTCCAAACGTTCTTCAGAACATTGCCCATTGTACAAGTAGAACAAAGACATAGAGCCAACATTTCTCCAGAAGCTAAGTGGTTCCAGGCCGTCTGTCATTTCGGGATTGTCGACAATACAAACTGCCCGGCGTTGCATGTAGTCCGAGGGGAGAAGTCGATATTGGGATGCTCCGGCCCAGAGATGAGATCACTACTCCATATGGGGTCAAACCTGTCCTTTGTCAAGTAACAGCCGGTGAAACAGTGTGAAGTACTACCTCGCCCTGTTGAGCACGCCAAGCTTTTTAGAAGTTGCTTGAAGAAGAATTGCAGACCGTTTTATTTTTACGTTTATGGTAAAGAAACATCACATTCGAAATTACACCGTATTATAAACATCAGTCAAAATTACCTCAAAGCATCTTATATCATCTAATTTATAGTATTTATTTGGGGATATCATAGGTGTGCTTTATGATTTTCGAACGTATAACAACCTATTACAACCCAACAATTGAATAATACAATCGGTCCCTACAACTTTTAAACTAACTGTATTAAACAATATTGATCACCATTTTGTTCTGTCATCAAGCCACATTCCCGCATAAATAATCTTTATATATAAATATGTTTCACTGGCATTGGCACAAAATCGAATACGCTTCAAGGTTAATCAAAACAAACGAGTCTAACAACACACTCTGACTCTAACTTCGACATTAGTACTTCGTATCGTTGTCCCGTTCGTTCCCGTTTATAGAAAATTCGAGTAAGCGAGACGCAGCGAATCGCATATTGAATGACGTTTTTAATATGCCCCATTTGTTTACTGTTATGAAGCGCAGATAACGCAGTGTAAGGTATCCAATATAATCTGGTCGATCTTGTTATTGTGAATTTACTCTTAGAAGCGGTGTGTAGTGCGTTGCATGTAGAAAACTTATTTCGAAATGCAACTACAAAAGGTCCGTAACGGTTTTAGTTTTGCTGTGGTGAATATAAGGTAAATAAACATTACATTATAAACAACTTTAAGTTCGTATAAAATAAATTGAATCGGATTCCTGATAATTCTAAATACCCAAATATGTACAGTGTCAGTCTTTATAGAGTGCACATATTAAAATGGGGGAAATAAAAGGGCTGCTATAGTTGAATCATCGAGAGCGTGGAATTGCATATGTAGTAGTATTGTTTGTTTACAGGCGTTCTATATTTGAATTTTCTATTTTCTTGTACTATCAGCATACAAAGAGGTTATTATATATAAATATATATCGAAGAACTAAAAACAAAAATAATGTCGGTGTGAAATTGTCAATATTATTTACGTTGTGCGTATATTTTTACATCTGATTTGATTGTATTCTCAATTAATTATTGTGTCCGCCCGTACGACTACGAATAATTTCTATATTTTAAAAAAATATGGCTGTAAGTAATTTTGGTCCTATTGAGAGTCAAAGTAAGCAAATAATTTTCAACTGTTATAAATATTTTGAAAATGAACGGATGAAAAATTTAAACTTGCCTTACACCGCTGCCCAGTTAGTTGAAAAAGCTACAGGTGTTTGTCTCTCTACTGTTTATAACATTGTGACTGAGAGCAACAGCGAGAAATTCGCAACAACAAAGAAATGCACCTCCCCGAAGAATAAAAAGTTGCGTCCTTGTCTGTCATCAGCAGTAGACGATTTTGATCAGGAAGTCATCCGGAGAACTATATACAATTTTCATCTGTCCCATAAGCAATTTCCAACCTTAAAGGGACTCCACTCTGTGTTAAAATCCGATATAGATTACAAATTTGGCATTTCCACCTTACGAAAACAAATACAAAAATTAGGATTTAAATGGAAAAAGACCGAGGACAACCGAAAAATATTAATGGAAAAACACAACATACGACTGCTAAGAATAAATTACCTTATCAAAATTGCGGAATATCGATCTCAAGATAGACCACTAGTTTATACTGATGAAACCTACATCCACACTTCAAATGTGTCCGGAGAAGCTTGGACCGATGGAACAGAATTTGGTGTAAAAAAACAAATCATTACAGGCCAGCGGTTAATAATAGTGCACGCAGGAGGAAAAGATGGTTTTATTCCCAACGCTTTGTTAATGTTTAAGGCAAACCAAAAAACGGGAGATTACCATGACCAGATGAACTTTGTCAACTACGAAAAATGGTTAAAAGAAAAATTAATACCGAACCTCAAACCGAATAGCGTACTTATCGTGGATAATACGTCCTATCACAACAAACTTTTGAATCGTGCTCCAACGTCAAATTCTAATAAACAAGAAATGATGGATTGGTTGACAAAACACTACATTTCGTATAACCGGTTGATGTACAAAACCAGTTCGTATGAATTAATTAAACAAAATAAAGAGCGGTTTCGCGAGTACCACATAGATGCAATTTTAAAAGAACATGGCCACTCCGTATTACGATTGCCACCGTATCACCGGACATTCAATCCGATCGAAAATATTTGGTCCATGGTAAAAGGATATGTAGCAAAAAGAAACGTTTCATTAAACATGCAAGGCATTATAAGTTTAGCAACTGAACGAATGAATACCATCACTGCTGAGGACTGGGAAAATATTTGTCACTACGTCGAAAGTGAAGAAAATAAATATCGATGTCAGGAAGGAGAAATGGATCAAATAACAGACAATTTTATTATCAATACTTGTGACAGCTCAGATGAAGAACATGATAGCGAATAAAAGAAAAAAACAGAGGACTACTACTTATTCCACTTCTTGGGTATGTCATTTTATTAAGTTAAGAGAAAATTATTCTCCTTTTTTTGCAAACGGTACAACCACTACAAATGCAATTCCATCTTCTCGATAATTCAACTATACTTATGTATCCAGAATTGGCAAAACTAGCATTTTAAACGCAACTATGCATAGCAAAATATAGCTTTTTTGGGTTCCGCAGCCACAATGGAAAAACCAGAACTCTTATAGTTTCGTCATGTCCGTCCGTCCGTCCGTCCGTATGTCACAGGCATTTTTTTACTCAAAACACTACATACCTAATGCATATTGATGATAGTTGGAGTATAAGTGTTATATTATAAAAAAACAAAAGAACAAAAAATGAAAACCATTACAAGAAATAAACTAATTTAGTTCCTTCAGTTTACTTTGAATAAACCTTTTTTTGACTCTTTTTTTTATGTAAGACATTTGATTTCAATCTCCCCTGTTGGTAAGCGACGATGAAGCCGACGATGGAGCATGCTTACCTAGATAGTGTCTATTCACTCTCGTCTTGAAGAGATCCTAGTAATTTTGTTCCGGGAAAAGATATGCTGGAACAGAGTTCCACTCCTTAGCCGTCCTAACGAGGAATGTGGCAGCAAATCGCTTTGTTCGAGTCGTTTTCATATCAACAACAAAAGGGTGGAATCCAAATCCACGTCTAGTCCTGTAGTGACGAAATGGAGAAGGTGGAGTTAGTTCATGCAGTCCTGCACACTCCCCGAAATGTATCCTGTAAAATAACGCAAGGCAGGCGACCATCCTAAGGTGTTCGGAGCTTTGCAGCTTTGCCTCTACATGATCTGGGTCACCAATGAGCTTCTTAGCACGTCTGTCGACTGAATCCAGGGCGCCCCGCTAGTATTTGGCAGATCCATCCCAGAGATGGCAACAATACTCCATACACGACCGGAATTGTGCTCAATCTTTACAATAGTGATATACAATTGATGTTCTCTTGGAGTCCGAGCTTGAGTAGGCCATATAATATTTGAGGAGTTCCTTCGATTCCTCATGGATTTTGTCATCAGTTCTTCAGCAAAATAATATGAAACTAACGTAAAAAAAAAACAAATGGAGTACAGTCCTCAGTTTGGGAGAGTTGGGAGTCGGTAAAAAATTTACACGTTGACTTGAAAACCGCGTTTCTTTTCTATCGTTGGTTAAAAATTATATTTTTAAGTTTGCTGTCTATTTGGTATTTCAGACGTAGCAGCAGGAGGAGCAGTTCAGTAGTAGAGGAAAATGATAAACAAACACAGGATTTAAAACCATGGAAGGAAATCCCTGGTCCATCAAGTCTACCCTTTTTGGGATCAATCTTGAATTTTTTACCAGGAGGTATGTTTCTGTTTAGTAATATCATTTGAATTAAGATTTTTCAAATTTCTTATACAGAACAAATGACAGACGTGATTTACTACACGTTCTTTTCTACATTTGCTATATTGAACCCTATTGCCTCTAAAAATTATCTTTTTATGCAAATCAAATAGCAAAAATCGACAAATATTACTGAGATATTGTTTATTTTGGAGATGTCACACTGCCACGTCAAATCTAGCACGCAAAATTGAAATTGTGATCTAAAATAATTTATCCGTTTACGTCTTTATTAATTTTAACTGTTAACAAAGAATAAGATAAGGCAGAGTTTAGTAGCTATAGTAGAGGAAGTCTGCTTACTACAGTCAATTAGATTAATTCTTTGTGTGTGTAGGACTTTCGTATGAAAAATAAAAACAGCATAACATTGACAGCTAACTTTTTAATATTTCTTACTGATCTGTGTAGACCATAATAAACATCTATTTATACAAGGAAACTGACACATAATGTCAAATATCACTGGACTTCTTCGGCAGGTAAATTGGCAGGATACAAAGGTGTTCAATTATCTGAACGACTTTACAAACTGTACGGGCCTATAGTAAGGCTTGATGGGGCTTTGGGTGCTCCAAATACGGTTATGTTGTTTGATCCAGAATCTGTGGAACATGTAAGTCGATAGATAATTATTTGCTTTAGCTTTTAAGTGCAGATTTGATTTGAATAATGATTTGCCTTTTAATTTTTACTGACGAGCTCTAAACGAGCTATCCTGGTATCAATATATACTTACATATATCGTTGCCACATCTTAGAATTGATCACTTCATGATGATGTCATGAAATGGTTGCTATTTCATGATAAATTAAAAGCCAATGGCCCACCGACAAGTCAACGGAGCCCCGCTTCCCGGGATTCCTAGTACCGCTCTGACGGACAATGAATGAACCTAACTCGGTGAAGGGTGGTGTTTTTATTTTTACTTAAGGGTCTCCAGTGCACCGTCATGTCGACGGAACAGAGACGCAGAGGATGATATGTAGTGGCCACATTATGAAGTGATTCATTCGAATGACATGCTCACGATATTATACACACAATGACTGTAACCATAATTATGATAATGTACAGGTGTTTCGGTCCGAGGAGGTAATGCCGATACGGCCGGGAATAGAGTCACTGATGTACTATCGCCAACGACACAACAAGACTTATGACCCTACACGGCTAACGGGACTTGGATCCGAGTAAATATTGAATATATTTAAAAAACAATCAATTTAAGTGAAAGTATTAAAACTGAGGGGGTTTTGGGTGTTTTTTAGTTACATTTCGTCCCTCAGAGCAGAAATAGAAGCTTTGACGCTCACATCCCCCAGCATGGAAAAGGAACTATTACAAACTTATTTTATGCTTCTATTTTGTTTTATGGATGATTATGATTTGGACCATCAAAATGATGTTAAATTGCTATTCAAATAGCTGTAGGCGTTAATACTGTACGAGCATTATGCTTTTTGATGTTATATTAATCCATACTATCCATACTCAATATTATAAATGCGAAAGTGCGTCTGTCTGTCCGTCTGTCTGTTACCTCTTCACGCCTTAACCGCTGAACCGATTTGGATGAAATTTGGTATGGAGATAGTTTGAGTCCCGGGGAAGGACATAGGCTACTTTTTATCCCGGAAAAATAAACTTATCCGCGATAAACTAATTTAAGGCGGACGAAGTCGCGGGCAGAAGCTAGTAATATTATAAATGCGAAACTGTGTCTGTCTGTCTGTCTGTCTGTCTGTTACCTCTTCACGCTTAAACCGCTGAACCGATTTGGATGAAATTTGATATGGAGATAGTTTGAGTCCCGTGGAAGGACATAGGCTACTTTTTATCCCAAAACAAAACCCTTATCCGCGATAAACGAATTTAAGGCGGACGAAGTCGCGGGCAGAAGCTAGTTGATTAATATATGCTTTAAGTCTCAGGAGTTATAGGAGTTATGAACATTTTACTAGTAGTTATTTAAATTGTAGTTTTATCTTAATAACGTTATTCTTTACGAAAGTAGGTACATATTTTTAAATTATATCAAGTGAAGGTACACTAAACATATAATGTGCGCGGTAATATTATATTGTTATTCTCGTACTACTTACCCGATTTTATCTAAAATGAAATGTTATCTGAAAAGTATTATTATATTAACACCGCAAGGGTGTAGAAGCTACAAGGTTTGAAGGAAAAAAAATGATAGCAGAACTATGTAGTTACTCTTACATACTTTTCTGGTGCTTAACAATATTTTTTAAATATTACCTGGACATTTACAGTGGATTTCGTTACCTATTAAGTAATCAGCATATAAATAAGGGAATCCCGTTTTGTAAATAGATAGGATTTATTGTTTAATTTTTATGTTTAATGATATCACGGCTGTTTCAGTCAAGGCGAAAACTGGAGAGAGTTTCGATCGAAAGTGAACCCTATAATGATGCAGCCAAAAACTATTAAACTATACACCGATGTGCTGGAAGATGTAGCAAATGACATGATTAAAAGGTAATATACAGGAGCGGTCAAATTCCACGTGGAAAGCTATAAATTTACCGATGTCCAAGATATGTTGACGATACATCTGTCTATTGCTATATTTCACTAGTTCTGTTTGGAGTTGCCGTTCTGATTTATTACAGAAAGTAGAAATTACACTGACAAATGACATGTCATTTAGTGCAACTCGAATGGCAACAATCGATATGTCCGTTATATGGCGGTGATATGTGTCTGTGTCTATGTTTACGATCGATATATTTCTCAATGGGAGAATATTTCGTCGAATTCGGCCTTAGTGGCCTTATTAACAAATAGATTCACAAATAGATACAGCAGGCTCTTTTTCCAAAAGTATCAGACTTTAGAATCTATTCCCAATTGTTCATTTTATTATGTTTCTATTACAGGTTGAGATCGGTTCGTGATGAAAAAGATACCATATCGAAAAAATTCAACGTGGAAATGAATTTATGGGCACTGGAGTCGATCAGTGTTGTGGCACTAGGGACTCGACTGAACTGCTTTGACCCGAATTTACCTGCAGACTCTCCAGTCAGAAGACTAATACGAAACGTCAACGACATCTTTGAAATAGCTATGAAACTGGACTTTGCTCCAAGTGCATGGAGGTTTTTCGCAACACCATTGTTTAAAAAAGCAATGAAAACTTATGAAGAGCATGAAAGGTGAGAAATATGCCGAATAGATAAGATATAGCTGCAGGAGTTTTACGGGTACCTAGCGGGTACATGATGTTGTGCCTGGCATGCGTCTTCCGCCTCCTTGTCCCTATGTCTTTGACCTCTCTATCTTTTACCACGGGCGGCGTTTAAAGTAAACGGTTTGCCTGTCAAATGTGATTAACAAATAATTAGTTTCCGTTAATTTTTTTATTTTTGTGACAAGCTTTTATTGCCAACTGTAACTTTTCTTTGAACATCCATCAACTGCTCACCGAGATGATTCTAAAGAGCCCAATCCTAGAAGGATCGAATTATCTTATGGCCACCTTCCTGCTCCATCATCGGATCAGCTTGATGGTATCATATTATTGCATTGTCATCAAATTTAAGCACAATTGGAAACCGGGAAGTAGGTCAAATTTAACTTGCAAGATTCCACCCGAACGTACAAACGTACATACATACATACCTTAGTTACATTGCAAGTTAAACAAAATGTAAGAAATGAAAAATATTATAATTACTTATTTTTAATGTTTTTAGTTTAACAAAATATTTCATTGACCGAGCAATAAAAAGATTAGAAGAATCTAAAAAATGTTCAGAGGAAACTCCTAACTCTGAGAAACCAGTATTAGAAAAATTGCTGGATATCGATGTCCGGATAGCACATATTATGGCGTCAGACATGCTACTAGCAGGAGTAGATACGGTATTTATTTATTCAGTAATCACATAATAGTTATTTATTTAAAGATTACTTGCTGTTAATGCACATACTCATCGTATCATTATCAAAGCACGTTACATTAGATAATATTTCATTTGTATATATATAGGCTTCCAACACAGCGATTGCTACCTTGTACCTTCTCGCTGTGAATCAAGAAAAACAAAGGAAACTTAGAGTAGAAATATTGTCTAAGCAAGCTCGCAAACCTTATCTGAAGGCATGCATCAAAGAGTCCATGAGAATGCTACCTGTAGTCAATGGGAATATGAGACTAGCGACAAAAGACTACAATCTGCTTGGATACAAAATACCAAAAAATGTAAGTTATCTTTGTTGTTAGTCAAATGAAATGAAAATGTGTTGGGCTTAGTAGGTAAAAGGCCAACAGTATTTTGGTTGATAGACTTGTCGATGTATATTAAAGGGAAAGATAGAAAAAGGAAAGGCGTAAGTTTTGGAACAATATCAGCTGGTAAGACCGTGATCAAGACCGATCAAAGAAGCCAGCCTCTTGTGATGGATGGTAAGATTAATTTTGAGTTATTCTGCCAAGAACCAACTCGGTCGTCGATTAGTTCATTATCATACCGGGTGATAGAAGCTCTACTGAATTGTTCGTGCAAATTACACGTTGTACGCTACCTTTATTCACGGCTGCCTGCAATCTTAGCTAGATCATCGGTACTATGTTGGGGGAGGCCACGTTATATGTCCTGGCGTTATATGTTCTTTTTTCAGGTCATGGTATTATTTTCCCACCAGTACATGTCCAACATGGAAGAAAACTATCCAAAACCAGACGAGTTTATTCCTGAAAGATGGCTGACCAGTAAAGACGATCCTCTGTATCACGGCAATACTCATCGGTTCGCAATGGCTCCTTTCGGTTTTGGCATTCGAATGTGCATAGGTAAGTGTTTAGTCAACACATGGATATGTTGAGTATTCTAAGAACCTTATTAGGGAGTCCCCTGTCTTTTGTTATAAGCTTTTTTTATCACAAAGCACCAAAACTCTAAATCTTTGTGTGGTCATAGTTTATGAAGGAAAATGGAGCAGTCAAAAAAGAGCGAGTGAGTCGCCTAGTGTGCTGTCTCAGGTATCGCTAGGCAAGCATAACATTGTAGATGCAGATTTGCGTAGGCTTTAAGCCGAAAACTGTCAGGACACTGAGCAAACTCGGGGCAAGTGGCGTCCATTCATTTCTTAGGCCAAGATTCTTTTGGGATTACTGAACCAACGCAGTTAATTCGAATGAATAAGCAGGTCTAAGAATACTCGTGACTCTGAGTAAAACTGTGCCAACAGATGGCGTCAATATCACCGGTCATTATCACGCATGTATCATAGCAACGACATCTATTGGTACTTTTTCCAACGGCACGCAGGGGTGTGCACAGGGTTTTTCGGCCAAGGTAGGCAGTTTTTCTGTGCATAGCCATGGGCTTTCAGGGCTTCAAGGTAGGCCGTGCCTTTGTGCCTATATGAGCTACACGCTACTGACGGCACGTATCCCGCTGTCCTTCATACTCTCTGATTTTAAGATAACAATTCTGTTCTAGGTCGCCGCATTGCCGAGTTGGAGATGGAGACGTTAATATCCAAAGTTGTAGAAAACTTCCAGATAGACTGGATGAGCGATGAACCCATTCAAATCACTCCCATCTTATTTAATTATGTAACGGCACCTTTTCATTTTCATTTTAAAGACTTGTAAAAAACCGACGCTAAATGTTCAGTTTTGAAACATGTTGTACCTTTTAGATTTTTATAGACATACAGGACATAATTCTTTAACGCAATTTAATGGGAACATACCATAAATATAGATGAATTAACATATTTTTAAGGTTCCGTAGCCAAAATGGCAAAAACGGAACCCTTATAAAGTTTCGTCATGGCCCTCCGTCCGTATGGCACAGGCATTATAGTCACAAAATACATGATCGATATTTTTTAACATTTGGAGTACTTAAGTAAGACTGTATCTATATGCCGCTTCTTAGTTTGAGAGTTAAATAATAAAAAAAAAAATCATACATGTAACCGTTCAAACACGTAAAACAGTTCTTTTAAAAAGACCTTGAGGTTTCTAAAAGTTTTTTTTTTATTTAGTGAAAGTAGCATACATTGTGTCCCCTCTATTATCTAAACAGTTGTCCTTAAGTTGTGAGAAAAATCATAAAAATAAAACTTAATGATTGCTTTCAATGAAAATTGTTTTCAACATGATCAGATATACGTATTTTGAGTTATTGCCAAAAAACTGCGCTTCTTAGCAAAAAGACGTAAATGCCGTGGAGATACGCTCTTTTGCCAATGCTCTTTTTAATATCGTATTTTTTCATCTGAAGTGCATTTTTTTGTATGAGCAGCTGCGGAACCCTACACTGAGCATGGTCCGACATGCTCTTGACCGGTTTTTTTGTATCATTTCACTATAGCAACAAACACGTAGGTAAAATAAACACCTCTAGTACCTTAACTCGTGCTGGTTTAAACTTGCTGGTTTTATTCAATTCATAACACTGTTTACACAAGTGTAATGAATTCATACTTAATTCATTTGTTCGTAATTTTTTTCCTTAAGTGGCTGATATAGTTTTTATTTAAATAGTGAATTTTGTACTGACCTAATATTAGGTTATTTGTATGCATTAGTCTAAGTTCACCTAAATCAAAATAAACAATCTGTATAATCATCATCATAAATTCTGTATATTTAAGAGTCAAACTTGTGTATATGGCAACTTCTTGGTCTTCCTATATGACATGACTTGAACAATGTTTTTTTAAAATTTTCTTCCTCCCCCTCCTAGCTTTATATAATAATACTAAATAAACTAATATTATATTTCCTTAATAAAGAAGAACAATACCTAACTTTGTGTACTTTGTTTCATTGTGAACTCAATTACTACAAAAATAAGGGAAACTGTTCGAGGCATATATTTATTTATTTATATATAATATATTGGTGTAAAGGGTAATGCTATACATAGCCACTTAAAGTAGGTTGGGTTGCGTAAGGTACAAGCACTGCAGACGTGGGTTGAACCGGTTCAACCCTGATTGTGGCGTGGGAGAGAGCAGAAAAATCGGAAATAGGGGGAAAGAGAAACTACGGGCTATTCGCCCCCGCCGGTGGGGTCGTCGCTAATCCGCATACAAAGAGTCGAAGTAGCCATCCATTGCTGTTGCTCGCTACTGTGATCTCGTTGTCCGGATTAGACTACATTCCTAAGTCGCCGTGTATACCGACCTCCTTGGAACGCTACGGGCCGGGGACCAAAAAAGTGGTATTATTATTTCATAACTTTTGTTTTAAAAAGGTTGTAACAAATTTCGGCGGAGTCTTAATTTTGCGCCCGTAGCCATATATTTACCAGTAGATATATGCGTTGCGTAGCTAATTGTTTCACCATTTATTACTGACGCCTGTGTAAATACGTGCAAGGTATGTTAATATCATCCATGAGACATAATAAGAACACCATCTGCTCAGTACTATAGTTTCAATTTGTGTGTTCGGTGTTGAACTTTGTTTTATTAAAGTTTTCTGTTAAACTTCTAGATTTTAAAGACCTGTGTAAAAATATTTGTGTACCAAAACTGCATTTACCTACTTACTCGTATCTGGGCCAGTAAAATAAGTGTATTATAGGTACACCTACATCAACATTTTTTGCAGAATTTAAATGTCTTGTTGATTTAATCTTTCTCAAAATGGCTTGTAGGTTCCAACGTAATTACAAAAAAATGTCATAAGGATGGAAATTTACTTTTCCAGGGCGTTACGTTCATAGCAATAATAAAACGTGACGATCCGGAATGTTAAATTTGTCTATTTAGATAAAAAACGTAAACAATTCTGTTCTGAGTCATAAATCTCAACATGTCAATATTCTGAGAAAAAAGTTAATGAACGCTTTTTTTAAAAACTTAGCTTTTCAATTATGAGCTACAAGATTATTTAAAAGAAAGTGTCCATAAATATACCCTGTAAAAAGTATATATTTATGGATACTTTCGATTATTCACTGTTTTATAACTAAGACTATTCTGTATACTTCATTCCTTAGACAAAGAGGTTATTATTATACAGTGAAGAATAAAAAAGTTCATAATGCACACTTTGAAGGTGCGCACCCTCTTTCGTTTCAACACGCTGAATAAACACATAAGGTACGTATTATAAATATTATAATGTATTTATTTATGTATATAATAAATAAATAAATAAATATTACGGGACAATTTTACACAAATCAAACTAGCCCCATGGTAAGCTCAATAAGGCTTGTGTTATGGGTACTAGCCGACGATATATTTAATAGATATATTACTTATATACATAGCAAACATCCAAGACTCAGGAACAAATATTTATGCTCATCACACAAATATTTGCCCTTACCGGGATTTGAACCCAGGACCTCAGCTTCGCAGGCAACGCTACTCCCACTGAGCCAAACCGGTCGTCATATAATATATACGGCTTATAATATAGTTACTTGCACCATAGCTAGCGAGAAGCGAGTAGCTATCATAATAGGGATGTTGACAACGTTTTCTATGGTTTGTTATAAATACTGGTGAAAAAACCACTTAAATATCATAAAAGCTCCTCGAAATACAAAAAAAGAGAACTTTACCTAAAAACGGTCCATACTAAAGCCTAGAAACAAATGATGTCACCGCGAGTGACGTTACCTTGTATGAGGAAATTAAGAACTATGTTGTGCAGCCATGTTAAAACTTGCGTCTATCGATACAGTTTCATAACAAAAGTTAAGATACATTTCATGGGTTATTAATCCATACTAATATCATATATGCGAAAGTGTGTCTGTCTGTCTCTAACCTCTTGACGCTTGAACCGATGAACCGATTTAACCTTTTGACCGCCAACGACGACTGTGGCCGACAACCAAAAGTCGTACCACTGACGCCACGTCGGCCACAGCCGTCAACAATTTCAGATCAAAAACTTTGAATTACAAGTATTTATCAATCCCTGTTGATTTTGGAGCTCCTCTTATTTTTTTACTCTGGGGTCAGTGGCACGGTAAATTGCTCCACCGCCAAGCGTTCAATAGGTTAAATGAAATTTTAAATGGAGATAGTTTGTGTCCCGCGGAAGGATATAGGCTACTTTTTATGCCGGAAAAATATGGACGAAGTTACGGGCAGAAGCTACTATATTCATACTTTAAAAATGGACTTTCCCACCCAACTTTAGAGGTTCATAAAACAAGCTACACATAAGGTACCTATCGAACTCAAAAAGTAAATGTAGGATTTCTTACATAAAAACTGCCAAATCGCATCTTTTTTTTACTTCAGGACAGTCAACATCGATATTATCAACTATTTTCTCATACAATAGACACCGGGTTCGATTCCTGGTGTAGTTAACGTGTGAACGCAAGATTATTTTTTTGCGCTTTCATCTTTGTATCTGAACCACAATAGAAATAAATGTGGTGTCAATTTACCCTCAATAAGTCACTTAGAAACACACTTTTTAATATATATATTTATAATAAATTGTGACCATGAAGCTGTTTACTAGCTGTCAAATTACCGGCAATGATAATAGAGTGTGGTAAATTTCAAACGGGCTAATATTTTAATGACAATTAATATAGGCTCCCACATAACGTATTTACATCTTCTTCTGAGTCGTTCACTCTTGACAGAGTGGTCGTGGTCATGGGGAGTCGTCTGCTTTTTCCACTGCTGCCTTCGCCAATCTTCTCCATAGATTCCTGTTGGTTGCATGGCGCGCGCATTTTGCCACAGGAGTCTCAGTGACAGATTTGATGACGTATTTACATATATTTCGTTAAAAAAATGAACATAGGTAGGTCATACTAATTTTTAATATGAGTTAGCGTTATGCGTCCTTCCTGTGGACACCCGAAAGTTAAGGGCTTTAAATACTAATTTTTCTTAGTGCCCTATAGGCGATGTATAAATTGATTAATACTCTAGATCTAAGCGATAAAAATATCAGTTACATGTACTCAAGCCCTTAACTATTGCGTTGTCCACAGGAAAGACGGCTAAATTCTAGAATAAGTATGACCCAGCTGCAGAACACCGTTCTTATTTTCCCCATACAAGTTGCCAACCGTGTGACGACGTCATCGTCACCAAGCTATAGTAGGCTTTAGTATGAAGCGTATTTTGGGAAAGTCCAGAAATATGATTTTATCATTGTTGTATCTCGAGGAGTAGTTTTCTCACCAATATTTTTATTACTGAGAGGTAGTTCTATTATGTACCACGGAAAAAAGTTGTTCAATTGCCTATTGAGAAAGTGCCAAGCACAGGGCCATTTACCTTAAGTTAGATAAAAACAATCTGCCTATACCAGAGGTCGGCAACCTTTTGAGTCGGAAGAGTAAAAAATTACAATTTACAAAATTTCAAAGTTTTTAAAGAGCCACAAAAAAACTCTTGCCTACAATAAATAGTACTTTTTGATAAAAAAAAAAAAACTAATGTATAGAGCCGCAGCGTCACATCCAAAGAGCTGCATGTGGCTCGCGAGCCGCGGTTTGCCGACCCCCGTGTTAAGAACAGCGCCATCTATCTACCTTTAATATAACTCGGTACCTAGATGGCTTGATTAGCATAGTAAGATATATAGATTATAAGATAGTTAAGTTACTAATTCACGGCGTATGTCATAGGGGGCGCTGTAATAAATTGTCCAGAACTATTATAGATTTAAGTATTGACCAATTTCCGAATACACAGCTGCGCGAGTACCCGGTATCTCTTCATTGCATTGCTCCAACCAAAACCCCCGGTCCATCCACTAGAAGACACCCTGGTCTTTACCATTTTATGTTTTCAGAAGTGTCGGCATAAATTATGCAACGCTTGCGGAAAAGAAGACACAAACACAGGATCTTAAGCCGTATAAAGAAGTTCCTGGACCATCAAGTCTAACTTTCATAGGACCACTGTTCAGCTTTATGCCTGGAGGTGATTTTGTATACTAATCTATCCATCCATACTATACATACATTCATACAATCACGCCTTTTTCCGAATGGGGTAGGCAGAGACTACCTCCTTCTACTTGCTATGGTCCTGGTATACAACTGCCGCTTCATCAACATTATTTAATTTCTTCATGCATGCTCGTCGGTTTAGAGTACTTTTCACTTGCCCTTTTTTCAGAATGTCTCCAATCTGATCGCGAAACATTCGTCTAGGCCTTCCTCTTCCTACATTTTCACTTAGGTACATTCGATTCGCTTTCCAGTCAATCTTCTTTCATGGATCTTCTCAACATGCTCAAACCACCTTAGTATCCCTTTCTCGATTCGAGTTACTACATCTTCGGTCACACCACAACGTTCCCTTATCACGCTATTTCTGATTATACTTCATTTCTGATGATACTATACCTATACTATTATAAAGTTAGAAATGAAATGTTTGTGTATTGAAGATGTTTACAAAAAACGATTGTAAAGTTATTTTTATTGTTTATATGTGTCGTTGTGGCGACACCACGCCAAAACGGCTAAACGGATTTCAACATTTTTTGGAACTTGGAACACGGGTAATTGGGCATCCACAGATGGTTAAAGAATACTTTTTTATAGTAGTAGTAATAGTTTAGAGTTGTCAGGCTATACTATAACATAACACCATCTCTCAGTTTAAATATCGGTATATCTTCATCACACTAAAAAGCATCGTTCTGTTAAGATTTACCTTAGAATTATGACTCCAGAAAGGCCGCTAGATTTTATAAAAATACAAATAAAAAAATTGCTATACACCGTGACCGTTAATAACCCAAAAGATTTAAGCTAACGATACTAGAGCCTAATTAGAGTATATAAAGTTATGTCACATATAGTCCAAAAATTCATAATTAAGGAGATATTAATTATTTACAACAAATCAAAAGTTAAAAAATCTCCAGTGTAACACACCTTAAGGGCGAGAGCATGACTAAGCCACCTACTTCTTTTACACGTAGATGCACTAACTGTATGGTTGTTAGCCAGCTTCATAAAGAAGTTTGGTATCTATCTACAAAAAGTGTTTACTACCGAAAATATTTTCATCACGAGATAAAAGGATATAACATGCAACTAAAATACAGTGTAGTGTATTAATCCGAATAATTATAACTATATTTTTGACTAGGCTTAAGCTAGTCTTAAGTAAATTGTTTTTTTTTTATTGTTGTGTTGACATGATTTTGAAATTTCAAAAACTTTTTTTGATAAATACTAATAATTATAATATCTTATCTTACACACTTCAATCTCAAGTAGCTTTTTTGTTATCACTGAGAATAGAGATAATTAGGTTTGTTCTGTTCTAAGTCGCAGATATCCACTTTGTGTACGGATTTTGTGATTGTGATTTTGTGATGGGAACTCGCTCCAGGCAGTCGCCGAATACCGAAGACGATACCCAAACCGTTGTATACCTCACCATTCGACTTTTGCGGATGTTCATCGACAGTTTCGCGAAAAAGGGTTTTGAAAAGTTCACAAAGGAAGGGCTATAAATCTAGATGAACAAGCAGAGAACAGAATAATGAACATCATAACAGAAGACCCAACTTTGTCATCAAGAGCTGTAGCAAGAATGGTCAATGTTAACTATAAGCTCGTATTAAGGCTATGGAAAAGGTACGGCCTGCATCCTTTTCACTACAGGAAAGTACACGGATTAATTAACAATGACGGGCTAGCTAGAGTTGCCTTTTGCCAAAGGATGAATCAGAAATTAGTGGAAGATCCTGGATTTCTAAATAAGATATTATAGACAGATGAATCGTTGTTCACGAGAGAGGGAGTTTTTAATTCCCATAATCAGCATATGTGGTTAGAAGAAAATCCCCATGCGAAAAGAGAAAATTCATACCAGCACAAATTTTCCGTAAACTTATGGGCTGACATTATTGGGAATACAATAATAGGTCCCGTCATATTTCCAAATAGACTGAATTCTCACAACTATTTATTATTTCTAAATAATTAATTAAACGACCTGCTAGAAGATGTCGAAGGGAATACAATAATAGGTCCCGTCATATTTCCAAATAGACTGAATTCTCACAACTATTTATTATTTCTAAATAATTAATTAAACGACCTGCTAGAAGATGTCGATTTGGAAACCCGACGAACTTTGTGGTTCCAGCACGACGGATGCCCGGCCCACTTCGGCTTCGATGTTCGTAATTGGCTGATCCAACAATACCCCGAGAGATGGATCAGCCGTGGGAGCAAAGTTTTAGCATGGCCTGCCCGGTCACCGGATTTAACTCCGCTAGATTTCTTTCTATGGGGAACTCTGAAAGATAAGGTTTACTCAACACCTGTGAACTCCAGAGAAGAGTTGTTAATAAGAATTCAAACGGTTTCAGAAGAAACCAAGAACACTTATGTTAACTTGAATCATTAAATCCGTTCAAGATTGAATATTTTTGCTGAAAACGGCGGTACACATTTTGAAAATCTAATTCATTAAATTACTCGTAATAAAAATGCGTAACTGTTTCATCTTGTTGTTTATTTTACTGTAGGTACAGGGTAGCATGATCGCTGTTACAACAAAGTCCCTTTCCTGTATGAGGTAAGAGGTAAGTATGATGTAAAAAAATAAGTAGTATGATTTCCTTCGAATATTATCATGCCTAACAATTTATGGTTGTGATTGTTAGTCAAAAAAAGATACCTAAGACACAAAGTTTCAATAATAATGTAAGAGCACTTTAATGTCGTAGCACCTAATAAAGTTTGGATACATAAGTATTTGTGGTAAATAATTTCAACACAAAAATCGTGCTAGACATAACTTGACACTTCTTGTCATTCATGGAATACAAGTCACGCCATTTGCCTTTCATCGTATGATTTCGGAGCGATTCGTAAAGTGTCATGCTCGCTCTCTGTTCTTCAACTTGAGATTCCCACCTAAAGGCTTGTTCAGAAAGAAGCGGGCAATTAATAAGATTTAATTCGTACTGAAGTAGTAATTTAATTAAGACACATAATTAGACCCATGTTGATATAACATTATTTACTCGTACAGTCGTCAAAAATATGTGGTTTAAATCTTTCGGGTTATTAACGGTCACGGTGTATAATACTGCAGTGCATCGGAAATGTTCACGGAGGAGCAGGTAACATGTTTTAAAACGACAATGAAAGTAAGAAAGAAAGAAAACATATTTATTTAACGCCAACAACAAGAAATACAAATACAAATAACAAAAAAAAGATTTAACTACGCTGAAAAAGAATTGACAATGAGCTTGTGTGCGACGCGTGCGCGCCAGCCCCAACAGAGTCCTGACGAAGATCTCGAACAGGCTTGATTGTCTTTACATCATGGACTGCTTCGGGTTTCACAAACCCAGCAGTGTTTGAAGAGGAAACAATCCACTTAACTGAAAATACGTGTCACTATAGTTGAATTTTTCTCACAACCGTTTTTTGACAGCCGTCATCCAAGGACGCCTTCGCGCCATTGCGATTGTACTGGGATGACGGCTGTCAAAAAACGATTGTTAGAACAATTCAACCATATCATAGTGTTAAGTTAAATTGTTACTAACGGTATATGTGACTTGTGCCTATGCCGGAAATACATATTTTATTCAATCCTAATGCTTATCTCTACTACATTTGTCTACTTTCAATTAATATGGTGTAAAATGTAGTAAAGCAACATGTCGCTTGACATGTGATTTTTTTGTAACAGGTAAATTAGCAGGCTACACGGGAGTCAAATTGAACGAACGCCTTTATCAACTATATGGTCCTATAGTTAAAATTAGTGGCAGTTTCTGTGGATTTGATACGGTTTTTTTATTTGATCCAGAAGCAGTAGAACATGTAAGTAAATAAATAAAAAAATATATATGTATACATACTTTTACAATATTTTTCTTCAGCACACGATCAGTGATTGATGCCTTTTTAGAGTTCCGTAGCCAAATTGGTATAAACGGAACCCCTATGAAATTTGGAGCATAGGTGCCTTGTGTAGGCCGCTACGTAGTTTCCTAGTTTTTTAATTAAAAGTAACATTTCTACTGTGGGGCACTCCATACATGTAAATGTAACCGAAACTGAAAAAAAATAATTTCTTTTTTCAGTCAGTACATGTATGGAGTGCAAATTTAATCATTATACATCTAGCACTTTTTGAGTAAAATGCCTGTGACATATGAACGGACGGACAGATGGACGGACATGACGAAACTATAAGGGTTCCGTTTTTGCTATTTTTGCTACGGAACCCTGAAAACGGCCAAGTGAGACTCAAGCACCAAGGGTTCCATACAAAATTCGTCACCTTTATTTGGAAGTGGGATGCATGCTTTTATGTCACTAATGAAAAACCGCGTTATGCGTCTCATCATCATCATATATTTAAGAGCTCGGCTCTTGTCGGTGGAGTAATTTCCAGCTTATTCTACATTCCGCTTTTTCTTTTACTTCTTTATATGATAAAATATTTATTTTTTCTTTTATTTGCTCCATATATGTTCTTCTTGGTCTTCCCCTTTTTCTTTTTCCTTCTATTTCTCCTTCTATTATAGTCCTAATGTAATTGTTATGCGTCTATTATTAACTAAATAAATAAGATGATCAGCAAAATAGCATAATTTTATGCCAACAGGTGTTCCGATCCGAAGAGGGGCTTCCTGTACGCCAAGGAATACCATCTTTAGAATACTATCGCAAGCAACATAAAAAGACATATGGTCCTGAACACACTGCGGGAATTGCATTTGAGTAAATATAATAAACTTATTTGTAGATCGTATTTTTAAGGACTACAACAAGCGAGATATGACCTTATAAACAAAGATCAGAAACAAATGACCGGGGCAGCACGCTCTCCGAACTGAGCTAATCGTCCATACCAGTAGTTGACGAATCATCTGTTCTTGCTTATGAATCTCTGTATAGTGCATCCGACTCTTTAGCCGTTAATTTTTTTCATTTGTTTCTGATCTTTGTTTATAATAATAACGCTAGTGGAGTGATCCACTAATAAATTGCAAAAATTGAGATTATTATCATGATATTTGTAGAACAAAAAGTAGAGGTATGATCTTGTTCAACATCCCACAAGCAACTCGCGGTGGACAGGTTAAAATGGCGGAAGGCTATCTGGGATGGACGCAACGACCACGATAGAATCTGGTGCAAAACTCTGGCTGACAAAAAGCACATGCGCATCTTGCCATTAACTCAACGAGATTTTTCCGGCTACTTTTGTGGAAGGCAATGCCACTCCCGTACAAACCTGCACAAGTCACCTTCGATACTGCTCCTAAAAGTCAACTTATAGGTAGATCGATGCTTAAATTGTCAAAACAGACCGATGATGATGATTCATTTCACTTGTTAAAGTGTTGCTGTTCCCTGGCTAACGACGTCATATCTGGCTAGCGGCACTCTAGTAGGCCTATTATTATGGTCGTGTTTGTCACGCGATAAATAAATGCATGAGTAGCATGACTTTTGCACTCACATCCTTGTCGAAAAGTGACGGTTGATTTGTCATTTATTTAACTTACTATAAACGCAAATATCATAGGCCCTCTTATTGGAGTGGAGTTTGCACACTTTATCTGGTTAGTCCGTTATATAAATGACCTACCGCGTGATCTACTTTTTTTTCTGTTTCACAAGGCGTATATGTTTACAATACATATAATGTAAAATAAAGTCCCCAGTCGTTTATATTTGCGTTAGTTTCTGTCAGGAATAAACCATATATCTCCTGAAGTATAGTCCGGTCGCTCCGTCGAGCCCAAAGAAAACCCGCCGTTTGACATTATTTTTACGTACAGCGGTACTTATCATCGCTCATAATCATGGATAGAGCACTGTAGCCACTTTTTAACCTTTAGAATGAGATTGCCTAATATTAGTTAAGTGTAATAGACTTAGTAGACTGTTAAACTACCTATCTCCTGATGTAAACTCCGGTCATTCCGCCGAGTCCAAAGGAAAACCGCTGTTTGACATTATTAATAAAGTACAGCGGTAATTCTCATCGCTTAAATTCATGGATGGAGCACTGTTGCCACTTTTTGGCCATTGTCTGAGATATCAGTTGAGTGTGTTGGACTTTATAGACTGTAGAACCAGAAGACTGATTGTTGACATAACGATTGTTGAAATTAAATTTCACGTTTTTTCAGGGATGGTGAAAAATGGAGAGATTTAAGGAAAAAAGCTAATCCAATAATGATGCAGTCAAAAGTCATAAAAATGTTTACTGATGACCTGGAAAAAGTATCTAACGACATGATAGTAAGGTAACATAATAAAAGTTATGATACCAGTACGCGAATCCAAAATCCTTCTTACTGGCTTTATAAACATTTCAATTTCAATCAATTTGAGGCCTGATTTTTTCATATAAAGTAATTTATATTTTTTTTTTATGTTAAACTACAGCATGAAAGCGAAACGCGATGAACATAATAGAATAACTAAAGGACTGTCTACACAAATTAACTTATGGGCACTGGAATCTATCGGTGTGGTGATTTTTGGGACCCGACTGAACTGCTTTGATCCTGATCTCCCAGCAGATTCGCCAATCAAAAAATTGATACAAAATGTCCATGACACTTTCGCTATATCAAATAAATTAGATTTTTCTCCGAGCTTCTGGAGAATATACTCAACAAAGTCGTTTAAAAAGGCAATGCGTATTTACGAGGACCATGAAAGGTAAACAAACGAATAAGTTATATATGGACAAAACATGTATATTGTATATTGTAGTAAAAACAATATAAGTAACGTGATTCATGTACCTATTCATCATTTCAGTCTTTCACAGTATTTCATGAATCAAGAAATAAAGAAAATGGATGAAAAGAAAAATATTATAGCAGATACTTCCAACGATGTGAAACCAATTTTACACCATTTTTTGGAAATAGATAGTCATGTAGCAGAAGTTATGGTAACAGACATATTGAATGCCGCAATAGATACGGTAGGTATTTATTATGTCAATTTATCAACTATTGACCAGTCTAAGCATCCGTCTCTCTCGCACTTATGTATGCTTTATCATTTATCTATGGCGCGATAAACGCGTCCATCATAAGTACCAGTAGTCCCGGATTTGATCAGATTTGCTATTCGGAGTTTTCATATAACCCTTTTTCTACAAACCATACTATTTACTTTTAGTCGACGGCAACAACGTGCCTTAAATAAAGCTTTGAAACTCATAAATATTATTATACTCGTAAATTCATAAGAGTAATCCCAATCATAAAATGAACGATGTGAGTTAACCCTACATTCGGATGCATGTTTCATAGTTTGGTTAGTGGAGGAGCGATCGATTTAAGGTCTAGACACGCAGAACCATGTTAAGCCAAATTAAGAAATTAAGATACAAACATCTAAAATTTACGATTTTACTCACTGACTGCAGTCAGTGAGTAAAATCCTAAATTTTAGATGTTTGTATCTTGACAGTTGATAAATTGTTAGGTCAGTACTCAGTACCTAACATCAATAAGTTAACCCACTTCTATATGACCTGGAAAATTGAAATAAGGCATCCAGCTGGGAAATTGTGTACAACAAATGCAATACTAAGATAAAGGAATAATTTTTTTACGATTTGTAATACATACCGAGATCAGTTTTTATTTACATACTAAGCGCCTATCGAATTAATTTTTGCTATTACAGCAAAAATTAATTTTAGTTTCAAAATCAACTAGAGATAGAGCTAGCACAAAATCGTTTTAATAGTCCTAACGTTATTTCAACCGCATAGCATAGTATAGTAAGTATAGCCAGAGTCATGTATTTAGTAGCACCCAAAGAGGCAAAATAGAGCTCACTATGTACTAGCTCGATATGTGTTTTAAAAAAAAAAACCAATATTCATTGATTTGTTTATATAAGAAATACGCACACAGCTCTCATTTAAATACAGGGAACTTCTTGATGCTAACTCATCGCATGATGCTCCGATCTTGGTTTTTAAGCGTAAATATAGGGTGCGTAAGATGGTAGTATGGGAAAGTTCGAAAGGTGGACTTTATTTCAAAGCCTTTCATCAAGAGCATTTTCGGTAAAATTTCAGTCTTTCCCAGCGCCCTACCCCAACGCACCTTAGCAGGATTTTACAATTCCATTATTTATTCTTATAGGATTTTACTTTAGTCTCTCGACATGATCGACTCGTAACCATCAAATTTCTTCTGTCTTTCGATTTGATGATTATAACGAAATTTTGTATTAATTTGCTTTTCAGGTGTCTAACACGGTCATCGGGACATTGTATCTTCTCGCAATAAATCCCGATAAACAAAAGAAGTTAAGAGAAGAGATATTGGCAAAGGAAAACCAGAAATTGTATTTAAAAGCATGCATCAAAGAATCTATGAGAGTGCTTCCTGTAACCAATGGAAATGTTAGACTGACTACAAAAGAACACAACGTGCTGGGATACACCGTACCAAAAGGCGTCAGTAATTTTTTTAACCGACTCTAAAAAAGAAGGAAGTTCTCAATTCCTCGGAATATTTTAAGAGTTCCGTACTTAAATGGTAAAACGGGACCTTATTACTAAGACTTCGCAGGCCGTCTGTCACCAGGCTGTATCTCATGAACTGTGATAGATAGACAGTCCATTTTTTTACAAATGATGTATTTCTGTTGCTGCTATAACCACAAATACTAAAAGCAGTATAATTATATATCTGTCTGTCTATATCAAAACCAATATAAAATAATCGAGCACTGTGTACAGTTTGCTCAAGAGTAGGTCTCTGCTAACACTGGATTTTCATAGATACGGCTATTTGTAGCGTCTATTTTGTACGGAACCCTCGGTGCGCGAGACGGCTCGCACTTGGCCGGTTTTTGTTTTTATTTTTATGTATGTTCACCGATTACGTGAAAACTATTTAACAACGACAAGCCTCTTTAGTGTTTAGCAGTAACACAATAGTTTACTGCGACATAGGAACGCATATTGCTTGTATTGGCGTTAACCTAATATACATAAACTAAGGTTTATTTAAAATACATCTCTCTATTTATTGGTCTGGAGACTTATCACTTATCTCCCTATTAGAGATTACCCTACTGTCACGTCGTTACTCTGCTCTACCTAATACCTTTTTTTAACATTACAATAGTAAGTATCTCCAAGTTGGTCCCATATAATTTTGGTGAGAACTGATGATGGGATCCATGAGGAATCGAAGGAACTCGTCAAATATTATAGGCATTAACGATTTTTGCATTTTATGAAATCTGGGGTGATGAAAAAACATTTTTTTTACTTTCAGGTCAGAGTGGCTTTCTCCCACCAATTTATGTCGACTATGGAGAAACATTATCCCAAGCCGAACGAGTTTATTCCTGAGAGATGGCTGGTTGGCAAAGACCATCCTCTGTACCGTGGCAATGCTCATCCTTTTGTTATGGCACCCTTTGGCTCAGGAGTTCGAATGTGCTTAGGTAAATATAGCTGGAAAATCGTTTTCATTTTGGTAGCCAAAATGGAAAAACAGAAACCTTATAGTTTCGTCAAGTCTGTCCGTCCGACTGTCCGACCGTCTCCCTCCACCATCCATCCTGTCCAAAAATATGAAAATAAATACTTTCAACGAAAATTATTTTCAACATGATCAAATATACAATTTTTCAGTTATTGCCGAAAAACTGCACTTCTCAGCAAAATGACATAAGTGCCGTCGAAATACGCTCTCTTGCTAGTGCATATTTTCGGCAAAGCACCAATCGTGGTATGTTTAGAAAAAAACTAGCCAAGTGCGAACCTGACTTCGGTCCGGTTCTGTAAAAAACTATTACTAACCTGATCTAATGCCGAGTTAAGTTTTTACCTAGTATACATCGCATACAAATGTTTCTGTAATATTTATATTAAATTATATAGTATGAAAAAATATCTACATTTTTGTTTAGTTATAATTTCCTTCATAAAACAACATTTTTCAACAGTAGAAAAAAATGTTTGATGATGACCAACTTAAAACTTGGAACTTAAGTTCCTGATTAATATATTACAGCATTTTTACTAGGAAAACGCTTGCTCTTACCATGGGAATAATTATTCCAAATTTGAAACGGATATTGAGCATGAGTATTTTCTGAGATATAACGCTTTACCAGTCGAGTTTTTACCTTCTTGGTACGGAACCATAAAAACATATATCACACTTGCAAAAGTCTCAGAAAAATTATCTGATCATGAGATAGTTGGAAATATGCTGTGATTTTTATGGCTTTGCTGTCCACTTCATACCAATAATGCTATCTTGCCATTTTTTTTCAATTATGAGTATCGTCCCTTATAATTTACTTAATATAGGCTCTTTTGATAATGCAATCCATTTGTCTAATACAGTCTGCAATTTATTTTAAATAACTATCGAACAAAAACATTTATTTTGGGCCATTTAGATAATAAGATAATTATGCTTATTTTACTTAGGAACGAAATCATGGATAATATTTGGTTCCAGGTCGTCGCATTGCTGAGTTGGAGTTGGAGACGATTATATCCAAAGTTATAGGGAACTTTAATATAGATTGGACGAGCGACGAACCCATCCAAATCAATCACGTCATATTCAATTATTGTATGGAACCTTATCATTTTGTATTCAAAGACTTGTAAAACCTAAATAAATTTCAACAATTATTTATGCATTAAAATAATACTAATTAATTTTTTTTTATTGATTATCCTTAACATGTTTATTATAAGATATTATCTTGAATTAAGTAAATGTATTCAGTGTATGTTTTAGGTGTTTTAGCAAGTCTAATTATTAGACAAAATAAAAGAAAATCAGACAATTAACAACCTAACAACAAAAATATCTTGGTCCTCACTTTAATCTTGATTACGACCCATTTCTATTCAAATTGTATCACCTGAATCTCTGAAGATAGTCTTTCTTTCAAAAGGCACAAACAAAAGACACTCAAACACCCTCTTACAATTTCATTTGTTTATAGAACAAAAACTTCGGCTCTGCGCAATACAAGTTTAGATTCCATATCTGCTTAAAGTACTCAGTAGGCTTATTGCTTCTCCATGTATTGTTTACAGAAATAATCAGAAAGTCCATTTCGACAATAGACAACTCCGTATCTCGCGACTCAATATGGTTTTCAAAGTTTTTGTGTGAGTCGAATTACATGTACCGATCTGGCCACCGTGACGTTGGGTCATTTCTCTCTGCCAATCACTCGTTTACTGTAATTTATGAGCCCGACCGAATGTGTTGTAGGCATTTTTCTTGGCAACAATGTGTTGAGAACGGACGTCAAGGATTTTGGATCGAATTGAGGGTATAAATCTTGGTTCAGATTGTAGAAAAACATGTCAAGATTCATTGGAATTGGAAATAATGAAAAGTGAGCAATAATAAATTTCTTTCACTTCACTTTTTTGTCGATGACTACACTGTGCACAGCACAATTATGCCAATGTCCGTGTTGGGTTTTACACGGTACATAGGTACATGGACAATTAGACCTTTGACAAAGTCTGGTCAATTCTGAGGTCAAGAAGGCTTACACATCTACAATTAACCATAATTTCGAAAAAATATTTCTAACCAGGATTTTAAGTGGATAAAGTTGATAAATAATAATTGACAACGTTTTGTTTTTTACCAGGTTTTCTATTGATACAATTTCAATATAACCACATGTTCTGCGTGAACGGACGTTCTTTGAATAGTACTTAAAAGTACTAAGGCTTCCAAACTAAACAGTACTATGTCGTGATTGTGAGTAACATATCCTTACCGAAGGTAGTTGTTTAATTTGTTGCGAAGCATAAGACAATATATACACAATATTTTCTTTATAACTCACTATATTTCACCACCCTCCAACTACTACCCGTGACTACAAATCGAGTGTTAACTGGCAGTTGCAATCGCAATAGATTTTTCTTTTTACTATTTTTATGTATCAATATTATCACACAATTATTATTAAAGCAGCACCAAATCCAGCACTCCATTAGCTGTAATCCAACATATTCTTAGACTTAATGCCCATGTGAGATTTTCCCTAACGTAATTACAGTCAGCACTCTGCCTGTGATAGATTATACCATCCACTGCCCAGTGAAAGGAATTTTATTAGGGGGCCCTATAGGCTAAGATTCCACAGTAAATTACAATAGCGGTTACTTAATCAAATTGTAAAATCCGAGTATTGCTCGGCATTTTAAGGTGCGTCCACATTTGTATCATTTGCCCGATCAGATCTTAGTCCCGTGGGATCGCGTGTCACGATCACGCGTTTGGACGTTCTGCCGATCCGATCGCAATCCATGTTGCTACGCGTATCACACACTTAGATCGCCGCGCCGACGGTGAGCGTCCAAGCAGCGCGATACGCAGTTATGCCACGCCACGGTGATCGGATACGAGCAAATGATACAAGTGTGGACGCACCTTTACGGTTCATTCTGACTGACCTGAGCGATGAGCATCGGTTGCTGCTTTTCTCACTCGAATGCGCTCATGACATATCGAGCAATACTCGGGTTTTACGGTTCGACCACGACAATGCACGACTAGTGACTCGGAGATCGAATTCTTTCTTCATTGCGCGGTACTAACTGCTGTGCGGTGAACGTCTCGTCACCGCACAGCAGTTAGTAGACATCACACGTAATGTCCCAGGAATTCGTTTGCCGCGATGCCGGTCATGATTTGTCGTGGCCGGTTTATCAACCATAAACTTTTTTGTCATCATTTGGCATAATGCTTTTTTTCAGAACACGTAAACTTTTCAGAATTGCTATAAAACAAACCTTACCTTATGCATTCTAACAGGATGATGCCTTAAAAAGTCCTCAGAAGTAAATGCATTAAGCCAAATGATGAAATATGCCAAATAATGATTAAGACAAAAAAATGCCAGGTGAAGGTGACCGGTCGTGGTCAGGTCCTTACGACATTAGCATATAATATTTTAATCCAAATTTGTTCGAACCTCACGGTAGTTTTCTAGTTAACCCTTTAGTTCAAAATGTAAGTATATCCCGATATACATAGTTTTTGATAGTTTTTTGTATTTTTTATTTAATCAGAATATTTCAATTTGCTAAAACCATATCTCTTAAAAAAAACATACTAGTTCAGAAATTTGCGGTGGGATCTTAACCTACTATGAGTATTAATCTGACCCCTGCTTTTATCGGATCTCATTCGCGGCCATTCAGACCGCTTACACGATGAGAACCAATTACTGGAATAGTGCGATTGCGAGCTAGCTCTCGTGTCTTATTTATATGAATATACGAAATTATTACTGCTGGAAATATAAATTTTTATAGCTAGACAAGTTCTTTCATGACAGTCATGGTCAGTGGGCGGCGCGACCCTGCCCCGCGCACATTTCTTACCCGCCCCCGCTGTCTTTCCCCCCGTCGCCCGCAGAACATGGTAGTGTCAGGAAAGAACTTGTGAAGCTATAGCTTCCCATGACTTATGAAGGTATTTGGAAAAACCTGCCCATATAAAGTAAATAAGTATTTCTGTTTACATCATTATAAGTTTATGTGCTAATAGTAGATTGTTTGACAAGGGGCTACAATAAGCCATTATGTCACGAAGTGATTATTTGGACGAGCTCACGAAGTGAGCGAGGACAGATATGTCTGAGTGTCATAATGGCTTTTAGCCACGTGTTAAAAACTCTGCTTTTCACTTTGACTGCGAGAAAATAAATAAGACTTAACATTAAAATTTTATATTTCATGAAAAACTAAAAGTACAGTTTGAGCAATTCTATCAGGTTGGTTTGTTTGTTTTTAATTATTGGTATAGTATGCTTGCCGCAAGTTTTTTTTTTCAGTGTCACAGATATTTGTATGGGATTATATAGCTTTACGCCCCAAATAAATTATGAAAATTATAATTTATTTGGGGCGCAGGCTTTGTAAGCTCCTGTAGCCTAGTGGCTCAAAGATGTGACTTTCAACTCAGTGGAGTTACTCGGATAGTATGTACGGAATGTAACTTGATATTTAAGTACCGCTAGCTTTTTGGTGAAGGAAAACATCGTGTGGAAGCCTGCATATATTTTTCCTTCGTCAGCCCTTTCTCTTTCATCCGTGAGAAGAGGCCTGTGCCCAGCAGCGTGACATTTATATACCTATAGGGTGATGTGCATGATGGCTTTGTACTTAGTGTTTCGTTTATAAGTGAGACAAAGAAAATTTCTCCCTTACACATACGTCGGAATTCGAGCAGGTGGGTGTGATTTATAGTGGATTAATAATTCCACATATTTTTAACTTTTAGTTAATAGGCACGTCAAACAGATTTTTTATATATAGACTAGAAACAATCTCCAACTCTGTCTGCTGATTACCCGGAAGATGGCGCTGTTGACTTGACATAAATATTTGGCGCTCTTTTTAGGGTTTCCTTAGCATCAAGAAAGGACCATTAAAATAAGAGGACTGTCAATTGCCATACTTGTGCCCCGATCGCAAGGAGATATTTTGACAAATACTAGATGGCACTTTAAAAGTAAATATATTTGAACAAAGAAACATAGTACAGTAACAATTAGATCATAAATAGTTAATAATAAACAAATGGTAACATTTAAATGCTGTGTCACGTTTAAAATGATGAATTTGTAAATAATAATTCTTATACATAGATGGCGTTATACATATCGGCGAACGGTTTCTTGTAATCAAAAAGATTGACTGTCCTCTTGTTTAAATGGTCTTTGGTACTAAGAGTATCGAAAGACCCTGTTTTCAACCAAAAATCATCATCATCAGTAAAAAGACTTGTGGGGAACCTATCCCCACTGTGTCTTCAAAAAGTAGCAATTTGTAATTCAAGCACTCATCACAATCATCAAGTAGAGTTTAGAATTTCATAGTATTATAGGTTGCCTATCTAAGTCATGTGACTTAGGCACTCAAAATATCAACTTCTTCAACTGATAATCATGGGCAAAGTAGCTGGAAGAAGAACTATCGGGTGCAGGTAGAAATCGTGGCTACGAAACATCCGGGAAGAGCTTCAGCAGAGCTTTTCAGCAGAGCTTTTCAACCCTGACAAAGACCAAACTAAAATTCGGAGCTGACTGCTCACCTTCACAAGTCGTAAAGGTAACATAAGAAGAAGATAGATATGTAACAATAGAATGTTCTACAATATGCCCAAAAGGTATTAAATATGGGTATCAAGAGAAGCGTAAACTATTTCATTTTACCAAGTAAAGTGACCGCGTTGTTTGCTTTGAGTTTTCACTTAAGCCGTTAAAACGCAACCCTGACGCAAAGCCACGTATTCCTACGCTGCTTCCTGTCTGCATAATGGCGTAATCGCCGTCATTTGCTACTAATATAAGCTTTTCTATCAGCAGGGTATTCAGGCCGTTTGAATTATTTTTAGCGCCGACCTCCTTTACTTTAATACAGATGTCATAAACATGTGACCTTTGCGCATCTTTCTATGAACCTTTTCTACAGAGAAAGGGCGCAAAAAGTATAGGTTAAGATCTTCATCAGGTATTCATCATGTTATACAGTTTTAACATTGACATATCTAACGGATTATATCGCGTATATTATCTCATTTTAGTTCCCGACGTTTCGGAAGCTTTCCAACCATGGAAAGCTCCCGTTAAATTGTTTTATTTCAATGAGTAATAATCGCGGAAACAGAAGAAAATATTATTGACATGTCTGTAATTGAAGATATTTTCAGAAAAATTCGGAATAATTTGACGAAAAAAAACGTGAAAACATTTTATTTTTTTTGTAAATATGTAGAGGAAAGTGTGGTGGATTCTTCGTACAGAGGGAGCATTCGTACAGTGGGCATTATCTCCAATATTGACCATACTGAATGGCACCAACGGTCTCCTGAGGGTATTTGCTGGCAGATGGAACTGCCCGCTGATGAGACGTTGGAATAAACTCCACGAACCCAATGTCGCCTTGAATTGTATTGTTTGTTTAGCTTTGCTTTTATTTGTGTTTTTAGTGTACGAGAACATAGTTTTTAGGTTAAAATGTTACTAACATTATATGGGAAAAGTTTCTGAAAAAAAAAAATTCATTCATTCATTCATTACAGACTCCCGTTCTTACGCATAGACTACCCACGGGGGGTGGACTTACAGCTGTTAGTAGTTGTCATGGTAAGAGTGTTTGAAGTTTACGTCGAATCATCTTTAAATGCGATTGTGTCTAGTAAATTGCTTAAATATTGTCAATTTTTTTTTGGTATGTTATAAAACAACGTCCTAATAATAGAAATATTGGTGAAAATACTCCTCTAATGTCATAAATACTTCCCGCGATACAACGACGTTTAAAGAACATTTTTGGAATTTGCCAAAAAACGCTTCATACTAAAGCCTACAAGCATGTGACATCACACTATCTTGTATCTTGTTAACGGAAAATAAGAACTTTGTTCTGCAACTTGCGTTTATCGAAACGGTTTTCTAACAAAAATTAAAAAACATTTTATGGGTTATTGAATGGTATTATTTTTTATTAATATTTTCAAACTTTAAACATGGACTTTCCCCACCCAACTTTAAAGACTCATAAAACAAGCTACACTTAAGCTACCGAACTCAAAATTTTAACGAAGCTTTTTATTTTGCTTGTTTTATCAGGATCTTTTATAATTTTTAACCGACTTCAAAAAAAGGACGAGGTTCTCAATTCGGTTGTATGTTTCTTAATTTTTTTTTAATGTTTGTTACCTCAGAACTCCGTCATTTACACGACGATTTGGAAATTTTTTTTTGTTCATGAGTAGGTATATCTAAATTGGTCCCATAAAATTTTGGTGAAGATCTGATGCCGGGATCCATGAGGAATCGAAGGAATTCCTCGATTTTTATGAGCACATCTATGGCGATTTCGGTATTTATTAAAAGTAGTTTAAGCATTTACATTTGAAAATCACCATTTAGTGGAGAGAAACCAATGATGAAGACACCAGCCATCAGTTACCACTGAGGGCTCTACCAGTGTTATTTAATTCACGGATCGCGAGTCGATTTGGAAAATTATTTTTTCGGTTAATCCAAGTTGGTCCCATGCAATTTTGGTAATGATCTGATGGTGCGATCGATGAGGAATCGAAGGAATTCCTCAAATATTATGGGCACACCTATGGCGATTTCGGTGTTTCTTAAAGAAGAACAAGCATTTACACTCGAAAATCATCATTTAGTGAAGATAAACTGATGATGAAGACACAAGCCACCAGTCACTAATAAGGGCTCAACCAGTGTTATTTAATTCACTATTCGCAATATAATTATTTATCATATTTTGCTTAGAGGCAGAAGTTAGTTAAGATCACGGGAGCAAAGTGGAGCTAATAGTGGAGAAAAAGAGAACTCCTTAACGGTTAAAAGTTACAGGATAATTCCTAAAAAATACATGTATTATAGGTACGTACGTTAAGACTGTTAGTCATATTCTTTATAGTGTGTCTCTGAGGTAATCTCCTTATCACCAAGTCAGGATCTGATGATGGGATCCCAGGGAAATCGAGAGAATCCCTCAAATATTATAGGCACTAACAATGTTTTGTATATATTTTTCTAAAGTTATTCAGTTATTTTCGTCTGCTTGACATCATTTAATGATGCTGAGTTCATGATGGAAGGTACAAAGTCCTTATTAACGGTCAATAGTTGCGAGATAATTCTTTAAATATTATGGGTAACTTGAGACTGTTAGCATATACGCATTCTTTTTTAACCAGCAAGCTACTGGACTTAGACATTTTGACCTAGCCAATTTAGATTTTTCATTACAATCAAATCTTCCTCAATCTTCCCAATCTGGGCTCTAAAAAATACTTTATATCACGAAAATCCATCACTAAAAGGCGAAAAATATTTTTTTTTAATAAAAAAAGAACCGACTTCAAAATAAACTAAAAAGCCAAAAATAATATTTTATGTACGGTACGGATCACATTTGAATCACCTTTTGAAGTCGGTACCAAACCTGAAGTAGTTCTGTATTCAACAAAAATACGAATTACTATAACTAAATATATAGGTAGGTAATAACTAAAGGCTCGCCGCCGCGGTTTTTGCGTGCCATCTGTGTTAATAGTAATAAAAGAATGGCACCGACTTCAAAAAGTGATTCAAATGTGATCCGTACCGTACATAAAATATTATTTTTGGCTTTTTAGTTTATTTTGAAGTCGGTTCTTTTTTATTAAAAAAAATTATTACATTTTTTTTCTACTGTCAAATACCCTATTGTAAACATATTTTGTTTTTATTTACAAGCAGATCTCCTATTATTTACATAGTTATTAATTTTGGGATACCGTTCATGGTTATCTTTATTTTTATTTATGATATCGATGTTTTGGGTTGGAATTCCTTCGTACAGTCCCAATTGTAGGTAAATTCATGCCGTACGAATGCTAAACTAGTTATTTTACCCAAGAATATTTTTATAAAACTGACTTCTTAGCCATGTATTATGAAATAATCTGAAGCGAAAAATATAAATAAAGATCCTGTGAGAATAGAAGTGGTGTGCGAAGCTACCTACGGAGTGGGGTACCTTCGTACAAATCTCATTATTTATATAAATCATCATAGCTTGATAATTATGCTTAGTGTCAATACCAAAGTACATAGTTATATTATAGCCAGATACATAGACTACTACTAGTGATTGGATTTTGTTTTTATAAGGCTTTGGGTAAAATGTTTACGATTCCGCCACACTTTCCCCTACGTGATTTTACTGCCTTATCACGTCAAAAAAGGGAAAGGAGTTTAAACATTTTTGGTACAAAGATAGCGGGACATACGAGGACTTATAAGAAACTTTTCACCTGACTGCACTAAAGCAAAAAAAAGAAGGTAATTACTTTTTCCTTTGCGAAAGAATTTGCGGCCACCTTCCAGTCTATAGGCTATAGGCTATAGGCGATATAGTTCCAGTTGTATGTATAATGATGGTTATATCACGGATGTATTGGCACCGGAAATAGCCACGTTTCCTGTCCAGTCCACTCCGGTAGTCAACAGACACTTAGGAAATACGAGGCATTAGGGTCATCGTTAAAATGAAAATGGTGGACATTTTCGTTTTCACGATGACCCTGGCTTATATTACAATGATCAGGTCTTTATGTACTCGTATATTTTGTATAAAACTAATATAACTAATATGACTAGGAATTAAGTGGGATGTTAAAATACGAATATTTCTTCACACAATAACTTATCATACTTACTCTTGAAATCGAATAGTTAGGAATAAGGTATGGGTCAAATCTTGCAAATGAAAAAAACCAGCCAAGTGCGAGTCGGACTCGCGTACCGAGGGTTCCGTACAAAATATACGCTACAAACGGCCGTATCTATGAAAATCCAGTGGTGGTATCCCTACTTCTCAGCAAAATGTACGCGGTGTTCGATCATTTTATTTTGGTTACTGATATAGACAGACAGACATACTGTTTTTAGTATTTGTTCTTATAGTGACAGTAGAAACACATAATCTGTGAAACTTTCAACTGTCTAGCTATCACGGTTCATGAGATACAGCCTGGTAACAGACGTATAGACAGACTGTTATACGGTTCCATTTTACCCTTTGGGCGCGGAACCCTAATGAAAACGTATTTCCCACTCGACTGGGTTGATATTTGGCATTGACGTCGTTTAACTAAGTATTCGATGGCATTAAATTCAATATTGCAGATTCCAAAAGATCGCAAATATGTTTTTTGTATGTACCCCTATGATATAGTTATCAAATTAAAGCATTATAATAATAATAATAAATAAATAATTCACCAGCAACTTGCTGTTAAATACGGTCTTGTGGGGTCTGAGGTGCCGTACTATAAGTACGCACCGATGCCAGTTTTTGAAAATGGTCGTGCCACGCTTTACGGGGATCGATCTATCATCACGGACAGGACTATTGTAGCCAATAAGCCTGATATCGTGCTGGTAGATCGATCTAAGCGCCGGGCAATACTCATCGATATCACCATTCCACATTACGAGAACCTCGTGAAGGCTGGGAAGGACAAACTCAGCAAGTACCTTGACTTGGCTCACGAGGTGACCGCCATGTGGGATGTTGATTCGACGATTATTGTCCCGATAGTCGTTTCAGCAAACGGTCTTATAGCGAAGAGTCTCGACCAACATCTTAAGAGACTCTCACTAGATGGCTGGATCAAGGGTCAGATACAGAAGGCAGTAATCCTGGACACGGTGCGCATCGTCAGGAGGTTTCTCTCTGTGCAGCCCTAACCACCGGTAGCTTGGGCCCTGCCCCGCTGCCGGCGGCACCCTAGGTTAGGTTATTTTATAATCTGTTCATATTTTGTATTTGCTTTTTGTAATTTATTTTTTATACGAGTAATCATATTGTAAAACACCTAACTTATGACGACAAATAAATAAAGTGAATAATAATAATAGCCTTTTATTTCCGAGTTCCGTAATTTACATGTAACTCAAAAATATAATTTTTAAATTTCATACAGGATATCACGTAATTCGGTGTACCTTTTGGCATAGGCCTCCTCCAACAACTTCCTTTCTGCTCTGTCCGGTGCTACCCTAGTCCAGAGTGGTCCCAAGGTTAGCCGTAATTAATCCTCCCATCTTCTTATCGGGCGTCCCTGTTTTCTGGTGCCAATTCTTGGATACCAAAGGGTGACCTGCTTACTCCATTTGTTCTTCTGGCAACGTAGCATGTGACCCGTCCAGCCCTACTTCAGATGGTCGATGCGAGAAAGTATGTCTGTGACTTTGGTTTTCATCCTTACTTCAGTGTTCCTTGGTTTGTCACTCAGTTTTATACCCAACATACTTCTCTCCATCGATCTTTGCCATTTTGCGATTTTCTCTCTGTGTTTTTCAGTAAGTGACCAGGTCTCGCAGCCATATGAAAGACAAGGGAGGATGCAAATTAAAGCATTATCCATACACAAAATGTACTACAAAATGACATCATACCTTGTTTTTAAAAATAAGAGGACGCTGTCGTTGGAAGTTTGTTTTTCAACCTCCAACTAGTATCTACCCAAATAATAAAGCGTAAACTGTCCATACATGTTATTTAACGCTTGACGAAAATAAAGGGATGATACTCGTAATAAGTATGACGTGTATGTACGTGTGTCTGTCTGTCGCATCGTAACTCTTGAATGGATATATCTACTGATTTCGATTTTATTGATAGTATGTATGTAATCACTTGTAATAAAGTGATTACATACATACTATCAACTAATAAAAATAAAATAAGCATTACAAAACACGGATTTGTACGAAGGTGAACTTATCCCTGTGAGGGATTTCTTCTAGTTAACCTTTAAGCAAATGAGAAAAAAAGTATACATCAAAGGAGACAGACAAAGCAACTAATTAGGTAACATGCACAAAAAACGAAACCAAAAGTATTTTTAATAACTATAATTTCAAGTAATATGTTCAGCCTATTAAAGACGCAGGTTATTTTATCGTTCCGACGATTATATACGTTCCCAATGTAATTTAAAACAACTTCTTTATTTACAGGTCTTGTCAAAGTAGATCTTTAATAAGATACTGCCTTTCACAGACAAAGACTATTGGTATTGAAAGAAAGTCTCAAACGCTCCGAACAAGATACAAATGTCGCACACAAAGGTTGTTTGTCGGATGCAGCTCCTGGATCCATTTACAATTCAAATTGCACCTTACTCGGACATAACGAGTACCCTGCATTTAGCAGGTTTTTAAACCGTGCCACTGGCGCCTAATTGGACGTGGGAATTGATATAGGATCTGATAAAATCGGGTCGCTGTTAATTTCAGTCGTGATGAGTTTTTACTAAGCGATTTTTTCACTGAAGACTGATACATGATAACTTACGACCAGGGCAACCAATAAAACTGAAGACACTTGGTAGAACACTTTTATTATAATAGAACTATATATTACCCCAGTAAATACTTGTTGAACTGATCAGTTCCACGACCCAACGATAACTGAACTATAATTAAACTGGGTTTCTACAACTTAACTCCCCACTTTACCCTCACACTGAAAGCTAGAGCTTTCTAAGAGGTTTAACTATAAAACAACTAAAAAAATTTGAAATTCCCCCGACTTGTTCCACTAAACGCTGAATATCTTGGAGACCAGTGCTTCGATTTTCATCAAACAAAGCTTGGGATAAAATTATCTATGACATATTTGTGTCATAGATATTTTATCCCAAAAATTATCTTTGACACAAAAAACCGCACTCAAATCGGTCCTTCCATATGGGCGCTACAATGCCACAGACAGATACACAGATACACAGAGTCACAGACACGTTAAATTTATAACACCCCTCTTTTTTGTCGGGAGTTAATAATAACTTGTTTTAGATCAGGCCTCACTCTTACGATCCCAACAATACAAGTAGCGAGGGTATTTTTATAAAACTTCACATAGTAATGTCAATGTCAACTAAGCCGACTAGACACATATGTCTGCAGTACATTGCTGGCTCGATTAACTTTGTTAGAAAATATCAGTAAATTTATTTTTCATTTTATTTATTTGAATCAATTTGGAATTAATTACTGATTAGTTAAAGGGTCTATATTTTAATTTATTGCTTATATTACAGGCAACATCCTGTATACTTGATATCCTTTAATTAGAAGAAAGGAAGAAAACTCGTTTATTTCATAAAGCACAAACAACACAACCTCGCTGGCAATTTTTCAAGACTGATATATAATATCGTACCTATAATATTACACAAGAGTGAACCCTCTCAAACAATTTAGCAATGTGTGCGATAAAGAAGAGGCTTTGACTCAGCATGGTGTTGCAATTTGCATGTAAAGCAAACTGCAACGCTGTTATTCTATCAAAGCCCTTATTTTTATAAGATATTTATTGGTCTAGTGAAACAAGATTGCTGAATATGATTCCGTTCTCAAGGTATAATACCATGGGTATTGAAAGAAAGAAGCAAACGCTCCGAACCCGAATCAAATGTCGGACATGAAAATTGATTGTTAGATGTAACTCCTGACTCTCACTTGACTACTTAGACATAACGAGCACCTTGCATCGAGCAGGTTTTTAAACCGTGCCAGTAGCGCCAAATTGGACAGTTACTTTGTCATAGAACCTGATAAATTCGGGCGATTTTAAATTTGTATCCTAATTCACAGGATTATCGCGTCAATAGGGTACATGCATGTAATTTTTTTATCGCTTTTCTTAACTAAATATCAAACATGCAGTTATGTACACCTTGTTATGAAAAATTAAATAGGCATGACGACAGGGTACGAAAATCAAAATTCTAATTAGTCCGTATTGTAGATAATAAAAAATACTGGACACGTATTTTTGTTTTTTCCAATTAATTAAAAAATACCGTTATAAATCGCACCAAAGTTTAGGAACTCATGACGTCACTACTACGTATAATCTGTACCATACGGTGACGTCACGCGACATTTTGACTCAATGTATCTCCGTTATTTCTTGATTACGTAAAAAAATAAAAAAATATGTGTCCGTATTCTTTAATCTTCTACAATACGGACTAAGTCGTCATCACTATTAAAATTGAATCTTACCCGCACGTCACAAACTCCCTTAACAGATTTTTATTCTGCGCCAGTGACATCAAATTGGACATTTACAGACCGGATAACATCATCCCACTTTTAATTAGCGTCATAATTTTCAGGTTTATCGGGTCAATCGTCCCATTCCTTTACGGCGGATTAAAATTAATCGCTGTTTGAATTTACTGGAACTTTCATGATTCAGGCGTTCTTAATTGTAGATAGGTATTTAAAGTGCAATGTCATTACGTCTTTTAAAAATAGTTACTGATGGTATGAAAACAATAATAAGATTTTATGAAACGACATTTTTTTTAAATTCCACCAGACTCAAATAATTTTATAATGTAAGGTGGTACTTGCGCCTAAGCTGGCCCGGTTCTTAAGATGACCCACTATCAATTTTCTTGTATTTTTTAAAGTTCGAATGAGTTTAAATTTCACGACCATGTTCGGTAAATAAAATTGCAGTGTTATACCTACTAAGGTACCACAGATAAAACAGCAATTTTATATCGAAATCAAAGAAGTTGAACTAAAAAGATGAAAGTAGGCCATCTTAAGAACCGGGCCATCTTGGGCGTAAGTACCTTACTTTAGAATAGAATAGAATATATTTATTTGTCAAACATAGGTAAGTACAGAGTTGGTGTTACATTTTGCTTGTTCTCTATGTTTTGCCAGTAGGCGTACAAATGTATGGGTTCTAAGGAAAAATAAAAATAAATTAAAGTCTACGTAAATATCTAAACAATTATTAATAATAAAATCATAAATCAGTGTCATTAATGAACTGTTGAGTATTATAATAACATTTGTGAGTTAACAGTGATGTCAGTTCCTTTTTAAATTTGTCTAATTTTAAATCCTTAATATTAGATGGAATTTTGTTGTATATTTGGGGTGGGGTGCGTAACATATTTTTATATTGTGTCCGAGTAGGTAGCCTGCGTGTGTCTGCAATGTTATTGAAAAGACTAGGATTACACTTAACAAATACAGCTATTTCTAAGATGTACAGGCAAGGCAATGTCAGAATATTAAGTGACTTAAAGACTTTTAATTTATCAATTGGGATGTTGACAATTATTGTTACTTTTTTATGTGGTATGTTATAGAATAAAATAAATATATTGGTGAAAAAACTACTTCAATCTCAAAAAAACTCACCAAGACACAACGATGCTGAAATCTCATTTTTGGACTTTCCCAAAAAATGCTCCATACTAAAGCCGTGTGACGTCACACGTTCCTACTTACCATGTAGGGGAAATAAAGAACTTTATTCTGCAGCTATGCTAAAACCTACGTTTATCGAAACGGTTTCATAACAAAAGTTACCATACATTTTATCGGTTATTCAATGGTTTTATTACCTATTAATATTTTCTTACTTTAAAAATTGACTTTTCCATCCAACTTTAAACGCTCAGAAAACAAGCTACACGCAAGATATCGAACTCAATTGTTTTATTTAGGATTTCTATGATAGTATCTGTCATACCGCATCAAAAAAAGTATTTTTTAGTACAGTCAAGATCCCAATTGTTCATAGTTTAAACTTAGCTGTATACCTATATTCCAGCATGTGACTTCCCTTCCTGTACTGAATGTTACACAGAGAACACGTCTTTTAAAATTTTATTCTGGAGTTTCACTACTTTTGCCCTGCATCCCGGTACCATGTCTGTGTATCTGTGTGTCTGTCTGTAGCATAGCATCGTAATATGTGGCTAAAGGATCTTAAATTGGATTTGTCATAGTAATTTATTGGACCTGTTCTAATTATTGTGTAATGCCATACAATTAACTAAATAAATAGCATTGTAGCTTTTAGACGGATGGGCTGATTTTATTTAGTTTAATTTATGTTTGAAAGGAGACTGTTTTTAGCCATGGTTCAAGAACATTATCAGCTTTTTCTAGTCGAGCTTTTTTATTATTTCAACTTTTACTTGTGTTCTTTACTCTTTATTATAAAGTAACAATTGGCACACATTTGATCTACCCGTTTGCCAAGGCTCAACCATCTATTCGACGGTTGAAGCCCATATTCCATATAAATTTGGTATCCAGTGACGTAAATGTTTTAAGCCCAAATATAGTTGTGCATTAATAAAAAGTCTGTTGAAATACTTTAACTTCAGCTTAAGCGAGTAAAAAAAGTAGTGAATACGGCGTTGATGGTGGCTGTCTATATTCCCGGCATATTCCCGCCATGAATATTAAGCGCAAGGCGAAGGTTGACTAAGACGCCGGGGGAGGCCCTAACGACTCCTACCTACGTGCGACGATCACACGTGGAGATATGAACCATACAAACGCCTTGTATTCTGTACTAGTAGGCAAAGCCGTTTATACAGAAGCAGCTACGTAATATACAGCAATATTTTTCTATGGTATTACTTTAAAGACATACAATACTGGGCATAATAATAGTTTTGTGTCCTAAAAAAATATAATTAGTCCGTCAGTCAGATTATTAGAAAATATTGCACAAGTATTTTGTATTTTGTCAATTAAGCAAGAAATTATGAAGGTATAGCCTATTAAAGATCCCCGTGACGTCACGCCGTGCGACCGTTTTACGCACGGCGTAACGTCATGCGCCCCCACTCCCAAACTTTGACGCGCTTTATCTTTGCCTTTTTTTGTTTCATTGACAAAAGAAAAAATACGTGTCCAATGTTTTTTGATAATCTAACTGGCGGACTAATTAGAATATTATTTTGTTTTACCAGGAAACTACCCTCTTGTAAACATAATTTAATATGGCTCTTGTCTGTACGAACTTCTACAGCTGATATGGCAAAAGGAACAGCAACCGTCGGAGTGGAATGTGGGGATCATTTGCCCGACACACAAGAAGGGTTGTAAAAAGAAGTGCTCAAACTATCGAGGAATAGCATTGCTCCCGACAGCGTACAAAGTATTCTCGTATGTGCAGCTGGCCCAGTTAGAAAAATATGCCGAAGAAATACTTAGAGATTACCAGTGTGGCTTTCGACGTAATCGAAGTACAATCGATCAAATATTTGTACTCAAGCAGCTTATGGAGAAGTAGTGGGAGTATGCGCAGGGTATGCATTCCTTGTTCGTGGATTTCGCCAAGGCCTACGATAGCATAGATAGGCAGTCACTGTTTTCCATCCTTAGAAACTTTCAGATACCGAAAAGACTCGTAAGAATAGTTGTGGTTGCCGCGGGTGTGAGCAAGTTGCGGGTTAGAGTGGGAAATGACCTGACAGACGAATTTGATGTAATCACTGGCCTTAAGCAGGGAGATGCATTATCGCCCATTCTGTTCAACTTAACACTCGAACACATCATTAGAAAAGTGCTAGTACTAGATGCTGGAGTAGAGTTGAACGGCCGGCATAAGATTATTGGGTATTCAGACGATCTCGCGCTACTAGGGGAAAACAGTCTGGCTGTTGTAGAGCAGGCAAAGGTCTTGGCGGAGGAAGCCAGTAGGGTTGGTCTTAGGATCAATAAGGAGAAGACGGAGTATATGCACATGCGGAGGTACAGGAACATGTTGGAGCCCAGGGAAAACTTGGTTGTAAACGATGTCTCGTACACAGGAGTAGAGAAATTCAAATATCTAGACTGCGTGATTACGGATACGCACAACAGAGAGCAGGAGATTGAATTTCGCATCCAAAGCGCTCTAAGATGTGCAGCAGCTCTTCACAAGGTGTTGGTGTCTAAAATTATGCATCGGAAAACCAAGATTTCATTCAGTCATTAGACCGATTTTAATGCACGGATGTGAATCGTGGACACTAACACTGAGGGAAGAAAATAAGCTTCTTGTTGCCGAACGCAAGGACTTCCGTAAGATTTTGGGACCAGTACAGCGGGAAGATGGTACCTGGAGAATGCGGAAAAACCAGGAGGAGGATATGGTGTTGGAGCCGAACGTTGTAGGAGAAATTAAATCTGCTAGACTCCGATGGCTTGGACATCTTGAAAAAATGCCTATTTGGGGCGGCCTAGGGGTCGACGGCCGGTCGGCCGACCCAGGTACCGATGGAAAGACGAAGTGGAGAAAGAATTACGCGCCATGAACGCAGAAAACTGGGAGGAGATTGCACAAGATAGGGCGCAGTGGCGCCAACTTGCATCGGAGGCCAAGATCCACTTCGGGTCGCTGAGCCATCGGAGTAAGTAAGTGAGTAATAGATAATAGTTTATTTGCTTTTCCGCGATATTTCGCAATAATCCAATATAATTCATTACTCTAATATGGAATTCCGCATAGTAATGCCTGAATCGATCAATTTTATAATTTAATTTGGTACCAACGACGTAAATTTCATATTTTCATAAACCAAAATTCTGTGCTTGCTTGTGGTCGTTTTTTTATATGCTTTCAAGAATCTTTCTGCTCTAATACTGTTTACGATTAGCTTTTTTAACATTTAGTTAAATCTAATATTTATCAAATACTATATAGTAAGAATGAAGCTCGTCGTCATCTTGAATCGCGACTATGATCAGAGAGCAGGCCTCCTAGAAGGTTCACTGATAATTTGGTTTGAGTCAAAGAAGTTCGCTGACTTTCAGGCGGTAAAGGACAAAGACGACGTTTTTTGTGGAAAGTACAGTTTGGACGTCTTTTGGCCGATGACTATGAAGATGACAACAGATGACAATTTACATTTAAAAAAATAGGCATCGAGAAAATAAGTGAATTTTTAAATTTTACTCTTCTGTAACTACGTGGCGTAGAGATCTATGATGGAATGAACATGCATGACAAAATCAAGCCGGAAAATCCAGTGCAGAAAATATTCGAACTACTAATGATGCCTCGCTTCTTGACTCACATAGAAAACATACCGCTTTTACGGGTCACACTTGGTAACATTTCTAACATACTTTTGATGGCATGTGAAAACTTGACTTTTTTTATTTATTTACTTTTTTATCGTTGGATCTATATTTACGTGTAAAGACTATCGGCGTTCATTAAGCAAAGGCGAAATTAAGTAGGCAATTGTTTAAAGGCAGCGCGCTTTCTGCTCAAAGCAAAAGGCAACAACTTTATAGGAATTTCACGTAAGCTACGACCTTTTAGTTATATAAAACCGTCTAATTAAAACCGACTTTGTACGCCATTGTTTATGATCTCGAGGTGAACAAATAGCGCCCCATATTGTACCCATCGTACACAATCGGGGTTTATTTACGGAAGGTTTAACTAATTTAAGTTTCCAGACTTGTAAATCATCCACCATTGTTGTGTTTATGGATGAAACTTCAATACGTTTGAATCTGTATCCAACTAGATATAATTGATAGCAATGATGAATTATGGAATACGGGTATTTACATTATGAGAGAATTTCGATGTTTGCATATGATATCGAACTATATGTGTTTGATGTTTACGTTAGCTAAATATCTAAAATCGAATGTGCTAAGCTTAATTCACATGTGTCTAGAATGTCGAAAACCCAAACAAATAATATTCTTTGTTATGTATAACGATCGAATTATATACGTACAACACGATTAATGGAAAGAACATAATATCAAAGTACAAAATGAATAAGTATAATGATTTGACATACAATTGGATTGGGGCACATACATACATACATAAAATCACGCCTTTTTCCCATTACGGGGTAGGCAGAGACTACTTCCTTCCACTTGCTACGGCCCTGGCCTACTAATGCCGCTTCATCAACATTCATTAATCTCTCTATTTCTCGCATCCATCATCTGACATACTTCATCTATTTTATCATTCATTTCTCCCCTTACATTGAACATAGCAAACCAGCTCTCCATAGCCCACTCTTCGCCCTCGCTGGGACCGAGACGTGATGGGTTGCGAACCACATCGCCGCCATTATGGTTTTTGAAATTATTGAAACTCATTGCGTTCCCACGAGCTGCTAGGGATAAAATATTCGCAATTGGGGCACATTTGTCTATTATGTCGAAAATCAAAACAAATTATGTATGTTTAGCTATCAGCTATCATCTTTCCAAGCAAAGTCTCACGTGGCGAACTTCTGGGAAGAGAAGACCAGGCTGCGCCCGCACCACTGTGAATAGGGAGCACAGAGAATAGGGAGGTTGTATCAACTGGCCTTTTTTGGAAGGAAATTGAGGTTGCGGTGCAGGATCGGGATAGTTGGAAAACGCTTTTGAGAGTCCTATTTCCCTGATGATGGGATAACAGGATGCAAAGTAGAAGAAGAAGCTATAAGCAGAACTCTTCAAAAGGTCAAAATGGCAGTATAGTTGGATTTTCCGAGGTCACGGGTCCAAAAGACATAACTTTTATAAGTTTTCTTTAAATGCTTTGGGGTGTCATTCCAAAAATTGGCGATAACTCGCCACAAGTTCGTTCCTAATATAACTAGAAGTGGTAGGCGTGAAACTACAAGAGGCGAAGTAGTGGTAAATATCACTGTCAATATGTCTCTAGGGGTCATATTACAGTAGCCACAATCCGTAAGCGCTGTGTTTGACGCTGAAACCACATTCGAGAAAACAATAGCTGATCCGCCTCACATAAAACAATAAACGCGGGGTCTAGTTTTCAATTTGTCCGGCGATAAAAGCTTCCAAACAAAATGCCCCTGAAAAGGGGATTTGGGGCAAGCGCGTTTAATACACTTTAGACCATCCCCGGCGTGAAAATCGTTTTCAATGCATCAAGAAAGCCTATTTTTATCCAGATATCGCGTCGGTTACGACATTTTGTAATAATGATAATGATGGAAATAAGAGGACAGTTGATGGGTGATTCTTTTTTCGAAAGAAACGCTAAAAGTGTTGTTGCTCTGGAGTTCATTCGTCAACGCTTTTAATTACTTAGCAAGGCTTTTAGGGTCCTAAATGAATGAGGAATATTATTTTCTGGTCATACAAAGTTAAATCGACTATTAAGGTGCAGCATTGGGATATTTGTCCCAGTTGTCGACATTGTCCGATTAGATTGCATCTTCAATCTTAATTTGCAGCTATAGAGGCATCAAATAGAGTGCCAATGCCAATCACTGGAATTAAGCTGGCAAGCATTGGAACGTTTACCTTACTTAATTTTACTATGTTTGAATTGGACTGCAATTGTACTGTACAAAGTTACCTATAGGTATATTTTATGTATTAACTATTTCCCTGTTTACTTCATTAATTCCTTTGGCGCTATAATTCTTTGTGGGTATCTTTCTCACCTATTATCTTCAATTTCGCTGTATGTCTTCATTTCTACCTGCATTTGAATTCAAATGAAATAGCAATATTTTTTTAAATGAACCGCATTTTTTTACGCAAAAAATCTTATTCCATTTAGTAACTTTCCCATTTACTACATTTTCGTACAAGTATAATACTATCTTTCAAATGCAATTACAACAATGTTAATTTGAGTTTTTGTTACTTACTAACTACTTAGAGCTTTTAAAAACTGGAGATGCCATACAGATACATTCCCCTCTGCCAAAGTAATCGTGAAATCGACGGTCACTTTACACGGTAAATTGTCTGTATGTGGGTGTTTTTAGGGTTTCGTACCGAAAGGGTAAAACGGGACCCGATTAAGACTCCGCTGTCCGTTTGTCTGTCTGTCGCCAGGCTGTATCTCATGAACCGTGATAGCTAGGCAAATGAAATTTTCACAGATGATGTATTTCTGTTGTCGTTAACAAATACTAAAAACAGTATGATTTTATGTTCGTCTGTCTATGTAAGTAACCAATATAAAATTATAGAACACTGCGTATATTTTGCTTAGGAGTAGAGCTCTGCTAACACTTGATTTTCTTAGATACAGCTGTTTGTAGCGTATGTTTTGTACGGAACCCTCGGTGCACGAGTCCGACTCGCCCTTGGCCAGTTTTTGTTTGTTTCCTCAATAGATTTCCACATGGGCCGAATAGGCCACCCGCATCCAGTGAGTCCCCGTAATCCTAACCAGGTTGTCCGACCACCTTGGCCTTCCCACGCTGCGCTTGCCGGTACGCGGTATCCACTCGAGATCCTTTCTGCCCCAACGGCCATCGGTTCTTAGTTTAGATATCTTACACTTACAATTTTTTTTTTCAAGTTTCATACTGTTTTTCCAATGCAATAAAACAATGTTGTCGATAAGAGTTACGTTACGTTACTATGATTCAGACATTTCATCACAATCTCTTTCAAATACCAACTTTATTTAGTTGAGATATCTTACACGTAGTTCCCACTTATTCCATTTTCTTACAAGTCTAATCCTGGTAGATTTTTCAGTCTCAGCCTCGCGTTAGTTACTGTCGGAGAAGTTAAAAGTTTCCACGGACAAGTTAGTAACGAGCGTGAAGCGGTGATCTAGACCAAGCTTAAATAACGCTGGTAAAAATTCTGTGGTAAAACATAGTTAGATATATGATTACAATTTTCCTGTAATATTTATATTCAACTAGCTTCTGCCCGCGACTTTGTCCGCCTTATATTCGTTTATCGCGAATAAAGGTATTTTTCCGGGATAAAAAGTAGCCTATGTCCTTCCCCGGGACTTAAACTATCTTCATACCAAATTTCATCCAAATCGGATCAGCGGCTTAAGCGTGAAGAGGTAACAGACAGACAGACAGACACACTTTCGCATTTATAATATTAGTATGGACTAGTATGGATTATATAATTTAAGCATATAAGGTATTTTTTCCTAATTTTCCTTACTAATACGAAATTGAACCACAGTAAAATGTGCAAATCATGCCCTTTCATATGCTACCCCATTGGGCCTAGCAGGAAGACATTAAATTTTGACTTCTCTCTTCGTTATTTTTCATAGAATATAAAAATATATTAAAAAATAACTGTCTGACTGACCATGTTTATAACTACATTGATTTAAACTTACACGATCTTCACTCATTATCACAACACAACAAAACGGGGCTTACCAATGAAAGGTAATTAAATAATTATCTTATTCATATTTATACGAGAGTAAGCCCTGTTTTGTTGTGTTGTGTTGTGATCATGTTTATAACTATTGTAAATTTCAAATGTAACGGTATTTCATATGTAACGATCGCACGGATTGACGGACGGACAGAGTCACACTTTGGGTTCCTTTTTAATCTTATGGGTCGGGTCCACGGTATTGGGTCAAAGTAATTCTAGCGTCAAATCACTCTTGGTGGTTTGGCATTATGCTGAGTGGACTCTTTTTTCGCACAACATTTTTTTTTTCCTCTCTTGTATGTCATGTATACCTATTATTGCTGCAAAATAAATTATCTTTCTTTCTTTCTTTGTTATTGGTACGGAACGCAAAAAACTGTACTTTATTTAACACATAAACAATGCGATTTTGTAGAGTCATAGCTAAAAACACCCGTGAATTCACCTTAAAAAAACTAAATCATAATTCGCCCATCTGTTCATGCGTTACGATGCCACAGACATACATATATACACAAGCTGAACTTAGAACGCCCCTCTTCTTTCGTCGGGGGTTAAAAAGGGACGTTAAAGCGTCTCGACTTCATTAACTTGCAAGTACCTTCTGTCAATAAAGAGCCAGTAAGAGGTTGCTGTAAATGAACTATTTGTAATAGCCAGTAAAGGCAAGTAAAGTGGGTGAGCTATGCTTTTTAATGTAGTACGAGGATTTTTTTTTAATCGAATTGTGTATGCAGACAAAGTTATAAAGGAGATGATAAGGTTTATTTTTTTCTTGAAAACAAAAATCATTAAAACAAGAGGATTGTCAATTGACATAATCTGGATCGTGCCCCGATTGCAAGGAGTTATTCTGGTTTAAAATAAAGCGCTCTAAACCAATCATTTAACGATGTTATAATTATATAAAGAAACATAAAAATAAATTCATGAATAGGGATGATGACAACTTTTTCTGTGCTATGTTATAGAACGACCTGTCAATAATACAAAAATTGGTGAAAAAAACTACTTCAATCTCCACGAGATACAACAGCATTAGAATCACACTTTTGGACTTTCTCAAAAACGCTCCATACTAAACCCTAGGAAGGTGAGACGTCACACCTTCTTACCGTGTATGGGGAAATTAAGAACTTTGTTCTGCAGCTATGTTAAAACTTGCGTTTATCGAAACGGTTTCTTAATAAAAGTTAGCATTCATTTCATGGGTTATTCAATGTTATTATTGTTTTTTAATATTTTCATTCTTAAAAAATGGATTTTCTTACATAACTTTAAAGGCTCATAAAACAAGCTACACAAGGTATCGTAAGGTATCGAAATCAATTTTTTTTTTAGGATTTGTATCATAAAAAGTACCATTTCGAATCAAAATTTTATTATTAATTTAGTACAATCATCATCCCTATTGTCTTCATAAGAATAACTGAATTCCGGTTATAGGCTATATTTGTTTAATTGATGTGATCATGACACAATTGGCTAGCTATCTATTTCCAATTTCAACATACACACCAAGACTTTCTAGTACCTACCCATTTTCAATTTCATCACGTTCTGCCGCAAATTCCTGCAAAACGAAGCTCCTTTTATTGAGGAGCTTCTTCCGCATTTGCAATCACGAGAGTTTTACAAAGTTTTTCGTTAAAACTTTCAGTACATGGGTGTTCCAAATATATCAGCTCGAGTATACCCATACGTCATGATATACTTTATATTCCTTCTTATCAAAACCCGTGTGTCCAGAATATGCCACCAACGAATACTTCCATTAAATGTTACTCTTATTTTGGCCACACAGTGCGTAGAGGAGATGAAATTCTAGAGAAGTTAATCATAGATTAATAGATTATACTCCCTTTGCTTTTCCCCAAAATAGTGTGTTGGTGAGATGTGACAGTAAATTGTGCTACGTATGCGCATATTTTCATGTGTTCGAAATGAAAAATACGCATGCAAATACAACAAACCACCACCAGACAGTAAGTTACATGTTTGCGGAAAAGGATTACGTCTTAGTGTGCTTGAACAGTTGGAGATAGCTCGGTACAGCAATAGAGGTTTGATTACTTTTACATTGGCCTCATCATCATCATCATTTCAGCCATAGGACGTCCACTGCTGGACACAGGCCTCCTCAATCGATTTCCACATGGGCCGGATAGAGGCGACCCGCATCCAGCGAGCCCCCGCGACCCTAACCAGGTCGTTGGACCACCTTGCGGGTGGCCTTCCCACGCTGCGCTTGCCAGTACGCGGTCTCCACTCGAGAACCTTTCTGCCCCAACGACCATCGGTTCTTCGAGCTATGTGCCCTGCCCATTGCCACTTCAGTTTGCTTACCCTGTTTGCTATGTCGGTGACCTTGGTTCGTCTACGGATCTCCTCATTCCTACCATAGATTTAAAAAAAAAAAACCGGCCAAGTGCGAGTCCGACTCGCGCACCGAGGGTTCCGTACAAACTTTCACTTCCCTAACATTATTATATTACCCGGTTCTGGTTGTGACGATATTACTTGCCAAATTTCTCAGTTCTATGTCAACGGGAAGTACCGTATTATTTTGATTCCCTTGAGAGTGTCGAAATATACGTTTTTTGCGGCTGGGCCGTAACTTTTTTTACGTTAATGTAGAAGTTTGACTTTTTCACAGCTTCAAAAGACCGTCGTAGACCTGAGTATGGTGTTAATTTTTACTCGATACTTCTACGTGTTCTCGAGATAAATGGTCTTGATAGACAGACCGACGAACGGACGGACGGATGGTTCCGTTTTTTCCGATTGAGATACGGAACCCTAAAAACAACTCATTGATATCTAAGTTTTTGATTGTCCTTAATAATTGATGTAGACCAAAGTAAAATGTATTCATACGAAGGAACTGTACAAAAGTCACGTCGTGGTGAATTAAAAAATATACCCATAAAAATTCGATACGTATAAAAATAGACATTTTGTAGACTCTGAGTTTACAAAATCGCGGAGAAACTTACTCATTATCATAAGTTGCGTGAACTTAGAGGGTGACGTACTATAGGACGTTCAAATGTCCTATGCAAATTGCACACCCTTCTTCAAACCTATATTTGCAAGTTATTTAAATGACGCATGAACTCTGCAAAGGAATTTATATCAGCTCGTTAAATACCAATCCGTCAATGCTGCGTTCTTTCGCTGACATTTTCATTTGGGGTTAATATACAAAATTCTTCTCAAACCCATGAGTAATATCGTCAAAAACTCAGAACACAGGGGGGTAACGTTAGATAAAAATAGTGCCCAGTTTCAGGAGTGCTGCAGACAATACTGTGCCGCGTATATTTGCATCTTGGACTACCAGTCCCAATATATTTAGGACAATATTATTTAAGTTATTAAGAACCTAGATTATTTTAGTATGAATCCAGATATTCCCAATTTTAATACCAGAAATAAAAACAAAATTGCCATTAGAAAGTTCCGCGTTCGTAAATTAGCCAAATCATTCGTAGGCCAATGTATACATTTTTATAATAAGTTATCAGATTAAAAAAGTTTCTAATGGCAAAGGCGTTTTATACTGCGCCGGACTATTTAACAGACAAAATTGCATGACCAAAAACAGAAACCAAATAATTTACTTTTACCGGGACACATATTAAGATGGCAAATCAAACGTAGGTACATAAGTTGTTTAAAAAATCATATCGAGCTTTTTTTCTTCTATTATATTTTTACTCTTATAAGTTTTGATATGATTTCTTGGAGAACTACGCATTGAGTTTATACTAATAAATAAGAGTTATTTAAAAAAAAAATACTGACTGTTATGTTTTTTTCAGCTTTCTTCGCAACAGTGGTCTCCTCTTGGGAAATGCCGTAGTGTCAGATTTGTAAAAGTACCCTTGTGGCTTACTTAGATTATTATTTCATTATTTTAGGGTATCGTTCCACTACCATAGTTAAAAGTAAAGAGTTGTCTATGGTCCACTTTATTTTTTATACGAGGCTGCAAAATTGTTATATGGCGGGAGTGCTTGAATTCATTCAAATTTAGATTCCTGAGCGTAACGAGGCTTTCAAGGCACGAGAAGCAAAATAATTTTGCAGCCGTGCGCAACACACAAATTTTCACCTCACTACACCTAGGAAATTGTGGGATGTAAGAAAAACTTTGACATTATATCAAAAGGATTATATTTTTATTTAAAACTAGTAATAATTATCCTACGAAACACACTTATAATAAAACAAACAAAAGAACATATAAATATATAAATTCAAACTTCAAATTACTGTTACAGAACAGTAATTTGAAGTTTGATCTGCTTAGATCAAACGATCTTTTCCACGCAGATTTCGCGCTGTAAACGGAAAAACGAATAGATACGCAGTAAGTGAGGTGAAATAGTTATTATTGTTATGCAAGGCTGTGAAGTTGTTATTTGGTGCGGGTGATGCGAATACGAACGGGGAACAACTTTCCTTTGAGACTATATGATTTCAAGAAAAATCTTGTTAGCTAGTTTCCACTAGGTATAGAGCCATCTATGGGACAATTAAAATACTAATAATTAATGTACAAATAATAACTTTTGGGGTATTCTGATACATTAAATATTCAATAAATATTTTTTGAAATAACGTGGTATTTCTTATAACTCGAAAATATAAACAAAATTTTGGAAAAAACAGTTCTACTCCCGCCATCTGTTGGCGAGTGATGTCAAACCTATATACAAACATTATGTTTTTAAATAAATGTGTATATTTACCTATTTAATGAGTGAACACCCCCGCTCTCTCCCTCTCTTTCCCCCGTAGCCGGCAGACCAATGGTAGTGCCACGATTGAAGTTGCTAGGCTATAGTCGAGTCTCGTTGGTGGTGAGACAGCTGCCTCAAATTGCTTATTCTGAAACGTACTATGTGATATCGTTAAACCTTGGTCTTCTCCAAGTTTCTTCATTTCTCATCTGATCAGGTAGAGAAAGCATAATTCTTTACATTGAACATTGGCTGAATGACATCTAGTTATATTATCTAATGTAAGTATCATTTTCGCTTTTTGTGTTTCTTCGTGCTTACAATCAACAAAAGCGCTATGGATCTTAAAATGTTTAAAAACTGCAGTCTCATCGCTTCGTCATTTTCCCAGCTTTCGCTCACATGATGTCATCCGAACCAGACGCTGTCGAACTAAAAGGATTGCACTTAGTACTGAGATTATAAGTGCAAGGTACACGGACTTTAAGGGACTTTCCTTTTGAGTGCAAGACTTTTTTTGAGTGAAACATGCGTACATTTTCGTAGCCAAAGAGTTTAATTCCATATTAATCTCCTACATGTAGTTCCCTTTAAAATAATTATTCTCATTTTACTAATTAACATATTCACGACCGCGAGTCCGCTCGGTGGGCGGTCTACTCGTAGCGATTTTTAGCTATGTACAGTTTTTCCCATGTTATTGGCTACGAGCGTAGCGCTACGAAAATGTCGGTTGCGAAAGTGTTAACTAGAGTACAAAGTGCCCGCGAAAAATCCCATTTTTTGAACCCATGAAAAAGAAAACCTAGTTTTGTCTATTTTTGTACATAAAAATACAATAAGTTTCACTTAGGTATAAAAATTATCCCTTTTAATAAAATGGTGACAATTATATTTCCAAAAAAGGATGACTTTAGTGAGAAGTAGCTGTCACTTTGATGTCTATCAATTTGCGTAGCGATGCGAAACATTGGCAACATGACGTGTACCTAAGTGGCAACGTCACGATCAAAAGGGCTTAATGCACTTCACTAATCACAATTAATAGTTTACATGTAAATTGATGATATCTTCACAGCTAAACCAGATCTCACTTGGGTTTATGAAACATGTATTGCTCCTATTGACCTAAGGAATGCGTGGTTAAAAAAATTCGGCTTCGCGAGCATTGTGTATAATTAGGTACTATAAAGTTATACACTTAAATAACTGTTCATTGAAGGCTTTGGAGGAGTCCTTTGCCGCAGGGCAATCAGACCTAAAGTTAAAACAAAATGGGAGATATTGGAATTGCAGTTTTAATAGTTTAACTTGGTAGTAGTCTGAAAAATAAAGGCTTTTTTATTCATTTCAAGTGCTTGTGAGTGCAAGTGAGTAGTAAAAGATGCTAGAGCCTCTTCTACTACTCGTTAAAATTTCTTTATGTTACAGGGGGCAAACGAGTAAACGGAACGCCTGAAGGTAAAGGATCACCGTCGTCCATAGACACCTGAAAAACCAGAGGATTCACAAGTGCTTTGCCGGCCTTTCATGTGTGAGTACGCTATTTCTTTGATGTCTCGAAGGTCGCATCGGTCTGGAAGCTGCTCACAGTTAGGTATCTAATGTTACTAGTGTGCATGACACAATGTATTCATTACTGGAATGTGCCCAAAACTCCAGGAGAAAAAAGTCACAACTCTCCTATTTTCTTAAGCGTCATCGGCTAAAAGTAAGTATCCTATAACCATCATCGGATGTCCAGGCTATCAGAGTTTTGACATGATGAAGCCCGGAAGACAGATACATACATACCAAAAACTTATTTATATTTATTAAAAGTATTTACATTACCCCGTTAAAAAATGTCGACATTTCAATTGTACAACTTTATAATAGTATAGATAATCCAGTATTTACAAACATGAGATAAAAATATATTTTCTTAAAAAAACCCTTTAAATTTATCACGACTTTCGTATTTATCTAGAAAGTGCCATCATTTCATTAAGCAAAACTCGCTATATTGCACACATTGAAGTCTTTATAGGTAGGCCACTCATTAGCATCTAAAGTATCGGCGTAGCTCTTGAGAGCTACCAAAATCGGTCAGTCGTAAAAGAGTGTCGTACGAGGGACGAGATTGATTGCGCACTTAACCTAGCAAATGCTTCGGATTTGCTCGACAAATTATACTAACTTTTTGGGTTAATCTCGAGAATTGCTAGTCTTGGAGCCCTTTTAATTAATCGATGAGATTGGGATGTTAAGGGCGTTCAGATCCCGGGAGATAAAAGGGAGTCAAATCAAAAATAATATATTTACTTTCTAAACTTTATATTAGCTTACGTTATTTACTATAAAATATATACAATGGGAACGACTAACCTGACAAACTTTAACCGTCGATTCTTATGAAAATAGTAGCACTCCTTACATGTAACAGAAGCTGAGAAGGATGTAAGTGCCATGAAGATACGCTATTTTGCTGACGTGCTTTTTCTGTTCGTGCTTTCTCTTGGCCAATTTTGGTTCTAGGCCTGAATGATTTGTATGAAATTCCATTAACGACCTCTTGTCCTAGCCGCACCTGAAACGTCATACTTCGCAGCCTATTTATATTTTAAGGAACATAACACCAATATTTCATTGCATGTTTGAGAAAAAATATTTTCTATACGTAAGTCACCAGAGCACATGAGTAAAGAAACGGAACAGAGACTAAGCTTCATACAACCACGCTGCAACAGGTACCTACACTACTACAAGCTCGACGCGCGTCTTAGCGTGACCACAAACTCCTCGTCACGTACACGAAGAAACAGGCAGGCAGGGCGCGTACCGCGTCGTGTTCGATTTCGTTGTATTTTTATGAATGTGAAAATATGGTGGTTTACTGTACTGTGTGTATGAACAAGAATAGGAAAAATAAAGACATATCATATTATGGCTATCCCAAGGATTCTGTTAGGTAAGTAAAATCTTTATTATCCACATAAATACCTACTTACTTCTATTTTTGCCGACCAAAAAGATATAAAATACTGCTTGAAAAACTTCAAAATAAAAACATTAAATTCTCCGCTAAATAAAAGGCGGATTGTCGCTAAACAATAATCTCGTTCAGAAAACCTTTGGGTAGTGGCTTTACACCCACTTATTGTTTTTATCCATGAAAATACGTAGGCTCATGTTTTTAAACGACTTCAAAAAAGGATATTCTATGTTTGTAACTTTGTATATATGTATGTTTCTCCGCGATTATCTCGCGTTTGGCTGAACCGATTTTTTTTTCAGTTTTCAGAAAAGTATTTTTTTACATTTTGGAGACAATTTTGGTATGTAACGAATGGTAGTAACTCAGTTTCTCTGGAAAAGTATTTAGTTTTTAGTATCGTTGAGCTGATGATACAAACCATAGATGGCTAGTAAAACTACTCAATAATAATAAGGTATATTTCAATCATTGAAAAAGCAAAATATATATATTAAAAAGAACCTATGTCCTTTTTACTTCCAAAAAAATACTAAAAAGCGAAAAATAATGCGTTCCTGTATCACCTTTTGAAGTCTGTGCTAAATTTCATGTTAACTTCTTTATCCAACAGGCACCGACTTATTTCGTTTCGTCCACCAGTGCCAACCCTACCATATTAGGTATAAATTTTGCGCGCTCTTTGGAAGCTTAGTCTCTGTTCCGTTTCTTTACTCATGTGACCAGAGACCATAGACAATATTTAAAATCCTTATGCATTTATCTTATTTATTATAGAAATAAAGTTTCTTATTATCAGGTTGTGTATAATGGCCCTAATAAGGTCTATTCGAATACTACACCCAAGAAATTCGGACGACTTCCATAAAAAAAAATATCACAGGGAAATTGGAGGGAAATTTTTTAAAAAATTAGTTTATTTGAGTGGTGTATTTTTACATCTCTTTGCATATATGTTTAAGAAAAGCACTATGCATGCCTCTGCTCATGAAAAGGGCTTGCCGGTTTTGTATCGCTATCCAGCCGACCGAACGGCAAGCCCTTCTTTTCAGGCGTCTGCAGTAATGTACCATTTATACTTTAAGTATAAATGTGATATTAAAGTAAATAAAAAAATTCTTCACATAAAGATACATCTTATCAAATAATCAACTGTACACCTAAAACAAAGAATATAAATTAATGTTTAGGTTAATATACTAAAGCTGTAGGTAATTACAACAACGTGCAACGATATCTTAACCTTAATTATTTAAATAACATTTTTCAATAAGACATTATAAAGTATATTGCAAAAAACATAGGTATCTACGGTGTCCTTAATATTTAACATTTTCAGTATCAGTATGCATCAATTGTTATTTAAGTCTTTTTTACGTATTAGGTACTCAGGTATGTACCATTATGTTCCTGTAAACCCAATTTTTGATGCGGCAGTGATAAATAAAAAAAAATTAACAGCGGATTTATTTGCAAGTAAACAACGCCATCTTTTAGCCAATTTATGCATAAAATTGTGATCAGGTTGTATCACTCTATAAATCATTAAAAACAAAATTAAAAGGTCCCGTTATATAGTTAAGCGAAGTAGTCTTGACTCGAATAGGTTCTCCCTTCCAATCTATCTGGAAATTTTCTACAACTTTGGATATGAATGTCTCCATCTCCAACTCAGCAATGCGACGACCTGAAACAATACACCCTATATAGTGTTGAGTGGCTAAGAGATCAGAAATGGGTGCCACGGACTGGAAGACGCAGCATTGATCGGCAACCCACAAGTCAAAGATGATCAGGGTAAAGTCACAAGAAGGAAAAAAATGTACTACCGATGTTGCGTACGTCATCATGACTATCATCCAGTGGCGTACTCAATGTTTTTAGCCAAGTTGTTCACGGCTTCAGGGTAGGCAGTTTCTCTGTGCCTTTACGGAGCCAGGGTCGTTAAAAAGTAGGCAGTGCCTTTGTGCCTAGCCTATATGGGCCGCACGCCACTGCTATTATCATATCAGCCCAAAGACTTCCCAAGGCCTTCCAAGGATCTCCAGAATGACCGGTCGTGCTGCTCCCTCACCCAATGGTTTCCATGGCCATCGATTCTAAGAGCAATGTGCCCCGCCTACTACCTCTTAAACACTCTAAGCTATGTTGACAACCTTGGTTGTTGTCGACGACTTTCGTTTAAGGAGACTCCAAGTATAGCTTACTCCATTGCCCTATGAGTGACGTTCAGCCTTCTTATGAGGCCAATGGGCCTCACTGCGACGTGGTCACCCACACGTGACCACATCGAAGTTTCGTACGTTATCATTATCACCACCATTATTACCAAACACCAAGTCAAAAATCAGTAATTCAGTAGTTGACAAATACGCGGCAAACAGTCTCGACTACTCATGATCCTTTTTTTATTTATTTATTTTATTTTTATTCATTAACAACATGAGTTGTGTAAGAAATTTATAGAGAGTGTACAATTAATCAGAAAAATAATCCAAATTAATAATCAAATTATCAAAACATAAAATAAAATATACAATTGAAAAATCTAAAAATCATATCAAATTAATGAATTAAATACCGTCAGAACATTAAAAATAATAAATAACAAATAAAAATTACCTAAATAAAAATTTACAATATCACAAGTTCAAATATTAAAATCACATTTTTAGAAATCATCAATCTAAATTAATAATGATAATAAAAAAAAATACCTAATTAAAAAATTGACAAATTCGGAGTCGAAGGTGCTATAGTTTGTCGAAATCGTCAAAATTTCAACTTCTATACTACTATTGTATAAAGTAGTCAAAATTAAATATCTATATTAAATAATTAAAAAAACGTTAACGTAACGTTACGGACTATGTGAAGGTCACTGCATCAAAACACTTTTTAAATTGGATTCTTTTTAATGTGTGTCGGCTAAACGGATTTGATTTTTGGTACAAGGGTAGCTAGAGCAGGTTATTGGATACTTTTTACTTGACTGCGCTCAAGAAAAAAGAGTTATTTTGATTTTTTTCGTCTCCGCTGACGAAGTTGCGAGCACCTTCTAGTAATAAATATATCTTTACTGCAGTACTTATTGTCTATAGAGGATCCAGATAACACTATCAGTCTCATATTTATCGCCTACGCTTCGATTTTCATTGGACTTATCATCATTATCACCATAAGCATATATATATAGACAACAACATATTAAAAAAAGGTATTTGGTTATGTTATACAAATATTTCATCATTTATATTCAGATATTTGCATTATAACTTGAAAAAACCGGCCAATTATTACCCGTTACCGGTTGAGTTAAGTTTGCACCTGATCTTTATAGCATTGCATACAAATCAGGTGCAAACTTAACGCAACCGGGTTGCTCAAATAGGTTTTTGCGAATAAAAAAAAAATAGCTAGTTAGATACATGGCTATCCACCCCTCATATTCGTCGTTTTTTTAGAAAATAAAAGTATATTTTCATATATTTCCTGTGCAAGGAAATGTTTACAAATATTCCAAATTTCCAGTAGTTAGAGATATAGCGCTTTAATAGTCGGACAGACAGACAGACAGAGTTGCAACACAAGGGTTCCTTTTTTACCTTCTTGGTAGGAAACCCTAATAAAAGCTCCGCGTCTATTTCTACTCGTCATTATTGATAATAACTAGAAACGTGAACTAACTAATAGGACATCTTTAAGATATACGGCATTTTGCAGATTGCCAAATTTGACAATAACATATAATACTTATTTGCCGCATAGCGATGCCCAATATGAAATGAAAACCATAAAAATAAAATAAAATTAATAACATTAAACTATAAAATTTTCCAGGTATCACTCTAATAGGGTCTGTGCTCTCTAATAACAACAGTTATTTACCTATGCACATCCTGACTCCAAATCCGAATGGACTTGTAACGAAGGGATGGGTATGTCCATGGTACAAAGGATCGTCCTTATTAGTGAGCCATCTCTCGGGTATAAACTCTCCAGGTTTCGGGTAGTGTTTTTCCATCGTAGACATGTACTGGTGGGGTAATGCCATCAGAACCTAAAATATTCCGTTAATTTATAGATGTTATAGTCAATTTTTTTTCTCGGTTAAAACTACTTTCAACTAGCAAAATAAGTCAAAAATGCTTTTGACTGCTTTTTGGCCTTGGTCAGAAGTAATATTGACTAAAATCTCCTCCACAACAAAGTTTTGACCAAGGCCTGTAATCAAAAAGACTATTGACTACTTTTCCTAGTCAAAACTAGTTTTATTATTGAAACGAGTAACTAACCTAACATAACCCAACCATATTATTGGTCAAGAATAATGTTAACTACGGGCCATTCTTGGTAAAAAGTAGTTTCATTACCTCTTGGACAAAAGTAATTTGGACCGATATATTCCAGTCAATGTTTTTCTGTAATTACCAAAAATTTTAAGTCATAACTACTTTTAACCAGGCACTTTAGTGAAAAACGCTTTTGACTGTTTTTATAAGTAAAAAAAAAGTAGTTTTAACCGAGAAAGAGTCTTAACTGTGTCATAAACACTAAAAAAGTAACTAATGAGAAAAAATCATTGCATAAGAGAGAAAGAGTTACACGATAATGATAAGGACAAAGTTTATGTCGTCTCGGTGGCACTGGTATAACAAACAACATACGTAACATGTTGTTCATACTAAAACTTACGCCTTTTGGTACTTTGTACCCCAGCAGATTATATTCTTTGGTAGACAATCTTGCGTTTCCTGTCGCTACAGGAAGCATCCTCATGGACTCTTTGATACACGCCTTCAAGTAAGGTTTCCGTGTTTGCTTGGACAATACTTCTTCTCTTAGTTTCTTTTGCTTCTCGGGATTTTTTGCTAGCAGGTACATCGTAGCGAGCGCTGTGTTAGCAGACTGTAAATGTACATGACTTTATACGAGAGACGTTAATATTAGTATATTGTGCAAAAAAGAAGACATCAAGTTATGGTCAAATCTATTAGATAATATTTAGATACAAACAAGTAATCGGCAACCGAATAAAAAACCAATATTCCAACTAAACTTTTGTGCAAATAAAAAATGAAATTGAAATCTGTTAAGTAGTTAAGTTCGTCGAAAACTAGTAAGAAGGGAAAAACGGATAATTGATGTTGATTATTACGTAGAAACAATGTTTTTCCTTTGAGTTAACGAGTTACGGTAGAGAGAGTAACTTTAGAGTGTAGTTGTCTGTCATCATCTAGGTACCTATTTAATAACATACCGTATCTACTCCAGCAATTAGCATATCAGATGCCATGACACGTGCTACCCAAACATCGACCTCCAACAGCTTCTGTAGAATTGGTTTCTCTGTGTCAGCGTTCTTTGAACTCTCCTTAGACTCATCCATATTTTTCAGCGCTTGTTCAATGAAATGTTTTGTCAAACTATAAAGAAACATTTATTTATTTTATGTTTTATTTTTTGTATAGAATATTGAAAGGATTTCTTACTTCTCTTGATCTTCGTAAAGTTTCATCGCTTTTTTAAACGCTGGAGTCGAGAAAAATCTCCAGGGGCTTGGTCCAAAATCTAACTTTTCTGGTATTTGGAAGAGGTCATGCACATTTTGTATTAATTTCCGGGCTGGGGAATCTTCTGGAAGCTTTGGATCGAAACAATTCAAGCGGGTTCCTAGCGCCACTACACCAACTGACTCCAGCGCCCATAAGTTCATTTCCATATCAAGTTTCTTTGTAATCATATTGTTCTCATCTCGAATTGATCTTAACCTAGGATTAAAACATGTAAAACACATTATATATAATGCACTAATGTATAAACATATAGATCCATTTGTAGATAAATCTGTTATCTTACCTTGCAATCATATCATTGGCTACTTTTTCCAGCACGTCGGTATACAGTTTGATAGTTTTCGGCTGCAACATTATGTGATTAACTTTTGTTCTAAATTCTTTCCAATTTTCACCCTGACTGAAAATAAAACAAAAAGCTTAATGCTTATTAGTCTTTTTATGATACAGATGATAATTTCAATTCAACCAACCAGTTTTCTGCTTGGCAAGTACCTGAGAACATATTAGCAATTATGATTATTTACTCTGATATAAGTCCCGTTAGTCGCTTGGAGTCTTCTTGGGTATTTTTGTGTTTCTGTCGGTAGTACGCCAGTGACCCAAATCCAGGGCGTATCGGCATGTAATTTTCCGATCGGAGTACCTGGAGTTATAAGTACATTTCAGACGCTAGGCTAAGTTGGTTGCACAAGAAGTTCATTCTACGAAGATGGCGATTCCAGGTTCGAATCCCGAACATGAATGTTTGTTCCGGGTCTCGGATATTTCTATTTATTTAAATTTTAAGTACTATATTTATATTGATCTACTAGAAGGTGCCCGCAACTTTGTCCGCGAAATAAAAAAAGCTTTACATAAGCGTAATAGGATAAAAAGTATCCTATAACCATCTTGGGATACCCAGCTACCCGTGTACCAAAAATAGTTTAAATCCGTTTAGCCAATTTGGCTTGATAAAGCCACAACGAACGGCAGGCACATACGAACGTACAAAGCATGTAAAAAAAAAATTTTTCTATTCAGTGATCTCCAAGTGTTTCCGTCACAATAGTTTTTTTGAAAACATCTGCAATGTACAGACTGGTATTTATTTTTTTACTCAAATTTGGTTGGAATCTGTAACATGTTAATTTTGTTAAAAGCTAGTTATGTTTCCAAAATGCTTAATTTCCATAATTAACGGTTCTCTTTTCAAAACTGGTATCTTCTATTTTGGGCAAAAGTGTTAGTTGGAAAATGAAACCCATTCCATTTAGGAAAAAAATGTTATGCAAAAATAAGGAATACTCTGAATTAATATCATGTGAAATAACATGTGTTACTAAAGAAGTAAGATATGTAGGAACTTTTTATTGATATAGAACCAAGGCTCAATTAGTAACTTAATTTTCTGTTATTACGTTCTTGTTTTTCTTCCTTTTGCTTTTTTTTACTCATTTATGTTTAAAAAAGTTTATATTATATTATGTTATTTTTCACAACACTTACGTTTTCTACTGCCACTGGATCAAATAATATTAGGACATCTGGAACACCCAGAGACCCTTCAAGTTTCACTATGGGTCCATACGATTTGTACATTGTGTCAAAAAGTTTGAATCCTTTGTAGTCTTCCAATCTACCTGTTGAACGTTTAATCATGATTAACAGGAGTGACAGGTTCATAATCTATTTGGACAGAGACCAGCTTAGTGCCTTAAGTAATATATGTTGTGATAAAATCGGATGATTTACCAATTTCTTATTACGTCGATAACTTTTTGGCCATCACTCTCTTCATTATTTGTAGATATTGTATAATTATTTTGTTTAACATAAATCGGGGCCAAATGAACAGTTCATAAATTGGATTTTCTCATTAAGATTTTTTTTAGTTTGTGGAAGAAAACTTATCGAAGAAATGAAAAAAAATCTGAAAGGATCCCTAAAGATTGATCAGATATAATTGCTCGTTAATTACTCATGTGATGTATGCGTTATTTCTGAATTTCGATTCCGATATTATTATAATAAAATATCACTTCGTATTTCAAGACAATAATAATTCATGCCCATAGAAAATTATTAGTGACTTAAATCATAACATGTGTATTAGCAGAAAACCACGTAAACTCTAAAATACACAGACCTGTAACAAATAATGACAAGATTCAAAGACTCGCTGCCTGGACCTTGTAGGTTGTTTGGAAGAAGAAAGAACGTGCGCCCCTTCATGGCACAAGGCAGTGATTTAAATCTAGTTAGGGTATCAAATCTTTTTATTTATAAGAACACATTTGACAGCTTACCTTTGAGCAGAAGTTGAAGTATTGGTCCTATAACAGGCAGAGCTGGAGGTCCAGGAATTTCCTTCCATGATTTCAGAACGCGAGTCGATTCAGCAGTTTCTGACACTGTAGAAGTTTTTAGGAATGCACATCTGAAAATGAATACATAAAAAAAGATAAATCTATAGAAAAAATAGACATTTATTTAATTTAATTGACAAATGAACTTCTTAAGTACGAAAGGAGAAAAATAAATGCACTCTCATATTCAGTTTTTAATGCATTTTTTGCGTATGGTACTTAAGTAATATTTAACTGAAATCGATTCATTAATCATATAAAGATATGCATTTCTTGTGTGTAATAATGTTCTGGTATAATTTAATATTTATTGGCAAACTAATGATATAGCTGGAGGAAAAAAGAAACAACATAAGAAGTTCAGTTAAAGTTAACACGACATTCATTGCGGCACAAAGTTCATCACGTCACCTACTTTTGGCATTAATATTTAAATTGGAACGAAAAAATCCAAACAATATGAACAGACATTTGAGCACACAAACTGATAAAAGAAATAACGTAGGTAAATATAAATAATCTGACTTACCTTATAAAATGTTGGTTTACTGCATCAAAATAAAGTATTCGTCCTTTTACTTTTTGCATCTTTTATCTACACACAAAACACAATACACAAATCCTGAAGCTTAGGATACACTGGATAACGGAATGATAAATAATAACGGTATTTATACCTTTGTTGTGAATTTTACCATATCGCGATATCATGTTGCAATGTGATTCAATAAACAACTACGTATCAGATACGTGTGACGCGCATGAAGTAACCTTGTATACTATGGTGTAAACCAGTCATAAGCATGGCATAATATCCTGTGGGATGTGGGATATATTTATTTATTTATTGAAACTGTAGTGCAGTATTTTTTATGAAAGTCAAATTTTTGTTGCTATATGTTTTTAATGTTTGTCAAATAACCCTACATTTATTTTTATTGCAATATAGGCACAAAGATTAAAATAAAAGATTAACACAATTGTGGTCGCACTTTGGTCACACCAGGAATCGAACCCGGTACCTTTGGAATACAGGTACAAAGTATCAGCCGCTCCACCAGCGAGCACTGAGCTTTGCTCCTTGATTTTCTCCATCCATATTGCACAGTATAAAAAAGTCAAAACCGGCCAAGAGCATGTCATACCATACTCAGTGTAGGGTTCCGCAGCCGTTCATACAAAAAAATGCACTACAGATGATAAAAATACGATATGAATAAGGGCCCTAGCAAAAAAACGTATCTCCAAGGCACTTACGTCCTTAAGCTGAGTAGCGCAGTATTTTGGCAATAACTCGAAAACGGTACCTATATTCGATCACGTTGATAATAATTTTCGTTGAAAGTATTTAGGTATTAAGCTTTATCTTTGTAATTTTTTCATATTTTTAGGACATACCGTTTAGAAAATAGAGAGACGGGGGGGACACAATTTATGCAACTTCCGGAGCGATTATTTCCGAAAATGTTCACTAAATCAAATATTTTTTTAGAAACCTTAGTCTTTTTAAAAGAACTATCAAAACATGTGCCATATATTTGCTGACTTTTTCAGTTTCGGTTACATGCATGGAGTGCCCCCTAGAAATATATTTTATTATTATTTAGCTATCAAACTAAGTAGCGGCTTATACAAGACACCTATCCTCCAAATTTCATTAATATAAATTTAGTAGTTTATAAGTAAAATGACATACGGACGGACGGACGGACGGACATGACGAAAGTATAAGGGTTCCGTTTTTGCCATTTTGGTTACAGAACCCTAAAAATGAAAAGAACTTGCGAGAGTGTAGTGTAGGCACACACGATGAAGCTTTTGCTTCTTCTTTCGACAAGTGTGTACTGAGACACTGAGCTCTAAGAGCACATTCGTTAAAGGAAGCACTCGTCAGCGTCTTTATCTGGTTAGTCCATCGCGCAGGTGAACGGCCTCGAGATCTAGAGCTGTTGACAGGCCAGAGAGAATTGGAGGAAGATTGTGCAACACGCTACCACCAAACCGCACGAGTGACCACGACTGCTCTGCCAAGAGCATACGCATAAGAAGAGTACTGAGACATTAACGCATTTGTTCTCACTTCAGCCACGAGCTGTTGTGAAGTTACCAGATCATTTGATTGAAAACTTGTCTGGGGTCTATTTTGTAATTTAAAAAGAACTGTTTCCGAAAAGTAGCTGGAAGTATAAGTAGAAGTACTAAACTATGTACCAAAAAAATAGAACTTCCATAATTTCTTTTAATCGCTTTACCATCAGGCGATACGTCTGCTCGTTTAACCCTATATACCAAAAAAAATCGTAAAGTGCTAAAACTGCCAACGTCACGGACATCTGGGATTTTTTCAGGTCCAAGTTCCACTGTATTTCAAACAAGCAACATTATAAAGTAATTTTTCTGTCTTTAATTACTTCACAAAAGTGGCAATGAATCCAAACGGCAATCACGTTTAATCCCCCGTAAAATAATGGGATAATCGACCCGATAAACCTGTAAATTACGATGCGAATTAATAGTCGCACGGTTTTATCGGGGCCTGTGTCAACGGAAACGTCCAATTTGGCACGATTTAAAAACCTACTAAATGCAGGGCATTCGTTATGTCAGAGTAAGTTGCAATTTGAATTGTAAATTAATCCAGGAGCTGCATCCGACAAACAACCTTTGTGTGCGACATTTGCATCAGGTACTTAGCATTTGCGACTTTCTTTTTATACGATTGGTCTTTGCCTGTAAAAGAAAATAGTCATTATCTAAAGGGGAGTCTAACTTGTTTGTGACACGAATAAATTTTACGTATGGGTTACGAACAATATGTATCGATAATGTGGGTCTAAATATTAGGTATAAAGTTGGAAAAAATACTATTTTACCACAGATTTATTCATCATTATCATCATTTCAGCCATAGGTCCACTGTTGGACACAGGTCTTCTCAAAAGATTTCCAAAAGGGCCGGATAGAGGCGACCCGCATCCAGCGAGTCCCCGTAACCCTAACTAGGTCGTCCAACCGCATTGCGGGTGGGCTACCCACGCTGCGCTTATCGGTACGCAGTCTCCACTCGAGAACGTTTCTGCCCCAACGGCCATAGGTTCTTCGATATATGTGCCCTGCCCATTACCACTACAGTTTGCTTACCCTGTTTGCTATGTCGGTAACCTTGGTTCGTCTACGAATCTCCTCATTTTTTATTCGATCTCGTAGAGAGATTCCAATCATAGCCTTCTCCATAGCTCGCTGAGTGATTCTGAACTATCTCAAGAGCCCCATAGTTAGAGACCACAGATTCATAACCAAACAAATATTTGCAAACGTAAACATTGACTTAAAGCTGAAGGCAATTTGGTTCGCGGAGACGAATAAAGGCATTAACCCTTTTTATGGCTTCAGCGTAGTTGGAAAAATGAAATAATCTTTTCCCTTATTGAAAATTAGAATTTGACATAAAAGCATGACAATCTTGCCCGCACAGTGAAACTGACTCTTGAAATAATATTTCGTGAAAATAATTATGTATGCTGAAGCAGTAGGTATCGTGAAAAGGTTAAAAACCTTATGTATAGTTAAAAAATATATAGATTTCCTATCTTGTAACAACGAAGATGTTAATTGATTGTCTCTGGTTTGCAGATAGTAGTTCATGCAACTGATACATAATAAGAGGCCTTAAAATACGAGTATGGTTTTATGAAACGAGCGTCAGCGAGTTTTATAATAGGATCACACGAGTGTTTTAAGGCCTAATTATGTACAGATGCATACGCTACTTTATCTAAACTCATATTATCATAAGTACTCTAAGATGGGTTCAGAAATAGCCGTAGAGAATTGACCTGCATTGTTACTAGTTTTACCTGTAAAACATCAATAGACTATATATATTAAAATAATGCAATAAAAAATAAACTTGAACAAATACAGAAGCAAATTATTTATTCACATCGAAGTCGTGCGTTTGTTCTCCAATCTAAAAAACTCTTAGTACTTTTTTACGAGAACTAAATTTGGTTATCGATTTCTGACAGTAAGTTATTTGTTGCAATCGTAGCTGCATTTACGATATCCGACGGAGTGTTAATATAGTTCTCGGAGTCACTTCTACTCATATTTTCAACTTAAATGTAAATTACAAACAACTTTTCACAATTCAACTTTCGTAACTGCAAAAAACCAAGATCGATCCTCCGTCAAAACGAATGTTTTTTTTAATCATAGACAAACAAATGAAGTCCTTATTTTCATATCACTCGAGATCAAATGTCGTGCGGTTTATATTAAAAAAACAAACTGAATTGATTTTTCGTATCGATAACTGTTTTAATATCTATGGATACTAAAATAGAGACCCACTTGAGTTTTGACAGCTGTTCCAAATTTAAATGTAATTAAACTATCGGTTGCCGATATCGTAAAGTAAAAATTACGATGCACCCACAGATACAGATATCCTAATATAGTCTATTTGCTTATCGATGCCAAACATATTGTAGAGAACATATAATATGGTTGTAGATAAAACAATTTAACTAACCGCAAATCTAATGTCCAGGAAATTGAGGATCGATTCTGCGCGGAATTAATTAGTGCTGTTATTCATTAAATCGAATAATTAGAAAACAATCGATGTTTTTAATAGTTTCATTAGTAGGTTATGTTAAGTGGGCCATTCTACTGAGAGCGCCACTTAAATTTATGTATAAAGCATATTTTTCAAAAAGAGATAATCACATTGTGTGTCGCATATTCATCTAAAATAAAGCATTGTTAAACTGTCTTTGTTATGTAAGCTCTTATAAAAATAAAGCTGGTGATGACGAAGTGGTAATCAATGTCCCCGCTTTAATATGATAATAAATAATATAATCATTATGTTTTAAGAGGCAGGAATCTCATAGAAAAAATGAATCTAGAAGTTGGTGAATTTGTATAAGATGGATAGAAATTAATACAATTCCTTTAATAGAGTCCTTCTATGAGAATTTCGCTAACCTGGTAACTCGTAAATTGCAATCCGTGCAGCCCACAATCTCTATACCGCTGAGTACACATCAAACAAAGTGCCTTGTTAAGTAAAATACAATTTTCGCTCTAAAACAAACAAAATGCTATCATAAAAATACTCTTGGAACGTATTGTCGTCGGGTTGAATCCTTGTTACTTGGGCGAAGTGGCAGGCGACGATCTCTGAAAGCTGTCTGAGGCACTGGAAAATTCCAGCAAGATAGTTGCATTGCACTTGGGCGTTGCAATTGTGAACCATATTGAACCGGTTTCTACACGATTTGCTGACATTGTCAAAGCGAGTGAAATCCTCTTTTGTTATCTTTACGACGTCAACGAACCTGAAAATTTTAGTTTTCACACAAAATTCGCTGTGGCTAAATTCTACGAGGAAAATAATACTCTTATTTGTCTGAGATACGAGTCTATGAAAGATATCACCATTATGTATCTGTATACTTTGGCGATGTGCCCTAGTAAAAGTAACCGTTAATGCAATATTTCACGGAGATGAATATATGTACGTAGATACATATATGTACGAGGGCTGTCGCGAAAGTTTTTAGCTTCTCCCAGGTAATTTTAATAGTTATGAGCTGGTATAAAATCTTTAGTAGGTAAAAAGCGGGTCCATATTGGCTAATATAAAATTGGTCTATCGATTTTATATACAAATAACGATTTGTGACTATAATCATTTCTTCGAAAATTTTGACTCATATTTTTTTTTGATTATTTATTAGTACTACTACCTTCATTGTCCAAAATAATAATTATTTCGAGTTTTTGTACACATAATGTTTTATTATTTAGAAGTTATCTGTAGGTACCTATAATGTTATTGGAAAGAATTACTTAATTAATAAAGTTATTACATAGAATCATTTTGCTCATAATGTTTGGAAGTTATAGTATTTATTCTCAACATATCTCCGAACGCATACAGACATTATAACTAAAATTAGAAAGTATACTTTATTTCTACCCCGTTCTAACGCAGTAGGCCGATAAAACGTTTAAAAACCAGCCGTGAGGGGCTTTAACTAAACTTTGATGGGTTTATGCCGTTTATGTCATTAAAAAAGTGATTTTCGAACAACATACAGTACTAGATGTGTCAACATACAAACAATGAAAAGTACCACGTTTGATGAAGGAAAAAACATGCATAAATTACTGCATGTATCCAAAACAGAACATAATCATGAACTGGGCGGAGGTTAGTTTGTATCGTCAATATTCGATTTACCATGTCTATTTAGTCGGCTGATCATTCGATTTTCGAGATTCAGTTTTCGGATGGTCATAATACAAACCTAACCTCACCTACAGTTTTCGGGTTTTTGACCCATTTTGTTTTTAGGGTCATAAGAAAATAACCCTAACCTTAGGTTCTGCTGGCTCTGGGAGTCCCAATATCTAGATTATTTTTTCTTTTTAGTCGGTTGATCATTCGATTTCCGAGATTTAGTATTCGGTTTTTGACCCATTTTGACGCTCCTGTTGCTCCGCTATACATGGTCATAATACAAACCTAACCTAACCTAACCTACAGTTTCCGGTTTTTTCACCCGTTTCGTTTTAAGGGTCATAAAAAAAGACCTTAGGTTCTGCTGGCTCTGGGAGCTCCAATATCGTTTTATTTTGTTTTATAATTTTGATTTTTATATTACAGGTGCACGCTGCTGTAAACATAATCAAAGAAGACGCATTTTGAAAAATTTATAATGCTAAAGTTTATTGCTAGAAAACGTGATCTTGCTAAATTATATATGAATAGATTATGACTAAGTAGCGATATGTTTTGAAATATATATTACACCAAATTTTATTGCATGAGAACGTTATATTGAAATATTATATATACCTACATAAATTGTAGTAACAAAGTTATTTATGTTGAACAACATTATGATTATAATACATTCGGAGTTCCAATGACTATTAATTAAAAATAAATATGCACAATGATCATTATGTTGTAAAATTGTATGAGATAAATTTTCGAAGTTCCAATAATCTAATTTGCAATTTTATATGAACTTTGGCGCACCCAGGTAAAAAGCGAGTATTTTTTGTTAACCATTTTCTTAGCAAAAGTCCTTTTTGTATGTGCTTTGATTTTTTTATTACAAAAGTAGTATTTTAACAGTTGTAGTTCAAAATGCCCGTGATAAAATTTAACTAACTTATGCTGTTTTTCGTGTAAATTGACTCATTTGCAACATCCTATTTATGCAAGCAGTACAAATTACGCGAGTAGAGACCCGTTTATCGTAAAGTAAAAAAAAAACCAAGCATCTTTCATCCTTAATTTCACGCCAACATATCGCTTAAGTGGAAACGATATAAGCGATCAATGGTTATTTTTTATCCGACTGCGCTACGCAAAGGAGTGGTAATGTGTTTATTACTGCATTCAACTATATCTCACCTAAATTAGATGTCAACACATCAATGTCAATACATTGATATATGCAAAAACAATAGTAAAAATACCAGAAGTCGCATATCCACAATATGACCGAGATATTGCGCAGTTGGATATATCGCAATGCCTTGCCGAATCCGGGCTCTGGTTTTATGATCGAAGTGTCGGAAAGTGTGATGACGTTTTCAATGGGACTTGCAAATTTATCTCCATCTTGAAATGTTCTTACTTTGATTGCGAGTCGTTTTTCGTTTAAGCGGACAATTTGGATTGTTGGAAATAATAGAGAAATATAAACCCTTTTTTAACCGACTTCCAAAAAAAGGAGGAGGTTCTCAATTCGACGGAATGTTTTTTTTTGCTTTGACTTCTTTCCCTTCTGCCAAAGTATATGAACATCTGTTATACAGTAAATTGTCAGTGTGTGTAATTTTTAGGGTTCTGTTTCTGTAGTCAAAACGACAAAAACGGAATTCTTATAGTTTCGTCATGTCCGTCCGTATGTCACAAGCATTTTACTCACGTGTGCCGTACGTGTTAATTCTTCTGGCACATGTGTGACTGTCGTTACAGCTTAGGCCCATCTGGCATGTACACCTTTATTTGTGTTTTCAAAAATGGTTAATCTGCACAAATTGTCACTTCGACAGAGGAAAATATATCTTTTCTCAGTCCACCCGTGACCATGGAAAGCTGAAAGCTTCCGAAACGTCGGGAACTAAAATGAGACAATATACGCAATATAATCCGTTAAATTGTTTTATTTCAATGAATAATAATCGCGGAAACAGAAGAAAATATTACTTTTAGTATTTTAACAAAGTAGCATTCGTAACGTTCCCAAAGTTCTACCAAATTAGTCAAACATTTTGCGTGACCAATGATATAACATAAAAAGAGGTAGATAATACGGGCTCCGAAAATGGCACACCAAATTTACACTAATTCGTAAACCTTGATTTATATTAATTCATCTTACCATGTCGCTGGAGAGTATCTAAACGAAGTTGACCAAATCAGAGATTTGGGAGTAATTTTTGATAAGAAAATGACGTTCATACCCCATATTGACAAAACAGTCTCAATAAAATAGAATAGAATACAAAGTTTATTATAAGGAATGGCAAAATATTTCGAAATCACAAAACAAAAATTATGTTATTCTACTGTTTTGTTTGCAATATCTTAGATTACTGTAGCACTGTATGGCGGCCACATTATTCCACGCATTATCTAAGGATCGAACGAGTGCAGAAAAGATTTCTTTGGCATCTATCTGCCAACACCGACTTGTTCATAAGTCCACATCCTATGGATTAGCATTTTGGAATTAGCCCGCTCACTAAGCGAAGAGACTCGCTCGATCTTGTGTTTCTGTATAAAGTCTTGAACAACCATATAAACTGTCCGCAACTTTTACGCAATATTCGTTTTAGAGTTCCATTTAGGTATCTAAACTCGCAAAATAATAGACCCCCTTGCCCCTGTATTCCGGAGAACCGTTCTTGGCGCCAATTCCCCCATTCCTCGGCTATGTAGACTTCTGAATATGCACAGTCACTCCTGTGATATTCGTTTTGATTCACTGCCTAGGTTTCGTAAATCAATAGATATTAGTAATTAATAGAATTATTTTTCAATTATTAGCATAGTCCTTGTATGCCTATGTTTCTAGTTTTAAGCACTAAGTAAGCACTTTGATTAATACTCGTTATATAACATGTTGTGTTTACCTGTAATTAGACATCACTTTATGTAACTCTTGTATATATTTTGTAAATTCAATAGATGTATTAACTGTTGGTAGACCTTACTAAATAAAATAAATAAAACCTTAACTCAGTATCGCGCATAGAGTACTTTGTTATATATATTGGATTATGCGTCAAATCATCAAAAACGCCGTCATGCATAACATTTTGCACTAATTACTCAATAAAAGCGTCTAAAAGTATTTACGATTTGTGTGTTATTGCAATGCTATGAATTATGTGTGCATAAGCCTGGCCATTTTTACATGTGGATTATCGTGTAGGTAACCTATCTACATAAATACCTCTTTTTATACTATATCATTGTGCGTGACCACAAAGCTAAATCAATACCAATGGCTTACCTTGACATTGACTAGTAGGTAGAGTTATTTGTTTACTAAAAGGCGCACGCAACTTCGTTCTCGCAGAAAAAAATTATAACTTTCTTTTATGCTCTTGAGTAGTCAGGTAAAAAGTGACTTATAATTATCCTAGGTACCAGTCCAGCTATTTTTTTATTAAAAACTAGAAGGTGCCCGCCCGGAGGAGAAAAAGTCATAACTCCTATTTTTTACTACAGCGTAGTCAGGTAAAAATAATCCTGAAACGTGTACCAAAAATAGTGAAATCCGTTTAGCCGATATGGCGTGATGAAGCCACTTACGACACATAAAAAACATGCAAAAAATTCAAAAACTATATATTTCGATTCAGTGACCTCCAAATAGTCCGGAACAGATAGTAGGTACAAAGGAATCGATGGCGGGCGTGCATTCATGCCCGCCAACCACGATCATCAGTTTATGATGCAGATAACCAGGAAGAAAGACGAAATATTTATACATACTTTTCAATAGGGTATTTGACAGACGAAAAAAAATTTAAATAAGATCCTGATAAAACAAGCAAAATAAATATGAGTTCGATACCTTACGTGTAGCTTGTTTTATAAGTCTTTGAAGTTGGGTGGGAAAGTCCATTATTAAAGTATGAAAATATTAATCTATCTATCTATACGTATAATAAAGCTGAAGAGGGTCGAAAGTCTGTACATGGAAGATATTAATTGGCCGGGGATACTTAAAATCGATAACAGAACACGTTCCAACAGTTTTTAGATTTTTTGTCTGTTTCTCTGTTTATCTGTTTGTCTGTTTATTTGTACGTGCATCACCTGAAAACGGCTGAACAGATTTTCATGCAAACTTTACTAATCGGTCGAAAAAATCCCCGGCCAGGTTATAGGCTATAAAAATTCAACCCTTAAAAGGGGGGATAGCCACTATATTTGATTGAGTTAAGTTTGCACCTGAATCTTATCGCGCTACTTACGAGGGAGGTGCAAACTTTTTTCAAACATGTACTACGAGCCCACGAGTATCGAGTACCTTGCTAAACTAACACGTGGCGCTAAATTGCCATTTGGATAAAATTTGGTATGGAGATAGTTTGAGTCCCGGGGAAGGACATAGGCTGCTTTTTCCCAGAAAAATACCCTTATTTGTCATAAACGAGTTTAAGGCGGACGAAGTCGCGGGCAGAAGCTAGTAGGTACCTAATAATACCACTTAATAACCCATACAATGTTTTGTAATTTTTGTTATTAAACCGTTTCGATAAACCCAAGTCTTAACATAGCTGCAGAACAAAGTTCTTATTTTCCCTATTATACTAGATAGAAGCGTATGACGTCACATGCTTGTAGGCTTTTAGTATGAAGCGTTTTTTGGGAAAGTCCAAAACTTTGCTTTTAACGTCGTTGTTATTGGAGTAATTTCATCACCAATATTTCTATTAGTAAGACGTCGTTTTATAACATACCAAAAAAAATGACAAATATGCCTATTCTCGTACGAAGTACCTACGAACCCAATGAAAATTATGACCAAATTTATCAAACATCTGAAACTGCGCAGTCATCAAAGGAATTTCAGGAACAAAATAACATTCGTGACCAAAGAACTTCAAATTGGCCACACATTAGGTCTGACATTGGCGTTGTCGCGATGTCAAGGGCGCGCCTTCACCGGACGTAACCGGACGCACGCGAGCCCCCATTACGAATATTGAAACTTTCGCCGTAACTGAGGCTGACAAATCATACAGACGATCCACAGTATGAACAAAAAGTTAAGCATTGTTCCAATTGAATTTCGAAAAATGCTTTCTTCTTCTTGGTGTATATTTATTAGAAAAGGAGCCCATTTACTTTGCGATTCTATATCAAAGGGTTTGGACTCGGCTTTGATTAGTCAGTCAACTATAAAAAATCAATCTATAATGTATATCCAAAATCTTTCCGTAACTTTACCCACGTAGCATACATATGTATATCGTGGTATGATTGAGAACAGGACTGAGTGGGCGTTCATTTTGATCGGAATCCGCCATTATGGGTAGCCTCAAGCAACAATAAAGGAGCCAGAAATCACTTGATCACTTTTAATGAAATTAACTTAAATTAGGTACAATGAATGACGCAGAATAATCACACGGACTGAACAGACACATCCGCTCGCTACGAGCTCTCAAGCAGCAATGCCCGTGCGCACCGACGGCCGCGCCCAAGCCTGACTGGATGTGACGTCATGCTTGCGTTCGGGGTAGGGGTGCCGGATACGATTTTCCGACACGGCCATCTCTGATGACTCACACGTCCTCGTGTGTTTTGTCTGTAAAGACAAGAAAAACGCAGTATTTTTTGCTCGGCTATTCTGATCCTGCACACTCAAGAGCTTGAGACAATGTGTATTGAAACTCAACTGAAACAATTAGACTTGATCTTTATTCTATTGGTACAGAAGAGAATCATACACATAATAACAATCTCAACAACTAATTACAGCAAGATTATCTTTAATCAGTCTAATCAACACCAAATGGCGCCGCACCAACGGCTCATCTAATTTTCGCAACAACGAAAATAAGGGTAACCAAAAAAAAGCATGTTGTCGCACCAACGACTCATCCCGTTTACGCACCAACGCAACGATAATGAACATGCCGTCGCACCAACGACTCATCTTATCAGTAAGGGACTTAACTTAGAAACTTAACCTAAGGCGCTACGACGCCTGCTGCAATATAGAGCGCATCAACGTCAACACAATAGACAGTTCTAAAGCACTACAACGCCAGTTCCAGTATAAAACGCATCAACGCTAGTGGAACTGTTCTAAGGCGCTACGACGCCAAGCAGTGTTTAAACGTTGTTGCGACTCTCACTAGATACACATCACTCAGTTACATCGTCTAATTCAACAGGAACCTCATGATTCGGTACCGTTCTTACTCTATCGTGAGAGTACTTGTATGTTCTTTTAGAATTCAAGGATTTCAGCCGATACCTATCGTTTTCCAAAACCTCTACGATCTTAAACGGACCCTTAAATTTAGGGTCCAATTTGGTTTGGTTTCTTTCCTCGTTTTCTAAAAGGACATAGTCACCCACGTCAAATAGTTTAACAGCAGCTTTGCTCTTGTCGAATCTAGCCTTATCATACATAGCAGATTGTTGAATATTCTGTGCTGCACGTTCCCTTATCGCATCAAGATTAACTTCATTGACGTCATTATCAGTTACTGTCATCAACCCCAAAGGTCTAGCCACCTTTCCAATCATTAACTCTAGAGGGCTAGCTTTTGTTATCCGATTAATAGTCAAGTTCATTGCCAATTGAACCTCACCAAGAGCATCTTGCCATAAATGATCCCTACTCGACTCTACTGCAGTTAACATACTCTTCAGGGTACTCATGACCCTCTCGACCTGGCCATTCGAAAGCATCAATGTGCACTGTGTGCCAAGGAATAGTCGCTTTGGGGATGGGATGTAACTCGGCCTGAACCCTACCCGAACTTGGTTTTGAGATTTTGCAGGTAATGCAATTTTCGACGAACTTCCAAACAAACTTAGCCATGCCGTCGAACCAATAATGCTCAAAAACCTTTTCTAGGGTCTTATCCCAACCTAAATGCATCACTGACTCATGGACATTGTTGACTACTGACCACCTAAATGCTCGCGGGACTATGAGTAACCAACGATTTCTACCATTTCTCTGTATCTTACGATGAAGAATGCCTGACCTAACTTCATACGTCTTTCTGATATCCTCCGCTAACATTTCATTTTGGAGGTCTGACAACATCTTTCGGATCTCCGGGTCTCTCTCCTGCTCTACCTGAAGCCAGTTATTAGAGAGTTCCGCTAAGTTGACATGTTTCTGTTCTACGCGGTGAAGCGTATCCGAGGTTGTGGAAGTGGGCTGGGGATTGCGCGACAGACAATCTACGTGTTTCATTCTAGAGCCTTCCCCATATACAATGTCAAAATCAAATGACTGAAGATAGAACCGCCACCTATGAACTCGCGGAGACACTCTTTTTTACTTTTCGTCGCCTTTACAGAGTTGCAGTCTGTAACAACCGTAACCTTCCGATCCTGTAAGTAATGTCTGAAGTGTTTAACGGCGTTGACCACTGCCAAGGTCTCGAGTTCATAGGAGTGGTACCTAGACTCAGGGGGTGACGTACGACGACTGTAGTACGCAACTGGATGCTGCTTGCCATCCACCTTCTGGATAAACATGGCACTATATCCATCCGCACTAGCATCAGTATGGATCTCCACCGGAAGATTAGGATTAAAGATTTTTAAGACTGGCTGTGAAGTCAAAAGAATGACTTGCTGTCGAATCTGCTCGTGAGCGGGTTGCCAATCGATTCCACTACCTTTCCCACTTGTCAGCTTGAACAAAGGAGCCATGATCCTTGAAAATTGGGGAATAAATTGCCGAAATTAGGATGCTAGGCCTATAAATTGTCTGAGCTGTGTGACAGTTCTTGGAGGTGGAAGGCGAGTGAGTGCTGCTATTTTGTTAGGGTTTGGCATCACCTTACCATCCTCAACAACAAAACCTAGGTATTCGACTCTTCGCTTCATGAACGAACATTTAGACAAATTCAAAGTAAATCCTGCTTTCGCCAAAACGTTTAGAACAAGACGGAGTCACTCTATACCCTGCTCTACATCCGACGCTATGATCAACAGGTCATCTACATATGCAACGACAAAGGTATGTGCTAGATCTCCTACGCCTTCATAACAGCTCGCTGGTAGACGGATGTGGCGTTTTTGAGGCCAAACGGCATCGCGAGCCACTCCCATTTTCCGTCAGGTGTGACGAAAGCAGTCTTCTCTACTGACGAGGGATCTACAGGAATCTGATGATAGCCACTTACAGTGTCTAAACAAGTAAACTATTTAGCCTCACCTCTGGGAGCGGATACCTATCAGCCACGGTGTTCTTGTTCAACTCTTGGTAGTCCACGCACATGCAATCTGACCCATATTTCTTCTTAATCAACAGCGCTGGACTAGAAAACGGAGAGCAACTAGGCCTTATCACTCCTGCGTCTAATAGACCTTCAACTTTGTCGCGAACAACCTGCCTCTCATCAGCACGAAGACGATAGGGGCGGCGCTGAACTGTTTTCGCAGGATCTATTAAACGAATTTCTAATTGCCCTGTATTCATGCGCGACTTCGCCACACCCTGAGAGAAAGACGCCGAGTACTCTTCCAAAACATTTGTCAACTGTTGTCTAAATTCCGAGGGTATATCAGTGTCAATGGAGGTAAAATCCAACTTGTTACTAGAGATCGACTTTTCACAGCTTAGGACGTTTTTACGACATACTAACTCGATACTATCTGACTTCAAGTTAACGTTGAAGCCCTGTGACAAAATTTCCCTTCCCACTAAAATATCATCACTAAGGTAATCATCGGGCATCACATGAAATAAAATTTCCAAATTACAATCACCAATCGTCACTTGAGATAAAATCTGCAATGAACTATTCACGCTATGCTGACCGATCCCCATTAATTTGACAGTATTGTATACGCGTTTACCCGAAAATTTATTGGCAATACTTTCTTTTATAAGGGAACATTCAGCACCGGAGTCAAAACAAAATAAGTAGGACGTACCGTTATTCAAAAGTTGACCACGTAGGCTGCTTATACTGCATACGTTGACCTGACGATCGCGTCCAGGTGTGGCCGACGATCCCGACGAGCCCGCCTGCTGCGCGTTGCCTCCATTGCCACCACCATAGGCACTAGACTTCCGAGTACATTTCGATGCGAAGTGTCCAGCATCCCCACAGCGAAAGCAGATTACTTTGGACTGTTGACCACTCGTTGCAGTAGAAGGTCCCCACCTTCTACTGCGCCCGACGATTTTCTTCCTTTTATCTTAGAACGGCACTCGTGCGCACGATGTCCCAACTTGCCGCAGTTAGAGCACTTCGTAGAAGGTCCCAGCTTGCTTCGTTTCGAATCAGAGTGGTTCTCCTCAATTGTCGATGTTGTTTTCCTCTTCATGAAGGTAGTTGCTTTGAGTTCGCGTTGCAGTATGTCTCTTGATACGATTTCGGTCGTAAAAGCGATGCGCTGTAGTCGCTTATCAAATTGCGTTATATGTGCCAGAACGTGTGTCTACACACAGCGATCTCTGCTTCGTTCATGTTTCGCCATTTTGAGGTTAGCGACGCCAACAATTTTGCAGCATAAACCGAAAGGCACTCATTTTCCTTTGGTTTGCTATTTTGCAGGTTAATGAGGGTAGCTGCCGGAGTTTCGACACTTTCGTACCTGGCTATGAATAACTCTCGAAACTGCGACCACTGCATTCCGGGTAGGATACTTGAGAGCCATTGTGAGGCACTCCCTTTCAATGCACCGCTGATAGCTATTATTAGCGGTCCGCCTTGAAGTGTTTTTTCGCCGAAACAAAGGTCGACCGTGTTGCACCATGCCCGCGCATCGGCGTCAGGCTTTTCCGGGTAAAATTCGGGTAGCTTGATGTTATTTGCACTTGCCGGTTGTTTTATGGCTTCAATTAGGCTCAACATGTTGTTATTTTGCAGCTCGAATATTTTCCGTAAAAAATCTTCATCAACACTTGGTTCTTTGTTCTCGGTTCTTTGTTGTGCTCGAGGCAATCCCAGTTCTGATATCGTGCTATGATTGAGAACAGGACTGAGTGGGCGTTCATTTTGATAGGAATCCGCCATTATGGGTAGCCTCAAGCAACAATAAAGGAGCCAGAAATCACTTTATCAGTTTTAATGAAATTAACTTAAATTAGGTACAATGAATGACGCAGAATAATCACACGGGGTAGGAGTAGGACCGAACAGACAAGCAGCAATGCCCGTGCGCACCGACGGCCGCGCCCAAGCCTGACTGGATGTGACGTCATGCTTGCGTTCGGGGTAGGGGTGCTGGATACGATTCTCCGACATGTACATACGGGAACCTTACTTCTTTTCATTTTTAAATTGATTGGCCACACATTAAGTCTGACCTTGGCGCAACCGCGGTCATTCATTACGTATTTTTTATTTATTTACCTCTTTGAAAGTTTTCATTGCTAATATTTCAACTTGAAACATTAGCCGTGACTAAGGCTGAATAGCACAATATCCTAACAATGCCGTGTATTTAGTAAATACCGAAAATTCGGCTAGGCTCTCGACGGAAACGCCGAATATTCTGCGACACTTACAAAGAACTTCTCGCGAATTACAGGCTCCGAGTTGGAACCTGTAATGTCGGAACTTCCGACCTGCATCATTGAAGTCCGTGCAGTAACTGCGACGTGGGCGTAAATGTTTCATTTGCGAGTTGATCGCGTTATTTGTTGATTGTTAACTTAAAATTGTGTAACTTATGCGTAAGTTAAAAGAAAAATCATTGTTTGTTCGCGTAATAATATGCGTTTTTGTCATGATACGGTATGCGGCCAAACGTTTCACAGTATTCGGCCAAATAGTAAAAACAATCGCCATATAGCTAAATAGCCAATAGCAACCGCTACTGCTATTCTCCTTGTATCTATCATTTTCATCACACAAGATTAATGCAAGGCGAATGGCAAAACTCGATATAAATCCGTTATATGGAGGTGACATGATAGACTATAGACTACTTATAGACTAAACATTGCTCATTTAGAGATATTATAATGTTCCGACTGATTTCACCACTAGAAATGGGATCGAATAAAAAATAAAGTCCTTGTGTGCGTAAAACATACTATTCTGCTAAAAATTCTGTGTACTGTGGCAGAGACCTCTGGTGCGGGCTTTTAGCGTTATTAACACTCTGTTTACCCTGCTCAGACTAACAGCTATGAGTTTTTCCCTTTTCATGTTGTTATTTGTTATTTCAAACGTTCGATGTCTATTGATATTCCCCGTAACTCGAATACTCTTGTGGTATTTGTGTAGAAGTGTTTACACATGATATGAGAGTAAGTAAATATTTGACTTTGTAGCTGTTACTATTCGATTTGGTCTACATTTTCGATGTTTATATCAAGGAGCTTTAAAACAGGAGGACTGACGATCACCATACAAACATCGGTTCCCTGGTATTTACATTGCCATCTGTGTATAGGAATCATTATTTACAATTATTAAATTTGGCAAGAGTGACAGTAGTATAGGTATTTAAATGTTATGGTTTATTTATTATTAGCTGTTTACCAACAAATTGTTACTTTGCTTATGTTTTTTTGTTCAATTATAACATCGTTAAATGTTTAATTTTTGGCGCCATCTAGTTTTTGCCTGAATAGTTCCTTGCGGTTGGGGCACGATCCAAAGTATAGCAATTGACAGTCCTCTTGTTGTAATAGTCCTTGTGCTATATCCATATCGTCATGAATTCTTACCTTCTACACTTTTATAAAGTTTGTAAAAATGAAATGTCTGTACATTAAAGATATTTTCAAAAAAATGGTTGTTACGGACTATTTGGAGTTCACTAAAATGAAAAATATTTTATTTTTATTTTTTGTATGTTTGTATGTCGTTGTGGTTTTATCACGCAAATATCGGCTAAACCAATTTCAACTATTTTTGGCACACGGGTAGCCGGGTATCTCCAGATGGTTGTAGGATACTTTTTACCCGACTACGCTGAAGAAAAAAGGAGGGTTATGACTTTTTCCCCTCCGCGAACGAAGTTCCGGGCTCCTTCTAGTTACTACTATAAAGTTGTATGTTTGTATGTATCGTCGTGGCTTCATCACACCAAATCGGCTAAGTAGATTTCAACTTTTGTAATGCACGGGTAGCTGGGTGTCCACAGATAGTTACAGGTACTTCTTAACCGATTGCGCTCTCGAAATAAGGGCTCATGACTTTTTCTCCTCTGCGAACGACGTTGCGGGCCCCGTCTAGTAAAATACTAAAACTAGAATTTATTCTATCGATTTGTCTTGTATCGTATTAAAGTACATAGTGTACATTATTTAGAGCAGTCAAGGCAAAAAGCAGTAAAACAAGTGATTTCCTACGTACTTATATTATTCTCTCAAGAAAACTAGACATGCAATAACATGATTACCTACAACTGGATTTCATCAAACTTTTATTCCGAGAATAATGCTTATTCTTGGATAGTAATCTCAAAACGCTATATTAATTTGATATAACTGTTTGAGAATAAGCGTAATTATCGGAATAAAAGATTGGTGAAATCCAGCCTAAGTGATACAATGTATATACGAGAGATATGCTTTTTTTAAAGGGTTTATTCCCAAACGGTCCCAACGGATCCCTATTACTAACTATTACTAAGCATCCTGTCTGTCAACACTGACTCTTGAAAATTTTACAAAATGTGTAATACTGAGGCCGCAATAATGTACAGTGTAAAGGAAGGGTATACAAAATATGTGATCTTTGGACATTTTTTGCATAACAATTGGGATGTACCAGTTTTTTCAAAGGTATGGCAATTCAAAAACCATTTAGAGGAATAGGTTTAATAGGCGTTTTGTAATCGTCAAAACCACGTATCTCGGTACTATCCTTAACTGCGTTACGAGGTTTTGACGATTATACAACGCCTAAATAAGTACGTCACAGTAAACTTTGGTTAGGAATTCTAACAAATATACTCATCCGAATGGAAAACGGACGAAATTTGTACCTTAAATTAACCTATATTTTACGATTTTGATGTAAAATGAAGGTCAATTTTTTTTTTGGGACATCCTAATTTAATTTTATCCTATGAACCACACTTGAGTCAACGTTTATTGTATGTGTCAACATCTAGCTAGATGTCTTCATCTCGATCGTTTCCCAAGAAGTGAGGTCCTGGATAAAACCCTCTGCATCACTCACCATGACAGAATGCGGCAACATATTGAGCATAGACCAGTTGAAAGCCAGTGTTGTCATTTCAACCTGCTTATAGCTGCGTTCAGAAAACAAACAAATTATAAAACCAGTGTTACCCTTTACAACACATTTATAAATATTGACAAACTTGGGCACTTTTAAACTAATAAAATCATGCCATATAATGTAATTTATAAATAAAAAAAAGATCCATTGTATATAACCTAAAGACTGACTTCGAGACCATTAACTGAGGCAACGTAAGTAAAACGAGGCCAAATACTTTGGCACAAGAACCCCGATTCAAATGACGATTACATTTTGGATAAACATGTCGGAACAGCCCTCGTAAAGAGCTGGGACATAAATCATAATCACACTCGTGTTAGCAAGCCACATCCCTCGGCAATAGATTAACTTAAAAACAGAAGCGGTATCGTGGCCATGACAACTATTTATGGTAGCTTTTCCATTGTCCTCCCGTTAGATCAACCTTGTGCTTAGACTTGACAAGATTATATATTACTTGAAGTTGCCATTGTTTTAATGGCCAAACAAGAGGACTCTCAATCGCCATACAAAAAGCCGTTCTCCGATATTTACAGATACAGTATTTGAATATTACGAGTTATTTAATAATAACTGTTCACGAACGAATTATTACAGTACTATATCTCTTTTTTCAATTATAACATCGTTAAATGTTTAATTTTAACGCGCCAGCCAGGGATATCCCCTTGCAGTCGGCACACGAACGAAAATAGCGATGGACAGTCCTTTTGTTTGAACGGTCCTTGTCGTTAAAATTTATAGTTGAAATATTGTTTACTCCATGCGTTATTCGAATTCACGACGTCTTCAACGGCTCCCTAATTGTACCATCGAAGCGAAGTCCCGAATTGAAGTTAAAAATACAACATATAATGGCGCTGAATGCTGAGTGAGTCAGCATTTTGCTAAACACTACATTAATACGCGAACCCTATCTATCCAATATTTGATCTAAACCTCAAAGAACACACCAATAACAACTTCATGCATAAAAAGTGGATGCCTACAAATTAAACAGGAAACAACTTTTGAAAGCGGGCCCCATAAATCTCCGTTATTGCACGGATTTGCCTTTCCTCGGTGGGTTTATAATTTTTAATGGTCAATATCCTTCGATCTAATACTGCGTATAGGTAAACACAGATCATGAACTCGATCTACTATCTCGATTATTACAGGGATTAGTTTCTTTCCTTGGTTGTTTTATATTTTTTAATAGTTGATCCCCTTCAATCTAATACAGCGTGGTAATGACACAAATCATGAACCCGGATATATGTCAATTATTGCAGGAATTAATCCCCTTCCTTAATCGGTTTATATTTTTTAATAGTTGATCCCCTTCAATCTAATACTGCGTGGTGTTGACACAAATCATGAACCCGGATATATGTCAATTATTGCAGGCATTAGTCCCCTTCCTTAATTGGTTTATATTTTTTAATAGTTGATCCCCTTCGATCGAATACTGCGTATAAGTGATGATACAGATCATGAACCTGGATATATCTCGATTATTGCAGGGATTAGTCCCCTTCCTTGGTGTGTATATATAAATTATAGTTGATCCCCTTCAATCTAATACTGCGTGGTGATGACACGAATCGTGAACCCAGATATATGTCAATTATTGCAGGGATTAGGCCCCTTCCTTAATTGGTTTATATTTTTTAATAGTTGATCCCCGTCGATCGAATACTGCGTATAAGTGATGACACAGATCATAACCCGGATATATCTTGATAATTGCAGGGATTACTCCCCTTCTTTGGTTGGTTTTTTTCGGATTGATTTTCGATTCGATATTAACGATGTGTTGCAGCACCAAAATATTCGTTTTAGAAAAACACTCAGACAAACTTGTCGTAATTTTTCCTTCCACTACTAGGCAATATTATGATACGATCGTGCAGATCTAATGATGGGGTCGAAAGGTGGTCATATGAACTCTGTAATAAAATAACGCAATCTTACCGAGTTTGGGCTCTTCAAAATCTTCTCAATGAGTTGGACTGTCGTCAATAAAAGTCTGTCTCAAAAATGAAATTTTGTACTCAAACTATACTAAACAAAAATAATAAATTAAACCAAATTTTTTTATGAAAAGTAGCAAATTACTTTATATTAGAATTAAATAAACTCGTTAATGTAGCTGTCACTGAGTAGAAAAAAAAGATATAACGCTTCAGAAAACAAAACACGGTCAAGTGGGAGTTGGTATCAGAAGGCGCGTTTGAAATTCAAGATTGTGGCTTTTTCAATAAATGGAACCGAATACTGAGAGTGCCGCACATCACATCTTAAGGTTACAATACTACAATGATTTATTGCACACCAACAAGAGAAACCCAATATCAAAGAGACCGGTCACTACTTCCAAATCACATAACTAAGGCCATATTCCAACGAATAGCACCAAAGAGTAATAAGGATCAATTCTCATACATACGCCTCGATAATCCATAAAGGTACATCTGCATCAATCATACAACACGCGGCGATGTGAAAGGAGCCTATTTTCTCTAAATAGCGCTTACTTGGCAAAATCTGATGGATGCGGGGCAAATCTGATCGAGTTCTCATCTACGGTGTGAGACATGATACGAGTAGTACAGTCAGACTATGAAATTTTGAACATAGCGTAAAATGTTTAACTTTGGCTAGAAGCTTACAACTTTGCCTGTGGGGCGAAATAAATCATATTTATACCCGATTAACTCCCGTTTACAATTTTCACACATTATCACGACGTATAATTATGGTTTATTTTGCCCTACAGGCAACATATATAACTATATATCTTCTTCAATTTTACTTATGTCAACTTGTCAATCAGCAATAGCTGAATGAAGGATTACAATTTACATATATTTATTTGTTTAGTTTACTAAATATACATTCACAACAGTGATTTACAGAATATAAAAACTTTATCCCATAGATTTTTGGTCCTTCGAGCCGGATTATTCTGGCATTTTAGAAAATTCATCAGTTAGACTTCTTGAGCTCTCTTTTGAGGCTCTCTAGAGCCTTCTGTGACTGGCTATATATTTAAAAAATAAAATTTTCTCTCGATAGCGATATATATGGTTATGAGTTTTTGAAATAATCACCAAAGCGAACGGGAGTTGTCGTTTTCAATAATTCATACTTAGTAATATTTTTCATGCGAGAGTTACTCTGCTGTCTGTTACCTCTTAAGGCTTAAACCGCTGTGCTGAAACAATTTAGATGTTTGATATAGAGATAGTTTGAGGCTCTAGGAGGAACATGGGACAGTTGTCATCTTGTAAGTACACGATTCCCAAGGCATAAATAGACATAACCACGCTCATTTTTACCAGGTACTTGCAAGTAGTGGAATTTTCAGAGCGCTATAACATAGGATTCTTCGAGAAGCGAGTCAACAGGGCACTCAAAGGTTGTCAATGTCCAGGCAATTCCTCCGGTGTTGCACATATCCATGGGCGACGATTACCACTGTCTTCTTTATAAAACTAATATCATGCAAAATACTTAAAACTAAAACAGTAATGGAAAAAAGAAGAGACACCATATGTGTCGTGGCAGAAAAAAGGTGTTGTAGGTGACTCAGCATAATGAAGTGGCAAGCGACTTCGCTGGTATTCTGCCAGGACCTTACAAAAAACTATTAATATAATCACATCATTATTTGTAAGCCGTGTTTACCTCTAATTGGGTAAGCATCTTATTTATCCTTGGTGTAATTGTTATACTATTTAGTGTTATGTATTATCTGTTGGTAATCCTTAAATAAATAAAAAAAATACCAATGCACCGCTTATTAATAAGTGTGAGCGTGTGAGAATTAGTTTTTGTATACCTGTGTGATCTTACAGTTGAGTCGTATGTATAGTGTAGTAGGCATAAATAATATACTTCACTAAATTGATTGAATTAGGTATTGCGAATGCGCTAACTAAAGCGAAACGAACAGAAATTAATTCAACGTTTCGATGCGGGTATTGATAAATGTATGCAAAAGGTAATTTAATTTTACGAACTGGAAGCGTGTCATCCTAACTATATATTGATTCAATTACTCTATTTGCATAAACCAATAGCGTATGATACCCGAATCAACAATCACCGAAATAATATTCAAACGCTGCAATGCAATCACGTGATTTGTACAGAGTATAGACACATTCATGTAAAGTAATAAAGCCTAAAAGGTCGAAATAAACATATTTTTCACGCAAAGGTAACCAACGGAATACTATAATTTATTTATTTATTATTCAAAAAGTTACACAGCATCACAGTAAAAGCCAAGGCACTGTGAACTACAAAAAAATATAGGAAAACTTCAAACTAGTTCGATTTAGGCGACGTAACTCCATGGCTCCGTTGCGTCGTCTGATCTGGTGTAGGATTCGGCAGATTGCCCCGGAACTGCCGAAACACCTTAGGCCAGAAGCCTGCACGTGCGATGGTGTCCTGAGGCGGCCGCGGCACACACACCACAAACGAGCGTGCACGTAATGGCGGGGCTGCAGCTGGTGCAGCCTCAGCGAGAAGCCAGTCTTCTGGCGGACGAACTCCACCACTTTAGCCGCGGCGGAGTGATGCAAGATAATTTAACTTCTATACGTGTACGCCCTTTTGTATACCCAATTCCAAGACTTTGGCCCCCATTCAGATGTACTACAACCACTTGACAACGCAGTGACAAAAAAGCACGCAGTGGTTACGCGTGAATGGTTGCGCTGCAGCTTCTTGCAATTGTTTCGATGTGGTCGGACCGACTACACGGTTGCGTATGACGGCAAAATGCGGTTCGAATGAATAGAAGTCCGTGTATTTGCTTGCATAAAATTATCACCAGACCACGTGGTTGTCATTGTCATGTGATTGTGATTGCCATGTGGTTGTGGTTGTCATGTGGTCGTGGTACGTCCGGATAGACTCTTAAAGTTGTCAAGACGTGTTAATACCAAAAATTCATCTACTTTTAGCGGGAGGCAAGGTTAACACGTAGGTACAGAACCTTACGGAAATATAATATAATAGGCCTATTTCTACAAACGTATACAATAAAAAAAACACCCGCAAATTAAATTACACGATTTTAGGATTCCGTACCTCAAAATGAAAAAAACCGGGCCTCTTATTTATAGGACCCTGTCACTTTGTTGGCCGTCTGTCTGTCAAGACCCTTTTTCTCCGGATCGCGTGTATGTATCAAAGATATCAAGTTTAAATGAACATCAAATACTTATACTTTTTGTTTTACAAATATCATGATAATAATCACAATTTTTGCAATTTATTAGTGGATCACTCCACTAGCTAAAGAGTCGGATGCACCATACAGAGATCAAATACTTATGTCTGTGAAGCCTTGAAGTTGTAAAAAAATCAAGCTTTGAAGTCAACGCAATCCAAAGATACAGTCATTAAAAAAGGATTTTCCATACAGGGTGAACAATATGAAGTGTTATCAAATTCACACTGGCCATATCTGACAAAATTCTCAGTAAAGAAATTTCGCATCAAAGGTTTTGGAAGCTGCCTTGAGCACGCAAGAATTTTGGTAGTAGACCGTGGACATTTCTCTTGTGAACCAAGAATGGCTGAAAAACCGCGTTCCACATTTCTTTTCGTCCAAACAATGGCTTTCAAATTCCCCAGACGCGAATCCGATGACTTTTCTATCTGGTCCATTTTGGAGAGTAAGGTGAAGACAAGAAAACATTTGAAATTGGTAACACTTAATATCGTCCGCCCTGTACAAATTGCCGTCCATGGAAAACCTATAGGGTACTTCTAGTTGTCTTTGAAACTAGAAAATTTAAAGATTTAAAGAATATCTATTTTTTATGTTTGGCAGTAACACTTAATATCGTCCGCCCTGTACAAATTGCCGTCCATGGAAAACCTATAGGGTACTTCTAGTTGTCTTTGAAACTAGAAAATTTAAAGATTTAAAGAATATCTATTTTTTATGTTTGGCAGTAACACTTAATATCGTCCGCCCTGTACAAATTGCCGTCCATGGAAAACCTATAGGGTACTTCTAGTTGTCTTTGAAACTAGAAAATTTAAAGATTTAAAGAATATCTATTTTTTATGTTTGGCAGTAACACTTAATATCGTCCGCCCTGTACAAATTGCCGTCCATGGAAAACCTATAGGGTACTTCTAGTTGTCTTTGAAACTAGAAAATTTAAAGATTTAAAGAATATCTATTTTTTATGTTTGGCAGTAACACTTAATATCGTCGCCCTATACAAATTGCCGTCCACGGAAAGCCTATAGGGTACTTCCAGTTGTCTTAGAAACTAGAAAATTTAAAGATTTAAAGAAAATCTTTTTTATTATGTTTGGCAGTAACCAATATACAATGATCCCACACCGCATATATTTTGCTTAGGAGTACGGCCGTGCTAACACTTGTTTTTCATAGGTATTTTTAACATATATTTTGTACGAAACTCGGTGCACGATCCGACTCTTTAATCTACATATTATGATACGTCACTTTTGCACCCACATACTTGTCAAGTTGTCTGAAACAGACGGCTGCATGACTGCTTTTTCAATCCACACTAATATTATTGTATAGTAATGAATTAGGGATTACGGCCCGGTTTGCGCTCGAGTTTTTAAAAAGCGTCGCGGCAAAACCCGACGTTGAAGTTTTGCAGCCAAAGGCGAAAATCCAACAGTGCTCGATAAAAAAGCGCCGCGCTTTTAAACCGCCATCGTGTGAAAGCATGGGTATCAATGTCAGTCATTTTAACGTTTTTTTATTGAAGTTAAAAAAGCGCTCGTGCGAATGAGGCCTTATTGTAAGTCGTACCGCTAATCCACGAACTGGATTCTGCTAAGAAGGAGATGCTGGCGTGGGATGCCAAGGTTCTGAGCCTAACCACACATATACTAAAGTGCATCACTTATCTCAATTTCCAGTGCGAAAAAGTCCCTCGCGAGACATATTTTGAACAGAGAAGAACAGTTTTATCTGCTTACGCAACGGTTAAATGCTAATAGATACACTACTTCACGTTGAAGGGCGCCGTAGAAGCAGATTCGATCTTCGTTCCTGTTTACCGCGATAAATATGAGAGTAACTTTGTCGGCCTGTCTGTCTGTTCTTGCTTAAACCGCAAAAACGCTAGTCAATTAGATTGTGATAGCTAATTTAAAGACGCCAAATCTATTTGACGACCGGTTTAACTGAGCGGAGAAGACGTTGCCTGCAAAGCTGCTGGTTCAAATCCCGGCAAACACAAATATTTATATGATGAGCATTATTTGTTCCTGCGTCTGGGATGTTTTCTATGTATACAAGTAGATATCTATATTAAATATGTCATCGTCCAGTACTCGTAACATAAGCCTTATTTAGCTTGCCATGCAGTATCATGTACAGGGTTTTGGCCAAGGTAGGCAGTACTTCTGTGCCTATAAGGAACCATGACAGTTCAGGGCTTCAACGTATCCAGTTTCTATGTGCTTGGAGACACAAACGTTCAGAGCTTCAGGAAAGTCAGTTTCTTTGTGCCTATATGGAGCCATGATCGTTCAAGGCTTCAGGGTAGGCAGTTTCTCTGTGCCTGTATGCAGCCGCGGTTGTTCAGGGTAGGCAGTGCCTTTGTGCTTATATGGACCTCACGCCACTGTTACCATGAGATTAATTCAATTTGTATGAAAATTGTCCCGTAATATTTTATACTTATTCAATCTAAGTAATGTTAAACATATGTATATATGTTCGATTACATGTACATAATGTTCGATTACTTGTGTGAACTCCGAGTTGTTATGGCAAAACCATTGGGATGTAAATCCTAACTTGCTAAGCCAGTTTTTTTAATTAGTCGCTAGCGTTAGCGTCTAGAATCCAGGAGAGCAATTTGTATTTATATCGGGGACATAGTCCAACATTTTAATAGATACAAATCCGAAGCAGGAGCGCAATCTATCCGTTACGGTACGAACAAAGCTTTAACTGTCTCTTAATAAATTAGCAAGTTGGACAGCGGGTAAAGATTTATACGTCGGTGAATGTCACAAACGTTGTCGTAACTATTGACTTTTCGTGCTATTTTACAAGAAGAATCCCATCTACACATTCGTCGACATGCCGAGCTAGCAGAACACCGTGTCAGCTCTCTCTAGTACGTAGGTACGTACCTACTGAATAGAAAGAGATAAGTAGGTTATATAGATAATGTATGTCTCACGACAAAGAATTGGATGGAGTCATTGTGCGAGACATAATTATCTATTAGCGCCATTTTACTTACCGCGTAGGAGCACAGCTGAATAGCCTCTTAAAACAGATTACTCAGAGTTAACTTAATTTGCGTCATGATCCACATTCGCTTTATTCGCAAATTTAATTTACTCATTCGCCTTTCGTTATGTACGCATATGACTCGGGCTCTGTATACAATAAGGCTTATGTTCGAAGTCAAACAAAGTGAAATACGTTCTTTGTAAAGTAAAGATAGTATTAGACGCGTCGCGCCAGGCATTGTTGACGTCGAACGGGGCTCACCCTTCAGCCAACGTCAATTATCGAATTGAATATTCATTTTGCTGTGAACCGCTTTCTATTCCGTGCGTTATTCTGATCTCTGAGCTCGGAGTTTAATATGTTGATTTTATTAAGGAAAATTGAGAATTAGCAACGCAGATGCGGATAATGAGGCTTTCATATACGGTGAAGAATTATGTTTTATCAATCATTTTATATTTTGTGTGCTTACATAATGATATTCCAGCTTCGCCCGTGTGACAAACATATTTTCCTATTCTTCGACAATTGAGTATTTTTTTTCAAATTTTCCTGTGTTGGCACTAAATCCATACTAATATTATAAAGGCGAAAGTATGCCTGTCTGTTACCTCTTCACCAACTAAGATGAAATTTGATATATGAAGAGATGTAGATAAGGACAACCGGGGCAAATGCGACTATGGAACAAATGCGTCTGTTAAAGATTTCTTGAGAAACCCCAGTAAACTCGGTTCTCCATACAAACGTGGTTACGCTCTCATTTTCAAACGACTAGCTAGTTTGCTCTGAAACTTTGCATTTAGAATAAGTTTAGGTATATGCCTGTAATTAGTTTAGGTATGTAGCTTCAGATGCCTTAGTAAAAAAATACAGCGAATTTAAGTTTTTGATACAAAATTTGTTTTTGCTGTATGTCGTTTGTTTTATAAGCTGCAGGCATATAAATTAGTTTCAGGCCTAGATATACCTCATGTCCATTGTATATGCAAAGTTTCGTTACAATCCAACACGTAGTTTTAAAATAAGAACGAAACTCCGTTTGTATGGGAAGGTGAAATTCGGCCGAGCTGCGGTTACTGCGTTACTGAGTTACTGCGGACTCTTAAAATCCGAAGACTTTGAACCTACCCATACCCTCCCTGCCTAACATTTGGCAGTAACTATAAATATCAAAAAAGAGAGCAGGGATATTTGCAAAATGATGCGGTTTTATGTTATTGACCAAAAACGCATTTGACCCGGTTAATCTTATATAGATATTTTGAAACTCTAGAAAAGCTATGATAAAATAGGAGGCCACGCGGGCATCCGCCGAAAAATCCTTGTATTCTATATTTTTCTGCAAAAAAATCACGTAGGTAACATAAATTCGTTACTTCGTCGTCTAAAAAAATACGTGACGCATAATTTAATACACACACTAATAAATAAAAGGTCCTGGGGCGGGATTAGTTCACCCGTCTCAATATCAGCACTGGCCAGTTCAAAATAATATAAAATATTATAAGTAGTGTGATAATTCTGCAAGAAATGGTTAGAGTTGAGGGTTGAGAAGTGAAAAATTGAGATTCGTAACATAAGAGCTTAATTTTACAAGCTTCACAGTTACGTAATACGTCGCAGTTAAAAATGTGATTAGTTGTTTAGAAATCGAAATAGAAATAAAAATAATTTATTAATCAATTCATTACAAAGTTATAATTACACTGAGTTAAATATAAACTGCAACAGAATAGATGATACGTCAAATCAGAATTAGGCATTTATAACGTACTAGCTTATGCCTGCGACTTCGTCCGCCTTAAATTCGTTTATCGCGGATAAGGGTATTTTTCCGGGATAAAAAGTAGCCTAAGTCCTTTCCCGGAACTCGAACTATCTCCATACCAAATTTCATCCAAATCGGTTCAGCGGTTTAAGCGTGAAGAGGTAATAGACAGACAGACAGACAGACAGACACACTTTCTCATTTATAATATTAGTATGGATTAGTATGGATTATTATGGGTGGCAATTTTATATTCTAATGGATAATAACATTAAATTAAATCATGATTAGCTTAATACTATTATTATACATGTAGGCTTGACCTTGGTCAAACCAACGCAGCGCGCGCGCCGGCTTCGTGATATTGGAGGGCAGCAGGCGGACAGTGACAGCGGCGTTGCCGAGCCGACAGGTCGCACGATATGTTATTTAATCTCATGGCCCGCGCCATTGACACTGTGAAACCAAATAGTGATTGTACTTGTTGTTGATTCAGGTATTTGGCATTACATCGTCGTTGTAAACATGTATCGAGGTATTCATAAGTTCTAATGTGTTTTGTGATTAAACTTTCAGTTATTACTCGCATCAACAGCCGTACTTATTTCCATATCCTACCTACAAGGAAAGAAGGTCGTGATTACCGACTTACAAATCAACAACAAATCATGACGTCACCACGGGCGAAATTTCACTTTGTGTCGGATTCCCTGGACGCAAAAACTACGATCGTGAAGGTGCTCACCATACAATTAGAAGGCGAGGACACTATATTTCTATTTCCTAAGGAGTATCAACGTAAGGAGGATCACCCGAAACTATTCGACACGAGTGTTGTAAAAAATGTAGTCAAGAGCATGAAGACCCGAGGAAAATTCCGTAATATATGGGTATCGCTGACGAACGAGTTGAAAAATCAGTACCTAGACGAGGAGGGTAACGTATGTTTCGGAGGTACATATCTGGACGAGGCACCGACCTCTGACAATCCTAACCCCGCCTTACCTAAAATTTCCCATTCAGAACCGGTTGAAAACAAATCCATACATTCAGTGGTAAAAGATATGATTCTAGATAAATTCTCGGGAAAAAATCAAAACGCGAAGGTATTTCTAAACCTTTTTGTACAAGAATGCAACCGTTTAAAAATAGAAAACACACGTTTTCCAGAAGTGTTAAGACTTTTTTTAGAAGGACCGGCCCTTGATTGGTTTCTTGCTTTTCTAAAGACACATACAATCTCACGTCCGTGGGAATTTTGGCAAAACTCTTTTCTTGATACATTTGCAGAGATGAGTTGGGCCGAAATAAATTATGCCTACACTTTTCGCTATATTAGTGGGCCACTGTTAGATTATGCGCTCAAAAAGGTAAACTTACTCTTGGACGCGGATCCTGAATTAACCCAAAATAGCCAAATAAACTTTATTGTATTGGGTTTACCATCGCAAATAAGTCACGATTCGGAAATTTTATTCAACCCCTATCTCAACTAGGTCCAGCTACGGAACCGTTTCAGATAGTATCTCTAGATACAATAGGAGGATTCGGAGGTAATAGATCACCAAAGAGATACTTACATTTAGTAATAGATCATTTCACTAAGTATGCTTTCGCGTTAACATCAAAAACTCAAACGGCAAAAGATTTTATTAATCTAGTTAAAAAAATACAAAAAAATAAGCAAAACAAAATAAAATTACTTTTAACAGACCAATATTCCGGTATAAATTCCAATCAATTCAAGAATTTTTTGAAATCAGAAAACATAAAATACATATTTACAGCTGTGGATTGCCCTTTCTCAAACGGGCAAAACGAACGTACAAATCAAACTTTAGTAAACTCAATAAGGTGTAAAATTTCAGAAAATAGAAACCGACCGTGGAGCACTATAACCGAGCAATGCATTGAAAATTATAATAACACTGTACATAGCACAACAAAATTTACACCTAGTTATCTTTTAAACGGTATCGATAAATCTTTTGTACCTCTTGAATTGAACAAAAACAACTTAGAAAACTTGAGAGAAAACAGAGAAATAGCATTTTTAAATTCTAAAAAAATTCATGACCAGAACAAAATTTTGTATGACAAGAATAAAAGGCCTTTAATATATCAAGAAGGAGACTTGGTGTACATTCAAAACACAAGTCGCTTAAACCGAAACAAGCTGGATCCAATTAGAGTGGGCCCTTTTAAAATAAAAAAAAAAATTTCAAATCTATTGTATATCGTAGATTCAGGTTTCAAAAAGAAGGAATCAAATATTTTCCACGCAAGTAAAATGATCCCGTACTGTCCTACTCCTGAAGACTATCTTCCCTAAGGCGGGGCGGGAGAGGGGGGATGTAGGCTTGACCTTGGTCAAACCAACGCAGCGCGCGCGCCGGCTTCGTGATATTGGAGGGCAGCAGGCGGACAGTGACAGCGGCGTTGCCGAGCCGACAGGTCGCACGATATGTTATTTAATCTCATGGCCCGCGCCATTGACACTGTGAAACCAAATAGTGATTGTACTTGTTGTTGATTCAGGTATTTGGCATTACATCGTCGTTGTAAACATGTATCGAGGTATTCATAAGTTCTAATGTGTTTTGTGATTAAACTTTCAGTTATTACTCGCATCAACAGCCGTACTTATTTCCATATCCTACCTACAAGGAAAGAAGGTCGTGATTACCGACTTACATACATTTATTTATTTTGTATCATATTGTGTTATTTTAGATTTTCTTATTTCTATTCAATATTGGATGCCATCAATATTATAAATTGTATTGTTCAACAATATTTGTTTTATTGAAATAAAACAATTTAACAGATTATATCGCGTATATTATCTCATTTTAGTTCCCGACGTTTCGAGAAAAGTCAAGCACCGTGTCGGTGTAATAGGTCTGCAGTCTGTGAACATGTCATTGACAAACCAAACCACTCAATTAAGTTTGATAAACCTTTTATCCCTGTTAAAGAAAAAATATATTTTCCTAGAATGCTACGCGAGTTTATTCAGATTAAGAAGCATCCTAATTTCAATAGAGAAGATGGATTGTCGCTACCAGCAGCTTGGGATCATGTAATACATCTCATTATCGATCATCTCACAAGCGAGACACAGGACTGCAAAACCTTAATTTCCGAACGGTGTAAAATAACTTATCTGTTTAAAAAGTAGTTAATTGTCTCTGTTTTTAAAATATCATAATTAGTAATGAGGTAGCCCAGGCTACTGCCGCTACTACAGGCTAGGCTAGTTAGTTTTTCTTTGCAGCGTTTCTTTTCTCCTCAGTACGCCTCATTTGTGAAATGCTGCTTGGTAAGTTATTCAAATAAAATAATTCAGCGCTTCTGGCACATGTGTAACTGTCTTTATAGCTTAGGCCCATCTGGCATGTACGTAAACCTTTATTTGTTTTTTCAAAAATGGGTATTTTGCACAAATTGTAACTTTGACAGAGGAAACATCTTTTCTCATTCCACCCGTGATCATGGAAAGCTGGAAAGCTTCCGAAACGTCGGGAACTAAAATGAGATAATATACGCGATATAATCCGTTAAATTGTTTTATTTCAATGAGTAATAATCGCGGAAACAGAAGAAAATAATATTTGTTTTACTTGGGACTTGTAACGCTGTCTATGTCTTTTGCATTTGCAATTTGCTTTGACAATTTTTCATAGAGTGTAGGCCCCATTTTTTGTTTGCACAGAACTGATCTTTTACGTACGTTAATAAGGCGTTGCGCGTTTCGCGTGTTGAATAATTGAACGTCATCACCACTTTTAAAGGTGCTTAAATTACGCTTAACATACATTAATGTGTCATATATAATACTACTGTATGTCTGACAACACGTTTGGCTCAGTGGGTTGTATAGCGGCCTACGAAGCTAGCGGTCCCGGGTTCGAATCCCGGCCAGGGCAAGTGTTTGTGTGATGAGCACGAATGTTTGTTCCTGGGTCGTGGATGTTATCTATGTATTTAAGTATTATAATTTATCTGTATATTATATATATCGTCGCCTAGTTTGGGACTAGGTCGATTCGTGTAAGATTGTCCGTGATATTTATTTATTTATATTAATTTATAAAAAAACATACAGTTAGTATTTTCTTAGATTTAAATATTATTTTGTTCTTTTTATTTTTGTCATATTTAATTTGTATGTTAATTTACAAGGTATTTGTGTGTGGGCCAAGTGGTCTGAAGTAATATATTATTTCAATGGGATTGAATAGATGATTCTTTGCGGCCCGGCATCAACGACTTTGCTATGGACTAAGATTTTAGCGTAGCGCAACGCGCGTATTAGCCAGTAACATGGCAAAATGCGTCTGCAGCGAAAATTTAATATGCCCACTTACCGGGTTCCTGTCCTGAAAATGTTAATGAACTCGTACCCTACCGATCATATAATCTGTGCCGCCAATTTGCCTAGTAAAATTATATTCCAGTCAGAAAATAAGATGGCAATGTGAAGTGGTAATTCCCGTTGATGCCCAAAACTAACTGAGTTTGACAGATCCCCAATACTTTGTAGTTACTTAGCATAAGTAACGAGGTAATAATTAAAGTAAGTTGTTCCAAGTATTTAGACAGCTAAAGCCCTTAGCAGTTCAACAACCTGGCGGGTACATTTTGAAGTATTTTCCTGAAATTTCAAGTAAATTTCGTAGTCTCTGATCATTTGATTAACACATTCACTGCCAGAAACCCGCCTAGCGGGCGCTCTGCTCGTACACGCGTAGCCGATACCATGTGCTTCCCCACATATAGAAGAAAGTGCGTAGCGCTACGAAAAGCTTGTCAGCGAAAGTATAACATGCTTTTTATATATAGTGCATAAAAATATCCCATCCGTAAATTTCGCTGTAGATAAAAGTAGGGGTTATGACTGTTTTGTCCTCCGCAAACAAAATCTTCGGGCATCTTCTAGTGTTAGAATAAGAATAGTAACAGGTTACTATAGTGACCCAAGGCAAGTGTGTGGGTATAGGACTCAATTTAGTCGTTTCTAGTAAACTACTTCAATATAAACACACTATTTTTCTTTTATTTATAACAAATCATTTTCTTACAATTTTATAAGTACAGATGAGAAATCTAGGTTTTAATTAAAGAAACTGCTCTCAGTAGCGGCTTCTACCCTAATCTTTTCTTTAAAACGGTCCCTTTGTCTTAATCAAAGTTCAGTTTCCGTATTTTCAGACTTGACGTTATGCAAATGCTTTGGGAAATTAAAGAAAAGTTCAAAAGTAATTTAAACTTGAATTCCCTTTGCAGGTGTTGCTGGGAGTATTGGTGGAACGATGGTATTAAAATAAATATCCTGTATACTTCGTTTGATTAGCAAGAAATTTTATTCCTGAGGGGCTATTTAGGATATTGCCTCGATATTTCTCCACAATTGAGCCTTAATCTTAAACAGTTCTTTATCCAAGTCGCTTCAAAATTTCGCGTATCTTTTAATGCTCAATGAAGACTGCTTTGGATTACTTTAATAGACCCTGGTAATCTGAAAACCGTCTTAACTTTAATGAAGAAAATTTAATTTGATGATGATGAGCTATCTTGAATAGAATTTTAAAGCTTGATTATTTATTCTAGGAACGTTGATCGGTTTGTGTATTGCAATAAAATATTTTTCAAAAATAAAATGAAGAAAATAGTCCAAAATTAAGGCCCTACTAATGGAAGGATCCTGAAGCTCTTATACCTACTCGACGTATCTAAGACTGAGAATGCTATTATATTGTTAAGTTGTCATGTAATTTGACTTTGCTTCATATGCGATACAAATTGCGATCAGCGATATAATTATTTTACACTTATTTATTTTTATACAAATTATCTATTTAATTTTCTTTGCATAATCACTTAATAACCAGGCCTATCGTTTACTAATTAGGCGTTTACGTCGGGTTGACCATCTAATGTAAAAGAGACGATTGTGTCAGGCAGTTTGGGACATGATAGCTACTACCCTACCTCTGCCGTATAATATTATTCCATTTTGAATCTAGAATTTCACATTAATTAATATAACGCGGTGGTTGCCGTCTGAGCTAGCTCTCGTCATAAATGTCATATGCCTACCCAGATAGCGCCAGCCATGCAGATATCCACCAAGTTATCTCACATACATTAAAATCCTAATTTACAAAGAAATAAGGCTCAAGTTACCAGATTCGTATTGTCGTTAATTTAGTCGACATATAAAGCAACATATGGGTAATTAAATGCAAATGATACGCCCATATGCTTGTCACGTTCGTACTCACGCGTGAATCGCTGTTTATTTAAATTTAAATGGAAATTTCATCGCAACAGACAAGTTATTTTTTACTTTAAAAATATTGGACTCGTTATGAATGTATTTTCACACTTCTCATTTTCGAAGAGTGCCTCATTTTAGCTTCGCAAAACGGAACTAAAGTGACTGTTTTAGCCCCTAGGGTTAAAAGTGTCTTGCGGAGATCGCTCTGTCCGCTCGGAGAGGGCTCCAGTGCCACTACACCGGGGCCGGCCGCCATGGCAGTACCGAGGGATCTAAAAATCAGTATAACAACACATCGGTGATGAGCATTTGTATGTATGATTATAAATAATTATTTAGTGTAGATCTTCGGCATTTGCTCTTTTCTCAAAGTCGACGTGAAGAACAGAGTTTATAAACTAACGGGGCTACGCACGGGGCTAAAAGCTATTTTCAAATTTAAATATTTTTATTGCTTGCTATGTGTGTACAGAATATCTGATAGTTTAGTGTCTTCCATATCCTACCTCACGGAGGCGTGCAATATTGAATTAATATAATACTTATATCTAAACATGTCAACATTCTCAATTTAACACGTTGAATGCAGTACATGCCAGTTTCGACTTGTAATGTACTTTTTTCTGGTGCGGCGTGAGGAAGTAGCTTGTCTCTGTCTGATGCGGGGTCGATTTGACTATGAAATCCTGTGAACTAGAAAGAGTCAAGTATATACATTTATGTGTCTTTCTGTAAATTCTACCCACTAGATATATCAAATTTTACAAGACAAATTTGACTCGTACCGCACTAGGTGAAAAAAATAATCAACCAGTGCGGTACCGGCCAAAAGTGTCTTGTAGACTGTCTTGTGCAGCACCGCGAGTACAGGTCAGTACAGCTAGTGCGGGGCTGACGATTACTTGTTTTTGTTATATTATTATTTACCTTCCGATTGCAGTTTTTATCATGAATGCACCGAGAAAACGATCACGAAAAATGTTACAAAAGGTTTTCGAAGAGATGGAGTGCAGTGAAAGTGTAACTAGTGAACCGGAAAAATCGGAGAAGAAATGCGACGATAGACTGTTCACAATTGAAGGAGACAACACAGGTGGGACCGGAACTAAAATATGTAATTTAAACGATGTTAAGTTAAAATTGACCAACACTACACCCATTATGGGTACAAGTGAAGCCCTGGAGTGCTCGTCAATTATGCGATTTCGGATCAAACCCATCCTTTGCAGCCAAAACAACCATCAGACATATCGACTTATACCATTACGAACTTATACCGAATAAAGGGAAATGAGTGAATTAGATTAATGGATTATAGTTCCTTTACTGTTCCGCGAACTAGTGTCTTTGTTAGATGTGACAATAAATTGTGGTCACATGCGCATATTCTCATGCAGTTTCCTTAAAAAAATACGCATGCAAATACAACAAACCAACACCAAACAGTATAATCCTCGACAAGTGTTTCGCCTCTCTACGAGGCCATCAGGAGATGCATGAGATGTTGACGGTCCGGCGTCCACCCGAGAAAATCAAGAAAATCTAGTATGGAATTCCGCAAAGTAACGCCTGAATCTATCAATTATTTAAAAGAGTGAATATCTACTGCCAAGAATGTGAAAAATCTATGTGTTTAGAATGTTTCAATGAATCACATTCGAATTTGTAATTTTAGTTACCTTTTTTTTAATAATAACAACTACCGATATCGATGTTTTATTTCATTATATTTCCCATCCCTACCAAAATATCGACTAGACGGCACCAGCCCTGTTCCCTTGGTGCGATACAAGTCAATTTCGTATCGTTAATTAATTTTCCTATAATGCCTAAACCAAGTTCGACAGTATGTAACGACAAAGCCTTAGATCATTCAATTGTTTAACTAGCCAATGTAATCAGTAAATCATCGATTTGTAAAACCAACAAGGATATATTTGCCAAAATATAGACCTTTAGTCACAAGCCAAAATAGCCTTGTACCGCACCAGTGTATAACTCTCCTACCATTCAAAAATGGTATGTATAGCACTGAAAGTAAATTATAAAATTATGTTCCCGCATTCAACGTGTTAAATTGTGAATATAAATATATCACAAATATTATCATATCATCATTTCATGTTACGGTTGGACTAAAGCAAAGGGGGTCCCGACACTTAGAAAATTTTTCATCAGTGTGATGTCATATTGACACTTATTTTTTATGATGTTATCGTATAGAGGACGCTGAAATAAGCAAGTTTTGTATGGGCAACTTTTCATGTTACAAATCATCATTTCATTTTATAATATTATTTAAAACAGTCATTATTATGACACTCAGATGTCACGTTGTTGTCAATATGGCTTGTTTTAGCTTTAGCCCCTTATCATAAAATCTATTATTTCGCTTCTTATCCTCGTAATTGTTCTCGTATTAGCTTTAGGAAATGGGGCTAAAGTGACTGTTTTAGCACTTAGGGCTTAAAAGCGTAGCGAGTCTCCGTGCGCCGGCCGCCCGGCGAGCGCCTCCAGCGCTGCTGAACCGGGGCCGGCTGCTACGACCGGACCCCAGGACCGAAATGGCATAAGTATCAGTATCTATGACGTCATTGATGTATGTGCACTAGGGTGGGCCGATTTCATTTTTTTTCGAACTTCACATCGTAAGACTTTTAAAAAGTTGCCAAAAAAATAGCGTATTCTATGAAAAATAATATAAAAAATCTTACATGCCATATTGAGCCCTCTAAGTTTGAAATTTATAAAAATCTAAATTATTCGGTTAATTTTTAATTTCATGTTTAATGTATAAAAAAAAATACTTTTCAACATTTGATGACTTTTTCTACTCTCTATTATATTCTACTTACTAATTTGTTACATTGCAGCAAGTTTCGATCTTTTAATGAATTTTGAACTACACTTGTTTGAACGCGATTTGTGCCGCAAAAATATCGTTTAAGGTACGTCGTTTTACTTCAAACTGGTGAACCGATAAGTATCGTTCGTTGCGATCAAAAGGAGTTTTGATCACAAAGATAGTATTTGAAGTTAATTTATAATTTATAACCATTACAATAGTGCTGGATTTTGAACAAAAATGAGTACGTAGCCCTTATTTGGATTCTCTGGGAGACGACTAAGTGGAACCGTCTGCCCCATTTTTTGATAATTTACAGAGCTCAATCGCAAGCAGCTTCCGACAATAGCTGATGCTATTCGGATTAAACCTTCTTGAGACCTGTCTGAAAACGTGAAAAATGTTATTGTTCCAGTGGTACAGAGAAATCCCTTTCTTGTACATCCAAAAAAGTTATTGCTCGCAATAGTGGCAATGTTATACGAATCAAGGAGTCACGTTCAGAAGCTTGCCGTCGAGCGGATTATTCAAGCCAGAACTTCAAACGGCACACAAAAAAATCCGCACTTTCCAGCTGCAACCACAAAAGTTATTAACGGAAAATTATATTAATTTAGTGCATTGGCAAAATATATGTAGCTCTTCCTCCAGCTCTTTCACATTGCAGCAATGAAGAATTGCAAATAATGGTAGAAACAAATCTACTTCCGGCCCTGTGAATTACCATGCCAAAGCCAAGCAGTGAAAAATGTAGAAAACTAGTATCTTGAGCTTCTGCAAGTGTTATTGAATATCCTGCTAGGGATGGTTTAGTTTAAAAAAAAAATATCGCAAAAATAAAAGAGTGCCAATATGTCCAAAACTGACCATTTTCTGTCTATTTTATGCCATACGCTTAATGTAGAAAACGACAATAAAAATCATTAATTTCAAGATAAAACATGCGTTTATTTATATCCTAGTGCTAAAATAATATTCATAACTGCATCAATAGTCATTATTATGAGGGACTGAATTAACTGAATATGAGTGGAAAATTCGATAAAAGTTAAATCTTTGACAGACGGTAGAGGACTCAAGATACTAAATTTATTTAAAACTAAATATACCATTAAAATCAACATTACAAGCCGCAACTTTTGACACCTCTTACGTTACGATATGCGAGAAAAAAAAATCTTCATACATGATCAGCCCACCCTAATGTGCACTATGATTTTATATAATTAATGATTTTCGCTGTTGTCTCACATTCGAGGTGAAAGAGTGTTTAACTAAAGACATTTTGACACCCAGATTGAAGTGTCATTTTGAATCAGATTGGCTTATTTTAGCCCCTCGTATAGCCATAGGGAAACGGGCAAAAACAAGTGAACACCACAAAATTTCATAAATAGAATAGTGTATCTATTACTAGATTGTCAATAACTGGCCACCTTTTATTAACTGGCCACCTCATACTAAAATGAATTCCTTTACCCATAAAATAAAATTCAGTTTCAGTATAAGGTGGCCAGTTATTGACGATCTAACCTTTTTCAAACCTTATTACCGTGACAGTAGCATTGGTGTGTACATATTTTTGAAATTTTAGTGTGCATTTATTTGCCCGTTGGACGGAATTGCGATCAGGGTACAAAAACGTACGTAGGAATAAAAATAGGGTTATTTTTATGCCTACGTACGTTTTTGTCCATCTTTTATACAGGGTGTAATCGCTAAGTGTGACCAGGCGATTATTCCGTAACTAAATAAATAAATAATAAATAAATAAATATTACGGGGCAATTTTACACAAATCGAACTAGCCCCATGGTAAGCTCAATAAGGCTTGTGTTATGGGTACTAGACGACGATATATTTAATACATATATTGCTTATATACATATTAAACATCCAAGACTCAGGAACAAATATTTGCCCTTACCGGGATTTGAACCCAGGACCTCAGCTTCGCAGCCAACGTTACCCACTGAGCCAAACCGGTCGTCAAAAGTAACTATAACAGATATATTTTTTAAAAATTTTAACCGACATAGAAAGTACGAGTACATTATCTAATATTTAAGATCATACTAATCGTATGGGAGTGTTTAGTGTCATGTTAAATTTTGGATACTTCTCGTTTAATTTTTAAAAAGTTATTGATGTCATTTTACTCATTAGGTTAATATACTTTCGATATTAGTTTCAAGTTTTTGATATCTGTAGTAGTTATGGAATAATCGCCTGGTCACACTTAACGATTACACCCTGTATATCTATATCGGAACACTGATTTTACCATTCGCACAGGGCCGATTATTTGCGACGATTGTTAATGACGTCAATTGATTTATTTCTGGAAGTACCTACTTCAAATTCGTTTCAACTTAGGTAAGTTAATCCGAACCAAACTAACTCAAGAGGATTAATCACGGGTTTCGGGAATTGTGAAGTTGAAATCTGATTGATATCAATTATTTAAGGAATAATCCGCAGAAATACCTTTTTCCAGATTTACTGAGAAATTCACGTTATCGTTACGGATATTGGAAATATGGCTGAAATACATTTTAGGGCCCTATAATAAAATGCAAATTTTATTGATGCTTAATCTGAACAACTGAAATTAAAGTTTGCCTCCGGACGCAATCCCCAATTTTGATAATAGCAATTTGGTTTTATCTTTTACAAAGTCGGTTTGGAGATTATCCTTCTATTTAATTTGGATACATTTGGGCTTTTAGAATATTAGATATCTACCAACAAAATGATAATGCATTTTTATCTTTTGAATATCTCTTTTTGTTGTGCGTTCAGCATAAAACCAATTCACAAATAAAAATATTCGTAATAAAATTACTTAGATAATTAGAAAAAAACACAAACAAAATTTGAAAACGATTTTTCACAAAACTTATATACAATTGGAAACTGAGGCCATTGAATGAACATTGTATAAGGTTTGAGGTGCCTTGAATATCATTTCGGAATATTTTGATGAGTATTGAATTAAGTAAGGTCAAATGTTATGGACCGTTGACCGCACGGTTGGGGAAGAAAGGTTGTTGAGTGGAGACCACGTACCCGCAAGCGCAGCGTGGGAAGGCCATCCATAAGGTGGTTGGACGACCTGCTTAGGGTTGCGGGGACTCGCTATTTACGGGTCGCCTCTATCCAGCCCATGTGAAAGTCTATTTCGTAGGCCTGTGTCCAGCAGTGGACGTCCATGGGTGAAATGATGATGATGATGGAATGTTATGTAACATGTTTTCTTAATATATAAATCTGCTGTTACATTTCACTCGTCATAGTCGACGACACGTTTGGCTCAGTGGGTTGTACAACGGCCTAAAAAGCTGGCGGTCCCGGGTTCGAATCTCGGCCAGGGCAAGTGTTTGTGTAAAGAGCACGAATGTTTGTTCTTGGGTCTTTAATGTTTTCTATGTATAAAAGCATTATAATTTATCTATATATTATGTATATCGTCGCCTAGTGTCCATAGTACAAGCTTTGCTTAGTTTGGGACTAGGTCGATTTGTGTAAGATTGCCCCCGTGTTTTTATTATTATTATTTATTATATAGTTGAACTCAAATTCTATTTTGTCTCGGTGTGACTCTTAGTAGTCTAAATTCAATTAGGCTATAAAGGGTGAAAGAAAAAGAACCTGTAACTATGTTTATTTATAACTCAACGCGTCCCTGAGGAAAAGGGTCTTAACAGACAGACAGACAAACAGACTGACAGATAGATGGACAACAAAGTGATCCTGTAAGGGTTCCGACTTCTCCTTTTGAGGTACGGAACCCTACAAAACATCCACTACAACGTGTTCGAGTTGAAAAAGTGCTTCATCGCATATTATGAAATACGTAGGTATCGCACAATTACCGGAGCTCGCGAATGGTGTTTGTTGAACAGCCTTTTGTTTAAAAAACTCATTCTTTTTTATGGCTCAATTTAAATAAAAATTGGTCTGTTTGCTGCTACAATAAATCTACCTGAACAGCACTTCAGATTAAACGTATATTTTTACCGACTCGATGTATTAAATTAAAATATAAAGCGATAGTTATGAGTGCTGTTTGTGCAGGAAATGAGTAGAAATATGTAGGTATGTTAAGACCATGTTTTTTAGGGTTCCGTAGCCAAAATGGCAAAAATGAAACCCTTATAGTTTCATTATATCCGTCCGTCCGTCTGTCTGTCCGTCCGTCCGTCAGTCCGTCCGTATGTCACAGGCATTTTACTCAAGAACTACTGGATGTATATTGATGAAATTTAGTGGGTAGGTGTCATGTATAAGCCGCTACTTAGTTTGATACTTAAATAATAATAAAATACATTTCTTAGGGGGTCACTCGATACATGTACTCGTAACCGAAACTAAAAAAAAAAAAACATCAAATATCAATGTGTGCCACATATTTCGACAGTTCTTTTAAAAAGACTGCGGTTCCTACCAACAATTTTGATGTAGTGAATATTTTCGGAAATAATCCCCCTCTATTTCCTAAACGGTATGTCCAAAAAATATGAAAAAAATTTCAAAGATAAAGCTTAACAAATACCTTCAACTAAAATTGTTTTCAAAATGGTCAAACATACCGTTTTTTAATTATTGTCAAAAACTGGGCTTCTCAGCTAAAGAACGTAAGTGCCGTGGAAATACGCTCTTTTGCTAGAGCACTTTCATATTGTTTTTTTTTATCTGTAGTGCATATTTTTGTATGAACGGCTGCGGAACCCTACACTGAGCATGGTTCGACATGCTCTTGGCCGTTTTTTTAAATCACTAAGTCAATCATTATTTGCATAATTCGTATCTTTATTGTACAATTCTCCAAATGACAAAAGATATTGTATTTAAAATTTTGAGTACTGGGATTCAGACAAAGGCTTTCGGTTTTACTGAGATTCTAACGGGAGCGAAGCCATATCAAAATTATTAAATTATATACAAACTATTTCTAATACCTGCTTTCTAATACTACTTTCTACTACTACTCTAATCTTTATTTACTTTTTAAATGTAGGTTTGTGAAAATGTTTGTTACTCAATCTCTCTCTCTCTCTCTCTCTGCCTGGCCTTGCATCCCATATGGTGGTGCACTTTGCCCTATCCTTAACACCATCTTTGGAAACGTTGCATTGCTCTTTCAGCAACATATTTGTACATGTGGTATCCCTCTAGATGTTTTTCCGGAGGCGGATGATTGAAGAAGGGGAAAACGGGGTTCAAAGTGCCGGGGGTAAGTTGTTAGCATAGCAGGCAAATAAACCAAATCGATGGAACTACTATAGCTTGACAACAACCGCTATGCCGCTCCTGAGGTATGCGAGCGGCGAGACGGGGGGGCCGAGCAGCCACTGCGCTCTGTCATTCCGCCGTCGTCGGCGGCGTGTAGTGTTATCTGTTGCGGGCTGTCTATGTCAGACGCACATGAGATAGAATATCCAAAGATGGGTCGTGCTTCATCTTGAGATGTTAAAGCTGTCATTTTCAAAGTGGCCGAATATTTTAGGAAAAGAAAAGCAGACAAAATTAGCTTCGAACATAAAAGTGACGCAAATATCGCCAAACTTGTGGCCGCAGCTACTGGGTACTGCCAAAAAACCGTAAGAAATGAAATATCTGTAGGAAATTCATCAATTGAAAATGAGGGCCAACCGAAATTTAATTCACCCAAAAAACCGAAAGTTATAAAGAAAAAATATGTAATTGATGACTTTGACTTAGGAGTGATCAAGAGAAAGATTCATCAATTTTATGAGATCGAAAAAATAGTGCCAAGTATTCGTAAGTTACTGTCAAGTTTGAGACAAGATGGTGTTTTGAATTGTGGACGAGAATATTTGAGAAAACTTTTACACACAATGGGTTACCGGTTTAAAAAAATGTAGATCGAAAAGACATTTTCTTATAGAGCAGCCTAATATTACAGAGTGGCGGAGGAAATATTTGACAGAAATAAAAAAATATAGAAGTGAAAACCGCAACATATATTTCCTAGATGAGGCATATATTAACGCCAGTCACAATGTTAGCAAATGTTGGCATTCATCGTCGGAACTTGGAATTCACACTGACATCGAGAAAGGACGACGCTAGGTAATCGTTCACGCTGAAAGTCGAAATGGCTTGGTCGAAGGTGCATTGACTATATTTAAATCCGATGGTAAGACTGGCGACTACCATGGAGACATGAACGGGCCTACTTTTTATAAGTGGGTGGATGAAAAGTTGAAAGATAAACTGCTGCCGAATTCTGTAATTGTGATCGACAATGCGTCTTACCACAGCGTTCAAGTTGATAAGAAACCGACCATGACAAACCTCAAAAGTGAAATGCAGAACTGGCTGCGGCGTCACAATGTTGAATTTCCGGAAAATATGAAAAAAATCAACTGCAAATTCTTATAAATGCCACTCAAAAAGAGCCCGTTTACAGAATCAATGACCTCTTAAAAGCTCATGGGCACACAGTCCTGCGTTTACCGCCATACCATCCAGATCTGAACCCCATCGAGTTGGTATGGGCTGATGTTAAAAACAATATAGCGCAAAACCATATTCATTCTTCTCTAGATGAAAAGATAAACGCACTGAATTTATTATTTTCGGAGTTCACGGCAGAAAAATGGCAGAGGTGTGATGACCATGTCCAAAAAAAATAAAACGATTACTGGGATCGCGACAACCGTTTCGACAATATTATTGACCCCATAATAATAAATTTGCAGGATGACAATGATTCAAGTTCCGGTAGCGAAATGGAAGATGAAGATAAAAGTGAATCTATGTCAGAATAGTCACTGTATTCATTACCTGGTCGAAGGTGCATTGACTATATTTAAATCCGAACGCAGAAGCTTATGATTTTTTGTTTTTCGAGCTGATTTAGTTTTAACTCTCGGAACTATTTATTTTTCCGATAATTACTCATTAATTTGACTTATATTGGTTTTTTATTTGTGCTTACCTAAAAATCGTATTGTACCATAATAAAAATTGGATATAATAAGTATGTACCTATACAGAGTCAAAATATTGTACTTCGGTATCTTCAGATCTATCCGACACGACGACAGACTCTTGTGTGTCCGTGATCTTTCCTACCCGCACCCCGCCTCCCCGCGCATACCTCAAGAGCGGCACAGCGGTTGTGGTCAAGCTATAACCCCACGGAATAATATATTAACACAAAAAATAATCACATATTTGACGAACTACAAATCTCTCCTTTAGCGTGTGGGAACTGAGATTTAATTATCTATTCTGTACTATTATAAAGTTGTAAAAATGAAATGTCTGTATATTGAAGATATTTTCAAAAAATTTATTGTTATGGACTATTCGGAGGTCACTAAGAGGAGAAATATTTTTTTTGGATTTATAGTATGTTTGGATGTGTCGTTGTGGCTTCATCACGCAAAATCGGCTAAACAGATATCATTAATTTTTGGTACACGGGTAGCTGGGTATCTCCAAATGGTTAAAGGATACTTTTTACCCGACTACGCTGAAGAGAAAACTACTGATTATGACATTTTCTCTTCCACTAACGAAGTTGCAGGCATCTTCTATATAAGATAAAACAGCGTCGAGTATCTACAAAAGTTTTCGTGGCTACTAATGCAATAACTTTTTAATAACTACTTAAGTTTAGTGTGGGCGAGGCAAGAGATTGACACGTCAGTATCCAATCAAAGTTAGTTCGACCCTCGTCAATTCGGCTGACGCCTTTCAAAAACTCCTTTCTCCGCTGGCTCTATAAGAAGTGCGTCGTGTCGTAGTTTAGGTGACCGCTACCTTCGTCCAATGCATAAAGTTCTTTATAGAAATGATTGATTGTTTTGCGAATATTTAATGGGCTTACAACTTTGAAAACTACTTTACTGAATTACAAAATGTATCGTTAAACTAAGATGAAGTAATCAGTCATAGAACTTAGGGTAGAAGCAGTGTGTTGGTCATATTATATAATGTCGTGGAGACCTTTTTGTTAAAATGCCCAGATTTTACATTGATTTTAAACTATTTTTTTTAGAACACTTAGATGGTTGGCAGTCCACAAATCTGCGTTTTGCTAGAAACTTCCTGCTTTGCACGATTGAACTGTGGAATTAATTCTAGCAGTCAGGAATTTTCACCAAATAGCAGAGCTTGAAATGTATCAAAAATCAGCAGAGAGTTTTACAAAAAATATGTCCACGTAAGTAAGCGATTCAGACACTCGACTTTTTCTTCTTCTTTCGTGTCGAGGTTCCTCAAATAACGGATGCCCAGTGGGCAGCGGTATTGACAGCTCTGGCCATGAAGCGTGAACTCGCCTAATGACCCATAAAAGAGAATTGATTTTTGATGGACCAGATGCATTCTAAAATGAAAACCATGCGCGTTTGGTTCATATACGCTACGCCTACTACTCAATGGATCAGCGGCCCAAAGCGAGTCTTGATCTCCGACACAAGTTTGCTTCACTTCTCCCGATCTGGCACCGTTTCTCTCCAGTTGCCGGTTCGAAGGTCGCGCAGATCGTATATTGTATTCGAGACGAAAATCTTCGAGAGTCTAAGTCCTGTAAAGTTCACGGAAGTCCAGTCTCTGTCATTAAGACAATGGAAAAGTGGAATATCTTACGGCTGATGATCATACAGTCACACTATGGTAGATAATGATAGAAAAGTGGTCTTAAAAAAATGTGTTCAATTTAAAGACAATCGGCACGTTGCTCGTAGAATCGGTAGCTACTGGGGCAGTTCTTGAGTGGCTCCGTCAAGAGTTTGCATCTAAGTCACCTTTAGTTTCAAATTTAAAGGCAAACTTCACTGATATCAGTTGCCAATATTCAAATGGAAACCACCAGAATACATGAAATTACTAAACTCGATACATAATAGAGTGAATTTCTAGAAAGTTTGGGGAGCGGGCAACTATGAATTGATCTCGTGTGTGTACAAAGTAGACTGTTTGAATTTCGAAATTCAAAGCTCGTATCGTGCTATCCCTCTTGCGTTCATGTTAAACTGTATTTGAGTGAGCGGTCGGTACAGCGGAATACGAACTTGAAGAAAAAGTATTGGAGTAGACCCTCGAAAAAGATCACAAACATAATTATTTTTTCAATTTGTCCGTCGGACTTTCTTGTGTATCCCCGACGAGAAACTAGGAATATTATATGTGCAACGTGTGGTTCTATCTACCTGTGTGTAAGTTGTTTACCTAGAATAAATATTTTTTATACTAAATATATGTTTTAATGAGGTACTTTGGGACTTTTCTTTGCAGCCTTTCTTTCTGAAAAGATTCCGTATGCCAAATTTTGTGAAACGCTGGTAGTTTTTTTTTATAAAATAATTAAAACCTTCCGGCACAAGTGTATATTATACATTAGGCCCATCTGGCATGTATGTGCTACAACTTCACTTGTTTTCTCAAAGTGGGTACTTTTCACAAATTGTAGCTTTGACATAAAAAAAAAAACAGTCTACCCCTTGAACACGGAAGCTTCCGAAACGTCGAGAACACAAATGAGATACTAATATTCGCGATATGATTGTTTTATTTAAATTACTAATAATTTCTTAAACAGAAGAAAATACTGTAAGTATCTTTGTGTAACGTATATGTCTGTTTTTTTATCTTTAGCTTGGTAGTTACTAAACGGGTGAACAGTTTTTTTTTGTCTAAAAGAGACTTGATCGAGTGTGATCATGATCAAAGCTATCGTGATAATCGGATCAGTCGATTGAAAACCATCAACTTTTTTACCCGACTACGCAAATCAAAGGAGGGTAATGTGTTTATCTTGTTTATGCATGTATGTAGTATATATATATATATATTGATGATTCTATGTGTGTCAGGGTGTTATCATTTCAATAATTATTTGTGACTGTGAAATAATAACAAAATGTATCGTCATAAAAATAAGGTTATTCTAATAGTTTACTAATGAAGCTTAATTCTTATTCCTGAATCGATTAGTTAGCCCATTAGGGGATCGATTGAAAAGTTTTTCAGTCTTAACGATAGTTTGATTTGATGTGTAACCAACCCCGCCTTTCGTAATCACACCGGCACGATATACTTTGTGAGACAAATGAGTTAAGATTAATATCTTGAATTGGATCCCTTTGTTAACCATGGTAAAATAATTGGAAGTCATAATTAAAATATACCTGCCTAATTTTTTAACCAAAAGTCCCTTTAATGAAAACATTAACTTTGCTGGTCTTGTGAAGAGATCATGCTGTAAAACCTATTAGAACCGAATTTACGAGTAGTGGTACATTAGTTTCTAATGATAGTACTTGGTAGGTACCAAGGGAATCTAACCTAGTGATTAGGTTATTAGGTGTTGTGCCGGTCCTCTGGGGTCGTACGTACATATATACCTCACCGGAAAGGCGATGAAACCAGAAATAAAACCCTTGCAGATATTAAGAAGATCCTGAGGGAGAACCAGGAGCGGATTCCGGAGTTGGTGGCGACGGATGCCTCTATCCTGCCGTCTCAGGTTCCAGATAATATAATGTGTGTACTTTTTGGTGAACGGGTAGTTGGGTATCTATCTACTGATGGTTATAGGATACTTTTTACCAGATTACGCTGTCAAAAAAAGAGGGGTAATGACTTTTTCTCCTCCGCGAACAAAGTTGTGGACGCCTTTTAGTATAGAATATGTCAACTTTAGAACGCCAGCCTGAAGAAACACGCCGACTGTTGACTGACTTACCCGAATTGTTGACAAAATACTAAAGAATCGTGGCATCGTTACAAGCTAGTGAATTTTACTTTTAATTAACTTAAAGCAAAGTTCGTTAGCCGTAGGCGTGTCGCATCATAATGAAGGCAGCACTAGCCGGGCGAGGCAAACACTAATTATTTCAGCAAGACTTGCCTCGCCCTCTTCGGGGTGCGTCAACAACGACTATGCACCACGGAGCGTCTGGTTTTTTCCAGCCATCTTTTAGGCCGTACTTCCTTGTAACAAAAACAAGATTATATCTGATTAATGTCCTTTCTTTCAACTTTATTGAAGCAAAAACTTCCACTGAAAAGAAGGGTAAAAAAAATACAGCATCAAATGTGCGCTACACGCCTAGTTAGAACCTGAATCGCTTGCATCTTTTTTTACATTATTTATTTATTTACAAATACATCACAGAGCCTTACAGTAATCCATTGAATTGTTGAATTTCATGTTTTACAATAAAACCTTAGACGCTAGAGGGCCTGTTACCTATTATCTCGCAGTACCTCAAGCACTTCTGACACACAGCCGCCCATCGCCATTGCAAACAGATCACACTCTGGTGCTGATACCAGGAGCGAGTTGAGTAGCGCGAGGGCACGAAGGAGCGGTGAGTTACGGTACGATACAGAGCGTGCCGGAGGCACTGCCAGCAATACTCACAAAGGAATCCTTGGGACGCTCGGAACGTGTGTGTGGATGCGTTATGGTTTAGTTCTTTTTCGAGAATCGAAAATCGAATTGGGATGTTCTTGTCATTTGCTTTCTCTGTAAGGATATGAAAGAGACAAAGCGCTTCGAAGTTCAAATATTTCGAATTCTTACTCAGCACTGAAAAAACAGAAATCGCGGCATTCTAAAGTGAAAGTAACTTTGCCACACGCTCGCAGCAAAATCGCATTTTGCACACTGTTAGGTCGCAACAAAAGCTGCATGTCTGAGGTGAAAATTATGTTTCGTCATTTCGTCTTTCATCACAAAATGGCATTGCTAACTCCAGTGCGCTAGTTATCTTTCTTAGACAGTGTCACTAAACGCGCAAAACGCACCCGTTGGAGAAACATGATATTAAATATTCGTAAATACACTCACTCATTCAAATCTAACGTGTAAATAGCAAAAGTCTTCTCACTAGGGCAGAATATACCCTTCCGTGTTTCCTTGATCCCCCATACTTTCTTGTTTGCGCCGCCCAATGTTTGCATTGGTCTTATTGACACAGGCTTCGGATAATTCCGTGTGTCGAGGCAATATTGCACTCGTAAAGTGTCTAGTTTGTTACCATTTCGGGTAAGCTATGCTACCATTGTATTGAGTCCTTGTTGTTGCCATGAATATCAGTTTTTTATTCGATTTTAACCTCTCATTGGATATATCCAAATGGAATGGTGTATATTATGTATTACTATATGTGTATTAGTCAGAAGTATTACTTCACAGGCATGCGTAAATTCATCACAGAGTATCTGAAGCGATGCGAAGAATGTCAACGCTACAAGATAAGCAACCAGAAGCCTGCTGGACTTTTACAGACCCCGATACTAAATACACCTTTCCGCATTATCTATAGTATTATAAAGTTGTAAATATGAAATACCTACATTGAAGTATTTTCAAATAAAAAAATTTTTCCGGACTTGTTGGAGGTCACTGAAGAGAAAATATTTCTTTTTGGGTTTTTTTGTATATTTGTATATGTCGGCTCCATCGCGCAAAATCGGCTAAACTTAGAGTTAATTTGGCAAAATGCTTCCTCGATGGCTTAATTTATGTCATAAGGTGTTAATTTTAGCACCACCTGTTAGTGTATCAGGATACTCGATAGTCGTAGGCTCGTAGCACATATTTGAGAAAAGTTTGCACCTCCTTCCTAAGTAGCGCCATAAGATTCAGGTGCATACTTAACTCAATCAAGTGTAGTGGCTACCCATTATTGGGCTATAAAAAATCAACCCCTAATGGGGGGTTCCTTTAGGGGTTGAATGTTTCTGGCCTATAACCTAGCCGGGGATATTTTTTACTGATTAGTAAAGTTTGCATCAAAATCTGTTTAGCCGTTTTCTCGTGACGCGCGTACAAATAAACAGACAAATATACAAACAGATAAACAGACAAACTGACAAAAAATCTGAAAACTGTTGGAACGTGTTCTGTTATCGATTCTAAGTATCCCCGGCCAATTTTTTTTTCAAATATATCTTTCATGTACAGACTTTCAACCATCTTCAGCTTTATTATATGTAGATACAGATAGATAGATAGAAGATGTATAGATACACTGAGAATTGGAAGTAGATTAATAAATAAATTATAAGAGAATTTTTACTCATCACCGTTATGTTATAACTTCGTCATTATATCATCATTGTTATCGATGATTTTATTGGTGTTATTGACAGTCGCAAATCATTTTGTATGTCAGGGTAATATTATTTTCGTTAAGTATTGTATAGGTGACTCGTGAGTAGACACCTTTTTCAGAGACTGGCCGTTATTTAAATAACGGCCAATCTCCCCACAAGGCGCGCCTCCACCAACTTGTGGGACGTTATCGAGGATAAACACGGTAGAGACTTTAAATACGTGTTTATTCGTTCAGATCAAAATGAGTATCGAATCCTAATACATCATGGCATTACAAAAAAAGGGACAGAAGATATTCCTTATTCGAATTGGTCATTCAAACACGTTCGGCGGCGGTACTTACGGTGATGGCCGTAGTGTCAAACAGCAAAGTTCATACTTGAATGGCAACTGCGGCTATAGCCGTTACTACCGCCTAATGTGTTAAATAACGGCCAAAAAGGTGTCTACTCACGAATCACCTTTACAGGATCTAGTTTGTTACAGATATAGGTAGTGTATAAAAATTGCCATCGGAAAAGCTCGAGAGAGACGTTTATTGTCCATTAAAAATGAAATTTTATTAATCAATGTCAAATGTCACTTTTCGCTTTACTTTTGACATCTATAATATTATTAAAATTGTAAAAATGAAATTATTTTTGGAGACTGAATCGAAAAATAAATTTGTGTTTCTATGTGTCGTTATGACTTCATCACGCCAAATCGGCTTAACGGATTTCAACTATTTTTGATACACGAGTAGCTGGGCATCCACAAATGGCTAAAGGATACTTTTTACCTGACTATGCTGAAGAAAAAAGACTGGTTATGACTTTTTCTCTTCCGCGAACGAAGTTGCCGGTATATAAACACACCCACCATTTAATACAAATTGACACTCATGGACACTTTAGAACCAGTCGTAGCATCCGAGTATTCCCGATGGAAAAACGTTATTCACTTTGGGTAAAATACGGCTAGTTAAAAGTTTTCGCTAGAGTTTGGTTACAAAAGGAATTGAAACGAGATCCTAGTTTGCTCTTCCGCTTCCAGCCAAAGTTATGTGTTTGCCTTCCACAAGCAAAGAGGAGTTATAAGTTTGACGCTTGTATCTGCACGTCTGTCTGCGGCATCGTAACTCTTGAACGGATTAACAGACGTCAATTGAGTGACAATATAATACAAATATTTACTCTTTATTGCACACCTCAAAAATAGGTATACAGGGATTTAAAAAAAACACAATCAGAGGTAGACAACAGTCTTATCGCTAAAAAGCGATTTCTTCCAGACTACCTTTTGATAGTGAAGTATTTGATTTAAAAAGTATAAGGCGGTGCAAGACAGCATAGGATTTAGTTATGTGCTTGAAAGGTGAATTGATCGAGATTGTTCTTAGCTATATTTCAAAAATATTGGTCAGTACTTTTAAAATTATTAGCTTTATCTAAGACTTTTTTGCCGGGTTACCATGAGGCCTGGGCCTAAACATTTCATTTTTTCAATTTTATAATTGTATAGAAGATCAGAGGGTGCTGTCAGCGTTGTTTTGCAAACACTAAATTTGATAGCGTGAAAGTAACAATGTGGTAGTTCAGCTGGAAATCGAGCAGTTAACAGAGGTCGTGGGTTCGAGTTCTACTTACATAGCAGTGAACCACATTGAATTTTTTACAAAGTTTATTTACAAATTGAAGACCTTGTAAGGTTATGCAAGAATTTCGAGGATTTAGTCTGGCAAGTGAAAGTTGTGAATGAAATCAACCGCGAAATTTAAAAATGTAGCTGCCTTGTGCCGGTATGAGCAAGAGTCAAACAAATTAATTGCTTTTGCCACTAATTATTAAGTTATTAGTTAGTGAGAAAAGCATTCAAATTTCTTTATATTGAGCTCATACAGGCACACTGCAGCTGAATTTTTAAATTTCGCGGTTGATTCCATTCTCATCTTTCATTTACCAGACTCTATCTCCGAGCATAATTAAACTCCCAGGAATATTCCCAACGCCAAAACGGGGATTCTCGTGGCATATCACTAGCCTGCAGGTAATAACGTATTTGGACGAAATGAAAATGGAGACCAATACGGCGTGAAGTATTACGACGAATGAAACTGGCCAACTGGAAGTTATTACGGCAGGTGAGCGGGTGTTGGTGGATATGATTAAAGTTTGGTTTTCGTATAGACTTTTTTTTTTGTTTTGTGCCATAAAATCTTGCTTCTAAATATCTTCAGTGTATAAATCCAGATCCCAGAAACGCGTTCAGTTAATTTCTTAATATGTATAGAGTTGGTGTTCCCACAGGTGGGCCTTAAGATGAACATGGACAAGACAAAGATTTTGTCAAATGTCGATGTTGCGCCCACCCCAGTATTGTTTGCTAACTCGGTCCTCGAAGTTGTCGACGAATTACGTTTATCTAGGACAAATAATCGAGTTAGGCAGGTCCAACTTCGAGAAAGAGATCAATCGACGGATTGAACTTGGATGGGCAGCGTTTGGGAAACTGTGAAGTGTCTTTTCGTTCAGGATATCTCAGTCCTTGAAGACAAAAGTCTAACCAGAGCGTATTACCGGTGATGATGACCTACGGACCCGAGACCTGGCCTCTACCTATGCACCTCTTAAGGAAGCTCAGAGTCACTCACCGAGCTATATGATGGGTTTGTTGATTGTATTGTACAAAAATTCACATATCCTGTAAATAAAAGTATTTAATTTGACTACTTGAACTAAGGAACGAATGTGACTGATTGAGTGAATATTTTGTTCGATTCATTCTCTGTTCAGATCATTTAGTTTATTCTTCGCCTTGCCTCACTTTGATACCGACCTTACTTGAGGATAGACGTGTTCTAGCTTCCCAGTATAAAATATCAGTCAATATAAATATATAAATTACTTTGCGGTATTTAATTTAAATTCAATCCTGGTAAACCCCTAACTTACTTGAGGTTATGGGGCTCAGTCCACGTGTTTTAAAGAGTGCTTAAAATTATGCTATCATTTCATTACGTAATAGTAATACAATAATTCCAATAAAAACGATAATTATTTTTCAAACGCGTGCGCAATGGATAACCTTAAAGCAAAGCGAAATATCAAACCTTTTGATGGCGAAGAGTATAGCGTGTGGAAATTTCGAGTTCGTGCTCTGTTAAGTGAAATGGACGTTTTAAAGGTTATTGATGATGAACCCGTGCTACGATGCAGCGATTAGCATAAAAATAACCGGATTGCTAAAAGTATAATAGTCTAATATTTAGCCGATTCTTATCTCGGGTTTACGCGCGACGAATCTACCGCCAGGGAAATTTTTCAAAATCTGGATGCTCTTTATGAGCGTAAAAGTATAGCCACAACTAGGACTGAGAAAGAAATTATTAGTGTTAAAATTACACGGTGATACTAGTTAAGTGCGACATTTTGCCATCTTCGATGACTTGATCACGGAACTACTTGCGGCTGGAGCAAAACTGGAAGAAACTGATAAGGTAGCTCACTTATTGTTAACTTTTCCTGCAACTTACGACGGCGTAATCACTGCTATTGAGACATTATCCGAGGATAGCTTAACTTTGGCATTTGTGAAAACGAGATTATTAGATCATGAGGTTTAAGTTGAGAAATGATAGTGCAGATACAAGCTCTAAAGTTCTGCACGTTGAGCACAAACCCCACAGTTTTAAGAAGAGGAAAATTGATGCACCTAAACCATCAAATACTAATAACAATCGAAGAAATTACAAAAATAAGTTTTGGAAAATATCCACCTTTTAAAATGTCATCATTGCGGACGCAAAGGACACGCGAAAAAGGATTGTTACTACTTTAAACGAATGATTCAAGAGAAACAGACGGACTCAAACAGGGCGAGAACAGTTCAACAATTGGAATTAAATCAGGAAAAGGCTGACGATTTTTCTTGTTTTGCCTTTAAGACCGGTGATTATCAAGACAATGTCCAAGAAGATAAAGTGAGATTTATTCTGGATTCGGGAGCATCGGACCACATCACAAACAGGTCGGATCTTTTCCTTGATTACACAATTCTTAACCCTCCATTAAAAAAATCAGTTGCTAAGCACGGTCAATTTATTTCAGCTACAAAAAAAAGGAACAATGAAGGTTACGTCCTTGCACGCCCATGTCACTACATTGGCGGGCAAGGACTTCTAGAGGATGTGCTGTTCTGTCCAGATGTTCCTTACAACCTGCTGTCGGTGTCGAAGATGCAGCGAGCTGGATACACGGTCATCTTCAACCAACAGGGATCCCAAATATGTAAAGGTGACAAAACTATCATGAGGGGTAAGTGACTGAACAATTGAATTGCAGTAGACTTTGCCGTATCTGCAAATATGGTTGTTTCTGATCACCTATATACTACACGTAAAGCTGACTACACTTTATGGCATCAGCGTTTCGGCCATATCAGTAAAAATAAATTCATAGAATTAAGAAATAATAGTATGGTTGAAGACATTAATCAAATTCAGTCTGTTGAGCCAAATGAAAATTTGTGCGAATCTTGTATAAATGGAAAAATGGCAAGATTGCCATTTAATCAGGTTAAAAATAAAGATCACATAACGCGACTTTTGTTTGTTGTCCATTCTGACGTTTGTGGGCCAATCACTCCTCCCGCGATAGACAATAAAAAATATTTTTTCCTTTTTGTCGATCAATATACTCATTACTGTGTTGTGTATTTGATGACGTACAAATCAGAGGTTTAAGGACTATGTTAGTCGATGTGAGGCAAAATTCAATTTGAAAGTGATTAATTTATACTGCGATAACGGGGGCGAATATTGATCCACTGAAATGAAAACCTATTGTGTCGAAAATGGTATTACTTACCATTTGACAGTTCCGAGAACTCCGCAGCAAAATGGTGTATCGGAACGAATGGTAAGGACTATTACTGAAAAAGCGCGATCTATGCTTAATGGTGCTAAGCTTGAAAAAGGTTTTTGGGGCGAAGCTGTATTAACTTCTGTTCGATTATTGAATTTAACGCCTACAAGAGCCCTTATGCAATGAAAAACCCTATACGAACTGTGGCATGACAAAAAGCCGCAACTTAAATACTTGAAGTTTTTTAGTGCCACGGTTTATGTACATAATAAAACCAGTAAATCCAAATTTGATAATAAATCATGGAAGGGAATACTGGAAGGCTATGAACCAAACGGGTACAAAGTTTGGAACTTAGAAAGCGCTAAATTTCTGACCGTCAGGGACGTTATTGTGGACGAAACAATTTTTTTAACATCCAGACCTGTATTTTCGCCTGAAGGGAATGTAAATATTGAAAATTCCGACGATGAAACTGATACGAACAACATATCAAAATCAGTGTCATCCAAGTCTCGATATGGTGACAATTCTAAACCAGATACCTCTAAATCTGATGGTCCTCCTACTAAAAATCGCAGATTAAATGAAACCATTAGCAACCCTACATCAAGTAGCTCCTCTGACAACTGTACGCATGTTAATGCACACGATAATAAAACCACAGATGACGTGGACGGAGTGATAGGCTTAAAAATCGGCCGCCTGTATCTTATTATGAATCTGACGATAATTACTGTATATTGAGTGCGCAGTCTGTAATAGGTGATGTACCTGATAGTTTTGAGCACATCAGGACTCGACCTGATAAATCTTAATGGGAAGCTGCCATAGAAGAAGAGTTAAAATCTCTTTCTGAGAACAACACATGGTCTTTGGTACCGAGGCCCCCAAACAAAAATGTTGTAGATAGTAAATGGGTTTTCTTAATCAAATGTGATGAATTTGGTCAACCGCAAAGATACAAAGCCCAGCTGGTTGCTAGAGGGTTCAGTTAGGAATATCTAGTAGATTTTAAGGAAACTTTTTCACCTGTAGCTAGAATTGCTAGTTTTCGCTTCATTATAAGCCTTACCAATGAATTTAACTTATTCATCCACTACATGGATATTAAAACTGCTTTTTAAATGGTAAATTAGACGAAGAGATTTTTATGGAAGTGCCAAAAGGAGTAAATTGCAATCAAAACTACGTATGTAAATTAAATAAAGCATTGTACGGACTGAAACAGGCTGCTTGATGCTGGTTTCTAGTTTTTGAGCAAGCACTAGTTGAAAAGGGTTTTAAAAGTTCATCGGTTGACAGATGCATGTACATACTTGATAGAAGAAATGTGTATAAAAATATTTATGTAGTATTGTATGCGGACGATTTAGTTCTTTCATGTGGTGAAATTTAAACAATGAATAGTTTCAAAAAGTATTTAATGAGTAAATTCCAAATGATTTACTCATTAAATACTTTTAAACTTTTTTTTACACGATCTATGTAGTTAATTCACTGTAATTAATTGTTAATTTTTGAGGCGGCGTGTTGATTTTATTGTACAAAAATTAACATATCCTGTAAATAAAAGTATTTAATTTGACTTCTTGAACTAAGGAACGAATGTGACTGATTGAGTGAATGTTTTTTTCGATTCATTCTCTGTTCAGATCATTTAGTTTATTCTTCGCCTTGCCTCACTTTGATACCGACCTTACTTGAGGACAGACGTGTTCTAGCTTCCCAGTATAAAATATCAGTCAATATAAATATATAACTTACTCTGCGGTATTTAATTTAAAATCAATCCAGGTAAACCCCTAACTTACTTGAGGGTTACGCTTGGGATCTCTCTACGAGATCGAATCAGAAATGAGGAGATTCGTAGACGAACCAAGGTCACCGACATAGCAAATAGGGTAAACGAACTGAAGTTGTGTCAATGGGCAGGGCACATAGTTCGAAGAACAGATGGCCATTGGGGCAGGAAGGTTTTCGAGCGGAGACCTTGTACCGGCAAGCGCAGCGTGGAAAGGCCACGCGCAATGTGGTCTAACGACCTAGTTCGGGTTGCGGGACTCGTTGGTCTCTATCGGGTCCATGTGGACCCTATTAATGAGGCATGTGTCCGGCGGTGGCCACCCTTTGGCTGAAATGATGATAATGATGATCAATTACTTTCTTCATAACCTAAATGAAAATAATTTAAATAAAAAAAAACACAATCATAAAAAAGGTACATACGACAACGACAATGGTCAGTCAATGGTTTATATGAAAATAAATAGTTTTATTCACACGGACCACATTTCGGCATCAAACGCAACTGTGGTCGGTCCAACCACAACAACCTGCAGGCGCAACTATTCACACGTAACCACAGCTTCACCACTTTTTGCCGCTGCGTTGTGGTGTTGTGTCTGTGTGATTAGATCCTTATTAATGCTAATGGCTCTATGAGCTGTAGACCTCGCCTCTGTGAGGTGTAGACCTCGTCAGTCTTTCAACCCCCATTTTTCCGCCATTTAAAAAAAAAACAAAAACTGAAGTGTCAAAACCCATAAAAATTATCCAATTTGCTCCCAAAATTTCACGAGAATTGTATTTGAAATGTGATATGTAAAGGAGAACATGCGGAGCAGAAATACGAAAGCATTTTTGCCCAAGCTGAAACGGAGACGCTTCGCTCGCAACGCTTGCTCGGTAAACTAGTTGAAAGTTTGTAAAGAAGTTTGAATATTTGTTATTCAGAAATATTGTGAACGATTTGGCTGATGATGATGTCAAAACCAAAGTCAAAGTTATCGCACGATAAAGGCTATCATAATAGGCCCGCAGGTTTAGTTAAATAAATTTAACATTTTAGTTATTTAATGGAGAAAGTTACTCGAAATATGATGATGAGAGGGTTTCATTAGTCCGAACGTAGGGATGAAATGTAACTGGAATAGTTTTGGTATCAGAATTCAGAAAATGTAATCTCATCGTGACACGAAGCCCGAGGCGGGTAGTAATTAATTCTAGCAAAGCGCAGCTCGGCGGTTATCAAGTTCAGACGAGTGAAGAGGATAGTACAAAAATACCTAACATATATGTTAGGTAGTTTTCGTTATAATAGTATAGAACTATTATTATAAAGTTGTAAAAATTAAATAATTAATGAATAAATAAATAACACAGGGACCAGTTTACTTAAAAATCGACCTAGTAGTCCCAAACTAAGCAGGGCTTGTACTATGGATACCTAGGCGAGGATACACATAATGTTATAGAAAAATAATAATACTCAAATACATAGTAAACATCCAAGACCCAGGAACAAACTTGTGCTCATCACACAAACCCTTGCCGTGACCGGGATTCGAACCCGCGACCGCCAGCCTCGTACGCCGTTGTGCAACCCACTGAGTTAAACGTGTCGTCTGATAAAATAAATGTCTGTACATTGAAGACAATTTCAAAAAAATAACTGAAACGGATTATTTGGAAGTTACTGAATAGGGAAATATTTTTATTGGATTTTTTGTATGTTTGTATGTGTCTTAGCGGCTTCATCACGTCAAAACTTTTGGATGGATTTCAACCATTTTTGGTACAGTCAGCATCAAATAAAATTTGTAGTATCCAAAGCCAAATATATCGTCACACCTCATTATGCCTTTAGTATAAAGATGTGTTGCGATATATTTGGTGGATGCTACAGACTATTTCATGCTATCTGTACATGGGTAGCGCATCTCTCAGTCAGAATATCTTTGTGGCCTCATAACATCAAAATGGCTCGAATATTAGGCAATTTTGGTACCAGGATAGGTAAACGTCCCAGTATGGTTGTAGGATGCTTTTTAATAGACAACGCTGGGTAAAAAGAGGTTTAGGACTTTCTCCTCCTCTGCGTAGGTACAAAGTTACGGGTACTTTTTATTCTACACTATTAAAAAAATACTAGAAGGTGCCTTCAACTTCGTAAATTAATGCTTCAGCTTAATTATGTAAGTAAAAATAATCAACCATCGTCGATTGTCCAGCTATCCTTGTAACAGAAATGGTTGAAATCTGTTCTTCCATACTGACGTGATGATGTCCCAGAAACAGGTCCATACAGGTCTCTATACACATCCACAATATATACACTCTTACGAGTAAATTGAAATAGTACAATGAGATCCACTTTCAGCTAATTGCGTCATAATAAAATCCTAAAATTGATACATATTTGTGTAGTTGATGGTACAAGACAAGGCCGGGAAAATATCATGATCACAATCATATTATATCAAAGAGAATAAAAAATAATATAACGCTTAAAAATACATACATAAATCATTTATATCATAAGTCCTCGAGATAAATTAAAGTTTCCAAATATTACACCCCACACAGTTCTAGTTTCACTTGTAATAGTCTAAGTTCTAGATAAGGAGACATGCAAAGGACTGCAACTTCTGCATACAGTGCATTGAGCATCTTTCACACAGCAGGCGACCGATAGGGTTTTTTTTTTCGTACCTTTCGAAACCTTCTGCTCCTTGAGTTTAAGGAAAAATCCAATTTCGCAAATCATTTATTAAAAAACAGCCATTCCTTGTCAGATAATCATTCTTTTAACACCTTACATGTTTGCGTTAAGAGTCCCCCGCAAGCTCGGTCAAATTTCACCTTCCCATACAAACGGAGTTTCGATCTCATTTCAAAACTACGTTGGATTGTAACGAAACTTTTCATATACAATGACATGAGGTATATCTAAGCCTGTAATTAGTTTATATGGCTCCAGTTTATAAAACAAACTAAATACGGCAAAAACAAGTTTTGTATGAAAAACTTAAATTCACTGTATTTTTTTTTGCTATGGTATTCTGAAGCTATATAAACTAATTACAGGCCTGCATATACCTTAAGTTATTCTAAGAACAATGTTTCAGAGCAAACTAGCTAGTCGTTTTAAAATGAGAGCATAAGTACGTTTGTATGGAGAACCGAGATTGCTGGGGACTCTTAAAGGATCATGTCTTAGTGTGCTTGAGCATTTGGAAATAATTAGGTACAGCAATAAGAGGTTTGATCAATGAACAACTTAATGTTATGTCATTATTGTTGTTACGCACTTTTCCATTTCTTTCTAGAAATCATAGTCAGGGTATAAATAGAGCCAACCGTTTTGAATGTCTGACTGATCGATTGGGCGCCAGACCATCAACATCTCCTGCATCTCCTGATGATGCCTTGTAGAGAGGCGAAGCACGAGTCGAGGATTATACTGTATGGTGGTTTGTTGTATTTGCATGCGTGTTTTTTGTGGACACTGCATGAAAACATGCGCATGTGAGTACAATTTACTGTATATATGTAAGCAAGAAAAAAACGCGGAAAAGCAAAGGAACTTACCCATTAATCTAAAAGGAGAAGATACTAACATTTATTGAGCTATAAAAAACTCGATCGCTTCGCCGTCAGTATGACGTGTTCCTAACAAATTCGCTAGGTGCCATTTTGCAACGTGCCAGGCACTTACGCATTACTTACGAACTAAGAGGAGTGCAGTTATGTTCGGAGTATTCTGGTATGTTCGAGTTGTTCCTTTGGCTTGGCTTCGTGTAGTTGGTGTTTGAATGTTTATTGAGACGGTAAATTAGGAGATATAATGTAGAAGGTAAAAGCTATTATATGTCAAGCGATCTATTGAATTCGATGTTTTAATTGTTAATGTTTCAAATGCATAAAGCCTGCTTTTATCTATTATTAACGTGTATATGTGTGAATGTTTATCTGGGTGTGTTTAGGGCGTCGTACTTGCTAAGCGAATTAACCGATTTTGAATTCGATTTTTTTGTCTAAAGGAGAACTACTTGTTCGAGCATGATCTTAGCTATGATTTAATCGGTTCAGCCGTTTGAAAATCATCAGCTTCTCAAGGAATCTAGGGGTGTTTGAAAGCTGCAATCTTTATAGTAGAGGACAACCCATAACCACGACCACGCTGACAAGAATGTGCGACTGAGAAAAAGAAGGGGGTGTTTTACTGTTTAAACCACGTACTTATATTCAAACGACTTGTAGCATTTAATTGTCAAACGCAAAACCTTTTGTCCATAAAAAGTGTTATCAGGGACTAAGTACGATAAAATTTTCATTTTGTTTGACTTAGTACGATAAAAGTTTCATTTTCTCAAGATTGCAAGCACAGAATAGATGTTCATGTAACGATGCTCTTGCTCGTTGCCTGCAAAGTGTACGGCAAATTCTAGTTGTAAGTGCAGTAAAACAATCTTGAGAGAATTGCGATGCACTTAGCTTGCAAATTCTTTATAGTTTGTTTATTTAGGTACTTATACAAATGTTAACAAATAACACGGATACTTTCTTTTAGCAAACTATTCTTCCCAAATGTTTCATTTCCCAAAGTCGCGCTTTTCTCCGAAACCGAAAACATCCAGATATATTTTGAAGCCATTGTGTAGAGCCCAATAGGTTAGGTTAGGTTTGTTTTATAGAAATTCTGAAAATTTTACTGTTTTCGAAAAAAACCTATGTTTGGGAAACTAAATATTTGGGAAGTGAAACAGTATGGGAAACATAATATGCCAAATGTTAGTAAACCCTTTTATGCTAACCAAGTTGAATGGTGCAAATACCAGGTGTCTCGTGAGGAATTCGCATTTTTCGTGCGTGCAGCCGGCGTTTATCGATTTATAAAGCGTTTACCACTACAAAAAAATACTTAAATCTTCTTTTGTTTGTATGATTTAATGATGTTGACATTCTACTACTTGGTCATTATACGATGTTGACTTTCTACTACTTGGTTATTTAACGATCTTGACATTCTACTACTTGGTTATTTAACGATATTGACATTCTACTACTTGGTTATTTTACGATTTGACATTCTACTATTTGGTTACTTTACGACCTGGGCACCTGGGTCGTTTTACGACTTTGACGCTACACTCCGGAGGGCATTTTCTGTACATATGTCATCAAAGTGACAGCTACCACTCACTAAAGTCATCCTTTTATGGAAGAATAGAGAAGTGGAAGTTATTCACCGTTTATAAAAGTTGAACTTTACACTATTTTTATAAAAAATTAACATAATTAGAACAAATAAAAAAAATGCAAATTTCCTTTTTACTACGTTATTTTATAAATTATTTATTTATTCATAGTTATACAATTTATAAGTCCTTACATAAGTTCTAAGAAAATTATTATTTGTAGTGAAGAAGAGAGTCTCCTAGTAGTCTTTGAAAATGAAATGAAAGGGTCCTGTAATATAATTGAGTGAGGTGGGAGCGATTCGGATGGGTTCGTCGCTCGTCCAGTCTATCTGAAAGTTCTCAATAACTTTCGATATTAATGTCTCCAATTCCAGCTCAACGATGCGGCGACCTGGAAATAAATATAAGATGTCAGTAAAATAGGCATTATAACAACTTTTCTGAGGTATTGGTGAAAAAAATACTTCAGTCTCATAAAAACTTTTCGAGATACAATAATGTTAAAATCACATTTTAGGATTTTTCCAAAAAACGCTTCATACTAAAGCCAGTCTTATTGACGTCACACGGTTAGTACCTTGTATGTGGAAATGAAAACCTTTGTTCTGCAGCTATGTTAAATCGAAACGGTTTTATAACAAAAGTCACCATACCTTTTATGGATTATTCAATGGTATTATTAGTTATTAACATTTTATATACTTTCCCAACCAATTTTAAGGGTTCTAAAAAAAGCAACACGTAAAATATCGTACTCAAAATTTTAACGTAGTTCCTTATTCTTCCTGTTTATAAGGAGCTTATATAATTTTACCAATGTTGCGGTCAGGCAACATCCCTAGGTATTTTATGGCTGTGGAAGGAAGATGGAAACTGACGATTATCTCTTTCACGACCAGAAACCCGCTAGGCGGCGCTCTGCTCGTAGTTAGTTTTCGCTAGATACGAATTTTCCCATGTTATCGGCTACGCGCATAGTGCTACTAAAATCTTGGTCATAAACCTGTTAAAATGTATTTCGTTTCGAAAAATGTATATGGAGTCTAACGGTTTTGAATTTGACTGTCAATAATTATGAGATAAAACTTGGCAGATTAATAACTAGCATTATGACCAAAATACATAGGGTATATTCATTGACTAATAGCAGCAGAGGCATATTTGTTCCCTTACACGGTTATAGCCTTTCCAAGATACCCATTGCCATTGCCAATACTCACCTATGCACATTCGGACTCCGAAGCCGAATGGGGCCATGACGAAGGGATGGGTATTGCCGTGGTACAGAGGATCTTCTTTGTCGACCAGCCATCGCTCAGGAATAAACTCACCTGGTTTTGGGTAATTCCCTTCCACAAGGGACATGTAATGGTGAGAGAAGGCTATCATAACCTAGAAGTAAAGGATAAAATTATAAGATTTGAATGAATATTAAAATGAGGTCATACCCGCAGTTTTGTACGAAACATTTTTTACATCAACTGCCAGTTTCTGTTTGGCCCTATAACTCACTGGTAGATAATGCATTAAATCCGCCTTGGTACTATTTAGTATTGTTCAATAAAGTTTTAATTCAATACATAAAATCCTTTCTTACTTTCTGACTCCTAATTTTAATTTTTCTATCGTGTTTCATAATAAGTTCGTACTAAGAAACCCACATACCTAAGAATTTAAGATTGTATGCCATCGGTTCAGTTTATTGTATACTAGCATTTACCTGTGGCTTCGCTCGCGTTTTCGCGATTCCCCAAATAAACTTCCAGCCACCTTTTGACCCCCTTAAGAGATGATTTCCGGGATAAAACAAGAGGCTGGGCGATGTTATGCATTGAGACGCTCACTCAATTAGTATCATGTTACTAACGGTGGGAACCTGTAATTGGCTTTCTGATACCTATTATATGCCACCAATGTATTACTTGTAGCTGTTGGTTCTCCAAATAAATAATATATAAAAACGAGTTTTTATTCTTCCCAGGATCTTCAACTATCTCCATGCCAAATTTCATCTAAATGCTTTAGCGTGAAAAGGTAAAAAACGGACAGACAGACAGAGTTACTTTCTCATTTATCATATAAAGTATGGGAGTATGGAAGTATGGATAGTATGGATATGGACGATAGTATGGATCTCATTCCTACTTATGTGTATGTGTGAGCTAAAGACTTACGGTGAATGCTTATATTTGATTTTTTATTGCTATAAGATGCTCGGTTACCAAAATATAAGAAAAAGGAGGTGTAAATATAACTTACGTCTTTTGGTATTTTGTATCCTAACAGAATGTATTCTTTAGTAGACAGTCTGACGCCTCCGTTGACTACGGGCAGCATTCTCATGGACTCTTTGAGGCATGCTCTCAGATAAGGAGTCCGACTTTGCTTGGCCAATATCTCTTCTCTTAACTTCTTCTGTTTTTCAGGATTTTTTCGCCAGGAGATACAATGTAGCAAGCGCTGTGTTAGCAGCCTGAAAATACACAAATTAAGTGTTGTGATTTTTTTACTATCGTATCTGGCTGAAAAACCCCTTACAGTCAAGATTAAAACAACCCCATAATAATAAGTGATTAGCAGTGATCGTAAATTTGGTAGCATTTTTGGTGCAGCGATTGAGGTATTGGTTAAGAAGAAGGTTTTTAACCAGTGTGTGTTGCCAGTGATGATATACGATACTGAGACATGGTCACTCACAATGGACCGCCTAAAAAGGCTCAAAGTGACTCAAGGGGCATTGGAGCGAGCTATGCTCGGAGTCTCCTTGCGTGATCGAATCAGAAATGAGGAGATCCGCAGAAGCACTAAGGTCGTCGGCAGCTCAGAATTACTAGACTTAAGTGGCATTGAGCGGTGCATATTATTTGTAGAACCGTACATGACCAATGACCAACGATCTGGTCAAAATCGCAAGTAACTGATTGAAAATATAAATACTTACGATACTATTCTGTATCAACTCTAATTCCACCGTCAACATGAACAGTCCAAAATAGGCAGATTAACATCATCTTACATCGCGTAGTAAAATAACATATGAATAAATAAAACAAAGGAATACTATTTCATTTTTAATTTTTTCATGGAGCCATTGTGGTCTCAAAACAGATCCCTGAGGCACCCTGTACGGGCAAGGTACAAGATTATGTCTATTTAGCATTAACATAATTAATATTGCACTCGCACCAAATTGTACACGTTCGGCACTTTACCTTAGCATTAAATCACGTACATTAAAGACAGTTTATAATTAGCACTCAACTTGGTAGTTTCAATAACTCCTCTTACCCTTATATCAGTTGTGTTATAAACTCTCTAGCATTAATAAAGTAGGTAACCCCTACATTTTGGTCCTTCGAACATTTTGACCCAGTGCGCGTTCGGGTAAGCAGTACCTACTACTGCTGTCGGAGTGTGCCGTTATCACAGACTATAATCATATCAGTGAACAGCAGCAGTTCACTCTCCTATATCATCATATCATCGAGCTACGGGCACAGCAGCAGTGCAGTAACTCAGCTATCAACTATCCAGGGCTACGTGAGCCGCAGTCGTCCTGTGAAATCAACGAATATCAAGTAAGATCTTTCCTTTTTTATATCATTAACATGGAGGCCTTACTTAAACGCCAGAAAGAAATTATCCAGAAGTTGCAACAGGTGAAGGTTAACTTTGGCAAGGATTCGGCGGATAGAAAGACCCCGGAGTATATCAGCGTCAGATTAGAATCCGTAAATTCTCTCTGGGAGGAATTCAAGAGCAATAATGATCGACTTATTGAATTTGAGTCTGGAGAGCAACCACAACCATACTTTATCGACAACATTTATGAGCAGACAAAAATTAACTACGAAGCAATCCGTAAGCTTTTGTCTTCTTATGGAAAGGAGGAGAAAGCTACACAGCCGTGTGGAAAGCTAGATGAACTTTTATCACAGCAAAGGACTAATTTTCGGGCTTTTCTAAGATCAGTTAAGAGCATTAACGTTGACGCAATGTCTGAAAAATGGGAATTTGATGATGAACTTCATAACATCCAATCACGATGGGCAGCCATCGACAAGTTACATCTGGAAATTGACAACTTGCTACAGGGTTCGGACAAATATTATGATGAGGAATTTAGTGGTCACGAAAGGTCCTACAAGGATATTAAACGGAACCTTTACACAAAGTTGGGTTCGACAACTCACAAACAGCAAGCAACGCCACAGCTGGAGATACCTATCTTCACAGGCCGTTACACTCAGTGGCCTACATTTTTCGATTTATTCTCCGAGGCCGTGCATAACAACAACTCTATTCAAAAAGGTCAAAAAATGCAACACCTAAAAGGTAAACTTAGAGGAGAAGCAGAACGTCTCATACAGCATCTTCATATATCATCTGAAAATTACGATATTGCATGGGAAATTCTGACTCGTAGATACAACAATCCGCAAGTTCTATTTACACAGCACATCGAGATTTTTTTAAATCAACCAACCATCCATAAACAGTCATCCTTTGAGCTTAAAAGATTACATGACACGTCCATGGAGTGTATCAATTCAATTCATAATTTAGGAGTAGATACAAATACCTGGGATCCACTTCTAGTACATCTCTTATCAAAGAAACTCGATCAAGATTCATATAGTGACTTCAAGGAATCACGAAAATCACCAAGAGAATTACCAACTCTGGAAGAGTTCATGTTCTTTCTCGAGAATAAGTTTACAGCTCTTGAACCCATCAATCAGAGGCGTGAAAAGGAGACCCTCTCGTCATCGACTTCGTTACAAAAAAAACCCTTATCATATCAAAGGCCATCAAATATCAAACCGAGTTATCAAGGAAGGGTTCCATACAAATCTTTCCAAGCCGTTCCTACCTACACATGTAAATGTCCATTGTGCAATCTGGGACACGATTTATTCAGATGCAAAAAGTTCATTAACATGTCGTCGGAAAGCAAATTGAGGGCGGTAAAGCAAAACAAGATATGCCAAAACTGTCTATACAAGCATTATGACAGCGATTGCACTTCGACCAAACGCTGCAAAGAATGCAACGGTGAACATAACACATTACTTCATGACGCATGTACACGACCTACTTGGCCGTCAGCGTCACCTGTATCACACCTAGCAACATCAAACAATACAAAGCCAGCATCAAACCCACTTAACGTTAACCATGTTGCTAGCGATAATGAAGAAGTATTGTTGACTACAATATCATTAAAGGTCCAAGCTGCATCAGGTGAATACGTCATTATGCGCGCTCTCCTGGACCAAGGATCTCAAATAACACTTATATCAGAAAATGCCGCACAGTTATTAGGGTTGAAGCGACATAGCTATCACGCATCGGTTGCTGGAATAGGCAACGGCGCAAGTCAGAGCAAAGGAATGGTCACGCTAAAATGCCAATCAATTTATGACGACTATCAATTTATCACGAATGCTTTGGTTATATCAAGAGTTATAAATAATCTGCCTAATATATCATTTAACAAACAACTAATGCCATATATATCAAATATCAACCTAGCCGATCCAGAGTATAACGTATCACGCCCCGTTGACATCTTGTTGGATGCAAGCGTTTACTCGACTATTATCATGAATGGACTTATCAAAACTCCGGGACAAAACATCGTGGCTCAGCAAACCTCACTCGGCTGGATCTTATCTGGGAACGTAAAGACATTCAAGTGTCACGTTGTCATCAATAATTTGGCAGATATATCAAAATACTGGGAATTGGAAGACATAACTCCCGCCTCCAGTACAATGACACCGCAAGAACAATATTGCGAGGACTTTTACCAAAGGACGACACAACGCCTAGAAAGTGGTGCCTATGTAGTAGGCCTACCAATGAAACCAGGCTACGAACAGCATCTTGGACTATCAAAACCTAAAGCTATTGCACAATTTAAGTCGAAAATAAATTAGTCAGAAATCAGCAGTTGGGAAAGCAATATCGACAATTTATCAGCGAATATCAGCAACTAGGTCATATGCGTAAGGCTGACATAGCGTCAGAATCAGAAACATCATATTATTTACCTCATCATAGCGTTACGAAATCAGATTCTACCACGACTCGCTTGCGTGTCGTTTTCAACGCGTCATCAAAAAGTCTATCAGGTCACAGTCTCAATGACCTCATGGAATGCGGTCACAACCTTCAACAGGACCTGCAAGCACTCATCCTAAATTGGAGACAGTATAAATACGTAATCACGGCTGATGTGGAAAAAATGTTTCGTACGATCTATATCAGGGAATCTGATCAGCATCTACAGAAGATCATCTGGAGAAACTCGCCACAAGAATTGTTGCAGGAGTACCACCTGACAACCGTGACGTACGGCACAAAGGCCGCACCTTTCCTTGCTATGCGCACTCTAAGACAACTGGCGACCGATGATGCCCACATTTATCCCCTAGCTGCATCTGCAGTACAGTCATCATTTTACATGGACGATCTGTTGACTGGGAGTAATTCAATACAAGAAGGAAAGGAGTTACAGCAACAACTTATCAAAATGCTAAGCGGCGCGGGAATGAATCTTCGAAAGTGGAGTAGTAATGAATCAAAACTCGTCGAAGACTTAGCACAAGATCAGATCGACACGCCCTTAGATTTTAAATGTTCAGAATCAAGAAAAACCTTAGGACTGCAATGGAATGCAGCAACTGACAATTTTACCTTTCAAAATAAAGTAAAAACTCAAGAAACCCAGTATCACACAAAAAGACAATTATTATCAGACATTTCCAAGATATTCGATCCCCTTGGCTGGCTCTCACCCCTGACGGTCAGGGCCAAGCTTCTATTTCAAAGGGCATGGGCCTCAGGTACAGCTTGGGATGATCACTTACCAGAACCAATTCAGCATGACTGGGACAAGCTCAGAGAAGACATGCAACATATCAACAATTTTAATATCAGCCGGCATCTAGGAGACATGGAAAAACAATTTTATCTACACGGCTTCTCAGACGCTTCAGAAAAAGTGTATTCGGCCGCGACCTATATCATAACAACAAACAATAAAGGCGAGCTTACATCGAGACTAATCATGGCCAAAACAAAACTCGCTCCTATCAATAAAGGAACCTCCTTGCCGCGTCTAGAATTATGCGGAGCGCTTCTCCTAGCAGAGCTCATGAAGAAGGTGGTCGAATCCATTTCATGCATACCCAAAGAGAATGTTAAAATGTACGCATGGACGGATTCCATGGTAGTACTTGGATGGCTGAAAGGAGATATATCGAGATGGAAACAATTCGTGGCGAACAGGGTACAGAAAATCATCAGCGTCATAGATCCCTCGAAATGGTATCATGTACGATCGGAAGAAAATGCAGCTGATTGTGCGACACGTGGTTTGTCTGCTTCTCAGCTAATAGAGCAAAAAATTTGGTGGGAAGGGCCAAGATGGCTTTTAACTTTTAATCATGACAATATCACTCCAACATGTTGCGAAATACCACAGTTGGAAATTAAGAAACATAATGTGCACACAGCTTTACATCAAAACTCTAACTTAGTCATCGACTTGCTAGACAAGCACGGATCAATTACAAAGGTTGTAAGAACAATTGCATGGGTGTCGCGTTTCACTACTCGGACTCGTAGTAAACAAAACGTAAAATTATCAAACATCTTATCATCAATCGAATTAAAAAATGCACATAACATTGTTATTAAGGCAATTCAGGAGTATTATTTTAGTGAAGATATTACTAACATTAAAAGAAAAGGACACGTCAGTAAATGTAGCAAAACAATAAGCCTCAACCCGATTTTGGATAAAGATGGAATTTTAAGAGTCGGGGGGCGGCTAGCTTATTCAAACATACCCGAAGACGCTAAACATACAATTATCATCCCCAGCCACAGCAGGCTAACCCAGCTTATAATAGAACTAGGCCACAAAGTGACGCTGCACGGCCGTGCGCGTCTTGTATTATCATACCTTCGCCATAAATATTGGATCATCGGTGGCATGCGTACAGTCAAACGAATTTTGCGAGTGTGTTAAGTGCATTCGCTTCGAGGCCAGAACGCAACAACAAATTATGGCGGACCTACCAGCACCCCGCGTAACTCCATCCAGACCATTTTATCACACTGGAGTAGACTTTACGGGATACTTCGAGCTGAAGGTCAACAAGGGCCGTGGTATAAAAACGACAAAGGGATACGTAGCAATATTTGTGTGTCTAGCAACAAAGGCAGTTCACCTAGAAGTGGTGTCAGATCTTAGCACCCCAGCATTCCTCGCAGCGTTTCGAAGATTCTGCTCTCGAAGAGGAGATCCAGGACACATGTACAGTGACAATGGAACCAACTTCCGTGGATCAGACCGGGTTTTGCAGAAAGAATATCAAGAAATAATTAAATGTCTCAACACTGACTTCTTCACCAATATCAATCAAATGGACATTGAATGGCACTTCAACGCCCCCGCATGGCCCAACGCAGGTGGTTTATGGGAGGCTGCAGTCAGAGTTTTCAAATATCACTTACGTCGTGTAATCGGAGATCAAAGGCTCACGTACGAAGAGTTTAGCACGCTGACCCAGCAAATAGAAGCTTGTATGAACTCAAGACCGCTAGGACCACTGACCGAAAATCCGGAGGATGAGATGCTTACCCCAGGCCATTTCTTAGTTCGAGGTCCAATCCTAAACAGACCACAAACAGACTCATTAGCACTAAAATTGACCACTAGATGGCAATTGGTACAAGCATTGAGCAAACAGATGTGGAAGCGCTGGTCAGCCGAGTATCTACAACAATTACAAGCTCGAACAAAATGGACAACTCCGACAAAGAACCTGCAACTAGACGACGTGGTTGTTGTAAAGGAAGACAACTTAGCCCCCGGTAAGTGGGCGCTCGCTCGAGTAGTGGACGTACATAAAGCTAAAGACGGACATATCAGAGTAGTTACCCTGAAGACACAAAATAATATTATCAAGCGACCCGTCAACAAGTTAATACTGTTACCGGTGAACGAGGATCCATCAGACAATCATCAAAAACAGTGTGCGCAGGAATCGACCCCATCGATATCAAAATTAGTAGAAAAAGATAAACCCGTCACACCAACAAACTCCCGGAATAGGAAAAACTCTACATTTAAAGGCCTATTTACAACGCTTCTTCTCCTGACGACGTTAATATCTCCAACCACACAAACAAATATCACTGCATTAAATGACAATCGAGGACTGTACTTCGACAGAATTAGTAACCTACAACACGTACGAGATAAATGGAAAATGATCGTATACTACAACATGACGACATACTGGGAAGGCTTATCTGATGTCGAAAAATATATCACCCATTTGAACGATATCAGCTCTAAGACACAATTTTGTAGTCAGTACAAAAATATCGCGTCGCAACTGGTGCACGACTTAATTGAAATTAAACACTACAACACTTTACTAAAGTACCACTCGAGGCAAAAGAGGGGCTTGATAAATGGTATCGGATATATCGCCAATTCTCTCTTCGGAGTCCTAGACGAGAGATTTGCTGAACAATATGAAAAAGATATATCACACATAACCCAGAATGAAGATCACCTTCAGAAATTACTTAAAAATCAAACCAGCATCATCGAAGCAGAGTACAACATTTTACGACGTCATGAAAATATCATAAATAAACAATTCACATTTATCAAGGAGCACGTACACAATATCTCGGATGGCATGGATGAAATGCAAAATATAATTCGCAGAGAATTTTATATTACATCATCGGCATTTGCAGCGTACGCAACCCTTACCAACATTCGTCACATTCAACAAACACTAATGGATACTGTAATCGACCTCAACCAAGGAAGAATCGACCCACACCTGTTATCACCAGAACAACTGAATGAACAAATAAACATAATTTCGGGTCAACTACATGGTGACCTTACCCTACCTATCAACGAGGACAATATAAGAGACATCTACAAAGTATCAAGGATAGCATCAATAGTCCATCGGAACTACCTTATCATAGAAATCAGATTGCCCATCGTGAGTTCGGATATCTTTGAGTTGGATAAAGTAATCAGCATCCCACAGAAAAGGGGGCTACAAATGTACGTATCGGTACCCATATTTCCCTACTTTGCGTTCAACTTGCAAAAGGATCTTGTACTATTTTTATCAGAAGACGATCTTTCGTCATGTATATCAGTAACAGAAGACAAAATAATTTGCTCACTAAATAAGCCCATTTACAACTTCAACATAAAACAATCTATCTGCGACATTAATATCGACAACACCGGCACAAATACGAAACCGTCTCTGTGTAAGTCAACTATATCAACCTGTGACAACAAATGGATCAAGTTACGGCGTCTAAACGTCTGGCTATACTCGTGCTGCGAAGAATGCAAGATACGCATATTTTGCACCGCAGACACTGAAATCAGAGAGCTGCATGGCAACGGCATGATTGACCTAGGTCAGGGTTGCACCTTGAAAAGTGACACCCTTACGATTCATGGACACAACAACTTTATTAACCAAATAAATGCCAAACCGACGATTGAAATCCCTGAAGTATCGATATTAAACAACTTAATAAACAGCACTATACCACTGACTAAGTTTACTGAATTAGAACCCGACCAGCATCCCTTATTCCATCAACTGAAAACACGAATTGATGAACTGAAGGAGCAATCAGAAGCTCAAATGACTGTTCACAATGTACATCACTATACTGCACTGTATAGTATCATAGCCACAGCTCTGATAGTGGGCTGTATCATCTCCTACTTGAGATATCGAAGGCGACGTCAAGAGCAACAGAGGCAAGACTCCCCGGTTGGACTTCAGTCGGAGTCGACGGCTACAAGTGTCAGTGCTAGTGAAGTGAACGTGTCAGAAGTAAAAGTGACAAAGGGCAATAAAGTGACAAGTGCCGAAAAGGGGACCTCTCCGTTGACCCCGACACGCGTAGTTCAGTTCGCACCCATATCAAATGAATAGATACATTTAATAAAACTTAACAATTATGACATCAGTACCTTCTTGAAAATCTAACATTGTATAATAAATCAACCTCCTTCGCTCCTTTAGAGTGGCAGGATGTACGGGCAAGGTACAAGATTATGTCTATTTAGCATTAACATAATTAATATTGCACTCGCACCAAATTGTACACGTTCGGCACTTTACCTTAGCATTAAATCACGTACATTAAAGACAGTTTATAATTAGCACTCAACTTGGTAGTTTCAATAACTCCTCTTACCCTTATATCAGTTGTGTTATAAACTCTCTAGCATTAATAAAGTAGGTAACCCCTACACACCCCCTTTCATTTCTTGGTTAAAAAAATAAAATTACTACGACAGTAAACCACATACCGTATCAACTCCACCAAACAACATATCTGTTGCCATAATCTCTGCTATCCGAACATCGATTTCCAACAACTTCTCTAGAATTGGTTTTTCTATAATAGGATATGTATTCTTTTTTGATTCGATTTTTTTCGTCGCTTGATCAATGAAATATTTTGTTAAACTAAAAAAAACGAGCATTTTAAATAGTACAATAGATTCTTTATATTAGTTTTTATATTAGTTTTTTGCAATAGCTCAGTTTTAAGTACAAAATATAGGTACAGCATTTTTGTTTGATATCATTTAGTGCATTTGAATCCAGTCAATTTCTAATAATTGTGTGGTCAAAAATATGGATAGCATTACCTCTCATGCTCTTCATAAATCTTCATTGCTTTCTTAAACGATGGTGTTGAGTATAATCTCCACGGGCTTAACCCAAAATCCAACTCTTCTGCGATATTAAATATGTTCTGGACATTTTGTATCAGTTTCTTGGGTGGCGAGTCTTCAGCTAGATTTGGGTCAAAGCAGTTTAATCGCGTCCCTAGTGCCACTACACCAATAGACTCCAGAGCCCACAAGTTCATCTCGACATCGAGGTTCTTAGCTATTTTATTGTTTTCATCGCGAACTGACTTTAACCTGAAATGAAATTTCAATATATATATAGGCTAAATATAACTAATATTGTATACAGTAATGTAACGGATAAATTGACTAAATAGGCATATAAATTGTCATGGACCAAGAATGTAAAAGATTGATTGAACGAAACTTAGAGCACGGAAAAACTTATGTCCATGATCCAGATGGTCACCCCCCTTCTAGAAATTGCAATTGAAAGTAAAATAGTAATAAAATACGTTAGCTTAGCAAACTTACCTAGCGACCATAGCGTTGGAGACCTCGACGAGCACATCGGTGTATAGTTTGATAGTCTTAGGCTGCATCATTGTTGGGTTCACTTTTGATCGCAATTCTCTCCAATTTTCACCATGACTGAAACATTACATTTGTGAAGGTATGGGCATGGACTAGGTTCCAAACTTAGTTAAAACACTTAATTTAGTCATTGACAACATTGAAACAGTAATACGTTGGAGTGAGTGGATTTAACTCCCCTCCCCAATTTACAATGATAAAATCAGCAGGGTAATGAGCCTTTAAGATAACTTGATTGAAATTGATAGATTCTCGTAGATGAGAAAGTACTGGAGCAAACACAGGCATTCAATTTATGGCTGATGCTTAGTGTTGTAAAATTTGTAGGAAGCTGAGATATAGATACTTATATACAAAGGCTGTTGCAGAGATACTTATTTGAAGATCATTTTCTAGTAGTGGACATTTTTGGGTTAGGATAAAGGGGATGATGATGATGCCGTAATGATTTTATATTTACTCAGAGACAAGTCCTGTTAGTCGTTTAGGGTCGTAGGTCTTGTTGTGATGTTTGCGGTAGTACTCAAGCGATGGCAGTCCTGGGCGAACTGGCAGTGGATCTTCGGAACGGAAAACCTGTAATTTATTGAGACTAACTTACAAAACAATACAGACTAAAAGGTTCTCAACTTTAATTTATTATATTACAAAGGAAAGTCAGTTCTATAGTACCAGGTTTTTGTTAAATTTTTAATATAGTATTTTCATTTGCAAAGCATTTAGTACTTATATAAAAAAAATGTTAAACTAAAGTCCAATTTCTTGGCCAATCTTTCTTCGATTTACTGGTAAGGATTTACTGGTGAGCTTACCATGGGACTAGTTCGATTTGTGTAATAATTGTCCTGTAAGATTAAGGATAGATTGAAGATTTGAGGAGTGAGGTTTTCTTTGTGTCATAACCTAGTCGGTTGGTTCAGGTCTTCTTATTGCTACACCGAGTAAGGCGCTCTACGTGTCGTGCTTGCATCACTCCGCAGTGGCTGATGACGTAGTGAGTTCGTCCGCCAGCTGGCTTCTCGCTGAGGGTGCACCAGCTGCAGTCCTTCCACTACGTGTACTTTAGCTCGTTTGTGGTGCGCGCGCCGCCGCCGCTGCAGGACACCATCGCAAGTGTAGACTTCTGGCCGAAGGATGTAGTGTTTCGGCAGTTCCGGGGCAATCTGCCGAATCCTACACCAAAGCAGACGACGCAACGGAGCCACGGAATTACGTCGCCTAAATCAAACTACTTAGTTTTAAGTTTTTCTATGTTTTTGTTTTTTGTAGTTTATAGTGCTTACAACCAAGGCACTGTAGAAAAATACTTTAGAAAAATAAATAAATAAATTTCACTAACATGTTTCGTCGCCTCGGGATCAAAAAGCAAAACCATGTCTTGCCCACCAAACATCCCGTCAAGTCTCACGATCGGCCCATACAGTCGATATAGCTGTTCAGACAGTTGGATTCCTTTGAATCCTACCAATTTACCTGTTAAAAGGAATGATTTCTGCTGTTAAAACTCAGCAATTAAACGGGGTAAAGTTGTATCACGGTAAAGTCGGTTGACACATCGGCCATAATTGACTATGAACCGGGGTTGAAAGATCGCGAGATCGCTATATCTCCGTCCTAAATAAAACTCTCGCGGTAAACAAAAACATGTCCAAGTGGTTATTACCTCCGGGTAAAAAATTTAATAGTGGACCTATAAGAGGCAGACTCGATGGACCAGGGATTTCCTTCCATGGTTTCACAATCCTTGTTCGATTCTCTTTTTCCACAGCTGTGGAACTACTGATGTTTCTGAAAATAATTAATTATAACAAAAATTTACGGTGTCCTTTGAATAGGTTAGAAATACTAGATGGTGACTTCGTAAGCGGAGGAAGAAAAAGTTATAACACTCTTTTTTGCTTCAGCGGAGTAACGTAAAAATCCCTACCATAATTCGTAAATTGTTAATCGGGTTATTTTACCTTTGTAGCTAAAATTATGTGTATATTTTATGTATGTATTTTATGCATTGTCTAATGTAATATGTAATTCTATACTATTTTGCACTGCCTAATATTTTTTTGTGATTAAAATTCTTCACTACCTTTGTCTGGAGGAGATCGCTCTTTAGCGATAAGACCGCCCGTTGTCTACCTCTAATCTTATTTTGCTTGCGTTATTAGTATTTTTGTGAGGTGTGCAATAAAGAGTATTTGTATGTGTAAAAAGTATCTTATAACCGTCCTCGGATGTTTAGCTATCATTGTAAAAATGATTGAGTTAGGTCCAAACTTTTTGACTCAATAAAGTGTAAAAATATACCGACCCACAGATGGCGCTGTTATCAATATTTATACATTTTATGACATTCGCACGCGCTATAAAGATTTTGCTTTGAATCATGACCGCTGCAGGTCAACTGAATTGTATAATAGTATAAATTATTAAGATAAGTGAGCGACATATTTTATCTATTTATCTTATGAAATACAAATAATGATTATATTTCTGTAAATGAATATCACTACGAAATTCAAATCATATGAAATGGTTATTATTATCATTATAGATTGGCGCTTGACTTGGTGGTCTACACCAATTAAAAATAGTTGTAAGTAAATAAGTCCGCGCGTCGTACGTGAGATAAAAGTAACACATAACTATCATACATATTATATCAAAAAGTATACATACCTAATAAAGTTTCTGTTTACAACAGCACAAGTAAATATCGCGCGCATCTTCAATCTTTGCATGCTGCTTTAAGTTTTCTATAAAATACACTATAACGCGACTCACGAGTTCATACTATTAGTATTTCTACTTGTATCAAAAATGTTTACAAGTCGTTATCAATAGTATAAGCGCATTGCAATAAAAACAACCGAGTATCCAGTGCCAGAGTCAAATGAGTTTTGAATCTTGTTTGTAGCTACATAAACGCTGTGTGTAAAGTAACGTAAGTGATATGTTTTATTTATGCGAAATGCGAACATATTCCTTGATAGCAACGTACACAGTTCGATATTGTTTGTATTTTAAACGTTTATTCAATCCTTTAGGGGGCACTCTGTTATCCAATTGGTCTATACAATTAATATACCTTTGACCAGTGTGTGTTGCCAGTGATGACATACGGTCACTCACAATGGGTCTCATAAGAAGGCCCACTCTATGCTCGGAGTCTCCTTGCGTGATCGAATCAGAAACGAGGAGATCCCCAGAAAAACCAAGGTCTTCGACAAAGCTACGGAAGTTGCTAAACTTAAGTGGCAGCGAGTAGGCCACATGCACATAGTAGAACCGATATTAAATTAGGTTATGATGGCATTTATAGCCGGTTTTTTTTAATGTTATAAGGGACAAATGAGTACACGGATCGCCTGGACGCTAAGCGATCACCGTCGTCCACCTGCAATACCAGAGAAGTCGCAAGCGCGTTGCCGGCTTTTCAGATGGGAGTACGCTCTTGGCTTGAAGGTCGCATCTGTTTCCGTTTTTTCAAGTAAACTTTACAAACAACATGTCAGCTAAAAACTTTATTCTAAGAAAACACCATTATAATTTGACTGTAGGGATTTGAGCTCAGGCGACATGAACGGAGGCATATTAGGATAGCATCTAGCGAAATATCAAGCAAACTAATATGCATAAGTCACATCCTCAATTCACTCAAGCTCCTATTAATTTTGGCCCAATTCAATGCAGGTAATCTTATCCAGGTGAGATGGTACAGGAGCTAATGATATTAGCCCCAACATCGTCTTAACTCCGCGTAACTAGCTTATTTAAATAATATCAAAGTTATTCACGGAGTCATGGATTTCTGCTGCATTAGTTTAAAAGATGACGGTTAAGTTTGGAACGAATTTAAATGTGAGTTAACTGAGGTGAGTAGATGCTTTGAAATTTGCGTGTCTAGTTAATGTTCAAATCTAAGAGAAAAAAAAACATTATAAGTATTCTTGTCACCAAGAATTCTTGTAGATTAAGATTGTTTCTTTAAGTCCTATTTCAGTTATTTAATAATTAATTGTATACTATTGTCACTTTCTCTGAAATGTAATAAAATTAAGTCCCAAACTTGATTTCAATTTTTTCCATCTTTTGCGACAAGGTAAATTAATTAAAAACAATCAAAGGCAATTATTACCGGTCTCTCGACAAAACGGTTTGATAATCATGCTCGATTGTGAGCATTCTTAATTAAACCTTTCTTCATATTGTTGACGCCGGTTTCCGTCAATTAAACTTCCTTAATTTCTTCCATTTAGGGTTCCGTACCCAAAGGATACTAACAGAACCGTGCACTGTCTGACACTCGGATTCTTAAATTGCAATTGTAGTAGACACTTGAAATGTTCACAGAATGTGGCCACAATAACAAAAAATAATAAAAATAAAATAAAGTAAAAAAAATAAAAATCAAAACACGTCTTAAAAGCTTTCTTGCGTGGAGACCCATGCAAGAGAGTTTTTAAGACGTTTTTGCGTAATATCTTGAATCGTGATGTCTTTTTTTCGGGCAGTAGTCGTCGTCATCATCCCATATGACCTGTCCCGTATGAACCTCGCGAAGGCTAAGAAGGAAAAACTACCTGTACTTTTATAATGTGTTTATATTTTGGATTTGCATTTAAAATTTAACTTATTATCGTCATCTCTGTCGTAACTCTTAACCGAGTGGGCGTGGTCAACACGTAGGTCCACTTGTATTGTATGTGTAGTAGATGTAGCACGCCTGACGATACTTCGGCATTTCTCTCAGCTGGTAGACATTCTAGAGCACTGGTGTACGGGGCCTCCCACCAGGGCTTTTATTTGGTCAGTCCTTCGCATTGGAGATCGTCCGCGTGGTCTAGTTCTTGCGCTCTAGTGAGTAATTGTTTCGCCTTGAGATACGCCCGAACAGTTTCAGTATGCGAGTTTGTACTAAAGTCGAAAGACGCTGTTTTATGCCAAGTTCCTGCAGTATGGAAACGTTGATGTGACATTCTCTCGGCAACATAATTAACTATTCGTGTACGTTTAGAGGGCTAATAAAATTAGGTAGGGTTTGCTGCATGTAGTTTATTGCCGTTGTGCGATTGACCAAGTCGTTTTATTTATTAAAAAGATGAAGATGTGTAACATTGATACGGTCACTATAACGGTCACAATAACATGTTCCTAGTTAACTAATTCGATGAACATTTATGAATGACAAAGGTGTTGGATAGATGCTCACATGGATAGGTACTACTGAATAAATTAACCGTCACAATAACATGTTGTTAGTTCGGTGAATATTTATGAATGACAAAGGTTTGGGGTAGATCCTTCCCTGGATAGGTAGTACTGAATAAATTAACCAACTTGGTTATTATATCTCACAACTTTTTGTGCTAGAAAAGGTTGCGAGACTTGGCAATTTTTTTACATGTTATGTTTTTGATGGGTTTTCTAATTCTCGCAGGGTCTAACTCTCTGCAGAGTATAAACATATGGGTAATATCAGTGTTCGCATTAGCCGGATCTTCGGCGATATTGTTCTTCCATATTTTTTTAAGTTTCGAACGAGGTTCTTGTTTTGCCATACGTCGTTTCACCTCATCCACGCATCCACGCCATTCGAGATTAGAGCTCCAAGATATATGTAAGTAGATACGAGTTCGCAGTTCGCTATTTGTTTTATTTAGGAAGAGTTGTATTCGCGTCTATGATCATCACTTTCGTAAAACGTTTTATACGCTTATTGTTAAAAAAACCTTATCAAAGAATTTAAATGAATTCAGAGAAAAAAGGTATGGCAGTGCGAGACCGGGGTCTCGTGCGAATGTCCAATTCGATCTTGGCCGGTTTTTTTGCTCGAAGTGGGTCTTAATGCAATTTTCTTTGAACATCGGCACAGTTGAAGGAATCAAAACTAAATTGATTCGTTAGTTCTAGTGAAGTCACGCGGACCACTGGACAGATGGCAGATACTAATTGGCTCATCTCCCTTTGTGTACAATAAACTACGATGACAATTTCGAAATAAATAACATTAATTTCACAATTGCAATGCTATTCAATGAACCGTTCATTGGAAATCAAGGTGAAATGAACTTGTTTTTTAGAGTTCCATTTCTAAACTGTTGAAAATCAGATATTATTTTCACAGGTTTTTAAGTAAGTAGAATAAATAGAGTTCAATACAATTTTGGGGGCAGCGTTTGGGATACTGCGAAGTGTCTTCTCGTTCAGGATGATGTGCGGTAATACGAACTGCTTGAAGTGCTTCAACCAGTTCGTATTACCGGTGATTACCTACGGAGCCGAGACGTGGTCTCTAAGAATGGGCCTCTTAAGGAAGCTCCAAGTCACTTACAGTGCTCGGTGGATATGGGATACGGGTTGCCACTATCCGGCCTGTGTCCAGCTGTGGACGTTATATCGCTGATATAATGACTAAGTACAATCTTATTACAGAAACGGATATAATCCACAAGAAAAGGAACATCATCATCATCATAGGCCGTTGTTAGGGTTCCGTAGCCAGAATGGCAAAAACGGAACCCTTCTAGTTTCGTCATGTCCGTCCGTCCATCAGTCCGTGGGTCACAGGCATTTTAAAGATATACATTAATGAAATTTTGAGTATAGATGTCTTGTCTAAGCCGCTACTTAGTTTCATAGTTAAATAATAAAATAAATAAAAAATCTACGGGGGGCACTCCATACATGAAACCCAGACTGTTTTTTTTTTTATTAAAATGTGGGGCACATATTTCGACTGATCTTTTAAAATTATTTTGAGTTTTCTAACACAGGTTTTCGATTTCGTGTATAGTGTCGGAAATAATCGCTCCGAAAGTAGCATAAACTGTGTCCTCCCCCCTCTATTTTCTAAACGGTATGCCTAAAAAAATTTCAACGATAAGGCTTAATAAATACTTTCAGCAAAAATTGTTTTCAACGTGATACGGATAAACCGTGTTTGAGTTAAAGCCGAAAAACAGCGCTTCTCAACAAAAGGACATAAGTGCCGTGAAGATACGCTCTTTTGCTAGTGCACTTTTCGCATTTTTTTCATCTGTAGTGTGCATTTTTTTGTATGAACGGCTGTGGAACCCTACACTCAGCATGGTCCGACATAGTCCGACAATTTTTAAATAAAACTCGGTCGGGAACTAAAATGAGGTTTATATGATGATGGTGATAAAAAAAACAATACTATGTATGTACATAAAAATATGATAGTGGCGGCGATAAGATAAGACCCTGTGCATATTATTGGCAAAATCCATAATCGCGTTTGTTCGGCGCTGCATTGCTCTGGCACACTGCCAGAGGCGCGACTGGTATTTGAGGGTTGAGAGATTGAATTTCATTCGAAAGTGAGGGGAACATGAAACTAAGGCGTTAAATAATAAATGGGTTTTATAAATATTTGAACGACATAAGTTAAAACAATTTAACGGATTATATCGCGTATATTACCCGTGACCATGTCCACCCGTGACCATGGAGAGCTGGAAAGCTTCCGAAACGTCGGGAACTAAAATGAGATAATATACGCGATATAATCCGTTAAATTGTTTTATTTCACTCACTTCAGTTTTTCTATTCCATTTATATTGTTACGCTGGTGGCTTAAACGCTTAAACTTTGATCGTGTCTTTCTGTTACTTGGGGGCTTTTCCCAGCAGGCACCGTTTCAGGCCAATTCAGAATGATGATGATGATGATGATGATGATGATGATGATGATGATGATGATTGTGATGGTGATGGTGATAGTGATGGTGATGATGCTGATGATGATACCTACTCGTAGAAAAAGTATTGTATACAATAGTTATATAATTAGCTTTTTAAGTCTCGTACCTTAATTAGGCAACTCAGCAAGCTTCGTGGCCTAAACGCGGTACTCGACTGAAAAAGCATACCTACATTATATAACGATTGCATAAAATACTATTAATCACTGGTGTATGCGTAAGAGGTAACACACTAAACATTATCTACCGTTTCCTGGAAATCGCTTTCATACGATCGAACCTTAAATCCAGACTTAACCGGGTTTACCTTATACAAGTAATCGGTGTTTTTACCTTTACTTTTAACGCCCCTCTGTTTTCGTCCGGGGTTAAGAAATAATTTTCTAAACAATTAATCTATGAAAGTAGTAAACACAAACTACATTTTATGCCCGCAGTAAAAGACTGAAATGTAGCGAAAGTTATACCAAAAACCGGCCAAGAGCATATCGGACCATACTCAGTGTAGGGTTCCGCAGCCGCTTATACAAAAAAATGCACTACAGATGAAAAAAATACGATATGAAGAAAAAACTGACAAAAGAAAGCTCTCCCCGGCACTGGCACTTACGTCCTTTTGCTGAGAAGCGCAGTTTTTGGCAATAACTTAAAAACGGTATGTCCGATCATATTGAAAACAATTTTCGTTGGAAGTATTTATCAAGCTTTATATTTGAATTTTTTTTCATATTTTTTTAACATACCGTTTAGAAAATAGAGGGGGGGACACAATTTTTGCTACTTTTGGAGTACTTAACTTACCTCACTTTGGAATAGATAACCCCAATAAAAAAAAATTGCGCTTAGTATTCGACGCTAGCGCAAAATCCAAAAATAATTTATCGTTGAACAGTTACATATTCAAAGGCCCTGACCTACTGACGTCACTAATAGGAATAATGTTGCGGTTTCGTGAGAATAAAATAGGAATCACTGGCGATATTAAGGATATGTTTCTCAGAGTCAAAATTAAACCCGAAGATCAACACGCCTTACGTTTTTTATACCGAGATAACCCTGAAAACCATGTGGATACTTGCCTGATGACGTCACTAATATTTGGGGCCAACTGTTCACCGTTCATCGCACAATTTATCAAAAATAAAAACGTACGACGCTTTGAAACTAGCATGCCAGAAGCGGCCCATGCTATATACAAACAACATTATGTAGACGACTATATCGACAGCCTGCCTGACGAAGAAACCGCTATAAAACTAATCCGTGACGTCACATATATACATGCACAAGGCAGTTTTGGACTGTAATAAACTGGAACAGTAATAGCGAAAAAGTTATCAACGATATTCCAAAATTTTTTTTGAAACTTCATAGTGTTTTTAGAAGAACTATCGAATGATGTGCCACACTGATATTTGCTGAAAAAAAAAACTTTTCAGTTTCGGTTACATGTATGCAGTGCCCCCCCTCCCCCCCTAATAATCTATTTTTTTTCTATTAACTATTAAACTAAGTAGCGGCTTACACAAAACACCTATTTTCCAAACATCAATATACATCTTATAGTTTTTGAGTAAAATGCCTGTGACATACGGACGGACATGAACAAACTATAAGGGTTCCGTTTTTGCTATTTTGGCTACGGAACCCTCAAACACGTGTCTCTACGGCACTGAAGTTCTTGTTGTTGAGAAGCGCCGTTTATCGGCAATTACTCAAAAACGGTGTATTATTGAAAATCATTTTCGTTAAAAGTATTAATTAAGCTTTATCTGTATAACTTTTTTCATAGTTTTTAGAGATAAGGTTTAGAAAATAGAGCGGAAAATTTATGCTACTTTCTACTACTATGCTACTTTTATTTATGATATACGTACGGACGGACGGACATGACGAAACTATAAGGGTTCCGTTTTTGCCACTTTGGCTACGGAACCCTAAAAATACAACATTGTGACATACGCAGAATTTTTTTTTATTACCGAATAAAAATGGCAAAGGCGACATAAAGATAAACACCTACGCTCCGGAAAAGCGACGCAATCAAGTTTTGAGGATAGCGTTTTTTATGACGAAGTTAAAAGATCAAAGAGTCGAAATTACGAGCATCATGTCCGGATTGACTTGCTTGTTACCGCCTTAGTGCGTAAAATCGCAGTTTATTGCCAATTCTGACGTAAATCCAGCTTCCAAGAAATGTAGCCATGTATAACTTCAAGTAACAAGCAATGACGACACGTTTGGCTCGGTGGGTTGTACAACAGCCTAAGAAGCTGGTGGTCCCGGGTTCGAATCCTGGCCAGGGCAAGTCTTTGTGTGATGTGTGATGAGCACGAATGTTTGTTCTTGGGACTTGGATGTTTTCTATGTATTTAATACTATATAGATATTATGTATATCGTCGCCTAGTACCTATAGTACAAGTTTTGCTTAGTTTGGGACTAGGTCGATTCGTGTAAGATTGTCCGTGTGTTATTTATTTGTTTTTATTTATTTTAACGTAAACCGATAAAAAACCGCCCTCACTTTCAAAAAGAAACGACTGAAGCGATTGTCTTGAATCATAGCTATGAACACTTCCGATGAAATCACCTTTCGAACAAATCAAACACTAATTCAAAATTGGAGCATCAGATAGGATCCCACAATCAGGGAAACAGATACGCACACACATACGTGTAAATAATAATTAGTAAATATTACGGGACAATTTTAATACAAATCGAACTACTTCTATGGTAAGCTCAATAAGGCTTGTGTTATGAGTTCTAGACGACGATATATTTAATAGATATATGACTTATATACAAAAGAAACATCCAAGACTCATCTGAATCAATCAATCTTGCCCTTACTGGAATTTGAACCCAGGACCGTAAGCTTCGTAGGCAGGGTCACTACAGCTGAGCAAAAACGGTCTTCTATTCTATTTTTCTAGAAGATACTGTATAAATCTCCCAATTACAACAGCATGCCTGCAGCGTCATAGTTCAAATATCCCCATATTTACCCGAGCCTCGTGATTTTTGTTCACCTAAAGAAATATACTTTAGACAAGTATCCATATCGTACGTGCATAATACGTGCCTGTCTGTCTGTTACCTCGTCACGCTTAAACCGCTGAACCGATTTAGATGAAATTTGGTATAGAGAGAGTTTCCGTCCCGGGAAGGTTACTTTGTATCACAGAAATTATCCTTTAAGGGGAAAAAAAGGGGGGTGAAAGTTTGTATGGGAAATCGCTGAGCCGATTTAGGTGAAATTCGGTAATAAACTAGCTAAATTACTATTTCCAAGTAGACGAAGTCGCGGGCAAAATCTAGTAATATTATAAATGTGAAAATCACTCTGTCTGTCTGTAACCTCTACACGCTTAAACCGCTGAACCAATTGAGATGAAGTTAGGTATAAAGGGAGATAGTTTGAGACTAGAAAAGCCAAGGGATAGTTTTTATCCCGGAAAAAAACATAGTTCCCAAAGGATAAAAAATAGTAGGCTACGCGGGAAAAAATCTAGTATAAACAAATATCGATCACCCATTCCTCCTTTCAAGCGTCAATATGTTCAATTAAATGATATCCACTTGATGATCTCTTAAGGTCCAGCCTTATGTAAGCGAAAAGGTTAAAAATACAACTATTTTATAGAAAATATTATTTATTTAAAAAGACATTTTGTACTTCGCAGTACGTTTAAATATTTACAGACATAGTATTGCTTATTCAAAGTTCCCTGAAACTATACAATACTTATTAACGATTAACTAGTAGGTACTCTGTCGGAATAACATGTCTTTAAAATCCATTTTTAAAAGTTGTTTTTTTTTTAACTATAGTTACTGGATACCCAGTAAATTTTGGCAACATTATCATATAATGACTTTACTTATAAACATACAAATAGATATTTAGAAATATTTACAATGTCATGTTACCTATATTTTTCCTTTCCATAATTAACGATTTTAAACTCTATAAACAAAAACATATTATAATTGTATTTATAAAGGAATACTGATTCGTTTTTGTGTTTTTTTAGATTGAAGGAATACATAGGTAATACATATTCTTTTTGTAATATTATAAAATTACGAAGCTCTAAAAATGTATTCTGGTAAACCGTGGTTGCTTAAAACGTAATGAAATATTTAAAAAAAAAGTCAAATCAATACAGACTTTAGTGATTTTTGGATTAACTTATTTTTACTAGTGCTCGATATTAGTGAACATAAAAAATAAAAATATAAACAAAATCCGTAGACAACCTTAAACAGGTCCTTGTTATTATTTTCCTCGCAAGAAATATATATTAAATGGTGTTTCTCGTCACAAATATATATATAAACAGAAATCGACCAATTTTAAAGCGGGTTGTCATTGGAACGTACCGTACCCTGTTTAGTTCACTTTTCCTTTAAATTATATATATTATTTATAAAACAATAATAAAATGTAACAAATTAGGATGTACGACAGTTGTCATTTTGTGATACTATGCTGATCGTGTACAGGACTAATTGCAACACATCTTGGAAAGACTTCTAACACATTGAGATGAATCTGTGTTAAATTCAACAAGTAGGTATACCATAGAGTATAAAATATAGAGTAATCCACTTCGTGGAAAACGCGTGTTATAAAAACATTTAAAAATTACCTACCGGCTTAATAGGCGGGCACTTAGCACACATTCTTATGGGTGTCGTACCTAATTACTATAAATTAATTATTCAAACATACCATCAGCCACACACTTTAGTAACCATTAGTAAACCTTATTGTCATTGGCATAAGCTCTACAAATGGTCACTTAAGTTAAGTGTGTTGCTGTTTGTACACAACTTGTACGACACAATAATCGGTGGATTACTCTATTACTCACCATACTCTGTGATATTCACAAAACTCCAAAGCAGTCGCCTCAATTAAATATATTAAAAACAATCTTTGCTTTCCAATATTAAAAATACAAAAGTAAATGCAAATACGAAATCTAGTTTCACACTTCAAAATTTTTAAATGCAAATTGATGTAAAGAAACAAGTTTAAAAACCTAGCATGAGGCCTTAGCGACACGAAGCGAGTTTCATCTTAAATGCAAGCGACAGTTTTATATAAAAAAATTACACTCTCATCGTAATTTGCCTCGTGTAATTTGCCTTATTTTGAAACTGAAGTACAGCCTTGGTAAAGCATACTACGGACTAGATCTCTGCTTGGAAAACGGCCGACCATGTTATTCCACCAAATTAAATAAGTTATTGCGATCTATTAATACATTCACTGAGCAATATTCACTTCACTCTGCCGAGTTATTTACAGCATATTTTCTTGTAGGAACTTCTCTAACGCGTGATACAGGTGGGGTCTCACGCCGACCAGCCCGTGGTCTTCGTCGGTGTAACTCTGTAAATGTAGCAGTGCGATTAATTTTTATTTCTCGTGTCGTTTCTAAATTAAATGCAGTTCAAAAATAAAGCACTCAATCAAAGTTTATGTAACAAGCAAATCATGGTTTATAGATTTTATGAGCAAGTAGGTCTTGACAGAGTCCTGATATAGGCTCCCAGCGCTAGTTATAAAAACTCATACAAATACAAAACATCATACAAATGTTTGCCTTTAGTTCGAGAACCCGGGACTACCAGCTTCGTAAGTAGTCTTATTACTAAGCTATCGTCGTTGTCAATACAGTGCCGCAATGGCGGCTAAAACTCCAAGGCGCCCTCACTTAGAAGAAAGCCTTTCTCGAAGAAAGAACTCTCTAGACACCTATCGCCACGCGTGAACAACATAATATCAGCCAAATTTGCTTCACTTCACTCGACATCATTTATTTCGAGTGTCGTGCAATGTTGCCAGACATATGTACGAGTATAAAGTATAGAGCGAAGTCCAGCAATCATTATCACAACGCAACAAAACGGGCCTTAATTGCGTATAAATATGATTTATTTCACTACCATTGCGTTATACCCATATTCTCAAAGGCGTTGTGTTGTGATATTGAGTGAAGATCGTGCAAGTTTAAATCAAAGTCCGGCAAGATTGAACCACTTCAACAAATACCAGTGGCTATTACGTTCATTTTTCATAATTACCGTAGAAAATATCGAATTCAGCCTAAAACGGTGAAATAAAAAAAAAGTTTTATCTTTCTATGGTTCGGCACCAAAAAGGTAAAACGGAACCTTTATGGTACGAATATGTCTGACGGTCTGCCTGCCTGTCTGTCTGTCTGTCCGACTACATACGAGTGCCATATCTCAAATAAGTAGGTACTACTTATACTATAATATTTGAAATTTGGAATAAGTAGTTATAAACATGGTACAGCACACAATACAGCAAAGGAAACATGTTTAAATATATTTTTATTATCTACAAAAACGACGAATATGGGGACGGGCAAGATTTTAAAAGTCTAGCTACCAGGTCAAGTAGGGTATCATATGAAAGGGCTTGATCTGCACATTTTCGAACATTTTTTAATGTGATTTGTTTCATTCAGGAATATGAAAAAAAAAAACGAATTTCAGTCAATAGTACTGACCAAGGCCTGTAGTCAAAAGCACTTTTGACTAATTCTGCTACTTAAAAAGTTTTAACCGGGAAAGAAGAAACCGGATCGATTGGTATTATTGAAGAAATAATGCATATCCCTAATGAATTTGTGGTTTAGTGTAAGCCTGAGCGTACCATCTGCGTGAAGTAGACGTCTTCCCGTTGCAGGAGCCTGGAGATCAGCATGGCATGCTGGTAGTGTACATTGTCATCCGCCGTGCCGTGAATCAGGAAGTAACGCTTGTTCCTGTACGCCTCCACCTGAAGACCAACACTCATAGTCAGTCAGGCTCTTGGTTACACAGTTGGAATAATATTGCTAATCTCTCGAATAGACTGAGTTCTGCAGCTTTTGCAGTAAGTAAGATTCGTCAATTAACAGACGTGATAACGGCTCGATTAGTGTATTTCAGTTATTTCCACAGTATTATGTCGTATGGCATCTTACTATGGGGCAGTGCTTCCGAAATTAATACTATATTTGTTCTGCAGAAGCGGGCTGTTCGTGCGATATATAAAATGAACTATAGAGACTCGCTTAGAGATAAGTTTAAGGACATTAATATAATGACAGTGCATTGTCAATACATTTATGAGAATATTATGTATGTACATAAAAATATTACCGACTTTAAGAAGAACTGTGATATACATAATATTAATACTAGAAATAAGCATAAGCTCGCAGTGCTTGCTACTAGGCTCCATAAAATAAGGAGATCATTCATGGGTAACTGTGTGAGATTTTATAATAAACTTCCTAGCAGCATAACTGAGTTGTCTATTGGTAAATTCAAAAATATTGTGAAACGAAAACTATTTTCTAAAGCTTAAGCTTGCTATAATTAGCACACAAGACTACATGAATGATGAAGCCGCGTGGGATTAATGTAAATTATAGCGTCATGTAGGTATATGAATATTTATTTTAACGAATACCTAAGGTATTATTATTATTTTAATCTTAATTGTTTTATATACTCTGACATTTAGAATTTTATTCTAGACACATTCTAGATTATTTATTTTTTATTGACAATCCTTTTGGGATTTATCTTATTGATTATTTTAATTTTAAAAATGATGATTTTATCAATAATATCACACTTAAGTTAAATGATCTGATTAGGTTTTTCTGCGTTTCCCTAATCCTTGCAGCAAATGTTGGATCATTGTATTTCTCCCAGCAAACATTCACTCTCATGTAACTGACATTTCGAAAGTGCTTGTAACTAGGCCTACTTGAATAAATAATATTTTGATTTGATTTGATTTGATATTGTTATTATAGGCATGATGATGGGGTACGAAAATCAAAATTCTAATGAGTCCGTCCGTTAAATAATAAAAAAAACATTGAACACGTATATTTATTGATGTTTCAAATTAATATTTAATATTTTTATTAATCATTAATCAACATGACAGCCTAATTATTAAATTTTGTCAACATCCCTTTTATAGAAGAACTTATATAATAAGACGTCGCATTTCACAGATTGGTAGAAGATTCTTTACTTCGAGGCTGACATATTTTTGTAACCTCTCTAGATCGACTCATCCCGCCTCCACATCGGCAGCTTATACGTTATACACATTTCTCAAATCTAATACAGATCTTAGCGGTTTTTATTCTGAGCACTGCATTTGTCTCACATTTTTACGCTGTGGCTTCGTCACGTCAAACCGGCTCGACAGATGTGTAAAGCATACTTTTTACCCAACTACGCTGAAGTAGAAAAGACGGTTATGACTTTTTTCTCTTCCGCAAATAAATTTGCGGGCACCTTCTAGTGCTACGTATATCCACTCTACATCAATAAATTATTTATGACAAGGTTTTTACTCGTGGACTTGGTCTATGTATTGTCCATATCCATATAAATATATAGGACAACATATATTGAACACTCCATTATTCTAGTAATAAGATGTAGCTTTAACGAGTTTACTTACCACTTCATCAGTCAGTAGGGAGGACATAGCGTACGCATTGGGGTTCTGCTGTGGAGTGTCCATGTAGCGCTCAGTGTAAATTGTATCTGGAATCAAAGCGCATTCAAATTATAAATCAATGCTAAGAACATTGAGTCATGGAATGTTCCTGTCCAAGTAGCACACAAGTTGCATTAGAGCTTATAACGCTCAAACTGGCTGTATAAGCTCTTATACAGCGTGTGTGCTACCTGGGTGGAACATTAGCTACGTTATACAAGGCGTATCGCACCTTTAGAATGACACCGACCTAACACTAAAAATCGTGAAATATTAATACCACAGAACGACTTTATTTAACGTATTCTACCGCTTCGTTAATCAGAAACTGACTCAGTTGTGCAAGAATAGTATGAACTCGCTATATACATCTTTTTCTTACTGTTACATTATCCTCATCAGCATGTTTTAACCTAAAACCTAAGTTACGTGTAATAAATTGTTGCTTGTATAGTTCACAGACCTTTTTCGGCTGATACAGTTGCGTCTAATGTCTTATTTATTGCGTCTAATGTAAAATGACAGACACAACACCACTTACATCTACACACAACTTAACTGTTAAAAATGTCTACTGCTAACCAATACGAGTAGGCTCCCCACAGCAACCGGTCGTGTGCTGCTTTATTTATAGTCTATCTTGCCAGATATCTATATTACATCTTCCGGTACATATTTGCCACTCGAGAAATCTGCTTCCTACACAACTGCAATTAGTTTACGACCAATGTGCCCCGTCCCTTACCACGCCAGTCAGACTGAGCTATGTAGACATTAATATCGTCATCAATATCTCAACTTTGGAGTTTGAAAATTGCGTGTACCATAGAACCTCCAGTCGACGACCGGTGCAACAGCCGCAGCGCACCGGAACACGTCGCCTCCGCGGGCCAGGGCCAGTGACGCCGCGTAGCCACCGTACGACCAGCCCCAGATGCAGGTGCGGTTGGAGTCCAGGAAAGTCAGGTTCTCGTGAAGGTACCTAGAACACAAAACAATGCAGGTAATAGGGTATTTGACAGCACTCAAAAATTGTAAAAATTATATAAGATCCTGATAAAACAAACAAAATAAGGAACTACGTTAAAATTCTGAGCACGATATCTTATGTATAACTTTTTAGGGTTCCGTAGCCAAAATGGCAAAAACGGAACCATTATAGATTCGTCATGTCTGTCTGTCTGTCTGTCTGTCTGTCTATCCGTCCGTATGTCACAGGCATTTTACTCAAAAACTATAAGATGTATATTGATGAAATTTGGAGCATAGGTATCTTGTGTAAACTGCTATTTAGTTTGATAGTTAAATAATAAATAAATATATTTTTAAGGGGGCACTCCATATCCTTTGACGACACGTTTGGCTCAGTGGGTTGTACAACGGCCTACGAAGCTGACGGTCCTGGGTTCGAATCCCGGCCAGGGCAAGTGTTTGTGTGATGAGCACGAATATTTGTTCCTGGGTCTTGGATGTTTTCTATGTATTTAAGTATTATAATTTATCTATTTATTATGTATATCGTCGCCTAGTACCCATAGTACAAGCTTTGCTTAGTTTGGGACTAGGTCGATTTGTGTAAGATTGTCCCTGATATTTATTTATTTATTTATTATTTATTTATACATGTAACCAAAATAAAAAAAAAACTGCAAATATGTATGTGTGGCACATATTTCGATAGTTCTTCAAAAAAACACTTTCAGGTTTCTAAGAAAAAAATTTGATTTAGTGAATATTTTCCGAAATATTCGCTCCGAAAGTAGCAAAAATTGTGTCAACAGAGATCTGGTCCTCAAACTCCACGGTCCCTATCACTTGGTTGCGATTGAACATGTTGGCGACTCCCCACGACCCAAACCTTCAGCCGTCGATATAAACAACGGTGATGTCCCAGCTGCTGACCAGGGATGTTAATGCTCTATTGCTGAAAGGTGACGCTTCAGCTGTCTATGTAATAAGAATAACACTCTTCTTATTACCTAAAGTGCAAACATTGTTGGGTTCTTACTTGGTGACAGAGATCTGGTCCTCAATCTCCACGGTTCCAAGCTCTCGGTTGACAGCGAACATGTTCGCAACTCCCCTCAGCCCAGACCCTCGGCCGTCAATGTGAGCAACGGCGATGTTCCACCGACTGACCAGCGATGAGCCCCAGTCGATACTCCATTGCTTGGTGACGATCGCTGTGTCTGGACCACCGTAACTGGAATTAAGATAGATAGTAAATACCGGAAAAAATATGATCAAAGTGCTTGGTAACGCAAATTCATTATTTATAGATAATTCACCCATCAATTGAAAGATGTCCTGGGCCGTTTGAGCACCGCTCGCATCCAACTGAATACTGTGATTTTAAGCAAGTCATCATTCCACGTTTTTGGGATTTGAAATGTAAATTATGTCAAGTTTAATATAGTAAACTAGGAACATTAATTGAATTCTCATTCGTTGGGTATATAAAGCGTGACTGTAAATAATCGACTCATAACATAATTGCGCAAGATGATTTCTTGGAAGATTGATGTGTCTTCTAAAGACCAATAAAACTTTTGAACCGGCTTATACGGTATTCAAAATACATTTGGCACATTATAATTTAGAAAATAAGTGATACGAACAACTCAACCCACCTGAACTGATTTAAAAAGATCCCAGTTGGTTAACCACTTTATTTAACTTTTTTACTTAATCGAATGGTAAAGAGATACGCGCAACATCGAAAACACGCAACGCATAAACACCGAAAGCGTACATTGCTAAGAAATTATTTAAGGATTTTTTGTATGTATTAGACGATCCGATTTGTGACAAGGAACCGTACGGCTTGAGTGATAAAACAGAAAAGTTACCGAAGAAATGCTATTAACGTCAAAAGCGTTATAATTATGTTGAAGGCAAAAGATTGTTAACAGGATTTTTTTTGGAACCTGATTTTGAACTGGCTAGATAGGTTCAGTGGGGGAAGCGCAAATCCACAAAAAAAAATGGCATCCCCAACCACTAACGGTAGGGTCACGGTGTGCAAAGCACAAGGACTGCGGAGGTAGGTTTAACCGATTCAACCTGACTCAAGGCTTGGGACAGCGAAAAATCATAATGAGACTATGGACTGGTCGTTTCCGCCGAGGTAGGGGCTAAGACGTCGTCTGACGAGTTCTCAGTAGCCATCCTTTTGATGACTGTTGTATTTTTTTGATTCTTTGCCTTTAATATTTATATAATTTTCATTAGATGATATAGGGTAAATCGTCAATAACTGACGACCTTATACTAAAAATGAATTCTATTTATAGGTAAACAGAATTCATTTTAGTATAAGGTATCAATAACTGGCCTCCCTTCCATATCCTGCCACCTGATACTAAAATGAATTCTCTTTACCTATGAATAGAATTTATTTTTAATATAAGGTGGCCAGTTATTAAAAGGTGGCCAGTTATTGACGATCAACTCTAGTTGCCACAGTAATTAATACACATTCTGTGCGAATTTTAACTATCTATGGTTCAAGAGTTAGAGCCCTATAACAGACAGACGGACGCACCGACAAACAGACAGACATCAAAGGCTTTGTAATAGTAATAGGATTTTGTTGGTCCCTGTGGGCACGGAACCCCGGAATAACTAAGAAGTTTTATATATAGATATAGAAATATCAAACTTACACATAGACAAGCATAGGCACATTGGTTCTCTGCTCATAGTCATGCGGCAGCAGCAGTTGGACGTCGGCTTCGGGAAGACCTTCGGCTACCGGCACCGACAGCCGCAAGGTTACTGGGAGAGTGCGCGCCGCGACCACGGACGCTGTAGCGGAGTTGTCGTCCCAGGTGAACTCCAGTGTACCGTTCTGGAATTGAGAAGAACAATATTGAATACTTTTCGTTTTGAAATGAGGAAAGAAGTTATATTTTACAAGCTTTTATTTAAGTTGCCGTGTTAATACAATCGAGTATGTAAGCAAAGTGTGGGTCAAATCTTGCGAGTTAAATTTGACCCACTTCCTAGAGTACTGGAGGTACGTGAGGGTCGCGGGGAGTCAGTGGATGCGGTCTGCGCAGGATCGCACTCTGTGGCAAGCTATAGGGTAGGCCTATGTTCAACAGTGGACGTCTGTGGCTAATAAACATATAGATTTAGCACTAGCATGTACCTGCGGCTTCGCTCGCGTTCCTGAGACCTAATGTTATTTATAAAAAATAACAACACAGTATTCCAGGCACTAATGCACTGTGATACTCAGAATAAACAAGACTTTGCTTATGTTTTATGACTGATTTCCCGTACAAATTTCCACCCTCCTTTCCACTCCCTTAAAAGATGATTCCGGGGATAAATCTATGGTATGTCCTCCCCAGGGCAACAAACTATCTCCATACCAAATCTCATCGGTATAGCGGTAAGCTTGAAAAGGTAAGGTAAGCAGACAGAGGGACAGATAGACATATTGACTTCCGCCTTTACAATATTAGTATGGATTCGTTTTGGTTTTTTTGTTTTGGGTCTTAACGAGGACTAAACTTGGTCAGTTCTCGAAAAACACTCAAGAAAATTTGAAGTACAAAATTGCACCATGCTACCAACATTTGTAAATATAAAAGGTGTCACAACTTTTTCTTAATCTTCTTAAAACCGTATTATTAATTTGAGGAGTTGACCTGAAAAATAATCCCGATACTCGTGATAATCCAAGGCCACGTGATAACGATAAAAAAGAAAGATAAGATATCAGCACATGTTTTTCTTATTGTGTTTATCAAACAATGCCTTATCTTTGCTTTTGTATCAGCTGTACCTACTGATTACTGATCCCAACTCTAATCCAAAAACTGCTCAATAATATAAATATGGAAGCAAAAATTAACTTCATTAGCCATTCAGCGTGGTAAGGTTGCCAGTTTTTGGGCCAGTTACGATTCGGGGCAGGCCTTTTTAACGAAAATGACGAAGCCCGTTGTGGATTGCATCATTGGTTTGTATGGCATGAAGCCTATTCTTTATTTGTTGTTGTAACCCACCTGACCAAGCCTGCCTTGAGGATCTGAACTGTGGTATAAAATTATAGTGAAATACATATCTTAATCTAAATTAACCTGCATCCCCTATACATATTAAGACTTCATTATAAGACTTATATTATGACGTATAAAAGTTATAAGTAAGTAGCATAGGAAAAGTTACAGAATAATAATTATCATGGCATCAAAAAATCTTTAATGATATCCATTTTTAGAAAGAGGCTTTCCCAAAGATCTTGTCGATGACCGCTCTTGTGATACTCACATCTCACATTATCCTGTGATATATTTAAATTTCATCGATGGTTATTTTCATCATAAAAGCCGATTACTTCTGGCTTTTAGAAGTACTCCCACGGTAGTTTTCCAGTGTCCCAATGACCTTGAATAGCAGGACCTATGATGGTCGTTTTTATAGTGCGATATGAGTGCGATATATAAATAACAAAACACCAGCACATTCTGACAAGTATGTAAGTCCGAGAGTAATCAATTAATGTTTTATCCTTTATCACGGCGTAAACCACGGCGACAATCATAGATACAGAGATAATGCACTGAATCTAATTATCTGTGCCAGTGTATTAGGTATCCCCCCCCGTTGTGCAAAGCCTTTGCTTTCTTTTCTCCACTCGAGGAGATCAAGAGAGGATTGTACTTACAGTATCGTAAATGAAGACCTGAGGCACATCAGGCCCGGCGCAGTTGACAGTGATCCTGTTGCCGTCCTCGCTGATGACTCCATCGTTGTACAGACATTGGCCACCATCTTCCCTCTCCACCTCACAAGTGAAACAGGCGATGTTGCCGTCGCTGCCCACGGTGTAGATGTGTTGTTCGGCAGAGTCGTTCACGCTAGTTGCTTTGTACCAACTGGAATTTCAGAACGTAAGCTTATTGCCAACTCTTGGCAAATAACATTCAGAGTAGGCAGTTTCTCTGTGCCTGTACGGAGTTTAATCGTTCAGGGTAGGCAGTGCTTTTCTGCCTATGTGAACTGCGCGCCACTGCTGCATACTGCCATAAGAGACTGCCGGGGAGCTACAGAATGTGCTAGAGGGGAGTAAACAAAGCGTTGACACCGAAGTTCCAAATTCAAAGTTAGTATAGTGGCTTCGCTCTCACTCTTGTATTAAACTGTATTTGAGTGAGTGAGACGGCGGTATACGAACATCGAATTTTGAACAGTAGATTAGCCTCTCAGGTTTTCAAAGGTAAGCAGCACGTGGGTAATGCTTCCACCGTGACAAGCATCCATAGGCTCTGGTAACTGGTTGCCATCAGGCAGGCTATATACGTTTATTTGTCACAATAAAAATAGACATACTGTAACCACAATGATGATGATTGATAAATTTAAATCTTACATCACGTCATTGTCAGTCCACTTCAGGATCTCAGCGACGGTGTGGGCGGTGTTCACGCGGTTCTGCAGCGTCCACACGTTGCCGGTGGCTGGAGCAGATACTTGGACGATTTGCTTGTACTGCGTGCCGTCTACTGCCTAGAATGTTGAGAACACAGTTGATTTAAGTGATTTCTAGCTAAACATATCCACTGAAAGTAGGTCACCTCCAAGACTTCGACAACGATCAGTCTCATGTCGTCTGCTTTGAGCGCATCAACCACCATCGAATTAGCTGCATCCATCCGAAAGTGATAGGATTAAACGAGATAGTCCTTCAAGGCCAAAGTTACCAAAGATCGAAATAATAAAACACCCTTTCACATGGGACTAATTCCAACAACTAACTTCTTTTAACCTTGAATATGGTCAAGCTTATATATGGTCAGAAATGATGGCCGACCTGATCCGATTGACAAATTTTTTTGACCTTTGTCTGGATTTGAAAACAGTTTTGTGCTATTACCAAGCTCACAGTTTATGCTAAATGCTGAACCTGTTTTCACATCCGGAATCTAAAGTTGACCCTGTTCCATGTGATGTTAATATAGCTTAAATTAAATTACTTGCAGTTATTTGTGTTTCCTGTGTCAATTGCTTCAAGAAAATGTTGGCAAAACATCTCACTTTTGCTAACAAAATCCAATTAACTCAATTCAGACGCTGACAACGACGCTTTATAATTGATTAAAGGTTTATTCAGACGCACCACAACCACACGACTACCACAACCACACGACAGCCACAACCACACGACAACGACAACCAAGTGGTTGGACGATAATTTATATGAAAATAAATAGTTTTTTAACACTGACCACATTTTGCCGTCAAACGCAACCGTGTAGGTCAGTCTGACCACATCAAATCAACAAGCCGCCGCGGAACTATTGACACGTAACCACTGTGTGACTTTTTGTCGCTGCGTTGTCGTGTGGATATGATACGTCTGAATAGAGCCTAAGGCACTTGTCTCACCACCCAAGAGAGAGATAGATCACCGGCAGTGTGAACAGCCAGCGATGAACTAGAAATATATCGCTCTCTTTTATTTACACGGGAGCGATTATCTTTTGTTCGTTTCTTGGGCGAGAAAATCGCCGATAGCTCGTCACTTATCGCCGGCGGTGGGACTAGTGCCTAAACAATAATAAATATGACAGCTTGCACGACACAAATACATTATTAAGCAGCCACGATGCTAAGAGGCTACTCTAGAATTCGATATTCGACGTTCGTATCGCGCCATCTCGCTCACCAAAATCCAGTTTAACATGAGAGCGAGAGGGATGGCACGTTCAGAACTACGAATTTCGATATTCGGGGTAACTAATTGATAGATTTAGGTGTTACTTTGCGGAATCCTATATTATATTAATGGATTATATTTCCTTTGCTTTTCCGAGAAATAGTGTCTTGGTTAGATGTGACCATAAATTGTGCTCACATGCTCATATTTTCATGCAGTTTCCACAAAAAAAACGCATGCAAATACAATAAACCACCACTAGACAGTATAATCCTCAACACGTGCTTCGCTTCTCTACGTGGCATCATCGGGGGATGCAATAGATGTATGGATTTATTTACTAAACAAAGTACATATTTCTTATTTCTAAGACAGTTTCCTGCAAAACTGTATTGTACAGTTTGACTGCAGGCTCAAGTCTCTATACTAATAATACTATAGAATATTTATTATTTATATACAATTATAAGATAAACATAGTAGATTGTTTGACAGGGGGTTAAAATGAGCCATTATGACACGAAGTGATTATTTGGACGAGCTCACGAAGTGAGCGAGCACAAATATGTCTGAGTGTCATAATGGCTTTTAGCCACGTGTTAAACACTCTGCTTTTCACGTCGACTGCGAGAAAATAAAAAAGACTTAACACTAAAATTGTGTATTTCATGAAAAATTAAAAGTACAGTTTGAGCAATTCTTTATATTTAAATTGACAGCTTATATATTTTTTTAAACTAATAATGGCCATAGACAATTTTTACTTTTTAATGTGAAGGGCTGCAATACGATCAGAAATTTTGGCCAATCTGATGAGGTTGGTTTGTTTGTTTTTAATTATTCGTAAGTAGTATGTAGCTGGCCGCAAGTTTTTTTTTTCAGTTTCATAGAAATTTGTATGGGATTATATGGCTTTCTTTTAAACCCTAGGGGCTAAATGTACTATTATAGTCTCGCTTCGCGAAGCTAATATGACCTACTTTTTGAGCAGGAGAAGTGAAAAATATATTTGATGTTGACGGTCCGGCGGCCTCCCGAGAAAACTCGGTTCTCTCACTCTCGGTGGTGGTTTGTTGTATTTGCATGCGTATTTTTTTTTGTGGAAACTGCAATAAAATATGCGCATGTGAGCATATTTTACTGTCACATTTAATCGAGACACTATTTCCTGGAAAAGCAATGGAACTTAATCCATTAATTCGGAGTAACCCCTCAAATGCCATCTTCAATTATTCATATCATTAGGTACCTACAATATTACTGTCTCTTAATACGTCATCGTAACATAAGGGTGCAATAAATATTTTGTGAAATGTACCACTATTTTCATCACCTCATATGAAGTTGGTGGCAATGACTGGCATTTGGCCGCGACTATGCTTTGATTATGTTTCTCTCACACTATACTGGATAGAAAGAGATAAAAGGTAACATTTATCGCGCGACAAAGAGTCCCGTTTCACAGCTGTGCTGGAAGTGTTAGTGTCATATAGTGAAAAACATTTTATATTCATATGAAAATATAGTTTGAAATTTATTAACACTTACTTGGGGCAGAATAGTGATGAATGCGTTTCCTTGCGTGTTGAAGATGAGAGGAATGTTGTCGATCCAACCGTTGGTCTCACTGTATTGGTAAATCTGAAACGTATAACGAAACACTTCAGTGATATATTTGACTTTAACTTTTATTTATTCTATGCCAGGAAACGTTATTGTTCACGATAACTGATATTGTTATCTGTTATCGAGAAAGCTTACCATGGGACTAGTTCGATTTGTGTAAAATTGTCCTGTAGTACTTATTTATTTTATTATCTTTCAGATATTGCAGTTCTACTGATGAACTTCCCTTGGGCAACCTTTTAAGAATTTCTGAGGGTTAGGTCAGGTAGACTATGTTTTAATTTGCGTTTTATGTATATCCGTTTGTAGTATAAGAAAAGGCAATTTACCGTTACGCAAGTGGCTGCTCCAAGGGTGCAGGTGACCACTCTCATGGTGGTTTGGACGCGGTTGGTCCACATCAATGCGATGGAGTTGCTCGTCATGAACTTCACAGATTTCAGGATCGGCCTGGAAAATGGAGAAACAATGATTATTATAAGGACTTTTTTACATACCAACGGATAACATCAATTTTTCAAGTGGTTATAATAATTACTTATATTTAATTTCATTAATTGAATCATGAAAGATAAAATGTAACATAACAGTATACACCATGGCGTTATATTGATTAATATTTAAGACTTAAGACCTATTCTACAAAATCTTACTTATTACCTACTTATTAATAATCATCCATATGTCTCTCTACTCTAGTACCCTCTTCCATCTTCGAGCATTTAACCAATGGAGATGCCATCCAAATTCATTCCCCGTAAATTGACAGTCTGTGGGTGTTTTTGTTTGTAGTTGATTTCTTTTAATTGTGTGTGTTTGTAAAAAAAGAAATATTTCCGTAGTGTGCTGTACGTGCTAACCTCACCCTCCGCTAAAAATGCATGAAAAATTTGTTCGGTAATTTTGTTACACAGCTTGTCATCTCCACTAATTAACTGGTCTTAGTCTTCCATATGCCTAATGCACAGCGAATTACTTTTGTTTTCGAAAGGCAGAAATTTACCTAGCGTAAGTGAAGGTGTCTGTTCCAGCTTGAGAAAAAATGCTTTTGTATATCTGTCCGGATATTCTCCTCAATAGGTCGCAGTTCTCAATAAATTTTCATGATTTTTCGATTCAGTTTTTGTAAAATTTTCAAAATGCTGGTGAAATGGGGATGAAAACTAAAAAAAAATCGGAGCCACTAGTTAGAAGATGCGGTAATAAGCTCTTACTCAAATATATTTCGTTTCGGCTCGGAGTCACTATTTATAAAATACACGCAATTTCTGGAATGTTTTAAAGCTGTATTTAGGAGAAGACAAATATTTAATTAAACACTTTATTCAAGTCCTAGAATGTTAATAAAATATACGAAAATCACGTAATTGAACTAAAAGAACGAAAAATACCGGTTATTTTGTATGAAAATAATACCGGTTTCCGAGCCCTGATTAATGCCTGATTATGGTATTTACGAAAAAACATTTACAATTACATAAAACCTCTTACTCGTTAATGTCAGTGGGTGCGGAGTAGACCGAGCTGGCGCCAGACTCCAGATTACGGAGTGTGACCGTCACTGTGGGGTTGGTGGTGCCGGGCTGAAATAATAACGAAATATCTACTCAGCATTTCAATGATAGATATATATAACTTGATTTGTCCTGCAATTTCACCCACAACGGTACCGTAAGAGAGAGTGTAAAATTTCCGGGATACAGTATGTCAGTTCCCGAATAATATTCCCAACATGCTGAATTTTCCTCACTGGCTTATTCATAATGTATTTTATAGTGTTAAAAAGTTTTTTGAATGTTAAGTGTACATTGAACCTAATAAGGTTAGTGATCTGTAATTTAAAATATAATATAATAATTAATATTGCATGCCTGTATCAGGTAACTGTTGGTAACGATTTGTATTTTTAAAATCTATTGATATACACGGTTCGCAATGAATTATTCTTAGACTTATTTTCACATTTTAATTTAATACCAAATATCATCTTGATGGCACGAACAGATCCCAAAAGCCTTTCCCAAAGATATCCATAACGCTCGGTCGTGCGCTACCCTCGTCCCACATCAAACAGATGCATGATGCAAAAGAAGGTCTTGTTCATCTGGTCAAGAAATCGTCGAATGATAACTGACAAAAACAGCCTTACTTGCTGCGACTTAGCGACGATACGCCAAAGGAACAAAAAAAAACAAGCAAGTAATATAGTATATATTTTTCGTTGTTAAGCTTCACGCAGCCGACTATACAATCAGCGCATTGAAACCAAAACTTATTTTGAAAATAAACATCATGAGCAAAAGTAAATGTCTGAATCTAAAAGCTGTTCAGAAAATATGACACCACGAAAGAAAAAGCTTCTTCAAACAAAGTCAATTACATATATATACACGTGTAGGCATGTTTGTATGACACGATGTTTATTTCTTTCTTTTGCGGACTATACTATTCCCAGCATTAGCATTCCCATCCTAAAAATCAAGTGCCTCAACCTGTCATGTTAGAAACAATTGCTAGCGCATCGGAGGCCCTGACATTATTACATAAGACAGAAGCCATTAAAAAAGAGCTCGATTTGATTCTACAATAGAATTGAATCTGATTTGCATAATCGGTCTCAGGTGGCGAATAAACTTTGTTTAAAATGAATGAGCAGCTAAGAAATTTTAGAAGTAAAACAAAATCATGATGGGCTTTGAACCAGGACCATCTCGTCTCCCCGCGTGTGCTTAAATTTGGTGTGAAAAATGTATTCAGTTTAGATTGCGAATCCCAATCTCTCCAATAATATATATTGAAAAGAGACTTCCACTTGTACCTAATAGTTACAAGCTTTTGTGAAACGGGCCCTGGTCTGTTTCTGCGTTACCAGTATAGTGCTACCAAACAATAAAGTAACAAACAAATACCTAAAAAAATATCTTCAATGAAAATAACACAGAAACTATAATATATTGTTTCCATCACAAAACATCACTTAATTTTTAAGTACAACATTGATAGAAAGATCTAAGTAGAAAGAAAAATTAATTGCGATCCACTGCAGTCTAAGCCGGAATCGAACCAGCTTGCAGCGACAATATTTAGCCGGAACAGTGTACTGAACCATTAGCTCCATTAGACCATCAGATCGCTTGTGATTCGCAACGAATTAATCCTCTACCTTCGGTAACGATACGTTACTCACGACCTATGTGCCATTTTAGTTTTCTGAATGGCTTAGGGCCTTGTAGCGCCACTCTAAGAACAAGCGTTTACGCAGCATTCTTTTAAGCAGAACTGCTCTATCAGTATTGTCAAGCTTACGAGAGAGATGGCGTTGTGAGTACTATAATGTTTTGTTTACAGTTTTAATGTGAAAATATCACACAATTTTTAATAACAATATTAGTACAAAGATCTAAGTGGAAAGAAGCAATTCGGTCATTCTGTTTTCATTAACAATGTCATTTTTTCAAATAACTAACCAATATTCTATAAAAAGATGTATAAAACTATGCTATGCGTAAGTTCCGTAACCGATTTATGGACTCTCATAAGAGTCCATAAATCGGTTACGAAACTCTTATAAGAGTCCATAAATATATTATATATATATGTATACGAAAAACATACATTGATCATTATAGCCGTGAAAAGGTAGTAACGCAGCGGTAAATACCTTATTTTAATACTAAAGTGGGGAACATCGATGACCACTGCGTTATCTGCTTTATAATTATATACAGTGACCAAAAAAATTTTAAATGAATTGAAAATGACAGTTTAAAATGAATTGACTATGCGATATTTTAGATTAACAGGCCACAAAACAGTATGACTGTGACTTTTTGCACGATATGCTTTTTACGTAAAGATGCAAAAAAATTGTAACGCTAAAATAGTAGAATGACGCCGTAATTGAACCATTCGTTTCTGTTTAACCGGAATAGGTGGCAACACAGAATTGCGAATCTTAAGCGATGTGATGGTTTTTATAGTTCAGTACGCTGTTCCGCTTAAACGCTGGTTTATTCCAGCTTAGACTGCAGTGGATCGCAATTAAGGTTTTTTTCTACTTGCGTGTTTGTGAGACAAAGCTGTCACCGAAGCCATAAAAACATATAGACTAGAATTAGACAATAATCTGTAAAAAAAAGGCATACTGTAGATAGATTACTGTGTATAGAAGAATGAGGAGACCATAAATCGTGTGTGGATTACAACGCATTAGCTCTTATCATATTGTGTCGAATCGAGGTCTTGTTTGCATTGTTCCGCTAATTTTCTGGCCACAAATTCGTCCGATCCGTGGGCACCGCGCCAAACCAGTTTGCAGACCACTTTCACTTACATTGAGCGCAAGCACTTGAATTTAGGTGAACATGTAAACTATCAAAACAAAACCATGTCAATGTACGTGAGTTCATCTCTGCCCTTTGTTATATCATCGTGTTTTGTTTGCGGTAACTTCGTATACTACATTACGTCAACATCGGAAACAATATTATTTGAATCTTTATTTTTGGTCAAGATAGAAAGATCGAAATAAAACATTTATTGTCACACTAATATAACATAGAGTATGCTTAAGTTGCTTACAGAAGGTACGCTTGCCATTTTTGATGAAACAAGAAAAAAAAACAATTGGAAAAACAATAATCCCAATTATTCTGCGAGACAAAAGGAACGGAGAACCTAAACTGATAGCTTAAAACTTTGAGATACATTTTGGGCCCAATATACAGCCTTGAGGAACCTTCAACCAAGCCTGCCAATCCGAACCTTGCCTTGAGTGGTTCAGTTGTACATTTTTATCACCTTTATTATCATCTAATTTAAGTACATTCTAAGCATATAGTACGTAACTCTAATTATCAAGATAGTTAATATGCAAAATATTAGTAGGTAATACTACCTACTACCCTACAAACAGCTGTATCTATGAAAATCCAGTGTTAGCAGAGCCGTACACCTAAGCAAAATGTAAGCGGTATTCGATCATTTTATATTAGTTACTGATGAGTTAGTATTTGTTGTTATACCGGCAACAGAAACACATTATCTGTGAAAATTTCAACTGTTTAACTATCACGGTTCATGATATACAGCCTGGTGACCGACGGACAGACAGACGGACGGACAGCGGAGTGTTAGTAATAGGGTCCCTTTGAGTACGGAACCCTAAAAATGACTAACGTACCGCATTTTAGGAACATTTGAACCTTTATATCACTGACGGGGAACTATTTTGCTTTTCATAGCCACAGCTCGAAAAAATTCGGTAGGTTCCAATAAGGAAAATAGCCCGACAATTCTCACGACCGTTTCGTAGAAGCTTAAACCATTATCACTTTTTGTGTGATATCGTGCGACACTACTGACGCTTTAAGTAGAGTAAAAAGACAACGTCCAATACCGGATCCAATGTTTGAAAAGGAGTAATTAATTAACAGCCGTGTTACTGACAGAAGCAAGAAAACCGATTGGAGTTACCGGTGTCTTTGACATTTTTACTATTATAAAGTTGTACGTTTCAGATTAAAAAAAATGATTGTAACGGACTACATGGAGGTCACGGGTCGAAATGTATTTTTTTAAATTATCTGTATGTTTGAATGTTTGTATGTATCGTTGTGGCTTTACCACGCAAAAACGACTAACAATTATTTCTGGCCCGCAGCTAACTAGGAATCCTCAAATTTAATGGTTATGCTCAATAAGTCTTGTGTTATGATATATTCTTAGAAAAATGTACGCGGTGTTCTATCATTTTATATTGATTACTGACATAGACAGATAGAAAGAAAGACATAAAGACATAAAATTATACTGTTTTTAGTATCTGTTGTTATAGCGGCAACAGAAATACATCATCTGTGAAAATTTCAACTGAGCTATCACGGTTCATGAGCCTGTTGACAGACGGACAGACAGACAGACGGACCAACGGACAGCGGAGTCTTAGTAATAGGGTTCGGTTTTTCCTAGAATACATTATTTTGTCCCGCGCACAAACTTCTTATATGGAGATTTTCAAAACAAAATTTTCAGTTTTTCATGCAATTTTTAGCATATCTTACATACAGACTTTGTGTAGACAAGACAATTAGCCAAATACGAGTAGGTACAGCCGAGCTTAGTGCTGCGCGAACAAATACTTCTTCAATTTTCGAGTAACCTATCTCTTTGTGATGTTGATATGTAAGGGGGGCCCCCCTTACACACATTGTAAAAGTTGAGTACATTCTCGAGACAAGAGTGCGAGACGGACAGCGTCGGTGTCACTCATCGCCCATGACCAAGGTCTTCGTAATGGACTGAAATATGCAGTACTTACTCAGCTTGGCTATTACAACGTGAGTAACCGCTAATGTAATCTAAATATGTCTGATTTTCACGGCAGTTTTCTAGTTTAAACTTTATACTATAAAATTACATATTCTCCTTGATACTTGTGACGCAATTCCGTCGCAGTAAGTTACTGGGCCGCGAGACTCGGATGCCGACATAGCTCACATTCTGCGTCTAGTGCTACTGGGTTGGTAATTATAGTTTTGTGAAAAATGCCTTGCTCTGTACAGAACAGCTATTAATTCAGTCTAAATAACTATGCACTGCTTAGACTTACACTGAACGACAATGCCTCCATAGGGACACAGAGAAACTGCTTACCCTGAAGCCCTAAACGACCACGTCTCCATATAGGCACAAAAAAGCTGCCTACCTTGGCCAAAAATCATGTGCACGCGACTGATAATAGGGATGCTGACTATATTTTCATTATTAGACTGTCATGTAAATTAATAAAAAATATTGGAGACGATTTTTTTTACTTTATTAGTCATGAAAAAAATATAGCGATACATTGAGTCAAAATGTCGCATATTACGCTTCGGTGACTGTTTATACCAAGTTATGAAGTCACGAGCCCCCACTGGTAAACTTTAATGCGATTTATCTGAGTACTTTTTAGTAATTTGGAAAAGCAAAAAATACGTCGTCGTATTTTTTTTTTCATTATCTAACTGACGGACTGTACTTTTAGCCATGTGGCGTAATTATGGAGTGCATTGCGTCTGTGATGAGAAGAATGAAGAGAAATTTTAATGTGTCATGACACTCCATCTGCAGATAATCACATGATACTAATAGGCCCAATAACTTCCTCAGACGAAAATGTTACATGAATTGAGCTACGATTAACAAAGCTTTAACAATACCATCTATAAGTCAACCGTTTAACTGAGTCATCGCCTGAAAGCCACAAAGCGTGGGGTAAGACTCCTTCCGCCCGCTACCTGTAAAATGGCGTCTTTCCCCAGAATTTCGGATAATTAAGTGACGCCATTCCAAGGTAAGTTTCTTCGAGACCATGGACTTAACGCGACGTCCGAAACGTCGAAGAATTACTAATGAAAGGTAATTAAAATTAAATAAATCATATTAATACGCAATTAAGCCCCGTTTGTTGTGTTGTGGTAATAAGTGACGCGATTCTTTTGATAATTCTAACAATGCTAGGGAGCCAATCCTTGGTATGATAATATTTCATAATTTTACAGTGTCTTTTACGGTTTTAAACATTTTGATAAGGTAGCTGCCATAGCTGTCACGTGTCCGACAAAGTTCTTATTCTGGTGGCATACCCCAAAATCCTCTGATCATCACATACCCGGGTGACATCCTAGTTAAACAGTCAGCCTACATAGTTTTACGATTGCTATTACCTAAGGGTACCAGATCTCATGGTGCTGAGTGTACTGGTAATCCACAGAGCCTGGGATACCGTAGTGAAGAACACACATCATGCGGAAGTTCGTGTCATCAAGTGTAACGTAGGCTGCAGGGTGTTCCCCGTCAGTAGAGAACTACATAATTACACCCCAATGATTTCCTCAGATGAAAAAGTTAAATAGTTCCGTTGAAGCTGTTAGGATGTCAACTAGTTATACAGTCGCTCTTACCTTAGGGTACCGGATCTCATGGTGCTGGGTGTACTGGTAATCCACAGAGCCAGGGACACCGTAGTGGGGGATGCGCATTACGCGAACGTTCGTGTCGTCAAACGTGACATAGGCTAGGTGTTCGCCATCAGCGGAGAACCACATTGCGTTATTTGAGCCGAACACCTCCTCTACAAATAAAAAATAAAAAAAACAAATTGGTTGAATCCAATTTGCTCCGCTATCCATTTCTCATCATACTTTTCCACGATAAATTTGAAAATAGAATACCTAGTGGACTGGAATTTTGATACTGTGAGAATGATTTTTTTTAATTAGGTTCGTGTAACGAACCACACAGAAGTGATATCTAAAATATTGAAGTCAACAAGTAATTAAATAAAATTTTAATGGCTCACAAACTAGAATACAAAAAAATAAAAATAAAAAAATAAGATAAATAACGGACACGCTCCTCCCTAAATGGGGATTCTCATCAAGACTATTTTATAAGTTTACTTCAAGAAGTTCATTTGGTTGTGCTAAGCAGTTGACATTAGCAATTAAAACTTATGTGTAGTAATTCAGTTAGTTGAAAAACGCACCTTCATACACCCAATCAGGAATGCCGTTATAAATGACATTGAGCTGCCCGCTGGTAGTAATCTGCACTGGATCGTCGGTCAGGTTAGCCTGGTAGTAGATGTTGTTAGTATAGACGAAGGCGAGAGTGGTGCCTGAGGGCCCCCACACGAAGTTCTGGAGGAAGCCTTCTGTAGTGCGGGTGGTGGTTGGGGGGACGATATCACGGACCTCGCCGGTGGTAACATCGATGGCGGAGTACCGGGCCAAGAAACTGTATCTGTAGACCTGGAATTCAAAATAAGATGCTTGATAAGACCAAAAAAAAACTGAAAGTGAGGTGCATTCGTTTTGTGCTACAAATTAATGTAAGGCAGAGATTAAATAAGTACTGTGGTCCAGACCACCTATATTTTTTCAAATAATTACTATAATGTAATCTGATGAATGAAAAGGTGTCAGTATTTATCACGCAATTGTACCCTCAGTTTCTGACATCCTGTAAATGCTGTGATCCAAAAGTATTAGTAAAGTACCTATCAAATACAGCGGGATTTACTAATCGAGTGATCTTGTAAACTGGGGACACCAGTAAAATTTATCATGGAATTCTAACATCCTATACTATAAGTACTGTTGGCCAAAAGTATTTAGGTATCTATCAAACACAGAGTGATTTACTGATCGTGTGATTTTGTAAACTGAGGACGCCAGTATTTATCATGGAATTCTAGCCCCAGGTTCTGATATCCTATAAGTAGTGTGATCCAAAAGTATTTACCAATCAAATACAGCGGGTTTTACTTATCGTGTGATCTTGTTATCTGAACATTCCAGTATTTATCACGGAATCCTAACCTCAGTTCCTAACATTCAATAAATACTCTGTGATCCCTCAGTACTTACAATAACATAGATCGATACTTTCTAAATATCTAACCTTTACCTTAATGTCTTGCTGGGTACAAATTAGTATTTCCAGCACGGTAAATAATGAAATTTCCGAATTTTAATTGCTTTTGAATTAGAACATAACAAAAGGTTATTGTTATTGTTTCTTTAAACATGTTATACCGCGCCTCATTTTTTCACTTGAGTAAACACGGGTCGTTACAAACACTGTTGGTATTCATAGAAATTACCTCGATTTTAATAGAATATAATAATTATATAGGAAGTATACGTAATCTTATAGGAAGCGTGCGCAAGCACTTTAATGTCGACACCCCGGCAATTAATCGAATTTTCGCCGAGAAAATAAAGTGCAGTCGGAGGCAAGGCTGCGACCTAGATTGCAAAGTGTTTTCTTTATCATTTTTCAATCACGTCTTCAACTCAGTGTCACTTTTATCAATTGTAAAATAAATGACAAACAAAAAGTGTGAGCTAACAATATAACCTCTCTCGTATTATTTGCGTTAAATTACCTTGCATTTGAAACACCTATTCTTCCATTGTCCGCTTCTTTGTGAGGTAATGATAATGATAAATTTCAACTTACAAGATTTTAAGATGAGATATATTGCTAGTCTTTTATTTTTCCTGCAAACATTACTTATAGCAAAAAGTCAGGTATACCACTGACTTTCTACAGATTCTTCCTACAAAATAGGTAGGTTAAAATATGAAACTGACACACAGACATTAAAGTTAAAAATTCAAAGCTTAGACGATTCAATAAAATCATTAGACACAATTAATGAGAGCTCAAAAAAAGTTATTCACAAATTAATTATAACTCAGAACGGTTTGAGTCCCTGACAAATAATCACTCCTGTTTATGTAAGCAGGCACGTGGTAATTTGTCGACTAGTGTACTAGAACCATACTCTCTGTGTGCCAGTTTGCCAGAAAAATCCAGTGAAAGTTCCTTCCACACCGCACCAAGCACACCTAAACCTAACGTTATCATGTACTGTGATGAGATAGGAAGTGGAAGTGGTATGGGCCCACTGTTAAACTCATACTTAAAGAGACATAGTGTAAGTAGCAATTGTTTGCCTTATAGTAGCCTTGACAATATTTCAAATCAAATTCTAAAAGACAGTAATATTAATTGTAAGACAACACTGCTTATTCTTTTGGGAAACAGGGGTAAAGTGAACAAGAATGATTTAATTAAATTTTATGAAACTTTGAACACAATTACAGTTAAGGAAATTATTATGTTCACTTTTCCCTATTGTAAACAATTGACAAAATCTGAAAATGATACAAGATATATTTTAAATACATCTTTATATAATCTTTGTACATATAGTAGTAAGTTTAGAATAGTAGACGCTAACAAATATGTTAGTAATCATTATTTTTTGACAAAAGGTAAATTTTACCTTTCCAATTATTGCAAACGACAAATAGTTTTGTCACTAGCCTATTTAATTGACATTTCTACCAAGAATTTGGTACATAACTCTGCTTCTATTGAGCAGTCCGACATTAATGTTGTTATGTGTAATAATTTAAACTAAGCGATGAGACAATGGAGAAATCCTTTTCTGGCAATGAAAATTATATCCACCTGGTTAATCAAAATTTTCAGTGTATTAGAGGGAAAGATTTGCAGATTGATTTATTTTTAATACCTATAATATTGATATCTTATGTATAACACTGGCTAACTTGCAATGAGATAATGCCCCAATTCAATAATCACCAGGTGGGTAGTTCGTTCACCAGACTTAGTTCCATACATGGTGGGTCGTTAATTATATTAAATAGTCAATTAAAATTTAAGGAACGTAAGGACATTGTATCCTTGTCTGTTGAACGGACCATAGAATTAAGTGCAGTAGAATTAGAGCAATTTATTGTAGTTTGTGTGTATAGGCCGCCATTAAGTAATTTCGATGTTTTTCAAACTATTATGGAATATGTGCCATTTAAGATATCGCGTACTCTTAAAAAATTACTTATTTACGATGATTTCAATGTAAATCTTTTGGATGATTCAACACTAAGTATTAGATTGTTGAATCTATTCAAATCTTTTCGTTTAAGCCACGTATTTATGGAACCTACTAGGGATAACCGATACCAGCGCCACTTGTATTGATAACATTTTCACTGATATTTCTCCTTCTAAACAAAGTATAATCAGTAAATTAGAATCAGATCATTTAGGCCAATTAATGGAATTTGAGATATTAAGGAAAAATATAGTGAAAAAACAAATTACTTTTGTACCGGTAACCACAGACCGTGTGGAAAGAATGAAGCAACATTTGTTTCAGGCGCTACCCGTTCTGTCTTCTGAAATGAGTCCTAATCACATGTATGATTCATTTTTTACAACTTTTATGAAACATTATAATACAATATTTACTTCCAAATCGGTTGTGGCTGGTGGTGCACCAGTATTTAGCGAATGGGCTACTGCGGACTTACACAAACGTAGACAAGCACTGTATGCCATGTATGAGGAACGGCGGTTTATTACGAGTGATGAATTTAAAGAACATGTAAAGCAATATTCGAAACAATTCAAAATTGATTGTCATATTGCCAAAATTTTATCCCAGAAAATCAAAAATAGGTCGAACATTTTCAAAACCACCCGGAAAGTGATTAATGCGGAGACTGGTGAATCGAGGCACGCAATTAGTGGTCTAGAATTGAAAATTGATGGCAAAATTATAGATTCTAGTTTAGCAACAGAATTTGAAAATTTGTTCACCGATATACCAGTATCCACAACACAGTGTTTAAATTCATCACCTTCGTCTGCCGTTTCGTTGTTAAAAGAAAACGTCCCAGAATGTAGTAAGGACTTTTATTTTGAACATGTGAGTCCTTCAGATGTAGTAGGCATTTAAATCAATTAATGTCAAAAAAACTAATGACCTATGGGGGGTCTCAGTCCATGCTGTCAAATCCCTAATAGAAGTCATAGCGCCTGACTTGGCAGATATATTCAATAACAGTGTTGACTGCGGTGAGTTTCCTGATCTGATGAAACATAGCAAAATAACTCCTTTATTTAAATCAGGTAGTACCTCTGACCCACTAACTTTAGACCAATATCTGTACTACCTACATTTAGTAAAATTTTTGAAAAGCTAATTCTATATCAATTGTTAAAACTTTTAATTTGAATAATTTGATGCATAGTAAGCAATTCGGCTATACGCGGGGTCGCTCGACATCCAACGCCGGAGTTGAGCTCGTAAAACACATTTTTGATGCCTGGGAGGAATCGCGGGATGCTTTAGGTATCTTCTGTGATTTATCTAAGGCCTTCGATTGCGTTAATCATGAGACACTGATCAGGAAGCTACACCACTACGGAGTTAAAGGATCAGCACAAAATTTATTAGAGCCTTATTTAAATGGTAGAATACAAAGGGTTGACGTGAATGGAAAGCGTTCACCGGGGTCATTAGTCTCTATGGGTGTGCCACAGGGATCAATATTGGGACCTTTCCTATTCCTTATCTATATAAACGACTTGCCACACCTCGTAAAGACCCACCATGAGATAGTTTTGTTTGCAGATGATCAAAGTCGTACGAAATCAACGATCCTACAATGATGTAAACAATGCTATCTGCGAAGTAGTAAATTGGTTTAATCTAAATAATTTATTGTTGAATGAGAAAAAGACTAAATGTGGTAAGTTTGTCACGAGTAACGTAAAACACGAGCAAGCAAGCGTTATGGTTAAAGGTGAAGGACTGGAACTATTTAATAGTACAGTCTTTCTCGGTATAACATTAGATTCTAAGCTCCAATGCGGTCCATATATTGCTAATCTCTCGAATAGACTGCGTTCTGCAGCTTTTGCAGTAAGTAAGATTCGTCAATTAACAGACGTGATAACGGCTCGATTAGTGTATTTCAGTTATTTCCACAGTATTATGTCGTATGGCATCCTACTATGGGGCAGTGCTTCCGACATTAGTACTATATTTCTTCTGCAGATCCGGGCTGTTCGTGCGATATATAAAATGAACCATAGAGACTCGCTTAGAGATAAGTTTAAGGACATTTATATAATGACAGTGCATTGTCAATACATTTATGAGAATATTATGTATGTACATAAAAATATTACCCACTTTAAGAAGAACTGTGATATACATAATATTAATACTCGAAATAAGCATAAGCTCGCAGTGCCTGCTACTAGGTTCCATAAAATAAGGATATCATTCATGGGTAACTGTGTGAGATTTTATAATAAACTTCCTAGCAGCATAAGTGAGTTGTCTATTGGTAAATTCAAAAATATTGTGAAACAAAAATTATTTATTATAAACAAAGATCAGAAAGAAATTAAAATTTTTTTCGACGATACTGGACTTGAACCAGTGCCTTGAGCCAGACCAAATTCGTCGACTACTGGTGTGGACGATTAGCTCAGATGGTAGAGCGTGCTACCCCGGTCTGGCTCAAGGCACTGGTTCAAGTCCAGTATCGTCGAAAATTTTTTTCATTTGTTTCTGATCTTTGTTTATAATAATAACGCTAGTGGAGTGATCCACTAATAAATTGCAAAAATTGTGATTATTATCATGATATTTGTAAAACAAAAAGTACAGTCTTGATAATAGCGCCACTTCTCGCCGAGCAATGGTACCTGTAAAGGTATCTGCTCGGGGTGAAAGTAACTTCATAGTTCTGCACTAGGCGGCGCTAACGGCTAAAGAGTCGGATGCACCATACAGAGATCCATAAGCAAGAACAGATGACAAAATTCGTCGACTACTGCTGTGGACGATTAGGTCAGATGGTAGAACGTGCTGCCCCGGTCTGGCTCAAGGCACTGGTTCAAGTCCAGTATCGTCGAAATTTTTTTTAATTTGTTTCTGATCTTTGTTTATAATAATAACGCTAGTGGAGTGATCCACTAATAAATTGCAAAAATTGTGATTATTATCATGATATTTGTAAAACAAAAAGTACAGTCTTGATAATAGCGCCACCTCTCGCCGAGCAATGGTACCTGTAAAGGTATCTGCTCGGGGTGAAAGTAACTTCATAGTTCTGCACTAGGCGGCGCTAACGGCTAAAGAGACGGATGCACCATACAGAGATCCATAAGCAAGAACAGATGACAAAATTCTTCGACTACTGGTGTGGACGATTAGCTCAGATGGTAGAGCGTGCTGCCCCGGTCTGGCTCAAGGCACTGGTTCAAGTCCAGTATCGTCGAAAAAATTTTTTAATTTGTTTCTGATCTTTGTTTATAATAATAACGCTAGTGGAGTGATCCACTAATAAATTGCAAAAATTGTGATTATTATCATGATATTTGTAAAACAAAAAGTACAAAAATTATTTTCTAAAGCTTATTATAGCACACAAGACTATATGAAGGATTAATGTAAATTATAGCGTCATGTAGGTATATGAATAATTATTTTAACAAATACCTAAGGTATTTTTTTTAATCTTAATTGTTTTATATACTCTGACATTTAGAATTTTATTCTAGACACATTCTAGATTATTTATTTTTTATTGACAATCCTTTTGGGATTTATCTTATTCATTATTTTAATTTTTAAAATGATGATTTTATCAATAATATTATACTTAAGTTAAATGATCTGATTAGGTTTTTCTGGGTTTCCCTAATCCTTGCAGCAAATTTTGGATCATATTGTATGTCTCCCAGCAAACATTCACTCTCATGTAACTGACATTTCGAAAGTGCTTGTAACTAGGCCTACTTGAATAAAGAATATTTTGATTGATTGATTGATTGATGCAAAATGACTATATCAAGAAGTATCGAGGGTCGTTCTTCTATTTACCCGACTACGGCAAAGCCAAAAGGAATAGTTATGACTTTAGAAGTCTATGCATAATGTATTTATGCTTGTATTTACGAACGTTCCGCGGTAGCCCTTAAACAACTCAATCGATTTTGCTAAATGAGTTATCAATCGATTTTGTTATTGCGGCCCAGGTGACGGGTGACGGGGATAGGCCTACATTTTTAAGAAATTTCAAAAAGTAGCCTAATGAATTAAATCCCGATAAAAAACGATTTCAATAATTATTTATCGACAATGGTTCAATTGGTGCAATGTGTATTGTAATTATGATTATGACAGAGCGACAGATTTAATGTCGGTAAAGAAAAACCCGTAGTATTCCTTATTTGTAACTGGTCTAATATTTGCTGCCCGATTGATACGCGAATTGTTTTTCTTCTACAGTCGTAACTATAATTTATTACTCTAAATACAGATTTGCAAATATTATATCTGCTAACTAATCTATCTGGGTAGCAAGGGAAATATTTCTAATACCCATCGAATGCACTTGTATCGGCTGCACCTATTTGGCTTATTAATTTTTTGTTGTGTTTATAATTATCAGGACAAGGTTTGTATGAAAGACAATATAAACTGAACAGTTTGGATTTGAAAATCTCCATATAAGAAGTGAGTGAGTGAGACAGAAGATATAAGAGATATTTTCAAAAACATATTTCATTACATGGCCCATCCATACTGTGAAAGGAAGTTTAGGTCTCATCTACAGCCGTGCAAAGCCAGGGCGTGCAGCTGGTTTAATAAAACGTTCAAAATAACTAAGTCACATCTTCTTAACAAGACTAAGCCGACTGTAGCCTGTGTTGTTGTTCAGAACTTTATCGGCTTAGCTTGCCGAGATCTGGCGTGAACGGTTTACCGGTATCTTGCCGCCACCGGTATCGCGCCATGCGCTAACGTCAGCATCACTGAGCTCCGTCCGGCGATAGTTCAGCAAAGCGGAAAGATTGATCCGATATGAATAACAAAGTTATTCATTTAATAACTTAAATATCATTTATTGCCAAGAATGAGTCACACTCTACCCGCGCTTGGTGTTGATTACTAGGTTGAGTAACGCGACGTCCGAAACGTCAAAGAATTACCAACGAAAGGTAATTATATATAAATCATATCTATACGCCATATAAATATCATATAAAGTCAGGGATTACTCATACAAAGTTGCCTTTCCAGCATTTTGGTTATGCTATACAGGTATGCGACCCCGGCTCCCCGAGCAGCTACTGGCTCATACATAGTCTTACGGGACAGTAGTATCCTTTGACCCCTTCTCCTGTATAAATTCGTACAATTATTTTCTTTACCCTGTTATCCTTCCTCCTATTCCGCCAATCCAAGGTATGCCGTGCCGATGGATGCGTGGCTAGACGCGAGTCTAGTCGTTTAGCGTGCCGAATTGCCCTGGGACTGGTGACCCCAGAATAAGGCTAAACCCTGACCTGGTATACGGGGCTCTGCTGGGTTCGAATATATTATCCCTAGCAGCTCGTGGGAACGCAATGAGTTTCAATTATTTCAAAAACCATAATGGCGGCGATGTGGTTCACAACCCATCACATCTCGGTCCCAGCGAGAACAAAGAGTGGGCTATGGAGAGCCGCTTTGCTACGTTAAATGTAAGGAGAGGAATGAATGATAAAATAGATGAAGTTTGTCAGATGATGGATGCGAGAAATAGAGAGATTAATGAATGTTGATGAAGCGGCGCAGCAGTTATATGCCAGGACAGTAGCAAGTGGAAGGAGGTAGTCTCTGCCTACCCCGTAACGAGAAAAAGGCGTGATTGTATATATGTATGTATGTATGTATGTAAATTTATACGCGATTAAGCCCCGTTTTGTGGTTTTGTGATAATGAATGAAGATCGTGTAAGTTTAAATCAATGTACTCTTGGTAGTTCGCGCATTGACTAAATATTTGTCATGAAACAAAATACTCAGCAGTATAGTTGAATTATCGAGAAGATGGAATTGCATTTGTAGTGGTTGTACCGTTTGCAACAAAAGGAGAATAATTATCTCTTAGCTTAATAAAATGACATACCCAAGAAGTGGAATAAGTAGTAGTCCTCTGTTTTTTTCTTTTATTCGCTATCATGTTCTTCATCTGAGCTGTCACAAGTATTGATAATAAAAATGTCTGTTATTTGATTCATTTCTCCTTCCTGACATCGATATTTATTTTCTTCACTTTCGACGTGGTGACAAATATTTTTTCAACTAACTGGGCAGCGGTGTAAGGCAAGTTTAAATTTTTCGTCAGTTCATTTTCAAAATATTTATAACAGTTGAAAATTATTTGCTTACTATGATTCTCAAAAGGACCAAAATTACTTGCAGCCATATTTTTTTAAAATATAGAAATTATTCGTAGTCGTACGGGCGGACACAATATTAATTGATAATACAATCAAATCAGATGTAAAAATATACGCACAACGTAAATAATATTGACATTTTCACACTGACATTATTTTTGTTTTTAGTTCTTCGATATATATATATATATATATATATATATATATATATATATATATATATATATATAACAACCTCTTTGTATGCTGATAGTACAAGAAAATAGAAAATTCAAATATTGAATGCCTGTAAACAAACAATACTACTACATATGCAATTCCACGCTCTCGATGATTCAACTATAAGTAAGACGCTGTGCGCTAGCGTTACTTGAGCCATACCCAGAGGTAGGAATAGGTATTGTCTATTTACCTTAACTTCTCGGTCGGACCATATTAAGAGCTGTAACCACCAAAAATAATTATTGATTTTTATTGAATGCGGAATTTCCCGGATTGGTTAATTATAAGTGATAAAGAGTGAATTTTTGTGTATTATATATTAAGATCAAATTATTTCACGAATAACAATTCTCTAATGAAAAAAAATAAAATATATTGACAAACCAAAAGTGGAGATACAATTCAGATGTATTATGTATTACAAGGCGCCCGCAGCTTCGATCACGGAGGAGAAAAAGTCATAACTCCACTTTTTTTCTTCAGCGTAGTCGGGTCAAAAGTATCTTATAACCATCTGGAGATACCCAGCCACGTGTACTAAAAATAGCTGAAATCCGTTTAGCCGATTTAGCGTGATGATGCCACAACGACACATACGAGCATACAAACATACAAAAAATCATATTTTTTTTTCAATTCAGTGACCTCCAAATATTCCATTACAATCATTTTTGAAAGTATCTTCAAGACATTTCATTTTTACAACTTTATAATAGTATAGATTATAAAGTCATCCGGGAAATCACCGATTTTTTGGTCGTTTTGTTGTGTTAAAACTGAGCGCGTCTCGCCATCAAACGTAACAGTTTGGCGAGTAAATATTTAAATGTTCTTGTAACGTCTTTTTGGTAAATAAATAAAAAATAAAAATTAAATTAAATTCTTCATTATTTTTAATGGTTATAACCACTCTTAATTATGTCCTCCCGCAAAGTTTAAGTAAATAGGCATAGTCACATAGTCACTACCTATTCCGACCTCTGGTCATATCCAAATACGCGGTAAATTGGGAAGATTGCAGGAACCCGCCTACCGGGCTCTTGGTGGTACAAACATACTGATTTTATAAAAAAAACAAAAGACTTACCGGTACCACGGTGTGCGCAAGCGCTACTTGAGACGCATCTGGAGACAACTCAGTGAAGCGCGAAGATTGCTGGAGGATCTGTGAAAGGATTTCCAATTGAATGCACTGACATAATTGTTGTTACAACATAAATTATTTACGAGTCAATTATTACGTAAGTGATCTTGTTTTGTAATTGTGGTTGATTATATTTAGGTTTATTTAATAGCTTTATCAACGATGTCATAATTTGCGTCGTAATACGAATTACGTACGAGTGTATATAGTGGGATATGTATGTACGTTATAAAAACAATAATAACATAATACTGGTAGCTTTGTGCGCTATAGATATCGCAAGTCTTACGATCCCCACATTTCTGCTATTTTGAAAGAGTTCAAAAAACTGAATCAACAAAAAATCTATAATAATTATCGAACATGCTTACAAAATTACACAAGAATCGGTTGAGTAATTTGTGCCCCAACTGAAAAGAAGACGCTTTGCGCTCGCACGGTCTATAAATGTAACGAAAGGCACTGTAGACCAACCAATGATAAATTTTACTAACGTTTTTCTTCAGTTTAGAGTATGCTCTAAAATTTTAAACTTAAACTACGCAAAGATCGCTCGCTCTGCCAACTGAGCGTCAGCGTGCGCCCCGACAAGTCACAAGACACTGGTTTAAATCCAGTCCGAGTCTTAAATTTTCCTTTTTAGGGTTCCGTAGTCAACTAGGAACCCTTATTGTTTACCCCCCTCTAACATTTCAACTATGGCTCAAAAAAATATGGAAAAATTCATGACAATGAGGCCTTCTAAGTACTTTCAGTGTCAACTATACTGAATAAAATAGGTCGAGCTGTTTTTAGTTATTGCCCCAAAAATCGACGCTTCTCAAGTAAAAGGTCGTAAGTGCCGTGGAGATACGCTCTTTTGCTAGTACACTTTTTCATATCGTATTTTGTTCATCTGTAGTGCATTTTTTTGTATGAATGGCTGCGGAACCATACAGTGAGCATGGTCCGACATGCTCTTGGCCGGTTTTTCAGAAGTTAGTATCTTAGTGAACAAATTCACTTAAAATATCAGATCGTGATGGTGGCTTCGTGTATCATGATTTTCATAGAAATTCAAATTAAAATATCAAACGTACGACCGACTTTCGAAGCAGTGACAAACACCACCGATCGCTTTGAGTTCGGTTGACTAAAGTCGGTAATTGTTTATGGAGTATATATCTTTGGTTATATTCAGCTACATCATCTACCTATTTTTTTAGTCCACTACCTAACATAGGACACTTATTTATGAGAATGAATGTTATTTCAGGTGTGCCTCTTCGTTGCTATTTTTGCAAGTCACTCTTAGAATTTTAGTCCTGCATTATAGAACTTTAATATGATTTATTTTATAAGTAATACACATACCAATATAAATGATTCTATATATAATGAAAGTCCTAGATAATGGCCGAAATTAGGGACATTAAAAAACATAATATTTTCTTCTGTTTCCGCGATTATTACTCATTTGAATAGAACAAGAGAGAGAGAGACCGCACAGAGTAGCACCACACAGGTGCTAATCTTCAGGCTATTGAAATTAAAAAGCATCCTAATTTCAATAGAGAAGATGGGTTGTCGCTACCACAAGCTTGGGATCCTGTAATACATCTCATGAAGCCAAGGAACAAGCAAGACACGGGACTGCAAAACCTTAATTTCCGAACGGTGTAAAAATATCTTATGTGTTAAAAAGAAGTTTAATAGTCTTTTTTTACCCGACTGCATTAAAATATTATAATCAGTAATGAGGTAGCCTGGGAGTTTTTCTTTGTAGCGTTTCTATTCTCCTCAGTACGCCTCACTTGTGAAATGCTGCTTGGTAAATTATTAAAATAAAATAATTACCTAAGCCCTTCTGGCACATGTGTAACTGTCTTTACAGATTAGGCCCATCTGGCATGTATGTAACCTTTATTTGTTTTTTCAAAGTGGGTAGTTTGCACAAATTGTAACTTTGGCAGAGGAAAATATATCTTTTCTCGGTCAGCCCGTGACCATGGAAAGCTGAAAAGCTTCCGAATCATCGGGAACTCAAATGAGATAATATACGCGATATAATCCGTTAAATTGTTTTATTTATATATACATTAAAAAACAGTTTTGTTATATTGTTAATAACGATGGGTAAACGCACGTGCTAAATCGTTGAATATAGGAACAAAATTTTAAATGTGGAATAAACAATATGTTCCTAGGGCCGATTTCACCAACAATCAATTTACACGAGAGTGGCTAACCCAGTATAAACTAAATCTAATGATTTACTCAATGGTTAACTTCATTTCCATTTCACCACGCTAGTCTACGGATAACAAACTCTCGCATAGTTACTAAGTAACGTTGAACGAATGAATTGAATGAAATCGTAATGTACCCAAGTAAGATAGACAATTTGTCCCATGCTTGAGCAATGGTGCTGCGTATTTTTTAAATTTATTAGAGTAATACATCAATTGTGAAGTCAGTATTGAATTCACTTGACAGTGACAATGACAATACTAATCTACATCTAACAGTTTACTCAGCCGAAATTGGCGGTGTAAGATTATTCTCTAGTTTAGACATTTTATCGTTAGGTTAATTATTGGCGAAACGTAAAATGAGCTAACTTACGTGTAATTAATGATTTATTATTGGAATAAGGCTTATACTACGTCGGTGAAATTGACCCTTAGAAAGCGAAAAGGGTAATTAAAAATATGATTCCTTTTTTTTTGGAAAATTAACTCATAAGTAGTTAGTCAAACACGGTATGAAAATTTAAATGAGAAATTTGGTATTTTTTTTCGGATGAAGTCGCGGGCCAGTATCTAATCTAATACACGAGGAAGATTTTAATGTGCTCTTCTGTCACAGATTTGTGTTAGGTATAACAATAATATACACAATATTTGTGCGATGTCTTTCAGCTGGATTTCATTAAATCTTGGCTTAGGGAAAAGGTCCCGTGATTTCTTATGGATCACTTAGTTAATTAAGTAAGTAATCTTTCTTCGAGGTCAGTGGTCCCTTGAGTTTTGTTGCCATGTTAGCCGTGGGACGAAATACGTTTAGGTATTACATTAAACTAGAAGAATAAAATATATAAAATATATAAAAAGGAATAAAATATATTGTCTGCAAATAACAGATATACCTATAATTGATAGATTCAGGCGTTTGCGCAATTCCATATTAGATTAATGGACTATAGTGTCTTTGATTTTCCACGACGCTACTATTTTGCGGAAAGCAAAGATACTATAGTCCATTAATCAGATATACCTTTACTAATATTAAGTTGTAAAAATAAAACGAAGTATGAGTTTTATTTCCTCGAGCGAATAAAGTTGCGGGCAACTTCTGGTATGATTATATTTACGTAAGTATATAAAGTCAGGCTAAGGTATGGTAAGGATATTATATGCAGTTGTTCAAGTTTGTAAAAGCTGTTTGCCATGTAACACACTCAATAATACGAAGTTTTAACGGCCAGGTTGCAATCGAAACTTAATTGCATTTTGATACAGATACGGTAAAAAAAAAGATGACATACGGACAAACAGAGAGACGGGCCGACGGACGTGATAAAACGACAAGGGTCTTCTGTTGTTGGCAATCTGACTACGGAACTCTAAAAAGCGTATATTCAGTTTAACGGTTTTTTTATTGATGAGCCCTTCTAGGGTTATCGTTTTAACCGTCTTTAGGACTTAATGTTAGGTGGAGCAACGATATACCTAGATATTGATATTATTATACTATTAATTATTTTAAGAATACAACAAATGCTTACAATAATATTTATTAATACTTTGTTGTCCCTTACTTGTCTTAAATAATAAAGAGCATTCTAACCTAAAAGTACACCTTTTTGTCTTAAACTCCGATATCTCGTAAATAAAGTAACAGGAATAAATATTTAAAGTGCGACGTTGCCAATTTCATATATTAAAATTCCCTTGCAAAACGGCTGGCATTGGCATTAAATGCATATTTTTAGATGAAGTATTGGCATTAAATGCACATTTTTGGAATGTTGTTTACTGTTTAAAACAAGTTATGATGAATAGAGCATATGTTTATGTACACCAGGAAAAATATTACAAGATTAAGTAACGTAGAACATTAAATGTTATCTAACCTAGGCATTGACCTCTATTAGATATAGTTCAAGGGGAAAATAATGCCGTAGCAGACCGCAGTAGACTAAAATTCGCTGATGATGAACATTTAAGGCCAAAACACACCAGATGCGTGCGCAGCACGTGCACGTGCGCGTGTGCATGGCGTGCGCGTTGTATCGTATAAAATGTCATAGTAGAAGGCACACCGCTTGCGTGGCGTGCACGTGCGCAGCGGTGTGTCGTCTCTTATGGGTATTCGTACTTTACAACGCGCACGCCACGCGCACGTCTACGTGCACGCCACGCTCACGCATCCGGTGTGGCTTGGCCTTTAACGGACCCGTACAAAACATACCTGTGAAGTATTGGAGATCAAGATGGTCGTGCTGTCAGTGTCCAGATCGTAAAGAACCAAGTCACCGTTTTCGGTACGGAAGAGGACATCACTTCCTGTAAATATGAAGTATAATTATACAATAATAATCTGAAATCCACCTTCACCAACGTATCAAATGGTAACGTTAGACCGAAAGTCGCATCGTGATTTTGCCTGCCAGAAGATCGACGACTTGGATAGGTTCGCCAGAAACCGATATGCAGAAGACGTTTGACCGTCCGTTGTGGCAATATTTGCGAGAACCTATGTTCAGCAGATAACGTTTATTTATGGATTTAAAGTGGTGATGATGAAATTTCCTACATGTGATGGAATATGCAAGAATTTTTATTTTTGCTTTATTAAAAGCTCATTCATGTAACAGTAGACTAAAATAATTTTTCGAAAAGCTTTAAAAATAACCAAGATATGAGCCATCAAACATTTCATTCTATCTCTTTCTTGCAAAACAGAATTTAATATAGAGTTTATATGGCCGGAGTGCACTGTGACGTAACAGTGGATATCGGACCTCTCTGTGTAATTAGACAGAGAGGTCCGATATCCATTGTTACGTCACAGTTTAAAATGCCTATATTATGAGTATTTCTTGGACGATTTTAATTTCAATTTCACATTTTGAAATAGTTTTTACGGTATATTGATATTTAGTTAAGAAAAGCGATAAAAAACTTCATACGTGTATTTGTGATGATTCATGCAGTCCGTACCGGTAAGTTGACAGTAAAGACTAAGGTAATTCCCAATACAAATATAGCAATCGTATCATACAAATAATTAGTCATCCTAACTGACCGCGGCTTTCCTTGTGACGCGAGATATCACCCGTATCTAACGTCTATGGAATTACATTAAATCGAAAGGTATTTAAATAATTGTTTATAAATTTACGTCAATTAGAAATTTTTTCCTACTAATCTGTACGGACCTAAGCAAAAATGTATATCGATTATCGTGAACAAATGTCACTTTCCTGCGGGCCTATGATAGTTGCGTTTGTCACGCAAATAGTGACATAGCTGCCGTTACCTTCTGACAGGTATGTGAGTGCGAGAGTGACAGGTGCGTTATCATATCATTTATCGCGTGATAAACGCGACCATCATAGGCCCGCTGATTTAAAAATGAATATTTTAAACAATAATATGACATAAAAATAAACCATTTGTAGATTCTATGTCCAAATAACGCGTTCTATAGAGAAAAATATTATATTTATGTCATGAACACCTCTGGGACTCTTAATATTCCCAATTGTATCGCGAGAGATTTGCGGTTACTGTATTAAAGTAAACATCCAAATGATTTTAATTTCAATAATTGAAACCTAGTTTATCACGTCTATTACTATGAATTAAGGTTGGAGGTGTAATGGGGTAGTATGAAGTATTTGATATACACCTTATATGTATTGTTGTGTTTAGTATGTTTTTTTTAAGTCTTGATATCATTACTTAAATAAATACTACTTAAAACAATAATAGCCTTAAAAAGTCGTAACAATGATCCCAGCACGACTGCTCTTTGTTCTTTTGGTCAGTAAATACTATTGTTGCTGACTGTACTGTATTGCTATGAGGCACGTCCTGATACCTTTATATCTTATTATTATTTTGATAACGTATCTTTAAGTTGAGTTTCGAATGAGACTAAGAAATGGACGTCCAAAACATATAGGAAATAAGCCAAAACGTTAGCAAAAATTATTTAAATCAGAGTCTTAATGCCATAGTTTAAAAAAAAATGTAATTATTCAAAACACCTTTGCAGGAAATTGAATACCATCACTAACATATGTAAATAAATATAGGCAAAGATAAAATAGTTGTAATGTAAAAAGGCTCAAGGTTATAGGTATGTACACATACGACTATTAGTAAGAATATAATCCAAAATAATATGAAAAAAATACCTGTAGCCCAAGTCCCATTGAAGGAAGGCGAAGCGAAAACTCCATTTATAACATCCTCTAGGTCAATCGGCGCCGGATCCACCTCGGTTGGCTCCGTCGTCGGCGGTTCTGTCGGCTCGACCGGCGGCGGCGATATCGTCGGCGCGATCGTCGTAGTCGTCGTCGTCGTAGTCACAGGCGTCGTCGGCGCTTCCGTCGAAACGATCGGCGACGACTCCCCGCCCTCGTTTCCAGATAGGACCACTACCAAAGTGACCACTACGGCGATCACAGCCACCATCGCGACGAAGCCGACTATGTACGTGACTCTTTTCTTCTTTGCCGACGCTACCAGGACCTATGGACGATTAAAGATTATTTAATTTACAATTTTCGAAAAAGCTGACTTTTGCTCGACATTTTTCGGTCTCTTTCGAGGAACTTCGTCATGAGAAACGAGCAGATCCAGTGTGTCTCATAACTAAGGTCCTCGGAACGGGCTGAAACATACCGAACAGTGGTTTTTACGATGTGACTTTAAATACGAGTGTCTCACTTTTGTATTCTGGTTAAAGAGATTTCTCACACGTTCACTACAAAGTCCGCATAATTAAATAACTGGTATTACGTATTAAACTCGACTGACTAGACTGAGCGCACTCGACTCAATGACTCTTACATCTCTGATTCGGTTATTACCCGCTAGTAGTATTTTCAGGGTTATCTCAGAAAGGTTAAGTCAAAGCGTGAGTAAACCCGCTTGATTGAGAACAACGCTCAGTTATCAACTGTTTTTGCTGTGACGCTGAGTTGATATTTGAAGATTGATAAGTGCAAAAAAATGCTACAGTTTAGTTCCTGCTATGGAGAATAGAGTACTTTATAAATACGGAATCGAGTACAAACGACTTTTTATTTGAACGTATCATACAAATTAAAGAAGTTAATTTTACAAGTGAAAGGTATATGTACTTATATATATATATATATACATATATATACAATACATAATTGATTGCTTCCGTTGTACAACGAACAATTAACCGACGAACGGCTAACGATTGTTCATTTTTTTGGGCTTCACTCAAATATTATTTATTTACTTACTATCACAACGTAATTAATTCGCGTCTTTGATGTGATATAGTGTATTAATTGTGTACGTTTGAATAAATATTTAAATCGATTGTTTTCATTGTGATATAGAAAGATCACAGGAAAACACAATTGCTCTCGCTCGTATCACACCAGAAATTGAACCCGGTATTTTTGGATTAACGCGTCCTACGTGTGATCCCTACCAGCGAGCACTGTGCTGTACCCCTCGAATTCATCCATCCGCTTAGACCCCCGTAGCTACTTTCATTTATTGAAAGGTATTATTAACCTTTGTGCCATCTATGAGAACATGTATTACACATTCCGATTGCACACCTTTACAGCAGTGTCAAATGGAACGATGAGATAGCACTGTTTTTAATATCTTGTATCTTTCACAAATTTTGTATTTTTAATGTAGGAAAATTAACACCGCATTATTATCTATTGTGATACACATACAAAAATAAAAGCGCAAAGAAAAACATGATTGTTTTTACCTGATCACTGGTGCCCATCTCCATCGTAGAGTTGCTGTTTTCTTGAGCCATGGTGAGTTATTCTCTCACCTAAAACAATAAAAATAAATATATTCAATAACTAGCATTTACTCGTGGCTTTGTCCATATTACTGAAATTCCCCATACACAGTCTTTAACCTCCTTTTCACCCCCTTAAGGGATAATTTCCGGGGTAAAAACTATCCTATGTCCTTCCCAGAGTTTCAAACAATCTCCACACCAAATTTGAACTAAATCGCTTTCAAAGCTCGAAAAGGTAACAGACAGACAGACAAATAGTAAGGATCCGGTACATAAACCATGATTTGTGAAAACGTAATCATTTTTGTGTAGCTTAGAAAATGTGTTCCTGAAAATTTTTCGCTAAACTATTGTATATTAGGCAGATTATAAGTATAAGCGACGTACATAAACAAATAAATACTGGTGGCGTATTCGAACACACTATGGTCTGAACCTTTTGCCCAAACGTAAATAAATTTTGAAATGTAAATTATTTTCCCAAACGCAGTTCCCCGAAAGAACCAGAGTATTATATACAGAATTGAAGATGTTACCCAGGTGATGCCATATGCCTTTATCATATCGGTACGCAAGTTGGTGCAAATCGAGACAAGGGCGATATACATTGCCGTTAGGACTTTTTATCTACATAGAACAACGTTTCTCGAACTGTGATTCGCGGAGCTCTATGGCAAAGCTTCTGTGGTCCGCAACAATACAGGTTATAATGAAAAAATTGGATGTAGAGTTGTCACTAATTACATATAAATGTACACCGCCTTTAATTTACCCACATATTAGCTTAACCTATTAAAATTGTAGCACGGGACAAACATGGAAGAGGGTTTAAATCTCTTTTGAAATACAAAAATTCAATAATGAGGCCAAAATTATTAGCATTGTGCTGTTGAATTACTTGATACGCTCAGGATTCTAACTTAGAATAGAATCCTTCGCTTGCTCGGGTTTCAACATCGGCACTTGCAGCCAAAAACTATTTTCTAATTCCTAAGCATGTGTATTGGGGGTCAAAAGATTGCAGGATAGAAGAGATGGTGAATCTCCGCAAAAGAAGACACAGGGCAGAATATTGTTACGGTTATAGCAGAATAAAGTCTCTACAGAGGCTGCGAATCATGTTGAGCAATAATCGGCTTTTACGACGTGAGTAACCTCTTTTGCAATCTAAATAAATACGCGAAAGGCAGCAATAGTTTTTAAAAGAACGCCAATTTACAGTCAAGCGCAACAATGTATACAGAACAAAGTTAAAAATATATGTATACAGGTCTTATTATCATAAAAGTAACGTTTATGCATACATATGTATTTTGAAACTTTGTGTGGGTATTTATCTTCGCTTTTGACTGTACCTGCCTCCGCCTCACCTCGATGTGTAGTTCCCGTATCAGAGCATACATATTATATGCACCGGGAACATAAAGGCCTATTCACATCCACCGCAGTTTGACAGAAGCAAAACTTCAGTAATTTCATGCATTTTCTATTAGCCCTTCAGCGGAGCTCGGCTCATCTGATGCGGCCTTTAATATTATAACAGCTCATGCCAGTTTTGAGAAGGTTTGGAAAGATCTAGGTCAGATATTTCAAGCTGAAACGATAACTCTCGGCAACCTATTTCGTTTTGCTGTTGTTGACGGGTAACATAGCATTTTGCGGGTTAGGGTAAAATATTATTAGTTACCATTCGAGAACAAATTGTTTATATGAACGTGTCTTAATGGTATATTAAGTTTTTCCGCGGTACACTCGTGTTGTGGAGACATTAGAAATATAGCCTATTTTTTGTAGCGACATCTAGTGAGCTCTTTTTATGTCATAGAGGGCACACGAGCAGACGAATTTGATGGTAAGGGATCACCGTCGTCCATAGACAGTTGCAACACGAGAGGAGTCACAAGTGCGTTGCCGGCCTCTCAGGTGGGAGTATGCTCTCTTCTTGAAGGCTTGAAGGTTGTATCGGTTAGGAAATACCGCTGGCCATAATTTATTCCACTGTTCAGGCATATGACTCACAAGTCAGGAAATTTCTAGCAAAACGTATAGTTGTGGACTGCCAACCATCTTAGTGGTGAGTATAAAAATATTGTCGCTTTGGGCGATGGCGGAAAGATGCAGCAGGGATCAATCTGAACAATATCTCGCCGCACTCCCCATTATATAACCCATAAAAAATGCAGAGCGAGGCTACATCTCTACGCGGTGCCAATTTGAGCTGTTCTATTATACTATTTTATTATGCTTCTACACATATATATTTTATATCATAAAATCATTGTAATTATATTTATAAAACCTTTAGCAACTATCGTGACAAAACAACTAAGTCGTGAATAATATCTACCTCAATTTTCTATTTTTCTTGTTTACTACTTATTTAGATTTCCGATAAGTACCTGTTGGAAGAAATTTATGCTTCAACTGAACTCTAAATGAAAATAACAATAATATTATATTTTATTCTGCAGTGAGATAGGAAGAGTTAATCAAGTGCTTATAAAGAAGAATATTGCTTTCGCAAATCCTTCCTGTACCTATTTCCAACGGGATAATGTACAGCGAAAGATTAGAAAAGCAATCACGGCTGGGGAAATTGGAAAATGCACCATGATTTTATTCTGGTATAACCGTAACAATATTCTGCCCTGTGTCTTCTTTTGCGGAGATTCACCATCTCTAACCTGCAATCTTTTGACCTCCAATACACATGCTTAGGAATTGGAAAATAGTTTTTGGCTGCAAGTGCCGATGTTGAAACCCGAGCAAGCGAAGGATTCTATTCTTAGTTAGAATCCTGAGCGTATCAAGTGATTCAACAGCACAATGCTAATAATTTTTGTTTCGTAGTGGCACATACAACTTTTTATCTCAGCAGTGAGAACATATATATATACAATTTTAATGTAGTTGGTCTTTCAACTATTTGTGATTAAGTAATGATTTTTCCTTTTAAATATAGGGGAAATCAATTCGTAAAAAAAAAATATTACTGTAAACAAAATACAACATAGAGAAAAATCAAGATATTAATAATCTCTTATGTTTTAAATACCCGAAACAGGCAATTTGTAGCATAACAAAAGATTTTTTTGTATTACGCGTAACCGAATGTGTCATGCTTTACTTCTTTTTTTGGGGTCTAATTCGAAAATGGAAATTAAAATTGGCCTTTTCTTGTTGCTCGCTTTCTATATTTACGAAAGAGAGAGTGCTTTGAAGATTGCAAATACTTCGAATGCTGTCATAGACTCAGCACTGAAAAATGACAACTCGCGGAGATCTAAATTTAAAAAAAAAGTTACTTTGTGGATTTCTGTTCATTCCTTTAAAAAGGATTCTAGCTCATCCCGCCATCGCCGATTAGGTCTTCCACGTCTCCATTTCGAGCTAGGTTTCCACTCCATAAATAAATATATATACAAAACATAACTCATAAGCGTCGAATAGTAGGCGTTTGTAAAAAAAGTGCGAGCGAGAGAGCGAAAGGCGCGCAAGCGAGACAGCAATTTTTGCAACCATTGCTGCGTTGATTAGTGAACTTTCATGGATTGCACTCAATGTACGTCAATAGATAACGAGCGGCCCAAGGCGATAGCCGCCGATTTGATTGTATTTTCCTACCCTCTTAGAAATGTGAGTTCCAAATTTCGTGTTCCTGTCTTACTTACTCGTAGTTAAGGGAAAATATAGTGAAAAAACAAATTACTTTTATACCGGTAACCACAGACCGTGTGGAAAGAATGAAGCAACATTTGGTTCAGGCGCTACCCGTTTTGTCTTCTGAAATGAGTCCTAATCACATGTATGATTTATTCTTTACAACTTTTATGAAATATTTTCTTGTTTCCGCGATTATTACTCATTGAAAGAAAACAATTTAACGGATTATATCGCGTATATTATCTCATTTTAGTTCCCGACGTTTCGGAAGCTTTCCAGGTTTCCATGGTCACGGGTGGACCATTTTTTGGAAGATTCAACACTAATTATTAGATTGTTGAATCTATTCAACTCTTTTCACTGATATTTCTCCGTCTAAACAAAGTATAATCAGTAAATTAGAATCAGATCATTTAGGCCAATTAATGGAATTTGAGATATTAAGGAAAAATATAGTGAAAAAACAAATTACTTTTGTACCGGTAACCACAGACCGTGTGGAAAGAATGAAGCAACATTTGTTTCAGGCGCTACCCGTTCTGTCTTCTGAAATGAGTCCTAATCACATGTATAATAAATTCTTTACAACTTTTATGAAACATTATAATACAATATTTACTTCCAAATCGGTTGTGGCTGGCGGTATTTTGCGAATGGGCTACTGCGGACACAAACGTAGACAAGCACTGTATGCCATGTATGAGAAATGGCGGTTTAATACGAGTGATGAATTTAAAGAACATGTAAAGCAATATTCGAAACAATTCGAAATTGATTGTCATATTGCCAAACTTTTATCCAGGAAAATCAAAAATAGTTCGAACATTTTCAAAACCACCTGGAAAGTGATTAATGCGGAGACTGGTAGATGGAGGCACGCAATTAGTGGTCTAGAATTGAAAATTGATGGCAAAATTATAGATTCTAGTTTAGATGTAGCAACAGAATTTGAAAATTTCTTCACCGATATACCAGTATCCACAACAAAGTGTTTAAATTCATCACCTTCGTCTGCCGTTTCGTTGTTAAAAGAAAACGTCCCAGAATGTAGTAAGGACTTTTATTTTGAACATGTGAGTCTTTCAGATGTAGTAAAGGCATTTTAATCAATTAATGTCAAAAAATCCAATGACCTATGGGGGGTATCAGTCCATGCTGTCAAATCCCTAATAGAAGTCATAGCGCCTGACTTGGCAGATATATTCAATAACAGTGTTGACTGCGGAGAGTTTCCTGATCTGATGAAACATAGCAAAATAACTCATTTATTTAAATCAGGTAGTACCTCTGACCCCACTAACTTTAGACCAATATCTGTACTACCCACATTTAGTAATTTTTTTGAAAAGCTAATTTTATATCAATTGTTAAAACATTGCAATTTGAACAATTTGATCCATAGTAAGCAATTCGGTTTTACGCGGGGTCGCTCGACATCCAACGCCGGAGTTGAGCTCGTAAAACACATTTTCAATGCCTGGCAAGAATCGCGAGATGCTTTAGGTATCTTCTGTGATTTATCTAAGGCCTTCGATTGCGTTAATCATAAGACACTGATCAGGAAGCTACACCACTAAGGAGTTAAAGGATTAGCACTAAATTTATTAGTCTTATTTAAGTAGTAGAATACAAAGGGTTGACGTAAATTGAAAGCGATCACCGGGGTCATTAGTCTCTATGGGTGTACCGCAGGGATCAATATTGGGACCTTACCTGTTCCATATCTATATAAACGACTTGCCACACCTCGTAAAGACCCACCATGAGATAGTTTTGTTTGCAGATGATACGTCTCTAATTTTCAAAGTCGTACGAAATCAACGATCCTACAATGACGTAAACAATGCTATCTGTGAAGTAGTAGTTTAATGTAAATAATTTATTGTTGAATGAGAAAAAGGCTAAATGTGTTAAGTTTGTCACGAGTAACGTAAAACACGAGCAAGCAAGCGTTATTGTTAAAGGTGAGGAGCTGGAACTAGTTAATAGTACAGTCTTTCTCGGTATAATATTAGATTCTAAGCTCCAATGGGGTCCCCATATTGCTAATCTCTCGAATAGACTGAGTTCTGCAGCTTTTGCAGTAAGTAAGATTCGTCAATTAACAGACGTGATAACGGCTCGATTAGTGTATTTCAGTTATTTCCACAGTATTATGTCGTATGGCATCTTACTATGGGGCAGTGCTTCCGACATTAATACTATATTTGTTCTGCAGAAACGGGCTGTTCGCGCGATATATAAAATGAACCATAGCGACTCGCTTAGAGATAAGTTTAAGGACATTAATATAATGGCAGTGCATTGTCAATACATTTATGTGAATATCATGTATGTACATAAAAATACTACTCACTTTAAGAAGAACTGTGATGTACATAATTTAAATACTAGAAATGAAAAAATAGTAGTCTTGTGTATATAATAATATACTTATTATAACACACAAGACTACATGAATGATAAAGCCGCGTGGGATTAATGTAAATTATAGCGTCATGTAGGTATATGTATGATTATTTTAACGAATACCTAAGGTATAATTATTTTTTTAATCTTAAGTGCTTTATATACTCTTGACATTTAGAATTTTATTCTAGACACATTCTAGATTATTATTATTTTATTTTTTATTGACAATCCTTTTGGGATTTATCTTATTGATTATTTTAATTTTTAAAATTTTGATTTTATCAATAATATTATACTTAAGTTAAATGATCTGATTAGGTTTTTCTGGGTTTCCCTAATCCTTGGAGCAAATATTGGATCATATTGTATGTCTCCCAGCAAATATTCACTCTCATGTAACTGACATTTCGAAAGTGCTTGTAACTCGGCCTACTTGAATCAAGAATATTTTGATTGATTGATTGATTTTGAGTAGTGTCAGTAGTTCTTAATACAGGACTGTTTTACATATATAAGAAGATAATATAGACATAATTTTATTGTTATCCGAATGTAATTATTTTAATCTATGCGTATCAACTCGTATCTGTCGATATCGGAAGAAAGAATTGATGCCATAAAATAATTTACAATTAAGTATACTCTAACATTTGTAATCTAATCATTATAAATTCTGAATTCCGTTGAATGAAGGAATCTCTCTTGTACAGGGCTTTAAACTCAAAGTTAAGGTTCAGTACACTACATTTTCTTAAGTGCATCATATTGTTTTTATAAAACACGTGCTTGAGAGAGAGTTTTACTATCACATTTTGCTTGTGGCGGTGGCCGGGACATTTTCGTCGTAGAACTGATGGTCACTGGGATAGAAGGCCACAACGCAGCGTGGGAAGGCCGCAATAAGATGGATGATGATCTGGTGAAGATCAGGGGAAACCGTTGGATGAGGGCAGCGGACTACCGGTCGTTATGGAGATCCTTGGGGGAGGCCTTTGTCCAGCAGTGGACGTCCTTGGGCTGATCAATATGATGACTATCCCATGTAGAGCAGAAATATAGACTTAGACTACATACATATATTTGTATTCGTAAAGGCGTTTAAAGAAGACACTTCCCGTTGGCTAGGGTGGTACAAAAATTTTGAAGCCGATGAGTACCGCCTTTCTAAAGAGCTAGGGTAACCAAAATTTGCACAAGCATATATTAAAACAATAAAATGAGAGGGTGCCGCGAAGATTTCCTAAAAAAAAATTTCTTCTATACAAAATAATGGATTGGAATGGATTCTGTATGGATCAAATTTTTTTTCGTCACTTATTGGTCGCGGCGCCCCTTATTTATTTGTTCGCGTAAATGCCGTTATTTTTGCAAATTTTCGTAAGCCTCGCTCTTTGGGAAGGCAGTGCTCATCGGCTTCGAAATAACGATTTTATCGATTTCTTACTCTACGTTTTATAGTGTCAAGATGAATTGGTCCAATTTTGATAGTTTTGTCTAGTTACTAATAATAAGGCTTAAGGTCTCGTCTAGATGCCAAATGTAAGTCAAATAAGAAAACAGCTCCAGATTCTGAAATCCAGCAGAAAGAAAACAGAGCTTTCCCGCCTTGAAGACTACTTTTCACAGGGCTGGTAGAACAATTTCTTTTCAGCGAACTTAACGACTTTTCATAAATTTAATCTGAAAAAACACCTCACCAAGTTTATTTCTATGGGGCAAACATTACTGAAAAACGCGTTTTTTGTGAGCAACACAGAAAACAAATCATACAGACTTTGTATTTAACAACCTATTATCACCAACTTTTGCTACGATTAGTAAGCCAATATTATAGGATGTTAAATCAGTAGCCGTAAGCAACATATTAAATGGGTGTTCAAATCAGAAAGCAAAAAATAAATATTGTTTGGACCGTTAGCATTCATATTTCAAACATTTTCAAAGATATAGAATACTCGTACTAGAAGGTGCGCAACTGTTTATCTGGTCAGAAAGAGAAGTTCTCGTCGTCAATTGCGGCTTAAATTTTAAAAAGGATTTTCTATCAACCCGTTTTAATGCATTGGAATGGGATCGATGGAATCAGATTAATTTTACTTATCCTATTAACGATTGCTAAACAAATTAATAACATTACTGAATTCTAAGCAGCAGATCCATGAAACGAACGTTACGACTTGTTAATTAAATTAACACATTTTATGCGATTAACACCCTGATAATTTTAACAGCTAGAAGCAGTCTAGACTGGGATACGATTGTGAGTATATTTAGAATATTCCAAAGAAAATAATAGATTGTCATGCCCCTAACCTTAAATAGGAAATATTTCTGTTGACTACTAAATGATTTGATCAAATAGTGCTACAAAGAGAAGCAATTAGGTATAAGGGTAAACTTCACCTTGAGTACCTACTCAGGTACTCAGGGTGAAGTTTACCCGGTTGTAATAACTCTATATTATGTGCTTTGGAAAATTTCAGATAAATTACCTCCACCTATTTCTATTCCTATCACTGGAGGACGCGATATAATCCGTTTAAATAGATTTTTATAAGCATCGAGGATTATAAGAATGTATTTAATATTACATTCTAATTGTTGACTACGACTATACCTGCTAAACATTGATTGATTGACATTGATTGTGCCTACGATCTTTATGAATACCTAGCCTAAAAAATGTTCTATCTGTAGTTGGTTATATTCAGCATTGTCGTGGCTGCAGAAAGAATAAAAAAAAATCGCTATCTATTACCATGAAAACGAAAAACTTGCAGTACTTCCAGAATAATTAATTCCCTTTAATTTAGTTGGAAACGAAAATTCGAAATACTTATTACTCGTACTGGCCGTAAATTCTCTGTCAGAAATACCAACGGTCGTCAGCGCAATGGCGGCATCAGCCATACATTCCATTTCACGCCCTTATCGCAACTGCAAGCGAGTCCACTTGCAGTTGCGATGCAGTTCGTCTGTTGCCCGCCTTGCGTGCAGTTCCAATGCAGTTGAAGTCGCGCTGCAGCGCCGTGTGTTTTAACCCTAACAATATGCCAGCTCGTCCATTGTTTATTCATATTTATAAGAATAACAGCATACAATTGTCTTCTGATGTAGAGAGGGGCTTTGTTTGCAATAACAAATGAGTGTTTGTAAAGGCGTTGTATGTGACGTCCGCAGTTGGGGATAAAGATTCTGAATAAATACGAGAGTGTAAGTTAAACCGGTATATACAGATACAATGCGAACTTGGCTGTCATCCAGATATGTGCAACAGTCAAAAATGGTCCGAACACAATTTGAAATCTGAGTTCTAAAGGTAGTCGCACAAATAATAGCTCTACACCGAACCAGCGCCGCTTCAACTCATTAGTTCGCCATCAACTAGGCGTCAACCATACGTATGCTCGTAACGGAAGCAGCTCAGCATCTCCAAGGTGTCAGCACGGCTACAGCTGGCTGACATCGCGCTTGCGGCAGGCTGAAAGACGCTGCGAAAGAGACAAGCAAGTGGTGTCTGCGGGGAAACTACCGGCGCTGTACGCGCCGACCCCCGCCGACATCGAGGTACAAGCGCGAGTTACCCCTACGCTGCTTGCGGTTCACTAGCTTGTGCTGAGAAGAGTCAATGCCGATAAGTTTGCGTTACATTATAGAGTTTCTTTCAAAGAATACTGGACGGCTCGAGTTGAGGCGGGGCCGATCCAAGGTCGAGCCGTTACGTGTGTGCAACAACTTTTAAACAGCTGATGAGCTTAGTTGGGTTGGATCCACTAATATTAACATCCAATTTTTTTTTGTTTTATGTACGATATGTCAGAAAATTTTCTTTAATCTCACACGTTGGTAATTGACGATGGATCCAATAGAAGCCTAGCTACCGAGATAGTCATCATCATCTCAGCCAAATGACTCAACAAAGGTAATCCACGTTGGACGGTCTTGCGTTACTGGCAACGGCTTCTCACGATCGTCAAGATTGTTGGACTACCTTGTACGGCGTCCCACGCTTCGTCTTCCAGTTCTGGGTCAAACTCAAAGACCTGCCCCATCGGCCATCGGATCACGATAGAAATATAGTATTAAGCATTCCGTTAATGATGTATGATTAATAAATGCGACCTCATAAATACACTGCGTGGAAAAGTTTGGTGATAACATATATACTACGACTACGCATTATAAAATTGTAAAAATTTCATGTCTATACATTGAAGATATTTTCATAAGAACTATTGTAACGGACTATTTGGAGGCCACTGAACCTAAGATTTGGTAAATAAAGAGGTAAAAAGATGTTGACTGTCAAGAGTGTATATTCGAAGTAATGAAGTATTGTTAAAACAATTTAACGGATTATATCGCGTATATTATCTCATTTTAGTTCCCGACGTTTCGGAAGCTTTCCAGCTTTCCATGGTCACGGGAGGACTGAGAAACTGCGATATAATCCGTTAAATTGTTTTATTTCAATGAGTAATAATCGCGGAAACACAAGAAAATATTAAGTATTGTTAAAATTAAAATATGACATGAAAATAAAAACTTAATCCTAAAAAAGTCTAAAGCACAACTGAGGTTAGTATCTACAACAGTTATGACTTTTTCCCCTCCGCGAACGAAGTTGCGGCATCTTCTAGTTTTTTAATAGTATTGTAGGTTAACTTGCTCTTTGTTTTCCGCGATTATCACTCATTTAAATAAAACAACTCAAAAATAGGTAGTTTGCAAAAATACAAAGAAAATAATCTTTTTTCTCAGCCTACCCTTGTGCATGGGAGCTGTAAAACTTCCGACACGCCGGGAACTCAAATCACATAATCAATCAATCAATGTCCTTGAAATCTATTACAGACTATAAAAACAGTTTTATGAAAGAAGACAACGTTTTTCGTGGTAAGTAAGCTAATACGGGAGTGGCACACGCGACCTCATGCTTGGCAGATATAAGAACGGCCTGCGGGTGAACAAGTTACGAGCTGATGACTTGTCACGTTCAGTAGCGAGCGGCCTGTACCATGCTTCATCCAATGCGATAATGTACGCGATATAATTGTTTTTTGACGTGATAACGTCTTATAAATCGATGAACGCCGGCTGCACGCACGAAAAAGCGTAACTCATTGTCATGTTCCGCTGTCACGTTCCGCCTGAGCCGAGCGTGCAAGCGAGAGCGCGGAACAAGCGATAGAGTGGCACGATCGTCCTAAGCGTTCGACTGGTGAATATAGAAGTTTGCAATTTTCTTGTGACGTTATCACGTAAAATTATCGTCCGTAAACCAACTTTATAGTATTATTCTTTATATAATATTATTCCTAACCATGTTTTTATAAGTATCGATGATACATACAATGTTATGAATATTAATTAAATATTAACTTACCAAGCCAAATAAATACAAAACGAACCAACGGAGGCCTGATCGCCGTCGCACTGAATTTTGTATTGAATAAAACAAGATTAAGATTATACTATCAGTATATCTGATAATTGCCTTAAGCAAGGTAATCAATGGTAATAATTAGATAGACGACAAATGCAATATCGTGGTATTTACGTAAGTAGGTAGTTATTTACATGACTCTTAGTAACGTATATTTACTATGACTGCTACCTGTTTAAATTATACGTATACTTTTATTTAACAAAAGAAAACCATACAATAAAGTAAAACAAACAAGCGAGGGGAAATATTTAAAATAATTAAAAATGCAAATTTTCCTCAAGAAAAAGATTGTGTTGTTACCAAAATTAAATTAAGTTTCCTAAAGTATTACCATATTTTGCGAAATTGGTAAGCCAATCATATATATATATATAACTAAAATGTCAGAAGGAACCTTTAAAACACCCCCTCATCATCATTCACTATTACTAATCTCACATGTCCAGCTATACCGACAAGTATTTTTTTTGTTATGTATGTTCACCGATTACTCCGCCAATTGTGGACCGATTTTAAAAAATATTTTTTAAATAGAAAGGATATACTCCCGAGGTGGTGCCATTGCCACCAAGTTGGGATGTGATGATGGGATCCCAGGGAAATCGAGGTCAATCCTCGAATTTTATAGGCACTTATAACGTTTTTCATATATTTTCTTAAGCTATTTAAGTATTTGCATATGGTAGCATCTCATCATCGTGCTGAGCTGATGACGGAAGGTACAACTCCTTAATAGTTAAGAGTTAGCGGATAGTTCTTAAAAAAAATCATCTATTATATGTAGATTACGTTAAGACTGTTAGTCATATTCCTAATAGGGAAATCGAGAGAAACCCTCAAATATTATAGGCACTAACAATGTTTTGTATATATTTTTCTAAAGTTATCAGTTGTTTTCCTCTGGTTGACATCATTTCATGCTGAGCTGATGATGGAAGGTACAATGAATTAACCAACTTTTACATTTCTTACTTCCAAAGACTCGAGATGCGTGTAAAGTGCCTCCTCAATCTTCCCATTCTGAGCTCTACAAAATACTATATATCACTACTAAAATCCATCACTAAAAAGCAAAAAATTAAAAAAATTAAATAAAAAAAGAACCCCTAAGAATTCCCAATATTTTGATTGAGCTAAAAAGCAGACATGTAAGTTAATTGACATACAATATTATGTTATTTACGATTCCGTCGAGCTGATCCGATGATGGAACCGGAAGGTAGTATAGGAACTCTGTGAAGAAGGACAGTGTGAACTGGCTTCATGTTAGTTAATATTTGTAACACCAATGTGTTTTTACAAAACAAGCTGGGTTTTAAGACTTAGTTCTTATTTTTGCACAGCATAATGGCCGTATTTTTTGGGGTTTTTTTCTAGTGGCGGGAATGACGGTTTGTTTTATATAGTTTTTTTACTACGTATACCCTAAATAAGAGGAAGAAAAAGTTAAATCCAAACAAACTAACCACGACTGCATTATAAAATGTCAGTATCGGTCATGTCAACAACCAATTTTAAAACTTTTTCATCGAAATATTTTTATTATTTATATTTATTTATTTATTATAAATATTGAATCGTTTTCAAAACGTTTTTTCTTGCATTATTGTGGATTTTTTTGGCATTATTAAAAATAATTTAATTTAACAGAAATGTAAGTTAGACCAACCTTATTTAATTTAATCCAATTTGACATAAGTATACGTATGTTATCTATATATTGTGAATTATTTATGAAATTGTCATGTTATGAGTCATTGTTTCTTGAAATAAATGCATTATTCAAATATTATTATTGTGGTATTTTCTTTTATAATCGCGAAATATTTAGCCTTGTTTTCTCTTTGTTTACATTGGTGACATTAAATGTCTTCTAATGTCTGTTGTAAAAGATACACCGTTGCCATTAATAGTAGATTGTTTGACAAGGGGCTTAAATAAGCCATTAGGACACGAAGTGATTATTTGGACGAGCTCACGAAGTGAGCGAAGACAAATATGTCTGAGTGTCATAGTGGCTTTTAGCCACGTGTTAAACACTCTGCTTTTCACTTCGACTGCGAGAAAATGAAAAAGACTTAACATTAAAATTGTATATTTCATGAAAAACTAAAAGTACAGTTTGAGCAATTCTATCAGAAAGTTGGGCCAATCTGATTAGGTTGGTTTGTTTGTTTTTAATTATTCGTAACGAGTATGTAGCTGGCCACAAGTTTTTTTTTTCAGTGTCATAGAAATTTGTATGGGGTCATATGGCTTTCTTTTAAACCCTAGGGGCTAAATGTACTATTTTAGTCCCGCTTAGCGAAGCTAATATGACGTACTTTTTGAGCAGGAGAAGTGAAAAACTCTTGGCAGAGTGGTCGTGGTCATGTCTCCCGCTGTTCTCGTGATACAATGCAACGCCATGTAGGTCTATGTTTGACGGAGTTAGATTTGTTGTGAGTGTGCCGCAGATTTGGTGAGGTCTATCCACCGTGTAGGAGAGCGCCCACGAGATCATCTGCCCTCAACTTTCCCTTGCACTACCAATCGCTCCATGAAATATAATAGTTATTTGTTATGCAAGGCTGCAAAGTTGTTATTTGGCGCCGTATTGAATATTATTAAAAGCCGAGCGAGCCGAGAGGAAGCAATTCAAATATAGAGCCTGAGCGTAACGAGGCTTTTAAGGCACGAGAAGACAAATAATTTTGCAGTCGTGTGAAACACACAACTTTTCACCTCTCTAAGCGAGGAAAATGTGAGATGTAAGAAAAACTATGAAATTATAATAAACTGATCGTTTTTCCATTAAAAACTAGTGATAATGAACCTACGAAACACACTCATAACAAAACAAACTAATAAACCTATACAAATTAAACATTACGCTACGCTGCGCAGTGTTAAATAATGGATGCAACAAAATAAAGCTAAATAAATGAAAATATTGATTTTAGAGCACCTAACAACTGCAAAAATCTGTTTATTTTTAATGTGAAACACATTAGGTTGTTATATTTATTGAAAAAAGTAACTATTATATGTGTGTTTAGTATCATTATGTCAATTTACTTCTGTTTTGTTTCCTTACAAATAATAAAAATAATGTTTTATTATGTTTGTTTCCAGATAATTTAAAATTAGTTTCTAAAGCTTCGGTCACAACATAAGGTTCAGTCGTAAACCGAGAGTAAAGGGAAGCTGTTAGTTACATCTATCAGTGCTAAAACAATAAATATTTACAAATTATAAGTAATTCTACATTTCATATTTTCGAAACATTATAATTATTCTATCATAATATTATTATTCCACTAAATAGATAAAAATATTTAACCAACGTTTCAGTTTAATACACTTACTTTATTCTTCTAACATCAACTATCCATTTCATTTTCTGGTCTTGTTTCCAACTCGGTGTAGGATAGCGATAAAATTTGCAATTTCTGTTTCATCCTGTATTATAGTAGTTTACCACACAACAGCTAACGTGACCCATTTTATTTCAGTTTATTATTTTATAGCCGAAAACGTAAAAAAAGTAACTGAAATGAAAAGTATGACGTCTGGCAGAAACAGAGCGGCAAAAGTTACCACTTTTGGCCACATCAAGCGCTGCGATCGTTTTCGCTTTCCGTACACGACCTCTGCACCCGGCTAATACTAAGCCTTCGCTGTCGTAGTAAGGTTAGATCCGTGGAAAATGCGTCTTAGGAAAAATAATTGTATCCATCGTCGTCAATCTCTGGGGTGGAGATATTGATGCGTAAATCCGCATTGACAGAGCCCGGGCACGAGATCAATACACGTTCCTGCAGTACATTTATCTTGATTAAATACACGACGATGTTTCGATGTCATGTATTTTTCCCAAATGTTTAGAAACCAATTTTAATTCGTTATAAAAAAAAACAGATCTTTTAATCTCTGGCGAAAAAGTTGACGACCGGTTTGGCTCAGTGAGAGTAACGTTGCCTGCGAAGCTGAGGTCCTGGGTTCAAATCCCGGTAAGGGCAAATATTTGTGTGATGAGCATAAATATTTGTTCCTGAGTCTTGGATGTTTTCTATGTATATAAGTAATATATCTATTAAATATATCGTCGTCTAGTACCCATAACACAAGCCTTATTGAGCTTACCACGGGACTAGTTCGATTTGTGTAAAATTGTCCCGTAATATTTATTTATTTATTTTATTTATTATTTAAAACTGGCTATGTGTTTATCGTTAACTTTCATATTTTTAGGGTTCCGTTCTTCGAAAAGAATAAATTATAGGATCACTTTTTGGTCGTCTCTCTGTCTGTCCAGATCCTTTTTTTCAGGAACGCGTGGTGGTGGTATCAAGTTGAAATTGATATCAAATACTTATGTCTGCGGTCCTTTAAAGCTGTAAAAAAAATCAAGCTTCTAAGTATTAGTAAATTGACTTAGAAGCTTAATTTGATCCAAAGATACAAAAACAGTGTTTCTATAAAAATTGCCGCCCATGGAAAACTTATATAGGGTAATTCCGGTTTTCCTAGAAACTTGCAATTTGGTATGAAGCTAGCTCATAAGAACAACCCGCGAAATAAATTAGCAAATATATTTTTTTATTTTTACTCAGTGATCTTTAAATAGTCCGCTACACTTTTTTTATATGTTCATCTTCAAGGTACATAAATCTCATTTTACAACTTTATAATAGCATAGATATACTCATATATCGATATGCACGATTAACTACCAATATACGATTAATGAAAAATGTTCCATATATCTACATGAATTTATAACAGACTACATAAAATATGCATTCAGAAATACCTTTACTAGTGACCTAGACCGGTCAATTTCGGTCCATTCATTTTATTTAAAGGCTACCCATTAATGATACCTATAAATGGAGTTGAAAGTGACTGAACTATTTTCGACGGACTATGTTTAATCTGTCCGATGATTTATCTTGGAATGTCACGCGATGCTCGATATTTTTTTAGATAGGTAAGTAAATATTTCTATGAAACACAAATTTTTGTGTTTCTGTGTTTTCAATGTGGGTAAACTAACACCACATTACTATCAGTGTGATATAGATACAATAATCGAGAGGTACCGGGTTCGACTCCTGGTGCGACCACGAGCGAGAGCAATCATATTTTTCTTTGTGCTTTGACTTGTATCTTTGTCACAATAGATAAGTAAATGTCATTAAATTTATTACTTGGGGCTGTAGGGGAGACTAGGTGAGCTTATCTCGCGAGTTAGTTGTCATAGTGGTCATAATGGACCATGGACCGGTGTCGAAAAATCACGAGAGCTACATATATCTCCCTCCTAGATATAGCTGTCGCGACCTTTGGAGACCGGTAAATAAACTCATTCGTTCGTTCAGTTTTCTGTTATCGGTGTCCTCGGTGAGAGAAATGGGATATGGAGTAAGTACGTAGAATTATATTCATTGTATTTCATCATTGAGGTTGATACCTCGTATGACGGAACGCAAGATGACGGATTGAATGCTTATCAAGCGACTACGTTAGAAAAACAGTTATGTCTTTCGAGTATTTGTGTATGTATATGTATGTAATGTATTTATTTATTCATTTAATCCTTATTGCACGAAAACTTATCGTACAAAAGGCGAACTTAATGCTATAAGGCATTCTCTACTAACCAGTCAACCTTAGCGCAAAGGAGAACATGTTCATAGGTATAGGTATAATATGTAATTATAATTCTTTGGCACGCTCTGCAGCTATAACGACTTGGTGGGTCTTAACGTAGATTATTGTCATAGTATAACTGTATGAGTAATATTTAACGAGGTAAATGTACCAATGCCCGACCCTTCCCTATTAGTTGGTGCAGGGTGTCAATTATTGAAATTAAACTATCAAGCATTGGGACGTTTACCTAATTCATATATAACCTATATTCGATTCATTTATATAAAACAATTTAAACTTAATCTTTACAGCTTCCGTGTTCAAGGGGTAGAGTGAGAAAAAATGTTTCTGTCAAAATTACAATTTGGGCGAACTATATTACTTATATATGTCACGGCCAGTTATGACGTTCCTGGCTATATTTTTTCAGCCAAATGTAAAAACGCTAAGTAATAACAACTCAAGAAATAGAAGTGGCAATGGTCAGGGCACATAGTTCGAAGAACCGATGGCCGTTGGGGCAGAAAGATTCTCGAATGGAGACCGCGTACCAGCAAGCGTAGCGTGGAAGGCCGCCCACAAGGTGGTCGGACGACCTGTTAAGGTTACAGGGACTCACTGGATGCGGGTCGCTTCTATCCGGCCCATGAGAAAGTCTATTGAGGAGGCTTGTGTCCACCAGCCGACGCCCTATGGCTGAAATGATGATGATGATGATGATGAATAACAAATTAAAAAGTTATACACTTCTAAGAACATATACACGTGCGACGCTGTACAATACATGTTTTCTAGTGAAGCACGCGCCATTGCAAAAACAAGATGCTGTGTCAACCACCCAGTGATTACGCGACGAGCACGCGATGTGGCCGGCGAGGCGGTGACCAGAATTAATAATTAGACGCATGGCTACACGTTTCTGTAACACTTTCTAGTACGTAACGCATTATGTCAGTATTGTCATTGGATGGACTATTGTTTCGATGATGCAATTGAATGGTGAGCGGTTAACCTAGTACGCAGCACGTAATGTACTGTTTACGTAGTAAGAAGTATTAGTACGAACAAGGACTACGTTGCGTTGTTAATTCAAAACACCGTAACTGCAGATACAGAGTATTGGATTCACAGGGTACCCATACAGCATTACTATACCGTATTAAGAAGTAGTTTAGTAGTCTTTGTTTTTAAAATATTATATTTGGTAATGAGCTAGTCTGGGAGTTTTTCTTTGCAGCGTCTCTTTTCTCCTCAGTACGCCTCATTTGAGAAATGCTGCTTGGTAAATTATTAAAATAAAATAATTAAGCCCCTCTGGCACATATGTAACTGTCTTTACAGATCAGGCGCATCTGGCATGTATGTACACCTTTATTCAAAGTGGGTAGTTTGCACAAATTGTAACTTTGATAGAGGAAAATATATCTTTTCTCAGTCAACCCGTGACTATATATCTATTGAAACCATCTAAAAATTTAAAAGTTGACTCAAAAATCTTATTTCGTAACACAAGAAAGGCCATTATGGCCTGTAATTTTTGTAGTAATGATGACCACATAAAGTTAATTAGAGTAATAATAGAAAAAGGCGATTCTAACCTCATCATAGTTACTCAAACAATCACAGACCAGGAAAAATCTAACACCAGAAAATAAATAAGTTTAGTTTAAACGCGTCTAATATTACCATTATTTCATAGCGAAAAAAAAACGTACAACGTTAATCATTACCAATGTGACCTATTTTTTTTTTTTTTGTTTCATAATCATATATTTTATTCTCAAGACAAAACATCACATTTCAGAATTAAACGTTCCAACAGTTTATCCATTACAGACGTACAATAACAATTTGAGTTAAAAATATTCTAAACTTAATTAACTGCACTATAAATACGAATATATATTTAAGTTGTAGAAACATAAAGTAGCTAGCCATACTTTAAGTTTCCTTATAAACTGAGTACCCTCCAGCAACATAACTGTATACCTAAGTAAATAAATGCATATTTTGTTTATTTTATTTGCCCTAAGAATTGGGATATCCATCCAGAGAGGGAACGCAGCCAGCCTTATGGAAACTCTACGCACCGACTTAGGTGAGTTTTAATATAAGTTTTAGTTTTAGTTTATATTCATAGTGTTTCAAATAATAAATTATACGTATTTGTAATATAAATAAATTACAGGCACCACCGAAGTCCGACAAAAGATTACCAATCCCAAGGGGCATGTTGGGAATTAAGTCGTTCAGCTATGATTAAGATTCCAGCTACATTTGCGCGGCCCTCCAGGGAAAGTCGTGTGCCAGTAGCTGTTCGAGATTCAGCAAATAGGGGCTACTCCTTAATTCAAAGTGTTGAAGTTCTTAAATATATTTAAAAACGATAATGTGTCTCACATTCCTCGCTACTCGCACAATATGTAATGCTGATTCGAGTAGGTATTAGATTAGCACAGGATCGTGTTTTTTTCTGTAGTACTGTGGCGTCATAGAATTGTTTGAAGACTTTAACAGTAACAATTTTACTCACGATGACGTTGACAACTTTTTTTTAAGTCAGTTTTTTTTCGATAAAATTAAATAGGAAGAGGAGAAATAAAAAATACATTTTCAACTTCTTCAAAATACAAAGATTTTTTTTAAATAAAATTATGTGGTTAAGATGAGGAGGTCACAGCGTAGGAGATTATCCAGTTGTAACAAAGGTACTGGCCAGTTTTTATTTTATTTGTTATTTAATTGAAAAAGATAAAGGGTATAGAAAGCAATGGGATTTTAACCTATAATATGATTAAATAATTGCTCATATTACGGTGACCTCAGAATTCCATTTAGTGACTGATATATTTCAATCATATTTTATTTCTAATGCTATAAAATAAAAGTGAAACAATGGTATTTGTCTGAAGTATAATATTAGAATTACACTAGAGCGCGTCAACTATAAAGTATCTTGTTATCTCAAATAAATAAACATTGAACTCGTGTAGCTTTATTATCTCCCAATAAAACAAAATGAGAGACACGAGTAATGGAATCGATAGCAAATATCCTGATCACTAAAACTGCTAAATAGCTTAACTTTTTAAGCCAATTGAAAGAGATTGTGATAGAGATACAAAGATCGAAAAAGCGCCTACCTACTTGGCTGGCAATCCCTATTTTCCCAGCCTCTGCAGGAATTTACTATAAGCGATTAAATATTTTTTGGCGAAATATGATGCACTTTTGTGAATAACTGTAAATAGTTAATACTTATTGTTACACCGGTTTGTTTTTTAACAGTAGTCAGAAATGTTTTTATTACCGATCTTTTGTAGGATTTAGGATAGTGGTGGATCGATAATCCAGTTTAAATAGGACGTAGAAAACCAACTGCTCGAGCCTAAGTAGAGACTTTGATCAAGAAACCGAAGCGAAGGAGGTCAGATAGTCACACAATATGAAACGCATTTTGCTTATCCTTTAGCAATCCGTTGATCTTTTATATCTAGTATTTTATATCTCCAGAAGAGAACATTTACTTCTATGCGCTTACAATAAATGTATACCGACTTCCTCAGGGCCGAGGCCGCCGGTAGGTTCAACATTTAAAGGTTCGGTAGCCAAAATGGCAAAAAAGGAACTCTTATACTTTCGTCATGCCCGCCCGTCCGACCGTTCGTACAGTCAGCTGCAGAGAAATGTGACCCCCGGCATACAAAATTATATGCAGGGAGGGTCTAGTTTCTCTGCAGCTGACCGTACATCACAGACATTTTACTCAAAAACTTAAAGCCGCTACTTAGTTTGGTAGTTAAATAACAAAAATAAATATTTCTATGAAGATACGCTCTTTTGCTAGTGCACTTTCTCTCACTGTATTTTTTCATCTGTAATGCATTTATTTGTTGTAACTGCTGCGGAACCCTACACTGAGCAAGGTCCGACATGCTCTTGGCCGGTTTTACGCATGCGCCGCGCCTGACATGACAACAGACTGTGGACACACATACTATGAAGAGGAGAGGGAACTGCACTTTATTTTTATTATATAAAGCCACCACTATTTTTATGTCATGCTGGTTTGTACAGCAAGATTAGAAGCAGTCATCCTTTTAGCAACTAAACGAATTAGTTGGCGACAGATGCTCTAATAAACGAGATAATCTAATCTGGCTTTACTCGACTATCACTGCTTGTTATATTATTTTTCATTTCATTAACATCTTTGTTTTAACGAACAAACATCGTTAACTACTCTTCGAGACCGTGGGCGTAATGACGTCTGAAACGGAGAGGTAAATTAATAAATCATGTTAAGGGGATGCATCGAAAATTTAAGCTATTTTTAGTGAGATTTTTGTCAAATCTAATATATGTAAGAGGCTGGTTTTAAGATAGGTATGTGTTTAGTAACTATATAACCTATTCAGTGATTAACGCGGAAACATGTTTGTTCAAAAATTCCTCGATAGAAAAGTTATACGATAACGCGTCTTCATTTTCCGTTTTTTGTCTAGTTCGTACAAACGACAGATTAATAACAGGCTAAAATATGTAAAAATGATATTCTTCCCTTTATTTTTTACGTGATTAACTAAAAAGTTAACAAAACTTAATAATACCTTCGATTTCATTGTACTTTTAGATCGTACGCCAGTAAAACCCAAGCATGTAGTGTATTAGCTTTCTCTTTCTTTGATGCGGGCGAGCAATAAATGTATTAATTAATGATGTGTAAAATGTAAAATGTACTTTTATGGATGGATAATTATTGAATTTAATTTAATTTTCATTATTTATCGAATGAAACAAGTAGCGGCTTATACAAGACACCTATACTCCAAATTTCAGCTTTTGAGGAAAATGTATGTGACATAATATGGTCGGTCAGACGAACGTGACGTGACGGAACCATATTGGTTTCATTTTTGCCATTTTGGCTACGGAACCCTAAAATATGGTATTTTTAGATAAACGATATCTCGGTAATGGGCCAATTTTTATTTGTTGTACTTTTTTTTTCGTAAAACCTCCATTGAGTTACAAAAAAGTATGTGGATTTCGTAATTCAATGGAAGTTTTCATACAACTTTTGTAGGACACATCAGGAAATTATGTTTTTCGTATACAGAATGGTGGACTCCATGTAAGTGGCAATTCTCACCCAAATCGGACGAAATGATAAAAAACTACAACGTAGTTGTACCCAGTGCAGTGTGATACTAGCCAACGCTGTTTTCCGATGATGTATTATATTAGTTCCGCGCCATGTGTTCCCATAATTGGAATGAGCATTCGGCAACAATTGCCAGGCAAATTAATAATGTCGTTGGCATCTGCGATGACGACATACTGTATAATCTTAATTCGCTATCGTTGTACAGTCAACTACAAGAATGTAGTGCAGGTAATATATCCAAAAGTACCCACTTTTGGATTTATTACCTGCGGTCGGATTTTCGCAGCTAAACATAAAACTGTTGCAATCTAACTAGTGTAAGAAACATTTTTTAATCAATATCGATAGTTGTGTAATAAAAATGATCCATCAAATGTCATCAAAAAAATCTTACGATGAGAGGTTGTAGTTTTTTATAACATTATATAGAAAAAGTTGCAGTTTCGTTTTCGACATACACGTCAGTGACCATGTGACGTTCTATTCAAAATATTTTTTCAACATTGCCCGGGGTAAGTTTTTTTTTTTCTCTAAAAGAACATACTAAAAATTAATGATTAATATATAGCACAAAACAGATTAAAATGTCATGTGCTGTGTGTAATGACATGGTCTATAAAGAAGAAACTGCATCTGTTTCTGTGTAATATTGTACAAGACAACAAAGACCGCTCACTTAAGAGTTTTATTAAATATATTTTTTAAATTTGGTGAAACGTTCATTCTTATACTTTACAACTATCGATATCGATAAAAAAAATGCTTGTTACACTATTGAGTCTTATATTTTGTCGTGAAAATATAAGACTCAATAGTGAAAAATATAAAATGCAATAATATGTAAAAGTGGCTACATCTCTTTGTAGTGAACTGTACATGAATATAATAGAATGCCAAGCCCTTATGTCGAAATGTTATTCGACAAGTGCGGCATGATCGATGGCGAAACTTTGAAAGTTAAAGTTCTCCAACCATGCTTGCTATTGACTACTTACTAAAACCACCGAGACCGAGAGTTTACAGAGTTTTTTTGCCAAAATATCCAATAAGGGTTTAAGATTGGGATTGAGGCAAATTCATGAAATACGTGATTAGCATATTATTTAAAAATAAACATAATGTAACTTTACAGCGATGTTCGAGTAATTGCACGGGCGTTTCAGCCGTTGTTAATCCCTATGACAAAAACGATGATTATAGTATATCGAGGTATGAAAGTCTTGTGCTTGGCGTAGCTCATCTTTCAATATTTATGAGTAGCACCTGCGGACGGCAAATGAAACACACGTGAAATCACCCATTTAAACCGTGGTTTAATTTTTTTTAACAGAATTTGCTAGTTTTAAAATTTGGATCGGACCGCGGAGCGTTTCAACCTACGCTAATTTAAGTAACAAACAACTGGTGAATAAAATGACAAACACATCAGAGTTTTACGCGTAAGGTAGATGCAAGACATCATTTTCTATTTCTATTCAAAAAATATCAAATTTCGTCACGCATGATGTTAAAAATTTGTTACATAAAAGTGCAGCGGTTGAAACGCTCCGCGGCCCGACCCATTTATTAGTAAGGTCAACCAAGTAAAATAAATGCGTCTTTTAAAGATTTGAGATTATTTAGACTATTAGTATAAAAACTGGTCAAGTGTGAGTCGGGCTCGCGCACCGAGGGTTCCGTGCAAAATATATGCTAACATCGTATCTATGAAAATCCAATGATAGCAGAGTCCTGCTTCTGAGCAAAATGTACACGGTGTGGGGTCATTTTATATTGGTTACTGACAATGACTTTCCGCATTGGTAGTATAAAAACTACCTAAATATCAAATTTCAAGTTTTTAGGACAATTGGAAGTACTTTATTAAATAACCTATAGGTTTTTTTAACTGACGACAATTTGTATGAAAACCACTTTTTTAATGACTGTATGTTTTGATTGCGTATACTTCGAAGTTTGCTCCTTCACAACGTCAAGGGACTGCAGAATTGAGTATTTGATATTAATTTTATCTTGATATCTCCTCCACTCTGCCTGAGAAAAAGGGTCTTGACAGACGGACAAGCAGACAGACAGACGGACAGCAAAGTGGTTCTATAAGAGTTACGTTTCTCCTTTTAACATATGGTACCCTAAAAGTAGTTTCAAAATGTTGCGTTTATACTTTTCGGCCGCTAACGCAACTGTGTGTTTCACAATCTACTAGGATGTTTTAAGTCTTTCACGGCAACCAGTTGTGATAGAAGAATATTTATCATCAAGAGACACATTTACTCCCACAGACTCGGTTACCTCAGTTAGACAGTTAATATTAATTCAATGGTGGTCCATGACGTCAAACAACCGAGACATGATTATACAGCCTACGTCTGGACGTCTCTTTACATTAACCTGGTTCATATCATGCCCTTTATTCTAATGAGCCAAGTTTACTATAAAAGGCCTGAAATTAAGATATAACTCACATTACAAGCTCAGTCTTTCCACACACCAACATCAACAAAATCAACATGAAGATACAAGTCGTGATTCTCTTGATTGTCATCAGCGTTCTGGCAGCTCAAGATTCTCCTCAAGTCTACTGCGGGAGAAGATTGGCGAGGACTCTGGCTGCGCTGTGCTATAAAGACTACTTCGTCAAACGATCAGACAACGCTGTGGGTACGAAAAAGTCAGCGTACTATGAAGACTATGGATATGAGCCCGGGTACATTTCACCTTGGCTGGCGGCGAAGGAGGCTCATGGAGTTAATGGTAGCAGAAACAAAAGGCAGGTGGCTTCAGAATGCTGTGACAAGGCCTGCACAATCGACGAGCTGCTTAGTTACTGTTAAAACTGGTATATGACTGAATGATTCAGGGTACAATGATTTTGTGAATAAAATGTAACTTTGAATTCTTTTTTCATTTAAGTACTTTTGTCTAGGCCAAACCGTTGTCTCAAATCTTTATGAAACAGTATGCAGATTCTGCGAAGAGACAGAGGAGATTGCAATGCATATCAAATAACATTCCGTACATAAACTCCAAGAAACTCAGTGGTACAGACCGGATTTGAACCCACGACAGTTAGTATCAGATATTTAACAGAAATTTCTATAAATTCAGAAAATTTTATTTTTATTTCACGTTTTCCTTTATAAATTAAAATTTATCACAGTTAAAAAATGATTCAAAATGTACAAATCAATCTCTATCATATGATACCCCATTATTTTTTAAAATTTTCTATATGCTTGTTTTAGCCATATTCATAACTATTCTTAATTTCAAATAGATAGCATAAGTACTTCCTGAGATATAGTGCTTTAACAGTCGAACAGCAGAGTCACATCATGAGGGTTCCATCTTTTACCTTTATATACGGTAAAAACAATACACTTAACCGATTTGATTCGCACTCACACCCCGCTATATAACTCTACCATCTCAAAAAAAATAAACTTTGTCATTGGTTTCTTATGCCAGAGCTCTACGATAACTTACAGCTCATATTCTTGATTGTATTACTACAATCGCTATCCAACATGCTCAATCTCATCAAAAGTGTATCTTCAACCTTTACAAAATATCTACCAAGTGAAACACCTGAGCTTTTCGTGAAATTGATTATTAATCACAATCAAAGCCCATGGCTTCAGCCCGCCATGGCTATGAAATTAGTCAGCAAAGTCAAATCGAGTTTGGCTGGAAACTTGCTCAATTGGCGCAAGCGAGGACTAAAGTTAGTTAGTCTAACTGCACAACCTTGTTCCCAAGACGCCGCGACACTTCGGAGAGTTTCATTTATTTGATTTAAAGTGCACACTTCGTAACTTTTATATAAGTGGTTATTTAAAATGAAGACCCAGTTACACCAAGCTCTGGGTGATTACTGTCTATGTGAACCATTTAACGTAGTCAGCTGTTAGGTAATCAATCATTAGCAGCTAATAGCGCATCTTGAAATTGGACATAAGAGCGCTACTGTTCGATTGGGTTCCGTGTCTTTGTTTTAAACGGTGTATGAACATGAACTTGTAGTTTTCATTCAACACTGTAAAGTAACAACACCAAAGTAAAGGGTACATTTTGTTGAAATACTATAAGTATATATAGAAGATGGTTATACCATATTCTATATATAATCATCTTACCCGAAGTGCCGTGACACTTCGGAGAATTTCACTTATTGGATTTAAGGTGCACAGTAGGGTGGTCCAAATTTTTTTTATTTTTAAATTATTTACTCCACCAGTTTCTTTTCGTGTGATTAGACCATAAACGGCGTTATGCAAAAATTCAGGGAAATCGGGAAACGTTTAGGGGTTGCTATGATTTGACGATTCTTGGAATGTATAGAAACAGTAGACATTTTTGTAAGCAGCACTTTTAGACATTTTTATGTGAAAAAAACATAAAATGATATCAAACTATACTAGTACATCAGAATCAGAATCAGAATCAGAATCAGAAAAAAAATATTGCCACAAACTTACAATGAATAGAAGTATACAAAAAAAATATATAAATAAACTTAAGATCTAGTAATTAAAATTAAAACTAATAACAGTTGTGAGGTGAGGGTCTCAGTCTCAGCATGCAATATGCTGGGCATAAACCACAGCGCTGGTTTTCAGACCGAGCCCTAGGGTTCGGTCGGTCGCAAACTTAAAATATATGCTACAAAACTGTGCTTATTCTAATGTGTCACTTAAACAATATAATAGGTAAGAAACGGGAATAAATTGACTACGTAAATAACAATTTTAATTTTTCAAAACCCAGTAAAGCGCCATTTTAGTACGTGTGTGTATCTGCGTGTGTATATGACTGTGTGCATATTTATTTTATTTCGAGAGTGAGAGAGAGTGTTGTCTTGAGTGAGATCAAATTTTGCTCTGCATGTCCAGTAAATGTTTTTGAACTAACCTCTTGTACTTTACCAGTGGCATGGGTTCTCGGAGGGGTGGGGATAGATCATTCCAAATCTTTGCGGCAGGAAATTTGAAACTCCCTATGAAGAGCGCAGTCTTATGCTGGGGTATCGCTAATTTGGTGCATCTTCTTAATGACTAAGCGAGTGTCCTTGACCCATTTTAGTTTTTCAAATAGGTACCGGGGCTTCTCAAATTCAATTATTTTTTCGTACTGCGCAGGCCAGGTGCCGTCTTCTCCTATTATCCATGTTTAAAACTGACTTTTCATTTAAAAAGGGGGTAATGCGCGCTCGTCTGGGAATCTCGTAGCATAAACGAACGCAAGCATTTTGTACCCATTGTATGCTTTTTTTGGTTTCCGCTAAGATTCTTGGTCCATAAACTATATCGGCGTAGTTAAATTGTGAAAGGATTAGAGATTTTACGAGGATTTCCCAAACTTTTACCGAGAGATATTTACGAATCCTATATAATACTTTAAGTCGGTAGAAAGCATTTCTAATCTTGGAATTTACATGTTCAATGTACCGTAGTTGCCCGTCTATGATAATACCGAGATTTTTTGCATTATCTACTTGAGTAATGAGCTCCATTCCGAGTGCTACTGTTCTATGTTGAGCCATAGTTTCCTTATTTTCGAATGAGGCCAGCATTTCGCTATTAGTATCAGAATTACCTGGAAGTGTCAGGAAAAAATTGTTTATGCCGTCAGGGTCCTGTAGGTGTTGGTACGAGGGTTTATCGGAGTCGCCCAAGCTTGCGGAGTTCTTTAAATGTTTCCACATTTGTTTCGGATATGACCTATTTTTATTTACGAAAAATGTAAAGTATGCCGCTTTTTCCCGCTCTCTAAAGCTCCCGTCGTATAGTTACGTAACTCTTTGTAGTACTTTTGATGCGCCTCTGTTTTAGATTTCCGTGCTTTCTTTAGGACATCATTACGTAAATTCACCATGATTTTAATATTATCTGTTATTCAAGGGTGGCCTTTGCCGTCGGTGCGCAATTTCTGTATAGTGTTTGTCGAATAAGTTTGAGAGCAAGTAGTTAAATCGGTTTACTTTACTATGCAGATCTGCAATCTCCTTAATTTCATCCCAGGGCATACTTCTAAGATCCAAATTGAACTTTTCCATGTCCATTTTACCGAGAAGTCTTTTTTATATGTATTTAGGTGCTTGTTTTGGCTTGGGGACCCGTAACTCCACTGTAATCATGGCGTGGTCGCTAAGCTGTGGGTTATGGTACACCTGTATTTTCTTGCAGAGATTCGGACAGCCTGTAATGACTAGGTCTAATAAGGAGGAACTTTCCGTTATGATTCTAGTAGGTTTTTTCACAAGTTGTTCCAGACTCCGCTGTTTTAGGAATGTACCCAACTTTTTTGCACTAGGGCTACTCGTATCTTGTAATTGTAAATCAACTTTGAAATCGATCAACAAAAATATACACTTGCAGGTTGCGAACATGTCAAGAGACTCGTTAAGGGCGTCTATGGCGTTGTCAACAGATACAGACTCGGGTCTATGCGCTGTGCCTATGGCGAGATGCCCCACCCCACGGATTTGCAACTCTAACCACATTTGGTCGAGAGCAGACAGAGGGTGTTTGTTTTACCCGGACTTGTAAGTTATATTAATAACTTAAATTAACTAACTTCACTCCTTATCACTAGAAATCATTTTGAGGTTGTTAGATTTTAAAGCTACTGGGTATTTCTTCCTATGCAGATCGACGACGCGGATAAGGTATTACTTCTGTTCTTAATTTTTTGTAATGCTTGAATAAAATTTTTGGATCAAAGCAATACCTCGTTCTGCGCAGTCATTTACAACTTTCATTTCTTGTACCTTTTTCTGCATTTCAACATAAGTTAGATCAGTGTGCCAGTGTGAAGGACGAATGGCGGCTAAATGCCTTCAAAATGCTGGTACTAATAATCTTGTTTGGATAATTTTTGACTTGCGTTATGAAGATTACTTCGTTCAAAGGAGCCTTTTCTGCCATCGGTGGTTTATTCCAAAATCACCTATGAATAAACCTTACAAACAGTGACAATTCCGTGAGAGACCGTTTCTCAGCTGCAGTCAATTGGTCTTGAAACAAATACACGTTTATGCTGTAGATAGCTTTTGCCTTCCATCGAGCTTCATGTAGGGCTCCAGGCGCACGAAACTTAGCTTCAGCAGTTGATTTAGAATTTCCAAGGAATATACGACACAAGTTTAGTAGTTTGAGGTAATCATCTCTGGGTTGTTGATTTTTATGGCATCATTGTAATAAGTTGTCATTTCTTGGTGGAGTGAAATAAGTTCTGCTGTTTTATACAAATTTTCATTGCTAACTGTAAATTTTAGTTGATCACTTTCAGGCCATTTCTTTTGGAAGCGTTTGAATAGGCTTACATCCAGCCCAATGCTTGGTCCGAATAACGCTTTAAAAACATCAGACAGGATAACTTCCAAGATATGTTGCCGGCAAGCAATCCACACGAGATCTTTATCCAGTGTTTTCTCAATTAATGAACATGCGCCTAAATTGAGGCCGGTGGCGTATCAAAGCAGAGGCCACTAACATGAACTTTTATTTCCCACTCATCAAGGACATTTAAACACGCGGAAGCTTGGTCTTGACCGGTACCTTTTTTGATAGCTGGAACAGCCAAAATCTTTTCTATTTCACCTCCACTTACAATGACGGCTACTCGGTCTACTTTTTCTACTATATAATAGAATATATTAGGAAGCAATTTACATCTTACCCAAGTAATAATAAAAAAATAACCATAAAATGAGGGTAAACCTCGTTATAAATTACTATTGAAATTGGCCGTTGCGGATATTACGCTTTTCAGTGAATTAAATTACTTGCAAATCATAGCAACCTCTAAACGTTGTCCTAGAAAGCTCAATTTTGATATATATTATTTTGGTTCATCGTCGAATAAGAAAAGACTGGTGGAGACAGAAAAATAATTTTTTTTTTTTTTTTCATACAAGTGTGGACCACCCTAGTGCACAGTCTGCAACTGTTATCTAAATTATTCCTCAAAATTGAGGTCCGGTTTCACCGTTATCTGCTAATTTTATAGACTACTGTTGACCATAATAAGTGCTATTATTATATTTTAGATTATATAAATGATTATTTCAATTGTATGTAATTATTTGGAATTAATTTATTATTATTGTAATTATTTTATTTTTATTTTATTTTTCTTTTTATTAGTATTCCATTGTCAATTTAAGTATTTTAATTCGTAAATTGTATTATAATGTTTAAACTAAATCTTCTTTAGAAGCAGTAGGTAAATATTTTTAAACAAATGTTTTTGTACGTCAATCGGCAAAACATTAGTGGAACATAAAATAATTGAACATCTCTGTATGTATGCAGCCATCACCTATGTTTAACAAATAAAACACTTTGACTTTGACTTTGACCATTTGACAGGCGTTGTCAGACATGAACCAGACATTATCAGTTAAAAGCTCATGATAATCCTGTATGCTCATGTAATGCATTAGTATTTAGTATAATATATATCGAAGTGGATCCGGTAGCAGTAGATCAATTCCAAATGCTATAAAAATGTGTACAATATTTAATGTCGATTTAATGTACAGAATTCTTGCAGTGCGGCATAAAAAAGAAGACTTTTATTTCTCCATACAAAAGTGACTCACCCTAGTAGATAATATAATACATTTATACCTAACACATTTCTTAGGCGCCGCGACACTTCAGAGAATTTCACTTATTGGATTATAGGTGCACACTCCGCAACTTCAACATAAGTTTAGGTTTAGGTTCTTCAAGATCAAGAGTGCTTTGGTTCAATTAGGTCCCGTGTCTGATCGGTAAACCGAAGCAGGCCCGATTTTATAAATGAAATGGGCCGATGCTTCCTAGCAAGACCACCTACCTTGCAATCAAATTTACGCCGAAACAAATGACATAGATTTTTTTTTAATGGTACTAGAATTATATAGATTTTATAAAGAAAATTTCCTATACCTATGTTTAAATTCATCAAAGCCAAGGTGGTTTTGCTGGAGAGCATGACATAATGAAATCTATATATGCAATCTATATATGCATGGAGCGATGTTTAATAATTATAATATCCTTCTCCAATGGAATGGTTACATGCAATTTAAAGAAAAACACACGAGGTTATCGGTCCCATAGTCAACATCAGATGATTCCCGTTAATATGTTACCAATGAAAAAATAGATGTTTCTTGGAAACAAGAGAAAGTGGAACGAATTATTCAGATGAAACGTTTTGATATAACTGACAACCAAACTCATTTTTAAATCTGTCACTTCTCTTCAAGGTTTTATCGATGTTCAGATATCCCAGCCGCTCTAGCACATCTTTCCGCGACTACGTGTGTCGCGCGACATAGCCTCACCCGTCTTTCTCGCATTATATTGAAAGGAAAGAGACCGACAATCTTTGTCGCGCGACAAGGAGTCACGTATCACAGTTGTGCTAAAGGTGCAGTACTTAATCGATGTCGCGATACTTGCGATACGAGTTTTGTTCTGAGAAGGTCGTAGTTAGTTTTGGTTGACAACAGACGAGTAACACAGGAAGGTCTGTTTTGAATAATTATCTCCATCTTTAAGCGGAAACGAACCATTATAAGTTGTTAACTTTGAAAACTCGTCGATACTCGTTGTTTGAACTAGTTCTCATAAATTGAAGTGGTTATCCAACTTTTTAATACGTTTTAATTTATCCAAGCAATCGAAATAATGTTTGGAACCTGAGCGACCAAGCTTTGCTCGTTGAGTGGAATCTATCTAAATAAACAGTCATCATAGACCGTCTGTATGTTAAAGTGGGTCACCTTTGTGTGGGAAAAAATAAAATTCTAACGTTTTATGTTGCATAGCGAAGATTCTGTACCTTAAATCGACATTAAATAATGTATACATCTTTATAGTATTTGTAATTGATCTTCTGCCACACTGGGCGGTTTTTAATTTTTATATATTTTTTCATGTTTTTCTTCAACAGTTACGGTTATTTTGCACTAAACATAGTATTTTATGCCTAAAAAAATCAAGAAAGATAAGTTTTTTTATTCAGCTCCCCTACATTTTCAAAAATTTCAAACATAATCCCTCAGGAATGCAGGTGCCGCAGCACTGAAACTAAAATTAAAAAGAATTAGGTAATATCATCACCAAATGGCACCATTTTTCAATTTTGGACTGTGGCAAACAAGAAAAAAGTAAAAATGACCTACTCTACTGAATATTGCACAAGAATTTCCCTTCCGACAAAATAATGAGACTAATTCTCCTGCCCCCTACATCGCATCGTACGTAATCAGTTTAAGTCACTTACGTCGTATCTCGGCATATTAATTAACGGGTGATATCATTATACCTGAAACGTAATTAACCCAATTATATTCCTTAATGACCCCTGAAATTGGTTAAACTGCCTCTTCACAAGGCTCGGGTTTTTGGGTAATTTTATTTCAATTTGGTAGGGTTGGTTGATTATTAACGCTGTTTTGAGTGAAATAGTGGCAATTAAAAAGACACCAGACATTTACTGTTGTCAACACTTGTTTTATTAGGTGGTATTTAGAATCCGTCGTATGCGGGGAGTGCAGGACCGATCATGAAAGAGTTGTATCGGAGAGGCCTACGTCCGGCAGTGGGCGAAATTTTATTCAGTTAAATAATCTCAGAATAAGTAGTATGGTCACTATGTGAAAAGCGAAAATGTAAATAGAATGCCTTTGCAGCCTTCAGAAATAGTTTATTAACTAGCCTACAGCTACACAGCTAGCAATGTGTGCAGAGCAAAGAGTACACATTTATAGGTTATACTGCTTGTTGCTATTTTAGTTTTGTCGATGGTGGTTAATATATCCCGGAAACGTTACATTTATCACGACTTGGGCAAGGCTCTCGGTAGCCAACATGGTTAAGATTTCTTAAGTAGCCACAATTTGATCGAATGCCGCTCGAACATGAAACTTTGGAATAGTTGTTTTATTAATATTCGTTTGTGGAGGTGGCAAACATCATAATCCTATTTTTTGGATTCAGCGTAGTCACGTAAAAAGTATCCTATAACCATCCGTGGTTATCCAGCTATAATTACACCTTAGTTGAAATCTGTACAGGTGACATGAAGCCGCAAAAACACATACAAGAAATAGATGTAAAATATTTTTTGAAACGTGAAGCACGTTTCACAATTTTTTGAAAATATCTTAAATGCACATTACATTTTTACAACTTTTTCATATTAAAGACTAGAAGATGGCCGCAACTTTGTTCGCAGAGGAGAAAAAACCATAACTCTTTTTATTCTCCAGCGTAAAAAGTATCTTATAACCAACCCCTGTTATTGTACCAAAAATAGTTGAAATCTGTTTAACCGTTTTGACGTGATGAGGCCGCAATGACACGCACATATATATATATTATATATTTTGATTCATCGACCTTCAAATAGCCCGTTTCTCTTTTTTTGAGAATATTCTCAATGTATAAGTCCATTCATAAGAGCTGGCGCAGTTTCCTATGCAACGAGTGCTTAATTTAAAATGTATTGATATCCTCGCCAGCTCTTATCAATCGACTTAAACAGACATTTCATTTCACTATCTTATACTTCACTACAAATAATACACGTCTATTTAATCAGCAGTTTCCAAATCCATCCATTTTCCAGACGTCAGTAAAGTCACAACACCTTTGTTACGCCACGGCATTCATTCGCACCTGGTATAGCTTCATTAGCATAATCATAATACACGTATTGAGGTTTTACATACATTATTCATTTACTTTTTCACATTTAGTTTACTCAGAGCTTTTATCTTAATAAATTGGTAATTTGTAAATTAAAGTGATGATTATTATTATACCTAGACATTACTGGCGACTCACTGTAGGCTGAAAATCGGCTTTTATATATATATATATATATATATTATTAATAGGAACTTAATGGTAACAGTAACAATAACGTCTTATGTGTCGTCTGTATGAGTCAACGTCAAAGATATGTTTAATTTTTTCCAGCTTATCCCATTATAATACGGCGAAAAGTGTAAACGTATCTTTGATGTCGACTGTCCATAGAACTTACATTATTGCATGTGCCTGAACTAGGATAATCTGTATCTCATGCGGTGTGAGTTCGTTCGAGACATAGGCATCTAAGTAAATATTTTAATTAAAGTTATTTTTGCTTTAAATGGCTATCTGGTGTGATTTGGCACGATAACTGACGATTTATATTTTTGTTTCCGAAAAAATGTATGGAGCTGGAAAGAAAAAACGGGATATCTCAGAAACCGTAAAAAAACACAAATAAATAATAAATACATAAATATTACGGGACAATTTTACACAAATCGAACTAGTCCCGTGGTAAGCTCAATAAGGCTTGTGTTATGGGTACTAAACGACGATATATTTAATAGATATATTACGCATATACATCGAAAACATCCAATACTCAGGAACAAATATTAATGCTCATCACACAAATATTTGCCTTTACCGGGATTTGAACCCAGGACCTCAGCTTCGCAGGCAACGTTACTCCCACTGAGCCAAACCGGTCGGTAAACAAATAACTTTACAGACGGTTATGCTACTTAGATATTAAATTTAAATTACATTTAGTTCGCTTTATTTCGTTTTAGTTTCGTTCTAGAAGATGCCCGCAACTTCGTTCGCGGAGGAGAAAAAGTCATAACCCCTCGTTTTTTCTTAAGCGTAGTCGGGTAAAAGGTATCCTATAACCATGTGGAGATACCCAGCTACCCGTGTACCAAAAATTGTTGAAATCAGTTTAGCAGATTTTACTTGATGAAGCCACAACGACACATACAAACATACAAAAAATAAAAATAAAATATTTTTCGTTTTAGTGACCTCCATATAGTCCTAAACAATCTTTTTTTTTTAAACATCTTCAATGTACAGACATTTAATTTTTACATCTTTATAATAGTATAGATTACCAGATGCTAATTTATATGTGACTAGAAGGGGCACCAACATCGTTAGCGGAATACAAGAAAGTCATAAGTCATAACCCATTTTTTGACTTCAGCGTACCTAGTCCGGTAAAAATTATCCTATAACCTTCTGTGGATACCCATACCCACCTACCCGTGTAGCTGTAGTAAAAATAGTTGAAATCCGTCCAGGCGTGATGAAGCCATTCAGTCAGCCAGACAAGGAAACATACAAACACCCAAAAAAATAGATTTTTCGATTAAGTGACTTTCAAATAGGCCATATTGCTCATATTTTTGAAAACATCTTCAATGTACAGCCAATTAAAATAGTTTAGATGTTCCTTAGGCAAATATATCTATTTGGCATCTATATAGCGCAGTCGGATATTAAGGCCTAATTTTTCCTAGTGAGGAAATCACTGTTCTTACTTATTGTAATTAAACTATTTTAATTTTATTTTATTTCACCGTGTTGCGTTATTTATTAACGCCTGATTACAGCTGTTAATTACTGTTAAATATCTTAAATATACAATAAATGATTAAATATTGGGGAATTAATAAATAAGTCAATGAATTTACTAATTCCTTGAAATTATATTTGATCCCTGGAGATACAAGTTACACATGCTTTCAAAATAATAACCTTGCTCGGTAAAATGTTAATCTTTAAATATAAAACCTCCATAAATTTTCATTTTCATAAAAAAAATATTTTGACATTGACATTTGCCAAAATATATCAGTACCCATAATAAATTGAATAATGGCATATTTTTACTAAAATCTACTGAATATTTTCGGTTTATCGAGCTTATGATGAGAATTGAAATTAATAGAATACGACTTAGAAATAAAATATATAAATAAATATAAATATTACGGGACAATTTTACACAAATCGCTCTAGTCCCATGGTAAGCTCAATAAGGCTTGTGTTATGGGTACTAGACGACGATATATTTAATAGATATATTACTTATATTCATAGAAAACATCCAAGACTCAGGAACAAATATTTATGCTCATCACACAAATATTTGCCCATACCGGGATTTGAACCCAGGACCTCAGCTTCGCAGGCAACGTTACTCCCACTGAGCCAAACCGGTCGTCAATAATAAATGCTATACAAAGAAATGGTATACAAAGGTATTCCTTTGTATACCATTTCTAAGTCGTCTTTTCTGTGGTCTGTCTATTGACAGACCACAGAAAAGTTGCAAAAATACTGTTTATTTACTATAATAAATTTAGACCTTTAAATCTTCCGAAACGTTCGGGGACTCAAATAAGATCAATAATATTACACAGTTTTATTCCGTTTAAATTGTCTTATAAGTGATTTTTATCCATTGCATAAAACCATGTAGCATAGACAACACGAAAATATATGAAATATTAATCGACATGTTCCGTTTACTCACAATTTTGTCATCCGCAACGAAAAAAATATGATTGTCAAGCTGCTGTCAATATTTTCAATTATAAAAATCTTCATGGTTGCCAATGTGTCAGAATCTACTTCTTATCTTGAGTTTACTACAGAGACTAGAAATTCATATCAAAAGCTCTCAATCAGTAAACGTCACTATGATAAGCTGTTAGCAGAACGATCTATTGTACTCTTGTTAAGGCGAAGAATGGATCACCTTGAGCCATAGACACCTGATAGCAATCAAAATGGCAATGCAGATGACCTACACAAATGGAAATATTATAGATACAACTAGGGAATTGGATTCTTCCCATAGTGATCTCTTTTCATTCTTAAGCAAAACTATTTCAAAGTTTACAAAGTGTACCTATTTTTTTCGGATCTATATCGGAATCCCAAATGTCGTTTGTTTATGAATCGTTTGTCCTAACGAATTTTATTATGAAACTGTAAATTTTTCAGGATTTTATAAAACAAACGTAACCTAACCTAATCTATACGATGATCTTGTAAAAAATCCTGAAGAATTTACGGTTTTTGAAAAATGACAAACGATATATTAGGACAAACGACATTAGTGATTTCGAAGGAGATCCATTTTTTTCTCATATTACTCGTATTTTCGACATTGACTAAAGGTTCTATAGATACAATTTCGGAATATTTCGGGGGCTCAGGTTCTGAGGTACATTAATCATATTACTTATTTTTCTCCATATTTTACTAATTTAGAAGATGCCCACTCCTCAGTAAAGGATCGGGTAAAGTGGCATACTCTTGTGTCGGAGGCCAAGACTCATTTTGGATCGCTGAGCCAGCGCAGTTAATTAGTTGGAAGTTGCCCGCAACTTCGTTCGCTGAGGAGAAAAGGTCATAACTCCTAGTTTTTTCTTCAGTGAGTTGGGTAATAAGTATCCTGTAACCGTCTGCGGATGCCCAGCTACCCGTGTACCAACAACAACACATACAATTATACAAAATATAAAAAATATAAAAAAAAATCGTTTCGTTGGCCTTCAAATAGTCCATTATCACTTATTTTTTAATTGAATTCTGATAGGATGTGGGCGAGACGAATGGACAAATTGTTGGACAAACAATATACACATCAATATCAATTTACGCTCCGTTAGTAAAGGATGTTCTGTTTTTTTAGGAAACCGATGAAGGGTCTGTATCGGGCTTAACCAAACATAATACCTAATTGGAGACCTGATACTATTACTTTCAACAATGCGACTTCGCTTACGAAGGCAAAAAAGTCATTACCATCCTTTTTTGGGGCCAGTAAAAGGGATTCGAATTCAAAATCATTTCTCGCAGGAATCTTTGGCCCATACAAATTACTTTACAAACTAACTTACATATTAAATCTATATTATTATTTAGGTACTTTTACGTGTTAAGAGATAACACGAACACACAAAAACCTTAAGCACTTGCACAAGTTTTCGAATCTAAAAATTAAATGTTTCTAAACCTTTTATACACAATGAAAAGTAGTAGAAGGTGGCCCAACTTCGTTCGCGGAGGAATAAAAGTCATAACCCTTATTTTTTTCTTCAGCGTAGTTGGAAAAAAAAAATCTATAAATATGTTTGGAGGACCAGCTACCCACTACCCAAAAATAGTTGAATTCCGTTAAGCCGTTTTGGCAACACACAAAAAATCCGGTAAAAAATATTTTTCGATTCAGTGACCTCCAAATATATTCAATATCTTTTTATAAATATCTTAATTGTACAGAAATTTCATTTTTACAACTTTATAACGGTTTCTATCTATCTATCTGCCACAGATGTCCACTGCTGAACATAGGCCTCCCCTATAGCTCACCACAGGGTGCGATTCTGCGCCCGCACCCTTACGAGGTCATCCGTCCATCTAGTTGGGGGCCGCGTCCTACGCTGCGCTGTACTATGCGTGGTTGCCACTCCAGCGAGTTGCCGCTTCAGTAGCCATAACAACAATAAAAAAAATGTTGAAAATGAAAAGGCGTGGAAGCCACACACGGAGCTTGTTTTCTTCAATTTTATATCGCAAGTAAATAACAGAAGCTCCGGTTGCCTCTTAAGGCACTCCACCCATTCAAGTCTCAGTGGGATTCGGCACTCCATTTGCCATTAAAGATGCATCGCACTGTGGGGGCACACTCTGAAGTAACTTGTATTCCTTAAAGACACTTTATCTAAAAAACCTTGCTTCCAACGGAATGGGGCAAAAATTGTAGCTGTAAAATTGCCATCAAGAAATTGTGTTTATAATTTTCACTTCTAACAGTCTACTATTATAAAGTAAAAATAAAATGTTTGCACAATGCAAAAAGGAAAAAAATCCAAAATTTTTATTCCATAAATAATTAATAATAAACCTTTTTTCAACTCAATATATACAATTAAAGTTATCTTGGAGGCGAGACCGATCGATGATTTTAGGAAGTTAATTATTACATAGGTTCGACTCCAAAATAATATTAATTGTTCAAATTGTAGAGATTGAGTTGAAACAATATTAATTGAAATTAAATTGAAGAAACTAAGTAAATTACTTTATTTTTAACATTTTAGTGATTCTTTGGAGTTCGTTTTTATTTCTTGTTAGAAAAAAAAATATGTCACACTTTTTGATGAATAATTCCGTAAAACTTCTTCTCGAGACAATTTCAACGAGCCCAAACATGGCTAGGATACATTATTTTATTACGGAGATCCTGTGCCTCCCTTCCGGCTCCATTATCAATTCGATGGTACCTTTCCAGAAGCATTTAAAATTGTGAATATGAAGTCGTTTATCGAACTTAATCGATCCATTACCTGCTGGCGTGCCCGGTGTGCCCGTACTCCTGTTTGGAACTGGACCTGAGAAACGCAACGGCCAGGGCTGTCAATACCGCTGCCTACTGGGCATCCGTTATTTGGGGAATCTCGACACGAAAGAAGAAGAAGAATAAGAAGAAGAAGAAGATCCATTCGTAAAGCATTTATTATTGAAGGCTGATTTTCATTGATCCTGTAGCTGGATCCAGTGCAGTAAAATAGGCCGGCGCGCTGTTCCCGCCAGTGCTGGCATCCAGCGGTTTGTACGGTACTGGATCAATGAAAATCAGCCTTGAGAAGTTCCAGTGGCCTTCAGTGGTCTTCTTCATGAGTTTACACTTTTACAATTTATACATACTTTTTTTAATGAAAACACTTGACTTGTTTCTTAAAATACTGAAATCGTAATAAAGATGCCTATAAAATTTGAGGGTTGCCCTCAATTTCCTTGGGATCTCATCATTAGATCCTGACATGGTGCCAATGGGACCACCTCAGGAGTCCATCTCTTTCGAATAAAAAAAATGTTCTGAGAATTAGTCCACAATTGACAAAGAAATCAGTGAATTTCCATAAAAACATATCTTTAGTGGAACATAATTATACAGTGGCGTGCGGTCCATATAGGCACAAAGGCATTGCCCACTCCGAAAGACTATGGCTACATATAGGCACAGAGAAACTGCCTACCCTGAAGCCCTAAACGACTATGGCTTCATATAGGCACGGAAAAACTGCCTACCCTGAAGCCCTGAACGACCATGGCTCCATATAGGTACAGAGAAACAGCCTACCCTGAAGCCCTGAACAACCATGGCTCTATATAGGCACAGTGAAACTGCCTAATCTGAAGGACCATGGCTCCATAGAGGCACAGAAAAACTGCCTACCCTGAAGCCCTGAAAGACCATGGCTCCATATAGGCACAGAGAAACTGCCTACCCTGAAGCCCTGAACGACCACGGCTCCATATTGGCACATAGACACTGCCTACCCTGAAGCCCTGAACGACCATGGCACCACATAGGCCTTACCTTGACCTTGGCCAAAAACCCTGTGCACGCCACTGATTATACATTCATCCTTAAGTAGGTTAAAAAGTATTTAAACGAATTATTAGTTTTTGTAAGTATATAAAAAACGTAGAAAATCGACGCGTGCGAAGTCATGAAGCAGAATCCATACTCGAGATACTCGTATTGTGTGCAAGATTGCTTAGGTATTTATTTAATACCCACTTAAACCATTATCAATGATCAACCTACATTTTAGTACATGCGGTCAGAATGTAAATTTTTTGATTACAAGTACCTACAAGTTTTTCCTTATAGCCATAATCGACTTTTTACGCTCCGGATATTTGCAATGAGATAATTAAAACATATTTAATTCCAGCATTAGAGTTTGGCAAACGAAACAACCCGCAGCAAACATAGGGAAAAAGTGGTTTCAGTCAAATGTCACGAAATTTTAGTATGATGTAGATACAAATCTCCTCATAATTTTTTTATAAGGGCACAACTCTCTCAGACTTATAGTTTCAGAAATAATCAATTTAATTGTTTTATACAAAATATACGTATGTTACCTATTTTACGTAATTCCTCCTCTTTTTTGCTCTGTTATGCATATAGTTCGTAACATAGATAACTGATAAAATGAATGTCAATGTGACAGTGACATTATGAAGATGATTTGTTAATTTAGATAATTACGTACTTAACTATAAGCACATTAATTAAAATAAGCACAATACTTATACCAGATAATGGCAGCAAGAAATCCTTGCTTTGTCTGCAATAATCTTGTCGCTCCTCGGGGTTTGAGACGTATTCCAATCGAAAACCTACAGAAAATCGATATTGCAATCCGATATAGGGAAACCATTAATAATATTCCTGCCAAATATAATGATGATTCTCGTGTTTGCGTGAACTGTGACCGTTTGATAAACCGGGAAATAGAAGAATTGCGACGGGATGGTGATTGCATTGTTATCAACGTGTTGAGACAAACTACGAGTCATTCTTGCGTTATCTGCAATTGTATGCAAAATCAACCCAGACTTTCTATAAACGCAAGGGTCAAGATTTTCGTTGACGATAATATTTTTATTCCGCCTTCAACACGATGTTGTTTAATACATTTGACTGCTGCGGGACTTATACCACAAGAGTTAGCGAGAAGATTACATTTCATCAAACGACCCTATCGCCTTCAGGGTGCTGACTTAAATGTTTTTTGCAAACTATAAGAGAACAAGCTAAAGAAGCCACAGTTTTTAAGAACGATTATTGTACAGATGAAGAGTTTCAGGTCATAAGTCCCGTCACCAAACCACAATTCGACGAAATATTACAGTCATGCGTGGAAGTTCCTGTAAGGAACACATTCAGACGTATTACCGAAAAGATGCTGATGATGTTTTTGTTAAAAATGCGTCAGGGACTTCCAGACGATTTCTTAAAAGTAATATTTAGATATAGTAGTAGACAATACGTATCCCATGATATATGTTTAGTGAGAAAGTCACTGATGCTGCGATTTATGCCTGAATCCATTGGGTTTGATCATATTACTAGACGAGAATTCATTGACAGACATGTAACTGATTTTGCAAATGAACTGTATAACGCTGACGTTCATAATCCTAAAGCCATACTTATAGTTGATACGACGTATGCTTATATTGAAAAGCCTAGTCATTTTAAATCACTTAGGCAATCTTTTAATATGCATAAAAGACAACATTTAGTACCAGACGGTTACATTCTCGATGTTCACGGGCCATATTTTACGGACTCTAGAAATAATGATGCTGCTATTATTGGGTCTGAATTTGAACAAGATAGGGAGGGTATTGATCGATGGTTTCAAAATGGAGACATAATGTTGGTTGATAGAGGCTATCGTGATGCATTACCGTACCTAGAAAACAAAGGAATAATATGCAAAATGCCAGCATGCATTGTATGTGGTCAAGCTCAGCTTTCTACATTGCAAGCGAATGAATCAAGAACCATTACGAAATCAAGATGGGTGGTTGAGGCACGTAATGGCCATTTGAGATCAATATTTAAGTTTTTTAAGGGCATCATCCCTAGAGCTCATGTTTTGCACCTAAATGATTTTTTTAAAATAGCTGCTGCAATGATTAACAGATTCCATGCAGAAATAATAATGGAGGATGCAACCGCAGAACTAGCTCGCGAATTGCGTGTGAGAATAGATGACGTAAACATAGTTCAAGCTCGTGTAGAAATGGACAATCTATTCAGAAGGAATGCAGTATGGGTTCCTTTGAACGAAAACCACGCATTACATTTTCCCGTACTGGATCTTGCGCAACTTAAAACCATTTTTGTTGGCGTGTATCAGCTTCGATTGTCCCCAGCATACATGCAAGATAAACTTGATTTAGATGGGAACGACATGATGCAAATCGACGAGTACCGTCAAGAGCCAGGATTTATACGGGTCAGGATTTATTCTCGTTTCCGTAATGCGACAAAACATCAACTGTGGCTCTCTTACGCAATAGGACGGGAGGAAAATGAAGAGTTGGAAGAGGCAATCCTGGGATATTACTGCACATGTAAGACAGGAGCTAGAACGATAGGCTGTTGTGCTCATATTGCCTGTGTAATATGGTACCTGGGCTATGCACGACATCAGGAACATTTAAAATATCCCAGTATTGCATTAATACAGTTTATTAAAGATGCAGCAAATAGAGGGCGAATTAGGCATTGATTGTTGCACCTACTTGTGTTATTCTGTATATATTTTTGTAAAAATGTTCAAGGATTGTACTTTTTATATATTGTAAGATAAGTAATATAACATTTTATGATGATGATACTTTATTTATGTATGTAGAACCAAACTAACATGGCTACTGCTATAATTCATCCGGTAGTCCCACCATTACAACGAATCAATAATACACGAGCATAAACAGGCGGACATAACTGAGTCGCTTAACTTCAAATTTATGACTCAACTGACAGTTGGTGCCTGCACCTGAATTTGACTTCATAACGTCAGTAACTGTCAGTGGGTATCATTTCAATATATCGATTTCAGAAAACACGTCGCGTAAATAGAACAATATATACTTGATTATTTTTGAAACTATTAAGTCTGAGAGAGTTGTGCTTTTATAAAAAAAATATGAGGAGATTTGTATCTACATCATACTAAAATTTCGTGACATTTGACTGAAACCACTTTTTCCCTATGTTTGCTGCGGGGTCCTTTGAAAAAATCATGACCTGGCAATACGGAATCCATAGAAACGAAGTAGGTTTTATAATTTGACAGCTTTTTTAATATTAGAAATTGTTGCCATATAAAGAATTCTCTTTCAAGGTCAATATCGTGTTTCTCTGGCCAAACTCTAGTCATGCATTGTTTTACGATTCCAAAAATCATTAAGGAAATAGGTTCGAGTACTAATAAATAAAATAAGGAACGTAGTGCAAATTCCGAGGTGAATTTTTCAATATATTTATGTTGGTAGGTTTGTCGGAAAAACATATACCTAACACTATAACAATGAGATAATTAAAACATATTTAATTCCAGCATTACAGTTTGGCAAACGAAACATGACATTAAAAATATGCGGCAAATTTGAAAAAATCATGACCTGGTAATACGGAATGCATAGAAACGAAATACGGTTTATAATTTGACAGCTTTTTTAATATTAGAAATTGTTGCCATATAAAGAATTCTCTTTCAAGGTCAATATCGTGTTTCTCTGGCCAAACAATGGAGTTATGTACCTAACACCAAGAAACATAGGGCAAATTTCAAGGCGAAATTCTTATAATTGTGTTAGTATTTTTGACGGAATATACCTAACCTGTGGTGTTGTGTACCTAACACTAAGTACAAATAAAATAAGAAACGCAGTGCGAATTTCAAGGCCAATCCATACTAATATTATAAATGCGAAAGTGTGTCTGTCTGTCTGTCTGTCTGTCTGTTACCTCTTCACGCTTAAACCGCTGAACCGATTTGGATGAAATTTGGTATGGAGATAGTTTGAGTCCCGGGGAAGGACATAGGCTACTTTTTATCCCGGAAAAAAACCCTTATCCGCGATAAACGAATTTAAGGCGGACGAAGTCGCGGGCAGAAGCTAGTCTCTCATAATTGTGTTAGTAAGTTTGACGGAAAAACATATACCTAACTCTATATATAGATGTAGTGTATAGCATGTATTACAATTGTCACAGTAACAATATTTGCCCGAAGACGCATAGAACGTACTTGTGACGCCTGGCTTTTTTGAGTGTCCTTTAATCTCACTTGGTCAAGGAATGACCATTCTTGAGTTGATAAAGTGGCGCCTCGCTCCGAAGGAGCTCCGAAGGAGCGAGGCGCGGGTAGAACGTGACGGCACGGCCTGACCGCCGGATGGCTGCCAGAACTTGGGGTCCGCCGGGTAAAAAGTTGCTGGCTTGGGCCAGCTCTGATGAAGTCGGAGAGGGAAGATAGCTCCATCTGGGCCTTTTCTATCCAATGTCTTGTCTTGCATGCTGTGGTTTCAGTAAAGAGCTAAAGGAATGCAGGGAGACGGGCCGCCCCCAGATTCGTCCGCCGCGCAAAGGTGAGCGGACTGAATGTCTTGGCTCACCCTACGGGGACGCCCCTGGTGGCCGCTGGTCGACGGGAGCCGGAGGTAGCACGGGTCGCTGCATTCGCTTCAGCTCGCATGATGGAGTGTTGCTTGGTATTCAGCGTTGTTGAATTGCCAGGTATGTAGTTTTGTCACGTCCATGATAAAGATGTATGGAAACGAGCCTCCCCCAGGGTTTACTCTTACTTGCCAGAATTTTATTTGCCCGAATATCATCTGCACTACTAATCAACGGCCATAAAGTTGTTTCTCATAATTTCATATGCCATACTCATTGTTTACCATATTAATCATATGCCAGAATCTTTGTTTCCCGTAATATCAATTTCAATAATCTTCTATAATCATTGATATCCATAACAATCACATGCCATAATGTAATTTGCCATCCATCTTAATTGATCGAATTGTACAAAATAGAAAATGGAGCCTAAACCGAAAACCGTAGGTTAGGTTAGGTTTGTATTGTGACCAAGTTTAGCGGAGTCATGCTATGGGTCATTTTTCTTCTTTCTTTCTTTCAAAACCAAAAACTATAGGTTAGGTTAGGTTTGTATTGTGCCCAAGTATAGCGTGGCGAGCGAAGCGAGCGCAGCGTCAAAATGCTTGCATGCTTTGCTTGCAACTGCGACAAAATGGAAAATGGGTCCAAAACCGAAAACTGCAGGTTAGGTAAGGTTTGTATTGTGATCAAGTATAGCGGAGCGAGCGAAGCGAGCGGGGCGTCAAAATGCTTGCATGCTTGCTTGCATATTTGCTTGCTTGCCTGCTTTGCTTGCAACTGCGACAAAATGGAAAATGGGTTCAATACCGATAACTGTAGGTTTGGTTAGCTTTGTATTGTGACCAAGTACAGCGGAGCGAGCGAAGCGAATGGAGCTTCAAAATACTCGCATACAGCGAACTATTGCTCGAGTATGTAAATAATTGGCAATAAATATCAGTTGCAAAATCCACTGCATACCCACTAACGTATTAAAAACACTTACTCACACCGCAATACTGACCAATTTTCGAGCGCCAGCAAATAGCAAATGCATAGCCAGGATGAATTCGGAAAGAAACAATATTTAGTATGACGTTTGAATATTCTATGACATAATATTATTGCACTTAATTATATGGAAAACAATACGTATGGCATTCGATTCATTCTGGCATCCAATATTCGAGAATACAAGAGTATGTCAAATAACTTATCTAGAAAATGAAGCATTCGGGCCACTGAAATTCGGGCAAAGGAAACACGAGCATATAAATATGATTGCATATGTATGTCGGGCAAACAATAGATAATCCTCCCCCAGATTCGCCACAACGCGCAAAGGTGGGCCGTAGCTGAATGCATATAGGCCCTCCTACACGGGCGACCTCCCGGGGGTCGCTACACGAAGGGAGCCGGAAGAAGCGCGTATCACTTCAGTATTCATTACATTTGATGTCGTTCACTTTGCCGCCGGGAGCTGCGCTTAACCGGCGGCTTGCGGATGGTGGTGCGATAGCGCGTCCGTGTCTACAGAAACACGGGAAGTGACGCCTCTGGTGTTGCAGGTGTCTATGGGCGGCGGTGATCGTTTACCATCAGGCGATCCTGATCGTATACCCCCTATAATAGAAACAAAAACCGGCCAGGAGCATGTCGGACGTTTGCTCAGTGTAGAGTCCCGCAGCCGTTTATACAAAAAAATGCCCTACAGATGACAAAAAACGATGTGAAAAAGTGCACGAGCAAAAGAGCGTATTTCCATAGCACTTACGTCCTTTTGCTGAGAAGCAAAGTTTTTTGGCAATTACTAAAAAACTGTATCATATGGAAAATAATTTTCTTTAAAAGTGTTTATAAAAATACATTTTTGTAAAAAAAAGTTCATATTTTTTGGACATGAGGTTTAGAAAAAAGAGGTGCAAGGGACACAACTTATGCTACTTTCGGAGGGATTATTTCCGAAAATATTCACGACCTCATTTTTTTTTAGAATTGTAGAACTGTAGAAATATGTGCCACACATTGATATTTGCTGATTTTTTTTTCAGTTTTGGTTACATGGCACTCCGTCAGTGAGAGTAAAAATATTTTTTGTTACTTAAGTCTCAAGCTAAATAGCGGCTTATATAAGACACCTATAGGTGCACTCTACATAAATATACATCTTGAATGGTTTTGAATAAAATGCCTGTGATATACGGGCGGACATAACGAAACTCCCTAAAAGGATACAGATTATACTAAACGTAATGTCTTTTACATACACACTTATTATTATAGTTGGTTATCAAAACTCTATACCCACTAAAGTAGTGACAAAGTCACAGGGTTATCGCTTTCGCCTTCGGCTCATGCGTCACACACACCACAGTGTTACCATACCAACTCAATCGATGTCAATGATGTCACCGGTCAATCGTGGTAATGACGTTCTTTGTTTTACCGCTAAACATGTATTCCACATGTCATATTATGATCACACAATTTGTTCCACATAAGTGTACACATTTTGTACATAAAATTAGCGTTATCATACTACGAAACAGATAACCGTTTCTTATAGTTTTGCCGCCTGCTCTTAGTCACGACTTTCATTGTAAGTATTAAGTACTCGTAAGTATACTTGGCTGTTATTTTCATGCGTAAAACCGCCTCCAGATCGTCCCTGATATACGAGCAACTATACTCGACTCGTGAAATTTGACCAAGCGAGAGTAGCGAGCGAAGCGTCTCCGTTTCAGCTTGGGCAAAAATGCTTTCGTATGTTGGTGTGACTAGAGCGGATGATCGGCTGTTTGCCTCTACAGGGTGCATTTCTCAACCTATTCTTGTGAAATTTTGTAAGCAGGTTCGATAATTATCTACATTTATACTATTATAAATTTGTAAAAATGAAATGTCTGTACATTGATAATATTTAAAAAAAAATATAGTAACAGACTATTTGAGGGTCACTAAATCGTTTTTTTTTGTATGTTTGTATGTGTCGTGGCTTCATCACGCCAAATCGGCTAAACGGATTTAAGTATTTTTGGCACACGGGTTAGCTGGGTATCTACAGATGGTTATAGGACACTTTTTACCCGATTACGCTGACAAAAAAGGGGGTTATGACTTTTTCTCCCCAGCGAGCGAAGTTGCGGGCATCTCCTAGTATGGAATATTTATTGTCGTATCAGTTTTTGGATTGTTTTCAAAATGGCGGTGGTGTGGGAGTTGAAAGCACGAGGTCTACAGCTCACAAAGACAGTGTAGTATAATATACTACAGGTCAAAATACGAGTATAATGATCTGTATAGCAGATTGTCAAAATACGACTACATCAGTCATTATAGCCTTTATCACTCCCATGACCAAGACGAATCTAACGACCCCTCATATGTTAAAATTCATCAAGCCGCCAGCAGGGCGTGCAAAAGAAATATACATACACATACGAGGGTTGCTACTTATATATCCGGAAACAAAAAAACAAACAAACGTACACGGCTGAAAATAGTTTTATTGTTTTTCAAAGTATTCCCCTTGATGATCTATGCACTTTTGCATTCGCGTGAACCAATTTTTAAAGCACTTCTGCCACTCCGCCTGAGGTACCTCCATAACGTGTTGTTTGAATGCGTCGACAGCATCTTCAGCGGTCGAAAATCGTTGACCGCGTAATTTATTCTTTATATTTGGAAATAAATAAAAATCGTTGGGTGCCAAGTCAGGGCTGTACGGCGGATGACCCGTTAATTCCACATTTTGACCCTCCAAAAATAGAGTTGTTTCGCGTGACGTATGACAGCTGGCATTGTCATGATGAAGAATGATTCTTCGTCGCTGGTTAGTTTTACGAATTTGTTCAAATACTTCCGGTAAGCAAATGGTCGTGTACCACTCTGAATTAACCGTTCTACGGTTTTCTAGTGGCACTGTAGCTACATGGCCATTAATACCGAAGAAGCAGGCCACCATTTGTTTCAATGTACTTTTTGCACGAGTAACTTTCGTAGGGTTCGGCTCATTTTGAAACACCCATACCGTTGATTGTTGCTTCGTTTCGGGATCGTATGCATAGATCCAGGATTCGTCACCTGTATAGATGTTATAAACGGCTTTTGAGTCACCACGGTTATATTTTTTTAACATTTTATTGCACCATTCGACGCGAGCATGTTTTTGCTCATTTGTTAAGTTGTGGGGTATCCAACGCGAACAATTTTTTTTTACAGCCAAATAATTATGTAATATGCTATTAATGCTGGTCATAGAAATACCCAGAGTCGCCTCTATCTCGCGGTACGTAACATGTCGGTCGTCCATTATAAGTTTTCGCACAGCCTCGATATTTTGTTGTACAACGACCGATTTCGGGCGACCTGCCTTAACTTCGTCCGTAAGCATACTACGTCCACGATTGAACTCACTAAACCAGTGATACACAGTAGTTTTAGATGGGGCTTCATCACCAAAAGTTGAAGTTAGTTGATCTATGCACTGTTGTTGCGTTAAACCACGCCGAAAATCATAATAAATCATAGCACGAATATTTTCACGAGTGAGTTCCATTCTTGCTGCGAGATGACATTTAAAACCCGTCAAAAACAAAACACGAGCGTTAATAAGGAAGAAAAAATATACCTTATATACTTAAAAAAGTTCAAATTTTACCATGGCGGTCAAATATGCTATTTAAGAAGATTGTAATCCCGGTTTCCGGATATATAAATAGCAGCCCTCGTAGATACTTTCGAAAATATAACCCTGTTTCTGAGGTCGTCGGTAAAACAGGAGGTTGGTGCGTGCCGCGGCACTAATTAATCGAAGTGTTTATTGTTTACAAAACCCTATACCTCGTCGCCGCTGAGTGCGCCAACATCGTAAATACTGGTAAATTAAACATCGTTTATAAAGGGCTAATTTGTAGGGTCCCTTAAAGCTTTGTATATTTAATTGGGCTCTATGTTAATCCATGTTGACACAGGGGCGATGTACACCGCGTCTTTAAACGCGCCGGCGACGCAAACTCGATACGCACGCAGTATGCAACTCTATGACGTGACGTGACGGTGTACATAAGCCCTAAGAGCAGCATACTGACAATACTCAACGCAAAACAAAGTGATAAACGAGATCATAATGCTACCTCTTTCACACCTGCTAAGATCAAGCGTGAATAAGATAGCATTATGTTCTTGGTCGCCATTTTGTTTTGCGTTCAGCATAGCGTGCACATTTTCATCAATACAAACGCGCGTCAATAGCGCGTTTAAAACACGCGGTGTGCATAGGCCCTTAGCGTTAGCGGCTAATTTACGACCGATTAATGTCAAATGTTCGACATTAACAATCATAAACAGCGATTAATAACTAACAGAGCTTGATGAAATAAAATTAGGCCTTAGAACGGTCTTACGCCGTCCATCCAGCAAACTCCAACGATCATTACCAGGTCATCAGTACAACTTGTTCCGGATGCGGAGTCAGCGGCCGTTGGTTCTACGAGCAATGTAGGGCACATGGTTAACAAAGAGAAATTTTTGGGTGTTAGTGTCGATTCTAAATTAAGCCGGTCGCACAAGTTAGATACCATAGAGGACGCTACAAATTCAGCCTGTTATGCCTTGGGAGAAATTTAATAACTAGAAAATTATTAACTTAGATCTCTTCAAATCGAGTATGAGAAAGCATGTTCTATGCAAGCGTACTTCACCTTGGGCTTCATCGTCACTTCACATCAAGTGCGGTCGAGATCAAATGTTTGCCTATTTTACATAAAACAAAGATTTCGTTGGCGAGGAAAAGATAATAGCCATATTTTTTCTATGGCAGGGTAAACCGTACAGTCAAAACCCACACGATTAGTGATCGGGCACTTCAATTTGGGATTGAAAAATTAAGATTTTTTTTTGTTTTATGGCAAAAATAACCATTTATTAAAGTTATTCTGAATTTATTAATCTCACAAACAACCATAACTCGTTGGTGAAATAGGTGCATAATGTTATTAAGATAAAATATAAATACATAGAAAAATCATAGACCCAAGAACAACCATTCTTGCTCTTCACACAAACACTTGCCCTAGCTGGGATTCGAACCCGGGACCGCTAGATTTATAGGCCGTTGTGCAACCAAACGTTAACTAGTACGACTTTGACTATAGATAGCTAACTTTTAACGGGCGCCAATTGTACAGTCAGCATCAAATGGTCCATAGCATACAAAGTGCCAAATATTTCGCAACACATCATTACTATTATTTTTTTATTATAATATAGATGGGCATTTGACTGCAATCTCACCTGTTGTTAAGTGACGATGCGGTCAAGGATGTATCATGCCCGTCTAGAAACAGCCTATTCACTCTTGTCTTGAACACGCCCAAATTATAATGGTCGGGGAACACACTCGCAGGCAACGAGTTCCACTCCTTTGCGGTACGCATGATAAAAGTTGCACCATAGCGCTTCGTGCGGACTCGCGGAATATTGACCACGTGTGGATGGAACGAACGCACGCGTCGTGTGTCCCGATGAAGGAAAGGGGCTGGTGGAATTTGTATCATTCTTATAGGCGTCAAGATACACGATATGTACGGTAGTTTGAATGCTATAGTCTCTTTCAAGCTGACTGTACTTGCCTTTTCTTGAATTCGAACTCGGGACCGCCAGCTTATTAGACCATTGTGTATCTTAGCTAAACAATATCGCCAATTGAAGAAATTGAAGATATCATTTTCTCAAGTAAAACCTTTGATTTATGCCTAATTGGCTGCTAATTGAAAGTAATTGCTCTGAGTTCAGATGTATCGCGTGACGTCGCGTCCTCACTTCCGTTGTTTTATTGCTGTGACTTAAGGCGCATATAGATCGATGCAAGCTTGCAACGTCACTTTTAGGGTTCCGTACTAAAAGGGTACCAACGAAACCCCGTTACTAAACTTCTCTATGTATGTCTGGCTATTTTAAACCTGTTTTCTAACTTAAACCGTAATATGGACACTCTTGAAATATTCTAAGAACGTAAGTTAGTATAGCAGCTATAACTAAAAATAATAAATGAAAAAGAAACTTGCTTCCTTGCTTACGATTTGCACCGTAATTGGTACCTATATGCACTTGAAAAGTTTACAAATTATTTACTAAGGTCGCTATAATAATAAAATAATTATTTAAATAAAACAATTTAGGCTGATTATATCGCGCATAGTATCTTATTTCGGTTTTGAACGTTTAGGAAGCTTTGCAGCTTGCATGTTCACGGGGTCGACTTAAACAACAAAAGGAGCATAAAGTTTAAGGAAAAGATAGGGGACCGATACATCATAATGAGCCAAAAGACGTTCACTGCCGGACATAAGCCTCCTCTAAACAACACAACCATGACCTGCGCCGCCCGCATCCAGTGGACTGCAGCGGCCTTCGTCTGGGCATTAGTCCACCTTGTGATGCGTATCCACGTTGCATTTTCCGGTGCGTGGTGGCAAGAACTCGATGGTCCCCGCGGGCGTCGGTTCTACGAGCAATCTGCCCTGCCCGAAGTTTTGCTTTCCTTCGGACTTAGTATACTAATTATTAGTATACTATTCGGACTTAGTATACTAAGTCCGAATATCAGATGGAATGAATGGGATAGATACGGGTACGGCACGGAATTTTTTGTGTACTAGTTTGAGTCGCACTTAGCCGGTTTATTCGTGAATTCTTCCAATAATTAAAAAAAACCTGCTATTTCAAAAAAAAAATCACAGACTGCCCAAGTTTTTTGGCCAAAACCGAAAATCCCCAGATTTTTTTAATTCTTTATACACCGTCACCGTTAATAACCCGAAAGATTTAAGCTAACGATACTAGAGCCTAATTAGAGTATATAAAGTTATGTAACATATAGTCCAAAAACTCATAATTAAGGAGATATTAATTATTTACAACAAATCAAAAGTTAAAAAATCTCCAGTGTAACACACCTTAAGGGCGTGAGCATGACGTAGCCACCAACTTCTTTTACACGTAGATGCACTAACTGTATGGTTGTTAGCCAGTTTCATAAAGAAGTTTGGTATCTATCTACAAAAAGTTTTTACTACCGAAAATATTTTCATTACGAGATAAAAGGATATAACATGCAACTAAAATACAGTGTAGTGTATTAATCCGAATAATTATAATATCTTATCTTACACACTTCAATCTCAAGTAGCTTTTTTGTTATCACTGAGAATAGCGATAAATAGGTTTGTTCTGTACTAAGTCGCGAGAGTTCTTCTTATAACTGGCTAGTTTGAAATTGATCGTCACTAAAATGACACATTACAAATGATAACTAATTGTCACGCCAGATAAAATAACATTGAACATTTTATTGACTGTAATAACTAATATTCGCTATGCCGCATTATCCTTCGGCTCATTTAGCAGATATCCACTTTGTGTACGGATTTTGTGATGGGAACTCGCTCCAGGCAGTCGCCGAATACCGAAGACGATACCCAAACCGTTGTATACCTCACCATTCGACTTTTGCGGATGTCCATCGACAGTTTCGCGAAAAAGGTCTTGGAAAAGATCACAGAGAAAGGGCTATAAATCTAGATGAACAAGCAGAGAACAGAATAATGAACATCATAACAGAAGACCCAACTTTGTCATCAAGAGCTGTAGCAAGAATGGTCAATGTTAACTATAAGCTCGTATTAAGGCTATGGAAAAGGTACGGCCTGCATCCTTTTCACTACAGGAAAGTACACGGATTAATTAACAATGACGGGCTAGCTAGAGTTGCCTATTGCCAAAGGATGAATCAGAAATTAGTGGAAGATCCTGGATTTCTAAATAAGATATTATAGACAGATGAATCGTTGTTCACGAGAGAGGGAGTTTTTAATTTCCATAATCAGCATATGTGGTTAGAAGAAAATCCCCATGCGAAAAGAGAAAATTCATACCAGCACAAATTTTCCGTTAACTTATGGGCTGGCATTATTGGGAATAAAAAAACTTTAAAACAAAAAAAAAACCGACTCCAAAAGAAACTAAAAAGTAAAAAATAACGCCATAATTCAGTTTCTTCAAATTACTTACAAGTAACCGTTTGTATACTCAATCTATACAGTATATACAATTAATCTTATTTTGGCGTCGGTGCCATATAAAGAATGTGTAAAATATTGAAAATTGACGATTTTAGTAAGTTGTGACACGATGGCACCGACTCCAAAATAACATTAATTGTATATACTGTATAGATTGAGTATACAAACGGTTATTTGTAAGTAATTTGAAGAAACTGAATTATGGCGTTATTTTTTACTTTTTAGTTGTTTTTGGAGTCGGTTTTATTTTTTTGTTTAAATTGTTTATTTATTTTACACTTTTTAGTTAATCGTTACTTAAAAGTGTATCTCGTGACGATTCAAACAAGCCCAAACACGGCTAGGATACATAATTTTATTACATAGATCTGGTGCCTACCTTCCGGCTCCATCATCAAATCAATTCGATGGTACCATTCTCATCAGGAACATTTAAATTTGTGACTATGAAGTTGCTTAGCTAAATTAATCAAGATATTTTGTCGCCACCCGTAAATCATTTATCATTGAGGAGTTCCGATGGCATTCTGTGGTCTTCTGCATCAGTTCCACTTCACCAATTTACACTTTCTGAATGCAAATGCTTATTATGTTTCTTATAATACGAAAATCGCTATATGTATGCCTACAATATTTGAGGATTTCCTTCAATTCCTCATGGATTCCACCATCAGATCTTCATCAAAATTAAATGGGACCAACTAGAAAGAACCTTCTATAAAACAAAACAAAAAAAATTGAAATCGGTCAATTAGTCTTTGAGTAATCGGTGAACATACATAAAAAAATAAAGAAATAAAAAATTATAATAAAAAAACATTCCGTCGAATTGAGAACCTCCTCCTTTTTTTGGAAGTCGGTTAATAATAGGTCCCGTCATATTTCCAAATAGACTGAATTCTCACAACTATTTATTATTTCTAAATAATGAATTAAACGACCTGCTAGAAGATGTCGATTTGGAAACCCGACGAACTATGTGGTTCCAGCACGACGGATGCCCGGCCCACTTCGGCTTAGATGTTCGTAATTGGCTGAACCAACAATACCCCGAGAGATGGTTCAGCCGTGGGAGCAAAGTTTTAGCATGGCCTGTCCGGTCACCGGATTTAACTCCGCTAGATTTCTTTCTATGGGGAACTCTGAAAGATATGGTTTACTCAACACCTGTGAACTCCAGAGAAGAGTTGTTAATAAGAGTTCAAACTGTTTCAGAAGAAATCAAGAACACTTATGTTAACTTGAATCATCAAATCCATTCAAGATTTAATATTTGTACTGAAAACGGCGGTACAAATTTTGAAAATCTAATTCATTAAATTACTCGTAATAAAAATGCGTAACTGTTCCATGTTGTTGTTTATTTTACTGTAGGTACAGGTTAGCATGATCGCTGTTACAACAAAGTCCCTTTCCCGTATGAGGTAAGAGGTAAGTATGATGCCTAACAATTTATGGTTGTGATTGTTAGTCAAAAAAAAGATACCTAAGACACAAAGTTTCAATAATAATGTAAGGGCACTTTAATGTCGTAGCACCTAATAAAGTTTGGATACATAAGTATTTGTGGTATTTTGTGGTGCCAATAAATAAAAATAATTTCAACACAAACATCGTGCTAGACATAACTTGACACTTCTTGTCATTCATGGAATACAAGTCACGCCATTCGCCTTTCATCGTATGATTTCGGAGCGAATCGTGAAGTGTCATGCTCGCTCTCTGTTCTTCAACTTGAGATTCCCACCTAAAGGCTTGTTCACAAATAAGCGGGCAATTAATAAGATTTAATTCGTACTGAAATAGTAATTTAATTAAGACACATAATTAGATCCATGTTGATATAACATTTTTTATTCGTACAGTCGTCAAAAATATGTGGTTTAAATCTTTCGGCTTATTAACGGTCACGGTGTATAAGAGAATTTTCAATTGTGTACAGCTCAATAGGTTATTTATTTAGGCTTTGTTTTATACAAATTGTTGGTTGTGGATTGTTTTATAAAAAAAATAGGAAGTTAAATAGCTCGGGAAATATTATTTTCCTATTTAGTTGTTAGTTAAAAAATTCTGATTTGTTTTCATTAAAAAAATCTAGAATTTATGACATTTCTTTCTAATCGCAAAAAAATTACAATATCGAAGGAATAATCAAAGGCGTGTATTTTGCGGTTTTGCACATTTGCCAAAATATGGATATGTTCAAAGCCGCAATACAATTTAAAATAATGGTTTGCCAAAAAGTCCTAGCAACCCTTCTGGTTGCTAGGCAAAACCTTAAGTTTCGTTAAACCACTTCGCACCTCTAACTCGGTCCCCATAGACCGGAAGAGATCAAAAAACAATAATATATATATATATATATATAGATATATATATAAAAAATGTTTTGTCAAAAAACGAATATGATGAAATTCGGCGCTTATTTCAACTGTCATAATTTATATAGTAACAGAAAAATTCACACTCTTTATAAATCGACTCTTCGCTGAACATGAAAAAACACTAGTGCGATTATGATTCTGATTTCTGATTTCAAGTCTGTTGAAAAATTAACCGGACTTTGCTCACCAGAAAAGCCTTTTTTTAGCTTGTGTCAAATCAGTATTTTTACCAAAGAACGTGCTGACACAGTTTTCTATACTCGTTGTTCCCATAGTTCAGAATTTTCCCGTACTGTTTCAATTCAATTTCATTATACACCTGACACAATAGTACCTATTATGGTATTTATATAATCTTAGAACAATCACAAATGCCTCAAGGTAACTAATTATAACTTTGACTGCCACAGCCGGTAAGTGTTCCATCGTGTTACAACATATCTAACGAGTGTTTAAAAATGTATGGACAAATACTTCGACCGCGAAAGTCATAACCCCCTTTTTCACTTCAGCGCAATCGAGTAAAAAGTATTCTATAACCATCTGTGGATACCCCATATACCTAACCAAAAATAGTTGAAATCAGTTAAGCCGTTATGGCGTAATGAAAGTGCCAACGACACATAAAAACGTAGGTACAAACAAAAACCATTTTTCGATTCTGTGACCTCCAAAAAGTCCTTTCAATATATATTTTTTAAATATCTTTAATATACAGATATTTCATTTTACAACTTTAACATGGTATGGATTTCGAAAATGTAACTCAAAACCATGTATGTACATATCTTAAGGTTTGTAAAGTAAGTTTGACTGCGGGGTAGAGACATACATAATGTAAATACATACGATTAATATAAAACAAACTGTTTAAACTATTTTAGATTATTGTATGATTGAGTTTAAAGTATTTTAATACTAGCTTCTGCCCGCGACTTCGTCCGCCTTAAATTCGTTTATCGCGGATAAGGGTATTTTTCCGGGATAAAAAGTAGCCTATGTCCTTCCCCGGGCCTCAAACTATCTCCATACCAAATTTGCGTGAAGCGTATCAAAAAGCGTGAAGAGGTAACAGACAGACAGACAGACAGACAGACAGACAGACAGACACACTTTCGCATTTATAATATTAGTGTGGATTTGTTACACGTATTGTTTAAGAAAAATATATATCAACAATAAATAACAGAAAACCTAATAATTACCTAATATAATTGAAATGATATATAATTATAAGTAGGCGTTTGCTAACCTAATTAAAAAAAACTCTAGTAACTTTCATGAAAACTGAGAAAATATTTTAAAATTGTATCTATACTATTATAAAGTTGTAAAAATTAAACGTTTGTACATTGAATATATTTTTATAAAAACAATTGTAACGGACTATTTTTCGGGAACACTGAAATGAAAAATATTTTTTTGGATTTTTGTATATATGATCGTGTGTGTCGTTGTGGCTTCATCACGCCAAATCGGCTAAACGGATATCAACTATTTTTGGTACACGGGTGGCTCGGTTATAGGATACTTTTTACCCGACTACGCTGAAGAAAAAAAGTCGGATTATGACTTATTCTCCGGCGCGAAAGAAGTTGCCTTCTAGTTACTTATAAAAACTCACCCAGCAATTCCTAAACACCAAGTCCGTAAATTCCCAAAACAAACAGTGTTCACACGTCCACTTGTTTTTCACATTCACATCAACTTGAAAGTTACGTGAACTCGACCCAAACATTCACGCATGGGGCCATATTTGTAAACACGCCGTGTCGCGTTTTGTTACGCGTAGTGTTCGAGAGGTGTGTCGGCGGCGGCCAGCGAGTAGCGACTGCCGCGTTTTCCTTGAGACAAGTAACGTGTAAGTTGAGTTGCTCGAATGAAGGGCTGTTGCTGTTACCGTGGATGTAGTAGGTACCGATGCAAGTGCATTGGCGACATTGCCGATTTTACCAATTATAAATTAGTTGTAGCACAATTGTAAAAGTTTTAAGTATAATTAAGACAAATTGTAATAAGAATTATTTTGAAAAAATGACTGGCTGCTGAGTTTGTTTCGGCTTTCTTCTCAACAGTGGTCTCTTCTTGGGAAATGCTGGAGAGTCAGACTTGTAAAAGTGCCCTTGTGGCCTTCTTGCAGAATAAACAATTTGAATTTACGTTTTGTTCAGTTACACCTAGGTGAAGGGTCTTTGAACAAAGTAATGAAATAATATTTGTTAACTAATCACTGAACAAAACCGTATAAAAATGGAAAAAAATTCTTTAAAGGAAATCTAGAAATACACGGTGCCCGATCATGGAATGGGAAAGATTTTAACCACGCATTCCTGAGGCCATTAGGAGTAAATCGATTCTTGTACATAAAAAATTAATAAATTTCGCTTCTCTATGGAAATTATCCCTTTTATTAAAATTGTAACGATTATTTTTCCAAAAAAGGATGATTTTAGTGAGTAGTCGCTGTCACTTGGATTTATGTCACTAGCGACGCGAAACTTGGCCACATAAATTTGGCAACGTCGCAATCAAAAGAGCATAATGCACTTTAGTAATCACAATAAATTGTTTACATGAAAATTGATAATATCTTCAAAACTAAGCCGGATTTTCCTGGGGTTCATACAATTTTTATTGCTCTTAATGACCTAAGGAATGCGTGGTTAAAATCTTTCCCATTCCTCGCAGGCACCGTGTATAGAGAATACAGATTCTGTACATTAATTGTAAATTTAACAACAGGGCCTTATTATTTATTGATCATATCGTGGCTATTCTATCTCTATGCAAAAAAGTCAAGTAATCCCTTGCTCCGTAGTTGCGACGCAGCAACGACAAACATTTCCCCATTTAAAAAGAGTGTCCATTTATAGCTTCCTAAACAGTATCCTTAAACAGGTTTTCATTATTTTCCAGCAGCCAGAGTCACCTTATATATATATGTATATGGATAGATGAATACTAAGTAACATTTTGGTTTAATATCGCTGCTTTTCGTTTTCCCACATTTCATAATTCGCTGAAATCCTCAATCTATCACATGTTGCAATGGGACAACGAAGTAAATAAATAACACAGAGACCCAGTCCCAAACTGAGCCAAGCTTGTACTATGGGTTGGGTACTAGGCGACGATATACATAATATATAGATAAATTATAATACTTAAATACATAGAAAATATCCAAGACCCAGGAACAGACATTCGTGCTCATCACACTAACACTTGCCTTGGCGGAGATTTGAACCCGGGACCGCCAGCTTCGTAGGCCGTTGTGCAACTCACTAAGCCAAACGTGCTGACTATAGAAGAATATCAAACAAAGCAAAAGTCAATTTAGGAAATAGCCCGAATTCTAAGCGTTCACGACTAAGAACGCCTAAAAGTACAGTTCATAAAGCCTTTAAAATTAGGTCACTTGTAAAAATATGATCGAAGACAATTGATTTATCAGATTCCGAGGCTATCCTTAAAACATTTATTCACTATAGATAGCAGGCCGTATCATTACTAAATAATTTTTTCATATACTTTTAACATCAGGAGGCGAGGTAAACACGCACAACACACTACGGAAATTCATGTTTCTACAAATATCGTCCGTCCGTCCGACCGACCGTTGGTCACATGCATATATTTTACTCAAAAACCACCAGCGGGCCTATGATGGTCGCGTTTATCACGCGATAAATGATATTATAACTTGCCTGTCACTCTCGCACTCGCATACGTTGCGTGTCAGAAGGTGACGGCAAAAAATGACATTTATCGCGTGACAAACGCGACCATCATAGGCCGCTGATGTATATCGATGAAATTTGGAGCATAGGTGTCTTATATAAGCCGCTAATTATAGTTTTAAAGTTCAATAACAAAAAAAATCTAGGGGAGCACTCCATCAACGAAACTGCTGACCATGCAAAAGAAACTGATTTTTTTTCATCAAATATCAATGTTTGTCACAGACATATACCTACTTTAACGGTTCTTTTAAAAACAATTTTATTTTAAACTTTTCACTAAATATTAATTTTAAAATTAATATTTAGTGAATATTTTCGGACATTACCCTCACTCTTTTTTCTAAACCAAAATATAAGGAAAAAAATAAAGATAAAGGTTAATAAATACTTTCAACAAAAATATTTTCAACATGATGGGATATACCGTTTTTGAGTTATTACCGAAAAATTGCGCTTATCAGCAAATCCATACTAATATTATAAATGCGAAAGTGTGTCTGTCTGTCTGTCTGTCTGTCTGTCTGTCTGTCTGTCTGTCTGTCTGTCTGTCTGTCTGTCTGTCTGTCTGTCTGTCTGTCTGTCTGTCTGTCTGTTACCTCTTCACACTTAAACCGCTGAACCGATTTGGATGAAATTTGGTATGGAGATAGTTTGAGTCCCGGGGAAGGAAAAAGGCTACTTTTTATCCCGGAAAAATACCCTTTTTCCGCGACACGCGAATTTAAGTCGGACGAAGTCGCGGGCAGAAGCTAGTGCTTAATAAATACTTTCAACGATAATTGTTGACGGGACTACCTAACATCTATTAAAATTATAGTAAATAAAAAGAACACAGTGTACTCCAGTGATTTAATGCACTAAGAGTTTCCCCGATGGTGATTTAATAGGCACTATATTACTACTTATATATTTAGTAAGCGGGGCCCTGCGGAAAATTATGCCGTAGTAGAATATTCATCGTATGCAAACGAATCTGGAGCGACAATTTAACGCCTCCGAGGCCTCTATTCGACAAGCGCAATAGCCTGTATATTAGTTTACATGTTAATTTTTCTGTAAAACGTTACTAGTGGTAACTTAACAAGTTTTAAAACGTGCTATTTTTTACTAACCTCCGAAGAATCTGAAGATCGAGAAGAAAAGATCTAGTCAATCAAGTACTCGAAAACGTGTTTCAAAGTTAAGGTATTTGATAAGCTAAGGAAGTAATTAACTTTAATTCAGACCAACCATGTAGAGAAATTTAAAGAAGAGTAACGTATAATGTTGCATACAAATGAGGTGCAAACTTAATGAAACCGGATTGTTCAAAACTAATTTTAAAAAAAATATGCTTGATGACATGTTAATATTTTTCCTGTAGGTAGGTTCAATATTTTTTATTATGATTCGAGAAAATATTAAAATTTCCGCTTGGTAAACTTCTAAGATAAGGGGGGAATGGTACATTAATCGATATATTCATTCACAAATAAAAATTTAACCACTGACAAAAGAAATTGTTTGAAAATGTGTAAATTAAGCCATTAGCAAGCATTTACACTTTGAATTCATTGGGTCATTTTATAGAAAATAAATAAACAGTAGTAATATTTTTCATTTGTAATATATTATGTGGGCTAGCTATGTTTATAATATTCCAAATTCCAAATAGTTCGTATAAGTAGTTCCTGAGAATATAACGTTGTAACATTCGGAGAGACAGACAGACAGAGTCGCACTATCCTCTCGCTCTTTTTTACCTTTTTGGTACTGTATTTAATGATCCTTAAATTCTTACTATAACGAAAATATTATAAACATGACCTCATTCCAAAAACGACGATCCTTTGTTAGCGATAAAAATGAAGCCATAACAACATTAAGGGAATAATATTACGCTGTTCGTAATGGCAACATCCTCCTTAACAACGAATTCATTATGATAATAGTTATTATTTTTTGCTCATGTTTTTATTCCGTTCAACTATGGTGTGTTTTATTTCTATGGTGTGTTTACTTTCATTAATCATTATATTTAAGCCTGTGACTAAACCAAATACATAGTTTTGATGGAACCGGAATTTTAGCCTATATTTCGAGGATTTTCTATAGATTTTCAAGGTTTTGTAGAGGTCGCGCGGGGAGGCTACTGGTAGAGGTTTTTTTGTAAGCCTGGGTAGATACTAGGGCTGATGATGGAAGCGTAATAAATAAATTATAGTAAATATTATAGCACAGAGTTCGATTATAAAGGCAAACAATCGATGCGACCTACTAAATTGGAAGCAGGATTTGAACCTTCGATCCCTTCTTTAACTCAAAAGTGCTCCGACCAACAGAGCTATCGCAACTTTATGTACGTGGCTTGAAATTTTCGAACACAATCTATTTAGCACTAGTAACATAATCTTAGCCATACTCTAAGATGTCGTCTATGTCCCATTGCTTCTCCAGCAAGTATTAGGATAAAAACCCGAGCAAGTACGAGTCCGACTCGCGCACCGAGGGTTCCGTACAAACTTTTACTGACCCTAACATTATTATACTACCCAGTTCCGGTTGAGTTAAGTTTGCACCTGATATCTATAGCATTGGATACAAATGAGGTGCAAACTTAACGCAACTGGGCTATCCAAATATGTCTTTTTAAAAAGACTATATTTTTTATGATTTAATTACAAATGTATCGTTTTCAGATGTTTGTATGTATTTGTAGTATGTCACGATATGATTTGCCTTTTATAGTTCTATGTCAACGGGAAGTACCTAAACCTACCCTATCAATTTGATTCCCTTGAGAGTGTCGAAATAAACGTTTTTTGCGGCATAAACGGCGGTATCTTTTTTTACGTTATTGTAGAAGTTTGATTTTTTCACAGCTTCAAGGGACTGTAGACTTAATTATATGGTGTTAATTTCAACTTGATACCTCCACGCTTTCTCTAGATAAAGGGTCTCAACACACAGACGGACGGACAGACGGACAACAAAGTGATCCTATAAGGGTTCCGTTTTTTTCCTATTGAGGTGCGGAACCCTAAAAATATTAATATGAACATAGAAATATTTTTATTCAAATAAATATTATAACACAGAGTTCGATTGTAAACGAAAAGATCAATGCGATTTGCTAAATTGCAAGCAGGATTAGAACCTGCGACCTCTTCTTTAACGCAGAAGCAGTTGACCAACTCAGCTATAATATACGTAAAGTTGCGATAGCGCAGTTGGTCGCATTGATTTTTTCATTTACAATCGAACTGTGTGTTAAAATATTTACTTGAATAAAAATGGTGGTATTTCCACATTTATAAATATAAAATAAAATTTATATTGATTCAGTTTCACAATAAATGTTTCTCTCCAGTCCCTCTCGTACTGTCTGTCAAAAACACGCCTGTCAAAAAATGACACCTGTGTTGTCATTTATCTATCGCATTATAAACGCAACTACCAATATAAGGTCCAATTTTGCTACGTGAAGCCATATCTCCTTTAAATATCAATTTGACAATGTCACTGAATACAAATGGATGGATTTTCTGGATAGAACACAAAATTTGATAATTATCCATCATATAATCGACGTTTCGTTGAATTGAAGTTATAGCAATACCTTGTTGAATTAGGAACCCACCTAACTACCACAGACCACACTCAAGTTGAATTTGGTCTTTTTTATTTCATTCCAGTTAAAACTTAACGAGTCAGTATATGTAATTACAGGCACAGGCAGATATTACAAGTAGTTATACAACTCAAAACAATATAGGGGCCACTTTTGCGCGGAGAATTGCTGTTTAGTTTTTGTGTCTACAATAAACTTATCTTATCTCAATCAAAACTAATAAAACAATTGACTATTTAATTAATCGATTATTAGCTAAATAAAAACAAAAGCTGAGGAAAGCTCTATAAGAGCTTCATAAGCTCTATAAGAGCGCAGCCGACACGAAAATCTGAAAATTTTATGTCAATAATCCATATAATATAACCCTACACTGCGTAAATTTTTCTTAGGATCAGGGTTCTGCTAACACTGGATTTTCATAAGTAATCCGTGTTTAGCGTGTATTGAATGAAAATATGGCCTCGGTGCACAAGTCCGACTCGCACTTGACCGGTTTTTGTATGTAGTGTTACGATTTATAACGAAACCGTTCAAATCTTGACTACAAAATTATAATGTAGATAGGTATGTAATTTTATGCGAGATTAACTATAAGAGAAACCACAGAAACTAACACATTTAAACTATGATTATAACAACAGATAACTGACACATTTAGACAGTAAATATTATCTTAATCCCACGATTTAAACAGCTTATTATCAAATGGAAGTAAGTTGCAGTCGAGGTTATGAGCACTTAAGTCTTTTATTGAGTAACTGGACCATTTAGCGAACGTGACAATGCATTTAAGTCTCGTTTTATTCGCTCGAACAAACAATTAATAAGAGTATCAAGCAATCACTTTTACAAACTCACTTTTCACTCAATCATATAACCTAAAAGCAATATTACTCGGAAAAAATACTGTTGGTAATTGAAGGATAATTTAGTGGTGTGTTAAACATTTTAAGAAGATCGCTCGGAGGCTCGGAGCATGAAATTAAGCGACGCATACCCATAACTAGGTACGCAATAGAGGCCTCATGATATTCGTGTTACACGCGGAGCCGTAGCCCCGTGTACTTAAACCCGGCGGTACTAAGGTTTATACGAACACGCCAAGATACGTTGCCGTGTCTGTGTTCGTGTCTGGATCTGCGGATATCGGCTCTGCTCGGGTATTGAATAACCGTCGTACCGACCCATCCGGGCCGGTTGGAGTTGACGCAAATAAGGACTATAATTGTATGAGAACTTGTTATTGTTACTATATTGAGTAGGAGATCTATAAAATGATCATAAGACCTCTCGTAATGAATGGATCAGAATGTTGGGCAACATAAGTGATGGACAAAATAAGTGCACGCAGCAGAGATGAGAATGTTGTGATGAATGTGTGGAGTGACGAGGAAAGATCGGATTAGAAATGAGTATATAAAGGGAAGTTTGAAAGTAGCACCCATGACAGACAAAATGAGGAGCAGTAGGTTAGCGTGGTATGGGCATGTAATGTGAAGGGATGAGCGTCATACTGGTAGAAGAATTTTAGGGATGAATGTCCAAGGACGAAGAGCGATCGGTAGGCCAAAAAAGCGATGCATGGATTGTGTGAGAGAGGACATGAGAAAGAAAGGAGTAAGCGCTGAAATGACGAATAATAGAGATGAGTGGAAGAAGAAAACAAGTTGTGCTGACCCTACTTAAGTGGGTTAAGGGCAGGGAGATGATGATTGAGTAAGGGATGAACGGGGTTAATTTCTATTTAAATCAACCCTTAGTTATATTTATTGCATCGATTTGAGTTAGTATATTTAAGTAATGAATGGCATTGTTCTGTTTTCTATATAACCAGCGATTGTGATTTAAGACAAAACGAGGGAACCCCCTGCGCATTATAAATACCTAAATGTTTTATTATAAGCGTAAAAAAAAAACAACGACGGGCAGACCGACGCAACCAGGTGAATGTGTATTAATTCAGTTGAGGACATTTTATTATACATATTGACAAGAATATTTAGTGCTTAGTTCTTTTTAGGGTTCCGTACCAAAACGGTAAAACAGGAACCCTTATGGTGCGACTCTGTCTGTCTGGCTGTCCGACTAATCTAAATCCTAATGAACGCCATATCTCAAAAACTGCATATGCTATCTATTTGGAATTTGGAATAGTTATAAACATGGTAAGGCCACATGTATTGCGAAGGAAACATCATAAAATATATTTTTATTTTCTAAAACAACGACCAATATGGGGGGGCAAATATTAAAAGTCTAGTCACTAGGTCAAGTAGGTTATCATATGAAAGGACTTGATTTGTCCATTTCCAGATATATTTTTCAAATTTTTTTTTGCGTTTAAATTTCGTTTTATTAAGGAAAATGAGGAATAAAATACCAGTTCCCTCTTTATCTCCGAACTTTACCAAACGAAAAATCTAGAATTTTCTGGAATTATGCAATTTAATATGAATATTACACGAAAATTATAACCGTCTTACTTTTTTATTAATCACCAAAAATCATTTTTGAATAACCCGGTTTGATTAAGTTTGCCGCTCATTTGTATGTGATGCCATAGATACCAGAGGCAAACTTAACTCAAGCGGCAAGTTAAGTCGGAATAAGTGAAAGTTTGTACGGAACCTTCGGTGCGCGAGTCAGACTCACGCTTGACCGGTTTTTTCAGATTTGTTTCTAAGTGTTAAAAGGGAGTATAGAACAGGAGTTTTGACGTACCTATTTGTTCTCCATTCATCTACATAAAAAAGGGATATTACAAATAAATAACATTAAAAATTCCTAAAATTTTAGTACTCCGGCCACATTCTTGACAAATCGCCAAAATTCCTGACAAGTCAGGAAAATTCCTGACGTCTGGTAACCCTATTAGATTTTTATTATAGAAACAGATATAAAGTGCGTAACTTCAAGTCAAGTCTAAGTAGATGTTACATAAATTGACTATTGTTTATTTTTAAATTACTTCACGTTGCCTATTGTTACGTTATCGTTACGCACTATAAAACCGCTTGTAAAAAAATATATTCGTATATTTCCGAAGAAAGTCAAGCTTATTGGATACGAAAATGGAGAAGCCAGTTGCGGATTACATCATTAATTTTGTATGGAACGAAGACTGTTATTCAAAATGATTCGTCCAGAATATTTCTTTAAGTATTTGCAGTTAAGCAAGTGGATACCGCGTCGACCACACGTGTCGGTCAGACAAATATTCATCTAGTGCACAGTAGACTTTTTTCTTTACCGTGGTTCAACGTTTGCTTTACCGTGAAATAAATCTATTTTCATTCATATTTACAATTTGCTGTAGTAATTTGAATCTTACTTAATCTAGTATTTATTCCTATTAGTTTATGCACATTCATCATTTCTATCTAGTATGCACATTCATTATTTCAGCCATAGTACGTCCACTGCTGGACACAGGCCTCCTCCATGGATTTCCACTGGACCGGATAGAGGCGAATCCAGCCAGTCCCCGCAACCTTAACCAGGTCGTCCGACCACCTTGCGGGTGGCCTTCCACGCTGCGCTGGCCGGTACTCGCTCTCCACTCGAGAACCATATTGTTAATACTAAATTATGAGCAATGTAACACATTGACTAGGCATACTTTGCTCCTCCATACTAAATATTAATGGAGCAGTTAGGTCAAATTAAATCAAATTAAATCAAATTAAATCAAATAAATCAAATTAAATCAGATCAGATCAGATCAGATCAGATCAGATCAGATCAGATCAGATCAGATCAGATCAGATCAGATCAGATCAGATCAGATCAGATCAGATCAGATCAGATCAGATCAGATCAGATCAGATCAGATCAGATCAGATCAGATCAGATCAGATCAGATCAGATCAGATCAGATCAGATCAGATCAGATCAGATCAGATCAGATCAGATCAGATCAGATCAGATCAGATCAGATCAGATCAGATCAGATCAGATCAGATCAGATCAGATCAGATCAGATCAGATCAGATCAGATCAGATCAGATCAGATCAGATCAGATCAGATCAGATCAGATCAGATCAGATCAGATCAGATCAGATCAGATCAGATCAGATCAGATCAGATCAGATCAGATCAGATCAGATCAGATCAGATCAGATCAGATCAGATCAGATCAGATCAGATCAGATCAGATCAGATCAGATCAGATCAGATCAGATCAGATCAGATCAGATCAGATCAGATCAGATCAGATCAGATCAGATCAGATCAGATCAGATCAGATCAGATCAGATCAGATCAGATCAGATCAGATCAGATCAGATCAGATCAGATCAGATCAGATCAGATCAGATCAGATCAGATCAGATCAGATCAGATCAGATCAGATCAGATCAGATCAGATCAGATCAGATCAGATCAGATCAGATCAGATCAGATCAGATCAGATCAGATCAGATCAGATCAGATCAGATCAGATCAGATCAGATCAGATCAGATCAGATCAGATCAGATCAGATCAGATCAGATCAGATCAGATCAGATCAGATGAGATCAGATGAGATCAGATGAGATCAGATGAGACGAGACGAGACGAGACGAGACGAGACGAGACGAGACGAGACGAGACGAGACGAGACGAGACGAGACGAGACGAGACGAGACGAGACGAGACGAGACGAGACGAGACGAGACGAGACGAGACGAGACGAGACGAGACGAGACGAGACGAGACGAGACGAGACGAGACGAGACGAGACGAGACGAGACGAGACGAGACGAGACGAGACGAGACGAGACGAGACGAGACGAGACGAGACGAGACGAGACGAGACGAGACGAGACGAGACGAGACGAGACGAGACGAGACGAGACGAGACGAGACGAGACGAGACGAGACGAGACGAGACGAGACGAGACGAGACGAGACGAGACGAGACGAGACGAGACGAGACGAGACGAGACGAGACGAGACGAGACGAGACGAGACGAGACGAGACGAGACGAGACGAGACGAGACGAGACGAGACGAGACGAGACGAGACGAGACGAGACGAGACGAGACGAGACGAGACGAGACGAGACGAGACGAGACGAGACGAGACGAGACGAGACGAGACGAGACGAGACGAGACGAGACGAGACGAGACGAGACGAGACGAGACTAGACTAGACTAGACTAGACTAGACTAGACTCAATTCAATTCAATTTAATTGAATTGAATTGAATTGAAATGAATTGAATTGAATTTAAACTAAACTAAACTAAACTAAACTAAACTAGACTAGACTAAACTAAACTAAACTAAACTAAACCAAACCAAACCAAACCAAACCAAACCAAACCAAACCAAACCAAACCAAACCAAACCAAACCAAACCAAACCAAACCAAACCAAACCAAACCAAACCAAACCAAACCAAACCAAACCAAACCAAACCAAACCAAACCAAACCAAACCAAACCAAACCAAACCAAACCAAACCAAACCAAACCAAACCAAACCAAACCAAACCAAACCAAACCAAACCAAACCAAACCAAACCAAACCAAACCAAACCAAACCAAACCAAACCAAACCAAACCAAACCAAACCAAACCAAACCAAACCAAACCAAACCAAACCAAACCAAACCAAACCAAACCAAACCAAACCAAACCAAACCAAACCAAACCAAACCAAACCAAACCAAACCAAACCAAACCAAACCAAACCAAACCAAACCAAACCAAACCAAACCAAACCAAACCAAACCAAACCAAACCAAACCAAACCAAACCAAACCAAACCAAACCAAACCAAACCAAACCAAACCAAACCAAACCAAACCAAACCAAACCAAACCAAACCAAACCAAACCAAACCAAACCAAACCAAACCAAACCAAACCAAACCAAACCAAACCAAACCAAACCAAACCAAACCAAACCAAACCAAACCAAACCAAACCAAACCAAACCAAACCAAACCAAACCAAACCAAACCAAACCAAACCAAACCAAACCAAACCAAACCAAACCAAACCAAACCAAACCAAACCAAACCAAACCAAACCAAACCAAACCAAACCAAACCAAACCAAACCAAACCAAACCAAACCAAACCAAACCAAACCAAACCAAACCAAACCAAACCAAACCAAACCAAACTAAACTAAACTAAATTAAATTAAATTAAATCAAATAACAAGCCCGTAAATATGTATTCGGGATTGGAGCATACTTATCTTAGGGGGAGCAAAGTAGCACCATATTACGGAATCCAATCATAAATGTTCACGTTTTGATAATCAGATAAGCAATTAATGGATCCCTTCAAGAATCACATTTGACGCCACGTTTGGCTCAGTGGGTTGTACAACGGCCGACGAAGCAGGCGGTCCCGGGTTCGAATCCCGGCCAGGGCAAGTGTTTGGGTGATGAGCACGAACGTTTGTTCCTGGGTTTTGGATGTTTTCTATGTATTTAAGTATTATAATTGATCTATATATTTTGTATACCGTCGCCTAGTACCCGTAGTAAAAGCTTTGCTTAGTTTGTGTAAAAACAAATCTTTCCCCGGATATTTTTTATTAAAAAAAAATTGCAACGTCTAATACTTAATTTGCGTATATTCTTATAGTAAATGAATGCGGATATAAAATGGATTATTATTTTCTAAAACTTGATTATCAAGTTGTAGTAGTACTTAGGTATACTACATGCATCGGTATTCCACTGTGTTGCTACGATTTAGGTACGTATGTAATACATACTATACGAGTAAATATACCTAACTGGCAGCTGCGTTCACTTCCTTTCGCAACTCGCCCAAAGGCACACGAATAGGTCAACGTCGTTAGAATGGTACTAGAATGTGATAACTATTACGGTTTTTATACTGTTGAGCTAAGCTTGCACCTCATATGTATGATACATGATAGCCAGTAGGTGCAAACTTGACCCAACCTAATATTTTGAGTAATAAGTCTCGCTTCTACGGTCCAAGGCACGCAACTGTGCTCCAAATAATAATTTCTATGCGGTTCATAATCAATGTTTACACTTGATGCACAAACACAACGAAACCAAAACTTGACACGTAATATAAACAAGTAGACTATATGGACACCTAATCATGGTTAGCATTTTTTTAGAACCTGTCTTTGAACTCGGTTCGTCCAGCTAGGCTTCCAGTAATCGGATTAAATAGGGGGAGAGTAAACCCACAAACGAGAATGCCATCAGCGGTCACTGAAGTGTGGGGACACGGTGCGCGAGGCACAAGGACTGCGGAGTGGTTTGGTGGTAGTTGAGATGTTTTCTTTATCTTGCCAGTACCAATAACCCAAGTAGCGGATAGCGGTATATTTACTCCATTTAGTTATATTTAACGCTCTGTGCGCATTAAGACACTTACACACACTCGTGGTCCTATAGTTGTATATAATAGTTGTCAGTGATATTCAAATAGCTTAGGGCTGATTAGAAGCTGCACTACGGCTCTGAAAACTATACCATTAATACGCAAAGAGTGATATAAAGGTATATTTGCTACGACCCAATACAACTTTAAGGGCTTTAACCTAAATAAGGTCTGTTTAGTGGATAGAATTATTACGTTGAATTATTGAGGGAGCACGAGTGAAACTATTATGAAGCTAAGAGACGTATACAGCCTTTATGCAGCTCTTATATTCAGCCTCAAACATATTCGTAGTCCATTATTCGACTGTTATACAGCTATCTGTGCTACTTGGGAAGTGTCATATCCTCCATGGATTTCGACAACCACTTTTCGGAACTCTTCTCTATTTGCGGTCTTTCTACCAGATTTTCTTACTATGCATTCATACGTTATCTTACAGTGCGTTAATTTGACAAAGAAATTTCTTCGTTCTTTTATTTTTGTTTCACACCCATTAATAGATATTGCTCTCAGCTCATTTCTGCAAACATGGATAAAAATGTTCGAAGGGTGTATGTCCAACTGATATTAAAGCCGAGCTGGTTTCTTCTCTGGGAGAGTCTGTTCCTTCAATCACAACTTTAAGTAGGAAGAAGTGAGTAGGAAGACTGGGCATCCGTCATTTGAGGAACCTCAACACGAAATAAAAAGAAGTAGGAAGAGTCTGTCGTGCGCCATCTGGCCGTATCCACCGCCCGTAGTGAGCCCGTCCGGCGGGAATTATCCCGTCATCCGAGCTTCTGTGTAGTTAAGTACGGATGATTCATTTATAAGAGGAATCGTTGTATGTGGGAAAAAATGTAATTATGTACTAAGATTAGTAGCGACCACGCACCGGAAGACGCAAAGTGGGTAGGTGGACTGATGGCCTATTTAAGGTCACTAGAGTCCGCTGGATGCGGGTGGCGTTGGACTAGTCATGGTGGCGTTCCTTGGAAGACGCCTATGGCCAGCTGTGGACGTCTTGCGCCTGACGACGATGATGATGATGAAATACAATAGGAATCATCTTATAGTTGGATGTAAGTAAGCACGTGTTAGCGGCCATATCACTTCAAAACACCTGGACTTGGACACAGGACCTGGGACAAGGGTAGCTGGACATTCAAGAATGCTGTTTAGGTAGCCGACGACGCTGCTGCATAAAATACCGTTTTGTCATTTTTCTTTCCCCCGAATATGGTTGTAAAACAAAGTGTTCTAAAATATATCATTAATTAGTGAAATTTTCACTATAAGCAGACGGGAAAGCCATCTGTCGTAATTAGTTATTCGGTTGCATCCGCCGCCCGGTGCGCGCTTAGCATGAATGAGTCTTCAGGGCTTTTGTTTAAATACGGATGAGTCATTCTGAAGTACTCAAGGAGGGTTAACAATAAAAGCATCCAGCAATTGTGCTTTTATTATTAATTGATATAATTTAAAACAATAAGCTGCCTGAAGCCCTGAACGACTATGACTCCATAGGCATAGAAAAAACTGCCTACCTAGGGCAAAAACTATGTACACGCTACTATTGTTTCTGTGTCTGTCGGCATCATAGCTCTTGAATAGATGTTTGATATCTAACTTCATCAGAGTATTCTTACACATGACTGCCATGATTCAAAAAATCTATTCAAATTTTTAATGATTACTAGTTTTGAAGTTTCAGGTTTTTATTTATAGTTTCAACGATAACGTATTTGCTGCCTTATTTAGGAAAGCAGGTTCAAAGGGTTTACTAGTACACACGCTTAGATAAGTGATTGGGCACATCAACTCGTTGGCTACTGATATATTATTTTGGTACCTTCTGTGGCTTTTACTTTCTTTCTTTTTCCAACTATTAAATATACACGCAAACCTGTAAAGCATGTCCGCTTTTCATTTAATTTACCATATGGCTAAACGGTAAGTTAAGCACGTATGGTTTATGTACCTAGCTCATACGTCAATGCATTACATTGTACCTAATGCGTATGCGTCCTGGTGTACAATAAAAGAGTGAAACATCCAGAAATCAGTAATTTAAAGGGTATTTCGTCCATTCAAATTCAAACGAGCTTGAAGTCAATAATCCTTAAGAAAACCTGTTAGCTTCTTCCAGCTATCATGGTCTCCTCGTGTCTGGGAGGCATTCATAACGAAATAGCTAGCTCGGAACTAGGTCAAGTGGCATCCGAGACAATGCCTCTCGCCCAGCTGTTGTCTGAACTTTGGAATAACTTTTCGGTAAAAGGAAATTTATAAGGGTTTTCTTTGAATATTGTTGCTATCTTGGGTGTGAAGGTTTAATGTTTCATCGTGTCGTAACAAGGTCGTAAGAAAACGCGAGGCCCAAGGGTAAATCTTGATTGTGAAATTCGTGCTTGTTAACTTGTTTAAATTTTGGTATAAATTTTATCGGTGGATACAGTACTGTTCAAGCGGTTGGGCAGTAAAATGAATGAAGCTTCTGAGCAAAAGTATATAGCAAATATTACTGTAGAAAAAAAAATAGATGGTTGCTTATGGGAAATACCATCTAGGTATCATTATGAATCTTTATATAACTTTTATATTTTCATCAGAATAAAGTCTGTACATTTTTTGCAGCTAATTATCTACATTCAAAATTATATTTGTAGGTGTAACATTTTTTATTCCACTCATATCAAACGTAAACTATGAATTTGACTTTGATCACCATCAATAAATTCAAAAGTCTTGTAGCACATTAAATCTTGGTTAAATGTATAAGTGAACTTATACTTAGAGTAGATCACAGCTAATAATCTTCGTATAACAAAACGCGTACGTTAGCACCATGTTGTTTTTAATGTTGACTGACGTTTTTCTCTGCTGTAATTGGCTGTTGCTTTGTCAATACACTCGTCTTGTCATCTATATATTATTTGTCGAAATTCATTCTGTCACTGTCACAGTAAAAGTGTTATCGAGTGATGTCCTTGTGTTTATCCTGTCTTGCTTTTTGCAAAATGTTTTATGAGTGCTGTGTTTGTAGAACTTTGCAAAAGGACGCAATTTTACACCATTTCCCGTGCTCTGAAAAAATACTTATTAAGTGGTTGAAGTGAAGTGAAGTTTAAATCGTGATGATCTTGCAAAATTATCGCCCGTAGAACTAGCAAACATTATGTCCAAGAATTCATTTTGTTTATTTGACTGCGCCGAGCACAAAACTATTCTCAGTCATTTCATTGCTCTGACTGTCCGATTTACAATTATTGATTGGTGCAAATTTAAAAAGAATATTAAAAATAAATCTTAACAAATAATGTGTTTTTTATTTTTTTCGCCACTGAGGTATAATTCTCAGCATAGAATTTGATCAAAATATATAGAATTACTGAAGTTACGTGTTCAATTTACGTGCCGGGAATTATTCATTCTAAATATTAGACCTCATTCAATGAACCTAGACCGCTTTGGCTGAATACGTTACGATCACTTGCCATATAGCAATCTCGAATAGAAAAAAAAATAAACGTCAGTCAACACTAATCGTACAGATTAAATATAGTTGCTTAGTGCAAATAATATTTGTTTCCGAGTTGGCAGTCTGATACGTAGTATCTCTTATTAGTCTGTGGAGTAGATAAAACATTTTTATGAGTAGGACGTGTCATTTGAGGTGAGGTGACACAAGTTTTAAGTCGAGCAACAAGTACGGCGAATAATCTCGTTATCTATTCGTAATAAGTACCTTATTAATGCTGATAAACAAACATAAGTAACAGTTATTATTAAATAATATAAATACTATTAAATGTACATATTGCATATTGACCAATTTATATAGTCTTTCAAGAAGCGGTAACAAAACGAACATTTGACAGTGACGTATTAAATGACAATGACAGCTATGATATTATGTTTCAGCTGATACCTTGACGGCACAGACTCTTCTTGTAAACAATCTGAGGAAATATTATGAAATAAAGTACTTTATGTAACAGAATTCAACCAAATAAAGAAGAAAATGACAGCGAAGACCGAGGAGGCTACGCCTCGTGACTGTTTGGGCTGCAGAATCGTCGGAGCAGTGGGTTTGGTCGGCATTGGAGGTTATCTTGCCAATCTTGCATTTAAGAACAAAACTTTGCCTGGAAAAATCTTGGTTTCTACGTTGTCCCTCAGTAAGTAAAATATATTTTACAAATAGCTATTATCCCCATTTCATAAAAGTTTAGAAAGATACTATACTTATGTCATTAATATTAAAATACTTAACACATTAAAAGACTGTTCCTGCCAAAAATTATAGGCCGAAAATTAATTATTTCATAACAAAATTATTTTATGTTTAATATAAGACATTGGTACTTAAAACCAACAAATTTCTCTCAAGCCTGAATTTTAAAAGCGAGTTTCCTTAGTAGTGCAAATAATGATAATTATGTAACTTAGCTGGAAAGACTCCTTAACTATATAGTATATGTGTATATACATAGTATCCTCGTAATCAGAATAACATGAATTCTACAAAATCATAGAACTACCTAGTAACAAAATCGACTTTAATATGTTTTGTTATATTTATCAGTTTATGTATATTTATAATATATATATAGATATATATTTACACATAAATGTTTATATATATAACTATATATATTTCTCTCATTTGCTCTAAGGTTAATCGGAAGAGATACCTTTAAGGGATAAGTATACCTTTGTACACATTTATTACTCTGTTTTACTGTTTTTATGTACAATAAAGTGTTTACAAACAAACAAATTCACTCAATGGGGATAAACTTCTTTTAGGGTCATACAATATCTCTGCAATTGGAATTATGTAGTTTCTCTTATTTCATGCCCTTTTTACTCTTACATAATCAAGTTACTGTACCAGCAATGTATAAGGTACACTTATACAAAACCGCAATGTACAGAGAAACTTCCATTCCTTCTACATTACATGTACCCTTACCTCCAATGTACACATACAAAAACATCCTTTGTACCTTTGAACTTCTAAATGAAATGAAGTATGGTTTCACTCTGCCACATAAGAAAAAAAAATTAAAATAAAACGTTGGAATCATTTTTTTTTCAGCATTTGTAAGCCTCGGAATAGCAAGATATAAGCAGACATTTCCGTTTGAAAAGAAACCAGTGGAATGGAAGTGGAAGTCATAGAATTTTACTTCATACACCAAATCTTCTGAGAATATGCATTTGAAAGGAAAAAAACGTAATTTTACCAACGCCATAGACCAGTGTTTTTCAATAATATTTTGTGATCCCTTTTTCTGTGTTGATTCAAATAGGTGTTATAAAATGTTATAAATATGGAGTCAGAATTAATAAAACTTTCTTCTTAAGAGTCCCCAGTGAGCTTGGTTCTCCATACAAACATAGTTATGCTCTCATTTTAAAACGACTAGCTAGTTTGCTCTGAAACTTTGCACTTAGAACAAATTAAGATATATGCAGGCCTGTAATTAGTTTATGTAGCTTCAGATACTATAGTAAAAAAATACAGTGAATTTAAGTTATTCATACAAAAGTTGTTTCTGCTGTATTTCGTGTATTTTATAAACTGGAGCTATTTAAACTGATTACAGGCCTAGATATACCTCAAGTCATTGTATATGCAAAGCTTCTTTACAATCCAACACGTAGTTTTAAAATAAGAACGAAACTCCGTTTGTATGGGAAGGTGGAATTCGGCCGAGCTTGCCGGGGACTCTTAAAGGGTGCTTCTTCTTAAAGTGTGACCCCCTACAGGTTAAGAAACACTGCCATAGACGATGTTGTATGCTGAAATGGTACTTAATTGTATGTGTTGTATAGTGTATTATATTATGTACAGTTAGATTTAATTGCATTATAATATTATTTGAATATTTTGGATAGCATTTTTTAACTTACTTAGAGGCTGATTGCATAAAAAGGTACTTACAGTAAATTATAGAGAATCCAGTAACAAATAGATATTAAGTATAGTTAAAAACTTAACGCATGCCTTTCTTGCATGAAGTAGTGTGAACATTTAATAAATAAATAACACAGTGACAATCTTACACAAATCATCCTAGTCCCAAACTAAGCAAAGCTTGTACTATGGGTAGTAGGCGACGATATACATAATATATAGATAAATTATAATACTTTAATATATCGAAAAAATCGAAGACCCAGGAACAATCATTCATGCTCACGACACAAACATTTGAAATAGAAGTTACGCGATTATTCTAATATAGAAAACTCTATTGACTATTATACAAATACCACTTCGACTACAATCTAGATATTAATAAAATATTCGTTTGTATCTACTTTATAATGCCATCAAAATTTCTCAGCTAGTTTTTGCACACCTACTTGGGCAAAATTTGTTAAAATATTAATTTTACGCCGTGTTCTACAAATTCAAATTAATGTAAGTGACTAACTTTACATGTTTTTGTTAAAGTGTTTTAAAAGTTGTTATTGAATACATATTTAGCATAGGCATCTAAAATGTTGATTTTTATTTAAACCATTTATTTGCTATAATGATTTTAATTGTTTAAAAGTCACATAAAGAGATGTTAGGAGTAGACGTTATTATTAATCAAAATTCTTGATCGTATAATGAAAGCGACGCTTTAAATAGAAAATGGCGCTTATGAATGTAGTATTTTTTTACATGCAACATTTATTTATAATCACGCCATCTGTGAATGATTGTCGGACTTACTAGGCAACTAGAGTCGGAAAAGTTGAACAACAATACAGCTGAACAATCTACTTCAACATTCACCTCATAGATGGCGTTTTGAGCTGGTGCCTTACCTCTCCTCCTACTTACCGTACCAGTCGAAGTTTCACAGGACTTCAGCACCAGCAGTTTATGTACCGATTACGAATTCTTAGGTAGTTCCTGATTGATAGATGGTTTCTTTTTAAACTTGTAATGATGAATAATGTTTATTTGTACGTGATATCGTCGGCAACCTACCTCCGAAACGTAAGTTTAGTAAGTATAACATGTTGAATAAAAGATCTCTCGTACGTAGTTTGAATTAGGTAGGTCGAGCCTGGAGGAACCAGCTTTGCTCGGTGGGTAAAACCCTATCTAGATAAATTTGGAAGTATGTCGACAGCAAATTTCATCCATATCATTAGAGCCGTTTCCGAACATTCCGAGAAACCATTTACATAATACCAGAGAGTTTTTATACCTACCCACAAGAGAATTGCTCGTGTCAAAACTAAAGTGACGATCATTGACATTTGAGATTGATAGACCCCTCGTACGCTATGACAAAAATTTGCCAATCTAATTGGAGCTAAATGACATTTTAACGTAGTTTAAATGCTCTGCTCGGATCCGTGTCTAAGGGCTTTGGCTTAAAACTTTGACATTGGAAAGATTTTCCTCGGACAGTACCTAGACGTTAAAATGAGAAACAAAACTGAACTTACTTAGATTTGCCAAATAGCCCAATCAGAGATACGAAATATTATTTGAACGTATTGAAACAAACAACTTTTTAAGTACATACATAAGAGCTTAACGAAAAATAACTCTGAACTTAATTTAAATGGACTATATCGCTTATATGTATTATCTCATAAGATAGTGTACGCGATATAATCCGTTTAACGAGTTTTATTCAAATGAGTGATAGGTAATCGCTGAAAGAAGAGAATATTAAGTTTGAAATTCTCTTCAGAGAATGTCACTAACAAGTCGATGATAAACTCGATTAAAGACCGTGCTGTTCACGCCGTATCCTTGCTCATGAACCAATTAAATTGCTCCAGTGAACGCTCTTTTATTAGATTATTACATCACGCTAGCTTTACAAGTAAGAAAATGCTATATTACCTTCAAAGCCTAATGGGGTTCCACCCTTTCTAAATTAAGACTGCATTAAGTAATGTTCCGTAAACATAAAAGGATGTATGTCTCGTGGAAATTGAAGAACGTTCCGACGTTTTTTGATCGAGAGGTCCGCATCACACACGATGAGAGATAGGAAGCCTGACATGATCTATTGACACAATTTTAATAGAATGCCTGGCCTTGCATTGATGAAAATTGTCCATGTATTTGAAATGTATAGTTAATATAATATGCGAAAGTAATGCTGTATATTTCTTGCCTCTTCATGCTTAAAGCGCTGAACCAATTTAGATGAAATTTAGTACGGAGATACCTAGATTGAGAATTATGTACTTCAAAATGTAATTGTAATTTTAAAAAAATACAAGGAAATTTAGGTAAAATTATAAAAAGTTATATAATGATCATTAATTTAACTTTATTTCGATGTAAAATTGATGAAAATTATGTAAAATTTTATATTTTATCGTAAATCTTGCATTTTCGGAAATACGAAAGGTAATTTGTGTTATTTTTGCATGTAAAATTACAAAATTATCTTAGTGAAGAAGTACCCTTAAAAAATCACGAATATCGTGATGGCAAAACCATCAAGATTAAAAAAAAATGTTTACACTACAGCGACATCTCTAGCTAATATGTGGCAACTGTAAATTTCGCTTTGTTAGGGTGAAAATTTACTTTCATAAATGCTCACCATGTGCGCTGTCGGTAAAAAAGCCGGTTAAAATGCAAAATGCAAATAATAACAAATAGTGCAATGTAACAAATAGTAACAAAATTTGAAGACAAGCTGATTGGACTCTGTAGCTCAATTGGCAGAGCGTGCGCCTCGGCAAGGCACAAGGCACTGGTTGAAATCCAGTCGGAAGTGTCCTGATTTTTTTTAATTATGTAGATTTTTGTATTTATAAGAATAAAGTATCCTATAACCAGTGATCGTTATCAACGTGCAATTTTCGTGGCAAAGTGTATGGTTGACAGAAAAAGCGAATATTTACTTATTTATTTTCTAGTTTTACACAATCACTATAAAACAAAACTTGCCTACATAGGATTACATCTGTAGATAACAAATCTACACTGTACAAAACCTTTTCCGCGCTAAATATTTTTAAAACTATATACTTCAAAATGACATCGGGCGTCAATAAAAGTTGCGTGCAATAATTTTAACAGCTTGAATTACCTTCCCGTGACTTCTGTCAACGTCGAAAGGTCATTTAGTTATTTAAAATTGATTTTTTCCAATCGTCGTGAACGACTGACAGCAAAATCTGTTGAATAAATTTTAGTAGTTTATTCAGCATAATTGCAGAAGTGATAGTAAATAAGTATAATATACGCGATATAATCCGTTAAATTGTTTTATTTCAATAAATAAGTATATACTGTTATAATTTGTAAAATATAATAATATTTAAAATACTCGAGTATTTGTTATTTTGTGAACCATACTTTGCCACTAATTCAGCACGTTGATAACGATCACTGCCTATAACCATCCTTTGAGGATCAACTATCCTTGTAGCAAAATTAGCTAAAGGTGCATCCACACTTGTATCCTTTGCTCGTATGCGATCACCGTGGCGTGGCATGACTGCGTATCGCGCTGCTTGGACGCTCACTGTACTGTACTGTACACTTCGGTCTAAGTGTGTGATACGCGTAACAACATGGATTTCGAGCGATCGGATCGGCGCAACGTCCATGCGCGTGATCGTGACACGCGATCCCACGGGACGAAGATCTGATCGGGCAAATGATACAAATGTGGAAGCACCTTAAGATTCGTTCAGCCGTATTGACGCGATGTGGCCCCCAAGATATTCCCACCGAGAGGTGGCTCTGTTATCAAATAAATGAATCCATACTTCCATACTAATATTATAAATGCGAAAGTGTGTCTGTCTGTCTGTCTGTCTGTCTGTCTGTCTGTCTATCTGTCTGTTACCTCTTCACGCTTAAACCGCTGAACCGATTTGAAATTTGGTATGGAGATAGTTTGAGCCCCGGGGAAGGACATAGACTAATTTTTATCCCGGAAAAATACCCTTATCCGCGATAAACGAATTTAAGGCGGACGAAGTCGCGGGCAAAAGCTAGTAATAAATAAATATTACAGAACAATTTTACACAAATCGAACTAGTCTCACGGTAAGCTCAATAAGGCTCGTGTTATGGGTACTAGGCGACGATATATTTAATAGATATATTTACTTAATACAAGATGCCCGCAACTTCGTTCGCTGAGGAGAAAAAGTCATAACCCGTCGTTTTTTCTTGAGCGAAGTCGGGTGAAAAGTATCCAATAACCATCTGGAGATACCCAGCTACCCGTGAACCAAAAATTATAGAAAACTGTTTAGCCGATACATAAAATCCAAAAAAAATATTTTTAGTTTTAGTGACCTCCAAGTACTCCGTAACAATCAATTTTCAAAAATCTGTACATTGAAGATATTTTGAAATTTCATTTTTACAACTTTATACTAGTATAGATATACATAGAAAACATCCGAGACTCGGGAACAAATATTTATGCTCACCACACAAATATTTGCCCTTACTGGGATTTGAACCCAGGATCTTCAGCTTCGCAATCAATGTTCCTACTATTCGACTTATTCGTAGATGGCACCTTCAAATCCATACTAATATTATAAATGTGAAAGTGTGTCTATCTGTCTGTCTGTTACCTCTTCACGGTTAGACCGCTGAACCGATTGGACTGAAAATTAAAATTAAAATATTTTACTGCCGAACACATATTACATACGAGTATTAGGTGTTCTTAATAACATATTGTATCAACATGTTCTGCCTTCATTGGCGTACAAAACTAATAATAATAATGCGTTAGGTATGGAATGTCCGTAAACTTAAAGCAATTACATTAAATTATATACACTACAAACTTAAATAAAATACCTACTATTTATCTTCAGCATTTATCTGTCTTACGTGTCAGAAGGTGACGGCAGTTATGTCATTTATTTATCGCGTGACAAACGTAACCATCATAGGCTCGCTGAAAAATATCCTTATCCACGATAAAGGAATTTAAGAGTCTCCAGTAAGCTCGGTTCTCCATATAAACGTAGTTACGCTCTCATTTTAAAACGACTTGCTAGTTTGCTCTGACACTTTGTACTTAGAATAGGTTAATGTAATTAGTTTATGTAGCTTCTTCTTACCATAGTAAAAAAATACAGCGAATTTAAGTTTTTCATTCAAAACTTGATTTTGCTGTATTTCGTCTGTTTTATAAACTGGAGCCATATAAACTAACTACAAGCCTAGATATACCTCATGTTACTGTATATGCAATGTTTTGTTACAATCCAACACGTACTTTTAAAATGAGAACGAAACTCCGTTTGTATGGGAATGTGAAATTCGGCCGAGCTTGCTGGGGACTCTTAAGGCGGACGAATTCTCGGGTAGAAGCTAGTTTTCTATAAATATGTTTTGCAAGTTTAATAAATTATCAACTTCACTAAACTAGACGTCAAAGCTTAAGTAATTCCTAGACGCCCAGATTGTGTGGCTGGGAGACATGACGATTCAACTTATCGGGGGATTAGAACGCTTCGATGGAGGGTGAGAACTTTTATAGGATTAGGCTTAACTACGACGTAGGGTAGACCGGGTAAGGTTGTCCCATGGGTTGGTTGTCACTATAATAGACCATGAACCCTTGTCGAAAGATCGCGAGAGCTATATCTCCATCCTAGATACATCTAGGCTAAGCCTTATCGGTCTTTTGACACCGGCCGATGAACTTATTCGTCCGTTGAGTTTTGTGTTATGACGGCCGTGCGCCTCCAACCGGGGGCCTCCACAAGTAAGGGGCCTCCACAAACGAAATTTCTAAAAACAAAAAAAATATTAAATGTATCTGGAAAATTATTAGGGGCCTCCATTCATTCGTTTCCCCAGGGCCTTCAGAACCCTAAATTCGGCCCTGTATAACCCTGTAACCAACCCGTGGAACAACCTTAACCAGTCTGCCCCGGTAAAATATTTGTAGTATTCATTTTTTTATCGTGCTAACAGACTTTTTAACTCCCGACGAAAAAAGAGGAGTTTAAGTTCGAAAAATCGACGGAACAACTTACCCCACGGAATAATATATTTTTGCCTTTGATTTTTGTGTTAACTGTTGAGCACACAATAAATAATTACATATTTTGACGAACTAAAAAACACAAAATTATTTTTTGTGTAAATTTAAAGCTACGGAACAACCAGCCCCATAGCGGGGTTAGTTGTTCTGATCGATGTCATAAAAACAATATCACTATTCAGAAATGTCAATTATTTAAATATGTGCGTAAGCCTCATAATATATACACTATTTACATAGCTCAATTTGGTATTTTATGAAAATCGGCACATGTAGCCCCGCTCTCCCCTCTTCGTCTCCTCCACTTCGCTCTGTCCTCGATATCGGAGGATACCTATAACTGAGTGTCAGGATCCATATCCTTTATCATTTTTCCGCAACAAAACATACCACCGATAATCAATAATGGTTAGACAAACAAGTAATAGATGAATTCATAAGATGAACGTGGATGGACACATTTAGAAATATGCTCTTTTTTTTACACGTACCTTTTTTTAATTCTTCGTCCTTGCAGTTAAAATGCGCGACATCGAAAAGTGACACAAGTGGTGTAGCGTAACCAAGGGCCCCGGCGCAAAATAAAAGATTAGGGCCCCATGTTGCGAGGCATGTGTAGGTAAGGTACTGATCTGCAAATTGCGGAAACTTTCCAAAATGCTTAAAAAATATCAAATGTCTACATTAACTTACATGTTTATAAAACCTTTTTTAAGCATTTTTTTTTATATGAAAGATCTTAAGTCTAGTGTTAACTTACCTGTTTAAAAAACCTTTTTTAAGCATTTTGGAATGTTTCCGCAATTTGCACGTCAGTATGTGTAGGGCATAAGGGTACTAGCAAAGAGCCCACTGAGCTTAGGGGCTCCGGGGCACGGCCCCATCTAACCCTTGGGTAGCTACGCCACTGAGTGGTACTATATTTTATTAAGTTGTAGTAACTTGTAATTTAAGATGATATATTTTTAACATTACAGCAGTTTACAATAAACATTTTGTGAAGCATGGCTTAATTTCAAATGCGAGAAATAAAAACTTTTTTGAAAAGCGGCGTGTGTCGTTTACGCATTATAGAATGTAAGAAGCTCACTGTCGTATTGCCTTGACGGATTATCCGTCGTTGGTTGACGAAAATAATATTGGCGTTCAATAAAAATATGACGCAAGAAAATCTTATGTATATTTTGCGTCTTGTTTACTTTGTACCTATCTATACTCACTAGTTTGAAACATGGGCATGATCGATGGACCATGACCTAATCTGTACACTCGTAACTATGTAGGATTATTGTTGTTTTGTTGGCATATGAGGAGTGTATTTTCAAGAGGGCTTATTTCTTCATGATAGTCATAAAAAAATAAGACTCATATATATTTTCAATTATGTCTAAATTTGGCATGTACTTACTTTCGTGTTTTCACACTTACATTAAGCAATTTTTAACCCCCAACGCAAAAAGAGTTGTTATAAGTTTGACGGTTGTATCTGTCTGTCTGTGGCATCGTGGCTTTTGAACGGATGGACCAAATTCATGTAGGTAGGTACACTTTTTTTCGAAAACCGGCGCCCATTGAACAGTTTCCTTCATCGCATTACACCAACGCATTGCCTTTTTTGGTCTGATGCGATTTCCTCCCACAGACTTAAAATTATTTGTTTATCAGTCTCGGTTATCGCAAGCTGATCTACACTTACGAAACCCTAAAAATACGTCGGTATTCTAATAATGCTCCAATTATAGGCTTCTGAAGGAAAGTTCTAATAAAACGATCAAGCTTAACCTTACAAAGTGATAAGCGAAAGGAAAAAGAAAGATAATATTATTAAAGTTAAAAATTCACGGGAAAACCGATAATTCATTACGTTTGCGGCAGATGCGATACTTTATTCATGTATTCGTAGATTGCTTTTCAATTTGTTGGGGAATATTTAAGAAAGCAACGTCGGCGTGGTAACGAATGCAAACGAAATTGTTTCGACACGCTTGGATATTCTGCTCACGCTGCGAATCTAATAAAGAAGCTGGAATCCCTGCCATCAGTCAACATTAGCCTAAGTACTGCGCAATAATTTGCAAAGAATCCACTGCGTAAATATCTTTAGTGAGTTGTGGACTTAGGACATTCCTTTCTTCCTTCATGACGGATGTATAATGGCGCTTATATCGCAATCGACAAAGCATTGTCTATTTAGACAACCGCGTCTACCTACCACTTAGATGGTTGGTAGTCCAGAACTGTGCGTTTTGCTAGAAATTTCCTGCCTCGCATGACTGAACTGTGGAATAAATTGTCGCCAGCTGTATTCGGCAGATCTATGCGACCTTCAAACCTTCAAGAAAAGAGCCTACTGAAAGGCCAGCAACGCACTAGTGACTCCTCTGATGTCATGGGCGACGGTAATTACTTACCATCAGGCGATCTCTCTTCTGAATCAGAAATGTGGAGACTCGTAGATGAACCAAAGTCACCAACATAGCAAACAGCGTAAGCAAGCTGAAGTGGCAATAGGCAGGGCACATAGTTCGAAGAACCGATGATGGCCGTTGCGCCAGAAAGCAAGCGCAGCGTGGGAAGGCCACCTGCAAGGTGGACAGACGATCGATCAGATGCGGGTCGACTCTATCCGGCCCACGTGGAAATCTATTCAGGAGGCCTGTGTCCAGCAGTGGACGTTCTATGGCTGAATTGATGATGAAGATGAGGCGATCCGTATGCTCCTTTTCCCCTATAACATTAAAAAACTACTAAACTATTTCCGATTCTATCTCTCTGTCCCGCGCACCGGGTCAGGTTGAACCGGTTACCCACCTGTAACTGGCCGTGGTTGGCATTCCCGTTTGTAAGTTTGCGCTGCCACTGAATCCGATTACTGGCAGAGGCCTATAGCCCAGGCGTACCCAATCTAAAGTCAGGTTTAAAAAAACCGGGCAAGTCCGACTCGCGCACCGAGGGTTCCGTACAAACTTTTACTTATTCCGACTTAACTGGCCGGTTGAGTTAAGTTTGCCTGTGGTATATGTGCGTTTACTGGCCCTGCACCCAAATAACTGTTTCAGTTTTACCCAGTGGTTGACTGGTAGAGAATGCCGTTTGCATTGAGTCCGCCATTTGTACATTTTACGGTAGCGCTATAAAATTTAAATAAATATTATATAGCTACCTATTGTGCAAAACTTCACACTTCTTTAACACTTTGATTGCGCTACACACGTAGCTAATAACATAGGAAAATGCGTATATTGCGAAAAGGAAATTTACTACGAGCAGCGCCCATCTAGCGGGCTCCGTCGTGAAAGTGTTAAGAGAGTGATGAAGATAAAACTTACTTGAGCTTCATTTGAGACTAGGCCCATTTGTGTGAGATTGTTTACTTACTACAGCCATAAAAGCGGCAGTGAAACGCTTTCTGAGGGGACGTGTTGAAACTGTGTTAGATATTTAGGTATAGGAAGATACATAGATTGATTTGTAACTGAGTGGACCAACTTTTGTTATTGTTATTCCCGTAACTCAGGAGACAATAGTGACAGAGTTAATTAGAATTACATTTTGAGTAAAATGCATGTGATATACGGACGGACGGATGGACATAACGAAACTATAAGGGTTCCGTTTTTGCCAATTTGCTACGGAACTCTAAAATGCTTATAATCTACGCTAAAAACACACTGACCAGATTCGTTCTTAAAAACGGAAAAACTATCTTTGTTGCCTTTAAAATTACTACTTTAGATACCATTTAAAATTATATATGTATTTTTTTTATTATTTATTTATTAAACAAAGTACATATTTCTTATTTCTAAGACAGTTTCCTGCAAAACTGTATTGTACAGTTTGACTGCAGGCACAAGTCTCTATACTAATAATACTATAGAATATTTATTATTTATATACAATTATAAGATAAACGAATGTATATGAACTTTAATTAAATCATTTTAGTCAAGTGACTGCAGCAAATATTTTTTCAGGGCCTTTTTAAATTTTGGCTTGCTTGGCTCATGACGGATGTTCTCGGGCAGACTATTTAGGAAGTACGCAAGTCTTTTATTTAATGTTCTATCTTCGAATTAGTTCTTAACGCGTGGTACTTCGAATTTGCCCGCGGACACCGATCGAGTGCCATGCTTGTGCTCTATTAATATTGGATTATGCTCCCGGTTGCTATGGTTATTAATTGCTAGTAGGTATTTATGTTTTAAACTAACTGGGAGTATTTTACAAATTTTAAATCATTTTGAATAGTCTCCATTACAATTATTTTTTGTTTTTTTTATTTACAAGTAATTTTAAGAATCTTATTTGCAATGCTTATAATTTATCTATGTAAGATTTAAATAGCAATAAAGAGCATATCCCAATATAGAATCTACTATTGCAAAGTAAAGGCATTTTAATATATTATTTGGAACTTTGAAGCTTAAATGATACAATTTGCCTAAGAGAATTCTTAGTTTGTCACATACATAATTTATGTGTTGGTGCCACGAAAATACGGTATCTCCAAGATATGTTACACAATCATTTTTTTCAATCGGTTTACATTGGCAATTTTTGAAAGTATTGTGAATACATGTGATACTGTGAGTGTACATGGGTAGTTTTATGGCAGCACCTTGGCAATGAAGTACAGAATGTAAGTAACAGTTGACTAACTTAACTATTTGTGGCGTTGTATTTTGTAAGAGAAGCAGCGATAAGTACAAAGCTTTAGCTAGCTTTAGTTTAAAATATGTTAAACCGATGCGTGATATGTGTTTTCATTCAAGTATCTACAAGAAAAGTCAGACGTGTATCTGTGTGGCATCCTAACTTCTAGATGACTATAATAACATCTCCTCTTAAACTCCATCCAACGCCGGGCAGTTATTTAGTATTTTCAATGATCCCGAACTGATAGACGGCCTGGAACCACTTAGCTTCCGAAGAGATACCGGAGGAGTCGCGTTGCCCATGGGCATCGATGGCATGGCGATCGGGCTTGTCTGCCCGGTTGCCACATACTACATTAAAAAAAAGAAAATGGATGGACATATTTTTGTGTAAGTGGTTTTTTTTGTCTGAAAGACATCCGTATGTGACAGTGACAATCGGTTCAGCGGGTTGAGATTTTCAACTTTTTTCCGTTTGTCGAGGATTTTTATCACTTTAACGATTAGAGGCTATTCGTCTTTGTCTTGTTAAGTTAGTTAAACAATAGGCATCACGACAGGGTACAAAAATATAAATTCTAACTGGTCCGTATTGTGAGTAGAGAATAAAAAAAATATTATACACGTGACTACTAGGTATGATATGTACCATACGGTGACGTCACGCGACATTTTGACATAATGTGTCTTCGTTATTTTTTGATTACGTAAAAAAAGAAGAAATACGTGTCCAATATTTTTTAATTATCTATCTACAATACGGACTAATTATTAAAATTTAGTAGTCATCCCTATTTCCTAACATCAAAATGTACAATAAATGACAAAACCTGGGGCTGTTTTCTCGCAAGTAAAGAAATATAATGTATGAAATTACCAACGTGATATCAAAAATATTGACTCAAATCAACTCGAGAAAATGGTAGTTTTAGACAAAAGAGGTGTACTTTAAGGGGAGAATGTTATTGACCAAATAAAACAAGAAATAGCGTATCTTGCATGTATGGTAGTGACAGTGACGCTCTAACAATGCATGTCTCTTGTCAGAGTGTTGCCTGTTAGTAAAGTGTATTGTCCAATGCCTGTACAAGCGTCAAACGTTTATTTCAATACAGCTTTCACCTCCTTCATATTCAGAACGATATTGGAAAGGCTAAAAGTTGAAAAATGTTATGTGTGAAGTGGGATTCGAATCTATGTCTTCAACGGCTCCCTGGGCACCTACCAGTTGGTCCATCGACGCTCCGACCCGACTCATCGAATCTTTCAACCAGTTGCTTCATGTTAATATACCTTAGGGAGACCTTCTATTTTTAACCCTCGAGAAAAAAGAGGGGTGTTATAAGGTTAACGTGTCTGTGACTCTGTGTATCTGTGTGTGGCATCGTAGCGCCGATACCGATGCACCGATTTGAGTGCAGTTTTTTTGTGTCATAGATAATTTTATCTTGAGTGTTCATAGCTTTGTTTGATGAAAATCGGAGCACTTTTCTCCAAGATATTTAGCTTTTAATAGAAGAAGTCGGGGGGTTTTTAATATTTTTAATTTTCTATATTTATTAGCCTTAATAGATACAAAGGGCGCTACTAGTACTGACTGGATTGTGTTCGAAAATTTCAAGCCACGTACGTAAAGTTGCGGTAGCTCAGTTGGTCAGAGCACTTCTGCGTTAAAGAAGAGGCCGCAAGTTCAAATCCTGCTTGCAATTTAGGTCGTATTGACTGTTTCCTTTACAATCGAACTCTGTGTTATAATATTAATTTAATATTTACATTTAGATTTTGTTAGCAGTCGTTTCTGCTTTAATAAAATTTAATTGCCTTGGTGTCTATACGTTAGACTCGAATCCCAAGATAAGTCTGAGGGTTTACCACTCTAATAAAATGCTCAGTGAAAATAGAATAATACCATATGGGCAGTGGAGCAGCTAGGTAACCAAGGTGTGCCCAAGCTGGCCCCGGAACAGGACGTTGGTTTGTTAATTTCCAAAGGTTGTCGCTGCGTACAGATACTTTAATTGAACGTAGGTAACTTATTAGGCAGTTCAAAACAGAGAAGACCTTGAACTAACGCAAGTTATACTAGCGTTTACCCCCGGCCTTGGCTGCGTTACCGGGTATGAAGTATCCTATATTTCAATCAATGACCTGCCGGTCTAGCACAACTCATCTATCTATACTATTATAAAGTTGTGAAAATGAAATGTTCGTATGTGTCGTTGTGGTTTCATCATTCAACTATTTTTGGAACACGGGAGCTGGGTATCTCCAGATGGTTATAGGATACTTTTTACAACAACAACAAAAACATAAATTCTTTATTGCACACTAACAACAGAAACAGTACAATAGAGCCTTAACATAAAATAGGTAGACAATATTCGGTCTTATCGCTAAAGAGCGATCTCTTCCAGACAACCTTTGGGTAGCGGAAATGATTTAAAATAGCTAGAAATTAGTAGGTGGTGAGATAAGATTACACATAATACAAAAATAAATAGAAACAAACATACATATTATACATATACATATACTAAACATACATAGTACTACAAATTTATATATATATATACAAAGTAAGAAAGAAAACTGTGATACAGTTGACATCAAAGTGATAAGAAAACCAGTAGCAGATTTAAAAATAGAAATTATGGGAGAGATAATTTACCCGACTATGCTAAAGAAAAAAATAAGTGTTATGACTTTTTCTCCTCCGCGAACGAAGTTGCGGGCGCCTTCTGGTATACTATTTTAAACTTGTAAAAATAAAATGTTTGTATGTGTCGTTGTGGCTTCATCACGCTAAATCGGCTAAACGGATTTCAACTATTTTTGGTACGACGGTGTACCGTTGCACGTACATTTATTATTTCTAATTCTGTGTTGCACATTTAAACACCCAAATAAATGCTACTTACCTATAGTTAAATATAGTTAAATAATACCTATCTCTCTTAAAAACTACTTATACATATAAATCAAATTAAATACTATCCTAAAAATAATAATAATCAAAACATAACTATATTTAACAATACAAATCCATTTAACTCGCTTAATCATATCTGATCGGTTGAACCCTGTCTACGGGATCTCTAAAAACGCTAATGATCGCGTCGGAGTGATGAGCTGCGCGAGCGCGGCTGCCCCGTCATTCCAATAGTTCGTTCGAAGCCGGCGCACGTCACAAGTTAGGTACGGTCTCTGATACGGGATAATATTCCTCGTAACCGTGACCTCTGTGTTCGTCACTACGCGTCGCTGCAGTCCTTAAATATTTGTATCCTCGATAGTGGTGATTGGTGTGATTATCGGTTTACATTTAAACCCCTATATTGGGTAAGTGGTGCAACATTATATAGTTTTTAAGTACTGTTTAGTTGTAAGGTAAAATAGTACGCAGATGCTTGGAAGCGCTAATGCAGATCTTCACCCGTTTCAACATATTTCAAAATTACATTTCAATTTGACAAATTATGGTAATAAATCGAATTATAATAATTATTAATGATTTAAATGCTACCTTCAAAATTTTATGAAATCAATTGTCGTAATTAAATTCATCTTTCTTCTTGTTTTTAATATCCGTATCTGATTGTGAACATCCACGGTAACACCACTACTTAAGTACATTCCGCCAGCGTTGCCGTAGATGTTCACGGGTCCACCCGGACCTTTTACTGACGCTTTGCTTGATGGCGCGTTCCAAGGTCCAACGTCCGGCTTGCAAATTGGCCGCTTATTGCTGCTAAGCACTGCTTGTATCCGCTTGGCTTACTGGACTTTTTTTTACGAGCAGAACAAGAATACCTCGACGGCCCAACTTCCACCTACGGCTGCGCTCCAGCAGAGTACTTAAACTAAGAGGGAGGTAGAACCCAGATTTTTATTAAAGTGCCGCGAACCACGACTTAACCCACCGTCTGAGCTGGTTAATCAATCTTTGTACGTGATATCCTCTTTCATTTCCACCTCCAGTTTACCGTGGGAGGTAAAGAGGGACGTGACGGGACAACGGGTAGCTGAATATCTCTTTTTACCCGACTATGCTAAGGAAATAAAGAGAGTTTGTTACTTTTTCTCCTCCGCGAATGAAGTTGCGGGTGCCTTCTAGTGTTTACATATACATATTTACTAAGTACAACATTTTCACTAGTACACAGAACGGAATGCACATAAAGGATTTGTATTGAGCACATCTCACCTTAAACTATCCGAATTTTATATTGTTAGTTACACCCATTGACGATAGGACACCTAACAGCCGAATAGCGGAATAGTGATGACAGTCTGACAACCCTTTAGCTCAACTAGTTGCCGATATTTTAAAAGAAATACGTAAGTTCATCTCTGATTGGTTCAAGAAACACTTAACCAATCAGAGACGCGATTCGATGACGGGCTACTACGGTGATACCAGTAACGATTACTTTAACATTTACTTCAAGATATCTGATGAGTTTATTGATCAGTCAGAGCTATTCCATAAATCGCTAACACTTGTTGCGCGACATGGCATCGCCCGTTTTTTTCGCATTGTATTGAAAGAAAAGAGACAGACAATTCTTGTCGTGCGATAAAGAGTCGCCTATGAAAGTTGTTCTAGAAGTGCTGATCCACCTATATGCAGAATTTCATTTGAATCCGTTCGACGGTTAACATACTCTCTCTCTTCTTAATCGTTCCCTCAATGCTGTGATCGTGACTCCTTTTACGACCCTTAGTTGTTTGCCTCCAACTGATGCGATTTGTCGCCCGGTGCAGGGCGGCGCTGACTGATACGAGTAACTCCAGCTGTTCGGAGATCTGGTCCAGCCATCTCTTCGGGCTTCGGCCTCTTGGTCTTTTGCCTTCGACCTTTCCCGTCACTACCAGTTTTTCCATATTGTTTCCTCCTCTTCGAGCGGTTTGGCCAAAGTACTCACTACACGGTGTAGAAAAATAGGGCACAGGTTAAGATGCTATTGAGTCATAAATATCCAAACATCTTTACAAACTTTCACATATGAATAGAAATTATTGTGATACTTCTAATCAAATTGTCTTATTTTTACTCCTGTCTCATGGTCAGAGAAACGTTGTCAGGTCTGCGGTTTAAATTACCTCTCGTATGCAGCCGCCCTTATACAAAAGGTAGGTATTTAATAGCGTAAATACTTAGACATCACGTGCCTTGAGAAATGAAATTCTATCACTGCAAGCTTCGGAGTACGACTGCAGGGAAGAATTATGATAAAAGTGTTCGCTGAGAATGCCCTCAGAATGGTCTCTAATGACTAGATACACATACAGGTTATTTTTTTATTTTATAACGAAACGTCGTAAATTTAATACAGTGCATTATATGTTTATTATAGCTAAAATTAAAAATAAACCATTACCATAATGGCATTAAAGTTATGGTGTATGTACATATATGTATCTTTTACATGCCAAGTGGTTATAAGCATGTCCTTGGGCAACGGCGTAGGAATCGGCAGTGAGCATAATAGAATTCCGTTATTGCCAAATGCTGTTATCATACCAGAGACAAAATAAATATCAGGAAAAATCTTACACAAATCGATCTACCTAGTTACAAACTAAGTTAAACTTGTATACAAGAGGTGCAAATATATAAATAAATAAAATAAATAAATTATAATACTTAAATACAAATAAAATATCCAAGACCCAGGACCAACATTCGTGCTCACCACTCGAACACTTACTCGGCCGGAATTCGAACCCAAGACCACCAGCTTCGTAGGCCGTTGATTAACCAACTGAGCAAAATGTGTCGTTAAATGTTATTCTTATAAACCGAGAATATAAGCTTGAGATAAATCTAGATTATAATTAAAGTCCACTTACGTTTAACTCTTGATATGGGCCTACAGAACTTAATTAAAATGAAATGGGTTCCAATCATAAACGATTAAAGTTTAGCCTCTCAACTAGAGGCTTTCTAAAACCATTCACTTATAGTTTCTTTAGAATCGAGTCAGTGACACTGTTTTTATCATTGGTCAAAATGTATTTTTAATCGCATGTTATGGTTCGGCATACTTTTTACGGCCAGTAGCTTACAATCATATTCATCGTCATTAGCCAAAAGACGTACACTGGTGGTCATAGGCCAACCACAATAAAATGAAAAAAAAACAAAATTATAAGTCTTTACCTTCACCTTTCATTTTGAGTGTCGTTATGGATATGTATATCAGATGCTATCCATATTTGGGCTTACTTTCGAAATCTCTAGATTTTAGTCTTAGATTTTGTATTTTTCACGTTTGGGTCATAAAGGTTCTTTTTTTTCTGTACTCAAAAAGAGTATTGACGCTATAATGTTCCGCGAATATCTTTCCGGACTCTTTATTACCGAATGCAGGTCATAAATTGTTTTAAATCATGCTAGAAGTACACACATTTGTCTGCAATCATTTCAGCTCTAAGCCTTGATGGGCATTATGTAGGAATTTCACAACTTGTAAGCAAAAATATGTGGATTTTAGATTCTTACCCATTAAAACGGGTCTAGGTAGTTCAAACCGCAATTAGATTGCCAACAGAGTATTCTCTCTTGGCAACAGAGTATTCTCTGTTGGCAATCTGATTGCGGTTTGAACTACTTAGACCTACGGGGAGACAGTGGAGGGATCGTTTTCGGTGGCTACTTTTTTTCGTGGACAAGCCATAGCTTAGATTATGTATAGATATCCTACCATCAAATGAACTAACTACTCGTAAAGACGTGTAACGTTTTAAGTAGGTAAAGCTCGTTCTGAGCCCGAGAGAAGCACGGAAATGACGCTTCACATCTTGTAGTAGTTAGAAAGCTAAGAATAGCTTAGATATCTACACAGCTAGCACATCAAATGAACTAGCTATAGTCGTGTCCGCTCGATTACTCGTCAACGTGGTACCTCCTACTGGGACTACGCTATGCTTTGCTTCTCGTTACACTGCCGGCTACTAAGGAATTTTCATATGATATTTGTCACAAAAATGCCGACCTTTCATGGCTTGCCTTTGTGGCTTTGATGCGTTATTAGTAATTAAGGTGGAAGCCACGGCTGAGAATATTTTTGTAGGCTATTTTGCGTTCGTTCTGAGGAACTCTCAGTTTATCCACGAGTTTGTGCTTTATTTCTTAAGGCTGACATGTTACAGCGGAGATAATTTACATTTCACATGAAATGCTATGCGTCAATATTCTTAAAACTCATTCTATATTTTATTCAATTTATTTCAATAGGTTAAGGCTAGGCAATATAGTTTTATATAGGTTTGTAAGTTTTTATTTGGACAAAATATTTCACCTACTAAGGTGAATTATCCTCTAATATCAGAATGCTTTATTCATTCGCTTTTCTTACTTATTCCTACCCTAAGTAACTCTAAATAATTGTTTATTTATTTAACCTTACTATAGGTAAGAACCTATTTATTTCATTTATCAATACCTATACACACATACCGTTGTAACATTAGAATAGAATAGAATAAAAAAAACTTTTTTGTATAAAACTGTGGGTACAAAGATGGTGCAGAATGTTTTAGTATGTGTTCCAACAGTCACCCTTCCGGGCATACAATGTTGTATGCTCTTGAAATCTAATTCACAATTTACTATTGTAAAATTTAATAAATTATAGAACACTTTTTTAGTGTTTGTTTAAAAGTGCTATCACTATCTATCATCTATAGTGGAAGGATTATTGAACACATGAATAGCTGATACTAAAGCACTTTGGGAAGTTTAAGATCTGAGTTATATTGAAATCCAACATTAGATTTCAAAATTCTCTTTTGAAAGTGTTCTGGCTGATTTCTATCAAAAAGACATAATTCTAGGATGTATATGCATGTCACAGTCAGGAAGTGTTTTTCTCGATTACTTACCTGTTGACAAACAACGTATAATCGTGGTCTAATCGTGGAAGGAATATATGGATCTTAATTATATTTCTTTTGAGTCTACTATCGACTTATTAAGGTCTTTTTGAAATTGGAATTGTGCGCGAACAATGCCGCAAGCAAACGCTAATGTACACGAAACATTACTCATTCAGTAAAATAAAAAAGGGCCTTTCCCCTCTTTACATGGGATAGGTAGGTACTATTTCAAGTCCAGTGAAGTCGAAACATTTAGTTCATCGTGTTTGATCTTTGTAGTAATCATCGAAAACTCGCCAAATAGCGGGAAGTAATTTTGATAATTACAGTGAAATGAAACAAAACGACACTAACCTCTCTTTTTTCCAAAGAAGCAAGAATGCGTAAAATAAAATTCAAATTCAGTACGAAAAGTTCAAATTGGGTTAATTGGAAGTTCCATAAAAGGCTATAAAACGGCGTGACCATGAAATCAATTATAAAGTAGGTACTATAAAGTTGGGTACTACGCGAGTTATATAACACTAAACTACTCGCAGTTAGAAGCCATTTCATCATTCGGTTGTCTTTATCCCATTTATTTAGGGTCGGTGAAGAATGTTTTTTTTTAACAGACTTCAAAAAAAGGAGGAGGTTCTCAATTCGGTTGTATGTTTTTTTTATTTTTTTTTAATGTTTGTTACCTCAGAACTGTGTCATTTACACGACAATTTTGAAAATTATTTTTTTGTTAATGAGTAGGTATATACAAATTGGTCCCATAAAATTTTGGTGAAGATCTGATGCCGGAATCCATGAGGAATCGAAGGATTTCCTCGATTTTTATAAGCACATCTACCGCGATTTCCGTATTTATTACAGTAGTTTAAGCATTTACATTTGAAAATCACCATTTAGTGGAGAGAAATCAATGATGAAGACTCCAGCCATCAGTTACCACTAAGGGCTCTACCAGTGTTATTTAATTCGCGGATCGCGAGTCGATTTGGAAAATTATCTTTACGGTTAAGAGTAGGAATCTCCAAGTTGGTCCCATACAATTTTGGTGATGATCTGTTGGTGAGATCGATGAGGAATCGAAGGAATTCCTCAAATATTATGGGCACACCTATGGCGATTTCGGTGTTTATTAAAGAAGAACAAGCTTTTACACTCGAAAATCATCATTTGGTGAAGAGAAACTGATGATGAAGACACAAGCCACCAGTCACTAAAAAGGGCTCAACCAGTGTTATTTAATTCACTAATCGCAATATAATTATTTACGAGTATCATATTTTGCTTAGAGGCAGAAGTTAGTTAAGATCAGGGTAGCAAAGTGGAGCTGATAGTGGAGAATCAGAGAACTCTTTAACGGTTAAGAGTTACAGGATAATTCTTGAAAAATACATGTATCTTTATTGCGTGTCTCTGAGGTAGTCTCCTTATCACCAAGTCAGGATCTGATGATGGGATCCCAGGAAAATCGAGAGAAACCCTCAAATATTAAAGGCACTAACAATGTTTTGTATATATTTTTCTAACGTTATTCAGCTATTTTCGTCTGCTTGTCATCATTTAATGATGCTGAGCTGATGATGGAAGTCCTTATTAACGGTCAATAGTTGCAAAATAATTCTTTAAATATTATGGGTAAGTTGAGACTGTAAGTCGTATTCTTTTTTAACCAGCAAGCTACTGGACTTAACCATTTTGACCTAGCCAAGTCTTATAATTTAGATTTTTATTTACAATCAAATCCTCCTCAATCTTCCCATTCTGGGCTCTAAAAAATACTTTTTCTACTCGTCGACTTTAATCCCTCAATAAGAACTTCATAGACTAAACTTTAATAGCATACTTTTCAATTTCGGATACTCTATGGCACTTCCAAGTGAACTGATATATTCATATATAAGCCAACACTTTATTTCATAAGCCATTGAATGCACTATAATGATTTCAAAAATAGACCTTTGGTTGAGAAAAATAAAATTTCTTTGTTTAAGGAGACTCGTTTTAATGCAAATATATAAAAAAAAATCTTTCCTTTTAAGAAAGTAAATTTTCATGGGTTTTTCCATTCCTAGGGTGGAAAGTATTTTATTGTTACGATTAATAGCCACAGAGTCGAAGATAATTGAGGTACTGGTAATGGTGATGATGATGATGATGATGGTGATGATGATGATGATGATGATGATGGTGATGGTGATAATGATGGTGATGGTGATGGTGATGGTGATAGTGATGGTGATGGTGATAGTGATGGTGATGGTGATGGTGATGGTGATGGTGATTGAAGGTGATGGTGATGATGACGGTGACGGTGACGGTGACGGTGACGGTGACGGGGACGGGGACGGGGACGGCGACGGCGACGGCGACGGCGACGGCGACTCCGCAAGCTTCGTGGCCTAAACGCGGTACTCGACTGGAAAAGCATACATTATATAACGATTGCATAAAATACTATTATATGACTAAAATCCATCACTAAAAGGGAATAAATAAAAAAAAAAAAAAAAAGAACCGACTTCAAAATAAACTGAAAAGCCAAAACTAATATTTTATGTACGGTACGGATTACATTTGAATCACCTTTTGAAGTCAGTGCTAAACCTGAAGTAAAGATCTGTATTCAACAAAAATACGAATTACTATAACTAAATATATAGGTAGGTTGTAACTAAAGTATCTGCATCAGCTGGAAGAAAATGTTTAAAGTCATGACAGAGATGGGTATACCGGATCACCTCATTTTCCTTGTGCAGAACCTGTACCTTGACGGCAATTCTAGGATCAGACTAGAGGACACCGAATCAGAACCGTTTCAGACCAATCGAGGAGTTAGACAAGGGTGTATCTTATCGCCACAACTGTTCAATCTTGTAGGCGAACACATGTTGTAGAAGTAGAACACATCATCACAATTCGAAATGTGGTGCTGGCGCAAAATGCTAGGAATCCCTTGGACGGCACGTCGCACTAATGCGTCGATTCTGGCCGCATTGAAGATCAAGTGTCACCTATCGACCATTTACCTACAGCGGATCTTGCAGTACTTCGGTCACGTGGCTAGACGAGAGCCACATAATCTAGAAAAGCTCATTGTGGTTGGTCATGTGGAAGGAAAAAGAGGCCGCGGAAGATCACCGACCCGATGGACCGATGCCGTGAAAGAGGCTTGTCAGGAAACTCTACAGGCGTCAATCCGGAAAGCGGAAAAATGTGGAGTGGAGAGTTTTGGTGTGCAAAATTATGGCCTGTAGTGGTCACGACCCTCAGTCATGAGGAAGCGACGAAGACGAAGAAGAATAACTAAAGGCTCGCCGCCGCGGTTCTTGCGTTCCATCTGTGTTAATAGTAATAAATGAATGGCACCGACTTCAAAAGGTGATTCAAATGTGATCCGTACCGTACATAAAAGATTATTTTTGGCTTTTTAGTTTATTTTGAAGTCGGTTCTTTTTTTATTTAATTTTTTTATCTTCCAGACCTCTCTGTCACCCGTCATTTAGAAGAAATTTTATTTTTTTATAGAAAACTTTCCGCAAATTAAAGACATTTAATAGAGAATATGCATGATTTTTTATTATTGCTTTATTAAAAGCTCATTCATGTAACAAACAGTAGACAATTTTTTTTTTGAATAGCTATAAAAACAACCAAGATATAAGCCATCAAACATTTCATTCTATATCTTTCGAGTTTGTATGTAGGAGTTTATATGCCCGGAGTGCACTGTGACGTAACAGTGCATATCGGATCTCTCTGTCTAATTACTAGTTTAAAATGCCTATATCATGCGTATTTCTTGGCCGATTTTAATTTTAATTTCACATTTTGAAATAGTTATTACGGTATTTTGATATTTAGTTCATAAAAGTTATAAAACAATTTCATGCATGTTCCCTATTGTCTAGCGAAAGTGTAGAAACCTCAAGATTGTTTCTGCGTTTGTAAGTCATCTTCATTTAATTAAAGGTTGTAAGTCATGTAAGTCACCTCCATTTAATTAATCTGAGGTCCAGTAAAGGTAAGGGTTATATAGTTTTCAAGTTAAGTTTAGTGGTAAAAAAGGATAATCCCAGTGTATTGGTAAGTTATACAATAAACAGCAGCTAGGTTATTAGGGGCATTTCACCAGAATTACGGGCACGTAACACCATTCTTTTGATGCTTCTAGCAATGCTAGGAAGACGATTTTTAGTATGATAATATTTCATAACTTGACTCTTTTATTAGCAATGTTGTCTAGGGCTTTATATCGTTTTATAAGGGTGCTGCCATAGCCTTTAAACGTGACGACAAAGTTGACATTCATGTGGAACGCACCAAGAGCAGTATAGTTACATATATGTAGTATGCATGTATGAACTACTCTATAACATCGAAACAGTCAAATTTATCGTTATAAATGTAAATGCCTATCTATCTATCGGCACCCTTGGTTTATCCGCCTTCGGGCATAGGTCTCCTCCATAACTTTCCATAACTTCCTATCCCCTGCCACTTGCATTCAATTTGATCCCGCGTAGCGCCTAATATTCTTGGCACACCTTTCTGGTGGACGCCCTCTACTCCGCGTGGTTTCTCTGGGTCTCCACTCCAGGGTTCTTCTGGTCCATCTCTCGGCATCCTACGAGCAATATGTCCAGCCCATCTCCATTTCCTGCTAACTATAGTGGTGACCACGTCCATGACCTTTGTCTTCTGCCTAATCCACTCGTTACGCTTACGATCTAGTACGGTAATACCGAGCATCGGTCTCTCTCGTCGTCTCTCGTTTTTCAGTCAGTGTACTGGTATTTTTATGCCTACTATAGTAATTAAGGCGAGTTGAGGTATAATGGGCACTTCGGACGTTAGTGACTATTTTATTTTGACTATACGTATATATATGTTAAACTTATCGAGATATAAAAATAGCGAGCCGATCGCATATAAATGAGATAAGGGAAATAAAATGATGTTGATGAATAAAATTAGATACTTTCCTACCGTTAATAAAGGGACGTGCATTGATCATGACGTATGTGATGGAAAAACATTATTTTTTCGTAGTAAGTACTGTACAAATTTAGGACGCGCAATGACCTCCACAGCCTTTTCAAACTGGCATTTAATCACAATACGCAATGTAGATGAAACGTCAGTGTAAGCCGTTATCGCGTTCAAGTAAACAACTCCTAATGATAAGGCGAGACCCGCCGCCCAGCCGCCAGTCGCTCGCGCCCGCCCGCCCTACGCACGTGTGCCAATTGTTGCAACAATTATTCTCACTTTAAAAATTGTTAATCAGAATCACCCAATGCTCAATGGGTAAGTCGAAAGTTACTATAGCGCGTTCTCTTGTTTATTTCCTTTTGCGAAAAAGTTTTTAATTTGTTTTTTTACAACTGAATTAGGTTACCAAAGCGCGAGTCGTTGAACTCGTGTCAATGTTTATTGGACTGAAGGAAACCTTCCATAATATTTCTATAATTTGAAGGGACTGTAAGGGTTTACAGAAGTTTAAAAGGCTGAATGTAAAATCTTTCCATAGAACAAACTGTTATGCGTTAATTACGTTTCAATTAAAAAACTGTCATTCCATTAACTTTGTATAAAATTATGTTATATAAAAGTAAAACTCTCCGTTACGCTCTTCCATGGAAAATTGTCTTATAACAGCGTTTCAGTCGCGAACGCTGACGTCTCATGTTTGTGCGACATTAAATTAACCAAAGCCTTTCATTTCCACTCCAACATACATTTCGCGTATATCTTACTCGATCGATGCCACTATATAGCTAATAACGTTATCTTATAGATAAGCCAGAGAGCGCGCACAGCGGGGTGTTATGGAAAAACAATGTCCACGACTGGAACGAATCGGAAATAGGAATACCTCAAGCGAGGATTGGTAATATGGGTCATTGGGATCATGGAAACGCTTGGAGTGCTTTGGGGGGAGCCGTGGCGGGGGCGGGGTCGGTGATTGTGATCGCTGCTTTGATACTGATGTGGAGGAAGCCGAGGAAACGCGAGCCGCCGCTGCTGGCGCCGATGGATGTAGGGCAGAATGTAAGTAGTTTTTTTACTTATTGCTATTAATGACGGGTGGGTATTGACTGCCATAAAACTGAAAGTCTTGCTGTCCGAATTTCATTATTATTTCATAATTAGTCATAGTTGCAGTTATGTCCAAAATCGTTGACTTAAAACGAACCTAACTTAAAGGGTTCTACGGGAAGATGTTTTCAAAAATCCTGAAATGGTACCAGATTTGAGAATTAAGACAAATGATTTTCGGATAAAGGTTACATTATGACATTTACTTATGGGTAAAATAATGGAATTATGATTTTTATTGTGTAAGTAGGCCGCAAGGGCACTTTTACAAGTCTGCTCTACCTCTCCAAGAGACCACTGTTGAGAAGAAAGCACACACTGAAGAGTCAGTATTCTTTTCTAAATAATTCATAACTATTACAATATTAGTAATTAGCCTATCTTAAATACATATTTCTAACTATAAACTCAATGCTTAGTTCTCCGAGAAAAGATCTCAAAACAAACAAAAGTAAATTCAAATAGTCTATTTTGTAAGTAGGCCCCAAGAGCCCAACTCACCCCAAGGGCAATTTTACAAATCTGAATCCACCGACATTTCACAAAACCGTTTGGAAAAGATTTCGATTATTGAAGCAATGATAACACAATGACAAAAGTATAGACCTTGACTGAATTTGAGCCAGTGTTTTGTCTTGTGCCATGTAAGGGCGCTATAGACAAACTAAACCTCTAGTGTAAGATCGTAACTCAACAGTATCTCAACCGCGTTTATAATTAACGCACTCTAGACGTCTTTTACGGCGCTATCTAACTTACTCTAGAACCTCTGTGCTACAAGTAACTTAGTTCTGTCACTGTATTTTTGCAAGGGACCTTTGCATTTCTATTTGATCGGTTTTCTGCCGTGAAATATCATAGTTTTCACAATATAAAAATAAAACTATTGGTTATTAGCAGCTGGCGATGTGTATATAATTTAAACCCGTTTTTTTTTAAAGAAAAAACAGTTACCTCTATCTGTTCCAAAGTACCCAATTAAGATATGTTTTCGTTTATATTTTTTTAATGTGAAAACACGACACAATCTTTATTAAATTACTCTAAGTAGAAAGAAAAAATAATGACGACCCACTGCAGCCTAAGTCGAAATCGAGCCAGCTGTTCCGGTATAACAGAAACGCTCTAGTTTGATTCCGGCTTAGGCTGCAGTGAATCGAAATTATTTTTTCTTTCTACTTAGATCTTTGTATCAATATAATACCCAAAGATATGTTTGACATCTCGCCAGCGGTATTCAAAAATAGCCATAAACTATTCCATCAAATTCTAGTAATTCTTATATCTAGCTAGTGTTATTTTTGTGTGTGTCCCGTCCCATAACACGGAAAGGAACAGCGGCCGCGTTTACGTTTCATTAAATTGTCAAAATAAAAATACCTTCGCGTCGGCTTCAACCTCGTGCATGCCTCCAAAGGTCTGGGACACCACTGTCCCGTAAACGGGTGGGCCATAATTATACATATTTCATAAAATTCGCACAAAAGCGTTTTCATAGTGAAATTACATACTATGAATTGAAAAAAAATTGATCCAAATAAGTGGCTTTTTAGCGTGATTGCAAATTTCTTAATAGATTCGTTACAAATTTTAATAAAGTAAACCACTTTGTGTGGCATGTTGAAGTATATTTTAAGTACTTTTAAACATAATAGAACATAAAGATGTTTACTAAAATAATTTAAATAAACAAATAATTAAGTACTGGCCTTAATTATTTGTGTATTTAAATTATTCTACAACAAGATTCAATCACAGTATGAATAAACTCATTACTTAGTAATACATGATTGCAGTAGTACGAGTTAACAAATCAAATATTTGAACATTTTACTTAACTAGTTGACCTTGAACAGGTCGCATTGTAATAGCAAATAAACGAAGAAAAGGTTGAGTTCCACTAAAACTGATATTTGTTTCAATAACAAGTTAATTCGAACTTAATTGAATTTTTAATTAACTTGTTTAGCGGAGTCCTCTTTGTGCCTATTGCATGCAAACATCTTATTTGAAATAATCCATTTTTAACTTTACACCAATACACAATTTTTTGTGATATATTTGATAATATGAAGTAATAAATTAAAATTTTTACTTGAATGTTTTAAATAAGCGGTTTCATCAAGTACATACTTGATATGCTCTGGTAGAAACAGTTTGCTTCAATCCGTTATTTTTATCAGTGCAATTTTCAAACAAAACCTATTCGACAACTTTCAAAGATGAAGGTGATTGAATGGTTTTTCATTTCAAACGGCTTTCTGTAGGTAATATAATTAACCCTTTGTGTATTACACCGACGACGGAGAAATTGCGACGACGAAAGGTCAAGTAACCATTGCGATGTAGAGCGTTATTCATGTTTATATTATGGTATTTAAAACCATGGCCATAGTTTAACCATGAGATCTATTAATCAGAAAAGTTTATTTTAGATATCACGTCGAAGCACTTTGTATGAAAGTCCGTAAATAAACATTTGTTTTCAAAATCCTGCGTGCAATTGCGGATGCATCAAGAATCAAAAAAGTATTCTTTGCGCTATTTCATTCAATAATAACATAACTTTATTCGTTTCTTTATGACGTGGCTTGATTAAAATAATGTCACTAAACTTAGAAAGAGCGCAGACAGGAGTTCTAAAAGTGTCAACACCGCCTTTTCCGAAACCACACTAGCCTTATAAACAGGGCATGCAAAGTTCTAACAGCATGCAGTTCTAACACAGTTGTTCCTTACAACACTGAATATAATCTCAATATACGGAAATACATTGTTTCAGAAGACGCTTTTTCATCTGTTAGGACTTTATTTTCCGGAATAGCTTCACTATAATTAAATGCTACATCTGACTTATACCCACTTAGCCATGTTAACTGTAAGCGAACGCTCCGCGAAGCCCTACAAATAATGACATACAAAGATACAGATAACGAACACATTAAAAAAATAATAATGATAAAAAGGTGTACAAAGTAACCTTTTTAATGTAGTTGGCTATTTAATGTTCTGTAACCCGTTAATCAAAGAGCGTTTTTTTAGGTTTTAAATACTTACTTAGAGTTTTCTCAAGCTAGGGATATTATTTTGGACTAAACTGTACTACGGTTACGTTTAAGTATTTCATATGAAAGATAAAATCTTCAGCGTTTAATTTTTACAATACAGTCTGAAGTAAGTCGTGACGTTATGAGTTTTAGGCATCAATGAATAAAGAGATAACCCTCCCTCTAGTGAGGTGAACAAACAGACGCTTTAGTTTATATGTAAACTATATAATATTCCTCGGCAGTGACTCCAAGGTGGCCTAAATAATCTAAGCCTTTGATTATGAGTTTGAAGACGCCGAATTCATGATTTACAAATTGGATTGACGATCGTTAAATTCATAAACACACTATATTGGGACCATAGCAAAAAAAACATGTGTATAATTAATAATTGCTTGAGAATTGAAGCGATTTTAAACAAAACCTAAAAAGAAATAGCTTTTAAATTTACAGATTATTACGTATATCACAATCAGCCACGTCATGTAACACCGCTCCCGCGTCTGAGCTATGTGACGCCGTATAAAAGTATTTTCCTACAAAAATGAGGTAGGTACTCTAATGTAATTAATCGTTTGGACATTTCAAAAATAGTAGCTGATATGACCCGTCAGTCAAATAGTCCATTTGAACACAGCTGTCAGCCAACAGTGACAACTTGTCCGGATACTAAAATAAGAAATATAAAATCAGCTGGAACACGCAGCGTTGGCGTTATTTCCCCAAAGAATTCACTTCCCTATTTTCAACCTTACTTCTCTTTAAGAATTTGTTGATTTCTTTTACCGAAATAAAAAATTGGTGCTTAAGTGGATTTATAAATTTAATCTATTCAGGCCTGTTTTTCGTTGTAACCATTTTGGAGGGTGCTTTTTGAAGGCGCTTCATTTCGCGTTTGCGAATTGGAGTTTTAAGACCTTAATCTTTTCTTGTAAAGGTTAAGGGTCTTCTTAAAATGTTTAAATGAGGCTGCAATTTTAAAACCACTGAAGCTGTCACTAATGAGATGCTTCACGACGCGTGAAGTCGAAAACGCGGCACAGTCAGTCTCAAAAGTTGGTTTTGACAAAAGTTGATGAACATTACTGCAACGTCTGATGTGACCACATTTAGAGACCTCTAAGGGCCTCTTAAAGAAACTCAGAGTGGCTCAGCGAGCTATGGAAAGGGCTATGCTCGGAATCTCTCTACGAGATCGAATCAGGAATGAGGAGATTCGTAGACGAACCGAGGTCACCGACATAGCAAACAGGGTAGGCACACTGAAGTGGCAATGGGCAGGGCACCATCGAAGAACCGATGGTCGTTGGGGCGGAAAATTTCTCAAGTGGAGACCGCGTCCCGGTAAGCGTAACGTGGAAAGGCCATCCGCAAGGTGGTCGGACGTCCTGGTTAGGATTGCGGGGACTCGCTGGATGCGGGTCGCCTCTATCCGGCCCATGTGGAAATCTATTGAGGGGTCCTGTGTCCAGCAGTGGACATGATGGCTGAAATGATGATGATGATGATGACGGATGATGATGATAACGTCATATTTTAGCGTTTCAATTGCGGGTACTCTCGTTTTCGTAATTTTGACTATTTCCTGCGAATACCGAAGCTACTTACATTTTTAAGCGTAGAATAAGTAATATTTTTAGATGTATCAAAATAATCGAATACCTACATTTCAGAAAAGAAAATTAAAATAAGGAAAGTGAATTAAAAAGCTCAAATAATTAGTTAAACTTGTTCCTTTTGTCACTGACTGTACCTACAAAGAAACGAGTGAAACAATGCTTGTTTCATTTTAAGTGCTTCTCAGGAACAAATAACACTGTATAAAAAACTTTTTATACCATACCACTGCTGTGTACTTATAGCTAGTTAGCTAGTGTATTTGTTTTTACTGTAATTGGACAAATATGGGAGCAATGTCAAAATCAAACCGGAAGTTTTAATTATTTCTAGCTTCTTACAACAGATGTTATACTATATTACTGATTTCAACCCTATAATTACCTGTCCGCCTTTTTAAAAGTGTAAATGTGTTATTTATTTATTTATTATTTATATTTTGAGCGGAATTCGAACATCTCCAACGGGTCTCTGCGCCAACACGGGGCCCTACCAAATACAGAAGACGCAATGCGTTTATTATTTTCATACATTACTGTGTTTAGCAAAAATAGAAATTTATATAGATTTGAGCTTAAAAAGGTGAAATAAAGAAAAAAAAGTTCCGTCTTTTCTAGACTGTTATATTGCGACGCATGATTAGTTTTTTTTCTTGTCCGAAAGAAAATTGTAACGTTTAATTTTCTTTCTTCTTTCAGTGTGATATAATAACATAAAAGTAAGAAACAAGAAACATTACGTTGCGGCCATTGCCGACTTACGGGTCGTTGATAGCTGTCACAACTGAAACTGTAACTTTTTTTAAGGGTTTATCTTTTCAAATTACTTTTTTTTAATAAAGTATAGTACGAAATCGAAAATTGACACTTGTATAAACACATTTCATAATTCAAGATAAAGCATAGGCCTCACATATTTTGTTTAAATGTCTCAAGCAGAAAAGTCACGTACTTACCCGAAGGCACAAGGGCCAATACAAAATGACCTGCGTTCACGCTGTAACTTACGTAATTCATATTTTGTTCGCGCTGCTACTCACACTAATGTAAAAGTATACGATGATGAAGGAAGAAGCGCATCTGTAGCTTTATCTACATACAGCTAAAATAGTTTTGCAAACTTAAAGATTTCGAATCACTTTAATAGGTCGGTAATACCTGCAGATTTTTTTTTTAATGGCATAGGGGGCAAACGAGCAGACGGGTCGCCTGGTGCTAAGCGATCACCGTCGCCCATAGACACTTGCATCACCAGAGGAGTCACAAGTGCGTTGCCGGCCTTTCAGGTGGGAGTACGCTCTTTTCTTGAAGGTTTGAAGATCGCATCGGTCCGAAATACTGCATGTGGCAATTTATTCCACAGTTCAGTCGTGCGAGGCAGGAAATTTCTAGAAAAACGCACTGTTGTGGACTGCCAACCATCTAAGTGGTGAGGATGGAAATATTGTCGCGTAGGACGATGACGGAAAGATGCAGCTGGGATCACTCAGCACTCTCCGTTATACAAGCAATAGAAAATGCAGAGCGAGGCTACATCTCTACGCAGTGCCAAGGAGTCAAGCTGATCTGAAATACGCGGGCAACCGACGATACGAGTCGCTCTCCGTTGAATGCGGTCTAGAGGGAGAAGCTGGTAGATTTTCGAAGGGTCGTTGATAGCTGCTTTTTACGGACTATTCGAAAGTCACAAAATTGAAAAATAAATTTGTTTGTATCGTTGTGGCTCCATCACGCCAAAACATATATTTTCTCCCCCGCTGACGAAGTTCACCTTCTAGGCGTCTATAAACTATTACACCAAAAGTCTACTAAGTGATTCAGCAAAGTAAGCGGTTGCCTGCGTAATCAAATTAAAGTGAGTTATGCTCATACATTAAGATGAGTAAAGACAGATGAGAAGCTTCAGTATTTTGTTGCCACGTTCTAGCACATAGCTATTTATTCCTGTTTAGGGATAAATAGCCATGATATCCGCGATAAAAACTATATTATTATTGTATCATATAATTAGTATAGGTATAAGTAATTATGCATTCATCTGTCTCAGTACTGAATGATTTTTCCACTGCACCATTTTCATGCATCTCTGTTTGGCCCAAGTTGACTAGTAGAGAATGCCATTTGGCATGTAGTTCGCCATTAGTACTTACTTTTGTTTTGTGCAATAAAGTTAAAATAAACAAATTATGCCCTTCTAAGGGTTCCAAGCTATACTTACCTGTCTTGGCTATCTCCTCCCAGTTCTCTGCGTGAAAGGCGCGAAGCTCCTTTTCCAATTCGTCATTCCAGCGGTAATTGGGGCGACAGACCGCTCATCAGCCACCAAGACACGACTACGGAGGCTCTTTTTACTGCCCTGTCAGCTGGCATTCTCACCAGATTATTTAATCGTATGGCGTATATACATAAACATTTCAAACACATTTGACAACAATATAATATGAGAAATAATAAATGAAAAACAAAGCACTATAAATCTACATTCAGGGTCCCAAGTTACGAGATTGTGTCAGCTGTTAGTTCGTATCTTTCGTGTGGGATTCCTGAATGTTGACCACGTCGATAGTCATCTCATGCAAAAGTTTTCGCAAGTAGTCTGTTTTGGCTGAACTTAAGCCTTCAATGTTGAGTTGCAGGATGCAGACTGAAGGTCCGACATCTCTAGTCAAGGGGCCCAAGGGAGGACCCTTAGGAACATCGCTTCTTGACATCTTGATATCGTTTTCGAGAATTATTGATTATGAAAGATTATTTCGCCTTGAATGTTTGTCACTCTTTAGCACCACCCAGGGGACACGTGCAGGGCTGTGGGAGGTAAATCCTGCGGACGCGAGTAACAATTGTCCCCCAACGGTGGTGTTTTGGGGGACAATTGTCTCACCAGATGTCCAAGCCAGACGTCAGAGGAGATAAAAGCACTGCTAGATTCTTGCAGATTTTATCTCCTCAATTATTTTCTTCTTAATCCTAATAATATTGAAAATATTAGGATGGATAGTCCTGGTGCCCGACACAGTTCCGTTCGTTGGCACCTTCAACCTTAATTCGTAGCGATAGAGGCTACAAGCAGGGTGTCAATTATTGGAATTAAGCAGTCACGAATTTTGGTACAGGTCTCATCATATCCAATAAAATAATAAGAAGAAAATTACTTGGCTTGTGCAGCAAAATTGTAGCCTGTAAATTCATCACTTCAGGATATGTTGTTTTCCAGGCACAGTCAGTTAGAGCGTCACGCGTTTGGACGTTGCGCCGATCCGATCACTCGAAATCCATGTTGCTACGCGTATCACACACTTAGATAGGACAAGCGAGGCGTGATCGCCGCGCCGACAGTGAGTCCAAGCAGCGCGATACGCAGTCATGCCACGCCACGGTGATCGGATACGAGCAAATGATAAAAGTGTGGACGCACCTTTAGATGGGTTACTGTCTTAGAGCATTTAACCACTGGAAATGACAAGCCGTGTCATTATCAAACGAATTTTTCATGCAGTTTTAGCGGGGGGCGAGGTAAACACGTGCAGCTCACTTCGGATATATTCCTATTTATACAAACGCACACAATAATAAAAAAACACCTTCAAACAAGAAAACACCCACAAACTGACAATAGGCTTGTGTCCTAAAAAAATATAATTAGTCTATCAGATTACCAGATAATATTGGACACGTATTTTTTCTTTTGTAAATTAAACAAAAAATTATGAAGATTAGCCCGTTAAGGTTCCCCGTGATGTTAAGCCGTGCGACCGTTTTTCGCACGGCGTGACGTCATGCGCCCCCACTCCCAAACATTGACGCGCTTTATTGTCTTTTTTGTTTGATTGACAAAAGAAAATACGTGTCCAATATTTTTTAATAATCTATCTGACAGACTAATTAGAATTATATTTTTTGACCCCGGAAACTACCCTATTGATTGTATAAACCGACCCGCCATTTTGCCGGTACTTTGGCAGAGGGGAATGTATCCTTACGGCATCTCCATTACTTAAATGCTCAAGGTTACTGCACTAGAGCGAACGAGTAAACACTGTCAAAATGTCACAGGGCAGACACAAAGTTCAGAGATTTAAAACCTTACCTTTTTTGCGGTTTTCTTCCATTTCAGAAGTAAATAATTAAAACAGTTGTCAGACTTTGCGGTGCCGTAACAATAATCAACATTCACCTGAAGTTTTTCTTTGTTTGAATGGACATGAGGAAAGTCCGGAGTTGTTGAGTCTGTGAATAAATTTACATGCTGTCCTTTGTGTTTTCTCTTTGGTGCGAAAACGGCAATCCGTTTTGATTTCAAATACGTTTGAATGGTTACGTTTCAATATAAACGGACGGGGGCGGCGTACGACCGGTTATACAAGGAGTCCTGGAGGACATTTGTCTAGCAGTAGACATTTTTCACCTAATCGTATGATGATAAAAGAGTACTAAGTAAGTTTTACATCATCATTTCAGCCATAGGACGTCCACTACTGGACACAGACTTCCTCAATAGATTTCCACATGGGCCGGATAGAGGCCACCCGCATCCAGCGAGTCCCCGCAACCCTAACCAGGTCGTCCGACCACTTTGCGGGTGGCCTTTCCATGCTGCGCTTGCCGGTACTAGGGCTATGCTCGGGATTTCTCTACTTGATCGAATCAGAAATTAGGAGTTTTGTAGACGAACCAAGGTCACCGACATAGCAAACAGGGTAAGCAAACTAAAGTGGCAATTGGCAGGGCACATAGTTCGAAAAACCGATGGCTGTTGGGGCAAAAAGGTTCTCGAGTGGAGACCGAGTAAGTTTTTAGTAGATCAGAAAACAACTGGAGATCCATCATTATCATCAGGATCACCATTCAGCCTATTTTGGTCTACTGCTGAATTATCGCATAGATCATCACTCCTCTTAATCCAAGTTCCTTATCTTTGCAAATATTTTCCGGTACTACCGAGGATAGAACCGCCTGCACAAGACAAATTTACTTAAAGCTGAACACCACGCTATCAAGGTACTTCATAAAGTAGAATAAATGCCAATTATTTTGCTTACGACTCTAAATACAAAAGCAATCACATGCAAATGGATCTTGTGTAGGCACGACAGACGACGCGCTTTCCTTGATAATTCTGATAATTCATTTCTCAACCGCGTGAGATGTTAATTACTACGATTGCCTCACCCTTACTTACAGACGCACATACAGCGTTAAATATGTATAGTAGAAGCTTTGGGCTTCACTTCATAGATCTTTCATTATACCAATAAAACGGGACTTATGTTGGTAATTATTACTTTTCAATGTGACGTCCAGAACATCCAAAAGTTACCAATGCAAGGTGTAATTGGTTTGGTAATTTTTTGATATAATATGCGTGAAAATCGTGAAGTTTAAAATAAATATTCCCTAACGTTTATAAGATAAAGGCTTACAACATTCATCATCAAATACGTGTAAGATATATTTTTTTAAGCCAATTTTAGTGTCCCACTGCTGGGCAAAGGCCACTCCCTTAGATCTCCACGACTCTCTATCAGATGCTACCTCCGGCCAGTTGTTGAGAAACGCATCCAGATCGTCCCGCCATATCCACCTGGGCCTGCCCCGTCTACGTTGCCCATCTTGTAGCACCCATTTAGACCACACTAGCCCACCTTTCCGGGTGCATGCGGCAGACGTGACCTGACCAGTCCCACTTTAGCCTGGCGGTTTTTCTCCAACATCCGTTATTCGGGTTACAGAGCGCAGCTTAGTGTTCCGGACGCGATCTGTCCTTTTACCACCTAGAATGCTGCGCGCCCTTGCCCGTTGACAAACCTTCAATTTAGATTTCTGACTCTCGGTGAGAGACTACGTTTGGGCACCGTAGGTTAGGACGGGCAGAATACACATATTGACGAGTTTTCGTTTAAGACACAATGGAAGATTTCCCTTCATAAGTTCCTTCATGGACCAGTAGCTCTCCCAGGCATTACGAACTCATCGTTCGACTTCCTTGTCCTGTCTGTAGCTGAAAGAGACTAACTGGCCAAGGTATATATGCTCGTCAACGTAGTGTATAATCTGCCCATCTACCGTTACCCTACGTTTCGCACTGTTTCTCATCACTGTAGTCTTTGTGCCGTTCATTTTAAGCCCAACTTAAAGACTTGCCGAGCTGAGGTCTTGGAGCTTGAGTTGGAGTTCTGCCGCTGAAGAGGCAAAGAGAACAATATCGTCAGAAAAACGAAGATTAGATAACCTTCGGTTACCAATGTCTTTTTCCCTTGCCTCTCACAAAACCGTCAGGCTCGTAAACACCTCCTGAAGTGAGCTCGTGAATAATATTGGAGATAGCGGGCCGCCCTGTTTGACGCCTCGTTGTATTGGGAACGATCGGCCGGATATAAAGCCCGACCAGAAAGATAAAAAACTTCGTCATATTGCGGAAAACTATTGGAACTAATTTCTTAAACTGGCAATAGTAACTTTACACAAGTCATTAAAGCCATCTGTCAATTGCTGTCAAAGTGAGATGTTGATTGTGCGTGGTCTATTTCTGGGATATTGTGAGTTATTTGTGCGTTAAAATGTCGAAAACTATTAAAACTCACTTAAGAAGTGTAATGTGATTTACAATATGACGAAGTATTTTTCGGATAGAAAGTCTGCAGGATTAGACTCTATTCCTCTAAATAACATCTCCGATCTTGTTGTCAAAATGACTGGTAGGTGCATGATACTTAGTGTTGCTATAATTATTGCTAATTTAACGCCCCCAGAGTAGGTATTTTATTTTCCTGGTCGGGCTTTAGCAAACAACAACCGTAAGATATTATATTACGCTATTTTTAGCGGCATTTTATCCTTTTCCTCGATAACCCTGTATTCTGGGCGTCCCACGCTGTGCTTGCCGGTACACGATATCCACTCGAGAATATTTCCACCCCAACGGCTATCTGTTTTTCGAACTATGTGCCCTGCTCATTGCCACTTGCTTACCCTGCTACAAAGTTTGCTTATCGTGTCTGCTATGTCGGTGACCTTGGTTCGTTTACGATTCGTAGAGAGATCGCGAGCACAGCCCTTTCCATAGCTCGCTGTTAGTATAAAGTTCGTATACCTAATACGTAATGCACATTCAGCCGGCAAAACGCATTAAGTATGTATGAAGTTCGTCACTGTAGTATGTCACTGTTGTTTTCTTTACAGTACGATTATATACGTACCTAGGAAGACTGGCTAGCTGTACCTAGTGAGGTTCTTTGCCACTTTTTCCCTCTGACAAAACCGAATAACATTCAATATGATTTCCATTGTTGAACTATACACTGTTTTATCATGTTTCAACATTATTTTATACATAAACGTTGCGGTTTTTGCGGACATACAAACGACAGAAGTTTGTTAAGTGTCTAAGGTTGGATACCATATAAAATTCATAATGCTAGTTGCCGTTTCTGTCACGACTCTTTTCTTTTCGTACAGACTCTAGGTATGTATATATTTACAACGAAGTCAAATGAGAGTTATGATTTATGTGTATTACAGGGTGAATAAGTAAAATGGATCGGTAAGGGCAGTTTTGCATGCAGAGATAATATTTGGATAATATTTTTTTATAACTTTACTAACATAGTCCTATTAACAGTTTTTAGTAATATATACAGTTAAGTCTAACTTCACCTGATTTGAACTGGAAGGCAAATCAAGGGTTCCGCACAAAATATACCTACGCTAAAAACGGCTGTATCTATGAAATTCCAGTGTTAGCAGAGCCCTACCCCTACGCAAAATTTACGCGGTGTGGGGTCATTTTATATTTGTCACTCAGGTTGACAGACTGACTTAAAAGGAAACAGAGGGGTTACTCCGAAACTCAAAATTTGAAGTTCGTAACGTGCCGTCCCTCTCGCTATCATGTTAAGCTGTACTTGAGTGAGCGGGACGGCACGTTACGAACTTCGTTTTTCGGGTTTCGGAGTATCCCTCAGTTTTTTTTAATTTATTTCGTAGATTGCGCTGCAAGAACTACCTTCATACCAAATTTCAAGTTTCTATGACAGCTTGAAGTACCCTAGGTTCTCCTTCATGGACTGCAATTTGTATGGAAACATTTGGAAACCTCTTTTTTTAATGACTGTATCCTTGGATTGCGTTGAATTAGAAGTTTGATTTTTTTACAGCTTTTAGTGACTGCAGACAAGTATTTGATACCCATTTCAACTTTATACCTCCACGGGTCTCTGAGAAAAGGCTAAGACAGACGGATATACAGACGGACAACAAAGTAAAATAATGGTTCTATTTTTTCCTTTTTAGGTACAGAATATAAAAACCGCAGTTTTCTTTACTTTTAAGAATATAAATGTTAATAAAGTATGTGTTTTCCGCACCAGTATAGTAAGATCACGAGCAATAAGAGTTATTTTAAAATTATGAATATTTGAATTCAATCACGCAAGCGTACATAATTACTGATTACAGTTGACATTTTATTCTAAAGGTCCTGGCGTGTTTCTATAACAGTTTTATTAATTATAGCTTGCTGTTTGCTGGGTGAGGTTAATTTATAGGTACGCAGAGACTCTGATATTGGAGGCTGTAAGCGAATACTCAGAGGTACCGTTGGAATTATTGAGATAATCAATATCAAAAATGTATTCTGTCAAGTAAGTATCGTATCTCTCCAACAAATTCGGATACATAAACATAATAAAGGATTGATCGTTTGTACTTTAAAACGAAGACGTATTAACTAAAAAAATAAACCTAAGTTACCTTAAGACATTGACAGTTTCACATCAGTTCCCAAAATAAATTCAAAGCGATGTTTGGAATTCATATTTCAATGAAAAAAAAGCACATCACTCATATGTTCATTTGTAGTTTTCATGAGCTAAAGAAGAAATTGTTTACTTTTCCAATACAACGCCTCGCCTAAGTACATTTGCCTTCATTAATAAATTCATCAACTCGTCGTGACATCATACAACACGCGAGGAAAAATTTAATCACGATCAGAACACAAACCCGAAAAGCATTTTACTTCGACGTCAGAAGAGGGAGCCTTCACCTTGAGACTTAAACGCCATCTAGTGCAATCGTCACTAACTTAAACGTAACTAAATGTCGTTAGACTTCCAGAGCAAGCGTCCAGGAGTGGGGCTCGTGAATTTTAACTGTTTCAAAAATCCGCCGGCAGATGGCGCTGTAATCCTGTCAGGGACTCCCCCTTTTGATATCGGAATTTTAGAAGCATTGTGTTCGAAAGCCACGAAAAAACCTGAGACTAAATGTGTGAACGTTTTGACCGCCCTGGGTGGGTTTTCATGATTTTTGAATACGTAGGTATTTCAGGGTTAGATTTTACGTTCAACTTTTTGAGAAATAAACCTGGAAATATTTGGAGTTTTCAATCAGTTTGTTACACGATTGTTCTTTTATAACTTACCTCGAGTTTCGTTTTTTAAGCAATTTGGACGTCGCAATTATGTGACGCTGTCTCAGAAAATAACAAAAGAATAACCTAAGTAACTCAAGTACCTAATTCCAGGTTAGGATTAATTTTGAGCAAAAACAGCCATTTGTTTGGATAATAACACTACTTCCACTCCCGAAATTTTTTTATGCTTCTGCTTTTCCAGATACTACATACAGTGGAATACAGTGTTTCAAAAGTGAGATAAGAAATGCGATAACCATTGAACCAAACCCATTTCTACGATTACCTTCATTAAGAGGCACGGAATACTTTCATTAATCCTCTCTTAATCTACTAAGCTATATTTTATTATAATTCGCCTGATGCAAATTATGAAGGTTTAATTTCCTTAAGAGCTTTCTATCTCTGGACCCTTTTAATGACATTCCGCAAGAACCGATCAAAACATTTCAGCACGTATACCTAAAACCTATAAACAAGCAAGTGTATGCCTTACAAAGAGAGGTGTATGGTGTGATTTGGCTTTGCACTTGGATGGGAAGTGAAACATTGCGGTCTTGTGATAATTATTTTATATCTCGCTCTCTCGTACTTGACCTATAAACCCATATCCTGGTGAACTCTTTCGGTAATCTAACTACCGTTTTGGATTTGTGCACGAAATCTATATCTATACTATTTTAAAGTTGTAAAAATGAAATGTCTGTACATTGAAGATATAAAAATCGAAAAAAATATATTTATTTTTTGTATGTATGTGTGTTTGTGGCTTCATCACACCAAATCGGATAAACGTATTTCAACTATTTTTTGTACACGGGTAGCTGGGCATTTGCAGGTGGTTATAGGATACTTTTTACCCGACTACGCTGAAGTAAAAAAGAGGGTTATGTATGACGTGTTTTTCTTCCGTGAACGAAGTTGCGGGCACATTCTAGTTATTTTTAATTACTAAGCGTTATAGCCGCACTATCCTTAGTCTTTTAAATCCCAGAAGTGTATCTGTGTATGTGTGTATGTCTGTGGCATCGTAGCTCTTGAACGAATACCAATTTAGATTTTTAGTTTTTTTATTTGATAGGTAACTTTATCAAGAGTCTTCTTCGTGATGGTTCAACAAAATCTGTTCAGTGGTTTAAAGATCATCACCGTTATAAGCACAAAGTGTGTATCATCTCGAAGGCCTTTGATTAGTTTATTTCAGTACAACTGAGTCCTAGAATAAAGGCTTGAATTTGGTCTAGAACATACGCGAGTGTCCTCTAATCTACTGTCATTAATGGACACATTTTTTTCGAATTGTACTAAGACTAAAAACTAACTGGCGAGTCCCCAATGGTTTTGAACATCAGATTATTTAGTCAGAAAACATTCTTTACTCACAATTTATTTTACATTTAAGTAGTACCTACGTTGTTGAAAACTGCATTATATCTTATCTATTTACATATACAAGAAGCTGCTTTAAATCTGTTCAGATTAAGTTTGTTATTAAAGCATGGCTCAAACGCAAGATAAGTCTTTGTGATGTTTACTTGTGAAATAGCTTCGAGCGGTACAATTTCAGCCTCTTGGAAGCCGAGTCTCTTCAGTAGTCTAATTTAAAATTGGAGCAAATCTTTTCTGAGTGCGGCATAATTAAAAAAAAAACTTTTTTGCATTTAAATTGGGTTTTGCGGTAACAACGTCCTTTTATTACGTAATAAAATTTAGTTTTGCCATCGTATTAACTGAACATGGGTTCCATTGGTTACATTGTATCCAACTACTGTAAAGAAAAAAAGGGTAATGACTTTTTTCATCCAAGGACAAAGTTAAGTCTTCTGTATTTATATTATTATTATATTTATATTACGGGACAACTTTACACAATTCGCACTAGTCCCATGGTAAGCTCAATAAGGCTTGTGTTAAGGGTACTATATATTTAATAGATATATTACTGATATACATAGAAAACATCGAAGACTCAGGAACAAATATTTATGCTCATCACACACATATTTGCCCTTACCGGGATTGGCACCCAGGATCTTAGCTTCGCAGGCAACGTTACTCCCACTGAGCAGAACCGGTCGTCAAAACTTCAAATGATTTTTATAAAATCATACAGCTACATTTATTATAGAACGGAAGTAAATTCTGAATTCACATTTTCCTCAAGATTACGTAAAATTTCAATCGATGTCAAGGAGCCAAAGTGAGTGGACGGGATAAATTCAAGAGGCTGGCTCTATTAATCATTCTTCCAAACAATCTTTTCAATAGATTAAGTATATGTAACGTGATGTGAAAATGCAATTAAACATAGCAAACGTAAATTTCAATAAAAAAACTGGCCGATCGTTTTCAATGGGAGCTTCGTCTCTTTAAAAGCAGGATTATATTCTCTTTTATTTTATAGACCTGCCGCCGAATGTTTCTATCGGGGTTGCCATATCACGAGTGTTCCGGAAAACTAACGGATTTTACAAACTTACATATGAAGAGTTTGTTACTCACGTCAAAACTGAGTAGCTACTTCTCAACATGTTTCGATCTATTCCGTGAACTTTAGTTATGACTCATCAGGGTTCGGATATTTGGTGAGATATTTGCCTTAAGTTGCCAAAAGCCCGGCAAAAGTAGGCAAATATGGAGTCGACTTTTTAATTAAATTATTTTAATAATATAAGTTCCGGGATTCCGGGATTGCATAAAACGACACGATTTATGACTATTTTGGTGAGCACGTACATTGTTATGCAAATGTAGGTAATGTATCACGAGACTCGATCAGATCCTTGAGTACTCGGCTTTTAAGATGTGAGTAGAGTATAAAGACAATCTTAATCTCAACGCCCCTGCACTAACGACATATGAAACATGTATATTAATATTGGGTAAACTCCGTGGAGTTTTATTAACCGACTTCCAAAAAAAGGAGGAGGTTCTCAATTCGACGGGATGTTTTTTTTTATGGATGTTCACCGATTACTCAAAGACTATTTGACCGATTTCGAATTATTATTTTTTGGTTTTATAGAAGGTACTTTCTAGTTGGTCCCATTTAATTTTGGTGAAGATTTGATGATGGAATCCATGAGGAATTGAAGGAACTCCTCAAATATTGTAGGCATACATATAGCGATTTTGGTATTATAAGAAACATAATAAGCATTTGCATTCAGAAAGTGTACATTGGTGAAGTGGAACTGATGCAGAAGACCACAGAATGCCATCGGAACTCCTCAATGATAAATGATTTACGGGTGGCGACAAAATATCTTGATTAATTTAGCTAAGCAACTTCATAGTCACAAATTTAAATGTTCCTGATGAGAATGGTACCATCGAATTGATTTGATGATGGAGCCGGAAGGTAGGCACCAGATCTATGTAATAAAATAATGTATCCTAGCCGTGTTTGGGCTTGTTCAAATCGTCACGAGATACACTTTTAAGAAACGATTAACTAAAAGTGTAAAATAAATAAACTTTTAAACAAAAAAATAAAACCGACTCCAAAAAAACTAAAAAGTGAAAAATAACGCCATAATTAAGTTTCTTCAAATTACTTACAAGTAACCGTTTGTATACTCAATCTATACAGTATATACAATTAATGTTATTTTGGAGTCGGTGCCATCGTGTCACAACTTACTAAAAAAGTAAATTTTCAATATTTTACACATTCTTTATATGGCACCGACGCCAAAATAAGATTAATTGTATATACTGTATAGATTGAGTATACAAACGGTTACTTGTAAGTAATTTGAAGAAACTGAATTATGGCGTTATTTTTTACTTTTTAGTTTTTTTGGAGTCGGTTTTATTTTATTTTTTAAGATTGGCTTTTAAAATTCAAATGTTTATTCTGCAAGTAGGCCGCAAGGGCAGTTTTACATGTCTGATTTTAGAATAAACAGAAAAACATTTAGAATCTAGATAATGACATTATAGTTCATAGCAATATTAATGCAACAGATAAATACATGAACACACTTAACAAGGCGATGTATATTGTCTCCGAGTCCATTAGATTATAACTTAACCTATACTTACAGAGGTGTTAAGGGTCTGTAGGCGTCAAAAAAAGTAAAAACTAATAATAATAAATAACAGTTTATAAAAAAGGCTTATACTAAGTTTAATGGAGTTGTAGAGAGTCTCCGTGGTCCAAACTTTAAATTAGGAGATGTAAAAGGTCTCCATGGTGAACATCCAATGTTTTGGACGTGTTAAGTCTCTTCAAACGTCAAAGACAGAAAGAAAATATAAATATTACATTAGAGAAGTGACTATTAAACTAACAGTCATCGCAACTAAGACCACTATACATAACCAGTATGTATTCAGTTTAACTGTTATGATAATCTAAATACTTATATCTGAGTCTCACGATAGTTTTCTAGAAAGATTCGTGGCGGTCGTTTACCAGATGACAAAACGCAGGATGGCCTCTAAAAAAATTAAAATAGTATAATCTACAAGTAAGCCACAAGGGCACTTTTACAAGTCTGACTCTACGGCGTTTCCCAAGAGAAGACCACTGTTGACAAGAAAGCCGAAAAAAACTCAACTGTCAGTGATTTTTTTCAAATCAACTATTACAATATTTGTACTTAGCCTATCTTAAATATATACGTTTAAATATAAACTCAATGCGTAGTTCTCCAAGATTCAAATTAAAATCTTTATTCCGCAAGTAGGTCTCGAAAGGGCACTTTTACATGTCTGATTTTACAATAATCAGAAAGAAACATTCACAATCTATATAATGACACTATAGTGCATAGCAATATTAATGCAACAAACACACTTTACAGGGAGATGTATATTGTCTAGCAAGGTGAATCGATGATCGACGAAAGCATTGTGAGGTCGTTGTGGAAATTCAAGGAGGAGGCTATTTCAGCGGTAGATGTCTTTCGGCTGATACGATGATTATGAAACCTGACCTAATTGATTCATATCGGTTGTAGCTTCAAAACAAGGATTGAAACAGATGGACTCAATGATGATTGAGTGAACTACAACTTCAACTTGAATGGGAACTATTTACCGGCTGAAGCCCAGGATTTTTAGACTAGGGACCAAAGGGCTAGTGCCCAGGGCGGCAATGTATTTTTTTGTGAAGCCTATATTGTGTCCCACTGCTGGGCAAAGACTCGGCTTGAACTCCAGCCCTATTTTGTGCCAAATCTGGCCAGCCGTTAAGAAACATGGCTTCGAGGAGGCACTTTTTTATATTCACAAAAGAGCGGCATTTTTATTGGTGCAGGGTGGTATTGAAAGTAAATTCGGCCCTGGACGGCGAGCAGTTCGTTTGCAGTTCTTTAACATGTTGCAGTAGGAATGGTTTCTGCAAACTCTAAGCTCGTTAAAATCCAGTAGTACGCCAAATAACTATACGGCTAAATGGACGAAAGACGATCAGGGCTTACGTATTCTGAACTACGGAAAATAAGGCGAATTTGATTGGTTTTGATACAAAATCTGTATCTTTAAGAGGAGAGCGAATAGGTTTTAAAGAGTTGGCAACACGCACTTACTGCCCCTCACGTTTGCAAGCGTTTATAGGCTACGGTGACTTTTCGATATCAGGCAGGCCGTACGCTTGTTTTTATGCGTTTTATTTCAGAAGGCCATGTAGCGCTGAGGCAGTTTTATTTTTGCTGCACATATTACTCATCTAACGTGGTTAGATTACTTATCTTATATTTTCTAGCACTAATCTACGTCAATACTTTCCTTCAATAAATTAGCGGCCTTCAAAATTTTCGAAAAAAATATGGTTTCGTAAAATTTCTCTTTTCGGAACTTTGAGTATGGCAACACCACATGTAGTGCGGGGGACGGGGCGCTCGTGCGTCACTGATCGATGCAGCACTTGTTGCCCCACTCAACAGGCTCTCTCTGCCCAATTCGGACTCCAATAAGAATAACACATCACCTTCGCTATACGGACTGGAGCTTTTGTCGGTCCAAATCGAACTGGAATGATCCCTTTATTAAGTTTGGGGAACAGGTGTTGAATTCGTTTGTTGTTTGTTTTCTGTTCTGAGTTATACTTTTAGTTACTTATAGTACGGGTTTGCTTATTTGTTACAACGAAGGGTTATGTTTTTTGATTATAATATATTTATAATGTTCTATAGCCTCAACGGCTATATGCATTTTACGTGATATCTATACTATAAGTCATTATTTTAGTGTTTTGATTGACATGAAGTAGACGTATAATCAGTTAGCATCTGAATTGCATTGTATTTTCTCCGTAATGACCATTGTATAATGCTCACTTGGCTACTCGTGCCCGTGACTATATTCCTAATTAGACAATTTTCGCGTTATAAAGTTGTAAAAATGAATTGTCTGTAAAATGAAGACATTTACAAAAAAATATTTAAAGGTCATCGAACCAATAACCATTCTACACGTGCAGTCTGTGGGTCAGTTTTACGCAGAGGGCATACAACGCACTGCGCGTGCAACGCGTTTAGGGTGCTGTTTGGGCTGCCGCCTTACTGTAGTGCGTCAGCTATGTTTGCCGAGGCGCGCACCGATGGTTTCGATGCCATCATTAGAAAGCGGTGTGCGTCGTTACTAAATCGTACTCGCCGCAGCTCAAACAGCATTGTGACCGTGTTGGCGCAGCGATGGGACTCGCGGCTGCTCGCTCGCTGGGTGCGGCTGCACGCGCCGCCGGTCGCCGCACCACGCCGCCTTTAGTATGTCTAAGTTATTGTTGTTATTATCGTTAACATAGATTTATAATATTTTCTTCTGTTTCCGCGATTATTACTCATTGAAATAAAACAATTTAACGGATTATAAATATTTTTTCTCAGTCCTCCCGTGACCATGGAAAGCTGGAAAGCTTCCGAAACGTCGGGAACTAAAATGAGATAATATACGCGATATAATCCGTTAAATTGTTTTATTTCAATAGATTTATAAGTTTGTGTGTTACTAACTGTATGGATTGCAATAATTCGAAATAAATAATTTGAATTTGAATATTGTTTTATTCATTTTTATATGTTTGTATGTGTCGTTGTGGCTTCATCATGCTTAAACGGCTAAACGAATGTCTACTATTTTACACAGATAGATAACTTTTTACTCGACTACATTGATTGATTGATTGATTGAAAAAATAGAGGATTATGACTTTCTTCTCTTCCACTAAAGAAGTTGCGGAGATCTTTTATTAAGCTATAGTATTTTTTTCTGTCTATGTACTGTATGATGCCTAATGGCTATTTAAGAGTAACTAGGATGACTTGGTGTTATAATGGTTGTTTGTCAAACTTTATATCGACCACTTGGAAATTACGAGTATGAAACGAAAATGTTGAAATTTTCTCAATTGGTATAAATAAACATTAATATCACACGAAAATTATAACCATGTCTCTAACTATAGCAATTTTTTTTTTTAATTTTGTAAAAACCTATAGAACAACCCGGTTGCGTTAATTTTGCACCTCATTTGTATGCAATGCCATAGATACCAGGTGCAAACTTAACTCAACCGGAACCGGGTAAGAATGTTAGGGTAAGTGAAAGTTTGTTTGCACGGAACCTTCGTAGCGCGAGTCCGACTCGCACTTGGCCGGTTTTGTTTTTATAGTTGATTCCAATCTTGATTTTATTGGTTTGGGTATGGTATCTCATTGGTTCTTTCATACATGAATGCAACATAAATACAGTATGAATGCGAAGTAACCTAATCATCTAATGCGGGCAAAGAGAACTAGAGAATGTATCATTGATTGAACCCATACAAAGTCGGAGTATCTCCTTTAATCATGTTTTACTGTTCACGAGCTGAGCGCGTGTCCACGGTTAAACTGCAATTCATTCAAACATGCAATCTGTAGTGTGACAGCGCTGATTAAAGCCACGTAAGGTAAATGTAGCAGTATCCGACACTGTCCCTTTATTTGGTACCTTCAACTTAATTCGCAGCAATTGAGGTGACAGGTGGCCGTTGGGGCAGAGAGGTTCTCGAGTGGAGACCGCGTACCGGCAAGCGCAGCGTGGCCGCCCACAAGGTGGTCGGACGACCTGATTAGGGTTGCGGGGACTCGCTGGATGCGGATCGCCTCTATCCGGCCCATGTGGAAATCTATTGAGGAGGCCTGTGTTCAGCAGTGGACTTCCTATAGCTGAAATGATGATGATCAAGCATTGAGACATTAACCTTATCTACTATAAAAAACGAATACTATTATTAAGTTGTAAGAATTAAAGGTCGAAACACACCGGATGCGTGCGCAGCACGTGCACGTGCGCGTGAGTGTGGCGTGCGCGTTGTATCGTATGAAATGTCATAGTAGATGGCACACCGCTTGCGTGGCGTGCACGTGCGCAGCGGTGTGTCATCTCTTATGGGTATTCGTACTTTACAACGCGCACGCCACGCACACGTCTACGTGCACGCCACGCAAACGCATCCGGTGTGGCTTGGCCTTAAACGTCTATTGTGACATAGATATAAGTCAAAGCGAAAAAAAAAATACGATTGCTCTCGCATGTGTTCTCACCGGGACTCGAACCCGGACTCGGACCGAATCGCTTTGACTTGTATCGATGTCACAATAGATAGTAATGTGGTGTTAGTTTACCCACATTAAAAACAGAAACACAAAAAAATGTGTTTCATAGAAATAATTAAAGTCTGTTAATTATTAATATTTTCTTCTGTTTCCGCGATTATTACTCATTGAAATAAAACAATTTAACGGATTATATCGCGTATATTATCTCATTTTAGTTCCCGACGTTTCGGAACGAGGTTTTGTCCACCCGTGACCATGGAAAGCTGGAAAGCTTCCGAAACGTCGGGAACTAAAATGAGATAATATACGCGATATAATCCGTTAAATTGTTTTATTTCTGTTAATTATTTTTGTATTTTTGAGTCTTTACGACTTTATCATAGTAGCTTTGAAGAGCATCTTGGGCAAATTGTCCAGTTAGGTAGGTTCAACTTCAGGAAGGAGGTCAGTGGTCGAATCCGAATTGGCTTGGCGGCGTTTGGGAGGCTGCGAAATATATTTTCGTCCAATAAATATCCGGCAGGTGTCTCAAGATAAAACTCCTAGCTTTTACGACACTGAAACGTGTTCGCTCACGATGGCTGTTATAAGAAGACACAAAATCATTTAGAGAACAATGGAGAGGGCTATGCTTGGAGTTTCTTTGCGAAATCTGAAATGAAGAGATACGGGTCTACAGAGGAGAACCACGTTATAGTATAGTAAAACTTAGGTAGAAATGGGCAGGGCACATTGCTCGTAGAACTGACGGCCGCTGGGGCCATCGAATTCTTGAGTGGCAACCACGCGCAGGAAGACGCAGCGTGGGAAGGCCCCCCACAAGGTGGGCTGATGACCTGGTGATGATTTCTGGAGTCCGCTGGATGCGCTTGGAGGCGATCTTTGGGGAAGGCTTAAGTCCAGCAGCGGCCATCTTTTGTCAAAAAGTCTCGGCCAATGTCAACCATTTTTGGTACAAGGACAGCTGTATATCCGAAAATAGTTATAGCATAGTTGTAAACCAACTAAGCTAAAACAAAAAAGTGCAAGTCTGACTTACACAGCGAGTTTTCCGTACAAACTTTCACTTGTCCCAACTAAACTTGCCGGTTAAGTTAAGTTTGCCCGTGTGGCGTCGCAAACAAAAGAGGTGCAAACTTAACCGGGTTATTAAAAAATATTCATGGAGTAATCTCCAAGTTAAAGTGACTTTCAAATAATCTGTATCATAATATTTTTTTATATCTTGAATGTACAGACATTTTATTTTTACACCTTTATAATAGTATAGATATTATGACAGTGTTGCTCTCGCTAGCACAAATATGCGCTTCTAGTTTTTACTAAACTTAAATGAACAAGGTCAACCGATAAAAAGTCCCATTATGTCTAGAAAAATACTGATAAACCTAAAAAGACTGAACCAATATTCTTGAACTAGTGCTAAAACACTCTCGATGAATTCACCTTTCAAAAGACTTAACCAAAATTGGTCCATTCGTTACTCTTTGATGCCACAAACAGACACAGATACACACTTAAAACTTATCCCCCTCTTTTTTCGACGGGGGTTAAAGTGCCTTACAAATTGTAATTTCAAATAGTACTAAATAACAATAACCTAATATAATGGACACACGCGCTTCATATAATACCCATCATGTAAATACTCTTTTGTGCAGTGAATTATTATTTCAGAATGTTTTCCCTAAAACATCTGAAAAGCTTTCAAGAAATTGCGAGAGAATTCAGCGGATATCTTACTTTTGCCGTTCAAATTTAACCACTATCCAAATACAATAAGGTAGTTTTTGATTTAGTCACAAGAAGCTTTTCGAAAAATGTCTACTTATATAGTACACATCAGCCATCAGCAGTTATCAGCAACAATAGGGAATGTGCATGAATTTTTATTTTTCTTTATTAAAAGCTCATTCATGTGACAAACAGTACAGAAACTTATATTTTTTTATAATTAAAAATAATCAAGATATAAGCAATCAAACATTTATCCCTTTCTAGCAAAACAGAGTTTAATATGGAGTTTATATGGCCGTTTGTGTACTATCGTATTTTCTACGTAAAAGTTCATTTCGGACCTCTCTGTTAAATCGATTTCTAATTAGTAGTTTAAAATGACTATATCATGCGTATTTCTTGGCTGATTTTAAATTTTATACAATACAATACAACAATTTTTTATTGCACACCAACAACAGAAACAGTACAATTGAGCTTAACATAAAATACAGTAGACAATAGGCGGTTTTATCGCTAAAGAGCGCCAGACAACGCGATCCAGACAATCTTCACAAAATTCACTTTTCGATATAGTTTTAACGGTATTTTATTATGAAAAAAGTAAAAAATATTTCATGCATGTACCCTATTACATAAATGGTGATCTCACTCTGTTTTAGGTTTCTAAAACATGTCTGCGTACTTTGTAGTAAAATGTAATATTCTCAAAGTTAGATGAAAAATAAATTAACTAAGTTATTCTGTTATGGCCGTGGCTCGTAAAGGACGGGCCTAGAGGCGTCGTAGCTGCGTCTACGAAAGTTTTGAGGTCTACGCCCGCTACGCCGACATCGTAGCGGTTCTACAAAAACTCGCGTGATTTACTTTATTTACTCGCGTATCAGACTATGTATTTTTTAAGGCTCCGCCCGCGTGGGATATGTGTTATGACAAAAAGTTTTTTCAGTTTCTGTTTGGCTAAGCTTCAAGTTTTCTCTCATAGATTACTTAACATTCCAAATCTATGGACACCCTACTGCAACATTCCAGATTCTACTAAATCGTACATGCTCGAGTTTTCTCTAAGCACTAATTTGTCCCCACTTTAAGGCCGTCTTGGGATTAAGGTGGCCATCAATCCAACGAGAGCCGGTCTTAAACACAATTTTCTCCCCGATTGAGTCTAACGGTTTTTTCGTAGATATACGTAATACGAAAGTATTACGTATATCTACGATTTCGATTTCGTAGATATACGTAGTACGTAGTTTTGCTATATTTACTTTTTAACCGTATAAAAATATACGCGATATAATCCGTTAAAATTGTTTTATTTAAACCACATGTAAATTGAAAACGTAAAAGTAGGCTCTATTTTCTATTTATTTATTGATTACGTGACCAGCACTATAATGTTTTACACATCAATTTATTTGATAATTAAAAGCACTACAACATATCAACGTCACTTGAAGGTTAAGTAGTCAAAGCAATTTGGAATCACGCCCCCAATTTAACGAGTTGCACCCTTAGAGAAACGAGCTGAGTATACGAGGAAACGATGGCTTATATCAACAAAGGTTCAATTCAAATTAAATTCATTTTCCTCCAATTCGTACATATTTACTCAATGGACCAAACGCGCCTAGCACTTTAGGAATAAAAAAACGGCTAAAAGCATGTCGGACTATGCTTAGTGTAGGCTTCCGCAGCCGTTCATACTCAAAAATGCACTACAGATGAAAAAAGTACTGTATGAAAAAGTGCACTAGCAAAAGAGCGGATCTTCAAGGCACTTACGTCCTTTTGCTGAGAAGCGCAGCAATAACTTAAAAACGGTATGTCCGATCATGTTGAAAATAATTTTCGTTGGAAGTATTTAATTATTAAGCTTTATATTTCTAATTTTTTTCATATTTTTTTAACATACTCATTGAAGTAAAACAATTTAACGGATTATATCGCGTATATTATCTCATTTTGGTTCCCGACGTTTCGGAAGCTTTTCAGCTTTCCATGGTTACGGGTGTACTGAGAAAAGATATATTTTTCCGTTATACATATATGATATAATCCGTTAAATTGTTTCATTTCAATGAGCAATAATCGCGGAAACAGAAGAAAATATTTTTTAACATACTGTAATATAATAATAATATAATGATACTGTTTAGAAAATAGAGGACACAAATTTTGCTATTTTCGGAGCGAACATTTCGGAAAATATTTACAAAATATTTTTTTTTAGTAACCTCATAGTGGTTTTAGAAGAACTGTCGAATGATGTGCCACACATTGATATTTGCTGAAAAATTTAAGTGCACTAGCAAAAGAGTATCTTCACGGCACTTACGTCCGTTTGCTGAGAAGCGCAGTTTTTTGGCAATAACTCTTTTAACTTTGTCCTTTTTTTCATATTTTTTGGACATACCGTTTAACTTGTCCGAATGTTTCGTTTACTAGAGAAATCATTTGACATACTCTTGTATTCCCGAAAATTAGATGTCATAATGATACGAATGCAATACGTATTGTTTTCCATATTATTAAGTGCAATAATATTATTTCATACAATATTTAGATGCCTTACTCAATTTTGTTTCTATCCGAATCCATCTTGGCTATGCATTTACTATTGAATTTCTATAGCCTCTAAAAATTTTCCAATACTTGATGTAATAGTAGACTATTCACGAGTGTACATGCAAGCAAGCATGCATTTTGATGTAATATAAGACTATCTACGAGTGTACATTAAGCAAGCAAGTAAGTATGCAAGCAAGCATGCAAGCATTTTGGGTAATGCATAAATGTAAATATGATTTTAGGATTTTTTGATCACTCTATATAGACCTCCGTGGCACGCTCGCTTCGCTCGCTCGTTAGGGTCGCAGTTCAACCTAACACTACTCCTCGCTTCGCTCGTCGTCGTACCTGACCTAATCCAAATCAAACCTGCCTATCGGACTTGCCTTAAGGTGAAAAAGATAATGTTTTTTACTTCACGCTGAAAATAACGCCTAGTATAGTATAGGTAAATATTGTTTCTAACACTACTCCTTGCTTTACTCGTCTTTGTACCTACACCAACTTGCCTTAGCCTACCTTTCCCCACTAGTTTGGTACTAGCTGGTAGATATAGTATAGGTTGATTAAGGTTAGTCTTTTAACCAAACCTACTTATCCGATTCAAACAGTTACGATGGATGGCAAAAGAATAATGAATAGATGTCATGTGATGATTATGGATTACAATGATTATAGAAATTGAGGTTTTTGGAATTGATATTATGAGCAACAAAGATTCTAGCATATGATTAATATGGTAAACAATGAGTATGGCATACGAAATTATAAGAAACAACATTATGGCAGCTGAAATTCGGGCAAATGAAGTAAGAGTATACCGCAGTGACTGCTTAACATCAGGCAGGCCGTATGCTTGTTGCCATCTTAATAGTATTTAAAAATAGCATCACTTCAAGGCTGCTATAAGTATAGGTAGTTTAGGTACCACGCCCTACACCTAACGAGTTGCTAGCAAGGTACATACGAGGTAACGACGACTTGTATCAACAAAGGTACGATTGAAATGAAATTCATTTCCTCCATTTCGTCCATGTTTACGCAGTTGACCCGCCGGCGGCACGGTCCAACATCTGGTTACTCATATGTACACTCAGCATCAAATAGTGTGTAACATCAAAATGCCAAATATACCGCAACACATTTTATTTCTCATTTATTGGTATTTGGGACAACAAATGCTGTAAATATACAGTTTTTACATAACATGACTTACTTAAAAAAAGGCCAATGACAGTCATCCATTAATTACATAAAAACAGTGATATCTATACAGAATACATTAAAAGTATAAATGTACGTGTGTGTAGTGTAGTGAAGACCTGGAAAGACACGCCTTGTAGAACGACCCCCCAACAGATGCACCGACGACCTGAAGAGACTGGCTGGAAGCAGTTGGATGCGCAGAGCTGAGGACCGGGTGTGGTGGCGTGATTTCGGGAAGGCCTATGTTCAGCAGTGGCCGACTCCGGGCAGATGATAATGATGATGAAGTATGTGGAATTGGGATTGTGCGATTTATACGCAATATTCCAATCTTGAAACAAAGGACAAGATGACATTTGCAACCGCGGGTTGTCATCGCGTTGCATATGCGGGATTCTAACATTTAACATTGCGAAATCCTTTCCTATACCCATAGAATACACAATATGAATCACATATCTTTATTACTATCGGCATAAAGATCTGCGGCAATATATTTGGTGTTTTGAATGTGGGGTTGCATCCGCCCGGGTTTCTCCGGATTTGTTCTAGTTTGGAGGCCGTCCGGGGAAAATCCGGGTGGGTTTTTTAAACGGGTAAAACCAGGGGACTTTATTTATCAGGGAAATCTTTATTGAACTGAATAAAGTCTATCATATCCGGGGAAAATAGGCTAAGAAAAGGAGCATTTACCCGCAGCTTCATCCGCATTACCGAAAAAGGGGCTTACAGCTGAATGACCTTCGATCCATAGCTCTTAATTTTTCTGTGTTGTTATATACATATCTCAACGTACTTACGACGAACATTTTTACCAATATACTGGCTCAGTTTATCTTCACCGAAACCAAAATAAACGCGATCAAACTGTTATTTTTACGACGAAAAGCCAGTCTCTGCTACTTTTCTTTAAAGAGAATACGCATACGCAATCTTTATTTTTCTAGACATTTCTGCAAAAAATCATAATATCCGAATGCAAGAAACTGTTAAATAAAAATTGAACTATCATATATACCATGTCTATCCTGACGGGTAATTGCAAACTAAACAAGCGCCTGTTTCAAATGGGTATGAAACAGGACGCAGTATGCAGATTCTGCCAAGAGACAGACGAGACTACAATGCAAATCCTCTCATGAGAAAAAGAAGTATCTACCTAGGGCAACATGTCGTGCCCCCGGAAGAGATACACTTCACTGCCCAAATAATCTGGAAATTCGTAGACTCAACGGGCCTCAGTAGTGAACTCTAATAAAGGGCTGCTTCAATAGATCACATCTGGTTGAAGCGGCATACAGAAGTCCCACAAATCAACAATAATAATATAGCATGTCTGGAGAGTTATTATCACCATTCCAGGGACGAGATACACAGCAAAAATCATGAAAAACCGTATATTTTCGCTTCGAGCCCGTTAAACTACGTTTAGAATATCTACGTTTTCATTACCTTATTTATCTGTGTGCCAAATTTCATCTTAATCCGTTCGTGTTGCGTGTTACTTAAGAGACCGTCTGAATATCCAAGCAACTTCACTAATTTACAATAGGAGTAGAATTTGTAGGAATATCACCATCTTAGTATCTACACGAGTACAGTACAGCTTCGAACATTTTGTGTAAGATTAGAACCAACATATCTGTGCTTGACATTTGTGTCTGTAATATTCCCTACACGAATATAACTTTGGCACGTGTTTAGAGTATATGTATGTTTGTACATTTGTGTCGAGTATGCTGTTGTTTCGCGGTTGCGCCGAGTTATTATTAAATCATTTTGTGCCGGGTCACAATTCTGCGGCAACGTCATTTAGCGGACAAAGCGAGTCATGAATATTTCGGAAAGGCAGGATGGGTTTTAAAGCAAAATTAGTTTCATCGCACTCCCTTGTCTTTGATCTCGCTGTGTTTTCGGAATCCTCATTCCAAAATCACATATACAAATAATAGAAAGAAAGAAAGAAAGAAGAAAGAAAATACATTTAATCGAGGGCATATTTATACAGCAATACAAAAAAAAATACTATAACTAAGTATGCGCCGAAATGGTCCCACCTTAGCATAATTCTGGCTCAAAAGCCAGCGGTGATCGTCCGGTAAGACCAAAGTTGTACGCACGAAACCATGTTTATTTTGAACGCAGCGCTATGCAAGCTGTCAATAGATATATAAATACCGAAGATAATCTTACACAAATCGATCTAGTCCAAAACTAAGCAAAACTTGTACATTGAAATAAAACAATTTAACGGATTATATCGCACATATATTAACCTCACCGTATATTACTCCACCCGTGACCATGGAAAGCTGAAAAGCTTCCGAAACGTCGGGAACGATAATGATATAATATACGCGATATTGTCCGTTAAATTGTTTTATTTCAATGAGTAATAATCGCGGAAACAGAAGAAAATATTAAAACTTGTACAGTCAGCATCAAATGGTGTGTAACATCCAAAGAGCCAAATATATCGCAACAAATCTTTATTGCTATAGGCAATTATGCTTGACGATATATTTGGCATTCTGGCTATTACAAATTAAGCCTACTTGAATAAAGGATATTTTGATTTGATTGATTTGATTTGATTTGATTTGATTTGGTACCGAGGCGACGATATACATAATATCCCAGGTAGCACATAAGTTGTATAAGAGCTTATACTAGCAGTTTGAGCGTTATAATAAAAAACTCTAATGAAGCGTGTGTGCTACTTGGGATGTGACAATAAGATATTTTCAGATAAAAAAAAACACATTTACCGACTACATGCCGTACACTCAATCCAAGTTTACCCAACTTCAGGTAAATGGTTTGCAAACTGGCCCAAACTGTACAAATGTGTACTTAAGAAGTTGGAAGCCGAGCGTTGACTAGTCCCTTGATGAAGGAGATGTTATTTTTTACTCTTTCAGACAACTTAGAGCCAAAATTCCTTATTAAGTATGTCAAGACAACCGATCATCCCGCCCTGCCGAAGCCACTGAGCCGATTGTCCCGTCCCACCGAAGCCACTGAGCTGAGACCCTAGGTGCTAAACGTACCTGTTGCTCGAAAAAAGTACCAAAACAGAAGTCAAAGCGTCCGTCTGATTACGGTAAGTTACGGCATAACACAACCGTCTGAGTGTCGACTTCGAACAGTTCAAACGTTCATTAATTCGCATCGTGTGATCGCCACGGGTACAGCCGACTCGAACCCAAAGGCGGTCGCAAGGGTCCTATGGATGGAATTCGATGCATCCACATCTCTACCTATTCCTCTCATGACGGAATAGATAAATAAATCTATAAATCATCTCTAAAAGCATCTTACGGAAAACATTAAGCTCCCACTATTTAGAATTAGATATCTTAAGTATAGGGAGTCGAATTATCCCGCCCTGTTGAAGCGACGGCGTGAGACCCGAGGCACTACCTGTTGCTTATCCTCGAAAAAAAATCGAAAACAGAAGACAATACGCCCGTGGGCCCGTTTGATTTCGTTAAAATTAAGGCGTAACACAACCATCCGATTTTTGACGTCGGAAACATCTCGTCATCACGGATACGGCCGACGCGTACCCAAGCGGTCACAAGGGACCTATGGGTGCTACCCATGGATATGCTTACACATATCTACCTATTCCTCTGATGATGGAATGGATATGTCAGTCAGCTCTAACTACATCTCGCAGACATTAAGCTTCCTCTATTCAGAATTTTCTTAAGTATGTCAAGGGAGTCAAATTATCCCGCCCTGTGGAAGCCACGGCGTGAGACCCAAAGCGCTGTGACCTTCCGTACCTGTTGCTTATCCTCGGAGAAAGTGACGCGGCCAAAATGCGCCGTCGCGAGCGGTTGCCAGCTTTCCTCGGCGCCCGTTTTTTGGGTAAAATTATATAACGATTGATAATCGTGGCCAGTAGAAATGTGATCTCATCACATCACTATTACATTTAAATCTTCAATTTATGTTATTAAAAAACATTAATGGAAGATGTTTTATGAAGCTTAAATGCTTATCTTAAGCTAGATTGTTACTAAATTACGCTTGTACCTAATATCATTCGTGTTAAAAATCACTAAAATAACAATAACATAATTTTTTTAACGTTAATTAACAATTACAACAAAAATTGTCAAAACACACGTGTACCTTATTTAAACCACGTAAGCAGATATACATACAATTTTTTCATAAATAACGGTTCGTTATTATCCACTGTTTACTGATTATAATAAAACGTTAGCATTTAAGAATAGCTTTTATGAATTTCAAAATAACAATAGACCTAAAGAAATGCACCGTAAAATCTAAGCATATACTACACTGGGCCTTACCTATATGCACTCCATAATGAGATGATGTGATGATGTATTCGGTGACCAGACATCTCGATTATACGGCTGAGTACATTTAAACTAGTTACCGGGAGCAATACGGGGGTAAGGCCGTTTGTGCTGGCAACTCAGACCCGGGCGGCTCCAGTGTGCGCGAGGAGCCGCGCCGACCGCTCCACTCACGGCCCCTCTCAGCAAAACCATATCACACCCTTAAAAAAAACGTGTCTTGTGGATTAAATAAATGACTATAACCTCGAGCTATCCCCTACCGATCTCTTCCAAACAGTGCTCAACAAAAGTAAAACCACATTTCATCTCTAACAAGTTTCAGAGCTGACACCTATGATTAAGTGACACGGACGGTCAACTTTCACTTAAACTACTTGTAGAATGTGTGGACGTGTTTAAAAAAGTTCAGTTAAATCGCTTCAAAATTCCATTACGGCAAGTCTCTCGACCCGCGGTTTCCGAACGAATTATCATTAATATTTAAAGGTTTTAGCATTGGGTGAGCGCAGACGTATTTTCAGTGTCTTAAATGTATTCATGAATTCACAAAGTCCCATAAAGACGTATCTACATATTTCCACTGTCGTGTGAGTATGGTTTAATAATAATAAAACAAGTTTGCCAATCTCGGTAATCTCTTTTTAAGAGCTTTTTTTACTTAATTGACTTTGTACATTGTAATCACGACCGCGGACAGCTTGAGAAATGTTCATTTGAATAAATAGGCAATCTTGTGGAGATAATGTCACCGAGGGAGCACTTTGGGCGCAACAGTTAGCCCATAATCCAGCGTACCTACGCTTCGTGTTCTTATAAGGAGTTTTCGACTTACTAAACCGCTCTTATCTTTTTAATATTCGAGAGCCGTTTGTGCCGTTTTAAATTATTTATTAAAGGCATGAACTATTGCGCTCGTATCACGTACGTGCTCACAGGTGCTGGCCTCAGATATCCGAGATATTGCCGCTGTTTATTGCGACGCGTAAATATACTAACTGCGACATAATTGGATTATAGCGGAGGTGAATTAAATTGGCGCCCAACGTGGGGCCAATTGAACTTTAATTAAAAGTGACAGCTAACGATCTATTGCAGGAGGATTGCGGTATCGTTTTCATAACTCAACAACAAAGGTACAGCTGGTCGTCATCAATCAATTTATCGAGTACGCGCAGCTAGCGAGGTCTTTGATCAGGCGCGGATTACGTCCGTTCACGCTCGCTCCAAATATGCTACGTGCAGCCACATCAAATGTGCGATATTGTGTCCTCTAATATTGGCACGGAGCTATATTTTCGCAATGGCACAATTGCGCGGTTTAAAAGCAACACAATGTACCGTTTTAAATTAACTGCAATAGTTTGGTATTATAGGTATGAATAAAATCAGCACAAAGCTTGCGCATACTGTGATTTGATATTTTTAGAAACGGAATTATACGCCATAAAGGTTGCTTAGATGACACGTGTAAAATAATAATAAATGCATATTAAACTTTGATAATTCGAAGAAGCACTCATGAGACTAAATATTGATAAAGTATGATATTAATTTAGAGCTGCAATATGCATTTTTATCTGCTTTATTGAAATCTCGTATTTAATGTAGTAACAGTAAGTAAACAAACTCCCACACAGTGTCTGTCGTGTCGGGAGTTTCCAGCTACGTAGGCGTCCACACAGCGGCCGTCTGCGACCCCGTCGACCTGCTGTATTCAAAACGAGAAGGAGCCCGCAACTTCTCCAGTGGAGCAGAAAAGAACGATAAAGCACTTTTTTCTTGAGCGTATTCAGATAAAAAGTTCCAACCATTTATGGATGACCAGCTACCCGTGTACCGAACGTAACTTTGGCGTGATGAAGCCATAACGACACATACAAACAAACAAAAGATCCAATTCTTTTTTTTTCGATTTAGTTACCTTTAAATACCACTTACCTTTTACAAAATATCTTCAATTTAATTACAAATATTTAATGTTCACAACTTTATAAAGTTACAGATGAACTTTCATATATTTTATGTCCAAAAACGACTTTCACGGTTACCTCTCAACGTTCTATAGATCTGGGTGCCCTTCGTGCCCTTAATAAAAACAAAGTTTTTCTTTAACCGTGATAAGCGACTTTTTACTTTCAAACTAAATTTTCATAAATTTTACGTCTAAACACGACTTTCAAGTTACCTTTCAATTTTACAACTTTCATACAAGAGGATTTTAATAAATTCTCTTGTTTGATAAACTTAGTGTTGTCTTATTCGACAAAGGGTAGTCCAAATTGCTCTTTGTTGAAATTGTTACCCCATTAACATATTGTCCTAAACAGTACGCCTAAATTACCTTACTAGATATAAACTTAATTAAAGAACATCGAAACTATAGACAATGGAATGTAAAATAGTGTGAAATATAAGTAACAAACGTTCAAACCCCTGAACTCAAGTGATCAGTGAACTGTGTTGTGTTAGTGTGATGAAACACGTTTGAACCTAAGATGAGTGGACTGGGTCCGGCTGGTGTGTGGGCCGCCCAGAAGAGGCTGGAGTCCTGGGCCAGAGCTGCAAGGGAAAGGACTTCGAGTGCAAGCAGTGGACAAAGTCATAACTCTACTGACAGCTACGGAGATGACAAGTCACATGGAAGTCCTAGTGTAAGTACTGGGAGTACTAACTCCGGCTAACCATTTTCCAAGAAAAGATAACTCGTAATAGGATCGTGGTTAAATGCTCACCTATTTTACATTTAACAAAATATAGGCTTATGCCGGTGACAGCATAACAGTGATGTCATCTTAGGGCTATATGAATTCAGGCACAAATTGGACCCTCAGAAAAAGTTGTGGGCTACTTATAAAACTGTAAAATATGAGTTGGGCTGCGGAACTGATGTATATCAGCCTATTGACCTCCATCAGGGTTGTAGACATGCCTACATTGACCATTACGCGATTAATTTGAGTCTTCATTATGAATTATGGCTCATGGCCTCCATTTAGAGAACCTTAAACACCCAATCCGTTCTTCGTCTCTGAGTACTTTTACCAACCAAAGAGGGCTTCGACGGTACCGTCCTTGGTTCTTTTACCTTTATTTTGTTTCTTTTATCTTATATCGGTATCTCTTGGTAGGTATATAACGCACGTTTTCAAGCATGTTCATATGTAACTAAGTAAAAAGGGGTTGAAAATAAATATATTTCGTCCAATAAACTCTTTCAATTCCCGTTTTTAATCTAAATTCTTCGTAAACGAAAAATCACGAACATCGCTATGAAACTGTCATTCCAACTCGCTCCACAAAATGTGGGCACAATATGCAACGCGAGAAATTTTCGCCGACGGGTGATTGAGATTCAATCAAAAGCATCTAACACAGAATATGGTTTCTGGTTTTATTTAATTTTTTATACTGCGATGACGACAAATAAGCTTACGGCCTGCAGCAAGCGTAGTCTACTGACGCTTGTAACGCCAGAAGTATCACGCGAGGTGGCTGACCCTTTAACCATAGTGATTTGACATAGCTCGAAGAATTGTAAAACTTAAGTGGCAATGTGGAGGGCACATTGCTCGTAGAACCGACAGCAGCTGGGGCCGACGATTTCTTGAATAACGACCACTCACTGGAAGACACAGTGATTTTATTTATGATTAAAGTACAGCCACATTGTATATATTATAACATTTACATTAATTATGCGGCATTGGACCGATCATGGCATCGTTCTTTGGGGTAGGCTTATGTCCAGTGAAGGACGTCGTTCGGCAGATGATGATGAAAAACCTGGCAATTCCCCTCTGGAAAAACTCCATACTATAGATGTGCGGGAAACCCTCTACAGGGAGGTCATTCCACATTCGAAGCTTTCATCATCAGGAATTTCCTCTGAAATCACACGGTACGCGACCGTTTAGATCTATTAATAATAGGGAATATTCATGAATTTTAATTTTTGCTTTATTAAAAGCTCATTCATGTAACGAACAGTAGACAAAAAGAATTTTTCGAAAAACTAAAAAAATATCGAAGATATAAGCCATCAAACATTTCATTCTATCTCTTTCTAGCAAAACAGAATATAGTATGGAGTTTATATGGCCGGAGTGCACTGTGACTTAACAGTGCACGTCGGACCTCTCTGTCTAATTAGTAGTTTAAAATGCCTATATCTTGCGTATTTCTTGGCCGATTTAAATTTAAATTTCGCATTTTGAAATCGTATTTACGGTATTATGATAATTAGTTAAGAAAAGCGATAAAAAAAATTCATGCATGTACCCTATTAACATAATTTACTACTCGTCATTGTTTTACGAAAACATACCAATGTAGTATAAGATCGGGCTTAACACCGACTTATACTCATTTTTTCCCGATGAAACCAATTTTGTTTACAGTTTGATAGCAATATGAGTTCAAATACGTACTCGTAAATAGGGTCGCCACCGTCTATGTCAATAACGATTTATTAAGTAAGTATTAAATTTATATGTACCTTCATGTGGCAGCCCACCAGGTTTTGTTAATTGATAGCAACGCAGGGCAACTTGTGACAAACTGTTGGGGAGTAGCGACCCCACGTTCCTGAGTGCTCCTGGGGGACCCTAACGGGGAGTTTTGAGTCAGAAGGCAGGGGAAAGCAGTGGCCTTAACCGGCCGGTCAGAGTGCAGTCGCAAGAGCTGCGGCGGAACGTAAGTGGTGAGTTGGTTTCGGTACAAAGTCCAGTGAACCGTCTCTACCCTTAGCCATCCGCACGGATGTTGCCCCCAGGCCACTGTATGTGTAGCTATTTACGGGGGCTCATCTAGCGGGAGGCAAATTATCGTCTACCAGTGCCTTTTTGTCTCAAGCAATACTCAGTCTAGTATTTAGTCCATCATTTCAATCCCATAACCCAGTATATTTAGATCCCACCAATTTCCGATTGTTGTTGCATCTAGCTGTCCTTACATTTTATTAAATTGTGGAAAGGGACTTTACGCGTTGGCTTCGGCTGCGCGCACGCCCCCCAAAGATCTAGAACAGCATTGTCCTGTGAACGGATGCGACCTATCTAATACATAGTATAATAAACGTTAACGAGATGGCAAGTTATGGTTGCTACCCTCTTTCCTGATCGTAAATTTTAGGCTTTAAATAATTACCCTAAGAACTGCCAACTCTTCAAAAGCCACTAGATTATCTGCAATGTCATATTTAATTTATAACATTCGACCTGGACAACCACAAGACAGAAATGCAACTTGTGATTGATAACTAGGGCCAGTTCACCGTCGCTTTACAGGCGCGTGCACTCTTAGTTTTATAAAGCCCTCGTGTTACAGTTTCGTGCCGCAAAATAGCCCCGGGACTAGAGAAAGAAAGAAACATTTTATTCAGAGGCATACAAATCATAACAAAAGCATTAAATAAAAAGTTAAATAACTCTAATAAGGTATGTCCCGAAAAGGTAAAAAAAAAACCCTTGCTCTTCGTACATAACTGAGTTACATTACTAACAATGTATAAAGAAAAAATATTCTTCCTACAAAACTGGGTAATGTACCAAGAAACCTACCTTCTTTGCACAATGCCAGTTATGTACACGGAGGTAAATATTCTTCCTACATAACCCGGTTATGTACAAAGATATAGCTGTTCCTTGTACAAAAGTAAGGAGTTTCTCCAAGTAAGCAATAAATAAAAGCCTACCGAGCCACTCACATTACCGAGCATTCACAATATATATAATAATTATCCCGCAATTCAAATTTAAAATAAAGTAACATGTGGTGAAAATTGGAACTAAATAACTCATAGTAAACGATTGTTTAACGTGTACATCGATTAACGTGTTTAAAATGGACGAAAATCAGTTATTTAATCATTTTAATAACGGCATAAACGCTTTATTTGGCTTATAACCATGCTCGTTAACTGCTAGAATCCCCATCTAGTATAAAATGAAATGGGATGTCAACTTTTCTTCACAGTGAGCGCAGAAGTGACGAGTAGCCGAACTAATTATGTCTGTCCATAATGATGCGTCCAGATAGTCGCGAGATAACGCGCGCAGAATACAAAGTAAAGAATAGCGAGAGTTGAGGACAAAAGTAATATCTTTCTCTCTCGCTCATACTATTTGGATTAGTGGAGATGCGATATCTGTCTATATACAGAATTTCTGACCGTGTAGCCTAATCTGAATTTTTTAGTGTCGTAACTAGAATAACTATCATATTATTTAGCTTATTTCATACCAATACTTATGTAAAGAAAATGTTAGCAGATATCAGGCAATTACAGGAATGTTTTCGAATGGCATACCCAGTAGTTAAATGCTCCTAGAACGGAGCACACTCGTATCATATTGTACTATGTGTATGAAACTCACATTTAATTCGAAATTCGAATATTTAAAAGTGTCTGACGTGCAAAATGCATGTAGTCTGCGTAACCACCTGCTAACGTAACTGGGTCATTCAATTTTACGTTAACCACTTTAGTTTTCCAAATGAATAACATATTGGTTATATTCCATAATAACTTATAAAATAAACATGATATGCAAAAGTTCCGCAACCGAGTTATGGACTTAAAAAGGTGATAACGCAGCGGCAAATACCACTTACGTTAGGTACTATACAGAATACAGAATACAGAAATTTTAATTCTAATTTAATCCATTACTTAATTACTATAGCTTGTATATATATAAACATTCATGATTTTTACATAAACACGCGAAAAAATAGTGGCGATTTAAAAATAGAATGGCCCAACAACATGAGTCATTAATCATTTATTCACGAACAATATAAATTGTGTTTGAATAATAATTATACAGCCATTATACCTAGTTTAAATCAACATCATACCTAATAAACACTAAAACTTTAACAAAAGAAGACCATCAATTTAAATGTTCATTGAATTGAATTTAAAATACCTAAATAAATCAAATAAATATAAATGAATATTGACGTTTATTTCATAATACTTTTAAACATCAATTTTCAATTTAATAAACATTAAGAATACAAGGACAAGAGTTTTAACATTTCATAAAAATGCGTCACTTGGTATCAGAAAAGTAGCCTGTTGGCTAGTGTTCAGAAACCTTCCACTTTCCATTGAACAATACTAAATCACAATGCCTTGCCTTGCCAGTATTCTCAGAAGAAGCTTAAAATATATCTACTTACATTGAGACCTCTTTCTTCCCGCGCCGGCTTTAAACCACTAGCTTTTCTATAGGTCTTATGAGAAAACTCAATGGTAACAATGGCATTTCAACGTCTAGTAAGTCTTAGTAGGTTTCGTCGAAAATTACAATAGCAAACATCTGTTAAACATAGAAATGCCCAAGAAGGGAGGAGGTAGTGGAGTCATGCCCCCTCTAATTTTTTTAGAACCTTACTGGGTAGTTAAGTTAGGCTTCCTTACCAGTAATTAAATTTAGAGGAGGAAGTCGAACCGGTTCAACCCTAGTTAAGGAGGGAGAGAGAGAGCTAAAGAATCGGACATTGAAGAACTATCCACAACGATTTATAGAACTCCTTAGGTAATAAAAAACCACTCATGAAAGCTTTACTCTTAATTGTATCATCATTTCAGCCATAGGGCGTCCACTGCTGGACACAAGCCTCCTCAATAGATTTCCACATGGGCCGGATAGAGGCGACCCGCATCCAGCGAGTCCCCGCAACCCTAACCAGGTCATTGAGGTCGATGTCGTTTTGCGGCCGGCCTCACTATGCTGTGCTTGCCGGTACGCGGTCTCACTCGTGAAATTTTCTGCCCCAACGGCCATCGATTCTTCGAATTATGTGCCCTGCCCATTGCCACTTCAGTTTGCTTACCCTGATTGCTATATCGATGACCTTGGTTCATCTACGAATCATCACATATCTGGTTCGATCTCGTAGAGAGATCCCGAGCAATAGCCCTTTCTATAGCTCTCTGAGTGACTCTGAGCTTCCTTAAAGGTGCGCCCACACTTGTATCATTTACTCGTATCCGATCACCGTGCCGTGGCATGACTGCGTTTCGCGCTGCTTGGACGCTCACTGTCGGCGCGCCGATCATACCGCACTCTTCCGATATAAGTGTGTGATACGCGTAGCGATTGGATTTCGAGCGATCGGGTCGGCGTAACGTCCAAACGCGTGATCGTGACACGCGATCATGCCACGCGACGATGATCTGATACGGGAAAATGATACAAATGTGGACGCACCTTTAGAGGCCCATAGTTAGAGGCCACTTCTCGGCTCCTTCGGTCATTACCGGTAATAAACACCGGTTCAAGACTTTCGTCTTGAAACACTGAGGTATCCGGGACAAGAAGACACTTCGTAATTTCCCAAATACTGCCCATCGGAGTTGGAACCGTCGATTGATCTCTTTCTCAAAGTTGACCTGCCTAACTGTGGATTCATACTCTACTTACTGATATTTAAATGGGAGAATGTGTTAGTATTGATACGTTGTCCTGCTATAACGAAGCAACAGATCGATGGGTCGTCGATCGGATTGGGACGAACGGGCCGCAGATTAATATAGACTAGTTATATGCCGGAAAAAGTTAGCAAAAGGTAAAAAAATCGGTAGCCTTTTAACTCAACAAACCTAAAGAACCGTTGAGACGAGCAACATTTTTACAGCCAGGGACCATTAAAACAAGAGGACTGTCAATTGCTATACATTGGATCGTGCCCCGATCGCAAGGCGATATTCAGGCAAAAACTCGATGACGCTTGAAAACTAAACATTTAACGATGTTATAATTTAACAAAGAAACAAAGCACAGTAACAATTAGTTCGTAAACAGCTAAAATAAACAAATCATAACATTTAAAATTTAAATGTGTTTATTTTGCAAACGTGACACAGTATTTAAATTTTAAATACTGTGTCACACTTGCAAAGTTGAATAATAATTCTTATACCGGCGTGGTGCATATCGGGAAAAGGCTTTTCGTATGGAGATTGGCAGTCCTCTTGTTTTAATGGCCCTTGTTACAGCAATGTGCAGCAGCAACATGTTAACAATATTGCTCGGTAGTACCTACTTTATCTACTGTCCACTAATTGCAATGCAATATAATGCTCAATTGATGCCGGTAATAGATTGTCCAAGTTGCGTTTACACGAGTATACGAGCATCATAGGTTGCTGCGTATTGTCCAGTAGAGCGCGAAATCAAGGTCAACATTGCAGTCATGCTGCTAGTATTGCCGTGTTGACGGCAATAATAATAACATCGCCGACCATACTTGACAACCACACATTGCCGTAAAAATGTTCTTCATCTAAACAGGCCTAGAGTCATTTTTAATGGCCATTGAAATTCGCAAGCTTATAAGAATACGTTAAAATAAAGAAAACATTGCAGCGACATGGGGACTGGTTACTTTGTCCGCGTATGTCGTACATTTTCTAAAACCTACCCCTCTTAATAAGTTAGTAGGAAGCGGGTACAATGTTGTTTTATGTCCCGTATCTTGAAATTATAATGAGTGTGTAATATATCCATCAAGGCTCAATAATACGTGTTAATCAGTATAAATAGGTTTCAAGTCGGAATAGTTTACCCACAATTTATAAATTAATATGTAGGTACTTTGTCTAGTTAGCAGTTGCAACTAACCATTGTGACCTATTAGTATATCTTGTTTTAAGGCATCAAACTGATATTGATTACATATTAATTTATTCTAGACTTCTTAAGGAGTAATTTTATATTGCTGTTTACTATGCAGTGAAAAATATAGGCAAATGGTAGAGATATAAATTGAATAGTTACTTTTTTAATTTTTCGAAGACGTTTTTAGTTTATCCCAATAATGTACCAAAGACACTCAATTATAACAAATCTGACTGTGTCCTCTATTTTCAGGAAATGCTGATATCCAAGGAGCAATGCCGTGTCCAGCCGTTCAGTTCAGAGACGCGCGCCGCGAGCTCCCTACCTCATGCCCGGCTGGCGCGTACCCCCTCCATATCCTCGCAGAGCAGCCTGGATAGCGGCACCTCTAGAGCTACGGTGAGTTCTTTGCTTAATACTTGACAAAGCCTTTCAGTTCAGAAAAGGTATTGCTAGCTGCATCCGCAGGTCCAGCAGCCGGCGTCGCTCAGTTACTTCTTCTTCTTGGTCGTATCCTGATGACCTTGGAGTATTTAGTAAATGGAGATGCCTTCATTTCGTTTTCCCTCTGCTAAAGACGTTGGTATTGATACAATGTTCCAACAGTTTTATTCAAACTACTTCATTCATCGATTATTGGCAGTCTTGTAATCGTTATTTACGCGTGACAAGCTCGGTCAAAATACCTGCATGTGCTATGTATGGGTGCCAAAAGCGTTCAAATATATCAAGCATACAAAAGGATGGAATATCATTTCACATTTTTGCTTTTATTATACTATATTACAACATATTAATACATAAAACGTTTTCAAGAAAATCTGACATCTTAGAATCGATTACAAAATTAGTTTGAAAAATATCGCATATAATTCGTATGTAATTTTGACAGATCGAGAAAGTTTGACGTTTTAAAACTCCTCGTATTTAAGGTTAATAAGGTGTAAACCTTTAAATTTTGTACGATTTTACAAGCAAATATCAGCCTTCGCAAATGAAGTATGGCAGAAACGTCTACCTTTGTCTATAAATTAATCTTATTTCTAAAAGGTATTGTTTTAGTGTGGGTGCGTAGTAACTGGAGGAAAAATGCATTTGTAGTTAGATTGTTTATATGTGTGCTACCTCGCCCGCCTCGAAAAACGGCAGAATTTTTTGTTAGGATTTTTTTAGCGATGCGTACTCCATTACTAAATCCTTCAAGCTGATGACTGATGATCGTGTTGGTGGTTGTCATTCAGGCACGAATGTACGCCCGCCATCGATTCTTATCCATCGCATTCCTCACCATATCCGGAGAGACATACATACGATACGGAAGGATTTTTGTCCAAGTTGAATATATAATGAATATACCTAATGTAGTTGGAAAGATAAAAAAACCCCCGAAAAGCCTAAAAAAAAGTAGACCATCTTAAAAGCCTGAACCGGTTTTTTTTAATCATGGCTAAGAACACTCAAACCCTTGATCGAGTCATCCGTTCAAAATAAGCTACTATTCCACATAGATGAAACTTATAACATCTCTCTTATTTCGTCGCTAAAAATATACAGTGCGAGTTATGGATCTATGACGTACCACAACTACACCACAACCATAACCAAACCACAACGACAACCACGTGGTTGGTTAATAGTTTATGTGAACATAAAGAGTTTTACTTACACTGACCCCATTTCGCCGTCAAACGCGACCGTGTGGTCGGTCTGACCATTCACACGTAACCACTGTTCCACCACTTTTTGCCGCTGCGTTATGGTGTGGTTGTGGTCCGTGTGAATAGACCCTAACTAATGGTACATTTACAACCACGATTGATGGTAAAACGTTTGTGTGACGACGTAACTAACTTAAGAGAGCTCTTTGCGATAATTTCCAAGTGCCAGGCCACGCTTGCGAAATTCCACGACTTATCTGAGGGGACTTATGCAAGTTCTAGGAAATAAAAAGCGAATCGAAATCACAGTTTAAAAATGCTGTTTACGATTTATGTTAAACTCGTAGAATATCAGCATCTCTTAATTAGTATTTTAAAGATGTTTTCGGGTGACTGACGTATTCTCATTTAAGTAGCTACATTTTAACTGACTTTCTTATTATGGACTAGAAGGCCCGTTACTTCATTTGTGGATGTGAATAAAGCCATAACCCTCTTTTTTGCTACAGTGTTATCGGATAGAAAGTATCCTATAATCATCTGTGGATGTCAGAGTCGTGGTGTCAGGAAAATTACAAGGGAAGCCGAAGAATTCATTAACTCATATTTAAAGAAAAACGTGGTTATAAGCCTTTCCTTGGGCAACCTGGTGGGAATTGGCTTATATGGACACCACGCTACTGATGGATGTCCGCTACCCGTGTACACCAAACATAGTTGAAATCTAATATTTTCTTCTGTTTCCGCGATTATTACTCATTGAAATAAAACAATTTAACGGATTATATCGCGTATATTATCTCATTTTAGTTCCCGACGTTTCGGAAGCTTTCCAGCTCTCCATGGTCACCGGTAAAATGAGATAATATACGCGATGTAATCCGTTAAATTGTTTTATTTCAATAGTTGAAATCTGTTTAGCCGTTTTGACGTGATGAAGCCACAACGACACCATACATACAAAAGTTAAAACATACAAATTCAATGACCTTCCAATATAGGCCGTCTCACTTATTATTTTGAAAATAACCTCAATGTACAGACATATAATTTTTACAACCTTATAATAGTATGGATAGCATTGTGTTTCTGTAATTAACGAATGACTGTTATTGGTCTTTTTCACATTCTTAGCAGGTTTCTCTTTCTGCAGCCCTATAACTACCGGTTGCTTGGACCTTGTCCCGCAGCTAGAAATTACTCCACCGACAAGAACCCAACTCTTAAAGGTTGAACACACCAAAACTTGGGCATGTAAAATCATAATGCTGTGTATGTGGTCATTCAAGTCACAATTCCGAAATACTAAATTATTTTTAAGCGGTATTACTTAGGTTTTGATAATGTTTCTATATTGTTTACGGAGTGTGATTGTGACGCCACCTACACTTAATTTGAGTTGTCTGTCCTACGTAAATGACTGACAGATTGCGCTCTCACGGGCATCGTACCGAGCGTCATTTACCCCTAATCATAAATTCAGGACGGACGCACTTCCGCGTTAATAGCACTCTGGGTTCACAAAGCTTTTGATGAATTTATCAATAACCAAGTGTGAAGGATTCACAAGGAATGTTTAATGAGAGCCGGGAGCCGTCATTGGATATGCAGTTTGTAAATCTGTTACGGTATTAACCGATTGTCACATTACGGCAAGCTAATTATATTCTCATTCTTTTTCCATCTCTGGGCAGGTGTTTTACAATGTGTATCTAAAAGTAAAATACCAGATGGAAATACAAAATGTAAATAACCACATTATGAAAAAAACCTAACCTAGGGTGCCGCCGGCAGCGGGAAAAGGTCCAACCAACGGTGGTTAGGATTCCAGAGAGAAACCTCCTTAGAATCCGTGCCTTGTCCAGGAGTTGCTGCTTGCTGCACCCTTAAGCCAGCAAACTAGCGAGAGTCTCGTGAGATGTTTACGATTCATTCTTACAAGCGGTAGAGAACCTTTAAGAGTCCCCAGTAAGCTCGGTTCACCATACAAACGTAGTTACGCTCTCATTTTCAAACGACTAGCTAGTTTGCTCTGAAACTTTGTACTTCGAATTAGTTTAGGTATATGCAAGCCTGTAATTAGTTTATGTGGCTTCAGATACCAAGGTAAAAAAAATACAGCGAATTTAAGTTTTTCATACAAAACTTGTTGTTGTTATTTTTTTGGTTTGTTTTATAAACTGCAGGCATATAAACTAGTTCCCGGCCTAGATATATTGTCCTCATGTGATTGTATATGCAAAGTTTCGTAACAATCCAACATGTAGTTTTGAAATAAGAACGAAACTCCGTTTGTATGGGAAGGTGAAATTCGGCCGAGCTTACAGGGGACTCTTAAAGTTAAGCAGAGACTTCGCCTCATTATAATATATTCTACCGCTTGTATAATGGGTTGTGTTCCGAAGAAGTGCGACATGATCCTGACAGTTACTAATCTACCACCGCACTGCTTGTAATTAGCAGGGTATTCATCGATATACCTTGGAACCAAAATGGTTGCGCACCGTGCAGTTTCAAAGGAATTTTCTACTGTGCACACACCGGATGCGGAATGAGCTCTCTGCCGCGGTTTTCCCTGGATGTTACAATATGGGGTTCTTCAAGAAAGGAGTGAATAGGTTCTGAAAAGGTGGCCAACACGCACGTAATGCCCCTGGCGTTGCAAGCGTTCATAGACTATTGTGACTGCTTACCATCACGCAGGCCGTACTCCTGTTTGCCACCTTAGTAGTATAAAAAAAAGGTTGGTCGAGACTCTTTGCTGTAATACCGTCTACCAAACCAATGATCGTTGATTCAACATCCTTCAAGGCGGTTGCCTCGTGAGCCATGTCGAGGAACTTGCTGAGTTTGACCATCTCGGCCTTCACAAGGTCCTCGTCATTGGGATGGTGATGTCGATGAGCACTGCCAGGTTCCTAGATCGATCCACTATATTGTATTATTACTCACAAGTCTACTGAGACTCAGAAGTTTACTGAGACACTTACACAGAAATAAACTGCTTAGTAGTAAACAGTTCGGTTTCACAAGGGGATGTTCCACTGCTGATGCAGCATCTGTACTCATTAAACATATTTACAACATCTGGGAGAAATCTTGTGATGCAATTGGAGTTTTTTGTGACCTTTCTAAGGCATTTGATTGCGTTGATCATGGAACACTCATTTTGAAATTAGAACATTATGGCCTGCTATAAATGCCTTAAGCCTTATGTCTTCATATCTCAGCAATAGATTACAAACAGTTTTTGTAGATGGAACCCAATCCAGTGGAGTTGCAGTTAATCTTAGGTCCATTTCTATTTTTGATTTACATAAATGACTTACCATCTATAGTAGAAAATCTTTGTGATATAGTACTATTTGCTGATGATACGTCATTTATTTTCAAAGTTGACCGAAAAGCAATAGACTATGCCGAAATTAATAGTGTACTAGTTAAAGTACTTGACTGGTTTACTATTAATAATCTGCTATTGAATGCTAAGAAAACGAAATGTGTTAGATTTGCTTTACCGAATGTTAGAGCAGTGGATTCTACTATATCGCCCAATGGTGAATGTTTAGAAATAGTGGATAGGGCATTATTCTTAGGTATAACATTGGACAAGAACTTGCAATGGAGTCCCCATTTAGCAGTACTTGCAGGTAAATTAAGTTCAGAAGCTTACGCTATTAGAAAAATAAGACAATTGACCAATGTTGATACTGCTCGCTTAGTTTATCATAGTTATTTTCATAGTATCATGTCATACGGTATTCTGGTTTGGGGCAAAGCAGCAGACATACAGACTATATTTGTGTTACAAAAAAGAGCGATTCGTTCTATATATAACCTGAATTCCCGTGACTCCATAAGAGAACTTTTTAAAGACATCAACATATTAACCGTAGCGTCCCAATATATTTATGAGAATATTATTTATGTTACTAAGAACCTAGAGTCTTTTACTAAAAATTCAGATATCCACAATTTTAATACTAGAAATAAAAACAAAATCGCTATTAGAAAGTTCCGCGTTCGTAAAGTAGCCAAATCATTCGTAGGCCAATGTATACATTTTTATAATAAGCTGCCAGATGATGCTTTAAAATTACCGTTTCCAGCTCTCAAAAAGTACTTAAAAGAGTCCCTAATGGCAAAGGCATATTATCAGAATCAGAATCAGAATCAGAAAATTATTTATTGCCACAACTTATACTAAGAATTACATGTAGGTACTAATTTAATAAAAAAAAAATACAATCACAGAATATGACAACAAAAACAATAATACAAAACAATGACTTAGTCAAATATGAGGCAATGGGTCTCAGTCTCAGCGTGTGCTGGGCAAAAAGTCCAGCGCTGGTTTTCAGACTGAGCCCTTTGGTTGTGTCGGTCGCAAACTATATAAACCTTGAAGCAGTGGTTCGGCGAGCTATGCTAACAATATACTTTTACTAATTTTAACAAAATTTTTGGACAAGGAAATAAAATAAATAATAACCAGTTATGCTTATGCGTAATACTGTGTGCGCGATCATGTGTGTGTGTGTGTGTGTGTGTGTGTGTGTGTGCGGTAGAGGGAGGGTGTCGGGGGGAGACTATAACTTGCCTTGCATGTCTAATAGGTGACATTGGACTAAACGCTTGTACTTAAACAACGACATCGGTTCTCGTAGGGGTGGAGGCAGATCGTTCCAGACTTTTGCTGCTGCGAATTTGAAACTCCCCCTGAAGAATGCAGTTTTGTGCTTAGGTATGCTAAATTTTGTGCATCTTCTTAGCGACTCGCCGCGTGTGTCCTTACGCCATCTAATTTTTTCAAATAAGTAGCTGGGCTTCTCAAACTCTATAAGTTTTCTTACTACGCATGCTAGGTGTAGTCTTCTCCTATTCTCCATATTCAGCGCCGATTTTTCATTTAGGAATGGAGTGATATGCGCTCGCCTAGGAATTTCGTAGCAAAACCGGACACATGCATTTTGTACCCGCTGTATTGACTTTTTTGCTTCCGCTAAGAGTCTTGGCCCATATACTATATCTGCATAGTTGAATTGTGACAGTATTAAAGATTCTACAAGAGTTTCCCGTACCTTAACAGAAAGATATTTACGGATCCGATACATCACGTTCAGTCGGTAGAAGGCATTTCTAATCTTTATATTTACATGTTCCATGTATCGCAGTTCACCATCCATGATTAGACCTAGGTTTTTCGCTGTGTCTACTTGGGTGACAGGCTGGACTCCTATTTCCAACCTTGGGTTTTGTTCCTTAATTTTTGCGCGTTGCCATTTATTTCCTAATACTAAGAACTGGGATCTAGTTGGATTTAAAATAAGGTTGTTTTTGGATGACCAGTCAGCTATTATATCTAAATCTATGTTTATTTTATCAAGAGATATATCCAAATCGTTAGGTGTAAAAGAATAATATATTTGGGTATCGTCTGCATATAAATGAGCATTACAATGTTTTAGGTTGCTTATTAAAATTACAGTATACAGGATAAATAGCAATGGACTCAAAATTGAGCCCTGTGGTGTACCGCGACTGATTTCTTGTACTTTTGATCTAAGTACATCTCCTTGATCTGTTTCCATTTCAACATATTGCTTACGGTCTGTGAGGAATGACTGAAACCATTTGCATGACGTTGCAGATATTCCATAATATGCCATTTTGGATAGAAGTAATGTAGGATTGAGACAGTCAAAAGCACGCGAAAAATCCAAGAGTACCAGAATGGACCCCATCCCTTGTCTGACGCTGCAATAATATCGTCTGTGACTTTTGCCATTGCAGTAGCGGTTCCATGTTTACTGCGGAATCCTGACTGTGTACGCGGTAGTAGGTCATTGTCCTCTAAGTACTTGGAGAGCTGCTGACATACGGTTTTCTCAATAATCTTAGATAGTACTGGTAAGATACTAATAGGTCTCAAATCTCTGTAGTCCTCAGTCCTGTTTGATTTTGGAATCGGCTTGACCTTGGCAAGTTTCCAGGATTCTGGAAAGATGTTAGTCGCGATTGAGGTGTTTACTATGTGCGTTATTATAGGTAGAGTGACATCTAGTGTTAGGCGTATCATTTCGACAGTTGTGCCGTCGTGACCACTTGCATTTGTAGCTATAGATGCAACTATTTTAGAAATGTCTTCTTCTGTACACCCTGTTAAGCTGAATTCACAATCACCTATTCTTTTATTCTCGAAGGAGGCTCGCATCTCGCTATTGGTTTCTGAATTACCTGGTAGTACCAAGAAGAAGTTATTTATGCCGTCAGGGTCGTGCAGATGTTGAGGAATCGAGGGTTTGTCGGTATCTCCGTATTATAGGGTAGAGGTTTAACAGACAAAAATGCACGGCCCAAAACAGAAACCAAATAATTTACTTTTACCGGGCGGGATACAGTTCTTATAAGGTGGCGTATCAAACGTATGTAAGTTGTTTAAAAAAAAAACATTATTTTGCTTTTTTATATTCTATATATATATATATATATATATATGTATATATATAATTTAACTTTTATAAGTTTTGATATGTTTCCTTGAAGAACTACGCATTGAGTTTATACTCAAAACATATAATTAGGATAGGCTAAGTACAAATATTGTAATAGATATAAGACCTATTTCGAAAAAATGACTGACTGTTGAGTTTGTTTCGGCTTTCTTCTCCTCAGTGGTGGTAGAGTCAGACTTGTAAAAAATAAAATACATTTATTTCAGACGAATTAATGCATAATCCATGTTTTGTTAGTATTTATTACAAGAGACTTAAGTTACTAGGATATAGTACCTAAACTTAAATGAAGAGAGGACCAGTGCCTGATAAGGCCACTGTCCCATCTTTACATTTTGATATTATCGAAATGATCTGATCATGGAGTCGGAATGTCATAGTAACTCAGTAATAAAAAAACATTTGTTGACAGAAACTTATTATAACCTATTATACTCCTAATAAGCTTATAAATGTGAAAGTTTGTGAAGATGTTATTGAGTACAAACGTTGGCTACTCAAGATTCTCATTAAAATCTTAGCTATTGCTCAGATAATTCTCGATGAAATCACCTTTAAAATAAGAAAAACTAAATCAGAATCGGTTTATCTGTTTAGGAGCTATAATGCCATTACAAGCACACAGATACACATGTAAAACTTATAACACGCCAATTTTTCGTGAAGGGTAAAGAAAAATCTCTGGTGTAGCCAAGTGGTTTCAAGCGTGCAACTTTCAAACGAGGTAATGGGTTGGAATTTGGTATGTACCACTGATTCCGCGATTATTACTCATTGAAATAAAACAATTTAACGGATTATATCGCGTATCTCATTTTAGTTCCTGACGTTTCGGAAGCTTTTCAGCTTTCTATGGAGTCCACCCATGACCATGGAAAGCTAACGTATAAAAAAAATGACATCTTTGTAAAATTGTAAAAACTAGTCGAGCACCGGGATTTTTACCTTGTATAGTATAATAATCGTTTTCACGTTAAAATTCAGTTATTTCAATTTTCAAGCCGTAAAACGCTTGCGGGAAGCATGCATATGACATTTGCGATACGCAAAGTTACTCCAATAGAAGCAACCTCCATCCCACTTTTAAATTTAACCAAACGAGACTCTTCGTTTACTGTCCATTTTGGTGACACGTAATTACAATGTGGAACACCCGAGTGCATTCTAATGGGACTATTTTTCTGTTTTATTCACTCGAAACGTTTTTTAACTTCAAAAAGGTTTACTGTTTTTTTATATTTTGCTCGTTTATTACACTGTATAATACACGGTAATGTTTAATTAACCAAATAATACTTTACATACGGTTTCTAAGGCGACTGAAGAGGCTTGAACGGATGGACTGATTTAGTTTTTTATGTTGTAAAGGCGACTTATTAATTAAGAATGTTCTGAGCTATGATTCAAGAAAATTTGTTCAGCCGCATCTATCAGGGGTTTGTATAGGTTCATAGATTACTTGTTATTATAGAGGCAATACACATTCAGTAAAAAATAAAAGGGTCGCCTTCTTAGTACTCTTTTATTGGTCAAAAGATAAACTCCGCGATAGCTCTTGAAACTGGATAGACAGACATTTGAAATTTTCACTGGATGTGGATGTGTTTCTGGACATTTTTCACAATATCCATTTTGCGCCAGTCCTACTCACTTTTTGCTGATTACAAGATTTTATATAACTTGCAGTGTATGTTTGTTCGAGCAAGTTAAATTTGACTGGTTTCCGATTGCGAAACAATTTGGCATACTTATTTAAGTTCGGTGTCAATGCAATAATATGATACCATCGAACTGATCTGATGATGGAGCAAAAAGGTAGTCATAGGATCTTTGTAATAAAAGAATGAAATCCTGCAGAGTTTCGGCTCGGTGAGTAGTTGATGGATGTTCAAAGAAAAGTTCAGTCGGCAATAAAAGCTTGTCCCAAACACGAAATTTCTGGCAGAAACTTATTTTTAAAATTAAGTATCTAGTAGTAGTAGTGCATTGTTAGATATTTTGCAAGTCACGTAATAGTTTCATAACTCGTAGTAGTCGTAGTTAGTTCTACAACTGAAAGTGAGCATAACATGTTTTAATTTTCAGCGATCTCGTATGTTATGCAAATGGACTGAGCAAACTTTCATCGAAAACAATTAAGCTTACGCGTTCCATTTGCATAATGTTGAGATGAATAGAAATGAGAAATTTGTAGTTTGTTTCAATGAGACTTCATTTTTTTAAATTGTTTCCTAAACGGATCTTAATTGAAACATGATTTTTAGTGACAGTACCTAGCTTGTTACAGTTATGTAAGTGGCAGTGGGCGGGGCACATTGCTCTTAGAACCGATGGCCATTGGGGCAGAAAGGTTCTCGAGGGGCGACCGCGTATAGGACGACGAAGGCCCCCAATAAGGTAGACCGATGATCTGATGAAGATCGCGGGAGACGGTTGAATGAGGGACTCAGAGGAAAAAATGGATACTATTCTAACCCGACACCGCACAGGGAAAATATAAATTAACTAAAAACTATTATCAACATGTGAATTTGTAAACACGGGTTACTCTTAAAGTAGGATGACTGTAGACACATCAACCCGTTGAAATAGCTATTGAAGAAGACCCAAAAGTCTTTCTCAAAAGTGTTCTGCACAAATAAGATAATCTATCAAAAAGAGTTACTCGTATCTTGTATTTTTTTGAGAGTTATCAATCTGTAGAATTGGGAATCTGAAGAATTGGGAATCCGTAGAATTGGGAATCTATAGAATTAAGAATCAGTAGAGATAGGAATATGTACTAGAAATCTGTAGAATTGAGAATAAACTATATTGAATTTATGGAAATATAAGTTTCAATTTCGGATTTTTTACCCCAATTCACTTAAAGATACAACCATATTTTTAGGGTTTTTGAAAAATAATGGTTAAGAGCCTCTCCGTGTCCGGCGCTGTGACAAAACCCATTGCCAAACTTATCCTTTCGGATTAAAGTTACATTAGGGATAAGCAGGCCCCATCTGCACCCAATTCTACCTAATGTAAATCAGGAGACAATGAGGAACACGAGAAATTACTAAACAGTAATGTTGTTAGGAAACTGTTTTCATTTTATAAAGTTGAATATACTCAACTTGACATCTTAAGCCGAGAAAAAGCTGTAAAAAACTCTCAAGACAAACCAAGTGATCTTATAATGCCTCCGTTTTAACCGACTTGTACGGAGCAATATTTCGTGCTCGCTTCGTGCAATACTATGTATCTGTTTTCTCTATATGATGATCTGAATAATGATTGGCCGTCGGGAAAACTCGGATGCTACGGCTGGTTCCGAAGTGTCAATAAGTGTATCGTATTAAATGAAGGACGTGTTTATGTAATGTTAAAATTTCATGAATATGAAACTTTATTGGCTAATGTCAAAACTAAAATAAAGGTTTTCATTTGGCATTCATTATTAAAGTATCATAGTAATGGACATAAACACGTTGAACATTTAACAACATATACTATTTAGTGAATAATGTTTTTTTTCATCGGGAAAACTCGGATGGCCCGACTGGTCCCAAGTGTCAATAAGTTGTAATGTTAATGACCATAAATATGAAACCTTATTAATTAATTTCAAAAGAAAAGTAAAGATTGACATTTGGTATCTATTGATTAATATATTATGGACATAAATACGTCGAACATTAAATACGATAATTGATTGATACTTCGGGTTTTGTTGCGTTTCCGATTATTCTCGATGGTAATTCTTTATACACTAGGACCAGGTTTATACTCTATATCTGGAACTGTAGTTTTAGGGTTTTTGAAAAAGATGAAGTTTTAATTAAGAGCCTCTCGTGTCCGACGCTGTGACGAAACTCATTGCTAAACCTATCCTTTCCGAGTTAAGTTACATTGGGATCGGGCGCGTCCCATCTGCAGCCAATTTCACCTAATGAAAATTGGTTACATACTATTTTCAGTTTCAAAGGGACTAGGAAACAGGAGAAATGTAGTAGTCAACAGTAATATTGTTAGGACACTGTTTATTCTCTCCAATGTATACACGAGACGAGTATAGGTTCCCTACAAACCAACTAAACGCATTTTCCTATTTGCTCATGATAACATATTTCAATAAAATTATTTAAATGGATTATAAATATACCGCGTATCTTATCGCATTTAAGTTTCCGATGTTCCGAAACGTCGGGAACTTAAACGAGAGTTATGATCGCGAAACCAAAGAGAATGTTATGATATGACATTAGTAAGAAGTAAGTTCTGCCATGATTTGAATTTTCTTTATGATTCACAGAGCCACCGCGGATCATCACCAGCAATCCGGACGTTCGCGCCCGACGGGCGGACGCTCGAGGCAGGAGGCACGGGCGTGCCTCGCTCGCCGTCGCCACTGCGCGCTGCCTCGCTAGACGTGCGAGCCGCGCCAATGGCCCATGGTTCACTCGCCTCGCTTGCGGACTCGCCAGTGCCATCGAGTCCGAGGCACCTGCCCCCGAGGTGCCTCTCACCGCTGCTGATGCCACCAAGGTAACATTCATTTTCAATACAGTAAAGAATATGTGTGCACCGCGCGATGGAAGGATACTCGAGGCGGGAGGCACGGCCGTGGTTCGCTCGCCGTTGCCACTGTGCGCTGCTCATTAGACGTGAGAGCCGCGCTAATAGCCCATGGCTATTGCGGACTCGCAAGTGCCATCGAATCCAAGACATCCAGCCTCCGAGGTGCATTTCGCCGCTACTGATGACACCAAGGTAACGTTAATTTTTTTAGTACAATAAATGGTATTTGGACAGCACGCCTGCTTCGAAGACGCTCGTGGCAGCAAGTGCAAACGTGCCTCACTCGCCATCCGCGCTGCGCACTGCCTCGCTGGACGTCCAGGCGTCACATCGCTCGCGGACTCGTTGGTGCTATTGAGTCCGAGGCACCTGCCTCCAAGGTGACGGTCGCCGCTGCTGATGCTACCATGGTTTTTTTTTTTTTGTACAATATAAATGGTATTTGGCCACCACACCTGTGGAGAGGGCGCTCGTGGCGGCAGGTGTACGCAGGATATGCGGGCCTTACGTCGCTCGTGGACTCACCGAAGGTGCCATCGAATCCGATTTTTGTCTATTAAATATTAAAGGTATGTGCCCACTATCGCGATGGATGGGCATACGCTTGAAGCAGGAATCATGGACGTACAAAAAAAGACGCTAATTAATATTTTTATTTCTATCTCAATGTTTAAGAACATTGAGATAGAATCTTTTTCACTAAAGTTGAAGAATTGAAAGCAATTTAAACACTAATTTCGTATTTTCTTGCATTAGCAAGAAAATACAGAAAAGCAATACATTATTCACTACATCTGTGCCTCATTTGTTGTTTTCAGTAATCTATGTATACTATTCCAAAGTAGTAAGTAAAAATTAAATCTGTATATTGAATATATTTGTATAAAAATAAATAAAATGGGCTATTCAATTAATTGTTTTTTTTTTTAATGTTTGTATGTGCGTATGTATGTGTCTTTGTGGCTTCATTACGTGATAACGGCTGAACAGATTTCAACCATTTTTATTACAAGCACAGCTGGTCACGTGAGGATGGTCACTTGATTATTTTTATCCGACTACGCAGAAGCAAAACAAAGAATTATGTTTTTTTTCCTCCGTGAATGAAATTACGGGCTAGTAGAATAAAATTATTAATATATTCAGAACTAATCGAACGCTAACGCTATGCTAGCTCAAGTGGTAAAACTTCTTTGTCGAGTCTTGCATGCTAAATTAACTTTGTACTTTGTTCTCCTTTGTTATAAGTAACTGCAATGTGTACATATAATGAAAGCGATGCTTTGTATGTACAGACTTGATATAATATTTTCTAACACAAGCTCTCTTAAGTGTAATTATCATTTTTGAATGCTTTTTATACATCTGAAGCAAAGTAAGGCATGTTACGATGATTTAAATTCAGTTAAGTATTTAACAAAGGATAGTTGAGTATTTATCTATCTTTAACTAAGTAGGAAAAATCAAATACAATCGCTTCGAAAAAAATGTAGTTAAATAAAATATACGTGATATTGATTATGAAACAAGATGTTGGTAAAAAAATATATACAAACCATAAAATGGGCACTTTCGTCAACAGAGGAGCAAAAACATAGCCCCCTTTTTTTCTTCAGCGCAGTCGGGTAAAAAGTATCCTATAACCGCATGTGGATGTCCAGCTACCCGCGTACCAAAAATAGTAGAAATTCGTTAAACCGTTTTGACGTGACAAAGCCACAACGACACATACAAACTTACAAAAAATCCAAAAAAATATTTCTCTTTTCAGTGACCTCTAAGTACTTTGCATCACTTGTTTTTTGGGAAAATCTTCAATATACAGACATTTTACTCTTATAACTTTATAGTATAATGGAAGAATATATACGAGGGCTGTTCCGAAAGTTTTTACTTGCTCACACTCTATTCATGTGATATATTTTTTATTGATACTATTGTGTGGGTAATTTCAACAGTTATTGGCATATATAATGATATAAAATCGTTAGTCCATTGCAAGTATTTTATCACAACATTTTTGTACCATTGTCCTCTTATATCTTTCAGAATTTTACGAGAAAAGTACCTTTTTTGATACCTGAAAACGGTTTTGACACCCAAAACCCCAACGAATGTAGTGGAAAATACTCGTGATAAATTCTTAACTTAGTTTTGGTATTTTTCATGTTAAAAATTAGGAAATGATTTCATCGACTTGAACTTTTTTTATGATCATGTGCAGTCCTAGACGTAGTAAAGGCTCACGACCTAAACTCACTTTTAGTACCAGCTCACTGTCACTCACAAATTACACTAAATAGTAGAGCCAGGGAACATTCATAGTTTGCAGGGTGTAAAATATCGTTTAGCACGTTTTGGTCACGTGTAAATTAATCTTGGACTCTTGTTCAAAATTGGTATTGTGACCCGTTCATCGTATAATCACATTGGTCGTATTTTAGAAAATAAAAATATTTTTTAATGTTTCCTTTGCTATACATGTGGGCTGATCATGTTTATAAATATTCCAAGTTTCAAACAGATAGCATTTGTATTTTTTAAGATAGGTATGGCGCTCTTATAGTCGGACAGACAGACAGAGTCACACCATAAGGGTTCCTTTTTTACCTGCAACCCTAAAAAAAGATTAGGCTGTATTTCCTAAATAAATGCTTTAATAGAATAATATTATAGCGATCATAACTTATTTTGGAAATACTTAAGTGTTAGCTATTTTCCTAAAGTAGCTAAGCTATAAAATTACTGATTAAGTAATACGATGGATAAATACAATGTCCAATATTTAAAGCAATTAAAGAACGTTATGCAAGTCAGGAGCTATGATTTAAGGAGCTTCGAAAGAACTTGATTTCCAGTTATATTTCACGTCTTTTATTAGCGAAACCGTTAACAAACTTGGCATTATTTCATATTTATTTTTAAATACCCGAAAGTACGACTTTGTTTTTCTTAGATATACTATTATGTTTTCGTGCGTCCAAATTAAGTGGTCAAATTAAATTTGTTTTCTAACTAACCATTAATATGATGATTTCTATTATTTTTTCTATTTATACATCCATTAATCTACCTCCACACCAAATTTAAACTTTCTAAGTCACCCGTAAGTAGCCAAATATTTTGATGAATGCGTCGTCAATCAGCGATACAAATAGTGATTTTCGGACGTCAAAATCTCGTGCACCGTAAGAGGTTTTTTTTATTGAAACTTAGGATTCGATAATTAGAAGATCTTATAAAACTAAGAAACGCGAAACTGCAGGTATGTAGGTTAAATACATTTTTTAAGCTATGTTACTTAATGGTTCGGCCTGTGCGTCGCCTTTTTAGCTTTGAGAACTTGGCTGACACACTGTCGTGAGTCTAGATAGGTACAGTTACTCTGTATTACTAGTGAAAGGTTGATCTCTGATGGACACTTCTGACCTCTGTGAACTATTTAAACACCGCGATCCCGATTTAGATCCCATTAAAGCGTGATGCGACTGACGTCTGACTTCCATTATCTCCATTAATAATGCAAGACTCTATTCCTACGCTTAACGTTTATAATCACCCGTTTTTCCATTCAGCGATCAACGTAGTCATGTACTCGTAGTTTTATTCCCTAGTCGATTGTTCGTTATATTAGCGTTGATGTTACAATTTAAACCTGTAGAACCTGGGTGGGTGGATGAAACCATTTAAGTAGATAAACTTGGAAACTATGTCTGCATACCAAATTTCATCAAAATCCTTCGAGCTGCAGTTTCCGAAAAACTAATTATAAATACACGGTGCTCGCGAGGAGTGGAAAAGAGTTTAACCACGCATTCCTGAAGCATCCATGACGAAGCCAGCGAAATGCAAGGAACTACCTACCTTTTCTGGAAGCGCTTCGTCGTTTTTTTGAACCCTCATAACTTGAGTTTGCGTAAACAAAAATTTTGGAATATGATGTCAAGAGATTCGACACATAAAGTTTCAATTGCATAAGTGTTATACTTTTTATTGATACATGAAAAACCACGATTTCGTCACTCATTCACTCACTGATGATCACATCATAATACTTAGGGTACTTTCTAAGGTCCTACAAAGCTGAAATTTGGTATGTAAACTAGTATTAGCACACAAACAACAAAAAAAATGTGGAGTTTTTACCCTCCAACCCTTTAAACTAGGGGATGGAAGTTTGTTTGAGACTTCCGCAAATTTTGATGCTAGAGGTCAGAAAAATGATATAGGAGTTCGTATGTATATCAATTTGTTATTTGTTATAAATAATAAATCACATAATTTAGGAGTTTAGTAAACCCTCCCTCTCCCCCACCTCCAACCCCTTATCCTTTAAATTATAGAAGTTTGTATGGGTTATTCCGAAAAAAGTGAAAGTCTTGGCAACATTATACATAAAAATGTTTTTGGTGGGATTGATATTTTTATCACAGGATCGCGGAAATTGCTCATATAGTTTTGAAAAGAATAGTATATTATGTAAATAATAACTCATCATCATCATCATCAGTCGTTCACTCTGGGATCCTTATATATCGTCTGCGAAGCGAGTGCTCTGTACCATAGTGCTCTGTGTGGTGTTTTTAATAAGGTCGGTCCAGCGAGTCGGTGATCGGCCTCGTCCTCTCTTACCTTCTATATGGCCCTGTACTCCTAACCGTTCCATGGAGTTATTATTTCGGGAGATGTGGCCAAAGAACTTCAATACTGCACAGTCGACGAGAGTCTATCCTGGATCTGCAACTCTTTGAGGATAGAATTGTTGGTGCGAAAAGCCGTCCATGGGATCTTCAGAAGGCGTCTCCAGCACCACATCTTCATCGCGTTGATTTTTCGTATATGTTGTAGCCTAAGAGTCCAAGTTTCAGCGCCATAAAGAAATATTGGAAAGACAAGGCACTTCATTAAACGGACCTTTGTCTTTTTGGTTAAATAATAACTAGTGGCAAATAATAAAAACCCCTTTGCTGAGGTTACTACTGTCTTTCTCTGTATTACTCTATCTAGATCACCATCTAAGTACCGTTTATAGGATCGAACAAAATCCAAAACCCTTGAAATATCTCGCAGTTTTATGAAATTTTATTTAATCCACAGCCGAGGAAATATCCCGATACGTTTACAATTTCCTACAGGATTACGTCTCTGGGATGTTTACCGCCTTCTCCGTCCATTTTATTTCATTATGAGTTTCATGTCAACACTTTCCAGTAAAATACTTTTGCGAGAGGGAAATTTTAATAAAGTCCGGACTTCGTTATAGTTGTGTGTATTTAAACACGGCTTATGTTTGCACGTGCTTTATTTTGCTTTGTTCGTCTTGTATAATAAGTTTCCATATTTTTCAAACGTCTAGAATAAATGAAGGTAAATAAATAAATTAATAAATATTACGGACAACGTTGCACATATCGAACTAGTCCCACAGTTGAATTGCTCAAAGAGGCTTGTGTTATGAGTACCAGACGACAAATATTTGCCCTTAAGGGGATGCATCGAAAATTTAAGCTATTTTGTAGCGCACCTTTTGTCAAATCTTGCATATAAAACAGCCTGGTTTTCAGATATGTGTTTTTTGACTATATAACCTATTCAGTGATTAACGCGGAAACATGTTTAATGAAAATTCCCTCGATAGAAAAGTTATCCGAAAACGCGTCTTCATTTCCCGTTTTTTGTCTAGTTTGTACAAACGACAGATTAATAAACGGCTAAATTATGTTAAAATGTCATTCTTCCCTGTATCTTTTAAGTGATTAACTTAAATGTTAACAAAACATAATAATATCTTCAATTATATGGTACTTTTACATCTGGCGCTTACGCCAAAAAACCCTAAGCATGAAGTGTATTAGCTTTCTCTTTCTTTGATGCGCGCGAGCAATAAATGCGTCCCTTATTACAAATCACGCTTATTGGCTGGCTCCGCGTTTGGGGCGTGATTTACAAATGACGAAGTAGGCCCTTAACCTTAACGGAATTTGCATCCAGAACCGTCAGCTTCGCAGGCTGGAAGTTACAGCGTCATTCTTTTGTATTGATTCTTAATTTCTTGCGTTGTTTTTGTTTGTACAAGAGTGTGGTGAGAATAAATCAGGTCATCTATTGGGGTTATATCGACTCGGGTTGGGTGTATATCGATGATTGATCATTTTTTTAGCCCCCACCATCTGAATCCCTCTATTAATCGAATAAAACCGTTCTATAAATAAAATAACATAATGACAATAGTTACAATCTCAATAGGGTACATGCATGAATTTTCTTTATCGCTTTTCTTACTAAATATCAAAATACCGTAAAAACTATTTCAAATTAAAATTTAAATCGGCCAACAAACACGCAAGATATAGGCATTTTAAACTGCTAATTAGACGGCAATTTGACAGAGGTCCGACATGTACTGTTACGTCATAGTCTACGCCGGCCATATAAACTCCACATTAAATTCCGTTTTGCTAGAGATAGAATGAAATGTTTGATGGCTTATATCTTGGTTATTTTTATAGTTGTTCGATTTTTTTTTGTCTACTGTTTGTTACATGAATGAGCTTTTAACAAAGCAAAAATTAAAATTCATGCATATTCCCTATTAGATAAGTAAAAATCAGAATCTAAAGTTTTAATACAATAAGTCTTGTGTCATATTGAAAATGCAAATATACTCGTACTTTGCGACATGCTCGCATGAGCTCAGTCGGGATACGCTTTGCAAAAGGAAACTAACTCACTTGATCTTCAATAGGATATTGAAAACGCCCTCTAGAATTCCGAGTGTTTACTTTGACACGAAAGGCAGATGACAAATAAATCTTTGCCCGTCCTCCCTACAAATACGAATGTTTGTGTATTGGTTTGCGAGATTGCATAAAGAGGAATGCTCGTAAACGTAGGCGAGTGAGGCTTTTTAGTAAAAAACCACGTTTTCCAAAATTCAAAACACCTTTACTGTAAACAATATGGTAAACAATGGTCTAGTAAACAATATCCCACGAAAAACATTTCATGTAAAACGCTGTAAAATACCTGGGGCAAAGTTTCCTATCGTAAATAAGATCATCGAATATTGTAAGATTGTAAAAACAATCACAATATTGAAGACATAAACTTATGTCTTATTTCTAGTCCGATGGCCACACAGGTCTTCAATGAATTGACATACAATAGATCTATAAGACGGACAAGCCTTGCTTTTTAAAGTAAGGTATCGCTGTACCTTAGTTTAAAAAGTAAACTCAGGGCTTAGTAGCTTGGCTTTTCTTGGGATCTGATAATCTTTACACAGCGAAAGCGAGGTTGTTAGTCATGGCCGCCAATTTTACAGGAAATGTTTTGTTCCTTAACTACATCTTATCCTGTGATAATAGGCTCCCTGGTTTTATCTGGGACGAAGCTATGAGGGTTTCAAAATGAGACCAAGCTGTTCGAGGATGGTGATAGAATTTGGCGAAATATTACGCGAACAGATGAATGTTATTGCTTGGAACGGCTTATCTTTTCCCATTCAATAGGGTAATCAATCCGTTAACACTGTTTATAAAGATTATAAACAAAGATCAGAAACAAATGAACATTTTTTTCGACGATACTGGACTTGAACCAGTGCCTTGAGCCAGACCGGGGCAGCACGCTCTAACCAACTGAGCTAATCGTCCATGGACGATTAGCTCAGTTGGCTCAAGGCACTGGTTCAACTCCAGTATCGTCGAAAAAAAATTTCATTTGTTTCTGATCTTTGTTTATAATAATAACGCTAGTGGAGTGATCCACTAAAAAAATACAAATATTGTGATTATTATCATGATATTTGTAAAACAAAAAGTACTGTTTTAGAGTTGTAAGCATCAGCACTTTATTAATGGCACGTTCGTGCGTTAACGAGACTTCTCACTTCGTTGTTTTATTTTATCGAAAGATTCCTGCAAGTTGAGCTTTGCTTTACTTGCCAGGATTTTTAGCCGTAGTGTTTAATTAAAGAGTATACTGTTAAAAACGATGTAATTTTACATCCAAATAAAACACATAAACCAGTAAAATACCTGAAAACGCTAGGAAATTTACCAAAAATTATGACATTTTACATGTAAAATTACATAATATTTAACAGTGAAGCATGTAGGTACAGTCAGCGTCAAAAAGTCTGTAGCGTCCAAAGCGCCGAACATACCGTGACACATCATTGTGCCTATATATATATAATAATCATAAAGAGTGTTGGCGATATATTTAGCGGTTATATTTGGCGGTTTGGATGCTACAGACTATTTGACGCTGACTGTACTATAGAAATTGTACTGTTGTTTATGAAGTTTGTTATTGTTGCTTCACTTTATTCCGAATATCTTCAATACTAACTTGATAACGAATTAGGGTCACGATTTACCTAATACTAATATATGGAAATTTGGAATACTGTTAATAAGGGTTTTTTTTTAATGGTTAATATCACCAGTGGGCGCCACCGTGACGTAAGGTCTAATTGACAAGAAGTGTCAAAATCTTGTGCTGTGATTGGTGGATGTTGACACTTCTTGTCAGTTAGACCTTACGTTATGGTGACGCCAACTGGTGATACTAGCGATGGGTGACTTTGAATGATTTTAGAGATCGAATAACTAGTTACTATGTATTCGAATTCGAATAACAAAATAGTAGTGTACTAATCACTACAGTCGAATGAAATTTCGACTTTCGACTTCGTCTGCTGTACGATTACCGCTAAGTAGCGATGGGCGACTTTGAATGAAACTAGTAGAATGGCGGCGCTGGCGTGGCGGGCGTGTTACTTCGACTTCGACTCGACTCCTTTCGGGCGAGATCGACAATATTCGGCCAACCGCGGCCGCCGCTCGTTAAGCTCTCACTCTCTCTAAGTTCTCTGTGTTTCGACTGCATTCGAATGAATCTCGAAAATTCGAATAATTCGAATGAACTTAAAAGTCGAATGCTTCGACTAGAATCATTCAAAGCCGCCCATCGCTAGGTGATACCTATTTCCATTTTTGAAAAACCCTCAGTTCGCTTCTTCGGATTGAAAATTCAATTTAACCTCTTTAGTATGCTGTAGGTAGGCCTAGAAATTGTGATTGTCAGCCTAGCGGTTCGCTTCCTACCTTGCCACCGGTAAGGACGGAGCGCTTCCGGCGTCTGTATTTCCGAAATCTATTACTTGCTTTGAGGTTTTTATGCACCCCTCTACACCTCTCCATCAATATGGCACAGTGCTACCAACGATATAGGTTACACAACAAACAACAACATGATATCAGCGTACACCCGTGAGGGACGGACATAACTGTTATGCAGCTAAGTTAAGAACACTTTTAAAAATGGCTGACAGCTTACCATAAAGAACCTACGTAATTCGGACGGATAATTTGACAAATAATGTTTTTTTAATTTGTTTGCCACCAACTCTGTTGTGGCAGCGGTTGAAAAGTGAAAATATGACAAAGACAAAAAATACCTAATATATCTTCGCTCTGTCACTCTTGTTATAATTTGCATACGACCATCTCGTTCCCATTGCTGGTCTGAGAATTCAAGCGTTTATCTCGGACCACTCTACCGTGAACTCCTTTTGTCGAAATGCCTGTAGTTTTTAACGATATTTCAAACAATGTCTTACAAGTTCAGAATCTCCACCAAATAACTCAAAATATTTAGTACAAAAATCTATGGACTTTTCAACAAAAAACTTGTATTTGAACCTGAGACGATTAAAATGCTCGAAGACACGTTGAAATTGGAAATATTAACAATTAGGTACTACTCCCAGCACAACTGTGACACTACGACTCGTCTGTCGCGCGATAAATATTGTCTATCCCTTTCCATCCAATACAGAGCGCGAGAAAGGCGGCTGACGATTGCACTCTATGTGCGAGTCACGTCACGGCCAGTTAGGTGCTTAAATGTAACATTGAAGCCCAGCAGAAGTGGTAAGATTGGGTTGAAAGTTCTAATGGAAAATGTGATTATGAAATACTCCACATAAGTTACGAGTAAACAAAAGTTTTACATGTACATAACTAATGAAAATGATGATAGTATATGTGATTGTGTGCACTCTTCGTCTTTCGAGGGTAGAAAGGTGCAAATAAAAAAGGATATGTCAAAAATATACTTTCTAGGAAGGGAAAGCTGTATAAAAACCAGCTATATGCGAGTCGGACTCGCGCACCGAGGGTTCCGTACAAATTTTTACTTACCCTAATTTTATTACCCGGTACCAGTTGAGTTATGTTTGCACCTGATGTCTATAGCATTGCATACAAATTAGGTGCAAACTTAACGCAACCGGCTAGTTTTCAAAAAAACTATAAAAAATTAGCTAGTTAGAGACATGGCTATAATTTTTGTGTAATATTTATGTTTATTACTACAAATTGTGAAAATTTCAAAATGTTCGATTGCTAGGCTTCGGAGATAAAGGGAGAAGTGTTTTTTTTTCACATTTTCCTTAATAATACAAAAACTAATCAATTAAAAAAATTAAAAAATTGTTCAGAAATTTGCAGGTCAAGCCCTTTTATATGATACTCTATTTGACCCAGTAGCTAGACTTTTAATTTTTACCCCCCTCATATTCGTCGTATTTTAAATATTTCCTGTGCAATACATGTGGACTGACCATGTTTACATAATTATTCCAAATTTCAAATAGTTAGCATAACTAGTTTGAGATATGGCGCTTTAATAGTCGGACAGACAGACCGACAGACAGACGGACAGAGTCGCATCATAAGGGTTCCCTTTGTACCTTTTTGGTACGGAACCCTAAAAATATATGAATAGATTGCAATATCTACGCAAACGAAATCTTGGTACGGAATCTATTGTATAATACAGATATAATAAAGTTAGTAGTATTTCCAACCGTCATGATCATGATAAATTGAATATTGTTATTAGTATTAACTTAATACATTTTTTTATGAAAAAGTGGATTTGTGGATATGTGGGACGTGGATAATGCCCCAATTAAAATGCTACCAAATGTATGCGTCTGAGAATAAATAAATTGTACTCGAAAAGCAACACCGACCCGTCTAAAAACATGAATCAACGATCCTTAGCATCAAATAACTAATAAAAAGATTAAATATTAAAATACATTTGGTGGATTCGGGCGTTCGGCTGATTTGGTTGCGATAATCCGCAGGGGATTGTGGAGGATGTTTCAACAGTGCTTCACTTCGCGTCGACCTCGACACTACTTGACGACGGGACTTCAGAGACTCGGTCAATCTCATCGGAATTAAATAATTTAAACCACCTAAATAAAGACAATCCGTAGCCGTTCTAAAATAAATGAATCGCAAAAGATTTTCTACGATGTAATAGGATGGTGTTCGTCAATAGGGGAGTGAATACTAGGTACTAGGTAAGTAGGTAATTACTTAACACGTTCACAGTCCCCATACAAAATGTTTCAATATCCTCGTAATTCCAAGCAAATTACTTCAATCACACGTCAATGCTCCACATATGGTCACTAAGAAATAAAAAGTTTATTAAAGATATACTTTTGATTTAAATAATATTTTTACTTCAGCCTTTCTTTTTTCATTTACAGCCTTACTTTAGTCTTCAAACACGTGGACAATAGCATTAACAAATATAATTATTATACTAATCTGAGTGTGTACATGGTCGTATCTTAGTGACCTATATGTGGGGCACGGACTTGTGGAGATACTTCGTCGTGACACATATATGGGGCACTGGACTGTGAAGGTGTTAACTTGAAGATTTGTTATTTATTTTTCGCAGCTTACAGGTAGAAGAGTGAAATGGGTTAAGTACTTATTATCTCTGAAAAATTTACGATCTAAAGTTGATAAATTCGGTCGCTTGGCAGATTTCCCTGCGATAATCCGCAAGGGATTGTTTAAGGGCCTTCAACAGTGCTTATCACTTCGTGTCTACTTCGGCGTTGCTTGGCTACGAGACCTCAGAGACTCGTTCAGTCACAATTAAACATTTGTGCCTGTTTAAATAAAAGTGATATTTAAGCCCGTATTAATGAATGGCAATCATTCAATCAAAGTTTTTCGACGATATTATACAATTAAATTATTCAATAGAGGGATAGAAAAGTTTCTAAAGGCTCGGCAACATGCACTTGATACTCCTGGCGTTGCAGGCATCCATTACGGTGATTGCTTACCATTAGGCAAGTAGTACTCTTAATCGTTCCATCGTAATACAAAAATAACGAAAGTATATTTTCACTTCTCCTGCTCAAAAAGTACGTCATATTAGCTTCGCGAAGCGAGACTAAAATAGTACATTTAGCCCCTAGGGTTTAAAAGAAAGCCATATAATCACATACAAATATCTAATACAGACACTGAAAATAAAATTTGCGGTCAGCTACATACTCCTTACGAATACTTAAAAACAAACAAACCAACCTGATCAGATTGGCCAAACTTTCTGATAGAATTGATCAAACTGTACTCTTAGTTTTTCATGATATATACAATTTTAATGTTAAGTCTTTTTTATTCTCTTGCAGTCGAAGTGAAAAGCAGAGTGTTTAACACGTGGCTAAGAGCCATTATGACACTCATACATATTTTTCCTCGCTCACTTCGTGACCTCGTCCAAATAATCACTTCGTGTCATAATGGCTTATTTTAGCCCCTTGTCAAACACTCTACTATTATTGATTTGTCCTTTGACCCATCGACGGAAATATAATGTGATGGATGTGATGTACTCGTATCTTTAGAAGCTTACGGTTCGAAGGGCGACATTTTAGTTACTATATGGGAAAAGTGCCCAATCTAAACTCAATAGATTCAGTTATTTTGCTGATTTCACAGCAATAATCCGTAAAATGCGGAATGTAGAGGGTGCTTCACAGTGCTTCATTCAACGGCGGCAAAGTTCTTTAAGTCGGGATTTCAAAAACTGGGTCAATCGCAATTAAAAATTCTAATCAATTAATCCTGACCCACATTAAAAATCCGAAAATTAAATTTTCACGCAGCAATGGCGTCACGGATTAATATGATTTATATGACGTGTATTTTGATGCGCTGGAAAATAACTTTAGCTACGTTTTATACACGATAAATATTATTCCTGGTAAGGGTCAGCGTTTCAGGCACTCATTCCACTATGTTATGAAATTTTGAAGTCGGGTAAAAACTAGTGGCTACCAAAACTCCCATGCTTTAGACCTCGCGACCAAAAAACCTTAAAATTTCTAAAAACGGAATCGACAATTCGACAAAAAAAACATAATTATTGAACCGCTCTGTTCACAAAACTTCACGAGAATCGATTAAGAAAAGCGACTTGTAGAGAAAGACATACGAAAGTATTTTTGCCCAAGCTGAAACGGGACCTTCACTCCACTCGGTCAATTATATATAGCGTATATTTGCGAGCTTACAAATTAACGCTATTTACCACTTATTGAGAAGTTTATAATCGTCAAAATTTCATAGCACACGTTAAAGGCGGTGGAAACGTTACCGCTTTATTTTTACTATTTGCCACGTATAATATTTTTATATAATACATTCCAGGCGTACCAGCGCTGAATGTTAACAAAGTTGATATGCATGACGACAGAACGTGATATGTACATAATAGCCCCTCTCACATATCAATTTAGAGGGCCTGGGGGCGCGCGAGAATCAATCTGCCGCGCGCCCGTCGTAAATTGGAATAAACTCGATTTTCGCATCCGGGCGCGGTGACGCTACAATGGTGCCCAAATAACTAATGTAACTCTTCCTTTCACTACGATAGTTCATATTAGTGCTAGCCTAGTTTAAGAATCGATGTAACACAAAGACAAAATCCGTATTGTTACTCATAAAAATTATTCTAAATAAATAACTATTAGCAAAACTCACCTAATTCAGAATAGTCGGACGAGTAGCTTAAGCGCTACGGTCAAACATACGTAAATGCAAAGATACGGAGGTACATAGACTGATATAAAAACATTACTATTTTTTTGGCTTGGTCATCTTCGAGAAAATTGAAATAAACTTCATTTTCACGTCAACGCACGGTGTCGCTACAATGACGCCCAAATAACTAATGTAACTGCAAAATTCACTTCATTCATGAAAATCGCATAAATAGTTTCCGCGCGAGGAACATGTGTAAATAAAAACATACATAGACTGCTGAAAAATGATATACCATTTTTCCTTTCCGTAGTCGGGTAAAAATAGATATTTCAGATGGATCACTATATTTGAATGTTAACAAAGTTAATAGCCTTATACGAGTATTCGTAGAACACGAAACTCGATTTTGACATATAGAACGACAATGGCTGTGTCAATCAACTTTATTCCATACCTCGTTGGCATGATTAAGTTTCCTGGCTTACTCTTTAAAACTACGATCTTAAATGATATAAACAAAGGCAACAAAAATATATTTTTTTCCAGAGGAACTGGGTCAATTTATGCATTACAAGCTTCTGCCCGCGACATCGTCCGCCTTAAATTTGTTTATCGCTGATAAGGATATTTTTCCGAGATAAAAAGTAGCCTATGTCCTTCCCCGGGACTCAAACTATCTCCATACCAAATTTCATCCAAATCGGTTCCGCGGTTTAAGCGTGAAGAGGTAACAGACAGACAGACACACTTTCGCATTTATAATATTAGTATGGATAGTATGGATTTCTTACTATTTAGTTTTAAGTAGTAAAATTGGATCTCAGCGACTCAGCGGGTCGATACTATAATAGGACCTATTATGATCGCGCTAGATAATTAATAAAGCACCTGTCACACATCCACAGATGGTTATAGGGTACTTTTTATCCGACTATGCTGAAGAAATGCCCGGCTACCCGTGTACCAAAAATAGTTGAAATCCGATAAGCAGTTTTGGTGTGATGAAGCCACGACGACACATACAAAGTAACAAAAAAATATATTTCGATTCAGTGACCTCTAAATAGGCCTCCAAATGACCTCATTATGGCTACGGTTTAGTCAGTTAAAAGTATAAACTTAAAATGGGTCACTAGTTTATCTTATTTCGGAAGCTGATTTTTCTGTAGTAGTCTATAAATTGTTTGTCAGTTCGTTTAAAAATTCATTTCTCCTGATACCTCTTAATGCCCATATTGGTTTGTTTATTTAGGTGCAACTGTGTGGCATGAATAATACCAGTGAATTATGCAAAGACTATGTTTTTCGCGAAAATAACGATGACACAGAAAAACGAAATTAAGTTGAAAGTGAAAAAAATACCTTTTTATACGTAAGGTATTTGTCCCAGTCATCGATACTGTCACTGGCACCTTCAATCTTAATTCAAACCAATAGAGGTGACAACTGACAATCTGGCTGTCAATCTGTGACTAAAATATCCTCGGTAACTAGTTTGAGCTTTGTTTACTTAACGAATTCTTTATATGATTGCATCGTGGTGGTTTTAACATCACAGTGTGATATACTTCAAACTGGTGGTTTGACATTTGACATTGACGAATATAAACTTTTAAACAAAAAAATAAAACCGACTCCAAAAAAAACTAAAATGTAAAAAATAACGCCATAATTCAGTTTCTTCAAATTACTTACAAGTAACCGTTTGTATACTCAATCTATACAGTATATACAATTAATCTTATTTTGGCGTCGGTGCCATGTAAAGAATGTGTAAAATATTGAAAATTGACGATTTTAGTAAGTTGTGACACGATGGCACCGACTCCAAAATAACATTAATTGTATATACTGTATAGATTGAGTATACAAACGGTTACTTGTAAGTAATTTGAAGAAACTGAATTATGGCGTTATTTTTTACTTTTTAGTTTTTTTTGGAGTCGGTTTTATTTTTTTGTTTAAAGTTTATTTATTTTACACTTTTATTTAATCGTTACTTAAAAGTGTATCTCGTGACGATTCGAACAAGCCCAAACACGGCTAGGATACATTATTTTATTACATAGATCTGGTGCCTACCTTCCGGCTCCATTATCAAATCAATTCGATGGTACCATTCTCATCAGGAACATTTAAATTTGTGACTATGAAGTTGCTTAGCTAAATTAATCAAGATATTTTGTCGCCACCCGTAAATCATTTATCATTGAGGAGTTCCGATGGCATTCTGTGGCCTTCTGCATCAGTTTCACTTCACCAATTTACACTTTCTGAATGCAAATGCTTATTATGTTTCTTATAATACCAAAATCGCTATATGTATGCCTACAATATTTGAGGAGTTCCTTCTATTCCTCATGGATTCCATCATCAGATCTTCACCAAAATTAAATGGGACCCACTAGAAAGTACCTTCTATAAAACAAAAAAAAAAAATTGAAATCGGTCAAATAGTCTTTGAGTAATCGGTGAACATCCATAAAAAAAAGGAAAAAAAAACATTCCGTCGAATTGAGAACCTCCTCCTTTTTTTGGAAGTCGGTTAAAAAGTACTAAATTTATTTGATACAAACACGTCACTTAAAAATACAATAATTCATGGACTCATCGGCACCATTCGGAAGTAGTCGTATGTGCCGAGTTTTCACGATGGGAAAGGATTATTCACTACATCTGTATGGTGATTTATTTACTTACTTTGCAATCATATTAATTATGTACATGTATTTATGTATGTTTATTTACGCAATCTTATTTGTGTGTTTATTGCGTTTACATGTGTCTATATGAGTTTTTTTTTTTGCTTCATAACTGTTTCTCGCCACCTACTCAACTAAAATTGTTATCTTTTAAACACTCCCTTACCCAAAGGTTGTCTGGAAGAGATAGCTATTAAGCGATAAGACCGCATGTTGTTTACCTCTACTTATTCGAATGTTACCATCATGTTCTGTATTTGTATTGTTCCCAATTCTACAGATTTCTTTTACGGATTCCCAATTCTACAGATTTCTTTTACGGATTCCCAATTCTACAGATTCCCAATCCTACAGATTCCTGACCCTGCAGATTCCCAACACTACAGATTCCCAATACTACAGATTCCCAACACTACAGATTCCGAATTCTACAGATTCCCAATTCTACAGATTCCCTATTTTACAGATTCCCTATTTTACAGATTCTCAATTCTACAGATGTCCATTTCTACAGATTTCCAATACAACAGATTCCTAACCCTGCAGATTCCCGATACTACAGATTCCAAATACAACAGATTCCTAACCCTGCAGATTCCCAATACTACAAATTGTGTCCTCCTAGCGTTTTTCCCGGTCGTGTTCCTAAAGAACTCAGGGTCCGCTTTGACATCTAAATCCTAAAATTTGGCGTAGGCCTAGTTTTACGAAAGCGACTGCCATCTGACCTCTCAACCCATAGGGAGAACTACACCTTGATAGGATTAGACCGGTTTCCTCACGATGTTTTCCTTCACCGAAAAGCTATTGTAAATAACAAATGATATTTCGTACATGAGTTTTTAGAAAACCCAGTGGTACGAGCCGGGGATAGAACCTACGACCTCTTGTTCAGAAGTCGCACTCAGTCGCACTACCACTAGGCTACAGCCGCTCTTCTTAATACTACAAATTCCCAACTGTAAAGCCTTATTTACATGGTACGAGTTTTTCGCCTTGACCATACGATTATCGTAGTACAAGAAAAAATATAGCATCAATATAAACTAGACATATGACAAATAATAAGCAATATTTATTTATTTATTTTACTGTTTCCTGTATATACACAAACGTCATAATTTTCAAGCAATAATATTAAATAATTTAACATACATTCTCTTTGCTCTGTTCTTTATTGCATGAAGTATACTGCCCGGCACTTACGATTTATATTTTATTATTTATCTTGAGTGTCGCGTCAATGCAATGTCATTCAGATATCATACTCGTACGAAGTTGCATGTTTCGGTATCTAGTACATTAAAGTTGCAGTTCTATATTAAGTTGGAAAAGTATTATTTATTAAGTTGGAAAATGGATGAAAACGATGAATTATCTTTTGTGATTGGTGAAAGAGGAAAAATAGTTTTGATTATTGGCTCTAACAAATATTACTTCAGTGTCAAAAATAAATCTGGAAGTACGAACTGGAGATGTTATAAAACAGCAGAATGCAGTGCCTCTGTCGAAATCGGATCGTGTAATCTCTTTGCACGAGAACAAAAAGGTTTCCGCAAAGGCAGGTCGATAAACATGGCAATATTTGATTTCCTCCGTATTATTATGATACACATGGATAAAAAAATCCCTGTAACCGCCCTCTATATGGATATGACCAAGGCTTTCGATTTTGTTGACCACCATATATTACTAGCCAAAATGTACAAACACGGTGCTCGTGGAAATGTTCATAGCTTACTTGAATCTTATCTGACAGGCCGAAAAGAAATTACTCAAATAGATCACGTATGTCTTAAAACTAGGAGACAAATCACCCATTCCTCTGATTCCAGAGTGATAAAGTTGGGAGTCCCACAGGGAAGCGTCTTAGGACCGCTTCTTTTTTTAATTTATATAAATGACTTACCACAGGCTATCGAAGAATCTATGGTTCTCTTTGCCGATGACAGTACCGTTATATTTACCGGAGAAGATTTAGATAGCTATGAGGACAAAATTAATAGATCACTAGAATTACTAATTGAATGGTTGAACTGTAACAACCTACGAATTAATTTAGGGAAAACCAACATAATGAATTTCAAACAAAGAGTTGACAAAGTTACCAACTTGAATATAGCATATAAGGATCACATAATTGATGAAACGGACATTACGACATTTTTAGGATTAAGTTTAGACAATAAATTGAGTTGGAAAAATCAAATCGACATTGTATGCATAGTTAACCAATCAACAGTTTTAACGTCTTATCATGCATACGTTACGTCCACATTACGATACGGTGTAATATTCTGGGGCAATGCGACAGACAGAGATTTAGTATTTAAAGGCCAAAAGAAATGTATACGATCGGTCTGTGGTCTTAACCCCACAGAATCATGCAGACCATATTTTGTGAAATTAAATGTACTGACATTTCCGTCTCTTTACATCTTTGAGACCGCTGTTTATGTAAAAACTAATTGTAATCAATTTGTAAAGTTTAACAGTCTTCGTATGCAGGACAAAATTAACCATGGACCGCATAAAACTGCCCTGCTTGCAAAAAGTATTTTTGGAATGGCGCCTAAAATTTTTAATAAATTACCGAAAGATATACGAAATTTGCATGAGCTTCAATTATTTAAAAAAACATTGTTTACATTTTTAGTTAAGAAAGCATACTATTCAACTCAAGAAAACCTAACGGATAATTACATAGAATAAAAAGTGTTTATTTTAATTTGTATATTATGCATGCTGCCTGCAAACATCTCCAACCATTTTGTACGCCCTTTGGCAAAACATAGTGCTACTATTTAATTTAATTTATAAGTCACCTAACCTACCTATGTTTCACAAAATAAAGCATTCTTATTCTTATTCTTATTCTGTCACTATGAGTGCGAATAATGAAATTCTGCGTAAAGGAGTTCATGCATGTTTTTCAGATACATCTGAAGCTAAAAAACGGCTGAGAGAATAATTTATGAACGGTTGCAAAGAAAAGGTGAGTGAATCTATGGTTCCGGTTCAGCAAATCTTCGAAGGTGAACTAGAATCACCCCAATACAAGGACAATAACATTTTACTCCCGGAGTTTTCTTCTTGCAAAAGTTCAATGTATCGAGCAAAGTACCGATCCCTAAATATTACTAAAGCAACTGTTGAAAACATTAAGGACCCACAAGATTTCAAAAACGATTTTTTGGTTTATGATGGTGCAAAGTTAGACAGAATTCTAATTTTTAGTACTCCTCTGGCTTTAGAAAGTCTTACGACAAAAGATTCCCTGTTTTGCGATGGAACATTTAAAATTTCACCAAAGCCATTCGTTCAGGTATACAGTTTTCATGGCGACTTCTCCGAAAGTGACACTGAACTTAGATTCGTTCCGCTTCTTTACGCTTTGCTTCCCAATAAATCTCAGGCTACGTACCACAAACTATTCACAATTTTGAAAGACAATTTCGCGGTAAGAATAAAAAAAATTGAAATGTGATTTTGAGGTTGCCGTTATTAACGCCGTTAAAATGGTATTTCCGGAAGTCATGATAAGTGGCTGCTACTACCACTTCCAGAAGGCCGTGAGGGCAAAAGCCGGAGAACTTGGGATAGACATTACGCCAGAAGGAAAAACAATAGTCAAGTCCTATTGCATGTTGGCATTTCTACCAGCTCAAATAGTCACTGAAGGACATATTAGCATAGTTAGTGAGCTACCAGAAAATTATTGTCATGACCAGAATTTTATAAAATTTGATGAATATTTATTAAAGTTTTGGATAAAAACAATTACGAGTGATGTGCTAAGTTGCTAATGAGGACGTGCGTACAAACAATTTATTAGAAGGCTGGCACCATAGAATGAATACCAGAATTCCACAACATCCAAGCATTCTGTTATTCATATGCTTGTTAAAAAAAAGAAGCCACATACCAAGATCGTAGAATAGTACAAAGCCAATTACACTTACCTGCCAAAAAACGCAAGTCAACTGACATTCAAAAGAACACTCAAATAAAAAAAAATATAGAAGATGGCGTAACAGAGCAAATAAATGTCAAAGACTGTATAAAACGGTTAATTTATTAGAGTCTTATTTAAATGGTAGAATACAAAGGGTTGACGTGAATGGAAAGCGTTCACCGGGGTCATTAGTCTCTATGGGTGTGCCGCAGGGATCAATATTGGGACCTTTCCTGTTCCTTATCTATATAAACGACTTGCCACACCTCGTAAAGACCCACCATGAGATAGTTTTGTTTGCAGATGATACGTCTCTAATTTTCAAAGTCGTACGAAATCAACGATCCTACAATGACGTAAACAATGCTATCTGTGAAGTAGTAAATTGGTTTAATATAAATAATTTATTGTTGAATGAGAAAAAGACTAAATGTGTTAAGTTTGTCACGAGTAACGTAAAACATGAGCAAGCAAGCGTTATGGTTAAAGGTGAGGAACTGGAATTAGTTAATAGTACAGTCTTTCTCGGTATAACATTAGATTCTAAGCTCCAATGGGGTCCCCATATTGCTAATCTCTCGAATAGACTGAGTTCTGCAGCTTTTGCAGTAAGTAAGATTCGTCAATTAACAGACGTGACAACGGCTCGTTTAGTGTATTTCAGTTATTTCCACAGTATTATGTCGTATGGCATCTTACTATGGGGCAGTGCTTCCGACATTAATACTATATTTGTTCTGCAGAAGCGGGCTGTTCGTGCGATATATAAAATGAACTATAGAGAGACGCTTAGAGATAAGTTTAAGGACATTAATATAATGACAGTGCATTGTCAATACATTTATGAGAATATTATGTATGTACATAAAAATATTACCGACTTTAAGAAGAACTGTGATATACATAATATTAATACTAGAAATAAGCATAAGCTCGCAGTGCCTGCTACTAGGCTCCATAAAATAAGGAGATCATTCATGGGTAACTGTGTGAGATTTTATAATAAACTTCCTAGCAGCATAACTGAGTTGTCTATTGGTAAATTCAAAAATATTGTGAAACGAAAATTATTTTCTAAAGCTTATTATAGCACACAAGACTACATGAATGATGAAGCCGCGTCGGATTAATGTAAATTATAGCGTCATGTAGGTATATGAATAATGATTTTAACGAATACCTAAGGTATTATTATTATTTTAATCTTAATTGTTTTATATGCTCTGACATTTAGAATTTTATTCTAGACTCATTCTAGATTATTTATTTTTTATTGACAATCCTTTTGGGATTTATCTTATTGATTATTTTAATTTTAAAAATGATGATTTGATCAATAATATTACACTTAAGTTAAATGATCTGATTAGGTTTTTCTGGGTTTCCCTAATCCTTGCAGCAAATGTTGGATCATATTGTATTTCTCCCAGCAAACATTCACTCTCATGTAACTGACATTTCGAAAGTGCTTGTAACTAGGCCTACTTGAATAAAGAATATTTTGATTTGATTTTGATTTGATTTGATAATGGCTGTCTACTAACTAGGTATTTCTATTCGGCATGGAAGATTGTTATGTTTTTGAATAAGATAGTTTTAAGAAAGTACGTACACTATTTGTATGTAAAAATATAGATGCAATAAAATTAAAATTAATTTTGTTACAGAAGAGATAGTTTTTAAGTTAAATATTCTGATATAAAAAGATTATTCGAATCAAACTGTTGTTTTAATTGAAAATTAGTAGGGAAGACTGGGGATGGTTGATAATTTCTTTTTAATTAAGAATCAAACCTCAGTGAATCTGTTGAATTAGAAATCTGTAGTATTTGGAACCTGTAGTGTTGGGAATCTGTTATATTGGGAATCTATTGTATTGGGAATCTGTTGTATTGGGAATCTGTAAAGTTAGGTTAGGTTAGGTTAGCAACAGATTCCCAACACTACAGATTTGTAGTGTTGGGAATCTGTTGTATTGGGAATCTGTAGAATTGGGAATATGCAGGGTCAGGAATCTGTAGGATTGGGAATCTGTAGTGTTGGGAATCTGCAGGGTAAGGAATCTGCAGGATTGGGAATCTGTAGGATTGGGAATCTGTAGTGTTGGGTATAATTCCTGTATTTCTGTGTATCTGAAGTGTGCAATAAAGAGTATTTGTATTGTTTTGTAATTTGTCACCTTAGTATCATAATGCTTCTCGATCGACGCACCATCCGTTACGGATACGGAATTACATAATGCAAAATATCTCGACAAGTAATAGAATTTCGGTATGCACTTACGGTCCCGTTTCGTTAATTTTTATCCCGAAGTCGATGTGAGAGTTGTTTCTCACCAATCTGATCTGTTGATAATAAATGGTTTTAGTTATCGGTTTTTAGGGTTCCGTACCCAAAGGGTAAAACGGGACCCTATTGCTAAAACTTTGCTGTACGTCTGGCTGTCTGTCTGTCCGTCTGTCACCAGGCTGCATCTCATGAACCGTGATAGCTAGACAGTTGAAATTTTCACAGATTATGTATTTTTGTTGCCGTTATAACAATAAATACTAAAAACAGTATAATTTTATGTCTGTCTATATCAGTAATCAATATAAAATGATCGAGCACAGCGTGCATTTTGCTTAGGAGTAAGGCTCTGCTAACACTGGATTTTCATAGATACGGCGGTTTGTAGCGTTTATTTTGTATCAAACCCTCTGTGCGCGAGTCCCACTCGCACTTGGCCGGATTTTAGTTTTAATCGTTGAAAATCAAGACGTTGTGTGTTTATAAGGAACTAGCTTCTGCCCGCGACTTCGTCCTCCTTAACTTCGTTTATTACGGATGAAGGGAGGGTATTTTTCCAGGATAAAAAGTAGCCTATGTCCTTCCCCTGGACTCCGACTATCCCATACCAAATTTCATTCCAATCGGTTCAGCGGTTTAAGCGTGAAGAGGCAACAGACAGACAGCCAGACACACTTTCACATTTATAATATTAGTATGGATTAGTGATAAAATTGACTACAAAATTTCACAACAGACAGACAGGACTTTAAACAAATGCTTCCTTTCAGAAAGCTACTTATAACAAATTTGATTTCATTTGTCACATGGCAACATGACGCTCCTCAATCTAGTGCGCCATCCGTTGTAACTCCCTCCTTGTTAACTTCGTTATGGAAGTACAACGCAATATATAAGGAATCTGTAAAATGTTCCGACAAGTAATGGAATTTCGACGGGCACTTACGGTGTCCCGTGTCGTGGCTTTTTATCCCGAAGTCGATATAAGAGTTGTCACCCAACAATCTAATTTGTTAACGAAAAATTGATTCAGTTCTGGGTTTGATGATTAAAATCGAGAGCTTGCGTGTTTCAGGCAAGCAAAAAGTAGAATTTTATCGGGTATAAAAGGTCAGCGGAAAAATTATGTGTGTTGTAAAACCAACCGATAAATAATAGCCAATTTAACTAAAATACTTGGGCATTGCTCAGATGACCATTATGTATAATTGGAGAACATATCTGAAAGACTGAAACACAACTCGTTCTGTACAGTGTACAGTTAACTACAGAGGTTTAGCGACCTGATGAATAAAATAGGTGATTATGTTCATCTTATATTAGCTTACTTGAAAAACTTAAGAACTTGTCTGTACCGGTTTAAACCGTGTTAAAAAAATGAGCGGAAAGATGTATCGTTTGTCCTAACGCATTTTTTTCAGAAACCGTAAATTCTTCAGGATTTTTTAAAAGATCATTGTATAGATTAGGTTAGGTTAGGTATGTTAAATATATCTACACAATATTGTACTACTTGAATACCAACCAAACCAAAGTGACCAATCATTTTCTTTTGCACGACCGCAGAGAAAAATGGCGCGAGTGGTGAAGATCACTATTTTCAACATGACGGCCACTACCACTTGCACGACAGTGTACCGCAAGAGACTAATACTGCCTCTAGAGCCATGCATACAATGTGAACTCCCAATAAGCTATGTGACAGATTGCAACCATTAGAATTCAATGGGATGTAGTCCTTTCTAGAAATGAGACTTCCGATAATCACGATTTTCAGTCAGGAAGTAACGATCAGATCAGAGAGTAATAAGTATTTTCTAACCTGATCCTATACTTCATTAAGTTTATTTTTATCATGGGCTAAAAAGACGTCCACTGTTGGAAATAGCAGAGAACAACACCTTGGCTGCCTGTATCCAGCGTACCTACTCCTTTACCAGGTCATCAAGGCTACCCTGTGGGGGACCCACCCAAAATTTCTGTTGACGACAATTTATTTATTTCAGACGGATAGACCGTAGCAACTCCCTAGTAGAGAGCAGCAGCGGTGTAGGCCCTCTTAGCCCCGGGGCGGGGGCCATCAGCGCCCTGGGGGCTCTGCAGCCGGACCTGTACACCAAGCGCGAGGCACCCTTGGTCATCGAGCTAGAGGGCGCGGGCCCCTCCTTGGGCAGACTGCACTTGCGTCTAAAGTACGACTTTGACCGGTCGGATTTGGAGGTGCATCTTATTGAAGGTGAGTACTCGTAGATTAGATAGAGGCCAAGTCGATAGGCGGTTACTCTTGTAACATTATATTATAAATGGATTCAGGGATCGAATATTAGTAATATTATGAGTAGCTAAATGCTGTGTCCCCTGAATTAGTTTTGAGGAATGGGAAAGTTGCGTCTAAATTAGTAGTAAAATTTTAGATTGGAGCTTTTTTAAGCCCAAGCTGATAATTTTCTATCCATCTTTTTCTTCTGCTATTTGTATCTGGATGCCACATATATGCTACTAGCACAGTGCTACAAATACAATGTATACAGGAGACTTTTTACTTGGTCATGCCACATCTTGACATTCAAAGCAGCATCCCTATCTTTACACTAGGTCAACTAAAAGGCTCTAAGAGTGTCACCATGTCATCCTTCTCGAGTGCCATTTACAAGCAGTACACGCATTGCTGATATAACATTCTTTGACCCCTGCTTCAAACTGTTTTCAGCTCACGACCTAGCCGGCTACGAAGCTGGCGGGTTTAACGACCCCTACGTGCGTGTGACCCTCCTCCCCGAGGTGGACACCCGCGTCCGTCAGACTCCTGTGCACCGGAATGAGGCCAATCCGTTCTTCGACCAGCACTTCAAGTTTCCAGTATCACACGATGAGCTGCGAGACAAGACGCTACTGCTCCAAGTCTTTGATTATGACAGGTGATTATTTTTGTAGATTTTTATTGAAAAATCAGATTCTGTTCTTTTAAGGGCCTGTAATAAAACAAGACCAACCTTTTCTTCTAGTTTCACTATGCGCTACAAGTCCTGCTGCTCTAAAACTTTGGTTATGAGAAGGGATTTTTTTTGGGTCTTTCCAGCGGAAAAAACTGTTGATGCTCACTTTAAGGCTATCTTGAGGAAGACAAGGAGGTTTTGACGCAGATTGCAGGTTTAAATAATTATATTAATTAAACAACCGAATTAAATCGAAGACTAGTCTTTGCAGAATTCGTAAGATAAAGAGCTTGCACATGTACCATTGGGCTTTGATTCTTACTGGAATTTTAATATATTTTTTTTTGCACCTTTCAGATTTTCCCGCAACGAGGTAATGGGTTCGGCCAAAGTGTCCCTCTCCCGTGTAGAGGTCGCCGGAGGCACGGAGGTTTGGGCTGAACTCTCACGCGAACGCAGACCGCCAGAGGAGCTGCAGGAACTATTGCTGTCTCTGTCTTACTTGCCGTCTGCTGAACGACTCACCGTTGTCGTGCTGAAAGCCAGAAATCTATTACCTCCTCAAGAAGGCAAGGATGCTCTGGGTAAGTTTTATAAGGAAGATTATCCCAAATATCTTATTCCTGTCGCGGGCCACTCCGTAGCTTTAGTGCCTAAATATAATCTTCAAAATTCAAAACAGTTCTGCTGGTAGGCCTCGTGGGCTCTTTTATATGTCTGATAAAACCAACGCTTTGGAAATGAGATCTATATTACCGACCAGATTCGCATTTATCAGTATTTAAGCAGCAGAAACTGATGCCTTCTATGAATTAAACGTATGAATATACTTTACAAATATTGTGGTTTCATCGATAATGCGATTACAACCAGACCAGGCCGATTGAAACGCTCTAATAAAAATACCCTTATGTACTACCCATAAGTAGGCATGTCTGTAGATTGCAGTGAAGCATCTCCCAATATCGACTCTTCTAGAATGTTGTTTCAACTTGTTCGAACTTTAATCTTCTTAACTTCAGATGTATACGTAAAAGTGTATCTCCTGGTGAACGGCAAACGAGTCAAGAAGAAGAAGACAAATCGGAAGGAGATCAACAACCCCGTGTGGAACGAGGCACTGTCCTTCAGCCTGGCGTCGGGGCATCTGCAAGAGGCTTCCATTGAGGTACTTTCATCGTCATCATTACATATTATTACTGCTCTATGTCATCCGGTGCGTGTTCGCCACTTGCTTGAGGTAAGTAAGTACATTACGTCGGCCTATGCCCTATATTGTACTACTAGCGGTTGCCCACGACATTACTAGAAAGTTTCTTTGAGATACGTTCAGTAGTTTTTAAAATTAAGAGGAACGTACATACCTACATACATTCCCAACCAAATAGGTTGTGACAAAATAACAAAGCAATTTAGGTATAAGCTAGAACAAAAACAGTAGGTAAACAGAACAAAAAATCGAACCAAACCCTGAGCAGAATATACATAAAATAAAAAGGAAAAGATAATTATTGCTTAAAGACGGAATACAAGCAAGCAAAGAAATCACAAAAATAGCGCATTAAAATACAAAAATCTATATTTCTAGAAGCTGCGCTCAATGCTTAGGTAATCTCGTATTATTGTGAGGATTTTGGATCGAAGCGTGTTAAGCTGATATTAGGCACGAAGGTACTCAAGGCGTTGTGTTGGTGAAATAAACTTTTTCAGTCATTTGTAACTTCGTTCACTTTATTGTCAAATAAAAAAGTACGAAAAAACTTGAACTAATAATTAAAACTCATAGTCATAATACAAACTTTTGGGGCCGTTTGCCATGACAGGTAAAAATACAAGCGGCAGAGGAAACTGAAGGTACTTACAAATATAGGTATTGCATGTCTTTATGTAATGTCACGTCACTGTAAGCGTCAGGTTGCGTTATGTTACATTGGTGCAGAAGAAAATTATTAAATAAAATAGGTAGTCATATATCATTATGATCCCTATCGTGTACTCGGTAAAGTAAGAACGCTACAATCAAAATCGCAGTAACCAATATAAAATTACCGAACACCGCGTACATTTTGCTTAGGATTTACTTGTTTTTTCAAAAATGGGTCGTTTGCACAAATTGTAATTTTGACAGAGGAAATTATGTATCTTTTCTCAGTCCACCCGTGACCATGGAAAGCTGAAAAGCTTCCGAAACGTCGGGAACTAAAATGGGATCATATACGCGATATAATCCGTTAAATTGTTTCATTTCAATGAGTAATAATCGCGGAAACAGAAGAAAATATTAGTCTCACGTGCCGTTCGGTTTATATGGAGCGTTTTAACGCTTAGCCGTTATGACTGACTTTGAATCTAGATTTTAACGTTTCTACTGTATAATTTTCAATGGGTGTCATAGACACATTTCTTAGTCACAAGAAACGGATCGAGTCGCATCATTGAAAAAATAATGCATCTTCTACATTGTATCGTCCATGTTCCAGGTGTGCGTGGTGACCGGTGGTGGCAGCGGGCTGGTGGTCGGCTGGTGCTGCGTGGGTGCCGCCGAGCCTGCAGCCGAAGGTCGCCACTGGGCCCAGATGGCCCAGGAGACACGCAAGGCCGTCGCCATGTGGCACACACTCAGATAGACCCCGAGTCACATGGGCGATTGAAACACCTTTGAAGCTATCATGCGGATTATTCTCAGAGATTTTGTGGGCGGTAGCTCTTTGCGCTAATATGAGTACCATTATCTAGCGCTCCCAACGATATTGATTAAATTCGCTGAGGACCAGAGGGGCTAGTACGTAGCTTGAAGTTCGAATTTCGTATGACGCCGGGCCGCTAATTCGAAAACAGTTTAACACGAGAGCAAGATTGACACAATACGAACTTTGAATTTCGAGATTCTTAGTAACCACTCGGAATGCCGTAGCAACATCACCACCACGTAAGCGATATGAATAATCGATTCGGGAGCTAGTTTGAGTAAACCCATTTAATTCGAAGCTCGACATACTGAGATCCGAATAGTCATAAGTAATACTATTAATGATACCTTGTTACTTACGACTATTCGGCTACTATTCGGACATCACAGCGCTCAAGAGATCGATACGTACCTAATCTTTAACTGTGAATAACCCAATGATATCGCGTCTCGCACGATCTTTCTTTGGATGTTTTTGAGAGCATCAACGTCATTTAAATCGACGTTTCGTATTTCAGTCGCGCAAGAATATCAAAACTAAGTACTGGTTCGTCAAACCATTACTCTGTGTAGTTCTTCAAGGTAACATCGGGATGCAAAGATTCTTCTTAGAATTTTTCATACTCTCGAAAGTCGTTGTGCCTGTTTGGATGTCATAGAAGGCTTAGTCTTCTTCGTTTTATCGAAGTTCATGCAGATCAGATTGCGAAAGTAATTTAAAAAATTATGGAATGGAATCCAATGCACTATCCATTAGTCATAATTATACTGAAGAATGTTCGATTTCGAAACCTAAGATCCTAATTCCACTCACTATTCATGTTCAGATGTATTTCATTTGAAATTCTACTTTGACTATCTACTTCGTGCTAGCGATGTAACGCTATTTTATCCACCATTTCGCTATTTTAACCCACATCCATTGTGTATGAATAATCCGGTTAGTATTTTATACCTGGATCCGCACAGAAAGCGGATCCGTATTAAAAATCCTACGCGTAACCAAATGGGACTTATAAGGTGGCTCAGAGTCCAGCAATGTGCAATGGAAAGGGCTATGCCATCAAAGAATCAGAAATGAGGATATCCGCAGAAGAACAAAAGTAACCGATATACTAGCTCACAGGATTGCGTGGTTGAAGTGGCAATGGGTGGGTCAGGTAGGCTGGAAAACCTCGCATAGGAAAGCGCAGAGCGTGGGGCGGCCTCCGACTGGTAGGGCCGATGACCTCGTGAGGGTTGCGGGAAGCCATTATATGCAGTCTGCGTAAGATCAAAGTCTGTGGCGTGCTTTAGGATAGGTGAGGCCTATTTTATTTATTTATTAAAGAAAGACATGGAAATGTTATATGTTCTATGTTCAGCACTGGACGTCTGTAGTTGAAAAATAAATATTTAGAGGTCAGCGTAGTTGTAAGCTCACAGATTGCAAGCTTACATGATAATAAGATGATGATACCTCGGAGAACTACACTTTTTAGCTCATATTATTCGTTACTATCTAAAATTACCGACAATATTCTGATTCTAAGCCATGATCGTTTAAGGAACATAGATAGTAACTGTTAGGAATATGTTGGAATTATTTTACCTCCATCATATTTTACCATCATATTCTTCAAAAGAAGGGTAAAACTATTTGGCGTATTTTAGGTACGAGTATTTTTAAACTTGGCGAAAAATTTGTTCAGGATGGTATTCGTATTTTAGTGACCGCTAGCGACATACGTAAGTAAACAATGTGTAAAACTTAAAAATATTTTTCTTAGTAGTTCTCAAAATATACACTATTCTCGTAACTCCATTTTGTATTTTATTTTATAAAAATAGACACGTTTAGCCCCGCTCTCCCGTACTCGTGCCCTATCAACTTGAATTCAATGACTTATTTGTCGAAGCAGAATAAAACAACAAAGAAGTTGGTACCTGCCCAGTCGATACGAACTAATTTTCTGACTTTCTCTTCGTAGAGGCAACAACTAAGTAGCTTGTACCCAGGCCGTCGTAAGCGGGCATGCTATGGTCCAAAGGGATAAAGCGAATAAAACTAGCAAAGAAGGACATCTAATAACGCCTTTTTAGAGACGCAACACAAGGGCGCCAAAAACAATCTCGCTCTAGCTGCAGTCCTACTCTGAAGTTCGAAACTACGAAAATCGCATTTTGTTGTCCCTCTGGCTCTCGTGTTAAACTTTATTTGAGTAAATGGGACGGTTTCATACCAACTTCGAATTTCGGAGTAGCCCCTCTGACCTGACAAAGGCTAGAGCCAGTGCTAGACGGCATAATCGGCATTTCATTTGGGTGAACAAACAGCGAGCTTTGGGCCAGGTCCTACTTATTTTAGAAGGTATCAATCTTACTTAATTAGCACAATTTTAAATAATAGATTCAGGCGTTACTTTGCGGAATTCCATATTAGATTAATGGATTATAGTTCCATTGTTTTTTTTTTTTTTTAAAGTTTCGCGAGTCGATATCGTAATGGCTTAGAATTAGGAATAGCGTGATACGGAATGGTTCAAGAATATAATTAAGCAAATCTTGTATAAATTATAGTATAAACTTTCCCATTAAGTCCCAATCGCTGCCCAAAAGTGTAATAGTTAATTAGGTAGTTATTTACCCAAACTATACAAAGGGACATCATTAACCATCCAACGAGGTTTCTAATAAGAATATCGTATCCGATTGGTCCAACCGTTTAGGAGTTAGAAAACTCTTAGATATTGTATTAAAACCAAAACAACCTCTGTTTATTGGTTGTTCAGATTTTTTGGTGGCTAGTCGAATATACTTAGCTCACCTCACCAGAAAATTCCAACGACTCTCAGTCGAATTTTGTAATTTGTGTTAAATAGGTATATCGATAACGTAAAGTAATTATTTTTATATCCACCTATAAATTAATTTATAATTTAGTATAAGTTTTAAGCAATTCACCGTGTCTCATTCTATACTTACTTAAGTCATTGGCACTGAATGGAATTGGAAACTTTGCACTTTCTGGCCGCTTATAATTTTTTTATTTGAATGCCATTTTAGAAAAGAAAAAAAAATTACGTTATGGAATTAAATAAGTTTACTTTTTGGCGAGAAATCGATGGTCATTTATTTATTTCGATTGTCAGGAATGTTCAGCGATCTGACAAGGGCAAAAATTCCGATTGTCTGAACGCTCGCTAAAATCCATGGTTTGGAGTGTAGAAAACTAAAGAGAACAAACTCTATATAACATTGATTTCAACTTCGATCTTCACTTCACTCATTATCACAACACAACAAAACGCGGCTTAATCACGTGTAGATATGGTATTTTTAGTTACCTTTCGTTGGTAATTCTTCCTTGGAGACTATAGATATAACGTGACGTCGGAAACGTCTAAGAATTACCAACGTAAGTAAATCATATCCAAAAGTGTACGTCAAAAGGCGTTAAATTGGTGGCGCTACATTAGCAAAAAAAAGGTACTATAATAATTGCAAAAAAAAAACATTTTGAACACGATTCAATATATTGAGTAACATTTCAATGAAAATGTTTTATAATATGGTAGTTTCCTGGGTAACATATTATTCTAATTCGTCCGTCAGTAAGATTATCAAAAAATATTGGACACGTATTTTTTCTTTTGTCAATGAAACAAAAATATAGTCTGGCTATAATATCTTTACCCCACCAATTTTAATTGTTTTATCTGTGCTTTGGTATATGGCAACACTGAATATAGGGCAATAAATAGTCTTAGGAATAATAAATAAGTCCCTAACACCACATAATATATTCTCAGTGCTCTTAAGAGGCTGCTAAAAGCTAAATAGCTTCACTTGAACATTATTTCAACAAAAACCATATTGGTGTTATTCAAAAGTACTAAGATTGGTTAATCTTACCAGCCAAAGACTAAATGCAATGTAAACATTGCCGCTTTTCCGCGATAATCGCTTCTTGCTGTTGCTTTACAGCATCGAAGTTAATGATCATGCGGAAAAGCAGTGTGCAGTTCTCACTGACCACTTTTATACGGGTTTCCCATAGTTAAACCTTTATTTTTTACAAAACCAACATACGTAAAGATAAATTGTTTCTAAGACACATAAACAACTTGACGTCTGTGACAGATACAAAACATTGCCATGTTCAGTTTTTATATATTTGACAGTTTATTTGCTTGGAAGAGATAAATGTCGGAATGGGTCCGACTCTAGACAAAGATAAAGAGCGCCTCAAAGTTTGGGAATGGACGCATGACGTCACCGCCGTGGGAAAAATAGTTGCACGGGGAACTTTAACGGGCTATAATTATCTTGTTTATTTTTTGTTTAATTGACAAAAAAAAATTACTTGTCCAACATTTTCTGATAATCTAACTGACGGGGTAATTATATTTTTTTAGGACACAAGCCTATTGGTAGTTCACTTAATATTAATACTATTTTCCTACTCTAGTGCCATTCTGGATGAATTTGGGACTATTATTTACTGTTTTCAACTGGACACTACATTTTTCTATCTGTTTTCCTATATGAGATTGGCTCCTTACCTTTTCTATACTCCATGATTCATGGTCGGACAAACTAATCAAACATTCAGACGAGACGGGAACTAATTTTATCCAATTTGATCAGATTGATGACATTTTCCGTTTGTGGAAGGCACATGGATTTGTGGTGAAATGTGCAAAAAATGCATTGTGCCTAAGTAAATAGGTGCCTGCATATTCTATCCCTAGTTACTAATATGCGCACAAACATTTAACGAGTTCACTAGATAATATACTTAATGCACCAAGTTCATACTCATACCTACAATAATAATAACTTATCAACTTACCTTCATACTAATTTTTTTCGGGTCGATCAGATAATTTAGGACTCGACGATACATTGTTATCATTATAAACCACTAATATGTAGCCTTAATCATTGTATTCGAAGTGATGTGCCAGAAACTGGTGTTCTATTTTGACTTAACGAAAATTTGAGCTTTGGAACGCCAATACTTTAATAAGGTTAGATTATTTTTAAATGATTGTACCTCGTTAACTATAGTTAGTGAATATTGTACGTAATCGGTCATTGTAATGTTCACGTCGCTCCAACTATGCCCTCATCCACGTAACTGTTATGACTGCTGCACACTCTCGTTGTAACATGCGTGCCATTCTTTTCTTCCTTATAACTGGCATAAATGGGCGGCACGTCTGCTTTGCTGTTACGGCGACAGTGTTAAAGCCGCCTTTAGTATCGATAATATACCTACGTATTGTATCTCTCGTCACAACATAGGGGTGACCTCTTCTGTGCTAATGTTTATAAATTATTCTTATGTAATTATATCGAAATTATTCCTAAAAATATACGTATAAATTTGTAACTAAATGTCTCTATCTTTGTGTGGAGGAAATTTTACTTTGTATTTTCTTTACAATGTCTGAATAAAACGTCTATTTGTAAGATGAACTTTCATTTCAATGATAATAGACCAAGATGATACCGTCATTAATCCCCACCTTATTTAAAAAAAAATAAAGTGATAAATTCGGATAGGAGAGTTGTATGCAAACGGGAGTATTGTAATAATTTGGCTTATTCCGGTCATTAATTAGTTTATAAAAGTATCAAGTCTCCTGTTTCGAAAAGTTTTCCTTGAACTGACATGACGAACAATAACACACGTTTAGGTAGAGTTACTGACGGCCCCATCAAATCTATAAAGCGAAGGAGTATTTGCATTTCAGAAGTGCATCATTTCGCTAAAATAAGACGTACCTAAGTAAAATCAAGTATAATGCAGAAACATTCTTTCAGCAACTGATACGTACTATTTTATATAAGACACCAGTTTACTTCAAAAATGCATCAAGAGATTAATAAATAAAACAAAACAATTACAAAATAATAATTTATTTTACTTTTCAAATTGTACAATATTGTATCTTTAAAAATATTAATAAAACTTAACTAGAACACATATCAACATACAGTTTACCATGAACGCCGCTGGGTCCAATACTAGGCGCACAGAGTTCCAGAAGAGCACTAATATAGTTTAATGCACTAGACTAAAGTAAGTACGCGCAACTTACCACTGGAGAGGAGGTGGCAGCAAGCCCAACAGCAACTAAAACCGCATAAAAAAGACATTTAATTATGAAGCATTAATAATCGAGGTTAAAAGCTTGTTACAGACGTGCGCTATTATTAGTGACTATTACGTGTTAATTAATACTTTTGCACAAATTAATAACGTAATAAATTCTTAGAACCTGCCCAAGTTTTAGTCTAATAATGGCGAACTCTGCATAAATTCGCTTTTAACCTCTTTCAAAACCAGCCTCAAACACATAAAGAAAATAAACGATAAGCGATATTCGTAATTCTTGAATTAAAATAACCATGAAAATGCAAACACTTAGAGTGACAAGGTTATTCAATTGTAAATAATATATTAACAATCGAGCGCTTATCTAGTTTATCGCAGTGTTTCGATAATGTGGCTAACATTCATATGACGTAATTATAAAATGAATATTGACCAAGTAACCTACTAGGTACGGTCATACTGCTAGCTCATCATTGATTGGGCAGTTTTACTCAATTAAAATGCCTTTATATTAGAAGTTATTAGTTATCCTAGTTAGAAATTACTTAAAATTGCATCATAATATCAAATTACTATGTTATACTTTACACATTATTTGTGGAGTCCATTGCGGCAGAACGATAGGCGAGAAAGAAGATTAAAACAGAAAATGTAAATGTGTAAACGTATGTATAGTATGGCAGTGTGTGTGAAGGCAGGGGAGTATCTCTGGGCAGTGTCATTGGTCCGGGCGTGTTGGGTGTAGGAATTTGCAATCGGGATCTTTGCAATTGCCACCGACTTCGAAACGGCACAGCACGCCGTTCGGATCCTGCTCCCAGCTGAAAAGTATTTGATTTAATACAATATTAGGCGAAGTGTGCCGTGGACAGTTTAAATGCATACTTACATCGCACCTCGGCCGGCGATGTGCGTACGCGAACCATCCACAGTTTAGTGAAATCGGAAGCGATAATTGAAACATGCACATTTTCTGGTTTTTCTATGACTACACCTAATGGACAATATCCAAAATGATTAGAACATGTTAGCAGGCATGTATAGTTTTGTCGCCGTAAGAAAAATAGTGAGTCACTCCAGTTCGACTTAGCCGCAGAAAATCATAATGCAGAGTTAAAAAAGAAATACATTTTACTGCGATTCAGCTTTAATTATAAATAAGCAATTAGTTTTGTCTAATGGAATTGGGATGGGAAAATTAAGTTTCCCAAAGGTGTTCATATTATTATATATTATGTGAACTCAGAATCCACGGATGGTTTATTTTTTTATCGTATTGTTTTTTAGTTATCATTTTTTAAGCCATCGATGTGACATTTGCTCACGTCAATCGACTGTCATACGCTGGTATATACAGATTAGCAAAAATAATAGAGAAGTTATCTATCAGTGACCGTGACTTATTTAATTTCTTATTAATCTTGATAGACCAAAGTAAAAATTTTCACAGTCGATCAAATTGTATATTTATACAAGCACCCACAAGTCACATTGAGGTTTTAAAAAATTACAGGTGTATTGGGGTAGGTTCCGTCCTGTATGGGAAAGACTGAAATTCTACTGAAAATGCTCTTAAAGGCGTTGAAATAAAATCAACCTTTCGAACTTTCAACTTCAACGCACCCTATCTAAAAAACAATACAACATAAAGAATAAACTATTTGTAGATACTGTCATTGTCCATGTAACGTACACTACCTTACCTATGGTAAAATATATACCTGTGGGCAAAGGCTTCCCAATTACTAGGAAATAGCAGGTTAAATATAAATTGAATCATAGATATAGTGTGAATTCATGATTTAATTAATCATGATTTCGTCCTGTTATTCAAATAATCTGTACTTTACTTTACTTACTTTAATTATCTTATCCCTTAAAATAAAAATTGGTCAATAGTTTATAATATTTTAACGGATAGTTTGTAAAAAGTATTTTATTTTTTTATTTTTATTTTTTTTATATTATGTTGATAAATTTTTTTTTTTTTAAATAAACAAGCATCTTTACGAAAACTGCTACTAATATTATAATATCAAAGGCACTCCCGTATCCTCATAAATACACCTCGTTGTACTAATGACTCAATATTTTCTTGCGGCAAACAAACTAATGAGAACAACGGCACTAACGTTGACGACTTAATAATATTTATTTAGTAATGCAACAATATTTTTCATCACACTTGCTCGTAAATGGAATACGAATTACATGCTAGAAATGCGGACCGTAAACCCCAAATTACGCCCTAGGTCGGTAATTTTTATTTTATGTTTAAACTAAATTACGGCCGTATGGCCATAAAGTTTAAATGGTCGAATTACATGCTAGAAATGCGGGCCGTAAACCCCAAATTACGCCCTAGGTCGGTAATTTTTATTTTATGTTTAAACTAAATTACGGCCGTATGGCCATAAAGTTTTAATGGTCGAATTACATGCTAGAAATGCGGGCCGTAAAACCCAAATTACGCCTTAGGGCTGTAGTTTCTTTTTAAATCTAAATTACGGCCGTAAAGTTTTACGTACTCGGGCCGTAAGGGCTTTAATGACACTCGTTCGTAATTTCTCTTTTACGGCCCTTGATACGTAATGTACTATTACGTCTTTGTTAAAAATTCCATACTAGATTTAATCCTTCAAATCGTCAACGCCAGAAAATACCGCAAATAGAGCACCAACACGAATGAAAAACTGTCCAGTAAACCATTACCTTAAGCACATGAAAAAGAAATGGAATTTTTAATATTTTCAATGTTTCAATATCAAAATTATATGCAGAACAAACATGATGACTTACTTTACAGAGCCTAAAGCTTGTAGCGGTGACTTGTAATCATCATCTTTCACTTTGATCTTACTCCCCCAGTTACTAGTAGTCCGTTCTATATTATCTTTCTTTCCTCCGCCTCTATCCACAAAAGCATCAATAGCTTCGACAGTTCTTGTACCAGCTATTCTAGAATCTAAATTGTTATCCGAATCAAAACTATTTTTATTAACTTCACGATTCGGTATTTTTACAGTCTTCTTATTATTGGTAACGTCTATTTGAACTGATAGTCTAGGATTTGGCTCTTCCATTCTATCGTTCACTACGCTCACTTTTACTGACTGCAAATCATTAAGTGCTGACTGGCTGTACAGCTGTACACTTTTTACTTCTTCTTTAGCAGGGGCGTTTTCTTTCTGTGGACTTTTAGAGGCATTGGATGTTATTTTTTGCTGGCCACGAGCTACTGGAACTAGGTTACCGTTATGCATGGAATGTTTGGAAGTATTTGAGCTGTGAAAAAAAAGAATTGAGAACAAAGATCAAATTGTAATAGTGGGTAAATACAAAATAAAATACTGTTAGTTTTGCTTAGTCAAAATGAACGGGCAAAAAAATATCCGAATTAAGCACCAATACCTGTTTATCAGTAGCTGATGTTGAGCTCTTATTTTGGATAATTTGATTTGTGCAGCTCTCTGTTCCTTTTTGTTAAAAGTTATAGCTGTTCCAATGTTTCGGAGCTCCGTTGCTACAATTTTATACTTCTGTGATAATTTTGTCGCATCTTCTTTTAATTTAAGGACTTTAGCAGACTCTTCCGCTATAGTTTTCCTGCAAACATCAATGTGAAATAAAAAACAATGATCCAGAAAGATTCACATATTAAGAATTATCAGTACCTTGACAAAGCTATTTGCTCCTCCAAATTGTTATTTGTGGACTGTTGTTGATGGCCAAAATTACGGGGCTTCAAAGTTTCTTTATTAGATGTCGATCCTTTATTTAAAAGCTGTATTGATGATTGTCTCGTGTTTTTTATCTTTTCCAATTCTGCCATTCTTTTCACTAAGTTCTTGTACTCAATTTGCTCAGACTTAGGCAAGTGTTTTACGGTCTGAAAAATTAAAAAGTAATTTCAATGTGCTATTGTTTCACATGATTATCACAATACTAATATTACTATATCTGACCTTCGGGACGAACTTTTCTTTTGGCTTTGGCGTGGATGGTGCCGGTGGTGACTGTTGAACAACATCAGGAAGAGCACTTTTTTCAACCTCCATACGTGTTGACTTTAAGAACATATCAAGCTTTTGTTGAAAATCAACCTGTTCAGATAATTTCATATGCATCTTAGTTAAATTCTTAGTTGCTTCATGTTCCCCTTCTGAATCAGAATTTCCAAGATTAATAATAAACCTTTTTTCTTCTGGAACGTTATTGGCTTGTTTTTCAGTCTCATTGTCTTTTTTTTGTAAATCACTATCTGTGATCCTTTTTATAACATTAGGGTCTACGAGATTGGGTAAGTTTTTACTTAAGGAAGTTAACAATTTGGCACGTAAAAGATCTTCATCTTCTTCAAATTCATCTTCTTTTTGAATATTTAGCTTCACAATATTATTTTCAGTCGTTTCTTTAGTAGTGTGATGATTTTTTACATATTCTAAATCGGTAGGTTTTAGTGATTCACTGGGAAAATCTTTACTTTTTTCATCTCCATCTGAACCAATATCCATATCAACTGATTCAATGTCTGTATTATTTTCGGATAGTATTTGGTTCATGTACTCAGTCTGATCTTTCATAAGTTCATCATTTAAATTGGAAGACTGGGAAAGCCGTTTCCTAAGTTTTTGTTTTCGTTTCATTTCAATGGCTTTTTTCAATAACGCAGACTTAAGACAAATCATACGAAGTTCCGCTGTATCACTATCTTCGTCTTCTGATAGCAACAAAGCGTTTTTTTCTTCTGCAGTATTTTTTTGCTCTGCGTCTTGTTTTTCTAATCCATTTTTTTTACTACCTGTTTTAATAGTTTTCGTTTTTAGAGCATGTTCTCTTAGTAATTCTAAGTCTTCATCTGAATCTCTGATATTTTGTGTTTCATCTATAATTATATCTTCTACTTTAGGGATAGTTTCTTGGACTGAGTCCACTGTGTCGTGGCTTTCCGATGGCACACTTACAATACTACCATTAATTTCACTGTCTTCTATAACTGTATCTATATCAGAACATAAGTCTACAGATTCATATACAGATGTGGTATTCGGCAAATCACTTTTGGTAACATCTTTTTCTGCACTAATGGAAGTTTTTGTGTTGAAGTTTTCTGAGCAATCCAAAGAAAACACGTCATTATCAAGAACTATGTGTGTATTTTCAGCTATTAGGATTGGATGACATTTATCAGAATCCAGATTTTGTGGAACACAAAGCATCTTTTCTAACCTTGCTTTCAAAGAAGTTTTATCAACACTTGTTTTATTTACTGCTACCGCATTTGCTAATTTTCGTCTTTTATTTCTATACTCATCATCAGATTCCTCACTTGACTCTGATACAACTGCTGGTTTTTTCTTATATATGTGAGATTTCTTTCTGTGTACTCTTTTTGCTAAGTGATAAACAGGGGGAGGATCTTTTCTTCGTTTTGGTTTGTGATGGGTTTTTAAATGTTTCTGTTCCTTAACATTTTTGAGGGTTATGTCTGATTCTTCTAATTCTGTGGCAGATATCTCAGAAAGGTCACATAAAAATTCATCTTTATGCTTTTCACTTTTACCTAAAAGTTATATTTAAGTATCACTGTGGTGTTAGTAGCAACTGGACATTTAAATGGAATGACATAATTGCAATTATTATAAATTATTGACATCATCATTTGCCTGACCAACATATACTTGATATTAACACAGCATATATATATACATATATATATATATATATATTTTTAGTGCAACTCAACATAAAATTGAATTCTAATATTCCCCTGTCATTAGCATTAAAATGTCCAACCTCTCATGATTTAATGCAAGTAATAAAAATACTTATTTACAGACTATTTATGTATTTGTTTATAATTGCAATACACACATGAAGGTAGAGAGAAAATAAAGTAAACATATAAATCTCACACCTAATTCAGTAAATCTAAAACGGTCTCTATAGACCGCAAGAGAATAAATAGACAAACAAAAAGATATATATATAAATATAAATTTCAGAGGGGTGCATATTTTTTTTTTTCAGATATTGTTATGTATGAATACATTTCTACTTTGGTCGACATACATATATTAGTTAGAAAAATTCCAACTCTTCTAATCTATGTAAAAGTATTCATACTCAGCACAAGTGTTTAAAAAAATAGTATTTGTATATTGGAGGGATATCAGCACAAGTATTTAAAAAATAGTAGTTGTATATTCTGACTTCTCATAACATATACTATCAGGAAAAAATATAAGTAGAGAAACTTTATGTTCCCAATTTATAAATGTAATCAATTAATGTTCTATCAAAATAGACCAATTGGTTTAAAAATCGCATCAAATTCACCAAATTTCCAAAATCAAAAATAAAAACACAACACAGTTGATCGCCATGTTCTGCACACAAAGAAAATATAATTAATGGTGGAAAAGAGAAATGGGATAAGTGTTAGCGTTATAAAAATAACTAAAAGCGTATATTACTAAATGCCAACAAGCTGTTGCTTATCACATTTCTCCTTTCTACTGTTGATGTGCACAAATTTTATATTTTTTTTACATGATTTGCAGCAAGAGGAATGATTTTATATTACTTTTAAAAAGGGTAAAATTTACCGAAATTTTCAAAGTAGCCCCTTAATCATTTATCTATTATAGATGTAAAAATTAAATTGAAGATATTTCCACAAAAATAAGTAAAACAGTGTATTTGAAGGAATCGTTTTTTTTTTGTTTGTTTGCATGTATACATGTTTTTGAGCCATCGTCACGCCTAAGCTGTTATACAGATTTCAAGATACCCAGCTACCCATGTCCCAAGTAGGCAAAAAAAAATACATGATTCGATCAGCTTTCACACTTTTGGCCATGAATAAAAGATTGTCCCAGATTCTCCATGATATTTAATAATGTTGTTGGTGACAAACATTGGACCAAATCAAATACAGATATGCAGCTACATGCTCAAAAATGGACCACAAAATATGGGTGCCAATTCCTATCTTTAGTCTGCTGGCTGTCAACTTTAGACCAGGGGTCAGCAACCTGTGGCTCTTTGGATGTGAAATTAGTTTTTTATCAAAAAGTACTATTTCGTCAGGTGACAAGCAAAACTCGCTAAAATATCTGTCACAGCTCTTCAAAACCTTGTATCTTGGTATGGAATCGATGCTGAGATACGAGCTTTAATTCAAGTAAGTATTTGTTAGTGACTTTTGCTTGTCACCTGACGATTTATTGTTGGCGAGAAATTGTAATTTTTGACACTTCCAACTCAAAAGGTTGCTGACCCCTAGTTTAGACCATAATTTTTTTTAACTAATTTCATCTACTTCAATATAGGCCCATCCAAACGAATAGGGTACCATTGTGTCAAAATAGCAATTTACTTGAGGACAGACCATTTTATTTTAGTGCTTCAGTTTGTTGCTTATCATCCCCTATTTGTTTTTTTATAAATTAATTAATTAATTATAATCACTATTAACAAAACTTTTAAAATGTGATATTTACAAAATGACTAAACATAACAAAGAAATATGCAAGTGCCATAATTTTATCTCTTTCCTATTACACATTATTCTTTCAGTTAAGCCTTTTGAGTGCCAAAGACAGCAGATCACATCATCAAAAATTGCCATTTATGCCAACACTGGCATATGCCAACCAAGTTTCAAGGTTCATAAACTCCAAATATAATATCAATACCTCATTCTGCAATCACTATAAAATTTTTGAAGGTTCATTTATTTTATTGCAGTGGCGCCTAGGTCATGTATTACTTCGCTGCTTTGCACTCAGTCAATAAATATATAGTGTGGTTAATTTCAAATACAAATTTACTGTTTTGATGAAATACTTGTGCTTTATTAGGTATTAACAAAAACACCATTTGTATAACATTTACACTATCATAACACTCCCTTCTTAACACAAAGAGTTAATTCAATGAAGTCTAGTTTAAGTAAAACTTGCATTGCTATTACTATTGACAATATAATAGTATATCTGGACTGAAACAAGCATGTAACATTTCAATGTCAATTCCTCAATAGGTCATAAATATATGATGACGCACGTGCCATGGAGCTTTTGACGCAAGTGCAAGGGTTACTTCTGTTATGTACCTACATGCAACTTACCAGATACGACGCCGACGACCGTTCTCTTAGCATTCTTACGTTCAAGGACATTATTATACTTTTCTAGTATATGCAACCTCTGTCGTAGAAGAAACTCCTCTTCTGAAGATATGTCGGAAAGATCGTCCAGCTCGTCTCCTTCGACTATTTCTCCTTCTTCTCTTTCCGAGTCCCTATGGACTGGAGGATTTACCACGCAAGCCATGGTTCAACGCTAGACAGAATTGAATGTGAACTTTAATTAATACCTAATAAAAGTTACCACAGAAATATGTGTCTGTCTCTGAATAATTATAAAAATGTATTATGAAATAACAATACGATATTTATGAGCAGGGCACATCATAAAAGTACATTTCCGTTTTCATCAAAATAATCTACGCAAAATCGCCCTCTCCATGACATGTATAATGATGACAATGACAGAAACTACAGAAAGTGGCATTAGTGGAACGAATCGAATGTATCGAATTATCGAAAGCAACAAATCGAATGAACAATGTGAACATTGAACAAGTTTAGTGAGTAAATTTATCTTGCACACAAAAGCGATGTTTTAAAAATACCTTAAATAGTTTACCAGAGATTAAACACCAATGCCAACATTCATCCACAATAAGGATATTAAATCGGTATGAAATACACAACTGCCAATACATAAAAATTAGATAAGTTGTCTTTTATTTGTTGAGATATTAATATCGAATTAAAACTAAATCAGCTTAGATTAAACTAAATAAAACTAAATAATTAATACTAATCAAAAAACAGAAAAATAACTAAATAATGCACGGGCTCCAGGTCAGAGCCGAGCGGTAGGGTGCCCAGCAGGCTGGCAGCATTACCCCGCTGAATAGCTAAAGCTATTCTTTAGGATAGTTAAGAGCCAGCCCGCTGGTCACCCGTCGCTTCGACGAGTCACTTCCCCAATTCCTTAAAAATGTTTAAGGCACTTTCTCCCCAAAGCCCGAGCGTTTCCACCCCAAACGGCTCAAACAAGCAGGCACTGTCGATGGCTGCATATTTGCGCCGCTTGAGGTGTTCGGCTGCATCCGCAGCAGCACCGGCCTTGGTGGAGGTCACTGGAAGGTGGGACGGCGCCAGTGTATCCGCGCATGTGGCATCCCAAACCAGCGACCGACCCAACTTCCAGGGGACTAGTGTCATGCCGTCCGGCCTATTACCGTCGTCCCTCGCCAGACCTGTCGGCTCCAGGACGGCCGGTGTTCCCGCACTGACGAATGCTTAGCGCAAGATGTCGTTCAGGGTGGCGTGCCGCGCGATGCACCCAGCACTCCTGGTGCAGGAAAGGCCATGGACGCCGGTTCGGACGACATTGGTGCCGCATTTGCACCGATGCGGGGCAACACACGCCGCTCCCAGTCGCAGCGATACTGCGAGCCTAAAAGTCTCATTGCTGAGAAGTGTGCCCAAATTTTTGGAGGGTAGAGCCTGTAGCCACGCGCCCGATTCCCATCTACAACTAGCAAGGAGGCGAGCTCGCTCTGCGGGGCTTGTGGACGTTTCGAACAGGTTATCCCGTACCAGCGCGCAGAGCGGCTCGTCCCAGTGCCGCTGCGAATGGGGAATCGAAGGCAGGTTAGTGGGGCAGTTAGACCTCCAAGAATTTATGGCCTCATTCAAAAAGGGGATTTCCAAATCAGCAGGGGTTTCTTTTAGAATTTTGAGTTCCATTAACAGAAGAAAGGAATGCGGGTAAGGCAACATTAGAAATTTTGCGGATCCCAATGCCTCCGTGCCTGACGGGCAAGGCGGCTTGGGTCCATTGGGCCTCTTGTAGATGGATATTAATGACGGAAGAAATTGTGGATTTGATCAAATCGTCGAATTTTTCCAAGAGGGCGGGATGTTTCCAGAAGCGACTACAACTAAGTGTGTACGTAAATTTAGGCACGAAGAGACAATATTTAATTATTGTGTAGGCCATGTGAGCATTAATTTGGAGCAATCGATTCAAAAAAGAACTGAAAATTTTGTGTTTTTCTTCGATGAAGCCGGGAAAGGATTAATCAAGAATTGGTGACCCTAGGAGGTGGAGAGAAGAATTATGTAACTTTTTAATATTTGGTGCTTTTGTCCGGAACTTAGATAAGGCTAGGATTTTTGGGTGCAGTTTTCCGAAAAGTATATTTCACATTTGGAGAAATTTAAATCAAGTCCAATTTCTGCGAATTTTTCTGTTACGATCTGTAGATCTTCGAATACCATGTCAACATCACCCTCTAGAGTACCGTCGTCTAGATACCATACGTTAAATTTGGAATTTATATTTTTTACTTTAGGGTGAATAGCTAAGCTAAAGAGACCCGGTCCAAGAGGATCGCCTTGTTGACAGCCTACAGCGGATAGTACGGGGTTATTTTTGAAGACTAATTTCGATGGGGTGCTGTAGCATTGCCAAATAAAATTGAAAAGTTCTGGTATGTTTTGCTTGACCTGTGTCAACAGGGTACCTCGATCGACGGAGTTGAACGCATTTTTTACGTCAACTATTAAAAGTACCTCGCATTCCCTTCTTGTGATAAAGGTACGTAAAGCATGTACCGCTGCTTCGCTGCCACCCTTAGAGCCGAAGCCTAATTGATAAGGTTGAAAGTATGCCGATAGGTCGCTTGAGACAGCGTTGCAGCAGCATTTGGCTGTTAAGCGGTGGTAGGTGGTTCCTACCGCTATTAGCCTGATCCCACCGTCTTTTTTTGTTAGTGTGCACAGATTGGCTCCATATAAGATGTTAGTAATCGCTTCGTTCACTGTGCCTGACAGCATGATGTTAGCCACATGTGTGGCTCAAAAGGTCCTTTAAGTGCTGTGGGGTTAAACCATCGAGGCCACCTGCCGAGCCATTTGGGAAGGAGGATACTGCTTTAAGAACTTCCTCGGGGCACACGTGGAGATACGGATCAAATGGGTTGGGAGGGTCAGGGAGAGAGAGATTAACATTGGGCGCCGGGTGTTTGCTTTGTAGGGCTGTGAGAGTGTCAGCTGTGTTAGGAGAAGTTGTGTCGCTGGAGAGTAAAAGCCGGGCAGCATCTTTAATGTTACCTTCCCCTAGTTTTGTCTCTACATGACGAGGTAAAGAAAAACCCTGTTTCAGCGGTGTACTTTGCAAATCATTTATATCGTGAGGGTTGAGGCAGTTTTGTTTAATACGAGACCTCAGAGTACCTCTCTCTGCGTTTTGTTTTACATGTAGGACACGATAAGGGAAGGTAAGGAGGTGCTCCCATGATTCCTGTGAGTTTTGGTTTACTGCGAATTTTATATCTTCTGAGTTTTCGAGCAACCTGTATCCGCGAGCTGCGTGGAATTCGTTTTATGATTGGAATAGAGTGTTTAAGTTCACTCAGTTTTTCAGAGAAGGGCCTAGACTGATTTGGTTGCAAAATGTTTACCTGGACAGGGTAAGGAGGCGGCAAAACTGCGCCAGGATGAGAGCCGTGGGTACGACTGATATGTATATTAAGTCCCCTCTGACCTTTGAAGAAACGAATCTGGGAGCAATGTGGGCACCGAATCGAGTTCTCTAGCGACACAGCACTGAAAGCGACATTTGTGATGGAGCCCGTGCTGCGAGTATCCATTTAATAAAATAATAAAGGACGTAATACGTATAAAATTACAGCTAAAAAGAAAAAAAATGTAAATATAAACAAAACCACTATGAGATTCGTCGGCATACAAATTGTCACTTTGTTCAGGCTCAAGAGTCCACCGGGGTGCGCACCAGAGCAAAACTATGTTTTTGAGGACCGTACCGTATTATAAAAACGCAAAACGAGAGTAGGTATAAACATTAAGGAGATAAACAATGATGACAGTAGTCGAGGCAGTCGCTGTCAACCACCAGAGCAGTGAAGGCCAGAGTCGGCGCATGGCGCGCTCTCGGGCGGAGCATGTGCAATACGTGCCGTTGCCTAGCAGCGTCTCAGCGTCCTTTTTGTCGTTGTTCTTTCATTTCAAAATAGAGGAAAAAGATTACTAATTTTCCAAAAACGATCTTCTGAACTTTGCGCACATGTGTGCGTACACAGGGGAATGTTTATAACATAACTATTGGAATTCCAGGGGACTAAAGATCGAACATATTAAATATATATAGGTATATTAAATTCGGAGCTGATTTGTCAGGTTGACATGAACTTTTTCATATAAAAATTAAATATGATTGAGTTAAATTGTTAAATTTTAACACCATTTTAGCATAAAATTATAGTTGCTGTAATATTAATTTACAAAATGCAAATGCACTTAAAGTTTTGTAGCATTTGATTAGGGTAATTCTTCATTTAATTTTTGTTCTGTATATTGGTATTTGATACTTTGTCCCATATTAATCTTTGTTTTCGTGTGACATATAAATTGCTAACAAATTCTTATTCTTATCTATGTTCATCAAACTTGTCAAATTTGACTTTTATTTATTTACGTTTGTCGGGGGCGTACATTTCGTAACTCGTTAAACTTAGAAATAACATGTTAAATTGAAAAAAATAAGACACCTAGATGAAGTATAGAGGTTTTCATTATAGTTAGGAACTGTAAATAGACAGTGCATTCGTATTTTCTGTATTTAAGAATCAGAACGTTCATCATGGATGAGGATGACTACAAATTCGCAGCCTGCACGTATTTCGCCAAGAATCACCCAGGCGAGACCTGCGGTAGTAACGGCTTGCCGCTGACTCCCAGCTCTATAACTATACTCGGCTGGGCACAACGGCTGCTCACCATCGAGCATCCTAATCTGTGTACATACCTTGATGTCATTCGAGGAAAACATGGCAAGTATAATGTGTCTGGTAAGAAGTAGAAGCTAAATAAAACCGGCCAAGTGTGAGTAGAAGTCACAGTAAAGGGTTCCGTGCCGTTTTACGCCAAAAACGCACTTTTGTGGTCCCATTAGCAATATTTTTTTAAACTTTGTTATATTTTAATTGTTTGCATAAAGTGCAGTACTTTACAAGTAGACATATACAAAACAAGTTGTGTGCAGCCTCATCTAACACAAGACTTATGTCAAAAAACTATTATAGGAATGGCCCCAAAAAAATTTAACAAGCTACCTGTTTATATAAAGGAAAAATAAACTATTTTAGACTTTAGCAAGCTTTAATTTCTACTTTAAAAAACTTACAATAGTAAGCAGTCAACAAATACTTAAATGATAACTCTAATGTACAACTATGAACATGTTAGTTATAAGATTTTTTGTGCCTCAAGGCAGAACATAGCTCAAATTTAAATAGTTTATTCTGTAAGTAGGCCACAAGGGCACTGTTACAAGTCATAACATGCAATAAGATAAAATAAATTAATTTAAATTCTCAGAAATGTTCAAAGATGTACCTCTATATGACTTAGTTAATAAAAAAAAAGAAAGAAAAGTTGAAATATTGCATTTGCAAACAAATCCTCTTTGTGTGACCACATGCGAGAGGAATCCTGTATTTATGTATTTGCGCTTTGATCTTTTTATCTATATCACACATAATAATGTGGTATTAATTTTCCCACATTAAAAACACAGAAACACAAAATTTGTTTTTCATTTTAGAAAAATCCCCTTGATTTATGAATTCTACCATTGCAAGTTGAGGGCTTTTGTATATGGAGTAGTTGCCATTAAGGTTGAGCTTTTAATTTTGTATTCGGATGAGGCATATGCAGCACTATCATATCAGATGTTTATTTTTAGAGAGGATCATAGTGGTAGCTGAAGTAATAGGCAAATCGCTCAGTGAATACACTTCGAAGTTTTCATACAGCGAAGTCAAGAACATCGCATTTCAAGTTGCCAAAGGGCTTTCCTATTTACATGAGCAAGACATAATGCACCGCACCATGTCCGATGATAATATTTTAATAGACAGTGAAGGCCGAGTGAAGCTGTTTAACTATGGAATGTATTACATGACCGGAGGAGGGGAGGAGGTCTTGTTCCCACTTGGGTAAGCTACAAAAATGACTGATAACCTAGAAAACTGATAATTAACATAGGGGCAATCTTACACAAATTGACCTAGTCCCAAACTAAGCAAAGCATGTGCTATGGGTACTAGGCGACAAAAGACAACAAACATTGGTGTTCATCACACGTCACACACATTCGAACCTGGGACCGGTAGCTTTGGAGGCCCTTGTACAACCCACTGGGGTAAATGTGTCGTCGAAATAATCCAGAAGTGTAGCTGACACCGCTGACAAAAAAGAAGGGTGTTTATATGTTTAATTTGATGTGTGTATCTATTTGTCTGCCTCTGTGGCAGTGTTGCTCTTGATTAGATGGACTGATTTAGATTTTTATCATATCAACAATTTTATTTCAACTCCTAATTCCTAAAAGTATATATACCCCATAACTTAACAATACCTTATCGTAAATATTTTTGAGGTGGCAAAATAATCAATCTTCAAGTTATGAACCTAAAAATAAGTATTTATATCTTACGGAATATTTGAAGCATGTCCAAGTTATCTCTGTAACAATATACGACAATTTATTTCAATAGACCTCAGAATTAAATTATGCGAATCCCTCATTCTTTCTAAATTTAATTACTGTGACACTGTTCTCGGCCCTTGTCTTTACCAAAAGACCCGAAATTTAATTCAAAAGGTGCAAAACGCTTGTGCCCGCTTTTGTTTCTCCATCCCTCCGCGTACATCAGTATCACCATACCTAACCAACGCCAAGCTACTGAAGATGAAACAAAGACAACAACTTCATTTTGCCAGTCTTCTGTTTGGTGTCATTAAGTCAGATAAAGCATCCTACTTATTATCCAAGCTTATTTGGCGACAGCAACCGAGCGCCAAGGACAAGGATCTAACCATAAGCCGCTAATCATCCCTCGGTACAAATGTGCAGCATTCCGGGGCAGTTTCCGGTTCCAGGCTACCAAATGCTGGAATGACTTACCACCTCTGCTTAGAAATTGTGGCTCTAAATTTAGTTTCCAGCGAAAATTGCGACTTTTTTTGTTGGCTAGCCAGGCACTGGAATCGGGAATAAAGGGACCTATGCCTTCTTCATATTCTCAATATTTTTAATCCTTTTTATTTATTTACCTATTAATTTTCATGTAGCAGTTGAAGCACCGAGTACTCTTTGCTCTCTCAATCTTCACACATCCCTACTATCATTACATATTTATTTTCATGACACTGATAACTATTTACTTGTATTTGTTTTCTATGGTATCGTTGTTTTTTTTTATATATTACCAAGCGTTGTCATGTTTAAATCGAGCTCCCTGTGGGCTTTGACAGAATAACAGCGTTGCAGTTCTGCCCTGCTTGCGAACTGCAACACCATGCTGTGTCGGAGCCTTTTCCTTAACGCACACATTGCTGGACCCATTGCAGACAATTTACCTAATTAACCTAAAAAAACAATATTAATTTTATGCAAATGATGTCCTGTCTGTGTGTGCTTTCTATGGAATAAATATATTTTTCTTTTCTTTTCTTTCTTTTCTTCTTTCTCTGAAATTTAAACATAGTTAAATATATAACATATATTTAAATATGTCTAAATTTCAGATTTATTATACACGCGTAGCCAATATTATGGGAAAACTTATTCTAATAAAAATTACTACAAGCAGATGCCAACCTAAAGGCTTCCTAAAGGTGTACTGTAAATCTGTTTAAAATTAGTTCTTTCTTATTTCTTGTATTGTCAGTTGCATCATGAATTTTCAGTCTCCCAAGATACCTAAGTCCAGAAACCATCCTAGACGGTGGAGGACCAGCCGCGGATGTATGGACTTTTGGTATCATCCTTCTGGAGCTCTCACTGGGTAAACTTTGGAGCAACCTGAAACCTGGACCTATCTTGCGGAGAATACTGACACTGGTTCATGCTAGCAACCCAGCTGAGAGGATTGCCAGGGAACATGACTTGTATGATGCTTACAAGGTATGCATGCTATACTTGCAAGATTTACTTTCATCAATATTTTTTTTTAAAGAAAAATTCAAATATCTTATTTTATATAAATATGACAGGTCTAAAATGATCGTTTTTACGGTTCCGTAGCCAAAATGGCAAAAACGGAACCCTTATAGATTCGTCCTGTCTGTCTGTCTGTCTGTCTGTCTGTCTGTCTGTCTGTTTGTCTGTCCGTATGTCACAGGCATTTTACTCAAAAACTATAAGATGTACATTGATGAAATTTGGAGCATAGGTGTCGTGTGTAAACCGCTACGTAGTTTGATAGTTACATAAAAAATATATATATTTCTAGGGGGGGCACTCGATACATGTATCCGAAACTAAAAAAAAAAAACAAATATCAATGTGTGGCACATATTTCGACAGTACTTTTAAAAGCACTTTGAGGTTTCTAAAAAAAATTTTTGATTTAGTGAATATTTTTCGAAATATGTGCCACACATTGATATTTGTTTTTTTTTTTTAGATTCGAAAAATTGTGTCCCCCCCATCTATTTTCTAAACGGTATGATCAAAAAATATGAAATAATTTACAAATATAAAGCTTAATAAATACTCCCAACGAAAATTGTTTTCAACATGATCGGACTTACCGTTTTTAAGTTATTGCCAAAAAACTGCGATATCGTATTTTTTTTCATCTGTAGTGCATTTTTTTGTATTAACGGTTGCGGAACCCTTCATGGGCGAGTCCGATTTGCACTTGGCCGCTTTTTTCATAAGTCCAGCCGCCACCATGGCGAATAAAATTGTATTGAAGTATTGGACAATAAGGGTAAGTAGCCATGCCATGTCTACACAGCGCGAACAGCCTCGCGAGGCAATAGCCGCGAAAAATATTGCGTTAGACCTGTTATATTTATGTAAGACAATGTGTACATACCGTGAGAGTATAAAATGTTATATGGTTAAGATGTTATAGCATGTTCTAGTCTTAAAAAATAAAATGAGTAGGCGAAATTAAAAAATAACAAACAATATAAATATGTATACAAATATAGGTAGCTAAGTCACTGTATTTTTGAGATGTTGCTGTAAATTTTGTCTGCGATAAGCAATATTCGTGCGTCAACTTGAATAATGATAGTTCAAAGTCCAAGTTGGTCATAAAGGTTATTCATTAGTGATCAGCAAAAAATTTAACAAATTCCATTAGAAATCATTTGCATAAGATGCCATCAAGAACTAAATTTAAACTATTGAATAGAGAATGATGAGTGATGACTAAATTTTAATTATTAGTTTGTCATATACAGCAATAAAAAATATTGGAGACGTATATTTTTATTTTGTAACATATTAAAAAATAATGGCGATATAATAGCGAAACAGCAACGCCTTGTTACAGTGTGTACCTAGTTATGACGTCACGCACGAGCCCCAAGTTTAATGCGATTTTCCAAAATATTTTTTATTTATTAATTTGAAAAAGCAAAAAAACGTGTCCAATATTTATTTCCTTATTGACGGCCTAAATAGAATTTTGACTTTCATACTCCGGCATAATGCCTAAGTAAGGTAATCTAAATAACAATATTTAAAGCCCATACTATGAATTATTTGATTTTTTATTTCTAAAATAAATATAAAAAAGATTGATGTGTTTAACAGGATACCAAACACACAGGCTTAAGAATTATATAAAACCTTTTTTGCAATATTTATTTATTAGAATAATATTTGAATCCCCGAAGGCACATCTATCACACATTTTTGGGCTTATATCAGGCTCCTAAGTTTCTAAATTCTCTAACTCACTCTCCAAATATATTGATTTCAGCAACTCCCTGAAGACCTGAGAAATATTATAGACAAATGTCTCAAAATATTCCCAAGCGAGCGGGCCACATTTGCAGAGTTAGTAGAAGATCTTTCCCAGCTGGATGTGAAACTACCGGTGGCGAGCAAACCACCTCGAGGGCTGATGGGGTGCAAGCTGCAATATCTTTACCACTGGTGGCAGCTAGCCGGCGGCGACGTACAAGCTGAGTTGAAAAAGAATGGATTTATTAAGAGCAGTCCACCAATCCTGTCCATGCCGTTGTAAGTCAAATTCCTAAAAAAATACTACCACCTGACGACGACGTAAGTTTTACCCCTCTTGTCCATGTCAAACGCCTTGCCTGACATAGCATATGAAATGATGATAAGTTTCGGTCAAAATTTTCATATTTGTGACAAGCTTTTGATCGCTGCCTGTACTTTTCCTTGAACAGTCATCAACTACTCACCGAGACAATTCTAAAGAGACCAAACTCGGTAGGGTGCATTATTTTATTACAGAGTTCCTAAGACCACCTTCCTGCTCCATCATCAGATCAGCTCGCCATCGAGCTGATCTGATGATGGAACATCGTCTGATGTAAGTTCGGTGACAATACAATAGTATGATACCATTATCATACTATTGTATTGTCACCGAACTTACATCAGTATGCAAAATTTTAGCTCAATCGGAAATCGGTAAGTGGATCAAATTTAACTTGCAAGATTTGATTACAGACCGACAGACAGACAACGGGACAGGTGAAACTACATAAAAGCTTGTAAAATGAAATAATGATCTTTAATCTGTAGGTAGGCCGCAAGGGTACTTATACAAGTCTGACTCCACGGCATTTCCCAAGAGGAGACATCTGTTGAGAAGAAAGCCGAAACAAACTCAACAGTCAGTAATTATTTAGGGTTCCATACCCGAAGGTTAAAACGAGACCCTATTACTAAGACTCCGCTGTCCTTCTGTCTGTCTGTCTGTCTGTTTGTCACCAGGCTGTATCTCATGAACCGTGATAGCTAGACAGAAGAAATTTGACACGGATGATTCATTTCTGTTGATGCTATAACAACAAAAACTAAAAACAGTATAATTGTATGTCTGTCTGTCTATGTCAGTAACCAATATTTGGTTTCAGTTTCGGGCCTTGCATTTTTGTCTGTTTAATAGTCCTCTACCGTATAAATAGCCTTTGCCATTAAATCCTTTTTGAGAGCTGGAAAAGGTAATTTAAACCATCATCTTGTAACTTATTATAAAAATGTATTCCTAATGTAATTTTTTATAATAACCTATGAGTTGGCTACTTTACGAACGCGGAACTTACTAATGGCAATTTTGTTTTTATTTATAGTATTAAAATTGTGGATATTTATCTGAATTCTTAGTAAAAGAGCTTAATAACATAAATAAGTAATATTATTCCTTTGGTATTCCACATATCCATGCGCGACGATGATCACTTTCCATCTGGCGCCCGTTTGCCACTTATTACATAAAAAAAGAAAATATCGTTTATTATACTCTATGGTAGTAACCTACCTGTCCCTGTTGCAGTCTACTTATAATTCCAGAGCAATCCTGTTAGACGGCTGTACAGTGGGCGGCAAAGTTGGTGCCCTATTCGACCGCCGTATAGCCAAGTACAGCTTAGAGCTACTGAAGGCGCGGTTAGCCCACATCCCTATACATGACTACTACCCTCTCATGCACGAAAGAAGGAAGGAATTTGACGCAGTCGCTCTACCCAGGGTTATAAGGGAGAGAGACACCGAGTACCAGTTTTATAGGCTGCTGTGGTTCCAGAGGCTTATGCATGTGAGTTATTTTCTACCTAAGTATATCTATACTATTATAAACAGGTTTCGGGTATTCGGTGAGATATTTAAGTTGCCAAGAACACGGCAAAAGTTGGGACAATTTGGCGTCGGCTTCTTAATTAAATTGTTTTAATAATATAAGTTCCGGGATTGCATAAAAAGACACAAGGAGATAAAAATAAACAAACTTTAAACTTTAGTTCATGGCTAGTTATGACTATTTTGGTAAGTACCGTACGTTGTTATGCAAATGTAGGTAATTTAATAATGTATACTACTCAAAATAAAATAGGGGCTACTTTTGCGCGGACAATTTCTGTTCAGTTTCACTAAACAAAACTAAAAGCGTCTTTAGGTGGAGACTTGTAAAATAAATTTACTAACTAATACATATTTTCACGTTAGGATCATAATTCTTAGTAGCCCCTATATTGTTTTGAGCAGTATATATATCGACGGCGAAAAGCGGAAACGTAGTAACGGCCAATGAATTCAGTTGGCGCTTTTTGATTTAATTTCAAGGTATATGTAACATAAGAGAATAATAAAACATACGTTTTGGAGGTCTTGTTACAAAATTTGTAAATCCCGGGAACTTTATTAGGAAAATCAAATTGAGTCCGTCTCCATACCGTTCAACATTGACGCCGCTGCCTAACTTTAGGTAAATATCTCACCGAATATCCGAACCCTGATTTTAAAGTTGTAAAAATTAAATGTCTGTACATTGAAGATATTTTCAAAACAATGATTGTAACGAACTATTTGGAGGTCACTAAATCGACATTGTGTGTGTTTTGTATGTGTCGTTGTGGCTTCATCACGCCAAATCTGCTAAACGGATTTCAACTGTTTTTGGTACTCGGATAGCTGGGTATCTCCAGATGGTTATAGGATACTTTTTACCCGACTAAGCTGAAGAAAAAATAAGGGTCCTGACTTTTTCTCCTCCGCGAACGAGGTTGCGGGCGCTTTCCAGTAAGTAGGTTTATGAAATACTAGAAGGCGCCCGCAACTTCTAATAGTTGAAATCGGTTTAGCCGATTTTGCGTGATGAAGCCACAACGACACATACAAACATACATAAAATCCAAAAAAATATATTTCGTTTTAGTGAACAATAAAAATAGTCCGTAAAAACCATTTTTTTTAAATATCTTCAATGTACAGACATTTCATTTTTACAACTTTACAATAGTATAGATTAGACAGTGCCCGCAACTTCGTTCGATTTGTGTAAGATTGTCCCTGATATTTTTTATTTATTCTAGGGTTACCCGTACACGACTTCCTACATCCGCGCGGAAGCCGAAGTGGATATACCGCCACTTATCCGTGGAGACGTGTGGGCGGCCCTGCTGGGCGTGGTCGGAGACATCGAGGATCGTTATGAAAGGATTGACAAGGAAACGCCCACGCCTACCGACAGACAGGTGACTAGCTCATTCTATCGTAGCACAACTAGTGACCCATCGCGCCAGTCGTGATCAATCACAGCGCGCGTCGTTGTGATGGTGATGTCCTTGATTTTTTCTTATGCCTCAATCTGTCCCAAGACACGGGTGGTCCAAAAAAATAGTTTTGAATATAATTAGTCCAGAACATTAGTTTTTCTCCAAACCCATTATACTCGTAATTATACTTACTAATTTCCAAATCAAGCCATTGACATTTAGAGGTCGCTCTACAAGTAGCAATTGTTATATACAAATTGTATGCAACGCTTTTCAACGAGCGTTATAATGTGGGACGAAAATCACGAATTATTGCTAAATTGGTATTTTTGTCTACTATTTAAAGGGATTCAGTCAAAAATTGCTTATTATCACCTCTTGGTTGTGTTTGCTGAAATGCATTTTGTATGAATATTTTAAATACTGCTCACAATTCATTCGATAAGAGCGACCTGTAATTTGTTTGTTCTTGGGTCTTGGATGTTTTCTATGTATTTAAGAGGGTTTATACCCGCTTAACTGGCAACGTCGCATATTTTTTGGTTTTCCTTGATTATTTTGAGAAATAGGAATGTAACTTGAACATGTTTTCAATACATTCATTAGGTTTTCGGTAGTTAAGCTGGCACAATTCAAAATTTCATGTTAATTGCCACAAGTAAGGCTCTAAAAATGAATTCATGTCTATATCTTGTTTTGTAATTAAATAAAGGCAAAAGCGGGTGATAGGTGAATTAAACGCAACATGATTTGTAAAGATGTAGGGTATGAATTGAACATACCTTTAAGTTTCATTCAAGTACCGTAAAATAATGTAGCAAAATGAAAAAATATGCGACGTTGCCAGTGAAGCAGGTATAAACGCTCTTAAGTATTATAATTTATCTATATATTATGTGTATCGTCGCCTACTACCCATAGTACAAGCTTTGCTTAGTTTGGGATTAGGTCGATTTGTGTAAGATTGTCCCTGTATTATTTATATTACATAATTATTTTCCAATTAATTGTACCTAATTTGGGACAATGATTATTACTTGATAGGAGGCGAAAATTAGCTATGTGGAATCAAGATTGAATGTACTTTTTTTTCTCCATACACTACAGTCCTCAGCCATAAAATACACGCTTAAGTTCTAAAGATGTTACGCTCTTCACAGATAGATGTGGACATACCACGCTGTCACCAATACTGCTGGTTGCTATGCGGCGCTGCCGGCCACCGGACCCTAAAGAGGCTACTCAAAGCCTGGCTGCTCACGAACCCGCAATACGTATACTGGCAAGGGCTCGACTCGCTCACAGCACCGTTCCTCTACCTGAACTTCTGCAACGAAGGTTTGTGTAGTCAGCCTTATTTTGCCAGCCACTGGATACAACCCTAGCTGCTAGTATCTAAAAAATTACTCGTGGTAGCCCTAGGTTCTAGGATCGGACTCTGAAGAGACTACAAAAAGCATGGTTACTTACGAACCCGCAATACGTGTACTGGCAGGGGCTTGACCCGCTCACAGCACCGTTCCTGGACCTGAACTTCTGCAACGAAGGTTTGTGTAGCCAGCCTTCTTTTGCCAGCCACTGGATACAACCCTAGCTGCTAGTATGGCTAGCATCTGCAAAACTTCTCATGGCAGCCCTACGTTCTAGGACCGGACTGAAGAGATTACTCAAAGGCTGGTTACTTACGTACCCGCAATACTGGCAGGGGCTCGACTCGCTCACAGCACCGTTCCTGTACCTGAACTTCTGCATTGAAGGTTTGTGTAGCCAGCGTTCTTTTGCCAGCCACTGGATACAACCCTAGCTGCTAGTATGGCTAGCATCTAAAAAACTACTCGTAATAGCCCTAGGTTGTAGGACCGGACTCTAAAGAGACTACTCAAAGGCTGGTTACTTACGTACCCGCAATACTGGCAAGGGCTCGACTCGCTCACAGCACCGTTCCTCTACCTGAACTTCTGCAACGAAGGTTTGTGTAGCCAGCCTTCTTTTGCCAGCCACTGGATACAACCCTAGCTGCTAGTATGGCTAGCATCTAAAAAACTACTCGTGGTAGCCCCAGGTTCTAGGATCGGACTCTGGAGAGACTACTTAAAGCCTGGCTGCTCACGAACCCGCAATACGTATACTGGCAGGCGCTCGACTCGCTCAAAGCACCGTTCCTCTACCTGAACTTCTGTAACGAAGGTTTGAGTAGCCAGCCTTCTCAGACACTGGATACAATCCTAGCTACTAGTCTAGCATCTAAAAAGCTACTCGTGGTAGGTTCTAGGATCGAAATCTATAGAGACTGCTCAAAGCCTGGTTACTTACGTGACCACAATACGTATATTGGCGTACCCGCAATACTGGCAGGGGCTCGACTCGCTCACAGCACCGTTCCTCTACCTGAACTTCTGCAATGAAGGTTTGTTTACCCAGCCTTCTCAGACACTGGATAGAATCCTAGCTGCTAGTGAAAGCATCTAAAAGCTACGGACTAATAAGTGATACGGGTTATTTGCAGTTCACTGAATCGATTTTTTTGTATGTTTGTATGTGGCTTCACGTTAAATCGGTTTAACGGATTTCAACTATTTTTTTACCGCACTACACTGAAGAAAAAAAAGTGGAGTTATGACTTTTTCTCCTCCACGAACGAAGTTGCGGGCACCTTCTAGTGGGCAGTAATTGAGGATGCTTATAGGCATGGAATTTTCAAGGACAGCAGTGACGATGATTAGATTAAGTCCTTAAGTAAGAATAATGAATGTTACTTTCATCTTTGCAGCGCGCGCCTTCGCATGCCTCTCGGCCTTCGTGCCCCGGTTCCTCCACAAGTTCTTCCTGAAGGACAACAGTGCTGTTATCAAGGAGTACCTCGCCAAGTTCTGGCAGATGGTGGCGTTCCACGAGCCGGAGCTCGTGACGCACCTGTTTGACATCAGCTTCGAGCCCAACCTGTTCGCCATTCCGTGGTTTCTCACCATGTTTTCACGTGAGTTGATATCATGCGTTACGGCACGACACAGGTAATACGACGCGCGGTACAGATGTAGTGAATTATCCTTTCCCATCTTGAAAACTCGGCACATACGACTACTTCCGAATGGTGCCGATGTGTCCATGAATTATTGTATTATTAAGTGACGTGTTTGTATCAAATAAATTGAGTACTTTATTCATCAATGTCAAATGTCAAACCACCAGTTTGAAGTATATCACACTGAGATGTTAAAACAGCACGATCCAATCATATAAAGAATTCGTCAGGTAAACAAAGATCAAACTAACTACCGAGGATATTTTATTTCACTAAGAGCACTGATAAAAACCGCAATTTTTGGTTCCGCAGTGGTGGTCGAGATGGAAGGGAGATGAACCGTCGCTAGGATACAAACAAGATCTTAGTCATAGAATAGTATTCATAGCTTGAAGTTTGTATACCTATACAAAATATATTATGTTGCTAATATGACTATTAAAAAGGACTTAATACTAACTTCAATAAATCCTGTGGTATTAACCACTCTATATCGATACTTCGTCTCGCAATGCGACCGTCCCCTAAAACAAATGTGGCCCAAAAAACCTCGCGTGATTTCTAGATGAACCGTAAACGTGACCTATTTTATCACTAAAGAAATCCATTTGATTTCAGATGTGTTCCCCCTCCACAAAATCCTGCACCTATGGGACGCTTTCCTGGTGGAGGGTCCATCCCTCCCCCTCTTCATGGGCGTGGGCATTCTCAGGCAACTTCGCGACACCTTACTAGAGTCCGGCTTCAACGAGTGCATCCTCCTGTTCTCGGACCTGCCGGAGATCGACATTGGCGAATGTGTTAAGGTACCGATTATTTACAGGTTACAATCGTAACAGATGCTTCGCGTATTATGAAAGGGGGCGTGTTCGATTTCACTAATCACATGATGACTAACAAGGTCACCGTGGCGCGCGTCTTAACCCCTCGAATATTATGTCAAAATTCTTGCCAGTTAAATTATCATTAGGGTTGCCACTACATTACACACTGATGATAACTCAAGACAACCTTTAATTTATTTTTAGGTTTCCGTTCCCAAAGGGTAAAATGGTACCCTATTACTAAGACTCCGCTGTCTGTCCGTCTGTCCCCAGGCTGTTTCTCATGAATCGTGATAGTTAGACAGTTGAAATTTTCACAGATGATGTATTTCTGTTGCCGCTATGACAACAAATCCTACGAATCGTCTCTTACCGCACACTCCAACTGTAGTAAAACCAGAAAATTGATAATTAATTTAATGACTCATCGCTATTTATGAAGAACAATAATTTCTAAATTTTGATATTTTTCCATAGGTATTGAATTTAAGGTATTTTGAACATTTGTCGTTTTAATCTTGAGACATTTTTGCATCAAGTTAATATGAATTTAAGACATTTTGGGACATAGTTGAATGGAAAATTAATTAATTCACGATAGCGTCAATTTAAATTTAAATCTTTTCAAGAGTACGGTATTTTAAGATGTAGGCGTAAGTCATTTCAAGTTTTAGATATTTAAAAACTAATCTGTTTTGACATTGCGACGTAACAGAAACATGGTATTATGATATTTGGTTAAAGTGAACCGGTTCCACCACCCCCCTTTTTCACCCCCGAAAAGTATGATTTCCGGGATAAAAACTATATGTTCTCATACCAAATTGGACCTCAAACTACCTCCTTACGAAATTTCATCAAAACCGGCTGAGCGGTAAAAGCGTGAAAAGGTAACAGACAGACAGTCAGAGTTAGGCTGCCATTCACAGGCTCCTTAGGCTCCATTGAAGCGGAGCGGAGAGGAGCTGTGCGAAATTAACCAATCACATTCCGCAGATTTACATTTGCTCGTGTTGATTTGAACAGCCTAATTGGTCCATTTTGCACAGGTCCGCTCCGCTAGCTTAAATGGATTGGTAGCCTTAGAGTGAAGCCACACGAGAGTAGTTTCTTCCGCGCAATTTCGTTTGTGTCATATCATATGCTCGTGATCATGTGACACAATGTATGGACAACATTTCATTTTTATTACCCCCTAATTTTATCGAACTATCTAATCATGTTTGTAAAATTAAGAGGAACGTATTTTGTATTTTTCAATTATTTTTCATTTTATCCACTAATTTTAATAAAACAAAACTACCTCATTCTATAAGGGCCTAAGCGCAATTTGAGGTAGAATCGATTTAAAAAGTAAAAACTATTCCGCATCTCATTGTGACTAGCGTCATAACTAGAGAAGGTGAAAAGCGTTACAATTCAATTTCAATCACGTGACTCTCGTACCAGTTGTAAAAAAAAAACACTGTGATTTTGTTACCCACGACTAACCCTGACTTACCACGTTAAAGTTACTTACAGTTATGTATTCAGATCATTATAACAATTTTACCGTGATTTTATCACACTTGTTGCTCCATAACCTACGTGATTTTGTAACGTTCCGTCGTGACCAGTCACAGTTATACTTTTCTAGTCACAGTGATTTGTCGCTATTATTATTACCCGTCACTAGTTATGACACAAATTTAAACTGCCAATATGACACGTTAACACTTTTTTTAAAGTTGCCATAAAAAAAATAAAGCGAAGGAATTAACTTTGTACCGTCTAAAGATCACCATTTGCCAATAATATCCATTTTTTTTTCAAAAATTAGTGATCCGAAAATTCCAAAAATAATGTTAGTGTGTTCAGAGAGCCCAAATGTATCCGTGATATTTCAATTGTAGTCACTTTAAAAAAATGATATGTTGTCCATTACGCCCGCGTGGCTTCAGCCTTACTTTCGCATTTATAAATAAAATAAAATAATATATATCTGAGGCATGCAGCTCATTGAACCGTCCAAGCACAGCGCTGTCCTGCCTCCCCGCCACAACCTGTGTGAGACTGTTGGGGCTTCCCCTCTCTCTGCGTATTAAAGAAGTGACTTTTTTACGCATTACCGCAAAAAAGTCGTTTATGTGAGCATCGGCAAACGCCTGAGGCGCAACAAAAACAAGGAAGTCCTGCCAGTACCCGGAACAGATTGTTATAAACTATTCGTAGGGCGTTGTATGCTTTTTGGTTATAACTGGTCCATAAACTGCCGGTGTACAAAGTTTGGCAGTAGGCCTTAAAAACTGTGACTTTGACCTCAAGCGTGTGTTTTATAATATTGGTATGTGTATAATTAATTTGAACGTATTTTTTCTAGGAATCGATTGAAATGTGCCGTAGCTCACCCCGAAGTATTACTTATAGGCGATTCACGAACGATGCCGAGGTCAAAGATCCCATGGTAAGTTAACTTTTCCACCCGACGCTACTGTTTTAAAGTCTGAGGTAAAAGTTACCCCCGCACTACTTGTGCCTTGCGTACCATGTTCCTCCCTTCCTCTTAAGTGCTGTTAATTACGGGAGCCGTTTAGGAGGGGTCTTGACCATCCCCCTTTCAGCTTGCTGATCTCTCCGCCAGCGGAGCTACAGATTTCAGCGAGCTTGTCTTCGAATTTAGTCACTATTTGTTATAAGATTTTTGTATTATGCATTTTTAAACAGACAACTCTAGCTAACATGTGGCAACTGTACAGTTCTGTTAGGGTGCGAATTTAGCTTCATAAATGCTCACCATGGGGTTGACGGCAAAAAAAGCCGGTTAAAAATGGAAAAATGCAACGATCTTGTAAAAACTGTGACAAAATACGAGGACTCGCTGACAAATCCAGTCGGAGTCATAGATTTTTATTATTATTTAGTTTTTGTATTTATAAAAATACTAGAAGGTGCCCGCAACTTCGTTTGCGAAGGAGAAAGCTTCATAACCCCTCTTTTTCTTCAGCGTAGTCGGGTAAATAGTATCCTATAACCATCTGGAGATACCCCACTACTTGTGTACCGAAAATAGTTGTAATCTTTTATCCGCTTTAGCGTGATTGAGCCACAACGAACTTACGAACATAAAACATACAAAAAATACAAATATATATTTTTCGATTTAGTGTTCTCCAAATAGTCCGTTACATTAGTTGTTTTGAAAATATATTCATGTAGCTAAAGACATTTCATTATTACAACTTATAATAATATCTTAGTCAACAAATTTACTTTAAAAATCACGAAGATCGTGATGGCCAACCATTATGATTTTCATATAAATCCAATGTTTACAATGCAACGGCATCTCTCGGTAACACGTGGTAACTGTAAAGTTCGCTCTGTTAAGGTGAAGATTTAATACCATAAATGCTCACCATGCCGTTGAGACCAAGAAAGCCGGTTAAAAATTAATATCCAGTTGGAATTTTGGATTTTTTTTCATTATTTAGATCTTTATATTTATGTATAATAATATTTAAAAGGATTGTTACTTTTAAAAAACCTTTGAGAAAGAGACATCAGTTTACATTTCTTTACTATTATAAAGTTGTAAAAATGAAATGTCTGTACATTGAAGATATTAAAAAAAAAAAAGATTGTAACGTTCTATTTGGAGGTCGTTGAATCGAAAAAAAAAAATGTTTGTATGTTTGTGTGTGTCGTTGTAGCTTTATCACGCCAAATCGGCTAAAGGTATTTCAACCATTTTTGGCACACGGGTAGCTGGGTATCCCCAGATGGTTATAGGATACTTTTTACCCAACTACTCTAACGAAAAAAGAGGGGTTATGACTTTTTCTCCTCCGCGAACGAAGTTGCACCTTCTAGTGTTGTTATAAACTGATAAACTGTTGTTTTTTTACAGGAGGCAGTGGAAATACCCATGGAGGTGTTGTGTGCCGAGTGTTGCCCACGCATCAGCCTGGCCGACTTCTTCTCCCTCATCTGCCAGGACAAGTGCTGTGTTATCGATATAAGGTCTAACTTGCTGTAAGTACCGACTTGTTTCGTTTTTCTGTGCCAAGATTATCCTTACGTTATATTAGGAAAGTATGTATGTTGGTTTGTCTGTGGTGGAAAAAAAAAGATAAATCTTTTTATTCTACAGCGTAGTCGAGACCTTTGGATAACCACCCGTAGATCAAAAATAGTTGAAATCCGTGTAGCCGGTTTGGTGCGATGCCAGCCTCAACGACACATACAAAAAATAAATCGATTCAGTGATCTTCAAATTATTTGTGTGACGGTATACCGACGCGAAAATAATCGGTATAAATTCTTGACTCCTTTCAGCTACGAAAAAAGCTGCATAGAAGGCAGCATTAACATTCCATACAGCGGGGTCCACCTGGGCCAGCACGAACTGCAGTCGCTCGGTCCTAACAACCACAAAGTGTTGAACGAAGCGATGAAACTCAAGAAAACCGTCGTCGTCGCTTCGGCCGAAGATGAAACTGCCCAATTGGTAGGTCACATTGGTGTTGTTGACGACCGGTTTAGCTCAGTGGGAGTAACGTTCCCTGCGAAACTGAGGTCCAGGGTTCAAATCTCGGTAAGGGCAAATATTTGTGTGATATACATAAATATTTGTTCCTGAGCCTTGGATGTTTTCTATGTATATAAGTAATATGTCTATTAAATATATCGTCGTCTAGTACACATAACACAAGCCTTATTGAGCTTACCATGGGACTGGTTCGATTTGTGTAAAATTGTCCCGTAATATTTATTTATTATTTATTTATTATTATTATTGTTAACAAAATGGTTAGGCCCGTCTCACCTAAGCTTCCCCGAACTCTGTAGTTCCTAGGGCCTCGTTCACTTAGGCCAACACTAGTACACAGTACACTAGTGACAAAATGAAATTACTCAATAACTAACTTAATTTATACTTAGCCCCAAAATTACACGTAATCTTTAATGGGGGAGAGGGGGTAGCTTTATAATCACCAAATATCACCAATGGGGAGGGGTGGGTCAAAAGTATGCCAAATATGATCAAATGATTCTGGACGAGCCCAAAAAAGGTGACAAAAATTGTCAACATCCCTATATAATCTCACGTTTCTGTATTTCTGTGTATTTGACGTGTGCAATAAAGAGTATTTGTATGGTATTTTATTGTAACCTATATATGTCTCAGTCTCAAATAATTTTCTAATTCTATTTTGTAGTTAAAATATATCAAATTTGTCCACAGTTCAGCGATTATCTAGTGAAGTGCCACGTCCCCCGAGTCTGCTTGCTCCACGGAGGTACCAGCGCTCTGTACACGCACGTGCCCTCGCTCTTCACTGTGCCGCCCAAACGGAACGGACACAAGTAGACCTCAAACCAGACGGGTTACTCTGAAGTCCCTCTCCCTCTCATGTTAATCTATATTTGAGAGAACGGGGCAGTGGAATGCAAACTTCGCAGTAGCCTCTTAGTTCAACAACGCGTCGTGTTCTGTTTAATATCTAAAGCTTCAAAGCATGGAGTATAGAACAAAGGAGAATAATCTCTATGTATCCAAAGTGTCCGCCAAAAGGCGTTTAATTGGGTGGCGCTCCTGTAGCAAAGTGCGTAAAATAAATTACCATAATATTGCCCAAAATAATACATAGCAATGCAAGAAAAAATTTGTGGAATACAATTGAATATTTAGTATATCAGAAGAAGAACGAAGGATTGACTAGCATTTCGATAAAAATATTTTGTTTGGTATCTTGCTACTCTAGCGCCATTGTGGATGGATTTGGAACTATTATTTACTGGTTTCCGATGGACACTTCTTCATCTGTTTTACTATCAGTTTAGCCTCCTTACCTCTATTCTCCATGCTTCTAAGGCTAGATTCAACACACTAGTCAGTTCGTAGCGACGCATGCCTTTACGCGAAGAACAAAATTGTAATAACCTGCATTAAAAAAATCTATAGTTATTATGTTGTATTACAGTTGGAGCTCTATTGCCTTGTATTACAGTTGGATATCCAATATGCATACTATTGTAAAGTTGTAAAAACGAACATTGAAAATATAAAAAAAAGTGAAACGGACTATTTGAAGGTCACTGAATTGTTTTTTTTTGTTTGTATGTGTCGTTATGGCTTCATTACGTTACCTCATAACTTCAAATTTTCCTGAATATTTTCTAAAGTAACGACTAAAAAAAATAAAAAAATGTTTTTGGGTTCCTTTGGGTGTAGATTTAATATTACTTGGAAATTTGAAATGTTGTAAATTTGGCCACAGCCCCGGTAACGTGGGACATGGTTATGTCCCACGTTACAATTTTCAGATGCTCGTTGTGAACCAAAAGTTCGGTTTTGTACCAAATTGGCTACAGCTGTGCTCAGTTAAGTCAACAGTGCACACTCGTAAAGAGGCGCACCCATGCAATAGTCATTTACGATACAAGTGCGGTAAGTAGGTTTTTCCCAACCAGTGGCGGATACCGACACGAGGTAAGAATTACCTATTTGGAAAGACGACCAGGATAATTGAAGCTAATTACGACAAGGCAGACTTAGGGTTTCGTTGGCATTGTCTGGATACGACATATCCTAAAAAGGAACTATTAATAAAATAGGATAGATTAAATTATATCTACCTTACATAGTTATAAAAGACTACGTGATGATTTGATTATAAATGCACCATCTCATACTCTCCACTGTTCCCACTCCCAAGGCGAGGTGTTTATTTTTTCGACTACTGTGAGAAGGAAATTGCATCGAAGCAAGTTTATTCACCACTAACCCGGCCCTGGAGGGCAGATACATGCCTATTTTAAAATTGTCCCGTAATATACATATTTTTAATAATCTATGATTTAATACCGGAACAATTTCTCTAATGTCCGGACACCGGGACACCATGCTTTACGCGTACCGGGACGTATGACAACCCTAAACTAGATGGGTGAGGACCAAAATTTTGGCAAGTAGTATTAAGGCATGTCTTTTGCCTAATTTTAATTGATTTCGTTGTGATATGAAAGTTGGCATATAAATTGTATGAATGGTTTTCGTAACACAACGGAAATCCATCAAATTAATCAATTCAAACTAGGCAAATGAAACGCCTCAACTAATTACCAAAAATTTGGTCTTTATCCCGATAGCTAATGTGATTTTCATCAATCACAGTGTAGTCTATTGTCTATATCAACATACGCGTATGGGCGCGCCCAGAAATCATATGATCATATTTAGTTTTTGACCCCCTCCCTCTTGGCGATATTTGGTGATTATAACGCAACCCCCTCCCCCCCCCCCCATTTAAGATCACGTGTATTTTTGGGACTAAGTATGAATTAAGTTACTTATTGAGTAATTTCGTTATTTTTTGACTTTCCTGCTGTGTAAAAATATTACTCGTGATGTCTTCTCGGACCTCCCCTCCCCTACCCTATAGCGATCGCTTGCGATATTTTTCTGAACCCCCATAATCGATCACAAGATTTCTGAACGAGCCCTATACTATACCACAAGTCAATACATTTCCGATCTATTTCTTAGAACTATATCGTAAACATTATTATTCCATTTACGCGCGGCGACCAGTAAAGACTGGGTGACATGTTTTTTCACGTTATCGACTGGTATTACTTGAGATAAGTGAAATGCGCCTCGAAAGACGACCATTATGTGTAAGCGTGCGCCAAGATTGGTGAGATTAAGATTATTTTACAAATTACAATCGTTTATTTCAGGAAACATGCCCATGTAGCACACAAGCTGTATAAAAGCTTATACTGCCATTATACAGTCAATTTGAGCGTTATAAGGGCTGTATGTAGAAGCTCTAATACAGCTTATGTGGTACTTGGGTGGCCTGACCGATACAGACTAATAAACACCAAATTCAAAACTTTATTCGGCAACTAGAAGATGCCCGAAATTTTGTTCGCGGAGGAGAAAAAGTCATAACCTGTCGTTTTTTGTTCAGCGTAGTCGGGTAAAAAGTATCCTATAACCATCTGGAGATACCCAGCTACCCGTGTACCAAAAATTGTGGGAATCTGTTTAGCGGATTTTGCGTGATGAAGCCACAACGACACATACAAACATACATAAAATCCAAAAAAAATATTTGTCGTTTTAGTGTCCTCCAAATAGTCCGTAACAATCAATTTTTTGAAAATATCTTCAATGTACAGACATTTCATTTTTACAACTTTATAATAGTATAGATAATATGTATACATCTCTGTACACAGTTACTCAATAAACGTATTCTATTCTATTCTATTCTATATTGTCTTCGGGTCCATGAGATTATAACTTAACCTATACTTACAGAAATGTACAGAGAAGATATAAAAAAAACAGCCAAGTGCGAGTCGGCCTCACGCACTGAGGGTTCCGTACAAAATATACGCTACAACGGCCGTATCTATGAAAATCCAGTGTTAGCAGAGCCCTACTCCTAAGCTAAATGTACGCGGTGTTCGATCATTTTATATTGGTTACTGACATAAACAGATAGACCGTATAAGCTGTCATATAGGCCCACCAACACCTTTTCATCTTTTAATTTTTTTCTAAGCTATAGAAAAATCTATTTTTTTTTCTGACGATAAGGAAACTTATTCCTACCTATAAACAAAATTTCAAGATTTTTGAAAATTTTCATCCATTCCCCATTATACAAAAAAAATTGGTTGCCTGTAAAGTCGGATTACCGACGATAATTTTACGCGCTCTCGCTCGGCTTAGGCGGAACGTGACAGCTGAACGTGACAATGAGTCATGCTTCATCGTCAGTGGTGAAGAACAAAATCATAACCATAACCCTCTTATTTTGTTCAGCGCAAGCGAGCAAAAGTATCCTATAACCATTTGTGGATGACCAGCTACGTGTGGTACCAAAAATATTTAAAGCCCGTTTTGCCGATTTGGCGTAATGAAGCGAGAACGACACATAAATACATACAAAAAATCAATTCAGTGACTTTCAAATAGTCCATATCACTTATATTAAGGTAATAATCTTTTTTTTTCAGCGTATTCGGGTAAAAAGTATCCTTTTATCCTACCCGTCATACCCGTGTACCAAAAATAATTGAAATCCGTTTAGGCGATTTGGCTTAATGAAGCCACAAATAACGACACAAACAAACAACAAAAAATCAATGACCCCCAAATAGTCCGTTACAATCATTATTTCGAAAATGTATTCAATATGCAGACATTTAATTTTTAGGGTTCCGTCGCCAAAATGGGAAAAACGGAACCCTTATAGATTAGTCATGTCCGTCCGTCCGTATGTGACAGGCATTTTAGTCAAAAACTACATGATGTACTTATACTAATGAAATTTGGAGTAGCATAAATTGTGTGCTCCCCCCCTCCCTCTATTTTCTAAACGGTATGACCTAAAAATATGAAAAAAAATATAAAGATATAGCTTAATAAATACTTCTACTGAAAATTGTTTTCAACATGATCGGATATACCGTTTTTGAGTTATTGCCAAAAAATTGCGTTTCTCAGCAAAAGGACGTGAGTGCCGTGGATATACGATCTTCTGCTAGTGCATTTTTTCATATCGTATTTTTATCATCTGTAGTGCATTTTTTATGAAAGGCTGCGTAACCCTACACTGAGCATGGTCCAATATGCTCCTGGCCGGTTTTTACAACTTTATTTAGTATAGATATAAGAGGAATTAAAAAAAAACCAAAATATGGAAATTTGAGTTGCAGTTCGACAGTAAAAGTATGTCTAAGAAAAATAAATGACACAACATCCGTTCAAGTATTATGATGCCACAGACACAAAGTTACACACGTCAAACTTGTAACACACCTCTTTCATCGTGGGTGAAAAACGGTTGAGGACAGGTGGTTTTATCGCTAAAAAGCGATATCTTCCAGACGGTCTTATACCAGGTGGCCAAAAAATATTTAACGACAGAAGGATCAGCATTCAGCATCCCATACAGATTTCTAAAAAGTTACAAAATTTTATTTTTCACCTATTATTTTTCATTTTGTATGGAGAGGTGGACTAAGTTGATCGTAACAAACACCCTATAATTTTTCTTTATATACAGATTATCTAAAAAATTATAAAAAAATAACTAAATTTAATAACTAGGTTTTAAGAAGTTTATACAAAATACTCGTATTCACTAAAACTAAATGCACTCTTGTTTTGGACCATACAAAATTGAGCATATATTAATGAATTTTTATGTCTAGAATATTTTATTTAATATGAATATTTTAAATTTTCCCATTAAATAAAATACTATTATATATTGTGAAATAAAAAATCAAATGTTACAATAGAGTATAAATATATTAAGTGTGGTTTTTTAAAAAGTTTAAAATAATACGTGTTAATTAATATTTGATCGGTGTATTGTTGACTGATATTGTTTGTGTACTATAATAATAATTGTGTAGGTCATTTATAATATTAGATAAAACATGAGATTACCTAATGAAATGAGATTTTTTTTAAGAAAATATAAATACAGTCTGAAAAATCTACATAAGCTCGTAAGTGTGATATTCGCAATAATTTCATGTTATAATTATAATATTTCGTAAAGGTTTTTCTTTTGAATCCCTTCACATCTCGATATTTTTGATTACTGTATTGTAAAGCAAACCTACTTACCAGATTCTTCAATGTTGTGGAAAGTTTTGTTTCGAAAAAAAAAAATGTTAATCCTTCGTATGCCGTATCCCGGATCCGTACCTATACCTGTAGTGTGCCGAAGCTGCTCGTACTCCTGTACCGTCGGGACACGGTATTAGACCTGGTCCTGGTACGGATACGGCACAAGGCGTATGGATACGGGTACAGTCAAATCGCTTCGGCATACTTAACCCCCCTAGGTTAAGGATAGTCATGGCAGAATTTTGGCAAGCCGATACATTAAGGTTTTGACACAGATTTATGTGAAGGTATCCGTTATTTTATTAAATAAAGCAATTGTTTATGAACCGTATTTTTCTTAACTTCTCTCATTTATTGTGTACCCACAAAGGGCCCGTATGAGCAGCGTGTGTGTGGGTAGTCCCCCTAACGTCACCCGTCACGTTTAACCCCCTATCAAGTTATGAATGAGAATCTAGTGGCGAGGCGGAGGGCGGAGTGGGGGGCCGCCGCACGCCCTCACTCGCCGGTCGGAGCCCGCAGCGAACGCATGTCCCTCGCGCTCGGATGCTCGGCCAAACATTCCTCGCGTGCAGTGAAACTTCATAAAAGTTATTTTATTGCAAAAACAAATGGCCATCGATAGTGAAACCTAAACTTGTGATGGTGCACAGTGCTCTGTGAGAATATAACCGTGTGACAGTATAGTTGTAGTACATACTTTAAAGTTTACCTCCGGGAGGAGTGACGGTTCGAGTTTAACCCAGGATCTGTTCGGAACGAGCCGGTGGCTCGCCCGGGCCAACATGGAGAGCTACTTTGATATCTCTAACGACCTTAAGGACGTCTGGGATGCGGACATTGACCCGGTAAGACGACCTTGTTATCGCTTATCGCTGGAGGTGAAATCGGATTGCATTCGGTGAAAGAATGCACCGGATCGGAGAATCTGAAAGTGGGGGCGGACTGATAACGGTCACCGGGGCTAATAGAGCAGGCGGCCTTGTTTTGTAATCAACCAGTACCTGCAGTGAGAAAATAAATACCCAATCGATGACTCACTTGATCATTTGCAATTATGATAACAATCACTCGATTCCGATGGAAAACTGACACGCGGAGGAAATTGGCAAATTATTCATTTTCACTTCCATATTTATGTAAATGTTAGGTTTTGTTTTGTGTAGTAGGTTGATAATAATATGAATGTTATCAACGCTGATAATGATTTTAGTGAGGTAGGAACTCGCAGCTTAAATTATAAAACCGTAATCTGATAGTAAATGTTAAGTAGGTATGTTGGTAATCAGTCCTGCTACAGTGGGTAACTGGATTTAAATTTTCAAAACAGCACCTAAGTATTGGATCTTTTTACAAAGCTGTTTCAGACTGCTTTAAAAAAACTTTGCGACGTGCAAATTGGTGGCAAATACCTAAAATCAGTGCCGTACCTAAGTGGTTTCTAAGAAATTTTAGTGAAAACATTTTCAGGAAAAATCCCGAGCTAGCAACTCGTCAAACTGAATTCGTTTTGGCTTGCTACCTATTTTTTAAGTGTATCACAAGGTACGTGTAAGGTAAGTGTAGGCAAGCCTGTGGGAATCGCGTTTCACAGGACTACACTGTGCACAGTTGCACACCACTGTTACCGAGTAATACCTAAATTATCACAGCTAGGTATTTGGCTGATACTTTTTGAAATTTACAACAGTAGAATAATCGGTTTAGATATATGTACTTAAAAGGTTATTTCGCGTTGGTATTTCCAAATGTTGTCTTGGTCATAGCGAATGAATTTTTGGGAATAGCTATCAAAATATATTACCCCTGTTTATCACGTACCTATTGATAATCGTACTTATCAAGGGATTAGCTGAATACCTATCTATTAAGTATTCAGTGTGATTGCTTATCACGTTTTCGCAGCTGTTCTAAAACGATATACTTTCTCTAGTACATAGACTCCACAATCCACAGCTGACTACATTATGTCAATCTGCGATCCCTCCGAGGATCTATGCCCCAGAAGCCGTCTCCAATGAGGCCGGTATACCCGGCGTTTCTGATCCAAACGACAAGAGCTCTTCGGACGACCAGGGGGGGGGTTCGTATCGTGCCGTCCCTCTTGCTCTCGTGTTATAGTGTGTTTGAGTCAGTGGGACGGCGCCTTACGAATTTCGAGCTTTGGAGTAGACCCTCGTAGTTTCTTAGTCTTTACCCTATGCCTGATCATTTCTCTCTCTTTTTGTCTCTCCCGCAAAATCGTATTGAACTAGTTGAACTCATCTCCGCAGTTTCTGTGCCCAACCCTAAGTAGCCGCGATTGGCATTTCCGTTTGTGGATTTGCGCTCCCTCCACTGAAACCGGTTACTTGTAAGGAGACCTTACCCAGTTCAAAGTCAGGTTCTAAAAAAAAGTACCTACACAATTGTATAGTAAATCACCCGTTAAGTATGTCTTGTGTTAGTTGATTTATGCCGTATAAGCTATACATATCTGATCTACAAGTCTCGTGCAATGAGACTAGACACGCACAATGCAATTCTCCGCAAGGCGAGAATGATAAGTAGTGCCTAAGAAATTCTGCATCCGCATCGATGAGAATTCTCTTGGGCATTTTTTGATAATTTACGCCCTGATAAATACATCAAATAAAGTATCAATAGTGTGATATATGGATAATTCGTTAGTAAAGAAGGTAGGGATGAATACAGTTAGGTGTATTTCTCGATTGTGCCTTTTTTTTGCTTTTTTTCATCAGCAGTTTTTAAGACCGCTGTTAGCTGTTAGTTAAGCTGTTATTCAATTGTTATTCTAACAATGTTTTGTTTGAATACTTATAATTATATTCAGTGTATGTATAGTATGTTGTAACATACAGCTTCATTTTATATTTGCCCAAGTACAATACAGTTACAAGAAATTTTAAATCATGAAGTTGTACAAAAATTTAAAATAGGCAGTTAAGTTAACGGTTCCTGCCTGTCATGCCATAGAGACATATAATGCCGAGTCCACACACTTGCTAAGCGCCGATAAATGCATAGGACGCAGTCATATGTTAGTGAAAGACAGAAGAGCCTCTGCTTACTCTAACATATAACTGCGTCTTGTGAGTTTGTCGGCACTTGACAAGCGTGTGGACTCGGTATAAAGAAACATGTAGCCTAATATGAATCTAATACAATTCTTAGCATATTCAGCCCAAATACAAACAGGTTGTAAACATTTAAGTCTCAACACATTCCATGTAACTGTTGCGAAGGTGCGTCAGGTAGCAAATAAAAAACCGCTGACCAATGAACCTTTGGCGGAGGCACAAAAAATTCAAAGGGGATCTATAGAAATGTACTATCTAACCTACGCAATACTTCACCGCTCACCGGTAAACATTTTTTGCTCCTAATCATGCGCAGCAAGACTTTTTATACCCGTTCGCATTCATCAAACATGGTAACAACGAGGTGCAGTATTCATGTTGAAAATGATTTGAAATTTAAATTATTTTTGCTGCTACTAATCCTCCAAATAACCCCTGATGATCGATGCACGTATGCAAAGATCAAACATAGAACGTGATTGAAGATAAGCAAAGTCAAAAGAAAATTCGACACTTAGTTAAAGCGAACGTGATGCGTCGTAAAATTCAAAATTTTAATCTTTCAAGTAAGCTTCAACGGTATTTACACGTCTGATTTTACAATTTATACAAAAACGTTTAACAATCTACAATAAATGACATCAAAGTACAGATGGAGTTGTGTTGACTCTGGGTCCATTAAATTGCGTTAAACTTAAACTATATAATTTTAATGTATACTTACTTACATAATAAAGGGTGTACAGGCGTGGAACAAAACGATGCAAAAACAAATATACCTTCGTTGTTGTTACCATAAGTTGAATGCAGATGTAGAGACTCCGTTCGTTTTTGGCATTCTAAATAGGGCCCGCTTTTGGGAGGTCATTGAGACCTCTGGTCCACCTGTAACTTGTTTCCCTGCTATGCAATGACGTCACTCCCGGCGGTTAATGGTAGACACCCGGCAAAGTTACGGAGGCGTTTCGCGCGCCGTGATTTGTTCCCGCGGCGGTGTTTCCAGTTTCGGCCTGGTTGGCTGGGCGTATTTCTTATGGTTACGCCGTACGGTACACCCGTAGTGCGTCGACCTGGTGCGTTGAACTGAGGGGCCCGCGGCACGTTTTTTTTTTACTAATATGCTTAAGCTCATAACTGGTCAAGACTGATGGGTGGACGGGAAATTTAAATGGCAGTTGGTATCTATTTGAATTGTTAAGTTATTCCTATCCTGGTAGCTTGGTTCAGACTGGTTTGGTTAAGGAATATTTTTGCCTCAAATTCATTATTCTATTTTTAGCCCGTTTTAATTACTTCACAGCTTCACACCCACCTTCCAATGTCACTTAAAGATGACAAATCCAATCTAAATCTGGCACTTTCATTAATTGTCTAAGTTACAGTTGATAAACTAGATCATAACATCTTTCTCTTTTGAAATTCTCACCTTTTGCTGCCGATTTCACACGAGTTGGATAATTAGGGGAGTACTTAAGTTTAATTATCGTTAATGAAGAGGATCTCTTACGGCCTATTACTTACCTACTGATGACGCTACATTACCAAAACCCAATCTCTAATAGGACCGGTTAGCGATCGGTACGCCTAAAACTAGGAACTATCCTGTTTAAAAAAAAACTTTCGAGTTTTGATGGATCTCTTCACAAATAATAATCTGCCTGCCTTTTGGTATAGAAAAACAGCCAGTCAGTGGCATTTACAGGGTTTTTGGCCAAGGTAGGCAGTTTCTCTGTGCTTGTATGGAGCTATGATCGTTCAGGGTAGCCACGGCACGCCACTGAAGCCAGTCAGGAGTCAGTCGAACTTGAAAACAAACGGTACGCGCTTGTTTTGATGATATATCATTCATTATTTACGAAACAAAAACCTGCAAATGATATACTATTGCATTAACTTAATAGCAAGAAAAGCCAGTGTCCGGGTCCGCAAAGCGTCCCCTACCGGTACAGTACTTTTTTAGTTAAAATCGCGAACTCATTTATTTCACAATATTTTTATCCCTGTTAGGAATTTCACAAAACGTGTTGTCCCATGATGAAGCTGTAATACTTGATATAAATGTTAATCACATCACCAATTTAGCTATTTATGTCACTGACATTAATAGGTATCTAGAAACACTTCGTTTATTCCTAAAGGCTCAGCTCTGAACTAATTTAACTATACATATACGTCTAGTTAATTAACGTATTTACCATCAAGAGTTAATTTTAGTTACAGTAGTAGGTAATTAAATGAAACCTCTGGACCATTATGACCTTTTAGAAACCCAATATTCGAGGTATCGATCATATAATGGTAGGAAAAGAACAGAATTGAACTTTTTTCCCGTAACTTAGATATACCTAAGGGAGATTCTTACCTAATATTTTCTTCTGTTTTCGCGATTATTACTCATTGAAATAAAACAATTTAACGGATTATATCGCGTATATTATCTAATTTTTTTTAGTTCCCGACGTTTCGGAAGCTTTTCAGCTTTCCATGGTCACGGGTGGACTAAGAAAAGATATATTTTTCTCTGTCAAAGTTACAATTCTTACCTATTTATACAGATTAAAGAAATAAAACCCAAGGTTTTTTTTAGTTTAACATCATTTAAAATACAGAATACTTAGGTGGAAAGAAAGAGCATTAAAATGAGGCAATATTTAACTATTCATTATACTTACTGCGACAAACCTTTCCCAAAAAATTAAAACGATACCACATTTTGTATGAAAAGATTTAAAAGTCCACTTACGCTTTACCTCGCAATCATCTTAAGCGTCTATTAACGCCATGCCCACTTACCAAAACCCATCGTGTTACTGTTATGCCTTTCATTAACGCATGCCTTGCACCTTAACGGTCCTAATCGTGCTAATAAGTAGCCGAACACTCGGCGATTACGTATCACTTACCGTTATATCTATGCCCAATTCCGTTTTTACTATAAGGGCAAATGGGGCCCGTGACAACTCAAACTTCATGGGGCCCAGTCTTAAACTACTTTTTTTGACAGTCTGTCGCGGCCTCTAATTTTATAACTGTTTCAGCCGATCTAGCATACGGAGAGTTCTCCGTATCCGCGACTAGGCTGTCGCGCGACATAGCATCACCCGTTTTTCTCGCATTCTATTGAAAAGAAAGAGATGGACAATCTTTGTCGCGCGACAAAGAAACGCGTATTACAGTTGTGCTAGAGGTACACGCTTTAGCTCAGAGGGAGTAACGTTGCCTACGAAGGAAGGCCTGGAGGTCCTAGGTTCAAATCCCGGTAAGGGCAAATATTTGTGCGATGAGCAATAAATATTTATCCCTGAGTCTTTGATGTTTTCAATGTACTTAAGTAAATATGTCTATTAAATATATCGTCGTCTAGTACCCATAGCAGAAGCCTCATTGAGCTTACCATGGGACTAGTTCCATTTGTGTGGCATTGTCCTGTAATATTTATTTATTTATTTAGGGGCCCTAGCTGCCCCCTATTTTCGAGTACTCTAGGGCCCATTCCCTAGTGCCATGGGGGCTCCCGCATTTATAAAGACGGCCTTGGTTATGTCTGCTTGTTGAACTCGCCAAAGACCCTTCTTTACCCAAATACTTATTCTCTGCAACGGTTGCCCTAGACTGCTGTAGTCTTAAGTGCAAAATAAATAATTGAGTTGTAGACTTGTTTACATCGCAGTTTAAAATAGGAATAGTTCTCAACATTTAAAATCTTTTGTGAGTCTTTGTCATTTGTCTCCAGTACCTAAATATAGAGTTTGTAGAAAATAGCCAGATATACGTATATATATTGTCGGTACATCACACTGGTAATTTAATTTCCTTTACGGTAACGCCGGCAACCTCAGACAGTGCGACGCGCACGACGCTACAGTACAAGCCTTCTCATTTGCCAAATGTGGTATCTCTTGAAACACCTTACTTATGCTGTATTAAACACTTCTTAACTTTAAGACCTTTTGAGATACGGTTGCTTTTCGTGCTATATAATTTTGAAGTCACACCACAAACTAGTATACTTCGTAGAAGCAGACCGGTGAAATTACCAGCATAGAGGGATTTCATTGGAATCCTCAGGATTGGCAATGCATCTTTAATCTTTAAAAGGTCTTAAAGTCTACTTATCATCAGTTGGCAAGCTTTATTTTTTAAGTTTTAGGGGGCAAACGACTGTGTGGTCATTTGCCTAATTTGCCTATACGATAAAAAAAAATTGCGTTTGATGGGAATGTGAATTTTACTTACCTGGAATATAGAAAATTTTGCGGTGAAACATAATCAGATGGGAGTTTGTAGAACTTAAAGTTGATATGAGATATACATTTCAATACTAAACGAAACTAGATAGAAGAATGTAAGTCTTAATCCTAAAAAACTTTGTGTTATGTGATTGCAGCAGCACTACAGTCGAACGCGTAGTCTTAGAACAACATTAGAGAAAAACATATGCATAATTAATTCCTTGGACTAAGATAAGTTAGTCTATAATTTATTGCACACACGTGCGAAATATGGATATTCTAATCTAGATTAATTATAGCAGATACGTGTTCTCAAAATGCAATTACCATACTATTTATGCATCTATAGAAATTATCATAATTGCGACAATGCAAACGTGCCAATCTGCAGCCTCAGATCGATAAAAATTAGGTCAAAAATGTTGGCTTACAATGCTTAATTGTGATTTCATAGTATGTCATGACATAGCTATAAGAATACCTTTAATATGCAGTATTATTCCAACTTTAGGCAGTAATTACCATTAAATAATTATTGACATAACATTACTTTTCTTTAAATTATACCACCGGACTAAGTCCTGAGGCCGTTAGTATACGCATAGTGCGTAATATGCGAACGTTCTCTTTTTGGACGCCACGATGCAAAGACTGTTTGCTCTCGTCCCGTGCGGCATTATGCGGGACTTGCTAATGTCAAAATTTGTGCTTATTATTTATATTGTGTTTTTTGTGATCATGCACTAATGTTTATTTTTTGGATATAACCAACCGTTCTCCACCTCCAGTTCATTCAGTACGAAACACTTATTGATTATTATAGTAATGACCAAACCATAATATGCAGGCATATTGCTTGTGTCATTTTTATATAGCAACCAATTTTTTTCCCCCTAAAATATATCTTCCCGTTGAAAACTTGTATTATTAATGCAGGATACAATAAACACTAATAAAACGACATGAAGTTGTTGTATATAAATATTTTTCAACTTTGCTTTTATGAGAACGTGATGAATCCCAGACGATCCTTTATTAGTTATTGTGTATTACAGTACTAGTAATACATGGCATATTTAAGTATCTTGTTTTCATTTAGCATCTCAATGATAATTAACAGAACAAATGACACGTGAATCATCATTGCGAGCCGAGAAAGCGTTTCAATTGGAATCGATGCAATAATCGCTTAATGAGTTCTAAAGATACGTATGTACTTATACAATTCTGTATATTTTACCCAGAAGTATACCTACGAGTACTAATACTTCTTTAACGTAGCACCTCCCCATTATGCGGTTTATAAAAGGTTGTTACTGTGCAAAATCATGTTATTGAGACAATTTAAAATTTGAAAGCGAACCTGAACACGATCTTCACTCATAATCACAACACAACAAACCGGGGCTTAATCGTGAATTACCAACGAAAGGTAATTAAATAAATCATATCTATGCGCGATTAAGCCCCGGTTTGTTGTGTTGTTATGACAAACGGGAATGGTCTGAAATGCGATTGTGAGAAAACCTAAAAAATAGGGTTAATAAAAACATATATTATATTTTTACAGAACTTTTGCTAATGAATGAAAGGGCAACTAGTTTGCAGTATAGTAAGTATTTTACACGCACAATTTTTCCTAACTTTCCGTCCAATTTTCATATTATTATAGGTATCAAGTAGATAGATGTCTATACTTAGGATATCATAATCAGTCGAAGCTAGCATACCCATTTACCTACTGGTCAACTTCACGTTTGGTAGGAGGTACGGATCGTTAATTGAATTCGGCCTATACAATCTACATTCATGAATAATAAAACGGTTGGGCACATGCCCTAGATTATGAAAAAATAGATCCTGTCTCGACCAACGAGTTTCCGATCGCCCTGACACGATAACTCGAACCAGTGTTTTTAACGATGACTACATTTAAGGTTTGGACAAGATTTTTGAGTGAAAAATGGTAGCTACCACACTACCATAAGGACGTAAATTAAACTAAAAACTCATTGTGCATTTACGGAGAAAAATTACGTACACATATCGTGCGCGTGCATATAAATGCAAAAAAGACCTAAAGACCCGTTTATTGAGATTTTAACTCCCGAAATAAATAGCCTCTGCATTACGTCACCTAAAATAAACTGGGGATATGCATAACGCTTTAGGAAAAATAATAATAAAGATCGCTGTTGTTATGGGCGTAGCCTTGTTACACGAACTTTCTAAAGAAGTCCTAAACAGTCATTTAATAGAAGTTTACATGAAACATTCAGCTTTCTGAGACCTTGTTTGCATTGTTATTCAAAACAGCAATCACTCAGCTATGTGTTCTAATTCGGTATTTTATCCGACATTGCCTTCGCAATTGAAGGGCATGAACAAAATACAAACAAGATCTATTGTGCAGCATTACTAGCCGTGTGATTGAGTGGGACTGATTGAACAATATCCTATGAAGATTTCACATTAAGACTGCTTGGTCTTGTTTGTGGAGCTAAGACAATGATATTGCGTAAATATACTTGAGGCTGTTGCGTCACCAGCTATGTATCGAATGGTATCGGTTCAAAAACAAGATGTTGACACAAGTGCCTATATCTGACATTGTGGCTTAGCTATGGGATTCACACGTTGCCATCTCATGCGTTTTATCATGTTGATTATTAATATTTCAGCTCCTGCATTAACCATGTTTTAAAATATGTTGTATCACGCGTAAACATCATCAGCCATTTTATTATTTTTACCTTTTCGCAACTCACGGTAAAATTTGCGTCTAGCTAATATTTATTTTAAAGTGCATTTATTTTTGGATGAAATTCATTTGATAAATAACTTACGGTGACAGTACCTTACCCATTACCATAAGTACATTAATAATAGATAACTAGAGGCCATATATATAGAAATAACAAAGATGCTTTAACATCTTGCATTCGCAACGTTAGCTAGTAAATCAACCGTCTTACGTGAAGGCAAAAGTACTGTTTGTTTAGAAATTCCATAGGAAGTGTACCAGTTTTCTTTGTCGCTGAGTTCAGTAATATACTATAGTATCGCGACCAACTACTGCTCTCTCTGCTTTTCCAAGCTTCGCTAATAGTTGATCTTATAGATTTATGTATCACTTTCAGTAGCCAAGATGAGACATCTGATACAAAAGACATCAAACCGACTCCGGCGCATCGCCCCGCCTACAATCCGTTACAGATTTTAATCAAACGTCTGGTTTCGCGTGTGAAAGGCGTCATGCGCACTCGTTTGCATTCCTCTCACCGGCGGCTGCGCAGCTCGGAAAGCCGCTTCGCTGAAACAATTGTCATTCTTCATTAGAGTACAATAGGACAGAAAACGCAAAGCTAAGCTTAGATGGCGCCACAATACACTCCGTAAACAATACAAAATACTAATCTAAAGACCACTTATAAATAATTTAGAATTTCGGAATTATGTCTATTTAAAATTTGTTTAAATTAAATTATGATTAATTATGCCATCGAATGGGCAATAAAATACGGAAAACACTTTAACTAATCGTTATTCATACAAGTTAATGTCATTATTAAACCTAAATAGGTATGACTGGTCTAACACTATATGTTTCATTTACCTTTATTATCCAACGTTAAACGTTTACAAACCACGAGAGTCTAGTAAATGTCATTAATACGTTATTTTCTGGAATGCAGTAGTGGCACCCTTAACAGTGAAAACTGGATAGAAATACGTCCTATTCGCGTCATGTAAGTTTGCGACACTGAAGTTGGCCTCAACACTCACACCTGACCGCCACTGCCGCACCCCGGTGATACCTAAAAACAATAGCAGTGACGCTACTTGGTAATTTCAGGCTAATTTCAGAGACGCATACTGAGGCGACGCGAATCGTAGTGACATTTACCAGACACCACCGAAAAGGTATACAATAGAAGCCGCGCCTTTCTTATGAGAAATCTCTTTCTTCACTATTTAAGATACTTTTTATCTGACGCTCATGCAATTCTGCTGAAGCACCTTCTAGATAAAAAATTAGCCGTAATCCATGTACTCTCACGTGATCGTTTTTATTTGACTCACCACAGCGCTATTTACACAGCTTTAATTTTATAATGTAGGTATGTATGTTGGCCACGACATGGCCCGCAAACATTGTTCTTGCTATCGGCAATCAGGTCAAGTTTAATAACAATTTGTCGAGAGATAAACAAATATCTCCGCGAGTTAAAAACCATCGCTGTTTTGCTTTTTTTCAGTTTAGAAATTACATATGATTTAAGTATATTCATTTATTAAAAAAAAAGCCACTAGCCGCCACTTCTCAACGCCATCCTAATAACGACTTAAGACTATTTATAGACGATTTCTCTTCCTGCAAAAAAAATAATGTATATATAGTAATTAAAATGTACATTTAGAAGGGGTAATTTAAGATTTTTTTTTTACCGCAAAGGTAATACAAAAGGCTCTGCAACACCATTAAGTGTATTAAGTGGATGGCTTAAAAATGGTAAGCGTCGATATAGCCTTTGATATGATAGAGTTACAAGTAATTTTCCAAAATTACTCCAATGCACCTTAACCTCTTTATACTGTGGTAGGTGTTAATAAGGGTAACACATCAACGCACCACCATCTTACCCTGTATCCTGCTGCAAAAGTATTATCACAGTCTAGAAATCAATACAGTTATCCGACGAAGCCGTCTAGACAGAGCAATCATGCGGGGTGCAGGGGAAGAGACGCGGGTGGGGCGAGCCCGAGCTGCATAGTCCGAATTAGTTAAGTAGCTCGGGACATGTCAATGCCTTTTACGCAAACAAAGGCTTCGGTCGGCCCACTGTATTTTTTTTACACTGTGGTATTATAGTCATGTCAGTATTTTGTCCCCCCTTCTAAAATAGACAGTGCAATTATTAGAGAGGCTGATCATCTTATAATCTTTAATCTTTGGTGAGGGTTTGCAATGTTTATACCAACGGATCCAAGAGATCATCTCGCTAATTTCGCTATCCTAATTTAAAAAAAGAACTTACATAATGTGAGAAAATGCCAATTGTGATTCCCCTTAACATATTCGTCAACATTTTTCTAGAAGCGATAAGGTAAATCTCGTACACTTCTTACGTAATGTTGACAACATTCGGAGTATGACCTCTGATAGCTGCCCGATAATGGTTACTTACCTTACAATAGAAAATATGCCATGTGTTTTTTTCATAATTACTATATTAAACAAACGTAGAAATATCAAATTGAGTATAAAAAGAGGGAATAAAGAAAAAGTCTTATAAGTTTCTCTTGTATTTTTCTTAATTGCTGTATTTTTTGTCGTCCGAAAAATTAAACGTAACCTTATGATTCTTCACGGTCCTATAAAGGAAAGATTGTTTGACAACTATACACATACAAAATAAATAAACCGGCCAAGTGCGAGTCGGACTCACGCATTGCGAGTTCCGTACAAAATATACGCTACAAACGGCCGTATCTATGAAAATTCAAAATGAACGCGGTGTTCGATCATTTTATGTTGGTTACTGACATGGACAGACAAATTATACTATTTTTAGTATTTGTTATAGCGGCAACAGAAATACATCATGTGTGAAAATTTCAACTGTCTATCTCTCACGGTTCATAAGATACAGCCTGGGTGACAGACGAATAGACAGACAGACAGACGAACGGACAGCGGAGTCTTAGTTATAGGGTCCCGTTTGATCCTTTGGGTGCGGAACCCTAAAAATGCTCATACACGCTAACGTTAAACGTGCCGCTCGATTTGTATGGGGCGTTACGCCCAGCCGTCATGCTGACTTTGAATCTCGATTTTAACGTTTCTACTGTTTAATTTTCAATGGATATGGGTAGCATATATAAATCTTCTCTCTTAGATTGATATATTTGTTACTGACATCATCATATTTTTAAAACGTCCGCGATAGCGTACTATACTGTCTCATTTTAACTTATTGATTATTAAATTAAAGAAAGTATGAAATTAATGATATGCAGATTATGCAGTTCTACAATCGAAGAATAACATGCCGCTTTCTGCAGCCAAGTTTTCACAAAGAACTTATTATATCTACTCAGCTTGAAAATTAGACTTCGTTTTATGATAATGCGTTCTCTACAAACTTAAACAGTATCGAAAAAGGTTTGTCTAGCTGTTTTTACCCTATTTTCCCGGGGACGGATTTGACTTTACTGGCTTATATTTGGTGGGTCACACTGACTGCATTTGATTTCGGAAAACTAAATAAAGCAATTATGTAATTGAAGTATATTAAGTGCATGCAGCCGTCATTACTGGGCATATCACGGCACATGCTCCAATTTAAATGCATGACTTGATCTTTCAACTCCTTATGTAACAATAAAGATACCTGTTCATTAGTAATCTGTTAAAAGGACGCAATCGGGTATTTAACAAGTTATATTATGGTTGGTACTTTTGTAAGTAAGCGGTCTATCGTAAAGGTTAAGTAATGTATAAAATATTTTTAGAAAACACAACTAAATTAAAGGAAAGTGTCTGGTCTGTTACCACAACGGTGACTAAGAGGCTGGCTGGCTGGTAAGACGTCATAACAAATTCTCCGAAGCACTTGAAAGTTTTCTAGATTGCCTAATAGTGCAACCTAAAACCTAGTTGATTATTCAATCGTGTTTAAAGATAAATTAATCAATATTATGAACACATAATTAATACTGCGAGTCATATACTAAAAGAAAGGATGAAATTCGACTTCGCTACAGAAAATCATTATCAATTTGAGTCTTACTATTCATACTCTAATTCCAGGTTGTCATCGTCATCACTCATCACCATCATAATCATCCCATCATTGGAGTCACCTATCACTCTTTATATCACGATACGTTACTCTGAGAAATTAACATTTTAAAATTTAGATACTATTCGCGGAAACATAGGAACTCTACTGAGTTGCACTTCTGATGGTGCCTAATGCCTATGACGTCTCAACGTCATCAAAATGTACAAACCGGTTGAGTTGAATTTGCACCTCTTCTCGAAGATTCAATATAAGCGGCGTGCAAACTTAATCGGGCATCTAAAGTGCAATTTTATTGTACGTTATATGACGTGTATGGGACTAGAAAGAAACATATCGAAGTAGCTAACGTGGCCTCTGTTAATAGCACGATTCAAACTGAGCAAATAATAATTAAACCTGAACACAAGATGCAATACCAGTTCACACAGCACTTAACGGAGCGCCGGTAATACTTTCCGACGAATAAAGTCGTAACTTATGGGCTAGGTACATCTTGGTTCAGTTATGTTTGCACCTAGTTTGTATCCAGCTACATGGATATTGAATGCAAACTTAATTTAACCATGTAGTGCACAGTTATTGCATTGTTTCTTGTCAGGTAGAACGGTTACGTAACAACACATGGCATCGGAAAATCGCACGGTAGGGCTTCTCTGGTTCTCTATAACGTCATAGCTGACCGATTAGGTCATACATTGTAATTGTTATATATTTTCATTTTCTTATAGCTCACGATCATATAAATTCGTATAATTTTATCATAAGTTTTCTATTGTATTTTTTATCGTGACATAAATTATCTTATCTTGTAATTTTCATCCGGAACGAAGCTTAGAGTTGATTTACTGGTTTAGTTTCTTCGATTGTCTGAACTATTTACAAATATATCCGTATCCATCTACATCAATAAATCATAATGTACTTGTCTATAAATAAGATCAATGTCCCGGTACTCAATACTGTCCGATTAGGTCCTGGGTTCAAATCCCGGTAAGGGCAAATATTTGTGTGATGAGCATAAACATTTTTTCCTGAGTCTTGGATGTTTTCTATGTATTTAAGTAAAATCTATTATGTAGTTATATCGTCATCTAGTTAGTACTCATACTCATAACCCAAGCCTTATTGAACTTACCATGGGACTAGTTCGATTTTTGTAAAAGTTTACTTATTAAGTATATTTTTTGTTAAGTGTATTGTTAAGTTGGCACCTTTAACCTTAACGCTTAATTCATAGCAATAAGGATGACAAACTGACGTATCTTATTGAAACGTTTACCTTGTATCAAATATATGATGATTACATGGCCTACCTCTAAATGTCACTTGTAATTAGGACGAAAGGGATATTAAACCTCACAGGAATGCAGGCCGCATATAAGTTGCTATTTCATAGTTTAATCTGACGGGGTATTCAGTTTCCTTCAACAACTATCAAAACTCAAGCTTCAAACAATTCTTTACTTCAAAAGTTGAAGGTCTTAAACACATACAACTAGTTATATTAAATACACAGACAATAAAGCATAAATCTTGTCGCACATTAACACTATATTCCACGAATATTATAAACTAGAATCTAGGTGTTCGCAATTTCGTCAGCGTAGAGAAAAAACATAAACCACTTTTTTCTTCAGCGTAGCCGAGTAAAAAGTATTCTAAACCACCTGTGGATGCCCAATTATCCATGTACCGAAAATAGTGGATATCCGTTTGGCCGTTTTAGCATGATGAAGATGCAACGACAAATGAAAACATACAAAAAAAAAGAATCGTTCAATGACCATCAAACAGTCCGTTTTACTTATTGACATAATCTTCAATGTACAGACATTGAATTTTTTACAACTTTATAATAGTGTACATGTGAAAGTGTGTGTTTGTTACCCAAACCGTTAATAATCGATCGGATTTAATTGAAACTAGACATACTAACTCATCACGTCATGGATTGAAACACAGGCTACAAAATTTTCGGTAATGCGGGGCAATCCGCGGCCAAATACTCGTACATGCATAGTAATGGTTGAAATGTAGCACAAATATGAGAGCTGGTCACCCGTCAGCTTAGTCTTATTGTAAGGCTTCATCACTCGTATTTGGCAAACATTTCTGCTCGCAAAGGTTGTTATTGTCGTGTATCCGGTTGTGGGCTGCCTTTTTGTTCCATGTTTGAATTATCGACTCGGTAATTCCCTTGGAGACGTTTGGAGGAAAATTTGGTAATGAAATGTACGTCCGTAGGTACACTTCTTGAAATTATTGATTAGCTGCACCTTATTTTTATATTTCTATTCCATTACTGACTAACGTGAAGTTAGTTACCTATCGATGATTGATAGGTTAAATAGTATAAGAGACATTTTGCGTTATATAGCTAATTACATGCAGAAAAATCGGCTAATTACAATGTTATCACCGAAAATGTCGCTAACCCAAATTCTCGTTTCAGTTCTGTTCAGTTTCTGATTTTAATAGCTACTGTCGATCAGGACAATTTTGCTAGCGTCAATTTTTTAAGCTAAGGTACGGTTTATATTAAGAATTATTAAAACAATGAGGTAATCAACACCGATTCATGCCGCTAGTCCAAAATGGACGATAATAATAATTTCTCCTTTACGCAAGTTCCTTGACGTATTTCAGTGAAAATCAATCATCAAAATCATCGTTCATTGACATGTTAGTATCGCTGATAAACTGCTTTTCGAAACTGCGTCAAACTAATGACGAACGGGGTGGCATGCTATACGCACATATATATTGCCAGTGAGTGTACCATCGTCCATATTACCACCACACATTGACACGAATCGAAGCGGGACCAATACATCGATGTTATTCTGAAATTGTTGCAGTCCTTCACGTATTATAAAACGGCAATGTATCTCGCTTTCATCTTCACTCGCAACAATATGTAGTGCCGGTATCACGACCGTACACCTAATATACCCTTATCGCTTGGATTATTCGACCGTGGGCGAATAAAATTTATCGTCTGATAACGTTTAACTAACCAAACGCCGACAGCGTTACATAATAACTGACCAATCGCAAATCCGGTTGCACTTTTGAAATGCCTTACGACAACTGCTGAAATGTCGAGGACGTTTACCACTTTAAATTATAGCTTATGCGTTTTAACGCTACGTTTTCGAGATGATTGACAATAAGTTGAAAATAACGTGGTAATTTTAACAACAGGGTTTTGAGTTGTTTTTTTGGATAGACGCCGTGATTATGTAAAGTTTTTAAGTGGCTGTCGGTTCGTATGACCAAAAAGGACAATAATTTAAATAAACGGGCTTAATTTTTTTGGGAAAAAACATGTCCATATAGTAGCATAGATTAACGCCAAAAGTATAACATAAAAAGTATTACCTATACGTAAAATATACAGAAATCCATTGATATGAAAACTCACACGTTACTAAGTGCGATTTACATGGCAAGAAAAATACAAACCAAGGCTGCGTTACTATTTTTCAAATGATACACCAAACAAAGGTTGTCTGGAAGAGATCGCTCTTTAGCGACAAGACCGCCTATTGTCTTCCTCTAATCGTGTTTTATTTTTTCATTCTTTGTAAATCTAGTATATCTATGAAATAAAAAAAGTATTTGTATTTATTCCTTCTTTCCCTACTTAAATTAGTTAAAAACAAACGAAAGTTGGCGGTTGTGAAAAATCAAACATTTTCCGCCGCGTACCTACTTCAATATATATTTTTTTTCTCCTGTAATCTGCAGCACTCCCGCTTTATCAACTAATACATAGTTAAATCATAATCCGCTCAGAACTAAAATGATTATTGACAAAAGCATAATCCTCCCAAGTTAATTACCAGCGTGTTACATAAATGTTACGTTACTATTAAAGGTGACCATGACATTGCGCCGTTCCACTGACCTTAGTTGTTCGTATTGGATAATCTATGCATACAACGTGAATAACACCTCTGTCCTTATAAACAAAGCATATAACATTTTAGACTTCTTAGGACGACTTAGGATGTGCAAGTTGCGAAAATTTCCAAAAACTTGGAAAACTTTTCGGGAATTTACGGACAAAAATTTTAAGAAAGTCCACATTCTGTGAAGTAAATGTCAACGGAGTTAGGATTGACATTAGAATGTTCATATTCGATTTTAATTTTGTTTAACTTTGTGATTTAATTTGGCGTGTTGATTGAGAACGTGAAGAATAATAAATGACGGTAATATAACTTTCACTTGGCAAGCTATGGAAAGGGCGAATTAGAAATGAGGAGATTCGTAGACGAACCAAGGTCACCGAGATAGCAAACAGGCTAAGCAAAATGAAGCGGAAATGGGCAGGGCACATAGCTCGAAGAACCGAAGGCCGTTGGAGAAGAAATATTCTCGAGTAGAGACCGCAAGCGGGCAAACGCACCGTGGGAAGGCCACCCGCAAGGTGGTCGGACGACCTGCTTAGGGTTGCGGGGACTCGCTGGATGCGGGTCGCCTCTATCCGGCCCATGTTAAAGTCAATTGAGGAGGCCTGTGTCCAGCAGTGGATGTCCTATGGCTGAAATGATGATGATGGATACAACTTTTCATTCATGCCTCGATACATATAAAATTAAATACGGTGTCGGTAGTATACAGCGTTGATTTACGATTTTCATTCGCAATACCTCGGTAGATATGCTTAGAATAAGGTTTTATGTTATTCTCGCCAGTTACGATGCGTGCATAAATCAATTTTCAATGGTATTCGTAAAGCAAAAAGTATGAACACGATTTATAAGTATTTTCACCACTAAACGAGGACTACCCTATTATATCACTACACTTTTATATTGAGGTCTACTCTACATACCCTAAAAAATGTTATCACCGAATAGAAAAAAAACAATTGGAAGTTTTGGATGCTGTTTGTGTTTTACGACATCATCACGCCAAAACGGCTAAACGGATTTAAACTAATTTTGTACATAGGAAGCTGGGCATCCATATATAGTTATAGGATTGGTACTTTTTACGCGACTACGCAGAAGTAAAGGTTTTATTATTCGGTAGCACAGAAAAATAAAAGCCACGGATAAATTCTAGCAAAGATTGTATCCGACAGATTCGACATATGATATTTGTTTATACTCGTACTTATATTAAATTTGTATCCAAGCGGTCGGAGAACCTAATATTCTTATAAATTATTAGGATAGCCGTGAGTCATCGGAATACGTTATTAAGGATTCGTGTATCCTTATAACATTGTTGAAACAAGGAAAATATGATTTTCCTGTACTCTTTAGATGGGTATAGCGTGCAAAACACCATGTTTCGATGTTGAGTACCGATAGTTGTTATTTGTTTTGAAAGCTTTCATTCAATTATTTCTGTTACATATTGTATCTGTAGGTACGTACTTATACTTAGTGACAGATTTCTTTCCTTCATTTCAAATGGGGCGTGTTATCCCATAATAAATTTAAGGATGCTACGGTGCCAATAGGCATGATGACGATCGAGTTGACGAGGTATGATAATCGAAATTCTAAGTCCGTCAGATAGATAACATAAATATACGTATTTTATGCTAAATCATAATAATAATAAAATACTCGGATAAATCCTATTCAAGGAGTGGGGTCTCGTGACGTCACTCCTAGGTACAATTTGTTCGTAAGAGTGACGTTACGCGACATTTTGACTCTGTGTATGCCTTTATTTTTTGATTACGTAAAGAAATAAAAATTACGTGTCCAATATTTTTTATTAATCTACACGACAGACTAATTATTAAAAAGTAGTCGTCATGCCTATTTAAGGCATAAAATTTATAAAAAAACTGCAACAAAGATTGCGTTTATGCTATAATATTTTATGTGGAGCACCTATTCTGTGTGTGCATAAGCATATGTCTATTCAATTATAATTCACGCTGTACCTTGAATAAAATCAAAATAATTACTATATCCATTTTCCATGGCGGGTATGGCAAATTGTAACGCGTGCTCGCTTTTAGGTTTACGTAAGTACTAGCCTTATGCCCGCACACGTGCCGTGTTATCGTGATCGGTTCCACACATTTCCAAAGGAATTACGAGTTTCTAAGTACGAGCTAGCACTTAATCGATATGCTGAGAAGCCAGCAAGTGCCGTTACGAAAATGGTAGAACCTGGACGTAAGGAGAGCGCACATGTCCGCTGTTCTTCTCAAAATACTGTATTAGAAAATAAAACTTTTAGTTCTAAGCCGATTTTGATGTCTTCATTGAAGGTCAGATGCTATTGTCAATCAGCGTCTTACCAGGAGTCTTATTTCGGGTTTGGGCTCGTTAATTCTCAAGTTGAGAAATGAAAAAAATCGAGAAATCGGAAACCGTAGTCCCATGCCATAAAAAACCATTGCAAGAGATGACACAGAGATCCCTTATGTGGATAGATTTGCCGAGATACCGTTGCTCTGATTAAAAAAACACTTAAAAAAATCCAGTAGCTTCTCACACCTCCTTTTATTATAAGTACGTCGCGTAAACTTGTTCAGAATCCCTATTTTCATCGCGGTCGACATCAATAATTTGGTCTCGCAAGTTACATAACCGAAAACAAGCAAAATGTGTAAGCTACTAGTATTTTGATTATAAAAACTCGTATAAATATTTCCAGTTAGATCCTTCAAGCACATTAATATAAAATGTATGTAACGTTACAAAACAGGATTATACTCGCGTAGATACTGCTACGAGGAAGTCTAGGCTTAAACCCACAAGCTGCCTAGAGTCGTGAGCCGAGATTTTCCAGAGGTTACCGGCAACCAATAGGCAAGTGTAGTCTATCGTGTCGTGCCACCTATTGTCGTTTATTGCTTATATCCGGCGACCGATTGTCCATAGTTATTTACACGTAATATTATAGTTCAGTTGTACATAACATAGAACTTTACCTACGGGAATTCGATGATTATGAAACTTCGCAGATATTCACGGAAGTCGCGCCCCATTACAATATGATATCTATACTATTATAAAGTTGTAAAAATGAAAAGTCTGTACATTAATTATATTAAAAAAAACTATTGTAATGGACTACGACTATAATTTGGAGGACACTGAATCGAAAAATATTTTTTTTTGGATTTTTTTGTATGTTCATATGTGTCGTTGTGTCTAAATCACGCCAAATCGAGAACTATTTTTGGTACAAGGTTAGCTGAGTATCCACAGATGGTTATAGGATACTTTTTACTCGACTACACTGTAGAAGAAAAAAGAGGGATTATTATTTTTTCTCCTCCGCGAACGAACTTCCGGAAGTATTCTAGTGTTACATAATGCTATGGGCATACATGGTATAAATTATATATATCTAAATGCAATGGTCGAGACATCGTATAAGAAACTGCATCAACCAATTTGTTTAATTGACTGCAGTATGGTAAAAGGTATTTTTTGTTAATTAGAACCGACTCATGAGCGCGCGGCCTAGGGGTACGTTTCCACTTCAGCGGAGCGAGATATGCGAAATTAACTAATCACATTCCGCAGATTCAGAGTCGCTCGCGTCGGTCTCAACAGTGACGCAGTCTGATTGGTTAATTTCGCAGAGCTCCTCTCCGTTGGAGTGGAAATACACCCTAAATCCTTGCACGGACTACAGGAAATGAAACTGTTACTACTACGAGTACTATGTTTGTTGCGGGAAAGGTACATACTCGTATGCGTTAAAGTTCATACTAGTTTGTTTCTTAGGAGGTGTAGCTTGGCCGATAATGTGTTTCGACGGTCGAATTATTTAAAATCGGACGACAGAATAGCGGAAAAAAGCATATTTATATAATTAGAGCATCATATTGTCTAACTATACAAAACTTGACTTGAATTAGAAGCTTGATTTTTTTACAGCTTCAAGAAACCGCAGATATAAGTTTTTGATGTTAATTTCAACTTGATAATGGTCTTGACTGATAGACAGGCGTATACAACAAAGTGATCGTAAAAGGGTTCCGTTTTTTTCTTTTTGAGGTACGGAACCCTAAAAAGCAGTCTTGCATTCGTATCTAATATTATAAATTGTAATTGTAGATACAAAGATCAAAGCAAAGAAAAACCTCAATTGCACCTTATGCATATTGTAAGAGAAAGAGACGTGGAGGTAATTTACACAATTCAAAACACACAGAAACACAAATCTGTGTGTCATAAAAACATTTTTACTTAGTAGTCGTAGTGGTCAGTTTATAATAGACACAGAAGCGTTGTTTTGAAATCACGAGACCGATGCAAATTATAACGTGTTAGAACTAACAACATAATACAAGGAAGACGCTCATAGATATCCCGCCATAGAACCGGTATAGGAAAATAAACTACAGGAAACAAGTCGAGACCAGATCCATCTTACTGGCCCTTCACGTTCACCAGTAAGAACTACTGCCACTGACGTATGAGCAGTGGCTTGCAGAGATTTATTGACCAAGGTTAGGCGGTTTTTCTATGCGTATATGGAGCCATGGTCGTTCAGGGTTTCAGGGTAGGCTGTTTATCTGTGCCTGTATGGAGCTATGGTCGTTCAGGGTAGGCAGTACCTTTGTGTATAAATGGACCGCACGCCACTGCGTATGAGTGAACGTAACTACATCGTATCTTTGAAATCGGTGACGTCACAAGGTCTAGCTTCACGTCATGCGATAGTGTTCTTAGTCGAGTGTTAGGGGGTTTAACCTCGAACCATATACATATTTGCTAGTTAAACCTTTATCTGTTCGAGGAAAGGTATTGCTAATGATTCTATAAGGACTTTCATTAACTCTAACATCATACATAATGGGTTATCAGAATTGTCGTTAGTCATAATCGCATTCGTCTTGGAAACCATTAACTTTTCAGGATTGTAACAAATAAAACCTAACATAACCTTATGGGTTCTACAGAATGAAGTTTTTAAAGAACCTGAAAATTGTACGGTTTCAGAATTATGACGAGCATTTTTTATGTTTAAAGTGGCCAACGGGCTTACGAGCCACCTGAACGGGTCATCGTCGCCCATGGATATGTGCAATACTGAAGGAGTCGCCCATAAGTTGTCAACTTCTGAGTTCCCTGTTAATTCACTTCTTGAACAATCCCATATATGTTATAGCATATTATGTTATGTTACATTCAGATTTTCAATGATTATGGGCTCCTTCCCTATTCGCTTTTTCGCTTCGTCCGCGTTACTGCGAACTGAGTAGCTAATGCTTTAATTATTGATTGCCCATACGAACTCTAACCCCCTTTTTAACCTGTTAAGGGATCGTATGTCCTTTTAAGGGTCTCAAACTATCTCCATACCAAATGTCATTTTATCGGATCAGCGGTTTAGGGTCTATTCAGACGTACCAGTACCACAGCCACACGACAATGATAACCTTGGTCGGACACTAATTTATATGAAAATAATTAGTTTATGCACATGGACCACATTTCGCTGTCAAATCAACCGTGTGGTTGGTCCGACCACACCAAAGCGACTGCAAGAAGCTACAGCGCCGCTATTCACTAGTAATCACTGCGTTACGACTTTTTGTTACTGTGTTGTCGTGTGGTTGTGGTCCGAGTGAATAGATCCTTAAGCGTAAAACAGCAAGACATACAGAATTACTTTTGCATTTATAATAGTACTAGTATGGACTAATATGAATTTATTGCACTTTGGCATTGTTGCACGTCGAATAAAGGCGTTGATGCCCCTCAAAATCCGCACTAGCCTTAAAAGGAACGATATATTACAAAAACATTAAGCGGGTAATAAATGACAACTTTGTAATTGACATCCAATATTGCTTATCCGATTCGCAGCAAAAATAACTTGTGCAAGTGCACTTTAACGCTTGCCTTATCTTTATTTACATTAATTTCTTGTTTTCAGATTAAAAGTTACGCATTAAGTAATAAAATCACCGAGCGCGGGTTGAATTCGATTATGTCCCTTAATATACGTTGTACAAATACATTTTCGCATTAATTTGGCATATTTGAGGCGTTTCCGGAGCGCTATAACATAATATTCATCAAGAAGCGAGTAACAGGGCACTCAAAACTTGGCGATAAACGGGCGATTCCTACGGTTTTGCACATATCCATGGGGGGAAATGACCACTATTCATCAGGTGGCTCGTCAGCTTGTTTGCCGCTTGTTAGAACAAACGGACACACTTTTGCAATTAAATATGGATAAATATGAGGTTATAGGTTTACAAGTTGTAGGCTACGACCTCTAAGGGGTCTCAAAGTTATATTCATTGCAAGGTCTGGACGAATAAATAATCCAGCTAGGTTTAAATAACTGACTGACATAATGCTACTCGAGCACATCACGTTATTTTTTTGACATGTTTTTATTGTATTTCTGTAACCAACTTAGGAGTCTAGTCTTTAAGTAGGACGCAGGCACGGCTGCGCATTTTTTCCCACTTAAAGGCGCGTTCCGTACACACCCTTGAGTGTTTTTTTTGTATAATATGTTATATCAAATGTAATACACGCTTAATGAAAATTTCAAGGGTCTAACTGTTACGATTGTAAAGACTAAAACGACACAAAACCTTGTATGTATGGTATTCTTTGATTTTTAATTTTATTTTATTTCTATTATTTGTTGTTATAAAGGCCACATTATAGTTCCTGAGTTTTAGCCTTGCGACAGACAGACGACAGGGGAGACTTAGGTACCTTTAGGGTAAGGAGGCTTAACAAGTTTAAAAAATAATCCAGAGGGGATTAGACGGCATGAAGAATAAAAGAGAAACTAACATTTCGCCGTGTCTGCAATAATTCACAGTTCCGCCCGAACGGCGCACACGCATACAAGTACTGCGTTTAGTCAATCATAACATAACTGAATTATGTGTACGTCCGCAAATGAGACCGGCCATTGTCCGTATAACTATCTCGGAATATAGTGGTTTGTAGGTTGTTCCATGAAAACGTTTCATGATTACGTTTATAATTCTGGAAAACACACTTTTTCCCTTTTTCTTAGTCGTATACGTCATCACAAATGATCATGGTTGGTGGCTGTCAAGTGGTGTCATCGCGTGCCTCACTATATCATAAATCTTTTTGGACGGTTCCTCGCCTCTAAGCTGGTCAGTCCATTGTTCTGGCGATCAGCCACGCGATCTCTTGTCTTCCCTTGATCCTTGAATTATCCCTGTACTCTCATCCAAATGTAGTTTTATGTACAGCCTTCGGCAACTAACGTAACAGCTGTACTAGGCCTCTTAAGTTTTAATTTTTTGTAATTTGCATTGAGGGAAGTATAATTGCCTTACAAAGACAAATGCGTCGACTACTCCTGCTCTCTTCTTTTCTAGTATAAAGTTGTATGAGTAAACGTTGTGTGTCGGTACAGGAAGATATTTTCAAATAAATAAGTGAAACAGACTATTTCAAGATCACATTTTTTAAATTTCTTTGTATGTTTGCACGTGTCTTTGTGGCCTCACCACGTCAAAACGACTAAACGGATTTCAATTATTTTTGGTAAACGGGGAGCTGAGCATCCAAAGATGGTTATCGCTCGAGCAAAAAAGACGGTTATAACTTTCCTTTTCCGCGAACAATGTTGCGGGCGGGGGGGGGGGGGGGGACCTTCTAGTTTATACTAACAGTACCAAGTTTTACGTAGGAATGGTAAAGTTACTTTTATTGTATAGTAGTATAGTAAGTAACACTTATTGCGTAGGAGTTTTGATTTTGATTAGTTCCATTTATCATCATCATCATATCGGCCTGGTAGTCAAAGACCTTCCTATACTAATGTGTAAACTTCGAGACGCTGCGGTTTTCTTGAGATAAAACTAGGATATAAATTGATTGATCATTAGGTACAATATGCCTCATAGCGTTTTATTGGATAAGTGGCACTAACGTTCCAGTGCGCGCCAGACGTTGTTTGCCCTTCACACCTTTATTGCACTAGCGGATGCCCGCAACTTCGTTCGCGTAGGAAGAAAAAGTCATAACCCTCTTTTTTTCTACAGTCGGGTAAAAATTATTACTACCCCAACAGCCATCTGTTCTCCGGGCTGATTGACCCGCCGATGACCACTTCAACGATGCAATCCTGTGAGCTATGTCGGTTACTTTGGCTCTTCTGCGGATATCCTCATTTCTGATTATATCACGAAGAGAAACCCCGAGCATAGCTCTTACATACATACAAACATAAAAAAAAAAAATATTTTAGAAAGTAACCTCCAAATAGCCCGTTTTACTTTTTATATCTTCAATGTAGACATTTAATTTTTACAACATGTTTTTTTTTTGTGTTTTTTTTTTATAGAATTGGATAGCGTAATTTTTTCATGACGAAGCATGTTGCAGATTTTCTTTGTGTTTATTTTTATACTTGACGAGGCTTATTGCAGATAAACTTTGTTGCATGCTAATTAAAGTAAATCAACATTTTATGATATTACTTAAATAAATAATTCCATTATGTTTTTACTTCTTTATAATAGAATAGATATAGATGTGTCTTAAAGCCGGCCGAGTACACATACTATGATAAAAGACCAGGATGGATAAAAAAATTACAACTTTATTATAGAAAGTCCTTACGTCACAAAAGTGTTAATAGTCCATTAATATTACACTTTGAAGCTATGGTACATTAATCGAAAAAACTTAGACAGATACAAATATAACGAGATAAGTATTGCGGATTGAGGTAGGTATGTAAAAATATCCAAAATAAATTCGTGAAAAAAAATTGCATGTAGCTGTAATCGTAACTTAGCTGTCGCATTTTACAATTTAAGCAGTTATCTATTATCAGTCTCGTTTAATTTAATCGATTTCTTTCCAAACGACACATGTTTAAAATTCACAAGAATACTGATTATTAGAGAAATGCGAATAAAACTGACTCTTACACGTTTTCTAAATTTAAACTAGAATTTTGTTTATGTGGCAAAGTCTATGCTATTTGACAACTTTTTTCTGGGGTATATATTTAGGAAAACGACCTCTCAATAATAGAAAAAAACAACTTCAATCTCATAGGAATTTTGTTATGCAGCTATATTAAAACTGGCGTTTATCGAAATGGTGTCGTAACAAACGTTACCACATGTAAGGGTTATTAAATGATATTATTCGTTTTTAATATTTTCATACTTTAAAAATGGATTTTCGCACCCAAATTGAAAGGCTCGTACAAAAAAGCTTACGTGTACGTAAGGTATCGAACTCAAAATTTTAACATAGTTCCTTATTATGCTTTTTTTATTAGGATTTTACATAAATTTAACAAATTTGAGTTTAGGCAATCAGCCCTATTGTGCTGCTCGTAATTTTTGAGCACTGAATTATGCAATATAATGTACCTAATTTCAAGGTTGGCAACAAAGTGGGATCAATTTAGGCATCCCCGTTGCAATTGGACTTCCCACACGATCGTCAGAATTATCCACATATAGCGTATGACGGAACACTTTGTACAGGTTTTCCCCTTTTTTATAGCTACCAGCATGGAACTCCAAAATATAGAATCGAAAAAACATTATTGACTCAAGCACCATGAAAGATAAACCAAAAAGACATACATAATTATAAAATTACTCTTAAAGCGTCTCAGAGTAAATATCTCGTACCAAATTGCACTGATAACCAAGTTCCATAATTATCCATTTATTGGTCGACGTTATACTGTTAAATTTACATATATTTAAGTAAAGTAAATACAAGCTCTGTATTGAATAAAAACCTGTTCTGAGAATGCCATTAAAATATAATTGTCATAATGGTTATCGAAGCAGTATCCAGTTTCACGTGACATAGTTTTTTTGCCGCAAAATTGTACTTGAATTAAAATGCAATAACCGCTTGATACATTGCATTTACTTATATCTAAATGCACACGTTTAATTGGGCTCTCACTGTTCAGTTAAGTATTATGATTTAATTTTAATAATAGTAGACAAAATAAACTTGGTTAACGTTAACTTATGCCCCGGATGAATATCTTCAATAGGGTAGTTTCCTTGGTAAAAAAAATATTATTTAGTAATATCAGAAAATATTGGACACGTATTTTTTTTTTTCTCAATCAAAGAACAAAAGGCACATATAAAGCGCGTCAAACTTTGGGAGTGGGGGCGCATGACGTCACGCCGTGCGAAAAACGGTCGCACGGCGTGACGTCACGGGGAACTTTAACAGGCTATATCTTCATATTTTTTTGTTTAATTGACAAAAGAAAAAATGTGTCCAATATTTTCTGGTAATCTGTATATGTGACGGACTAATTATATTTTCTTTAGGACACAAGCCTGTCCCAGTGCCCGTCACTGCGCCATTAGTTGGCACCTTCAATGTTAATAAATAGAGGTCACATACATGGTATCAGTTATCGGAATTAAGCTGACAGGCATAGGGTCGTTTACCTTAATATGTAGAAAAACGGAAATCGATGAGTCAGTGAAATGTTATTTTGCAATGCAATAATGACTGAGAGTCTAGAGTAATGCTTAATTTCACAATGCTCCTGTAAACGTTAGGCATAATCAACCGTTTATAACTAACAAAGTGTGATGAATCTTAGGTTGTCCTAAAGTAAGAAGTCAGTTTGTTCATAAGCATGAATCGTTCAGATTCTAATGTCTTTTAGTAATTATAAACAATGTAAATTTTTAGAAAATAAATACCCGTTTTAATGAATACGATTATGCAAATTGCTGTCTGTAATAATGACATTAGATTAATTGAAAGTTTATTAAGATAATTAGCCAGGTACGCTCGTGAGAGTATTTTGGTGTTTTTGTATGACAATGCGCTCACGATACGTCATTGCATTGCTCTGTATCATGACAATACTGCACATCTATCCTATACCTATCGGTATAGGTTGTATATGCAAATTTCATGAAAGGAATTCTACTACGCAGAAAGTTTGATCATGTATAATTTTTCAGTGAAACTATAATTTACGTGTCGTTAAAATTTTACCTTTAGTTTACTTTCGTGTCTATTAAGTTGTAAATGTTTTATCAAGACATTTATCAGTGTTTAATTTAATCACAATTATATGACCTATTTTATTAACCACTGCTAATATATATATCATAGGAACGAATGCTCGGAAGCAAATATTAAGTGATTTTGAAAAGTTGTGTTGACTCCTCCACTTATTTGAAATACTATTTTAATCTGCTATTTGTACTAAAGCAGTATTGCTGAACATGACAACTACGAGTAAATAAGTGAAGGAATGCAATAAGAGGTGCCTTCTATTCCATAACTTGAGTCGAAATTTGAAAATAGAACAAACATTACAATTGTGGCCAGCATTCCTTTAAATAGAGAACTTCCACAGTACAGCGTTCCAAATTCTAATATCAAACATTTTTCTTAGGCCTTTCAAAGCGTCGGATTTGCAGTAATACCTCTATGCCTCCTCTTAAGCGTCGAGTACAATAGCCGTAGGTGTTCAGTTGTATACCGCACACAGCCTTATAGTACCACTGGCACAATTTCCACAAAGCCGTTCTATTTTTAAACTGGATTGTTCATCTGGTAAATGGAAATTAGTATCTTTTCCTCGTAATGGAAGTGGCTTCAGAGGAAAGCTTACGGGCTGACGATTTCAATGATTACAAAGGCAATACGTGCAAACCGAATTAGAGAGCATCTGTATAGACTTGACAGGATTGGTTGCTTTTATCAGCGATTACATTTCCGTGTAATTCAAAGATTTCCAAGTTTATTTATATAAGTATTAGCACTGACATCTTATTGGATTTTAAGGTCGTCCCGGTTGTCAAAGGAGGCCCCATTATGTCGCAAATAACAATCGTTTATTTAAAATAGGACATGTAAGTTTGAAAATTTTCCACTCACAAAATAGAATAAAAATCTAAATCAAAAATATAATATGAAGCCTATTGGGCCATTTCGGCCTCAAAAGCTCAGATAAGGCTCACGCTTTGCCAGTTTGACTCGCAAAGCACAGGAATCTCAGCACAAGGTCTGCCATGATTCCAAGGAATTCAAGCGTCTGTTACGTTATTATTATAGCTACCGGTCAGCTGTGGCCGGGTGACATAATTCTGCCAAAGACAAGCTAAACTGCTGATCGGTTCGGTTAAGATCGATGTCAGTACGCAACCACGGCATGCAATTTAACACTCGCAAAAGGACGTAACGGAACAGAATGTTCTATTAAGCCACTACCTTTTACACGCGCGAGGTAATGCAGCGCACTTCATTGCTTATTGCATTCCTGTCAGTGACCGTCTGAGATCCTTTTCGAATAGCTACCAGGCGCGTTGTACTTCGCGATTTCGCAGCAAACACTACCTAATATAATCCTGAGGTGCGGTATACATTGCCGCACTTCGTGCGTAGCCATCTTACTTTTACGTTTTTGGCGCTCAATGGTTGCAAACATTAGTCGCTGTCTCGCTCGCGCGCGGTTCACTACCTACCTCGCTCGTACGCGCTTATGCGCGGCTTTCGCTGGGTTCAAAGGAGAGAGCATTCTGTTATAAAGATTGGACAAACCGTAAAATTATCAAGCCGAATTAGTCTTCTCGAATATACAAACCGGTTGGACGAAATAGATTGTTTCAGGCTGTAGCACTAATCAATTAACACGCCTCCCACATTGTCCTTATATTTTACCGAGACGGTTAGATCTTTTACCAATCTGATCAAATTGTCGAATCGGTTTGGTCGACTTCCCGTCCAACTTGGTTGGAACCGAATTGCAAAATTGAATTGTAACATCGTTATTCTGTACCTACTTGTAATACTATTTATTTTATGTAGTTACTTTAAGTATCAATTGCTTAGAACGGAGAGCTTGAGATAAAGCTGAAGAAAAATAGGACAACTTTTTCTTCATGAACTATTTCGTAAAGCGATAGTGTTCTGTGTAGATTGGCAATGACCATCAAAGATTCTATTCGGCTGTCTATTGTTACATCTAATATGCAGCAGTGCTCTTCCACGAAACTTATCTCTATGCGAGCCGAAGCTTTACTGTTTCGTTAAAAGTAATTTCATGAAAAGTTCAAACTGAAATATATTTTAATTATTAGACAAACCGGTGGAACCAATGCTGTTTAGAAAAGAAGAATAAAGAAAAGTAATAGCTTCCTTTCGCTGTTCCGGCCACTTCTGTTAATTGAAAATGAACAGGAAAGGTTTTACTGGCAAAAAACCGAAGGTTGTCGGATCAACGAGAAACTTTCCATTCTTTACGCTGATAATTATTATCTACCTTACAATTGTTTTGGTCAAATTTCAGTGGGCCTATGATGGTAGTGTTTCAGTTCCCTTCTTTAATTTTAATGGCTACAGTCCCACAGGACTCAAGCCTGTTACAGAGGTACGGTTTTATATCTATACTATTATAAAGTTGTAAAAATGAATTGTCTGTACAATTAAGATATTTTCAAAAAAATAAATGATACGGACTATGGAGGTCACTGAATCTTTTTTTTTGTATGTTTGTCTGTTTGTTTGTGTCCTTGTGGCTTTATCACGCCAAATCAGCTTAACGGATTTAAACTATTTTTGGCATGGTAGCTAGATATCTCCAGATGGTTACAGGATACTTTTTACCCGACTAGGCTAAAGAAAAAAATAAGGTTTTAATTTTTTTCTCCTCTGCAAACAAAGTTTGCGGGCACCTTCCTTCACCAGTTTAAAAAATAAAAACGTAGCGTAGCGACGTAGCGGAAGCAGACCATTTAATAAATGTACCAGACGGATTATTACACAGAAAACTTGTGCTATTAAAACATCACTATGCACTCTCAAGTCGTCTATGCTATTATAAAGTTGTAAAAATGAAATGTCTGGTCATTGGCGATTTTTTTTTGTTGGTGGAATGGAATCTTTATATGTTTGTATGTGTCGTTGTGGCTGCATCACGCCAAAACGGCTAAACAGATTTCAACCACAAACGATTATAGGATATTTTTTATCCGATTACGCTGAAGCAAAAACGGAAGGGTTAGGTATGACTTTTTCCTCCTCCGCGAACGAATTAGTACCTATTATAAAAAAGTTGTAGAAAAAAAAACATAGTCGTTTGTTTACGCAGCTTTGCATTCTTTACTCTCATATTACTTCCGTTGTAAGAAAAGCGTATTTTATAGTATTTTATAGGAAACCTAGGTACCATAGTCAGCTTATTAGTTGTGGCCGCGAGTCCGTCAGTATTTTTAGGGTTCCGTACCTTTAAAAAGGAAAAATAATCTAATAGGATCACTTAGTTATCCGTCCGTCCGTCCGTCCGTCTGTCTGTCAGTCTGTTTGTCTGCGTCTCAAGACCCTATTTCTCAGGAACGCGTGGAGGGGAGGCATCAATCACAAGTCACGAAATAAATCTGGAAATCTTATTTTTGTATGTCTGTCTAATGTCCAATATAAATTACCCGACACCGCGTACATTTTGCTTAGAAGTTGCTCTGCTAACACTGGATTTTCATAAATACGGCCGTTTTTAGCGTATATTTAGTGGCACTAGGCCGGCCTTTACTGCAGTTGTAATGTTTGTTGACTACTTATGGTACATAAGTACCAAAGTGACCAACGACATAGCTAAAGCAATTCCAACATGACCCGTAACATTTGATCAGCGTCTTGGTAATTTTGAAAATAGCGGTTCCCCTGGCCTTTAGTTAGACAGTTATAATATTTGACGAGTCGGTACTTTCGCAGCGGTGTCGTGGGACAGTCTAGCATGCTTATTGACCGGACGAAACCGGTACACGTGTACCCGTTATACCCTGAAACTCCACTATTATAAACTTGAATACTTTTTAAAAAACGCCGTTCGGTTTTAAGAATTTCTAATGAAACTTATTGTGTCTCGCTTTCACTTCACGTTCACGTTTTTAGTGTTGACAACAGAATTTGCACGTTTCTTTTAATACGGCTTGAGCAAGTTTTACAGGTCTCGACGGCCTGAAATCAATCAATGTCTGCTGCGAATGTATTAATAAAACATAGTGCTCGTAATTTTTCCCCGGTCAACCTTAAAAGCGGCCTCGCCTGATTACTTTTACGAATGCATTTAAAATTCGAGAAATTATAGTTTATTTTTCGGTAATGGTTCATTCGACCGCTTTTTGCCCCAAGGCTCAACGAAATGGCAATGTGTAGGATAGCGGTTCGTATGCCGAAAAAACCTCGGACATTCGCCGATTGGCCCGATACTCAGTTCATCGAACCCCTGTACTATTAAATTAAAATCGCGTTTTGTTAGTCCCGCACGTTTTGGTCTTATTGTTCGTTTGGAGTCATTTCGGTGGTGTCAAAGTAACTAATGCTGTAACTGTTAACTGTAGAGTTGGGATTGCTTTATATCTTTATGTTTGCCCCGGATTTGGCTGATTTCGCGGCGGAAGAGTCGTCTGCACCGTGTCGGGCAGATGATACTTATTTTGATGGGGGATTCCACGAAGTCTAGACCATTTGGTTTAACAGGATTCAAGCACAATGTGCCAGTGTTTGTCTCACATTCCGCTAGTTCATAAATAAACAATCAAAATCATGTTTACAGCAATAAGAACATGTGGCATTTGGTTCGCATCATATGTGGACCTGTAAGAGATTGATCCCGAAGCTTGTATTCGGCACAGACGAATTCAGTTAAATTTTGGTTTGGACAAGGCAGATTTGACGAGATTATAGGAAATTTATGTTCAGTAAAGTACTTTCCCTTCCCTTAGTTTCTATGAAATATCAAAACTGAATGAAGTGCAGAGGAAAAAAGTCAAGTGACGTTACTGAACCCTATAATACAGGTCAATTATGGACATGTTGACATCGTACAGAAGAAAATGCAGACATTGCATTGTAAAATTTAATGGTTCGCGAGGAATATTTTTTCCTGACTACATCAGGAATATCCTTGATTTGACATTTTACGTTATTGAATTTGTGATTAAACTATACTTCGACTTTAATTTCTTACAAGTACTTGTGAAAACTACTGTCTACTTTATGAAGATTTCATTCATACCTTAGGTAGTAATCATCATTATCATCATTTGCTTGTCCTTATTTACTTTGGGTCGGCACATCATGATTTCTTCTGTTATTCTGTCTATCCCCTGTCATCTCATCACGCACATCCTTCCTGTTCAAGACATCTCTCACGCAATCCTTTACTTTGGTCTGCCCCTTCTTTTACAACTTTCCACATGCCATACCTAATACCCTTCTTGTCACATGACTTTCGTCCCTCCGCATAACAAAATCCATACTGTAGGCAATTTGCTCTCAGCTTTCTACTATGGGTGCTATTTTCAGGTCTCCTCTTATATACTCATTCCTTATCCAGTCTCGTCACGCCACTCATCCAACTCAACATTCTCATCTCCGTCACATGAAATCTCCTTTTATCCGTCACCTTTGCGGCACGACAGGTCTTACAATTTTACCTTTTAATCGATACATTGCCGATTTTAACACTGAGATTTATTTTCAAGTCTTGTAATTTTTCGTTCTAAAAACGACTGAATATATTTTAAATGTAATTTAAATATAGATACTTAAATTAGTATCACAACTAACGGTTCTTTGTGAAATAATCATTTATCTTAAATGGTCATTGAATAACAAATTCATGGTCACGGCTAATTATTTTTTAACAACTGTAAAATACGATTTGTATGTGGAATATAATTGATTAATCTTCTTTAATACTATTTGTGTACAACTGTACATACAACTGAACAGTATATGTACTTAATATTTTTAATAGTGACTATTAATGACGAGGCTAGAAGCTGATTCCCACCAGCTTGTCTGTTTGGCTTGACTTAACTTCTCTTCAAGACTAGTTAATCGCTATAACTAATAAAAGTCCCGATACACCTAGAAACAAGCCGACGGTTTTCAAACGGTTGAACCGATTTTAAAGTACTCAGCTTTTACTACGTGAGTAACCGCTAATGTAATTTAAATATATTTGAGGCTTAGGGGCCATCCACATATTACATCACAACGGTAGGGGGGAGGAGTCATGCCAGACGTAACAGGCCATGTTAAAGAGATAGGAAAAGCGTGACGGGGGGAATTTTTTCAGGTACCTAAGTATGTAACTTTTAGAAAACATGCACCTCAAAGATACAAGTACACATTGAAAGTATTGGAACACATTAGTTGTCTGTGATATATAGAATAAATAAATAACTTGACTAGTTATGTTCCTAAATAATGGTTGGTCTGATTTGTTAAAATGTCATTGTCACCCGGACGTGCTTTATTTAGTATCTTGCATAATTTAAGACCATTATGAATTAATATACCTAATCTATACGAATACACTAGGTGTCCGCAACTCTATTTGCAGAGGAGGAAAAGTCACAAGCCTCTTTTTTATCGTAGTTGGGTTAGCAGTTTTTTTTTTGTATTTATGTGGCTCCATCATATCAAGAAAACGATTGTAAGAATTTCAACATTTTTGATACAACGATAACTGATTATGAGAGAAAAAAAGAGATTTTATCCTCCGCGAACAAAGTTTCGGGCGTCTTCTAGTAATATTCGTATTGTATGTACATAGCTTTATATACAGGTTAGAAGCTTAGGTACACGACTAGTCCGTTCAACAATATCTTCTCTCAACTACATTGACGAGTAATAGAGTCTAAGATATACCTGTAGAAATCTTTTTTATTGACGTCAGACCGTCTAGTCTAGGCTATTGGATTAAGGCAATCTGATTTATTTTCTTGATACCCTTGATCGGTGGGCCTGTAATAGTCACGTTTATCACTATATAAAACGTTCGTCTCGAGGTACTTTTCCACGGGAGGGGCCAGACGAGACAAGGCGAGGCTGGAATCGAAATGTATATGGCAAAAGTCCAATTCTAGCACATCTTCGGTGGAAATGCAATGGATTGGCGTAGATGTGCGAGACGAGAATTGAAATATTTATTGGTGTAATAATGCTGTGTATATAGATTTAACTCTGCAACAAAAACAGGATACTTGCACGCGATTTCAATTCCCTCCTAGCGCGTCTTCAGTGGAAACGGTACGGACTGGCGAGGATGTGCGAGAGGAGAATTGAAATATTTGTTAGCGTAATTCTTCTGAGTCGTTCACGCTTGACAGAGTGGTCGTGGTCATGGGGAGTCGTCTGCTTTTTCCACTGCTGCCTTCGCCAATCTTCCCCATAGCTTCCTGTTAGCGTAATAATGAACCGTACTGCTGCGTGTATGGACTTAACTCTACAACAAAAATGTGCAACTATCCTTGTCGTCGCTTATTAACGTCAAGCGCAAGTTCGCGCGGCCAATTTTTGTGGAAATGGAAATTTGCCGGGGCGATTTCAATTCTCGTCACGCGTCGCTTAACCAGTGGAGAAGCACCTTTAGACTGTTACCAACTATTAATAATAATAAATCTAGCTGTTTACTTCGTTTCTTTGAGTCAGATTTCTTATTCTGTATGATGGACCAGTATATATTGAACACATCTCACTCCTTCACATGGCAAGTTATACCAGCGTCGAAATAGACGCGCATTTTCAGTAACACAAACAAAAGCGTGGCGGCGTGTTGCTATCCATGGAGTTTAAATCAGTTCAAATTTCTAGACGTCCGAATCTAAATGGAAAGCTTTGGCATTAATAAAATAACGGCGCATTGACATAAGCATTTCTACCCGTCACGTCATCAATCACACTGACGCTCGCCTTCTATGTACTTTAAATTAACATGTATATCATGTAACTAGCTTTTGCCCGCGGCTTCGCCCGCGTTAAACGTAATTTTTAATCGTCTACAAAAAAGGAGGTTCTCAGTTTGACCCTTATGTAGGAATGTATGTTTTTACGCGATTATATCGCGTTTGGCTGAACCGATTTAGGTGCGGTTTTCGAAAAAGTATTTGTTACTTTCTACAGGTCTCGGTATACGACGCTTTGGTGAAGGCAGTTCCCTTATTTTTTTTTAAAGAAATGATTGCAATAATTGTTGAATTCTTGCGCCGGCAATGACTTACTACTACTAAGAGATTATGATTCATGCAGATTTCTACTCTTAAATAGAAACTTTTGCCCGTGGTTTTACTCGCGTCAAATTCGCGTTAAATTTAAAAACCAGCTAAGAGCAGAGCATGCCGCACCATGCTTAGTATACGGTGCCGCAGCCGTTACTTCAAAAATAAGCACTACAGACCAGCAAAAGAGCGTATCTTCATGCGGCTTACGTCCTTTTGTTGAGAAGCGGAGTTTTTAGGCAATATCTCAAAAACCGTATATCCGATCGCATTGCACACAATTTTCGTTCAAAGTATTTATCAACTTTTTCGTTTGTAATTGTTTTACGACTTACACTTTAGAAAATAGAGCGAAGGGGAGGACACAAAATATTCCTTAACTCAATTTTTTTTCTTAGAAACCTCAAGTGTTTTCACTACCCAAAGGTTGTCTGGAAGAGATAGCTGTTTAGCGATAAGACCACCTGTTGTTTACCTCTCCTTGAATGTAATGTAATTAACGCCCAAAAAAACTATAAAAATGACGCCTATATTGATATTTTCACATTTCATCCCCATCGCACACCAACAGGAAGGTGATATTTCACGTCCGCTACGTTGGATTTCAAAATCAATGCTATTTTCGTAATTAATGTGCCAAAAAACCTTAAAAACGACATCCATATTGATATGTAGGCATTTCAACCCCGTCACACCCCGGCAGATTTAAAAAAGAATGCAATTTTTGTAATTAACGTCCCAAAAAACCATAAAACCGACAACCATATTGATATTTTGACATTTCAACCCCATCGCACACCAACAGGGAGATGATATTTCACGTCCGCTAAATTGGATTTTAAAATCGTTGCCATTTTCGTAGTTATCGTCCCGAAAACCCATAAACACAACATCCATATTGATATTAAGGCATTTCAACCCGTCACACCCTGGCAGATTTCATAATCGATGCCATTTTCGTAATTAACGTCCCTGAAAACCATGAAAACGACACCCATATTGATATTTTGACATTTCAACCCCAATAGGGAGATATATTTCACGTCTACTAAATTTGATTTTAAAATCGATGCTATTTTCGCAATTAACGTCCCAAATAACCATAAAACGACACCCATATTGATATTTTCTCATTTCAACTCCATCGCACCCCGACAGGGGCGATAGTATTTCACGTCCTCCACGTCGGATTTTAAAATCGTTGTTGTTTTCGTAATCAGCGACCGGATAAACCAAAGAAACCATACCCATGTCGACTTTTAGACTTTGTAACCAAATTTCCCCTTTTAGGGGTTGCATTTTCAAAAACCTTGAAACACGTATTTACTCATTTAATGTTAAAAATACTCGTGTGAAGTTTAGAATTAAATAGTCGTAACTGATCTGATTTCCCCATACAATCTTTGGACCCTCATTTCATCCTTTTCGAGGTTGAATTTTCAAAAACCCTGGAACATGTATGTACTCATTTATTGTTAGAAATACTCTTGTGAAGTTTAAAATAAAATAGTCGAAACTGATCTGATTTCCCCATACAAACTTTGGACCCTCATTTCATCCCCTAAGTAGTTGAATTCTCAAAAAACCTGAAATACGTGTTTACTCATTTATTGTTAGAAATACTCCTGTAAAGTTTCGAATAAAATAGTCTAACTAATCTTGTTTCCCCATACAAACTTTGGACCCCCATTTCAACCCCTTAGGGGCTGAATTTTGAAAAACCCTTTCTTAGTGGATACTAACGTTATAAAAACTACCTATTGTCATAAATTCAGGTCTCTAGGTCCAACAGTTTGGGCTGGGCGTTGATTTAAGTGAGTCAGTCAGTCAGGACTTTGCCTTTTATATATATAGATGTAGGTCTGTATAGAACCATAGCCAATGGGCGTTTCTAGTAAATATTTTTGTTCACCTGTTTTCCTTCTCATTACACGCTACTATTGCTTCTATTAAGAGGGAAAAAGTGTTTCAATATTTTCATACCATTTTCGATTTTCAATTGAGATGAGCCAAAAAATGCCCTCGTTTTTTTTATATATTCTGAGATACTAATATCATGCGTTTTAAATATGTTGAGTGACGTCACTACTGATTGACGTCTGTACTAGGGAGGACAAATAAAAGCCTAAATTAAAAACACCACTTACTTATCCCTGAAATATTTTTTTTGAAATCTGATAGTTGCGAGTAGTTTAATAAACCTGTTCCTCGAAATAGTTTTTGAATGACCATACCTTGTAAAAAAGTTACTCCTCTCAATTACGTTATGTGAGTCAAGTGCACATAGAAAAGTATAGCCTTAGTCAATCGTTACAATTACTTTATTTCTCTTATCACGTTTCTGAAAATTAGAATAAACGCGGCCCGGTCCGGAGGTAGGTACTTTATTCGACAAAAATATATTTTTATAATCGCTTCTCCAGAGAAAAATATACCTTGAAATTGAAACAAACATACAAAAAGAGGGTATAAAAACATACCACTTCAAAAACCTCCTTTTTGGGGTCGGTAAAAAAATGGATATATTTATTTGTGACCGACTGCCCAAATGTCTACCGTAGCAGGGTTAAGTTTGGTAGACTGGACTTGCACACGAGTGGTGTCGGTCAATGAAGCCGTAGACGGTGATTGATGAAACGTCCGATACGATTGACGGTGTGACGGTACCGTTAACTAGCGCTAATTGAAGACGTGTGGAGGATGCTTAAAAAATTTAGTATGACTCATTGGGAATTGGCACGTTATTTGAATATAAAATATGTAAGAATTTTATTTTAAAGACTAGAAGGCGTAACTTTGTACGCGGACGAGAAAAAGTCATAACCCCTCTTTTTCTTTAGCGTAGTCGGGTAAAACAGTACCCGTGTACCAATACTAAAACTACTTGAAATCCGTTTAGCCGTTATGGCGTGATGAAGTCATAACGACACATACAAATAAACAAAATGTAAAAAAACCTCCTAAAACTTAGTCCTTTTCAAAAAATCTTTAATGTACAGACATTTCATTTTTAAAATGGTAAAGTTCATTTTATAATGGTAAAGTAAAGATGTTATAGTCTTTTAAATAAAAATGGTCAGTATATATGTATTTACCCTATATGGAGGAAGTTATAAGTAATTGTTAGACTCTCTGATTATAAAGCTGTCTCTCAATACCATTACTATTTTATAAATTAGAAGCTATCTGTCGCGTGTATATATTTCAACTATTCAATAACACAAGACATTCTCGTCTTAGCGCTGAGACTATTATTCAAATATGTCGGTGTTTGTCCAAATACAATTGAAGGGGCCGGACGTTGCCGCCGGAACCTCGTACTTGTGACTAGTCCGTTTTTTTAACCGACAATCATTCGATTATTGACGTCAATATGACTGTTGAAACTAGAAACATACTATTACGTCACACCTGGCCATAATATAAGTTTTACCGCATGCAACGCGTACGCATGCTCGCATTATGGCCAGATGGAGACGTAAAATTGTGAACTCACGGGCAGTAAATCGCATATTTACAATCACAAATACCTGCGATTTCGGGCTTTCTTTCTTTTACAAAAGTAAGTAATGCACTATTGTGTATTGGTAAGGGCGCCCGCTGCAGTGAGCCATCATTTTTGGTATAGTTCCAAAATATAAATCCAAACACAGCTATGATACGATGTTCCATCATGAACTTCCAGTTCATATCTTCCGGCTCCATCGTCAGATCAGTTCGACAATACCATATTATTGTATTGTCATCGGAACTACATACAGCTGCCAATTTTCATGACGCTATGATCCTTGGAAGATGGTTAAATTAATTACCTTAGATTCCATTACATAGTTAGTTACATACAGGTCGACCTAATAACAGCGTGTTAAAAAGAGGATTTTAAATTTTTCCTCCTCCACGGACGAAATTGCACCTTCTAGTATGCTTTTAAAGAGTGCTAGATTGTCAAAAAAATATTCAAGCATGTTCAATCTTACCGTCCCACCATTAAAAATTATAAAATAGTCCAAGATCAGTCGTAGAGGAAGAGTGAAACCTGGAAGAAAAAAGAGGGTTATTATTTTGCTCATCCGCGGACGAAATTGAACCTTCTAGTACGCTTATAAAAAGTGCTAGATAGCCAACAATTTGCTGAAGTAACTTCAATCTTACTGTCCCACCATTCAATTGTATAGCATAGTCCAAGATCAATAGACAAAGACTGAAATCTGGACGAGAACTCTTTGAGTCAAAGCCTGTTTGGTGCCCGTCAGATTGGCGATCGCAAGTATTGTGCCCAGACTCACCTGTTGCTGCATTCCAACAGGTACCGTTACTGCTATTCTGAGACCATTTCGACCGTCCGGTTCGATTAGTGTTTTGTCTCTTTTGGATGCTTTTTATGTGAGGCAGACGGTCGTGTTACCAGGTTATTATGTATTTGTTTTGATGGGATGTGATGGTTTGGAAGAGAAAGGGTTTAGGGGTTTGATGTTTGTTAAATGAATAAATATTACGGGACAATTTTTACGCAAATAAAACTAGTCTCATGGTAACCTCAATAAGGCTTGTGTAATGAGATGTGTGATTAGATGACGATATTATTTAATAGATATATTTACTTACTGTCCAAGATAGCACATCCTTTTTATAATCGTTTATGTTCTATCTATGTTTTTATACCTTTTTTGTGCATTAGTTTTATACCGACGTGAATGAAGTACATTTTTGTTTTCCATTAAAAACCAGTGGTTTTAATTTGTTGTGCTCACACTTACATATATAGAAAACATCCAAGAGTCAGGAAAAAATGTTTATGCTCATCATACAAATATTTGCCCTTACTGGGATTTGAACCCAAGACCTTCAGCTTCACAGGCAACGTTACTCCCGTCGAGATAAACCTGTCGTTCAATGTTAATTTATCGTCTCTGCTATTTGTAATTAATCCAAGGAGAGCAATGTTTTTCTTCTTTTTACAAGCTTTTATTTAACTTGCAAGGTATGTATGTAATGTATGTTTGTTCGGGTCAAATCTTGCAAGTTAAATTGACCCACTTTCCGGTTTCCGATTGAGCTAAAATATGGCATATTTAGGTAAGTTCCGTGACAATGCAATATTCAGATACATTGCAAGTTAAATAAAGGCTTGTGATTAAGTGGAATTTGGTTAGGGAGGAACTCAAATAATGGGGCTGCAGCCAATTTGAAAACATTTTCCTTTTCCGATTTGAATAACTTCAACGCGGACATGACAAAGCTATATTATAAAGAGAATAATAACAGACCATTAAACTTAAAATTTCGATAAAAATACCTGATTACCTACTGGCGAAACAGTTTTATAGTGTATACTTTATTTAGGTATCCTTACGAATCATTATTGTATTCAGTAGGTACATATTTACCCGTCAACAATAAATAAAACATCCTTCCGCGTATATAAAGTTTAGAAACTGACAGTATAATTATCCTTAGTAACATGGACAATATATCAAATTGAACAGTGCCATAATATGCGTGTTACTGTACTTGCCCGTATAACTACTACACTATGTCAATAATAATAACGCACAAATTACACGTCACCGTACCCTACACATATAATATTATAAAATAAATATTATATATATATATATATATAAATTGGGAGGACAGCTCGTTCTGCTTATTTTTATGAATATATTTTCAACGCGAAACAATCTGTTTAAAGGTCATTCTATAGAAGATTTCTGTACACATACTCGTATATGCAAGTTTGTTATGTTATGTGTATTTATGCGCTCATAAAGACAAATGGTGTTTGGTTGGTACGGTCGGCCAAGAAATTGGTATACCATTTGTTAACTCTATTTCATGTATATTAAGGTGAAAGTGGCAGAACAATTTCTTAGCCGTACACGATTGACTGTACAAGGATATTCGAGGTTGGTTATAGAATACTTTTGAGAAAAAAAAACTAAAAATTAACTTTTTTTTTAGAGTGACCGTCAACATTCATTTGTTCTTATCCCAATTAGTTGGGGTCGGTGGAACATGTTTTTATCTTCGATACTTCATCATCCCATCACTCACGTCCTTCTAATTCATGTCATCTCTCACGCAATCCGTAACCTTTTCGTTGATCTACCCCGTATCTTACATCCTTCCACATGCATACCTGATACCCTTTTTGTCACATTACTTTCATCCCTCCGCATAACATGTCCATACTATGATGATGATAAGAAGTATTTTTACTGGGTATATGAAATAAGTTGTGGCCCTGTGTCGAGGGCTTGTGATGACCGTGATTAGCACGCAATAGTATATATATGAGAGTGACTGTGACTGGTGCTTTGCCATTTATTTATATCTCACTATATACACGTTATTGGCCGTAGATCAGTTACAAGACGACAAAAGCCAGCTCACGGCACGTGCTATATAAAATTTATGACCACGTTAAACACAGGATGGACAGATCAATACACAAGGAAGTGGGGCACACTTCCTTACCGACCTTTACTAATTTAGCTATGCGGGTGTTAAGTTATGCAACTGTTTACAGAATTATAATAACTAGAAAAGTGCTCGCAACTAAGGTCCACGAATTGGACGAAGACAAAGGTCATAATCATAACCCTATTAATTATTTTCTAGAAAAAAAGATCTAAGGATGTAGAACTTATCCCTGAACAACAAATGGTCAAACTTTTTGCAGCTGTTAAGGCGTACTGACCATAATATGACCCATAGATTTATATTAGTAAACTTCAAAAAAAAACACGCATAGTTTCAATTCCATATTATTCTTACTTTTCGATTATTTATTCCTAAAAACAGGAAAGTTTGATGGCGTTTATCTTGGTTTCGGTGGCTCGTGAAGATGAACTGAAACAGTATATCGGTAAAGACGATCGTTGTCAACACGATCAGATATATACACCCTGGAAATGTGAAGAGCTACGGATCGAAGGTCACTCGGAGCTGACTGTAAGCCCCTTAAGTAATATGTATTTCTAATTTCATGTTCCTAATTTCAATGCTTTTTTTAATTGTGCGTTGTCTATCTATTATTAAGTCAAGTCACACACACTTTTATAGATATAGATTTCACTTATCTTAAGTAAATTATCTTCACATATTTTTTACAATTTATTATAGCATAGATAATTTGTACCTGAAGATACATTTATAGTAGGTAATAAACATGTAACATAATTACATATGTATTAGTAAGTGTAACTGCGTAAGGTATGTTGCTTATTCCTTTTCTACAGAAAAAAAAGGGAATAATCTATACGTTTCAACAGACGAGACTCCCATAGCAAATCAACAAGTTGGTCTATTGAATGACAAACTAGCCCAAGATACGGCCTTCAGTATATTATATCAAGATTTACCTTCCCCGGTGGTTTTCTTACCTTACTACTACTAGTAATCTCGACGAAACTTAAAGTTAGCGTTTCTGGAAGAATAAGTTAAAATGCTTTGAACTAGCGAAAATTTGGAACTGTTTATACTAAATATTATCTGCTTTAACGCTCATGTGTGCCACGACTTAGCAAATTATAGAATAAGCTTCCCACTGCGGTGTTTCCGAAGCGCTATAACATGGGATTAACTTCGAGAAGTGAGTAATCGGGCCACTCAAAGGTTTACCAACCTTTGAATATTGACTTCCCCTGTGTTGCACATGTCCATGGACAATGATGGCCACTTTTCATCAGGTGGCTCGTATTTTGCCCGTTTGCCACTTCTATATCTGTACTATTATATAGTTGTAAAAATGAAATGTTGTATGTGTCGTTGTGGCTTCATCACGGATTTCAAATATTTTTGGTACACGGGTAGCTGGGTATCTTCAGATGGTTATAGGATACATTTTACCCGATTATGCAAAATAAAAAAGAGGGGTTATGACTTTTTCTCCTCCGCGAACGAAGTTTCACCTTCTAGTATTACATAAAAGAAAATATACAATAATTTTGATAAAAATTACTTGCGCAATCGTTCGTCAAGTCGCAGTTGTTTAACTTTGTTTCAAGTACGGGTCAGTTGCATAATTTAATTGTCAAAGTTTTAGTTTTAGTACCCCGACTTTTTAACGAACAGACCCGATGACAAGATGACAAGAAAATAAATCAGGTCACTGAGCTTGCTTGTGGTTTACTTTTAGAAGTTAAAAGGTTTTAATAACGTCTCTTTCTTATCTTTATAGTGCTAGTAGAGTTTACAACCGATGCATTGGCCATAGGCCATAGGTAGAAAAGTTTTTGAGTGTGATGAAGACGTGCGGAAAAGGCGCTCTAAAAAAATATGTTTTTGTGATAGTCTTGAAATGTGTATTGTTATCTGTTAAAAATGATACTCGTAAAGTATTCCTTTACAAAAAATGTTTTGAATCAAATTCAAACTATCTTTAGCAAATATTATTATACGTGGCTTGCGGCGCCGAGCGACTAGGTCGCCCTAGATATGAAACTATTTATTAATAAATACCGAGCACTTGGTGTTATCAGTTACACGGAAGATATCAGTGTATTGCAATCATTTTTCTTATGAAATGTTTATTTATCAACACGTAAGTTTATAGAGCATAAACTTTAATTATGTAACTAGAAGGTGTTGATGAAAAAAGTTATAACCCTCTTTTTTGCCTTAGCGTTGCCGAGTAAAAAGTATTATATAATCTTCGGATGTTCAGCTCTCCTTATACCAAAAATAATTGAAATCTGTTAAGCCGTTTCACGTGATGTAGCCGATAGTCCATACAGTGACATTCAATAAGCACGCTTCACTAATTTTTAAAATAACAAACAATTCATATTTTTAACCGACTTCGAAAAAAGGAGGAGGTTTTATGTTAGATAGTTTGTATTTTTTTATTATTATATGAATATATTTTCAACGCGAAACAATCTGTTTAAAGGTCATTCTATAGAAGATTTCTGTACACATACTCGTATATGCAAGTTTGTTATGTTATGTGTATTTATGCGCTCATAAAGACAAATGGTGTTTGGTTGGTACGGTCGGCCAAGAAATTGGTATACCATTTGTTAACTCTATTTCATGTATATTAAGGTGAAAGTGGCAGAACAATTTCTTAGCCGTACACGATTGACTGTACAAGGATATTCGAGGTTGGTTATAGAATACTTTTGAGAAAAAAAAACTAAAAATTAACTTTTTTTTTAGAGTGACCGTCAACATTCATTTGTTCTTATCCCAATTAGTTGGGGTCGGTGGAACATGTTTTTATCTTCGATACTTCATCATCCCATCACTCACGTCCTTCTAATTCATGTCATCTCTCACGCAATCCGTAACCTTTTCGTTGATCTACCCCGTATCTTACATCCTTCCACATGCATACCTGATACCCTTTTTGTCACATTACTTTCATCCCTCCGCATAACATGTCCATACTATGATGATGATAAGAAAAAACATCCTTCCGCGTATATAAAGTTTAGAAACTGACAGTATAATTATCCTTAGTAACATGGACAATATATCAAATTGAACAGTGCCATAATATGCGTGTTACTGTACTTGCCCGTATAACTACTACACTATGTCAATAATAATAACGCACAAATTACACGTCACCGTACCCTACACATATAATATTATAAAATAAATATTATATATATATATATATAAAATGGGAGGACAGCTCGTTCTGCTTATTTTTATGAATATATTTTCAACGCGAAACAATCTGTTTAAAGGTCATTCTATAGAAGATTTCTGTACACATACTCGTATATGCAAGTTTGTTATGTTATGTGTATTTATGCGCTCATAAAGACAAATGGTGTTTGGTTGGTACGGTCGGCCAAGAAATTGGTATACCATTTGTTAACTCTATTTCATGTATATTAAGGTGAAAGTGGCAGAACAATTTCTTAGCCGTACACGATTGACTGTACAAGGATATTCGAGGTTGGTTATAGAATACTTTTGAGAAAAAAAAACTAAAAATTAACTTTTTTTTTAGAGTGACCGTCAACATTCATTTGTTCTTATCCCAATTAGTTGGGGTCGGTGGAACATGTTTTTATCTTCGATACTTCATCATCCCATCACTCACGTCCTTCTAATTCATGTCATCTCTCACGCAATCCGTAACCTTTTCGTTGATCTACCCCGTATCTTACATCCTTCCACATGCATACCTGATACCCTTTTTGTCACATTACTTTCATCCCTCCGCATAACATGTCCATACTATGATGATGATAAGAAGTATTTTTACTGGGTATATGAAATAAGTTGTGGCCCTGTGTCGAGGGCTTGTGATGACCGTGATTAGCACGCAATAGTATATATATGAGAGTGACTGTGACTGGTGCTTTGCCATTTATTTATATCTCACTATATACACGTTATTGGCCGTAGATCAGTTACAAGACGACAAAAGCCAGCTCACGGCACGTGCTATATAAAATTTATGACCACGTTAAACACAGGATGGACAGATCAATACACAAGGAAGTGGGGCACACTTCCTTACCGACCTTTACTAATTTAGCTATGCGGGTGTTAAGTTATGCAACTGTTTACAGAATTATAATAACTAGAAAAGTGCTCGCAACTAAGGTCCACGAATTGGACGAAGACAAAGGTCATAATCATAACCCTATTAATTATTTTCTAGAAAAAAAGATCTAAGGATGTAGAACTTATCCCTGAACAACAAATGGTCAAACTTTTTGCAGCTGTTAAGGCGTACTGACCATAATATGACCCATAGATTTATATTAGTAAACTTCAAAAAAAAACACGCATAGTTTCAATTCCATATTATTCTTACTTTTCGATTATTTATTCCTAAAAACAGGAAAGTTTGATGGCGTTTATCTTGGTTTCGGTGGCTCGTGAAGATGAACTGAAACAGTATATCGGTAAAGACGATCGTTGTCAACACGATCAGATATATACACCCTGGAAATGTGAAGAGCTACGGATCGAAGGTCACTCGGAGCTGACTGTAAGCCCCTTAAGTAATATGTATTTCTAATTTCATGTTCCTAATTTCAATGCTTTTTTTAATTGTGCGTTGTCTATCTATTATTAAGTCAAGTCACACACACTTTTATAGATATAGATTTCACTTATCTTAAGTAAATTATCTTCACATATTTTTTACAATTTATTATAGCATAGATAATTTGTACCTGAAGATACATTTATAGTAGGTAATAAACATGTAACATAATTACATATGTATTAGTAAGTGTAACTGCGTAAGGTATGTTGCTTATTCCTTTTCTACAGAAAAAAAAGGGAATAATCTATACGTTTCAACAGACGAGACTCCCATAGCAAATCAACAAGTTGGTCTATTGAATGACAAACTAGCCCAAGATACGGCCTTCAGTATATTATATCAAGATTTACCTTCCCCGGTGGTTTTCTTACCTTACTACTACTAGTAATCTCGACGAAACTTAAAGTTAGCGTTTCTGGAAGAATAAGTTAAAATGCTTTGAACTAGCGAAAATTTGGAACTGTTTATACTAAATATTATCTGGTTTAACGCTCATGTGTGCCACGACTTAGCAAATTATAGAATAAGCTTCCCACTGCGGTGTTTCCGAAGCGCTATAACATGGGATTAACTTCGAGAAGTGAGTAATCGGGCCACTCAAAGGTTTACCAACCTTTGAATATTGACTTCCCCTGTGTTGCACATGTCCATGGACAATGATGGCCACTTTTCATCAGGTGGCTCGTATTTTGCCCGTTTGCCACTTCTATATCTGTACTATTATATAGTTGTAAAAATGAAATGTTGTATGTGTCGTTGTGGGTTCATCACGGATTTCAAATATTTTTGGTACACGGGTAGCTGGGTATCTTCAGATGGTTATAGGATACATTTTACCCGATTATGCAAAATAAAAAAGAGGGGTTATGACTTTTTCTCCTCCGCGAACGAAGTTTCACCTTCTAGTATTACATAAAAGAAAATATACAATAATTTTGATAAAAATTACTTGCGCAATCGTTCGTCAAGTCGCAGTTGTTTAACTTTGTTTCAAGTACGGGTCAGTTGCATAATTTAATTGTCAAAGTTTTAGTTTTAGTACCCCGACTTTTTAACGAACAGACCCGATGACAAGATGACAAGAAAATAAATCAGGTCACTGAGCTTGCTTGTGGTTTACTTTTAGAAGTTAAAAGGTTTTAATAACGTCTCTTTCTTATCTTTATAGTGCTAGTAGAGTTTACAACCGATGCATTGGCCATAGGCCATAGGTAGAAAAGTTTTTGAGTGTGATGAAGACGTGCGGAAAAGGCGCTCTAAAAAAATATGTTTTTGTGATAGTCTTGAAATGTGTATTGTTATCTGTTAAAAATGATACTCGTAAAGTATTCCTTTACAAAAAATGTTTTGAATCAAATTCAAACTATCTTTAGCAAATATTATTTACGTGGCTTGCGGCGCCGAGCGACTAGGTCGCCCTAGATATGAAACTATTTATTAATAAATACCGAGCACTTGGTGTTATCAGTTACACGGAAGATATCAGTGTATTGCAATCATTTTTCTTATGAAATGTTTATTTATCAACACGTAAGTTTATAGAGCATAAACTTTAATTATGTAACTAGAAGGTGTTGATGAAAAAAGTTATAACCCTCTTTTTTGCCTTAGCGTTGCCGAGTAAAAAGTATTATATAATCTTCGGATGTTCAGCTCTCCTTATACCAAAAATAATTGAAATCTGTTAAGCCGTTTCACGTGATGTAGCCGATAGTCCATACAGTGACATTCAATAAGCACGCTTCACTAATTTTTAAAATAACAAACAATTCATATTTTTAACCGACTTCGAAAAAAGGAGGAGGTTTTATGTTAGATAGTTTGTATTTTTTTATTATTATAAAAGCATAGACCAACTTTACGATTTTTCTACATCATGCCACGTAACTGCGCCCGTTGAACCCCATTTACACCTTAAAACAATTACTGTGATTATACTAGTAACTAAATTTAGAAATTCAAACGTATGGTGCACGAATTGTACTCTTTATGTACGCTGGTATAAATTGGGTCCGGGAATATTTATGAAATGCAAGAATGAAAATAAGAATGTCTATTGTGAAACTCTGGTCCACTTTAAGATACTTTGTAACTTACGGTTAAAACCGCTAACTAAGGCATTCGGCAAACTAGATCTATTTATTAGACATACTTATTTGGACTCACGGGCCAACCAAGTCGAAACGACAAGCTCCTTAACGTCACATCTATCTTAGACTGTTGCCAATTGTTTCCAGAAAGTGTTCCATAGTTAGCAACGCCTTACATTATGTTGACGCATACATGTTTTACTGGATGCTAAAGTTTTATGAGATCGCTCACCCGTGCCGCTGTGATGAGAAATAAAAATGCTCAAATTATGTTTTGCACATGACATGACAAGACTAATATTCATAGTAATATTACATAGTCTGATGTGTTTATCGTGGACTCAATGTCACTTAGCTTCAGTGCCCGAAGTGAAGGCCCTGGAGTACTATGAAAAATATAACCCATTTTTGATTACGAAAAAGAATTGCCGGTCCTAATCCGTAGATTTCGCCGCCGCTAAAAATTTGACGCTCTGGGTCATTAAAAAATCCTCTAGTGTAAATCCTGGGCTGGGCAATTTCACGTAAAGCAGGAACTAGATAGATAAAACCTCTTTCAAAGCCCGTAGTATTAGAAAATGTCTAAAAATCGTATGGCATGGGCATTTGATAAGACGGGATAATAAGTACTTAGTGAATCACGACGTACTCCTCACATAGTGACGAAGGCCTTGGTTATACCAGCCAAAGAGAAATTGCAGAGGGTGACACAAGCAACTTGGTAGACAACCGTTGCCAATGACATGAAACGGGTATACACATATACATTGAAAGACAACCCAAGATCTAAGCTATCAAATAAAAGGGATTAAACACATCGGCAGGAACTCTACGATATTTGCATGCCTATTACGTAATTTTGTCAATACATACTAACCTCCAAATCAGTAGTCAATCAAGTAGTGCATCCTCTACCTCTTTTCTTCAGAAAGAGTACAAAAATAACGCACGCTCAACCATAAACAAAACAATCTGTTTATTCAATAACAACGTCGACACGTTTTAAACATTATTATGTCGTGAAAGAATTTGCACAACCAACTCACGGAACCGTGTCAAAGCCACCAGCTAAGGTGGTCTCTAGACTATAATATTTTCCTTATTTTCCCTTAAATCATGTACGAGCTGTCGTGGGTCTGTGTAGGCTGGTTTGATTAGACAGAAGGCTCGAATTACACGGCGCTGGTAAAAAGCGGTGGCTTCACAAATTGCAAAGTTAAATTGCGACACTGCGGTTCGTTGGCCTGCGAATAAAAACAATGGTTTATCTTGTATTGAGTTAGTGGGCGGGAAATGCAACGGATGTGTCTTATGAGTTTACTGACAGTGTTTGATTTGCATTTCTGGTTGCTTTGTAGGTACTTAATTGAATACGCAAATGATATAAAAATATTTCTGATTTTTTCAATTAGCCATTTTACAATATTAAAATTTATGCGAGAAAAGCTTTATATTACAAAAAGCATGTATAGGTAACTAATTCATAGTTGTTACACTGCTTCCAATTCTTTAAGTATGCACTAGGGCATAACTGAATATTATGTCCTAGTTTAATTAATTTTACTTAAGTAAGCATTTTATTTTTAATTACGCATCGATTTTAACGTCACGGTGTGTGTTTGTAAATTGTCACGTTTACATACTTTAATATGTAAAATGGAATCATAAACATAATTATAAGAAACAGCTTAGTTATCGTACATGTCTGATTACAAGTTAATGTCCAAAGTCAAAAATATCTTTTGGTCCTTTTTATTTTTTTTTGGTCCTTTAGCTATAATTAAACGGCAAAATTTCGTTCACACTTCAAAATGTTTCATTCGAATTGTGCCGTCCTGCTCTCTCGAATATTATATAAATCAAGAGTGACAAGGTCGGCACGATGCAAATCCAGTACTATACCCGAGGGCATTCCTTCGGACATTTCCAAGCCCGTATGCATAGCATAATTAACAGATAAGATAAGATAATTTATAATCTCACTTGATTTAAAGCTTGGCTCGTTAATTTGTGACGAGTCAAATATCAGAAGACCACTAGTGGTTCTAATTAGCAATGTTTATCCGATTGCTTCGATGACGGGTAATAACAGAACTCTATATCTACATTTAGATATAGATATTAGTTAATAAACTAATTTATTCCTATATAGTCATTCTTGTGATGAGCACAAATGTTTGTTCCTGGGTTGTGTATGTTCTCTATCTCTTTAGGTATTATATTTATCTATGTAAGTATTTATATCATCGCCTGGTACCCATAGCTTTGCTTTGTTTAGTTTGGGACCAGGCCGATTTGAGTAAGAGTGTCCCTGATACTAATTTATTATTATTTATTATTCATTCGTCTCGAAGTAAAGGTACCTACACATTTCGACTATGTTAACATATTTATTTTTGTGTTTATTTGTGGAACCGCAGCATTTAAATGTATGAACCAATTTTGATTTACGTTTTTGTATGAAATGGCCTTTGACATATAGAGTTCTTAGGGAGATTCAAGATAAATTGTTCAGTCATTTGAAGATCACAGCTTTATGAAATAAATAATACTAAATAAATATTAGACACAATTTTACACAAATCGACATAGTCTCAAACTAAGCAAAGCTTGGGTACTACGCAACAATATACAGTCGAGTTTATAAATCTGTGAGCATTCTCAAGGCTTCAAAAATAAATGTACATAGAGAAGTACTTATACATCTATACAGAATTAACAATTAAAAATATATCTCGTGTCGTTTGTCATATAAATCTGAGTAAACCTCTCAATAATATGTAATATAAGCAACTGAAAACTGATAAATGGCTGTACTGACGTTATACTTTATGTGGAAAAGTTCTGTGTAGACAAAACAATTCGAATTTTGAAAAATGACAATCATCGGAAAGGGTATCTACTGTCAAATGATAAATTTATTTCTTTTAATTTGAGAGAGACTAATCTTTGCTTGCTCCTTCTTACCTACGTTTGTTATTTTCGATTTACAATCGACTCAAAACAGGCGTGATATCAAACTGAAACAGACAAATTTATAATTTGGTACTCTTCTCGGTGATTGATTTCTCAATATTCACATTGTTTTATTTGTACAGATATTTATGAACTTCATCTTGTTCACATCAATTTGTAAAACGTTAGTACAGATATTTATGTGCCACTATTTCTTTACAAATATTTGAAGAGCATAACCCCTGTGGAGATATTTGTGTACTTCCATTTGTAGGTATACATAATTTAGAAAAATCTTAGAATAGATATTTATTAATATTCAGTAGCTTACAATACATATAATTTAGTTTTAGATGTTATAGAGAGGCAGGCGTAGATGAATATGGCAAGTGAAACGTTTATGTATTGTTGAATGCTAAATCTGAGCATATATATAAGTAAACAAACACATATATATATATATATATAAATGTACATAGAGGGGTTTATCTAAATTTATTTTTGAAGCCTTGGGAATGGACATATATGTATGAACTAGAAGGTGCATAATAATATAATAAATCATTTATTTCAGGCCTACAGGCCCATAAAAATTGTTACTAACATAGTTCTTACATATAATGTTAGTATTATTTTATTACACACGTACGTAGGATTTATACCCTACTTAACATATTTATATATAGGTTTGACTTGCCCAATCCACTGCATTAAGATTGGGCAGTCAAACCTGTCAGCTATAAGTCTCAGGATGTTGTGTGACTCTTCCTCACCCGACTCATAAGCGATGCAATTTTTTTCCGCATTATTGTTAAGAAGCCGTCCGTGCGGGCCTCAGCGAACATGCCCGAGGCACTACACCACCTCGGCAGACCCAACAGCATCCTGAAGGCGTTATTGCACTGCACTCTCAGGGCGCTATAAGCACGTTTCGTGTACTTAACCCACAGGCCGCTCGAGTAGAAGGATTGGCTATAGGCCTTAAATAGCGCTATTTTGACTTCAATGGAACATCTCGCGAACCTGCGGGCCAGCATATTACTCCTCACTGATAACGCCCTACGTTCTCTTTCTATATCTTGGTCATCACAGAGGTCATCCGGTCATAATATATAGGTGAATTATAATATTTAATTACATATACATAGAAAAAGATCCAAGATCAAGGAGCAAACATTCGTACTCATCACACAAATATTTTCCCTGGCTGGGGAAGAGCGCCAGCTTTGTAAGCCGTTGTGGAACCAACTGAACCAAACGCGTCGTCAAATGAGCCAAATGCGTCCAAGTCATCCCGCCATTTCCATTTCTGTGTAAAATAAAACATGTGAAAACCTGATTTGTTCCGGAAGTTTTCATACGCAAGACTACCGCAGCGGAAATCGCGCGATAACATTTTATGTCGACTGTAAATGATCCATACTTCGTCGCTATGGTAAAGTTAAGTATAAGTGTGAGAAGAATTGTTTTAGGTTCGGGGGAAATTTGCTCTTTCAATAATGTTACACCTCCCAACTATCGTCCAGGCACACAACTGTGGTCCAGAAAGAAAATAACATATAAATAATTAATATTAAGAAGTATTTTTGGTAAAAAAGCGTCAGAAACTGATTTTTGATGTTTTTTTCTAAGAAATAGGTAATATATTTAAAATTATGATTAATTATTTTCATAAGTCAGTTACATATTTAGTAGCACTGAATATTTTAACTACATTAACCGTATTACCGATAATAGTTTTCTGAAGAGAGCGCGAAGTCATAAGATTGAGCCCTTCTGTTTTCAGTTTCGCTGTTTAAATATTTTTCTACAATTCAAATATAATTTTGGTTATTGTGTACATTTACACATATGTAAATCGTTCTTATTATAGCATATATTTCAATAAAATGTCACTGAAACACAAGGATTTTCTAACTATCGTTGAATTATTAATATTATGCACCATACATTACAATAAAGTACCTACATATTTTGTAACAATACAATTCAGTAAAAACAATCAAAACTTCTTGAACAAAAAAACATTTTTGTGAATTATTCAAAAGTTATACTTATAGATGAATTAAATACTATTTTTTTTAGAATTCGACCCATGTCTCTCTGGGAAAGTTGTTCAGTATCATAGGTTGAGCCAGCACATAAAAGGTTTCCAGTCATTTCTGTTACATATCTTGTATAGAAGAAGATTAGTAAGTACTGATATTTCTAAATTGTCATTTATTGATTTTATAATCATTTCTGTATGTTCTTTCAGGTAAGTGCTGAATAAGCAAAATGCATCTCGTGAGATATCAGCGCGAATGGTAAGCATTATTTACTAAGTACTCGTAGTTCGTATTTTTTTTTAATTATAAACTACTATCCATAAAAATTATATGCAAGAAACAAATTTTCCGTACACTTTACTGCTTAAAAACTTTATGGAATCGCCATATAAGTATATGGCGTATATAAGTAATATCATATAATATCATTTTACATCATTATGATTTAAAACATTGAAGAAGGGGCAGCATGAGAATAGATTATAATGTTAAAAATATGCATATTGAATTGTTTAAAGACGGAAAATAAAATATCTGTTGGGTACTTTCAAGTAAACCACTGAATTCGTAAATACAGAAACAAAATTGATTACAATTGCACAATATATTATTCCATTATTGTTAAAGGACCAATGTACTATTTTCTTCCAATCCTGAAAAATTGCAACCAAATATCTACCTTCCCTGCAGTCTGATTCTCAAGGCGGTACAACACTTGCGTGTTTGCCAAATACTCATGCTACATTTCTTTTGTCATCTATGGGAAATGAAAGAGATGCAAAACGAATATTTGGTAAATATGGTATGTGGTGCTGCCATTCATGATCAATTCATCATCTTCGCGACTTAAAAGACCGCAATAGGAGCTTTAAACACATTCCGCCAACTCACTGATACTTTCCTTTACAATTCTATACAATGATTTGAAAAACAAATAAGTATTTTGCTATAGAATGAAAATAGCAGCAAGCTAAACATTTGGCATGCGCATTAATTTATCGCTTGGATTACACGTACAGATTATTAAAAGGGGTATACATGGTATACATTTTACCATAAAGAAAACTAAATTGTTTGCAAATTTAGTCAAGGAACTCGATGAATTATCTAAATATGGACGGACGAGTCGGTATCAGCAATGTCAATGTTATGCGTCAGGTAAACACGCGGTAGTCGGCGTCACCTGGGGTCGTTGATCCCCAAACCTCTCCGTCTTGTTATGTAACTTGGCAGGTTTCCTTATTTATGTATCTGCAAAGGATATTGTTTACCGGCTAATTATATACCTAAAGGATATGCAACTGGTTACTAAAGGCAGACTCAAAGAAAGTTATCAAGAGCAAACAAGTTTTTATTTATTACTTACACATGCGATTGTCATTATTCCTGCAATCGATTCGAATAATTTACATTTGCTAAAGTTCCAATGCTTCTGAACGAATGTACCCAACGATATATCAAATGGTTTCAATTATTGAGGCATTTATTTGATAAATCTATCGGCTCGCTGGATTTGCATCGCGCAATCTATGCTCAATAAGTAATTTATTATTATGTTCCAATACGAAGGACATTTTCGATATTGATAAGATTAATGAAGTTATCTGTCCGCTGATAGCTGATTTAGGTGAAAGCTATAAATTTACGCTTGGAATTAATATGATCTTAACTTCGTAAGAAGCCAATAAAAAACATTATGACCGGCTAGTGCTAGAACCCTCGAAACTCGCCTGAGATGACATCTAAGAAGTGGTTCAGAAAAATAGTGACCAGCAGTATTGCTTTCTACTATTGTATATCACATATGTGTCAATGATTATTAAAACCAGAGTTTAAAAAAAATATTGCAAGCGTAAAAGACGTTTCAATCGTGATTCAAATGTAACGTTCAAAATAAAACAGATATATTTATCGACATCACATTTTTCTTTAACTTATCAACGAGCATTTGCTGGAAGACGGAATACAATTTGCTTTTCCGCAGTTTTGGTCTTATTTGAGGACCGGTTTAGCTCAGCGGGAGTAACGTTGCCTGCGAAGCTGAAGGTCCTGAGCACAAATCTCGATAAGGGTAAATATTTGTGTGACGAACATAAATATTTGTTCCTGAGTCTTGGACATTTTCAATGTATATAAATATATCGTCATCTAGTACTCAGAACATCTCAGGGCCTTATTGAGCTTACCATGGAACTAGTTCGATTTGTGTAAAAATTGTCCCGTAATATTTATTTATTTTACTGAATTTCAACAGAATCATTATATGGGTTGTAATGTTACCCAGTTGGGTATAGGCCTGTTATCTACGCCAGAGAGTATATATAGGCCCCGTGATAATTTGCCACTGTATTTGTAAAACACAAAACGACGATGTATAAAGGCCAAGAAAAAAACACCACAAAATCTCATAAATGTATATATATCCAAACCTTATTACTATGTATTTATCTTTTCCCTTAACTGTACTATCGTTTTGATGTCTGTTTAGGTAAACATAATTTGCCTTCAACTAAACTTCCCACTTTATTACCAGGTCGTGTAACTGGATATGTTTTCAGTATTATACCAATGAACTAGTTACTTACACATTTCGCAATACCTGACAAAATTCCTGATTTGCGAAGAAAATTCCTGACGCTCGGGTCGAGGACGGAGGCGGGGTCGACCGTTGACAGTGCAAAGATTATGTCTAAAGAGTTGCAATTGTTAATTATTGTCTATTTCCAGATAAAAAAGATTATAATTTACAGAAGTTATGAAAAATGCCTGACATTTTCCAATTCCGCGTTCCTGACATATAGCCGAAATTCCTGACGTCTGGTAACCCTAACTGTACCGACGTAATGCATCATAATTGATCTATATTGTCGTCATACTAAGTAGTAATTAAGTCAGATTGCACAGAGGAAATCCCACCACGTTTATGCGAAGTGATTATTGCATGCATTTTCTTTGTCCTACTGTCAATATTATTTATGTTAAATTCTTAACTCACTCGCGTGGAAATGTTTTTTTTTTTCTATCTGAGGTTTCCATCACATAATCGATTCGATGAATATTGAAATAGATATAATTGACATTGTAGATGTACGATGTGGTTTTATCGTAAAAAAAGATAACTTTACCTAAATTGGCAGAAGTAAATATTATATATACTTACATATATTATCCATTTGATTTTTTAAATTGATATCACTATGCCTAGGAAAGCTTTATATATAAAAAAAGAATTGATCTAGATGCCATTAATTTATTGTTAGGTGTATGATGTGGAATCAAACATGTGCGGGATTGTACATCAAAAGAGTAATATATTCCGCATAAAAAAATAACGCGGAGTAGGTGAATCTAATCTACGCGTATTAATTATTGTAGAGTACTCGTCGATACAGTAATTTATTTGAAAATAATATTTTATAATTTTTATTCCTGAATAATCAAATTTGTAATTTTAATTTGTGATAGGTACGTTGATCGATGTTACGAACAACAAACTTTCGCTCACTGAGAATCATATAATGACACTATTAAAAATAATATTGCTCCAAAATATAATTCGCGTTCAACCACACAACGTCACTATTTGAATGATTTTTTGTATGGTGTCACTTTGACTCACAGTGAGCGACGACAGCGCATTTTATATTCTATCTGACGCGCAACGCCATCTAGCGCATAATTATGAGACATTTCGCGTTTTTGAGACGTTTAGTAGCAAATATCTAACGAAAGGGTTGTTGTCTATTATCTCATTTTCCATAGCGAGTTTAATAAAAAGTAACAGGTCTAAAAACAAAGTACTTAATGTGTAATTAAGTTTATGAAAAAACCTTGTTCTCATTTTGACGTTTTTATTTTTAATAATAACCTTACAAAAATTTATAGTAATGGTATACAAACGTTCGAGAATGTTTTGTTGCCTAAATGTATGTTGATATGAGATAGGTAAGTGTTTTGAGTTCTAATTAATTATAATTATATCAATTATTAACTTGCTATAAATCAATCGTACAAAGGCAAAAATGTATAGAACGAAGCAAAAAAACTTGTTTCCAAGATAAACAAGATTCTTTGACCTCTATTAGGCTGTTCATCACCCGTATTAATAGACGCCTAATTAATTTACATACCAAATGAACCCGTATGAAGTCTCAAAAAAGTTTAAACACGGAACTAACAATCGTACTTTTTAACTTTAAAAAGTACGTTACCTAATTGTACATTTTGTGCACCGAGCGAATCATGAAGCGGCATTTTGTTTTGCTCTTTCCAGTTCAGCCGTCGCTCGAGAATGCTCACAGACTGTAGCCAGTTATTTAACCAATTTAAAAGTATCAAATTCGTTCCATTTTTTATCACAAGAAAATGTTCTCGTAGAGGAAAATGCGGCATTATTCGCATTCCGATTTGCCCTATTACTTTTCTGACATATTGGTATTGATTTTTGCGTATGCGGGCCAAATTCCATGCGGGTGCATTTAGCGGAATATCGAGTCTTATAACTCGTGTTAAAAAGTACCTAAAATGACTCTCTATAATAAGATAGAACACATTTATAGCCGACTGGGTCTTCCTCTTTCTCTCTTCTCCTTAAACTTACTCATATTGGAATTCTAAACGTAAAGAACTATATTAATTTTAAATTGTTTTTTTTCTTGTTTAGTAGGTAATGTCTTATTTAATCCAATATAATTCAGATACCAATAGAATATGATTCAGACCAGAGATGGAACATTGTTTACCACGGAAAATCACGTGCCCAAAAGACGCACCCAAATACATTTTTGTATTTGGGTGCGTACATCCTACATGCTATTCTAACATGGGCAAAACCATGGCAGAAGCAGTATAGAATTAAAAGGTCTAAACGATGAGCATAATAATTCCTTGAGGCACACTTTTTTTCATTTCTAAGGTATTTTAACGACGATCAATTGAAAAACAACAACATTAGCCTAAAAGCCATAAATAGTAAAACAAATAGGCGTCAGTGGGTACCTCGTGAAACTCGCGAGCGAGGTGAACGCACTGTTTCGGCAAACCTGTTATGGATATGGTTGATTGTGCCCGCTCCTTACTTTGTTGCCTTCCTAATTTACTTTATCCTTTATTTACGCTAATTTATATTCAATGATAACCTTCGCCTTCCACGCGTACAGAGAAAGCATTGTTTTTTACACGGTTTTTAAGTATCTTTATGTCGAATTAATGGTAGTTTTCCGGAAACTGCATAAACAAACGATAAAATGAAAAAAAAAACATATAATTTTTTAAAATGGTTACATTGTGTGAAAGATGATATGGAAAAGAAGAATCAAAACAAAGATATGACGGGTGATAGACAGGGATGAAAGAAAACAAAAGCATGCTGTATCGACCCCAAATAAGAAATAAGGGCAGGTGAATGATGATGATCCTTTTTAAATATCCCACGACTGAGCAAAGGCCTTTGAAATCCAAACCGACGGCCGGAGATGAATGATCTTGCTTATATACAGAATAACCTTCAATTCCCAATCACATCACATATCAAAGTACTTTTCTTCTAGCTAATATTTGTAGTAAAATTCTTATCGTAGTAACAACTAACCGTATCATTGATTATTGCGTAGAAACGTATACCTATTGTATTTTTCAAACGTTAAATTATATCTCATTAAATAACTTTATACCTATGGAATATTGGAGATGATAAGTATTGTTAACGTTCACCCGGCTTTGACACCGTAATTATAATAGTCATCGTTACCCCGTTCGTTATCTCTATTACTATGAATTAAGGTAAAAACAATTAAATAAATATTTTTACAATTTTTTAGTAAAACTAAACCTATAATAAAACTAAAATAACACAAGATAAAACTAACTAAGTCTAAAAATGGCCCCTGCGGCATTGCACCGAAGATGATGACGTCGTTTCCTCTTTGAGCGAGGAGACTGCCAGCTCTCTGGTCGCATAAAAAATTGAAGGTAAAAGCTCAATAACTGAACAGTGTTGAGTACTGGGACATTTAGCTTACAATACATACAATCTGAACATTTTCTGGATCAATCCACTTACTTCTGTATCTCGTTGCCATAATTACGTCTCCTGAATTGCTCTTTAAAAGTACAATTTTATACAATATAAAAGCAAAATAAATATTTTTTTTGCCTAAATAGGTCAATTTTTCAAGGGCTTATCTGGTCAGTACGTCAACATTATTAGCATTTTACTAAGTAACTCTGTCACTATGGTCTCCTCGCTCGTTGCTAATATACCGCATTCCCGAAATACCAGATTTAGCAAAATACCACAGTCTTGATTTATCACATTACCAATATACCAAAATTTCAGTATAGGACATACTTCAAATCATTTAGTTCCATAAGTACCTTTCAATTTTATAAGTCAACCCGGTGAAACGGCAATGTGGTAAACTAAGAGTATATTGATAATCCGATATTTTGCAAAATCAGGCATTTCGAGAATGCGGTATATTAGCAACGAGCGGGTCTCCTGAGTAATGGAACAAAATGTTACACTGTGAAAGTACGTTTTTAAACAATATAAAAAGCAACACATATTTTGTTTTAGTCAATAAGTCAATTTTTCCTATCTGGTCAGTACGTCAATATCCTACATTATTAGTATTTATCTAAAGTAACTCTGTCACTATTGAGAAAAAGTTGAACCATCCAGGTTCGATATCAAAGAGTTGAGTATCCGCGCTGATCACTCAAATATTTGCCATGCCGGGATTCGAACCCTTGGGTTATCGGAAATCGCTATATTTGATAGTAGCGTTACCACTTGCCTTAGCATGCTACAACATCCATATTTACTTTTATTTTCCACGAACACGCCGGACACTGTTATTTCAAAATATCACAACACCTAGATAATACCAATATTATGCGGCACATGATTGCTGTCCTTGGAACATAAACACAATAGATAACAGTACAATTTTACCATAAAATAAGGCAGCATTTTTTCTACTGTTACATCAACAATTGTACTCATAAATATAGCGTTTAGTTGTGGGTAATGTACAGTTAAAGAGACGTACAGAAATATAACTGACAAGGTAATACTCTGCTTTTAGAGCGATAATTGAAGCGGGTAGGATTCAAACCGCGTCTGTCAGATTTTAAGACTTACAGCACTAATTATTATTGTTAATTACTTCATTTTTCTACCCCTTAGGAAACTTTTCGCTACAAAATAGATTGTGGCCTCCTAAGACATGTTGGTAATTGGTAATTTATAGTTTCACTAGCTTCTGCCCCCGACTTCGTCCGCCTTAAATTTGTTTATCGCGGATTAGGGTATTTTTCCGGGATAAAAACTAGCCTATGTCCTTCCCGGGACTCTACTATCTCCATACCAATTTCATCCAAATCGGTTCAGCGGTTTATGCGTGAAGAGGTACCAGACAGACAGACACACTTTCGCATTTATAATATTAGTATGGAGCTCCATTAGGTATGTCAAAAACAACAGAACTGACAGATGCGACAGACTTTATCAAAATCTATTTTTCTTGCGTTATAGTGGTCGATCAAGTAAACTCACTGAACCACCAAATTCTTCATTATTTATCATCTCGATGCGCCGCAAACGTTCAAATCGAAAGTGCGTCTAATTGCCTAAATTATTTAGTTACAGAAACATTTTTCAATTCAATGTCATCAGTTAATGAGTGGTTTAGCGAGAAAGTCACGATCACTCATTGCGCCTCTCAATCATACGTGAACAACTTTAAGTAAAAGGTAGCCAAACTTCAAAAAGAAACTAACCGCTCCAATAATAGACATTTTAATAATAATAAAAAAAATCTCGTACATATTCCGAATATTAAATAAAATAAAATTAAAAATAAGCATTAAGTATCATCAAGTAAATTCTAGACGATCAGAAGGTCCCTTTTCCTATTATCAGAGCTTGGGGCTCTGTGCTGTCTAAGTTTTCAATGCAACAAAACGTCGTGATCGTGTTTGCGTTTAACGGATAAATAATACCTTTATCCCAAACGAATTCGAGACGTTTTTATTGCTTTTAATGCCCGCGTATACTCAAGACTAAGCACGTATACTTAATAAATATGTATTATTCATCGTATTTTTATAGCTATAGGGTTAGTAGGGTTAGTTACAATTCAAATCCATACTTCCATATTAATACGAGTATTATAAATGCGAAAGTGTGTCTGTCTGTCTGTCTGTCTGTTACCTCTTCACGCTTAAACCGCTGAACCGATTTGAATTAAATTTGGTATGGAGATAGTTTGAGTCCCGGGGATGGATATAGGCTACTTTTTATCCCGGAAAAATACCTTTATCCGCGATAAACGAGTTTAAGGCGGACGAAGTCGCGGGCAGAAGCTAGTAACATATATGGCGAACGTAATGCCTACAGACATTCTTTGCCAGTCAACCATAAAGCTACAGATGATTTCTATTTTGAATTGCATCATTTGGCATAAAACCATCCAAGTATGAAAGTAGCACGCGACCACCTGTTACCAACCTCTCATGACATATGAACTTCACCGAAATTTCTTTCTTTAAGAATACTTCGTCTACTTCAAAGCTAGTTAAACCACTATTTGCTACAAAGTGTTTAATTGCTTTTGCGGTTTATACGCATAATTAACAGTACATTATTGATTTCGAAAATGGACATTTAATTTGCTTGTGTTTCCCGAAAGCCGTAGTGTCTAATTGATTAATTTTGACAAGCTCATTTAATGTAAAATCCTTGTAAATGTGACTGTATTAAAGACGTTAACTTTTGGATGGAACACCAAAGTACAAATGACCTTTTGATAGTCATCCGTCATAGTGAGTTGCTCCACTCAGTTTCTCATTACTAACAATTATCTTCGACGCCGCTAAGTCTGTTGTCATACGATTAGACTTTACCAGTACACAGTGCACGTTAGGTAAAATTGCGAAAGTTAAGAAATGATAGTTTCTTATTATGAAGATGATGGTAATACGGACACTTACACAATGGAGCTAGACGAGGCGAGGCTGCGATGCATTAACACCAACAGTACGATATGCTAAAAGTATTGCAGTTATAATCATTTATTTAAAATCGGCAATTTATCTTGCGCTCGTCTTGACTTGCGCCAGTGCCGGTATTAAATTAAACATTTGTTTAAAAAAAAGCCAATGAAATGGTCATAGACGTGAAATATGGGTATGTAGATAACAACAATTTATGCACAGCTTAAATTGACTTATAAATAAAAACATGATATCTAAGAGGTACAAGTAGTGGACTTAAGTTAAGTAATTCTCTATAAGACAAAGTTCCAAACAATCGCCTGAAAATCCGGTACGACCTTAAACTATGTCTCCGGAGAAGACATAATGCCGTTTTTTCCCGAGCAAACGTGAATTTCCCTCAAGAAATACGAAACTCCTCGTGAACATAACCACTAGTCTTACATAAATTACAACTGATGTATGGTTTCAGCAACGAAACTGTCAACGATTAGAAAATTTAAATTTAAACCCCCTTTTCCTGATTATTAGTGATTGGAGGTCAAAATAACCAATATATTTCATACAATCGCAATATCAATATGTAAATAAAAAAAATAGCGATCGATAACGATCATCTCTCTTCCTGGCTATGCGTCCTATATGGTGGAGGGGTCAAAGATAAAACAATCTTTACTAAACAAATTCTGGTCATGGTCAACACATATCAGGTAACTTCTTCCTTTGGGTAGTAGAAAATAGATACTATCGATAGATACAACGGAAAACATTTTTGTACAGGCAAGTGCAAAAAATATCGTATTGATTCTCTCGTATTTTTGAGAAAGATCAGTTCATCCATATTATTTCTTATACTTGACTGCGCCTGCTAATTTGACTCAAGCAAGCGCAATCGGGTATACCCTTTTACCCGTAGTGCTAAAGGCAGGAATCTGTGGATGTACAAGAGTGTGTCATGCAGACGTAATTATTCGGTAGGTACATATTCATCCTACATGTCTCAACACCTATAGACAACGTGTTTATATCACCATTATTCATGGTTCTATTGGTTTTTATGACCTTAACCCTTACTCACATCTTACTATCATAGCTGGTATAAATGGTTCCGTTCTTGATAATTGAGTTATACTGTTTACTTAATTACAAAAGTATTGACTTTTTAACTAGTTTCGTCTTAGCTATATTGCGCGTGTACTCCCAACTTCAAAAGCTTTTTATTTGATTTACTTTTGATAAATTTTAACATTTTCAGTGCCGTTCGTAAGTAACTCCATTGACAAGAAAGTGTAACAAAAAAACGAAATAACAGTGTTTCATATCTATCGACGGATTTAAATTTTACAATCTTTACAAGTTAACTGCAGCAGCAATGAATCACGAAATGCAATGTTTTATCACAAGTTAATTGTGAAGTAGAATAGAGAAGTCAAAGAAATTAATGTTACTAAATAAATAAATAAATAAATAAATAAATATCAGGGACAATCTTACACAAATCGACCTAGTCCCAAACTAAGCAAAGCTTGTACTATGGGTACTAGGCGACGATATACATAATAAATAGATAAATTATAATACTTAAATACATAGAAAACATCCAAGACCCAGGAACAAATATTCGTGCTCATCACACAAACACTTGCCCTGGCCGGGATTCGAACCCAGGACCGTCAGCTTCGTAGGCCGTTGTACAACCCACTGAGCCAAACGTGTCGTCAAAATGCAAGAACTATTGTGAATTAATTGGATCTTAGAATCTAAACACCCCAGTATGTTTAAAAATAAATATTTAGTGAAAGTGAAACAATTTACTAACAACTGTGCTTTGACTGTGGCAACGGGACATCTATAGGGAAAAAAATTACGCATTTATTATTCAAAGTCGCACACAACGATGTCCCGGATCTTTGGAAGTCGTGCGCGGAGCCAAGGCCAACGCGAAGACGCCCTTTAAACAATTAAAAGAAATGAAACGCGGTACGATCGGCTAATTAATTGGTCATGAAATAGAATCGAAAAGTGGTAGACTTTACTTGGCTGACCGTACACCCCGCGAATGCTGACCCTGCCCTTGTCATGGGACGCACACAGAGACAGCACCATCTAGATGCAAGAACTATTGAGGATTGATGGAATCTAAATAAACTGGGTTATGGCGGATGAATGATGGACCAAACACAGGGCTATTGTTTGAGACAACCGGATGTTTATCAGGAAAAACTGCCTGAGTTATTATTAGTTTAATATTTTACATGAAAATTATTTGTGTTTATTTTTATTTAAAATACAAATTATGAAGTTGCCAGTTAATTGTCTTTGCTGCAAGGACAAGTGACACAGGCATTCGGCGCAGATGTTAATGCGCAGGAAAGCGTGACGGGTCTGCGCAAGAGTTCTTTCGATTAGTCACGCAAGCATACACAACTCCTAGATATTAAGGACTAAGTACTTCTTTTAAGCAGATACTTTTAATAACAGAATATTATTTCTTTACTCAAAAAGATACTCGGCTCTCCAGACCATTCGAGTATTTCGAGTGCCATCTAGGCCACCGACAAAATATTACTTATACTTCTGATTTAATAATATGATGTAAATTCATATTATGGGTTTTATTGTTAGACTTAGAGCGTTTCACGCATTTCTGAATTGATAAAGTTTGCTCTGGATTTTTTTATTGTGAACTAAGTTTTTTCCGTGGTTATATTTTGATTATGTGTTCGGGACCGTGTTTTTTCCGGCATAAAATTAGCGTGTCACTTTTCAACTCCAATAAACTAAATAACCAACAAACTATCATGGTCGAAAAACAGAAATTTGAACCTAGATCTATAAAATATAGTCGGCCGCACATTGTTTACTTCTTCTTTGCGCTTCGTAGGACATACAAATAATATCTAACTTAAAAAGAAGGAACTTCGTTCGCGTAGGAGAAAAAGGTCGCTAACCCTATTTTTTCTTCGGTATTGTCAAGTAAAAAGTATCTTATTTATAACATATGTGCATACCCAGCTAATCTTGTACCAAAAATAGTTGAGATCTGTTCAGCCGATTTGGCGTGATGAAGACAACGACACAGACAAAAAATCCAAATAAATATTTTTCGATTTTCACCTCCAAATAGTTCGTTACAATGTTTTTTATTGAAAATATCTTCAATATACAGACATTTCATTTTTACAACTTTATAATAATGTAGATAGATATACTTAAAATACACTGTATAAGTATATCAAAATGCAAACGTGTTTCTAATGAGTTAGCAACATAAGTAGTTCAAATCTGGCGATTTACGTAACGCTATATATGCATATTGCATTAAAAATGCAATTTGGTATGCATTTAGTCGATTTGTGTTATACTGATGCAACTATATACCTATGCATGTTTCTGACACGGTTGCTACGAGCCGATAAGAAAAAATGCATAATATTTAAGAATATTTTTTAGTGTTTAGTTACCTGTGCGATAAGCACGGTTTTTTCCTACGAATATTTTTTAGATTGCAAGATTTATTTGATTGTTTCATAATTATTTTAGTAGTACATACTGATGGCCTTTCTTATTGATTAGTGTGATGGTGTTGTCAAAGGGGATAAGAAAAGCGCACTTGGGCTGGGTAAGCCAAAGTTCAGCTTCATCGAAAATTCATTAAAAATTCGATTCAAATTTAATAAAATTGTACAAAGCCGACATATCTCGAAAGAATAGGCAATTCGGGTATAGAATAAATAAACACACTTAGTTTTACTTTTACATACTCGAATCAACTATAAGGTATTTCTTAAAATTACATTTTTCCGAGAGCATTTGTCTGAAACCAAATAAAACCTTTGCTATATTTGTTGAGTTGCTTGGGAGGCTAAACGAAAAATAGTTATTTTTTTAGCAAATTCATAATGATGGAAACCTAATGAAACTCAAACTACACAATAACCATTCAACAATGCATCACAATTACATCACAATCGACTCTTTTTAGCATACTGCATATAGAACAATCGGCGGCAGAAACCGGGAAAAGTTTCGATTTAGCTGTCAGAGTACTCGTGCGGGGAATGTTTTGCCTTCGATGAGGAAATCCACTGGATTCCCAAGATACGTCTGTTATGAGATCGCTGCAGATAAACATAACTCACAAAACCTATCTATTGTTAAAAAATATCGAAACAAAAGGGAATAGGTGTGTGATTGCTCCCACAAACCTCGTTTCACAACCGGGATCCACCCTACTCCAAGTTGCCACGGATGGCATTCCCGTTTGTGAGTTTGAGTTTGCCCACTGATTTGTTTTACTGGTTAGGAGGCCTAGCCAGACCTAACCAGTTCAAAAATAGGGTTTAAAAAAAGGGATGAGAATTATAAGTCCAAAAAACCTACTACTCGTAAAAGGTGCCCCCTGTCGGTATAATATCTTATCTTTCGCTTTAATGATTCTACTTTGTCAATACTTGTTCGGAATGAGCTCTTTCAGAAACTGACTCGAAGTTTTTATATCAGCACAGTCTGGAATTCGGCTGCTGATACCACCTAGGAAACTATCTAATGATAATATTGTTTTCGTTTTAATAAAATATAGTTTACTGATTATCTTAAACACAATAATCATTGAATCCGAAATGTTTTAATACATAAGGTAAATGTCCCAGTGATCCACTCCATCCCAATAGTTGGCACTTTGGACATTCGTAGCAATAGGAGGTTACCTGCAATAGGGTATCAATTATTATAATTAGGCTGTCCAGCATTGGGACATTCACCTCAGTTATTACTGTGAACACTCCAAGCAACGCCGTATGGACCTAGTCTTTAAACAAATAAAAGTTGTTACCAAGAGCAAACTATTAACAGCCGAGTATTCGGCCATTCACACAGCGGTTTCCCACGACAGACGGCACAATCTTATCAGGCGATCTGATAGGATTCACTCTCAAGAACTCACGTGAACCGCCCTTTTAATCACGTCACCATTAGACGCATTTTTTGTTGAAATAAATTACATTTACCAGCAAAGTACATAGTGGTTTTTTAGTTAAAGTTAGGAAAGTCATATGTCAGACGCTCCAATGAGCAGACATGGATCTGGATACAAGATATTGTAATCCTTGTTTGTCTCAGGAAAAGTAGCTTCAACGGATGAAAGGATTTTGATTGAGTTGTTTTTTTGATGATCTTCGAGTTAAGCCACAATCATCTTTCTAGGTGTCAAGTTTCTAACAATTTTCGTTATCTTATCTAGGTGTTCCAACGATTACTTTGTCTTGTAAGAACATTGAAAGTTAAAAATGATTTTTCCTGTTTTAATTGGATTACTTGTTCCGTTTAGTTACAGATTTCATAAGTTATGCAATTATGTTTTAATAAGTATTAAACTGAGATCAGTGACATCTTCCTGTGGAAAAATATAAAAATACAGCAGTTTTCCCCAATTATTATATTAAAAGTCTAGAATACGTATATTTTCCTTGTGATAACGTTTGGCTCTGAATCGACGTTAAAAAGTAAACAATCGTTTCAAACTGTTATTGTAACCTTCGCGACCTCTGAAATTACGCATAAGTCGTGTGAATTTCCCTGTCGGCTGTGAACAAACAATCACAGAGCACTTAGCCTCATGCACATACAGCACCGAACAAACCATTACGGTCTTTCCAACTACGAAGATAAGGTATGAAGACTTGTGTGTTTATTGCACTTTAATTTCACATTTTACTTACATTTATGCTCGGTAATTTGGTTTAAAGATTCGTGTTAGATTATAATTCAATTGTGGCTATTTTTTTGGTAAAGTGACCAGAAAATTTGGGTGATTTTAATTCGTTGTATGTAACTCGTAGTACAAGTTCGAAATCTATTTCTTCTACTTTTTATTTATATTTAAAATATAAAAATTCGCGCCACGTATGTTTTTGAATTTCGCCCCTGTACCGCTGCGTCGAATTTTGACACCTAAAAACAATAGGGATAATGACAAAATTTTAATAATGAGTCCGTCATATAGATGAATAAAAATTACTGGGGACGTATTTTTTCGGTTTTTACGCAATCTAAAAATAAATTAAAAGCTTACATTCAGTGAAAATGTCGCGTGACGTCACGCCTAGGTGCATTTTATCGTGACGTCACGAGCCCCAACTCCTAAACTTTAATTCGATTTATCGTAGTATTTTTTTATTCATTTGAAAAAACAAATATATTATACTATCTAACTGATTGACTAATTAGAATTCTGATTTTAGTACAGTCGGCTGCAGAGAAAAGTAACCCCCCTGCCATAGTAACATTATATGGCAGTGGGGTCACGTTTCTCTGCTGCTGACTGTACCACGTCATCATGCATATAACTGGTACAGCTACATAACTTTGGAGACACAAACTTGCGTGGCGTGAATCTGAAATTTGTACAATATTTTTGTTGATTCATTGTCGATAAATAGAGTTAGAAATAGTCGTTTCCAATACACCCAAATTAAAATGAGAAAGTGGCTTACTAGTAAATTATATCGTTGTCTAAACCTGCACATGTGTGCATGTGTGTATTACAGATATGTATCTGTAATTATTTTACCTCTTAGCACTGACATCGCTTGGTTTCCCAGTGTCGATGTCAGATATACAAGTACATAGCATTATCTCTGCGTAACCTACTTTAGCTTACGTATAAGATACACAGACTTCCAAATAATAGAAAATTAACTTTTCCTGCTTGAACAATATGGTTCATACGATTTCACAGTTACTTCATACATTTAAATTATTAAGCAAGTCTGTGCACTGTTGAATATGTTGTTATTTTATATGCAACTATGTAATTTGATATACAATAAAACACATAAACCTGTAAAATTCCTAAAAAGAAAGGAAATTTAAGAAAAAAATATTTTTTTGGGGTTGGGTACCATTTTTAGATATTTTCTAGATTTGTCACGCATTAGCAGTGGCGTGCATAGGGTTTTCATTTAGGGTAGGCAAAATTGGACATAGCCTGTTTGTGTCATTCCAAACATTTGGAGACTAACCGAATAAAATGCACGGACAGCAAAGTGTGTATTCAACCAGCTAAAACTTTCATAATACTTTACGTGAAATTGACGACTAATAGGTATTGCTCTGAGTTTGAGTTAATTGCAACATACCTACCTTTATTAACTAGGTACCTTTACCTTATCATTGAACGCTAACTTGCTAAATTCGACAGCTAAATCACATATTTAAGCGTTAGCTACTACAATAAACACTATTTCACGGCAAATTAAATTGATAATGAAAGAAAATGGCTTCGAAGTGAACTATGTAGTACAACTATACAAGAGATTTACATTTTATCACAACTCGGTCGCAAGGGTCGCAACAAAGAATCCATTATGGCACCAGAATAGCAACATCAAAACAAATTTATGTAAACAAAAACCCTTGACAAATTGTAACGCCCACATTACACGTACAACTTACAGCAAAAGGGGGACTTCTTTAATCCGCCGCATGAAATCAATGCGTCTGATTGGTCGCAAACTTTTGCCAGTGCTGCCAACAAGGCTAATATAATATCTGCTAAACTGCAGCTCGATTTTTGATAAAATGATGCTAAATACGTTTTATTCAATTGAATTTTTAAATAATCCATACTAATATTATAAATGCGAAAGTGTGTCTGTCTGTCTGTCTGTCTGTCTGTCTGTCTGTCTGTCTGTCTGTTACCTCTTTACGCTTAAACCGCTGAACCGATTTGGATGAAATTTGGTATGGAGATAGTTTGAGTCCCGGGGAAGGACATAGGCTACTTTTTATCCCGGAAAAGGGCCCTTATCCGCGATAAACGAATTTAAGGTGAGCGAAGTCGCGAGCAGAAGCTAGTATGTCTATATTTTTGTCACCCGTTACCTGTAGATGGAGTATTATAAAATCAAATAATTTAGCGAGACCAAAAATGAAAAACGAATCGAAACGAAAACTGGAATTTTCATGATTGCTCTCACCGTTTTCATGGTCAATTATTTATTAACGTCCCGGATACGTTTCAAATTACTAATAAAAAAAATAATATCATTTTTTACTTTATTTGAATATTTTTTAATGCATGCTAAAAAATATACTAAACGACAAGCAAATGTGCTAGACAAGATAAAATTTAGCAAATTTAGCATAGAGTATGTTAAATTGGCAACAGGTCCGGCGGCCGGAATTGTAACAATGTATTCGTGTGACTTGAGTATAAGTGTGTGTGCTGAGCAAATTCGTACATAGTTCACGGACGATGTTACACAAGCGCATTGTGAGCATGTGTGCTGTGGGTTAGACGCTGAGGAGTTACTCCGAAACTCAAAAATCGAAGTTCGTAACGTGCAGTCCCTCTCGCTCTCATGTTATGCTGTGTTTGAGTGAGAGGGATGGCGCCACACGAACTTCGTTTTTCGGATTTCGTAGTAACTCCTCTGGACTGTCTTGCCTGACTTGCGGTTCAGGCTCGCTTAGCTGCGTTCGCGCGCAAATTTAAATCGCAGCGCGTTCCGTAATGGAAGGTGGCAACTAGGTTTTGTTTTAAGAAACGTTATAGAATTATTAATATTATTATAGAGAAGATAAATATATGCGCTTAAATCATTTTTGCTAAGGTAGGCAGTGCCTATTTGCCTATATGGAATGCACGCCACTGCGCATTAGAGATATAAGTAGAAGGCAAATAATTCATAGTAACTGCATATGTGTAAACTAGGCATACGTAAGTAAACTATTTAAAGTGTCGATTAAGACTTTGATTTGACATTAGAAAGGCAGTTACGCAAGGGTAAGCTGCCGCGGCGTGACATTTGATTGCTTTCACATTTGCTATGAGTTACAGTAGGTATGCGGGACGAAACAGAGCTTTATTTTACGTATGTGTTTGTAGGCTTGACACGTTTATTTATATCTATACTATTATAAAGTTGTAAACATGAAATGTTTATTGAAGATATTTTCAAAAAATAAGTAATTCGGACTATTTCAAGGTCACTGGATCGTTTTTTTTTGTATGTGTCGTTGTGGCTTCATTACGCCAAAACGGCTTAACATATTTCAACTAACCCAGCTGGGTATCCTTTTTATCCGACTACGCTGAAGAAACAAGGAGAGTTATGACTTTTTCTCCTCCGTGAATAAGGTTGCGAGCGCCTTCTAGTTATTAATATTAAATCCAGTTGCCTTACCGGGGTCGTGATTGCAAGACAAATCTTAACAGCTCAATGCGCGTACGAGTAAAACTTATGCGCATTATTACAAGTCGACGCCATAATCGATACACTGCTGGACAGATTTTAACGATTTTTGTAGGCAATATGTAAAAAAATCGTTTACACCTAGAGTTTGCATGAGTGAAATACAATACACACTACCGTAAAAACCTATCAATTAATAGGAGTGTATAAATAATAATGATTAAGGATTTTGCCAAAAATACTTCAGAATTATGAAATGATCATGATATAGGAGGCCACCAGTACTTAAAAGAGTCCCTAATGGCAAAGGCTTATTATAGGGTAGAGGACTATTTAACAGACAAAAATGCATGGCCCAAAACAGAAACCAAATAATTTACTTTTACCGGGACACGGTTCTTATAAGGTGGCATATCAAACGTATGTAAGTTGTTTTAAATAAAAATCACTATTTTGCTTTTTTATAATCTAGATTTTTTTTTTACTTTTATAAGTTTTGATATGTTTCCTTGAAGAACTACGCATTGAGTTTATACTCAAAACATATATTTAGGTAAGGCTAAGCACGAATATTGTAATAGATATAAGAGTTATTTCGAAAAAATGACTGACTGTTGAGTTTGTTTCGGCTTTCTTCTCTTCAGTGGTCTCCTCTTGGGAAACGCCGTAGAGTCAGACTTGTAAAAGTGCCCTTGTGGCCTACTTACAGAATAAAGATCATTATTTCATTATTATTATTATTTCACCAAGGCGGATACAGTTCGATTTAATTTGAAGAATAGTAGGGTTATTTTGGACTATAGTTGGGTGGTTAATTAATTTCGTCAAAAAGTTCTAATAAACATTCATGTTTACATGAAGTAATCACGTAAGCTGCTGTATCAAAGACGTGTTGCTAACAAGGTTGATTTAAATCACGATTAAAATCAAGTGTTTATAATCAACACTTTTTTACTGCGACCAAAGTATCCAAAAAGTGACAAGGGGCTTCCCCCGAGATAAACTAACCCACAGGCATAACATAGGTATTCTGTGTGAATATTACTACGACTACGTAGTGACGGTGACTACGATGAAACGAAATGGTGTTAGTTATGTTATTTTATAAATTCCAAGTCTATTTGTTAAATATACCAAAAAATACAATTTTTTAATAATTATTTGATTTTAGGACATTTGATTTTTAATCATTTTATAATATTTTATGCTGCTAGGAAGTGTTTTAAAAAAATACGATTTATAAAACTTCGTTCACGATGGAGAAAAATTAATTACCCCAATTTTTTTTCAGCATAGTCGGGTAAAAAGTATCCTATAACCATCTGTGGATACCCAACTACTCGTGTGCCAAAAATAAATGAAATCCGCAAAACGATGCATGCAAATATACAAAAAATCCAAAAATGATATTTTTCGATTCAGTGACCTCCAAATAGTCTCTTACAATCTTTTTTTTGTAATATCTGCAATGTAGAGATATTTAATTTTTACAACTTTATAACAGTATAGATTAAATTGGTACATTAAGACAACATTATCTTGAACTCATTCATACACTATCTCAATTCTCTCACCGTCTACAATACTCGGTTTCCGTTTCAGAAAACAATGAAGTCACTAATTAAAATAAGAATACAAGAAACAATGACATGTTGACGGACTGAGTTAATAGGTGTGTAACAACGGGTATCGAACTGCCTTTTAATTGGTATTCCTCTTCACTCCTGACCTATTCTATCCTTCAATTCTAAAAAGTTAAACAGACCAGAGATAAGCACTGGTTAATACGACCTTTTGATTTGTGAAACAGTGTTGCGACTTTAGTTATACATAGTAATAGACATACTTTTCTAGTAGTCCTATGTGCCGACTACATAACTAATATGTCTCGGTGCATTCTTTCGTTTTCTTAGAATTGAATCGTTGCGGACTTGAAACGGGGTTGGGTTGGGATTGGGACAAATTGATTTTAATTAACAAAATAACTTTTTTTATCTTTGGCAGTCATGCACGAAATGTTAGGCTTTATTAACATAATCAACCTATGTCTGTCTAGGCATTATGCCTCTCTGAACTAGATTTATATGAGAGTAGATTATCCGTGGATAGTAGCAACTTTTGAGAACATAAGCAATCGTGAATGTTAAGACTAAATTTCGTTGCTGAAAACGACCAATCATGAACACGTACTTTATACAGACCCAAGCTTTAATATTATATTATCAGGGACAGGGATAATTATGCTTAGAGGCAGCTCTATTGTTATTTATATATTTCTATGTCTGTATGTAGTCATTGGACCTAATCCTAAGCAATACATAGATTGAGTGCCATGGGCTTGGTGCTGCCGCCCTGGCAACCTACTTTCGAGAAAGAATACCTAATTAATTTATTGCACCGGCTATTGTGTCAATGCCGCCATAAATCAAGATTAGGGACTTCATTAAAATCATATCTTGCTTCATTCGTAAACGTATTATGTTATTCTATATCGGACTTAAGCTTATCGAGAAGGTAATATAATTAGTTTAATTAGTTGAGCCTTAATATGTAATCAAGGTTTGCGGACAAATTATGCAGCTTGCATACTAAATGATCACAGATTAGTTTGGTATGCTTGTTAATCTAAGTTTGTATCTGTTGTAACTGGCATTAAATAGGATTACTAAGTACGGTCAGCATCAAACAACATAAAAACAAGCATAATATTTTCTTCTGTTTCCGTGATTATGACTCATTTAAATAAAACAACTTAAACGGATCACATCGAGTGTAGACTTGAAGTAAAGAGTGAACTCAAAAGCTGAAGAGCTTCCGAAACGGCGGAAACTTTTTTGAAATTTAAAATTGTAGCCCTACTTTTCCGATCATCACTGAATCTAATAAAAATCTAAATTATTATCCTCTATGGGATCCTCCGTAAAAAAAGAAAATTCTACATACTCCTCCAATCTTTATTTACAATGTATTATTATTTCTTGCTCCCTTATTTACAAACAACAGAATTTCACTGTAATCACTTTTGGCACTATCCTGTACCTTGGCTACCAGTTGCATCATCGTTTGGAACAGGACCAAATGTATCCATGTTATCTGCCAACAGTTTAGTAACTGCTTAAAGTCTGGTCTGCTTAAGCAAGCAGACCTATCATTTAAATCTAAAGGACTTTGACATATAGGGTCGTCCATTTGTACATGAGTATGAAAACCATTGCAATATACCTCATACAAGGCAAAACCTTGGTTGTGCGAATCTAGACGTAAAAACATACATCTACAATCAACATTATACGATTCAAAACATACCTACGTAGGTCTTCAATATCACAGATTATATTATAATTTTGCTCAGTAAGTTGCAACCTATTTTTAAGTCAGCCGGTCCGTTAAATATGGTTGATGCAACTGAATTCTCTTTATAGTGTGCCAGTTCATGTATCAAATTAAACGGCAATTCGTTCGACACTTTCTCAACACCTTACGTTAGTGTGCTCGAGGGCCTTTCAGCTACACAATCGAAAACGGACACTAAATCGATTCTTTTGTTCCTATTCTCGATTGTTGTGCTAAAGTTAATAGTCTTGATTATCAGATTACTCTCCGTTCATTATTCGTGTTTTACCTTTAAAGTTCAAGACGAACGAACTGTTTCTATTTATGAAAATGGCTACAAATGAATCACCAGATACACTTTTTTTACAACGGGTTTGCGACGCATTCCTCATCGATAATGACGATAATCGATTATTAAATGGATCGGAGAGGAATGCAATTTGCGATTTTCCTTCCTTGACAATCGTTTATTTATTGAATAAATAGAACGCGATAATTAAGCTATTTATTAATGCAAGATTTGAACAGACGTGAGACCTTATTTTTTGTACTAACATTTACCCGCGGCTTCGCCCGCGTTATCAAGAACTGAGTATCTTTTGTTTTAAAGGGATGAAATCCATCATCACTCACAGGGATTATAACTATTTTATATCCTTACGTATAGGATCGCAAAATATCTCTGTACCAAAGCTCAGCGGCACGCATGAAATGATAACAGGCAGACAGTCAGACAGATGGACAGAGTTACTTTCAAATTAATAATATTAGTATGGATAGTATGTATATGGATTAAGCACTTAAATGGTTTGGCATTTAAGGGAGACAACTCAATAAATACGTATTTTATTACTTAGATCTGTTACGCAAGATAGAAAAACGTAAGTAATAAAAATTATTATCGAACACCCTTGCTCGTCTTCTAGTTCGAAATATCTTGTTATGCAAATGACATAAAACATTTAACTGAGCATATCTCGTCAGTGTAGCTGCGACCTTGACTTTCATGGGAGCGATGACTTTGAATTCGCCAAAGTCGCCAGGAGCTCCAAAATTTGTTATTTACGTTGGAGCAAACACTTACTCCGAACTTGTGTGACTGGTCGTGCCGTGTACCTAGCTGTGTTGTGTGCATAGAATTCCGTATGACGGGTTTTAAACTTGCTTTCATGTGCACTTGCTCTATCTAGACTATTCTTAGCCAGCATAACCCTCTAGTGTTGAATACTTTTGCATATTTTTTGTTCGCGTTGACCCATAAATAACTATATTCTTTTACCAGTTGCACCAGTCACATTTTAAAGACCGGCACGTTAAAATGACTGTGATTTCATCTTGTCAAATTCATCACTCTACCGACATTTACGTACGTAGATTAGGTACAATACGGTATTTGACAGTATTTTGTTTTTATTATAAGACACTAAATAAACATTTAAGAATACAGATAATAAAAAAAACGGTCACTAATTATTGTACGTTAAATTACATATTTGTAATTTAAGAAAAAGCAGTCCGGCTGTAACGTCACGCGTCTCCATTTTTCTACAAACTATATAATAACGGAACGTATTGACATTTCGTAAAAAGATGCTGATTTGAACTGTTTTATCAAATACTGTATTAATATAAATAATAATAATAATAATAAATATCAGGGACAATCTTACACAATTATAGACGTTTTGAAACAATCGGTTTCTTTTGGCTAGTGTTTAATGTGACAGCAAACATAAAATCTAAACCTATAAAAATACGATTGCATAAATAAAAGAAGAGTCAGCAAGTCCGCGGGCAGTTTGCTAACCAATCAACTTACTTAAATAATTTCAATACAATTCACTTTATTTACTTACGTTTCTTTATATTGTTATTTGAACTTAAGCACGAGTTATAACCGTAAGAAATTTAAATATTTTCATCAAAGCGTCGAGAATTTTATCTCTAGGTATTATTTAAAAAAATTATACGCCCTTGTCAATGTCACTTGATCGAAATTATTTTTCTAATTTGTCGATGTTATCTGTTTCGTGAAACTGGTCCGGTTGGATAATGCAAGTTGCCGTAGCGTGACTGTCGTGAAAGCGAATCACTTTTGGGAAACTTGGATGCAGTTATTCAACCGACAATTGATTGAATTCTAAATATTCAAAGCGTGTCAGCAGACAGTATTAAAAGTTATAGTGTTTAATTTCACCATACTACATTAGTTTTAACAGCTGAATAATGGCCGATTACGTCTGTCAACGGATACGTATATTACGGATTGGGGCAGTAAAGTCCTGGAGTGGCGACCACGCATAGAAGAGTCCATCGTAGGACGACCCCCGACTAGGTGAACGGATGACCTCGTAAGGGTCCTGGGAAGTCGGTGGAAGCGGTCTGCGCAGGATCGCACTCTGTGGTGAACAGTAGGTGAGGCCTATGTTCAGCAGTGGACGTCCGTGGCTGATAGATAGATAGACGTGAGACGTCTGTCAAATGGGCGACACTGCCAGACGTTGGTCAATTTTTCCATGCACCCTTAGTTTTAATAACTAATTATCAGTGATTACGCTTCCCCATGCCGACTATTTGATAGGCGTTGCCTGCGCAATTTAATCAGCCTAGTTAAACTAATCGAAACGTTAAATGCTTTAGCTCGTGTTGACCTGGAGTACTGTTGAAGATATGGGTTAATAATAATCCCGCTCGAAGTATATAACTGACTTAAATATTTACATTTGTTTATCAGCCTTAAACAAGTAATGAAATAAAGCAGTAGTCAATCACTAATAACTTGTTAATTAATGAATCTACTGGTCTGGCACTATTGATAGGCACCAAGGAATAGAAAAGATACATACTCCTCCCTTCAGCAGTATTAATAAATGGAGTGAACATTGTCATCATCGACGGTCACTGGCCATTTTCAGCCATAGGACGTCCAGGTCCACTGCTGGACACAGGCCTCCTCAATAGATTTCCACATGGGCCGGATAGAGGCGACCCGCATCCAGTGAGTCCCCGCAACCCTAACCAGGTCGTCCGACTACCTTGCGGGTGGCCTTCCCACGCTGCGCTTGCCAGTACGCGGTCACCACTTGAGAACCTTCCTGCCCTACTGCCCATTGCCACTTTAGTTTGCTTACACTGTTTGCTATGTCGGTGACGTTGGTTCGTCTACGAATCTCCTCATTTCTGATTCGATCTCGTAGAGCATTGAGAATAGGGTTTTTAATTCGAATCTATTTTTTATGAAACGGCTCGTCTCTCCATACTTGAATCGTTCATCATTTTGTTAATAGGGTAAACTAAACTCGAATCCTGTTAAGGAATTTAAAATAGGGTAATTCATCTCGAATAAATACAAAAGTAACGTCCAATTGTATGTTTGAATTTTTAAAATAGGTACTTGAATATTATTATAGATAAATAATTTATTTTGACTACTCAGCACATGCATTTTCTGATATAAGTGGGTTAAAATAATAATCCGAAAATGAGTTCGCATATTTGACTTAGTAAGCAATCAAGATTTGCCAATGGAATTAATGCGTCAGCAAATAACATGCAATTCTGTTGAAAAATATTCAATTAACTTATGCTGCAATAGGCACTTTTGCAAAAACCGCCTTATAATATTTTTCCTTATCAACATTTATGCCTTTAAACATTATGACCTATATTTATGGGTTAATAAAGCTACGATAAATAACTCGTCGCTCTTGTAAGTTTTATACAGCTCAGAACTCGTTAAAGCCTTAATGCTTCAAGGAGGTACAAAACAATATTCTCTTTAGCAATCTAGGAGCCGGAATGCAGGGTGTCGTTATATGGGTTCCCAAGGCCGGCCAGCACACCTGCGGGTTGCGCTTTCCATAAAACCACTACACAATACAAAAGACTATTTATTCGTAATTAAAAACCGCACTTACGACTTTCTTAAAATTCCTTTTAACTCTTAACATATAGGCACTACTTACACATTGGTGCGAGTGGACACGAAGGCGAAGTACATTCCATTTTTAAATACGTGAAGGATTGATTGCAACACTTTCAGGATAACGTTAATATAATATCTCGTCTCGACACATGAACATATACTACGGTAGTGACATAATGTAATCTTATAGTGTAGAATAATTTCTTAATTTATATAGGTACTGAATGAAATGTAAAACCACTCATATTTTATCAATAATTTGAGTTTGAGTATCTACTTGAATTATAGATTTAACGAGTTCTAAGCTGTGTGAAAGTAGCTGCAAGAATGACGAATTTATTCCTGTAATTTTGTTACTACTCATAAATATAGGTTATAATTTAATAAAGGCAACTTGAAATTTTAAAAACAAAATATGAAAATGTAAAAAAAACGTGTTATACCATTAACTTACTGTAATAAACTTCCACAGAAGAAGTATTTGTAAGTCTTAAAAAACAAAAGCGTGTTACTATGTTGTTATCTCGCTATCTATGTTGTGCCACAGATACAAAACAAAACGCACGCGACCGGAAAAACGCCTTCATAGAAATACTCGTAATTCATTGATGATCTGCTGCGTGAATCCAACGATAGAGGGCGTGTGAAAGCGCTATTGTCCTTTGACAATGAACAACTGGATCGAAGTGAAAGTGTACTTGTACTTGTAAATTAAACGTTGTATTTTATATGCGTTCGGTATGGTAGCATGATGATGTTTTCTAGTCCACAGGCGCTGGCGATGGCGCTGAAATTAATTCTCTGAACTTTGTTAAGTAAACATACCATGGTAGCAATTTTGCCGCAGGCACTGTAAAATGGATATTATGTCGTTTTTAATTATGGGAGCAGGATAAATGATAGGGTCAATAGAGAAATATGTTGCGTATTTTCTATGCAATACCTATATATTATGCATGACTTACAGTTTGCATTAACAAACAATTGCAATATCTAGTGATCGATACTGAACTAATATCCAGTAATATACCTACATTTTTTAAAAAGCGCTTGGTTAGTAAATTTATATTATTTTCTTTTATACCTAAAAACTTATGTCACTGAAAATTCACAGTAATCATACTTCTTATAGCTACTCGTCTTAAAATAGCAGCGGTTATTTAAAAAAAATGTATTATTAGTATATTTTCTAAAAGGTCTCTTAATACTTATTATGAATGTTTGTTTATTCAAGCAATAAACAAGACATAATGAAGTTGCGATTAATTTGATTACTCACAAAATATTAATTACGTACCTAATATCAAAGAGGAGGATATCCTTCGCCCACCGTAACACCCTGAAATACAATTAAGAAAATAAAATCTCCTATAGAACCAAATATTCCAAAATAGCTCTTGTTTATCTTTACATTTACCTGCATAATTTAAAAACCATTCATCCAAATTTTAATGCCACTCTTGATTATTTTATAGAACAGCGTTTTGTTAAAAAAAACATCTTGAGTCGAACTTGTTTTGGGTTTTGGGAAAACAGTGTCCCAATTTTCCGACTCCACTTTCACACTACTTTTCTATAGGCACTTGTATGAAAGTAACGCAAACATTTCATTGAGAATTGTTTATGTTAAGAAAAGGGACAGACTATTATAGTATCAGGAGCCCTCATCCTGAGTAGGATTAATTAAGAATGTCTCGAAATCCAAACAACATGTGCACGCGACTAACAATTTGTGAAAATGCCCAAATACGTCGTAATAAGTAATCCATACTAATATTATAAATGCGAAAGTGTGTCTGTCTATCTGTCTGTCTGTCTGTCTGTCTCTTACCTCTTCACGCTTAAACCGCTGAACCGAATTGGATGAAATTTGGTATGGAGATAGTTTGAGTCCCGGGGAAGGACATAGGCTACTTTTTATCCCGGAAAAATATCCTTATCCGCGATAAACGAATTTAAGGCGGACGAAGTCGCGGGCAGAAGCTAGTATGAAATATTTGAAAGTCTAAGCATTTCCCAAGAAGTCCGCTAAAACCTCTCCGTATTTATGACCGTTATTCCAATCAATAGTTTACTGTTAAACGTTATCACGATTTGTTTTGTTCAATGTTCGCGTTTGCCCTACTTTGTTTACATATTGCGCCTTTTTGATTCTGACCGTTCAAGTCAATGATTTGGTGAACGATCTTGATTTAACTGTTTTACTACCGTAATTTATCTATATAAATCGGTCTTATAACCGATGTCTACGGTCAATATAGACGGCCATATAGACATTATACTCCATTAGCATCTATAGTTTCGGCGTGATGAAGCCACGAAGACACATTCAAACTTAAAAAAAAATCGATTCAGTGACTTTAGATAGCCCGTATCACTTATTTTGTGTTTTCAATGTACAGACATTTCATTTTTAAAACTTTATAATAAGTATAGGCGTACCTAATTTTAGGCAGGAAGGGAAATAGTATTTTTAATAAGTTTTTGATTCTTAGAACATTTCAAAGTTTTCTGATTTTACAGATTATGAAAAAGATGCATTTTTCCCATCGACGCAGATAATCCGCTTGACCTTAACTGATTTCCACGCAAACTTGACACGAAAACCGGATAATTCCAAGTCATCTTGCAAGTAATTATCACAATCTGCCTACCTGCACAACATTATTGCGCAAATTATCATAATCCCGTGATGATCGTGGTGTCGTGATCTTAGTGTAACATTCGGCCTATAAACACTCAAAACATATATTGCTAGTGGGTCTGTGAGCTTTACACGTCGCGAGTCACTCAAGTCCCATATCCCCGGCATTAAAAAAAAAAACACATTATGAATTGATAAAAAAATCTATATAATTATCAAATCTGCTCACTAAATCTCACAAGAATCGGTTGAAAAATGCGATCTGTAGAGGAGAACGACAGACAGGCATATGAAAGCATTTTTTCCCCAGCTGAAATAGAGACGTTTCGCTTGCTACGCTCACGCGGTCAATAAAAAAATGTTTGTAATTTACTAACCAAAAGTAGGATACAATTTCATGATTAAGGTTGTTAAGGAAATGCAAGATAAGCCATGTTGTAGGTACGACCTTGCTGCTTGTTTTTAAGCTGCAAGGAGTGGTCCCTTTCTTAACCTTAAAGGTCTTTCTTAGTAGCTTACCGTACAATATACGTCAAGTGTTGTTATTATAGAGGCCACAGCTTTAATCTATTTTTATTGGAAACATTATGAGAGACATGTTATGATGTTTCCGCTGTTATTACTCATTCACATAAAACAATTTCAACCCGTGAACCCGAAAAGCTGTAAAGCTTCCGAAACGTCGGGAACTCAAATGAGATAATATACGCGATATAATCCGTTAAAATTGTTTTATTTCATATGAGAGTTAATTCGATACTTGTATGATCAATAAAAATTTGGTACTAGTTTGTATGTTCAGTCAGCGACAAATAGTCTGTAGCATCCAAAGCGCCAAATATATCATCACACAACTTTGTGCCCATAAGAATAAAGATGTGTTGCGATATTTTTGGCACTTAGGATGCTACAGACTATTTGACTGTACTCAAAATAAGTATTTCGTTTTAAGCAGCTTTTACTGTCGGTACTATTACATTCTTACTTTAAAACGAAAACATAGACTTGCCTGCAAAACAAATGCTTCTCAGATACGTTAATATCAATCACCTGTTGTTTGCTTTGCGTTTGTTCTTGGCGTAGCCTTCGCCCGAAGGACGGGCCTTCAAACAAAACAAAACAAATTACCTTGAATTTAACCACTGGAAATGGCATATGGATGCATTCCCCTCTGCCAAAGTTGTTGGTTTAATACAATAAATTTGTCATCGTGCATAGTTTTTATTTATAGGTTATTTAACCTCCCGCTTAAAATGCATGTTTTTTTAAAATTCGTAATGATACGACCTGCCAGTCTCGCTAAACACCTGTTCTATTTTCAAATTCGTTCGCGTTTGTTCCTGGCTTAGCCTTCGCCCGAAGGACGGCTCCGAACAAAACAAATGACGCTCCAGCCTTGTCCTGTCCGTTCAATAACATTTAATCGAGGCGGGCTTGGCAATAGATTTGCATTTTAATACTGAGTTAAATTATCAATTTCAATTTTATGTTTACGTTTACATTTCACTCACTTGATGTTCCTTGAAGATTGTGAGCTGTAAAATTACATCTTACAATTTTGTAACATTGTAATAGTATTTGCTATCTCAGTAGTTTGAATAGTGGACTTTAAGAACGGGTTCATAAGTATGTTTATTGCTGATATTTAGCGGTCTGCAATAGTGATACTGGTGGCACTAACCTTTTGAGTTATCCGTGAATTATGATAATGGTATCAGTAAATTAAGACAATGAAAATAAAACTTCCTTGAGCGACTTCTTATTACAACATTTTCTTGCATCTTAAAACGGTTTTAATATCTTTATGGTAGACTTAGTATTATAAAATAAGCATGGAACTTATGTAAATTATTTAAATTGCTCTTCTTCCATCTACTAGTATTTCATAAAAGAAATGTATTAAAAAAGCACCTAAAATAAAATGAGATTAAACCCAGAGAGAGGACGTAACCTGATCCGTGTTCCAACTCGGACTGTCTAAATAAAAGGTAGTAAGAACATATAAGCCTCTTTAACGCTTTCGCCCTTTCATGTCTGTATGGTAAAGTTGATGTAACCCTAGCCTGTCCAAAGAAAAGGCCTTGGCGGTACGTGAACGGCATAGCAAGCCGAGATGCGCATGCGCGTCCCGTTGCATACCGCGGGTGAAAGACTTGGCCTACTCTCATGCGGTCGCGTTTATCGCGCGATAGATATATGACAAAGCAGCTGTCTCTTTTCGACAAGGACGTAAGGACGTAGAACTCAATGTCGTTTATAAATAATCTAACATCGTGATATTGTGCATGGTACTGTGTTACTTACACCGGTTTACTTTACAGAGCTCAGGTTCGATCCCGTATGGCGGTATTGCTCTCATCTCTGGGCCAGAGCACCCCAATATCAACTTCTCCCCATGGACTCCGTCAAACGCCGGGCAGTTCGTATTCTCGACGATCCCGAACTGACAGATGGCCTGGAAATACTTAGCTTCCGGAGAGATGTTGGCTCTCTGTTTTTCTTATACTGGTGTTTGTAGAATGGAAAATTTTCTGAAGAACTTTTTGAGTAGTCATGATCAACTTTTTTATCATCGCAGCTCCCTTCGAGGAACAAAGTACATCCCCACATTGTGGATGCTTGGAATCCTAAATATAAACGGGCATCACGCTTATTTTTGCGAACTTGTAAGTTGTGGAATGAGCTTCCCTGAGGTGTTTCTGGAGCGCTATAACACGGGATTCTTCAGGAAGCAAGTTAACAGGGAACTCAAAAGTTGACAACGTATGGGCGACTCTTCCGGTATTGCACATGCACATGTCCATGGGTGAAGATGACCACATTCCATCAGGTGGCTCGTCTGCCCGTGTGACACTTATTATGAGTACATTAAAAAATAATCGTCATTGGTCAAGACTTCCACTGCTGGAAATTTTGCTTCCCAAAATGGCACCTTGGCCGGTCCTGTGCCCTACATCCATAATAGTAGTATTTCACCCTCATTTCACCTACCCATTCTGTTATATGGTTACTCTTTTTTGCTGTACTGCTATTTTGGTTACTTTGGTTTCGTAGTTCTCCTCATTTCTAAATTGATCTCTAGGTATTAGTATGAGCAGCAAAGTCCCTTTTCCCCAAGTATTACTTTCTTTCTTGTCTACCATGGGCAGAGAAGATATAAAGCTTGTTTTTTTTTATCTTAAAGTTTGGAATCGTAAAGGTATTAATTATTGCTAGCCGATTTACAGGATCATTAGATGTAACGATTGTCTCAGTCCAGTCCTTTAAAGTCGCCTGGCAATTGCGTTTTTTTGACGCTGTCCACCAGTTATATTAAGTTATTATATAAAAGTACTTATTTAAAAGAAAACGCACTTAAATTATACGTGATCTCAGTTACAAGGTAATGCATCTCCGGCTTTTTTACCGTAAAATGCAAAAAAGTGCAAGAACAGGTAAGGTTGCAAGACTGGCTCACGCAACGACTCGCTAATATATTCTGACCGATACATTATGGCCTACTTATTGTGTTGGTAATGAGGGGCATTTAATGAGAACGGCTGGCATACTAATAGAGCATTGTATAAGTGCACTCGTAAGCTTATCGATAATTGTTAATCGATTAATTAAATTATACAATTAGTCGCTTAGAACATTTAATCGCGTATTTGTAGCATGTTTGCAAGCGCTGCAAGTGAAATATACTTATTCGACAAAAAATGTCGTTTTAACATTGTCGACGCGATACACACTCACATTTTTCGCCTGTTTCTACTTTATGATGTCTAATATTAAAAAAAACTTCACCTTTGAGGGATAGCGCTAATAGGTGAAATTGTGTTAAATATTAGGTATATATTATTTATTTATTTGTTTAGTATTCAAAAAGTTACACAGCGGTACAGTAAAAACCAAGGCACTCTGAAGTACAAAAAACAAAAACATATAGGTACAAAAACTTAAAACTAGTTCGATTTAAGCGACGGAACTCTGTGGCTCCGTTGCGTCGTCTGATCTGGTGTAGGATTCGGCAGATTGTCCCGGAACTTAAAACCTAACTAATTATAAACTATGAATTTCTTAAGCCTAATTCACCAAGTCCGATTACAGTAGTTAAGCGACAAACATATTATTGAGATACTTTTTGTTTATCATGATAGTCTTGACCATTCGTTCTTTGTGCACTTAAAAAACAGTATTCATAATCTATACTCGTTATTTCAAGTGAAGTAAATCAGTCCTTAAAGTTACTTAGGAATGCGAATTGAGACTTTCTCACGGCCCTTTCGTTGGAAAACGCACGGCGCGGCATGTATATCATACACTGGACGATCATGTAGGAAACTAGACTGTATAACAATACCTATACGTACTTCGTGACTGTTATGCAGAGCACGGTATGAATGCTGAAATGCCTTATTACCAATTTAAAATATATTTTTTTCGAATTGGTAGGACGATCGGTGAATGTGTAATGCTCCAGAACAACGGTATTGAAAGTGTTAACAATTAACGAGGAAACTTTGAGAAGGCTAAATTGATTGTATTAAGCAGTGGCGTCAGGAAAATTACAAGGAAACCGAAGCGTATTCATTTTCTCATATTTAAAGAAAAAGGTAAGCGTTTCCTAGATCAATCCGGTTGGAATCGGCTTATATGACGCCACTGCTGGGTATGCACCTAAATAAATGTTATGACTTCTTCTAAATTGACTTTTTCGACACTTTAATTTTTGTATTTGTTTTAGGTTGTATGTCATCATAAATATTTAAAATATACTGTACGAGTGTACAAGAATAATCCATGCACCAATTAATTAATGAAATAGGCATCTGGGAACAAGACCAAACGCAGCGCACACAAATGCTAAGCAAAATAGAGAGGTAAATAAATATAAAACAATATCGCCTTACTTTTTCTCCAAGAGTATTAAATAATATTGATATTGGCATTTATACATGCTTTTTGGTGATATTAGAGCAGATATAAATCATTGGCTATTACGTGGCTATATGTATATTCCCTAGTTACTATGTTGCCCGACAGATGGCGGGCAACGGCCGACATGATAATTGAGCAATTGCATTCCTTACAGCATTACATTTTCTCTCTGCCAAATTACATTTAACTTTAACGTTTAGACACGTTTTGATGTATGTTTGACTATGCGGACAATTATGTGCCTATATAGGTTTTAAGATTTTTTCTGAGTAAATTTCTAAGCGGGATAAGATTAATTCAATTATATTTTAGTTTTGATTGTTTTCTATCTCTTCACTAGAAAGTATATAAACTGTTAATGTATCTGAATTATTTAATTTTTCTGGTTTTTCTTCTGTCGAAGGGACATCATGACTATTTTGACTTTGTTTGTTAGGTTACCACAGCAACGACCAGTAGGTATTTAGGTTCTTGAAAGGACACCACGAACTGAAAATCGCAGCCACCGGCCTCCTATTAGATGGATGAACGACGACGACGATAATAATGATGACGATATTTTTTTTTTCATGCCCACAAGTAAATTTTGTACACAAAACTACTCGGGATAATATTTAATCCCTTAAATAGTGTCCCTTTAATACATATAATAAAAGTCTCAAAGTTCTTTCACATTAGTTTCTCGCTACCGAAAATCATCACATCATAAGCTAAAGTAAATATACTTTTTTATTGCCATTTAATTATGAACTTATTATATAAACTGGGGTATCTTAGCGGATATTACGATAAGATGTTACAAACATCTTGTTTATGGTAACGGTGGGTTTCCCCGCAATTCCTTGGATACATATCAATAGGTCAATACCGGTATTGTTTATTAGAACCACTTATCTCGCGAACATCGCAAAACATATTTGCATAATAATTTAACCTCGTATACGTTTATGAAGCGTTAATGCAATGTTTGACGTCAAGCGTTATGGCGAATCGATAAAATACCATTTCATTAAAAGTCACATAAAGCATTAATCCTTTTTTTTTCATAGTATTGGGTACTGTTTAGGTGAATATATTAAGTTTGTTCATGGTACTATGTACTTCTTTAATATGTACGTGTATTTGTTACTATAAACCTAGTTCAAAATGCAACCAATACATTTAAATAATTCGAAAACTTGACGACATAATCAAAAGTCTGTACGAATAAGTGTGTTCTACGAGAAAGAGGAATCTAAGGACACCTCATATAAACATATATTAAAATCCATCAAGCTGACTGCTAGGCGTAGCAAAAAATGTATATTCATACTCGCGAAATAATCGCGAAAAATAAGTTTAAAAAACTGAAACACCACTACTAATTGATTTCAAATAAGGCATTTTGTATTATTTATTTTATATAAGTAGTTATTGCTATTTTATTACAAGATTTCCATCCAAGAAAAGATCCAGCCGTAGTCGGGGCCCTATTTTTTTCTGTGTTTTTTTTTTGATCATACGTGAAGAATAACATTATACACCATAAGTTATCATTCTCTAAATTAATTTACAAAATAATTAAATCGTACACATACGCCGGCTATAAATAAAGAGTTGCGTCGATTTATCATTGATTCCATCATAAAATATTACCCTTCCTTTTCGTTTTGTCGGCTAAAAATAGTTTTTAAACATGACACATATTCGTGTTGTGCGGTAATAGTTATGTTGACAATAAAGAAACATTGACTTAATAAAACTAATTAATGTGACAAGATTTGGCGCAGCGCGCGAGATAGCGGGCGATAAGAGAGGAAGGAAGGGCTTATCGACGGAAACCCGCTATTACGTAGACCAAAAGACAGCGCATGTTCTTCCTCTGGAGTGTAAGCAGTATAAAGTCAACTTAGGTGTAGATACTATTTAGTTGGGTGGATTAGGGCTCGTCCAGAAATCATGCGATTATATTTGGCCTACTTTTGACCCCCTCCTCCCCCTTGGTGATATTTGGTGATTATAACGCTACTCTGTCTCCCCCGTGTATTCACGTGTATTTTTGGGACTAAGAATGAATTAAGTTAGTTACTGAGTATAATTTTGTTATTTTTTGACTTTCCTGTTTTTGTAAAAAAATACACATCATGTCTTCTTGGACCCTGTCTCCCCCATTCCGATAATGGTAAATGCTGTACTGGTTGTACCTGCAGCCTTTACAGTACGGAACATAAAATACAAAACAGTACGTAGGTAAGGTATCGCTGTACAAAAAAAAACTTCAAATACGCAGGACAAATTGATATAAATATATTGTTAGATATTAATGTAGCTATAAATTAATAATGTTCAATTACCTTTGATAACTTACCTGATGTGTTAATTTATAAAATTAACAATTTATAAAATTAACAATTTAACATTTATAGTTGCTGCAATGTACGAGTAGGTAGTACAACTTCAAATTTCACATTTTGTAATATTTCTTAACTTTTTTTTGTTATTGAATATAAATATGGCGGATCGTGATATTTTTTATTTAAGTACCTTTGTCATGGTCACGGATGCACTAGTGAATGAACGATATGTCACTGCAGATGTCAGCTAAATGTTTGGAAGCCTGCATATTTGTCTATTAAATAAAATGGACGAGTGGATAGTTAAAGTTTAAACTACCATCCATTCATTCACTATTCGTTATCACCGGCGCGACAACAACACTTCCAACATCCGCGCACACATCCAAAGATATGGGTATCCCGCGGTTTCAACATTTGAATCACTGGTCCCCAAGTTGGCGATAAATTAAGGGGCTACTCCGTCATTCATAAATCACGCCCCAAACGTGGAGCCAGCCAATAAGCGTGATTTGTAATAAGCGACGCATTTATTGCTCGCTCCCATCAAAGAAAGAGCTAATACACTAAATGCTTGGGGTTTTTTGGCGTAAGCGCCAGATGTAAAAGTACCATGAAATCGAAGATATTATTATGTTTTGTAACATTTAAGTTAATCACTTAAAAGATAAACGGAAAAATGACATTTTAACATCATTTTCGTTTGTACAAAATAGACAAAAAACGGGAAATGAAGACGCGTTTTCGGATAATTTATCTATCGAGGAAATTTTCATAAAACATATTTCCGCGCTAATCACTGAATAGGTTATATAGTCAAGAAACACATATCTGAAAACCAGCCTGATTTATAAACTAAATTTGACAAAAAATGCGCTACAAAATAGCTTAAATTTTCGATGCATCCCCTTAAAACCACTTTCATGTTGAAGTTCTTAGGGTGTTTTGGATTTCAATCACTTCCCGTTTATCACCATCATCTCAGGAATGGTCAGCTCATGTCCAATAAGGACAAGAAAGGAAAGAATAAGGGACAATAAAAAAAATCGCTTCCCGCATAACAAATGCACATGGGTGATTCCACGGCCGTTTCAAATTTACATTTTGAAAGAATGAGCTATGTCAAGAAGCAGATTTTCAAAATCGATATACTATATTCGTAGTTATTGTCATAATTGATCGAATTTACCACATACTAAGGCCCATTTGTTTAATACTTAGGACTATGGAATGACAACGGCTGAAACGCTCGTGGAATCACCTACATTAAAGAATATCGCATCAAACCCGTCATATTAATGTTTATTATATGTATTTTGTATGGTTTTATGACACGTGTGTATTCCAGGTAATACGAGTATATGAATTAATAATTAATAAAAATAAAATAAACAAAAATTAACTAAAATTTATATAGACCTTTTAGTACAGTTATATCTATAACTAAACAAGCCCTGTGATCTTAGCCCGTGAAATGAATGCGTAGTAGCTGTCAACGGCAACCGAATTATTCTGTCCTCGTAGAAAAGGGCTTAACTGATGAGAATATTCCACTACAAAAGCCCTTTTAGTGGAGAGCAGAGATATTTCATATCACACGCCGTCACGCTATGGGCGCATAGATAACACAATAGTAATGTACTAGATCACCATATTTTGTAAAATGGTTTATTTTGAGTGGACAAATTGCGCTGATATTTTTTCTTGGCTTTGAATTGAACACCGGTAATTTCTTCATACAAAATAACTGGTATTTTATTTCGGTTATTACTTGATTTTATAAACATATTTTAGCACGTAATCTAATTCTGAAATACAATATTAAAATAACCAGAGTTTAGTAATATCGAAGAATTATCGCAATTTTAATAAAAAAAACTAATTTATGAAAACGGCACGTGTAACGAGTCCTTGCTCAACTTTACTCTAGGAAATTTACTTCCAAGGACTTAAGAAAATAACATTGACTTGTTTACTACCACGCTGGTCCGATGGCCCCCAATGAATGGACAGAATATGAATATTTAATTAATTATTAACACTTAATATGCTTAATCACTGTTAAGCATATTGTAGGTAGGTACTGAGTTTCAACGTACAGAATTATTAAAAATATCTTACTATTATAGTTAAATAGATACCTTCAAGTCTATTTTCCGTATCCTGTTGAAAATATATGAAGGAAAAGTTTCAGGAGGTCCATAGAAATATAACACAATAACAATATGACACTTTGAACAGAATAGGATCATTTTAATCTATTTTACTTTCAATCTGTCTGTAAGGCACCAAAGCGCCGCAATCCAAACAAGGCAGACCTATTAGGCAGTAAGCTTTCCATCGAACTGAGGTCCTACTTATAATGGTCTGTGGTACGGTACCAAGCTGTAGTAATAGAATTACCAGATAAATCCGATTATGTAGGCAATAATTGGGTAGGCACTTGGGTAACAGGCTGTAGTCGTGGGTAATATTTGCTTGTAATCTGCTTTGACACTCATGGAGCTAAATGACCTAATTCCGTAATGTAAACAACTTAATATTAGGTACATAGATTCGAAAACCTCGACATTCCAAATTCAAAATTTTGCCTTTTTAGTAGGTATAGTCTCTATTTGATATATCTGTATTCTTTAAAAGTTTAACGTGCCCTTGTGCCCATGGCATTATTTAATAATCTGTATACAATTTATTAATCTCGTACGTCGTTGTGTGACGTGTTGCGTCGTCGTTAAGGAAATCGTAATTGCGAAAGACAAGGACAGTATGAACTAAAAATTTGTTCTTCAACACATCGACTTGAATTTTTTGACGTGATAACGTCTTATAAATCGATGAACAAAGCTGCAAGCACGAAAAAGTGTCACGTTCGGCACATTGTCACGAGCCGAGCGTTCGGCTTGTGACGCATCTATCTCTCTTACACGTTATCACGTAAAATTATCGTCCGTAAACTTTACAGACAACCAATTTTTTAAATCAATTGTACTAACTGTCAGAAGTTAATTTTTGAGAGACAATTAAATGCCAAAACTTTAAGCCAAAACACACGCATGATACTTAAACATTAGAAACATCCAAGAGTATGAAAGAAACTAAAAACAACGACGTGCTCGACAAAATTACTCGCGCGTACAATGCGCAATGACGTAACGTAACCCTTTTATTTATGTCCAATATTTAATCCAACGCGACAAAATCCAATCTACTACGCAGCGGTTATCGGTTGGACGCAGGCGCCCGGTGGTGGAAAATTGAGGAAATTGCCGGCGCGACGCGTGGGCAGCGGGGCGGTGTGACAGGGGTCAGGGGGTGGGGGGTTACGACGCCCGTGACGTAGCCGACACGCCCCCTACTAGTGATAACGATAAGGTACAATCGTGGACGTTTAATACATCGGGCTTAGACGACCGACGTATGGATTGTAAGCTCGTGAAAATAGTTAACAGTTGTGTAGTTGAAAACATGAAACTTGGTGCATGAGCTTTTTAATGTGTGCTTCAATTTCGATCATTCCACTCTAGAAATTAAATTGCTCTTTCCTTTTCATCCTTTATCGAAACGTTTATCATAAAATTAACTTACTAATCAATCAGATTTTCTCTTGATACTTAGTTTTCAAAACAATCTTATAATTAATACCTATTTTATTACATTTATACTATTGTTAAAGTGTATGGAGGAGATAATATTAGAAAATTTCATAGGTTCCGCATTTCAAGACCAAAACAGATAACTAAGTGCCACTTTTAATCAATTGGAGATTCATGTTGATTATTATTGTTATCATATAACTATTACTATATTATCATTAAAAGATTACACATCCGATTAAAAGCAGGAAGAATTATTTTTAGATTCAAGGTTCACGAAAGAAAACATTAAGCGACAATAACAAAACAATTATAATATATAATTTATTCTGTCTGTACGGGTCATTATTGGAGTGTTATGTTTCAACTTCCTTTTCGTGTTTTATTTTCGAAGTGGCTGTAGATGTTTGTGATATTTCGAGACAATCAGTAAAGATTTCGGACTTCTATCAAATTGGTAATTGCAAGTTATAAACAATATCTAGGTAAATACTTGTTATAAATATATTCATTAATGGGAACTTTACTTGTGCTCTCGACTGTACGAGTGACATTTAAAAATAAATTTCCGCTTCGGAACTCGTTACTGTCATGTTGTAAGATGAGAGCGGGCCATATTTCAAAACCGGTACAGCCCTATCGATTCGCATCTATGCTTAAATCGGTACAAGGCTGTTCGAGTATGTATGACACATGAAATTTCAGTAGAAATCATCTACATGAACGCTTCCGTATGTTTTCACTCGTAATCAAATAAGGTATATAAACTCGATACAAATACATACATAAATATATTGCTTTCAGCTAATGGCCACGCAGATAGTAGCTACACATATACTCGTAATATAAGTGGAAGAAAAAAAAACTATAGATAGAGTATAATAACTCTTAGTTTGTGGCTGTAAGCGAAAAGTGGCACGTTCAGTTTTAGTCTCTCTCTCTCTATCTTATCGTTACCTCATGACTGAAGATCGTGGCCATCATCGCGTATTTTACCTTTGGAGTGGATGATTTGCCTCCATGTGGTTCTGTCAATTGCGTCCCTCTTATAACTGAGCAGAACATGGAGGAAGATAAGGACTTTAGTTGATCAGTCTATCTGGTTGGAGATCGGCCTCTAGCTCGCTTTAGTCAATCTATCTATTATAATTTTCTCCATGATAATACTCGTACGGTTGACCAAGAAATTAGTTACACATTAGAGTCCAAAAGTGGTAGATCAATTCCTAGCCCGACTGTAGATAAAAATTGTGTTATGCAAACCCAAAAATAATTATGATGTTCCGTTACAGTTTTTTCTAACGCTTTACAATCCAAATATTAAAGAGCTCCTCTGATTATATGATTGCCTGCTTTTCTATTCTACAAGTATTGTGATATTTTTGACGTACTTGTTTTATTTTCTGAAATTTGAGCTATGTGGGAGCATTGCATTTGCAAGAGGCACACACCGAACTCGCTAGCCTAATGCGTACTGGCTTTATTGATTACGTCACAGCACTCTTTACGTCACTATTCAGTTGTACACGATTACTCCCACTATAAAGCGTATCGACACGTTTGAATTAGTTTACTGGAAAAACGAGCTATCCTGACACATTCACCTTTAACATTGTTTAGCAGTACGTGCGAGTGTGGAACGTTGATAAACACCCACGCAATGGCTATTGCTTTGCGAACTTTGCCACGTATGAAATAAAGTTGAAAGGGTAAATAAGGGTAGATATGTTGTTGTAAATTAGACTCAAATCGCGAATTTTATGAAATTTTTAGTGCTCGGAACTCTCTCTTTGTTGAGTATGGAGTCTTATTACGAGTATATTTGAGTTGTCTTGGAGATAGTTTAATTAAGTGGTGAACAGTGTTGGTCACACATATACGTAAATAGTATAATAAGTTATTGTGAAGACTGATTGTTTACCTCAATAAATAAAAAATGGTCATTTTACAAGCCCTGTTTCATCATCCAATAATTTTGCATGAAAATTAATTATTTTAGATTTCCAGTAATTTTACTAGTATCCAATTTACTTATAGTAATTTATATGTTGTTTGTGTCATAAAATATGAAGCATCCGTCCAATCATTTATTTAAATTGTACTTTGATCTCATATTAAAACTCGTATCATACTACATATAATTTTCAGCGTACGGAAGAGCAGTGCCTCTTAGCACAGGTATTAATTACTTCAAAAGAGGCATCAAACCCATCATGTAACTTAAATGGCTTTACTGAATAAATACGTTCCATTATCATTTATTATTATCTTTATTTTAAATAACAGACTTACTTTATAATTTTACTAAATACTTTGCAGTTAGAATATTCAGTGTAAAAGGGAACATGTATCCGTTTGGTCGACTTTATACTAACCAGTAACTTGTATTTTATCTCTTGGCAAAGGCTGGCTATATTTAAAGTAATTAAAATATATAAATAACTTCCTAATAAATATTCCTCTCGACCTTTCCCTGAATATATAAAAAGTCAAACTTCCCTCAAAGTTCCACGTCGTTGTAGGCAAGAACGTGTCTTTACGGAAGCACTTTCGTGTTGAAAAAATCTTGTGTGGGTGTGTTCATAAATTTGTGTTATTGAGAATGTTTGGATGTTTCCATTTCAACTATATTTGGTACATTTGGTAGCTGGTTATCCATACATGGCTATAGGATACTTGTTACCCGACTATACTGAAGCAAAAAAGATGTTTATGGCTTTATCCCCCTTGCACCTTCTACACTAACCTTCTAGCATTAGAAAAAGGATAAAAATCTTAACGTGTTTTTTTTATTGAAAAACACTTTCGAAAATTAAGTCACAGCAAACATGTAACAATTATATAGCAAGGACGGTAATTTACATTGTTTCGATTTTGATTAAGTAAAAAATAGTAACTATTAAGTTACTATTTTTTTAAAGCGTTTTTCTATAAAAAGACAGGTCGTGATTGTTTACCGTTTTTCTAATGCAAAAAAAACAAAGTATAGTTTTTAATAAAAATAAGGACGTTTATTGCAAAAAGGAGCAAACTTTCAGCAACAGGCGTATTACGGCTGTAGGAGGCGGGGGCGTAAGGGACAGCACAAAGCCTACGCTGTCAGATTGTACCCGCTTCACAATTTGTTTCGCTTCACAAGATTGTACTGCCTCACTTGATTTGACTAGTCTGCAAAGAAAACCAATTTGCTGCCTTGACTGAATTCCTCCCGCTCAAAAGGGTGAAAGGTCACCCTATAACTCTTAGATTTTCATAAGCTTGTGACACCCTGTGAGCTTATGACGCGCGGTACAGATCTGTGCGTTTTCGAGTATCCAAGAGTCATTTAATTTAATTAACCTTTGCGAGACTGGTCATGCATAATTTAAATGTCAAAACTTTAGTAGTTAAAATATCTATATTTAGTATTATGGTATTTAGCTACTTGGGTATATTTTATATGCCTAATATTTGTGGTCGGTAGTCGATCGGCATCCTTAGTAAAACTCAAAATAGTGAACACCTACCTACAACAAGAACGTATAACCAATTTTAAAAAAGTTGTTTTCCTTAGATCACGGTGGATGAGAGACTTCATATTATTACAAACCTTGAATATTTTGCCCTTGACCACTTACTATTCATCCAAATTATCTCCAGACTGTCACCACTTAGCAACTCAAGTGTAACCGGGTTATTATGTGACATTACAAAAGATACCATGGCAGTAGGAAATAGCCGTTAGTTACGTCCTTTCGCGTTTGGTGCGGTGTAGTCGTGGCGCCTGGCTGCGGGGGTCCGCTATGACGTCACGTCCGCGTCTAGACGTTTTTCCTCGAGTGACGTCATATCTCCCATACGCCCACCGGTTCACTTTACATTTAAATAGAAAAAGTGGGCTTTTGAGAGCTCGTGGGACGGAAATAAAAAAAATTAACGTCATAATGTTGTTTTTATTAATATTTGCGCATTGTACATTTTTCCATATATTAACGCCAACAACTTTTTAATGAGTAAAGGAGTAGTTTCATATATCGACACTAAAAAAACACAGATTAACGGTACCTTAATGGACGTTGAACACAAACCCAAAAGTTCCAAACATATTCACACCTTAAAGTGTAAGGTAAGAAGTAGGCACAATATTCCACCATTCTCTTAATATTTTTATGGTCCTGTCTAGACACAATAATCGATAAATGATAATCAATTATTAACTTGTGACGTCACAGCTGTAAATATTATATAACTGCCGATTAACCCCGAAATTACGAAGTGACGAACCAATCAATGTTCGTATAATTTACTGTACCATTTTAATTATGTCAAACTTCCGACGGCATTTATATATTTATATTATATATTTTCATATTCAAAACTTAGGTTATAACGTAGAAAATGCACATTTACTATAAACTATATAGTTGTAAACTTAAACCTAAAAATTAGGTATCTGTAGATTAGATATATTTTCAGAATAATCATTGTAACGGACTATTTGGAGGTCACTGAATAGAATATTTTTTATTTTTTGTATGTGTCGTTGTGGCTTCATCACGCCAAATCGACTAAACAGATTTGAACTATTTTTTTACGTTGACTGACAGAGCATAAGCAACCTCTTCTGAAATATCGAAACAATCGGTTAGTGTAAAGTTTGTAGGTAACTCCCTTGTGACGTCACGTAGTTCGTTAGCTAATCTGCGTCCTCTTTCTATTTCTTAATTATTTGAAAAAAAATATGTGTGCAGAAATAATTGGTGCATAGTTTCTTATATTCCATACCGCATTCTAATTCGAATGACACATAAAGGATCCGAATCCGGATGGTCGATGATCGCGTCTGTCGCTGTGGATAAAGCTTTTTTTTTGCCAAATGGGCCGTGTACTGAGTTTTAGATATTAGGCCATTACCATCATACTTGGCCACTAGACAGACCAATGATCTAAATCTTGCTGGAGTCTCCTGGACGTAAAAAACTGATCATGGTGACTTGTTTAGTCTGTCTGTCTTTGCTAGCAATGGATTTCTTAAGCACTCATGTAGTGGATGGTGATGACATCAGCCCCTATCTATATATCAGCCACGGCCGTCCACTGCTGAACATAGGACTCCCCTATAGTTCGCCACTGGGTGCGATTCCGCGCATCCACCGACTCCCTGTGACCTTCACGAGCTCATCCGTCCATCTAGTCGGAGGCCGTCTTACGCTACACTTTCCTAGGCGTGGTAAAAGTTAATGATACACTCATATTTATTTCCTTCTACGCACTGTGATACTAATATTTGGTACATGAGCTATTTATATGCCAATGAAAGTTTACACTCCAAAATTATACTAACACTAGCTTCTGCCCGTGACTTCGTCGGCCTTAAATTCGTTTATCGCGGATAAGGGTATTTTTCCGGGATAAAAAGTAGCCTATGTCCTTCCCTGGGACTCAAACTATCTCCATACCAAATTTCATCCGAAATCGGTTCAGCGGTTTAAGCGTGAAGAGGTAACAGACAGACAGACAGACAGACAGACACACTTTCGAATTTACAGTATTAGTATGGATTCGTAAGAATTTTAGTAATATTCAAGATTTCTACCACATAGCAGTTTTAGTCGTGGTACGTGTAAATCAAACGTATCACTCGCATCGCTACACGAGAGTTACCTAGCTATCACAATAAAAGTAGTATTAAGTATCAATATTTCAAGTAAAATAATCGCGCGATTCTTCGCATTTCTTAAAGCCATTCAACCACTTTCTTACTGTACGGCACAGTTCCAGAACATAAAAACAAGTGATATGACAATAAATCTAAAGAGTTGATGTGTTGAATACTTAATAACTGCCTACATGATAAGGTTGTTCTTACAAATAAGTTGATATGTTAACTCCCTGCGATAACATTTTTTTTTAAATCGACCCACAAATAAAAGGGGATTCCTTTTTATTGTTGTTGAATGTCGGACATTACCATCAACACACTTTGATAAAGGAACGTAGACGATATCCTAATCAGGTAACTATAATATGCGAGTCTTTAAAGTGCAATAACGATCTCATCTAGAGCTCCTTTTGCAGAATGTACCAACCGCTATAACCAAATTGCTCATGCTGCACGAAAAATAGTGCAATGGAACGTTAGAGCATTTAAAAAAAGTTTGCTCATACATTTGTATAGCTACATTAACTTTCACAAAAGCCGATAACTTTCCTATTTTGTTAAGAATTAGGTTTTAATGATTAACAATACAAATTGATTATACCGATTATATATAGTTATTATTATGAAAAAAAATCAACAGTTTAGATAGATAGATAGATTTATTTATTTCATGATAAAATAACACTATTAATTTGCTTACTGTCAAAGTTACACATATTTAAGTCATAAAAATAAATTCATAACATAGCAAAAACATCAATCATACATCCTATATGTTTATTATTAAAACAATAAAAAAAGGTGTGTTGACTAATGAATACATTTTTTTAATACACTTTTGAGCGTTTCTATTAAGTTAACATGCTGGTTGGACTACTGCTACTAACATTTAGTCGTGACAAGCTCTCTTACAGCGCATCTCAAGCGTGTGCAATGCGTTTGTCAGTTTCGTCGTATCGTTCACGACCTAAATCGAGCCTGTACACTGCCCTACATCATTTACTCCACGCTTATACGATGTAAGTGTTGGGTTTATAAATATACTTACTCTCTTTTGAGTTTGAAGATGGGTATTGCTACAACAGACTCCATATCATCTGCATATTGCTCTGGTAACACGAAACGGGGCATTTTAGGCGGGGATTGCCGTCGGTTACGACTTTATGTGTATTGAGAGACAGTTTTGATGACATACGCGATGCGTTCTTGTTTTTATTATTATGGATTGTTTGAGCTTGTTGACGGCTTGTACAGTCAACGTTAATGATAGCTACACATTGATACGAGTCGAGAAAAGGCCGAGGTACATTGATTTTTGAAAGTGTGACGATCTTTCAAGTGTTTCTTTAAAAACCTTCGTCTTCACTCTCGCGCCAATGAGTAGAGCCAGTTTTTTTTGTTTTAGAACGTGATTGAACTGGGTAGGTCTGGCTAGGCCTCCTTACCAGTAAGTGGTGAGAGCGCAAACCCACAAACGGGAATGCCATTCGCGGCCACTTTGGGTTGGGACGCAGTAACACAAAAACTGAGAAGGGGTGAGTCAGTTCAACTCGAGTTGAGACGGGGTAGAAAAAGAAGAAATTGGGCATGGGAAGACAGAAAATACGGGTTAAATGACCCCGCCGGCGGTAGTGTCAGTATAAGCGTTGCAGCACTTTTAGACTGCATATATTAAGCAGCACACCGGAAGACGAAGCGTGGGTTCTTCTCATCATAAGGTTGACTGATGACATAATAAACCACTGGAGTCCGCTGGGTGCGGGCGGCGTAGTACCGGTCATAAGGTCGTTCTTTGGGGAAAACCTTGTCAAGCGTTGAACCTCTTTGGGTAATGATGAAGGGGCAGATACGTATATGACATCATAAGTGACACACCACATCAACTCCACATGACTGACCACCTCGGTTCTATTCAAAATTAATATTTTTTTTAACACGCTTTTAGTAGGTCTACCCAGGGGCGTATTTACCCTAGGGCCAAGGGGGCCATGACCGCCAGCCAGGGGCGGCGTAGCAACCCTCGGTGCGCGAGTCCAACTCGATTTTGGCCGGTTTTTTCCTTAATTTCTGGGGCGGCGAATCTTATTGGCCCAGAGCGCTAAATTTCAAAATACGCCCTTGGGTCGACCTGTATGTAACTAACTATACAATGGACTCTAAGGTAACTAATTTAACCATCTTCCAAAAATCGTAGCGTCATGAAAATTGGCAGCTGTACACGTGTTGCCGCCGCGTGCTTTTTTTACCACATTTTTTAAAGCAATTTCATCTACATCCCATCTTAGCGGAAAGATAGTCTAAAATTGTGCTTGCTTGTCTTGTTTACTGTCTATGTATCCAGTCTCGACTTCGTAGTATGCAAGTTGTACGTTATATAGTAAATATGTATTACTTAGAGATCTCACTCTTTGCCCCTTTTAGCTAATGTCTTCGCTTTCCACCCTTGTGAGAAAAAGTACGAGTTAGTTGCCGTTAAATGACTATTAAATCTGAGACGTTTAAAAATTCGAAGAGCATTTTCATCTGCGGTACTTTTAAAGACATTTCGTTTTAAGCACGTGGGCAGATAGCGTGCAGATTCCGTTTAAGAACGGAAAGACGCTGCTTTCTGCACCTTTTAAGTAATTTTAACGATAAAAGGAAAACAATTATGGGCATTTAGCTCCGGTTTCTTGCAGTGATAACCGTTAAATATTTAAAATTATTGTGGTAAAACATGTAATAATTGCTTTTTCCAAGCTTTAGAGTACCTTTTATGTCTATGAATAGCTTAATGTTTACTTTTACTATTTTAAGTTGAAGTATAAAATTGACGTATAATAAACAACAAAAAAGTATTTCTTTGAAAAAAGCCGCGCATTTTATCCTAACCGAAGAGAAATTGTATTAGCCACTACATATAAAAATAAGTACATACATACTAACACTGCGCCTATGTAATAAGTTTTTATCACGCTATGTTATTATAATTATTATAAAGTATTTTAATAAATTTGGATTTCTTAAAATAAGTACACGTACATAACCAAGCTTTTATTACTGAGAGAAGCACGATTCTCGAAAAGAGTTCGCCTACCACGCGAACGAAGTCGGAGGAAAAGGATGTAGTACAGTCAACATCAAATAGTGTGTAATATCCAAAGTACTGATATGCAAATTGCGGAAACTTTCCAAAATGCTTAAACAAGGTCTTTTAAACAGGTGTAAGTTAACACTAGACTTAAGACCTTTTATATACTAAAAAATGCTTAAAAAAGATCTTATAAACATGTAAGTTAAAGTTAAGTTAACCTTTTTAAAGCATTTTCGAAAGTTTCCGCAATTCGCATATCAGTAATCAAAAGCACCAAATATATCGCAACACATCTTTGCGGGTATTACTGCCTATGCACAAAGATGTGGCGATATACTTGGCGATTTAGCTGTCATAGAGTATTTGAAGCTGACAGTACCTAGTCTCATAGTTGGGACCACTTTAATACACCATTGGAAAGGAAGATCGGCCTTTGACCAAGCCCAATTATACCTAGGCTAAGTCTCAACAAGAGCACCAAATGTGCACGCGATCAAGATAATGGGCGATACGAACGGTACCGAGTGAACCGGATGCGAATGCTATCGGCCGGTGAAAGTAGATCTCACAAAAAATGATCCCATTCCTTGCGTATTCCACGACATTCACTAGCAACAGCGCGGCCCGTTTCGAAAGGACGTCGTGATGTGTGGCTTGAGTAAGTCCTGTCAATCTGGCTCTTCGATATTCTAGGGCAAACATTCATTGGCTCACAAAACTGCCAATCGTTCGCGCCTAGTTTTGGAAATTGTGCATAATTTATTGGTAGTAGACAGTAGGGTTTACCTTATTATAAACAGCGTGCGCAATACTATCAGCCGGTGAAAGTAGATCTCACAAAAAAATATCCCATTCCTTGCGGATCTCCGACATTCACTAGCAATAATGCTGATTGTTTTGAAAGGACATCGTGATGTGCGGTTTGAGCAAGTCCTGTCAATCTGGCTCTTCGATATTCTAGGGGAAACATTCATTGGCTCACAAAAGTACCAGTTCGTACCTAGGTTTGGAAAGAACTACTGAAGACTACTGAACTGTGCATGATTTAATGATTGTAGACAATAGGGTGGGAAGTAATAATCGGTCGGTGAAAGTAAATCTCACAAAAAATTATCCCATTCCTTTCGTATCCCCAACATTCACTAGCAATAACGTGGATTGTTTTGAAAGGACATCGTGATGTGCGGCTTGAGTAATTCTTGTAAATCTTCCTTCAATACGCTAGGGTATAATAAGCATACATTGGCCGACAAAAGTACCAATCTTTAGCATCTAGTATGGAGAGAACTAAGTGACTACCTACAGAATAATGCATAAGTGGTATACTTATGGCCAGTGATCGAAAATTTGGTATCATTTTTGTAGCAGCGATGATGATATTGCGTTATAGATGTGGGAAATACCAGTTTACACGATTAAACTATATTGTGGACAGTAACCCTAACCCATCATTTTGGTTGCAATTTGCCACACCTATGGCACTCTACCAAGATCGCTGTACTTAAAAATGTTTTACCAAATTTAAGATCACTGCTTATGACACATACTCGTTTACGTTTAATGTTTTTTAATATTTAGTAAAATTTTGCGCCGAAAGGAAGTTCAGTGCTTTATATATTGATAGAAAGCAGTTTCCAAAAAATCATCGTAACTGCTTTCGAATATAGTCCATAAAATATTTATTACTATGCCATTTCAAGCAAAAACGATTCGTTTCTTTCGCATGTGTAATTTTTATCGAAACACTACAATGTTGAATAAGTATCAGGTTTTGTTGACCTTTTTGGTTCCGGTGCAAATTAACGAAATAAATAGTCGTAGACATTTCTCACACAGTCGAGACCAATCACTCAGTACAATAAAGAAAATGTATAGTTTAGCGGCTCTAATTGATTAATGTGCTTTCGGTGCTACGAACTGCGTATATTAAACTCTCTCAGTATTTTCAATGCTATCTCCTGCACGCTTGGGATCACACAATCAATGGACTGATGGAAGAAATCCATTCTCACATCCAACAACGAAATGAAGTTGATGATAAATTTTCGCATTGTAACAGTTGTGAGTTGCCCAATTAGCTCAGCTTGCCAAGAGAGCGGTAACAATAATACGCTCATAATTGCTACTGCCTTTTTGTTTTGAAAGGTAAAGTTGAGTAGATTGGTACTGTCGGTAGTCGTGTAAGAAACAACGGCTATTCTCGCCTCGCCACGGTCGACGCCACAGGAACCACGACCAGTTGACTACCAAATAATGAACGAATTTGGCAATTTGTGCGATCGTGTTGTGGAACAATCAGGCCAATGATAGTGGGATTACCTACGTGTATCCCTAGAATACTTAGAGTAACCCAATGCTCGCTTTTCTAGAGAAAGAGGTTAATAACTTGGCTATTGAAACAATGTATGTTTATATTAACAATTTCAAATTTGGGTTAAAAACTTTTTAATGAATTTACAAGCACCGTTATCTAAGTCTAGCAGGACCACCTATATAAAGGTACTTTAATAGAAGAGAATGTTTGTACTTAGCTCTAAACTAGGTTAGAGAAACAATACCTGGAGTTTTCCCGACCTCGGCCATCACGCCAGCTGTAGGTACCAAATAACATGCAAGAACTAACCGTGTGCGATATTATCCATCCAGTTTATTATGCAAGTGTATATCGGCGCGAAACCGGCTTATTGGGCGATTGCATCATACACCGTGCGTGTGTGTGTAATGGTGCTTAATTGTGCGAAAAATCTAGACTACGCTGACCTTTTATACTTGTTCTAAATATCTATGTCACTATTGCTGCTAAAGTTCATCAACATCATAGCAATATTGTGCAACCTTATTATTACAATTAAACGAAACTAGATGAACACGAGCCGACATGCTTTTAAATTACATGGCGTTACCATCATTTTTGTGATAATAATCTTGGACGTTAAAAATTCAGTTAACAGAGCTTCGCTGTCGGATTTTTGTAATTGTAAAGAGCGCTGACGAAAACTCGACCCAAATAACACAATCTGGTACTGCAAGTGTCATTATAAAGAAGTAGGTATAGAAAATATATCGATCGCATTGCCAAACCAGTGATCGCATCGTCACGCACTCGCCTAATTGCAAATGCACACGATTCAAAACGTGTAATAACATTTTTTATTTATTTTAACCTTTCGAAAGACAATGAATCGACGATCGTGCGAATGAGAACATAAATGACAGCGCGACCATTACAGATAACACAAGCTACATTCAGTCTCTGGTTTAAATGCTCGACCTTAAGAAAAATATAAAATTGTACTTTCTTTTTGCGGAATAAATATGAAGTTTGAACTATAGTTTTCAAATTATGGAATTCCACGTGAAGCAAACTAACCCTACATTAATTCAACGCACCGGAACGTTTCAAGACGTTTTTCTTAATATCAAGCAAACTTTTGTGCTTAAAGTAGACTCACTAGAAACTGTGAACATCGCATATACCATTGTGTTTCAAAGTTTACTTTCTCGTATGTAGTACGGGTTGTACGGGTATTATAAAGATGCTGAAGAATCTTTCTCCACATTACAAATGTGAGTGTGTGTATTGATTTGTGTTTCTGCAAACGATGTAATATTTTACATAGCGAATGTATAGCTCAGACAGTGAATATACTTAGTAATACTTTTGCAACGCACACGAAGCAGCGGGGACGTCTAATCGACTATTAATAATTGTAGCCCCTTGCTTAGTGAAAAATATAAAAATATATCTCAAAAGATCTGCAAAAGCATATTTCTAAGCCCTGTTGACAATACCGAAGTAAAAAATATTGTTAGATCATTAAGTAATAAGAAAAGTTTTGGCCATGGCTCTATTCTAATACAGTTAATAAAAACGAGTATTGATTATATTTCCGACCCTCTAGTCTACATTATAAATCTCACTCTTGAGACAGGGATATTTCCTGATAACCTAAAAATTACTTTAATCAAACCTTTGCGTAAGAAAGGCGACAAGGATCAAATCGGTAACTATAGACCAATAGCACTCCTGCCAACCTTTTCGAAGATTTTTGAGAAAGTAATATATTCTAGATTGTTAGGATTTATTCAGGCTAACAAAATACTCAGTCCAAATCAATTTGGCTTCAAAAAAGGAAAATCTACTTCGCTAGCAATGTTTAAGATTCTTATGCACATCTGGGATGAAATAAATAACAAGAGACCATGCTTTGCTCTCTTACTAGATCTTTCTAAAGCATTTGACTGCGTAGTTCACGATACTGTTTTATATCAGTTAGAAAACATAGGCATACGTGGTAATGCTCTCTTTAAAACCTACCTGTGTAACAGGAAGCAGGCTACAGTCATTGAATCGTTCAATGATTTAAAGAAATGCATGGAGCAGACGCGTTCAGATTTCAAGACTGTAAACGTTGGAGTTCCACAAGGAAGTGTGTTGGGGCCACTTATTTTTCTAATTTATATTAATGAATTGCTTAAAATCGTTGATGAGACAGGTGTATTATTTGCTGATGATGCTACGCTTCTGTTTTCAGGGTCTTTGTCAAATAAAAACCTTCAACAGAATATTAATAATACTCTAAGCGCTGTTGTTAAATGGCTGAAGTCCTTAAACCTAAATGTCAACCTTCAGAAAACCAAACTCCTGCAACTCAGGAATTATAAAACGCCACCTAGGTCCGTTGCCGTAACTGAAGGATCAGTAATTATTGAACAGGTCGATAATGCTAACTTTTTGGGACTTAAAATAGACACACATCTAAATTGGAAGTCTCACATAACGGATTTAAACAATAAAATTGCAAAAGCCTGTTATGCTTTATCCGTACTTTCAGAGACTTGTTCTGAAAATATAATAGAAAGTGCATACTATGGTTATGTATATTCGTTACATGCATATGGTATCATTTACTGGGGTGATTCTACTGACGTTGTGACTACGTATAGGTTGCAAAAAAGATGCTTACGCACCATGTATCATTTGCACTATCGACATTCACTCAGAAATGTTTTCAGGGAAAAGAAGCTACTTACGTTAACTGGGCTTTACATACTGGAGCTTTGCCTCTTTGTAAAACAGAATAGTGAATACTTTACTAAGAAGACATCACTCAATTACAATTTTCGGACACAGTATAAATATAATTATAAAATTCCCAAGGTCAACAATAAGCTTATGTACAAAAGTGCATTCATTGCCGCAATGCGTGTCTTCAATAACCTCCCAATTGAGTTAAAGTCACTTGAAGGTAAACAATTTAAGACCAGCCTAAAAAAATGGCTCATTGATAGAGTATTCTATAATATTAATGAGTTTTATATTAATAAATAATGCATGTACTAATTTTCCCCAGTTTGTAATGTTAAATGTTGTACGTCCGTGACGGATAAACTGTTGTAACGAAATATATTATTATTACCATCTTTGTACACAGTTATACAATAAAAATATATTCTATTCTAATTCTAAATGTCCGCGATAACTGTGAAAGGAAGACGCAATCTCAAATCAGAATTCAGAATCGTATATTCAAAGAGCACAGCAATTATAACTATTATGACAGTATGGATCCGCACGTCGTGAGAGACCGTGCGCCGTCCAGCGTTCCCACGAGCGATAAGGATGCTTCGTAAAAGGTGCGAGGCGGTTCCTTGCCTTCCTAATTGAATGAGACTAATACAGGCAATATAGCTTCATAATAATTAGAGTACTCTGTTAAGTTTGAGATCAGCCACGTTTCCCATTGTCCTCAATTTTCTTAACGGCATACTCTGTTCTGTCTAAGGGGTCTTTACATTTCTGATGGAAAAGACAAAAGATTTAACAATTCTGTGGCACCACTTATTCAAACCGTAAATTTAAAAAAAATCGAGTCTATTTATTATGAACAATTTTCATCGTATGTTTTCATAATCATCAAATTATTTGCCAAGTTTTTTTTTCTAAAGGAGTTAACCTTCCGTAACGTAAAGAATGAAAAATCTGAATAGGACTTTAGGTTAGACCAAAATATATAAATTAAATACACCAAATTAAGTTAATTAAGTCCTAGCAGCTTACCACGGCTATGTATCTTCGGTGCTGAGTTACGGATTAATACTCTGGGGAAATGCTGTCGACGTAGACAAAATCTTTAAAATTCAAAAAAAGTGTGTAAGAATTATTAGCAATGCAAAATATGATCACAGTTGTGTTCCATTGTTCCAAAAGTTGCATATACTCCCATTGCAATGTCTATATATTAAAAATATTTGTACCTTTGTAAAATGTCATCAGCACTATTTCGCACAGAGAAACGAAATTACACAAAGACAGACCAGACAAAAAAGTATGTATCGTGTATGTAAACCTGTATGTAACAAAATGATGTACGGCAAAAATGTATATATTATGTGCATAAAAATCTGTAACCATTTGCCGGAGCACCTAAAGTCGCTACAGGGTAATAAATTTAGTCGCAATTTAACAAGCTGGCTTCTTGACAATTGTTTTTATAGTGTTAAGGAATATTTCGAATTTAATCTGACTGCTTAATTAATAGTATTTATTGATGATTGTGTATGACTATTATTGCTGACATTACTTGATTTTGATAATTGATGTATAATTTAATTCTTGCTTGATTATGTAATTTCATGTTTTTTGACTCCGACACATATTTGCATGCTTGCTTGCAAGCAAAATACACAGAAATCAAATTGTACCAAACTCCTTTTTTGATTGTATTTTTACAAATAAATATATTTAATTTGATTTAGAACAAAACAAGGAAACAAAGACCCATGTACAAGTACCTACTTATTTGAGAATTACCCTACTGTTACAAGGAATTTTGAACTTAAACTTTAGAGCGACATGATATTTTCTTCTGTTTCCGCGATTATTACTCATTAAAAAAAACAATTTAATGAATTATATCACGTATATTATTTCATTTGAGTTCCCGACGTTTCGGAAGCTTTTCAGCTTTCCATGGTCACGGGTGGTGGACTGAGAAAAGATATATTTTCCTCTTAAAAGATACAATTTGTGCAAACTACCCATTTTTGAAAGGTAGTTACACATGTGCCAGAAAGCCTTAGTTATTTTATTTTAATAATTTACAAAGCAGCATTTCACAAATGAGGCGTACTGAGGAGAAAAATAAAAATTAGCTGAAAAGCTTACGAAACGTCGGGAACTCAAATAGGATAATATACGCGATATAATCAGTTAAATTGTTTTATTTAGAGCGATATTTTTGTACCATTGAATTTAATCCCACATCTAATGTACTTTTTAGTAACGCAAAATCAGTAAAACGATCGGATTTGAAATTGAAAGCGTCTCCTTAAAACTGTTAAACATACTGTTTTCCTCTCAATTACTTCTCGTTAATTACCAGTGGAGTATTGATCTTAAATTACACAATCGGAATTCACCTTTGAATACAAGACAATAATGATAATCCGAGATTTAGTAGCAGTAAATTTAATCTCCGATTAAACTTTCGTTTCCTCCGAATACTCGTTCACAGCATTTTATTGCACTAGTCCAATTAGCTTCAGTTAAAATGGCTTCCGTTGTTTCCGATACGGGTTGAATTAAACATTCCTGGCGTAAGTACATAATTGTTTCATTATGTAACGATCTGCATATATCTGAAAAGGAGCTCGTAATTTTATTTGTCACCAGTAAACCATAATGTCGGTACTGAGCCAATTCAAATATTTAAATGTGTCAAGCTAATAAACGACTGCATACTTAACGAATTGCTCCTATTACCAGTTACTTTTTAAGTCATTTTGTGGTAATTATATTTAAAAACTTCCACTGTCAAGTTTGCCAAATTTTTTTTACGTCCGAATATCGAACCCTGCAAAAGTTTTGTACATTAAGATACATAACTTAACTGGATACTTTAACATTATGTGTCGTAGATTTAGCAATGGCTACTCTTTTCTTTATAGATTCATCAAGAAATAGACAGAAGAAAATTTTCATAGGTGTTTAAGTTAAATGAATGCCAGGATTTAGTATTGTAGTCATTGCCATTGCTGCTTGGAAATTCCATTCCTGTACCAGTCTCTTCATTTTACTGGTGGTCTAGTGGTCTCTACATCTAGTCTTTAACCCAGTGACGTATGTTACTGTGAAGGAGAGGGGTCAGTTGGCTACGAACCTTATAAAAGGTCATTGATAAGTGATCAGCCATCTTTTCCGAACACGGGTAAACCTAAATTTTCCACCAATCGATCCCAATTGGTATTACTCAAGCAAATAGTCATTTCCTCATGTCACACAGGCGTAAAGCTGTACTGTCAATAACAATCGAGTAGAAAGTGAGTTTTGAAAACGTCCGCCGAGACAAGGATCGTAACAGGCTGTTATAATTACGTAACTAATTGAAGACGGTAGCGGATGCGTCAGCGACGAAAACAAACGGTAATCAAATCAACCAGTGATTCAACCACTTGTTTTCAGCGGGATTTGATTAGCACGAACAAGGAGCTGACATAATTATATATGTGATGTAAGCAGTATTTGAACGCCATACGTTTTGTGTACCGGGAAGTTCAACAAAACGGAGAACTGATGAAACAATTCGGCGTCTGTCAGCTTATCTTAATATAACGCCCTCTTAGAGCCATGGTTTTTTTGAGCTTACAAAATACGCTTTTAATTTCAAACCTTAAAAAAGAATAATGTTTTATATCAGTTTTCTCGTTATTGACGCGATGTTTTTGTCTAAATCTACCATAACTTCCAATTTTATACGTCATGAAACCGAACCGACATAACTAATATCCTAAAAATTTTTTTAGATCAGTATTCTTTTTATTTACGCTTGTCAACGATCGGTATTTGTTTCCCATGCCATAAGCACAATTGCGATTGCCGTCACGTTCTGTGAAGTTGGCTGGTACTTACCACCTGAATTCCAGCATCATAAGGAGGGTTCAAAGCACCGGCTCCGAATTTCGCTATGTCGCTGTTACATGTTTATTTGGACAGCCATTGTGAGGCCTGTTAAATGCTTGTATTGACGATAATTGAGTTGGATGTGTGAATTATACAAGATAAGTTATAACTCATGAGGCGATAATCTCCAATTCATCATAAGATAGAACTAGATAAAACTAGTAGCATTTTGCAATCCTAGCGTAACTTAGCTGCGGGAGCAAGCCCCGCCCAGATAATATTGGATCTAAGTGGGATTTTCCACACTTAGCGTTGTCTAGGAATGCCAATAGTAAGTTGTATGGCGATGTAAATTAGCCGATGTCCAAGGAAGCCGGCTCATCAGCACGCCGGCGGTGCGCGGGGTCGCCGACCGGGTTCGGCCAGCGTTCGTTCACTCTTCTATTTGCAACGACCAAGGTGAGGGACGGACCGAATCGACAACTAGAATGCTAGATGCGTGAATTAAACAGTGACTGACCTCGTGTGTTTTGCTATTAGGAATTTCAGTTTTTCTGATAAGGAGACGCACGCGAGCGACGCGACTGGTTTCAAGGCGTAAACGATTAATTTTTTCGCTCCGAAGATTGTGCCGTGATAGAGATCTGTTAGAAATGTAAGGAGATATTTACGATTTAATCACACATGACATTCTATACGAGTTGGTATCTTACTTCGGACCTATAGTGATTGTTCTTATAGTGCAATATAGATAAATGACGAAGCAGTCGTCACTTCCCGACCAAGCTATAGCATTAACAAAAAGTGCGTCAGCGTCAAACGCAGCCCTGAAGAACTCGTAGCTACTATAATTTAACCCCTAGACACACATAAACTGTTCGTTTTCACAGCTCTCGCCCTTGGCTACGTTTTCGTAAGTCAGTTTTGACGAACTGCTTGAACGACCAGTATATTTTGACCTGTGATCTGGAACATATACCACTACTTCACGTGTCTCGTAGTATTAGGGAGGAACTGAAGGCGATCGAGTGCGAAATTTAAGAATGACACCCAAGTATGTAAGTGTCAGAGCGATAAATGCTTTATCATTCACATAATTACTTATCGCGCAATAAACGTGACCATTATGTCTGTACCTGAAAACGCGAAATAGTCTCTACTCAGTTCTATTCAGGTTAATTCTATCTTATGATCCGTATAAATCCCTATATTCGTAAAGGAAGTCTACCAATTTATTCCTTGCCCTCAGCATGTAGGAGCCTATTCAGCTGCGTAATTGAGTATTGCTTCATAAAAGGAAAGACGCCGAAACTATCCATTAATATAGTTACCAAGTGTGATGTAAACGGTTGCCACAGAGATACTAATGACCGAACAGCCGGCAACGTCCGCCAAGGTGAGAGTCATGGCCGTCTTCATGACTTTAATGTAACTAAGTTTTCTCCAAACTAATTGAATTATTTCGTGCTTGCGCTCAATTAGACATCCTCTGGGCTGTGACACCCGCAGGATTAGATCTAATTGTTACAAGAAAACTAACTAACAATTTAATGCACACTATTATTTAACACAAAGAAAGTAGGCAATTTAAACTAAGAGATGCGAGCTCAATTGCTAGTTTTTACTGGATAATACGTCAATTTAAGTGAATAGTAATTCTAGTCTAGATTGTTCATCTTTGAACAAACACAACTCATTTTTCAGCCCAGGTTTTCACATAAGCGTTGCCAAATATTTATGCTCCATCTCTCTCGGGTAATATTTATCAAATAATAAGTCATATGAATTGACCTTAATAACTGAGTGTGGTCAATTATGTGAAATTGGACTAAAAACGCAGTCATTGATCAAATAAGAGCATTTACCTCATTCTGCTATGTTTGATGTATTTTTTAAGAACAGCTGATGCTTATCTGTCGTGTAATTTCAAGATTAAGGGAGATAAAGTGAGCTGCGACAGGTTATCGATCGCTAAGGCACATGGGCAAACAAAATGATTTATATCCCCGCGGGGAGCCGTTACTTTTATGACGGCCACTTATGAAAAACAATTACTTTATTGCTGTTGTTAACCAGTGTAAATACGATTTAAAAAGCGATTAACATCGATTACCGATAATTGTACCTGTGAAATTGTTTGTCTTTTACTTGATTCGAATTGCATTTCACATTCTTGAACTTACGGTTGCGTTTTAATACAGCTTGTGTTATTGATAACTGATTACCCTCATTGCTTTCAATCTCAACAGCCGTATAATGAACATTACATGCGTCGAGCAAAACCTTTCCTAAAACATTTCTGTTCACGAATTTGATACTCATCTAAGATTCCGTTACTAAATTAGCACCTCGTATGTATCTGACGCCATGTAAGGCTTTTTTATGTTAGATAGGCAAGTACTTGACTTTAATCTCACCTATTGGTAAGCGACGATGAAGCCGACGATGTTTTATTAACCTAGATAGAGCCTATTCACTCTCGTCTAGAAGAAATCCACGTTATATTGTCAGCTTTATGGTGATTTTGATCTGCTTTATGGTGATTTTGATTTGCTCTCTGCGATGGGTAGGCCAAAAAAGCGATGGATTGATTGTGTGAGAGAGGACATGAGAAAGAAAGTAAGCGCTGAAATGACGAATAATAGGGATGAATGGAAGAAGAAAACATGTTGTGCCGACCTTACATAAATGGGATAAAGGCAGGGAGATGATGATGATGATATGTTGATCTTGAAGACCACAGTCACTCATGAGAGTCTCACTCCATTCCAATTTGTGTTTCAAATAGTTGCACCTGCCATGTCCTATGCGGATTCTGTTGAGGAGACAGCAGTGTCCTCTGTAAAGAGAAGCCCATGGACTGTTGAGTGTGGTCCAAGAAGATGAAAAGCATATTGTCGAGAATGCTCCAAGTTTTCAAAACAATGCTACGAGGGTGACCTGAATGATCTCAATATCAATTTGCCACAAGAGGCTGTGCTGTTGTGCTGGTTGCGTAACCATGGTTATCTATACTATTATAAAGTTGTAAAAATAAAATGTTTGTATGTGTCGTTGTGGCTGACGCTAAATCGGCTAAACAGATTTCAACTATTTTTGATGCACGGGTAGTTGGATATCTCCAGATGGTTATAGGATACATTTTACCCGTCTATGCTGAAGAAAAAAGAGGGGTTATGACTTTCTCTCCTCCGTGAACGAAGTTGATAATTCTACTAGAAGGCGCCCGCCTTCTAGTAGAATTATCAATTCCTACTGACGGTTCACGATACGATTAAATAATAAATTGTCGGTTGAGAATACGTTTGTGTCACATCCAACCATTTTCTATATAAATTTGATGGATATGGCACAAACGTATTCTCACCCGACGAAATGGTGATTTTTAAGGTTCCGGATGTTAAGAGAACAACAACTTACTTCTAGTTTGGGCAGTTAATAATTGTCCGTTTTTAATTCCAGGAGATGGACAACGTTCTGGACGAGGACGAGGAGATGACAGACTGGATGATCCAGCGTGACTCCAAGTCAGGAGTAGTGCTCCACGACCGGCTGATGACGGATGCTGCCCTGGGAGCCGTGCCCATCAAGACAGAACATTCCTACAGCCTTCACTCAGACGTCGAGTCCTTGCCACCTTCACCACACCATACCAAAGTTGACGGTTAGTACATAGTTGCATATCAACTCTTTCCTAAAAGAAGTGCAGAGGTAAAAGTTGCTCTCGGAAAGTAATACTGGCCGTTAATAGAAAAAGTTGGCAAAAACTGAACCCATATATTTTCGTCATTCCATGTCCGTCCGTTCGTCTGTTTGTCATAGGTATTTTACTTAAAAACTACAAAATGTATATTGATGGCTTGTATAACCCGCTACTTAGTTTGGTAGTTAAAAGAGTCCCCAGTAAGCTCGGCCTAATTTCACCTTCCCATACAAACGGAGTTTCGTTCTTATTTTAAAACTACGTGTTGGATTGTAACGAAACTTTGCATACGCAATGACATGAGGTATATCTAGGCCTGAAACTATTTTATATGGCTGCAGTTTATGAAACAAACGAAATACACCAAAAACAAGTTGTGTATGAAAAACTTAAATAAGCTATTTTTTTTTTACTTTGGTATCTGAAGCTACATAAACTAATTACAGGCCTGCATATACCACAATTTATTCTAAGTACAAAGTTTCAGAGCAAACTAGCTAGTCGTTTGAAAATGAGAGCGTAACTACGTTTCTATGGAGAACCGAGCTTACTGGGGACTCTTAAATAATGATAATCAATATTTCTAGTTTATAATAGTATAGAAGACAGAGATGCTGGAGCAGTATTAGAAGTTAGATTCAGTGCTTGCTGACACATTATTGACCAATTTTTTCTTTCATAGTCTGAATTCTTAATGTACGAAGTTTCCTTACAATTCTATGATAAGTGAACTACGCCAAATTTATAATGGTTTGCAAACATGTTTCGCGTCATTACTTTTTATTAGTGCTTTGATCTCAGTTCTATAGAAATACAGAGGCGATGCAACCCACGTGAGGAATTGAGCATTGCATTATGTGTATATAGTGCTAGAACGAGTGAAATCAGCGACCTCAATTGTTTGAAACTAAAATGCCAAGTAAAATATTAGGTACTGTGAGCAAGATATGATGTTTTGGTTAGTAGGTATAGGTAATACATACTTGATATAGTGTAACCAAATCCCCAATTTATCTTTACTATTATAAAATTGTAAAAATGGGCCGTCTATACATTGAAGATATTTTCAAAACAACGAAATATATATGAGAAATTGTGCTTCTTAGTTTGTGCTTCTTTAACGCGATAACGGTGCAACGAAATGACGTGATTAGTACTAGTGTGCATTTCAATATAATGATATAGGCTACTTTTTACCCCGATAAAAATTACGGGTACAGAGGTATAAACAGAATAGTAGGCCACGCGGGTGAAATCGCCAGAAAATTCTAATATATTTATAAAAAAAAAAAAAATTAAAAACCTTTAACTAGCTCTAATTTTGAGGGAAATAAAACTTATACATATGTACTTTAAAACGTTGATATTTTTATTAAAACTTAGGTCAATTGACACCTGTTTTCAAAAAGTATTAAATTTTTTAGGTAATTTTCCAATATTTTTCTAAAAAAGTTTGCAAGCGGATTGTTTTAATAATTTAAACGACTTGTCGGTAATACAACGCCCAAGACTCGCCGTATCAGAATGCTCGGATTGTCGCTCACGTGCGTTCCAAATATTTAAAAATTCCGTCTCAACGAAATAAGGAAATGCTCTGAGGCACGTTTTGCTTTCTACCGCTAAGTAAATGGTAAATTAAACGGTGTAGAAAGGAAGCGAGTCATTGAGAAACGATTTTATAGTGATGTAAGTTAGATAATTATTTTAGTGACATTCCTTATTTCATTCACTTGTTTTTATAGTTTTGGTTACTTTCATTGTGATACTCGTATACTAAAAACAAATACCGACACGATAAAAAAATTGTAACTTGTATATGTGTCAATTTTCTAGCAAGGAATGAAGCTAGGTCTTTATTTATAAGATACACCAACAGTACATAAATAATACCGGTAAAAATACAAACACAGACTCAAAACCTGTTTATGCACCAATAACAGGCATGCATCAGCATTCCGAAATAGTTAAAGGGTACATTATAGTATAATGATAGTGCTTATTGGATCTGTTATCACCAATTCACGCGGGGCCGACAGCCTATAATAATTATAATGTGATTGGTTGATTGGAACAGTCGTGTTGAACTTGTTATCATTATCACTTAAATCGTGTATTAATTGCTACTTGCACCATTGTAAGCGTAGTCTATTCTAATAAAGTTTAAACCTAAGAGAGAGCTAAGCGTAGCTATCTAAGGATGGGACTGCGCTGCGATAAGAATTATGATGTCGGCAATATCCTCTCGACGCGACCAGGCGAGACTTGTAGGGTTTGAAAGGGCCGGCTTACGTTTTTCGCCTTGTTTCTGTGAGAGTGTACAGCTGTCATGAGAAATGCAATGCTGTGTCAACTTTTATGTAGACTATTGGCTAAAACATTCCTCATTTACTTTGAATCCTCAGTTTATATTATACAAAACCTTCACTGGCATACCATCTTAATGAAACCGAGGATTGGAGCCTTAATTCGTAATTTGGCACTTTTTTTAGATTCTTTTCGCGCTCTTTTTTTCTGGATTTTACTTCTTCTCTTCTGGACTATGACTCAAGCGATAAATAAGAATAATTTCGCCCAAGTCGCCTTTAAAAAAAAAAACGAATCTTCCCTTATGACGCTACGATTTCTCAGATAGACATAAAGATAAGCACGTTAAACTTGAAAAAAAGACTTGAAGAAAAATACAGTCAAGGGCATAGATAAGTTAACACCGCTAAATCTCATAAATATATATCCAAACCTGAATAAGGCTACTAAGTTGATGTGTACATACTTTTGAAACTTTTGGCGTTTATTTATTTTTGCCCGTGCTTGTTTAAGAGCTTCAATAATACATACATATTTGTCATTTTATTATAGTGCGACCATTACCACTGACCGCGCCTTAGGTATGCGAGCGGAGAGACGGGGGGCAGACGACGGTGGACTGGCGAATCAGCGGCTGCTCTGCCCCCCAGTCTCGCGACTCACATACCTGAGGCGCAGTACAGCGGTGTTAGTCATACTATAGTATCTTACTAATGTTTGTTGACTAGATAGCTGATGAACACGCAGATAGTTTTGTTGTCTCCACGCGACCATTACGCGAGGGGTCACACACGCGTCGCCCTTTGATAATGACATTATCAGAAACTTGCCGATCTAGGGCACTAGCTCTAACATGTGGATGTTTTGTTCACTCGTGTACCACTTGTGTACACATGGTACGGTACAACCCGATTGCAGTAGGACATTTATACAAAAACGTGTAGGCCCCTAGTTTTTGTCTCAGATTATGGGCTTTTTGGGTTAATGTTGCTGAGAAACAAGAGTACTCAAATTTGATAAATAAATAAAAATGTAAGAAAAAAGTTTTTGTATGAACGTCACAAAACTGACTGATTTATCGTGCAATTTTTGGGACAATTTTTTTATTCGTGAAATCGAAAGTACTCTTGATTTTCTCAAAAAGTCTTGACTTTATTTTTGAAAAAAAAAAGTATTTTTCGCTAAAATGTAAGTATTTGTTGCTTGTTATTGTGACAAAGCTCTACAATGGTGCGAGCATTAATTTTCCTTTGCAAGTGCTAAATAGGGAGCCATATTAGTGGTTAACAACTGCGTATCGATTCGTAGTCTATACAGTATCCAAACCAGGGACTAATTGCCAACATTTTTTCAATACAATATAACCGGTACTTAATAAAAAAAAATATATATATATTTATATCTTTTGGATTGTTAGATCGGATGAACTTGCTTACGAAGACTGTATGAATTATTGAAATATATTTTGAAAACACAAGAAATCGCTAAGTGTACCTACGCTTTGTTAAACATTGTATAATATTATTTGTGCAGACTTTTACTTACCCCATGAAACGGAAAAAATATAAGGAAAACTTTTAAATAAACAATAGATATTTCATGTCTTTACTTGCTCGGCAAACATATTTTGAGTCCTTCGGAATCGGAATAAGTATTTAGATAAGATATTGAATTTTGATATAATAATACCGAAAATAGATAACGGTTATATTTACGTTCAGTATCGCGCTTATTATTATACCTATATTTTATTATTATTTCAAAATTCAATACCATACAATTTCATATTATTTTTAAATATAGCAAAAGATATTTACAGTTTAAATAAAAAACTTTACAGTTTAAATAAAAAACTGTCCCTGCTCCTAACCCTACGTTTTCAGGTGTTTTGTACGTTGTTATAAATAAATAAATATATATTACGGGACAATTTTTACACAAATCGAACTAGTCCCATGGTAAGCACAATAAGGCTTGTGTTATGGGCACTAGACGACGATATATTTAATAGATATATTACGCATATACATAGAAAACATCCAAGACTCAGGCACAAAAAGGCTCATCACACAAATATTTGCCCTTACCGGGATTTGAACCCAGGACCTCAGCTTCGCAGGCAACGTTACTCCCACTGAGCTAAACCGGTCGTCAAATGTGTTGTGCTATTAATACTTACACTGCTATTACAAACATCATTAACATAAAGGGATTTACACAAGTAGATTATTTATTACACTGTCGATTGAAAATCGAAGTCTTCACCGGGGAACATTTTGTCGTTATTGTACTGTGTTAGTATGTCAATCTTTTTTTATAAATTAAGTTCGTAGGACTTATAAAAACATACAGATCCTATTAAAACATTCATGATCGAGATTTTCGTAACCGATATTGAAATGAAAATGCGTATGTAGCGAAAACTTACTACGAGCAAAACGCCCACGTAGCGGGTTCAGAAGTGTTAAGGTAATGAAATAATGATGTTTATTCTGTAAGTAGGCCGCAAGGGCACTTTTACAAGTCTGACTCTGCGGCATTTCCCAAGAGGAGACCACTGTTGAGAAGAAAGACGAAACAAAATCAACAGTCAGTCATTTTTCTAAATAAGTCTTATCTATATATATTTGTACTTACTTATTATATCTTAAATATATGTTTTTAAGTATAAACTCAATGAACAGTTCTCCAAGAAAACATATCAAAACTTATAAAAGTAAAAATATAATAGAAAAAAAAAGCAATATATATATTTTTTAAACAACTTAGGTACCGTGTATATTTGCCGTGTCCCGATAAAGGTAAATTATTTGGTTTCTGTTTTGGGCCATGCATTTTTGTCGGTTAAATAGTCATCTACTCTATTATGCGTTTACCATTAGAGACTTATTTTGAGACGTGGAAAAAGTAATTTTAAGGCATCACCTGGTAACTTATTATAAAGATGTATAAGTACATTGGCCTACGAATGATTTGGCTACTGTGTGGTAAATCTCCCAGTGTCCTACTCAGTCCCTTTAGGGCCTTCAACCCTAATTCGAAGTAGTAAAGGTAACAAACGGGTTGTTGTGTTGATTTATTGGAATTAAGCTGACAAGTATTAGGCTGTTTACCTAACGCCAACGTATGCGACCTGTATAGACGTGAACATGTTTTTTTCTTTGGTTGTCGTGGAGTAAGTGACTGACATGTTTAGGCAGGTACCTATATTGTTATTAAGAAAATCAAATTCTCTTTATTTTAACCCCAGGCTTCACTTATATTCATGAGCTACTTCAATAGTCCCGTAGAATTGTTTCGGAACGTTAGATCGCATCGTACGAAAGTGCTTATTAAGGCCAAATGTGTTTTGAACTCTTCAAATCGCTAAGTGTACTTACGCTACGATAAACATTACAATAATATTATTTGTGCAGACTTTTACCTGATGAGAAGGAAAAAAATAAGGTAAACTATGTAATAAACCGTAGATTTCCGCGCAACTTTATTTGCACGACAAAAGTATGATGTTTGTCCTTCGTAAATCGTGCGTTTTACGGTTTTTGAATATTTGTGTGTACCTAATATTTTAATCCAATTTTATTTCATTTTACTTATCGACGCGATGTATTAAACCGTTTAAATGTTTTTATTATTTTATAAATAAATTCCATTTGTTTATTCGATACTTTCTTGCGTTGAGTGTGTTAATCATTTGCAGGGGCGGATCTACTTCAGGGTCATATGGGCTGCAGCGCAGGACCCTATGGATACAAAAGGTCCCCAGCCTCCATTTGAAACCAATAGACTTTTTATGAACTAAAAAATGTTTTTTAAAAAACAATCTAAATGTTCAATCGATTAAGTAGCACCTATTTACTAAGCAGTCCGCCGCCGTGATGATGCCTATATCAACAGACGTTACCATAGCATCGAATAATTTAAACTGTAGCGGCGAAACACGTACTTAAACACACACATAGCACAGCTAAGGCACGTGACACTAATCGCTACAATAGCCGCCGTAAATCATCGCGATTGTACTCAATAACGCACTAAGCGCCACTATCGACAGGATTTCGATACCTTGAATACACGTTATTGAAACCACAGACAATATAATCACAACGTTATAAGAGACCGGAAAAAACGAATCAGCGAGTTGGCAGTTCTTAGGATAAAATAGACGGCAAAAGCCTTTAAAATCACAACACACTTCATACAATTCCTTGAACAATTTATTTCTATGAGAGTTTCGGCAGTTTGAAACAACCAAACGTTATACATTTTCTTGAGACTTATGTAAACGTGGTTATAAATGTTGTTTCTGCCACTAGAAGTGCATATACTTATATTATTATTTCTGCTTGTGATTTCACATAGTAAAATTTCAGGAACTTTACAAAAGCAGGTATATTTTTCAAGTTTTTACATTGACTTCATAAGACTGTCGACTGTTATGCATTATGCGTATAACTTTATCCACGAATGGCATAATTCATACTATTATGAAAAAAACAACTCGAAAATATGTCCCGAAACCGCAGTTAGAACCACTTCCTGGTGTTCGATTAGGCTGAAATTGGGTATACTTGCGTATTTTCAAACAATATTACAGATACCATCGAGCTGATCTGCTTTGTAATAAAATAACTTCATCCTACCGAGTTTGAGCTCTTTTTTAATCGTCTCGATGAGTAGGTACTTGATAGATGTTCAAAGAAAAGAACAGTCGGCAATAAAACCTCACTAAAACTAATAAATTTCACTAAAAGGTAATTTTAGGCTCTTAAATATCCAAATAAAGTAATACTTACATTATAACTAGTTTGCATTCGAGCGTGAAATAATAAACATATTAATAACCTAGCAATTAATTGATGAGCTATAAAATGTAAAAGTAGTGATAGGGCAATAATTATCGTAGCACGTTTAGAGATAATTCTACAATAATCCAGCTCTTGTCACGTTTTCAATGATAAATTGGAATTCGTTCACGAGAAACATCAACTACTTAAGATTACTGGTATACTTTCGGCTTTTGATTCATAATCACTGAAATCGATAAAATGAATTAACTGCAATGCACGTCGGTCGATGGTTACCATATCTCAGGATTAGTCTTGAGATTTAAAATAATGAGAAAAATCCGAAACTCCGACTGGATTTGAACCAGTGCCTTGTGCTTGGTCGGGGCGCAAGCTCTGCCAACTGAGCTCCAGTCAGCTTGTCTCCGAATCTTGTTTCTATTTGTTACAGGATCTTTGCATTTTAACCGCCGTTTCTGCCGTCAGCGCCACGGTGAGCATTTATGGAACTAAATTTTTAGTCCAACTGAGCGAACTTTACAGTTGCCACATTTTAGCTAGAGATGTCGCTGTTTACATTAAATGTGTACTATGTAAACATTGAATTTATATGAAAATCATGATGTGTTACCATCACGCTCTTCGTATTTTTTTTTAAATACAATCTACTAAAAGATTATAATGATGAGTAATCGTGACTATTGGCAAATTCTCAGGACTTTATCTCCGGGCTTTTAAATTTTATACTGGTAACCCTACACGTAGGTCTTGGCCAGAAATATTGTTTGAAAACTAGACGCTCACACATGAACACTCTTTTCCATTAGGTATTTCTGTAGAACAAGGACATTCTTGCTGCGAAAGGATCTACTCGTATTTATAAATTAATTGATTGATAGTTCAAAATTTATCAGATATAATACCTAATCTAATCCTTGCACATAATTTTATGAATACTTATGCGTATCCTATCTAACATTCAGTTAATAATAAGTAGGAAGCTATACTATTAATAACCCATATTAAGTAGGTGATGGTATTTAATAATTCCTAAGTACTTGGATTAGGTATTTTCGGTTTTAGACCTTGAGTAAGGCCTCAATAAATTAGACGTCACAACAATGACGTGATATTGGAGACCTAATACATATTACATTACTTATATCAATACCATCCATTATAATTGTCTAGTTGCCTTATAGTAGCCTTGACAATATTTCAAATCAAGTCTAATTGTCTAATCTAAGAAATATACAAATATTTTTTCCCATTATATCAATAGATGCCTTATGTTACAAAAAAATTACGTGTTTAATTTGTTTAGGTTTATTATACCCATTTAACTCATTGTATAATGTGTATAATTAAATGTCTCGAAAATATAGCTTATTCGCCCATTTCGGCTTGCCCAAAATAATCCAGTTTCATTTGTCCAAAAACATCATTAGATACATACTCTGATTTTTTATGATCCAGAAAAGAATATTCCGCTAAATGGTATGTTTTGTGTATAATATATTACGCAATTTAATGCGGTTAAGTTAACTTTTATTTTATTTACTTGGAGCATCAACAGCTATACAAAATATGAGACATAATAGATATCCACAAAAATACAAGTTAGAGGAACAAGTTACATAAAAAGTAGTTATTTAGTTAGTTTGTACCTATAGCATCCCGAAAAAATAACAAAAAACCCCGGACCGTGATTTTCGGGATAATGAAAATTTACTTCAGACATATGCATTTTCGGACTCATGTAGAGGGTTTGCTCCAGGGATCTTGCCAAGGACATTGAGAATGGCCGATGTAGGATATTGAACTTGCAAAACTTCGCTGGTCAATCTGATCGTTGATTGGCGCGCCAGCACCGGACCCACCCAACTGATTTGCAAGCGGTTTCGGTGAAAGGTACGGGTGAACGCACTCTGTCGATTCACACATCTCCAAATGTCAAGCGCCTCTAATAAAGCCTAAAGAGCCGTTTATACTGGCCATTGTACCCGGAATATATACAAAAGGATAATTTACAATTCTCTTAAAACCTTTGACGGTACATTTGTTTTTAAAAACAATGCGGTGACGTGATGTGTCGATGGCCTAGCCTAGTCTAGACGGATCGTCACATGATACCATGGCTTTAATACCGCTACTATACGGCGAGACTCAAGAAGAGGGCGAGATACATAGCCGCTTTTAAATACGAGAAGGACTGCGACATTTTTAAAATAACGTTAATGTATCTCGACTTCGTCTCTCCGTAATTTATAAAGCCGGTATAAGGCACTATCTCTGTCGTTTATTAAAGCAATACCCAATGTAAGTGTCAAGTAATAGAAACAGATGATTCCGACTAATAGATGAATAGACGGCTTCTAAATTAAATTGTTCTATCAGATTCAATTGCGGTATATGCGTTCCTTAAATAGCGTTAGTTCCTGATAGGCTAAATCAGTAAAGTGGTGATTCCATCTTTAGACCCGTACAAATCGTTCGAAAACTTTTAAACTTCGTTGTAAAATAAAGCCTTTAGAATGATTTCTCTTTGTTTAAATTTATGGTGTACGATTTAACGTTGAAAGTTCCGACTGTTAAAACTATTAAACAGAAAATATCATTATAAGTCAAGGGCATTATTCTTTGTAACTCCAGATATATTTTCGGTTAAGCTAGAAACGTGTGTTAAATGTTGATTCACCCGAATTCTTATGAACTTTCAAAACCAATTGAAATGTGTCAGTATACTTAAAAATTAAAGAACAAAGTTTCATGACCTCATTGAATTCTACAAATAATAGTCAAATGACTTCCATATGTTGGTTTTTGGGCAGTGTCCGACACTGTCACGTTCTTTATTCGTGGTACAAATAAAACTTCACGGATCCCGAATGACAAGGAAAACACATTTGTAAGACCAAAAAAAATAATTTATATTAACTGCAGCCACAACCAATTAGCGCGCATAATAAGTTAATCATGTTGTTTGGTAAGCAATGATGCAACAGCGAGTCTGGAAAAACAATTGTCGGCTGCGCGTGCGTTTTAGTAACATTTGAGGAGGATATAAACTATCTGAGTGCCTAATATACATATACGTTTTTACTAAACCCAAAACACAACTATTTACAACAATTACTTCTACTGTAATTTGACAAATCTAAGTCTCTATTGACATTTTCTGGCAACCCCAACGTAACCGTAATAATTATTCCATGGTCATGAAAACATTTAAAAAAAACGATTTTGTCGATTGTGTTGGGAAGAGGCAAGACAATAGGCCTCCTGATGTCACATATGTCACATAGTATCATATGATACTATTTTTGGGCAAGAAAAACTGAAAATTAATTTACTTTATTCAAATTAAGGTCATAGTAGGCACTGTTGAACTTATCACATATGGAGAGACCAAAAGGCTAAGGTTATAATGGAAGAGTCGCGATTACGCCTCCGACAAAGGCAGCTCTTAAGTTTCGAACGGAAAATGCTTTGGCAGACTATAGGTACCTACAAACATCCCTCAGGTGTATTATGATATCCTTTAATTTTATTCAAGTTTAGTAACTAAATCGAGTCGTTCATTTAAAACCTCAAGCTCAGAGTCACCCTGTATTTAGCGCCCCAACACTGAAGATTTGACACAGTACTCCAAAAAATATATATTTTTGAACTTGGCAATTGTGTTATATTTTGATTATACTCACCTAAAGTCATTAATACCCACTCAGTCTAAGCATTGTACTAAAACGAGACTGCTTCTGGCAATTAAAGAGCATATTCATATTTCGATTGTACGATGTATGCTGTAGAAAGCATGCAGTCTCAATATTAACACTTCCACCAAAATGTTACACTTGATTGCCGATGGTTGAGCAAAAGGAAACGGCGCGCACGCACACCCAGCCCCCTTTAGGCCGACCGCACACCTAAACCAGTCACCGCTGATCAATCACTCGACGACTCAAAATTGAACTACTTACACCTTGTCCTGATTAACTTTGGAGTAACTTGTTTGATACTAGCTCAAAAACTGGAAGACGAAATCGGTTGACAGTAATCTTTTTTGAAAATGGAACCTAGCTACTTAAATTTTATGTATCTATGTGAATTTTGTAGCCTACGTACATAAATTGACTCAAGACGTAACTCCTTTCCTTACACTTAAGACGAAAGTGATAATGAGTTGTACTGGTAAGAGAAGAAATACGGCTCTGGGTCTTTATTCACCGCTATCGCTATTTGACTTTATGATCATTGCTGGCTTGTGATTTAAAGGCAACGGTCATTAAATTACAATATGAGAGAGAAACTATGGACGATATTATTTAATATTTTAAACGAAACATAAAATTACCGTAAGTAGAGATGTCAAAAGTTGAAATTAAGATTTAAACAATAATTAATAATTTTATAATTTTTCAATAAATTTTGACGGCATGTTTGGCTCAGTGGGTTGTACAACGGCCTAGGAAGCTGGCGGTCCTGGGTTCGAATCCCGGCCAGGGCAAGTGTTTGAGTGATGAGCACGAATGTTTGTTCCTGGGTCTTGGATGTTTTCTATGTATTTAAGTATTTATAATTTATCTATATATTATGTATATCGTCACCTAATACCCATAGTACAAGCTTTGCTTAGTTTGGGACTAGGTCGATTTGTGTAAGATTGTCCTCGATATTTATTTATTTTATTTTTATTTTAAATCTGCCAAGAAATATAGATATACTTAGCATTTTAAACTACTAGTTAAACACCAATTTCACAGAAAAAAGATATGTACCTATATAGTTATGTCATATGACACGAAAACCATAAAAAAACTCCATGGTAAATTATGTTTGGCTAGAAAGAGATCGAATGAAATCTTTGATAACCAAGATATATCTTTATTATTTTGATACTTATTCGAAAAATATGTTTTACCTACGTTTTTACATGAATGAGCTTTAATTACAAAAATGAAAATTCATGCCTATTCCCTATTCCTGTACAATACTTAACTTCTATTGTACTATACGATAGGGAGGTATCAGAACTAGTAGCACTTACTGACTATAAGCGACGTGCTCGGAGACCTTTCAAAGTTAGCAAATGACGTTCAACGTTTACCTGTTCAGGCTCCCTGTGAGTGGCAGCCTTACCCGTGTAATGAAGTTGTTGCTGAATGCATAATTGTTTGTACTGCTAGTTAACGTAGTCGTCGGGTAACGTTGTCGGCGTCATAAGCGGGTAGCGGGCTTGATCAAATTTTTATGTAATTTTGTAGTTTGGCGGATTTCTACAACGTAGTTTTAGGCATAGCTGATTAATGCAAACTTCTTGCAACATGCAAATGACCGACCGATCGAGGAAAAACGTATATCAACCGATTGGTCGGCCGAACTCAACATTTTTGTGAAGTATAGTGTTTAGTACTTCCGAGTAACACTACTTAAGCAGGAAGAGTTCTGATATTGTTACTTCCGAAATCGATTATACTCGATTAACTTTACCGACCTGTTCTCGAAGCGTTCAATCCGTTTTTTTATTATTCCTGTTCTAGTAATCTCCAAGCCATTTCAGATGGCCAATTAAAGTCTGTAACCTCCTCCGTTTTCTCCACGAACAGTTCAATCGTTTCTATCACACTCAATTGTTTTATGCTAGCACGTGCTAGACAATTCTCCAAGAGCAGATCTTCACTTGTTTCACAGCCAACTTTTTCCATTTCAGACATGGAAGACGAATGCTACCCAGCCATTCCCGCCAGCGCGTGGAGTCGGCGGCGGTCCAGCGACTCCCTACCTATGGAGGTGAAGGCGGAGCCCAAGTCGGAGCCCGACTCACCCGCCTCCTCCTGCCCCCCCTCACCGACTCCTGGCACGCCTGTCACACATCTCGACTACGTTATTGACCATACAGTAAGTATCTCAGGGTTACTTCAACCCCGTAGTCACTCACAAAAAAGGATTGCACGTGCCCTAGCTAGGCTAACGCAACTTGCTGTGACTTCACTTGTCGCGCGACACAGCATAACTCGTCTTTCGGCCACTTTATTGAAAAGAAAGAGATAGAAAATATTTTTCGCGCGACATAGAGTCGCGTGCCACAGTTCTGCTACAGGTGCTGAGTTATTTCGAGAATATATATAATCATGTACATAATTATAAAATCAGCATGAATCTATGAATGTCTGTGTTTCTTTTGACTTTCTAGAATTTAGCTGATCTTGACAGGTCGCTTTGAACACGTAGCGTTCCAGTTTCTTTAATTATAGCTGATTTGGTGGTGCTAACATACCTAACGTGTCTTATCTTTTTAAGTCTTACAAATACAAAATCAAATTACATGAATACTTCAAGATAAAGACCTATTAATAATCATAATAAATGACGGTAAAAATGGCTTGATTTTATAGAGTATTATTAGGTTTAGCCTACTAAACCAAAGTACTGCTGGACATAAGTCTCTCCCGAATAACTTCAGCACGACCGCTCCCATATGTTTAATTATTATTAGTTAATTAATAACAGTTGGTTACTAAGGGAACCTAAAACTAAGGTCACAAGAGTTCGCCCACCTCGACTCACTTAGCAACTTTCACCGCACGAGATTAAATTGCCACTTTTTTCGGAACCTGAAGATAATTATCCAAGGTACTTGTTTCTCAGAAATGCTTAAAACGAGAGCAGATTTTATCTTAGTATTGGGACCACATTACAAGCGAGCCATAAGGCTAGGACACACTGTTGGCGGAATTGAAAACCGGAATTACATATTAACAACCTTTATATATATTACAAACACTGGAATACAATAAAGTTACAAAGTATATAATATATATTATATACCCGTACAATTGCAAAACATCACACAGACAATCAATCTTGAGATTTATTGAAGAGTCTCAGTTATAACCGGGCAATTTAAATCATCATCATCTTTCGCTTGACCTTTTTTGAACATTTTGCCAATAAGTATAAGGATCAATCAGCAACAAAAACTAGTTTTTAACACGTTTCATAGGTACTTAGTTATATTTTTCTCTACTTCTAACTGGCAACGAAAAATCTAAAACGTCGATCTGTCAATGATGCGGCTTTAATGTAGGCACGGGCGAGCATGAATACACGAAGTGATCAGCTTACGAAAGTAGATATAACCTGTTACCACCGCTTTAATGTTCAGTAGAAATTCTGTGAGATTGAGACAGCAGTTTCCGTTATTAGGTAAAAATTTAATCAGTATTAATTAAGGATTCAAAGTAAAAATGTATGCATACGAAGAAATGATATCTAAAAAACAATTTTGATCTAAAACTCAGAATGTACAGATAGTTATTTCGGTACATTCTGAGTTCACATAACGTATATCGGGAAAAAAAATGCATACCTCTGAGAAACTTTATGTTCCCAATTATAAAATTGGTTAGTATTGCTAATATCGGAAATTCCATAATTTACCATATCGTATAAGAACAAACCAACCGTGGAATTGCGAGCCTTAGTGTCAATAAAATCGAATATGACGTATAAATCTCGAAAAATAAAGATACGGCGAAGCCAAAGCTCTTTAAATGCTCAGAAAAACCCTAAGAAGGCCAAAAGAAGGTAATGGTATTGGCAAACGATTACCCGCCGGCAGTCTGACCCCGCTTTACCGTGGGTGGTCGGAATACGATTAACAGGTTCCTGATCTTGTCCCGACAATTCCCGGACTTCTAATTAGCAGTAGTTAGCAAGGCCTCGGAACGGTTAATTTTGGATGAACCCAAATGATCCCAAATTAAGTTTTAAAAGGGTTAACTCCCTTAGGTTTGCAGATCCCTCTTAAGGTTGAGGTAGTTATAGACGAAGCAGAGGGATTACTACGAAAATCGGAAATCGAAGTTCGTATAACGCCGGCCCTCTTGCTCTCGTGTCTCCTATATTTGAGTGAGCGGGTCGGTAGGATACGAACTTCGAATTTCGATATTTTTCCTCAAATGCTCGTGTAATAGTTGTATGTAGTTAAAGATCTTTTATTTCGTATTGGAGGTTCCTTTTCTTGATGCGACAGATGCGATGGCTGTAATAGGTCGTCGAGGCACAGGCATTAAACTCATAGTCAGATCACTACCGCAAAATGCACTGACGATGCGAAGAAAAGACATCACTTCAGTGAAAATAATCACTTTTAAGTACATTAATTACAATGGCGTCCTCATTAAAGTGGTATCACTTAAAACAGCGTTAAATCTGAACGGAGCCCTCAAACCGGATTATTCCAGCAAAATAGTAAACGTTTACTTTGAATTTAAATTGAATTACTCATGTAGTTGAGGTATAGACGTACCTAATGTATTTGTAGACATTTTTTTATCCGCGACCTTTTCAGCTTAAAAATCGTAGATACAAACATGTATACATACATAGACTGCTAAAATCGTAGATACAAACATGCATACATACATAGACTGCTAAAATCGTAGATACAAACATGCATACATACATAAACTGCTAAAATCGTAACACTTCATTTTGGCTTTACTGTAGTCAGGTAAAAAAGTACCTAGTCAACCATACTCTACATCCTTAAAGGAATGCTTCAAATGTCATGGTTTTTGGCCTTCAACGGTTTAGTATAGGCTTTGGTTTTATCCAGAAATCACGCGAGGCTCCGAAGGGGAGTTAGGGGGCTTACAGAAACCTCACGACAGACCACGTTGGGGGAGGGAGGGTACAAGGTGACCTCACGTGTATTTTCTTAAACGCCGCCAAACTTCACCAAAGATCACCAAGGGGGAAGAGAGGGTCTAAGTGTGGCTCAAAAAACCTTCTTTCTGGATGAACCCTTTGCGTTGTCTGTCAATAGTTAAGGCGCCTTAAGAACAGTTTCACAGGTATAGAACTCGTGCTCAGTACAATGCAGTGATCTACCAATTAGGATTTTAACGTGTTGCAAATGCAGCTACTTACGTAAAAAGTTGAGTAGAGTTCGTTGCACTCATTTGTTTCTTTAATGTACAAATTCAGCGATATCATAAAACGCATTGTGTAAGGACTTTTAACGTATACTAGTACATACTTAATGATAGTAATTTCTTGATTTTAAAAAAGCGTTAGGTCCCTTATGTAGCTACTCCAATATATTTATAAGTATGAACAGCCAACTGCAGATAAAAGTAACATCTCTGTCAGACTTTCGGGTGTTCAAGAAAATAGCGTATTCCCACCTGAAAGGCCGGCAACGCATTTGTGACTCCTCTAGTGTTGCAGGTGTCTATGGGCGACGGTGATCGCTTACCAACAGGCGATCCGTCTGCTCGTTTGCCTCCTGTAACATTCTTTGTATTATCTAGCAAACTTAACGTTTACTACGATAGACCTACGAACGAATTATGTGCTTCATGATTTTTTATGGTAGTAGTTATAAGAACAAAGTTTCAAGATAGTTTTACAAAAACGTATAAAGGAATAACATTTACTTCAGTAATTTAAGTCTTAAAAACGGCTTTTTGAGTCATGAAATAATTTATTAATTAAGATTTCCTCTTTGCGTCACTTGCATTTTTATATTTTTGCGTGCAGGATCATCATAATGATAATGATCTGTGAATCGTATGCAACCCTACTCCAAGTGGCCGATGATGACATTCGCGTTTGTGGATTACGGTAGCTCTGGCTAGATCTGATCGGATTCAGTATTGAATCCGATCAGGAGGTCAAGCCCGAGCTACCCAGTCCAAAGTCAAAAATAGTATGTAAACCGTGGTCTTGTGACGTTTCAGACGGGAACCATCCACATGCCACAAGCCGTGCTGCAGAAAGTGGGAGCAGCCGGGGTGCCACAGTTGCTGCTGAGTGCCGCGCCCCGCCTCGCCACCACGCTCAGCTCCAACAAGCTCTCCATCAAGGTCACCTCCAGCTCAGGATCTGGTGCGTAACCTTTGGTCTATATGTCTGTTTATGAAAGTGGGATCGACCGGGGTACCACAGTTGCTGCTGAGTCCCGCGTTCCGCCTGCAACAAACTCTCCATCAAGCTCACTTCCATCCCAGGATCTGGTACTTATTGACACCTGGTTTATTTTATCAGCATTTGCATTTCAATAACGGCGGTATCACAGGCCCATCCCCAAATCAGTTAGAAAGAGCGCATAAGTAATTGATGTAAGATATATGCGGAGCAAAAGTTTAGTAATAAATTTACGAGGATATTCCTGTGGCCCTGTTGTATCGTAGTTATACATAAAACTTCTTTTGAGTCCTCTAATACCACTCTTCGCTCAATGACTCTATAGTTTACAGCAATTTAAATTCCATTCTCTATTGGTTAACACGTCGACTACCAGGAACCTGCTAGCTGGGCACCTGCTCGTGGCAAATTTTCGCTACATACGCATTTTCCTAACGCTACACAAGCATAATGCTAAGAAAATCTAGGTTGTGAAAGTATTAAGGATATTCACTTGTAGTTACATACATATACGGAGAAGGTTAAAAGTAGCACCAATCAAAGATAGTTGCAAGCTAACCGACAAGCGTGATACAGGCACGTGATGTGAAGAGACGAGAGCCACGTGACGAAACAAATGTGGAAGGCTGTAAAAGAAGAGAAAGACTGACGAAAAGATGGATGGAGTGTGTGATGATTCTCTTGTGGTTACAGGCTTCAACCTCCCTCCCACGCCACCGTCATCGCTGTCGTCGTCGGACAGCGAGGGCGCGCTGTCTCCCGCGCACGAGGCCGCGGCGCCGCCTGCGCCCGCGCCCGTGCGCCGCAACCACCTTTACGTATCGCACCAGTCCCGGCAACCCATCAATACGCCTCTCATCAGCAGCCAGCCGGTAAGGACGCAAGTATGCTGTTTAAGAAAGAGCTTTTTCTTTAGAACCTGGCCTTGAATGGGGTAGAATCAGGGTGCACGGCCCTAGGACGCCGGGTAAACTGACCTCGGTCGAAGCGGCTTCTGTGGGGTGGATTCTTTGAGGTATCGGAATCATCGCAGGGAACAAAGTATCGTGAACTCGTATCGAAGGCCAAGATAGGACTATATAGTATAAATACTTAGTACCGAGGAAACGGAACATACTTATGTGCTAGTAAGAACTCAAATTAAAACGACGGGCTAAAGCAAGCGATTGCTGCTGATCTTTCTATTTTATGATAGATACATTTTAACACATTGAACTTCAAACTACCTTTTTAAATATAAAATATATTCAATTACTTAACATATTTTTTACACTTAATTACAGAAAGGTTCAACTGGCACATTGGTACTAACAGATGAAGAGAAACGCACATTACTGGCAGAAGGCTACCCAGTGCCGACACGCTTACCTCTTACGAAGGCCGAGGAGAAATCCCTCAAGAAAATCAGAAGGAAAATCAAGAACAAGGTAACAACGATTGCCGTTTCCCTGTAAATTACACACATTATTGATCGTTAGAATTGAGTAACAATTGATGCTTTGTTTTATAGATATCAGCACAAGAAAGCAGACGTAAAAAGAAAGAATACATGGACCAACTAGAGCGGAAAGTCGAAATACTCGTATCGGAGAACTCTGACTACAGGAAAAGGGTAGATACCTTAGAACAGAAGAACGCGAGTCTCCAAAGTCAACTAGCGGCTCTCCAAGCGTTGGTGACTCGGGGCGCGCGCAAGTGACGTCACAGGCCGAACTTGTGACGTCACACCATGCTGCAAGCTCCTAGGGCCCGACAGCGGCTGTAACCTGAATTTGTACTGTCGCTATGGTGCATTAACCGGTCACGAATTTGAGGGCGTCACGATCTGAGCGGAGTGATAATTATCTTTTGATGAAAACTTTGAAGATCCGATAGACTCTTCATACTTCTTCTCCATTGAATCCCTCTCTACAACTAAAGGCTGATCTTTGAAACACTATCACTTCAATAAGCCATACGGAATTACTCTGTACCTATTTATTAGAGATTCAGATTCACTTTCTTATCTTCTGGGTTTTTATCATCTGTTTACAATGGCCAACTTTACAAAAATAACATTTGGAAATGTAATTTTTCCGTCGATTATCTATCTATCTATACCTACTGTTAAATTCCGTAGAAGCTCAAACGAATTATAAATAAGATAGTTAAAGGAAACTTGTCACTTCGCAAAGATGTACGTGGATAACTTATCTGCGCCAAATTGTAACACAGCTGGCTCATTTGTAACTACAGTTCAATAAGATGTATCATTTTAGTGGCTTACCATTAAATACTTTTAAAAATTAGAAGGGGTCAATACGTATATCCCGTTATAAGTAACAGGTTGACCTGATAAAATGTTATTGGACAAGTAAGCGCAAATGTTATCCACAATACACAACAGGCTGTGAGGGTATAAAAAGGAATGCCTCCCAGTTCTCGATGTCAGGTCTCAGAACACGACTGCCCCCTTCGAGGAGCAAGTATATTTTTATCAATGTATATTTTGGAACTATTTACATTTACGAGGAGACTAAAGGGAAGAACTGTTAGCGTTTCAATGGTTGCTCACTATATTTTTTAGTAATAGATTTCGTGGTGCTGGATCTGTTATTCCCGCGTTTAGGTATACTGCCGAGTGCCACACTACATATTTATTTTTACAACTGCACTGTTTTCGATGAGGACGAGCGGAGACTCGACAGGGAAATATACTGGGGTCTAATAAGTCTCGATAATTATTTAGGCGTGTTGTTTGAAATCTCGTAATATATTTTAATAACGCTGTAAGTGCGTTCCGTAGCTTAAGTCTTAATTTGTGTGTGTTTATTATTATGTGAAATTAGGTTAAGGATTTTAATCGTTACCCAAAGCATACGTTTTACTAGTATGTCGCCGTGCCTACGAGCAGGCGGATTCGCCCTTCATAATAATTCCTCGGACACGTAGCTGTGACGTCGGCCTCGTCCGCGCGGCCGCGCTCGGCGGCCGCGGGCAGCCGTGGGCATGCGCGAGCGCCTACCCGCGCGCTTCGGGAATCTTGGTAGCATAATATGTAAGGCGGGGGTACAACGGTCACTTATACCTTCGTCTTACCGTTTAAATTGAATTCCATGAATTTGCATTTATAACGAGAAATGTGTATCGTTCTAGAGATTTTATCTTTATTTAAGATAATAGATATATTTGTGTATCTAAAGGACCTATTGAACCGATCGTATGGTAGTGGAGTGTATTCGGTAATGTCTAGTCTCTCGTAGAAGCCGTACCCGGGTCGCCGAGGCCCGTAGAAGTGTAGCTGTATCTCTCAGTAACTGCGCTCTGTGGATCGACAAGTACAAACGAATGGCATGCCTTCGACGAACTTAGCTAACATTCAGTATAAAGCGTGATTATGACTAGCCTTCGGTTACGAACAGTATTGTAATGTAACACTTACCGGCCACGGCCAGCAATCGGTGCGGCGTCTCCGTAGTTGGAGACGCTCTGCCGGGCACCAGTGTCCATTAGCTAAATTCTTGTGAACTACTAAACATTCCATTTTCTTTGTAGTAATATGAGTGACTTAAAGTGAGCTCCAGTACTTATTAATAATAGATTAACCTTATAACAAATTGTAGGTATCAACTTGCTGTACAAATTTTTACCTGAATGAACTGTTAATTATGTCTACGTTTTATGTCTATCTAACTCCGCTTGACTGTGTAGTGTTATCTAGCTGTCCTAAGGCCCCGCTCGCGAGGCGACCGCCCTCTCTTATTAATATGTTACTGTGTGCAATTATTACGTTCTGTTGTACATGTTTGAAGTTCTTCCTATCTAGAGTTTTAAGAAAATGTTATATTTATAAATCGTGCTAAATTAATATATCAACTTATATTGTCCCAAACTCATCAGGGATCGCGTTTTTGAAAGAATGAAGATATATTTTAAGAGATTTTTTCTAATAAATTTTTAGAAATATATACGTTATACAGTTTTACTTGTCTCTATTGCTATACGAGATCTCTAGATTAATACCTATTGGTTGAACGGCATTGGTGGATAGGTGTCCTAGGTTCCCTTGGTCGCGGCCAGTCGTCGCCGCCCGAGGCGAACCTTCCGTTGTAGTGATCACTAAGCAACTATAAGCGTGCCGGCCTATCAGCAACTGATTTACCAATATAGTAAATTAAGTGTCAGAGGTAGTACCTATAGCGAATGACAATTTCGGAAAGTATCCTTAGAAAATAATAAAATACGATATTTATATAAAAATAAAGTATTTAACTTGTAAAATATATAATTCCTAATATGGCATTTACCGTCTACAAAGGAGTGATGTAATTGAAAACGACTTATGTAAATTAACTAAAGTAGTTGATATTTAAGTTATGGAATTAAATATTTTAAAGCCGCGGCGCTGTCCGGCTCTCGCGTAATGTAAACGAAATGCCAAACATATTTGTACATGTTGTATGCGTCGCACATCATGGCCTGAGTGACAATTCTGTATGATCCATTCGAAATTATCCGAGCAGATGGATACAAATGCCAACTCGTGCGAGTTACTTGCTAATTAGTGAAAAGAAATCGGGATGTCCATAACCACACCACCACGACGCCGCAAAATACCGTGCATGTGTTTCTTGCACGACACGACAACGTATTTTTGTGAGGCGATGCTGTGTTTCGTTGACGGCGCCTCGCCGCGGTTACGCGACCAGGTTTCACGTTAGCTTATGAGTCGCTGGCATTTTTCGTGAAATGGCATCTAACTCGAGCGGGTATGCCTGTGCTCAACTGACAGAAAACGAAACATATTTTTATAAAATTTTGTGCAATAAGCGATCGTATGATTCCGAATGGACACTTGTGCGGCATGTCCAAGCCAGCATCATTGTTATGCGTTTAAACTGTAATTTTATTGATAGTTTTATTTGTTAAAACTACTCGCTGTTACCTTGAGTCATCATTTGTTGAATCGTTTGTTTTATTATTATTTTTCAATGACATTACGGATTTTACTGTCACCCTTGAGATAAATAAAGCGTCAAAATATTGTACACCAGTCTTTTCTTTCCCTAAAGTAGACATGAAAGGTTTAGCACTTTCGCGACCACGAACCCGCTAGGTGGGCGCTCTGCTTGTAATAAGCTTTCGATATATACTCAGTTTCCCTTGTTATCGGCTACTCACGCAGTGCTACAAAAGTCTTAGTCGTGGAAGTGCTAAAGTTAATTGCATTTTAACTAGGTATTCGCAGTCGGCGTGTAGTGCCCAAGGTCGTCTTTATGCATGCGGGGCCCTCAGATACTCAGAAATAGGGAGCCCTCGATCACTAAATAATGCAGAGCCCTGAGGCACTGGTCCCAGCAAGGGCGAGGAAGCGATTAGCTATCGGCGATTTTCTCGCCCAACAAACGAACAAAAGATATAGATCCTGTGTTAGTAAAAGAGACACATATATTAACAGTTCGTCGTTGGCTGTTCAGACTGCCAGCGAGAACTCTCTCATATATGCATCTCTTATTTAAACGGAGTCGACATCTATTGTGCGTTTCGTGAGCGAGTTGGGTGAGAAAATAGTCGATAGCTGCTCGCTTTCTCGCCGGCGGTGGGACTAGTGCCTTATGCACTCAATAATAAAATTAAAGACCTCGTTAGACTGTAAAAAAAACGTTTAACATTATTCGGTTCCAACGTGAGATTGATGGGGGCCCTGGGCTCAGAGTACCCAGTAGGGAAAAGGCGCCTGGCAGTTCTCTTAGATGTTGCAGTGTGAACGCAGTTCACTTTATAAATCCTAAAGAATACCACACAAAAAATCTAAGAAAAGAAAGTTAATGTTTGGTAGAATTTTATTTTGTATAGGTACTCAATGATGCAATTTTGACGACTTTCGACTTTCTTTCGTATAATCTTTGAATCACCATGGAGATACAAAAAAGAAGGCTAGTAAAACACAACAGTAGCTATTATTGAAATAAAACAAGTAAGTAGCTATTATTCCAAAGTTTATTTTGGCGAGCTTAAAAATACAAATTATTGATAGAGCATAAAATCAAACAGCTGCATTATGATGATTTAAGACTAGACATTTTTACGTCACTTTAAGGTGCGTCCAGACTTGTATCATTTGCTCGTATCCGATCACCGTGCCGTAGCATGACTGTGGATCGCGCTGCTTGGACGCTTACTGTCGGCGCGCCGATAATGCCGCACTCACGTGATACGCGTAGCAAATGGATTTCGAGTGATCGGATCGGAGCAACGTCCAAGCGCGTGATCGTGATACGCGATCATGCTACGCGACGATGATCTGATACGGGCAAATGATACAAATGTGGACGCACCTTTATTCGACCTGGATTGAACGAAATATTTCCAAATGCAATAATTACAAACGTACTCTTGTTTCTCGGTTATTGTAAACGGTTTATGATAACTACAGTTAAAGATACAGTTGTACTAAATCTAATAATCAGTCTTTAAAACTACGTTAAGCTAAACTAACTGGACAAAACTTATCGATTCCTATGACGGATGTAGCTTCATGATCGGGTATTTCTCAGAGCATTTCCACTAGCAACGGGCAACTTTGAATGATTCTAGTCGAATCATTCGACTTTTAGGTTCATTCGAATAATTCGAATAATCGAGATCCATTCGAATGAAGTCAACAGAGAACTTTGAGAGAGTGAGAGCTCAACGGGTGCGGGCGGCAGCCGCGGTCGGCCGAAGATTGACGATCTCGCCTGAAACGCATCGAGTCGAAGTCACACGCCACGCTATCGCCAAACGCCGCCAACTAGCGGCGACGACTAAACGACTTAAAAATCGAATGATTCGACTATTATCATCGTACAGCAGTCGAAGTCCAAAGTCGAACATTCATTCGACTGTAGTGAAGTACACTACTATTTTGTTATTCGAATGGTAAAATAAATAGTAACTAGTTATTCGATTTCTAAAATCATTCAAAGTCGACCATCGCTAATTTCCACCGCTGTCAGTCCCTTGTCACAAATATTGAAGAAAAGAGCTACACTCCACTTTCATGCCATGATATATTGCGATGGTTTTTTTAGTCACTGACTTATTTCGTTAATATTTAGGACTGGGAATTGTCAACGGTTGAACCACCCTGAGAAATACCCAATCACATAAAAATATACTTGGCCAAGCTAATTCTCCATAGTAGTAATCGAGCCTATCTCTTAAATCGATTACAATTCAAAGCGTTATAAAGACCTTCTTCTTCGCCATGACATGCGCTATAATAACCCATAAAGCCGTCCCCCACACGGCTTCTACTAGTCTTATAGTATGCGTCTGCATATTGGGAATTTTCCAATGGAATGGGAACATGTTGTAGCACACGCTATGGCCAATGTAGAGGGCGATGGCGTTCAGACCGGGCGCCCTGAAGGGTCCGCCTCCCCAAATCCTCCAGGCATCGGTGAACAAGTAGCAGAGGACCAGGAGCACGAGGCAGAACGATGACGTCACCAGCACGAATGACATTGACCTGGGGACAGGTGAGAATTTGACGCAGTTCTTGGTAATATAAAGTGAAATATAATTGAATGCTGTACTGAGTAGTTAATAGCTTGTTAATTGATGCAAAGGTCAACCGCAATGAAAAATATTTTGACCAAGAACTTGGCTAGATTTTTTTAATATATTTATAATTTGTATCGATAAGAAACGCCAGTTGTAGTTCTCTACAAAAGATTTACTTTAAAGGTAAGAAGATCATCCTCATATTTGTTAATTTTAATTTAATAAATATGAGATTGACGATGATCCCAAGTTATAAAATCTCATAATTTTCATATTCGTTTTGAAAGGAGCTCCTTCTACTCTGCCTCGGTTGCGCAGTGTTCTTCTAGAATCGTGTAACTTCTCCAACGTAAAAGCAGTTCATTTGGTGTAGCACATATGTATTTGCAATGAGGACGATGCCTTCCCACTTCCCACGAATCGCTCCTCTGCTCGTTTCCCACAAACAAGCCTAGATGAAATTTTCCAGCCAACATCACTCACCACAAGTTCTTGTTCAATGGCACCACGCCATGCTCGCGACTGAAGCCCGTGAGCAGAGCCCCTGCGAGCGCGAACACCAGCCCCCACGCGAGCCAGCGGGAGACGCGAGCCTTGTGGGAGCGCTGGAGCAGCACCGTCGCACCAGCTTGCACGCCCAGCAGGGCTTGCACCGCCGATGTCAGGCAACCTGAGAATAATTTATACAAATTAAAAGAGTGACGAGCGTAACCAGCGGCGTGCATAGCGGTTTTTGGCCAAGTTAGGCAGTTTTTCTGTGCGTATATGGAACCATGGACGTTCAGGGCTTCAGAGTAGGCAGTTCCTTTGGGCCTATATGGACCGCACGCCACTGAGTTTAAAAATATATAAATAACTTAAGAAAGGTAGTAGCGTTTCCTTTAAGAAAATTTTGACGTTCCATATTAGAAACATGGCATAAAGTAGTTCCACATATCCAACATAGGCTTTTTGTGCTACCCAACACAGGCTTTTTTGCCTACCGGGTGGCTCCATCGCCTTAGACTATGTACAAAGTGTATTTTATTGAATAAAGAATTTTGTATTTGTACTGTACATAACGTAAGTGGTCCTAAGTTCGTGCTAGTACGGCATTTCGTGAGTTTTGTTTCGCGCGCAAAAAATAAGCAAACCAAATATTTTTTTATTATGAAATGTATATGTGAACAATCTCTTACATTTAATCTCCCTAAAAAATTAAATATCCATACTCTAGCGATTTAATTTTGAGCGATATGACGCTCGAAAGTGCAAGTCGGCCGCAAACAGCCGTATTGTGTGGGCGCACTCGCTGTGCCCGTAAGGTGCGCGCTGTGACTTCTTAAGCTCATAAAAAGGCAAAAATAAGTCTATTTGACTAAAACTCTTCATAGTCCTATTTTATGTTCCTCAACGATTGATTTGATATAGAAAACAAGTTTTAATCATAAATGTCTCCTTAAAATTGCAAAAAACTAACTCACGAAATAGCGGTCAGTTTATTTTTCGTTTGTCCCCTGTTTCGTAACACTCCCGAATCAAGGATTTGTTAGTTACATTTTCATTGCTTTGGCATTTGTATAATAATAAAGATAATTTAAATGTAAGTTAAGAAACAGATAATGTATTTAACGAAGTTTTGAAGGAGCTAAGTTCGGTATATGATTAGTTCAATATATTTGCCATAAAACGAGTTTGAACGTGTTTTTTGTTTTTTTAAGGTAAAATCGCCCATTTCCGGCGAACAAACTTTTGTTTATTAATCGATTTATTTTATTTATTTTCGTGTATGCTTATTTTATATAACATTTTAATAGTTTAACTATATAATTTTTAAATAATATACAAAAAATTGTGAGTGGATTTCCAGAAATCAGTAATACGAAACAAGGGACAGTTATTTTGTTGTTTTTCCCCTAGTTCGTGATAGGTAAATCTTTAGGTCCGATACCGACAGACTGCATTTGAACTGCAATCCAACTGCAAAATGACGTTCTGATCTAGTTGACGTAACTGCATCAAAACTGTAAGCCAACGGCGCAGTCATTTTTCTGCTGGCGTGTAGTCTGTTTACAGGACACGTCAGTTAACAAGCAGACTGCGCAGTTGGTTTGCAGTATTTGACGTAACTGCATCAAAACAGTAAGCCAACTGCGCTATACGCCTGAAGCTGACGTGAAGTCGGTTTAAACTTACAGGGCACGCCAGCTGCCAGCGGACTACGCAGTTAGTTTGCAGTATTTGACGGAACTTAATCAAAACTGTAAACCACCTGCGGTATCCACCTGCAACTGCCGTGTAGTCGGTCTATAGAACACGCCAGCTGTACTTGAACTGCGCAGTTAGTTTGCAGTATTTGACGTAGCTGCAACAAAACTGTAAACCAACTGTGCTATCCGCCTGAAGCTGGCGTGTAGTCGGTTTAAACTTACAGGATACGCCAGCTGCAAGCGGACTGCGCAGTTAGTTTACATTACTTGACGTAACTGCTATAAAACTGTAAACCTGCCGTTCGCTTGCAACTGGCGTGCAGTGGGTTGACAGTATGCGCTCGTACACACGGCTTGAGCTGGTGTGCAGTCGGAGGGCAGTTGGTTTGCAGTTGTGGTGCAGTTACGACCACTGCATCCGAACAGTCATTTATGAGCTCGGTTGCAGTTCAAATGAGGGTCGCCTATTTCGGCCCTTATTCTTTCAAAATGTATCCCGAAATAGGGGCCACGAATTCACGAACTTAAAAGCATAGCCAAATTTTATCACGAAATGGGGTTCAAACGAGAGGTCCACAAATAAATTTATATAAAATAAACTTCGATCTAAATCAATATATTTCTTCTAGTAAATAACAGACTAAACATTAATGTTCATGGCACAAAAGCTTTCAAAGTGATATCATGTGTAGTATATTTTTTTTAAATCTCTAAAGTCTAAGTCCCATAACATGCCGAAATAGGGACCACATACCTTATCAATTTATTACACGCAAAAGGGCTTTTTTAAGTTTTTTACCTATAGGGACCTAAAAGTTTACGTTGGCGTCACAGTCAATTATGAGAGCTTTGCGTAAAACATTCTCGTGTGCTTACGTAATGTGCGCCAGCTGAATAAAAAAGATCTCTCTGATGCGACTTTCTGCCCCGTCTAGATTAGTCCAACTTGCGCTGTGGGAGTTATGTAGATGTCGCGCTTATATTCTCGGCTGATTTTAGGCTAAAATCTGTTGGCTCTGCAAGCATAGTTATTCAATAATACCAACCGGCTATAATACGCGCCCTTTAGTCCATAATCCATTGTTAATTTTAGCTATCCAATAGCTACAACAAACTAAGAGTAACGCACCTAGGAAACCGCATACCACCCTGGGGTTTACTGTAGATCCGATCTGCGCCGCTTCGACGAATCATACGATAGACGCCGAAGGTGAAACCGGAAATTCTGGGCTATTCCAGTCCCCAACCCTATTTATTGGATTTTATGTATCATAGCCAGCCAGTAGAATTTACCTCGTAATCCCTCAGGGTCAGGGAGGAGTGTGGCGCTGGTCGCTCCACTTGTCCGGATTGAAGAGCCCAATATTACTCGAACTCGGTTGATGTTAGCCAGCTGCTCTAATGCTGCACTCTAAATTCTTTCGATTCTCAATCCAAAATAATCTTAAATAGCAAGTAGCTGCATCCTACAAGAAGCTCACTGGGTAATCTGTCAGTTTTGCCCGGGGTCCGCAATAGCCGCTCCGAATAACCGTACGATTGACGCCTAAAATGAAACCGACAATTCTGGATCATTCCACCTATCCAGTGCAGTTTTTGCAATCCAGGATCTAGAATCTCACCTAGTAATCCTTCAGGGTCGGTCTCTGGGCCGCCATAAACGTGACGCCGGTCGCTCCACGCATACAGATGTGACGAGCCCAGTATCAGTCGGTCGATGTAGCCCGCCGCGCCGCCGCTGCACTCCGGGGCCGCCCAGTCATCGTGCTTGCCGCCGGGCCCGAGGTAGCCTCTGAAACATAACGTAACCTTTTAAATACCATAGATTTTATGCCGCGTCAAGTTCATATGTATGCAGATACATGCGTGGGTGCGTGCTCCGTATAAACACCAGTAATAAACTAGCTGTCTCTCAGTACTCTTGTGTTTCATTGCTACCAACCCCGGTAGATCTCACAAGTCCTCTGGGCCAAGGGGAAAAATGACATTATATGGCTGTAACAGCTAAAAAGTTCCAACATACTTAACTATTGATGATTGTTAGGGGTAAAACAGATGTGAGGGAAAATTCGAATAATTAACTTTATTTCAACGCTTTTAAGAACACTTTCGTTAAAATATTAGTTTTTCCCATACTTCCCAAAATGGGGTAAGTAAGAACCTCAATCACACTATATTTTGGTCATCTAATAGGATCGTTGGCATGTAGGGCATTTCAAACGCCGCCTTCCCATCATGACGGTGTTGAAGTTAACTATAAGTATAAGGTGAACGTCCCTATAATTGATACCTTGTTGTTCATTTCTTTTACTATGAATAAATGTTGAAGATGTCAATAACAGCATTAATTCTAATCATAATAGAAACATCGACCATGTGCTGATTACTAGAGAACCTGATACTATTTTGCTAGCTATTAGTTAGGATTAGGAGTTACGTAAGTTACCAACTATACCTACTGGCGAGGTTACACGAGGAAAAACAACAACTTCTAGTTATAAGTTCAAGAAGATAATAGGATGTGCCAGGACTTACTAACATTGACATACCTACAACCTCATAAAGTTAATATTATTCATAATTTACATAATAATCATAGTTTATATGTAGTGACACTATCTAAGAAAATTAAATGCCTCTCTCCACACATTCGTTGTACTAAGAACTTTGTTTGCGTAGGAGAAGAAGTCATAACCCTCTTATTTGCTTCAGCGTACTCGAGTAAAAAATAATAACCATCTTCAGTTTTGCAGCTTGTCCCAAAAATGGTAGAAATCCATGCAGCCGTTTTGACGTTATGAAGTCACAAAGCCACATAACATTGTTAATATCTTCAAGGTGCAGACAATTTGTTTGTACAACTTCTTAATAATATAACATAAGTAAATAAGTAACACAGGGACAATCTTACACAAATCGACCTAGTCCCAAACTAAGCAAAGCTTGTACTATGGGTACTAGGCGACGATATACTTAATATATAGATGAATTATAATACTTTAATACATAGAAAACATCCAAGACCCAGGAACAATCATTCGTGCTCATCACACAAACACTTGCCCTGCCCGGGATTCGAACCCGGAACCGCCAGCTTCGTAGGCCGTTGTACAACCCACTGAGCCAAACGTGTCGTCAAAATGACCAACGATAGAAACGCAATGTATGGTACCTATACTACCTATACTATACTCTTTTCACATGGCCATCCCTCCCTACCTCCCTATCCCCACTTTACTCTCTGGTAGTAGTTATATTCGATAAACATAAAAAATGCTTGTAAAACCTTCGAGATATCACTAAAAAATTTCAGCAGGAGAGCTATCGGTGGAATCGATCTACATATCTGACAGCTTGGGCAATCCTCGATTCCAAAATTTGCGATATACCTAGATATCGGTGATCGTTTTTCTTTATCTATGCATTTAGATAAGAATGGATGGGATGATGAACAAATAAATTTGAGACATATTTTAAGTAGGTAGAAATAGTAAGATAGATAGATTCTTGGGTGTGGCGCGCTCAGGTATGGGGAAAACTTTAAATCTTATTTCGTTTTGGTAATAGCAAGAAAAAGTGTCTTATGGTATAGGTAAGGTTTTAATTTTGTTTGTACTTGAAGTTTATGTGCTGCCTCCGCATCCATCTTTAAGTTAGTATGGAAATGTCCATACTATGATGTTTTATTTTATTGTTTCGTATCAATGACGGAATGTTTATTTCTTCTGAACATAGTGTTTATGGTTTAATAAAACGAATTATAATGAAAAAACGAAAATACAATCACCTTTTCTTTTGGTAGTTAGCTCATACATTTGTATTCTTGTATTGAACTGCGGAGGCAATTGAATAACTTGATAACTGAGCAACTTTTCTCAACTATAACGTTTCAAAAATCTCGAAAAAAGGAAAATGATTCTTCCTAATTGTTACATAGTAAGTACAGGGTAGTAAGACAAGACGAGATTTATCGTCCATTTTTGGGTTTTAACTCACGCAGGGCAGTTGGGGTCGTGCACCACAAAAGTGATGACAGTGTGGACAGCCACCAGCGCGCCAGCCAGCGCCCAGCACCACACGCATGACAGTACATCCTTCAATGCCTGGCCGCAAGCCCCCTATAATACAAACAACGCATTAAACCTGGGCAATTGCAGTGCTGTTTCTTGCATCCCGAACCTCCAACTATTGACATCATAAAAATCTTGTAACGGGGGTTATGGCCTAACGAAATTTTGACACTTGGTATCCGAATCAACTATCATAGCCCATACAAGATCATGACACTTGATTCTGATTGCGAGCGTCAAACGCGTTAGGCAATACGGGCGCAGGTTTTTATTTTCGATGAAATCAAATAGGAGAAAAATAAAAATATTACGCAGTAATATGAAAATATTCAAATTTCATTTAAATCCATTTAAAAAGCAGTAAGTATGTCATGCAGGGACATTTATATAGCTACGGCGGATTTACTATAAAAATAGGGAATAGCCATAAGGGGGTTTAAATATTCTGTCTTTGTTGCCATGCGCAGTACCCCTCTCTTCCAAGTACTACCTATAAGTTCAACAGTAAATGAATCTTAATAGGGTGATGTGGTCTTTCTACATTTTTAAGACCCGAGCCGTTTTACAAAAATATGTTGCGACCTTTTCCGCGCTGATTAAATATGTTTCAAAATGTAACAAATATTTAATCCGGATTGATGTAACCGCGACCACCTTTAAGAGGCCCCCTACGGGGTCGCGACCCACAGGTTGAAATACTCTGTTTTAAAGCTTTATGTAAGATAGCTTGTGCAACTAGCAACGTAAGTGCGCCCAAACGACCACAACCATAGGTTAGGGTGCATGAAACGCAGAGACAGTCAATCAAACCTCATGTACCCTGGGTGGCGTGAAGTATTTGGGGGCGGTGAGGGCGTAGAAGCCGGCGGCCACAAAGTAGGCCACGGCGAGCCGCTGCAGCACGCCTAGGATGCGGATGTGGCCCAAGGTGTTCTGGCCGGTGATGGTCCCTAGGGCCACGCCAAGCAGGAACATGATGCAGGATCGCTGTAACACATAATCATCATGATCATGACTAATTTACGTGAACAAAATCTCCCAATCTAAACAGCCCGCTGCAGCGCGCTAATCTATACTTTTATAAAGTTGTAAAAATAAAATATTTGTATGTGTCGTTGTGGCTTCATCACGCTAAATCGGCTAAACGGATTGGTGTGTACCAAAAATAGTTGAAATTCGTTTATCCGTATGGGTAGCTGGGGATCTCCAGATGGTTATAGGAAACTTTTTACCCGACTATGCTAAAAAAAAGAGGGGTTATGACTTTTTCTCCTCCGCGTCTAACTAAAGCTGGTGTCTCTGTGTATTTCTAACACGGGTGCGCTTCACTCTATCGAACAACGTTTAATATAATTCCAATCGATATAACAATTAATGATATACTATTCTAATGATATAACAACTTTTCATGGAATCGACATTTGAAATACTAATTATTTATTATAAACACATTTAGTACATTATTATTTTTTTGTTTCACAAATATCATGATAATAATCACAATTTTTGCAATTTATTAGTGGATCACTCCACTAATAAATTCGCGCTAACGGCTAAAGAGTCGGATGCACCATACAGAGATCCATAAGCAAGAAGAGATGACAAAATTCGTCGACTACTGGTGTGGACGATTAGCTCAGATGGTAGAGCGTGCTGCCCCGGTCTGGCTCAATGCACTGGTTCAAGTCCAGTATCGTCGAAATTTTTTTTCATTTGTTTCTGATCTTTGTTTATAACATTATTATTTACTATAATTAGCATTTGATATAACGGACTTTATATAAAATACTATTTTCATAGAATAATTAAATGATATAAGAACGAAATATTATATAATCCCTATAATGTAGTTAATATTTAAATGACAATGTGCCTCTTTTGTCGCATATAAACTTTGGTTTGGTAAAACTAGGTTAGGTTATGTTAGTTCTGCATCCACAACATCTCGCGAGCCGAGCGAGCGATGAGAGCGTGCCGCGGCAGCGGCCGGCGAAGCGCTAAGGCCGAACTGCTACTAATAAAGTAGCTTATGGTAGCAGGTTTATTTAAGAAATACTTTATTGAAGGTATGAAAAAAATATGCACAAATTATCATTTTTATTTCATATCTGAATTACTTATTATATAAGTAGGTACAAATATGGTATTTTGAAAATTACTTCAATGATAAATTGGAAACAATACCATTACATTGCTAATCTATTTGAACAGGCAACTTTCGAACGAATTATCGTTCTATAAAATGAGGAGTATACCAAATTTGGATTATATTATCCGATCCGTATAGTAAATAATCATTATTTAATTCGTTACATAAATTAAAATATATTAATTGTTATTTTATCAAAAGTTTATTCTTTTAAATTATCAATTATATACATTGAATTTCTATGATTCGTTGTTCTATACAGTGATAAAGTATACTATATGTTGTTCGAGGAATCATTACACACCCCTCTAAGACGGTAAAATAGCGTTTGGATTCTTAATTAAATGCGAGATTCTTTCCATATCTCGAAATTTAAAATTTTAGTTTCTTTTGGCGTTGCTTCTCAATTTGAAAATGGTTTTCGCTAGAGATCACTAGTAGACTCGAATTTTTAAAAAGTGTCGGCCAAACAGCTAAATTAATTTTATTTATTTAGTTATTTTATTTGTAGGTTTATTGGGTGCCTGATCTTGGGTGGAAATCGCAGAACGGAAACACAATGCCTTTGGAGTAAAAAGAGATGAAGTGACGATTTACATAAACTGGTGAGCAAGAGCTGGATGAAAGAGAGAAAGAGAGAGAGAGCTAGGTCGCAAACTTTAAGGGATAGCAGATACTTTTAGAATGTTTACAAAAAAATCCTGAAGCCGCGCTTTAGCAGTGGCGTGCGGTACATATAGGCACAAAAGCACTGCCTACCCTGGACGACCATGGAACCATACAGGCACAGAGAAACTGCCTACCCTCAAGCCCTGAACGACCATGGCACCTTACAGGTACAGAAAACTGCTTACGTTAGCCAAAAACCCTGTGCGGGCCACTGTTTTATAGTACACGTATTTTACTCATCCTTCAGGAATAAGGAGATTCATTGATTGCGTGATACAAGGTTAAATAAACGACTACATCATCATCCTCCCAATGGTTATCCAATCCGGAGACGGAGTCCGCTTCTCTGCATTGTTTCTTCCCATTCGCTCTACCTCGGAGAAAACTGATCAAGATACTTGGACACAAGACAGCATTGACAATACCGGTAAGGGTTTATGTCATTGGTTAAAGAATAACAGAAACAACTTCACTGCACAGATTATTAACACAGATAGAAATCATTACGCATGCATATATCGGTCATACAGTAGACACCGCAACGAGACCAGACTAATGGACATGCGAGGTCGATCGCATATCCAGCGTCCACTCTGAAAACTTCTCATCCATATCAATGCTATTGAAGCAAGATATACTTTGATATGTTCTCAATAAAGTTGACATTTTGAATATATAATCGGTCAGATACGAGTTTTCGAAAGTGCTCTCGATCTCTTTATAAACCGTTAGACGACTCAATAGCATGCACGGATCGTCAGACATCAGAGAATACAGAATGGCACGCATCTGTCTTCAATAGTGTGTTATATATGCATGTTACTAGGTTTGTATGGCACCTAATTTAAACTTTGTCAAGATGTGGATCAGGTTTGTTTTAACAATATTGGCATGAGTCAAAAATTGTATGCATAATTCTTATCAGCGTTCATGATTTTAACAGTTTAATTATGAATGAATTGACCTATTCTTAACCTTGAGAAGGTCCTCAAGAAAATAGTCCGACGATCTAGTCAAAACCGTAGGTAACCTTTGCATGTAGGCACCTCACTATTGGTCGTTGTAAAGATTCTTGGTAGAGGCTTTATTTCCAATAACCCATTGATAAATAGTAGGAACTAGTCCCATTGTAAGCTCAATAAGGTTGTGAATACTAGACGACGATATGTTGAATAGCTATACATGTAGAAATCATTCAACGCTCACGAACAAATATGTATGCTTATCACACACATATTTGCCCTTATCGGGTTTTGAACACAGTAACTGCCAGCTACCGAGGCAGAGTAACTACCGTTGAGCTACACCGGACATATTTCTAATAATAAAGACGGGTAACCATGGCGCTAGACTGAAGAGGAAAGTCTTCTTTCCGACCTAAATATTCTAAGACAACGTGCGACTACGATAATGCTCTATCATCCGGTAATTGAGCTCCCTATTATTGGAGCTAACACTGGTTCACAGTATGGATCTAAACCAGGCCACGTCCGTCTCACCAGGTCAGTAATCGAACGCAGTCAGAAGAAATTACCGCCGTGACGCCGACTAACGATGACCGTAATTACGAGATACAAACGAGAAAAGAACTAACAATTCAATGGACGCTGAGCTACGAGATTCATCAAAGACGGTAGAGAGAGTTAGCAAGCCGCACGCGAAGAATTTCCAATGAAGTATGTTGCAAAAAGCGGTACGAATACTGTAGTGGTATGCGAAAGATCAAACTGAATGATCAATTATAAGGAAATGACGTAACGAAGTGCGAAAGTGAACGGGTCGCGTGCTTAAATCTGGTGCGTGCATAAATTACAGGTGCGGATAAATAGAATCGTACCCGATATCTACTTTTTACGAGGTGACAATGAGCCATTAAAGTTCGCGGAGCGTACCAGCAAACCGTTTCAAAAATGTGTTGGACAATGTATTGCATTTACTAACTCGGTGACTAAACTAACATAGGCAATCACAAAGTTTTTATTCACAGATTAGCCCTGCATTATATATATTGACAGATTAAAGAAAATTTTAATGAATACGCGATCTTTCCTAAACATACTTGCAACCACCATTTGGAGTATTAAGATTTCAAATCCCATAAACTACAAACAGTTCATTGGAATATTTCTTTTACCTCATTAGCTATAGCTTGTCTAGGTCTGAAACTCCTGGGAACACGACAACCTATGCGTTACATCAGATATCGATTTTTTACTACCCTCTGACATTAATCCGTAAGAAATGCGCATAGACAATTCAATTCCCATGACAGCCAATCTATTGTAAGTTATTATACAATGTTATCGCAGCATATTATACGTTATATAACGTTATCGCATTTCGTAATGCGCCAGCGCAGACTCCTAAAGGTCATCGAGCCATCCACTCCTTGCAACCTGAAGAACCGGTCAGGCGCAGGCGCAGTTTACATAAGACCACCGGGCATCGCCTGCTGCGCAAGCGAAGCCCTCTCCCTGACTGATTACATTTAATATTTACAGGTAAATCGAAAGCAAATGTGCGAAACAAAACATTTCAACACAGTTGATGCACAGAAATCTGAAATTGAAATCTCGAAGTTTATTAAGCGCATATTTTTTTTGTTTGCATACACTGGACCCTTCTCAATGCGGTTTTCTTTTTATTTATTTTTTTAATGGTTTTTACCTTAGAACTCCGTCATTTACATGACGATTTGGAAAATTATTTTTTTGTTCGTAAGTCGGTATATCCAAATTGGTCCCATAAAATTTTGGTGAAGATCTGACGCCGGGATCCATGAGGAATCGAAGGAATTCATCGAATATTATGAGCACGTGTATGGCGATTTCGGTATTTATTACAGTAGTAGTTCGTAGTCTTGTTATTTCGGTTAACGATTTCTCATCATGTAGTCGATTTAATAATTTGTTGGCGTCCAAATCTAACAACGCTATGCCTTCCAAAGTTTTGACATGGCTTAGTGCAACATATATTTTCCTTTTAGCGAAATTATTTTTATCAAGGTCTATCACAGTCACAGCTTTCTCTAGGGTACCTTGTAGCTTATAGTAACAGCCCAACTTAATATTAAAAGTAAGATACGACGCTCCACATCTCCGTATCCCCTTGTCGCTTGAAACGTTGTACATGATAGAGGTATGGGTATGCAACCGTCACTATCTTTTAACCTAAGACCAACAGTTTCATCGTCAAATTTTACGTACACGGTTTCCGGGAGCTCCCCGTCCTCCAGCTGATCTCGCTTAGGGCCGGCCATTTTTTTTATTATGCCCATAGGTCCATTCACTAGTCCATCAGAGACGGAAATATTTCGTCTCAACATCACCCAAGATTCTCCGCCAATTTGAGTTGCGAGATAATTCTTTAAATATTATGGGTCAGTTGAGACTGTTAGTCGTATTCTTTTTTAACCAGCAAGCTACTGGACTTAACCATTTTGACCTAGCCAATTCTTATAATTTAGATTTTATTTACAATAGTGATATCTACAATTAGTCTTATTTATTTACAATAGGGCCTCCTCAATCTTCCCATTTTGAGCTCTAAAAATACTTTATATGCAATAAAAAAATTTTTTTAAATAAAAAAAGAATTGACTTCAAAATAAACTAAAAAGCCAAAAATAATCTTTATAATTTATTTTTTATAATTTATTTTATGACCGAAACTAAGTGATAATCGACGAGTCACGAATAATAATCGCCCCGTTATGTTATGACAATATTTGCATACTTGCCTTGCCTAACAGACTCACTGAATTTACAAAATGTAGATCCTGTTATCTAACAATACCAATCTAACATAAAGGAGACGTCTATTGATCGAGATTATGAATAATTAACCCAGTTATTTTGAAGCAGGTTAACGCATTAAGTTTGTGAAGATCATTGTTTCGCTAATATGTTTGTGAAACTTGAACTTATATTACCTTTAACTATAAACAGAAACTCCATTATACGAAGATGATTTCGAAATAAGTAAGTAGCTTTTGTAGACCTGACAATGAAAACGCAGGTTCGGAGTGGAGCTAAAAGGTACTAAGCCTTTCAATTCAAAAAACTATAAGGTATGCGTGAGTAACGTATCGTTACTGTCACATGCGGACTGATAGTCTAATGGTTAAATACTAAATTAATTAAATAAATACTACGGGACAATTCTACACAAAACGAACTAGTCTCATGGTAAGCTCAATAAGGCTTGTGTTATGGGTACTAAGAAGACGATACGTTTAATAGATATAGATTACTTATATACATAGAAAACATCCAAGACTTAGGAACAAATATTTATGCTCGTCACACAAATATGTGCCCTTACCGGTATTTGAACCCAGGACCTCAGCTTCGCAGGCAACGTTACTCCCACTGACCTAAACCGGTCGTCAAAAATGGTTCAGGATGCTATTTCTGTTAAAAAGAGACGCTGGTTCTATTCCAACATAGATTGGAGGGGCATTTTTTTTCTACTTTCTTTGTATAAATATTATGATTGCGAAGTTGTTTCTAGTTTGAGTATTACTGAACCATTAAATGGTGCACTGATTTTGGTAATGCCCATATTGAAACACGGTTAACATTTGGTGCGAAGATTATAACAATGTGAGCAAATCTATGTTTCCGACATATGTAGCTACGCTAAATGCTCAGGAATTATCTATTGACAGTATTGACTCTGAAGAGGTTTATGTGCTCAACCTTTAAATACAAATTTAAAAGTCACGGACAGGTAAAAGTGAACTTAATTGATCTAAGTACCTACCTAGTTGCAAACTTTCCACCAGAAATCCAAAGACTTATGTTTCAAAACAAAATTATGGCGAACTTTGCCAAAACTTGCTCACACGTAACGGAACAATATCAAAAAATTAAATTATTTTCTTAAACAGACCTTACGTTTGAGGTGTCAAAGAAATGGTAAGTAACCATTTCTTTGACGCCCAAAAACAACTTGTGATTATTTGAAATCCCACAACGTGCCGGTAAGCAGCAGTATTAGCACGGTTGTGTATCAGTATATTTTGTATCTTTAAATTGCAGATGTTCATAAAAAAAACGGTTTTTGCAATTATTTTTAAGTTGTCGTTACTCTACATACCCTGACTATATGCATGAAGATCTTCCACCTCGGAACGCCTTTCGCAAAGGCTCCCTTAACGGAGAGTGGTATGCAGACGCCCATGATCCAGAGGAAGGAGGGGAAGACAAGGTCGCCTGCAGTCAGGCCGTTCCAAGTGGCGTGTTCCAGCCACCAGTAGCCTCCCGCGCCGTCGTTCACGAAGATCATGAACACTATTGCCATGCTGGAAATAAGAAGCTGCTTTTTAACCAATCACGTAAGGGCGTTCTTTGGGAGTTATTACTGGTCGGTTCTAACATCACATGTCCTACAATTATTTCCGAGATGGAAGGGCAAGTCGTTATATGTTTGATCAAACTAAAATAAGTAATAGGACGTGAGCCTGACTTTCAGTGTCTTCAGTTTCATTAAGAGTTTTGTTGTTGTTGAGACGACAATGGAAAGAATGGTGAACTAAAAATTGCATTATTATGCCAACATTTGACATCGCGATTGACTGCGTAACGCACGACCGGCCATTGGTGGAGTGCAGTGGCGTAGTTGAGCTTGGGGGCTCGGGTGCACGGCACCGTCTAGCCCTTCGGTATCTTATCTACATCTACGCCACTGGTCAGGGCCTGAGGGTCCCGTGCGCTTGGGGGCCCCGGGGCACGACCCCATCTAGCCCTTCGGTAGCTACGCCACTGGTGGAGTGCAATGTCCAGCAGTGGACGTCGTTAGACGATGTTGATGATAATACTGCCTTCGAGGGGTCCCGGGTTCTATACGCAAATTCCTCATTAAATGCAAAATAAATTTAGTATCACTAAGGCCCCGGCCACAACAACGCGCGACCGGCAGCGCGGCAATCAAACTCCTCGTACATTGCGTGTGATGCCAACTAACTGCTGTGTGGTGAGCGTCTCGATCGTGCAATGAAGAGAAAATTCGCTCGCCGCCTCGCTAGTCGCGCGTTGCACATTGTCGTGGCCAAACCATAAAATTGTCCTTCGTTATTGTGACGTAAATGCGACTCGGTAATTATGCAGATGATCCTACGACCGTTATCACCCTGCATTCCGATAAGACAGAGACCAGTTACCATAACACTGACATCTAACATGACACACGCATGATTCTCCATCTCAATATCTTATCAACATATTTAGATTATGAGTGAAGTTCTTGAGCACACACTACATTTTTATACATCTTTTGGACTTGATTGCTTACTCTGTCAGTCAGTATTACTAAAGATGAGTCTTTTAACTTACCGTAAGAAAATAACCCGGAGGGTAGGGCAATAAAGGAGATTACACATAGAACTTAAATAAACGTCCTCGCAGAATTACTAAACTTATGTGGTAGTTGTGGAGATCTAAAGGAGAGGCTTTTGCCCAGCAGTGGGACACTCATATAGGCTATTAAAATATATATATAATTGGACGATTTTCGGCTGATAATGAACGTTCCTGACCAAGAGGCGGAAAGTTCATAGCAAAATTCAGCTATCGATATCGATACTTTACGATATATTTTTTTTCAAATGTTATTGACGGTCCAATTTACACTTTTTGACTTAAGAGCGAGATGATACTACTCGTATCCCAACACCTACCATACGAGAAATAAATCGTATGACTGTTTTATTGAAATTTCTGTCACTTGTACCTATTCTTGCAACCAAGTTTAAACAGTTAATCCAAATCCAAAATGAAAAGCAACCGACAAATAAAGCTTATCTCTTTCTTATGCGGAAGGGTTTTTTACAATATGCGAAAAGTCTATATGAAACAACTTAAAAAAAACTTTTCTAAAATAAACAGTAAGATAATATTTTTTTTGGTTGAATTTAAATAAGATGCGTATTGGCTAGTAAATAAAATGAAATATATCAATCCCATGTAATACCGACAGGTAGGGGAGACCGAGGTAAGTTGAGACAGAGGAGATTCGCGACATCGTCGATTTTTTGAAACCTATTAACTGTTAGCGATCTCGCACCAGAGTGCCTTTGATAGCTAGAAACATGAATTAACAAACGTGCGCTATTGCGAGAGCTCCCCTATTTCTAGCTATCGACAGTCGATAAAAAATCAGTCCCTTGTGACAGCTGAATTTGGGTACGGATTTTCCGCCCCTTGTGACTTACCCGCGGAAGGTGTCAAGTGCCCGCAGCCTCTGCTGTATGGCCAGCTCCTTGTCGCCGTAACGCAGCTTCCCGGTCCGCCACACGCGTGACATGATGAAGCGCACAACACCGTACACCACCCATATTCCCAGCAGTAATCCGAGGAGCAAGAGCAGAGCTGTTGAAGAAATCACATTTTATTAAACGTGTTTGTACTGAGCGCAGCGACCGTGCCTAGTGCCAAGGGCTCTATTTAAGTTGCACTAACCACGCCTAGAAAGAACAGACCTTTTAAGGGGATGTATCGAAAATTTAAGCTATTTTTGGTGAGATTTTTGTCCAATCTAGAATATAAAAACAGGCTGGTTTTTAGATGTCTTTTTTCACTATACATAATAAGCTATTCAGTGATTAACGCGGAAACATGTTTGTTGAAAAAATCCTCGATAGAAAAGTTATCCGAAAACGCGCCTCTTTATTTTTTGTCTAGTTTGTACAAACGACAGATTAATAAACGGCTAATTATGTAAAAATTACATTCTTCCCTTTATCTTTTACGTGATCAACTTAAATGTTAACAAAACATAATAATTTATGATTAATATCTTCGATTTCATTGTACTTTTACATCTGGCGCTCACGCCAAACACCCCAAGCATGTGTATTAATTAGCTTTCTCTTCCTTTGATGCGCGCGAGCAATAAATGCGTCCCTTATTACAAATTCCGCTCATTGGTCCGCTCTGCGTTTGGGGCGTGGTCTATAAATGACGATGCAGGCCCTTAATTGGAGAGCCCGGAATAATCTCGCCGCCAAGTTTTCCTCCCATAGCCGAGTTTCACATTTGCAATCATTCCTGTTTGAGGTCGAAGCGGTCTTCAAACAGCTTTGAGGCAATGTTGTACGATGCATCCCTTGACTTCAGGCGGTGTGTGGTGGGACCAAAAAACTAAATGGATGGCTAAAGGATTTTAAATTGGATTTATAATATTAATGTATTCGACCTGTTTTTATCATTGTGTAACGCCATACGATTAAATAAATAAATAAAACTGGTAGCCACTTCAACTCAATGCAAGCGTATTCGTAAAGCATTGACAACATTGCTCAGTTAGTTGGCACTTCAAACCTTAATCCATTTCGATAGAGATATTTGCGCAGCTGAGGTCCTGGGTTCAAATCCCGGTAAGGGCAAATATTTGTATGATGAGCATAAATATTTGTTCCTGGGTTTTGGATGTTTTCTATGTATATAAGTCATATATCTATTAAATATATCGTCGTCTAGTAGCCATAACACAAGCCTTATTGAGCTTACCATGGGACTAGAGTGATTTGTGTAAAATTGTCCCGTAATATTTATTTATTGGTGAAAACTGGAAGGCAATTGGTACGGGGTGTCAATATTTGTAATTTAAATATCAGACATTCGAAATATTACTTTAATTAGCCTATATTCCGACCAACATTATGTATCTGTTAATATGTAGTGTATACATAGGTAGCCTATTTCTTCAGATTTCTTATTTTTCTCTTTTCCAAAAAACGTGACGTTTTTTTACGTTTCATGTAGCCTAATTTGTATGAACTAATTTACGTTCCGAACAAGAACAAAACAAGAGTCGTTAGCTTTTATTATTAGGAATTTGATTCAAGCGATTTTATAGGAGTTTAAGTTTGTTGCAAATTTTGTCACAAATATAAGTTAAGCAAGCATTTGATAATTTTTCGCATAATTCCTTAGCTCAGGGATCGGCAACCTTTTGAGTCGGAAGAGACAAAAATTACAATTTACAAAATTTCAAAGCTTTTAAAGAGCAACAAAAAATCATGCCAACAATAAATAGTATTTTTTGATAAAAAAACTAATTTATAAAGCCGCAGCTTCACATCCAAACGAGCCGCCTGTGGCTCGCGAGCCACAGGTCGCCGACCCCTGCCTTAGCTTATAGACTTGATCATACCAACTTTAATTTACAACAACTCAATGGCAAATGTACATAAAAATAGTGTACAGGGTCGCGAACTGCCAATTGTACATCCACTACTGCCAAGTGTGGCATCTGTCCGGAATTTACACAATGATGTACGTAAGTCCCTAGATAGATACATTGGTTCTGAAGAGGTTTCGCTTACGAATTGCATTAGTTTACATCATAGAATGGCCGTAAATGTATTTTTTTTGAGAACTGGAAAGTTAATAATGACGTCATTATTATCTAGACATATATGATAAACGAGTACGAGTACTATCAAAAACTTATGCGTCCACTTTTTAGATAGCAATAATTCGGCTTCCAGGAGTAGCTACGCTATGTTAAGATAAAATGGATTTTCAACTCCTTATCTACTGTCAGTTATTGTATAAGAGTCGTGAAAACTAGTCGAGCACAAGGTTTACTCCAACATGATGAATTTAATAGTACTTTTATGTGTGTCGGTTACGACTGTTCATAGTGCCGTACCACGAGTAGACCCATTAGTGCTCATTAAACAAGGGTTGGTAAGAGGACAGAAAGCTACCGATGGCGACTATTCTACATTTTTAGGGATACCGTTTGCGAAAGTAGACTCAGATGATCCATTTGGGGTAAGTTAAATTTACCAAATAACCTCTAACCAACTACAACTGCAACAATTCTATTGATTTTAGAACATCCAACTAATGCAATTTTTTTTTTTTTTTCTAGCCCGCTCAGCCGGCTCCAAACTTTGCAGAAGAGATATTTGTAGCAAATGAGGGTTCAATACAATGCCCTCAGACTCCTTTTAGTGGATACCCCCGTGCAGCTAAAACAGCAATTGAGTCTGTGGACTGTCTCCAGCTAGATATGTATGTTCCATCTAAAGCCAGCGTTCAGAATCCTTTACCAGTTCTTGTATGGATTCACGGTGGTTCGTTCATATTTGGAACTGGACATGACTTTGGTGGGCGCAAAATAGTTAAACACGATGTTGTTGTTGTTTCCATTAACTACCGTTTAGGCGCATATGGGTTTATGTGCCTCGATGATCCTGTTGCCCCTGGAAACCAAGGTCTAAAAGATCAACATGTGGCTCTACAGTGGGTACGAGATAACATCGCCGCGTTTGGAGGGAATCCTTATAACGTCACCCTAGCTGGTCAAAGTGCTGGTTCTGCTTCAGTCATGCTACATCTGTTTTCTCCTAAGCAAAAATTGTTTAACAAAGTTATAGCAGAAAGTGGCACTCCTGTGAGCCCTGATATGTTTACTATTGGAGATCCTGAAGCAGCGGTAAAATTAGCTAGTTATTTGGGACTGAACACAACTGACAACAAGCAGGCTTTGGAGTTTTTGGCTCGAACTTCCCATACTTTAGTCACCGGTGCTAGTCACGATTTAAAAATAGAATTCAAGCCTTGCAAAGAAACCTTTGTGAGCGATGATATCTTCGTAGACAGCGATCCTACATCTTTTTCAAACCAAAGAAAAATCAAGAACACTCCCATTTTAATAGGCAATACAGACTTCGAATATTTAGGGGATGTGGAAATTATGCATGGCGATATTTTTTATGAAAAAGACTTTTTCTATTCAAGACTTCAACATACATTTGAAATAGAAGAAGAACATTTGGAGCGTGTAGCAAGTATTGTCAGGCACTATTATATTGGAGACAGACCAATTTCGAAAGATATTAAGCTTGAAGCGGAGAAATTTACTGGTGATATTGTATTTAATCATCCAATTCAAGACACTATAACACGGATTGTTAATGAGAATGCAAAACCTGTTTATGAGTACATGTTCAGTTACGTAGGGGACTCTGGCAATGCAGGCGCAAGCCACTCGGCTGAACTGAAGTACCTATTCGATCTGTCTGGTGGCGCGGGGGAGCCATTGCTGAACCCAACAGACGATGATCAATTAATGATCGATAGACTGACCACTCTATGGACTAATTTCATCAAATATGGGTAAGAAATTGAAGCTTCTAGAGAACAATTATTAATCTATATTGATAGTTAATTTACAAAAAAATATTCTATTTTGTTTCAGAAATCCAACACCAGAGACGTCAGACCTGATTCCAGCCCAGTGGTCACCTGTGGCGGAAAGCTCTAGGCCGTATTACGCTATCGACAAAGAACTGAAATTGGTGAATGGCGATAGATTTTTAAAGGAAAGAATGGCTTTCTGGGATATATTCCATAATATTTATGGATATAAGAAGTGACATGTAAATTAAATTTTATTATAAGGTTTGGTGGCTAGGAAAAGTAAATATAGGAACGATCCAATCCAGTTTTTTTTATTTACATACATACATACATACAATCACGCCTTTTTCCCAACGAGGTAGGCAGAGACTACCTCCTTCCACTTGCTATGGTCCTGGCATACAACTGCCGCTTCATCGACATTCATTAATCTCTTCATGCATGCTCTTTGGTTAAGAGTACTTTTCACTTGCCCTTTTTTCAGAATGCCTGGATTTTTTTTAATTTCCTTTAGAATAAAACACATTGTATATTTCTGTACTTATCAGTGAGTATATGTATATATTGTATTATGGTTAACCTAATACGAACAATAATTATTGTATTGCACATTACACTGAAAAGCATTGTCAACTTTCAGTAATTTATGACTGCTTTTATTTTTTAGCAGGATTAAAAGGCAGGATTAAAATATATGAATATGTTATAGTTTAGGTACGAGTGGTACTTATTAGCTTTATCAAGGTTAGTCAATATTATCAGGGTACTTCAGATTCCAAAGAGTAACTTCAGCAAGTATCTTAACGTCCAGATAAAATGAGGTTATCTCAGGATTCAGCAACAGTCGGATTTCATTTTTAGTGTAAGCTACTCGTTGTTCGTATCATTGTTATGGTTATTTAATGTTGAAGGTCCGAGTATTACTCAATATTTTCTTCATACTTAATGCTCAAAGTGTTCTACACAGACTAAACCAAAGAGTTTAGCACTAAAGAGTGCTTATCGAACAAAGAGCTGTGAAGGGACATAGGCGACTATTAAAGCTTTCTAGGAATAGCATTGACAACAGTTGATTCGTGTGATCTATTTGGGGTTAGCACTGATATTTCAAAATTGTAACATCCACAAAGCAGTTTTAAATATTTTATCATAAAATTAGATATACTCGCTTTTTGTAGGCTGCTTGCCTGCTTTCGACCCTCAAGGAAAAATATTTTTAGCATACGATGAATCCGCAATGTACCCCAAGCTCCTTTCAGCAGATGCGCTTGAGGTATTAAATCTATAGAAGAATCTTAGTGCCTTCCAAGGCGGGTCCCCAGAATCCACTACCATCTAGGCATCGTTATCCTGGGATTTGGTACCCGTTTTTTCCCCGTGAGTTAGTAAAACGTGACGTTATTATTGTCGGTATCAACCACCGTTTGGACGCTTATGGATTTATGTGCTTCCATGATCTCTGCTCGTCGTGCTTCAGTTATACTGCACTTATAAAATTAGCCATACCAAAAGTTATTTTACAAAGCAATAGCAGAGAGTACAGACCTTTGACCCTACAAGTTTACCACTGCCGATCAAGACGCACCGATAAAGTTAGCAAGTTATTTGGGGCTTAATGCAACTAACAACAAGCGGTTATCCGAGATACATATGCCATAATATTTATTTGCTCGTGTTTCATTTGCCCGAATTTCAGTCGCCCGAATGCTTCATTTACTAGATAAGTTATTTGACATACTCTTGCATTCTCGAATATTAGATGCCAGAATGAATCGCATGCCATACATATTGTTTTCCATATAATTTGTGCAATAATATTATTTAATAGAATATTCAAATGCCATACTAAATTGTTTCTTTCCGAATTCATCCTGGCTGGTGGATTTTGCAACTGATATTTAGTGTCAATTGTTTACATACTCTTGCAATAGTTCGCTGTTTGCAAGTATTTTGACGCTCCGCTGTACTTGGTCACAATACAAACCTAACCTAACCTAAAGTTATCGGTTTTGAACCTATTTTCCATTTTGTCGCAGTTGCAAGCATGCAAGCATTTTGACGCTCCATTCGCTCCGTTTTCCTTGGTCACAATACAAACCTAACCTATCCTAGAGTTTTCGGTTTCGGACCCATTTTCCATTTCGTCGCAGTTGAAAGCAAAGCATGCAAGCATTTTGATGCTCCGCTCGCTTCGCTCGCGCCGCTATACTTGGTCAAAATACAAACCTAACCTAACCTACAGTTTTCGGTTTTGGACCCATTTTCCATTTTGTCCAATTCGAACAATTAAGATGGATGGCAAATGACATTATAAATAAATAATAATAATAAAATAAATATTACGGGACAATTTTACACAAATCGAACTAGTCCCATGGTAAGCTCAATAACGCTTGTGTTATGGGTACTAGACGACGATATATTTAATAGATATATTACTTATATACATAGAAAACATCCAAGACTCAGGTACAAATAATTATGCTCATCACACATATTTGCCCTTACCGGGATTTGAACCCAGGACCTCAGCTTCGCAGGCAACGTTACTCCCACTGAGCCAAACCGGTATGTGATTATTATGTCATGTGATTATTATGGATTACAATGATTATGGAAAATTAGATTATTGAAATTGATATTACGGGAAACAAAGATTTTGGCATATGATTAATATGGTAAACAATGAGTATGGCATACGAAATTATGAGAAACAACTCTATGGCCGTTGATTAGTAGTGCAGATGATATTCGGGCAAATAAAATTCTAGCAAGTAAGAGTATACTACAACAAGCAGGCCTTAGAGTTTTTGTTTAAAATACACTCTAGCTTAGTCACCAGTGCTACTCATGGTTTAAAACTAGAATTCAAGTTATGCAAAAGAAAAATCTTTCAGTGTAGCTATCTCTGTAGATAGTCCACCCTACTCATTGTCAAATGAAAAAAATAATACTCCCGTTTTAATAGGCAAAATTAATGACGTAAAATTAATGCATGAAAATGATTTATTTGAAAAAGATTTCTTATATTCGAAACTTTAGTCATTATGTAAATTAGAAAATGATCAACTAGATAACGATGCCAGCATTGTAAGATACTGTTTTAACCGACTTCCAAAAAAGGAGGAGGTTATATGTTCGATAGTTTGTATTTTTTTTTATGTATGTTCACCGATTACTCCGCCAATTGTGGATCGATTCTAAAAATTCTTTTTTATCTGAAAGGATATACTCCCGAAGTGGTCCCATTGCCCCCAAGTTGGGATCTGATGATGGGATCCCAGGGAAATCGAGGGCAATCCTCAAATTTTATAGGCATTTATAACGTTTTTAATATATTTTCTTAAGCTATTTAAGTATTTGCATATGGTAGTCATCATCTCATCATGCTGAGCTGATGACAGAACGTACAACTCCTTAATAGTAAAGAGTTAGAGGATAATTCTTTAAAAAAATCATCTATTATAGGTAGATACGTTAAAACTGTTAGTCATATTCTTTTTAGTGTGTCCCTGAAGTAGTCTCCTTATCACCAAGTCAGGATTAGATGATGGAATACCAGGGAAATCGAGAGAAACTCTGAAATATTATAGGCACTAACAATGTTTTGTATATATTTTTCTAAAGTTACCAGTTGTTTTCCTCTGGTTGTCATCATTTCATGCTGAGCTGATGATGGAAGGTACAACGCACTAACCAACTTTTACATTTCTTAGTTCCAAAGACTCGCGATGCGTGCAAAGTGCCTCCTCAACCTCTCATTCTGGGCTTTCAAAAATACTTTATATCACTACTAAAATCCATCACTAAAAAGCAAAAAATAAATATTTATAAATAAAAAAAGAACCGACTTCAAAATAAACTAAAAAGCCATAAATAATCTTTTATGTACGATACGGATCACATTTGAATCACCTTTTGAAGTTGGTGCCAAACCTGAAGTAAATAAAGTTCTTGATGTAGGTAGATAATAACTAAAGGCTCGCCGACGCGGTTCTTAATAGTAATAAACGAATGGTTTGGCACCGACTTCAAAGGAGATTCAAATGTGATCCGTACCGTACATAAAAGATTATTTATGGCTTTTTAGTTTATTTTGAAGTCGGTTTTTTTTTATTTAATTTTTTTCTATTTCTGATGGTCCCTACCTATAATAACAATTATCATTCCAAGTACTTCGAATAAGAAAAGTACAGAACAAAGTGAGTTATCTCTACTATTATAAAGTTGTGAAATTGAAAAGTCTTTATATCGAAGGTATTTTCATATTGTACGGACTATTTGAAGGTCATACATTTTTTTTTAATGTTTGTGTCTTCATCACACCAAATCAGCTTAACAGATATACTTTTTACTCGACTAGGCTGTCGAAACAAAGAGAGGTTATGACTTTTCCCCTCCGCGAACGAAGTTGCGGGCGCCTTCTAATTTCTACTTAAACACTGGACAAATATATGTATACCGACATGCACTTGGCAGACAGATTATTATCAATATTGGTTAGTTTTTCCCTTCATCGGTCTGTATTATCAGGCTCTTCAGATGCAAGATAAATATTTTTGAGAACGTCTAGATAAAATAAAGTTATCTCTGAACAAGACGGCAGTTGCATTACAGGAGCTGTAGGAGCCACCTTAAGGTTCGACCTTATTTTTACAAGTGCTATATAATGAAGGCTTTAATATTTCTTAATATATTATTCTTCGTGAATGTTCATGGTGCGTTACAAAGAGTAGATCCCTTAGTGCTTATCAAACAAGGACTGGTAAAAGGACTCAAGGCTACTGATGGTGACTACTCCAAGTTTTTGGGAATACCTTATGCAAAAGTGGAATTAAACGACCCGTTCGGGGTAAGTTGATTATTTTTTGTTATCATGTTTTGTGATTTATTGGCGAAAATTAATTGATGTTATCTCTTTTAAGGCTGCTCAACCGGCTCCGGAATTTGAAGACGAAATATTTAATGCTTATGACAATTCAAGAATATGTCCCCAAACTCGTTTTGATGACATTGGAGGTTCCACTGATACAGCTATTGAATCTCCTGACTGCTTGCAATTAAATTTATATGTACCATATAAAGCGAGTACTCACAACCCTCTCCCTGTCCTTGTATGGATTCACGGAGGTGGTTTTAGTAGAGGAAGCGCTAGCGAGTACGAAGCACCCAGCTTAGTCAAACAGGGTATCATTGTTGTAACAGTTAACTACCGCGTCGGAGCATACGGCTTTATGTGCCTCGATAATCCTGCCGTGCCTGGAAATCAAGGGCTTAAAGATCAGTATGCAGCTCTTCGGTGGGTCAGAGATAATATCGCCGCGTTTGGTGGTAACCCTTACAACGTCACTTTGTCCGGACAAAACTCAGGTTCTGGCGCAGTTTTACTCCAATTGTACTCGTCAAAGGAAAAGTTATTCAACAAAGTTATAGCTCAAAGCGGAACACCACTTAGCCCCGACATGTTTGTTACTGGAGATCCGGATGTAGCAGTGAAGCTGGCTAGTTATCTAGGACTAAATACGACGGATGACCAACAAGCCTTAGAGTTTTTAGCCCAAACACACCACAGCTTGATTACTGCTGCTTCCTATGATTTGAAAATTGATTTTAAGCCGTGCAAAGAAAAATCATTTAGTGGCGTCGATAATTTTGTTGACAGTGAGCCTTACGCTCTTTCAAATGAAAAAAAAATCAGAAAAACCCCCATTTTAATTGGCAATACTAATGAGGAATATAAAGGCGATTCTATTACTAAAATTTATGGTGACGATTTTTTCGATAAGGACTTTTTTTACACAAATCTAGAAAAAACTTTCAATCTAGATAAAGATCAGCTCAAAACAGTTGCAGAGATAATCCGCCACTACTATATCGGAGATAAGGCCATTTCAGAAGACATCAAAGCAGAAGCTGCATATTTTCTATCTGATTTCGTATTCAATCATCCTATTCAAAACACAATAACAAGTTTGATTAGAGAGAATGCGAGTCCAGTTTATGAGTATGTGTTCAGCTACGTCGGGGACTCTGATGCTGACGGTGCGATTCACTCGACTGAGCTGGAGTATTTGTTCAACATGTCCAACATGGCGTGGCGCTCAGACAGCGACGAGTTAATGGTTGATCGATTAACTACTTTATGGACCAACTTTATTAAATTTGGGTAAGAATTTGTCACCTACACCTTCATTATCTGTAATTTAAACACTGTCCTTTCAAATACCTATGATGTAGACTACACACTATATACATATATATCTTTAGCGACTGGTGTAGTCACTTTAAGCCAAGTATAATTAATTGCAAAGATTTTAGATGACAAAACATTTTGCACCTTCTTAAATGGTGATATAGTAGGCCCTAAGCAACATTTTTGCAGTAGAAGAGGACATTTCGATTTTGAAGCAAAAATTCTTCACAGACCATTAGATTCATGCTGTTCAATTTGATAGTACTTAGTCTAAATATTAATTTCATGACAAAATTTCCTTTTTTAGCAACCCAACCCCAGAGACTTCGGACCTGATCCCTGTCAAGTGGACCCCCGTTTCTGCAACAACCAGACCGTACCTTGATATCGGTTCTGAGCTCCTCGTGCGCGACAGATTCCTTAAGGAGAGGAACTCTTTCTGGGACCTGTTCTACTCTGTCTACGGGAAGTATAGTAACCTCGCACGACAGTGCGACCTCGACTATCATTAGAGAAAAAAAACCGACTCATTAGAAGATTTTCAGATTTTCATACACCCTCACATTCACATCTCATTCTTTAAAAGTTCGATTTATTGTATTACTAATGGATCTAGTCTATATTGTCAGTGAATAAAATAAACTTGAAGCGCTCCTATTTTTCCTTTCACAGGGACTGTTCTATATCCATTATTGTATACAAAAGTGGACTTCCGTTGAATTTTCGCGGTACTGTTATTGTAACTAAACGACCTTGCCGTCTAAAATGATACGAGTAACATTTATATGATGTTACGCAAGCTGCACACGTTGTGGAAACCATTGGCCGCGAAAACATAAAATTCATTTTATATATTTGCGATTATTTGTCACCATCGTCATTTCGATTCGACCCATTAACGCCCACTTCTGAACTCAGAAAAACTTCTGTTACCAGTGGTAAAATATATTTTGAATTCACCGAGCTCTGGCGATCTTTCGTCATATTAACGTATTTTAATCCTGAATATCCAGATAACATGGATTACGCCTGAGATAGTTTACACATAAGTAATGTCAGAGGCCCGTTTCATAAAAGCTTGTAAGTTGTATTACAAGCGGAAGTCTTTTTTAAACAATATGTATTAAACAAGAGACTTGCACTTGTTACAAGTTACAAGTTTTTGTGAAACCGGCCCCAGATCTTAACTACAACATAAACACCCACAGATCTCGGACAGATGTAGAAGTTCCTTTCGAACTTGAGTTAAGTGCATATACGTAAGAGCTGAGGTAAACAGTGCAAACTGCTATTATTTTAAGTATTCTACCTTTTTGGATTTTGAAACCCAGTGCGTAAGTAGTCTTAGGATTTATTATTCCTCATAGGGAATAAATCTGATTAGCAAAGTGATACAAATCTATTGTGAACGGTCTTTCTCAACGTTTGCTGAACATTTGCATACGATTACTACATAGTTTAGAAGGAAGTGACGCTCTAAATATATTCCCATGGCTGTTCTTTAGAAAGTGAGATCGTTATGGAGTGATTTTAAATTTAGATTGCAATTGTAAATATGGTCATGTGGAAGAAGTAGGTAGCTTATGTTTATGGAAAATTATGCTTTTTAAAGAAAATCCTAACCTATATTAACTACTAATAAATACATAAGTGTGATTGACGGATTACCCTACTTACATGAAATAACGAAGAAACACATGGATGGTTAGAGTTTAGAGATATCGAATATTGTTTATCTTTGAATGTTTTTAGTAGTCAATTCTCGAATTTCAGTCGTTTTCTTAACGCAAAGAGAGCCTACCTACTACCTAGGCTCTCTCATCGTTTGTGCGCGTTTTCCGGTCTTAAAATAATTGTATATATATACTATAATATTCGTAGGAAGTGTTTTAGGTCCAACAAAAAGCACAAACTCGACTATAATAGTAAAAATAAATTGCAAAGATTGGATGGTGGGCGTCGCGGATGGCGGCCATCGGCGGACGACGATTCATCCGACACGAGGATGTGGCAAGGATTTGGATCAACCGACCCACACCGAGACACCACTATGCAGAGTTACCCATTTATTGGTAGGTATTTCTGCAATTAGAGTTAAACAGACGGACAATCCAACGTAACCTGGATGAGAACTGCAAGTCTACTGCCTGTCAACTGCAAGCCAGTGTGGAGTTGCCTTACAAGTTGAAGTTGCAATGTCTGTAACCCTAACTATTTTTCTTCCGATAACATTTTGTTTTGCTTGTGCAACAAATCCTTTTTTTATAGCTACAAATCTATCTAAGTACTATAAAATTATAAAATCCAGTTACCTTACTGGGGTCATGTTTTCTAGAAAAACTTAACAGCGCGATCTACGATGAAGTCATTTAGTAATGATATTGATATGAGCGCCATCTCTCGCACCAAAAATCTTTGCCGCCACGTCACGTCACAACGGCTAGGTCTCAACCATTTTTGGTACATGGATAGCTAAATATCCGAGGATGATTTTAGGGTACTTTTTACTCGAGTACGCTGAAGCAAAAAAGAGGATTTTGACATTTATTCCCTCCGCGAACAGTCAGTAAATTAGGGCACCTAGTTAGTAAATAATTGTGACAGTTGTAAACGCAGAGTCTATGGTGGGGTTACCAGCTTAGTAACATTTACTCAACTGTGTCACGCTTGCGAAGTTGAATAATGGGGAATGGATGAAAATTTTCAAAAATCTTGGAATTTTGTTTATAGGTAGGAATAAACCTCCTTATCTTTAGAAAAAAGTATTATTTTATTCTGACGATAAGGAGGCTTATTCCTACCTATAAACAAAATTTCAAGATTTTTGAAAATTTTCATCCATTCCCCATTGTAAAAAATAATTCTTATACATTGATGGCATTGTACATATCGGGGAACGGCTTTTTGTATGGATGGTCAGTCCTTTTTTTAATGGTCCTTGGTTTTAACTTTGTTTCATTTTTCTTAATGTGGAAACACAAATTTACTGTGGTTCTATGTTTTTATGCGGGAAAATTAACACCACATTATATTTTCCTCTGTTTCCGCGATTATTACTCATTGAAATAAAACAATTTAACGGATTATATCGCGTATATTATCTCATTTTAGTTCCCGACGTTTCGGAAGCTTTTCAGCTTTCCATGGTCACGGGTGGACTGAGAAAAGATGTATTTTCCTTTGTCAAAATTCAGTCCACCAGTGACCATGGAAAGCTGAAAAGCTCCCGAAACGTCGGGAACTAAAATGAGATAATATACGCGATATAATCCGTTAAATTGTTTTATTTCAATAACGCCACATTATTATCTATTGTGATATAGATACAAATCAAAGCGCAAAATAATACGATTGCTCTCGCACGTGGTCACACCAGGACTCGAACCCTTTCACTAGCGAACACTGTTATTAACTGTTTGTTTCATTGTTATTCACTTATTAACATATAGAAAATATCTGATAAGGCTTAATCTTATGACATCCAATTCAAATCTAAAACAAATATTGGAAATGCAGATCATTTCTTTGTCAAGTTATTGAAATTCATACAACTTGCCTGTCATGGCTTCGAAATATATGATCTCCAGAGAACCCACCAGGCGGCGCATCTCATAAAACACAAGTGCGCTCAAACTTCAAGTGCTGTGGATTATATTTAGAATCATCGGATATTATAAACTCCTACTAGTGTACACACAGTAATAGAGCAGGAACAATAAAGTCATGTGAAGTAGTGGTTGGAATGATCCAGAGTTTCGTTTTAGGAGGGGCTTGCTGAGAGATATAACATTTATTTGTACAAAAAAGTAATGATACTAAATGAAACATTTGGGACATTTTTTTTCATGTATTGAGTTCGAATGTACAAACGATTCTGAGTAATAAAAACTTAATATTTTAAATGATTTTTAACACGCTTTTATTAAGTCGACTTGTATGTAACTATGTAATGAAATCTAAGGTAACTAATTTAACCATCTTCCAAGGATCGTAGCGTCATGGAAATTGGCAGTTGTATGTAGTTCTGATGACAATACAATAATATGGTACTGTCGAACTGATCTGATGATGGTGCCGCAGGATATGAACTGGAACTTCATGATGGAACATCGTATCTGTGTTTGGATTTGTTAGAAAAGTCTTGTCAAGCGTGTTTTTCTAGAGTTTTTTTAAACAATTAATTATCTAAACGTCCTTCACAATGTGACATGAAATGTCACTGCTAAATGTCAACTTCAAATAAACATCGATTATTTTAGTAATTTGAACGTTGCGCGTGCAGGCCCTATGAATATATTCACTCGTTTATATGCACAACTAATATAATATATTCATAACTTTTAAAATTTAAACTTGGCTTATTACCCAACTATCTGTCGCCTACGCAGCGATTGTCACTTTCGCCTTAACATTAGTTCCGCCAGATTTTTCCCATTTCCCCGCCCTTTGGCGCGTGACAGCCACAGACTAAACCACGCCACAGATTATAACCGACTTATGATTTCATTACCCATTTGACATTGTCTATTACCACGCTTTCTAGCGGTTTGTTTTTATTGCCAATTATATTACGTAATTGAGCAAATTTTATGTTCGTTTAAGAGTTTGTTTGAGATTAATTTATTTGGCTTATCGTACGAGAAAAATATTGCGAGGATTAAATAGTATCTATAAAAATGTTCAATGATAATCATGACTTGTCTTTTGTCGAAAACTTTTGCTTGAAAACTCGGTCAATTTTCTTGGGTTCCTTTTTTGCTTTACCCGAAAGTTGCAAACCCTCTTACTAAGCCTCCACTGTCTGCTACATGTTTGTCTGTCTAAAATAATAAGAAACAAGAAGGCATGCATGAGGTAACAAATTCAATGTTGGCCTCAAATATGCGATTAATTGTTATTCAACAGTCGTATGGCGATGTAACATCAGCACAAAGAGGAAAATAAGATAACATTCACATTTTATTAGTAAGTGTTAAAGCATCGAGCTAGTGTTACATCTCGAACTTAAATTATTAGTAAGTGTTAGCCAGCATTGAGCTAGTGTTACATCTCGAACTTAAATTACCGTCCAAAGTTACATACCTCCTAATTACTCACCGTTTCTGTTTTATAAATTCACTTACTTAACTCGACGTAATTTTAACAACATGACTCATGTTCATATGTAACGCCACTCACCCACATCAGAATCAATCTCAAAGTTATATTGTAAGCAAATTAAGAAAAGTTTGCATTGAATTGTAATCCATCATGATAAAGCATTTCATAAATATTGAGCACAGTGTGACATGTTGATTTTTTACTGTAGCGGTTTACGGGTAGTCGTGACTTTATTAAAATTTATTAAAGAGCCTTGAAGGAAAAGCAGACAATAAAATTAGTAAAGAAAAATGTATTGCCAAAACTCACAAACTGGTGATGTTACTGTTAAATAAAAAGTTGATCCCACATAGGGCGAAGCCCCTAGCTATTATTTATATAATAATAAAATAAAACTATAAAACCTGTTTTTAGTCAAAGAGTATAAAAATCAAAAATTACGATAAAACGCTTTGATAGAAAATGGATAGTAGTAGCTCTCCAACCTCGCGTCCAGAACAAGAGAAATGTGTCTAATGATAACCTAACTCTTAATCGCAGTATAAACGGTTTAAAAATTACTCTTTCTTATTTCCACAGCATAAACAAGCTAAGCAGCGATTGTAGCGTTTATCGCGCGATAGATAAATGATATAGCGTGCTTCACTTTCCTACAAGTATTGGAGTGTGAGGAAGATGTATGCTTTATCTTGTATAGTTAGTCATATATCAGCTTTCAAGTTTTAATTGGCCTTAGTTGGCTGTAACAGACCCTTGAAAATGTTCCTAAACATGCCCTTAGTGTGCCAAACCTATAATCCTAACCCTTATCCTTACTTCGTTCCTTTACTTTATTATAATCGTGAAAGTATATATGTACGTTCATCTTAATCTCAAAAACTACTGGACGATGTTTTATGAAACTTTTCAGTTATGTACCTTATATATCACAATAGGCCATAGGCTATAATGTATGTCAAATTTTATCCCTTTAGGGATGAAAAAAAGGATGAAACTTTGTATGGAGAACAAATATTTTTTTAAGCTAGAAACTTGAAATCTTGTCTTGTCTTAACATTTAAATTAGTAAAATATTATAAATGCGAAAGTGTGCCTATCTATCTGTCTGTCTGTTACCTCTTCACGCTGAAACTCCTCAACTGATTTAGTTAGATGAACTTTGGTAGAGATACTATTTGAGTTTTGGGGAAGGACATAAGCTACTTTTTATTCAAGAAAAAACCTTTTATCCATAAACGAATCTAAGGCAGACGGCGTCGCGGGCAGAAGCTAGTATTATGTAATTATATGAAAGCTATTGTAGATGCGATTGTTACAGACGCAGCGTTGTTACTGGACAATATTGCATGCTATTAAATTCGGCATTGGACTACCTTGGTTATAGAACCAAGGTAGTCCAATGCCGATGGCAAATGACACTTAATATTGCTTAAACGCATGCGTGCATGAATCCTGCCTCGTGACTCCACAATCAACCTTAATGCCCTTATATACATGCAATTTCACCGTTTTGCCATCTGTCAGGCTAATGCGCCGTTCTAATGAAATTGCCATGAAACTGCGTGTATTCAGTGTCACGAGCGAATAATTGAATGGTTTAGGCAAATCACCGTTGCGGCTGAGACGTTTACGAGTTGCTAATGGATAAGAAAATTTATATTAGAACACGAATAAAAATCACTTTGTCAGCTTAGCCCATATTTTTTGCTGCCCGAATTATTAAAAACCGTTCACATTTATTAGTTCTTAAAACATTTAGTTGAAATAAATTGTGGTCGATTTTTTCATAATAATTATGCAAGATAATTAATACACTTGTATTTCAACAATGAAACAGTACTGGTACAAAAGCACCTCTCACTCGGTCAGCAAGATAATAACTTTTATCGTTCACACAACACGTCATCTAGAAGGACAAGGACGACTATATTCCAGTTGATTATAAGTGCGATATAGAGATCTCAATAAACCACTCAAACTTCTGATTAAAATTGATCAAGGTGTTACTTTTGTTTGGTAAGAGGCCAATTCTAAGATAAACAGGCAGAGTACACATATAAGGCTCCGCGCAGACGATCGTTTTAGCATTATAATGATACTGGAAGGTGCGCGAAACTTCGTCTGCGGAGGAGAAAAAACTTAACCCTCTTTTTTCTTCAGCGTAGTAGAGTAAAAAGTATCCTATAACCATCGGTGCATGCCCAACTACCTGTGTACCATAAACAGTTTAAATCCGATTAGCCATTTTGGCGTGATGCAGGCACAACGTATGTCGCACCCGGTCACGGGACAATGGTGTGTCCTTTGGGAGAATTCCGCGGATCCGAAGCTAACGCGTAGAGGCCCTTTCGACAATTGAATGAAACATTGTACCATACATATGTCGTACCATCGACGGATGCTGTTGCTGACCGTATCATGGGATTAATGTCAAATGTGAATTTTAGAATTTGAATTCGCTATACAAATTAGAAGGTAAAATGTCATCACCAAACGATCGACTTCGGTTGGTATAAATCGGTGACCGACTTGCTACGATCAGTCGATCGTCTGCACGAGTCCCAATTGATAATATAAAGCAGCAAGGACATAGCGTATTGTGTCAAGGGTTTCAGATAATAAATCGGCTTAAGAAAGTTTCACCAACGTGACTATCGTCTGTAGAATATTTAACATATTCTAGTATTTGTATAATATACACTCTGAGAATATTCTTAACAGCACTCTTGCATTAAATATGCAAGATAACATTAATAATACCAATTGTCCGTTGGTGTTTTAATATTTTCCTATACCCGAACCTATGAGTGATCAGGGCTACTCTCTGAGCGTATAGTCCCAACCAACCTTGAGACTAAGTTTCTTTCACGGCGGTGAAGACACCTTGAAAGCGTTAATCAATTAAATGAGTCTAGAACATCGGCAATGAGAAAATCACCATTCCAAACGCCCTATTCCTCCCCGTGGGAATCCATCTGTTACCTTAAGTCTCCTGGTAACAGATATCCCGGTTAAAGTCGTAAGTTAAGGTCAAATTAGGGACTTAGGGCAGTAGGCTCCCTTGGCATAATCAACCCTTAATCTACGCAGTCTGTGCAGACGCACGCTGAACAATTTATTTACTAATTTACCTAACTTACCAATACCAATACAAATAACCCGATTTGTATTTTGTCCCCCATTAGGTGTCCATTATTCAGTGTGTGCTTGTACATATGGTACTTATAAATTATAAACATTTTATTATGAAAATCATGATGTTTTGCGATATCGATCTTCGTGATTTATAAAGTGAATTTCTTCATTGACTGGATTAAGGTTGCTCACGGGTTCGTTGTCACACAGCCATTACAGAAAACTGAACTAACTAATTAATTTATCGACCGGTCTCGAAATATGGCGAGAGCTATATCTAGGAGGGAGATATAGTTCTTGCGCTCTTTCAACACCGGTCCATGGTCCATTATGGCCGTATCTTATTAGCGTACTAACTAAATAATTAGTATCGTTTTCAAACTGCAGAACATAACTAGTGTTCACAGTTATAATAATTCACGGCCAATAAAAACGAAATTAAATGTCCTCCCGAGACCTTGACCGTTACAATACGGTCGTAACGGTCGAGGTAAGCAATTGAAACAAGTTTTTATGATATCGAATTCAGTTTTCTTTTCACCTACGTTTAAAGAACAACAGGTGTGGTGTAGCTACATAACACAATACGTAAACTGCCGCATGTCAAATAAATCAGGCTCGCTTTTTATCGGATTGCCTGTGCTCTTTCGAAATTCGAATAACAAGCAAATCACATGTTAAAATGGCGATGGCGGGCCGTAATTTCAGCGAATAAATAAGATATGTACAAAAGTGCCACAATATATATAAATATTTTAAAACTGCTATTTACACGTAACAACATGAGGATTGGTATGATTTTTAAAATAAAGATGTACGGTCAAGGAATTTAATTTGTGTACCTTTTCGTACCTTGTCATAGTGACATTGATATGGAATTTCTGTCCCCTTTCATATTGATTTTGACTGTGACAAGGTACGAAATAATAAATTAAATTCCTTGACTGTACTTTATAATATGGATTGTACCTACACAAGACAGCACAAGGCTTTTTATGATGCAAAATACTACATAAACAACAAAATATGCATGTATACATTGGACTCACCCAAAATAGTACAGTCGGTGCCGAAACTCGGATCATTTTTTTTAAACGCACGAACAAAACAAAAATACAAATCGAAGTCCCATGATAAGCTCGATAAGGCTTGTGTTATGAGTAATAAACGACGATATGTGACTATGACTATGACTATTATATATTTAATAGATATATTTACGAGTACAGTAAATATTTGCCCTTGCGAGGACTTGGATCCAGGACCTTCAGCTTCGCAGGCAACGTTACTCCCACTGAGCTAAAACTGGTCGTCATTGAGCATACGATGGAGCAAGTGCTTCCTAAAGATTTTTTTTTTCCAATTTTATCCGAGTGATAATGTGCTGAAGGATGGTGAATAATGGTTACTCACGCATATAAATGTCGACTGGCTCCCTGAGTGTCTTGACTTGACAAGACTCCTCGGTCGCGTTGAGCCGGTACCCGCCAAATTCGCCCAGGTCTGGCCGCGTCTGGCAGACTAGACCTCTGCGAAACAAACCAATTGTTAATGACAACGATGTTATACATTTAAGCTGAATTACAAATTTGTCTGATTTGATCTTCATACAAGTTTATAACCACCGTAAAAGAAGTAAAAATACCAGCCTAGTGAGAGTCGGACTCGCGCACCGAGGGTTCCGTACAAAAGTGTGGAGTGTTAGTAATAGGGCCCCGTTTTATCCTTTGGGTACGGAACCCTAAAAAGTGCCTAAGTACGTAGTGATGTAATCGTCTTTTTATTTCCTTAATTCATTATTGATGGCCAGAGTCCTTAATTAGTACATACGTCCACCGTGAAGGTTTTACGGTAATCGTTCTATTATTACTGGTTGTAAAGCGACAAAATACTACCAGTATTTTGTCTTTACTAATTCTTACCACTAATTGACATCGCAATAAATACTTCAGTGTAAGTACTCCTTTATTAGGCAAACCCGGTAAGATTGAGCAGTATGTCCAATTTTGACAAGTGCTTTCACTTTTCGCAGACATATTGCGCACTTTACGGTTAATATTTTACGCAAACGCAGTGAATTTTAATTTATCTCGCGTTGTCCGGCTACTTTAAGTGTATGTTTGGTGGCAATAAATGTTATTACATATCGGGGGTTGCCAATATTACACGTGGATAATATATAGTTTGCGGCGTTTAAACAAGCCGAAAAACCAACATGTTTATGAGTTATTCTGAGCTCAAATAAAAAAGCCATATGGTGAAACTCCTCCAAAAAAAGAGTATGGACCGTGGGAATGCGGATAAGGCTTAAAAAACCACGAATACTCGTAAGGAGAAAATATACAACTATCGTTGCATTTAAAACATTAGTCAACAGCGTAGTATGTGTAAGTGAGCTTACGCGTGACTTCGCTTTTAAAATAAACAGTTATTGCTTACGGTGTGAGTCACTCGGTTTTTCAAGTCTTTGTACGTATGTAACGGCAAGCGTAGTATAGTTGGACCACCCACTTATTACAGTATAACTATATTAACTATGTACAGTTCACATTCTTTACAACTCACAGGTACAGTCACAAGCATAGCAAAACAGGCGAAAATATCTGTCACGTCCTAATGACTCTAGAAATAGAGACGTGTCAGGTATTTATGCGCGCTTTTTGTGGCAGATATTAATTCTGGTGACTGTACACCAAAGTAGTTTGACGGACGAAAAAACTCGCTACGCTCGTATTTCAATACTGTAATTCTTCACTTGTTTGAGAATCAAAGCCAGCACTCGTAGCAAAAAACAGCTTTGGTCTCTTGTTGCATAAATAACTACGAGTCACTACTTATAGTAAACGTGTACAGTACGATTACTTTGAGCTTACCACTGACATATGCTTTTATTCCATAGGATATTCGACTTTAACACTAATACAACAGAGTTTCAAACGAACGACGTTTAGACAGTGTGTAAGTAATATAAACTCTTTTACATTAGTGTTAAAATCGAATATCCAATTGAATAAAAGCATATGTCAGTGGTAAACTCAAAGTAATCGTACTATACAGAGGGCAACTCACGTTGTATTCCCAGCAGTGATGTACTGTTCGGAGGCATCGAAGTACACCCGCCACGAAGACCGGTGAGCTGTGTTGACCACCCACGACTCTTCAGTACCAGCTTTTATAACCTTCTCTAGCTCGTATGGACACTTGAAACAAAGGAAACACAATGTAAATTAATAATGTCTATTTTTGCACTTTCTCCGCTACCGTTGTGGCTTGTATAGAGATCGTTAGCTATATAAGACTAGACTACCTATAGTTTACCTAATATGATTGCAACTTTTTTTTCATTTATTTATTTCCAAACAAATTTGTGGACACGCGTATGTTGAGTTAATGTTATGCTGTTTTTCAACCTTTTCCATGACGCAAAACTATTTAATAAAAAAATATAATGAGTCCAAAATAATTTAACCGTGACCCCTTAGAGAACCTCAAAATACGGACTGGGAGTTTGAAAAACACTGATGAATCGTATTGTAATATTCAATGTGACTCTACACCATCTTATACGAGTTTTCTCTAAGTTCTAAAATGCATGGACCCTTTAAAAAAAAATTGGTTATGGATCAGTTATAATATTTCGTTCATTAAAAATGGCAATCATTTGTAAATTTCTTTACACGTGCCATACAATTTTGGTATCTTAGATTTTTGTTCCGGGTTTTATAATTTATTTTAAGACTCCTTAGTTAAAAAAAGTAAGTTATGTTATATTGAACTGGAGGCTATTCCAAAGGTCCTAAGTATTACACTTTGATGATTTCTAAACAATATAACGACAGTATGTCGTAAAATTTGATAAATCAACATATCAACTACCAACTATACATTAGCCGCACTTATTAACTAATTTATAATACATCGACTTATTACCAGCTTATGACACTGCAATACGTACAGTACGTACTTTACGTTGCTGGTTGACTATAATTAAACCGCGTTATTGGCACGAAAAGCTAATTTAGACGTCTCAAATATGAGTTTAAGTATCAACTAACGAGCTATTAACACATTATCATGTGCCAGATTTGTAAAAAGATGGTGTTATTATATATATATACATATATATATATCAACAAAATACCAAATTATGAGCTGACTTTGTATAATTACAACTTTTTGTCATACTCGTGTTCACTCGAAGGCACTCTTCGAGACGAAAGACACACGCAAGGTTATTAAATAAATAATATTCTCCTTATTGTTATATTATGAGTCGTTATTACAAATGTGTAAATTTGGAAAACTGTGACGCTTTCATGCGGGTATTATATACGGGTCTAAATGATTATATACCAAATAACTACGTACTTTTCTTACCTTAATACTGTAAATGTTAATAACGATAACATAGGCGTTTTTAGGGTTCCGTAGCCAAAATGGCAAAAATGCAACCCTTATAGTTTCGTCATGTCCTTCCGTCCGTAAGTCACAGGCATTTTACTCAAAAACTACATGATGTATATTGATGAAATGTGAAATTTGGAGTGTAGGTGGAAATAAATTTTCAGCAAACATGAATGTGTCGCTCATATTTCGACAGATATTTTAGAAAAATGGATGTTCCTAAAAAAAAATGATATGGTAAATATATTTTCGGATATAGTCGCTCTGAAAGTTGCATAAATTGTGCCCCCCGCCCCTGTCTTTATTTTCTAAACCGTAAGTCCAAAAATAAAAAATAAAATACCAAGATAAAGCCTAATACATACTTTCAACGAAAATTGTTTTCAAAATGATCCGATATACCGTTTTTGAATTATTGCCAAAAAACTGCGCTTTTCAGCAAAAGGGCGTAAGTGCTGTGGAGATACACTCTTTTGCTAGTGCTCTTTTTCATATTGTATTTATTTCATCTGAAGTGATTTTTTTTGTATGAACGGCTGCGGAACCCTACCTTGAGCATGGTTCGACATGCTCTTGGCCGGTTTTTAAAATACCAATCCAATTGAGGGCAAATCAATTGGCATCCTTTCTTCACTTGTATCAAAACAGATAATTTACTTTTACATAACAAGTTGTGACAATGCTTGACGATTTATTGTACCTAATTGATAAATAATTGATTAATACATTATGTTTGATTGCAGTCCAATAGATGTCAGTGACTTTAAAAGCAAGTGTTTCTCTGAAATAAGATAATAAACCATTCACAACCAACAAACGTTTAATATTATCACTTGATAATTGCAAAACCATTTGTATTACTCGAATAACTGGCTGTCAATTTAGAACGTAACATAAAGTTGATATGTTATTTTACCAAATATAAGGTGCAGAAAAGTGCTTATTTTGTTTTTGATCACTCACGCAAAAAGAAACCAACAATCAAACTTGACATTTTTGCATCGGATTTTTTTTGTTTTATTTTTGAGTCCCAGCTCGTAATAATAGGTGTCATGTGGGTGGAGTAAAGGAAAATAAATGTAAGGGCAACCGAATATTTTTGTGATAATATTAAGAATTGTATACATGACGTCCCTAACCCTAGGTCATCGTAGGTATCATGAAAACACGTTCTCTCTTGCCCATGCATGAGATTCCATATCACTTGAGCCCGGTATTAGGATATACTCGTAATACAGTCTGAAGACGAGGATAACACACTTGATTTTGGTCAAAAGGAAGGGGGAATCACTGATCGTGGGCAATAACTGTACGGTTTACCCAACATACCGACTATTTTTTTCCAATAAACAACAAGTTTGTGAAAAATTGGAACACGAAATCAAGGAAGGAAATTGAGTAATAATTCTGTCCATATTTCGCAACACATATAGCGAAGTGGGGTAGTTTTTGCAACACGTTTTACACCGTGTAACAATGCGTATCTCGGCCGATAGATCATTGAGCGAATAATTTCTCTAACGAGCTCGCGTGCGTCGAACGCTTGACATACATAGCGATATTTGCGAGTTATTCATCCACGGACAGTAAGTATCGTCGGGTATCATTTTGTTTGGGGGAAATTCAATGAATGCCTAATTTTTGCAATATCGTGTTAACTATTGACGTCTGATTATCTCTGTCAATGTCGACTTTTGGCGGGTCAGACAAATTTTAAAATATAGCCGTGTTTATTGTGGACAATACAATAGTTAATGGCATGCAATAAAATATTGACGTTGCGTTCCTTATTATAGGCCTCAAAGTTTCGTTTCATGTAACGAGAGGTGCATAATGAAATTTCATATAAAATTTAAGGCCTGCAAAACGAAGTTCTTTTGTACTAATAAGTATGTAGTTTGAAAATATCACTGTACATACCGCACCAGCCTCGTATCCCTATCCATCTCTATCTACTTGGCTGACAATCCCCATTTTCCTAGCTTCGGCCATATGTAATGTACTATTTTACCATATGGATCTTAAGTAGTAAATAGAACATTTTTAGAGGCCTATAGGGTCCTGCAAGATAAGTTGAAATTTAAAGCCCTTAACTGCAGGATGTCAGGAAAGAAACAGGCATAACGCTAACTCATATTAAAAAATATGTATGACCATTGCATGCTCGGTCCAAGACCAATTATTTTAATGGGACCTCATATTGACGCTTCATGTGTAGCCTTTGGAATAAAACTCATGAACCTACTTGAACTCTATGCAAACCAGTAGGTGTACTGTGAGGTAACTGTGAGGAATACCTACTGCTAAATATGTCAGTAATACTAAGAGTTTCGCGTGGCCTTCTATCTGTTTATCCCACGATTTTTTCCGGGGTCAAAAGTAGCCAATGACACTCTAGCTTCAATTCTACCCGTGCCCAAAATCACGTCAGTCCGTTGCGCGTGAAAGAAAAACAAACTAACAAACCCACTTTCACACTTATAATACCAGTAAGCATACCTAATATAATTTATGAACCTAGTCATTAATAATAATCATGCATCGCTAAAAATAATCAAACAACCAAAGCACTGCTGGTTTGGGCAATTGGTTGAATAAATGCGCGTTATTACGATAATTTCCAAAATGTAAACAACGTTCCCAAAACATCAAAAACGATTTTAAGTTCATTTGCTTATGATGTTGTTATCATTGTATTTTTTGCACCAATCGTTTTGTTTCTTTTAGTAAACAGGTACTTAAGCTTAACAAAAAACATATTTAATGCTCTACTCAATAATGTGTTTATAATGGCTTACCTACCTACCGAGATATTCAGCTATCCTGCACCAAAAATGGATGAAATCCGTCAAGCCGTTTAGTCATGATGATGGTACAAAGACACATACATACAAACATACAAAAAATCCAAAAAAAATATGTTTAGTAGTTAGGAGAAGTCATAACCCCTCTAATTTTCGTCAGCGTTTTTGGGTAAAAAGTATCCTACCTGGAGATACTCAGCTACCCCAAAAACCCAAAAATAGTTGAAATCTGTTTAGCCGATTTATCGTGATGAAGCCACAACGACATATAAAAAAATTAAAAAAAAAAACGATTTAGTGACCTCCAATTAGTCCGTTACAATCATTTTTTTGAAAATGTCTTCAATAGATGTACAGACATTTCGCTTTTGCAATTTTATAATAGTATAGATATAGAATATCTAGTACATTGCCTCTGTTTTGGGTTTTTCGCTCCCTTCGTATCAGCAATTATAGGTCATTGCGCTCATACGAGGGCCAAGTACAATTCCCGGTTCATTTATCCGGGAAATCCCGGCAATGACGTGTCGAACACTGATTACCTAGTAATGGGCAGTTTTTCTAAGTTTGAGTACTACAACCCAAACTCCTTATGATATTATAACGTTTTTTTTATGTAATAAGTGGCGAACGGACAGACGAGCCACCTGATGGAAAGTGATCATCGTCGCCCGTGGATATATGCAACACCGGAGGAATAGCATTGCCAACCGTTGAGAGCCCTGTTAACTCGCTTCTTAAAGAACCCCAGGTTATAGCGCGCTCCACAACTTGCAAGTACGTGGTAAAAATGAGCGTGATGCCCGTTTATTTTTGGGATGCCAAGCATATAGATAGTGGGGATGTACATACTTTGATTTAGAGGCGACTAAATGAGACGTGCGATGATAGGATCGTGACGGTAGCACCAACTCGAAAAGTTCTTCAGAACATTCCCCATTATGCAAACGGTAGAACAAACACAGAGAGCCAACATCTCTCCGGAAGCTAAGTGGTTCCAGGCCGTCTGTCAGTTCGGGATCGTCGACAATACAAACTTCCAGGCGTTGGATGGAGTCTAAGGAGAGAAGTTGATATTGGGGTGCTCCGGCCCAGAGACATAATAATAAGACTACTCAAAAATATATTTCTTTTTTTTGCCATAATTTCTATTGCATTTTTATTTACTTGAGGATGCCCAATTTTAGAATTACACCACGGGCGTGTATCACTTTAGTTCAATTTATTTGTATCCATTTACTACTTTCAGTTTCTATAATGTCGAATTATTCCAAAAAGAAGAAGATTTTGAGGAATCTTTGGTAGTAAAATATTGTCAAATAAAATACAAACTTATTGTAAAATCATACTCGTATCAGGGGCAACATTTTCACTAAGTATTGACCAGTGTAATTTTTAGAACTTTTGTTTGGCCCTACGGTTGACTGCTAGAGAATGCGATTTGGGATTAAGGCTGCTAATTCTATATATTTGTGTAAGTGTATGTATTATACCTAATTGAAAGCAGAAAATTTACAACCTTATCTACGAATTTTCCATTCATTCTTTTGTTCCAAAAAATATATAGTTGATCTTAATTACATAACCTTTTAATTTGGAAGTCTCCTGTAAAACCTCCAGAGCTTAAAATACGGATAATATGAATCACACCAGTTTCAAAGACTGTCTAAAGATATTATAGAACAACTAATGTAATCTTTTTTCATGTAACCTTGAAAGAAAGTCGTTCTTGTAATAACTTTCTAATCGCCATTATTTACTTTTGTTTCTACCATTGTTTCCGCTTTCAGTTTGATTCTGTTGATTTATGGAACCGATCGAAGTGTGGACAATACACGAAGATAATTGTATGGGAAACACTTTCGAGACGGCAGTGTGCAAAAACAGTAATAAATAATAATTAATACGTGTGAATTTCCCGTTGACATACTAGTCCATTCTGTTTTTCGCGCTTTGCAATTGCGTGCAATGTTTTAAGGAATTCGTCAGAATATAGGACAGTCGAATGTTACTTACACGTACACTGAAAGAAATATATACTTAAAAAACACTAGAATTAATGGTCCATTCAATTATTGCATTAGAAATGTGTGAATTGGCCTTTAATGCTTCGTGATTCCATTTGTCTTTTGAGTGAGCGTTTTCATATTAAGTAATTTTCTTTCTGTGGAACTGCATGCACAATAGTATTTCTCTGGCTTGATTTATTATACTAGACAGGAAAAGCAATAGGAAACTTTGCAATAATTAAACTCAACGGGTATAAAATTCCATTTTCAAATGCCTGACTGAAGTACCTACCTAAGGTCAGGTGGTAAAGGAAACATAATTTATTTCGTGGGGAATTTACAACGTTTCTCTTACCCCGACTGACCTTATGTTTATTTTCCTTTATCTTGATGCTGACGCTCTCATGTAGATATTCCTTATTTACCTAGTATATAGAAGTCACCCGCAACTTCCTCAGCGGAGGGGAAAATAATCATAACCCACTTTTTTTTTCGGCGTATACGAGTAAAAAGTATCCTATAACCATGTGTTGGTGCCCAGCTACCCGTGTACCAAAACTAGTGGAAATCCGTTTAGGCGTATTGAAGTGATGAAATGACAAGCGAGAGACGACGAGACATATAAAAAAAATATTCAGTGACCTTTAAGTAGTCCGCCCATATAACTTTTTTTTTAAATATCCTTAATGTACAGACATTTCATTTTTTTTTTTTTTAATAGTATAGATATAGGCAGATGTCCATTTACCATATGATCGAAAAATACTTGAAAGTTAATCTAACAGGAAAATCCTTACCCGAAAGCAGTCATCCGAGACGCTGTACACTCCCACATCAGCATCAGAGGCAGCGATCATGTAAGCCTGATCCATCTTCAGGGCAGTCATGTTCAGACCCTCATGCTCCTCCACTCCAGGATCCTCCAACCAGGAGCGTATGGCCTCCCGGTACCATTGCCAAGTGTTGTTCGACACCATCACTGTTTCATTCATCGTCAACTTTTTTATTTACCACAGTTTTCTTTCATAAAAACAAAGCTTTTTTAAGGTTTTTCTCCTTAGACAATTTTTTTTAGTAAAAGTAACAAAACTTTTTGTGAGATAAAATGAAAACTTTGCACACACGGGGTACCAGGAGCATAGATGCGCGGGAGAGGGTCACATAAGTTTGTTTACACTCGCGGCGCGGGGCGACTGCGTTCGCGCTTGTACAGAGTCGCACTGCGCGGTGCGCGGCTAATAACCGGTGCGCCGCGCTGTTACACGCCGAATTGGGCTTTCAACACCGATTGGATGTATGGAGACAATGAAAGAAAGTCTGCATAAAGTGCGTATTGTACCATAAACCATTTGTACCGGTGATAAAGGTGGCAGGGTAAGACAACGTGATTAGCGGTTTGGAGTGTTGGCATTAGTTTTTATGAGTAAACACATTGAATAATCATAATCCCTTATAACTAACTTACGCGGTTGTAAATTGGCTTGAATATAAGTTATAATATATATATATATTACGGGACAAATTGACACAAATCGAACTAGTCCCATGGTACGCTCAATAAGGCTTGTGGTATGAGTACTAGACGACGATATATTTAATAGATATATTACTTATATACATAGAAAACATCCAAGATTCAGGAACAAATATTTATGCTCATCACACAAATATTTGCCCTTACCGGGATTTGAACCCAGGACCTCCGCTTCTCAGGCAACGTTACTCCCACTGAGCTAAACCGGTCGTCTGCTATTCTTACATTATATCCTTAAAGGGATAATTTCGCCTTTGTACACATATATTATTCTGCTGTCTTTGTTTTATTGTTTTTATGTGCAATAAAGTGCTTACTAACAAACAAACAAATAAACTTTTTTGCTAACGAATGAGCAGATGCTGTACCTACTCAATATTTGTATCTGATTTAGGTGCAAATTATGTTTGGTGTTATACTGCCAACGGATGGGTTATTAAACTTAGGTATACTTCACGGCAGTTATTTTTAGTACAAATAAAACTACGACTTTTTTGCCAGAACTAAGAACTTTTAAATGCTGTTTAAGCACATTAAAAGTAACATTTAACCAGAAGGTCATACGTCCAAAGCTCAATTCGTATGTCCAATCTATGCGAAAGCAATATCAAAAACATAATATAAAATTCAGTATTGATAATATTCCAAAAGCCACCTTAACCCGTCTAGTTAAGTTTTAAATTTCAAGTCTTCACAAAACCGCGGGTTTACTCCGTAACTGGTTTTTCCACTCTTGTGGAACCAAACTTGCCCTTGTATTTTCATTATATCATTAAAATGCAACAGATTAGATACATAAATAGCGGGAAGATTACCTTTCGATTGAGGAACGGATTAAATATCCCGTTTTATGCTTCCATAAAATAACGCGCGTTACACGCAAGGAGAGACTTTTAAGTATAATTTAATAGCAATATTAAGCGATAAGCTGCAATGCTATAATTAATGTAACACTGGTAATAGTAGTAGGTATTAGGAGTTGTTATATTATTTACATTTGATGAATAACATTAACAAGTGCTCGACAATGTTTTAATAGTCGGCACCTTCAACATTACTTCATTACAGCAGTGTTATTTTGTTAATTTACTTTTTTATTTAACTTTTTCTTCTCGTGTACAGTCAGCATCAAATAGTTCGTGACACTCTAAACGCGGTAGTCGACTAAAAAGGCATACATTATATAACGATTAAATTGCATTAAGTATTATATTCACGAATACAGTGACAATTGTATTGTAAAAAAATATAATCATAAAGTTATATATAAAGTTCACTCCATGATGATCATAGTACTAGTCAAAAAGTATATCCGGTTACCTATACTTAGGTTCATCGTTTTTGACCATTTTTTGTATTTTTTATTTAATCAGAATTTTCAAGACTGTATTTAACAGAACCAGGTCTTGGATGGATTATTTTTCAATTTGCCACCATTTTTTATTTGGGCTCAAAACGAAACAACTAAGTACGGGTCACATCTCAAAATACAATGTACTGTTACTGTTACCTTGTTCCCAATCTTCCAAAAAGTATATAAATATTTTTCCAGACGTGACACTAATACGAGTAGGTAAATATTTAGTTTCTACTATTAAAAAATATTTTGAATGCCCAAAACTAAAACCAGTAAATTTGTAAATAAAAACAAAAGTAAGCTAATTGCGATCCTTCGAGATCTCGTACGAATCTCACAACCGTTTATCTTCACGCAAAGTCAAATCAAGGTGCATAGTCAAGTGTTTCCACGTCCAATTATAATGTGGTTAAGTGTGCACGAGATGTTTTAATTGTGGTGCTATTTACTTAACACTATTCCAAAAATACCTTCTTCGTGGCCGTCCGTTTTGACTCAGAATCGTGACCGACCGTAATGTCTCTCTCTAGATCAGTGTTTTTCAACCTGTGGGTCATGATCCCTTATAGGGACGCGCAGCTTCTTATAGGGGGTGGCGGTTACATTAGTTAGAACTAAATATTTGAAACATTTTAAGAGACATGTCTGAATCGGTGCAAAAAAGGCGGTCAGGAAATATTTTTCCTTTTACAAGCTTTTGCATCATGAAAAAGGTAACACACTGCGGTACATCATTGCATCTGATTTATCGTTTATCAATAGCGCGATAAACGCGACTAACATAGACCGGCAGGGTGAGCGTCACGATGACTGGACCAAGAGAGGTTTTCGAAGTTTAGCTATCCTATGTTTTTGTACCTTATTTGTACTATTTAGTTTTGTTTTGTTTTATAGTCCAGTCATCCTGACGCTCACGCCGGCAGGTCAGGTTTTGCTGACTATACCTTTTACGTTAAATTATACTCTAATCATTATCCTGATAGTGCCAGAAAAGGACAGACATGTTGTGAGGCTGCAAATACCTGCATGCCTAGGAATAATGTTACAAGTATTATATTTGTAACATGAAAATCACGTCACAAGGTTTATTCTGCGGGTTCGTCCGGTAAGTATTTTGAATATTTTTCATGGACTGGGCATTTTATTTCAATCTAGCACAATGTAGAGTACTTCACAGATCTCACTTTATGTCTTTTTGAAAAAAAATCTCGTCAATCCGTTGCTCCGCTACCGCACATTTGGTATAGGACTAAGCAGAACCTACGTAACCTAAGTATATCCTATAGTAGTTAGCACTGACACATATTACGTCTCAAATCCAACGTAATACTTTAAATTTGACCTGAGTTAAGCTTGACTGACCGGTTAGCACAATATGGCACACGAAGCGGAGGGTAATTCGCTTAAGTTACTTAACTTTTAAATCCAATTTAACCCCCTTAAGAGATGAATATCGTATAATCCCTTCTTATTGTTTCAGTTTCAGCTCTGTGTTGTTAAATTAGAAAGGATTTCTTCTTATTACCTAATAAGATGTAGATAGACAAGGTTCCAACACACATTCTGTGGATTTTCGAACGTTTTTCAAATTTCATGCTATGTTTTTTTTTGGAAAGTATCTGTTTATTCCAAATTATTTTCTTGCTATGATACCAGCGCAAAGCGCAGCGCTGCCGAGACCATCGCCGCTATAATGTGACCCCTAGATTCCTATCAAATTATTCGTAATCAAAATTGCCTCGTTTTCAGTAAAATTTGACGATTTGACTGACGGACCAGTACCTACATATCAACCTGTTCCAGTTCACAGGTTCACGTGTCTAACTCACGGGTGTGTGCGTATGTGTTGCCGCAAGGCAGAACTGGCCGTTCCTGCCTCGCGGCACACGACCGTATCACAGGCCTTAACGCACAAATAAGACACCTGCATTACGTAAATAATACGGTAAATGTTCCAATCGTGATATCAATAATTGAAATATTAATAAGTATTAATAGGGATGATGACTGATAACAAAATTTGTAAAAATTATATAAGATCCTGATAAAACATGCTAAATAAGGAACTATTACGTTAAGATTTCGAGTTCGATAGTTTACGTGTAGCCTTTCAAGTTGGGTGTGAATGTCCATTTTTAAAATACGACAATATGAATACCTAACTGAAACGTATGGTAACTTTTGTTACGAAACCGTTTAAATAAACACAAGTTTTAACATAGCTGCAGAGCACAGTTCTTATTTTCTCCATACAAGCCTTACGAAAATGTAACGTCATAATTTCGTAGGCTATAGCATGAAGCATTTTTAAAGTCCAAAAATGAGATTTTAACATTTCTGCAACTCGGGGAGCTTTTATGAGATTGAAGTAGTTTTTTCACCAATATTTCTAATGTTGAAAGGTCGTTCTACAGGTACCACAGAAAAAAATGTCACCATCCCTATTAAGATTGAAGGTGCCAACTGATAGGACAGTGTAGAGTACTGCTACATTTGCCTTATTTAGAAGCAAATTGATTAGATCTTGGAAAAACACAGAATCGCCCGGGCCCACGCATATCTCTAGATAATCGTAGTAGCTTTATGCGTTCTTGAATTAAATGCGTTCGACCTTCGCGAACGAAACTTCATCAGCCAGTTGTGGGATGATTTACTCCGCGATCAGTCGTTGATACTAATAACTTTATTAGTAGATTTTTATCTTTGTAAAGTTTTATTGTTTAAGTTATGGCGGTCGGATATTTCGTACTGTTTTGGTTGTGTGGATACGCTGTCGCAGGAGACACAGGCTACCCTGCGGGTTATATGAGTGACTGTGAGTGTTTACCGGTATTTAAAAAATAAATTGAAGCTTTGAGAATTAAGTTTTACAAAATTAACGACGTAGTTAGGATAACTGGTCGTGGCCCTAATTTTTTCAATTCAGGACCTCCAAATAGTCCGTTACAAACATTTTTTTTAAAATATCTTCAATGTACAGACATTTTATTTTTACAACTTTATAATAGTATAGATATGACACATTAATATTCGGTGGGCCGCTCCAGGCCGGTCCAGCAGTTATGACGCGATGAAGCCGCTAAGATTTTCGGCCGAGAGATGGCGCTGTAATCAATTTCTATACTGTATGACTCCAACGTAGACCGCGCTGTTAAGGTTTGTCTTAACCCCTGTATCCCTGTAAGGCAACTGAATCTTATAATTTTATAATAGAGACTAACGATGGTCTAATAGTAGTTTATGCAACTGATACATAATGAGAGGCCTTAAAATAAGAGTGTGATTTTATGAAACAATCGTTAGCGAGTTTCATAATAGGATCACACTAGTGTTTTAAGGCCTAATTATGTACAGATGCATACACAGATACAGATTTCCTAATATAGTCTATTTGCTTATCGCTGCCAAACATATTGTAGAAAACTTATAATATGGATGTAGATAAAAAATAAAATTCCTAAAACATATTGTTCAAAATGTTAATACCCGTTTACCACCTTTACCGGTTTGGTTACATAAGACTGACATTACCTATATGAAGCGGACTATTATGTTTCATCTTAATTTACAATAAGATCGGGAACGAGAACCGTAATGTTAGTTCTAAGATCTATTATTACAAACCTTAAATGTACCAAATTGCCGATAAATACGAAAAAAAACACTAATGAAATAACTGTCCACCTAGCTCATACTCATATACTAAGTACGTGAAAATCAGCTGGAGAGTGACTAGAGCGGGGTCTAGCATTGCTAGCATGAACGATGGTTACATCGTACTTAAAATGCTTATTATGTATCCCTAAAAATCCTACAATGAGGGTTTTCTCAAATGGAAATATCACCAGATGGCGCCACCGTGATGTAAGGTCTAATTGACAAGAAGTGTCATGTCAACATCTACCAGTCACAGCACAACATTTTGACACCTCTTGTTAATTAGACCTTACGTCACGGTGGCGCCAACTGGTGATATTTCCATTTGAGAAAACCCTCATTCCATAGTAATACGAGGGAAATTGGCAGTTTATAACGGCAATAGAATCGCAAAACTACCTATGTTTTAGTACTTGTAAGTACTAAAACTTATTGACATCTACTTGACAGATTAACCAAGGAAGCAGCTGAGTACGCTATCAAAATGACGCTCTAGATCTAAGTCTTGATGAGTGTGCTTCACAGTGTGCTTTATGTAAAAAACGATTTGTTTTTATTTCTTTGCCCAGTACACCAAGGGCTAGAATAAGGCGTCACTTGGAAACAAATCCGCCGTATTTGATTTGTGCCATAAAGTAATTAAAAATCCTGTTCCCGCTCCTCAGGTCCTGGAATGAACTCATCAACAGACTTCACGCCTAGCACGAGGCGGTCGCTCTCGGTCGTGGTGATGTGGCCCACGACATCAGGGTTCGTCAAGAGCCGAGAGACGACCTGCCGGCTCAGTGCCTCTGGAGCCGCCTGCGCCGCGCGCTGGCTAGATTTGAAGAAAAGAAAGACACAGGTGGGTTATCCTGGGTACTCTAGAGAAAAGTTTTTATATGGATGTTCCATACTAAGGTTCGGTCGGCTAAGCCTAAAAGGCCAAGAATGCGGTATTAAAAGAGTACCGTCATGCGCGAGGCTATCGCTCTCCGTATTGATGATGTGGGTCACACCTTCAAGAATCGTTTAGAGCTGAGAGACGACAGCGCTTCTGGAGCCGCTTACGCCACGCGCTGGCTCGACTTGACTAAGAGAAAGAAACAGGTGGGTTATCCAGGGCACTTCCGAGAGAAATTTTTGCAATGTTCCATACTAAGGTTTGTATCGAAGTGTAATATTTATGTTTATTTAAACAAAATGAAAAAAAAATTAAGCTTTTTTATTTGCAATAAACTTGGACTACTGCGTCTCTGACCGACTATTACAGCGCCATATCTTAAAAACTACTTATGCTATCTATATGTTTTATTAAGGAAAATGTGAAAAAAATACGGAACCCTCGGTGCGCAAGTCAGACTCGCACTTGACCGGTTTTTAAATACTAGGACTGTTTTTTTTTTAAATATCTTCAGTATGCCGTAGTGTGCCGGAATAAGTAGTCTTTGTCTTCGCCCCCAGGTCCTGATAGCCGGATACCTGGACGCGTCGTTTTCGCCCGTGGTGCGATCGGTGGCGGGGCCGTACTTGGCTTTAGGGCGCAACGTTATTATAGTCGAGGTCTTCCCGCTGCTCATCCGCCCTTATCCTATGTGAGTTTGTGTTGCCAAGTCCTACATTATCTTAAACCTACCTTCTCACATTTTAAGACTCACCCTCTTGGACGTTGGAACCAGTCGTTCCTGTAGGTAGGTACTGCGCCAATTCTTTTACCCTCAAAATGGTACGACACAGATATACCAACTATATACTTCTCATTTATTTGCTAAAAGAAAGTTTTGCCCCGCTTCCCCACAATTTATCTTCTATAACCCAATCTGTCTTATCTAATGAAGACTAACGCAATGAACTTCAAGACGGTACGGATGATTTGTGGGAGAACGCAGTTGGACCCTGAATCAACGATAATTTCCTAAATTGTCTGCACTCACTGTATTGAAAACTAGGAGTCCGCAACTTTATAGATCAACTTAATTACAACTGAAACTACAACTGAAATACACATCATACACACTATTAAAATTAATGACTTTAGGACTAAATTAAGTTACTGCAATGACAGGGCAGCACGCATCACTCGGCCACTAGGCAAGATCCTCGGTGAATTCTTGGCAGAGCTGACGAATCGTGGTCTACCGCCGAGCCGACTGGAGATATCTGGAGGCAGTCTTGGCGCTCATATCGCGTACTACGCCTCTGTCAAATACAGAGAGCTCACGGGGAGGAAACCTGCCCGACTTACCGGTCAGTACTAAATAAAGCTTCTTAGCAGAGCTACGGATCGTGGGCTATCACCAAGCCAAGAAGGAAGGTATCTGAGGGCAGTCTTGGAGCTCACATCGCGTACTACGCCTCTGTCAAGTATAGGGAGGTAATGGGGAGAAAACCGGCGAGACTCACCGGTCAGTATCAGCTATCAATTCTTAGAGCAGCTAACGAGTCTGCCACCGCTGAGAATATCTGGAGGCGGCCTTTTGCGCTTAGATCGTGTTATACGTCTCGGGCAGGTACTGGGAGCTAATGGGAAGGAAACCTGCAACACTGATTGCTTAGTATCAACTACTAATTTCTGAAATAAGTAACGAGTTTTGTGTACACAGGCAAACTTAGCGCTCAGCTCGCGTACAACTCGGGAAAGAAATCAAAATCAAATAATAAAATTTTCGTAGGTGAGGGACAGCTACCGAGAGAGCCGTCTAGAGATATTTGGAGGCAATCTTCGCGCCCTCGGAAAAAATATAGAGAATAGAATAAAATACGGAGAGCACAGGGAGGAATCCCGCGAGTCTCACCAATTACTTAGTATCAACAGCTACAGGTCAGGTTTTTAGCAGGTCGAGCGAAAAGGTTTATGGAGATCAACTCACAAGTCTTTGACAAAACTGAAGTCATCATGTCAGTCTCAAAATGAATGTGAAATATATACCGTGCAGTCAGCACAAAACAGTGTGTAACATGCAGTGAGAAATATATTGCAAAACATTTTTATTACTATATGCTAAAACATCATAAGTATAGTTAGTAGCAGGCAAAGTGGCCAAATTGGACGTAACACATCCTACTGCTATGTAAATAAATATGTGTTTCGATATATTTGGCGGACAATTTAATGCTGACTGTATACAACGCGTAAAGGTGTCCCTAATTACGAATAAAGTTACAATAATAGAACAATTAAGTTTAATTATTCGATAAACGTAATACGTAAATACATCACCATCATTCACTCCGCAAGAGCTGACGTCAACAGCAAATTGTCTGTATCCTGAATCTACGTGCTTCACTAATTGGGCATTTTCCTTTTGAAGCCAGCAGATCAATCAGTATAAATAAATATTACTTTATGTTACATAGTTATATTTATTCTGAAGCTTAATATATTTGATTATAACACTGGTATAATCTATACTAGGTATTATAATGTTGTAAAAACTAAGTGTCTGTACATTAAAGATATAAAAAAGCGATACGGAGTATTTGAAGGTCACTGAATGATTTTTTTTATGGATACGAGTTGCAAACCCTGTACCAAACCCTGTGTGCATGTAATAGGATCCTTTTTATCCGACTACGCTCAAGACAGAGGGTTATAATTTGTTTCTCCTTCGCTGACGAAGTTGCAGGCACCTTCTAGTCAAGAAATAATATAATACTGTAATCAACACGAATAAGGTCTAAGTAATCAAATCAAGCTGTATAGAATTCAACTAGTAAGTAGCAAATAAATACCACAAGCTTCGACACTTTTCAAAAGTACTACAATTTTCTGAAGTCATTAGGCAAAACTGATAGTTCTATTAAATACACAATTTTAATAAAAAAAAATGTCAATAAAAATACTACTTTACCTTGTTTGAATACTAAAAGGATTCAAACAAGGTCAATACGTTACATTACGCTCCGTACGTGGCCCGATCGTAGTCGGGTTTAAGTCAAAAACATAGAGAGTAACTTTTAATGAGAGTTTAATTTCATTTTAGTAGAAATCACAAAGTAAAACAACAAACAACCCCATGAACTCGCAAACTGAATAGCTTCCGAATAATCGGGAACTCAAAATGAGATAATATACGCATTCTTTTAATTGTTGTTTAAATGAGTGATAATCGCGGAAACAGAAGAAAATATTATCACAAAATAAACTTTTAAAAGTTGACTGACTCCTTTCTATGTACTTTTCAGCATTGGACCCGGCCGGACCATGTTTCCGCAACCTGCCTCCATCGGAGCGGTTCAACTCAGACGGAGGAGAGAAAGTTGACGTATTACACACTAACATTGACGGCTTCGGGCTTGCTGACCCAGTAGGGCACGTAGACTTCTATGCCAATGGAGGTAAGTGCACTGACAAGTTAGAATTCAACTAGCTTAGGCATGACCTGCCCCGAGGGCGATTCAATTCTGACGGAGCGGAGAATTTTGACGTACTGCTCACTAACATCTACGGCTTCGGGCTCGCCGACCCAGCAGGACACGTAGATTTCTATGCCAATGGAGGTAAGTGCACTGACCAGTTAGAATTCAACTAGCTTTTGTCGTAAACCTGCTTGGATTGCCATTGGAGCGATTGAATTCTGACGAAGCGGAGAATGGTGACGTACTGCTCAATAACATCCACGGCTTCGGGCTCGCCGACCCAGTAGGGTACGTAGACTTCTATGCCAATGGAGATAAGTGCACTGACAAGTTTGAGTTCAACTAGCTTAGGCATGACCTGCCCCCAGGGCGATTCAATTCTGACGGAGCGGAGAATTTTGACGTACTGCTCACTAACATCTACGGCTTCGGGCTCGCCGACCCAGCAGGGCACGTAGATTTCTATGCCAATGGAGGTAAGTGCACTGACAAGTTTGAATTACACTAGCTTGGGCATAACCTGCCCTCAGGGCGACACAATAGGGTACATGCATGAAATTGTTTTATCGCTTTTCTCAACTAAATATCAAAATACCGCAAAAACCATTTCAAAATGTGAAATTAAAATTAAAATCGGTGAAGAAATACGCATGATTTAGGCATTTTAAACTGCTAATTAGACAGAGAGGTCCGATATGCACTGTTACGTCACCGTGCACTCCGGCCGTATAAACTCCATATTAAATTCCGTTCTGCAAGAAAGAGATAGAATGAAATCTTTGATGGCTTATATCTTGGTTATTTTTATAGTTATCCGAAAAAATATTTTTGTCTATTGTTTTTACCATGAATGAGTTTTTAATAAAGCAAAAATAAAAATTCATGCATATTCCCTATTCTGACGGAGCGGAGAATGTTGACGTACTGCTCAATAACATCCACCGCTCCGGGTTTGCCGACCCAGTAGGGCACGTAGACTTCCACGCCAAATTACGGCACCTACCAAATTGCACTGATAAGTTTGGGTTTAAGTAGTTTTTGTCATAACCAGCGGGGTTATTGAATAACAAAATTTTGACACTTGGTATCGGAATCAACTGTCATAGCCCATACACATTCATTACACTTGATTCCGATTGCGAGCGTCAAACACGTTAGGCAATACGGGGGCTGGCCCTCATCGCAGCGATCGAACGGAGCAGAGAAAGTTGACATGCTATACACTAATGTCGACGGCTCGGGGCTCTCCGACTCCATGGAGGTAAATGCACTATCAAGCTTGACTCTTACTGGTCCTAGCCACAAACAACTCTTCCACTCGGTTCAATTCTGACGGAGCGGCAAAATGTTGATGTACTGCTTAAAACAAAACATCACTGCTTCGGGCTAGCTTACCCAGCCGGGTACATATACTTCTACGCCACGAGGGTAAGTGCGGTACAACTGGCCCTTGGAGCAACCGTCCCCGTCAGACCGGTTATAGATCAGAAAACAATCTTCCTCACTAACATCGATGGCTTCGGATCTGCCAACAAAATGCCCGTGTTTTTATATATTTCCTCGTTAAAATAGGTAACTTTTAGATACTAATTTCATGTGTTTTACATTGGGATGAGTTTTTTTTTTATTGCCTGGGTGATATTTCGAGTGACGTCACTACTTACTGACTGACCTTTATACTAGGGTTTGGCAAGGACAAATAAAAGTCAAACTTAAAAGCACGAGTAACTTATCCCAGAAATCATATTTTTGAAATCTGATAATTGCGAAAGGTTTATTTAACCTCTTGCAATGAAAATGCCCATACCTTGAAAAAAATTGGTTCATCCGAATTGGTTCACTTCCTAAGTTAGGTTCAAGGCAAAAATGTTTAAATTATGATCGCAAAATATTTCTCGTCTTTAGGAAAAATACAGGAACTATTCCTATAACAAAAGAGTCTATAAGAGATTTATAAATAAGTTTATTACTTCCACATTTTACAGCCTTACTGTACATATTTATATCATGCTAGAATGCTACGCCAGTGAAAGTAGAAGTACGAGCACGCTTATCTCATATCAATGCGGTATTTATTTATTTCACGTAAAATAAATTGTATTATTCGATCATTATTTCAGGTGAGTTCCAACCGGCAATGGTTGGAGACTTCATCCTGCCTTGCTTCCTGGTGTGCAGCCATCTTCGCTCCGCATTCTACTGGCTACTCGCCTACGAAAACCCGGACAAGTTCATAGGGGTCCGCTGCGAATCCCTCGAGAAAGCTCGCCATGGCGACTGCTACGACGGACCCATCGTACAAAACTACCTCGGACCTAAGACAAATCACACCAACAGGGGTATATTCTACCTCCCTACCACCGAAACCACTCCTTATTATTTAGGAGAACAGGGTTTATGGAAAAGAAAATACGGCCACAACGATTACTTACTCAGAACCTCGTCAGAAAACGACGTGCTGGTATGACATGAAATAAAACGCTTTGGAGATTTCAGACAAGTTTATTTAAATATCATTACAAAATCCATTAAACAACAGCTACTCGTTACGTTAGACCGATATGATTGCTAGTCTGTTAATTTATCTAAGTATATACAGGACCCTCGGGTGATCAGTCGAGTTAAGCTCTGAGCGAACCGTTTCGATTCGTCTACCGATTTGAGCTAAGTATTGGAAGCCACATTGGCAACGTTAGAAGTGACACTGTCATTGCAAAGGCGAAATCGCACGCTAGGATCGATCAGGCCGAAGCTTTTTGCTGAATTTAAGTAGAAAGCGTGAGGCAAACGATGCTTCACAGCTTGTACGCAGCGTTTTCGTCGTGGTCTATCTTTTATCAGCCCGTGTTCAAAACGGGAATAGTTTACATAATTCGTACGATACATTCTGACATATGCAACGTCAATATATATACCTTTAGATTCAAAGAGCGTATCCGCCATTGATTTATGTGGCGTTTACGCCCTTTGAGTCTAAATGTATCGATATCTGAACTTCATCGTCATTCATTCCCGTTGACGAGGACTGATGATAACAAAGCGACTCGATCGAGATGATTTTTTTATCTTAAAGTGTTATAATAAAATCTAGTGCTAAAATGCTCTTTATGTTGTATAAGTAATAAAAACCAAGACAAACTTTAGTCATTTTGGTCAACTTGTATAAAAGGGACAGTATCAATCCTATCGTTGTGTAAAAATCCGAATTACACCAGAAATGTAAGCCAGAGAATAATATAACCTACAGGGGGCTTAACTCATCGCCTACGATACTTGAGCGGGCCAGAAACAACACTGTGATGTCAGTTGCCAGATACATTATAATGTCATCTATGTATTGACCCCCCCCCCCCCCCCCCCATCCCGCTCAAATACCATGGGTGTCAAAGTTGAGCAGTAATCGTTGTCGACACGTCTCAAGAGGCCTACTGTACTCGACTTGACAATAGACACAGCCGACGATGAAATATGTATGCATTTAACACATTCAGTATTCTATAAAAATCCTTCGCAGTCACAAGTCCAGGTGAGTATTTAGGGGTCATTTCTAAATTTTGCACTCGAGAACACTCATCGCCTTCAGTTCCTCCCTAATAATGCGAGACACCGAAAGTGGTACATGTTCCAGATCACAGGTCAAAATATATTGGTTTGTCAAGTAGGTCGTCAAAACTGACTTAAGGCCGAGCTACATCGGATGCGAGTGCGACACGTGCACGTGGCGTGCGCGTTGTAAAGTACGAATCTTCATAGGAGATGAAACACAGCTGCGTGTGTACACGCCACGCACACGTGGCTCCCTGTAGTTTATACGTGTGTAGGGGAGGGGTCATTATAGTACCGACGATTATAGCAGTATGGGGACGTGGCTCCATAGTGGAACCATGGACACCTGCGAAGCGGTCTCGTGACTCATCAAGGGTAGTGGATATGAAGCGTGTTAAACACTATACCATCACAATAAGTCTTCCCTGTCAACTGCACCTATGTTTACATAGTTTGAAGCATTACAAAAACGGAGTACAGACGTCACACAGCGATGTACACGAACACAAAAATAATTGCATACTCTGAAGAATATTGAAAATACATCATTAATATCAACATTATGCAAAAGCATTTGAAATAGCTCTATTCCAATAAATAGTAAATCTAAAAATAATTCCTATATTATATCGATGGAGTAAAAATAAAATACGTGGTCATAAAAATTATGATACGGTTGTGCAACCAAAGACCTTAAAGCGACTGTCGATTATGACATTATTTTATGTTCTTATAGATGAAAATATACGAATGGCATAATTTACAATCTTCATAAGATAGATTTTAATCCAAGCAACACTATAATAAATATAAATATAGGTGATATTCAGAGTTTCGTAAACAAATTTCAATTAGTCTTTCTTTGCCTTCCATTTTTATAGAAATGGAAGCAAATACACACGGTGTTTGTAAATATCAAAAGTACTTGGATCGTTGCGGAATATACTAAACTCTGATTTTTAATTCAAGACCAAAATGGGACAGTTCTCATCTTAATTATTTAAACAAATTAACATTATTTCATAAAAACATGAATGAGAAATCGTGCAACCAGTAATGTTAGGGTAAGTTTTATTGATAAAAATACTGACAACTGACAATTAAACCAGTATGCAGTGATCACAGCGAAAGTGCGCCCGTTGATGTTAAATTTTGGTCTTGAATTAAAAATGTTGCTTCTAATCCAGCGCTCTTAACTTGCCAGAACTGATGTAACATTTTTTTGCTTCCCAATCCTTTTATGACCCATTTAGTACATCATCAAAAAATCAAACCAATACTGAATCTTAAAACGATTGTCTACATATCGAATACCTAAGTTGACAAATATTTCGCCCACAAACATTCAGATCTCAATTAAAATGTCCATCAAATAATATAACAAGCAATCACAAATTGTATTTAATGTTATCTTTAATATAATTCAGTACCTATCTAACCCAAAATTACAGTCAAAAGCTAACGGTTTGAACAGTCGGACAGTATTCTAACTGGGTGAGGATCAGATTCATTTGCCAGATTTTTATTGATTGCGTTGTGACACGAACATTATTCATGCAATCTATGTATGCCAAATTTGGTGTCACAACGGAATCAAATCAAATTAGGCAAATGAAAATTGTTCCTCACCCAACTGCCAATGGCGGTCCTAGGGAGAGCGGGTCATAAAGGTCACGATCACGACCCCAAATCATACCTGTCCAAAACATCCTTAACAGACAAATTATGAAAATTTTGCCCTTATTTTGGAACCCCAAATCGTTGGCTAAGGTAATGCCTAACTGCAACTTATGTGATAAATGCAAGCGAATTGCCCGCGACTGCACACCAATGCAGTTCCCATAAAGTTGCAATGAACCCCGTTTCAACCCTACAACATTCCATAGTATAATAACAATGATTTTATCGTAAAAAGTAAAAATATAATAACTTCGATAGACTGGCCATCTATAAATCCAATAATAATCAAAAAATAATTTGTAAATGAAATAGATACCCAATTAATTGTACTTTCAATATAAATGTATAAATTGGAATAAAATGGGAGGAATGTGAAACATTAACTGAGCGGCAGAATACTTATAAATAACAGTAAATACAGTATACAAATAGATATGCACTGAATCAGAGAACCTTTAAAAGATATACTCTATCACGGTACGGTCAAGGAATTTGATTTGTGTACCCTTTCGTACCTTGTCATAGTGACATTGATATGGAATCTATCGGCTTTTATATTGATTTTGACTGTGCCAAGGTACGAAATGTTATGTAAATAAATTCCGTGACTGTGTGTAGCGTTACGTAAATCTCAGTCATGAAAATTGACGAATCTCTTTCCAGAATATGTATTTCATTATGCGAGTAATTGCTTAAAAATACAATCAATTTCATCCCTAACGTTATCACTTTCCTAACAGTTTCTTACTTACAAAACAAATTAAAAGCTTACCAGCTTATTTTGACTCGTGACTTTTAAGCAAATCGGTTATATAATAATTTTGAATTAATTGCTTTTATCAGTCAAATATGTCTCATAATCACCTTTTTAGTAATTGATCAATTTGCATTCTTAAAATTAAGCTGCCAATTTATTTATCAAGGAAGCCTTACATCATATCTGGATTAATATATGGTGCTAGCAAATTAGGTACCAATAGTTTTAGAAATATTAAATTACATCAAAACTTTTTGTATGATATGTTTGTTTTAAATGTTTCAAGTATGAACAAAATAAAGAAATAAAAATTTCTGCCCAAATATAATGTGCATTAACCAGACAAGATGTTTAGCACAACTTTGACATTGAATTATCCATAAGTGAAGTGACTAGTTAAGTGTCATTCAAGAGCTTCCTAAGATAATCAAAGCGATCTTAATCACTGCTAAAAATTATATCATTCACAGTATGTTTTTACATAGCAAAGTTGTTTCCCTAATTTTCTCCAAAAACTAACATAAATGTTCAATTGTTTTTTTACTTAGGTCTACTCCTAGTGACGAGTACTAGCTCTAAAAGTAATGGTACCTAATTTCTTAGCATCTTATAAATGAGGAATTTATTCCGCGGCCGTCGAGATGAGATAAAAAATTGCATAAGAGAGAAAAAGAGGGAAGATACGACAATCATTAATCATACAAGGATCAAGTTGACCTTGTCTCGACAGTCGCGGAATATGATGTGACCATAACATAATTGCTTCACGGGGCATTTTTATGAATCTGCCATAAAGTCTATGCAAATTCACTCGGCATTCAAAAAACCCTTAATACATTATTCAATTTGGCATATTCGTTCCTTTATATACTCGAAACATCACTAATAGTGAAGAAACACATATAGTGTGTCTATCATTTCATTCTATACAGAACATTGAAAAGCTATAACCGTAGTATTCAACTTGTTTACCTACTATTTTTACACATGAAGATTATAAAAAAGTCCATTTTTTTTAAATAATTCAGTTCTTTTGATTAAAAAAGCAGATTTTCTGTACAAGGTATACCGTGCTTAGACCGGATCTAAGGTAGGATTGCATTCAAGCAATTTCCAGCAAACGGGATATAATTTTTGAACACTAGCAACTGCGCGTCGCCATTTTACCCATTAGATTCGGTTTTACCCGGACGTACCTTAGCCGTTTTAACCAATGGGGACTGATTGGTTCCCATCACAACCCCATCTTTTAATTACTGTACTTACTCATAAACATTTTTTATTGACAATCATTTCAGTACAAATATCGAACACAATGAACAACTTTTCTACCTTGACTGAACTCGAAACAGTGTCTTGTGCTATGTCGGAGGTACACACTTTACACTTTGTGTCTTACAGTATTAAAAAAATAAACACGTGCTAAAAGTCAAGTCAAAAGCCAATCAGTCATCTTTTTTATCAGTGGTAGTGTTTCGGATTTCGTTGTGTCCGTTTCACTTAAAAAGGGAACAATGGTGTTTTATTTATAACCGCGGGGCACCAAAATGCCTATATTATAAAAAGTCGTTTAAGTCAGCTTGAAAGTTCAATAGATTATCGATTCTATTCCCATGAAGATTAAAGTGCACTAATAGAAAAATGGCGTTTATGCCCTGTCTATTTGTGATATAAACGCCAGAGGTGGCCAATTTTCTATAAGTGCACTCATTGTTCATGGAAATAGTCCGTAATCTGTACAACTTTCAATGTGGATGTCGCGACTTTTTGCAATATGGCCATATTAGTGTTTGCGGTTATACACACAATGACAGTGTTCCCTTAAGTGGAAAGGACACAGCGAAATCCCAGAGACTTAAAATACCACTGGCTGATTGACTAAAGTTACGTGTTTTTTAAATACCCTTAATTTAAGTACCTAAAGACACACCAACAAAACTACAAGGAGAGTTTAATTTTATCACATTTAGTACGCATGATTCCATCATCAGCCAAACAGTGACCTACAGATGCCTACAGATGGTCGCTCAAGTATGTGGCTGTTTGTATAAAAATAAAGTATAAAACCAATATTCTGACTTGAGATAACAGTCAACATTTTACTGACCGCAAATTGTCCTATCTACGATGGGCCCCACATCGCGGAGCCAGCGAGTCTTAGCTACCGGGGTATGTACTCCAGAGGGTACCACGCGACGGTCTCCTGTCGTAGTGGTAGCGTGTTCAGTGGTATCATGACGCCGCCCAGAAAGGTGTTCTCTTGTAAGGAGTCGTAGTGCCACACGGTGGCTTGGAGGCTCCGGTTCTGGACCACGTCGATGGGGAGCCGGTATTCGAGCATCTCCATAAAGGATGGGTGCGAGTTACGCTTTAGGACGCGCGTTTTGCGCTTCGTTTCTTTGGTCGGGTCCGGTACGAGGTATACCTGGATAAAATATAGTGTTAATACAAGCAGTTTTAATTTTATTTCCTGGAGCTTCTGGAATCTTCTTTCGTATCAGGATGATATGAAAATTATTAGGAAAGTACAATTATTTATTTTTATTATCCATCATTTCAATAAGATTTGATATCTTTTCTCACTTTCACGACCATAACCCGGGGTTTTCGGAGCACGAATGATCGACATTAGCCAAAGAGTAGGTGTCGAGTTAAAAAACTAAATATAGCCATTTAATCCAATAAATAATACGCTAGTTTACAAAAACCATTATTTCATTGTTGAGTATTCGTAGTAATTATACAACTTATATAATTTGTCCAATTTACAATAATAAGATAAATATTAAACATCATTTTAAAATATTATTCCATTCATTATTATTAGTTGATTCATTGCTTTTCCTATATATTTCTTGTAGTATATTTATATATTTGGTATGGATACCCTGCTCTGCCAACGCTTTCCATAAATAAATACATGATTTAAAACACAAAAAATATTAAATTTTATAAAAGATGAAATCTATTCAATCTAAATCAAATTAAGTTTGAAAAGATTTCCTTCAAGATTAAATTGCCACTCACAATAACTTAATCGCCATTCGAGTAATTTAATCGGGATTAAATACGTATTTAATCCACTTCTTTGTAAACACGTTGTGCAACAATTCATTTCTTCAAGAAATTTAAATATGCACCTATTACAACTGACGACGTAGAAAGGTCATTCAGTGGGTTAAAATGGATATTTACAACAAGTCGCCGCTGCGTAATTTTAATAGTTCCAAATTTAGAAAACATATAAATAACTAATTTCGAAAATCATATGAACTACTAAAATTACTGCAGGTAATTAAATAACGTTTTTTGTTATTATCTCATAACATCAATAAATAAAAGACATTTAATCACTTTTTGCATAGGTCCATAATTGGGTTTTGACTTATATCGTGAGGTACAGAAGTATGCAAAACAATGAAAGGTAATAAGGCTTAGTACTAAACCTAAAAATACTAGTATAGTTTACAATTCGCAGTGAGGTAATTATTCATTAGCAGACACCGGTTTCGCGGGGGCAAAAATGTACCAGTGCTAGTGATTGATTAAAAATTGACTAAGTTTATCGATATCGATAAAAATAAATTTTTAATCATCATTATCATAACTAAACTAATGGCTAAGTTTGAATACGTTTAACTATGTGCAAACCTCTTTCATTCTTACTTATTGCAACTATAAACAAAATGAAATAGGTACCCCACACATAATATCTAGCGTTTGTCTAGAGGAAGTAAATAATGTTAGTATAACAAATATTATTCAAAATGCCCTAGAGACGTTGTGGGGAAGTAACCACAACAAACATGATAAAGTTTTGTTGCTTCTTACGGATGGCGTAGCCTACATGCTGAAAGCTGGTAAGAATTTGAAAAAGGTTTTTTCCGAATTTAGTACACGTCACATGTTTGGCACATAGAGTAAATAGGGTGGCTGAACAAGTGCGATTATTGTTTCCTGCTGTAAATAATTTAATTGCTTATACAAAAAAGGTATTTCTGAAATCACCTAAAAGAATAAAAATATTTCACCAAATGTTACCGAACGTTCCTTTGCCACCACAGCCGACGATCATGCGATGGGGAACATGGATGAAAGCGGCTATTTACTATCATAAATATTTACCAGCCATCAAGCAAGTCGTACGAACATTTAATAACAAAGAATCAACGTGTATATTAAAAGCAAAACGGGCAATGAATGATATAAACATTCTCAACGATTTGAAATGGATAGCCAACAATCTATCCATCATACCAAGTACCATTGAAAAATTACAAACACAAAATTTAAGTCTAGAAGCCAGTTTGAATATTGTCCATAAGTTAAAAGTACATATATCAAGATTACGTTGGAATCCTCAGGGCACAATTATTCACAAAAAACTTCAAACAGTGTTAGAGAAAAACGTCGGCATTTCAACTTTAAAAACATTAAATGATTTGGTATCCGGAAAAGAAATAGAACTGAGTCATATAGCAGAAATTCATCAATACTATAAATTGTTTGAATTTGCTCCAATTACTACAGTTGACCTAGAAAGGTCATTTAGTTGGCTAAAATGGATATTGTCACCCAGGCGACGAAGATTAAAGGCTGAAAATGTGGAGAAAATTTTGATTGTATATAATGAAAATTATATTAAATATTAAAAAAGTTTATTACGCAAAAAGTATGGGTACCCCGGGGTATGTTCACGACCACGAACCCACTGGGCGAACGCTCCGCTCGTAGTAATTTTTGGCTTCATAGGACGAAATCTTGGTCGTGAAAGTGTTAAGCATATACGGATTATTGTTATTTGCGACTAGAAGGTTCTCGCAACTTCGCCAGCGGAGGAGAAAAAAAAAAACATTTTTTTCTTCAGTGTAATCGGATAAATGTTTTCCTATTATACCTATAGGATTAAGCAGTGAAGCATTGGATCGTTTACCTTTTATATTAGCGTCATTAGCGAGTACAGGAAGGACCTGACATACTCTCTCTCTACTCTACTTTTTCGAAGTAAAAAAAAAAAATCGTGATTTGAGTAATTAAACCAATCAAAGCAACTTTTTGTACCAGATACAAAAAGTTAGATTCTTTGGTACAATATCCCAAATTTAGTTAAATACCAAAACAAACAGAGTATTCTCGTACTTTTCCTTGTGATCTCTGTAGTGTTACTTATTACTAGACATACATTTTCAGTTACCCCTTGTGTTTTCGGTCTCCGTTGACTCGCATATATATACAATCAATTGCAAACATATCTAAGTAAGGATTGATTTTTTACGAAAATCTTGAAGTTTTACCATCACGATGTTCGTGATTTTTAAAGTGAATTTCTTCACTAAGAAACTATATTCTTCTAAATACAAAGATTAAAAGAACATATTTAAGTAAGGATTATATTCATAACTTTTAGCAGTTGATTGTAAGAGAGACACACACACATGTACTATACTACTAGTGTAGTAAATGTTACCTTGACGTATGGGTTGGGCGGGATGCCCTGCGCCGTCGCGGAGAGCGACTGCGCGTGCAAGATCAGCACGGACAACACACCGCCCGCGTACTGGACGGACATCTTCAGCGACCCAGACCCTGTGTTCTCGGCCTCCACAGACTCCCCTGTATCAGATATATATGTATCAATACTAGTTGTGTTTGACAATAAGTCTCGGTCAAAAAATGTTTTTGTGACAAGCTCAAACATCTATCAACTTCCCACCGAGACGATTCTAAGGAGCCCAAACTCGGTTAGGATTGCGTTATTTTATTAGAGAGTTCTTATGACCACCTTCCGGCTCCATCATCTGATCAGCTCGATGGTATCATACTATTGTATTGTCACCGAACTAACATAAGTATGCCAAATTTTAGCTCAATCGGAAACCGCGAAGTAGGTCAAATTTAACTTGCAAGATTCAACCCGAACATATACATAGTTACAGTGCAAGTTAAATAAAAACTTGTAAAAAAAGGAGAGGTCTCGTGTGACACTCGGTTAGAACGATGGTTGTTTTCCATGTATAGACTCACTCCGCTCCCACCTGGCTGTGCTGCTGCCAAAGGCGTCGAGGTCTCGTGGAGTTTTTTTTTTTGACCGAATTTCGTTCCAGAAAAATCGCTAACAAGGCACAGTCGAGCTAGTAAAGGTTTTCTTTAAAAGATCTCACCTCGATTCTTCATCCTCTGAGGCTCAACGTCTTGTTGGTCGCGCAGTAGCGGATGGAAGAACGTGTACACGAGGTCCGAGTGCGCGATCTCGTCCGCGAGACTGAACAGCGAGGTCAGGAACGCTTGCACATCGCCGAAGCGGCGCTCCGCCACCTGGCGGATGTTTGAGCGGCCGACGTGTAGACCGGAAGGCAAGCTGGAGTCATAAAACATAATATTAAACACCGCCGCCAAAAGACCGGAACCTTCCATAGTAAAACTCCTACCAAGCAAAAAATTATTGAAGACATCAAAGAGTACCAACGACTTCTCAAACCTATGGGTTTCTGAACTCATTCTATATGTAGTGTGAGTTCAGAAAAGCATATTAGACTTTTCACCGAACCTAGAAGAACTATTAACACGTTCCATATTACAAATAACGAACTACTGCATTCAGAAATGAAATGTTTTTTACTTGGACTGTAATATATTCTTTACAAATAATATTTTAGTGTTTTAGTAGTTTAATGTTTTAAAATTCGATTTATTGTTAATAAGTTAATAATTTATATGGGATTGCTCCCAGAGTTTAGTAAATGGGTGCTGACACCGTTTTAAAACTACTACTGTGTAGAAATTAGAACTTGTAAAACTTTAATAACCAAGGTCTGGGAGTTTAGAACAATATTTATTAAAAAATGTAAGATATGACAATGGCATTCACAGTAGGCTAAAGATATCAAGGATTCCCTCCGTTTAAGCCGATTATCTAAAGAGACATAAATATTTTAGCAACATTGATGATTATTATATTTAAGGAAAGGCGAGTCACCAATCACTAGAATTATATTTTTATGAGGCTGTATTAAGGTAATTTTATTGTTTTCAAGTCAACATAAAAACATGAAACATTTAATGGACACACAGGAACAGGTGAATAAGTAAGTAATTTTTTTTTTACAAACAAGAGGTTTTACTATCCACTTTTTATGGTAATACTACCATTAGGAAGCCTATTTTAACTTCTCAATAGTAAATGCAGGCAGTACGAGTATATTAATTTAGATACAACTTAAATTTTTCATGAAAGTTAATGCTGCATGTGTGCATTATGTAAATATATAAAATAGGTAAGAGTTAATAGTACTAATCACAGATTAAAACACTTTTGTCCCTACCCAGCCGGTATGCGATAGCTGGCAAATAATTCACGAACGATAAGATTACACCGTTATTCATACTACAATCTAATCAGTCCACTAACGAATGTTATTACAGAAATGGACGAATGTTAATTATTTATTTACAATAATATTGTGCCAGAACGGATTTAACCAAACTAAGAGGGATCTAACGAATGGTGAGTATTAATTTAAAATTCGAAGTAAAAAATGTAGGGTCATTGTATTCAAATATTTTTTGTGAAACGTACGTAAAATCTACAACATTTTAAATTACATAGACTAGAATCGACCGACATGGAATGAGGTTTAATCCGTAGAACGAATGTTAAATGTTCATGTTATTTAATTTTTGAACTTTTATCGAGTTTGGTTGGATATTATCCAATTCCTCTGAATTATAATGTTACACTACTTTCGTCAGAAAGTTGGGAGTAAAAACGATGTTTGTGGGGTGTTAAGTTGATGGGTGTGATGGATGTAAGCATTTCTAATTTCTACGAAAGTGAGCTACCGTGGGAATTTAATAGGCACGATGCCAGGGTACGAAAATCAAAAATCTATATAGTCTGTCAGATAATAAAAAAATACTGGACACTTATATTTTGCTTTACAAATTAATAAAAATACTTCGATAAACCGCATTAAAGTTTAGGAATGGGGGCTCGTGACGTCTAAGTATAGACTGTACCTAGACGTGACGTCACGCAACATTTTCACACAGTGTAGATATCGCCTTTTTTTATAAAAATATGTAGAAAAAAGAAAAGAAAAAATACGCCTTTTAAAATATATGATATATAGAGAATAATCTACATAACGGATTAACTTTTGGTATGCGGAAGCACTCGATCAGTGCAGAATAAGTTGAAATGTTATTATTGTACACTTCAAGATAAACTGTTGTCTAACACCGATCAGTGCTATCGCATACCAAAGGCTAATGACAAAAAAAATCTCATCATTCCTATTTTAGGAATCTGTGAAGATATCTCGAAGCTAACTGTGTTCTCTACTAAGTAACCGACAGTGCCGTGCCAATCTCAGGGATTTCAGCATGCCACCTCGGAAGTCGTAGCGCATGTGCTCTAGTTATTAAGTTATTATTGGTTGGTACAAGGTCGCAATGTTCAAGTTTGGAGGATGGAAAGCGTCACTGAAGGTCGGCACGGGCGGCCGTCGCCGGGAGGTATACGAGAACGGCCCAGACCTATCCGTGGGAGGCGCCTACCGGGTGCAGGGGGAGGAATTCTTCGGTAAGTCAGTGTCTAATTCCTACATAATTCTTCTAGAGTATGATTCTCTTGCACGGAAATGCAACTTTGTGATGACAAAAATTATAGAAATTGATGTTTGAATATGGGCCTGCGTCGGCCAAGTTACCGACGAAAAACGATTTAAGTTGATAATAATATTATAATAAACTTTAAAACTAGCACAGATGCACTTCAAGGCGATCTTTAAAACAGTAACTGAAATAAAACCTCGTATTTAATGATTATTTCCTGAAACATTCTAACCAGCGCTCAGTAATGCTAAGTAAAAAAAACTCGTGCGTCCGCATCTAATCAAATCAGTAAATAGTCACTTGGCTATACCTGATACGCAGAACCGCTATCTCTTTATCTGTTATCGGGGTATTGACATTGATCCAACACTAATGAAACGATTGATAAGAAAAACCGTAATTTCAGGAAGGACCAGCTTGTCGGAACCGCCGAAAAAACTGACGCCTTCTATGGTTAAACTCCCTCCAAGTAAAGAAACTTTGAAGACTTCGAAGAGTGCAAACGACTTATCAAACCCGCACAATCTACCTGCACAGCTCAGAAAGAGCACGCCAGACGTCTCCACAGACCCTAGAGGCGGCACAGCACAGAATAGAGACTCGTCCGCGTTGCACCGGAACGCCAAGCACAAATCGACCAGCAAAGAAGGCAAAACTGATAGAAAACAAGACAAAGAACAAAAGGCTGACAAGAAGCGGATAGCAGAAGAAAAAAAGAGAGAGAAAATCGCGAAGCAAGAACAAGCGAAACAGGATAAGCTTAGGATACAACGGGAGAAGCAGATAGCCCAACAGCAGGCGAAAGACGTGAAAGCAAGGAAGGAACAAGAGAAAAAGAGTAAGAAGAAGTCGGAGCAACCGATACTGCCACAGGCATCAGTGACGAAAACGCAGATGTCGCCAGTCCCCGTTCCTCAAACGCCAATCCCGCCTCCACCGCAGCCCCCACAACGAGCCAACCCACTAGCTCAACAAAATCAATACTCAACGAACACTCTAGAAAGTACCATCAGCCGCACCAGCGGTCCCCCACCCTACTCCGAAATCCCTTACCCACCTGAGAAGCAACCAAATAAAAAAGACGCCACCGGCAATACCAGCTTTGGAAAACCTATAGAGAATAGCAGTTGGGACTTGATATCAGAGCACCGGCAACAGATGACCAGGAATCCCGTGGCCAGCGGTTCTAGGACTAAACAGATGACGATGGACCTCAAGTTCAGCCTGGATACGCAGGCCAATGACGAGAGAAATAGTGAAGTTTAATTAGCTGTATAATATTACATTGGAGGATAAATGTTTTTGTAAGCTTTCTAAATAAACTATGTAACTCACTGCATTGCAGTATAATAATACTATGTTAGTTAAAGTGTAGGTGTTTTCAATAATAAAACTTACCTTAACTTCACTGGACACACGAAATCTCATTCATATTTCTATGGAACAACATTTAAATAACTAAATAATTCACATTTTGGAATTTAGTTATGAATCAAGTATATACTGTTAAAGTACCTACTACCTATTTTCTGAAAGAACTCGTATTATGCTTTTGGGAGCGGTAGAGTACAACAGGCGGTCCTTACGCCGCGGTTTTTAAGTGCAATACGCACGCGAGTCAGTTTTTTTTTTTTTACACAAATCGACCTTGTCCCAAACTAAGCAAAGCTTGTACTATGGGTACTAGGCGACGATATACATAATACATAGATAAATTATAATACTTAAATACATAGAAAACATCCAAGACCCAGGAACAAACATTCGTGCTCATCACACAAACACTTGCCCTGGCCGGGATTCGAACCCGGGACCGCAAGCTTCGTAGGCCGTTGTACAACCCACTGAGCCAAACGTGTCGTCAAAAGTAAAGTATGCAGTTCTATGCAATGAAAAACGCGCAGTCAACGCGCGTTCCTAAAACGCGTGTATAGGCCCTTAGCATTGTCTGTAGTTTCTGGGTCTTATCACTTCTCGAACACGAAACACTGATCAGTCTAATATGATACATAGTGCTTCTCAAAGTAGTAACACATCTTGAAGCCTAGACTCTAGTGATGATTGTGGAGACCCACAACGTCGAGAGGCTACTAAACTTACCTAATTTGGCTAGAGGGAAGTGCAAGAATAGGACGGAGGGCGTGGCCTGGCCCTGTCTTCAGACACGTAGCGCGTACACGTAGTGCTTTTCGGGGTCGTATAGCTTATAGAAGCCTAAACACCGGTGATTATACGTACTAATATACATACTAATATTATAAATGCGTAAGTGTGTCTGTCTGTTCTGTTACCTCTTCACGTTTAAACCGCTGAACCGATTTGGATGAAATTTGGTATGGAGATAGTATGAGTCCCGGGGAAGGACATAGGCATAGAAAAATACCCTTATCCGCGATAAACGAATTTAAGGCGGTCGAAGTCGCGGGCAGAAGCTAGTTATAGATATACCCATTACGTCTAGAGGCTACCGAACTTACCTATGCACTTTGGCTAGAGGGAAGTGCAAGCATATCTTCTGATACAGCTCGGTGAAGTGCTTGTACGAGCGGTAGAGGACGGAGGGCGTGGCCTGGCCCTGTCTGTAGATACGTAGCGCGTACACGTAGTGCTTTTCGGGGTCGTATCGCTTCTCGAAGCCGAGACACTCCACGCTGACGAGGCGGCCTTCCTGCGCCATCCTGGAGTGATAAAATAAACTATTAAATAAGCTTAAATCTATCTTCTAAATAAAATATAGAATTTTAGTTGTTGAAAGAGGTAATAGCAGTAGTTACCGCAACGGATATTCTGCGTCTTTTTATCTTGGTAATACTGCCGATAGAGTGTTTTGGTGAGAGCAAGGAAATGCAGATGCACGCTATGTATCTAATCTTTAAAGGTGACAGGTTTTTACTGAGCTGCGATAGATTAATTGTCTTATTTCAATTTGCAAATAATGATGAAAAAAGGTAAATAATGCGGCGTTTCCAAGACAGCCAGATCCTTTCGAATTCAATCTCACGGCAGGCCAAATCTCTACGGATTAATAGAAAGATTAGGAAGGATCTTCATCATCACCATATCAACCCAAGGACGTCCACTGCTTGACAAAGGCCTCTCCAATGACCCCCATAAACGACCGGTCTTGCGCCGCCCTCATCCAACGGTTTCCTGCGATCCTGACTATATCATCGATCCATTGTGTTTAAGGAGAGGGTAACTCACGTGTAAGTCCTGAGCATAAAGGAGAGGGGTACTCAAATCTAAATCCTGAGCATCTTTATGCATCTTTAGCATGATGGAGAGGGTTACTCACGTGTAAGTCATGGGCATAAAGGAGAGAGTTACTTACGTGTAAGTTCTAGGCATGAAGGAGAGCAGATCGGAGGTGCTACTGCTCGTATCGCCGCTGGCGCGGAACTGCGCCAAATTATGCAGGAAGAAGTTTATGGGCGTGAATCTGTAAATAACATTGTTATTAGTGACAATAAGGTCGTAGGGTGAGGAGTATAATATAATTATTGGCCCTTTAAAGTAAAAATTGACTTTGATTTTCTTTGTTCCAAAATAGGATTCAAGGACATTAAATACCTACTGTCAAATTGTTTCATATGAACCTGAGAATTTGAACAAGTTAAAATCGTAATAATACTGTAACTTCATAACTTAAATTAATTGAATATAAAAATGTGCGAAAAGTACAATCATTGGACACGTTGTATAGAAATTGGCATATCAAAAGTATACCTATTGGCATGCCAATCATTGTATTTAGTGTTTATTCACACTGCCAATTTTTATATTATGCAACTCCCAATCACTATTACAATGTATAAAATTAAACGGCAGTAATGTCTAGGGTATATATTTTAAATTTTAAATTATGCGTTTTCAAAATTGTCGCGCGGAGAAAAATAATTGATTGAGAAAGATAGGTCCACCTATATCAGACCAATTACCATATCAATTAATACGTAATTAATCAAATTGAATCTGGCTTGTGGTATTTTTAGTAAGTAATGTGCAGCCACTGCGTATAAATGAATTTAAATAGTATCAATATCGGTACATCGATATGTAATAGATTTATTTGTACGGTCGTGCACGAAATTGGTCTACCACTTTTGTACTCTATTTCATGTGTATTAAGGTTCAAAAGTGGTGGACCAATTTCTTGGCCAACTGTAGAAAGACCGGTATACGAAGAATTCAAAATATAATGATTGGCCCTGCCAAAATCCATGTGTCTGTTTTATTTCTGAGCGAGTGTTAGAAATAATCGGAAGATTCTTCGCAAAATACTGGGACCGAAACAGGGATCTGATGGAACATAGAGGATCAGAAAAAATGCCGAAATTGAAGAGCTGGTAACGGAATCTAACATACTGGGAGTGACGAAAGCACACAGACTTCGCTGGCTTGGGCATCTTGAACGTCCCATACTTTCCCGGGCGGCCAAAAAAGCGTTCCACGGAAAACCATCAGGTCGTGGTCCGGTAGGCCGCCCCAGATATCGGTGGGTAGATGTGGTCGAAAATGACCTGCGCGAGCTCGAAGCTGTCGACTGGCGAGAAACCGCAAGAGACCGAGACCAGTGGCGGGCACTTGTATTGGAGGCCAAAACTCACTTTGGGTCGCTGCGCCAGAGGAGTAAGCAGGTAACAGTAACAAGTGCGTAATATAAATTACCATAATAATACCCAAAAAATCGACAACGGTGCAAGAAAAAACATTTTGAATTCGATTGAATATTTGCATCAGAAGAAGAACGAAGGATTTTTTTTAATTGGTCGTTGACTATATTGCTACTTTAGCACCATTCTGGACGTATTTATAATTATTATTTACTGCTTTCCGCTGGACACCATCTGTTTTCGTATATGAGATTGTCATCCTTAACTGTGTAGGGTTCCGTACCCAAAGAGTAAAATGGGACCCTATTACTAAGACTTCGCTGTCCGTCCGTCTGTCTGTCTCTCCGTCTGTATGTCCGACTCTCACCAGGCTGTATCTCATGAACCGCGATAGCTAGACAGTTGTCATTTTTACAGATGATGTATTTCTTTTGCCGCTATGACAATAAATACTAAAAACAGTATAATTTTATATCTGTCTGTCTATATCAGTAACCAATATAAAATGATCGAACACCGCGTACATTTTGCTTAGAAGTAGGGCTCTGCTTACAATGGATTTTCATAGATACGGCCGCTTGTAGCGTATATTTTGTACGGAACCCTCGAGTCCAACTCTCACTTCGCGCTAAGATATTTATTGTACGGCCAAAATCAACTGAGCGTTAGCCATAAGGACTAAGTTGGTCCACTCGCTTGCACTTGGTGTTTCTTCTAAAGCGCGAGCGAGAAGGCCAACTTAATGTTTTAGACTCTAAAGCCGGGACCGCTGCGACGTGTTTTTGTGTTTTTCTAACACCTAACATGTTATTCCAACATGAAAGGGGCGTGACCTAAATGTTTTGGTTAGCAAAAACACTCAAACATGTTTGCCGCGACGGATGGAAAACATTCCCCGCGTTCGCCTGCGGAAGGGGGTGCAGCGTTCATTTCGTGTTTGACCGTCGTTGGGATAACACGTCTTCTTTGTCAGAATTTATTTTGACTTTTGTGCGTGAACAATGTTTTGGCTCACAAAAACGTTATTGCAACAGACGGAAAATTTTGCTAACATGTTAGACAAACAATGTTTTGTTAGATTTTAGAGGCAGCGGACGCGCCTTAACGTTCAGTTGATTATGGCCCTGGTATGGTAAGTACTGACTTGCTCTTGAGCGAGGAGTGTATAAGGCGCGCGAAGGCGGCGGCGGCCTCGGCGTTGCTGGCGTCCGGCATCAGCGCGCCGCGCACGTAGCTCACCGCCGTCGACGTCACGCCCGGCACGCCCGACGCCGCCATCTGCGCACAACTCGTATACAGTGCCCCAGAAACCAACGACAATCCTGAGGGCCTTTGCACACGACAATAAAATACAACACACCTTTTTCACTTCTCCTGCTCAAAAAGTACGTCACATTAGCTTGGCGAAGCGAGCCTAAAATAGTACATTTAGCCCCTTGGGTTTAAAATAAAGCCATATAATCCCATACAAATTTCTATGACACTGAAAAAAAAAAACTTGCGGCCAGCTACATACTCCTTACGAATAATTAAAAACTAACAAACCAACCTGATCACATTGGCCAAACTTTCTGATAGAATTCCTCAAATTGCACTTTTAGTTTTTCATAAAATATACAATTTTAATGTTAAGTCTTTTGTGTTTTCTCGAAGTCGAAGTGAAAAGCAGAGTGTTGAACACGTGGTTAAAAGCCATTATGTCAGTCAGACATATTTGTCCTCGCTCACTTCGTGAGCTCGTTCAAATAATCACTTCGTGCCATAATGGCTTATTTTAGCCCCTTGTTAAACAATCTACTATTTTATTGCCCACAAACAAGAGAAACAGTACAATACAACCTTAACATAAACTGCGGTAGACAATAGGCGGTCTCATCGCTCACCGCGTTTTCCGACGGCGCGTTTAATAAACTTTGTGTGCAAAGGCCCTAACAGGGCTGATAGGTAAGCTGAAAAGCTATCAATTCGACCCCCACATATGTTCTGCCATTATTAGTAGTTTCCGAGATATTCGCAATTGTGAGATTTTTCCTTAATACGTATAGTAGTTATGCGTTTCCTATTTTGTTATCAAAAGTTTTAATGATTGATAGATGTTTTGTTGATTAATATTCATAATTAAGAAAATATTTACTCGACAGAATTTTAATTTTATAAAATGACACATAGAAGTATCGTTTATCATTAAAAAACTTTGGTGTTAAAATATGAATTTTGCGATAGCGTGCCTCTACAAATTAACGTACAAACTTTTTTTAAATACCTTTGCAGACGTGCTAGGAGTCGCATCCGCGAGACCCGTTCCATTGTTTGCTACGAGTATTTTATTCTTATAATTAGCACACAAGTGGCTTTCATGCGAGGCCTCCTATAGTCCTTAGTGCGAGGCTCCCGTAAGAATAAGGGGCCCATAAGCGGGAAGCCACCATCGATACGTGTGAAGGTTTGGACGATGTGTTGATATTGAAACTTTGTCAAAATTACAGCCCAAGGATCACTAGTCTAGTGTCGTTATCAAAACGGTATCACCATCCGGTTCCACCGCCGAGGACGTGGCTCATTAAAGTGTGAACAGGTCCATTAGGCACGTTGAATCGTATAATAATCGCTTGGGTGTGTTTTAAAGACAAGTACCAGATAAGACACTAAGCTTACCAGAGCGAAGAGATCTAAAATGTGGTCGTGATGTTGGCGGACCACGTTGAACGCCATGCAGCACTGTTCGACGAAGTGCTGGAAGCGCTGCGTGGGGCGGTCGCCTCCGTTGATCACGTAGACCATATCGTTTGTCAGGACGAACGGGGCGCGGTCCCTGCCGATATCCAGTTTGATGAACACAATCAAATAAATAGCTTCACTCTTTAAGATGAAGTAGGCGATTGCTCCTCGGCCAAGGTTTGAAAGACCCAGAAATATAAGACATCTTTTTTTTCACAAAACATTTATAAAAGTAGTTAGTTTTTATCTCATCTACTCATTAGTTTAAAACCGTAGTGCATGTTGTGATTATTTCTCTTGTCGTTGCCTCTAGACTTGGGACGTGGTTATCATCAGGCTCCTATTTCACAATCGTGACAAATGTCGGGTGAGAATGACATTGCGTGCCCAGTATAAAGTAAGAAGATGTATCGAGCTAGCGGAGAAAATTGTCGCTGTCATCTGACCCTGACCTGATTTACACTTAGACATTAGAGTTTGGTAGTCATAAAAATAAAACGTACATGCGTATAAGCTCACCTCTTAAAGTTGCCAAACATCTGCGCATCACCCAGGAATTTGCCGAAGTCGATGTGGAACAGATGTCCTGACGTCTTCAACATGATGTTGTCGTTGTGACGGTCGCAAATGCCAAGCAAGTACGTCGCCACACTGTAGCCCGCACAAGACGCTGTAAATAATATTGTAGCATAATTGATTCCGTCGGTACCGTTCAGACACCACAAAAGAGACGTGGCGTATAATGATATGTAATAGAACCCGACTCTCATCGGCTTGCCTACTTTATGGCATTTGAGTATTTTATTTTAGTGCTTTTAAAGAAAACATAAGAGAAAATATACTCCGGCTTTACCAATAACATGTTTGATGCCACGCCACAGTAAGACACTCAAATTATGTCCGTGATCCACTGTTTTAAACCGACTCTCAAAAAAGGAGGAGGTTCGCAATTCGTCGGAATCATTTTTTTAATTTTTATGTATGTTCCACCGATTACTCGAAGACTATTTGACCGATATTGTTTTATATTTGTTTGATAGGAGATACCTCCAAGTTAGTCCCATATATTTTGGTGAAGATCTGATGATGGGATTTATGAGGAATTGAAGGAACTCCTCAAATATTGTAAGCATACATATGGCGATTTTGGTATTACAAGAAACATAAAAAGCATTTGCATTTAGAAAGTGCACATTGGTGAAGTGGAACTGATGAAGAAGAATGGTGGCGATGACTTATCATTATGTTTCTTTTGCTTCAGCACAGTCTAGCCAAAAGTATCCTACCTATAACCATCTGTGGATGCTCAGCTATTCGTGTACCAAATCAGATGAAATCCATTTAGTAGTTTTGGCGTGATGAAGCCACAAAAATACATAAAAACATTTAAAAAATCCAAAAAAAAAACATATTTTGCGATTCAGCGACCTTCAGATTGTCCGTTTCACTAATTAAAAACAAATAAACCCATTTAATTTTGACAACTTTATAGTAGCATAGATGTGCCGACGGAAAGTTTCCGAAATTTCGAAACTTTCGACATAGAACGATCTCGATAACGTTTCAACATTTCCTATGAGAAATTTCCCAAAATGGAACCTTGGAAATTCTTGTGACTTTCCGGAGATTTCCGATAACTTCCCCAACTTTCCGCAACTTGCATATCTGTATCATCAGCCACCGCGTGACGTTATGTCGGCGCTCTGGTCGGTGCGAAAAGAACAGATTAACAATGAGTAAGTTTACAAAAAGATTTATTCCAAATTGTGAATTACTCAATTGTTAAAATGTTTTTTTCGCACCTTACCCAGAACGCCGACATTTGCATTTGCATACAACTTCACATTATACAATACGAATTATCGGTGTTTCTACTTGCTCAACAGACATAGACCTCCGATACAGAAGCAACCAGTGAAAATTAAGTAAGAATCTCTAGCTGAATTTCACTTTTGTCCAGCAATCTTACGTAATTTTCGTTGTGGCTTTATTTGTGTCGTGCCTTCTAAGATTAAGCAAATTATATATACTACACTGATGTTGACTATGCAACATCCATGAAATTTTCACACTAAATAATAATTAATAAATAAATATCAGGAACAATCACAAATCGACCTAGTCCCAAACTAAGCAAGGTAAGGTGCTAGGCTACGATATATATAAATTACAATACTTAAATACATAGAAAACATCCAAGACCCAGGAACAAACATTCGTGATCATCACACAAACAGTTGCCCTGGCCTGGATTCGAACCCGGGACCGCTAGCTTCGTAGGCCGTTGTACGACCCACTGAGCCAAACGTGTCGTCAAAGACTCTAACTACAAACGACTGTTTATGTTGGTTCATTAAATGTAATTGTATTTGTATTTGACTACTAAATCAAAGGACTTACCGGTGAAGTTATCCCTGGCCCTCTGGTACTCTAGCTCCGAAGGATTGTGCTTAGCGAGCCACTCAGCTATGGGTTTGTCCTTGAACGATCCCGTGAGACCCCACTCCGTCTGTATGGCGCGGAGCGTTTCAGCTTCCGCCACTATCTCAATCATGCCTGCAAAAAAAAATCAGATCCTTACTACCCAATATAGAATTTAAAATCTGACAGAGTTGATCTCTCTTGAATTATTATTTGCAATATAACGATGGAAGTTTTAGACTCGTGAAGAAGACCAACATAGATACACCAAACTGGGAAGAGGGTTGCTTCACCAACTCAGTCATCAAACAACCCTCTCTCTTGAATGCGAATCTTCCGGCCTTCACTGTCATTCCCGTATCGTACTCTATGATCATTATAAACACTGCCAAAAGAACGTTGTATAAATCATCAGATAAAGACATAAAGGCCGATGATGATGCTGATAATATGATTGGTGTGATTAAAGTTCCTAGACTATATTTTGATAACAATAAAGCAATTGGTAAAAACACTTTGGATTTTAAGCCAATAATGTACTCGTAAGCTATATCAACTGAGTGTGCCTAGGTAGCGTAATATCAGCCGTGGCAACTTCGGCCTCATAACTTCAGATTGGTGCGAATTTTAAAGGTTAAATGTGAAAAGTGAATTCCGTGGTGTTTTATATGTTAGAAAAGGGATCGTTTTTTTCCACCAAACTATTTCTCTCAAACTACTTCAGATCCCAACTCCGTACCTGAGAAACATCACACTGTAACTCCATAGCAGTTGCAGTGTTATGCTTCTCAGGTACAGAACTGTTTCATTTCCCATCTCACGCTTATCTCCGAATTCGAAAAACAAGTTTTTCGCGTAGAGCCCAATAGGTTTGTAAAAGTGGTTTTCAGGTTTGAAAAAAAAAAAAGTTGGGAAGTGAAATATTCGAGAAATGAAACAGTTTTGGGAAACATATTTAGCTGATGTATTAGTAACCCGTTAGAAGATCATACCTCTCCTGTCACTAGTGGGTAGTGTTTGAAAGGTGACCATCCGGAGATCCAAGTTTGCTTTTAGCCACAGACTGTCCATGACCTTCATCACTTGTAGCACCAGGGCATCCTGACGTAAGTCATCTCCGACCTGCAGTGAGCATTTTATAAATATGTAGGTTGTTGTTGTTACAAACTATGTAGAAATTACCTATAAGTAGATACTTGTATAGTGCATTAGGAAAAGTCGGGAATTTAACACGTTCCGAAGTGATATCAATAACCGTGTTTTTGTTCAATAATGTGAAACTTTATTAGTCAATGTCATAAAGTATAATGTATTTGAACATCATTTAATACGTTAAATGATTGTCTCTTCAGAACTTTCGATTTAAAAAAACGAGTTTTCTCGGTGGCAAATTTTGGTGGCGAGTACTACACTGAGAATCCAAATGCATTTGATGAAATCATCCTACCGTTTTCAAAGAGTCCTAAGGAAATATTATTTGTTTTTAATGACTTTTTTGAAGGAGCGTTATTTGGCACTATTTTAATGTATATTCATACCTTGAACATGGCAGGAATCACAGCGTTATCACTCCCAATAAAGTTAATTTTGAGAGGCAGAGTGTTGGAGTTGAAGTACATACACGACCTGAAGAAAGAGGAAGGTTACCTTATAAGAATAATATTAATATTTCGATGTATTCACGTTGCCCAGTTTAAGAGGAATAAATAGTTGATGTGTATTTAAAATTTAAGGGAAATACCATCTGTCATTATCATTTGAGCCGAAAAAATATCACTGTTTTACATAGTCCTTAGGTCCTCAGGTGAGGTGAGGCTTTCGCCCTAACAACAGGTTCCAAATAGTACCCAGGAGTTGCCCGCGGCCCTCACCTAATGAGGCGGAACAATGAGTCCGCCTAATAGCAGGCCAGTAAGCATAGAGAAGCAGATTTATGAAGCTTTTTGTCCGGTCGGGTAGTTTGGAGGCGAAAATTTCTAAGAAATAAAAGATCCCGCATTGAATGGGGCTCATCTTCGTAATCGATACTATTATAAAGTTGTAAAAATGAAATGTCTGTACATTGAAGATATTTTCAAAAAAATGATTGATACAGACTATTTGGAGGTCACGAAAACAAAAATGTTTTTTTTTTAGATTTTTTGTATGTTTGTATGTGTCGTTGTGGCTTCATCACGCCAAATCGGCTAAACAGATTTAAACAATTTTTGATGCACGGGTAGCTGGGTATCTCCAGACGGTTATAGGATACTTTTTACATGACATGACTACGTTGAAGAGAAAACCAGGGTTTTGACTTTTTCTCCTTAGCGAAGCAAGTTGCGGGCATTTTCTAGTGTAATTATATTTAAATAGTGTCCAAGCTGGCAGTTTTGTGACGAAACATATGCATTTCGACATTATTTGCCAGTTTCGTGACAACCCCTGACCTCTGCACAAAGTTACATATATTTAAATGCAAATGGCCGTTAATGAAAGATCTATTATAAGGTATACACTGCCATACAGACATGGGTACTCACTTGACGTCCACGTCGTGCACGTACTGGTGCAGCGCGAGCGGCAGCGCGGCGGGCTCGGCGCGCAGCAGCCCCGCGAGCTGGGCGCCGCCATACAGACATGGGTACTCACTTGACGTCCACGTCGTGCACGTACTGGTGCAGCGCGAGCGGCAGCGCGGCGGGCTCGGCGCGCAGCAGCCCCGCGAGCTGGGCGCCGCCATACAGACATGGGTACTCACTTGACGTCCACGTCGTGCACGTACTGGTGCAGCGCGAGCGGCAGCGCGGCGGGCTCGGCGCGCAGCAGCCCCGCGAGCTGGGCGCCGCCATACAGACATGGGTACTCACTTGACGTCCACGTCGTGCACGTACTGGTGCAGCGCGAGCGGCAGCGCGGCGGGCTCGGCGCGCAGCAGCCCCGCGAGCTGGGCGCCGCCATACAGACATGGGTACTCACTTGACGTCCACGTCGTGCACGTACTGGTGCAGCGCGAGCGGCAGCGCGGCGGGCTCGGCGCGCAGCAGCCCCGCGAGCTGGGCGCCGCCATACAGACATGGGTACTCACTTGACGTCCACGTCGTGCACGTACTGGTGCAGCGCGAGCGGCAGCGCGGCGGGCTCGGCGCGCAGCAGCCCCGCGAGCTGGGCGCCGCCATACAGACATGGGTACTCACTTGACGTCCACGTCGTGCACGTACTGGTGCAGCGCGAGCGGCAGCGCGGCGGGCTCGGCGCGCAGCAGCCCCGCGAGCTGGGCGCCGCCCGCGCTCAGAGCGCGTGCGCGCCCACCGTCTTTAGCGCACTTCACTGACAGCGCCACTTCCGACAGCGTCTGTAACGGACGAAACATTATCCGTATATATCTCATCTCTCAGTTTTCAAGTATTTCATTCTTATAAGGCTGGTAACATCCACTCGGGATTTTAAATTAAGAGATAGTAGTCTGAAGTAACGTGATTTACGCAGGTTTTCTAGCATAGTTTTCTACTTAAACTAACAGTCAGACGGTAAGCATTGATTTTGATAACATGATCATGGGGCTCGTTTTCTAGGTTTTCAGGCGACTTACCTTGACTAGCAACTGCTGCCGAACCAGTGTCCTTGTGAGCTGTTCCCCGCAGACAGCGAGCAGTGCCCGCAGCATCAGCCGGTACCGCCAAGTCGCCGTCCCGCAGTCGGTGCTTTCTTGCGGGTCGCCCGCGTTGTCTTCCAACGTGATACCGAGGAATTCTTGACTTGGTGCCTATAAATGATGAAAACCGTGGAAAATTTCATCATTAAAATTTTTCTTCATTTTTGACTGGCTGGATGCTGTTCGTGCAATCGCTACTTTCTCATGAAGGCTCCTGTGGCGGAGACAAATACTAATGCGTCGTTTTACTAATCCAGTGTCTCTGAATATATGTATACTGTCGTAGGTTAAATTTCTCGTGCCTTACTTATCCGTTGAAAGACTCAACGACCTTTGCCACGGGTTCAAAAATTACCTTCCGGTGCATTCAAAACTAAACTTAAAACACCCTGATACTTAATACGACCTAAAATCTAATTAGGGCGTATTAAGTGTTGGGGTATTTTGAGTTTAGTTTCGAATGCACCGGAAGAATAAATTATAATACGGCACAAACCAATTATAAGTTATCACCAGTGGCGTGCAGTTCATATAAACATAAAGGCACTGGCTTCCCTAAATGACCATGGCTCTATATAGGCACAGAGAAGCTGCCTACCGATGTGATTGAAACATTTTAACTGCCTACATTGACGAAAACGCTGCCTGTGGCGTGCACAGGTTGGCACTGGTTAACACACATAAGTTTTACAAAAGTGACTTACCTGTGGCACATTTGGTAGCGAGTGAACTAATAACCAGAAAAGTCTATGAGCCACCGCTGGCGCCGTTAGAGCTCTTGACAGTAATAATTCTGCAAAAAACACAACATATACAGATGATTGATGTATAGGGAGCCAACAAAGTTTACACGACTTTTGGGCATTTGTAAAATAAGCATTCCAACATTCTAGTTTATAGGGTATCTAGACCGTCGTATACACGTACAGTCGTGTTCTTTTGGGACCCATTTAAGGTTGACAATCCTGTCATATTGTTTAGGAATTCAAACAATATTTTTTTCCGAAATGGGTCCCAAATTAAAGAACGCAACCGTACACAGTGCACGTAAAAACTTAATTTGTATTTACCTTAGGCAATCAGGTTATAATCATACTCAAATGGGATAAAATAACACCAGCCCAGTCAAAAAGTTAGTGATAGTCTCGTAAGGCAATTTTTTCAATGCCAGCAAGGGCTTAGGTAGCTTCCCTAACTTCTACCCTATATAGCAATAAGTTAAACTGACCTGCGAGAGGACTGGGCTGGTAGGTGTCATGCCTCAAAGCCTGCGTTAGCTGCGGCATCACGCGGCAAAGGTCATCGTCCGACATCGCATTGATCAAGTTCGTGGCCGTCTCGCGGATTTCGGAATCGGGGAAGCTGCGAAGGAAAACATCTTATCAGCTTATCTTAGCAGTGTATATTGTATGCGAACTTATTGGACACGGTGTAAATCACGGAATTTTCCCAGGAGCTACAATATGGAGTTCTTCGAAACCTTTTAAAGGGTAGACAACACGCGTGTGACGCTTCTGGCTTTGCAAGCATCCATAGACTGCACTAACTGCTTACCACAGCTGTGTTTAACACTTTCGCTGCCAAACTTTTCGTAGTACTACGTACTTTCTTCTACATACGGGGAAACGCACGGTATCGTGTCCGAGCAGAGTGGGTTCCTGACAATAAGTAAATAAATTTTACAGCAAAAAAATATGTCGTTTAAGAGCAACTAAAAACCGAGCAAACAGTGCCACGGAGCGTGTGTGTAAGGGAAATTGGAATAAGTTAGCTACTTATCAGGGCAGCAGAAGATGCATAGCGTTCAGTGATCAAGGCTCGCCGTACCAGTTACTTACCAGGGTAGCAAGAATTCGTGGCGTCTAAAAGCCAAGACTTTTTTCATCGTCGCTGCAAGTTTATGAGTTGTTGCGCGCGATGCTGGCCATTTCGTGGCAGTGAAAAGATAGTGCCAAGACAAGAACGTTTGCAGTTTACGACGTACTGATATTCCTTGAAACGTACTTATATGTATTTAGGAATAAGTTAGCTACTTACCAGGGCAGCAAAAGATGCATAGCGTTAAGCGGTGAAGGCTTCTCCCACCGTCGCAGTAAGTTGATCAGTTGTGCGCGATGCTCGCCGGACCAGTTAGTGGCTGCCAGCAGTACGAGAGGCAGAGCGCCCGGGAGTTGCACGAGGTATTGGCGTTTCTCCCACATTACCTAAAGTACAAAAAGTAGGATAAATTGTTGGACCAAATCTAATGTGAGTAATTGAATTAGCAAAGGTACCCATTATAAGAAGTTAAACTGAATCAAATAAAATGTTGCTCAATGTTTCGACCTTATTAGAACCTCATTTAGCACATACAGATGCAGTTTTTTATATTACTAGGCTAGGTAGCAAACAAGCGTACACCTACTACCTGCCTGATGTTAAGCAGTCACCGCAGTCTATAAACGCTTGCAAGGCAAAGGGAATTACGCCGTAGGTTGTTAACGACCCTTTAAAAACTTATTCACCCCCCTCTTGAAGAACCCCATACTGTAACCTCCAAGCTTTAATACGGACTTCTGATATAGCACATTCGGAATTAACTGATAACCGCAGTTTGTGGGTATAGGCTGGTAAGCGCCCTGCTCAATGAGACTTATATAATTTCCGATAAGCCACAGTTAGGGACAGATAGCTCACCTCCCTGCAGTCAGTAGGCATTCTCTGGTATGCGCCCTGCTCGATGAGGTGAAGCAGCTGTGATTGGGTGTGGCCGTCTAGGGAATCGAAGGCCGGCAGAGGCTCGGTTATGGATTTCTCGATTTCTCCCGCTGTCCATCGCACACCGTTGTGGATATATGTTGGGATTTCTATGTAACAGAAGAACTATGTCAGTATAAAAAAAAAGTAATGATGATGTAACAGAAGGCCTTACAATGTTGCTATGTAATTTTGATGTTTCTAGGAGTATAATCGACGTTATTAACCGACATGCCAAGAGGAATGGTGAAACTGAACTTCAGTTTAGCGCTTGACAACCAGTTGACAACGAATCTAAGTCGTCAAAACGTTTTAAGTCGTAAGTTAACGTACAATAACAATCGACTATAATAAGAAACATCAATCTCTCTCTTTCTCGTATCTATCAGTACCATGTAACGTTAAGAGCCCTTTCGTATTTTTGGTAAAAACGGATTTTTGACGTTGTATTTCTTGGACACAGAATACCTATATATATATTTTTAATTCTGATTTGTTATTTTAAAAAGCAAGTTTCTTATTTTTTACGTAGCGGTAGCGGTTTCAAATATGAGTAGCACTAAATATTTAACCGAAATTTACCCGATTAACGACGGTAGTTTTCTGCATAGCGCGCGAAGTGAAAAGTTTGGGTTCATGAAACTTTATCATATTATATGAAATCCCCTTATTGTATTAACCATTGATTTACTCATTATCGTTGAATTATTAATTGAATGCATAGTAAATAACATTAAAGTTTATATTTGTAGCAACACAATTCAATAAAAAAACTCAAAACTAATGAATAAGAAAAAATGTTTCAAAAGTTATATAAATTCGGCTACTCGCGCGGGAAATGCCCTCAAAAGCGTGAGCGTGTTTCATGAAAAGGCTCTTCTTGAGGATGGATCTTCTTAAGGATCGACCAAACAGGAATAAGTATTATGCTGACATTAATTGATAGATTACCAGAAATAACTTTTCTATACTATTATAAAGTTTTAAAAAATCAGTATATTTTTTTTTTATATTTATGCTGACTATATTCAAAGGTCACTGAGTAGACTTTTAATTTTCTTTGTATGTGTCGTTGTGGCTTCATCAAGTCAAAACAGCTAAACAAATTTCAACTACTCGTACTTTTGGTACACGGGTAGCTGGGTATCCACAGATTGTTATAGGATACTTTTTACCGGACTACGCTGAAGCATAAAAGAGGGTTATGACTTCTTTCTCTTCTGCGACGGAAGTTGCGGGCACTTTCTAGTATTCAACAGGCTGGATCCTGAATCATGAACTAAAATATTATTTTTCGATGTACTTTTGTATGCTGATTTAGAATATCTGATTCTAAGGGCAATTAAATAACATTCAATATTAATTTAACCGTTAAAAGCCTTTTCGGTCTCAGACACATTTTCTTTTGGTCACCCTACTTAGCTAGTAGTGACTTGTCATTCATGTATCATTATGACAGACAGACATAAAATTATACTGGTTTTAGTATTTATTGTAATAGCATCGACAGAAAAACATCATCTGTGAAGATTTCAACTGTCTAGCTATTACGGTTCATGAGATACAGCCTGGTGACAGACGGACAGACGGACGGACAGCGGAGTCTTAGTAATAGGCTCCCGTTTTACCCTTTGGATACGGAATCCTAAAAAGAGGTATATGACTATTTTCTCTTCCACGAACGAAGGTGGGCCTTCAAGTATTCTATACCACTCAGAACAAAAAAGAGGCCACTTTTCCGCGGAAAAATTCTGTTCAGTTTTGTGTTACAATAATAGTACATTACTGCAGACGCCGGGAAAGAAGGGCTTGCCGGGTGAGTAGGTATAGACGGCCGACCGTGGGGAGGCCGGATAGTGATACGAAGCCGGCAAGCACTTTTCACGGCCAGAGGCATGTATAGTGCTTTTCTCAAACATATTTAATTGAATAAAAAAAATACACGAGTCAAAAAACTACACAATTTTTTTTTTTTAAATTTTCCCTCCAATTCCTCTATAGTGTTTTTTTTACGGAAGTCGGTCGTATTTCGCGTGTTTAGTGTTTGAGTAGACCCTATTAGGGCCGTTATACACAACATGATAATAAGAATCTTAATTTCTTTAATAAATAAATTAAATGCAGGGGATTTAAAATATTGTCTATGGTCTCTGGTGACTTACGTATAGACAATATTTTAAATTTATTCATCAACATATGAACCATACAGATTTGTGTTCTTAATGTCAGTCCATGTGTAATAGGCATTGAAGCGGATATTTTTAGTGCGATAACCATTCAGCCACTAGAAAAAAAATTAAAAAATATAATTCTGCTGTTTAGCCTGTGCATAGCGCAGACGCCATGTTAACATTAAAATTAAAAAAAAATAAAAAAAAAAAATAAAAGTAATAATGCATTTATTTATTTTAACTATTGCTATGGGTTTTCTTTTTATTTATTTTCATTACTATATTTCATGTGGAACCAAATATACAATTCGGACCCAAAACTTTTAACCCATAAGAAATCTCGATCGACGCAAACCTTCCCAACAATGGGTCCTCACTGTTTAAAAACGCAATGTTCCATATTAGAGTTTATTGTTTGTTATATTGTGAGTATCGATCATGAATCATAAAAGATTTCAATTATAACTTAACAAATTTCAGGGTACTGGACTTGTTTTTTTTCTTTTTAGTTTTTTACGCAGTCGGGTTTTTTTGTCCTTTAATTTTTTATTTTATTTTATACTTTTTAGTTAAAATTATAGAATTCATTCAATTTCGTAATATTTATCGTAAGGGTTATTGAGAAGCTTGCACAGATTTATTACAATACAATTAAATGAAAATTTAGTGAGAACGGCTTGCTAACCAACTTTAAATCGTTATAGTTCCTAACAGGTAATTCCAAATTAAAAATGATAAAAGAAACCTAATAATGATTTTAAAATACCTATTCATTGATACCCCACTCGATATAGTACGTTGATTTTCATGTTTTTCTTTTTCACATTATGGCGTTTCATTATCGCCATTTTGAGTTTTCATCATTTTCATGTCTTCAGTGACATTTGGACAGTTAAGAAAAATCGATTGATCGAATCATCAAAATCGGTCCACGCGTTTGGTCTCTAGAGTGCCAGATAGGAACAAACAAACATACATACATACATACATACATAGACTGATAAACACATTACCACTCCTTTGCGTCGCGCAGTCGGGTAAAAAATCAAGGCGGGAACGTGAATTTCATTTTGTCAAAGATTATCTGCCGTGTTATTTTTACGAAAATAAGTTACATAAACATGTGACAAATTTCCTCGCATATTTGGAGAAAAGCAGTATACATGCCTCGGCAGGAATGTCATTTCGTGGATTCGTATCTATTGAACACCGCACTCATCCACGAGTTGACCTTTCCCGGCCTCTGCAGTAATATACTATTATCTCAATTAAAACAAATAAAACAATTGACGGTTTAATATAATCGATTATTGGCCCAAACAAAAACAAAAGTCTCTTCCGCTGGACACTTTTTAATATATTTTTTACTGATAGATATTTTCACGTTACGATCAAATTCTTAGTGCCCCTATATTGTTTCGAGCAGTATATATTAGTAGAAGCGGGAGTAAGTGGGACAGCAAGTTACCGATGTTGACGACGGGGAAGGGCTGCGGCGGCGCGTCCATGGGGTGCGGTGCGGGCCCGAGGCGCCGCTCGCAGCACGCCGGCCACAGCGCCAGCACGTACGTGCCCGACGCCAGCATGCTGCAATACAAGGGCGGTCACAACACCAGCCGGCCAACCGACGGGTCCTTACACATCAGAGGCGTGGCGTCAGGGAAATAGGCATGATGAGTGGGTATTAAAATCAAAATTCTAATCCGCCAGTTAGATAATAAAAAAATATTGGACACGTATTTTTTGCTATTTCAAAATAATAATAAAATACTCAGATAAATCGCATTTAAGTTTAAAAGTGGGGGCACGTGACGTCACTCCTAAGTAAAAATTGTACTTAGGAGTGACGTCACGCGACATTTTGACTCAATATACCTCCTTTATGTTTTTGATTAAGTTAAAAAAGAAAAAATACATGTCCAATATTTTTCATTAATCTACAAGGGGGACTAATTTTTAAAATTTAGTCATCATCCCTATTACAAGGGAAGCCGAAATCATTTACTCATATTTAAAGAAGGTCGTGGGAATCGGCTTATATGGACGCCACGCCACTGGTACACAGACTCGCGAGACCTATGAATACTAATAGTTTATACGTGTCTAGGGGTCATATTATAATAGCGACGAGTCCGTTAGTGCTGCGTTCTACGCTGACGCAATTTTTGTGAATGCTATAGCTGGACCCAGGCCTCCTTGAAGGCTGCACAAATTATAACATGATATATTATACCAATGATGGACGAATCAATATTTGGTTTGAATTAATTTAATTTAAAAGATTTTCACGGCAGCCGGTCTAGGTACCCGCATTCGTCAGCGTCAGTTTCCTGCTAACTATGTCACGACGAGCATCCGTGCACCTTGAGCCTGTCATATTGCGTCTTCCGGATCTTGACTACAGGTGAGCCCTTAAGACCGGTTACACACGGCGACTTTTTACAACGATGCAGTCGCGAAACAGTATCGAGGCAGTCGGTAATCGTCTGCCTTTACACATACGCGGGACTTGAAGCAGCGATATAGTCGCTGCTCACGGCAACTGTAGTGATTCAATCGCGATACAAACGTGATACAATAACGATGCACACGTGATACAGTATCGATTCAAATGCGATACAGCCGCGAAGCAGGGGCTTTTAAAATTTTGATGAATCACCATACTGCCACGACGTTTGGATTCAGGAGCGCATTTATACAACCGCTCGATTTAATTGATTCATGAGATAGACTCCATCGATACAATTGCGCGATTGAATCAATACAAATAAATAAATATCAGGGACAATCTTACACAAGTCGACCTAGTCCCAAACTGAGCAAAGCTGGTATTACGTGATACAAACGGCTATCAATCGCTATAATCGCGATGCAGTCGCGCTTTTGTATCGATGAAAGGATCGGTGTGTAACCGCTCTAAAGTGTTATTTGTATGATTATCTTACCCATCAAAATCGAAGAGCTGTATGGACGCCCAGCCCAGCTCCACCAGATCATACAGCACGTCCCCATTTTCTGCATTGTTCTGACTATCGCCTTCGGTCTGGTTTTCGTTGTTCTGATGCTGGCTGTCTACCGGGCGAGGGGTGCGGCCGTACAATGTCAACACGAGCCGCGCCTCACGAGGCAGTTGGCTGATTGGTACGTCTTCTAGATTCAACCTGAACATGAAAAAAAAATTATGTCATAAAATTAATTTTTGTGACAAGCTTTATTTCCGACTGTTCTTTCCATTACAGCAGGGATCGGAACCGGTATTTTTTCGGATCGGGAATTTTGTGATTTTTCTCTTCTTGTAAATACAATTTTAAAACGTTCCGGAAATAGCGTGTATTTTAGAAGATTTTAAAAGTATCAGTTCAATCCCTGCATTAAACATTATAAACTACTCACCGAGAAGATTCTAAACAGCCCAAACTATGATGATATGACCACCTTCCTTCTTTTGAGCTATATCGGAAACCGGGAGGTGGGTCAAATTTAACTTGCAAGATTTGTTTACATAGTTACTGACATACTTATACTTGAATTTTCTTATAACCGTTTTTAACAGCCGTCATCCCAGTACAATCGCAATGGCGCGAAGGCGTAAATGTACTGGAATGACGGTCGTTGTACAAGCAATTTAGTTCACCTGTAGTTACAGGTAAAACGAGGGTAAATTACTTAGCGGATTAATAGTTAGCGGAATAATTTTTCGATAGGATATATGGGAATCTGGTGGGATCACAATGGGCAGCATCGCATTTAGCTGCATTCTTGATCGTATCATATACTCGAAACTGATCACGGCGTATTCTTAAAACTCGTTCTTACCAAGTGTCAAATATAATCCTCTGATAGAAGCCCGCGCTATCGATCTTGGAGGTCTGCGTGAGATGCAGTGTCTTCAGCGGCCGCGTGCCGTGGTGGACTTGGGCATGGAACACGTAGTCTTCGTGGTTCCAACCGGGGGGAATGCAGTGCACCGCCTCTATGCAGAACAACGTCGTTTCCGTCATCGTGTGCGCTGGCGTCGCTTCTGAGGAAATTTTGGGAAGTGTAAAAATGGTACTATACAGTGATTTCTACTACCGAACGATGATCTTATCAGAAAATATGGAAGGAGTGACGCTATCTAAGATACGTACTTTAAGTTTCTTCTACTATCTGTTATTATGAGGATCGGGAGAAACCGCTTGATGCGATGAGCCGGAAAGAACGTCTTTCCGGCTCATCAAAAATGGTAGTCAGAGGTGACACGCAACACGAAGCAATACTGTATTTGATGTGAGTTCATCACAGCTGCTTTCTTCAAAATGTCAACACGCTTAGTTTGTATGAAGTTTGAAGGAAAATACAGACGTTTGACATCACCAGACAAACTGCTTCCCCTTTTCAGTTTTACTAAAATTAAAAATACTAAAGCCCGTTTTGTTTTATTACCTGTATTTTATTTTTACTACAGTCCAGTATCCCATTGGGGGTCCGTACGGCAGAGAAAGTCAAGCTAATTGACTGTTTCGAGCGGATGCAGAGCAGATAGACACTGATAAATGAGCTGTATACTTGAAGTTAGGCCTAATATCTGTAAGTTTCCGTTGCCCATACATAAAGCTAAGCGTCTACAGGCCGGCATCGCACGCATCGGACGCATCGCACGTATCGGATTTTGGTATGACTTGTATAGAAACTCATACAACAGCGTTCACTGATCCGCACCGTTAGCTGTGGACGCTGTTGTATGAATTTCTATACAAGGCATACCAAAATCCGATACGTGCGATGCCGGCCCGTGGACGCTTAGCTTAAGTATACTGAGCAATAATGCCCTGTGTCCGCTTGGATCTCTGTTGCCCTAGTACATGCACAAGCGCAGTACTTACTGTCGGACAAGCCTTGAGGCGACAGATGCGAGTCGGCGAGCTGGAAGTCCAGCAGCCTCGTGCGGGTGTAGAGCGCGACGAGGGAGCGCACGGCGTCCCGCACTCTGTTGCACTGGTGCTGTACGGTCTCGCGAGCGGTCGCTGATCGAATTGACACTGAGCAGTACTGCCCTGTGTCTGCTTGGATCTCTGGCGTGATTACGTTGCTGTTGCCCTGAGAAAGATACATTATAAGTAAACGACTTGCGTGATCGAATAAGAAATGAGGAGATCCCCAGAAGAACCAAGGTCGTCGACATAGATCAGAGAGTTGCCAAACTTTGGTTTGGCAACTCAAAAATCAAAAATCGATGTTGTTATAATTCGGACATGAGTCATCGGTAATTAAACTACTAAGTCTATACTGTAAGAAAATATAAATTTAATGCAATTTGCTAATTACTTTCATTCCTAAATTTGCATCAGCAGTGCACTATCGCCTTATCAATGAGTCACGTAATTACCACGTGTCGTTTTTCTCAGATTATCGGAGTATTATTATTCTCGTGTTTTGTTTTTGTCATGGATATTCAAGAACAGGGTATGTCTTATTATTTTATATATTCATATGTTTTAAATATTAAGTTTATTTGTTATATGATAGCTGCTACGCCAGCAATAGATTTTCAAGAAAATATTTTGCATACAGCAAATACTTTTTGATTTTTAGTACATACTAGCTTCTGCCCGCGACTTCGTCCGCCTTAAATTCGTTGATCGCGGATAAGGGTATTTTTCCGGGATAAAAAGTAGCCATGTCCTTCCCCGGGACTCAAACTATCTCCATACCAAATTTCATCCAAATCGGTTCAGCGGTTTAAGCGTGAAGAGGTAACAGGCAGACAGACAGACAGACACACTTTCGCATTTATAATATTAGTATGGATTTCCTATGTTTTCCTCGTTATTTTTATTTTGTTGTGTTACATAAAAGCTTACTTTTTACGATTTTTTCAAAATTAGATCCTTGATAATCCTATTGTGTCAGTTATGTCGGTGCTACGCCGATCTGAATTTTTCGTAGCCTTGTGCTACGAAATCCGTAGTTAAGGTTTAACTTTTTAATTTGATTGTACATTGTTAATTTTTGTATGATACTTTACCAGAATGTTTTTGTTGCAGATATTAGTTGTGTATATACGTTTACACGCATGGATATATTCAATATTTGGATGAGATATGATGGCAAGAAGTTAAGCGTTACCGAACGAATTTAGCAGATTTTTGGCCATATACAGGATAATTTAGCCATAGAAAATAAAGAAAATATTGATTTGGACAAATTGCATACCCGAGTATCAGATATATGTCAGAAAATTGTGGTATATTGGCGAAAAACCCGTTATATAAAGCAGCAATTTCTTGAGAAACATAGAGACTGGTTGAACACCGAAGAAAACATTCCTCTGTGTAATGATGATTCAGCACAAAAAACCCCTAACAAGAATCGAGGACGGCCATGAAAGGATTATGGACAGTGTTCAAAACGCACACAACAAAGACGACTGGAACTCTCTGAAATTGACAACTCCATGACTTCATCGCTGAGCGACGCTTCAGCTGTAGGCACCAACGTGAGCAATGCTTTTGCAGTTTTGATAAGTGAAGTCGTTTCATTAATCGTGGAAGCTAAATTAACTAAACATCAGTACATTTTAATTAAAAATTTTGTTAATTCTAAGTAACCCCATAATTTGTTACCTAGTTATATTTCTGTATTAAAAGCAAAGAAAAATTGTTATCCAGTTGCGGATCAAATTACTGTCACCGAGTCCAGTGCTGAAGTCGAATTACAAGCTTTGCTTGATCACACGGCTTCTAGGTTATTAGAGACACAGAAAGAAGTGTTAAACTCTACTTTTGATACTGGCGAGGCACCAAACCCCCTCTTACTGATAGGTAAATGGAGGTTTGAGGGAAGTACATGTCACAGTGAGTACAAGCAATCTTTTTGTGACCCTAAGGAAACCGATGATGGTGACAGTCATTTATTTGTAACTTCGTATGTTCCGTTAGATATTGTCGTCCTATTCGATTTCAATATAAAAAGCAAACCACTCAAGTCTCCGTCGAAGAAGAACGGTATTTCTCTGAAAAAATTAACGCATTGCAACCCACAGAAATCATTATTGGTAACAGAAAATTCACTGTTCATCACAATTTACAGCTAACTATGGTGGACGAAAAGGTCTACAATGCGTTGTAACACGTCTTCGACTAAATGTTATATTATATCTGTCAGGCAACTCCAAAAGAAATGAATGACTTGAATCTTTGTGCCCAAGTAGCTGTAAATCAAGATCATTTTTGTTTTGGTTTGTCACCACTTCATGCCAGGATTAGGTTTTTTGATTTTTTTTTACATGTTTCGTACAGACTTGAGGTACAATTGTGGCAAGTTAGAGGGCAGGAAGCAAAAGAAAAAGTCGACGAGAGAAAAAAACTCATTTTATCCCAATATAGGGAGAAAATGGGGTTGATCGTGGATAAGCCTAAGTCAGGGGGAAGTGGAAGCTCAAATGATGGGAATACAGCTCGACAATTTTTCGAGAATCCTGTAATTTCGTCTGAAATTACTGGAATCGAGAAAAATTTAATAGAACGTTGTGCCGTCATTTTGCAAGCCTTGAATTCTGACTACAAAATCGACCCGGATAAATTTGGAGAATTCGCCTTGGAAACATCCAGACAAATTGACCAAACCTATCTTCCAGCTTCTATGCATAAGGTATTAGTCCATGGTTCTGCAATTATAGAACATGCACTCTTATCTATAGGTGAATTATCAGAGGAAGCGGCAGAAGCTAGAAATAAAGATTTAAAATCATACAGACTGCGTCACACACGAAAAATGTCTAGGAAGTCCACAAACGAAGATGTTCTGAACAGACTCCTTCTGAGCTCTGATCCGTTAATAACAAATATAAGAAAATTGCCTAAGAAGAAAAAATCCTCGCTCTCCAAAGAAGTTTTATCATTGCTTAGTGTTTAAGAAATTATTGTTAATTTTATTCTCTTCTGATTTGTGTTTTGTAAAATAGCTGTTAAGTAAATTATTTGTACACATTGTCATCTTTTTTAATAAATATATATTTGTTTATCTAAATGAATTCGTTTTTATCATAAATATCGAAGAAATACCGCATTTAGTATTTTTGTCGCAGCGTTGTATGGGCGGTAAACCACTGTGCAGTGGGCGGGGCACATTGCTCGTAGAACAAATGGCCGCTGGGGCAGAGAGGTTCTCGAGTGGCGCCCGCCTACAGGACGACGCAGCGTGGGGAGGCCCCCAACCAGATGTACCGATATTCTGGTGAAGATCGCAGGAAACCGTTGGATGAGGGCGGCGCGCGACCGGTCGATGTGGAGATCCTTGGAGAAGGCCTTTGTCCAAAAGTGGACGTCCTTGGGCTGATATGATGATGATGATGATGCAACGACTCAAGTATGGATATACATGTAACTTATAACTATGCCAATGGTGGAATTATTTTATTTGCTATGTTGAAGCAGCAGAAAATGACCTCACTGAGACTTCACTAGCTGGCACCTGCGTGAAGCTATCACTGTCATTTCCCATCGGCCAGCACAACGCTAACGCACCAAGTCTACGCACAATACGTCGCTGACTGTTGCCGCTCAATCGCGTCAGTCTTGCTAGATCTCGTCCAATGTATACTTCGGGGTTAATTTCATAAAATGAGGTGTAATCCAACAAGATCGGGATTGCACGCCCTACAATAGGACACACGCTGAGCATGTGCGTGAAGTGCAATTTCACGGTCTCGAACACCGCTATGGGGCAGGACTTGACCTTGGACGACATGTGCCCATCTACATGACCTACCGTCCCGCCGGTGCAAGTGTGCGTGACGTGCAGCGTCTCCACGCCGCCCGCGATCGCGCAATTGGCCTTTACGGTCTGGAACACCACTATGGGGCAGCACTTGACTTTGAACAACATGTGCCCCTGTCTACATGACCCACCGTCCCGCCGGTGCAAGCCTGCGCGAACGCGTTGAGCGTGTGCGTGACGTGCAGCGTCTCCACGCCGCCCGCGAGCGCGCAAATGGCCTTCACGGCCTGGAACACCGCTTTGGGAGAGCACGTGCCTTCTGCGCCCGTCACGCCTACGGCCCGCGACAGCTCGCCTTCCAACGTTTCTGGAAAGTTTACCTTTGCTCAAAAATGCGCGTAATAGTACTCTTTCGTTAGTAATGTAATAAACCGAAAACACTAGGGGGCTCAATTCACGAGCACCGGCAACGAATTTTAACTCAAAATTGGCAGCCTAGGCAATACTCATCAAACTGTCCTTGACTCAACATAGTTATGCTCAGGGGCTTTGCTTGCATTCAAGGATCATTAAAGCAAGAAAACTGTCAATTGCTATAATATCGATTGTGCCCCGATCGCAAGTAGATATTCAATCAAAAATAGACGGCTCTATAAAACTAAACATTGAAATGTTATATTTGAACAAAGTTACATAGTACAGTAACAATCAGTTCGTAAACAGCTACTAATAAAAAATCGAAAATTCAAATACTATGTCACGTGTCACGCTTGATAAATTAAATAATGATAAATAATATCGCCAATAGCCGGCCAGATTATTTAATTACTGGCCACAACTTTCATCGACGTTTACTACGCGATTTGTAAAAATACAGCAGGGATATTTATGATTTAAAAAGTCTAATTTTGTTACATATCCTTCATCTAGACCCTGGCTATATAATGTTTTTGCGATTTGGCCAGTAACTGGAGTGTGGCCAGTAATAGGCAATTTACCCTAATTCTTATACATAACGGAAAGGCTTTTTGCATGGAGATTGACAGTTCTCTCGTTTTAATTGACCTTGCTTACATCCAAGGTTTCTTCAAGACATCACAGTGTTAAACTATCCTACCAGTGCAGCGTTTTTGAGTGAACAATCAATATCATGCTCAGACTTGATATTGACCTTATTTAAAACAAGAATTGCTCAAGTCTCAGTCCTCAGAAGAGCTTGAACTCATGTAACTCGTTTCGACGTGTTTAGTTAATAGGCTGGTACGCGGTTTTGTGAATAAGCACTGATATTAAATTTTATTGTCAACGACACGAAAAAATTTCGAAGTCTTATAATCCAGAAAAAATGTCGCAATCTTATAATATAATCCAGAATAATGTAAACAAAATTTACAAATAGAACTTACCAAGTAAAATAGACAGATTATCAAACGAAAGCAGCGGCGTGGCGCCCTGTATCGGAATCAAATCATCCAAAGTAAGATGCGAGTCTCTTGCGTCGTCTCTTTCCGTCCTGGCTAAGTAGCGGTCCTGGCCCTCGAACAGACATAATCTTACGTCTTTCTCTAATCGAACACACTCGCGTATGTAGTCGTACTCGCTTAGCGAGCTACCTGGAGTTAAATATTCTTTGGCACCCCATACCTGGAAATGTTTAATTTTTTTATACGCATAGTGGCAGAATGTCATGATGCCTGTGCCACAAATGTATGTGGAATGAAAATAAAAAAAGAGGGCTTTGCTGGCCTAGGCCTGCATAATTTGTATGAAATTCCATTAACGACCTCTTGTCCTAGCCGCACCTGAAACGTCATACTTCGCAGCCTATTATAAATAGCATAATATCAATATTTCATTGCATGTTTGAGAAAAAGATATTATTGTTGCCTTTGTATCGTTAAAAAAAGTAGTTTTAAACTTTGACTGAGGTTATGTAAACATGGCATCGAGGTAAATAAAGACGGTGGTTGGCCCAAAAGCTGGCCTTTTCTGAAGGAAAAAATGAAATGAAAGCTTCATGTAAAAGTAGGTATGAAATAAAGACTTACTCTTAACATATATTCAGATATATCGTGCCTGGTATCCTCGTCCAGGGAACAAACTACAGTCAATATGACTTGTTCTACAGTTGACTCCACTGAAACAAACCAAAATAAACTTTTATACATAATGCATGCTTAAATATCGGTTTTCCAAGACCATGCACTAATGCCTATTTTGCCTCTGAACGTGTGACGAGTTGATCCTTTGGGTAATTACCATCGGATGTACCTTCACATCCAATGGTAATTACCCAAATGGGCCTGTGAGCGTGACGGACTAGCATAATGATACTTGTATTGGACGGGTACCTGCCGCCTCACCGCGTCGCGACCTTAAGTTCTATTTATGGTCCCGAGTAGACGGAGGTACCCTTACCATCGGATGTGAAGGTGATGGGCTCGTCGGTATGAGCGGGATGGACTAGACTCTTGATACTTGTATCGGGCGGGTACTTGCGGCCTCACCGCGTCACGACCCTGGGTTCTACCTATGGTCCAATTAGACGGAGATACCCATACCATCAGATGTGAAGGTGATGGGCTGGTCGGCGTGAGCGTGATGGACTAGAATCTTGATACTTGTATCGGGCAGGTACTTGCCGCCTTACCGCGTCGCGACCCTGAGATCTACCTATGGTCTGAGTGGACGGAGGTACCCTTACCATCGGATGTGAAGGTGATGGGCTCGTCGGCATGAGCGTGATAGACTACAATCTTGATACCTCTATTGGGCGGGTACTTGGCGCCTCACCGCGTCACGACCCTAGGTTCTACTTATGATCCAAGTAGACGGAGGTACCCTTACCATCAGATGTGAAGGTGATAGGCTCGTCGGTATGAGCGGGATGGACTAGAATCTTAATACTAGTATTGGGCAGGTGCTTCCAACTAGAAAGCGCCGCGACCCTGGGTTTTATCTATGGTCCGATTGGACGGGGTCTACCTATGGTCTGATTAGACGGGGGAACTCTTACCATCGGATGTGAAGGTGATGGGCTCGTCGGCGTGAGCGTGATGGACTAGAATCTTGATACTTGTATTGGGCGGGTACTTCCCACCCGACCGAGCCGCGACCACGTGTCCTGGGTTCGTTCTGTGGTCCGAGTGCACGAATCTTTCTGTGAACAATAGATAATTGTCATAAGACTACCTATAGCCCAATTTTACCAAGCGCTGTTAGTTATTAATTTAACCGCTAATTATGCATACCAAGTAGGGAATGCAATCGGTTATTTTTAATATGGGAAAAAGCGTGTTCTAACCGAAGCCGACGGTTTTTCCATACAAATCGGTTAAGCGATTGCATTCCCTAATACCAAGGTCAACATGTACAGGCGTAAAATACAATAACTCTTTATTGTACACCTCAGAAAACAGAGTAGGGTAAGTCCGGGGTAGATGGCCATAGTTTTTTCCAAGACCGATTGTGCGGAAACTATGAACATAAGAATTTTGATTTTAGTTGAAAATTAAACTTTGATTATCTATAAAGAAAACAGCAAACATTGTTAAAACTAAGCGAACATGGTCAAACAATATTTTGAAATCAAATTAGGGTTGGCCATCTCTCCCGGATATGTCCGGGAAAGATGGCCATAACATTAAATATGATTTTGACAACAAGATTTCAATTTTTTTTTATTTTTGTGCACATTTCTCTCCTTCTTTTTATTAAAATAAACAATATTTTTAATTCGGTACAATTTTAATGAACTCACAGTAGAGTTTTGTACATAATATTCTTCATTGTTCTGGATTTATAGTAATGTAGTTGTCATCTCTCGCATATTATTTTTACTACTGTTGTGATTTTAATTAATAACATCAATTTCTTTTTTTTTATTATTATCCGAGATCCCAGTTCATGGCTTTCCAGTACTAAATAACTGCGTATGGCCATCTCTCCCGATGTAGCCGGTTCATTATATCAACGAATAAAAAAAAGTACTGAGCCCATTCAAGTTATTTTAAAAACCTCAGTACTTTCTAAAATAATCATTAGATTGGGCTAGTTAAAAAACAAATAGAGTTACGTTATATATCGGCAATCTCTTTATAAATTTTCAAGTAGCGTATTTTAAATAAAGTTATTTTTCATGTCATTTTTTTCTTCTGATCAACTTCATTTTCCACTTATATCAAGTGTTATCTTCTGAACGAATAAAGTTTACGTGAAACAAGCGACATTAACATCCTATAAGTTGGAAAAATTTCGACTGGCCATCTTAAACTTATGGCCATCTACTCCGGAATTACCCTAATACCGAACAAGTTTCAGCGGCTTTTGTATGAAGTTTTTCAAATGATTACTTGTAGGCCTTGTAGTTGCCAAACTTGACGTTTTATGTAAAACGACATCGAGTTTTTTTATAAATTTTAATTTAACTTCCCAATTGTACGTAAGTTTACAAATCATTCCAGAAAGATTTGAACCACTTCTCGGGAGACCGATTGAGCTGCAATTTGGTACACATACGTAACTTCGATTACAATAATATGGCACCATGAAGCTGATCTCATGATGCAGTCGGAAGGTGGTCATAGGAACACTATAATAAGATAACGCGACCCTAACGAATTTAGGGTCTTTAGAATCGTCTCGGTGTGTTGATAGATGTTCAAAGAAAAGTACAGTCGGAAATAAAAGCATCTCAGAAAAATGAAGTTTTTGACAGAAACTTATTTACACTGACCATGACGATAACGATCCATACTTACTTCGCACGTCAAGAACCATTTTCAAAAATGCTTTGTGCTCGTTGTCGCAGTTCCTCGTTCTACATTTGACTATGCAATCATACAATTTATTCTGAAACAAAATTGGATACATTACTTTGACTTATTTAGTAGCATTACTTTCTGGCCGATACAATCCGTTCTAAATAAATATACCTAGTGATTTTTCTGGCACCAACGGCAGGTGGCTAATGCTTAACAAAAAAATAACATCGACAATCCTTTTATCGATAAGCACAATTTCAACGTTTTAAAGGAAAACATAGTATATAGTAGCTATTAAGAAAATATTTACAATGTCGCAATGCGTCGAAGTAATAAGAAAGTGGCAAAATCATAACACGCGTTTAATTTATTCCTGTACTTAATACTACCGCTAAGCAAAGTAATCATAACCTTTTACATTCGCGTTTTACATCAATGTCCCATTTTTATCATTGCACATTAATACCGAAAAAAGTTTGAATGTTTACTTCGAGAATCAAGTAATGGAACCATCACGATGGTTTTATTATTCTACTTTGCCACTTTCTTATTACTTGTATGAGTTGCAGGACACTGTGTATATTTTCTTAATAGCTACATACTATGTATTCCTCTAAGACGTTAAAGTTGTACTTATCGATAACAGGATTGTCGATGTTATGTTTATGTTAAGCACTAACCACCTGTCATTCGTGGCAGAAAAATCTCTAGGAGTATATATATATATATATATATATATATAAATAATAATTGGGCACATAAGGGTAACAAACAATACGACCAATATAAGTGGACTAATGTAGGCCCAAAATTAACTGAACGTTAGATTTATAAACACTAGTCGGACCACTCGCTTGCACTTGCTGTTTCAACGGTAGCGCGAGTGAGAAGTCCCACTTAGTGTTTATGAGATAGAGAGAGGAAGACTATACATGTATTTTCTGAAAAGATTACTCACAGTGGTGGTTCTCTTGATCACCGCAGGAACGCTAGGGATGTTCTTGGGCGGAGGCGACGGCAATATGGCGCTCTCTTTCCTCCTGTCGATCTTCCCGTACACCGGCGTATCTCGCATCTCTGTCTCGCCATAGAGGAAGTCAAGGGGGTCGTACTCTTCGTACACACTTCCCGATCCTTCGCTGGCGACCACATATTCTGTGGAGGCACTTTATAATGATACACAGGATAAAATATTTACTAATTTCTATAAAACTTTGTTAGATGTCACGAGCTACCACACGAACTTGTATATTTATGGACGCTGTTTAAAACAGTATGCTATGTCATACATAGTAAAGAAGATTTAAAATTGGTTCATATTCAATGTAAATATCGCGAAATACGACAGTAAATTTTTTCTTAAAATGTATTTTTAATACAAGCTGGCGAATGGTGAATTTCAAGTCAATCCGACGACTTAATGTCGAAATAAAATAAACTTTCAAGATAAAAAGGAGGGCAGACAGAATAAAAAATGTGCGAGACTGACTCGCGCATCGAGGGTTCCGTACAAACTTTCACTTAAGCTAACCTAATCAGCCGGCTAAGTTGAGTTGGCACCTAGTATCTATACCATTGCCTACAAATGAGGTGCAAACATAATGCAACCGGGGTGTACAAAACTGATTCAATAAAATTAAAAAATATATAAGGTACCTACCGTACCTACTCTACTATGATGGTTATAAATCTCCTGTAATATTTATGTTAATTTAAATAATTCGAGACAATTTTCGATTGATAAACTTCGGAGATAAGGGTAATGGTTTTTTTTTCGACTTATTCCTTCAAAATCGAAAATAACCCAAGATAAAAAAAAAAACATGTTTGAGAATTTGCGGATTAAGTCCTTTCATATGATACCCTACTTGACCTAGTAGCTAGACTTTTAATTTTTAATCCTGTAACAGGCGGACGGGCAGATATACAGACAGAGTAGCACCATAAGGGTTCCTTTTTTACCTTTTTGGTACGAAACCCTAAAAAGCCAATCAAATTTGTAAAATATAATTTAAATCCTTCACCATTTCAAAAGTCGTTTTTTTTATTGAGATTTTAAAAAAGTACAAAGTGCACAACACACATAATATGTCCTGCCGTGTGTAACAGAATATCATTTTAGTAAAGAAAAAAGTGCTTAATAAAATATGAACGATGAAATAAAGCTAAAAATTGTGGTTTTCTTTAGACACAACTTATGGAAAACCCAAACGAAAAAAAAATGCAAATAAAATAACATGAACATTGAATAGTGTCATGAATCATGATGGTCACATATGATCATATTAGACACAGTTCCAAAACACCCCACACACAGTTATCACAATTTTCACCTTTGAACTCCACGGATCATGCCTCTCACTTGCACTATCAGATGAAACAAACAATGAAAGTGTAAAACAATTAGGATCATTAAGCTTCTCAGAGAAGTGATTTCTATATTTTTTCCCGATACGAACGTTATCTGAACTCACAATCTGCAAATAATTTAAATTTACATCACAATGTTTTTTAGATATGATTTTTTAAACACCCGACGTGACATTTGTACAATTCCCGCGCATGAACTCATTTTTACTTTGGTCTACATAGATAAGAGAAATTTTTAAAAAAAACCTAAATTGCAAGCTAAAGTTTTCATTTGTCTTACTAAACTACGTATACCGAATAAAAAATGTATTCATATGAGGGAACTGTACAAATGTCGCGTCGAGTGTTTAAAAATTATATCCGAAAATAAGTCGATATAAAAATGAGATATTTGTAGATTCTGAGCTCAAATAACGAATAGTATCGGAGGGTAAATGCATACCTCAGAGAAACTTAATGTTCTCAATTTAATGAGAAACTAAACTTTTCGTAAAAAACAATCAAAAGTGAGTTTCGCTAGCTTCAACAATAAAAGTTAAATTTCAAACTAGACTACTTACTACCTTCTTAGTCTTACTTGCAATTTTGTTTAAAGAGGAGAAATAGAGGTTCTCCTCTTTTTGCTTCAGATTAGTCTAGAAGGTTCCTAGGCAACTTCGTTGGCGGAGGAGAAAAAGGCATAACCCATTTTCAGCTTCAGCATAGTCAGGTAAAAAGTATCTTACGGTCATCCTTAGACATCGTACTATCCCAGTACCATCTATACTATTATAAAGTTGTAAAACCGGTGAAAAGCATGTCGGACCATGCTCAGTGTAGGGTTCCGCAGCCGTTCATACAAAAAAATGCACTACAGATGAACAAAATACGATATGAAATAGTGTATTTTTTGGATTTCCAGAGCGAATATTTACAGAACTTTATCAAAAAATAATGTTTGGAGACCCCTATTATTTTTAAAAGATATATTCAACGACACCTCACACACTAGGGTTGGAACGAAAAAAAAATCACTCCCACTTTATGTTTACGAGAGGTACCGGAAAAAAATGCTTATTTTTTTGTTTTTTTTTTTTACCGTTTTGTCGGCGTGATACATACATGTACTCATACCAAATTTCAGCTTTCTAGTACTAATGATCACGGAGCTAAGCCGCGGACGGACAGACCGACAGACAGACGGACATGGTGAAACTATAATGGTTCCTAGTTGACTACGGAACCCTAAAAAATGGATGTCTGTACATTGAAGATACTTTCAAGTGATACGGACTACTTAAAGGTCACCGGAAAATATGCTTTTTCTGTAAGCATGTGCTAATGCGGCTTCATCACTTCAAAATAGCTTGATGGATTTCGATCATTTTTGGTACACGGGTACCGCTTATCCAAAGGTGGGGATACTTTTTACCCTATCACGCTCAAGAAAAAAAGGTTATTGTTTTTTTCTTCTTCGCTGACAAAGTTGCGAGCCACCTTCTCGTTTTATTTTTAAACTCTAATAGTTACGCCACGATTTTTGAGATGACAAAGATTAAGAGTAATATTGTCCGAGAGATGGCGTAAAAATAGGTTTTAAGAGTCGATTGTGACATTAAAAAGAAAATTTTCTAAATGTGAGTTCAGTATCAAACCTTAGCCCATTTTTATAGGTATTTTGAACACTGAACCAAAGTAGGTTTAACACTGGCTGACAAAAAGGAAAGTTCTCGCTGAAATATCTAAACCTGAACCAAACAGTTGTCTAAAAAATCATTTGATCTACATTCTGTTTTAATGTTCTATAATCGTGTGACAGTACCTAAACAGTTTTCGTCAATGTTCTTGTTTTTTTGACAAACAGTACGACGAGTATTGAAGAGTATAACCTTCGTATTGACTAGCACGACACTAATTGGTGGACATCAAAATATTGGGATCGAAATGTAGGGAGTTCCAAAATAGATAAACTAGCTTAACCACGCTTTTTCCCTATATCGCTTCCATCTTTGTTTGGAAGTGTACATATATATATATATTTTTTTGTAAGAATTATTTTGTAGAGCACGATGTTACACAAAGCATATAACATTAATTGTTAGTTTTAAGTACCTACATATATACTGAAGACAATCACGATGATACGTGAAGTTTCAAAAAACGTTTTTAAAATAAAGAAGAAAAGCATTAAATTTGGTATATTCTACTATGGATACATAAATTGATGAAATTCAAGGCGATTGGCACAGTGCTCGCTGGCGGAGGGGTTGCCACGCTCGATGCGTAATCGAGAGGTTCTGGGTTCGAGTCCTGGTGTAACCACGTGCGAGAGCAATCGTATTTTTCTTTGTGCTTTGACTTGTATCTATGTCACAATAGATAGTAATGTGGTATTAGTTTTCCCCCATTAAAACACAGAAAAAAAATTGTATTTCATTGAAATATATTCTACTATATTTCATTTTGATACGCTGAATTAAATTATACCTTTGCAATTAAAATTTGGAACGAACACTAGTATAGGGTGAAAGCACGTGTCTACGCACCGCATCGCCGTTAGAGCGGGATAGCAACAACTGCGAGTCAAACCGGAGCGCGCGGCCCGACAATGGTCATAACCTTGAAGGTTGATTGCAGATTCTGGTGTGACTCGACAGTTGTTTTAGGGTGGCTGTCAACACCGGCTTATAAGTTAAAGGCATTCGTGCGTAATCGCGTGAACGAAATTAACGACACGACAGCCGGCAGCTCCTGGAGCTACGTGCCGTCTCATGAAAACCCTGCAGATCTTGTTTCTCGGGGGGTGAAGGCTGATCTTATCAGCACCTCCTCGTTGTGGTGGTCCGGGCCCCAATTTCTAAAAAACGACAAATCTTTGTGGCCAAAAATGCCTAACACTGAGAAACAAGATCTGTCAGAAGTAGTTTGTCATTTAACACAGAGTACTAATACAGCGGAGCCAAATCCTATTATTACTCTAATACATAAAATATCAAATTTTACTCGTCTGATACATACCTTTGCTTATGTACTGCGATTTATATACCTCTTAAAAAACGGTACAAATAACGACAGTGACAAACATACTGACTTGACTTTAGATGAAATTCAAAAATCCCAAAATATAATTATTAAAAACGCCCAACGCGAAATGTCTCCAGTCGAGTATGAATTACTTAAATCAAAGAAATCATTACCTGCTAAAAATAGGCTTTCTGATTTAACCCCATTTATCGACTCAAATGACGTAATGAGGATCGGCGGTCGGCTTGATAACTCGCCATATGACTATGATGAAAAACATCCCATATTAATCTGTAGTAAACATCACTTTACTAAGATATTATTTCAAAACAAACACATTAAATTATTACATGCAGGACCACAATTACTGCTGTCAGATATTCGACACAATTATTGGCCACTAGGTGGCAGAGATCTTTCTCGATTAATTGCTAAAAAATGTATAACATGTTTCAAAAACAAAACAAAAACATTTCAGCCTATCATGGGTCAGCTACCTACTAATAGAACAATTTTAGAATACCCGTTTCTCCACTGTTCTGTTGATCATGCCGGGCCAATCATGATTGCTAATAAAAAGGGTCGCGATTGTAAATTGATCAAGTCCTATCTGTGTATATTTGTATGTTTCGCAGTAAAGGCTGTACAATTGGAGCTTGTTACAGATCTGACTACAGAGGCGTACTTAGATACAGTGCGTCGATTTGTATCTCGCCGCGGCAAGCCTCTGACGATTACGTCAGACAATGGACGTACGTTTGTCGGTGGTTGTAACGAATTAAGGTCCCTTTTCTCGATTTCTAATATTGCTGCTAGTTTAGCCGATGAGGGAATTAAATTCCAATTCACCCCTCCATACTCTCCCCATTTTAACGGACTGGTCGAAGCTGCCGTCCGGTCAACTAAATTTCATCTTAAACGGATTCTAAACTTAACTCATTTAACTTACGAGGAAATGTCCACTTGTCTCACTCAGATAGAAGCTATATTAAATTCTCGACCATTAACACCATTGTCTACTGAACCCTCTGACATGTCCGCCTTAACCCCTGCTCACTTCCTTATTGGACGAACTCTTACATCCATGCCATGTCCACAGATCGCCGAAGACGCAAACATTAGCCTGCTTCCACGCTATAAACGCATAGAGGCCATTAAACAGCACTTCTGGCGCAGGTTTACTAACGAATGTTTCTATGCTCCAACAGAAATCTAAATGGCGCAACACCACAGACAGCCTGATGCCGAACACTATGGTACTCATTAGAGAGAAGAGTACTCCGCCATTACTGTGGTCCCTAGGACGAGTCACGAAGGTATACCCAGGAGTCGATGGAGTCAATAGAGTAGCCGACGTCAAAACCCACAAGGGAACAATAAGAAGAGGCTGGAACAATTTGTGCCCTTTGCCGATAGAGCCTCATCCTTGAAGATATCCCTTCAACCCGGGGAGCATGTCTACGCACCGCATCGCCGTTAGAGCGGGATAGCAACAACTGCGAGTCAAACCGGAGCGCGCGGCCCGCCGCCATCTTCCCTTCCATGACCGCTCTCGCCGCGCTCGCACGCCTTCCGCGTATTTTTGATTTCTATTTAATAAACCAACCTAATATTTTTACAGTCCACTTTATTTATTCACCATTAGAAGGCTCCCTAACACACGAAAAAGGAATGAGTCTCCTCACCTGCTACCCCCACCGCCGGGTAGTGGCTAACGGAAGTATTAAGGTGTTTTTGAGTCAAATTAGATACTCTAAAAAGCGTGTAAAGTTGCCTAAGTTTCGTTGCGTAGTTTTAAGGGACTACCTTGTTAACCATTATTTCGAAGAATGAAGCGACGAAATATAATTGAGTTTATCGATATAGGAAATCCTTACATTTCGGTCCATATATTCCGATGTCTGCTCATAGGGTTTATAGCAGCCATATAAAACACGAAAACATTTTAAATATCCTATTTCGACGTGCTCAGTTATTAAATTACGTTTAACGGCTCATGGTCGAGCCATTAAACGCACACTAAGGCCCAAAAGGCTCTCATTAGTGCCTTTTGGGCCTTAGTATGCGATATGTTTCAATGTCGATACAAATATTTAAGTGGGTCAATCAACTTTTTCTTTACGTTGCCATGGTTACATTTCCTGAGTCACTACTTAAACTAGGATTTAAACGATATAAGGAGAGCAAAGATATTTTTAGCTGCGCTCGCTCGGTCAGCTAGTCACGTTTCTAGTTAACAATCTCTCGGTTCAGATTTAGAGTGAACATGAAATGAGACACAAACCACTCACCAGGGCTACTTTGCTCAGTTAGTAGCGGATCAAACGCTTCAAGCACACTGACTCTTACGCTACCTGGCGCGCCGTTCTTGTTCCTACCGCCGAAGTCGATCAAGTTCATCGATTTGGGCAGGCTTCCGATGGTGTCGTTCGATTCATTCGACTGAAACGGAAACGAGAAAGAAAATAAGTTTCTGTCAAAAACAGCATTTTTGTGATTTTCCTTCGAACATCCGTTAACGATCGATTTTAAATCATCGGAACAATTCTAAAGATCCCAAACTCAGTAGGATTGCGTTATTTTGTTACAGAGCCCTTATGACCACCTTCTGGCTCCATCATCAGATCAGCTCGATAGCGTCATAATATTGTATTATCACCTAACTTACATAAGTATGCCAAATTTTATCTCAATCGGAAACCGGGAAGTGGGTCAAATTTAACATGTAAGATTTGACCCACATAAACTAACATACATAGTAACACTGCAAGCTAAATAAAAGCTTGTAATAATAAACAAATTTCATCACCATAGATACATTGGAGGTGCCCCGAATACTGACTTCAAATAAAACGAATATTGCCTATACGAACGTTATTCGGATTTCAGGTCTGCGCAGTACGAATTTTTTTAATACGCCAATAATCGTGCCACGCTTACAGTGTTACCTGCATAAGTCGACAACACTACTGTACTAGTCAAGTCTACTAAGACCAGGGGTCGGCATCCTTTTCAGTCTGAAGAGTCAAAAATTACAATTTACAAAATTTGTAAGTTTTTAAAGAGCCGCAATTTGTTTTCTTGCCAACAATAAATAGTACCTTTTTGATTTAAAAAAACTAATCTATAGTGCTTCTTCACATCCAAAGAGCTGCATGTGGCTCGCGAGCCGCGGGTTTCCGACTCCTGTACTAGACAAACATTTAAAAAGATAGCACGGTAAATATTCGGCTATTATGAGATGATATCATTTATTTCGGACATCCATAATTAATTAATCATATACATATTAATAATAAAATTATACACAACAATACGGCCGATTCTAACATTTACTTAAATATGTAGCGCTTTTCTTGGTAATGTATCATATTTATTTTGACAAGAAAAAAGTTAAGAAATACATGTACCGCGTAGACCTGAACCAACCGAATGTTCGGCCCATCCCTTGGGACGAATCTCCGAGCGTTTTGACCGCTCGGTTGTGTAGTCATTGTTGTCTCACGATTATCGTCGCAACGGAAAGAAAAGACGTGATAACTTCGACCAAAATAAACTCAGCCTCGGGACTGTCTTTCGGTTTAATAAAAAGTTCATTCTAAATATCATTTGTTTAAAAGATATTTACTGAGACGACAATGAAGAAAAATAAACGCCGTAAAAACGCTAAAGAATGACCCTCTAACGTATACATCTATATTTTTTGGTTTTTGGTTTTTGGTGGGATTTCACTTCTTTTTGTAGAAACGTGGGCCTTCGGCATAGACCTTCGATTTTTGACATGAAATGAAGCGGCCCACCAAGTTGAATATTTTTTGTAAAGGCGGTATGTCGATCTCTAATAGTTTGGTTGGGCTCTTGTGTTTTCTAATCAGGGTCACCAGGTACTCCAGATCTTCGATTATCCTAGTTTGATAGTTTTCCCTTTATGTGGCCATTAAACCCTAACTCTGTACCAAATTTCAGCTCTCTGAGTTTATGGGAAGTACTAGTTCTATTCTGATGATCATGAGTGAGTGAGTGAGTGAGTGTCATAAATGCGAAACTTTGCTTTCGCTTAACTTCGGAACTAAATGACCTACAGACTTGAAATTTTGGATTTTAAGTATGTGATTATAGCTTACTGGACGACGAAAATTTCTGCGTTCTGGTCTTATCCAGAGGTTCTCAAATAGGGGCCTGAAAACGCGGCAAAATGGTTCCAGTAAAGGATGGTACGGCAGTGTTTGCTTCGCGCTCGACTTTGATCTACAAATAGAAAAACTCACCCCAGTACTAACTTCGGAAGTTTTCCTCATTTTAGTGGTATCAATCTCTCTCGCCGGCTCATTCTTGGGTACATTTTGGACGATTCCATTGTTATTGTTTCCGATTTGTGCGGGACTGTGCATTGGCGGATAATTGTGCATCTGATTTAACTGTGGGTACAGGCTGGGAGTTGCCGGCCTAGTGGGTCTTGATATCATGTTAGTTGTACTGTAGTTGTAAACGGGGGTGTGTGGGGTTGGAGGGTAGCCGATATAGGGAGCGGGTGAGGCCATTCTCGTTTGGTTGTAGGGTATCGTTGGATACATTGGATTAGGGGGAGCCGTGTAAGGCGGAGTTTCTGCCGGGACTGGAGCATAGTAGGGATAGTTTGGAGGCGTCATTGGAGTTGGCATTCCATAAGGAGTAGCGGTTGGATAAGGCGGCGGTTGAAAGGGTGGAGGGTGCTGATGTTGATAGTTGTAATTATAGGCTGGGTTGTATGGGAACCCGGGCCTGGGATTGTAATAAGGGTTACTCATGGCTACGGGCTGATTTGTCGTGTTCAGTGCGAGTTCCTGAGTCTGTTGGTTTGTGCTGAAAAAAAAAAAAAATTACGGCACACGTGCATTGTTGTCATCTTTATCGCGGCCGAATAGTTTTATCGGAGTACTACTTAAATTCGAGATTAGTCTTATCTTTCTGTACACAAGCTTTGTGCACAGTACAGGTGTATTTTAGAATGAATGATAAGTTACTTGTTGAATTGCTCGATGTATTCCTTGAGAGAGGCGTGGGGGTCCTTGGGGGGTGTCTTACTGGTAGGGCTGGCGAACGATATGAGGTCGCTGCTCTCGTTTCTCGTTGGACTAGCACTTGTTGATCTGTGAATTCAAATACAATCATTTTTTTAAAGATAAAAATGTTTTGGTTACAACTCTTTTACAACTAGATGTAGATTCGCCAAAGCAATATAGGCCCCTCTGTTTTATTTTTATTTTACCCACAAGCTTCAGGAATAACCATTATATTTAACGACCAATACATTCAAAGTTTGCCAAGACAATATTTTTGTTTTGATTTTGAGGTGACGTCACGACCATGACCCGCTGAATTGCAAGGTTAACAACAATAGAAATTAAAGAGTTACAAGATATACATATTACGTATTTTGACATTCACGCACAGTCTACTAAATACAGCGTACCAAAATGATGCAACTGCGAATGAATTAAAATAGATTTGCGCAAGAAACAGGAGATGACTACGTGAGTAAGTCACGATATTTCAATACATACAATATTCACTATCAAGCACCTGTTACGGCGTTCAAATGAGTGAAGCAATTATTGTGTGATAAAGTGCCTAGCTCTGACAATATAATATTCGTTATAAGCAGACCCTATAAATCAATTAGTAAAATATGTGCTGTCTCTATGAACGAATAATCTGAACATGAACAAAAGATGAATTTGCATTTTTATAAATGGTTTTGCTGCCTTGATACCAGGGCATCATGTTCAATGAAGAATGGACATACAGGAAATCTTCACTCATTAATGTATGAAAGGAGCATGTATCGCGCCCAATATCCTCGAAAATTAAGGTTTTACAGTTAGTTTACAGGGTTCTTGGTAGTCCTTAAAATTAAAATCACTAAGAGCTCATAGTTTCTTAGGTATTTCCACAGATCCACTACCAGTACCTAAATTGAAAAGTACCGGGGTGCCATATTCTCTTAGGAGTTTTCAGTTTTTGAAATGTGGGATTCTCTCTAAAGAATTTCCGCAGCCAGTCTTGGAAACACGAGATACCAGGATATCATACTCACTTAGAAGTATCCGTAGTGCTAGTCCGACCTCGGCTCGGTCGCCTAGGGGGAGGAGGGAGCGCGGGCGGCGGTCCGTCGCACTCCTCGCGCCGTCGGGCACTGACGCCTGCGTCGCGGACATTATCTGCAAATATAGATTACGTATTGATCAGATACGCATTAACTAATCTACAAAGGTATCTACTGTTTGTTTATCTGGTGAAAGCATTGTTTTGGTGTTTGAAAATGTTGTCTAGAACAAACATGATTGTGCCCATTTTCCAATATTTTTAGGTACAGCATTATAATTCCAACTTTTTAAAACAAGCTTTAAATTCAGATCCCGTTTTTGAGGTTGGATTTGGATTTTTCATACAAAATAGATCAGAGACTGAAACTACCACCAGAGAGATATACCGGACTAACAAAGTAATGAATACTATGTATACAAGACACAAATACAGTCCAATATTTTATACTAATATCCTCATGTACATAAATGAATGAGTATAAATGTACTATTAATTTATGTACATTATAAACGCATAAGTTTAACTCTTTATACAGGTAGTATAAATATGTATGCATGATACTGATTTTCCTCTAACAATTTAAAAATATAGTGACAATGGCTTAAGTCATATTCAGATATTATATGCTTGACAAGGACTCACACACACACACACACACACACGCACACACACACACACACACACACACACACACACACACACACACACACACACACACACACACACACACACACACACGCATGCGGAAATAATTATTAGGCAGGTATCATCAGGTATCATCCTTTCTGTTCACGGATACTAAACCCAATTGCAACACAAAACAGTGTCAGAACACTTGATTGAACAAATTGATACAAATCACTAACAGAGAGCACTTGGCACCATTTTTTAACAAACTAATGACAGGTCCTTATTTGCGAGAAACATTTGTGAGTTCCACCAGCCAAATGGCAGTCACTTAAAATGAGATATTCATTGATAGGTTGATGACCTATGTTTCCTTTTATGTTGATAAGCAAATTGTGTTATCTAGACACAAGGCAGTGTGTCAGCCAAGTTCGCAAAGCAAAAAAAGTCGCCGTACCGGCCATGGGTTATATCACACGAACCATTTTGGGTCTCTTTTGACCCAAAATGGTTTGTAACTTAAAACCTATTTAACCTACACACTTCCAATTTCGCGTGTCTTGTAAGAACATCTTCTAATCCTAAATTTCAATTAAAACCTTGCCGTTCACGAAATTCTGACATCCGTAAAATGCTATTTTTATCACTGACTGACTCACTCATCAAAATGTTTGATTATTTCCGGGTGGCTTAGAAAGATGATATTTGGTGTGGAGGTAGGTTATGGGATGTGTAACTAGAAAAAATAACAAATATCACATACCTACTTACTTGACTAATCATAATGACGTCCAATCAAAAGCTTAATGTGAAAAAAGTAGTTGCTCAAGTGAGTAGCAAATAACATAACAAATGATTTTAAATAATTAAAGAATATTATGGATGCCGAGCTATGAGTTAAGGAGCTTCGAAAGAGGAACTCCAGTCAATCACACTTCTTTTATTAGCAAAACTGTTAATGAACTTGGCACTCTTTCACATCTATGTTTCTGGTCGGATTTCATGTTTCTCTAGAGTACATAAAATGGGTCCAAAGTTGTGTAATGTGTGTTCAATGGTATTTCCATAGAAACTTTTATTTTATCCAATATTTAAATTAGGGGACTTGTAGTATGAATTTCCAAAAAATAAATTTTAGCGCTTTTAAATATGCCGCACATATTATGTGTAGTGCTTTATCCCTGTAGATCTATTAGTATTAAAATATACATTGGTTATCTGACAGTTAAAGTTACTACGAACAGTCAGTTGCAAAAATATCTCAATAATGAATACTCTATTCTTATAACAATAGAAACCATGTCAAAATAGACTCATCCATTTTGAAGTAGGAAGGTAAGTACAAATAAATTGTTTTGTAATGGTAATGTCAGGTACCAACAATAAACATAACTCATACAAAATGTCATTCAACAAAAAAAAAGCAAAACAAGGAAGGAAGTGTGAAACAGAAAATGTTACTAATTGCTTGGTAATTGATTGTTTCCTTTCTAATATTGGTATCAATATTATTATGGAATTTAATTAATCTTAGTCATTTTTCTATAAACAGCAAGGGAAAATAATGATTAACTAATGATTATGTCCATGATAATGATAATGACCTACAATTTAGTTTCTGAAAGTTTGAAAGTCTTAGCAGAGTTATTCACAAGCATTACAGATATAAGAAGAGCATTGCTGGTGCCATGCTACCTAATCTTTTCTTGAAACTAAGTAAAATACAAAAAAAGATGAAACACAAATGTTCAGAAGAAAAACATCTCATCCACGACCATTTCTATTAAGAAATGGTCGTGGATGAGATCAGTGATGTGTGGTCTATATAGGCACAAAAGGCACTGCCAACCCTGAACGAGCATGGCACCATATAGGCACAGAGACAATGCCTACCTTGCCGCAAAACCCTGGGCACACACCACTGGACAAGATATATAGCAATATATAACAAAGGTAAAAGGTGGACACATCATGTAACAAAATGGTTAGTTTATCTGTTGATGAAATAACAAAGGCAGCAAGAAGACTATTAGATGCTGCTGGAGCAGTGTGGAATAAATAAAAATTAATAAATCATTTAACTTTTTGACCGCCAAGCAGCGAAGTAATAGTGACCCAAACACCACAGCAATAAAATAAAATGAACATTGAAAAATATTAAGTTTCTGTTTGTGACAAGCTTTTATTGCCGACTGTACTTTTCTTTAAACATCCATCAACTACTCACCAAGATGATTCTAAAGAGCCCAAAGTCGGTAGGATTAAGTTATTTTATTACAGAGTTCCTATGACCACCTTCCTGCTCCATCATCAGATCAGCTCAATGGTATCATATTATTGCATTGTCACCAAACTTACATAAGTATGCCAAATGTTAGCTCAATTGGAATCCGGGAAATGGGTCAAATTTCGATTGCAAGTTTTTTTTTTTTTTTATGGCATACGGGGCAAACGAGCAGACGGGTCGCCTGATGGTAAGCGATAACCATCGCCCATAGACACTTGCATCACCAGAGGAGTCACAAGTGCGTTGCCCGCCTTTCAGGTGGGAGTACGCTCTTTTCTTGAAGGTTTGAAGAACGCATCGGTCCGGAAATACTGCATGCTGCAATTTATTCCACAGTTCAGTTGTGCGAGGCAGGATATTTCTAGAAAAACGCACAGTTGTGGACTGCCAACCATCTATGTGGTGAGGATGGAAATATTGTCGCGTAGGACGATGGCGGAAAGATGCAGCTAGGATCAACCCGAACAATTTCTCTGACCACTCTCTGTTAATATTTTCTTCTGTTTCCGCGATTATTACTCATTGAAATAAAACAATTTAACGGATTATATCGCGTATATTATCTCATTTTAGTTCCCGACGTTTCGGAAGCTTTCCAGCTTTCCATGGTCACGGGAGGACTCATATTTTGCTTTTTATATTCTATTATTTTTCAGTCCTCCCGTGACCATGGAAAGCTGGAAAGCTTCCGAAACGTCGGGAACTAAAATGAGATAATATACGCGATATAATCCGTTAAATTGTTTTATTTCACTCTCTGTTATACAAGCGATAAAAAATGAGCGAGGCTACATCTCTACGCAGTGCCAAGGAGTCAAGCCGATCTGAAAGATTCCACTGGAACAACCATATTATAAATAAATAAATAAAATAAAAAGCCCATTTATTCCAAAACTACTTAACTAAAGGTACATAGAATAACATAGTTGTTATTTGTATTTAATTAGTTTTGGACCCCTCTCGGGTAAAGGCCTCCTCCAGTTCATGCCATTTTGTTCTGTCATGGGCTATTTCGGGCCAGTTCTTTGCGATTCTTTGGATGTCGTCTGTCCATCAAGTGTTTGGTCTACCAGGTCTTCTCTTTCCTTTTGGTCCGGTCCATATTGTGATGAGTTTTGTCCATTTTTCTTCATGCATTCTGGCCACATGCCCGGGCCCATTTCCATTTAGCTTTTAATGCGTATTCTAAAGCGTCAATACCTTTCGTTTTTCGACGTATGTTATCATGTCGTATTTTCTCGATCAATCTTATATTTAGTATATTCCTTTCAATAGCTCTCTGGCAAGTAACAATTTTTTGCTTAGCCTTATATGTAAATTTCCAAGTCTGGCAACCATATGTTAGTGTAGGGAGTACACACAAGTCAATTACTTTTTTCTTTAGCTTCAATGGAAGTTTATTTTTTAGGATTTCTTTCATTCCCCAGAACTTATTCTAAGTCTTTTTTACTCTCCGATAACATATTACATAATACATACATTGCAAGTTAAATAAAAGCTTGTAAAAATAGAATAGTGATTGCAGAAAGAGGTATTGATATTAAATTGACAAGTTTTTGAACAATTTAATTTGGTTGGCATATGCTGACACTGGCGTCAGTGGCATATTTAATGACGTCATTTGCAGACTGTGGGGCGGTCAAAATGTTAAGTAAAAATTAAGTAGAGCAGCAATTTCTGATAGACTAAAGTTAGAGAGCATAGCTTTCTTTGCCGAACATGCACCCACTCACTTTACAACATCCGTAAAAAAATGTTTTACCAACAACCAACACTTAGCAACAGCGCAGGCACCCGAGCCAGCATTATGAGCAAATATAAAGCAAAATATGATGTTTAAATGAAAAATCATATTTTGCTTTTTATATTCTATTATTTTTCTACTTTTATAAGTTTTGATATGTTTTCTTGGAGAACTATGCATTGAGTTTATACTGAAAACATATAGATAGGCTTAGTACAAAGATTGTAATAGAAACAAGAGTTATTTAGAAAAAATTACTGACTGTTGAGTGTGTTTCAGCTTTCTTCTCAACAGTGGTCTTCTCTTGGGAAACGCTGTAGAGTCAGACTTGTAAAAGTGCCCTTGCAGCCTACTTACAGACTAAAGATCATTATTTCATTATGTGCCTGAATAAATTTATATTCTTTCATTCTTTCTTTTCTTACTTACCCAGTAAAACAATACACTAAGAATTTTATGTACCTACCATCCAATGTAGTTATTGGAGCATAACACACTGGTAAGTCCAAACTTGTAAATGTGGCCGCTGTAACATTATTGAAAGTGCTTTGACAATAACAAACAATGGATTCATGGCTGCTGATAAATTAGAACAACAGAGTAGGTGTTATCAAAGTTTTGTAGTAAAACAGGACTTCCTGTTTTACATTTGACACACAGAAATATCCACAAATCTCAAGGTCTTTCGATTTTCAGTGTCTGTGTTCCACGGTAATGACAATAACGCATTGCAAAGTATAATAGGCATATCTAATGTGTGTAATTATTATTAGCTTCCCAAGTAACTTTAAATACTATGCATGGTGTTCATCAAGTTATCTGTGTATACAATCATCAAAGCCAAGAACAAATAATCATCTCAGAAAGTTGGTTCAAAGTTCATCTCGACTGAGGCCTCCAAATCTATTGCTTGATTACTGTTGTAAACACAAAACAATTCAACTGACAGATGTGAGGGTTAAACATATTTACATATACAACATGAATTAACGAGCTGTTTCCAGTTTATAGCTTAGACAAACACTTCTACGAGCTAAAAAAGTTACGGTATTCACCTGTGCTGGTCAGTTGCTTCTTTCTCCGAAATTGTTCAAGCGCTAGACTTTCTAAACTTAGAGCCTGCGCCTTTTCCAAGTCCGCTTGGAACTGAAGATCGTACTCTGACATTATCGGGTCGTCCCGTAACGACCATCTACAACACGGAATATTAACGTGAGAAAATAAGGAACTGTTATAACACAATAACACTCGTTATGCTAGAAAAACTTAGCACTGGAACAAAAGTAGCGGTTTAACCACTCCATCACTGCACAATATCTTAGGCCGTTGCCTCACCAAAAGAAACTTCCCGATAACGCGTAATTTGTTTACTTTTCAAGACATCGTGTACGAGATCTTTGGTTAAAAATCTCGACTGAATTTGTATAAGAAAGATGTATCGTCAAAGAGTCGAATTGCTAGTGGTAACACAACTGACCAGTGGTCGGAAACTCTCATACAAAAATAAGATGTATGGCGATCGAGTTACTTCACCAACAACATAACACGTGAATAAGGTAATGGCAACACTGATCGGATGTCATTCGTGTCGAATCCTGAGGGGCTACTCCGAAATTCTAAAAACGAAGTTCGTATGGCGCTCTCCCGCTCAGTCAAATACAGTATAACATGATATCGAGAGGGACAGCACGTTACGAACTTCGTTTTTCGGGTTTCGTAGTAGGACTGCTGACGTCTGTTAACCTAATGGTGGTTTTCATTCATTTTGATAATTAATCTGAAGTTTTTGAAATTTGTTGTGGCGTTGAGTTGAGCAAATTTGCTCCGCCGCTCAATTACCTGTGTGCGGGAAATATTGTAGAGACAGAGACTCGTTATATTTTGAGATAGACTCGTGGTGTTTTGAGATAGTGTTTCTACAAAAAGGTTGCTAACGAGAATTTTCCATAGACCAGGGGGCCCCCTGTGCTCTTATGGAATAAACGGTACCTATTGTTAGGAGGTATACTTAGCATTAAACCTCTCGGTAGATTATGTACTTATCACACATTGTTATTAAAAAACTAATAAACTATTAAATTTTTGTAAAATTTCAATGTAAATTTCAGTTTATTAAGAATTTAATAAATTTTTCATCACATTTATGATTTGTTTAATTTTTTTTTAAACAGTAATTCAAATTATGAAAGTCGTGCTACAGTGAGTAACTTCGGTAATTACCGGATATGGTAAACCCTACTCTGTGCATAATCGGTTTTTCACTATACTACTTTTAAAATTGTGATGACATGGCAACATTTGATTTTTCTTATATTGGTGGAGCATTCAACCGATGGTAATACAAATCGTTCAGAAAAAAAATAGTATGAAGTTCTGTCTCTTAAAACGTAGTGATTATATTCTCTTTGCAACTGACTTTAATTGACTATTACCCGACTAAATAAAAATCACATCCTTGACTGTCACAGAGTAGTTGAAGAGAGACAAGCTTATGTGTCAGCCGAATGAAAAAATGAGAAATGAAAACTTTTAATTATATTGGCAATATATTTATTTCAGTCAGTTTAAGAAGTGTGAGTGCTGCACACAACATAAATTGCGGAGTATCGACTAAGTCGATTTTAATAATCTTCGTTATTCCTGTAGTCTATCTTTTATTCCTGTAGTCAGTTAATATTTCCATAGTTTGGCATTAGTTACCATAATGCTTGATAAATGTTTTCGTAAGTGCTTAAATGAAGAGAAGTAATTTTTTGTTCGTTCTTAACATAATAGTCCAGTACTAGTGCTGGAAGTCCCCAATCAGACGTATGAATTTTACCCTCTCTGGACCATCTCACCACTAAATTTCACCACCAGTGGTCAATTGGAACGAAACATTTCCCATTTAAACCACTGGTGGTAAAATAGGAGCAATGTTACCACTAGTGGTTAAATGGGAAGTATTTCGTTCCAACTGACCACTAGTAACATTAGTAAAGTTTACCCGTGTGTATGCGGTACTCATGAACGATATCAGTTACTTTTTCGCACAAAGTTACTACCCGGTTACAATATCTGTGTAACTCTCCACGTGACGTCATAGCGGTCCTCTGGTGGCCACTGATCTGAATTATTCCACTGGATAGGCTGTTCGATACATTTAACAGCTAATTTTGTTTACACATTTGAAATTTTGACGTAAAGTATATAAACTTTTCAAAGGTGATATCGATAATTTCGATATCAATTTTAGAATAAGTAATTTTCTATCGAAATATGCAAAAAATATTACGTATACATAAATACTAACAAGTAATAAATATTAGGGACCATCTTACCCGAATCGACCTAATCCCAAACTAAGCAAAGCGTGTACTTATGGGTACTAGGCGACGATATACATAATTTATAGATTAATTATAATACTTTGTTAAATACATTGAAATTAAATATTCAAGACCCAGGAACAAACATTCTTGCTCATCGCACAAACATTTGCCTTGGCCGTGATTCGAACCCGGGACCGCTAGCTTCGTAGGCCATTGTGCAACCCACTGAGTGACATATAATCTCCTTTGTGTATATATATTTGTCTATGATGTTGACACCCGTCACATACATGAAATGCCTGTCATAGTTATTTTATTCTGCAACTTGTCTTCTTAAGTTAATTAAAGCCAAGTTATATATTTGGTATTTCCTTTGAATGTAGCAATTTATTTAATTTACCGTCATCATAGGCCGCGACATTCTTAAGGATCATGCCAAGCTTGAATTCCAATTCGGAGGTATCAGGGAGCCTCTGCAAATATGCGTGATGGAAGCTTCAGTGCCACCTGCATCGGTCTTTACACACCTATCTGCTGACATCTCTCCCATTGCCATTAAATCTAGAGGGCACAACAACGATGAAGAACAATTCATTCAGGCTGAAATATCAATGCTCTTAGAAGATGGAATAATAGAACCGAGCGTATCTCCTTGGCGCGCTCAAGTACTTGTCACTGTGGAACTCATCGAAAGAGGATGGTAATCGACTACTCAAGAACTATCAATAAGTTTACATACTTGGACGCCTATCCACTGCCAAATATTGAATCAATCGTGTCAAAAGTGGCTAAATTCAATAACTTTAGCCAGATTGATTTAAAAATGCGCGTATCACCTAGTGCCTATTTTAGAACGAGAAAAAATTTATACGTTTTTTGAAGCCTGTGGCAAATTATATAAATTCAAAAGAATTTCATTCGGCGTCACAAATGGAGTCGCTGCCTTTCAACGTACACTTGAACACATAATTGGCAAAGAAAAGCTGCAGGGAACTTTTGCATATCTGGATGACGTCACGGTTTGCGGTAAAGACGAGGAAGAACATGATGAAAACTTACAACAATTCATGGCCGCAGCAAAGAAGTATAAATTAACATTGAATGAACAAAAGTGCAATTTCGGGAAAACTTCCATTAGTCTCTTGGGCTATACAATCAAAAACAATATAATAGAGCCTGACAAAGATAGACTTGACCCTCTTATAAAACTACCACTTCCACGTACCGCCGCTGAACTCAAACGAGCCCTAGGCCTATTTGCTCATTATGCCAAATGGGTTCACAAATTCTCTGAGAAGGTACAATCTCTTGTCAATAACGTGATCTTTCCATTAAACGAAAACGCACGATGTAGTTTTGAGCAATTAAAGGTGGACATCGAAAAGGCAGCATTAGTTGCCATAGATGATGAAGAAACCTTAACGGCAGAAACTGATGCATCAGAGTTTGCTATAGCTGCGACACTAGCCCAGAAAGGACGCCCTGTTGCATTCTTTTCAAGAACATTGTCGGACAGTGAACGCAAGCATGCTTCTGTTGAGAAAGAGGCTTGCGCTATTGTCGAAAGTCTTAGAAAATGGCGCCACTACCTCATCAACAGACACTTTCTTCTTATCACAGATCAGAAATCAGTTAGCTATATTTTCAATGAAAATCATACAAGCAAAATAAAAAACGATAAAATCGAAAGATGGAGGCTAAAACTGTCATGTTACAAGTACGATATAATTTACAAACCTGGGATTGAAAATGTCGCTGCGGACGCACTGTCAAGGGTCTGCGCGGTCGTGAGTAACCACAAATTATACGAATTGCACGACGCACTCTCTCATCCTGGTATTACAAGAATGTACCACTGGATTAAACTAAAGAATCTTCCCTATTCTCTACATGATATAAAAGAGATGAATAACTGCTTCTTGTCGCGTGTGTGCGGAAGTTAAACCTCGTTTCGCCAAAGCAAAAGGGACACTGATTAAAGCTGTATCACCATTCGAAAGATTAAACATAGATTTCAAAGGTCCTCTGCCTTCAAATACGAGAAACAACTATAGGTAAACTGACAATAATCGATGAATTTTCAAGATATCCTTTCGCGTATGCGTGTCCTGACACAAGTTCGGCAACTGTTATCAAGTGCTTAAGGGATCTTTTCTACGAATACAGTCAGCCTTTATATATACATAGCGACAGAGGATCCTCTTTCATGTCGGAAGAAATACAAACCTTTCTCAAGAACTGTAACATTGCCACTTCTCGCACGACACCTTATAATTCTCAGGGGAACGGCCAGGTAGAGAGACTAAACGGAACGCTTTGGTGGACGATACAGTTAAATCTCAAATCGAAAAATTTACCGATTGAAAATTGGGAGCAAGTTCTGAAGCCCTCTTTACACTGTGTACGATCTCTACTCTGCACCTCGATAAACGCTACTCCCCATGAGAAGCTATTTAACTTTCCTCGAAGAACGCCTGTCGGAGAATCACTCCCGTCATGGCTAGTTCCTGGACCCGTACTATTAAAGAAGTTTGTCCGCTCGAAATCCGACCCCTGTGTTGAGGAAGTTGAATTACTTCAAACAAATCCCAGCTACTCATATGTACGGCGGCGTAATGGGCAAGAGACAACTGTATCAAATAGACATTTAGCCCCACTTCCTGCACCATTGGATGATGAAGACCCACTTGTCAATAACGGAGAGGTTGGAAGTCCCGTATTAGAGGACAGGGCTAATAATGACGAAATTCCCGAGGAAGATATTTTCAGAACTCCTTCGCAAAACGTTGAACCTCCACAGGTCAGAAGATCCACAAGACTTAAGAGATTACCACTACGTTTCAATGACTATCTCCTCGATGAAGAAACTATAGAGGGGGAGAATGACATATAATCTCCTTTGTGTATATATATTTGTCTATGATGTTGACACCCGTCACATACATGAAATGCCTGTCATAGTTATTTTATTCTGCAACTTGTCTTCTTAAGTTAATTAAAGCCAAGTTATATATTAGATACTTCCTTTGAATGTAGCACTGAGCCAAACGTCCACAGAGTAGTATAATATAATATAACGTGTCATCAAATAGTATATCCGCTGATAAGGATGGTCATGATTTCTGAAGGGGTAGTTTGAAGCTCGAAATTCGAAGTTCGTATGGCGCCGTCCCGCTCAATCAAATACAGTTAAATACGAGAGCGAGAGGGATGGCACGATACAAACTTCGAGATTCGGAGAAACCTCCCTGAGGGGCTACTCCGAAACCCGAAAAACGAAGTTCGTATGGCGCCATCCCGCTCTATCAAATACAGCTTAACATGAGAGCGAAAGGGATGGCAGGTTACGGACTTCGAATTTAGAGTTTCGGAGTAACGTCTATCTAGTACCTACACGCTCGACAACGTTCAAGGTCACTCGTTCTAGCGCATTGATTTGGATTGGATACTTTTAAGGCCAAGTAAAAGGACTCGTATAAATGAAAAAAAAAAGAACCGACTTCAAAATGAACTAAAAAGCCAAAAATAATCTTTTCTCAAACATACAATGAAATATGGACGTTGTGTACCTTGTAATAGACCCCTAAGTCTCACATTTCGGGTGCGGCGCAACGAGGGGCACATAATGATAATTTCATATGAAATTGACGGCCAAGGCCAGCAAAGCGACCGTCTTTTGTTTCAATTCGCTCCGAGCGCCGCTGCGCCGCCGCGCGCCGTACGCCGTGCGCCGTGCGCCGCGCCGCGCTGCCACGGCGCGGCGCGGCGATGAGAACGATTAACGTGGAATAACTACGTATACCTATTAAAATGATTTGTTAGACAGCCTCCACTGAATCGTTTTCCCGCGAAGTGACTTTCAGCATTCGCATTTTTCCGCGATCTCTTTGTTTCAACTTGTAAAATTACTTGGTGCGACTTTAATGCAGTAGCGTAAATTTTTAATAGCTTTCGTCCTCGATTGCAGGTTTTCACAATCGTGTCATTTAAATCGTTAAATTACACACTAGAAGATTTTAGAACTCGCGGTGTTTCTTAATAGAATATTTGTTCTTTTGAAAATGTTCATGTACCTACATTATTAGAATGAATGTCTGAATGAGTGAATGAATGAATGTCTTTATTCGTAAACATAGGTACATTGTATAGGTCTTAAGGCTAAAGCGTATTGGAAAACACTATGTTTTGCCGATAGTCGTACGAAATTATTTAATACTAGCTTTTGCCCGCGACTTCGTCCGCATATAGCTCGAATTTAAAAAAATCCTTCTTTAGTGCGCCTCTACATACATCTCTAACGGAATATGTGTTTCAATTCTCGTATTCCTAACGTCGGCAGTTTAGGCTATGCATTGTCTGTCAATAGTTATAAGTCACGTTACTTTGTTATATATCTGTAATTTGAAAAAAAAAACAGATGTAATTGGACAATTAAGATTTAACTATTGATAATATTGAACATGAGGTAGCTTTTGCAGTATTTCTTTATATACCACATTAACAGATCTGACCAAGCTTCGTGGAGAGCTTGCTCTCGAGCAAGCCACGTAAAACAGGCCGTGCGAAAAGCAGTCCCCCTAAGATCTATTCCTGCTGTTTTCAGTGACTAATCTTGAGACTTATTGATCGTCATCGCGAAACAGACCTTAAGGGGGAGCTGCAGCCTTTTAAATTCGAATGGGTATTCCGAGGGTATAAATGGTATCCGGGGTATGTACACAGATTCACCTTGAGCACAGCCAGTAATTACGATGGCTTCTATAATGTTTTTATGTGAGGCTTTCACATGCAGCCTGGTTACATTGCACAACTTCGGCTGATTCTCATTTCGCGGCAACATTACCCGAGCACCCATCTTTAAGATAAGTATGTGATAAGGTAGGCTGTGGGTTAAGTGCATTTAAAAACTCTACGCGATAGTTTATGGCATCATCCGTGTTCACTATAGAGTCTACAGAATTGTATTCGTATTCTGAACCTTCGAACGACTTCAACAAAATGTTATTAATAACGGAAGCCTGGTCGTTCTTAGGTGTCAGAATCGCTCATTCACACAACCACTCCATGGACTTGCTGTGTAGATTTTTAATGTTTATCTAAACGTAAACGGAAACTTCTTATGGGGCAACTCAGTTGATAAAGACGCAGTATTCAAAGCCCAAAAAAGGTGTGTACGAGCCATGTGTAGGTTGAAAATGACAGATAGTTGCATTCCGTATTACAGATCACTGAACAGGGTTCCCTCTATGTCGCATACTTTTGTTTGTCCGAAACTGTTTTAGCATAACAGACTTGGCATATTCAGTTTTCGACGAATGGTAATGTGGCAGAAACCTTATTTGGCATAAGTTCTAACTTACCGAAAATGTATTTGTCCGAAAGTGTATTCGCATACTATTGTGTAGGCCGATTATATTTACGAATAATTTGGTATAGCATAATGGTACTTGGCATATTATCTATTGTCCGAATCTATCTTGGCATACTTAAATTACAAAAAGAAAAGCGGGTTAAGTTAGGTTAGAACTGCATCCCTCGCAAAGAGGAACTGCTAGCAGAAAAATAAGTTAGGTTAGGTTAGAAGTGCGTCCTTCGCAAAAACGATCTGCTAGCAGAAAAGCGGAGCGTCAAAATGGGTCAAAAACCGAAAACTGTAGGTTAGGTTAGGTTTGTATTATGACCATGTTTAGCGGAGCGAGCGAAGCGAGCGGAGCGTCAAAATGGGTCAAAAACCGAAAACTGTAGGTTAGGTTAGATTTGTATTATGACCATGTTTAGCGGAGCGAGCGAAGCGAGCGGAGCGTCAAAATGGGTCAAAAACCGAAAACTGTAGGTTAGGTTAGGTTTGTATTATGACTATGTATAGCGGAGCGAGCGAAGCGAGCGGAGCGGCAAAATGCTAACATTACCTATATCACAAGATAATGAAACATATATGAAGATATAAATAACATGGTTTTATTTTTAACATTAAGTATATTTAACAAAAACATAAGCTGCAAGATTATGAGCAAATAATTTTCGGTCTGATAAAAATATGCCTATTAATTTTATGCGTAGACATGATTCGGACAAACAAAAATATGCGCAAACAAATTATGACAAATTAATATCTGCGTTATCAAAGTATGCGAACCTTGATTATGCCAAAACAGTTTATGCGAAAAGTCAATTATGCCTACATTGAATATGCCATGCAAAATTATGACTAAAAAATTTATGCCAAAACAGGGGGAACCCACTGAACATAACTACCCTGTTTATATATCTTTGAGACGGCTATCTTTGTGAAATGCAATCCCAGCCTGTTTGATAAAATTGTTGACACACGAAAGCTCCCAGTACGATTGCAGTACAGAAGTACTCTGCGTCATAAAGAGTGTAAAACAGCTATAGTGCCGAAAAGTGTATTAGGAAGGGCACCGCATATATATAATCAAATTCCCGATACTATTAAACAATTAAACATTGGACCTTTTAAGAAGACATTGAAAGCGCTATTAATAAAAAAATGCTACTATAATATCGAACAATTTTTGAATGACATTGAACTATAACTGTTACCTTTGTATGCATTTCTGAGTATGACATTGATATAAAACTGTAACATTAAATTGACATTATTAGTAGCTATAGTCTATTTCTATCTTGATAATATTTTTATATTTAATTAACTGACAATCAACTTAATTTTTTAGTTTTTTTTATCTTGATTTTATTATTGCATGCACTGATGCATGAATATAAATTAAACTTTTGCATTATAATAACCTCACAATCCATACTAATATTATAAATGTGAAAGTGTGTCTGTACGAAATTATCATATGATTTGACCAATATTCAACCTTACTTATTGATTATAGGAACGTCCTCACAAATTGAAGCAATTGATTGGCAACGCCCACAGCATTATTTTTTCTTTAAAAACACTTTTCTGTATGTAATCTAAAGAGGTGGTGGTGGGATGCTAGTTACTACAAATTGCTTAAGTAGGTAGGAAGAACGGATAGATAAATATAATTTTACTATTAGATATAAATAATATCAAGTCTAACTGCTCTTCGTGATTTATATAAATGACCTACCTAAAGCCATTGACCATCCCGTGATTTTGTTTGCTGATGATAGCACTTCTATTGTAAAATGCAATAATCTGATAGATTATGAACATGACATTTATACTGTAGTAACTGACATAATAATGTGGCTTAATAATAATAATTTAGTAATTAATTTGACCAAGACCAATGTAATGCATTTTTATCAACGTATTGAACCAAAAGACATTAGTATTAATTATGAAGAAAATATTATAAAAACGGTAGGAGTGACAAAATTCTTAGGTCTACTTATTTATATTCAACTTTCGTGGAAATACCATGTAAATGACGTGTGTTCAAAATTAAGTAAATCAGCATTTGCTCTATACAAGCTCTCTAAGATAGTAAACACTGAAGCTTTACTTATTGCTTATAAATTTAATACTTAAATAGCTTAAGAAAATATATGAAAAACATTGTAAGTGCCTATAAAATTTGAGGGTTGCCCTCGATTTCCCTAGGATCCCATCATGAGATCCCAACTTGGTGGCAAAGTGAACCTCAATTCTTTCAAATAAAAAAAATATAAAATCTGTTCACAATTGGCGGAGTAATCGGTGAACATACATAAAAAAAATACAAACAGTCGAACATAGAAACTCCTCCTTTTTTGGAAGTCGTTAAAAAAGAGATAATGTTATATTCCATTCCCTTTTTAGGGTTCCGTAGTCAAAATGGCAAAAACGGAACCCTTATAGACTCGTTATGTCTGTCTGTCTGTCTGTCCGTCCGTATGTCACAGGCATTTTACTCAAAAACTATAAGGGTGCGTCCACATTTGTATTATCAGATCTTCGTTCCGTGGCATGATCGCGTGTCACGATCACGCGTTTGGACGTTGCGCCGATCCGATCGCTCGAAATCCATGTTGATACGCGTATTACACACTTAGATCGGACCAGCAAGGCATGATCGGCGCGCAGACAGTGAGCTTCCAAGCAGCGGGATACGCAGTCATGCCACGGCACGGTGATCAGATACGAGCAAATGATACAAGTGTGGACGCACCTTAAGATGTACATTGATGAAATTTGGAGCATAGGTGTCGTGTGTAAACCGCTACTTAGTTTGATAGTAAAATAAAAAATATATATATTTCTAAGGGGCATGCGATACATGAAACCGAAATTGAAAAAAAAAATCAGCAAGTAGCAATGTGTTGCATATATTTCGACAGTTCTCCTAAAAACACTAAGGTTTCTAAAAAAAAATTGATTTAGTGAATATTTTCCGAAATATTCGCACCGAAAGTAGCAAAAATTGTGTCCCCCCCCCCCTCTATTTTCTAAACGGTATGTTCAAAAAATATGAAAAAAAATTACAAATATATAACTTAATAAATACTTCCAACAAAAATTATTTACAACATTATCGGACATGCCGTTTTTAAGTTATTGCCAAAAAACTGCGCTTCTCAGCAAAAGGACGTAAGTACCGGGGAGATACGCTCTTTTGGTAGTGTTTTTTTTTTTCAGATCGTATTTTTATATATCATAGAGGAGTTATTCCGCTGTTCGAAATTCGTATAGTACAGTACAAGGCTCGCATCGTACGCGAGCGAGAAAGCTCTCGCGGTAAATGGTATTTGCATGAGTTAGACGGCGTAATATGAACGTTGAACTCTGAGCTTAGGAGTAAGCCCCTAGATAATCACCTGCTCGGAGCGATAATTTACAAAAATATCGACTCGAGATGCGTGCAAAGTGCCTCCTCAATCTTCCCATTGTGGGCTCTAAAATATACTTTATATCACTACTAAAATCAATCACTAAAAAGCAAAAAATATTTTTTTTTTAATAAAAAAGAACCGACTTCAAAATAAACTAAAAAGCCATAAATAATCTTTTATGTACGGTACGGATCACATTTGAATCACCTTTTGAAGTCGGTGCCAAACCTGAAGTAAATAAAGTTCTTTATTCAACAAAAATACGAATTACTATGACTAAATATATATGTAGGTAGATAATAACTAAAGGCTCGCCGCCGCGGTTCTTAATTGTAATAAATGAATGGTTTGGCACCGAATTCAAAAGGTGATTCAAATGTGATCCGTACCGTAATTAAATGATTATTTATGGTTTTTTGTTTATTTTGAAGTCGGTTCTTTTTTATTTAATTTTTTTTGAAAGAACTGTCGAAATATGTGCCACATAATAATATTTGCTACACATTTTTTTTCAGTTTGGGTTACATGTATAGAGTGTTTTTTTATTTAACTTTAAACTATCAAACAAATATAGCGGCTTATACAAGACACCTAGTTATCCTCCAAAATTCTTCACTAAGTATACAGAGTAGGTTTTGAGTAAAATGCCTGTGTCAAATACGAACGGACGGACGGACATGACGAAACTATAGGGTTCCATTTTTGCCATTTTGGCTACGGTACCCTATAAACCGGCCAAGTGTGAGTCGGATTCGAACAAACGGCCGTAACTATGAAAATCCAGTTTTAGCAGAGCCCTAACTCCTAAGCAAACGTACGCGGTGTTCGATCATTTTATATGGTTATTAACTCCTCGTATGCTTAGGGTCAGATCTGTGCAGAGCATTTAAACTCTATGTTAAAATTTTATACAGCTTCAATTTGATTGCCAAATTTCTGACATCACATACAAGGGGTTAATAGACAAACAGATCTTAATAAATTATACTGTTTTTAGTATTTGTTGTTATAGCGGCAACAGAAATACAGCATCTGTGAAAATTTCAACTGTAACAATCACGGTTCATGAGATACAGCCTGGTGACAGACGGACAGACTGACAGACGGACGGCGGAGTCTTAGTAATAGGGTCCCGTTTTACCCTTTGGGTACAGAACCCTAATAAAGGGTGGGAAAATCGAGTGCCACGTGAAGGGCCACGGGATCGAATACGTTCTGATTTCCGAATAAAGCAGATTTTTTAATGGCTCAATTAACTTTTTTCTGTAGTTCGTCGTTACCATGGTTACGTCTCCTCTGCGTCTCCTGAGTTACTCTTTAAAACTACGATTTTAAACGACATTAAAGGCAACAAAAATATTGTTTTCCAGCACTATAGGTCCATTCTTCAAGGGCCCACCTCGTTATTATGTTAATAGTCTAGAGAGTATTAACATTTTTCTAAGTAACTGACGCTAATTGTCTCCTGAGTTACTGGGCAGAATAAAAACAAGAATATGTTGATCAACTCTAATATCGAAGAATAAAATTAAGTCTCCATAATCAAGATAGTTGCCCTTGTGGCGTTTGCTTTATCTTTAATCAAAACTCTTTAAGAGGAATCAAAAAGTTTTTTATTTCATACTTGATTGTTGTACGTGCCGACGATAATCTTTTGAACACTTTCTTGATATTAGCTTTTTCATAATGGAAGCACCAAATTAATTATAGGGATGTGACAATATTGGTGATTTGGAATTAGCTGCAATTTAATTTATTCAATTAATGACATTATAATTGAATATCCATTAGGACCCCTTGCCTCGACTCCCGGGAACCTACTCGACGTAATATTCCACGCCCAAACAAGAACCACTGATACTTCTGAAGGTACAGTCTGCATCAGATAGTCTGTAGCATCCAAAGCGCCATTTATCTTTATGCCTATAACAATAAAGATAATTTGTGATACATTTGGCGCTTGGGATGCTGCAGAGTATTTGTTGCTGACTGTACCACACAGCAGCATCGCCGTATTCACCAATCATTAATGCTTCAACTCTTCTGTTTTCTATGAATATATTAGACGCATACGGCGCAGTCGTAGTAACAGCAGGCTCAAAAGCTGATACCAATGAGAGCAAACTTTATTTTTACTACCAGAACGGCGCTACTGCTCTTAGAGTGCCGTGGGGTTGTATAGTGGCTACATATAGCGAGAGCACTGGTGAGCTGATATTTCTTTGCCCTCAAGGGCTCATGTAATGTGTTAAATACCTGCCTAATACCTAATCTAAGGGAGATTTGTTCGCGTAAAATCGTAGTATCCTGTCGCACTTATATTATTATCACTTGAGTTCGACTACGGTACATTTGATTGCGATAAGGTTCTACGCGCTTACGCGAGTTAATTCCCGTTTCTGAACAGCAAAGAACTCTAGAGTTTGGTGGAATATCAGTATGAGAGCGACCCGGGAAATTCAGGCAAGGGAACTAAAATGTCCTTATAGTTTTTTCATTTTTTTTTTAGTTCCACTGTGTTTCTTCTTTTGGTTGCTTACTTTTGTTGTATATGCTGGTACAATGGCTGGCCTTATTATGCGGTGTTTTTTCTTAACTACTTTGCGAAGGGCGTCTCCGGCGGGTTTATTCTCGGATATAGTAGGAGTGACGGAAAGAGGGGGAGGATTATCCAAGTTGTGCCTTTCATCTAAATACTGTTTAATAAGAGTTGATCGCTTGAGTCTTGGCGCAGATAAGTCCCTTAGTGGTAAAGTGCCCCTGTGGGTGATAGGACCTTCTACCTTCGCGTCTAAAGATAGGCTGATTTTATTCTTATCAGACTGGGCTACTGGTAGGGTCACGTAAGTGTAGACCTGCTGGACTTTCTTTTTCCTTCGAACCCGTCTTTTCTTTCCCTTCGGCGATGGGGATATGGGGGAGCTGATATTAGTGTCGAAAGATTCTTGACAGGTAGCAGTCAACTGAAAAAAATGAAACGGTACATTATTACCCAATTGACAGTATTTTTGCGTGACAAGTTCGAAAGGTGCAGTCGAAAATTGATTGTTAAAGGAGCATTGCACCAGATTTGTTATTATGTTAGAATGCTAAGTTCAAATAATTAAGTTCGCCTTTTGTACGATAAGTTTTCTTTGCTGCACTAAAGATCAAATAAATAAATACTTCTTTCACTAGGTATAGGTAACGCTGCCATCTTGATCATAGACGAACTCGGACAAAAACTTCAAAAACCCTTGAATATTTTGGAGTAAATCACATTTTCCCCGGACGTGATAGATTTTATTCAGTTCAATAAGGTTTTCCCTCATACAAAAAGTGTCCTGGTTTTACTCGGACACATGTTGAAAACCCGCCCGGACGGTCCCCGGAAGGCCTCCAAACTAGGACAAATCCGGGGAAACCCAGACTGATGGCAACCCTAGGTATAGGTAACTACCTACCGATAAAGGGCCTCGCTGAGCGACTTCACCCTCGTTTAGATTGGTCCGTGCTACGCTGCTGTGCCTTGTCCGGCCTCGACAACGGGCGACCAGCAGCGCGACAAGCAAAATCCTTATACATTGCGTGTGATGCCAACTAACTGCTGTGCGGTGAGAGCCTCGACTGCGCAATGAAGAGAATGAAGAGAGAATTCGCTCGCCGCGCCGCTAGTCTCGCGTTTTCGTGGCCGGGCCGTTAAGACGTTTCGGTATTTAAAAGTAAACTAGCATTTTCCCGCGGTATCGCCCGCGTGGCCTGCCATGTGTACCTATACCTGGGGAACTGTGCTATTTTCCGGGATATAATGTAGCCTATGTCACTCTTCAGCTTCTATTCTATCTAAGTGTAAACAAAAAATAACGTCAATCTGTTTCGCGATTATAGCGTAAAAGGACAAATTAACAAATTAACAAGCAGACTTCCGCATTAGTAATGAATAAATAAAATAAATAAACATTACGGGACAATTTTACACAAATCGAAGTAGTCACATTGTAAGCTCAATAAGTCTTGTGTTATGGGTACTAGACGACGATACATTTAAAATATATTTTTTTTTCTCATATACATAGAAAACATCCAAGACTCAGGAACAAATATTTATGCTCATCACGCAAATATTTGCTCTTACCGGGATTTGAACCCCAGGAACTTCAGCTTTGTTAGGCAACTCGGTCGAGCTAACTCGGTCGTCAAATATTGATAAGGAAGTAAGGATTACAGGGAGTAAATTACCAGTTCATTCATTCCTTCAGGATCTTGGCGATTACAGAAGTCAAGCAAGCGAGTGCAGACGCTTCTCAAGTATTTTATTCGCTGTTTCTTATTTTTCCCTATATTGATGTCGTCCATATCACTTAATCTCAGAGTCCTAAAAATATTTAAACGGAAATGATTTCATTGAAAACACACAGAATTTTCCAAAAAATTAAGATATATTCAGAATTGGGAACATTAAATTTCTCAGAGTATTTTTTCCCGATAGTATAAATACGTGAAGTCGGAATATACAAATAGTATCTTTTTACATCCTAATGGTTTTTAGATATATTTTTTTAAACATTTGTAGAGGTACCTCGTATGAATACATATGAATACACTTTACCTAACTACAGAGATTAGTAAGCAATTAAAAAAAATCATGCCAAATGTAGACCAAAGTTAAAATGTATTCATACAGGGGAACTGTAATACAAATGTCACGTCGTGTCAATTTATACCGATTACCGAATGACCTCACTACTGTGGCCGTAAGGTACCCATAAAAAGTAAAGAACATACTTAATGACTTTTGGCTTAGTCTTATGTTTTTTGCCCTCCAGGTCATGGGCAGCATCCCAAACGTTCTTGAACAGTTTCCTCCGCTTCGCAAAACTGTCCTGCTTGTTCTTCGCTTGCTTCTGTTCCATGTTTCAGTCTGCGACGCCCGTCTCAAAGTAATTTGTTTTATTTCATTTTAGTTAAGAAAAAACACCATTTTTATCTCGTTTACCATTATTTGGTTTTTACGTGCATTTTCACCTGACTGAAGGTTGACATTGACGATTGTCGTTTTTATTTTTATCCGATTCTAATATGGCTGCCGTACTTAAGATTACTACGACGAAAGGAGGTTTAGTATAGTGAGTCTTGTCTATATCCAGATTCCAGATTAGCGAAATAGACTGGGAAATACTGAGAAACCAATCTAGTTTTGCAGATGTACAATTTGGAAGTTTTTAAACGTTATATCGAACGTAATACCCAAAACTTTGCAAGAGTTAATTAATTCCAAGTTAAACCTGGCATTATGCCATTCAATCCTAAATATACCGCCAACATTTTTACCCTATACTTACGCGAAAGCAACAAGTCCCTAACGACCCAATATCTTCCAATGCCAACCGCTCAGTAAGCATTTGCTACTCGACGATGTAGCTACCAAGCACGCGTAACGATGGAAAAACTTTCCCCATACTTTGCAAAAAATAAACCGAAGTAAAAGTTGGTTTATCGGTGTTCGTCTTAGATCAATAAACAACTGGATAAAACATACGGATGTATTCCACTCTGCCAAAGTATACAAACACATATCGTTTATAGTGCCGTATATACGTGTTAATCTCGCCTCCCAGTAAACGGCATGAACAAATTTTTGGGTAAAGATAAGCCTTGCCATCTCCATATTAATGCTTTAAGGTGTTTATAATGTCACGATGCTTAATAAATATGACCCCAACGCACTCTGGGTGGCTCTTAACGAACTTGGGGAAGGGAATATCTTCCAAGTGTACCCTCGCCTCCTGGCTGACTTGCTCCTTCAGGAGGAAGCGGCGAGACAGGACGGAGACACCAGCGAGGCCGAAAAACTGGTCCTGCCGAGTGACAAGGAATGGAGGCTCCAGCAGTATTTTCTATTGGTGGCTATGCAGAAGGATTTGGAGAATGAACTGCAAGTATTTGTGGTTAACTTACTTTAATTAGAAAACTCCATTTAGTAGGTATGGGTATATAAGGTATAGTCGTTTTGTGTTTTTTTAAGTAGGTTTATTGCCTATTAATATACTTCATAGATGTTACAGAAGCAACAAAATTCAACCTACCTTATAGTAGATTGTTTGACAAGGGGCTAAAATAAGCCATTATGACAAGAAGTGATTATTTGGACGAGCTCACGAAGTGAGCGAGGACAAATATATCTGAGCGTCATAATGGCTTTTAGCCACGAGTTAAACATTCTGCTTTTCACTTCGATTGCGAGAAAATAAAAAAAACGTAACATTAAAATTGTATATTTCATGTACAATTAAAAGTACAGTTTGAGCAATTCGATCATAAATTTTGGCCAATCTGATCAGGTTGGTTTGTTTGTTTTTAATTATTCGTAAGTAGTATGTAGCCGGCCGGAAGTTTTTTTTTTCAGTTTCATAGATGTTTGTATGGGATTATATGGCTTTCTTTTAAACCCTAGGGGCTAAATGTACTATTTTAGGCTCGCGTACGTACGTACTTTTTGAACATGAGAAGCGAAAAAATCTGTACATACCTATTTTAAAACAAGCCTTTGTTTCCTAGGTTTTCTACCGTAGCTTACTTTTTATATTTAAGTAATTTGGGCATTTACATAATATCATTTACTGCAATAATTAATATTTTATTCATTACGTATCCCGTATAACGTGGAAAACCTCTTTAAGTGGAACAAAGTTCTCGGTTCCAGTCCCTTGGCGACGAATTACCTCTATAAGTGAAAAAGATGATTATTTATGTCTTGTCCTTTTATTTGACTATATACGTGACCTCTATAAGCGAAATTACTAGTATCCACAACCTCTGTTAGCGAGAGCATCTGTAAGTGAGAAAACGTTTTATTTGAACCTGGTTAAGTGGAAAACTGGATAAATGGAAAACCTGGATAAGCGGAACTAAACAGCCGGTCCCTTGCGATACCAGTTATCCAGTTTCCACTGTATATAGTGCTTTCAAGGATTTTGGGATTAGTGTAGTAGTAACTAATTATAGTTGGAATTGTGTTCATGCTTCTTATATATTGTGGTTATTTTCTGATGTTTTACAGAATGGTCTTAGACCGCTGCCTTGTGTAGTGGTAGTTTGTCACCAACAAGGTTTTGGCTGAAAATCAGCGTTGCGGCCTCCCGGCTGTAGCACATGCTGAGCTTAAACCTTTTTGCTTGCACACTGCCGCAATTATTTTACACCTTTTGTTTTGTTTTATGTATGTGTGTGTGTGTGTATGCAAATAAATTATTTCTTTCTTTCTTTCTTATTTCTTTCTTTTTATAATTTTCATTCGGTAAACTTCGGAGACAAATGGTCTATTTTTTTACAGTCTCCTCAATAAAGCCAAATCTAATTACAATAAAAAAAATGTTCAAAAATGTACACACTAAGCCCTTTCATATGATACTCTACTTGACCTAAGTAGCTAGACTTTAAATTTTTGCTCTTCCTTATATACGTCGTTTGTTTCAGGAAATAATTAAAGATATATTTTAAAATGTCTCCTTTGCAATACATGTGGGCTGACCATGTTAATAAATATTCCAAATTTAAAATAGATAGCATAAGTAGTTTTTGAGATATGGCGCTCTAATAGTCAGACAGAGATACAGACAGACAGACAGACAGACAGACAAAGTCGCACGATAAGGGTTCCTTTTTTACTATTTTTGGTGCGGAACCCTAAAAGCAAAAAAGTCGTGACCAGTAACTTTATCGATACAGTAGATCTACACCCAAATAAACGGTGAACCGATACAACTGATGAAAAATCTTCTAGAAAAAGCTGATAATTCCCTTACGGTTGGTGCTACTTTCAGACTTCCTCTCACACTCTCTCTATCCATTCTCGTTACGCCACACATCCATCGCAACATTCTCATTTCGGCCACATGCAGCCTCATTTCACCCGTCCTCTTTAAAGCCCAACACTCTATCCATACACGACGAGAGGTTTAAATAACGCTTTTTTAAATTGTGCCCTTAAGTCGAAGCGGCTTTCTAGCGTCGCAAACTATTGTTCCTGTGACCTATCGCCATTTCATCCATCCTGCGCTAATTTTGTTTTTCACATCACGGCCAATGCCACCGTCGTCGCTCTGCATTAGCGAACCGAGGTACTTAAAGTTGGAGCAGACTAGCAATGATACTTCATCCAACTACATCCAACTGTATGGAAGCGAAATCGGAGAGACGGTCAAAATCGCAGTGCATGTGTTCCGTTTTGGACCTGCTGATCTTCAAGCGAACACTTTCCAAATTTTGTCGCCACATCTCCAGTCTACTCTGCACTTCGAGTTCCATTTCACCTACAGTTAAATTGTCTCAATAAAATCATCTATGTAGTATCTAGTACATTACTGCAGACGCCGGGAAAGAAGGGCTTGCCGGTTGAGTAGGTATAGACTAGGTATAGAGTAGGCTAGTGATGCGAAGCCGGCAAGCACTTTTCACGGCCAGAGGCATGTATAGTGCTTTTCTCAAACATATGCAATGAAATAAAAAAATACACTACTCAAAAAACTACGCGTGAAGATTTTTTTTAAATTTTCCCTCCAATCCCTCCATAATGTGTTTTTTTTACGGAAGTCGGTCGTATTTCACGTGTGTAGTGTTTGAGTAGACCCTATTAGGGCCGTTTTACACAACATGATAATAAGAATCTTAATTTCCATAATAAATAAAATAAATGCAGAGGATTTAAAACATTGTCTATGGTCTCTGGTGACTTACGTATAGACAGTATTTTATATTTATTCATAAAAATATGAACCATACAGATTTGTGTCTTTTACAGTTCTCTTAGGTTGTTCCGCCCGAAACGGGATACTTTGAAGCCTGTTTTAACGTACGTAATGACGATATTTCATTGCATGTTTGAGAAAAAAAAACTAAACCCAAATCCGTCCTTTTAGGAGCGATGCCACATTTCGACACACGGGTCTCCCAAGGGTCTCCTTCGGAATCCCTAATATCGTTTGTCCTAATTTATTTGTTTTTATAAATTTATTTATTTGTTTTTACTTTTTCCTGTTGTGTGCTCTGTGCTCTGAGGTGTGCTCTCAGGAGGTTAACAAGTAAAAATAAGCACCCAAAGCATAATAGCTACTAGTAAGTACACGCTGGATCAAGTCGCCAAAAATAAAATCGGTAAAAATAAATAAATAGTAAAAAAAAAACTAGAAATACGCGCTTTACAAGACTTTTCTAACAAATCCAAACACAGCTATGATACGATGTTCCATCATGAAGTTCCAGTTCATACCTTCCCTTCCTGCTCCATCATTAGATCAGTTCGACAGTACCATATTATTGTATTGCCATCAGAACTACATACAGCTGCCAATTTTCATGACGCTACGAGCCTTGGAAGATGGTTAAATTAGTTACCTTAAGGTGCGTCCACATTTGTCATTTGCCCGTATCAGATCATCGTCGCGTGGCATGATCGCTTGTCACGATCACGCGTTTGGACCTTGCGCCGATCGGATCGCTCGAAATCCATTTTGCTACGCGTATCACACAGTTATATCGGACGACTACGGCATGATCGGCGCGCCGACAGTAAGCGTCCAAGCAGCGCGATACGCAGTCATGTCACGGCACGGTGATCGGATACGAGCAAATGATACAAGTGTGGACGTACCTTTAGATTCCATTACAGACTTAGTTACATACGGCGGGGTTATTGCCTAACGAAATTTTGACACTTGGTATCGGAATCAACTGTCATAGCCCATACAAAATCATGACCCTTGATTGCGATTGCGAGCGTCAAACGTGTTAGGCAATACGGGGGCAGATCGACCTAATAAAAGCGTGTTAATAAAAACAAATCGGTTTATCCGTTTAGCAGCTACGATGCCACAGGCAAGAAAAAAGTTTCAAAATGCAAAAAAATATTAGAGTAGTTGCAGTTCGCTTCCCGTTTACGGCGATCGGCCTCCCTATTGCCTAACGCGTTTGACGTTCGGAATCAGTATCAAGTATCATGATTTTGTATGGGCCATGACAGTTGATTCGGATACAAAGTGTCAAAATTTCGTTAGGCAAAAACCCCACTGTTCTCGAGTATCATCGAAGGATGTATACAATATAGTACTCTTTGATCAACAGCATCGTCATCGTCATTCATCAGTCTGAAGACATCTGCTGATGGATATTAGGTCTCTCTCGAATCTGATATTTTATATGGGGAATTAGGTACGTTTTAGGTGTGGACAGACAGAGCTCAATAGTACGGATTAAAGACATCGTGCTTTTGTGTGATTCTCCGAAAGATCAATATAAAGCCTATTCATAGATTATTTTTATAACCTGTAATGATTTGGCACTTTTATAGTTGCTGGTTATATATTTAGAGATCTTATACCCATAACCCGGCTTGACGCGAAAAAAGAGGTATTATATAGATAGCTATCAAGTTGTGTTTATGTGTCTGTCTGTAATAGTAACCGCTAAACTCATTTTCAATCATTAATGTGATAATTTTTAGGGCCCCGCACGAAAAAGGTAAAACAGGAACGCTTATTATGTCCTGACTGTTAAAGCGCTATGTATCAGGAACTACTTATGTTTTCCTTTTGAAATTTGTAATGGTTATAAAAATGGATAGCCCAAGTATATTGCAAATGAAAAAATTAAAAATATACTATACTACCTATACTAACTATAATTAACTAACTATAATTACCAATATGAGGGGGGGAGCGGTCAAAAATTAGTCTATAGCAACTACGTCAAATGGGGGGGGGGTCATATAATGTCAGTCATAAAATTATATAAATGCGAAAGTGTGTCTGTCTGTCTGTTTCCTCTTCACGCTTAAACCGCTGAACCGATTTAGATGAAATTTGATACGGAGATAGTTTGAGTCCCGGGGAAGGACATAGGCTACTTTTTATCCCGGAAAAATTCTTTTATTCGCGATAAACGAATTTAAGACGGACGAAGTCGCGGAAGATGCTAGTTATTAATAAAATTCTTTCGATTTATGAACAAAATTATAGAAAAAAAACATTCCACCTTTATCCCGAAATTCCGACTTTATTTTATAAATTAATATCAATATTGCGAGTCAGTCTGGCACTTGGCTGCTTTTTCTTAATTGCGTCATGACCGTCCCTTTATGCCCATAAAATATGGAAATTGTGTCCATGTATATTCGAATACAGCGTACAAAATTACTATGATGATGTGATAAAAACCAATTCAATTAAGAAACTTACTCAACATCGAATTGATTGTAGGTAGCTATTGTTCACACTTTGATATAGTGAGCAATTCTCACGATTCTCCGCGCCTGTACTGATCCTTATTCTAACAGCAATAGGCTTTAAACTTCAAACTGCAGTTAAGTTAGCTATTTAAATTCCAGCACGTCGGAAACGTGCGGTTGCATGTAACATCTCAATGCGATTATCGGGCGAACTATAAACCTATTTTCTATTTCTAGACTATTACCTAAGACCATATAAGGCACTACACACCCATAAACACGGCTAATTTTAATAACTATTACCAGCGCATAAACTACTGATCTGGCTTTTATTATAGAGCTTAGAGCATTCAACTGCAGCCACCGCAGGAGACGGCATACTTAGTCACTAATCTTCTCCTTTTGTTTTTAGGGTTCCGTACCAAAAAGGTGCCAAGAGCATGTGTGACCATGCTTGGTGTAGGATTCCGTATCCATTACTACAAAAGGCGACCAAGAGCATGTCGGAACATGCTGGGTGTAGGATTCCGCATCCATTACTACAAAAGCCGGCCAAGAGCATGTCGGGACATGCTCAGTACAGGGTTCCGTAGCCGTGACTACAAAGAAATGTACTACAGTTGAAAAACACGCTTCATATCGTTTGATATCAAGCGTGTTTTTCAACTGTAGTGTACCAGCAAAAAAGCGTGTTCGTTTATCCTTTTGTTGAAAAGCGCAATTTTTCACCAATAACTCAAAAAACGGTATATCCGATCATGTTGAAAATGTTTTCGTTGAAAGTATTTATTAAGCAATAGCTTTGTAATTTCTTTCATAATTTTTGGACTTTTAAAAAACAGAGTTTTAGGAATGATTATTTCCGAAAATATGCACTTACCTAATTTTTTTTTCCAGCTTCTGTTGCATGAATGCCCTCCCTAGAAATATTTATTTTTGTAATTTAACTACCGAACTAAATAGCGGTTCATATAAGACATCAATATGTATCTTGTAGGTTTTGAGTAAAATGCCTCTGTGACAAACACGGACGGACATGACGAAACTATAAAGATCCCGTTTTTGCCATTTTGGCTAAGGAACACTAAAAAGGAACCCTTACGGAGCAACTGTCTGTCTGTCCGTCCGACATGTAACGCGCTATATCTTAGGAACTACTTATGCTACCCTTATCCTTACTTCCTTACTATATTATAAACGTGGAAGTATGTATGTACGTTCCACTTAATCTCAAAAACTACTGGACGAATTTTTATGAAACTTTCCAGTTATGTACCTTATGTATTAGAATAGGCTATAATGTATGTCAAATTTCATCCCTTTTACAGACGAAAAAGGGGATGAAAATTTGTATGGACAGTAAATGTTTTTTTACGCTAGGAACTTGAAATCTTGGTAATATGCTTCACATAATATTTTCTATTGTTTCCGCGATTATTACTCTTTGAAATAAAACAAATTAACGGATTATATCGCGTATACTATCTCATTTCAGTTCCCGTCACGAAACGTCGGGAACTAAAATGAGATAATATACGCAATATAACCCGGTAAATTGTTTTATTTCAATATGCTTCGCATTTAAATTAGTAAAATATCGTGTTTTGGGGAAAGACATAAGCTACTTTTTATCCCGGAAAAATACCTTTTATCCGCGATAAACGAATCTAAGGCGGACGAAGTCGCGGGCGGCCGCTAGTATGCTATATATTTTGTTTGTACATTTTCAAACATCTTTTTTCTGTGGTAAAATTTTGTTTGTGGTTAAAATATACAACGCGTCGAGCGAGGACTCACTTACTCGTTTCATTAAGTATTATATACACTCGTATTTATGAATTAAAGTAAGCTTTGCTTGATTTGAGGCTAGGTCGATTTGAGTTTGTGTATAAAGCACAGACTAATAAGGTATAAAGCTTAGTATAAAGAAGGTATAAAACGTGTTCTACACCTTCGATCCTATCCGACCCGATCCTAATTATCGGATAAAATCGGATCGAATAGGATCGGAAGGTTGTAGAACACGTTTAAGCTTATTTATTTTCATGGGTAAATAGGTTTACATACAAAGGCTTTTCTCTCCTTGTAAGGAGGGTTAATAATAAATTGTGTCAAATATTAGCAGGTACTAGCCGAAAACCATGGCATTTTGACACGAGGAAAAAAGTTACACCGTCACAAACAAGTTGCCTTTTTATAAAATTAAAAACTCCTCTTTTTCTTCAAGCAAAATATAAACATCAAATGAACCTAACATACGTCTATATAATATTGTAAAACAAAGCGAACATAATTCTGTATCTGAATTACATAGAATGGAGACATCTTAAAAAGTATACATTTTGTAGGCGTGAATTTCTGCGGTCAGTTTTGTCAAAGATGACTAATAAAATTAAAGATACTCTATAAATGGAGGAGGTATTATTAAATGAAAATCCTGTTTCAGTCAAGTAAGTGAAGCTAAAAGGTACTACATTTTATCCCTAGATCTATTTAGAGATACTTGATTTACTTAGTTTGCTTCGATTTTACAAATAGGGTAGGTACTTGACTGACAAATCTTATCACCTCCTTTTTATGAACTGTCAAAACGCTTACAGAGTATGAAGTTAAAAAAAAGGGTAATGACGTCATGATCCTGTATGATCTAATTGCTTCCTAAATTTTAGTTCTTGGTCATTTTAAAATGGCTAAAAGCGTAAAAATAAGTTTTCATTGCTGTTTTCTGTGTATTTTCAAAATAGTATTTAACACGTTACCTGTCCGAGTGCCCCCAATGCCGGGTCACGCAATTGCTTATCAGGAGTCCAATGCCTCCACTGTGGAGTCACTTCTCCATACTGGATACGCATTTGTACTTATGACATTGTTAGATCATGTAGTACGGGAAAAACAGGAAACTACCCAATTGTAGGTACACGCTTGTACATATGTCATCTTCGCATTCAATAACATTAAATGTGAAATCTGAGTCAAAAGTCTTTTGTCTCTAGGTTCATGCAGTAGGCACTTAAACACTTACCTCACTATTTTAAGATCAAGTCTGTAAATCTATCAGGTTACACATGCGCTTTCGTTTGGTATATGTTACACTCTCAAAGGAAAAATTACTTAGGTAAATAAACAGAAAAATATTTTTTTCGTTATCATAGGAGTTGCGATAGTTAGTGAAAAGTTTAAAATATTGGGAAAACTGAAAAAATATTCCAGAAACCTGTTAACATGTCTTGTCTATTTAGATATTTTTTACATTATATAGACTTAAAGACGCCAAGACGCCTATACAGTTACCATACCAACACCATAACGCCTTTATAATTAGTCTTGGTGTACAAAAAGTACGAATGTAAATAACAATAATAATCAATGGGAATACATAGTCACCTTAGTTGCAATTTTTCTTTTTTCTACAGAGAAGATGGCGAAAAAGTACCAAAACCTCCCGAGGAATTGATCGAAGAATGGGCGCCATGGCGCGTGGTGGTGTCCGTAAAGAACCCTCACGCCCCAGCACCAGTCGCCGTGCGCTCTCCTTCAGGACATGCCTGGGACATCGCTCAGGTCTGATTTGGGTTTATAAAGTCTAATGTGCCCGAAGAGTGGACGTGGAGACGACTGGTAAGGTGGTGTCCGTAAAGAATCCTCACGCCCAGCATCAGTCATCGTGCGCTCTCCTCCAGGACACGCCCAGGGTCATCGCTCTGGTTTGACTTCATTTTATAATAAGCACTAAAAGTAGAAGGGATCCGGGGACATCGCTCTGGTCTGACTAGGGTTTGACTGACTTTATAAATTGAAATAAAACAATTTAACGGATTATATCGCGTATATTATCTCATTTTAGTTCCCGACGTTTCGGCAGCTTTCCAGCTTTCCATGGTCACGGGAGGACTGAGAAAAGATGTATTTTCCTCTGTCAAAGTTACAATTTGTGCAAACTACCCATTTTTTGAAAAAACACAAATAAAGGTGTACATACATGCCAGATGGGCCTAAGCTGTAAAGACAGTTACACATGTGCCAGAAGGAAATGTGACTTTATAAAGTTTCATGTGCATGAAGAGTGGCGATGACTAGTATCCGTAAAGAATCCCCACACCCCCACATCTTACGCCGTGCGCTCTTCTCCAGCGGGCCTATGATGGTCGCGTTTATCACGCGATAAATGATATGATAACGCGCCTGCCACTCTCGCACTCACAACGTGTCAGAAGGTGAAGGCAGCTATGTCATTTATTTATCGCGTGACAAACACAACCATCATAGACCCGCAAGACATGTCTGGGACATCACGTTGAGGTTTACTTATAGGTAATTAATTAATAATCTAGCCAACCAGTGAAAGAGAGTCCTCCTTAATCAAAGTCCCAAAAGAATCTTTAACGGTCAAAGAGTTTTGATTGGATTGGTCAAGTCCAAAGTTTAGCCCATTTAGTAAGCTTAATAAAGAGTTTCTTGGCTAACTACTAACATTAAATATTGCTAACCTGCCATGAAGATTGCCGAAAAATGAACTGCTCGCCACATGACACTTTAGTAGTTATATATTTTAGATTTTCTGACTTCATTCCTATCTAATAGGGTCATACACTACGATGACTAAGACCACTGCCAAATAAAACCTTGTTGCTCTTCATAGCACATTTTTGACAAATCTCTTCTGAAGTCATATTCTACTACTGTGATGCAGGTCTTAAAGGCAGCTCATCTGCTCTCCAAACCGCCGAAGAAGGTAGACTTCACGGACGAACAGGACATGCGTCGCGTGTACTCTCTCATCTACGACGTCTTTCGGTGTAAGTATCATCTAACATGTTAAGTATAATATATTGTATATTCATTTTTATTGTATAGTCATTATAATAACTAGGTATCTGAAACGAATGGGTGACGACCGTGCCGTCAAAAGAGCCTAGTAGGATATAGACAGGGAGTCGCCCGGTCGGCCACCTAAGATACCGTTAGGCTGATGCTGTGGAGGCTGATCTACGCGCCTCATGCTGGCTCGTGGCGTACACACGTACTGGAGGCTAAGACACACTTTGGGTCGCTACGCTAGAGGAGTAAGTAAATAAGGCAAAGGAGGTATTTATTACAGAGGCGTTAGTAGCGATTTTATTCGGGTTTGGATCTTCAGCCACCATTACTCGTCGCGTAAGCAATATTGCACTAAGCAGTAGATATTCGTCCCCTTTTCCACAAACAATCTAAATCTCTTGTAGCCGTTTAAAAATACCTTGACTCGAGTATTACCTAATCATAAGCAGTTTCAAAATTTGTATTACTTACGAAACTCGTTAAAAGGCAGTTCCGAAGCCGTAAGTCAAGAGCCTGTTATAAAAACGCACACGAGTTCAGTGAATAATAAAAAAAGTAGCCTTCGTGGGAACGTAGAAAACAAAATTGTTTTTCGAAATTCGTATCAAAGTGTCAGGGCGGTAAAGTTAGCGCCGGGGCGTAAATTATGTCACGCTAGCATCGGTGCCATTCGGAATTGGCTTTGCGATGTTATGTTCATATTTCGAACTTAGCTAGGTACAGCGACGAAATGCGCGGCCCGTCCTGCGTCATATTTTAACCCATAGTAATGTTATAACCTAAGCCCGAAAGAAGAAAATGCTTAAAGAAATGACCTAGAGATGTAAATCGTCAACATCAAGCGTCGTTACCACCTAGATAAAGCTAGCGCTCCTCGGCCGCAAAGGAAGCTCCTATTTCTTGCTCAAGAGACGTAAAAACAGTAAAAGAAATAAGTAGTGTCAATAAAATAAATACATTATATTAATAGTTGATCGCTGATTAATGACACTACTTGCAGCAGATGTTCACTTTATGGTATTTGATGAAGGAAACCTAGATAATCAAATTTCTATGGTAGTAGAAAAAGTCGTGGACGAAATCTAGTTAGTGATTAATTGACTATTGATCTCAGGAATGGCATTCCTAGTGACAAATTAGTGGGTAACGTTATATGTGTTTGGTGTAGTAGTATCCGCGGTTTCGTCAAAAATTACAATTGTCATATCGCAACCAACGATTAACATCGCTATAGCAAAACAAAATACGAACCGTTTGCAACTATGTAGTTTACAGCCGCTCTGAAACGCTATTTAACTTTTATCACTCCATCGCTGAGGAACCCATTTGTATTGCAGCACAATAAACTAGCTTGTAAACTAACTTTTCAAACTATATTTCATTTCGTTTAATTGTGCCTACACGTTATTACAGTTAGCTGCAAAAAGATACACACTATTAGGATTTATGCGACTTGAGACTATAAGGAAAAATGATGATGTATAAAAATGTCTACTTTCTAAAAATAAATTCGTCTGAGTATTATAAAGCCAAGGTATACAAACGTCTTAGTCTAATATAACCGATGTATAAAAATGTCTACTATCACAGTATAAAAATGTTCACAATTATAGGAAGTTTGGTCTAAAATGAAAAATTATCGATTTGGGCAATGTTGGCAAACTTTAGATAACTTTACCCGAGGTGAAAATTGATAAAAAAGCTGGTTAAATGTTGATTTAATAATTGTTTCTCGTAATAAACGCATGCATATGAATATGATGGATGCGTTAGACAAAAAAAAACTTTATCCCGTCGTCATAGAAAAAAAGAGAGAAATTCGGGTTTTTACGAAAAAAGCGGGCAAAGTTGGCATATTTCACGGTACCTACATAAAAAATGAGTTATTAAACGATACTTGCTTTAAAGCTTTATGTTTTGTATAAAGATTGAATAATTAAAAATCGGCCAAGTGCGAGTCGGACTCGTATACGAAGGGCTCCGTACATGAAAACGTCGTAATAAACAACTGCCAAGACGAAGGGACGGACGTACGGACGGACCGACGGATAGACATAACGAAACTAAGCGTTTCTTTTTAGCCATTTTGGCCACGGAACCCTAAAAACTATGTTTCAGGTTTTACAGAAATCGGGTTATGTCAGTACATTATCATAATTGTTGGTTGAGATGTCCACTGCTTGAATTGGGACCCAAAGGCCGCCACCATGACCGGTCTAAAGCAGGTATACGTCCATTACGTCCTTGATAAGAATATATTATGTATCGAGTGTAGAATCTCAACCTTTTTTGAAGTCGGTTAAAAAATCTTATTAATCACTAAAGTAGTCATTTTTATACTTGGACAATTTTACTCATTGTCAGTTATATTTTTCACCAATTATCGAAGCGACATTTTTATACATGGACATACATATACCTACCCTGTCAATATTATACTGGGACGAAATAAGACCAGTAGACATTTTTATACATCGTCATTTTTCCTTATAGTCTCAAGTCGCATAAATCACTATTAGTCCGTTAAAAATATCTACTCTATTGACCGGTAATACAGTTTTTGCAGCTGAATGTATCTTGTTTAATCCTTACACATATTATAAACGCGAATGTTTGAACAAGTCAACATTTTTATTCGGCAGACAAAGAAATTCTTCTTGTATTCGATTTATCATTGCAGGTTTTATTCCTCGAAGTCTCTATCAGACATTTTTTATGGCAACATTAGAAGTTATTTTTATTTGCCATTCGTGTCTTTTTACTTTTCTATGTATTAACCGTAAAAGCGATAAAAATCAAGGTCAGATGTTGCATGATTCCACTCGAAACGAAAAGCTTATATAAATAATGTTATTGGCGGAGGGAAACTTATGTATTTGGCATCGTGTATGTCGTGTCATGTGATATAGAATTGTCATGGAAATCATAAAATATAGCCTTGTTTGTTAGATAGGGAACATGCATTTTTGCACGGCTAGAAATGATATATGCACGCAACATTTATAGCGCTATATTGACTTTGGTACGAGCGTATATAGAATTGTTTTTATCGAATCGATATATTAATTATTTTCGACCGATTCACTTCCTATCTCAAAGATATGTTGATTCCAAAGATAATCCTATAATATTGGTCAAAATCGTTTCGCAATTCGGACCCAATGGACGCAAAAACGTGCATTCGTAGTAGGGTGGATACTTATGTTTAGTGATTGCTCTTTTATGGGTTGAAATGATGATAATGACGATCTTGTTATAGCTTAACAAGGTCTTTCGTGACACTCCCATGGACTGAGGGCGACGGGGGGAAAGATAGCGGGGGTGAGTAAAAAGTGTGCGAGCGGCATGGTCATCAGTCATCATGCTCCGCCGTGTCACGAAAAAAATTGTCAAGCTGTACATCTAGCTTGATCGGTAACTGTTTATCAATTTATTGAACTCGCGTCTTCCAGAATGTATTTTTGTTAAAATCTTGCAATTAAGTTTATGTGTATCGTGTAGACAATCAGATTTTCAGAAGTATTTTTCGACTAATTTATCAATTATTAGCTACATACACTTTATCACCCGACTTACTAAGCCAAAACAGTTTTCATAAAAAAACCTAAAGCTAGCCATAGCTGCAAGCCTAAAGTTCCCATGGTTTACAATTTACCCACTCTTTCCCAGTTAAAGAAGCACCCACCTACAAATCGTTTAGGTTCATTTCGTCCACATTCCCATTTTGTTCACATTCCTATTTCGTTCACAATCCCACTTCGTCAACATTCCCATTTCATCTATATTCCCAAGTCGTCCTTTTCCCATTTCGTCCACATTCCTACTTAGTCAACATTCCCATTTCGTCCACAATCCCAATTCGTCAACATTCGTACCTTAACTAGCACGCGCAAAGTAAAATCAGTAAAGTAAAAGCGTAATAAAATTAAAATAAACCAGAATAAAATACAATTTTTACTATATCATATGTTTGGTGGTAACCTACATGGTTGTTTGCCAGTGCGTTAAGAGTCCCCAGCAAGCTCGGACGAATTTCACCTTACAATACAAACGGAGTTTCGTTCTCATTTTAAAACTACGAGTTGGATTGTAACGAAACTTTGCATATACAATGACATGAGGTATATCTACGCCTGTAATTAGTTTATATGGCTCCAGTTTATAAAACAAACAAAATACAGCAAAAACAAGTTTTGTATGAAAAACTTAAATTCGCTATATTTTTTTTACTATGGTATCTGAAGCTACATACACTAATTACAGGCCTGCATATACCTTAACTTATTCTAAGTACAAAGTTTCAGAGCAAACTAGCTAGTCGTTTTAAAATGAGATCGTAACTACGTTTGTATGGAGAACCGAGCTTACCGGGGACAAATGGGAACGAAGGGAAACCGGGGGAAATGTGGACGAGATGGGATTGCTGACGGACTAGGAATGTGAACGAAATGGGAATGTTTACGAAATGAATCTAAATGCTACAACTCACGCCACGTAAGATTACATGTCATAAATTAGTCTAAACATCCTCCCGGTACGTTCGTCAAACCCCTTTGACATTTGTTTATACATTATTATGACAAACAATAATTATCTACAGCGAACGTTACGAATAGCTAATTAGTAACTTCTGGGACGCAAACCCTCGTGGCGCGAATTATATCGCCTAGACTCGATGTAGTTCTCGTACAGTATAAAGTCACATTCTACTCATAATACTCCTACTTATCGATAAACTATGGCTTGTTACAGATAAGTCCATATTAGAACAAGCAATAGAAGACATCGACTTCTTCGGCGACTTTCCACAGGTACACCCAATTTCCCCATTCACATTGAACTTGGAAGCGAAGGCTGCCGTTAGCGTTACCAAGGCTGCATATTTACCCGCAGTTATCAAACATCAAACGTTAATAATATCCGTTATAAATACAAACGTTACAGTTAAAGTATCGTCCCATCTAAGTCGCATTAGGCTTGCGTGCTCGTGACCCGAGCCATTTCTTTTTCTTTTAAGGACGCTCACGAAAATGAGGTCTATATTTATGGCCGGCTATTTGTGTTGGAGCAGGGTTGCCATATGTATGGGTTCATCTTAACATGTCAGTATTTAAGGGCTTTTAGGGTTTATGAGCTTTAGCATTAACTAATTACAAGAGGCGTGGTGTCAGGAAAATGACAATGAAAGCCGAAGCTTATTCATTTACTCATATTTCAAGAAAAAGGTGGTTATAAGAATTTCCTTGGGCAACCCGGTGGGAATCGGCTTATATGGACGACACGCCACTGCTAATTACGGACCAATATTTTTTTTAACAAAAGTTAAACCTTTTAAGATCAAAACACATAGAAAGCCATCGCGCGGATAGTGAAGCATGGAAAATTATTCATTAATATGTCCGTTAAAACTACTGTAGTAAAATGTTTTCACTCATTTGTTTGGGACTTTATAGAAAAAAGAAACTATATGGTAACGTAGGTTGCAAAAAATGCTCAACTTATCGCTTGACATCATCACGCTTTTTAGGGTTTTTAATTTTTATATTTATGGCAACCCTACGTTGAAGGAATCGACTCGGATGCGCCTAAAGTGTTTTCGATTAACGTTGCGATTTATCGCGTCAGCGCATTAGACGAGGCGCCCTAGTTTTGAATTGGGCAATTTGTAAAAGTAAATTCACTTTGAAATTGCCGCTGTAAATATTTCAATAAGTTTTTGGAACTGGCTCTAATGCAAGTAGAATTCATTAGTCCCAAACACGAATTGTTCCGTAAACATTAGATATAAACAGTTTGTAATGTTTAAGTCGTAATCTGTAATGTATAGTGTCGTAACATATCAGGCATTTTATTTTTTTAAGTATGCACAGTTTATCTATGCTGCGATGAATTAGTATAACAGGCGCATCTTGTCTGTCTTCAATCTCAATCAGGAAAAACAAGTCAAAACCTATGTCCTTAAATAATATGAATTTCTTTCATGTTTATGATAAGTATATATATTGATAGTACAATGCCGGATTGAACCATTGAACACGGAATTGTCCAATCACTACAGACAACTTCGAAAAATTATTCAATACGCTTACAGTACGGCGACAAACGGCACACAGTGTGGCTGTTCCTCATGGAGCTAACACGAAGACGCTGGGGCGCGAGGCCCAGAGGCGAGGCCGAACGTGCAGCGAAACTTCTTCACTTCGCCGGCTCCCCATACAAGGAGATCGAGAATACCGTGTGGGAGCAGCGAGTCCACTTCGCCGCCGCCATAGCTAGGATACGCATTAAGAATAGAGCTTTCTCGTTAGTATTGTCTTTCACTGCTTCTCTTCATGATGTAGACACGGTAGCATGAGCCCAATGGTCGGGGCCGACCGTGCAGCACTCGGTCTCCTTCCCGTAGAAGGAGACCGAGAAAACCGCGTGGGAACAGCGAGTCGACTTCGCCGTCGCTATAGCCAGAATACGAATCAAGAATAGAGCCTTTTAGTTAGTATTATCTTTCATTGTTTCTCTTCGTAGACACGGTAGCATGAGGCCCAAGGGCAGGGCCGACCGTGCAGCGAAACTCCTCCCCGTACAAGGAGATTGAGAGCACCGTGTGGGAGCAGCGAGTCCACTTCGCCGCCGCAATAGCTAGAGAGCTTTCTCAGTTCAGTTCAGTTTATAAGCTTAATGGCTTCAGTCCATTAGGACAATTTTGCCAGCGTCAAGGTTTATAAGCCAGTGTACGGTTTTATATTAAAAATTATAAAATAATAAGTTGATCCACACCGATTCATGTCGCCCCTCCGAGAGGTTTCTCGTTAGTATTGTCTTTCACTGCTTCTACTCGTGATGTAGATATAAGCTAGCATGAGACCCTAGAGCGAGGCCGAACATACAGTGAAGCTTCTTCACAAAGCCGGCTGGGGAGCCAGCATACACATCGAGACTAGAGCTTTCTCGTTAGTATTGTTTTATACCACTTATGCTCGTGAAGTTGACGCGGTTATAAGTCTGGGGCGAGGCCGAACGCGCAGCGAAACTTCTCCACGAGGCCGGCAGCACGTACATAATTTAAAATGGGTAATTTGTGGTTTTGATTACTGGCAGAGGCCCAAGCAGACCGATCCAGTTCAAAGTCATGTTCTAAAAAAAAGGTTAAAGAGCTTATTTTTGGCTTATTCTAGTTGTTTGAACTTGTAGATATGGTAATTATTTCTAGGTAATTCCTTGGCAACTTGCATAATGGCTATATACATCTTTAAAGAATATCCACATGCAGCGGATAGAATAATTAAACATCTTAGTGATTAGAACTCTAAGTATTGATTAACAGAGCATGTTCAATTCCAGATTATGCGAATTACTACCACCTCACTTGAGGGACGAACCTCTGTCAACATGCGTCAATAAAGAATCCGTCACTGGATGGGTCAACACATTCAAAGCCACGTATGTATATATCCACATTCTTATGGTCTTTATTCTACAACCACTACAGGTCCAGCGCCGGCGCAGGCAGAGTGGAGCGGCCACTTTGGGCGCCTAAATGATGCCAATTGCAAAATGAAACTTGCGAAAAACAAAATTCTGAGTGATGGAACATAAAAGCGCAGATGAACAATTTCGTTCTATCCTGAATATTAAGGGTTAGGGCCGGCTCTGCAGATGTCATTTCTCGCAGTATTGCACGCAATGGCCTGAATAGATCTATAACTTTTTCGCCGCTTTCATATTTGATATTTTCGTATTTTGACCTATACGAACATACACGAATAAGGAACGTAGCATGATTTAATGTAAACAAGTTAGCCAATCAAAATGTAAAAAAACCGGCCAAATGCGAGTGTTTTTTTTTTTTCACATTTTCCTTAATAAAACAAAATCTAATCAAAATAAAGAAATTAAAAAAAAATGTTTAAAATGTGCAGATCAAGCCTTTTTATATGATACCCTATTTGTGGGGTGACCATGTTTATGAATGTTCAAATAGATTACTATCTATTTGAATATTTAAAATTATAATTCAAAATTTTCGTTTGGACTTCGGAGATAATGGGGGAATGGTGTTTTTTTTACATTTTCCTTAAACAAAAGCTAATTACAATAACAAAATATAATATAATAATAATAAATTGTTCAAAAAGGTGTACATTAAATTCTTTTATATGATACCCTATTTTTGCTCCCCCTCATATTGGTCGTTTTTTTCAGAAAAAAATAATACGTTTACATAATAATACATTTTAAAATGTTTCTTTTCCAATACATGTAGGCTTGACCATGTTAATAAACATTCAAAATTTCAAATAGACAGCATAAGTACTTTTTGAGATATGGCGCTCTAATAGTCGGACAGACAGACAGACAGAGAGACAGACAGTGTCGCACCTTAAGGGTTCCTTTTTACCTTTTTGGTATGGAACCCTAAAAAAACGATTCAAAATAGATTTTATTCATGATCAAAGTACATCTTAGTTCAGACGCCTTTAGGCGTTGCTGGCGTGGTAGGTACGACATCACACATCTTTAGGTGTTCTTGGTGGTCAAAGGGTTAATAAGTACGGATGCCTGACTATAAAAATAAAACATAAGCAATGCTTTCTACACGAGTTTCATCAGTCATTCGTGCAAGTTTAAGGTTTTCGAGACATTCGCTGGTCCGCTCTCTCTTATGCAGGTTATCCCATGAATGGCCCATAAACCTAAAACGGTTAACAGATCAACTTAAAAAATATCGATTTCACCCCCATGTGCTCTGCGATTTTAAGTAGTTACTGAGATATTTACAATTTTGCGAGCAATTTTGTTTTTTTTTTCTTATAACCGTTTTACAGATACTCTTTTTTTTTAATGAAGGGAAATAGCCAAAACAGAGATTTGATCAAATCTAAGGGATATGAACAAATCACGCAGGATGTTAAAATGGCGAATCAATTTTAGCATTTGTCTATAAAAAGTCAGTCATTTAATTAAATCCCTGAATCAGTTTAGTGAAATGACAAAATCGAACAAAAAAGGCAACTCGTACAAAACGAGCATTTCACCAGATTTGTTTAGTGATTTGATAAAATCCCTGAAATACTTCAGTGAATTGACGAAACGAACTCGCAAAGACAACTCGTTTTATCATTTCACTTATATAAATACCTGAAAAAAAAAAGGAAATCGAGTGAAACCCTCAAATATAATAGCCACTAACAATGTTTTGTATATATTTTTCTAAAGTTATCAGTTGTTTTCCTCTGGTTGTCATCATTTCATGCTGAGCTGATGATGGAAGGTAGAATGAACTAACCAACTTTTACATTTCTTACTTCCAAAGACTCGAAATGCGTGCAAAGGGCCTCCTCAATCTTCCCATTCTGGGCTCTAAAAAATATGTTATATCCATCACTAAAAAGCAAAAAATAAAAAAATTTAAATAAAAAAAGTACCGACTTTAAAATAAACTAAAAAGCCATAAATAATCTTTTATGTACGTTACGGATCATATTTGAATCACCTTTTGAAGTCTATGGATTTTTAGTTTATTTTGAAGTCGGTACTTTTTTATATATTTTCATCATTAAAAAAACACATTTTAATTCGAATGTCACATGCTGTAAACAACATTTCTTTGTGATCTTCATTATAAGAGAGCTCGGGATAGTTCTTAATCCACTTATTAATAGTTTTGATTTTAACCATATTTAAAATATTTCGAAATCACCATAAGAAAATAAGTTGACTAATTTAAATTGTCACAAAACGGTTTCAAGAACGCCACTTTGACAAAACCATGACAGGTATGCACACCTATGCAACTAAAAAAGGTCATTAATGTTAAATTACGATAATATCCACTTTAGATAACCATAATCTTAAGTATCGACTCTATAGAGTCTTGTTCTATTTCCATATCTGTTTTTGCGATGACCTGTCCGATCTCTGGTTATATAAGTCGGCAACTTCGTTCGTGACACTTCCATGGTGCGCGTGGCGGAGCACGATGACTCTGCCGCGCGCACACTTCTTACCCGCGCCTGCTGTCTTTCCCCCCGTCGCGTCGCCCGCCCGCCTGGGAGAGTCACGAACGAAGGTGCCGGGCTATATTTAATGCCCCCACAAACATACACATATTGTTGAATTGTCATTGTAATATTTTCAGGAAAGTCGCAAACCTTGTGAAGAGACTCCACGACCTGGGTTACTCGTACAGCGGATCTCGGCAACTCTGCGCGGGAGAGTACAGATTCGATCGCGTGTGTCCAAGGTTTTACAATTTATTTAATGTAGTTAATTCTAAGAGCATTCAGCCACAGGAAATGGCAAATGGACACATTCCAAATGCCAAATCTAAAATCTTTAGAGCATTTAACTAATTGCGATGCCATACGAATAAATTCCCCTCTGCCAAAGTAATCGCGAAATCTCCGGTTAGTTTATACGGTAAATTGTCAGTGTGTGGGTTTTTTTTTGTTTGTATGTGATTTCTTTTAATTGTGTGCGTTTGTAGAAATAGGTATATTTCCGTAGTGTGCTGTAGCCTCCGCTAAAATGCATGAAAAATTTGTTCGCAAATTACAAATGTCCTGTATACTGATACAGGACAAATTGTAAGTGCCTGTGTTTTTGGTTTCTATATTTATTTATTTTTTTGTTTTTGTAGAAATAGGAATTCTTCCGTAGTGTGCCGTACGAGCACCTACCTGCGTGTTGACCTTGCCTCCCTCTAAAAATACACGTAAACTTAATTCGGTAACTAGAAGGGCAACTTCGTTCGCAGAGGAGTAAAAAGCCATAACCCTCTTTTTTGCTTCAGCGTAATTGGATAAAAAGTATCCTATAACCATCTGTTGATACCCAGCTACCGGTGTACCAAAAATAATTGAACTCCGTTCAGGTGATTAGGCGTGATGAAGCCACAACGGCACACGCAAACAGACAGAAAAAAGTTTTTACAACTTTATAATAGAGTACTTGCGCCCAAGATGGCCCACTACCAATTATTGTGTATTTTTTAAAGTTTAGAACATGGGCATGTTCGGTTAGTAGGTACCATATAGATAAAACTTCAACTTTACATCAAAGCCAAGGAAGTTGAACTGAAGTACAAGATGAAAGTGGGCCATCTTAAGAACCGGGCCATCTTGGGTGCAAGTACAGTCAGTGTCAAATAGTCTGTAGCATCCAAAACGCCAAATATATCGTCACACATCTTTATTTAGTAATAAAGATGTGTTGCGATATACACTGTGTTTTATTTTAATTTCCGTTAATTTTAAGGGAAGATTCTGCAGGTCAAGAGTTAATTTCTTGAAGAAACTAGTGTTCTAACTCTTACTATTTTTGAGATATTCAATAAATAAATGTAATGGCTCAACCAGTGTAAAAGGTCCTTCATTACGGCGTACTATTATTTATCTTTTAAATTTCGGTTGTAAAGAGTTTTCACTTTCAGGTCGTGCTGCCGAATTCGCCTGATGTCTTCTTTCGGCTATACTCGTATGAACGAGTATAGCCGAAAGACGACGTCTGTCCGGATTGGTTCCGCCTTTTCCCGAACTGTCTGTTGTGTGAAACGACCAATTAAATTCCAATCGAGGACGTTGCCATAGTCACGTTATAACAATGATCGCTAGGTTACGGTCGTTAGATCTGTTATTGGTCGTTGTGTTATCTCGGCATCCCCGACAACACCAGAATGTCAGAAATGTTCAATCAAGGACGTTTTGCCATAATCACGTTATAACAATGATCGCTAGGTTACGGTCGCTAGCTCTGTTATTGGTCGTTGTGTTATCTCGGCATCTTCGACAACACCCGAATGTCAAAAATGTTTAAGCAAGGACGTGTTGCCATAGTCATGTTATAACAATCATCGCTAGGTTACGGTCGCTAGCTCTGTTATTGGCCGTTGTATTATCTCGGCATCCCCGACAGCACCCGAATGTTTTGAAAAATTTAATGTCAACTTCAAGTGACTTTCAGGAATAGGAAATTATTAGAAATTGCTTTCAAATAATAATCTCACTTTCCACTAATCTATCAAAAAAATGATAAAAGTGAAAAGAAAAACAAAGAAAAAAGAAAAATCGAATAAGTAAGTTATTGGGATTTGAACCTAGGACCCCACACTCCATAAGCAAACTATGTACTACTGAGATATGTGTTGGCATGTGCTGTCATGGATGAAATTTAAACTTTGTCATACTAGACACTAACTTTTGTGTAACTCTAAGGGACCTTTTACACTGTAATTAATATTGATTTATTATGTATGAAAACAAAAAAATATATTTTTTTCGATTTTAACAAAAACGAACGTGACGAATTTAACGGAAATAAATAAAAACACGGTGTATTTTGGTGCTTTGGATGCTAAAGACTATTTGACGCTGACTGTACCTTAGTATAGGCGATAAGGCTTGCTATCTCCAGTGGTTAAATGCTCTAAGTGTTATGTAACGCAACACAGCGCTCCAGCACCTATCACAACTGTGACACGCAACTCTTTGTCGCGCGACAAAGATTGTCTTTCTCTTTTCTTTCAATACCATGCAAGAAAGACTGGTGATGCTATGTCGCGCGACAAGCGTATATAGTCGCGGAGAGTTGTGCTAGTAGTAGAGTAGTTCTAGCTAGAGTTAATTGCCAATAACCGGCCAAATTATTTGATTGCTTGTAACTTGTAGTTATTATCAAAAAAATCTACTTTAGGGCACATATCCTTCATCTAGACCCTGGCTGTAGGTATGTCATATTGCGATATGGCCAGCAGCTGGTGGGCAGTATCTAATAGACAATCTACCCTTTAGGCACTTGTCCCGCCGCCGGCGATAAGCGATGAGCTATCGGCGATTTTCTCGCCCAAGAAACGAACAAAAGATAATCGCTCCTGTGTAAATAAAAGAGAGAGATAGATCGCCGGTAGTGTGAAAAGCCAGCGATGAACTATAAATATATCTCTCTCTTTTATTTACACGGGAGCAATTATCTTTTGTTAATTTCTTGGGCGAGAAAATCGCCGATCGATAGCTCATCGCTTACTCGCTGGTGGTGGGACAAGTTCCTCAAAGTGGACTTTGGAAATAGATCGAGTTTGTTTTGTTCAGGTTTATTACAATCCGCCCTCCTGCAAATAACAGCATAGGACAACTGGACCTTGTCAAAGATGGAGTTATCGTCTTACAGGTATGGTTATACTTACTTCATATGAAGGTTCTGTGGAGTTTGTAAATCACGTTGATAGTATTAGAACCTCCACGCTAATATACGAGACAGATAGGCAGTATTATTATTTAAAAGTAGATGATGTATTTAAATTAGGAATATCGACTGTCTCGTTTTTATTTTTCGTTTTTACTGGTTAATAGAATTTAGTCTTAAGTCAGCTTCCGAATAGAAAGTCTTCTATAAAACGTATTTTACTACCCTTACATTTGGTGGAGCTGCGGGTGCTCCCTTATTGTGATAAGACTGATAAGATAGATAGAAATATCATAATTAATTTATTGTAAAATTTTGGAACGCATAACCTTAAAGAAGGCTGCTATGGCGACTTTGCTAACAGTGAGAATAGAGGTATTTACCTGATCCGTACTTCCATACTAATTATCCATACTAATATAAGAATTGTGAAAGTAACACTGTCTGTCTTTTCACGCTTAAACCGCTGAACCAATTTAGATAAAATTTGATATGGAGATAATTTAAGACCCCTAGAAGGACATTATGATAGTTTTTATCCCGGAGATTGTCATTAAGGGGGTTAGTATGGGGAATCTCGGTAACGCGCGCGAAGCTGCGCATAAATGCTAGTACTTACCTAAATATATTTGGATGTTGTTACCTACTCAATAACGCGTTAACCATCGAACAGCTTCAGATAAAACTTCGCACCCAGATGATCAGGTCACGGATCATAAACACATGCTAGTTCAAGCAACGAAGCCTTGGTAAAAGCTAATAAATACCTAAACACTAAGTTTATCATGCTGTTACCTCAGACCAAGAAAAAAAGATATAGACATGACATTACGAACAATCTTGTGAAGCCGTTTTATTTGGCATGGTTTTGAAAAATGAGAGAACTTCACACACATGGTTTGTTTGTCTTTGTATCGCGTGAAGTTGGCTTTGGCATGGCTTTTTGTGGCCTCACTAGATTGTCCTTAATGTCATGTCTATCTTTTATTCTTGCGAGGAGGCTGTTACTTTCGTGTTCAGGAAGTCTAATGAATATACAAACGCTCCGCGGCGTTTCTGTTTCTAATGGCCAAGCAAAGGCACGCCGCGTGAGTTCATCAGCATTTCCATATATTTACATGTCCTTTCTTTTCAACGGTCGTCACTACCTGTTTTAAAGTTATAAAAATCATTTTATTTTTTGTTGATGATAGACGGGCAGATATGTCTGTACATTGAAGATATTTTCTTAGAAATAGGTAGGTAAGTGAAATGTTGGATCCTCCTCGTCACGCCAAAACGGCTCGACGTATTTCTACCATTTATGGTATAAGGACCGCACATGCGAGAATGGCTAAGGGGTTTTGTTACACGACTACGCTGAAGCACAAAAGCAGTTTAGGGCTCCGCAAACGAAGCTCCTAAAAATACTATAATCGAATGGCTATTGTGGTTGCAGGAACGTGAATTCTGCGAAGGCGCCTCGACTCTCTGCAGAGCCCTACGCGCAAATTCTCTTCGGGGCGTGGTAGCTCAGACCCACGCCTCGTCACCTCGCTGCTCCGCCTACCTCGCAGCACAACTGCGGGAGCTAGGAGCTGTGCTGAAGTCGAAGGCACCAGCCGCGCCGGCCACGCCTCAACTTGGGAAGCTGGTCGTGTTCGGAGCTGGTGACAAGTTCGTATCAAGTGTCTTGTAATTCTCACAGAGGCTTGGTAGCTACGTCTTGTCACATCAAATCTCACCACAACTGCGGGAGCTAAGAGGTGTGCTGAAGTCGAAGGCACCAGCGGTGCCGGCCACGCCTCAACTTGGAAAGCTGGTCGTATTGGGGGCTGGTGACAAGTATGTATCAAGTATCTTGTAATTCTCACAGAGTCTTGGTAGCTACGCCTTGTCTCCTCAGATCCCTCCACAACTGCGCGAGCTAAGAGCTGTGCTGAAGGCGAAGGCACCAGCCGTCCCGGCCACGCCTTAAGTTGGAAAGCCGGTCGTGTTGGGAGCTGGTGACAAGTATGTATCAAGTATCTTGTAATTCTTACAGAGTGTTGGTAGCCACGCCTTGTCTCCTCAAATCTCACCACAACTGCAGCTAATAGCTGTGCTGAAGGCAGACAAGGCACCAGCCACGTCGGCCACGCCTCGACTTAGGAAGCTGATTGTGTTCGGAGTTAGTGCCAAGTTTCTATCAAATACGAGTATCTTGTGAACTCTCTCCGGGACTTGCTAGCCCAGACCCAGGCCTCATCTCCTCATTTCTCTGTGTACCTTTCAGCACAGATGCGAGAGATAGACACAAAAAAAATTGTAAAAATTATTCCATCTTATACCTACACATATACCGAAATAAAGCCCCATATAAATTGGAGTTCGTTGGAAATCGACGGTGTACGACTATTCGTTGTCGAAATCGTTGGATACGTCTTATTGTTCTGCAGCGAACATGCCTGATGATTGTATGACGAATTGTGTCGACTACTGTACTTCTTGCCAGGGTATCCAGCTACGTTTGCGCCCTTCGCGAGCTCGGGATCGAGGCTTCGGAAGCGCCCCAATCCGGTGCCTCCGTGTGCGTCATCAGCGAGGCGGTGTACTGCGACACGCCAGCCGTGGCCAGCGCGCTTGACGGCGTGGTGGCCGTGCTGGCCACGCCGCCCAATTCGTACTCCGCCGTCACCGACCCCATCGACTTGGTGTGCGGCCGCGGAGGCGACTTGGCTATGCTAGAGGTATAAATACATCCTCAGTCAAGCTCCCCAGTAGATGTCATCAGTAAGGCGGTGTACACGCCAGTCGTGGCCAGCGCGCTGGACGCTGCTCAACCCGTACTCGACCGCCGTCACCGACCCCATGGACTTGGTGAGCGGCCAAGGACGCGACTTGGCTATGCTAGAGGTCTAAATACATCCTCGGTCAAGCTCCCCAGTAGATATCATCAGTAAGGCGGTGTACTCACCAGTCGTGGCCAGCGCGCTGGACGCTGCTGAACCCGTACTCGACCGCCGTCACCGACCCCATGGACTTGGTGTGCGGCCATGGACGCGACTAGGCTACGCTAGAGGTATAAATACATCCTCAGTCAAGTTCCCCAGTAGATGTCATCAGTAAGGCGGTGTACACGCCAGTCGTGGCCAGCGCGCTGGACGCTGCTCAACCCGTACTCGACCGCCGTCACCGACCCCATGGACTTGGTGTGCGGCCGCGGAGGCGACTTGGCTATGCTAGAGGTATAAATACATCCTCAGTCAAGCTCCCCAGTAGATGTCATCAGAAAGACGGTGTACACGCCAGTCGTGGCCAGCGCGCTGGACGCTGCTCAACCCGTACTCGACCGCCGTCACCGACCCCATGGACTTGGTGTGCGGCCAAGGACGCGACTTGGTTATGCTAGAGGTATAAATACATCCTCAGTCAAGCTCCCCAGTAGATGTCATCAGAAAGACGGTGTACACGTCAGTCGTGGCCAGCGCGCTGGACGCTGCTCAATCCGTACTCGACCGCCGTCACCGACCCCATGGACTTGGTGTGCGGCCAAGGACGCGACTTGGCTATGCTAGAGGTATAAATACATCCTCAGTCAAGTTCCCCAGTAGATGTCATCAGTAAGGCGGTGTACACGCCAGTAGTGGCCAGCGCGCTGGACGCTGCTCAACCCGTACTCGACCGCCGTCACCGACCCCATGGACTTGGTGTGCGGCCAAGGACGCGACTTGGCTATGCTAGGTAATATAAATCAGCCTCAGTCCTTGCAGTGCCTTCGTGTACGTCATTAATACCATTGAACCTATACTATAAGACCGTACGGATCATTATTCGAGCGTTCGAGTCGCATATCTTTCGTGGACTTAGTTTTGTCAGTGTCTGTGGATTACTGTAACATTTTGAGCTATTTGGTACAGATAGTAGATTATAAAAATATTACTTTTGCATTGTTTGTATGTGTCGTTGTGACTTCATCACGCCAAAAAGGATTTTAACTGTTTTTGGTACACGAATAGCTGGGTATCCGCAAATGGTTATAGGATATTTTTTTCCGACTACGCTGAAGAAAAAAGGAGGGTTATATATTTTTTCTCCTCCGCTGACGAAGTTGCGGGTCTTTCTAGCTAGACACAAATAATCCGTGTATGCTTAACACTTTCACCACCAAGACTTCGTAGCGCTACGCGCATAATCGACAACATGGGAAAAGGCGATTGTAGGCACCTACTAGTTGGTCATATTTATAAAACTTAATACTTATTCTCTTCTCCGCAGATTCTAACAGAGTCCGAAATTGATGCTAACGGCAGAGAGCGAGTTCAATCTATTCTAGAAGAGCAGAAGAAAACACTAAAGACTCTCTTATCAAAACCTCAGGTAAATTACCATGAAGGTCAAATAAAAATTCAAATAGCCAATGAGATTACTAGCGCAGTGCTATTCCGGCCAGTTATACAAGATTTATTCATTTACATTCCATAGGCCATAGAGGACACATGCCAGAAAGTCACATAGTTGTTTGCTTGCCTGCCTTAAAAAACCGGCCAAGTGCGAGTCCAACTCGCGCAATGAGGATTGCGTCCAATATACACGCTAAAAACAACCGTGTCTATGAAAATGTGGGGTCATTTGTCATTGGTTACTGACATAGACAGATATGCATAGAAAATTAGGATTTTAAATTTCATTTCGTGGGTATTAGTGCAACACAAGAGCCACCTTCATACCTTTCAAGTTTCTAGGACAAGTGGAAATACCCATACTAGGTTTTCCATGGACGGCAATTTATATGGAAACCTTTTTAGGGTTCCGTAGCCAAAAGGGCAAAAACGGAACCCTTATAGATTCGTCATGTCTGTCTGCCTGTCTGTCTGTCTGTCTGTCCGTCCGTATGTCACAGGCATTTTACTCAAAAACTATTTTTTATTTTATTATTCAATTTATTTACACGGTATTACAGCGAACCAATTCACCGTGAAACCAGATTACTTAATTAACAACTATACAATTTATTGACAACAATTATAAGTACTTTCAAAAGATTGAGTACACAAGCTAAAAACAATTGACAATATTTTAAGTACATAAATTTTATGCATGTACGGAGGTTGTCCATCATCTCACAAAACCTCAAACATTCACGGCACACAGCTATCCATCTCCACGCGCGCGGGGGCGGAGGTTGACGCGGGGGACGTCCGGGACGCTCAGTAACGTGAGCCCGCGCGGTAGTGGCGCACTTCTGCGCGACAGCGTGCGCGCCGCCGGCGCCGCCAACAGCGCGCGCGCGCGCGGGGGCGGAGGTTGACGCGGGGGACGTCCGGGACGCTCAGTAACGTGAGCCCGCGCGGTAGTGGCGCACTTCTGCGCGACAGCGTGCGCGCCGCCGGCGCCGCCAACAGCGCGCGCGCGCGCGGGGGCGGAGGTTGACGCGGGGGACGTCCGGGACGCTCAGCCGTAGTACACTGTCCACTAATTGGATAACGTCCGACTCCCCGCGCAAAAACCGGCAGACTGTGATGAGAAGATCGTTGTTTCTCCTCACTTCCAAAGAATTAAAACCTAGGCAACCGAGTAAAAATTTTGTGGGATATAAGTATGGGTAATATCCAAATCTTTTCTTATAGAGAAACCTAAGGAAAGACTTCTGTATTTTCTCTAGGAGTAGGGCATATGTGGATTCATGAAGATTCCAAATAATGGACGACGCCTCCAGTTTACTCCGCACTAAAGCATTAAAAAGCATTAAAAATTAACTATAAGATGTACGTTGATACATTTTGGAGCATAGGTGTCGTGTGTAAACCGCTACTTTGTTTGATGGTTAAATAAAAGAAATATATATTTCTAGAGGGGGCACTCGATACATGTAACTGAAACTGAAAAAAATAATTTTGTTTTAGTGAATATTTTCCGAAATATTCGCTCCAAAATTAGCAAAAATGGTCTCGGGAGGACACAAAAAATCTATTTTTTAAACGATATGTCCAAAAAATATGAAATATTACAAATATAAAACATAATAAATACTTCCAACGAAAATTGTTTTCAACATGATGGAACATTTTTATATTGTTATTGCCAAAAAACAGCGCTTTTCAGCAAAAGGACGTAAGTGCCGGGGAGATACGCTCTTTTGTTAATGTTTTCTTTCATATCGTATTTTTTTTATCTGTAGTGCATTTTTTGTACAAACGGCCGCGGAACCCTTCATGGGCGAGTCCAACTCGCACTTGGCCGCTTTTTTGTAGGATTACGTAGCCAAAATAGCAAAAAGGGAACCCTCAATGTTTCATCATGTCCGTCCGTTCGTCTGTCCGTATACCATCATAGACCCCCAGGGCAAAGGAACTGGTTAAAGCCCTTACTGCACCTTCTTTGGTTTCAGATCCAGTTGATCCTATACGAGACGCATTCTGCCCTCGAGGCCGAGAACCAAGCGCAAGTATCTCGGGCGGTCGCTGAGGCCAACCGGCTGGCCCGCGAGAGACACATACTCCTCAAGAAGAAGCATAGAGACCACCATGTTGCTGTAAGACGTCAGAAAATAACGCAACTGTCCCACCGTCGACGGGGAAGCGATTATTAGCTCTCTAATATTTTCTCGCTCATGAAAAACGGACAACACTCATAGACATCACGTGTCAATAAAAAAGGCCTCATATACAGTGCCCGGGAGGAATGGGCAATTTTACTACGCATTCCTGAGGCCATTAGGAGTCAAAAATGTTATATGAACCAAGTCCAATTCAAAAAAAATGTGAAATCTAGTTTAGTCGATTTTTGTACATAAAAATTTAATAAATTTCGGTTCTTTACGAAAACTATCCCTTTTAAAATGGTAACGATTTTTTTCCAAAAAAAGATGGTTTTAGTGAGTAAGTCATAATAGCGGTCACTTTGATTTTTGTCAATAGCGAAGCGAAACTTTGCTACCTATAACGTGACAAACGTCGCGATGTAAAGAGCTTAATGTACTTTTAGTAATCACAATAAAATGTTGACATGAAAATTTATAATATCTTCAAAACTAAGCCGGATTTGCCAGGGGTTCTTTTAACATTTTTCGCTCCTGATGACCTAAGGAATGCGTGGTTAAAATCTTTTCCATGCCTCGCGGGCGTCGTGTATATTCATACTTGATCACTGACGATCCACACTACCAACGCCCCACTTCCTCGTTGTCCTTGTTGACAAAAGAAGGCAGCTGCTTATCCATATCCGTGCATTAATTTCGCGTAGTTTTCATTTGAACCCCGCTGAAGATTCTTAAGAGATTATGAATTATCTTAGCGAAAAAACTAGTCATCTTTTACTGCGCTAAATTCGACATTGTTATCAACCCTTCCTCTCGTATGAGAAGAACGATTTATTCACTTCAGATTTTAACCCTTTAGGCTCCTGTCCCAAACTCCGATGATAAAGCGAATAGCTATTGAGCGAGAAAATAGTGGATTTGCTTCTCATCGGAGACGGAACAGCTGACTTAGTAGACAACGTCCGAGCTCAATACTGAAAATATTATTATGAACAGTCGATTCACGTCGACTACAAAGAAATGTATCCGCTTTTTTAATCGACTCCCAAAAAAGGAGGTGGTTATCAATTCCGTTGTTTTCTTTTTTTTTATTGTTTGTTATATTTACAGGCAAGTTGGTGCCATCGTGTCACAACTTACTAAAATCGTCATATTTCAATATTTTACACATTATTTTTATGGCACCGACGCCAATATAAGATTAATTGTACGTACTGTATAGATTCAGTAGAAGAACGGTCACTTGTTAGTAAATTGGAGAAACTGAATTATGCAATTATTTTTTAATGTTTTAGTGTTTTCTTTTTTTCAGTTATTGAGGTCCAAAAGTGGATACTTATGTAATATATTTTACGTCACACCTGGCCATAATGTGAGTTTTACCGCATTTTAGCTAGGTGAAGACGTAAAATTGTGTACTCACCACGGGCAGTAAAAAAGAAAGCCCTCTTTCGCATATTTACAACCCTCGCCTGAGGTTCGGGTCACAAATATCTGCGATTTCGGGCTTTCTTTCTTTTACAGCCCTTGGTAAGTAATGTACTATAATAATAATCTCTTTGTAGTCAACTCTTAGATAAAGTTCAAATCTGACTATTCCCAAAGAAATGACAAACCATTAAAAGTTCCACACTATATTTTTCTTTCATCTTTCATTAACAGAGCCCTAAAAAAGAAGTGACAGAAGCCGCGACGCTAGATTCCTCATCCTCTCTCAACACCACGTATCACGCTGACGCAAACGAGAAGGATGACATGACATCAGTGGGCAGCTATTCTCGGCCAGCTTCTGCTTCTACTAACAGGTATGAAACTAGCCTTCAATAAGCTGCTTGATACAACTGAAACAGAGCGTTCCATTCCAGCATAGTTCACGAAATATAATTTGCACTGATTCGGTTTAGCTACTTAATCTGTCGATACAATGGATAGAATGAAGAAATGAGAAGTCTCGTTAAACTGTTCTAATAGTTCAAGCTTTTCGATACTGTTACAGCTACAAATTAGTCATTGTAATTTCATTGAGTCAGTGCTACGCCATCCGAATTTTTCGGGAGACTGTTTTCAAATCCTCTTAACATGCGCGCACATAACTTGTTAGATGCATTTTCTTCATTATCCTATGCAGAATAGTGTGGCGTGTAGCGTAACGCACACATACAAATATCTCTCCTGCGCTATAAAAAATAATGCTCGTAAGGTGATGATCTCCAAGTTCGGAACGCAGGTTCTAATGTCATTTCCATTTACCTCGTCCTCTCCCCGTCCTTTGAAAAACCTCCTAGAAATTGTCAACTTACGACAATTTTACTTATATGACCGCGCTGAAACTCTTTGGCTGGGGCCGTTCCTGCTTTATTGCTTTCGAGTATCTTACAGATCCAGACCAGCGACTGGCAGCATTTTGAAGAAGCACGCGGAGCGGTCGGAGCCGAGCTCCCGTCCGGGCACGACCAGCAAGACGCGGCCCATCCCGGAGAACTCCGTCCCGGCCGCGATGCCGAGGGACCCCAACAATGACAACCCTGACGTTTATGTACGGCTCCTTCTCTGTCTCCTTACCAGGCCTCAGAAACCGGTATTGTCTTCATACAAAATAACCGCTATTTTTTCGTTCTTTTCGTTTACGAGATTTTTGTATATTTTATTAAAATTCTAGAGCTTTAATCATTTGTTTCCAAAGATATTTGTCTTCTCCTAAGTGCAGTTTTAAAACATTCCAGAAAAGGCGTGTATTTTAGAAGATTTATAAATACCGGTTCCGACTCCTGCTCCTTACAGATCTAGCATAATTAATAGGGCTTGACATGAGCTAGGTTTATGCTACTGCAACGACTACACTGGGGCCAAAATCAACAGAACGTTAGAGCCATAATCATAAACATTAAGTCTGCCTTCTCGCTCGCGCTATAGAAGAAACAGCAAGTGCAAGCGAGTGGTCCGATTTAGTGTGTGTGACTATAACGTCCAGTTGATTTTGGTCCTACAATAGTATAGATACGCTGCGTACGCCTGTACTTAAGTGCAACGGTTCTCAATATTTTTTGACTCGTGACTCAATGAAAATTATCTAAAGCATTTACATTTCTACACTAAAAGTCTATTGAGATCCGATGTATTAACATCATGTGGCTGTGTATAAACGCACGCCCGCTTCTATCTAAGCTTTGTATTTATGGTGACATATATAACGTGCTCGCGAGGAACCGCATAATTTTACCAGCGTATACCTAAGGTCATTAAGGACCAAAAAATTTTATTTGGAATTAACTTAGTTTGGAAGATATTATCAGTTTTCATGTTAACTATTTATTGTGATTACCAAAATGCATTAAGCTCTTTTGATTCCAAGTGTGGTGACGCTACGCTATAGATAGCCTTCAAAGTGACAGCTACCACTAACAAAAGTCATCTTTTTTTGGAAAAATAATCGTTACCGTTTTATTAGAAAGGATAATTTTCATAGAAAAGCGAAAATTATCCAAGTTTAATGTACAAAAATCAACAAAACAAGATTTCAATATACTTATTTTTTTTTTTAATTTGACTTGGGTTCATTTAAGATTTATTACTCTGAACGACCTCAAGAATGTGTGTTTAAAAACTCACGAGAAACCTTGTATAGTATAATACATTCTAATTCTACATGTCGTTGGAGCGATGAAAGTCAGAAATAACCTGTCAAAATAACCTGACTTCTCCAACACTCATTGCATTTCTTGTCTGTATGTGAAATGAAAACTGAAAACTAATGGGAGAGACCGCGACGTTTCAACCGCCGCCGGTGCGTTTGTGTTACGAAATATTCAGATGCGATGACAAATGAATAAACTTTTAATGAGAACTGGAAGTTAAGCTTACGTACTGCATCCCTAAAATTACAGTACATTTGTCATCGTATTCATGAATATGTCGTAACACAAAAGCATCGGCAGTCGAAACGCCCGCGTCCTTACCCTATTACATACCTTCAAACGTTGTACTCTTGCTTGAAAATTGGTACGAGTAAGCACTTCGCAATGTATTGGCTAGCCCTTCAAACCCGCGCTGACGAGTATTTTTGTTTTAGGTGCCAAATTGTGATTTGTTTGAAATCCAAACGCTGCCAAATCTGGGAAACGGTTTAGATATCAACTACATTTTAGACAGAGATGGATGCTACCTTGGACTCATTCAAAGGAAGGTAAGTGTACTGTGGTTAATTATATCCAGTCCCCACTTCATTGTTAAACTGGCTTCAAATACGAGTTTATGATTTTGAGAACATTCTTTTTAGGGTTCCGTACCAAAAAGGTACAACAGGGACCCTTATGGTGCGACTCTGTCTGTCTGTCTGTCTGTCTGTCCATCTGTCTGTCTGTCTGTCTGTCTGTCCGACTATTAAAGCGCCATATCTCAAAAACTACTTATGCTATTTGAAATTTGGAATATTTATAAACATGGTCAGCCCATGTATTGCAGAGGAAATATTTAAAAAAAAAATTTTTTTTTTTTTAAAACGACGAATATGAGGGGGGGGGGGGAATTAAAAATCTATCTAATGTCAAATGGGGTATCATATGAAGGACTGGATCTGCACATTTACGAACAATTTTTTTATTGTGATTAGTTTTTGTTTTATTAAGGAAAATGTCAAAAAAAAAACAACATTCCCACCCTTATCTCCGAAGTTTACCAATCGAAAATTTTGAATTTTTTACTAATTGTATGAATAAACATAAATATGACACGAAAATTATAGCCATGTCTCTCACTAGCAATTTTTTTTTAATTTGCATAAAACCTATTTGAACAACTCTGTTGCGTTAAGTTTGCACCTGATTTGTATCCAATGCTATAGATATCAGGTGCAAAATTAACTCAACCGGTACCGGGTAATAAAGTTAGGGTAAGTAAAAATTTGTACGGAACCCTCGGTGCGCGAGCCCGACTCGCACTTGGCCGGTTTTTTTTTATTAAACACGTTCGCGATCGCCACTATTTCTCATAAAATAAAGGTAACTTATCAGGTAGTATGTTTATTGCGTTTACATGTGTCTATATTAGTTTTTGTTTTGCTTCATAACTGTTTCTCGCCACTTACTCAACTAAAATTGTTGTCTTTTAAACACTCCGCTACCCAAAGGTTCTCTGGAAGAGATCGCTATTTAGCGATAAGACCGCCTGTTGTTTACCTCTGCTAATTCGAATGTTACTGTCATGTTCTGTATTTCTGTGTATCTGCGGTGTGCAATAAAGAGTATTTGTATTTGTAACTTTTTTTGAACTGGTGAATGGCTGGCACCATACACACAACATATATGTGGAAGACCCTGCGTCAGCTCCGACAATTTGAAAGAATATTGGGGAATATTCCCGTGGACGTTCATCACTACTGTCAATGCCAAGAGATCTGTGAGATCAAAACAGAGAGCCTTCTGTACTTGTATTATGCTATTTATTCTGTAGCTTCGCCTACTTCTAAATTAATTCGTAGTACTGAACGACCTGGACGTACTTCGTAGCTTAGGAAGTAAAAATATTATTTTTAGCATTTACCAACGGCTTCCGCGTCACCTACAACTGACTTAGAGCATTTTTTTTATTGATTTCCGAAACCTTTCTTTCTTCGCCCTACTTTAAGTGATTAATTCCGGGACAACAATTATCCTATGTATGTCCTTCCCAGTCTCTAACTATCTCCATAACAAATTTCATCTATTTCGGCTCAGCGTTTAAGCGTGAAAAAGCAACAGATAGACAGACATGCAGAGTTAATTACGCATTTATAATATTAGCATGGTTATTAAGTTTAACTAAGTAAATAAGTGAAGCCATCGAACCAGTATTGAGTCAGGCTTTTATAACTGTGGAAATACCACAATTTTTTATTCTTATTAATATTTTTGGGGTAGCTCAGATAGGAGAGAACTTCTGCGCTATAGAAGAGGTCGCGGGTCCGAGTCCTGGCTTGCAATTTAGTGAGTCGCATCGAGTTTCCTTTGAAATTGAACTCTGTATTAATATTCATAATAAGTGTGTATACCATGGCGTGTACAGTCAGCATAAGATCTTTAGGCGTCCCGCAGGAGATCACCCGGTTAGACGCCAAGTACATGATCCGCGTGGCGGAGGAGCGCGGGCTGTTCGGCGCGGGCGCGCCGCCGCCGCCGCCGCAGCGCCGCAAGAAGCCCGAGACGGCCGGCGCGCCGCGCAGGCGCCGGGGGAAGCACGCCTCCTTCGAGGTGAGTTACAATAGAGTTGTAATAGCCGCACGGTACATGATCAGGTGAATCTATGATCCTTACTGTACCTTCCTACACAGGTCTCCTCCAAAGACCCATTAGCTCTTGACTAGAAAGGTTGTCAATGCATCTATTTATATACCGTCACAAAAGGGAATGAAACGGTCATCCATGTTTTACAGAAATTTACAGTATCCTAACCGCTATTAACCAAGAAGACACATTTTCTTGTAGTTTAATTTGTTAATAACTGTAGGTTCGCAAGGCTGCACTCATATATTGCACTCATATACATAGTATTGCTCGGGGCTTTTAATGAAGATCTGGTGGATACAGTCTTAGCCCTATTATCTTAGGCTAGTATAACGGAATGACTTTTGGCTTCAGGTGGAGCGCATAGCGGCACCAACTTACGCATCTCTGTGCCGGGCGTCGCGACGCGGCAGCGCGCCCGCGAACATGTCGCCCGCGAGAGACTGCGGCTGCTTGCCGCGCGTGTGCTCGCGACACGAGCGCCGCCAGGCCGCCGCGCACAACATGAGCGTCGCCGCCTGCACGTGCGACGCTAGACACAGGCGAGTACAGTCGGCACAACTCCCGACATGTCGCCGCGAGAGACTGCGGCTGCTAGCCGCGCGTGTGCTCGCGACACGAGCGCCGCCAGGCCGCCGCGCACAACATGAGCGTCGCCGCCTGCACGTGCGACGCTAGACACAGGCGAGTACAGTCGGCACAACTCCCGACATGTCGCCGCGAGAGACTGCGGCTGCTTGCCGCGCGTGTGCTCGCGACACGAGCGCCGCCAGGCCGCCGCGCACAACATGAGCGTCGCCGCCTGCACGTGCGACGCTACACACAGGCGAGTACAGTCGGCACAACTCCCGACATGTCGCCGCGAGAGACTGCGGCTGCTAGCCGCGCGTGTGCTCGCGACACGAGCGCCGCCAGGCCGCCGCGCACAACATGAGCGTCGCCGCCTGCACGTGCGACGCTAGACACAGGCGAGTACAGTCGGCACAACTCCCGACATGTCGCCGCGAGAGACTGCGGCTGCTTGCCGCGCGTGTGCTCGCGACACGAGCGCCGCCAGGCCGCCGCGCACAACATGAGCGTCGCCGCCTGCACGTGCGACGCTACACACAGGCGAGTACAGTCGGCACAACTCCCGACATGTCGCCGCGAGAGACTGCGGCTGCTTGCCGCGCGTGTGCTCGCGACACGAGCGCCGCCAGGCCGCCGCGCACAACATGAGCGTCGCCGCCTGCACGTGCGACGCTACACACAGGCGAGTACAGTCGGTACAACTCCCGACATGTCGCCGCGAGAGACTGCGGCTGCTTGCCGCGCGTGTGCTCGCGACACGAGCGCCGCCAGGCCGCCGCGCACAACATGAGCGTCGCCGCCTGCACGTGCGACGCTACACACAGGCGAGTACAGTCGGCACAACTCCCGACATGTCGCCGCGAGAGACTGCGGCTGCTTGCCGCGCGTGTGCTCGCGACACGAGCGCCGCCAGGCCGCCGCGCACAACATGAGCGTCGCCGCCTGCACGTGCGACGCTACACACAGGCGAGTACAGTCGGCACAACTCCCGACATGTCGCCGCGAGAGACTGCGGCTGCTTGCCGCGCGTGTGCTCGCGACACGAGCGCCGCCAGGCCGCCGCGCACAACATGAGCGTCGCCGCCTGCACGTGCGACGCTAGACACAGGCGAGTACAGTCGGCACAACTCCCGACATGTCGCTGCGAGAGACTGCGGCTGTTTGAAATTAGCTGACATCAGTATAAAATGTTGTAATCTGCACAATGAGCACGAATGTTTGTTCCTGGGTCTTTGATGTTTTCGATTTATTTACTTGTTCGATTTATCTGTATAAATACCTATGTATTTATATCGTCATGTGGTACCCATATACTGTCACCAGCATCAATATCTCCAATAACAAAACGGGCGAAAATATCTGACATGTCCTAATAGCCTTAGAAATAGAGTCGCGTCGGATAATTAAGCTTTGTTGTGGCAGATATTAATGCTGGTGACTACAGTCAAGCTTTGTTTAGTTTGGGAATAGGTCTATTTGTGTAAGAATGTCCCTGATATTTATTTGTTCCCCTGATATTTATTATTCCAGGTTGTACCCGAAAGGCCGCTCGCGCCGCATGTCCGCGGACGCGACTCCCCCTTCCCCCACTCCGTGTCGGCGCCCCTTCCCTCTGGTGGTCCACGACCTCCGCCTGGACAGCTACTCGGGAGAGCTCGACGCCCTCCCGCCCATCGATACTCCACCGCATTGCCACAAAGTTCTGACGAACGCTTAACGATTAGGTATAATACGATCGACGACCGCGGGCCAAAGGTGGCGTTTGTACGCGATAGATAAGTGACAAAGCGTTCGTCACTATCTGAGAAGTGAGTGTGAGAGTGACATACGTTTTATCATTCATTTATCGCATGATTAACGCAACTATGCTTGCTGTATTTGGTACTGGGCCTTCATAAAAAAAAATCTGTGTTTTTTCTGTTCAGAATCCCGAATTCTTTCAATCCTGATAAAAAACGAAAAGTGTCGCCATTTTTTTTCATTCTATTCCGTTATCGTTTTCATAGCAGGTTACTTTATATGGCGGTAACGAATTGGGAATACGAAAAATGTATTAACGTTTTGGTACACTTTTTTTTTCCTATTATGATCGATGGCTTGTGATTCTGAGTAGGTATAAATTACATACATGACATTTTGAGTACGTGAGACGGCGCTATATGAACTACGAATTTGTAACTGCTCAGGTTAATTAACTTACGATAGAGACTCAGTTAGGTGATCGATTTGCATACCACCACAGAACCCTATCTCAGTGAAGCGACTTATCCATGAGTTATAGAAACGATGTTTGTTATTTCAACAGGGTTCTACGGGGGTACGCGAAAGGATTTGCTTACTATTTATTTTATTATTATAAATAATAGGAGCCCAGAAAAATCGAACTGTGAGAAATATCGGCATTAGCAGCATGTAAGTATTTTAATATGTACCTTAAATTTTTCAGAAGCTGCAATGATCTTGTTATGATACCTTGTTGTGATATTGAGTATATTTTCTTTATGGAGTTCAATAAGATGGATGTAGCAATTACAGGTATCTGGATCAGAAGTACAGTCACATCTAAAAATATATATACATTTCGGAACTTGCTTATGAACCTGGTTCAAAATTGTATACATATTTTTAGACGTGACCGTTGACCGTAAATGCTATAATCGTTACTAAATTTGTATGTGCCGTTTGAGGACTCCAAGTCCTTATCAGCTCGTGCCATTTTCCGCACTATTTTATAAAAGTACAGCGAGAGGTACGAATCAAAAAGAAAGAATACGTATATTTAGTACAAAAATAAGTAAAAGTTATTTAAATTCGGTATGACAACGCGATAGCTAATACAGTAGATTGTCGTGAACAAATGTAACAACGAGGTTTTAAAAAAATACCTCTAAAACAAAAATATAAAAATAAATTTACTGTAGATTATGTGTCCATATATGTTAACGTGTACTATGGCGCAAAAATATTAAATGTATACCTTTCCCTATTGGGAAGTGATAGTTAACGAACTATCTTTGAGGTGCATTCTATATTTTTCTCGACTCACATAACGTACACTACGTTATGTGAACTCTGAATCTGCAAATATCTTATTTTTACATCAAATCGTTTTTTGGATATCATTTTTTAAACATTTTTCGTGACATACAATTTCCTCGCATGAAAAATTAAAACAAACACGTGACATCGACAGCTAAGGTTTAGGGACTGGGATGGGGCACATGCCTATCATCATACTAAAATTTGGTGTTGGCATCCAGAAGTGAACTTTGATTCCCCTAAGGCAAGGCACTAACCTGCTCGTAACCTATTATACATAAACATTAATACAAAGGTCAATCCTAATGGAAAAATCAATGTGGTCCACCGGGGGCGTATTTTGAAATTTGGCGCCCAGGGCCTAATAAATATCCAGTGCAAGTTGGGCTCGCGCACCGAGGGTTGTTACGCCGCCTCTGGCTGCTTGCCGTTCCGAGCCATGGCCCCCTTGGCCCTAGGATAAATACGCCCCTGCGGTCCACTAAAATGCAAGCGAACCTCGAACCCACTCTCCCAACTTTCGTATAAAATTATTCCTTTGTGATTGACATTCGTATCATTCATTAAAAAAATGGTATTTCCAGAGTCAATAATTAACCTGATTCTTCTTTAAAACATTAATAACCTACTACTTATTTACTTAAATGGCTACGTTGTCAAACCTAAAAAAAATTGTTAAAATCGTGCAGTGAACCGAATCAACATTATGAATAACGAACTTTAGTAAACAAAAAAAAATGGTATAACTACATCCACATGGACTACATCCATACAGTTCAATTTGAAATGTTTTCACAGTAATAGCAACTATACTTTACCGACTAAAGATTTATAAGAATATCCAAGGCAGACGTTAACCCCTCGCATGCTTAGACACTTAGTGTTGATAGTGTTGATCCGAGCATTTAAACTCTATGACGTCATTTAGCTTCAATGTGATAGGCAAATTTTTGATATCGCATACAAGGGGTTAAGCTGACTATATCGTGGCGTATGTCCTTGTGTATGAGTCGATCAGGCATCGTAAACGAAATATATCGAAGTTATTTAATGGATTGAGACATTCTCCTTAATGTTTTTTTTTCTGTAAGTAGCTGAAAATATTTCACATGAAGTCGTGTTTTGGGAATATAATAATTCCTTTTGTAAATACTTTGTGAGCTGTGTATTGACAACCTAAGCACGAAAATAATAAAAATAAATCTATAATGGTGTCATTTTCTTAAACTATGCCATCCACTTTTATGTCGGCTGTACTCTCGCCGAGGGTTGGAAATAAACGGGCTCTCGCTGAGGCCGGCTGTACAGCCAGCATAAGGCTTTATTATCGTCGGCTGCTTAAATACAACTAATGTAGGAAACCAACTATAGCATCATATCAGCGGACAGTTATAATAAAGGTTCTAGACGAATGACACACTATATTCAATATTTTTGAAGATACACTCAAAAACAAAAATAACGCGTACACAATGTATGTAATTACTATACAAAGTGTACCGATTTTATTTGCCTTTGACTATAGTTTTTATTACAATAAGTGGTACGAGTTCCTATAGAAAAAATATTTTGATGTATAGCTTTAGCATTTCTAGTTTGTTTTTAATAGTACAGTCAGTGCGGATAACTATGTATGCTCGGGAATCACTCAACGCTCTTAAAAATATAGTATAATATATAAGAAAGATGAGATTAATAAACCTATTCGATTGTAATTATTAGGGTAAAACAGTTTCGGGTAAGGCCGGGGGCGTTTCAATCAACCGCTCCGGTGCTTTTGTGTTACGAATTATTCACAGATGCGATGACAAATGAATCAACTTTAAATGAGAACTTAATGTTAAGCTTATATTTTAACTACATCCCTAAAATTACAGCACGAGTACATATGTCATGATATTTGTTGATATTTCGTAAAACAACACAAAAGGATCGGCGGTGGAAACGCCCGCGGCCTTACCCCTTTAAAGCTATTTTGAAGAGCATTCCATGTTACCCCTTCATTCAAAGTTAGCAGCATTAAGCATTTTAATATGTACCTTAAATTTTTATCAAGACAATAAATAAACAACGAAACTAAAATGCGTTTTATTTTATTCGATCCCAAAAAATGAACATTTTGAAGATATTAAAAAAAAAATGAAGCGCGTTGAAGTCGGGGGAAGTTCAAAAGGTGAATTTAATTTCATAGCCTTTAAGAGCATTTTCGATAAAGTTTTAGTCTATCCCATACTTCCGTCTTACACCAACGCACCTTACGGACTATAGGACACACTGAATCGAAAAACATGTTTTAAATATTTTGTATGTCTGTATGTGTCGTTTTGGCTTCATCACGTGAAAATGGCTGAATGGATTTCAACCATTTTTGGTATACGGGTCATCCACAAATGGTTATAGGATGCTTTTTACCCAACTACGCTGAAGAAAAAAAGAGAGTTATGACTTTTTCTCCGCGAACGAAGCTGCGGGCGCCCTCTAGTGGGCTATATAAGGCTAATATATTGGGCATTATAACTATACCATATTTTAAATGAACAGCATAAGTAGTTTCTGAGATATAGGGCTTTAACAGTTGAAAGACAGACAGACAGAGTCGCACCATACGGGTTCCTTTTTTCCCTTTTTTTTTAAACCAATTATGACTTAGGTATAGTTAAAATTGCGATGTATGTAATATCTAAAACTTTTAATTTGTTGGTATAGTTAATGTCTCGAAATAATAACTCTGCCAATTCATTAAATTCGATTTGACATACATCGTTTTAATATATTCCATTAGTAGGAACATGATAACGGTAAATCATTATGTATTCAACATGTTGTCAACGATTATATACGGTACTATTAAGGATATATAAGTTGGGTGCTGATGTTGGTGGATGATTGCATAGCTTAGTCGGTGGTTGGTAGCATACTTACAATGAAGATCTTCTTGGCTGTCGCTGTAGTCCTAGCCGTGGTCGTTGCGGCTTCTGCTGAAGATGGCTGGGAGCTTTCTGATTTCTACGATGGGAGTAAGTATTTATATTTGCGGTCACCCTCACTCGACGACATGCTTAGCTTAAGGAGGTGCGTCCACATTTGTATCATTTGTCCGAACAGATCTTCGTCACGTGGCATGATCGAGTGTCGCGATCACGCGTTTGGACGTTGCGCCGATCCGATCGCTCGAAATCCATATGGCTACGCGTATCACACACTTAGATCGGACAAGCGCGGCGTAACCGCCGCGCCGACAGTGAGCGTCCAAGCAGCGCGACAGACGCGCAGTCATGCCACGCCACGGTGCAAATGATACAAGTGTGGACGCACCTTTAGTTGGTTGCGCAAACAGCCTACAAAGGTCGATCGGCGGTCACGGGTTCAACTTGTAATGTTGGCATATTATGTTTGTTTTTAAGTTTAATGGCTTCTGTCATTTAGGACAATTTTGCCAGCGTCAAGGTTTACAAGCCGAGGTACGGTTTTATATTAAAAATAATAATGATAATAGTCCAAGATGGACGAAAAGAATCCGTTGCCACATTTAACCACTACAGCTAATGTTTGCATTGCAGCATTGGGACATTTACCTTATTATTAGGGTTCCGTACCAAACAGGTAAAAAAAAACCGGCCAGGCGTACATTTTGCTTCGGAGTAGGGATCTGCTAACACTGGATTTTCATAGATACGTCCGTTTGTAGCGTATATTTTGTACGGAACCCTCGGTGCGCGAGTCCGACTCGCACTTGGCCGGTTTTTAGTTTACTTTATTATGTACTTAATGTATACTCAGTTCCCCAAAAAATGGCACTGTGCAATGTGTGGCAATTATTTTACTGTCGTTTAATTTTGTTGTATTAGTAAAACTATTATTCAATTAAATATGTTGATATCCGTACCCCCTCTTCTAAACTTAGAGTTAATTTGGCAAAATCCTTCCAGTGGCTTATTTATGTCAAAACGTATTAACTTTAGCGTCATCTGTTAGTTTAGCAGGGTACTCGATAGTCGTAGCACACATTTCAGAAGTTTGCACCTACTTCCTAAGCAGCGCGATAACATTCAGGTGCAAACTTAACTCAATCGAGTGTAGTGGGTTGTCCCTTTTGGTCCCTTTTAGATGTTGAATTTTTATAGCCTAAAACCTGGCCTGGGTTTTTTTCGACAGATTAGTAAAGTTGGCATCAAAATCTGTTCAGTCGTTTACACGTGATGCGCGTAAAAATAAACAGATAAACAGACAAAAATTCTAAAAACTGTTGGACTGTGTTCTGTAATCGAATCTAAGTAAACCAAGTCCACTTTTTTTTAATATCTTCAGCTTTATTATATGTATAGATACCCCACTGCGACAGATGGATAAAATTATGTTTAAGTGTCTATTCTTTGGCACGCTCTGCCACCTAAATGTATTCAAGGATTTTAACGTACCTATGAGGCGTCGGAAATAAGAAATAAAATATAGAGTACCTATATATAAACTTTATGTGACATATACTTATTAATACTTCAATACTAATATTTTAAATGCGAAAGTAACTCTGTATTGTCTGTCTGTTACATTATCGCGCTTATACCGCTGAACACTTAGACTTAGGTCGATGAAATTGATATATTTAGTATGAGACCCTGCACCTCTAACACAACTGTGATAACGAGACTCTTCGTCGAGCGACAAAGATTGTCTGTCTCTTTCCTTGCAATACAATACCTACGAGAAAGACGGGTGATGCTATGTCAAGCAATAAGCGTAGTCGCAGAGAGTTGTGCTAGGCCCGCTGAATAGGACATAGTAGTATAATAGTTTTATCCCTAAGATCAAATCAACTACGTTATATCTAGTAATAGTAATTTTAATGCCAACGTACAAGGAAATTAATGAACTTGTAATTATGGAAAAAAAACTTATTAAGGGGGTGAAAAGGGGTGTGCAAGTTTGTATGGATAATCAATTACTAAAAAAGGTTCTGTGTAACGCGGACGAAGCCTAACAAATCCTGCACATAGGTAAATTAAATGGAACTTTAAAGAAAAATTTAAAAAGTTATGGTGTTCAAACCCCTGACCTCGTCAGTTTGTGTTTTAAATGCTTATAAGATTGAATGGGTCATTCTACCATTTCGTGCAAATCGGTCGAATTGTGGAGAATTTTTTTTATGCCATTGGCGAGAAATAGGAAAAAACAACACTTTAATGTAATTTATTTTTAATTATACGCAGATTTTAACGAGATATGGGCAATTCTTTTTTTTCACAAGAGATGGTAATGAAGTTCGGAATATGGTAATGACATGAGATGTTATGGAAATGAAAATGCGATGTTTGTAATGAACAATTAAGAATCAATAATACAAATAGCATCTTATATCATTACCATATTCCGTAATTCATTACCATTCCTTATGAATAAAACAATTGGCCATATCTCGGTAAAATCTGCGTATAATTAAGAATAAATTATATTAACAGTGTTTCTTTGTCCTGTTGGTAAGACAATGGCATAGAACAAAACCAAAATAAAAAAAAAAACAATTTTGGCCGAATTAAATGAAATGAATGACCTTAAAATAATGGTAATGAATTCCAATATTAAATAGTTACATTTAATATTGAAATTCCTTACCATTATTTTAAGTTCATTACCATTCTTCTAGTAAATAATGGTAATAATGAGAATGGTAATAAATTTTCTTAACTTTTTGTTTATTTACTCCTTATAAACAAATGCAATCCTTATATTATTCATTCAGTAAGGTTTCGAACTTAATGCTGATTATTTAAGTATCGACAATACAATAAAACACTAAGCATTCATTTCAAAACAGCATAAAAGATAATTAAAAAAAACGTACCAAATCTAAAAATCCGACACGAATATTTTTTTCACTAAACTTGGGACGGGACGAGTCCATCCTGTTCACTGTCTCACGACTAGCTGAGGCGGGGATCGCGGGTTGGGAGGAAAGAAGAGTAGAAAAATACTTCGCACGTCTGCTGCCTGATTTTGTTGTTGCAAGTTGAATTTATGGTAATGATTTTTTTTGTACAAAATATTTTGCTACAGTAAAAGTAAATAATAATTATCTATGAGTGTTTAAACCTTCATGGGTGTATTTTTTAATACATACTTCAACCATATGAAAGGATAAATTTAACTTAGTACATGTAATAGATTAGTAATTCGCTCTCAAACCTATACATTTATATTTTGAACGGTGATGGTAATGAATTTTTGGCATATAATTGTTTTTTCATATACTTATATTAAAATAATATAATACATTTTAGATGCAAAGTATGCCTTTGTACCTAACACATCATATAAAAAATATTTGATTTTAATTTGGCACTTAATTTTTTTTTTTCTATGGACATGTGATTTGCACGAAATGGTAGAATTACCCGAATGCGTATTGTTATGCACATTATATTTGTTTATTTAGATGATATAATAAGTATACGAGTATAAGATTCAGTGTCATGATGGTCGGTTGGGTGTCTATTTACAATAAAAGTCATTGAGTTATTCTTATACTAATTAATTGTTAAACCACCATGTTGATCTCTTACACAGCAAGCCATAGAGCGAGTTTTGACAGAGTTGCGAACACAACCCCATAACCTCACAGATAAGGACAACCTGTCTTACAAATAAGTTTGCATTCAAAAAGTCCGTGATGTGCAACTTATTTGCTGGCCAAAAACTCTTAGTCTATCTGCTTATTATATTTCATCGCTATATGTATACATATATATGCATATGAATTATTATTATTATTATATATTTGTTTTATATACATTTACATTTGTATATGTATTATATATGTATATTTATGTTATTTAAGTATGACTTCATACCTATGTATTTGTAGTTACAGTTACACTAATCTCAGCACCGCCCACAATTTTTCTCCTTTGCCCAAAGGTTGACTGGTAGAGAATGCAAATGAATGAAATAAATATATAGAAGGAATTATGTTAGTACTAGCGGCCGCCCGCGACTTCGTCCGCCTTAGATTCGTTTATGGCGGATAAAAGGTATTTGTCCGGGATAAAAAGTAGCTTATGTCTTTCCCCAAAACACGATATTTTACTAAATTAAATGTGAAGCATATTAACAAGATTACAAGTTCCTAGCGCAAAAAAAATGACTGTCCATACAAATTTTCATCCCATTTTTCGTCCCTAAAAGGGATGAAATTTGACATACATTATAGCCTATGTCCCATTCTGATATATAAGGTACATTACTGGAAAGTTTCATGAAAATTCGTCCAGAGTTTTTGAGATTAAGTGGAACGTACATACATACTTTCACGTTTATGATATTAAAAAGAAAGGATTTTTTTTTAGTGTATTCGGTGTATGCTACTTTAGTTGTATATAATATATTTGCGAATGTTAACTTTTTAGTTTGTCTATCTGCGTTTTGTGTACAAATTTGATTATTGGTGACCGGTTTAGCTCAGCAAGAGTAATGTTGCCTGTGAAGCTGTGGGTCCTAGGTTCAAGTCCCGGTAAGGGCAAATATTAGTGTGATGAACATAAATAATAGTTTCTGGGTCTTGAATGTTTTCTATGTATATAGTCGTATAAATAATAGTAGATTGTTTGACAAGGCGGTAAAATAAGCCATTATGACACGAAGTGATGTCTGAGTATTATAATGACTTTTAGCCACGTGTTAAACACTCTGCTTTTCACTTCAACTGTGAGAAAATAAAAAAGACTTAACATTAAAATTGTATATTTCATGAAATATAAAAGTACAGTTTGAGAAGTGAAATTTGTATGGGATTATATGGCTTTCTTTTAAACCCTAGGGGCTAAATGTACTATTTAAGTCTCGCTTCGCGAAGCTAATATGACGTACTTTTTTAGCAGGAGAAGTGAAAAGATATGTATTAAATACTAGACCGCAACTTCATTCGCGGAGGAGGAAAAGTCATAAACCTTTTTTCTTCAGAGAAGTCGGGTAAAAAGTATCCCATAACCATCCGAGGGGATAACCAACTACCCGTGTATAAAAAATAGCCGATTTGGCGTGATGAAGCCACAACGACACATACAAACATACAAAAATATCCAAAAAATATATATTTTACGGTTTAGTGATCTTGAAATAGTGCGTACAGTACGATTACTTTGAGTTTACCACTGACATATGCTTTTATTCCATTGGATATTCGACGACAACCATAATACAAAAGAGTTTCTGTTACAAACAAACGACGTTTGGACAGTGTGTAGTGTAAGTAAATAAACTCTTTTACATTAGTGTTAAAATCGAATATCCAATGGAATAAAACCATATGTCACTTGTAAACTCAAAATAATCGTAATGTAACATACTTTTTTGAAAATATCTTCAATCTACAGACATTTTCTAGTCTATAAGTATATTTATTATAGTCATCTAATAGTCAACATAACACAAACCTTATTGAACTTACTATGGGACTAGTTCGACTCGTTCCCTAATATTTATTCTTATTTATTTCAGACTCTGCAGCTCATTCAGGACATCAACGTCATCATAATCTACATTATCTTCAAGGCGGCAAAGAATGCATGCACAGCCGAGAATGCACTGTCTGCTGCCCTGCCGACAAAGTGGTGACCTGCTACCACTCCAAGTGCGCTTGCACAGATGGAGCACCGCTGGGCTAGTTACTTTCAACATTAAATAAATACAATGTGTGTATTCTACATTGTTTATTTAGATTATAGATAACTATCTATGACAAAATACCTACACCCGTGTTGTTTTATTGAAAACAAACTGCATTCCCCACATTTTGTTTCAGTTACTACTAAGAAATAGCATGAGGTCGCGGTTTTTTTTTCATTTACAGAATGTCTCCATATAGGAAAAGTTGTTTGTATTGGCGGGTTAAAATTAACACGTTCACTGCGCTAGGAGATGAAAATCATCTCTTGCGTGTCTTTCATTCGGTGCGGCGCCCGATTTCATATTTTCCACTTCTGTGTGTCATTTTTGCGTGTATGACAGAGACAAATATAGGATAATTATTCCTGCTTGAAGATTAACTCAATAACGTATTAAAAAAGTGGAGATCGATTAGGTCCCTAACGCACTGAGCTATATTTTTTTACACTAGGTGCGTTGTGAGGTGTTTTGCGTCTCCTAAGTTGCAGGCCTCGTAGCCGCAAGGAGGGGACGCGGGTAATGTTTTAGTGTTGTTGAAGTATCGAAGTGAGAGGCCGCACGTTATTTACGGAAGTAATTTGTTCGAGGTTTCCTAAATTTACTGTATATTGGATACCAAAAAGTGTGTATGAACCAGTTATGAGTGCAACAAAAAGAAAAAAGTGCAAAATGTCGATATAATTTGGGTTAGAACATAAATTGTCTTATCTATCTAGTTTTTGAAAGGAGTGACGAGTAAGCATACTACAACATTCACACATACACATACATGGGTGAATCAACTTTTAAAGTCCTCCTTTGCAAGTGATTTTGAAAAAAAAAAACAAGAAATTTTTTGATCGAAATTCCTTTAAGTAATTATATTGGCTGTAAGGTAATTTATGGAATTTAGTTATTTTTGTAGTAGCCACGACGTCACATTACTATTTTTTGAGTTTAAAGGACAACTGAATTCCCTCGGATTCTGGGGTTTGGCAGTGGCCCTATGGAATTTCTCAATCACTGCGCAACTGGTGGTCGAGCTCTGCAAAAGGTTAACAACCACCTTCGCGTCGGAGTCTCTCGCAAAGCATCCATTGGATGTGTTCCGACGGTGTGCGCGAATTTCAGCCCCCCTTTCCGGTTGCCTCTGCCCCGTATGTCTGACGGGAGGCTGTCCTGCCGCCAGTGAAAAAAGCTCGTGTGTTGACCGTCGTGCCGGAAGGGGAACGGAAGTCATTTTATTCCGTTTCTTTTAATGGTAATGAGTAAATAAGACGGCATATATTTAAATTTAAAAACAGTTAATAATGTGCCTATGGTCGGGGACACGCAATTTATGTATGAGAGCAAACTTTTGGCTACTACGTTATCGTAAAAAAGTAAGTATTTTCTAATTGAGTTGTTAATTTGAATGTTTTAATTTAACGTATATGGGTCTGTTATTGTCAATTAACGACAAAAAGAAATAAATTTAGTGTTTTTTTTGATATATCGATTATTTTTTTACGGGGACACTACGCGAGTACTTCAAAAGTTGATTCACCCACATTTAAAACACAACTACTTACGATACCTGATACATATAATGTAAAATCACGTCACAACCTAATATATTGTAAAACTTACACGTTTTTCACATATTTATCACAACAGAGATGGGACGTGTTACATTCAAATATTGTTTATTTACATTGCTTTTGTAATTCTTCGGAATTTCAACTGCCTTATCACAGTCATAGCCTCAAAACGACTAGGTAAGGAACGCAAGGGAAGTAATTAAATAATAAATTTATATGCGATAAGTCCCGTTTTTGTTGTTGTAAAGTTATTTACATATTGTTTACTAATATGTAAATTTTATTCCCCGAGGGAAGATGTACAGACCACGTTTTGAAACGCGGTAACAAAAAAGACGTTGCGTGGGCTGTTACAACAAATTAAGACTCACAATTAACAGCACACAGGCTTCTAAAAAAACTAAAAGGATTATTACTTACTGTGTTCAATGTGAACAAACATTCTGTTTGCCATGTTTTGATGAGAAACATTTTCCTTAAGTTTACTGTAAGTTTTTGAATAAAAAAATGCTTATCGATCATTTATGTTTTATTTTGATGCTAGGCCGTACACAAACTGTTCAATCTTCTGTTGCGGTGTGAGATACAATTGATACCCTATGTTTATTTTTTATTTACAATTTGTGTTTATGTCATAACAGCATGCGAACTCGTCTACAGGTAAATCAATAGATTATGATTAATGAAAAAAAAAAGCGATACATAGCTTTTTCAGTAAGATATACGTTATTTTCAAAACCGATGTTTTAGGAGGCTAATTAGGTCTCATACGCACTGAAATATAACTTGGTTATGAGTTTTTATAGGTCTCAAACGCACTGGATGAGAGTTTCTTAAAAACGTTCCCGCAGCGAACGTGTTAAAAAAAATAGAGAGAAATAATAAAAAAAACACTGAGTAATAAATAATAATAATAATCAGTTTTTCCTGGTAGATAACCAGTTGTTTCAAGCAATAGCCCAGTACTTGGTCCATCATTTGAATCCCATAACCTATTATATTTAAATCTCATCAATTTCCAATAGTTTTTGCATCTAGCGGGTGCTGAGGGGCTACTCCGAAACCCGAAAAACGAAGTTCGTAACATGCTGTCCCTCTCGCTCTCATGTTGTGCTGTATTTGATCGTTTTTCGAATTTCGGAGTAGCCCCTCTGTCTCTGTGCGCATACAAAGACAAAAGGCGTAAAGATATTGTTTGCTCTTATAACATGCAAACAAAACACGCATTCTCTTCCAGATTTTTCATATTTCTAGGACCGCTTATTTACAATAGATTAAATGCGAAATTAGACCTTTTTCCACTTAGCTACGTTCAATGTAAGAATACGTTACGTGATTCACTACAAAACATGACATACGAAGATACAGAGAATTTACTCACTGTCGTGAAATAAATGTTTATTTTACATTTTATATTATTAGTTTTGTGAAAATCTTAGTATTTAAGTTACCATGCGTTCTATTATAATATAGATGAATATATATTTTATATAAAATAATGTAATATTAGAATTTCCTTTTGCCTGAAACACACGGGGAACCCTAGTTCAGGATATATAAAAATCTGAATTTAATTGTGTATTATAGAATTTACTCGTAACTCTCTGTATATTATGTTGGTTCAATAGATGTATTTGTATTTGCATCCCATTTTACAGGCAAGAATAGCACCACGTACCCATAACATTGCATTAAATTGTCAAAAAGGCCTCTACTCGTTGGCTTCGGCTTCGCGCACGCCTTGCAACGGTCTGGTCCACTATTATCCGAAATATCAGAGACAATCTTACACAAATCGACCTAGTTTCAAACTAAGCAAAGCTTGTACTATGGGTACTAGACGATGATATACATAATATAGATACAGTGCAATACTTAAATACATAGCAAAACATACCAGGCCCAGGAACGAATATACGTGCTCGTCACACAAACACTTGCTCTGACCAGGATCCGAATCCGGGACCGCTAGAGCTTTGTAGGTCTTTGAGCAGCCAACTGAGCCAACGTGTCATCAAATATAAATTTATGTATCCGCCTCCTTAGTCAGTCCTTTGAGTGTTAAAAAATAACCATAATATTCTTAAAATCCTTGACGATATTTTGGGGTAGTTCATCATCAGTCAAAAGACGTCCTCTGCTGGCCATAAGCCTCCTCCAAAGAACGCCATCATGACCATTCCAGCGCCGCACGCATCCAGCAGACCCCAGCTATCACTATGGCATCAGTCCGCGCTGCCTCTTCCGGTGCGTGGTCGTCTGTCAAGAACTCGATGGCCCCAGCGGCCGTCGCTTCTGTTAAGTTTGCTGTATACATTGGATGTATGCATTATAATAACCGTAAAATTATTTATGGTGGTGCAACACTAAAGTCTGCCCTTCTCACTATTTTGTAACTCTTTTTAAATAGGGCTCCGCACTGTCTAATGTAGTTACCAAAGTTTGTGTTATTTCCGTAATTAAAAGTAATCCGTAAATATCAATCAAGCTGTTCTCATTTCAAGAACTCTTAGCACTTCCTCAATATTCTTAGGCCGCTCTGATCTCTGTAAAGACATCTGCTAAGCCTGCACATTCCTGATCCACATGTGACCTCTATCAGGTTCTGTGAGCGATATGCCCTGCGAATTGACACTTAAGATTTGCTATCCTTCGGGGTATGTCTCTTACCCTGGATCTCCTACGGATCTCTTCATTTCTAATTCGATTACGCAAAGAAACTCCAAGCATAACCCACCCTCTCCATTGCTGAGTGCCTTTCAGTCTTCTTATAAGACCCATAGTGAGCAACTACGTTTCAGTGCCGTGAGTCACCACTGGCAAGACACACTAGTCAAAGACTTCCGTCTTAAGACACTGCGGGGTAGTGGACGAGAAGATATTGCGCAGCTACCCGAACGCTGCCCAATTCAATGATTGACCTTTCTTGATTGAAGTTGGACCAAACTCTGGACAGTTTGTCCTAGGTATACATAATCGTCTACGACTTCCAGCGTTGAGTCTCCGATTTTACTCATACATAATTGAACTGCCCATGTTCAAACACAATTTTATCCATATTAATTCTAAGACCAACCCGTTCGAAAGCTCTACCGAGATCATCGGTCATCGTCCTTACGTCGGCAGACTGTAAGTGAGTGAAGTACCTACTCACCATTTATGTTGATGCCTAGCCTAACTCAGTCCATAATCTTGAAAACATCTTCCAGTGCGCTACATGTAAACAGTAAATTTTGAAGAAATTGCGTCTTGTTGCCTACACACACACACACACTTGCATGTAAACGGCCAAATAGTTTATAAGTGAAATTGTAAGAGTTAATGTTGTGGGAGAGGACCCTAACCTAACCTAACCTAACCTAGCTCAGAAGTCAGGGACCTCAATCTAATTGTTGTATACCTTTTCTGCTAATAAACTTTTATTATTATTTATTATTATCTGTATGTCGCACCCGCTCACGGAACAATGGTATCCCGGACCTTTGGGAGGCGTGCGCGATGCCGAAGCCAACGCGTAGATGCCCTTTCAACAATTTAATGAAATGTAAGGTGTACACCGCGCGGGTGCTGTTCCTGCTCGTATCATGGGACGCGCACAGAGACAGCACTCGCTAGATGCAAGAACTATTGGAGAGTGATGACAGCTAAATATGCTGGGTTATGGGATTGAAATGATGGACTATAAATACTGGGCTATTGCTTGAGACAATCGGACGTCTACCAGGAAAAAGTGTCCCATGGCTAAAGGCACTGGTAGACGACTTATTATTATTATTATTATTATAGCTTTAGGGTTCTTCAACAAGGTTCCTATTATCGCCATTTTTTAAGAAGAGCATCTCGTTACCTCTGTTCCATGCCTTGGCGTTTTCCCTTCCAGTATAACGGAATCAAACAACTTCAGAACTAGGGCTTTAAAAACCGGTTTTCCACCAGTAGCTCAGCGGAAATAATCATTCGCATAGCAGTGAATGCCACAAAATTGCAGCTCGACTTAATTGACTTCGGAGATAGGGGGGGGATTCATATATTTTTCATTTTCCTTCAGAAATCGACATTTTATCATAGTAAAAAATTAAAACACTTTTTTTGAGAATGTACAAATGAAGCCTTTTCATATTTCACTTTTAAATTTTAGCCCTCATTCGTAATTTTTCATAATATATTTTTTCTTTTTTCCCTTTTTTAGGGTTCCGTACCAAAGATGGTATAAAAAGAACCCTTAGGGTGTGGCTCTGTTTGTCTGTCCGACTATTAAAGCTCCATATCTCAAAAACTACTTATGATATCGATTTGAAATTTGGAATATTCATAAACATGGTTTTTTGTTTTATTAAGAAAAATGTGACCCCCCCTCTTATCTCCGAAGTTTACCGAATGAAAATTTAGAAATTTTCATAATTTGTATAAATACACATAAATATTACAGGAAAGATATAACCATGTCTTTGACAAGCTATTTTTTTTTTAATTTTCAGAAAACCTATTTGAACAACCTGGTTGCGTTTTTTGTTTAAGTTTCAAGTAATCAAGTGCAAACTTAACTCAACCGGAACCGGGAAATATAATAATGTTAGGGTATGTGAAAATTTATACGGAAACCTCGGCGCGCGAGTCCGACTCGCACTTGACCGGTTTTTTTATCCAATTATGACTTATAGTTTAAATTGCAATGTATCTAATATCTAAAATCACGTTTAATTTCTTGGTATATTTAATGTCTCTTAAAGGCATGTTTCAAAAGAATAACTCTGCCAATTCATTAAATTCAATTTGACATACATCGTTTTAATATATTCCATTAGTAGGAACATGATAACGGTAAATCATTATGTATTCAACATGTTGTCAACGATTATATACGGTACTATTAAGGATATATAAGTTGGGTGCTGACGGTTGGTGGATAATTGCAGAGCCTAGTCAGTGATAGCATACTTACAATGAAGATCTTCTTGGCTGTTGCTATTGTCCTAGCCGTGGTCGTTGTGGCTTTTGCTGAAGATGGCTGGGGTCGTTCTGATTCCTACGATGGGAGTAAGTATTTATATTCGGGGTCACCCTCACTCGACGACATGCACCTGTGCATGTCGAACCATGCTCAGTGTAGAGTTCCGCAGCCGTCCATACAAAAAATGCATTACAGATGAAAAAACCGGCCAAGTGCGAGTCGGACTCGCGCACCGAGGGTTCCGTACAAACTTTCATTTATTTACCCTAACATTATTACCCGGGTCTGGTTAGGTTAAGTTTGCACCTGATATCTATAGCGTTGCATACAAAATTAGATACAAACTTAACTCAACCGGGTTGTTTGAAAAGGTTTTTTGAAAATAAAAAATAGCTAGTTAGAGACATAGTTATAATTTTCGTGTAATATTTATTTAATCACCTAAAATCATTTTTGAACCGGGTTAAGGTGTAGTTCAGTTTGCCCCTCATTTGTATGTGACGCCATAGATACCAGAGGCAAACTTTACTCAACCGGCAAGTTAAGTCGGAATAAGTGAAAGTTTGTACGGAACCCTCGGTGCGCGAGTCAGACTCGCACTTGACTGGTTTCTTTATTTAGGATTTGTATCATAGAAACTGTCATTTCGTATCAAATTTTAATTTGAGTAGCTACAATTAACATCCCAATATTACTAAACCGGGTCTCCGTAACGCGGGCGAAGCCTAATAAATAGTACACATAAATGGATCTTTAAAGAAAACTTTTAAATGTTTATGGCTTTTAGACCCCTGACCTGGTCAGTTAATGCTCTAAATACTTATAAGATTGAATACGTTTTGTTATACATATAATTATATATATTTATTTAGATGATATATAAGCAATTATATTATAATTACTATTTTTTTGCTTTATATGTATGCTACTTTAGTTTCAATGACTTTGTGCATATTAACTTTTTAGTTTGTCTACCCGCGTCTTTATGTACAACTAGCTTCTGCCCGCGACTTCGTCCGCCTTAAATTCGTTTATTGCGGATAAGGGTATTTTTCCGGGATAAAAAGTAGCCTATGTCCTTCCCCGGGACTCAAACTATCTCCATAATACCAAATTTCATCCAAATCGGTTCATCGGTTTAAGCGTGAAGAGGTAACAGACAGACAGACAGACACACTTTCGCATTTATGATATGAGTATGGATTTGGCAAAACGGTATTAATTTTAGCGCCACCTGTTAGTTAAGCAAGGTACTCGATACTCGTGGGCTCGTAACACATGATTGAGAGAAAAGTTTGCACCTCCTTCCCAAGTAGGGCGATAAGATTCAGGTGCAAACATAACTCAATCAAATCAAGATTAGTAAAGTTAGCATCAAAATCTGTTCTGCCGTTTTCACGTGATGCGCGTACAAATAAACAGACAAACATTCTAAAAGCTGTTGGAACGTGTTCTGTTATCGATTTTAAGTATCCCCGGCCAATTTTTTTCCGAATATCTTCAATGTACAGACTTTCGACCCTCTTGAGCTTTATTATATGTATATAGATAAAGTCTTTACAAACAAAGAAATGGAAAACAACAAGATTTGATTATTGGCAACGGTTTAGCTCAGCGGGAGTAACGTTGCCTGCGAAGCTGACGGTCCTGGGTTGAAATCCCGCTAAGGGCAATTATTAGTGTGATGAGCATACATATTTATTTCTGATTCTTAATTTTTTTCTATGTATACTCGTATTGTAAAAATATCTATCAAATACATCGTCATCTAGTACTCATAACACAAGCCTTATTGATCCTACTATGGGACTATTTCGATTTGTCAAAATATTGTCCCTTAATATAGTTATTTACTTCAGACTCTGCAGCTCGTTCAAGACATCACGGTCATCAAAAACTACGTGGATATATCCACGGCGGTAGAGAGTGCGCATACGCCGAAGAGTGCACCGTCTGCTGCCCTGCCGACAAAGTGGTGACCTGCTACCACTCCAAGTGCGCTTGCACAGATGGAGCACCGCTGGGCTAGTAACTTTTAACATTAAATAAATACAATGTGTGAATTCTACGTTGTTTATTTAGATTTGAAGTAACTATCTATGCCAAAATACCTATACCCGTGTTTTTAGGGTTCCGTACCAAAAAGGTAAAAAAAGGAACCCTAATGGTGCGAATTGTCTGTCAGTCAGTTTGTCTGTCTGTCCGACTATTAGAGCGCCATATCTCAAAAATCACTTATGCTATTTGAAATTTCGAATATTTATGAACATGGTCAGCCCACATGTAATGGAAAGGAAACATTTTAAAATGTATTTATATTTTCTAAAAAAAACGACCAATATGAGGGGGAGCAAAAGTAGGGTGTCATATGAAAGAACTTAATCTACACGTCTTAGAACAATTTTTTTTTTATTGTAATTAGCTTTTGTTGTATTAAGGACAATGTGAACCCCCCCCCCCCCCCCCCCCCCCCGTTAGGCTATACTCCTGAGGTGGTCTGATGATGGTATCCCAGGGAAATCGAGGGCAATCCTCGAATTTTACAGGCACGTTTTTCATATATTTTCTTAAGCTATATATTTAAGTATTTGCATATGGTAGTCATCATCTCATCATGCTGAGCTGATGACGGAAGGTACAACTCCTTAATGGTTAAGAGTTAGAGGATAATTCTTAAAAAAAACATTTATTATAGGTAGGTACGTTAAGACTGTTAGTAATATTCTTTATAGTGTGTCCCTTATCACCAAGTCAGGATCTGATGATGGAATACCAGGGAAATCGAGAGAAACCCTCAAATATTATAGGCACTAACAGTGTTAAATATACTTGATGTTGCTTTGTACCGGATTATCTAGACAGTGAAATTCTACGTATTGATAATTCATATCAGACTACCTAAGGCACGGCCATACAGACGATATAAGCAATTGCACGAGAGAAAACGAAGTTAAATACTATCAATAAGAACAAAATTGATCTCACCTTAATAGCCGCGGATGTAGAGTTCCCTGCAAAAGAGAATACAACCACCACGTTTTATTCCCTGCTTGAATCAGTTTTTGGGACCAATTACAAAGGCGTAATCATTTCCGAACTAGGTCAACTTACTCAATCAAAAACTTCACCGGTGCTTTTGCACAAATTCAATCGAAAATGAGCCTTAAACATAACCACAAAAAAGGGTCCAATAAAAAAGACGATATAAATAAAACAAACTTTAATCAATACAAAGACAATATAATGTACATACAACAACAATTAGTCTGTTCCGTCTAAAGCATCCCGAAGCCCTTGGAATAGCTTATCGCCTTCATCAGTCGGTCCTGCAGCTTGTCCCTGCTCTCGTACTCGGGCAGTAGCAGAACGTTGAAGCACGTGTGCGCGGTGGGCAGGCGGTCGCAGTCGGGCCCGTTCCGCGCGATGACCAGCTTTAGGTGGCTCAGCCCGCCCACGGGCACTCGGTCGGAGCCGGTGGTGAACTGAAGGAGCTTCCGTTTGTCGTCCAGGGAGAGACTGTGGACTATGCTCCAGAAGTCTTTGATGGTTTGCGATTCGGATGTATAGCCGGCGTCGTATTCTGTTGATTTTTCTAGCTCGTTGAAGTCGAAGTTCTGAAATGTACAATTTAAGTGTGACGAATTGGGTACTTTCCTGTAGTCAACATAAATGATGTCACGCTTGCAGTTAAAGTTATTTTTGAAAATACGTAGAAAACATTTTTTATTTAAGCTTTTGGCGATTTCAAAATGATCAAACAATAAAAATAAGAAGGCAATTTGACCGTATAGAATTATGACGTCATAAACCTTTTTCCTTTCAAACTTCATACTTTCTGACCGCTTTGACGGTTCATAAAAAGGAACTGATTTGATCTGTCAGTCATACCCTATTAATGATTAATCAATGGTATAGAATAGGTGAATCTTTCCTTCTATCTCTTAAGATCCATTCATTAGATCCACGATGTATCTAATGATTCTTATTTTACTAACTAGATCCATTACTCGTAAGTATGGATTTAATGAAACATTATTTCGCACCTGATACGTCTTTGTACCCAGCTGCGAGAAATGGATCTACAGAGAATATTTCTCTCAGTAGATACATTGCCCATCACTGGAATAGATCTAGGGAGAGTAATTTCTCAATAGATCCATTTATTCAGTTGTCCATGTATCTAACGAGATCACTTTTCTCACAAGATACATTTTATGAGATCCATTATGGATCTGGTGAGACTTTTTTCTGACTAGATCCATTAGTTCGCTTGATAATGGATCTGCTGAGAATATTTTCCCACTACATCCATTTACTCTGATTCTTTATGGATCTGGTGAGACTTTTTTCTGACTAGATCCATTAGTTCGCTTGATAATGAATCTGTTGAGAATATTTTTCCATGAGATCCATTTGCTCTGACCCCATATGGATCTAATAAGACTTTTCTCTTACTAGATCTACGTGTCTCATAGACTACGTCGTCAATTCACTTTTGATGTAATGTTGAATTGGCCACTTATACAATAATTATGACAATAAAAACCGGAACTTGTCGCTGCTACTTGTCATACAGATATCTATTTACTTAGGACTGTAAACTAAACTGAATAATGCATGAATTAAAATTCATTAAGAGTGGACGTGGGACAGTTCTCTTGTTTTAGGGCATAGGTTGCATGCCCATGTAAAATACAAGAAAGGGTCTAGTTAGGTATACAAAGGAAAAATTGGGGTAGTCAATACTTTTGGCTAAGGCTGTACGTGACTATGAAAACAAAAAAAGTTAAATGAAAATTAATAAGCTTGTTTTAATAAAGATTTTTTTACAAAAAGAAAATGACAAAATAATATTAATAACTAGAAGGTGCTTGCAACTTCATTCGCGGAAGAGAAAAAGTCATAGCCCCTTTATTTCTTCAGCGTAGTCGGGTAAAAAGTATCTTATAACCACCTGGAGATACCCAGCTACTCGTGTATCAAAAAATTGTTGAAATCGTTTGTCGATTTTGCGTGATGAATCCGCAACGACACATACAAATATATAAAAAATCCAAATAAACACATTTTTCGTTTTAGTGACCTCTAAATAGTCCGTTACAATCATTTTTTTGAAAATATCTTCAATGTACCGACATTTCATTTTTACAACTTTATAATAGTACCTATAGATATTCTATAGTATAGTTTTAATTTATAGTAATAGTTTTAATGTTTAGTGCGTATTCTTTATTATTGTAATAATTTAATGTAAATAAAGTAATTCCTATTTAATAGGTAGATTGGTTATGATTATGACGCCAATGATTGAATATAATAATGTCTATTAACTCATTTCACTAAATTTAATTAATGAACAATTTATAGCTAAACAGATTTAAAATTCTGTATTATCCTCGAGCACTTTTTGTACAACTTCTCATTAGATCCATAACAACTTGTAAGATCTACTGAGAAAAACATTCTCCATAGATCCATTTCTTGCGACAGGGTACCATAATGTATCAGAAGAGAAAAAAAAAGTTATTTGATCCATACTTTCGAATAATGGATCTAGTTAGAAAAAACATATATCATTAGATACATCATGGATCTAATGAATGGATCCTAAGAGAATGATTGGAATCTTTAAAAGAGTCTTCGCCAGTAAGATAATCAGTTAGTGGCAGGGGTCTAAAACAAAACCCCGATAGGTGCGAAGGTAAAGTAAGTCCAAATGATTTTCGCTCTTCTACTGTGAAAGTAGGACTTATGCGTTTAGAAGCCCAATGTGATATCAAAGATGCACAGCAAACGAATAGAACGTGGTGGTTACAGGATTGTTGTGGGTCGCCATGAATATTGTTTTGAATATGATGAAGTGAATGTCCATAAATATCATAGACCCGCAGTGGTAGTGAAAGTGATTAATTAGCTCATGACAAGACAAACTCATGCACGGAGTTTCCTTCCTTGAGAAACGACTTTCCTTGTCCTTTGGACAAAACATTTTCTTGAGAAGCCTCGACGTGCCGAAAGTAGCGTAGCAGATCCCGAGAAAGAACTGATCGCAGCAAACCATTTCGGAGTTTCCATGCCGTGACGTCATACTTAAAAGCAGGGATCGGAACCGGTATTTTTTTCATACAAAATATCTAAAATAACGATTCGTTTTTTTTCGTTCAGTTACAAGATTTTTGTATATTTTATTAAAATTCTAGAAGTTAAATCAGGTGTTTTGTGATTGATTTCTGTTCTTCTAAATACAGTTTTAAAACATTCCAGAAATAGCGGTTATTTTAGAAGATTTAAAAAATACCGGTTCCAATCTCTACTTTAAAGTAATGTAGTTGTTGTACATTGCTTGAAGAACCAATGGCCTTTGAGGCAGAAAGGTTCGTGAGTGGCAAGCACATACTAGAAGATTTAGCGTAGGAAAGCCCCAAACAAGGACCGACGTTCTGATCAAGATAGCAAGAAACCGTTCGGTAATGACAGCCGACGAAGGTCGTCGTGGAGAAACTTTGCAGACTTTTGACCAGCATTTAACGTTTTATGGCTCATGCCCATGAAGATAGCCAGAACAGCGCGGCAAAAGGACTGTCTTCTATTTTGAAACAAGATCAGCGACAGCTCAGAGAGTTTTCAGAATTCATTGGCAATTGGCGAGGCACCTCGCAGTCAAAAGCTGTAGCACGCAGCGTGGGAGGTTCCCAGGAACATAGACCGATGGTCTTGTCAAATCACCGAAAACTATTGTATGGTAACGCACAACCGGTCGTTGTGGAGATGCTCGGGAGAGTTTCATCGGCTGGCTTGATACAATGATAAAGACTTACTTTGCTGCCGCAGACCAGGACCTCCACCTCCTCGGGTCGGAACAGCGCGGAAAGGGGGCTCTCGTCGGTCACCATTACGAACCCGCGTCGGAACGCCTTGAACTGGCTCTCCACGGACTTGTTGAGCAAGTAGTCTGCGTAGAGATCTATGAATTCCTGTAATGGAATAAATGAAATTGTCATTACATAAGAGCGTACAGATATAGTGCATAATTGTTTTCACGGAAACGTCTTGCTAATTCAGTCGGTCACAGTACAAAAAGTACTGAGGTTGACTGAAGTAGCATGACAAATACGAACGTTTCCGAGAAAATACGATGGAAAACAATTATGCACTACATCTGTAAACATCGGTACTATTAGCGGATTGATTTTAAAGTAAATTGGTTGATTGATATTTTTTAAGTTTGGGATTTCTCCTCACCAAAAATTAAACTCATAAATTTGGATATATTCTCGTAAACGCTACGAGATTATATTGTTTGTGCTAAAGTTGTTTAGAAGATATAAGAACTAGTAAGAACTGCCTTATGAAGGTGAGTATTGGTTACATTAACTTATTACCTAATGTTTCTGGTTACTACATATAGCCAAATGTTAAATCTACGAAGCATACCTACGAAGGTTTTTTTAATGGACTATGGGTATACATTTGCTTTCAAATAGATCTCGCTTGATGAAAAGTGAAGACAAGGTCCATAGAGCACGATCATTCAAAACAGATCCGTCTCCCGATAGTATATACTCAATGAATTAGTAGTACACCTCCTCAGATCGTCGTAATATTAAAACCTATAGACACCACATACCTTCTTATTCCCCTGCGTGACGAATATGTTGTCACCATCTTCTTTAAGGTCATGGAAAATGACGTTGCCGAACACATCCCGGTAGCATATCCTGAATGTCTGGTAGTATATTTCCTCCAGGTCATCGTCGATGTATTCCAGCATATCTTTTAAACCGGCGTATAGAATCTGAAAAGATAAATAAGCATTAACTAGGTGTTGGTTCAGGCGTGGCGAAAACAGGTGTCGAAAGCCAGAATCCACTTTGGATCGTTGTACTATCATATTTGGGTGTTGAGCCATGGACCATCTTGACCTTTGCTAGTAACGATAATGTTAAAGTATAATGCTTACTGGCCAGAATCGATATTGACCTGGACAACATTGGATCCCTCTTTTCCCTGTTCTACTAATCTCGGTCTGGAAAGACAACGGGTTCAGCCATGTATATTAAGTTTTTTACCATCTTGACCATTCCTAGTAACGATAATGAGAAAGTATAATGCTTACTGTACAGAATCGATCTTAAAATGGACATTGGATCCCTCCTTTACCTGTCCTACTAATCTCAGTCTCGAAAGACAACGGTTTTAACCATGTATTATGTAGTTATGATACTTACAGGGTTCCAATCAGCGAGGTCCTCGAACGAGCCCTTCTTGCCCATGAGCTTCCTGTACACGACCATGGGGAAGTTGACGGGCAGGATCACATTGTTGTAGATGGCGAGCCCCAGCACGATGCCGATCAGCGTGAACTGCGCCTCCGTCTCGAATGACAGCGGGTTGAACCTGCATGAAATATGTTGTAAGACTTAAAACATTTAATCAAAACAACCCACTGTTACTTGACAGCTTATATTGTATCCAAAGGCGTCCATACTATCTCAACATGAGTTGAGCTACCTTAAGTTATCGCATTCACTGCAAGCTTTTTTTCGACCTTTCCTACGAGGTTTTCTTCGGTTTTTCTCACGATTACAGCACAGTATCTTGAAACGAATATAAGTTTCATTTGGATTTTCACAGAGTGCCTTGAAGACGTAATTTCGAGACTGAGCAGGACGCCGGTAAATTATTGTCTCATTGTCCAGCTACTACGTGAACATGCCGTAGTCAGCGTTGAAGATCTCCTCCACGATGAGCTGGAAGAACTGTCAGCTCTCCCTTGAACCCCACCACCAGCTACTTCTCGAGATACGAGTAGTTAAGGTTCTATGAGTTTGTAGAACCCACACCAGACAGTACCAATGTCCAGTTGCTGTCTGAACATGCCGTAGTCAGCGTTTAAGATCTCCTCCACGATGAGCCGGAAGAACTCCTTGCTCACTGCCTTCGGTCAGCTCCTGCTTCTCAATCTCCACACGACGAGCTTCTTGAGATGTGAGAGTTTAAGGATCTACAACTTTAAAGGACTCACCAGACAGACCCATTGTCCAGCTGCTGCGTGAACATGCCATAGTCAGCGTTGAAGATCTGCTCCACGAGAGCAGGAAGAACTCTTTGCTCACGCCGCCCCCATGCAACCCCTGCTTCTCCGTGTCCACCACGAGCCTCTTGAGATACGAGGGGTTAAGGTTCTAAAAGTTTAAACGACTCACCAGACAGTCCCATTGTCCAGCTGCTGCGTGAACATACCGTAGTCAGCGTTGAAGATCTCCACGATGAGCTGGAAGAACTCCTTGCTGACGCCGCCCTCATCCCACCCCTGATTCTCTGTGTCCACCACGAGCCTCTTGAAATGCGAGGCGTTAAAGTTAGAGAAGTTTAAAGAACTTACCAAACAGTCCCAGTGTCCAGCTGCTGAGTGACCATGCCATAGTCAGCGTTGAAGATATCGTCCACGATGAGCTGGAAGAACTCCTTGCTCATGCCGCCTTCGTCGTCCAGCCCCTGCTACTCTTGTCTCCACCACAACTACCACAAGCCTTTTGAGATGCGAGGGGTTAAGGTTCTGGAAGTTTAAAGGACTCACCAGACAGTCCCATTATCCAGTTGCTGCGTGAACATGCCGTAGTCAGCGTTGAAAATCTCTTCCACGATGAGCTGGAAGAACTCTTTGCTCACACCACCCTCGTCAAGTCCCTGCTCTCCCTCAAACTCCACCACCAGCTGCTTCTTGAGATCTAGCGCGCGTTCCATGGCTACCATTTCCAACTGAAATTATTATGAAAACTTATTACCATCGGCAGTGACGGATTTGCCCTAAGACCTATGTAGAGTATGTAGGCCCGGGCTTAGGGCGGCCATATATTAGGGACGGCTGAAATAATTTCATATGTAGGACCTATATGATGGGAACTGAGAAAGGGGCGGCTGGTACGACACAGCCTAGGGCGGCCAAGACCGTAAACTGTCACTAACCATCAGCAGAATGACTCGCATGACTTCTGTACTAATATAAAGATGTAAACTCAGTTCTTTGAGCCTGCGTTCCTGATACCAAATCTCAGGATTGTCGAGAAACACTCATTCTTACAGCACTAGGATTTTGGCCTAGTTAACAGATCTTTCGGATTTGCGATTGAAGTAACGGGTAAATTTTACAAACCAGCTAGGAGTTTACGTTCCAACGTTAATCTGGTTTCCTTGAGCGTATGCTGACATTGATGACGGCATCCCTCGCAGTACATCTTTTTCCAGTTTCATTTATTGTTCTCGGAAAGGTTGACCCATTTAAGCTGAGGCGTGAGACTTGGATGCTAAGCGGTATACTCGTAGAAATAGCTTTACCGCTCTACTGTGCTTCGCACTATCGCATCTTCAAAACGAAGTTAGGCTACGCGAATCGTACCAAGACAATAACAACAGAGGAAGTTAATGTCGGATACCGCCGTAGCCTAAGTAGTACAGACGGAATGTTCTAGTCTCACACACGCGCCGCTAAGAGTACATCCGGATCCCGTGCCACAGTACAGAGGAATGCTCTGGAGTCTCACCACACTGTGAACACTCCCTGCCGCCCGCCGCCCGCAAGCTCCGCCCACCAGCGCTCTTCCCGCTCACAGTTCAGTTACCTCAGCCGGTAACTGCGAGGTAACCGAGCGCGGGTGGGCGGCACTTTCGGTGGGAGGCAGGTAGTGTCCATACTGTAGGTACTTTGCATTTGTACTTGCATGTGGGTAAGCTAATAAATGACGAGTCAGTCTTAACCCGAACTTGGTGTTTAATTTACATACACGACATGGTGCAGTCGGTAGGATACGAACCTACGCTCCCAAAGGGACGTACGTAGTACTCTTTATTATAATGTGGTCTCACCTCGACCAGCGCATCGTCTATGATGTGAGTCCGGCGCACTTTGAGCCGCAGGTACGGCATGGGGGGCGCGGCGCCCACCACGGCGTGCAGCAGCGACACGCGCCTCTCGGAGTACATCCGGATCCGGTTCTCGTAGTAGAGGCCGAGGGACTTTGTCGCCGCGGTCAGGATGAACGGATATTTTAGGAACGCGAATTTTTTACCTGGAACATTGTTAGTCATTGCGTCAATACAATAACTCTTTATTGCACACCTGACAAAACAATACATTCAAGAAGAAGTAAACAACAGGTAGTCTTATCGGTAAACAGCGTTCTCTTCCAGACAACCTTATAGAAGTGGGTAGAGTAGATACTCAAATCACGGCACAAAAATAAATTAGATTGCGTTTACTCATGCGCAATTGAGTACTTCAATATAAATGATACCACACTTACAGTCAAATGCTATTCTAAAAACACGCAGAAAACATCTAGGAAAATTCACTTACACGCTTTTGGCATTTCGACCCAGAGACTGCTTGCTTTATAGCAGTATGACATGTAAATTGTATTTTTCTTTGAAACTTTATACTCTCTGAGTGCTTTGACAGTTCATAAAAAGGAGCGGATTTGATCTGGTAATCAATTACCCTATTATAGACCGAGGGGTATTTACAAGCTATAGCACTGATTATATTGTAATATATGAAGGGTATGTACAAGCAATATGCGTTACTATGTCGGAGTAATCTATTGTGTTACTGCTAAACACTAAAGAGGCTTGTCGCCATACTATAAAATTTATAAATACATATTTATCTAATAAAATTTAACAAAAATTACTGTTCAGATTTACGATATAATAAAAACTCACCATTACTAATTTCTGTCTTATAGTTAGCATAATCCTTATCCATTTCTATAGTATCACTGAGGGGCTCATTATAGAACTCCTCGAATGGCAGGTAGGGCTTCCTAGCATCTAATACATTTACACCTAATTCAATTCCTGAAACAACAACAAACATATATGAGAATTCGAAAAAGAATACACGTTTTTTTATGACCTGTCTTTGAACTAGGTAGGTCTGGCTGGACATCCTTACCAGAGAGGTTACCTCCGAAGTTCGAAAAACGAAGTTCGAATCGTGCCGTCCCTCGTGTTATAGTGTGTTTGAGTGAGTGGGACGGCGCCATAGGAACTTCGAATTTCGAGTTGCGGAGTAGCCCCTCAGTAATTGGGTTCAGTGACGGGATCATCGTAATGAACCCTAGCTACTTTGAGTAGGGACGCGGTGCGCAAGGCAAGTTCTGCTGAGGAGGGTTGAGCCGGTTCAACCTGACTTAAGGCGTGGAAGAGAGAGATAATATTAGACATAGGGGAGAGAACAAAAATTTATACTATGATAAAGATAAAGAAATATTTATTCAAGTAGGATTTTTAAATCGCTTTTGCATCGTCATAGCCTACATAAATGTCTTTAATTACATCAATTTATAAAAACAAAGAAGATAGAAAAATTTACCGTATTTTTAAGACATTTCACAACACGTCCTAAGAAAAGTCATTGGACTCTTCATGGACGTGAGCGGGTACAGGTGCTCGAGCTGGCTCGGTTACCACCGGCTCCAGAACACTAGTGACTATACCTAGCGGGTCCTGCGACTGGTGGTGATGGGCGCTCTTCATGGACGTGAGCGGGTACAGGTGCTCGAGCTGGCTCGGTTACCACCGGCTCCAGAACACTAGTGACTATACCTAGCGGGTCCTGCGACTGGTGGTGATGGGCGCTCTTCATGGACGTGAGCGGGTACAGGTGCTCGAGCTGGCTCGGTTACCACCGGCTCCAGAACACTAGTGACTATACCTAGCGGGTCCTGCGACTGGTGGTGATGGGCGCTCTTCATGGACGTGAGCGGGTACAGGTGCTCGAGCTGGCTCGGTTACCACCGGCTCCAGAAAACTAGTGACTATACCTAGCGGGTCCTGCGGCTGGTGGTGATGGGCGCTCTTCATGGACGTGAGCGGGTACAGGTGCTCGAGCTGGCTCGGTCACCACCGGCTCCAGAACACTAAAGACTATACCTAGCGGGTCCTGCGACTGGTGGTGATGGGCGCTCTTCATGGACGTGAGCGGGTACAGGTGCTCGAGCTGGCTCGGTTACCACCGGCTCCAGAACACTAGTGACTATACCTAGCGGGTCTTGCGACTGGTGGTGATGGGCGCTCTTCATGGACGTGAGCGGGTACAGGTGGTCGAGCTGGCTCGGTTACCACCGGCTCCAGAACACTAGTGACTATACCTAGCGGGTCCTGCGGCTGGTGGTGATGGGCGCTCTTCATGAACGTGAGCGGGTACAGGTGCTCGAGCTGGCTCGGTTACCACCGGCTCCAGAACACTAGTGACTATACCTAGCGGGTCCTGCGACTGGTGGTGATGGGCGCTCTTCATGGACGTGAGCGAGTACAGGTGGTCGAGCTGGCTCGGTTACCACCGGCTCCAGAACACTAGTGACTATACCTAGCGGGTCCTGCGGCTGGTGGTGATGGGCGCTCTTCATGGACGTGAGCGGGTACAGGTGCTCGAGCTGGCTCGGTTACCACCGGCTCCAGAACACTAGTGACTATACCTAGCGGGTCCTGCGACTGGTGGTGATGGGCGCTCTTCATGGACGTGAGCGGGTACAGGTGCTCGAGCTGGCTCGGTCACCACCGGCTCCAGAACACTAGAGACTATACCTAGCGGGTCCTGCGGCTGGTGGTGCTTGGCGCTCTTCATGGACGTGAGCGGGTACAAATGGTCCAGCGCGTCCCCGAGAGGGTCAAGCTGGCTCGGCATCACCACCGGCTCCTCGCGCAGTGCGGAGGACTCCATCAGTCCACCCACCATGTTCGCGTAGTACACTATCTGCCATATAAATAATATGATCAGACAACTAAAATAGGAGGGGAATAAGTTGGTAGCAAAATGGTTAACAATGCTAAAGCTGGAAACAAATGAAAGGACAGATCATTCAGCCGCGGCTACCAGCGCATTAGCCGCAACTTATGAATGTGCTCGGTTAGGTAAGTCTTTTTACGTGTTTCCACCAAAAAAATTCTACGGGGAAAAATGTTCCGAAATGCCAGTACTGATTGGTGGAGATTATCCTGAGCGTTATGAGTGCTGTATCGTCTCCAAGATATACCGACATACATTTGAGGTATGGTCACAAGGTCACAAGGATCCTTAGTAACATGGTTGTACTAATTGACTTAATGCTTGGTTGCCATGGTTACGCTTTCGTCGACACGCACCTGGAAGTTCCTCGTGTAGTTTTTAGAGACAGTTTTAAGTGTGATGAACTGCTGCAGTCTTCAAGATATGCCGAAGGCTCTCTTAAGTGCTGTCCCACAGTCAGAGGGTAGTTGATCAGGATTCGACACTTACCTAAATAAGCTTGGCAGCCATGGTGACGCTCTGGTTGCCCTGCACCTGGAAGCCCCTGGTGTAGTTGGAGCGTGATGAGCTGCTGCAGCGTCTCCGACATATTTCAAAGACTCTTTATAGTGTTACACATACACTTGAGGCATGGTCACCCTAACAAGGCTCCTTAGTAAAATGGTTGTACTCATTATCTTCATGAGCTTGGTTGCCATGGTGACGCTCTCGTGATCTTGCACATAGAAGTTGCTCCTGTAGTTTTTACAGACAGTACTGAGTTTGATGAACTGCAGCGTCGCTAGGATAAGCCAGAGGATCTCCTCCTTGCAAATCTGTCCTACATGGAGTATGTTTGATCACGGTTAGATAATTACCTTCATAAGCTTGGTTGCCATGGTGACGCTCTCGTCATCTTGCACCTGGAAGTTCCTCGTGTAGTTGGTGGAGATTATCCTGAGCGTGATGAGTTGCTGCAGCGTCTCCAGGATATGCCGAAGGCTCTCTTTACAGTGCTGTGCCCACATTCGCGCTAGTTTCGCTTGTGCTGTGAAAAGAAAATCACGGGTAATAGAGTTAAATCCATTTTGTGTGTTGACAATTGTCATAAATGCCAATTATAATGATCGAATTCGATCAACAAACATTTTTCAGAACGATGCGGGTATTTCAAATCAAACGATCGAGACAGAACAAAGGGACTAAAAGAACAGAACTGTTTGAGTAGTCCGCAACTTCGTTCGCGGAGGAGAAACAGCCAAAAACCTCTTATTTGCTTCAGCATAGTAAAAAGGATCCTATAATCATATGGGTGTATTTAAATAAAATATGTGTAAGTATGTCTGTCCGGCGGATGTCCGGATGTTCTTCTGTACAGGTTGCATTTCTCAATCGTTTGTCGTGAAATTTAGGCAGCAGGTTCGATAATTATATGGATTTAATTGTCGATTCAAATTTTTGAAATTTTAAGTTCTTGGACTTTTTTTGCAATTAGGTCGCGACAACGAAACACAACAGCTCACAGAGCTATTTACCTCTCGACTGAGAACCGCAGGCCCAAAGGCAAGCGTCAACATTCGCGAGACCGAAGGCCGAGCTGTCGCTTAGCACCGAAGGTGCGGAAAGGGGCGATCGACTCCCACTTACGCGAAGTGTATTCATCCTTACTTTTGACCGGTAAATGTTTCGCCGCATGGCACAGTGCGGGCAGAGCGATCTCCAAGTAGTCGCTGCAGCCTAAGTCGGGGACCTCGAAGGCGATCACGAAGCAGTTGACGATGTCCTCTTGGCTCATCTTCTTCGTTATCCGCAGGTCGATCTCCATGTTTTCGGCGAGGGTTGTAAGCGCTGTCACCAGCGCTGAGCTGTAGTATTCTGATGGCACCTAAAGATGTAACACCGATTATAATATCCATCTTAGGAGACCTTAGAAATAATATGATTACTTTCGTAAACAATAAGTTATGAAACTGGATAAAAATTAAAATTAAGTAGAGAAAATAGCATACGTGTTCTGATTTTGAGTCATAAATACACTTTTTTTAATACATTTAAATTAAAAGTCTATATTTTGAATCTCTAAATCACGTGACCTGATATTCGAGCCGCCATGGTGTGGTGTCATAATGGCAAAACAATACGCTGTCATCTGTCAGTCCAGTCATAAACAACAATAATATTTGAAGTGTTCGACTTTGTTTGCATAACGTCATGCCGTCATGATTGAATTGAACATGGCGGACAGCGTTTGCACAGGAATAAAAAATAATTAAATTTTCATGTAACTTTATGGCAAGAGAGCGTATCTATTTTGCCGGAGCATTTATTTATGTGTCTCTTCAGTAGGAAATTTTAAAGGACTTTTTCAAAAAGAGTAGAATAATACCCCATTACCAAAAGTTGGTACATATTGAACTGTTAAGCACCAGGCTTTGGACTGAAAGATGTTCCTGGGATGAAGAGGTTTCAGACGACATAAAAGATTTGTGGCTCGCATTTGTCGATACATTACCTCTTCTGAACCACTTAAAGGTTCCTCGTTGGGTTCTTACTGACAACTCAAAAACTCATGAGATCCATATTTTTTCGGACGCTTCAGAGCGAGCTCATGGAACTTGCTTGTACATTAGGTCCATTGATCAATCAGGGTCAATCCATGTACACCTTTTAACTTCAAAGGGTAAAATAAATCCCATTAAACCGACAACAACGCCTCGTCTTGAACTTTGTGGAGCGTTAATGGCTGCAAGGCTGTGTACTAAAGTATTGAGCTCGTTGATTCTTCAAATCGATAGATGCATATTCTGGTGTGACTCGACTATTGTCTTGGGGTGGTTAAACTCACCACCAACCCATCTAAAAAACTTTGTACGTAACCGTGTACATGAAATACAGGAAAGCACGGATGGTCACGCGTGGAGCTACGTACCGTCGAAAGACAATCCGGCGGATCTCGTTTCTCGCGGGCTGAAGGCTGACCACATCAGCAGTTCATCTCTTTGGTGGTCAGGGCCGTCTTTTTTATCAGAAAATGAATCTGAGTGGCCAAAAATGACGAACGTGAAACACGATCTACCTGAGATGATTAATTGCTCAATCGCGCTTCATAATAACACTCACGCTGATAATGTAACTGAATTAATCAATAGTAAATCAAAGTTAAGTAACTTACAAAATATAATAGCATATTTACAACGATTCCTTCATAACTGTCAAAATCAGGCAAATAAATAGACTGGTCATTTATCAGTTCAAGAACTTCAAAGTTCATTAAATGTAATTAAGCTCAATTGGAAATGTTTCGTGACGAATATGCTATTCTTAAAGCCGGCAAGGTACTACCTAACAAAAATCGATTAATTTCATTAACCCCATTCTTATATCATGATAACATCTTGCGAGTTGGTGGCAGGCTTGATAATTCACCTTATAGTTTTGAAACAAAGCATCCCATTATATTATGTAGTAAACATCATTTTACTAAAATTATATTTGAACATTTTCATAAAAAATATTTTCACGCCCCACCCCAGCTTCTTTTAGGAACCATAAAGCAAACTTACTGGCCCTTAGGCGGCTCGAATCTTTCAAAAAGCACCGTAAACAAATGTATACGTTGTTTTAGATTTAAATCTGAGACAGTTCAGCCTATCATGGGGCAACTACCTGCCTCGCGGTTTATTTTAGAGTTCCCATTTTTATATTGTTCAGTTGACTATGCGGGACTTGTATTGATAGCAGACCGCAAAGGTAGGGGTTGCAAACTGATTAAGTCATTTCTGGCAATCTTTATCTGCAGTTCGACCACAGCCTGTCACATCGAGCTTGTCACGGCTCTGTCCAGCGAAGCATACATTGCTGCTCTAAAGCGTTTCGTGTCTCGTCGTGGGAAACCTATAACTATTACATCCGACAACGCGACAAACTTCGTTGGAACATGTAATGAGTTGGCGCAGTTTCTCGTAGAATGTGATCTCGAAGGTCAGGTGGCACAAGAAGGCATCGAATTCAAATTCATACCGGCTTAGACTCCCCATTTCAACGGCTTGGCTGAGGCCGCCGTTCGATCCACGAAACATCACCTTAAGCGGCTGCTACAAACCACTCATTTCACTTATTAGGAGATGGCAACATGCCTCACTGAAATAGAGGCTGTTTTAAATTCTCGGCCTCTCACACCTTTTTCCTCAGACCCCTCCGATTTTTCGGCTTTGACTCCTGCTCACTTTTTGCTTGGACGCTCACTTATGTCTATTCCTCAGCCACAAGTACCTGATGTAAATATCAGTCGTCTAGAACGATACAAGCGGATACAGCTCGTAAGACAGCATTTCTGGAACCGCTTCTCGACGGAATAAGTTGGCTTGCTACAGCAGAATGTCAAATGGCAGACTTCTAATAAGGAATTAAAACTCGGTTCCCTTGTTTTAATAAATGATCGAGCTCTTCCACCTCTACTATGGTCCTTGGGACGCGTCATCCAGCTCTATCCAGGCAACGTCGGCGTCACAAGAGTCGCTGAATTGAAGACAAGGAGAGGCACCGTTCGTAGAGCCTTCAATAACATCTGCCCACTTCCAGATAATTGAAGTCTTCTTCTTCACACTTCAACCCGGGGAGCATGTTATGCACCAGCTGATTTACGCACGGGAGGAGACGAGCGGGGAACAAGGCAGCGCGACGTCATCGGTGCGGACGGCGCGGCGACCCCGCGGCGACGCGGCGTCGACACTCGACATCGATACCTTCACCAGCAACTGACGACTTCCAATTCTTACTTATTTAGAAGTTTTTGCCCGGGACCCATGTATAATTAAGACGGCAAATAAACCAGCCTATTTAGATATACTGTCCACTATCATTTACGTCCCAGTAGGACCCTAACAGAACCAAGAATACAAAAATCCCTTCGAGCACCAAAAACGAAGGGATTTAAGTCCCGGAAACTTACTTAGTAAATAATAATGATATATATAGATGGAGTAAAAGATAATGCATCCGCTGTTTTTACAAGCTTTTATTTAACTTGCAATGTATGTTACGAGTCAAATCTTGGAAGATAAATTAGAATCAGTTCCTGACGTTCAATTGGGTCCAAATACGGTATACTTGTGTATCTTCGAAGACAATACAATAACATGGTAACATGGAGCTGATCTGATGATGGGGTGGAAGGTGGCCATAGGAACTCCTAAACTAAACGAGATCAGCCCATCGTGTTTGAACTCATTTGGTTGGTTTTGACATGCAGTTTGCGATTATACAAAAAGTACACTTCTGCAGATTTATACTATTACTTATAAAGTTGTAAAAATAAAATGTCTGTACATTCAAGATATTTTCAAAAAAATAAGTGAAACGGACTATTTGAAGATCACTGAATCGTTTTATTTTTTCATCACGCCAAAACGGGTATACAGATTTCAACTGTTTTTGGTACAGATAATATATCTGCCACAACAAAGCGCGCATAAGTATCTGACACGACTTTATTTCTAAGGCCGTTAGGACGTATCAGATATTTTCGCCCGCCTTTTATGTCAGATATTGATGGTGGTGACTGTACACCGGTAGCAGGGCATCCACTGATGGTTATAGAATAGTTTTTTACCCGACTACACTGAAGGGTTTTTTAGGTATAAGTTTTTTCAGTAATAGCACACTGTGGACACTCCCGCCCGCCGCCCGCAAGCTCCGCCCACCCGCGCTCTCCCCGCTCACAGTTCAGTTACCTCAGCCAGTAACTGCGAGGTAACCGAGCGCGGGTGGGCGGCACTTTCAGGGAGTGTCCATACTGTACGTAGTACTCTTTATTATACTGTGGTAATAGTATAGATAGATGTAAACTCACTTTAGCTAGGTACTGGAAGGCTCTGCGACACGAGGCCACGTCCAAGTCGGGGCCCTCCAAACTGTCCACGTCTTTGTCTGGGTCACTCGACGAGCACATGGCTTTTGTTTCTTTATTTCCTAAACAATAAACGTTTATTTTATTTATATACCTTCAAACATTCTGTTTACAGTACATGTTAAATAGTAGAATGCACGGGGACTTTAAAAATCTCCGTAGCATCACCATCAACTATTACTTGGCTTAGAGAGTAATGAGTCGAATATACAAAAAAATTTAAGATTCGAATAAAACTAGTCGAATTCTACTTTCATCAAAGATATAACCAGTACAGGTAGATAACTAAATATTTACCCATTATCTTCATACCATTAAGAAACGTTTTCCAAACGTACATTTCTTTAAAAAAAAATCGAGCCACGGATTTAAATATCCTATTAAACAGCATGTTTGGGTTGTTAGTAATGCATAATGTCGCATTAAGAGTCATATCACGGAACATGCTCGCGCTATACAGGATTTTGAATAATCACAAAAATATACATTTGAATTGTGATGCCACAAATATGTAATGTACGATGCATAATATTAATAATTCAACGATAATTAAACAATCTTTATGTTTTCAATGATATTTTAAGGAAAAACATAGTATAAATAAGAACTAATTACATATGTATATGTACAAAATAACGAACATTTTAGGCCACAGTGTAAAAAAAAGATATATTCCGGTTGTGAAAAAACATTTAATTTAATTTAATTAAACATTTCTAAGTTTTCATAGTACTTTTTTGTTTATATTATTTTTAAATACCTAAAGAAATAAACTACAAATACATTCCTGTTTATTAGACGGTAAGCTTTGTTTACACTCTTTCAAATACCTATACAAAACCTAAAGTTTAATCTGTTCTGATAAAAGTCGACGGATGCCGATCGGCAAACTATAACTAATACAATACATTAGCCGATCGGCAAACTATAACTAATACAATACCTACTGACAGTTATAAAAAGCAATATGCAATACGACTCTGAGTCATTCTCAGATTTTTCCATAACATTACAATATCCTCATGACTAATAAATATAAAACAATTTTCCCTTCACTGTTACCACTGTCCTCCGCTGCCTTGGAAGAATTTTGCAAGAATAGCTGGTTGTGTAAACGCGTCTGTAAGCGCCCTTATAAGCTATTGCATTGCTTAAGTCTCAAAAGAATAATCGCTCAGCTTGTAAATATAAAACCACGTACCTTTATCGTTTCCTTTATTGCTACTACGCTGCTCCGTAACAGGTTTCCCTTGGAAATACCTAGCAAGGATCGCCGGCTGTGTACTCGATCCACCAGCGCCATTATTTGCGTCACCCTTGAAAACCCATTGTTGTGTCAACGCTGCCCCAATCACCATTACAAGCGGTCCTGGCGCTTTAATCTAGAGACGATCGTCGCACAACTTGTAAATGTATAAAATAGACAAGTACCTTTGATATTTCCATTATTACTGTCCTCCGTGTGAGGTTTCCCTTGGAGACACCTAACAAGGAACGCTGGCTGTGTGAACGCTTCCCCAAGCGATCTTACAAGCAGATCCGGCGGTATAATCTAAGACGATCGTCATATAATTTGTGAATATAAAACCACATACCTTTAATATTTCCTTCATTGCTACTACTGTCGTCCCCGTGGGGTTTCCCTTGGAAACTCCTAGCAAGGATCGCTGGCTGTGTGAAAGCTTCCCCAAGCGCCCTTATAAGAGGTTCCGGTGCTTTAGTTTCCAAACAATCGTCGCACAATTTGTAGATATGCTCCTCCGTCAACGGGGCACCATCTGTCAATGACAATATTAACTCGTCAAGCATGTCTATCAACCACTTGGCACTTTTAGATGTTGTCATAGTCACTCGACTTTTGTATATGAAAGAACAGTGGTTAGTGCTTAGTATAAAGGGGTTGGAAGCTCATTAGCCAAGTTCTTAAAATAAATGGTAATTGGTTCATTAGCTGAATGATCAACAGGCAAAAGATGAGGTTTTTGAAAGTCTGTTATTAATTAAATAGTAACTGTGTGATTACTAATTCGTGTAAGAAAATAATAAGTTCGAAGAGAAATTGGAGAGATATTTGTGATCTAATTACTAGGGAAACCCTTTCTGTGTCCGATTTGTATGCTGCACAAGCATTACTGTAATATTTAGTGGATTTTCACACGAATATATTTGTGATATCACACGATCGCATATTAAAATTTAGATATACGAGTATGTTATACAATAAATCAGAAATCGCTTGAATACACAGACCAAAGATAGATTAACTGCTGATTAAAACAAACTAGGGTAAATAGCCAATAAATGGCCAGATTATTTAATTACTGGCTACAACTACTGTCGGCGTTTACTACGCGAGTTGCACAAATACTCCAAGGGTACGCCAAAACGGTTAAACAGATTTAGACTATTTTTGGTACACGGGTAGCTTGGCATCCACAGATGGCTATAGGATACTTTTTATACGACTACGTTCAAGAAAAAGAGGGTATTTTTTACACGTTTTTTTTCTCCACTGACGAAGTTGCGGACACTTTCTAGTATAAGATATGGTCACGCGGGTGAAGCCGCAACAAATATGTATCTACTCGTGTACTATAATTTGTGAATCATACTAAAAAGTCATAAGTTTTAGATTGGAACATCACTCTATACTCTACGGTTTTTAAGATATGCCACTGAACTATAACGAACTAGCTTCTGCCCGATACTTCGTCCGCCTTAAATTCGTTTACCGCGGATAAGGGTATTTTTCCGGGATAAAAAGTAGCCTATGTCCTTCCCCGGGACTCAACCTATCACCATACCAAATTTCATCTAAATCGGTTCAGCGGTTTAAGCGTGAAGAGGTAACAGACAGACAGACAGACAGACAGACACACTTTCGCATTTAAAATATTAGTAAGCATGGATTTAATAAAAATAATGCAGTGTTTTTGCTATATTTGTTTAGCAGTGCTCCATTTATTGTAGGTTATGGGTTAAACGTAGAAAAAGTATTGTATACAATAGTTATATAATTAGCTTTTTAAGTCTCGTACCTCAATTAGGCCACTCAGCAAGCTTCGCGGCGTAAACGCGGTACTCGACTGAAAAATCATACATTATATAACGATTGCATAAAATACCATAGTAGGTAGGTAGGTAAATAATAAATGGGACTCACTACTGTGACTTAGAGTTTTGAACTCGTCCTGCACTTTGTGACTAGCGTCTGGTGTCCGCGAACTCTCTCCTGCCGCGCTCGACGTTGGCAGTTCTGATTTCTCGTCGTGGCTTCTCTTCTCCTTCTCTGTGCATGATGATGGGCTGTGAACAAACATATGGGACATGGGTCAATCTACTTCTTTTGTACCCTTTTGCCATGGCTGAACAGATTTCAATTATTTTTGGTACACGGGTAACTAGGCATCCAATGACGGTTATAGGATACTGGGACTAGTTCGAATTGTGTAAAATTAAAAAAAAAAAGGTTTATTAAAAAAAAACAAACGCAGAATTTAACACGATGTATAAAAGTATTAAAATATTTTTTTATTTGTGTATCATTCAATGTTAATTGTTCTACGACAGATATTTGAAATCCGTTTAACTATTATGACACGATGAAGCCACAACGACACATACAAACATTAAAAAAAAAAAACTAATTAATGACCTTCAAATAGTCACTTTCACTTTTTTTTAATATCTTCAATATACTGACATTTAATTTTTGTATAGATATTTACTTAAATAAATAGAAAACATCCAAGACTCGGAAACAAATGTTGATGCCTACTCAAATAATGGGGAATGGATGAAAATTTTCAAAAATCTTGCAATTTTGTTTATAGGTTTATAAGCCTCCTTATTGTCAGAAAAAAAATACAGATTTTCTGCAAGAATAACAGTATATTTACAGCCATTTTCATCGAAAATATCAATGCTGCTCTTTCCGTACCGTATAAGGCAGGCATATAGGCCCACCAACACCTTTCCATCTTTTTATTTTTATCTAAGCCACAGAAAAATCTGTAATTTGTTTCTGACAATATGGAGGCTTATTTCTACCTATAAACAAAATTTCAAGATTTTTGAAAATTTTCATCCATTCCCCATTGCCCTTACAGGGATTTGAACCCAAGACCGTAAACCGGTCGTCATTGCTCCGTATTAGCAGATAAGGTTCAAGTGAAAGGTGCCTTTATAAAAAAAAATAGAAGGTACTTAGTTCGCGGAGGAGAGAAAGTCATATCCGGCTTTTATTAGACAGCATAGCCGGGTAAAAAGTATCCTATAACCAGTGGATACCCAGCTACCCATGTACCAAAAATAGTTGAAATCTGTGAAGCCACAACGACATATACAAAACATACAAAAAAAATAAAAAATATATATTTTTCGAGTAACTGATCTGCAAATAGTCCGTTAGAATATTTTATTTGAAAATAGCTTCAATGTACAGACATTTAATTTTTACAACTTTATAATCAGTGACCGGAATGTGGTGAGCTAAAATACCGAAAGTTCGCGAATGGACATAATACAGAGTGGTTACAACCGGATAAAAATAATATTTTATTTGGATTCCGGGTACTCGATATTTATTCGGGTACTTGTCGTAATATTAAACATGACATGTGTTGTGTACAGTGCAGCATGTTTAATTAATGTTAGTTTTTAGTAAATAGGGCTAGACAAAAGAAGGTGTGTACAAAATTTCTAAGAAGTAGTTGTAAGACGCATTGTTTGTTAATGACTCTCAAAGGGGCGTGTCTCAAAGAGCCAAGCGGTGTAAACAATTAGTGCTCATAAGATAAGGGAGATAGTAAAAGGTCAAATACATATTCAGGTAGGAAGATGAACTCATTCACTCCTGAACCCGGGTCAGTTGTGTTAGTGTGTGTGTGGTTTACCGGATTTATCGTAACGATTTGTTTTTGAATTTAGCTTGTTTTATCGGTATACTGGATATTCTTCAAATGATGACCTTGGCCTGGATTTAAGGATTACGATTTGCTGCGTTATTTATTTCAATGCTGAACAAGCTACTAATAATTACCAGGCCGATTGTAATGCTGAAACGGAGGATTCCAATTGAAAAAAAAAGTTCTGGATATTATATGTAAAATTGTTATATTGGTTGTATTATAGTTGACTGATCATCCGTGATAAATGTTAAAGAATTTGTTTGTATGTATAAAACTAAAGGTTTTTCAATTGTTTACGATTATCTCTTTTAATTATTTGTTAATGTTACCTTTTATGACACATAAACAGATAAATAATAACAAATCCACCACAAGGACTATTTGAATATGGACAACTACATGTTATGCCTTCAGAAGCGAGTGACTTACCTGAGTATGTACTTAACCCTATACGTACTTGCTTCCTTATCTTTCTAGTACTATCAAAATAGTGTAGTAGCTCCACTCTGACAAGCATTGACAATGAATAGGAAAACACATATTACTAATTTACAATATATTGCACAGTTTCGGATTCATTATAATATTAACTTTATGGCTGGAATGCTATTTTTCATAATTACGGCTAGTACTGGCAGTGCTCGTATGAATATCGAATACCCGGAATCCAAATAAAATATTATTTTTATCCGGTTGCAACCACTCTGTATTATGTCCACTCGCGAACTTTAGGTATTTTAGCTCACCTAATTCCGGTCACTATTTATAATAGTATAGATGTTAAAAAACGCGGGTGCGGCAAGAGCTGAACGGTATATTCAACCGAAAACTCGTGTTTACTACAATTAATTCATTTCGCGCACGTCACGTTCGTGGAACACATTTTTGTCGAAGTGCCTCGAACACGGGGCTCTCGGAATATCATCTTATCGAATTTTCTTTGGCTCCAGTCTTACTGGAACGAAATACGTAGAAACAATAAATTGGCAAATCGATTTTGGGGTTTCGATTGTCGTCCTCTTGTGATCTGCCGACTCGAGTGATCACTGACTCGACCACTGGATCGACAAATCGAAAAACGTGAAAGGAATATACTTAACATGATTTGAAGCTGTGGTTTATATACAAAAATCGATAATGTTTCTACCTTTTTCTACCAATTTTTACAGGTTTGTCAGTCAGTATAAACTCTAGTTTTATTTTGATGTTTTCATGCAAAACTAATTTTGGTTATCATTTCAATTGTAAACAATATCTCTGAAATTAAAACATACTTATAAGCTTAGTTTTCTATAGGGTGGGCCAAAAATTTTTGCACTTTTGAAACATCAATAAATTTTTTACTGTACATGTCTTTCTATATTTTATTTATTTAACCTAGTAACAGATAATTGCAATTTATTTTTAAAAAATTACTTTATTCAGATGTCCTCCGTCTTGTCGTTGGCACTCCTGCAATCGTATAGGCAAACCTTAGAAAACTCCCTGACACATACAACGAGGGATCGCGGTTATCTCATCATCTTTTTATAAAACTGCTTAACACAAAAAGCCCGTTGTTTTCCCGTGAAATGCTCTATTATAAATAAAATTGCACGAAGTGAACTATAGTTTCTCGCCAATATCCCGCCGCTCACTTTAACAGTTTCCGAAAAATTCAGTGTTGCTATTTGCAAAAATTTATGGACCACCCTATATAATAAGTGACCCTTGGTTGTATCATTTGTACACTCAAGGGCAAAGATAAATATCCACACAAAGTTCCAAAATATGTATACATAGATTATAATAATAATAATACATACTGCTATAATAATAAGCATACACCGGTTTGGCGGGGGCAAATCTGTACTGACGTTTAATAGTGCGAGGACACATTAAACTAATTTTATTAGTTGATATTGATAAAAATGATGTACAACCGTAGGGTAATTTCAAGAATTTGAATGAAGAAGAAAACTACATACACAAAAATAAACTTTTTGCGTAATAAACTTTTTTAATATTTAATATAATTTTCATAATATACAATCAAAATTTTCTCCACATTTTCAGCCTTTAATCTTCGTCGCCTGGGTGACCATATCCATTTTAGCCAACTAAATGACCTTTCTAGGTCAACTGTAGTAATTGGAGCAAATTCAAACAATTTATAGTATTGAAATAAAACAATTTAACGGATTATATCGCGTATATTATCTCATTTTTAGTTTTAGTGGAAAAAAAAAAAAACATCTTTTCTCAGTCCTCCCGTGACCATGGAAAGCTGGAAAGCTTCCGAAACGTCGGGAACTAAAAATGAGATAATATACGCGATATAATCCGTTAAATTGTTTTATTTCAATGAGTAATAATCGCGGAAACAGAAGAAAATTTATAGTATTGATGAATTTCTGCTATATGACTCAGTTCTATTTCTTTTCCGGATACCAAATCATTTAATGTTTTTAAAGTTGAAATGCCGACGTTTTTCTCTAACACTGTTTGAAGTTTTTTGTGAATAATTGTGCCCTGAGGATTCCAACGTAATCTTGATATATGTACTTTTAACTTATGGACAATATTCAAACTGGCTTCTAGACTTAAATTTTGTGTTTGTAATTTTTCAATGGTACTTGGTATGATGGATAGATTGTTGGCTATCCATTTCAAATCGTTGAGAATGTTTATATCATTCATTGCCCGTTTTGCTTTTAATATACACGTTGATTCTTTGTTATTAAATGTTCGTACGACTTGCTTGATGGCTGGTAAATATTTATGATAGTAAATAGCCGCTTTCATCCATGTTCCCCATCGTATTATCGTCGGCTGTGGTGGCAAAGGAACGTTCGGTAACATTTGGTGAAATATTTTTATTCTTTTAGGTGATTTCAGAAATACCTTTTTTGTATAAGCAATTAAATTATTTACAACAGGAAACAATAATTGCACTAGTTCAGCCACCCTATTTACTCTATGTGCCAAACATGTGACGTGTACTAAATTCGGAAAAACCTTTTTCAAATTCTTACCAGCTTTCAGCATGTAGGCTACGCCATCCGTAAGAAGCAACAAAACTTTATCATGTTTGTTGTGGTTCATTCCCCACATCGTCTCTAGGGCATTTTGAATAAGATTTGTTATACTAACATTATTCACTTCCTCTAGACAAACGCTAGATATTATGTGTGGGGTACCTATTTCATTTTCTAATAGTGCTCCAACTATTACATTCCCAATCTGACGCCCATTGGCATCTGTACTTTCGTCTACACTCACATAAATTCTATAATTTCCTAGTTTAGTCTTAATCTGTTTCATCGTCTCCTTATAAGCGATGTCTAAGGTCGTTTTTCTCAAAACTGATTCGTTGGGAATATATGTTTCTGAACCATATTTCCCAAATATGCAATCAAATATAAAATTGATGATAATGGGATTTCCCACCTGGGTCCATGGTATGTTGCAAGCTAAAATAAATTTTAGCAAATCCAGGTTAAATACGTTTTGGTTTTTAGCGACGCTGTTATGCCTTTGGCTTCTTATATGCCTTTGTACGGAAAACTTTTTTCGTGATATATGAATTTTACATTTCTTGCAAAAGTAAGTCGTACCTTTATCATCTATATCTGAATGGTCAGGTTTCCATGAAGATGAATGATCTTTTTTCTTGCGAGGCATTTTTAGCCGCCTTAAGAAACAAAAAGGTAGTTTTAATTGATCGGAATGCAAAATAATATTGTAGTACTGGATGAATTATTCAACGATTCAATGGTTGTCAAAAGTGACTCGACAGTCAATGTCAGATATCGGTTGTTTATACGAGGGCTGCTATTTATATATCCGGAAACCGGGATTACAATCTTCTTAAATAGCATATTTGACCGCCATGGTAAAATTTGAACTTTTTTAAGTATATAAGGTATATTTTTTCTTCCTTATTAACGCTCGTGTTTTGTTTTTGACGGGTTTTAAATGTCATCTCGCAGCAAGAATGGAACTCACTCGTGAAAATATTCGTGCTATGATTTATTATGATTTTCGGCGTGGTTTAACGCAACAACAGTGCATAGATCAACTAACTTCAACTTTTGGTGATGAAGCCCCATCTAAAACTACTGTGTATCACTGGTTTAGTGAGTTCAATCGTGGACGTAGTATGCTTACGGACGAAGTTAAGGCAGGTCGCCCGAAATCGGTCGTTGTACAACAAAATATCGAGGCTGTGCGAAAACTTATAATGGACGACCGACATGTTACGTACCGCGAGATAGAGGCGACTCTGGGTATTTCTATGACCAGCATTAATAGCATATTACATAATTGTTTGGCTGTAAAAAAAATTTGTTCGCGTTGGATACCCCACAACTTAACAAATGAGCAAAAACATGCTCGCGTCGAATGGTGCAATAAAATGTTAAAAAAATATAACCGTGGTGACTCAAAAGCCGTTTATAACATCTATACAGGTGACGAATCCTGGATCTATGCATACGATCCCGAAACGAAGCAACAATCAACGGTATGGGTGTTTCAAAATGAGCCGAACCCTACGAAAGTTACTCGTGCAAAAAGTACATTGAAACAAATGGTGGCCTGCTTCTTCGGTATTAATGGCCATGTAGCTACAGTGCCACTAGAAAACCGTAGAACGGTTAATTCAGAGTGGTACACGACCATTTGCTTACCGGAAGTATTTGAACAAATTCGTAAAACTAACCAGCGACGAAGAATCATTCTTCATCATGACAATGCCAGCTGTCATACGTCACGCGAAACAACTCTATTTTTGGAGGGTCAAAATGTGGAATTAACGGGTCATCCGCCGTACAGCCCTGACTTGGCACCCAACGATTTTTATTTATTTCCAAATATAAAGAATAAATTACGCGGTCAACGATTTTCGACCGCTGAAGATGCTGTCGACGCATTCAAACAACACGTTATGGAGGTACCTCAGGCGGAGTGGCAGAAGTGCTTTAAAAATTGGTTCACGCGAATGCAAAAGTGCATAGATCATCAAGGGGAATACTTTGAAAAACAATAAAACTATTTTCAGCCGTGTACGTTTGTTTGTTTTTTTGTTTCCGGATATATAAGTAGCAACCCTCGTAGTTGCGATAAGTATAAATGAAAGAGGTTTGCACATAGTTAAACGTATTCAAACTTAGCCATTAGTTTAGTTATGATAATGATGATTAAAAATTTATTTTTATCGATGTCGATAAACTTAGTCGATTTTTAATTAATCACTAGCACTGGTACATTTTTGCCCCCGCGAAACCGGTGTCTGATAATAAGACATGTATAGATGTTTTGAAACTTTATAGTGTATATTGGTGCCCTTGATTGTACTACCAGTTGACCTATTTAGTAATAGTATTGTTCTGGAGGGACTACACCATTTGCAAAAAATCATACGAACGTTACCGAATTCTGTATGAAAAGCTTTACTTTAGCTATGAATCCCAAACTTAATAGATTAATTCGCAAATAATCCGCTTAGCAAATTGCACTTAACCAGTATTCTTTACCATTCATTATTTCAGAATCTTTAATAGATAAATGTTCATAAACAATGATGAGCAGGTACCCAAGAAAGAGAGGAAGATCTTCCAGAAGCTGGTTGGAGACACCTAGACCAGGAAAGCAAGAGATAGAGAGACATGGAGACAATTGGAGAAGGCCTTTGTCAATGGACAAACAGACATAGAAATCCAAGTAATACTTGTAAATTGTTCGAAATAAAGGCTACATTATCGTATGTCGCACCCGCTCACGGAACAATGATGTCACAGACCTTTGGGATGCGTGCACGGAGCCGAAGCGAACCCCTTTTGGCAATTTAAGGAAATCTAAGAGCCACACGCACGCCGTATGGGTGCTGTTCCTGCCTGTGTCATGGGAAGCGCAGAGAGAGCAACAGCTAGATGCAAGAACTATTGGAATATGATGAGATAATAGTATACTGGATAAAAAAGAGATATATATTTATAGTTCATCGCGGGCTGTTCAAGCTGCCGGCGATCTCTCTTTTTTTACACGGGAGCGATTATCTTCTGTTCATTTATTGGGCGAGAGAAACGCCGATAGCTCATCGCTTATCGCCGGCGGTGGGACAATTGCCTAAATACTGGGTTATTGCTTGACACAACCGAACGTCTACCAGGAAAATCTGTTTCAAGGCTAAGGCACTGGTAGACGATGACCTAGCCCATGCTAAATGCCCGTAAATAGCAATACATATAGTGGCCTGTGGGCAACATCGGTGCGGAGAACTAAGGGTGGAGAGGTGCCACTGGAATCTATTATTATACTACACAACAACTATTTGGAGATACTACTAAAAAATAGATTGAAATCTAATTAAAATTCGGACATAAAGGTGTTCTAGAAAGTGATGCACAACAAACGCTCAAGTAATGTCTAGTGTTGTGACTTTTAGCTTCAAGGCGTAAACTAACAGACTTGAGTCGCTACTACTAAACCCAGAAGCCTCAAACCTTTAAGACTCGAGCTTATAAGCCTCATGCTTAAAAGCTATAAGGGCTTAAGTCCTTAAGGATAAAGCATTACTGAAGCCATGAATGATGTTCATAAAATCAGATCATTGGATGAAACCATGTACTCACTTGATACTTATTAACTTAAGAGATTAACATAGCAGTTACTAAAAGTATTACCCGGTGCAAGAATTGCAAGGGCTTGTTTCCTCCTCCGACAGTTTGCTGGACAGGCTGTCGCGCAGCTCTGCATCTTTATGGAACAGTTTCATAGCCTCCACTGCCTCATTTCTATACTCAGCCTTACAATGTGGCAAGCAGGACAATAGCCTGGGACTTGGCTCTTTTTTAACACGCTTTTATTAGGTCGACCTGTATGTAACTATGTAACGGAATGAATCTAAGGTAACTAATTTAACCATTTTCCAAGGATCATAGCCTCATGAAAATTGGCAGCTGTATGTAGTTCTGATGACAATACAATAATATGGTACTGCCGAACTAATCTGATGATGGAGCCGGAAGATATGAACGGGAACTTCATGATGGAACATTGTATCATTGCTGTGTTTGGATTTGTTAGACAAGTCTTGTGAAACGTGTTTTTCTAGTGTTTTTTAAACTATTAATTCTATTGTTTCTTGCTTTCATTTTTTCAATTCACAAAAATTCTACATAGGACATGGGCCTTGCAAACAAATATATGCCTAGCTAGAGTCCCGCAAGGTGCAACGAAGTTTATAATTATGCGCCCACTCTACATTTGTTTATATTTGAATAAACAGTCTTCAAGTTCATCTGGTGTATCACTGACGCATCGGTAGGATAGAGCCTCCCTATGTATACCTTAGTAAATATTGATAAATCTCGGATTTTTTATGAAGGTACCTGGTACTAGAGTCACAAGGGCTTGATTCCGTGCGTGGCACTTTGGTTGGCAGGCTGTCACACAGCCGCGCCTCTTTGTAGAATAGTTTTATGGCCTCTGCTGCTGCTTCATTTGGCGTCAAATTTCTAGCCTGTCAAATACAAAATCAATACAGGAAACAGATCTAGAGTCTAGATATCAATGCGTGAGTTTACTAATATACATATAAACTCACTATTCTGTCCTTTTATTTTGACCCTAAATTTCAAAAGCAGAGATATCAAAAGGTTTTACAAAAAAACCACCAATTATTTTGAAATAAATTTCATCTTTTCAGCCGTAGGACATCCACTGCTGGACACGGGCCTGCTCAATAGATTTCCACATCGAGCGAGTCCCTGCAACTCTAACCAGGTTGTCCGAACACCTAGCGGGTGGCCTCCCCACGCTGCACTTGCAAATGCATTTCACAATTTCAATAATATAGGAGAGATTTTGCTAAATACTGACCCCTCATAGTATTTAAATCAATAACCGCAATCATCACCTCATATGGCCAGTGTTATAGTCATGATTCTGATAAAAAAGGGAATGATTAATTTAAATCAGATTTATTCGTATTAAATCAGATTCAGATTTATTTTATTTTTAATTAAACACTACAAAATGCTCACAGATTTGGCAGCGGAGAAGGAATAATAAACCAGTTTTTTTTTCTATACAATTGGGTAAAAATTATCCTGTCTTTAAGTTTTGGACTACCCCTGATTAAATTTTTTTTATAATTTTGTCATGACCAGTGTAAGGTAACAAAATATTATTAAGAGTATAGATGCCAATTTTATGTACCTAACTGCAAAGGTGGTGGTTATTCTTGACCATTCACAACCACAAATTACATAGTGGTATGTGCATAGCCATTGAAATAAGAAAATGTGTATGTAACGAAAACATACTATGAGCAGAGGGCCCACCAAGCAGATTCAAGGTTGTTGAAAAGATTTTTTTATAATTTTAATACTTTTTTCTTCTAGAAAATGACATATGACTGTAAAGTAAATTCTGGGTAAATAGGGGTATATGGTAAGTATTGATATACATGGGTAGGTAGACCTGGCCATACATGTATGTTGACATAATTCATGGAGAGTACCTTGTTTACTTATTTATTGGGTTGCAATGAAAGGGATTGATCACTATTTTTATTTCAAATCATGTGATTTTAATTGTGATGTGCTTCATCAACCCTATTTTAAACTCAAATTAGGACAGTAATTTTAAGAAGTTCCTAATGTTTTGATATTTTTCTGTAAATTATTTAATATCGGTAGAATTTTACAAATGCTACAAAATAGTTCTGTAATTAATTTATTTTCGGTCCAAATCATAATTTTATTTGCAGTAACAAGTTGCAGAATCATCCTCATCTTTGTTCCCATTTGAAAAGAGCAAGAGCTCTTTTGTATTGAAACAAAAATAAAATTCTATTTATACTCTCTTGTATATTTCATTAAGTGGTTTCTGCACTAGAAAAAATTACCTCTCCGCTAGACGCACAGTACTGATTGTCACAGTTGGGGTTCCCGCAGCCGTCCAGCAGCTGATAGAAATATCTCTCAATCAACTGTTTAGCAGCAGCTCGCTTCATAATGTCTTCTCTGCAGTTTGATTGTTTGTCTGCACATATACCTGGGTTTGACAGATCTTCACTTTCACTTGGGGCTGTGTTATTGTTTGACGATGATGCTTCGCTCCCCCTGAAAAAGAAAGATGCCTAATATTATTCCGTCTCACCGGTCGTCATAAGGAACAAAAATAAAAACGAAAATAGCAAGTAATGCTTTAACATAACCTTGTTGGAACTGCGCATCACATTAAATGTTTATAAATAGATATATAATCGCATTTACGGCAAAATCTACTTATTATAACCCGTAAATAAACGGGTATATAAAGTTCAACACAAGGCAGCAGTGAAATACATATTTACCTTGAAGCTTCGTCAGTTTCGCTTTTTGAGTTCATAGAAGTTAATTCTTTTAATTGCTAAATATCTCTTATTGAGCACACATAAATGCAATATGATGAACATTCGACAATTATTGCGTTGATATTATGTTATACACAACAATAACTACACAAAAAAATTCACTAGTATATTCTACTCTATTCTGCGATCTGTCAACCATTTTGAACAATTTTGCTCCATTCCTAATACGCTAAGGAATTTACAGAAATTACCTTAGTTAATTCCAATCTTAACTTTAAACAACAGCTAAATTACTTGAATAAATAGGTATTAAACATTGACAATTATCATTACGAATTAATGATCAACACTGGTGAGACTAAAAGAGTATTAAGATTAGAAGTGTGGAAAATATATTGCGTGTAATTAAACGCTAACCACAGCTTATGCATATTTTATTTCTTAATATATAAAGCAATTTTTTTCACCTTCTCAAAAATATATACCACTATAAAAAAGAAAATAAGGATTTTACAATTAAATGGAGCCAAATGAGCATTAATTACAAAATACTTTAAAAAAACTTGTCTATTATACATTATAGATAATTCTAATGAGACTATGGCAGGGAGAGTGTATTTACAGAAAAACGTCTAGCTTGCGTTAGCAACCTAGCGACATCTATTGCAATGAATCGGATATATGTCAAAACTTATATTTGCAAAGAAAAAGATAAATACGACCAAGTGTACGTCGGATTCGGACACTAGGGGTTCTGTATCTTGTACTGGTCCCCTTACCCTTCAATTGAAATTTTATTATTTGTTTTTATAGCTGAACTAGTAACATACTCTCTGTGAAAGTTGCAAGTGTAAACCTGTTGTAGTTCAAAGGATATTACGATCCGAAATATAACGAAAAATAGTAGATTTTATGACAAGGGGCTAAACTAAGCCATGCCATGATATGATTAATTAAATATATCTGAGCTGAATTTATACAGGATTGCCAGTGATGACTTACGGCACTGAAACGTAGTCACTCACCATTGACGATGGTCTTATAAGAAGGCTCCAAGCAGACCTTTAATAAACGTTATTTTCATGTAACGCTATATTTTAAATCGTTATAATTACACAAATAACGTTATAACAAACGTTTTTGACGCCGTATACGTAGCGGTATCACTTATAACATTATTAAACTAACACCTATACATCTATATTGATACTTCGGCTAGCGATATAATAACGTTATAGACCTTCTCTTTCTTACACTCATATTCGCCCGCTCCTGCATTGCGGTTCACGGCGCATGGCATAGTTTTGCCTTGCCGTTGTTACCTGCTTCATACGAATACCTACTTAGTGTACCTACAATCTACATAATTTGTTAGTTACTTGTAGTATCAGATCGGATTTTGTCGCCCACTCGGTGATTTGAAAATACGTTCTAATTGAATAAACTGAATACGTCAGCAGCTGAGATTGGGAAATACGAATATTACGAATGCAACTAGTGGTGAGTAAAAAGGTTATAGCCCGAAAAAATAAGCAGAAATAAGCTAATCAGCGGAAACAATTCGTGTAGTTTTTAGAATGAGTACAGAGTTTCATTGAGGTGTCCTAATAAACCTCCTATAAGTCCTCGGGTTTAGGGTGTGGGCTGTGCTGACGTTAGGATTTTGGTTAAATGTCACTTTTTTTTGAGTTATTTCCTTTTATCTCGAAAACCTACAAAAATACTTGAACAATTGCTGTTATAAAAATAAGCTACAGTGAATATACTATAAACTTCCAGGTCTTTGGGAGGTGTGAATTTGGAAATGGCGTTCATTATGGAAATCAAGATAGTGGACATCACTTTTTATGAAAAAGACATGATAGGTGTCGTTTTCTAGTTTTTTCGGGACGCGGATTTGGAAAATGGCGTCCATTTTTTAATTCAAGATGGCGGACATCACTTTTAATGAAAAAGTCCTCTTATTTGTCGTTTTCTAGGTTTTTAGGGGTAGGGATTTAGAAAATGGCATTGATTTTGAAATTCAAGATGGTGGTCATCACTTTTAATGAAAAAGTCATCATAGGTGTCGTTTTTTAAGTTTTGGGGGGTGCAGATTTTGAAATTCTATATGGCAGGTATTACTTTTTATGGAAAAGTCATCATGGGAGTCGTTTTCTAGGTTTCTGGGAATTCAGATTTGGCCATATATAATGGCGTCTAATTTAAAGTTATGCCTATCCCTACCTATTAACTTGAATTTTTGAATTCACACCATCAAAAAACCTATAAAAGGGATGAAATAATCATAAAAAGTAATTTCGGCCATCTTGAATTCCAAAATGGAAGCCACTTATGAAATTCGCACTCCCAAAAACTTATAAAACGACATCTATGATGATTTTTTCATTAATTTGATGTCCGCCATGTTGAATTCCAGAATTGACGTCATTTTTCAAATCCGAACCCCCAAAAACTTTGAAAATGACATCTATGATGACTTTTTCATTAAAAAGGATGTCTGCCATCTTCAATTCCAAAATGGACGCCATTTTCCTAATCCGCACCCCCAAAAACCAAGAAAGCAACACCTATCAAGACATTTTCATTAAAAGTGATGTCCGCCATCTTGAATTCCAAAATAGACGCCATTTTCCAAATCCGTACTCCCGAAAACCTAGAAAACGACACCTGTAATGGCTTTTTCTTTAAAATTGCAGTGTTTTGGATTACTTATTGCTATTAGTAGGAGGCAAATATCTAAACACAAGCTTTTGCCCGCGACTTCGTCCGCCTTAAATTCGTTTATCGCGGGAAAGGGTATTTTTCCGGGATAAAAAGTAGCATATCTCCTTCCGCGGGGCTCAAACTATCTCCATACCAAATTTCATCTAAATCGGTTTAGCGATTTAAGCGTGAAGAGGTAACAGACAGACAGACAGACAGACACACTTTCGCATTTATAATATTAGTATGGATTTCGTCGTCCCGTCCTCTAATAGGTCTACGTATGTATAGACATAATTTTTTTTTGCGTCCCAATTTTCATTGATTGTATGACAAACAACAAACCTAAATTTAAGAACATTTCTAAATCGTTTTTCACCTTTACGGACGGTAGGTAGAAGGCGTCCAAGTAAAAGGTGCTGGCAACGTTGCGCAATACATTAATCCAGCGCTGGCCGCCGGTGCGCCGTGTGCCTAACCAAAGATGTGCATACGGAGCGGCAACAGCGCGTAGTTCATAACGTTATTTCAACATTTATACCGCTATTTTATAATGTTGTGGTTTTCATTCCGTTGTGATATGTTATAACGTTATAAAGGAATATTGATTTTATTTGAACGACATTTTAAACACAAATGAAATATATCGTTATTATATCGTTTTTTTTATAACGTTTTAAAGGTCTGGCTCCAAGTCTCTCAAAAAGCAATGGAGAGGGCTACGCTCGGATTTTTTTCGCGATATCGAATCAGAAATGAAGAGAATCATACAAGTATTTGACATGGCCCGAAGGATAGTTATTATAAAAAAAAAACTTATATGTCAATAGGAGGCTGTTCATAAATAACGTCATCTATTTTGACGATTTTTGACCCCCCCCCTCCCCTAAGATCGTGTAACCATCATAATTCAAATGACTCCCCCACCAATTAAAATGATGTTATTTCCAAATAATGCGATTTTAGCAACAGTTTATACAAACATGAATTTCATTCCTTTTTTTACTCTTTGAAGCACTTTTTAAATGCGAAAGATAATGTCATCTTCGGAATGACCCCCCACCCCTTCTTCGTCTTGCTACCATCATCCGATGTTCAACCCCCCCCCCCCCCCACCCCCCACCCCCCCATAATATAATGATAACGTAATACACAGACCTATATAATGATGTGACATAATATAATGATGTAATTTATAAAAAGCCCCCAAGGCAGGGCGGTTTACTAATGTATTGGCGAGTTATTTCACATTTGTTTTAACGCCAAATATTTATTTCATATATTTATTTGGGCGAAGTTGTATTGCCCAACTCTACTACGTTTCGCACTGATCTTATTTCCCAAGTAATAATTTGATAACTTATTATTATGGAAATTATTACCTGGGATTTGTTTTAGATTTCATTTACCCTCGATGTAAGTTTTATGTCACTATATCAGATGTTCCTCTGTACAGGGTCACAGTTCTAACCCTACCTAGTTCGTGTCTGTTGGGATTTAAATAAAAATTGCTGATACCAACATTCTGCTATTTAATATTCTACAGAATTAGATTATGCGTTACAGTGTTTTGCTATTTAATATTCTGAGAAATGACTATTATTCGAACCGATCTTTATGCAAAGTATATGATTGTGCAAAAGTATGATTTGGCTAAAAATATTTCTGTGATACCCTATATGTGAAGTGTATTTCAGTGACTAGATAAAGGTTGGGAAACATAGTGTAGTGTATGGCGCCCTCCAGCAAAATGGAGCGACGACATAAGAATAGTGGGTGGCAGCGGTGATGATGATCTGCTTGACGAAAAATATTTTAGTCGAAGCTAAAATGAGGCACTTTTAGAACATGAGAAATAAAATAGTACTTTTTATTTTTGTCTAAGCCACAGAAAAATTTGTAATTTGTTTCTGACAATAAGGAGGCTTATTCCTACTTATAAACAAAATTTCATCGTTTCCCCATTTACCTCGTCTCCCGCTAAAAAGAGTAGATGTCGCTTTTGTAGCGTGGCAATCATTTTTAACATCGTGCCATCCTCGACTGAAGGACATTGAATCCATGGTCATGAAAACATTAAAAAAAAAAATCTTGCCATCCGTCCCACCGCTTTAAAACGTCAAAAAATTATATGTCATCAATGTTGTGAAATAAAAAACGTATAATTGCTGAGCTCGTTTCTAAAAAAATCGATACATATTGAATTATATCCAGTTATTGAGAGTTCATATTTTATGTATTAAAGATGACTGAGGTTTTGCCAGCTGAGGAAACACGGGAGGACCGAGTGGAGTCTATTATGAAGGGCTTTCAAGTGTATCCTTTGTAATGTAACAACATATTCTTTTTAAGTCCATTCGTAATATTTTAGTTCAGAATCTATTCAGCGAGCGATATATATCATTAATTAACAGTGTATTTTTTGCTATATATTTTTTGCAATTGTGTGAGTTAGAAGTAAGAATTGACATATCTTAACTATAATCTGTGAGATCAAAATTTTCTTTAACAAGATTTATAACAGGAATTGGATGAACCTCCGTGATGCAGACTCAGGTTTGTGATTATTTCATAACTGTATGGCTCACTTTTAATATTTCCACAAGAATATTAGAATGTATAACATAACCAATAATAAAAATTACTTAAATTAATGGTTCCCCATATAAGGAATATGCTTTTTAGGCGTTTCTTGCTTAATACTTTGTATCATAATAATAGAAACTTCATGTGCACATAGATATTGTACCTATACTGTATACTTAATACTGATTATGTCGTAAAATTTTGCATATGAATTAATAATAAATTTTATGTCCTTTTTTTGCCTGAAACACAGGATAATCCTAGTTCAGGCGCGTAACATTATTATCTAATTATAAGTATGTGTAGCCCATAGTCATTACAGCTGTAATATGTTTTCCTAATAAATTTTATTGTTTATTATTACTTCAATATTCAAAGTTAGAACCCTACTCAACAAATTTTTCTTCTTATTAGTTTAAAATCACACTTATTGACTTAAATCTATGAAATTTGCAGGTAAAATAATGTGGCAGTACAATGAAGACATGTCTAATCCCGATGTTGAGCATGAGGCACGGGTGCCGAAGCGGATTCTGAAGTGCAGAGTCGTCTCCCGGGAAATGAATTTCAGCTCCATCGAATCTATGGACAGGTTTCGTTTAGAACAGGTTTGTCTAATTGAAATAAGTTACTCCTATTACTAATACATTTTATAATAACAAAAAGTATAACATTTATTATTTGAATCTCCTCAGGCTCAGCACATTCATTTAAATCAATTCCACATTTTGATAATGCACTGCTACTTTGCTAACAGCGAATTTTTAACGATATTTGTTATTTATTGAGTAGTACAAACAAAACATGAATTGTACAAATAGTGGCAAATGTAAACTTTTGTTTCGCCATCAGTTAATTTGCTGTGCAATGCGTTTCTTGTAGGCTTATTATTACTTGATGCCAAAGTTCTATCTATACTATTATAAAGTTGTAAATATAAAATTTCTCATTGAAGTTGTTTTCTAAATAATTGGACTATTTGAAGGTCGAAGTGAAAAATACATTCTTTGGACTTTTTGTATGTTTGTATGTGTTGAGGATTCATCACGCCAAAATAGCTAAAAGGAATTCAAGTATTTTTGTACATGGGTAAGCCTGGTATTCACAGATGCAAAAAAGAGGGTTATGGCTTTTACTAGACCATGCAAAAAATTACGATATTTAAAATATTACATAAAATTACTATTGGTTTTTCAAACAATTTAAATCTAAAAATGAAAGATTATTGACATAACACAGAGTTTTATTATATCATTCAATATTCAATAATATCTTTTGATATTCAATCAAGTCATGAAATATTCAATAATATCATTCTATATTCAATAATATCATTGGATATTCAATAATATCATTAAATATTCAAGAAACTTGGTAGATAAGGATTTTGTGGTAGATGAACATTTTTTGACATAACTTTGTAGGTATTACACCTTAAGAGGATATACTAGTGGCTGTTCCTCCATACAAACGTAATACCCCGTTTCCTCCCTGGGTTATTGTCTTAGACCAAATTTTTTTTATAAATATAATCTATCCTACTTACCTGTGGCATGCCCCTATTTTTTATTTTTCTTATTAATTTGTTTATTTTAAGAATGAGAGGCCCTCTAAAACTGCAAAAAATTCCACCATCCGGCGTCACCAGCACACGTTCAGTAAACAAATTTAACGAATATAAAAGAAAAACATAAAACATTGAAGCATAGCCGAAGGCTTCCTTATAATATATGTGAAAGAAAAACTAAAATTAGTCCAGTTTTGGAAGAGGAAATAGGGTACTACGAAACACGGTTTTCACCAATTTCTGTAGGTCAGATCGTTCCGAGCTGCAGTTGTCCCTTTTGCACTGCAATACGGGGGATTTGAGGCGATGCGATAGCAATAGTTTTTAACAGTACCTAATTTCCAAAAGGCCTTTAGTCTAGTATATCCTCTTAAAGAAGGCTAAGTGAGATATAAGAACTTATTATATAACACTATAATATATACGCTCACTTTAAATAAGCTTGTTTAGTATAACGTTCACTGGATATAATGAACACATGATATAATTTCAAAATATCTACTTTCGTAAAGAATAATGTTATTTAGATGTAATATCAATTTAAATAATTATTAAACAGTATAATGTTCATAACTTTATAACACCTAAGACTTAAAGCATATATTATTCAGTTAATCTTACAGAAAAAAGCACAACCTAATATGGTCCAAATCATGATCATGCATAAAACATATAAACATAAAATAAGTTTGCCGATTATTTCTGGTAAAAGTTTGTTTTTTATGCTGGGTGATGTGAGCGCCTCCACGAAGCGGGGGTTCTATTTCTTCTCTGAGGCACGAAACCAAACAACTAACAAAGCTAACCAGGCCAAGAATGTTTGCTTGGATGTGTTTTTTTTAATGCGGGAGCTTCGCTCCCCGAGCTCCCCTTGTGGGGGGCTTCGCCCTCCCCGACCCCCTTTCCGCATTTTTTTTGTGCATTTGCATGCGTTTCGGACAATGTTATGCCAAAATATACCCTATTATATCTTGTAATCTTTATGCTAAAAGATATTATGTATTGTGATTGTTATACGTTATTATGTTATATGAACTGAAATTAGTTAATTTGAGTGTTATATAAAAAACATAATATACAGTAAATATTATGTAAATGGACCGTTATTTCTTATAAAAGTATTGATTTTGTTGTTATAGCTAACCTTTATTATATCTTGTGAACATTATTGATATCAAATTGTATATAGTATTGTTATATCTCGTGACACGCGCACCCCTTAAAGATTAACCAATACATTTTCAAAATTTTACTCCATTTATTTTTAGTAAATTTTGTTACTTAATTTATTTACAATAAACCTTACCTGCGGTAATTGATACTTTCGATCTCTGCGGACCAATTTCACCATGTATCTGTAGGTAAGCGTTACAGAGTGATTACGCTGGTAAAAATAGTCGTCATATATTTTCGTATCCGGCTATTGATATCTACTATTGACAAAGATCAATACAATACAAATAGTCTTGCACACCAGTCTTTAATTTTGCGCACCTCACTAGAGATGTGTAAGCTCACGAGTGACTGATTCATATGAACTATATCATTTGGTTTAGCTCATTCGCTCTTTCACTCACTGAAGAATCAAGTCGCTCAGTATCTCATAATCTCATGATTTAAATTAATGCGCCGAGCCCATGAAAAGAGACAAGGAAAATCAAATAATATATGTTTTTTATTTTATTATTAATCGTATTATATTACCTAATAGGATTACTATAGAAAACGATTTCCATATATTTCATAACAGTGAGTAATTCACATGAACTATATCTTTTGGTTTAGCTCATTCGCTCTTACGCTCACTGGATATTCAAGTCGCTCAGTATCTCATCTATGTCAGTATTACTTGCTCGGTCTCGTTGCTCATGATTGAAATTAATGCGCCGAGCCCATCGAAAGAGACGAGAAATATCAAATAATATATGTTTTTTATTTTATTATTAAAAATATTATATTACCTCATAGGATTACTATAGAAAACAATTTCGAATGTATATCTATACTAAAGTTGTAAAAATGAAATGTTTGTATGTGTCGTTGTGGCTTCATCACGCTAAATCGGCTAAACGGATTTCAACTATTTTCAGTACACGGGTAGCTGGGTATCTCCAGATGGTTATAGGATACTTTTTACCCGACTATGCTAAAAAAAGAAAGAAGGGTTATGGCTTGGTCTCTTCCGCGAACGAAGTTGGGCACCTTCTTGTAACTAATATGGTTACAAAAGTCACTTTATCATTAGTTACTGACTGTCACCCCCCCCCCCCACCCCACTGAACCGAAAAAGAACAAACAAGTCTATCAATCTGATCGTTTGACATCTCTGTCTCTACTCTACTCACTCGTGAACTATATATCTATACATATATATATTTAAATTAAATATACAATGCACATCCTTTTTTGAGTAAAATAATCTCAAATCACCGTATCGATGTAGGTATAAACACATTGACAAGTAAACTTTCAAACAAAGATTTATATTTATATTCATAAACTAGAACGTGCACGTAATTTCGTTCACGGAGGAGAAAAAGACATAACCACTCTTTTTATTTAGCATAGTCGGGTAAAAGGTATCCTATAACCATCTGGAGATGCCCTGCTGCCCGTGTATCAGGAATGGTTGACATCCATTTAGCCGATTTGGCGTGATGAAGCCACAACGGCATATACAAACATTTCATTTTTAGAACATAAGATGTATGCTTTTAACCTTGTAAACACCGGACTGAAAGAGTGAATACCTCCTAACACAAGTGTTAGACTTAAAGGGAGGATTCGACAAATATCGTTTATAACTTGGTTAAAATAAATGATTTTGATTTTTGATTTTGATATAGTCTACAGATCTACTGAGCGAAATGAGTTGAATAAGGGATACATATCTCAGTGATCGAAAAATATTAATCAATATGAAATTTTGTAAATATGTTGTTGAATTAATTTAACAATGTATTTACAAAACACAATAGATTTGCATAAAATTTTATTTTCGCTTTATTAATAACTCATTCAAGTAACAAACAGTGGAGAAAAATATTTCTTCGAATAACTATAAAAATAACAAAGATATAAGCTATCAAACATTTCATTCTATCTCTTTCTAGTAAAACAGAATTTAATATGACCGTAGTGGACTATGACGTAACAGTACATGTCGGACCTCTCCGTCAAATCGCTGTCTAATTAGTAGTTGATAATGCCTATAACATGCGTATTTCTTGGTCGATTTTAATTTTAATGCCACTTTTTGAAATCGTTTCTACGGTTTTTTTGATATTTTGTTAAGAAAAGCGATAAAAAATCATGAATGTACCCATTAGAGGTAGACAACAGGCGGTCTTTCTCTATTTATATTATTTATTCATTATTTTATTTATTTATGGCAATTTCGTCTTTTCAGAAAGTGCTATTCAAAGGTCGGTGCCTAGAGGAGTGGTTCTTCGAGTTCGGCTACGTCATCCCAAACTCCACCAACACGTGGCAGTCCGTCATAGAATCCGCGCCCGAATCGCAAATGATGCCCGCTAATGTGTTAAAGTAAGTGGTTTGCTTTTGGATTAACCCCTCACATTGGTTGCGCTCAAATCAGAAACGACATCCGCAAATGAACCAAAGTAACTGACGTAACCTGTTGAACTGACGCAGTCAAGGCCGTCTTTATACACGCGGCGGCACTTAGGCACACAGGAGTAGGGGGCCCTCAAACACTCAAAAATGGGGGGCCCTGAGGCCCTCAATAATAAAATTAGAGACCTCGTTGGACTGTAAACAAAAAGAGTTTAAGATCTTTCGGGGCCCCCGTGAGGTTGGGGCCCTGGGCACGTGCCCAGAGTGCTCAGTGACTTCGTGAGAGTCGCGGGACGTTGCGACGATTCATGAAGGAGGAGAGTGTGAATTTATTTCTACTGAGATGGTGATAATATCTAAATGTTTAATCTGAATTGACGCGCCCCTCTACCGTAACCCCTGAATAATTTGAAATCTACCTCCCCCTAACTGATTTTTTTTCGAGAATTTAGAAGCAAGACGATGATAAGCTCTCTAATTATAACTACTTATCAGATTTTTACAAAACACTAGAGGAGAAAAAGTCATAAGCCCTCTTTTTTTCTTCGTCGGGTAAAAATATCCTATAACCATCGGTGGATGGCTACCCGTGTCTCAATTTTTTTTTTTTAATTAATTCATCACGCTATATCGGCTAAACGGATTTCAACTATTTTTGGTACACAGGTAGCTGGGTATCTCCAGATGGTTATAGGATACTTTTTACCCGACTATGCTAAAGAAAAAATGAGGGATTATTACTTTTTCTCCTCCGCGAACGAAGTTTTCAATACCTTTCCCTTTCAGCTTTCTAGTTTTCAATACAACGAATGTATAATTATTTATTAAATTTGGATCATGTTGTCTGAAATAAAAAACTTTGAATTTGAATTTGAATAATAATAATTCATTTATTCATAAGACAACACAGGTCCACAATAACGTTAAAAGTAAATTAAATTAAATTAAATTAAACTAGATTGGTACAATGCATTACTTTGTACATGAATCTGTATGCAGTGACTCATGTATGGGCAATCAAATCTGCCCGCGATCAAGCACATGATGCTGTTGGGACTGGCACAGACAGGGATTAATGCCAGTTACGCCATCTATTGGTGCAGCTTTTCTAAAGCATCATAAATTCTTAGATGGTGTCACTCTGTTGCTGTCTTAATGTCATATCTAAAGGTGCCTTTCCACCGGCGACGCGAGGCGAGACGAGGAGGGACGAGAATTAAAATGGCTGGCCCATTTCCACTAAAATATGCCATCGCGAGCACGCGCTAGCTCCCGAGTATATTAATGGCCTTCGTGAATCGTGTCTCTGTTGCAATATAGTTGTCAAGGCAATTTTCAATTCTCACCTCGCGCGTCCTCGCCAATATATACCATTTCCTCCGGAGAGTGGATTGAAGTTTTACCGTACACATTTCAATTCCCGCTTCGCGTCGCCGGTGGAAAAGCACCTTAACATAAATACACTTAGGAAAAGATTTCAATATTTTTTCAGTGGAAACGTCGTGATCGAAACAAAATTCTTCGACGGAGATCTGTTGCTGACCACCTCGCGAGTGAGACTGTTCTACGTATAACCCGCCTCCCTCACAGCATTTACTAGTCATATGTTTTACGCATTTTAACACTATTATTAAATAAATTATATTTGATTTTTTTTATGCGTATGTTTTGGATGCTCATATGAAATATTTTGATTGAATTCGCACTTATAAACTGTTGTGTTAGGCGAAACACGTAATTTCATTGGTATAGGTGAAAACTCAAGAAAGGCCCTTGTATGTAGTAGTAAGTAACCTCTCCGTATAGACAATTTGACTTTTTGTATTAGAAAAATGACGTAAGTTTCATATTATTTCTGTACACTACATGCATGAAAGGCAATGAGGGTTTTCTAAAATGGTAATATTACCAGTGGGCGCCACCGTGACGTAAGGTCTAATTGACAAGTGTCAAAATATTGTGCTGTGATTGATGGATGTTGACACTTCTTGTCAGTTAGACCTTAAGTCATGGTGGCGCCAACTGGAGATATTTCCATTTTAGAAAACCCTCATTGTTAAGTTTTTAAGCTATAATAGTATTGTAAGAGCGCTGGTATACAAGTTGGAAATTTAATGCATTCGAATTCGTTTTCAATATCTTATTACTTTGAACGAGCTACTGTTGTAAATTTGGTGTTAGAACCCATTTTTTCTTTTCAAATTTATCTTAAATACGTTGTATCCTCGGCAAACAAAAAAAAGGTTCTTTAAATTATGCCAATAATTCCAATACTTTCTTGGGTCATCGGCCATGGCCATCGGGCGAGGTATACTTTATCACTTAAAAATACTAAAATGATCTGATCTGTTATTTTTTTCTGTACTATTGACGTATGACCCAACTCAGTCTCGTGTATAGGCACAAAGGCACAACCTACCGTAAACTACCATGGGTACATATAGGCACAGAAACTGCCTACTCATGTAATCATAATGTTATAACTGCCTACCTTGGCCAAAACCCATGTGCTCGGCACTGACCCAACTCATGTTTCTAAAATTTACATAGCGTTTAGTTATTATTACTACACCAGTTCTATATATTGCCCAAGGAAAAAAAGGGTAAATTTATTCGTAAATAAAATTGTAATATAGTTAATTATGAGCAACACTATCGAAGAAAGATCTATGAAATTATTTCTGTGACATGATAATTGTAGGTATCTGAATTCACTTATATACTCACTGATTTGAGGACTGCCATTATTAATTTTGCTTGGCTAAACTATTATGAACTGCGTATGTTAATGAAATACCATCAAACTTCATAACTTTTCCCCACAACTGCCGCGATTCAGTAGTCTACCATGAGTTTGGCACGAGCAAGTATCGAACGCTCGATGACGGTCTATCTCTTTCGCACTATTAGCGCGTGCGAGAGAGGTGCACTGACTATCGATACGAGATACTCGCTAGCGCCGATCGTAAACTCAGCTCATGGTAGGCACACAAATGAATGTAAGTATTTGTGAAAGTATTTCAAACATTAAGTGTAAGGTGTAAGTAGTTAATAGAAACATAAGTTTAATTTATACTAAGATAATATAAATCACTAAGATTTTACTTAGGAATATATGTTAGAATGTGGTGCACCGTCGAAATAAAACTAAGGTACATACTTTAAATATTAAAACTATAGTTTATCGTTCAATACTGAGCATTTAAAACTTTCGTTTTTTGGCAAAACAAAAAAATAATTATTTAAACGTTGTGTTCCTTATTTAATTAAGTATTGTTTTTACTTATGCCAATGTTTGGATATTTAATTTAATATTATATTCTGCACATGTGTGTAGTTTCAGATAAATTGGTTAATTTACTTTGAATCAAAGTCAAAATTGTTTCCAAATTATACACTATGGAGTTCCGACTGTTTCAAAAAATAAAAATAAACAAATTTCACATTATTTTTTGTTTCTTTGTTCCAAAAGTATTAGTCTGTGGCATCGCTTGTGTCATCTGCCAATTCTGACATGTTCTGCATCGCGCTAATCAAGTTTTCTACGCTTGAATTTTTCTAGCAACAACTATTTAACAGCCGTCATCCAGTACCAGAGCCCGTAAAATCCATAGCAAATCAAAAGACTGTCGCAATCAAACTAGTGTTAGAATCTTTTTTTTATCGATATCGATAGTTGTGAAATATGAGAAAAAATAGGCCCAACAAATGAAAGTAGATAATCATTAATTTTTCAACGTTTTCTGGGAGAAGACTGCTTCGTTTATAATAATGATTATCTACTCCTATCACTATTACAAACCCAATAAGATGTCATGTGCTGCTGTGTGTACTGACGCGGATTTCGAGGAGGAAATTGCATCTGTATCTGTATAATTATAATTTTGAAATTTGAAATTTTGTATTTTTTTTGTTCATTTAATCATCCGTTTTTTTCTCATAATACACCACTATCGATATCGATAAAAAAAATTCTAACACTAGTTTGATTGCGACAGTCTTTTGTTTTGCTATGGATTTTCCGGGCTCTGTTCAGTACAATCGCAATGGCGCGAAGGCGTAAATGTACTAGGATGACAGCTGTCAAAAAGCCGTTGCTAGAAAAATTCAACTATACTCTCATTGGACTTTGGTCCCCAGGCATAACATCCGCTTGGAGAGAGCTCTCTCTATTGCCCTCTCTTCCTACAAGTCAAATCTTATTTGTGCTATACACCGTTATTATTTAAAATTTTTGGTACTCTGGCTCTTTACGGATCTCTGCATTCCTAAGGGTCGATTTTACCAATGTAGTATAAGACTTATTCCTATAGTAAATCATGAATTCATTATTTAAGCCATAGGACGTCCACTGCTGGATACAGGCCTCCTCAATAGATTTCCACATGGGCCGGATAGAGGCAACCCGCATCCAGTGAGTCCCCGCAACCCTAACCAGGTCGTCCGATCACCTTGCGGGTGGGCTTCAACGCTGCGCTTGCCGGTACGCTGTCTTCACTCGAGAACATTTCTGCCCCGATGGCCATTGATCCTCGTAATATGTGCCCTGCCCATTGCCACTTCAGTTAGCCTACCCTATTTGCTGTGTCGGTGACCTTGGTTCATCTACGAATCTCCTCATTTCTGATTCGATCTCGTAGAGAAATCCCGAGCATAGCCCTTTCCATAGCTCGCTGATTGACTCTGAGCTTCCTTCAGAGGCCCATAGAGACCACGTCTCGGCTCCGTAGGTCATCACTAGTAATGCGCACTGGTTGAAGACTTTCGTCTTCGCGCATTGAGGTATCCTAGACGAGAAAACACTTCGCAGTTTCCCAAACGCTGCCCATCTGAGTTGGATCCGAAATCATTAATTACTCACGAGTAGAATAAAATCTCTATACTAGGGTAAAAGCTTATACCGCCGATTTCGGCAGAGTAAATTGTTTTCACTGTCAAGTTAATTTCTTACTTATTACCCAATTAACGTATCACCCGAACAAATTTAAAAAATACGCAGTATCGTTGCTCAAGCGTGGGACAAACTTTCTATCTCGCTTGGGTGTCTTACGATTTCATTCCATTAATTCGATCAACATTATAGAGTAACTATGCGATCCGTAGACTAGCGGGGTGAAACGAACTTGAAGTTAACCATCCATTAAGGCGTTAGGGTTAAGTTATACTGGGGTAGCCACTTTCGTGTAAATTAAATGTTGGGGAAATCGATCCTTAGTTGATCTCGCAGAAAACTCCAAGCATAGCCCTCTCCACTGCTATATCTAGGCACTCTGCATAGCTATTTTTTATTTTATCAATATTTGCTAAGATAACAATAACGTAAAAAGTACAAACTATAAATATTCGCTAATGGAAACCGGTAGCATAGGAAATGATTAATTTCCTCGTTTGCAGAGGCCCTGTTATATCACACTCTCATTTCAAGGGGAAATATATTTATTTCATACCTCCTGTAAAATAGTGCCGCACCTACATATCAAGGCATTATGGACCCTTAAAAGTTTATCGTCGTGCCATGTCATTATTTTAAATTAAACGGCAACATGTCTGCTGTTACCGTCATCGGTGTGCTATGCTAGGCTGTAGGATGGACATCATTGGCACCTAGCGCGTGTACAGCTATAGTGTACATTTTACAATCGAAGTCTGTGTTATAATTATAATATAATTTGAGAAACAATTGTGGCAAAATCTTGTGCTGTGATTGGTGGATGTTGACACTTCTTGGCAATTATACCTTACGTCACGGTCGCGTCAACTGGTGATATCTCAATTTGAGAAAACCCTAATTCCAAAGGAGGGTGGGCAGTTTTGTATGGACACTGGCCTTAAAACCAATAATGACAAGCCATTGACATATGGCTTGTCATTATTGGTTTTTAGGCCAAGAAAGGTTTTTCCATATTCTACAACTTTTCGTATCGCGGGAAATCTTTAATCGCTGTGTGAAACAAGTTATGGCAAAGTAAAAACACTCCATCAATAAGTATTGTTTTACTGTTATAGGGTTTTTGTTATGTACAACGGTTTTTAAACGGCCAATAGGCCAATTAGCCCACCCGCCTTTACAAAAAAATATCAATAATTATATTAATTCAGTTTCTTCATTGAAAACCAGCGCCATCTCTCTCGCTGTCTTAATACTTGCTGGAGAAGCAATGGGACAGAGACGTATACGCCACGCATGTCTTGGAGTGTGGCTAGTGCGCTTAGCATTTAAAAACAAAAAAATATAGAGGGCGCTACTAGGGCTATCTAGATTGTGTTCGAAAGTTTCAGGCCACGTACGTAAAGTTGCGATATCTCAGTTGGTCAGAGCATTTCTGCGTTAAAGAAGAGATCGTAGGTTCAAATCCTGCTTTCAATTTAGTAGGACGCATTGATTTTTTCCTTTACAAACGAACACTATAATATTATATTATATGTCAGTCAGTATGTATGTAAGTTAATCGACTATGCTTGATTCTATCGGACTTGTTAATAACTATAGATTTCAAGGTAGGCGTTTCTGTCGGGGGAGACGTCGGCGTATAAGTGTAGTGTGGTTGGTTGTGTCGTTTCTGTCAGTTTTTCTTATATCGACCTTTTCGACTGGCGTCGTCACGTTGAAAGAAATCCCATGAAAACATACTTGTGAAAAATAAGCCAAGTTCTCATGTTCCACCAAAAGTAATGATATCTCAAAAGGTGCCAATTCTGGTACTAAATTGTTAAGTATGACACGTTTTGAAATATAACTACTTTTGGTGGAACATGAGAACTTGGTTTTTTCCACATTTATGTTTCGTTGGGATATCGTTCCTTTTTGCTAGGTAGTCGATACCGACATACTTAACATTTTAGTAAAACATATTTTTCTACGAACTTGGCCCAGTCTTTACTTTTATTTTTACAGTTTTCTGATTTTTTCCTTTGTATACACCTAATAGTGTACCTTGATATCAAATATCAAGTTTGTAGGTCATCTGGAAGTGGGTTAGGGTTTTGATCTATGAGTCAGTCAGTCATAAAAATGACGGTTTTCAAACGTTAATATATGAGCTACGTTTATGAAATTTTGGATTCAAGACGAGTTAAGGATTTTAATTAACGTACCTAATTTCATGTATGTAGGTTGAATAGGTTTCGAGTTGTGAAGGGGTCAAAAGTAGCTCGAAATGGTTCGTGTAAAATTGCACACGGTGCTGTATCGCCAGGTCCTTTTTAGGGTTCCGTACCCAAAGGGTAAACGGGACCTTATTACTAAGACTCCTCTGTCTGTCTGTCTGTCCGTCTGTCACCAGGCTGTATCTCATGAACTGTGATAGCTTAGACAGTTGAAATTTTCACAGATAATGTATTTCTGTTGCCGCTATAACAGCAACTACTAAAAACAGTAGGTATAATTTTATGTCTATGTTAGTAACCAATATAAAATGATCGAACACCGCGTACATTTTGCTTAGGAGTAGGGCTCTGCTATCACTAGATTTTCATAGATACGGCCGTTTGTAGCGTATATTTTGTACGGAACCCTCGGTGCGCGAGTCCGACTCGCACTTGACCGGTTATTCTTCGAACTTGGCTGGACACGCTGCCGCGTGTCTCGTGTCCAGATAGTCGCCTGTGTGGTTGTCGTTGGAGTCGTCGTTGTTATCGTCGTGAGACTCAAATTAGGCTTTCGTTTTTGTGCTTACCAGTAGGCGCCGACGACTCTTTTTTCGACAGTTTAGTCGGGTAAAAAGTATTCTATAACCATCTGGAGAGGAGATACCCAGCTACCACGGGTGTACCAAAAAGAGTTGAAATCAGTTTAGCCGATTTGGTGTGATGAAGCCACAACGACACAAACATACAAAAAATAAACAATTTCGTCGTTTCAGTGACCTCCAAATAGTCCGTTGCAATCATTTTTTTTGGTGCGCAAGGTACAAAGGACTGCGGAGGTGCGCTGTATGTAGCCTTAATTGTAGATTCAATGAGTTGAAAATCTAAAAGTTTGTTGTAGAGGGCGCTACCGTTGAGTAATCCCTGGAGAGTGGGGACGCGGAGTGCAAGGCACAATGATTGCGGAAGTGTGCTGTAGCCCTCATTATAGACTCAATGACGTTAAAATCTTAAAGTTCGCTATAGATGTCGCCACCGTTGATTGATCCCTGGAGTGGGATGGGGGGGGGGGGGGGGGCGGGGGTGCGCAAGGCACAAGGACATTCTAGACTCGATGAGGTTTAAATCCAAAAGTTCGCTGATCCCTGGAGGGTGGGGATGTGGTGCGTAAGGAACAGAAACTGCGGAGGCGCAGTGTAGCCTTGATTACTGTAGATTCAATAAGTTTAAAATCTAAAGTTCGTTATAGATGGCGCCAGTGTTGAGTAATGCTTAACAGACAGAGGATCTTTCAATGAAAGCGACGTTTAATTATAGTATTTTTTAACCTCACAGAATGTAGCCAAATAAATATCCATAGAATATACCCATGTCGACTCTATGACGGTATTCGGCTGTTAAACGGTGGTTAATAACTAACAGACCATAGACCAATAGGGATATTGGCAAATTTTGACAACTTTTTCCGTGGTATTTTATACAACGACCATTTTTTGACCTTCAAAAACACTCCATACTATAATGTATGGGGAAATTAAGAATTTTGTTCTACAGCTACCTCTGTTAAAATTTGAGTTTATCGAAACGATTTCATAACAAAAGTTTCCATACATTTCATGGGTATATGGTATTATTAGTTATTAATATTTTCATACTTTAAAAAATTACTTTCCGACCCAACTTTAAGGGCTCATAAAACACGCTACAGGTAAGGTTACTCAATTTTTTTTAAAATTTCTGTCAGAAATTCGTATCAAAATTTTATTTTTTTTGTATAATCAATATCCCTATTTGGCATGATTGTGCAATAGTTTCGTAGTGCTTAAAGAATCAGTCGTGACTCCGTATATGATTAATACGCTGACACGTTTAACAATATTACCATAAAGGAAATGAAAAGCGTCACAAAGCCAGCAGGAAAAGCTCAGGAACCATCTCATTAATGGAACCACCGCGCATCCTGTTTCTCAAGAACCGGTCTTCCACGTAGCGCCGAAGGAAGCGGCCGCATAACCATTCAAAACACACGCCACGGCGCATATAAATAATAGAAATTATCTAATTATGTACCGGCGTAGACGTTACGAATCGTAATATCAGCGGTGCACAAACAATATATTACGATACGATGACATTCCGATAAGTATTGGACGGTTTTTTCGATAGGAAGGTCGGTGTTATCGGTTAGGTGGTGTCGGCAATTACATATTGTAATAGAACGATAAGCTACCTAATTGTGTGTAAATATGTATACGACGGTTTTGTAATGCCCATGTCGGAGGGCGGACATTTTTATTAACCGACTCTTACAACGAAGGACGGTTCTCAATTATTTTTTATGTTTGTTTTACTTCAGAACTCTCTTTACTTATATATAAATCGAATTTAACTAGAAAAATCCTTTTTTGTGAGAAAGGAGATGCATCCAAGTAGGTCCTATCCTATATAATTTTAATGAAGATTGATGATTTTTGGAAGCTTTAGTTCCTTCAATTTAGTTTTTTCAATTTACTTACGTGCAATAAACTTTTCCCCTCACTAGCTCGGAAAGCCGTCTTTTATCCTTTAAGACAAGTGGGTAAAGACGCATATTTTTCACTAGTGGGGAAAATAATTTGACCTTGGAGAGCGTGTTTAAGTAGCTTTTGACAGATAACAAAACGTAAAACACTGCTAATAATTGTTCGTTCAATATTAACTATCAATAAATAAATGCTTTAATAATTCAATAAAAATTGGTACTTAGCTTCATTTATTGATTTTAAACATTTGTTTTTTTTTAATGACGTTGAATATAATTCTGAACGCATAACTTGAATCGATGCAATTACAAAACGCATCGTCAGAAATGTCAACATTGTCAACAACATTTTACTTAAAAATATTTCTATTGCTGACGGTTCTAATTAACCTGATGACGATTATAATGTGTACAAATAAAGACTTATTTTTTATGAGCTATTTTTTTGCATGTTGCACTTTCTTCGCTACAGTGAGGTGAAAAATTTGAGTTACACACGGGTGCAAAGTTGTATTTTACTTCTCGTGTATTGAAACACTCGCTACGCTCAGGATTCTATTTTAGAACCACTCGCTTGACTCGTGGTTCAACTATAGATTCCTTTCGCTTGCTCTTGTTTCAATTCCACGCTCGCGGGTAAAATACAACTTTGCACCCTTGTATAACAAAATACAAATACCTATTATCCAACTTAATATACACAATTAAATAATGTTATTTTGGAGTTGGTGCTAATCGTGGAACATAATAATTTAGTAACATGGACAATTATGAATATTTTCAAGGACTACAACACAAGAAGACTGACCATTTTCATACAAAAAGCCGTTCCCCGATATGTACAACGCCATCTATGCATAAATATTTTTTTACAAATATTCAACTTTGCAAGCGTGACACAGTATTAAAATGTTACAATTTATTTATTATTACCTATTTGCTAATAGTTTCGATACTATGTTTTTTTATTCAATTATAACATGGTTAAATGTTTAGTTTTAAAGCGCCATCTAGTTTTTTCCAGAATATCTCCTTGCGATCGGAACACGATCCAAATATGGCAACTGCGGTCAAATGCCGATCTATTCTTTAATAAAAAATAAAAAGAAAACTGACAGTCCTATTGTTTTAATGGTCCTTGATATTTTGCATTTTCTTTAGATGGTTACCTTCACGTCTATAGATGAGCAAGAACATCGGAAAGTGTTTTAGGTGATATTAGAACGAGTCTTGTGGTGAAATACAATTCTCACCAATCCAATTGAGGATTTGTCAAGGAACATCATACATTGTTTTTAGGATATAGCCAAGCCAATGTGTGGGCGATCTTCAACAATGTGATCAGTAGAGCTACGCCAGTGGTCAGGGTCCGACGGCCCCCCGAGCTTGCCTTTCAGTAGCTACACCATTGGTTGAGATTACTGGATCTGCATCGTAAAAGCAGTGGGTAAAACCAGACAGATCAATCCATAGTCAACCACTCTGCAGAAAAAAATCCGACTGAATAACATCGAGCTTTAAATATTGGGTTTGTCGATCCGATGTCGTTGATGTGGCGCTTAAACAACCTATAGGAACGTACGAAGATGATTGCAGAATATTAAGAGATAAGTAATACTAAGTACTCTTAGGCACCTAAATATATATATATATTTTCATTTCACACTATTCTTCTATTGCAGGGGCCGTTACAGGTATTAATTCAAATTGAAATATATTTCTAAACTTACAATATTTTTCCAATTTTAAAGGGTATTTACAAATCCAGAAATGTGCTTTATAAGTGAGATACCTACATAATTAAATATCAAGTGATATTACATTTGTATGAAAATGTTACCGCTATTAAGTCCCTTGGTGTCTTGTTCGTAGAAAGAACGCGGCAAGGCGTGCTCTTCCCCGGATGAACACCAAATGTGTGATATTTTTAGGAATGTTGATTGCCCGCTTCCTGTTTCCGGCGCTTGATCTGCCGCGGATACAGGACTAATTAGCAACATATTAATGCTATTTCGTTAACGCATACGCATGATCGATTTAAGACTATGCTATGTTAGTTTCACCGCGCTCTGTTAGTTTTACCAGCCGATTACTCTGTCTGACTGTTACCTTTTTACGCTTAAACCGCTAAACAAATTTAGATGAAAGTTCTTATGGAGATAAATTGAAACTCTGAGAAGGGCGTAGGATAGTTTTTATCCCAGAAATATTACTTATGGATTGAAATGGGGGTGGAAGTCTGCAGAGGTGTTGGAATCAGGAAAATGACAAGAGTAGCCGAAGCGTATTCATTTACTCATAGAAATAGTGGTTATAAGCCTTTTCCTCTCGAGTGTGTGTGTGTTTTCTTTTTGTGGATGGTCCTTTATTCTCTTCTGGTCGTGATACGACCATTTTAGAGTTGATGTAGTGGCGCGGTAAGACATTGTACGGCTGGGCCTGACCGCCGGATGGCTGCCAGGACTTTGAATCCGCCGGGTAGAGTTCTTCTGACGTAGGCCAGATCTGATGAAGTTGCGGAAGATTGGGATAGCTCCTGCTGGGCCTTTTCCTATATCTTCCTCATTTTTCCTGTGATGAAGTAGTTTATGCTGATGAAATGACGTGAAGAGCTCGTGGAATGCAGCGTGAGGGGCCACCCTCAGATTCACACCGCCGCGCAAAGAGGAGCCTTGGCTCACTCTACGTGGACGACCCTGGAGGCCGCTGGTCGAACAGGAGCCGGAAGTAGCACGGGTCGCACACATTCGCTTCAGCTCGCATGTGGAGTTTGCTTGGTCTTCAGCGTAGTCTAAGCTATGTTTTACGTCACGTCCAGGATGATGAGGTCTAGTCCATAATGTAGATGGAGGTACCTACACGAGCCTCCCCCAGATTCGCCACGACGCGTAAAGTGGACCGCAGCTGTCTGCGTATAGGCTCTCCTACAGAGGCGACCCGGGGGCCGCTACGCGAAGGGAGCTGGAAGAAGCGCGTGTCACTGCAGTCTTCATTTAATTATATTGTAGTAATACTTTACCGCCGGGAGCTGAGCTCAACCGGCGGCTCGCGGATGGTGGTACGATCGCACGTCCGTGCCTACAGAAACGTGTATGTGTGTGGTATGTTCTCGAGTGGAGACCGATTCTCGGCAAAAGCAGCGTGGGTCATCCTCCAAGGTAGAGCGATGATATTAGCAGGGTGGCTGGCGGCGGCTTGAAGAGAGTGGCTGAGGATCGTGCTCAGTGGCACACCCCTGGAGAGACCTATGTCCAGCAGTGGACTGCTACAGGTTGATGATTAAACCTTTGGGTAACCCGCTGGGAAGGCTTATGGACACCACACCAATGGAAGTCTGTTTGGGGAAGACGTAGGCAAATGTTAGTTGTGAAATAAAGCCGTTAATACTAACGTGCATGCTGAAATTAAATCTAAAGAATAGGGTACATGCATGAATTTTTTTTAATCGCTTTTCTTAACAAAATATGAAAATACCTTAAAAACGGTTTTAAAAAGTGAAATTAAAATTAAAATCGGCCAAGAAATACTCATGATATAGGCATTTTAAACTGCTAATTAGAAGGTCCGAAATGTACTGTTACGTCATAGTCCACTCCGGCCATATAAACTCCATATTAAATTCCGTTTTGCTAGAAAGAGATAGAATTAAATGTTTGATGGCTTATATCTTGGTTATTTTTATAGATATTCGAAAAAATGTTTTTGTTTACTGTTTGTTACATACATGAGCTTTTAATAAAGTAAAAATAAAAAATCATGCATATTCCCTATTGATCCAGCACAGTTTATCTTTAGGTTTACCTAGGCACAATAATCGATACACGCAGGACACGTCGTCATCATCTGCAATGTTTGTAAATAAGAAATGATAAGGTTTTAAATATAGCTTATCTAAGTCTGGACAATCCTTTAATGATTACTGTAATCAGTTTCAGCATGGATTCGTAATGCCAAATAGGTAGGGGAGCGTGGGGGCATTGGAGCCTACTAAGAAAATAACAACTAAAAATTTACGCAGTTAAAATTTGTCATTTACACTAAGAAGCTACGAGCACTAAGAAATTCTATTTACCTACCGCTCCTATTCACCTACATTAAAGATAAACATTCACAAATGCGGCCTTATTTTAAGATTGTTCAAACAAATCAAATATCGAAAATCCGAACCATTTCTCTGTCAAGTTATTTTAAAATTAAATTTAGAAAATATAACTTGCCAGTTTTGACATCGGAATACACTCGAAGGCAAAAGTTTCGAGTTGTTATAAAATACCGTCATATTTCCTAAAATGTGTCGTTCTCAAGTAAGTAGCTACCTTCTATGGGGAAATTAAGAACTTTGTGGCGTTTATCGAAACGGTTTCAGAACAAATGTTACCATATGTACATTTTATGGATTATTGAAGGTATTATTAGGTATCAATATTTCTTATACTTTTTTTTAGAAAGAAAGAAAGAAAATAAATTTATTCGGTAAAATTCGGTGAAAAAAAAAAATATATTACATACAAAAAAAAAAAACTGCCCCGAAATGGTCCCACCACCTCAGCATAATGCCGGCTCGGGAGCCAGCGTTGAGCTCAGCGCTTTTAATAATGGACTTTCGATACCCGTCTCTAAAGGCTGATAAAACAACCTACATTTAAGGCATCGAACTAAAAATTTAAAACGTAGTTTCTTATTTTGCTTATTTTATCAGGATCGTATACAATTTTTCAAATTTTGAGATTATTTAGGCAACATTTCAATTGTATACTTGTAACATCCGTGATCCCAATGCAACCAGGATCTGAGTCGACATGAACTAGCAGTGAAAGCGAGCAGGACGGCGCGCGCGCAGAGGTCAGCGTCCTCCGACGTCACGATAGTACTACGTCACAATGCGCTGGGAAAAAATAGGATTGAACAGGGAACCGTCCGTTACTGGCTCCTACTTTATGACATCAACTTATAGGTAAGTAACAACTTGCAAGTTGTGTTAATGATGTACTATATTTGTTCTGCAGAAGCGGGCTGTTCGTGCGATATATAAAATGAACTATAGGGAGTCGCTTAGAGATAAGTTTAAGGACATTAATATACATTTATGAGAATATTATGTATGTACATAAAAATATTACCGACTTTAAGAAGAACTGTGGTATACATAATATTAATACTAGAAATAAGCATAAGCTCGCAGTGCCTGCTACTAGGCTCCATAAAATAAGGAGATCATTCATGGGTAACTGTGTGAGATTTTATAATAAACTTCCTAGCAGCATAACTGAGTTGTCTATTGGTAAATTCAAAAATATTGTGAAACGAAAATTAGATTCTAAAGCTTATTATAGCACACAAGACTACATGAATGATGAAGCCGCGTGGGATTAATGTAAATTATAGCGTCATGTAGGTATATGAACAATTATCTTAACGAATACCTAAGGTACGAGTATTATTATTATTTTAATCTTAATTGTTTTATATACTCTGACATTTAGAATTTTATTCTAGACACATTCTAGATTATTTATTTTTTGTTGACAATCCTTTTGGGATTTATCTTATTGATTATTTTAATTTTAAAAATGATGATTTTATCAATAATATTACACTTAAGTTAAATGATCTGATTAGGTTTTTCTGGGTTTCCCTAATCCTTGCAGCAAATGTTGGATCATATTGTATTTCTCCCAGCAAACATTCACTCTCATTTAACTGACATTTCGAAAGTGCTAGTAACTAGGCCTACTTGAATAAAGAATATTTTGATTTGATTTAATTTGATTTGTAATTTATGACATCTATAGTTATTCACTTTAACAGGGTGACAAGAGAGAGGAGTAATGCTCTATATATCTCTATAGTGAAGATGTATACTTTTTAAATGACGATATATCGAAATACTTTTTTCTCTACATATATTGGAATTGTTTTAAAATATCGATACGATACACAGTACGTATACACATATTTCATACGAACATTTTTAATCAAGTAGCTTTAAGTGATATTAACTTTTTTTAGGGTTCCCTGGCCAAAATGGCAAAAACGGAACCTTTATAGTTTCGTCATGTCCATCCATCCGTATGTCAAAGGCATTTTACTCAAAAACTACAAGATGTAGATATATTCTATACTTTCTATAGTCTTGTATAAGCCGCTACTTAGTTTGGTAGTTTAATAACAAAAATCGACAGTTCTTTAATAAACATTATAGGATTTGCTGGTGAGCGTTTTCCGTCGTGTTTTTAGGGTTCCGTAGCCAAAATGACAAAAACGGAACCCTTATATAGTTTCGTCATGTCCGTCCGTCCGTCCGTCCGTATGTCACAGGCATTTTACTCAAACACTTCATGATGTATATTAAAATTTGGAGTGTAAGCGTCTTGTATAAGCCTCTACTTAGTTTGATAGTTAAATAATAAAAAAAAAAAACCTTCATTCCAGACATGTACCCAAAAGGGATTTTATTTCCAGCAAATATAAATGTGTGGCACATATTTCGACAGATCTTTTTAAAAACATTTTGATGTTTCTAAAAAAAGATTGATATCTATACTATTATAAAGTTGTAAAATGAAATGTCTGTACATGGAAGATATTTAAAAAAAAAAGATTGTTATGGACTATTTGGAGGTCATGAAAACAAAAAATATTTTTTTTTGATTTTATGTATGTGTATGTGTCGTTGTGGCTTCATCGCAAAATCGGCTTAACGGATTTTAACTATTTTTGGTACACGGGTAGCTGGGCATCTCCAGATGGTTATAGGATACTTTTTACCCGACTACGCTGAAGAAAAAATTAGGGGGTTATGACTTTTTCTCCTCCGCGAATGAAGTTGCCGGCGCTTTCTAGCAGAGAATATTTTCGGAAGTAATCGCTCTGAAATTTGCATAAATTATGTGCCCTCCCCTCTATTTTCTAAACAGTAAGTCCCAAAAATATTGGAAAAAATTACCAAGATAAAGCCTAATTAATACTTTCAACGAAAATTGTTTTCAACGTGATCAAATACACCGTTTTTGACTTATTGCCGAAAAACAGCGCTTCTCAGCAAAAGGGCGTAAGTGGAGATACGCTCTTTTGCTATTGCTCTTTTTCATGTCGTATTTTCTCATCTGTAGTGCATTTTTTGTATGAACAGCTGCGGAACGTTACATGGTGCGACATGCTCTTGGCCGGTTTTATTCATCTGTAATGCATTTCTGTGATAGTTACGGCCACGGAACCCTACTCTGAGCATGGTCCAACATGATTTTGGCCGGTTTTTATCCAATGAGCGTAACTATTACTCTCGTTAGTACAGCTTAATTAATAAAAGTAAATCTCGAGCAGCAATGTAATGGAAATACGTCGTACTTAATACGTGTGTACTTTAATCAAATGTTGAATCATGTCAATAATAGTTGTTATCATTGCATTGCGTGCCGAATGTTTTAATTTCCTTTTTAATATATCAATCAATATTTAATCTAGTGCCTTGTGCCTTGCCGGAGCGCACGCTCTCCCAACTAAGCTGCATAGTCCAGTCGGATTGTCTTTAAAATTCACTTTAAAAATCACGAAGATCGTGATGGTATAAGACATCAAGATTTTCGTAAATAATGTAAAGATATCAAATTATACTCATTAGCGCTTATACTTTTTACCCTTAAAATTCAGGTATGTTCGTATAATATATGAAATGTACATGCCTGTATGTCGATGTATATTCATATTTTCATTCGCCAGTTTCAGTGGCCATTTTCTTTAACCCGGCTGGACCAATGGGTATTTACATACAGATTTGACAAGGCGGCAGCAACTTTACTCCCAATTGTTGTTGACAAATAAAACTCGACATTCAAAAGGGTCATCGACTTTTCCAATCAGATATGAACTGATACTTTTGAAATCTCACCCGGGACTAGCTTGCGGTCATCGTGACAACTCCTGCGCACCGAAGCGTGCGAGGGTAGGAGTAAAAACGGTGCGCGCTCGACTATGACCGGCGAAGGATTTTTCTCGAAAAAACTTTATGTCTGACAACTACTATTGTAGCGTCCAGAATGCTCAGCAGAATAATATACTAAATACGCTTTATAAAAGCGTGATTACTTCCCGTACTTAACAGCAATTCTAACTTTTATATGTCAGTTCAGTTTGTAAGTACACAACTTACTTACTAAAAATCTTTATAATCCTGATTCTAGCCGAAAGGTGTCCACTACTTTTTTTGCCTGCGGATGTATCCTATATCTGTGCATGACCAGCTACTCCACAAAGTGTTCAAATCTCTTTAGCCGTTGGCGTGACGAAGCCACAACGACACATACAAGCATACAAAAAATCCATAAACAATATTTTTCGATTCAGTGATCTCCAAAAAGTCAGTTTCAATCATTTTCTTTTTAAATATCTTCAATGTTCAGACATTTCATTTTTACAACTTTAATGATATAAGATGTACAGTTAGCGTCCATTTTGCGATACATTTGGCGCTTTGGACATTACAGACAATTTGACGCTGACTGTACAGTGTTAGCTTAAGAATCTTTAGCAAAACCTAGGCCAAGTTCTGCTTGCCGTGACTTCACTTCTGCCGCGAGAAAGCATCATCGATACGTCGTCGTCTTTTTCGCACTGTATTGAATGGTCAGAGACAGATAATCCTTGTCGCACGACTAAGAGTCGCGTATCACAATTTTGTTAGGTGTTGATGTTGTTGGCTAGTTATAGCTAACTTATCTATTCATCAAGCACCATCGACACATCCTTCATAAACTTATATATTCCAATCGCTAATTATTACCGGAACCTATTCCAAGAACCAAACAATCAAACAATAAAAACCTCACCATTGTGCAAGTACGCGAACAAAGCAAAGGTGGTGTTACAGACGAATTCGCGGCTCTTTTGGGTTAGCCAAGGCTCTGCGCACGCGGCATGTTGATCGAGCATTATCCTCCTAAGGTCCAGGTTACATCACTTGAAAATATGAAATTGGTTATCGACGTTAATTATCGATTCATCGTAAGTGGTCGGCCATCTTGGCGGCGGCCATGTTCTTGTCGGCTTCCGGCACGGGCGTGCTCGCGCATTCTAATGTTCGCGCTGAGTAGGTACGTCCTATTTCGACATTCGAGGCTTCCTTCCAAGCTGCGGGTTCTGTACACTCAGCAATATTAGTGACAATCTAGGGCAAGAAATTATCGCCTTAGCGGCTGTTATTAAAGAAGGACGGTTTATTGAAAGGTAACCGTAATCCATACAGCCACCATCACATTTACGATGGTGACTGTATGGATCCCACAGCATGGAAGGAATAAGTTCGACACACTTTTGACCGAGGACATCCCAATGGAGTGGTTGAAAATGATTACATTCCTTAAGGCCTCATATTAAATTGCTGAGTATTAGGTCTGCTTAGAGATTTTTAGAAATTCTCCCTCGTACGATACCGTTCAAATGTTCCTGTTAGAGGATTCCATCTTAGTTCTTGAGCAACAATGCTTGTGTATCCTTTTGCGTTTGAGGTTTCGTGTATTATATTGCTGATCCTATCGAGAAGGGTTATCATGTGGATTTAGGTCTTGTGGTGTCAGTCCGAAGTTTTTCTCAGTGTGACATTATTTAGTAGAGTGATCATTATTATAAAGTGTAGGGTTCGGTAAGGAGGTCCCTATGATTGACAGATTAATTCAATAATTGACACCCTGTTTGCCACCTCTATCTATTGCTACTAATTAAGGTGGCAAATAATGGGACTTATGGGACACTTGGGACAGTGACAGGCACTGGGGCATTTAGCTTACTAGCGTATGCGAGATTAAGCTTAAGTCAATTTGGCTTGCTTGTTGGTCAAAAGTAGTAAGGAAAAAGTACGCCATAGTTTTAGTCCCATTCATACACGAACACCTGCACGTCAGGAACCTACTTATTTTCGCGTTTATTTGCCCATTATGCCAGAGAAATGGAAAAAAAGTAATTGGAAATGAAAAAGGAAGTGCTCAGACACCAGCTTTCAAAAAACCTGCTCCTGATTGGCTGTACAAAATTGAATGTGTCAGCCACCTGTTCTTACCCCTTGCTGGGATAAGACTCAATCACATACGCATGCGCATGACCCACGTATACAACGAATTTAACTGCCTTGCAATAAGGTCGACTATTCAACGAAATAAAATCGGCAGTTGCAATGCAACGTTTTGGCTTTTGAGCAGACTGTTTGACATGGGACGGAGTAAAGAAGTTTTTTTACACATGATCTTGTATGACTAACGCGTATTTTGAAAGTAGGAACACATGTATACACATATATGTAATGTATATTTACAGTAGCAAATCATTATGTATGTAATGCCTTACATATGGCATTAAGTTTTACACCAGCTGTATGTACGTAATGTATACACCTCTTATGACTCTAAGGAGTAGAGTTAATATGAACTTATATTGGTCGTACCTATAAGTTCTCGTAGTTACATCGAGTACGTTGCTTGCAAGTGTGTGTGCAGATATTTTTTAGTTATTTATTCACCCTGACTGGACCCAATGATTTAAAAACATTGTTAAATGCCTAGACCAGTGAAAGAGAACGCAACAAGAGCAAAAAAAATGTCATCTTCTACCTTACTTAATTGCAGTAGAATTAACAAGGAGGGTGTCCATTATTAAAATTACGTTGTACAGCTTTGGGACGTTTACCTTGCCAAGGTTTTTATATTTGAATATTGGGGATATTAATATAATTGTAGCTTCATCATATCAATGTTTTCCTATTATTCCTTTTCATTATAGTACTCCTAAAGTACCTATCTATATTCATGGCAAAATAGTGGTCAAGAACCAAACATACTGATCCAATATGTATGTGTAGCTATGTACACATTTCCTGCGTATATTCACAACAGCAAATTCATATCACGAAGATACGTTCAAATGAGACAGCTCGGCTGCGGCCAAACTCATAATTCACTTCGATATGCGATAATACTCATTGAACGCCGCTTCCAACTGTACCTACCTACGTAACGATAGCTATACAATCGAATCACAATCGGACATCGTGAATGTAAACTGAGGTGCCTATATTGTGTTTACGATGAAAATTGCCGACATAATTATATTGTAAGTGGCTGGTTACGAAGGGTTTTTTTAAACCTGACTTTGTAGACTGGGTAGGTGTGGTTAGCAAGGTCTCCATAATAGTATGTAAGTAATAAGATTGAGTGGGGGGAGCAGAAATCCACAAACGGGAATGCCATGGCCACTTGGAGTATTGCGAAGGGATATACGAATAGTGTTTTTATTGTAAAACAATATTTGATTTTATAGCCGAAACTACGATACGTGTTTCTCATGCCTACAAGTATGAAGTCGTTAAATGCAAGGATCAAATCAAATCAAATCAATCAAATCAAATCATTTATTTGTTAAACATAGGTAGAACATAGGTCTAACATTTTTTTGGTATCACTATGCTGGGCCGTTAGGCATACAAATTTCACAAGTACCTAATTAATAAGGTGCAGGGAGGTTGTGCTCCATTAATTATAATGTAACAAAACATCACTTATTTTATAGTACGCTTTTTCTACCAAAAAATTAAATAATTTCCTTTTGAACTCGGCCATATTTTCAACATTTACAATATCTTCCGGGATTTTATTATAAAGTTTTGGGACCATTCCGAGTATACTTTTCTGAAATAGAGCTGTTTTTGAGGTTATTCCTTTCATTTTATTCCTAAGTCGGGTACTATTAAAGCTATTAAATAAATGCAGATTAGATCTTGCGAAAATTATCACTTGAAATATATACAGGCACGGAAGTGTTAATATTTTTAATTTCTGAAAATATAGTTTATACAAGAGTCCAGTTGATTTATGCCACATAAGGATCGAACACATCTCTTCTGCGCTTTGAAAGCTCTTTCTCTGTCAACTGAATTCGCCCAGAAAATTGCCGTACCGTAAAGTCGATGTTACATAAGCGTGGTAGGTGGTTAACACTACTAATTCATTGACAATCTTTCTTAAATTATACAGTGCATATGGGAATTGATGAAGCTTTTTACAAATAACGTCAATTTGATTTCTCCATGTCAACTTATTATCTACACTTAACCCTAAAAATTTAGTCACATCAGTCTCATCAATTTGCTGTCCCTTGTAGGATATGTTTAGAGTATGTGTATTATTTAATCTTTGTTTAAATGTCATGAACATCGTCTTTTCTAAACTGATTTTTAAATTATTATTTTCAAGCGAATAAATTACAAATTCTAATGTCTTATTTATGTCATCCAATAATTCTACTTTTCGAATGGACTTCTTAAATTTATCATTAAATCTTACGAAGTTTTTAATTGTGGCGATCTAAGACCACATAAATTACTTAGTAACAAAATGTGACTTTTTTTCAAGCAAGAAATATATCTTCATCAAATTTCTCCAAGCAAACTAGTCTAATTGACGTCTTTAATCCCCCTTTAATTATAAAATGGCACTAATTTTAAGGAAGGTACATACATGCCTTGCTTGCGTAATAAAGAATAAGCTAAACTTTAAACAGAGTGTTAAATTTAATTTATTGTGTGTGTATTAACAAATGCTGCATTAATATGTTGCTTTTAAAGTACGCATAGGTAGACTCCATCCACATTATTAGCTCTCCTAATATAGGTATTACAGCTTACAGCCGCTTGAATAACACAATAGCGGAGTTATTAATTTGATTTGTGATCTAATCACCGATACATCACCAGAGCCCGGGCGGTTAAATTCTCTTGCTTAGTTCGGCATTTCTAAACTGAGAGCATGAATAAGATAAGAAGGCAAATTTAGCGAAAGCTCACCCCTTCGTAACTCACGCCCCAGCACAGCGCACCCATCGCCGAGAGGAAATGACATGTGCTTCCCCAAATTTACGGGACGTGAGATCATGTGGATACGCCAAAGTGCGAGAGATTAAATATGAAGAAGAAAACAGAGAAAATAAGAATGTATTGTATCTAATTACAGAGAGCATGAATAGACACATTTTGTGAAAGCGCACTCCTTCGTAACCTGCATCACAGTTCACAGCGCTGCGCAGCCATCGCCAAGAGGAAATTACATCATGAAATTGGCGTATCAAAACAGATAAACAATGAAGATGAAAAGATAAATAACAAAGTTAGTATATATTCAGAATGTATTAATTGTTTCCATATATCGACACCGTGAATAAGAAGGCAAATTTTGCAAACGCCCACACTTTCGTAACCCACGTTTAATTTAAAAAATTGTGTTTATTGATTCGGTGAAACTGATAATAGACGTGAATAAGACGAGTTTAAGGGAATGTCCACTGTGTCTGTCGATGCTGCGCCCTCGCACCTGCCGCATTCTTGCCCCGGCCGCTGGGATTATAGCCGGACAAAAACCTACCCGGCAACAATGGCCACCTTTACTGAGACAACGTTCTATCTAACCTTAAGGCTTAGAGTAAAATATGACTTTGTTCTACCAAGGGTCAGTGGTTTCTTTGGAGGTATAATGATGGAAGTGCCTGTGATGTTCATAGTAACTTGAGTCTTTGATTTAGTAAGGATATGGATTGTTTTTGCTTATTCAGTCGTCTCAATAAATTGTCGAAATCGAAGTATGCACATAAGTAGTATGTACAATAATATATCCTTTTACAAATACAATACATCATCTGTTGGAAATTAAAAATGACTAACAAATCTGTCACTACTCTTAAAATCTCTGTGATGAACCGATATACGAGCTTTGAGTGTTTTTGCTGTCAACTGACGAAATAGCATGTTAGAGAAACTTACGCGTATTGAAAATGAAAGTTGTACAGACTACTCCTAAAAGTAATTGTGGGTTTCTACATTTTGTCTGATCTTGAGTAGAAAAAACAGTAATTGGGATTGGGATTTATAAAAATAATTAGCACATTTACTAATATTGGGTAATTAGTCATACTGATTGTTAAATTCAAGGTAAGTTTTGAAAATACCTTATCTTATACACCTTTTAATTTACTTGAAAGATAAAACTCAAAGTAGATGTAAATTATACAGGCGCGATTCCACCAATATTTTCCTCCATGTTGAATCGTGAACTCCTCTGACATTATGCTTCCTCATAGGTACTTGTTTGTAAATGTTAATTGTGTAATGTGTAATGTCCTGTAAATTGTTATTATTATTTCGTACCTTAATTTTAGAATAAACTTCTTCCAGTACGCGAGTATCCAATCTATTTCTATTATATATTTATTTCAGTTGTATGTGATATGTGATAATTTTCTTTTCTTCTAACGCTGTCTGGAACAAATAAAGTATAAGCACTTTTTTGAGATATATGCTATTATCTCGAAAACCTTTAAGAATTCTTGCCCAGGTGCTTTTACAAAAATAAACTACAGCAAATTTAATACACATTCCGTATTTTTTTCTTGTTAGTATAATTAGTTTCAGAGAAAAAGGACCGTCGCGCGGGTACTGGGGGAGGGGAGCGAAGCTCGATTCCACCGTTGTATCAATTGGAGCCACATTACTCGAAAACTATACGTCCACGCGAAAATTCTGGTAGGACATTGGCGAATAATTCTCTGTCACTCAGGTTCTTATATATTTATCGCGCGATAAACATAAACACGACCTTCATTAGGTCCGCGGAATAAGCTGGGTAAAGCTTCGTTCAGTAGACGGCATGGTTTCACATTTCAGGTTCGAAATAAAACAAAATGTAGAGGCCGAAGGTGTTATGTTTGCTTCTGAAGGCCGAGGTGCGGGGAGAGGCCTTTGTTTGCCGGCACGCGCGGCCAACGCTGTTCTCAGCGATCGTCAATCTTTTCTTTTCTAAAGAATGCATATTTTACTGAGACATCAAACTTCGCTTTTTTTGATACTTGTAAAAGTTACGGCGCCACACTCTTGATATTTGTTACAGGTTCGATATCCTTACACATTCCTTTGTCTATACACGGTGCCCGCGAGGAATGGGAAAGATTTTAACCACGCATTCCTTAAGGTTAGGAGTATAAAATGTTCTATGAACCCCCGGAAAATCCGGCATAGTTTTTTTTTATTTTTTTTTTTAAATTGATGGGCATTTGACCGCAATCTCACCTGTTGTGAAGTGACGATGCGGTCAAGTTTTGAAGATATTATCCATTTTCATGTAAACAATTTAAGTAAAATGAGATAATATACGCGATATAATCCGTTAAATTGTTTTATTTCAACAAACAATTTATTGTGATTCTGATTACTAAAGTATATTAAGCTCTTTCATCGCGACGTTGCTACATATTTGACGACCGGTTTAGCTCAGTGGGAGCAACGTTGACGGCGAAGCTGAGGTCCTGGGTTCAAATCCCGGTAAGGGCAAATATTTGAGTGATGAGCATAAATATTTGTTCCTGAGTCTTGGATGTTTTCTATGTGTATAAGTAATATATCTATTAAATATATCGTCGTCTAGTACCCATAACACAAGCCTTATTGAGCTTACCATGGGGCTAGTTCGATTTGTGTAAAATTGTCCCGTAATATTTATTTATTTATTTATATGTGGGCAAGTTTCGCGTCGCTATTGATAGAAATCAAAGTGACAGAGACAGCTATACTACTCACTAAAAAAAACATCCTTTTGTAGAAATAATCGTTACCATTTTATTAAAAGGGATAATTTTCAAAGAGAAGCAAAAATTATTAAATATTTATGTACAAATATCGACTACACTAGATTTTTATTTACTGAATTTGACTTGGTTCATATAACATTTTTCACTCCTAATGGCCCCAGGAATGCGTGGTTAAAATCTTTCCCATTCTTCGCGGGCACCGTGTATTATAAAAAGTTTTATCTGCTGGCTTTGACTACATATAGCATTATAATTAAATGATAAAAACTTAAAAATGGCAGATGTCATTGCATTTACATTTAACTATGCATAAAAACGCGTTGATTTGCACTTTTACAGCATGAACGAAAGCCAAGCAAATAGGTAAACATATTTTAATATGCGTATTAGGCAAAAAAATATTTAAATATGAAAGTGTTTTCGTAAACGTAAGTGAAAGTACAACAAATTCCATAACTAAACTAACTAAAATAATTTTTCCACATCACTTGAAGTGTATGAAAATCGAGTAGCGACTGTAACTCAAATATAAATTAATCTTTGATCTAGTACAATTTTGCACTTGCTTATCTAAATGAATCCATTTTTCAGATGTTCCAGCTTTGCAAAGTAATTTTTACCTCCGTAGGCCGGTAATTTATTTATTTATTTATTTATTTATTTATTTATTCAATTTAATGCATAACGTAATGCATCTTGCAAAGTTTCAGCACCGACGCCTGCGAGCGTCACGCGTTTCAAGTTATATAACGAGGGTGAACGGCCGCGCCGCAACCTTTAAGGTCGAGCCTTATTTACACTTGCAGGAACCAGCCTTCAATCACACAGGCTGAGCTAACTCTCCAGTCTTTAGAGGGCGTCCATTCATTACGTGAGGCGTTTTTGGTGAAATTTCGTGAGCTTTGGCTCAACCCCTCCCCCTATCCCTCAATCCCACATGAGAATTTTCACAAAATGTGATCTAGTGTAAATGCATTGAATTTATAAAAAAAAAATATAATTTACCTAATATTTTAGCCACGATAAATGTTATTGTGTAAGATTTAGTGGCTACAGAGTTCCTAGGACCATCATGTATCGGGCTCCATCATCGGATCAGCTCGATAGTGTCGTAATATTGTATTGTCACGTAACTTACACAAGTATGCCAAATTCTAGCTCAATCGGAAAGCGGGAAGTGATAGATCAAGTTATGAAATTCGATGTCCGCATAAGAAAGAAATTGAACCGTTTTGGTACCTAAGTAATCCTTACTTCTTAATTTACTTTGATAAATTCAAGCTTATCAATAATTACACATCCGAATGAGCGTTAATTTGTTGATTCTGATTTCACAAAAAAACAGACAATAGACGAATGGGAGAGATAGAAAACACTAATTAAATTAAAGAAAAAAAAATCAATTCTATTTTTTTCTTGACTTCATAATCATTGCATTATCGAAATTTTACTTTTTAATTGTAAATGGTTTTTCTCGTAGCTTTGCCTGCCACGTAAATAAGAAATTTTCTTTATATTTTGGAACCTGGCCGCGTTTTAAACGCTCGGTTCAATGGTCGTTGTTGTCTCATAATTATTACCACGACAGAAAGATATATTATGTCGTGATAACTTCGACCACATTAAACCTAGCCTCGGGATTACTCTTCGGTTTGATAAAAAGTTAATTCAGAATATCATTATTTGTAACGATATTTGCTGAGACGACAATGACGAAAAATAAACGCTGTAAAAACGCTGAAGATCGGTCCACCTCGGCTTTTTCCGGAACAATTATCACTCTACTGCCCATTTGGGTCATACTGATTCTAGAATTAAGCCGTCTTTCCGGTGGACAACGCAATAGTTAAGGGCTTGGGTACATATAACTGATATTTTTATCGCTCAGATCTAGAGTATTAATCAATTTGTACATCGCCTATAGGGCACTAAGAAAAATTTGTATTTAAAGCCCTTAACTTTCGGGTGTCCACAGGAAAAACGCATAACGCTAATTCACACTAAAAATCTGTATGACCTTCTATTTCTCTTTTATCTCCGCATGCAAAAATCCTTGCTGTTTTTGCGAATGAAGAACCAACAAACGGATTCAGGTCAGACTATAGGCCTCCCTACTAGTTATTGGATTCAGAGGGGGAGCCTCAGGGCCGGATTTAAAAAACTTCGCAACCGGGGCAGAAGCCCAGCTCCTTAACAAGTGAGGGGCCTCCACAAATGAAAATTTGGAAAATTAAGTACTAGGGGCTTCCACTCATTCGTTGCCCCAGAGTCACCAGAACCCTAAATCCGGGTAAGTGCAGTAAAAAGCCTGTATACAAAACCTAACGAAGAAATGCAAATTAGGAAGTCACGATTGCCGGAAGCTCCAGAAATAGGTAACTAACAATCTCTTTTTCACTCAGACTGTATTTTATTGTAGTCGTAACTTTTAATACCCTCAGGGAATTTCCTAAGCAAAAAGTTTTACAATACCGCGTAGACACAATTTGCTACAATACCAAAAGGATACGGAAATGGGCATCGTCAGTACCGAAATTTCAATAGATAAACAATTACAAGTCACTACGCAGGCAACATCGTAAAATTAAAAACTAAAACGGAAGTAATTATCCATTCAAAAGTTACAAGAAATGTAAAGTACAAAAAGGGACTTAAAATCAGACGAATCCCTGTTTAAATTTGTTTAGGCCGGCCGGAAGGAAGTGCATTTGTGCCTTTGAATTCGCCATACGTGTCATAGGGACCGTTTCGCTGAATGAGTGTTAAATAAATCAGGCAGTTTTGTAGGAGCGTGAGCGATGGGTAGACGCGGGGCTTAGCGCGGGCGGGGAGGGAGGGGGCGGAGGTTTCCGGCGCGGCGTGGGAACGCGCTCCCACCTACAAGTCTGATTAAATGACGGGCACTAATTAATATAAGTTGCGGGGAAAATAAGCGTAAGACCGATTACTAATACGCCGTTCATTATTGCCTAGCTGGCGTCGAAACATGTTGGGTATCTGCAGGTATTATGTTCATGGTCTGAAAGTGGGTTTTTAATAGACTTTTATTACAGTTTCGATTGAGTTTCGATTAAACTGGAATTGACAGTTCAGCATTGCACAAATGCTGCCATAGCAACGACACGTTTGGCTCAGTTGGTTGCAAAACGGCCTACGAAGCTGGCGGTCCCGGGTTCGAATCCCGGCCAGGGCAAATGTTTGTGTGGTGTGATGAGCACGAATATTTATTCCTGGGATTTGGATATTTTGTATGTATTTAAGTAATATAATTCATGTTTATATTATTTGTATCATCGCTTATTACCCACACCACAGAGTACAAGCTTTGCTTAGTTTGGGACTAGGTTGGTTTATGCACTGAATTAATTGGAAATAGATTATAAATAAATATCAGAGACAATCGTCCCTGATCTAATTTTTATGGAATTCGGAGCTAGACTGGTCTTAGATTAGAGTTTCCAATCTGTGGGTTTTAAGTACTCGTAGATCACGATTGGAAGCTCTAATCATGTCGCAACAATGAATGCATGCGTATTTCTCGGGCCATCTCTTTGGGATTCGGGTCGAATACGATGCATACACGCCTGACACTCGCAGTTTCCGACGGATAATTTTAGATTACGGTAGTTCTAGCATTTACCTACCTGATGTGGGACCAGGAATTAATTGTCCTACATTGTAATCTATGGCTTGATCTATTTGTATGTCAAGTATCATCTAAATCCGCTCAATGGTTTCCATGATATTTAATGACATTTTTTTCAACTTTTTTTTAAGGCAGAAAACTACCGTGACAATCAGACATATTTAGATTACAAATTCAAATTCATTGATTGCAGGCATCTTTGGCCCAAATTACATGAATAAATAAATTATAGCACAGGGACAATCTTACACAAATCGTTCGAGTCCCAAACTAAGCAAAGCTTGGACTGTGGCTACTAGACGACGATATACATATTATATACATAAATTATAATATTTGAATACATATCAATCAATCAATCAAAATATTATTTATTCAAGTAGGCCTAGTTACAAGCACAATGTTTGCTGGGAGAAATACAATATGATCCAACATTTGCTGCAAGGATTAGGGAAACCCAGAAAAACCTAATCAGATCATTTAACTTAAGTATAATATTATTGATAAAATCATCATTTTAAAAATTAAAATAATCAATAAGATAAATCCCAAAAGGATTGTCAATAAAAAATAAATAATCTAGAATGTGTCTAGAATAAAATTCTAAATGTCAGAGTATATAAAACAATTAAGATTAAAATAATAATAATACCTTAGGTATTCGTTAAAATAATTATTCATATACCTACATGACGCTATAATTTACATTAATCCCACGCGGCTTCATGATTCAAGTAGTCTTGTGTGCTATAATAAGCTTTAGAAAATAATTTTCGTTTCACAATATTTTTGAATTTACCAATAGACAACTCACTTACGCTGCTAGGAAGTTTATTAAAAAATCTCACACAGTTACCCATGAATGATCTCCTTATTTTATGGAGCCTAGTAGCAGGCACTGCGAGCTTATGCTTATTTCTAGTATTAATATTATGTATATCACAGTTCTTCTTAAAGTGGGTAGTATTTTTATGTACATACATAATATTCTCATAAATGTATTGACAATGCACTGTCATTATATTAATGTCCTTAAACTTATCTCCAAGCGAGTCTCTATGGTTCATTTTATATATCGCACGAACAGCCCGCTTCTTTAGAACAAATATAGTATTAATGTCGGAAGCACTGCCCCATAGTAAGATGCCATACGACATAATACTGCGAAAATAACTGAAATACACTAATCGAGCCGTCATCACGTCTGTTAATTGACGAATCTTACTTACTGCAAAAGCTGCAGAACTCAGTTTATTCGAGAGATTAGCAATATGGGGACCCCATTGGAGCTTAGAATCTAATGTTATACCGAGAAAGACTGTACTATTAACTAGTTCCAGTTCCTCACCTTTAACCATAACGCTTGCTTGCTCGTGTTTTACGTTACTCGTGACAAACTTAACACATTTAGTCTTTTTCTCATTCAACAATAAATTATTTACATTAAACCAATTTACTACTTCACAGATAGCATTGTTTACGTCATTGTAGGATCGTTGATTTCGTACGACTTTGAAAATTAGAGACGTATCATCTGCAAACAAAACTATCTCATGGTGGGTCTTTACGAGGTGTGGCAAGTCGTTTATATAGATAAGGAACAGGAAAGGTCCCAATATTGATCCCTGCAGCACACCCATAGAGACTAATAACCCTGGTGAACGCTTTCCATTCACGTCAACCCTTTGTATTCTACCATTTAAATAAGACCGTATAATATCCTTAATAGCCGTGATTTCTTCAACCCTCTAGCTATTAAGCTTGTTTACAATGGTCTAGTCAGGAGCAAACTTGAGGCTGCCTCTGTAGTATGGAACCCCCACGAGGCTTCTTTCGTCTTACTGTTGGAGAAAATCCAGAAGGCGTTCCTAAGATTTTATTATAAAAAAAAATATGGATACTATCCTTTTTTGTACCCTTCCAACTTTCTCCTTGGCGCCCTGGGGATGAATTCTCTAGATGTGAGGCATAATATTGGGGTTTTGACTTTTGTGAGCAGGATATTAAGGGGAGATTCGGACTGCCCCGATTTGGTGTGTCAACTTGTTCGCCTAAAGATTCCTTCCCTATCCAAATCTAAGCTGAACCTGCGACCACGTCATCGCCCCCTGCTGGCAGTGCCAACCGCGCGTACCGTGTCGCATCGTAATTCTCCGCTTATCCGCGCTCTGCTGCATCTCAACGCCCTCCTCGCCTCAGCACCTGAATGCGATATTTTTGCGTGTCGATGGGCGGCTGTTTGTAGAGAATGCTCGAGGTTCTGTGAGGCGATGGATACACGACATTAACCATATGTTAATATAGCTGTAACTGCTGTAAGATAATTAAGTTAATATTATAGTATTTATTTTCTGTTATTGTTTGTAATTTTTGTACATATGTTACATATGGATTTGTTTTTCACAGTGTCTTAGTTTACTGTAATGCTGTGTTTAAATTTGAATAAATAAATAAATAAATAAATAAAAGACTAATAAATTTAGTGCTGATCCTTTAACTCCGTAGTGGTGTAGCTTCCTGATCAGTGTCTCATGATTAACGCAATCGTAGGCCTTAGATAAATCACAGAAGATAGCTAAAGAATCTCGCGATTCCTCCCAGGCATCGAAAATGTGTTTTACGAGCTCAAATCCGGCGTTGGATGTCGAGCGACCCCGCGTAAGACCGAATTGCTTACTATGCATCAAATTATTCAAATTAAAATGTTTTAACAATTGATATAGAATTAGCTTTTCAAAAATTTTACTAAATGTAGGTAGTACAGATATTGGTCTAAAGTTAGTGGGGTCAGAGGTACTACCTGATTTAAATAAAGGAGTTATTTTGCTATGTTTCATCAGATCAGGAAACTCACCGCATTCAACACTGTTATTGAATATATCTGCCAAGTCAGGCGCTACGACTTCTTTTAGGGATTTGACAGAACATACATAAAAAACATCCGAGACCCAGGAACAAACATTCATGCTCATCACACAATCACTTGCCCAGCCGGGATTCGAACCCGGGACCGCTAGCTTCGTAGGCCGTTATGCTATACTACCCACTGAGCCAAACGTGTCGACAAAAAACATTAGCGTTACTTACGTTGTAAGCCGAGTACTGCTCGACATATTTCGGTCCATTACTCAAGAGTTTCCACGCTCAGTGCGATACGGGCGGCTTCGGTGTCCACTCGTAAAGTACTCGGCTCACAACGTGAGTAACCGCTAGTAATCTAAATATTTCAAACATTTTCACAAACTCGCAGTTATAATATTAAGTAGGACAACAAGTAGGATTATTTATTCGGGTCATTATTCGAGCATTTACAAATAAACTGACATTTAGGGAATGCAAGCTGAAACTTACCAACTGGCTGGTTGGTTATATACGAGGAAATTGAAGATTTCCTTTTGGGCTTCGTCTTGTATAATTATGCCCCTTTTTTAGCTTTTTTTACACACACACACACACACATACACATACACGTGTGTAAACTAAAATAGGCATGTGCACGCTTACCATACTTATTATTTCTTAAACCAAATTAAGCTACATAATGTGTTACTTTGTATGTACCTCATAAATTAAATACTATTATCACGGTGAATAATCTACTTGAATTTCCGGGGTGAGGGCCTGGAGATCTGTATAGGTTTATATACTAAATGGTAGAGATATTAGACATCAAATAAATACTTTGAAATCCTATTATAGTCTGGCTTCTACGGGCATTTCGACATAAAAGTGTACACGAAAGTGCTTTCGGAATCGCTAAAATAATGTCCCATTTTACAGATCACCCGCTTACTAAGTACTTTATTTTCACGACACAAGGAGATTTCGATCATCAGATAGCGGATCTTTTGTGCTGCCCCACATTGGCAAACGCGCAGATGAATTCAATGTACGTCAGCCTTTTATATGCTCTGCAGCTGGGCACTGGTCCTTATTCATTACTAATACCTACCTACAGGTACGGATTACAAACCTACTAGCGAGATAGCAAGAAAAGATCGGCAAAAAAACAATGCTACTGCTATTTTCTTTGAATTTATAAACTGACCAGCGATTGACTCTAGCACCACTGGGGTTAAAGTGACTACGGCGTCAAAGATGAAGCTCGTTGTTACACTTATTTACGCTTGCCTGGAAGATACTCACATTTTTACACCCATCTGTTATTTGAATGAATTGCGTTTTTAACGAATTTTAGCAGTCTAGGTTTGCCAGTCAAAGTTTAACCGCAACCCTTGGCAGTTTGCCAGGTAAAATCGATACACCGTTTCAACCTAGAGACATCGTGTCTCTCTCAAAAGACTTAGGCAGTAAACGGTGTTTGTTGTTTCGTAATCGCATCCACTCTTCATTTACTAGTCCTTTACCGAGTCGGGCTTGTATTATCGCACGTAATAGGCTCATCCGTGTCGATTTCACTGCACTGATTGGAAAGGGATAGACAACATTTGTCGCGCGCGGCTCTTTGCTTGCGACAGTGGTGCTATAAGTACGAGTACAGGTCGTCAGTTCACATAGTATGGGATAGACATACCAATGCAACGTCCCGTGGGCTATTGCAAAGCTTCCGAAACGTCGGGAACTCAAATAATAGATAACATACGCGATATAATCCGTTTAAATTGTTTTAAGTGTAATGTGTGGAGTAGGATATTAAATGATACCTACTACGAGTGTCGGAGGAATACTGACCTATATTCAGAGAAAGATAGGGTTTTTATATAGTACTTTCTTAGCGTCACGTAACCTTTAATAGGTCCGTGACATTTACAGTGTTGGTAGGTACAAACAATAGGTAATATGATATTCAATTTAATATAATATTATTTTGATTAATGGCATGTGACGTCGGCGACTACGTCACCATATAAGTACATGAGTGATAATCGTGGAAACAAGAAAATGTTATATTACTAATTAAGTATTTAAATATATTAAAGTTAAAGCCCAGACCAGGCCCACAAAATTTATTATTAACTTTTATAGGTTTTTTTTTTTAATCGAGGGTTTTTAATATTTTTTTTATCACAAACACTCCAAGCATAACCCGCTGAGCGCAAGATTCAGCGACGTAAGTATACGCACTAATTTCTTCGGCAAAACCTATTTAGATGTTCAGATATGCCACAGATATGCTCTTTGTGCCCCACACCTGGCGGCAGCAGATGTCGGCCCATTCAAGCTGAGCTAATTTTTATCAATCGTTCCTCGTTCCATTCATGTCCTTTTTTCGTACGACATATGTTCAGAGTTGATAAAAAGTTATGCCTATTAATACCTGTGTGAGGAAGGTTTGGCTACAGGCGATGGCGTCGGTGACATAAAAAGAATGTGTAAAATATTGAAAATTGACGATTTTAGTAAGTCGTGACACGATGGCACCGACTCCAAAATAACATTAATTGTATATACTGTATAGATTGAGTATACAAACGGTTACTTGTAAGTAATTTGAAGAAACTGAATTATGGCGTTATTTTTTTACTTTTTAGTTTTCTTTGGAGTCGGTTTTATGTTTTTGTTAAAAAGTTTATTGATTTTACACTTTTTTAGTTAATCGTTACTTAAAAGTGTATGCCGTGACGATTCGAACAAGCCCAAACACGGCTAGGATACATTATTTTATTCCATAGATCTGGTGCCTACCTTCCGGCTCCATCATCAAATCAATTCGATTGTACCATTCTCATCAGGAACATTTATATTTGTGATTATGAAGTTGCTTAGCTAAATTAATCATGATATTTTGTCGCCACCCGTAAATCATTTATCATTGAGGAGTTTCCTATGGCATTCTGTGGTCTTCGGCATCAGTTCCACTTTACCAATTTACACTTTCTGAATGCAAATGCTTATTATGTTTCTTATAATACAAAAATCGCCTACAATATTTGAAGAGTTCCTTCAATTCCTCATGGATTCCATCATCAGATCTTCACCAAAATTAAATGGGACCAATTTGAAAGTACCTTCCATAAAACCAAAAAAAAATTTTGAAATCGGTCAAATAGTAATCGGTATAAATAATAAAAAAAAAATAAAAAAAAAAAAAACATTCTGTCGAATTGAGAACCTCCTCCTTTTTTTGAAAGTCGGTTAAAAATATTCACACCACAGAATAGATAATCGTACTCGTACGAGTACAGCGGGGTTACTCCCAAGCTTGGAAATCGGAGATCGTATCGCGCGGTTCCTCTTACCCTCGTGTTAAAATGCAATGGAGTGAGTGAGACCGCGCTATATGAACTTCGAATTTAGAAGGAGAACTTGAGGGTAGGAACTCCGAAGGGTCCTAATTAAGAGCTTAGTGAAAGCTGCGCGAAACCACGTGTCAGTATGAAAGCAAACCGCGAGCGAGCTAGGTAGACAACAGTTTTTGCAACCATTGCGGCGCTCACAAAGCGAACGCTAGTAGAATCCGCGCAATGTGCGTCAATGAACACCGGACGGCCTCATTACTGAGGTAGTCATGAAGTATTTTTTTCTGCGCGGCGTAGTGGCGGAGTGCGCCGCGCCTGCTCACATGCAATTTTAATAACTGGCGAGCTTATATGAAATTTTGATAGTCTACGCTTAGAGCACCCTTGGATTGTACGCCGTTGTGTGCCAAGTGTAATAAAGTTATACACAGTGTTTTAATTTAATTGGGATAGTATAGGGAAATTCGAAATAGTGTTTCGCGGATGCACATTTTTAACATCTCCTTGTTCTTATACGAGTAACGCATAAACTCCGCATCGATTTTTAGGAAGCGGATGTGAATGCGGATGTTGAAATTGATGCGGAAGTTCGATGTGAATATGCGTAACAACCCTGATTCGAAACCCATGATGTCTGTAAGTCTGTTGCTCTACGGTAAGAAATATTTTTATTTAAATAAAAAAAGAACCGACTTCAAAATAAACTAAAAAGCCAAGAATAATATTTTATGTACGGTACGGATCAATTCGGTGCCAAACCATTCATTTATTACTATTAACACAAATGACACGCAAGAACCGCGGCGGCGAGCCTTTAGTTATTGTTATTACCTAAATTTAGTTATAGTAATTCGTATTTTTGTTGCATAAAGGACTTTAGTTCAGGTTTGGCATCGTCTTCAAAAGGTGATTCAAATGTGATCCGTACCGTACATAAAATATTATTTTTGGCTTTTTAGTTTATTTTGAAGTCGGTTCTTTTTTTATTTAAAAAAAAAATATTTCTTACCGTAGAGCCCTAATTAGTGTCTGGTGGCTTGTGTCTTCATCATCAGTTTTTCTTCACCAAATGATGATTTTCGAGTGTTAATGGTTGTTCTACTTAAATAAACACCAAAATCGCCATAGATGTGCCCATAACATTTGAGGAATTCCTGCGATTCCTCATCGATCTCATCATCAGATCTTCACCAAAATTTTACGGGATCATCTTGGAGATTCCTACTCAAAACCGAAAAAATAATTTTCTAAATCGACTTGCGATCCGCGAATTAAATAACACTGGTAGAGCCCTCAGTGGTAACTGATGGCTTGTGTCTTCATAATCGGTTTCTCTTCACCAAATGGTGATTTTCAAATGTAAATGCTTAAACTACTGTAATAAAAACCGAAATCGCCATAGACGTGCTCATAATATTCGAGGAATTCCTTCGATTCCTCATGGATTCCGGCATCAGATCTTCACCAAAATTTTATGGGACCAACTTGGATATACTTACTTATGAACAAAAAAATAATTTTCCAAATCGTCATGTAAATGACGCAGTTATGTGGTAACAAGCATAAAAAAAATACAACCGAATTGAGAATGGTTTCAGCGAATTCTCTCTTCATTGCGCGGTTGAGACGCTCACCGCACAGCAGTTGGGGTTGGCATCACACGCAATGTATCGCGTATTCGTGGCCGGGCCCTTATGGACAACAATGGCCTAGAATTTTTAACTAAAACAAATATTTGTTTAGGTCAAGTTTTCCTCAAAATGTATAGAAGGTAACGATCGTAATATTAAGGGCCAACGGCTTCGACGGCGCGTTTAAACGCGGTGTGCATACAATGAGAAAAAAAATTGACAATCTAGCAAAAACCCACAAAGGAACTTGGCTGTAAACCTTTTTCTTGTCGTCAGAGTATTGTTAATATAACATTATTCCTCAATAACTTTAACCATTGTTCAAAACACTGTCATTGTCAATATTGTCATTGTCAATCTAGCTAGGGCTATAGGCAGGTTACGTCACTGTGGTGCGTCAGCGTATTTCGAGCAGCAGTGTGATTGCTCCTTTACTTTGATTCACTATCTAGTTGATGCCATTAACTTTGATTGATATCTTCTGGTTTCTTAATGAAAGCAGCATTTACGCCTGGAACGGATGTTACATAAACATAATTGTTGGTAAGTTTACCTATCATAGTAAATATGGAGTTATAATACAGTGGTTTACTAGATAGAAAACTTGTACTATAAAGAAAATACTTAAGTCTTTAATAAAGCTTGGCTTTGGCTTGTGTAGCCGTGTGAGCAGGGCACTTATTTAGAAGAGTAGGCCACATACATAGAAAAAAACATACAGGACGATTGCTAAGTCGTGAACAGAAATATTACTTATCGATGGTTTTTTGTAAGCTGACTTAGAACATCTGATTCGAATGGCAATTAAATAACATTTAACATTGTTTTTAACCGTTAAAAGCCTTTCCGGTCTCATTCACATTTTCTTTTGGTCACTCTACTTAGCATGTACTTAGTGACTTTTTATTCATGTGTCAAATGGTTAAAAATGTAGGATGACCATGACTTATGATACTTATGATGAAATAACAAGGAAATTAATTTTTCACCGCAATAGATTATGGTATCTCTTTACCATAATTATCGCTCTAAGTATCTATATAATATAATAAGACTTAATTTACGTTAACTACGCTGTCGAAAATCTCCCAGTCCCCATTCGAACATGCTGCAGTTATAAGGCAGGGTTCTTTAGATAATATTCAGTAAGAAATAAATAAAAATAATTACACACAAGTAGTAAACCTGGTCGTTAACATAACATTTCGTTTCATTCATTCATTAACAAACGTTCCAGTTCAAAACTTCAAGGTAGGCGAGCATCAATGGGCGAGCTTGCTAACACAGAACAATAATGACGTATGTGCGCTAAAATTGCACACTCACATGAGCCGTTCTTCTCTTGAGACCACGAGTTAATCCCGCGGTAAAATAGCATGAGAAAGTCGCTCTAGCATATAAAAATACCCTCCCTCGCTCCATTCACTTCCTGAACACCCGGCCGAATGCTGCACACATCAAAAACATCGCACACGTGCTTTAAATATCGTGTACTTACGACATTTTATCTATTATCGCAGAATAGAACATTCCGTATAGTTGTTTTCGCAACCTCATATCTCACATCTACGTAATTTTAAACGATGAACTTTATATTCATATGGCGCACAGTTGCTTTTCGAATTGTGTTTCTCAGTAAGATAAATTCTTGAATGGAATGTTGGATAGTATTTATTTTGTATGAATGCGGCACTCATGACTGTTGTCGCGTAATATTCATTCATGATTTGGGCGCGAACTGCGCGAAGGTGCCGATTCCATACAAACTCGGCGTGAGTCAGTCGTGATAAGGCGCCATGTGTATGTGTATTTATTTATTATGCTGTAGTAAGTACTTAAACTACTTAAGTAATGTGTTTTCCTTGTACAGGCTCTATTTTTTATCAATGAATGAGCGGAAACAAAAACATCCTGGAATTTTATCATTACAAATAAATATTTCAGTTTCCTTATAGGAACCTTATTGTATGTAGTAACCAACGTAATTTTCCGGTACCTTTTACGTTACTACTAATACGTATAATCAGCTAGTCTGATGTTTAGTTTACGGGAGTCAATTAGTAAGGCAACAATTTAGTAACATACTATAGGTGTTTATTATGTCGATAGGTACTTAAGTCTAGGAAAAAAATGTATATTCAACGTATATGTGATGATGAGTGATGTCCTCCCAGAAGTATCCGTCGACGGCGACACCCTGACAGATTTCTTTTAGTCCGGAGGGATTACCCCGAAACACAAAAATCGAAGTTCGTAACGTGCTGTCCCTGTCGCTCTCATGTCATGCTGTATTTGAGTGAGCGGGATGGCGCCATGCGAACTTCATTTTTCGGATTTCGGAGTAGCCCCTCTGTTGTTCTTTGCGTGCGTGATCGCAAACGTGACTTGCAAATCCAAATTTGGTTATAAAGGTACGGCAGCGCACAGTACAGTTCTCCATTGGAATTGTAAGTATAGCGGTAGGTGGGTTTGGGTTGAGCTTTGCGGATTTGGCGTTTAACGTCAAGATCGAGACGAGTGCGTTCAAATTCATCCAGATCCGTATAGACAGCAGTTCACCAGTCCGATCTCTGAACAGCAAGCTCCTCCCACGATTCACATGATATTCCTGTTACAGCTAGATGGCGCTTCCGGACGTTCCTAATAGCGCAGGTATTGACCGCCAGCTTTACGTTTCCCGAGGCTAGCTGAGCTGCTGTTTTACTCAGAGCTAGCCTAGCTCTGAGTAAAAAACAGCTTTAGGTACTCTGCATGGTTCCAACGTACATGTACTATGCAGGTATATATACATATATTAACATAGCTACCTACACTATTACATAATTGAAAACTCAAGTTTTCGAGCCATGATTCCAAGGAAAATCTTAATGGCGATGTAACATTTTCATTTTCCTTGAACTTTGTTATTTTTCGGTAAATTCACGGACAAGTTGTTTGGATCAGAGGAATGGTAGCGTCAGACCGGATCACCGGATAACGTGCTGCAGATCTTTAGCAGAGACCTATGCTCTGAAGTCTGCTCTGTCATACTAAGAGAATGCATATTTATAAATCTTTATTCAAATTCAAATTTGTTTATTTAAGACATCAAGGGGTGCATCTTTTTGTTAGTAAATAATTAAGAGCTAGGTTAATCACAATTATCGGACTAATTTTAATTACTACATTTACTTATTAACATAATACACCTGCTCAGAATGAGGGTTTATTAATGCAGATATCCAAGTACCAGTAGTAGTGCAGGTATCCAGTGCAAGGGACTGTCGGTGTCGGCTCTATCAGCTAATAATCTTAGAATGCTGTTGGAACTACTTTGTATTCTGCCTCTGATGGATGTGATTTTGTTGAGCAATATGGCATGAAAACCATCTACGCGGGCTTCGGCAAACATATCTGTCGCACTGCAGAATCTAGGTAGTCCCATCAGCAAAATGTTTAGGGTGCTAATATTAATATAAATGCTGTTTTTCTCTTCAAATAAAAACGCAGCGTTTCGAACGCCCCACGGAACACCAATCGAATAGCTAAAAAAGTTCAAAATTGACGTCACATCACCTTGACAGTTCTCAAATTCCCACGCCGCATGAATGAACGGGCGGCTGAATGACTCTAAGGGAAGGAAAGAAAGGGGCGACTTCCTGCGCACTGGCGTATGGCGTCACTTCCGGCGAAGACGGATGCAGTTCCCTGTTCGCATCAATTATTATTTCCTCTTTATGTTTCCGTTCGGCGCGATACATTTGATTGTAACTTGAGAAATAAAATGAGATGGGATGCTAGGCTATTAAAAATTGCACTTTACTAACTAGAGTCTGCCTAGTGAAAGATGAGACTTTAATCAACCGCGAAATTTAAAATGGCGGGTGAAGCATCTCTATTGAAATAGAAAAAAAAAACCATCCAAACTGCAATTTAATAGCCCAAATCTCTTTCCATAAAATGCAATAGTTCCAACATTTGCTGGGACCTGCTCATGGACGTATTCTCTCATTGATATGGTCAGGAGCGAGTCCCAGAAGGAGTACAGCCACAGCAAACTTCTCGAAAGGGCCTCTACGTGTAAGGGCCATACGCGCCTCCAAAACATACGGGACGTACGAGCCCGTGACTCAAGGTGAGATACAAAAATAATAATATTTGTATTTTATTTCGGACTAACTTTTTTTCCATCCATAGAGTGGCAGAAGTACTTAACCTATGTTAATGACGTAGAACAAACTTACAAACTATTTGTTTATTCCTAAATTAGGCAACCCCCTCGTTTGACTGATCCAGTGACGTAAAATTGGGCAGTCGTATCATTCAGAATACTGTTGGAACTCCCTTGAGTCTAACTAGCAACGAGGCGATTTTCTTGCGCATAATGTCTAGAAAACCGTCCGTGCGGGCCTCAGCAAACATAATTTAGGCACTACACCAACCGGGCAGTCCCAACAGCATCCTGAATGCACACCTATACTTCAAATTTCATCAATTTAGTAGTAGTAGTTTTTGAATAAAATGCCTGTGACATATGGACGGATACTAACATGACCTATATTTATAAGGGTTCCATTTTTGCCATTTTGGCTCGGAACATTAGAAATGAATGAGCTATGTTTACGGTCGACTAAAAAATAGGTCCACCAATTTTCGACTCTATTTCATGTGCATTAAGGTTAAAAGGTGGTAGACCAATTTCTTGGCTGACTGTACCTATCTGGTTGTTAATAGGATGACACAAATTCAATATTTTTTTGTCAACATACTTACTATAACTCAAGATAAGGAGTATATTCTGACATGTGTTATTGACAAATATGTCGACACTAAAAAATCCTCTTCAGGGATGACAGCTGTCAAAATTTACTTCTTATCTTGTAGCGGCTTTAGTTTACGTAATTGAGCATAGAATAGAACTAACGAGAACACTCTCTTTATATGTAAAGTGCGAAATGCGTTAAATAGTAGTAAATGCGTTAAAAAGTAGGTACATATATAGTAGCAAGTGCGTAAAATAAATTACCATATTAATGCCAAAAAAAATCTACAACGATGCAAGAAAAGTAGATTGTTAATCAAGGGTTGAAGTGACCCATTTCACCTGAGATATTTCTGAGAGAGAGAGAAATGGTTAATTTGACCCGAGTTAAACACTACTTTTCATTTCGACTGTGAGGAAAATAAAATACTTCACGTAGATTTTATTAAATAGACCAATCGAAACATTATTTTAATATTAATGAAAATTGGTCGTAATACACACGTCATTTTATGTATAGCTGAGTTTATTAGACATAGAAAAGCCTTTATTTTAATAATATGACCTAAGGCAGTTATCTACGACTGTGTGGCTAATAGTAACAATAAATAAAAATGCCCTAGGGATGGAAAGCTATTTTCCAACAGGCTCATGAAAATTAAACTTTCCGAAGTAACACGATTGAATATATACTTCGAAGAACGAATGATTGAGTAACATTCAATAAAAATCTCTTGTAATTGGTCGTTGACTTCATTGTACCTTGCCACTCTAGCGCCATTGAGGACGGATTTGGAACTATTATTTACTGTTTTCCGCTGGATGCTTTTGCATCTGTTTTCCTATGTGAGTTTGCCCTCCTTACTTCTATACTCTATGGTTTACAAGGCGCAAAATCTTTGGGTTTATATGCCGTGTCATAATCATAATTTTTACTGTTCAAGTCAACGGTACTTTTTTTTAATTATAAATAAAATTAATAGATACAACAGTTTAAATGGTATATAAGAGCCACTATGAGAACCCGGAGGGTTTATGTAGCAGTGGTTAAATTATTGAAACGAATACGATAGAAATTCATGAACAGAATATTATTTTTTTTTCACCAAGTGTGCTCCATGTCTGCACTAGGAAGCGTTTTAAAAGTATGCCAAACAAAACATTATCCTATTCAACTTATATCCGATTCACCTTACCTATTTCCAAACGAAGAACACACTATCAGTGCGCTAGTTCCATACATTCTTATTACTTCCCTCCTTTGAACCGCAGACTTTCACAATGAACTGTTTCGTTTGCAGCACGCGTTGCGAATATGCTTTATCCCTGTCACGCGCTTAACTTTCGGCGGCGTGCGATAGGGAAGGGTAGCTGCGGAAGTTGAATAAGAACGGAGTCGGGGTTCATTCATTGATGTTTCCGTCGTCAATGGGCTTTGATTATAATACAACTAAGTATTACGATGTGCTCTATTTTTATTGCCTTATCTAAATACTAGTATGTACCCTTGCATTTATAGGTAGATTAATAAATTATACAAGCATTTGTAGTACAAAGAACGTACTCCAAAAGTGGCTGCCTTTTTTTCCATCTTTTTTGAAGGCAACTGTTAGTCGTTTAGTTCTTATGTATTAATAACGTAGCTATAAACATTTGTGTGAATGTCGAATTGTCGATTAAATGTAAATGAATGACCTGGCTAACTCAAATATCAAGTCCCTAGATTATAAACACGAAAAGTACAGCCGGCCACTCCATTAAATAAGAAACTGTGTGAATGAAGTTATTAGGATAAAAAACGTAACAATACTAGAAACTGCCCCATTAATTGGCACCTTCCACCTTAATATATAGCAAATAGCTTAAAGGTTAACTGGAAGAGATCCCTAATAGGGATAAGTTTGCTTTGTACTTATATCTTTTAAGTTGATTGCATTTGTAACTGGTTACTATGTACAACAAAGTGTTTACATACATACATAAATAACAAAAGTATAAATTATTGAAATTCTGATGTATCTTTCAAATACTACTTTTACTTTTGGCTTGTAGATGTCGAATAACTAAACCTCATGTCTATGGTGAGAGGCTGTCATTATAGCAGCACTACACATTGGCAGGAGTAGAGGCAACGCAAATGTACATTGACATGTTTCTAAAAGTGTGGAGACCTTCTCGTACTTAAAAGCGGTAACGTATCTCGGTCTCATCTCCACGTGTGCGCCAATGTGTAGTGCCAGAAGAGTGCCTTCAATGCTTCAACAACGTAGGTACTCGCTTAGCATATGCGTTGTCCGTGACTTCGTCTGCTTAGAGATCCAATTTATAGCCTATGTGTTATTCTCCTTCTTTATCTCGTCCTTATCCCACATTAGGTGGGGTCGGCTCGGCGGTAAATTAAAGAAAACGATGTGAAATTACATCAGTTATCGTAAATTTCCTTGCTTTGTCGGGAATTCTACAGGTTTATGTGTTCTTTTTGCATGTATAATTACATAATATTTAACAGTGTGCATTCTCGGTAACGCAGCCAAAGCCCTGGCTGAAAGCTTGTAGTGGTATTTCATAAAATTCTTATCTTAAATCGCCTAAAACGACCTTGAAAAACCTTGGCATGAGCCTCTGATTCTGACCTTGAGCGAGCCTAAAAAACACTAGAATGAGTATAAAGCACCTATGTATGCGTGTATTTATATTTGTATGTGTTTGTGTGTGACGCCAGTAGTCTGTCGTTCATTGAATCCCCTCCCCGTTCCCCCTTTTCTAGTTCACCTTTTCCCCCTCCTGTGACGTCACTGACGACAATTGTTACAGACAATGAACAAATTCACGAGCGTCGTCTCGTTTTTAGGAAGATTGCGAGCGAGGACAAGGTTATTTTTAGACTTCTAATACCTCTATTCTCTGAATGAAATAAAAATGTTATTTGGAAAGTAAATTTTCCAAGTAAGTTTGGTAATTTAGGTAGGTATATCATATTTTGTCAATTATATGATTAATCAGTACAAATCTGGGTACTTATTAATCTTCTAATTAATTGACTTGACGTTATCTGCTCCTATGTTTTATGTGTCCATATAGGTACAGTCGGCTATAGAGTAAAGTAAAGTGACCCCTCTGCCATACAAACATATATGGCAGTGGGGTCACGTTTCTCTGCAGCTGACCTTACATAAATAAAACTAACAATATATAACATACTTTGAACGACGTTACAAAACCCATGATCAAGTTTCACCTTAATAATTAGGTACTCTATTTCCTGTCCAGACAACAAGCTATTTATAAAAAAACAATACGTGCAAAAATCGTAAAATAACTCAAATTACGCTACAGTTGCGTTTACATCGCTAGATTATTACCTCAACGGCGCAAATATCGTGAATGAACGAATGAAACAGCGCGGCGAATGGGAGCGGAAGCCCGCGGTTAGTCCACTTCCTGTTTCCTGCGAAGCGGGGCCGGCGCGCACGCAGCCGACCGAAGCCGAGCGGAGCCGAATGCGCCCGAAACGCCCCGACCGCCGCCGACGAGACCCGATTCACTTCACGTATTTATTAGAAATTATTGACGTAGGACATCAGAGAATATAATCACTGTTTTAAAGAAAGTCTCATACAAAAAATAATCGCCAGATGGAAGTAAGTATTTGTTTAAAATTGACAGCAAAAGACATTAAAGTCACAGCATTTTCACAGTACTTACTGGTTTTAATTGAACAGTTTTTTAAATGATAGTTTCGCCAGTTTGTAACGTTGTCTTTTAATAATGACATGAGCGTTGATCTCATCGAAAATGGATTTGATCACAACATAACGAGAAATTGTATTACTTTACTACAATATAACTTGATCTCTTCAAGACGATAGCGAATAAGTACGATCTGGGTCAGCATGCTCCGTCGTAGACTTCATCGCCACTTTCCAGGTGAGATAAAAAAAAACACTAAAAGCTCAATTTTGACGCGACTGAGCTAAGTTTATACATATTTTATTCATATTTCGAAATGGATATAACAGTTGACATTTTGATTCTATCTATAGCTATCAGTCAGGGAGAAATAATATTGTTCATACCAGACTGATTAGTTTTTCAGTTGACTCGTAGTAAGCATTTTATAACTTTCTGTAAGATGAAGATTGTTGCGATAGAAAAGCATATTTGTAACTTACTTTTACTATGATTAAAACAACTGCAATTGAAAGAAAACAAAAGAGTCACTGGAGTTGATATGATCATAGATAAAAAAAACGTGAACAACCTACGTCTCAACATTTTAGTTATAAATATTGTTGAATGAATGCAAGTTATTGATAAACAGTTATGTATCCGTAGGAAGCTGATCTTTCTTCATCAGATGTAGGATTTTTTAGGAGTGTAGTAATTAAAACAACAGTGTATCGCATTAGGAAAAGCTTCAAACAATTAATACCCAATTGCGAAAAGCGTTCATTGTACACTTACTTTCTAAACCGCCATTAAAGCACCAGAAAAATTGTAACTTGCGCCTTTTTGGCCGAAGAGCCGTACACACAGTTTAATTGGTGCTAAGTAGATGTGCATGCTGGTGTGTTTAAGCCCTTTTGTGGCACTAGAGCATAGGAGTTGGCCCACGCGCACCTACGCACGCCCACTCGCAGGCCTCGGTCATCGCTGGTTCGCTTGTTCCCTGAATTAAAAAGTAAAGGCCTCGAACTGCGAAAAGGTATGAAGAAAACTTTTATAGCTAACATAATTTCCAGCAGAAAGGTTTCTCAATGGCCTTGCATAAGAGTCGTTTGGCTGCTTAAAAATATATCTCATGAACGGTGGTATAAGGTCAGTATGGTCCTTATGATATGATAGTGCTTGTTAAATGAGACAGTAGAAATGGAAACACCGTCTTTTTCAAGTATCTGTAAATGAAACGAATGTGATATATGCCTTGTTTATCCTGATCTATTCCGTGTAAGTTATAACATGCATCTATTCCAGTCGAAAGTGAATCATAGACAAAAAAATCGAAAATCTGAATCGACGCTAAAAGTCTAAAATATAAAGGTGCGTCCACACGTGTATCATTTGCTCGTATCCGATCACCGTGGCGTTGCATGACTGCGTATCGCGCAGCTTGGACGCTCACTGTCGGCATGGCGATAACGCCGCGCTTGTCCGATCTAAGTGTGTGATACGCGTAGCAACATGGATTTCGAGAGATCGGATCGGTGCAACGAGTCCAAACGCGTGATCGTGACACGCGATCAAGCCACGTTACGAAGATCTGATCGGGCAAATGATACAAATGTGGAGGCACCTTTATGAATATAATTATTGAACCTGCTCACAAAATTTCACGAGAATCGACGGAGAAATGCGATCTTTAGAGGAGAACATCCGGACGGATGGACATTTGAAAGCACTTTTGCCCAAGCTGAAACGAAGACTAAGGGCGATTGTGTACTACAAAGGGCGATTTTACACTACTGAATATAAATTTCATATGGGACCGTAAAAAAATCGGACTGCAGGACAGTAACATTCCTTGTAGTGCACAATCGCCCTAACGCTCGGTCAAGAAGTAAAAAAAATCTGCTTGAGCATACCATACTTACCTTACCTTACCATAGGCATTTCTTAACCCCGGGCGCGGATACAGCGAGTGGATATGGATATGCGTGGTGGCAATTGTACACTTTATATTGGCCAATTATTACATTTTTCATAGGTTTCAAAAATTGCCCCTTTCTCTTCCCCATGAACTGAAATCCTGTATGCGCGCCTGATTAACTCTACTAAGTATTACAAACCCTATTAAGCATTTAGATCCAGCAAGCAGTGGATTGCACTGTTACTAGGTGAAGTTATACTATAACGAAATAATGATTTAGTGTGCCTGCATCAGAAAACTTAAAGTTAAGTGACAATCTTTGTCGGACGACAAAGATTGTCTCTTTACTCTCAATATATTACGAGAGAGACGGTTGATGCTAGGTCGCGCGACTAGCGACTAATTAGCGAAGTCGCGTAAAGTTGCGCTAGCCGAGTTAGTCTCGTAGGTAGCGAACGAAGAGAGAGCCAAAGGTCAAGATCACTCTCGCTACAGGGCATTAGTGTTAAATCTTCGATTTTTGAAAGCAGAGAGAGAGTTTTATTAACTATTCCCCATACAATGAATGGCTAGATCTTGAAAAATTTTATATGAGAACATCCTTGAGGTTATACTCTGTAACAAAATGGAATCGTTATAATTATAATAGATCCATGTGGGCCGGGTACTTAGTTTTACCCAATTACAGTCACAGTGATTTCCTTAAATCGACACACTAGTGACGACCTTAGTTCTCAATAAAATCAAGACCGCGGGTAAAAAAAGGTATATGGACGTAACGCGACGTCCGAAACGTTGAAGAATTACCAACAAAAGGCAATATAAGTTACACGACATATTTATACGCTTTGCCCTTGCTTTGCCCCGTTTGTTGTGTTGTGATAAGTTAAAAGACTGTATCTTCACCAACCTTTACAACACCTAGCTTATTAGAATTCAATATGATCGCGTGTTTGGGAAATCGAATCGCTGCGACTACTACACTACCCAACCTTCGCAAGTGGGAGTAAGGAGGCCACCCTCGCCATTCACGAGGGGGCCGATTACGATACGAATCGGCCACGATTTGCATAATCATATTCAACTCTTACTGTTCGCTGCTTTTGTCTTCTAAATATAAACCTTATTTTATAACCCGCTAAGATGCATACTGCAAATTTTTCTGATACAATATTGGAGAAAATACGAATTGATCGAAGCCACACTCGAAGTTCAACATGCTAAGAATCATCCCGAAATCTCCTTTGTAGTGATTTCCGACGTTTTGCGTCAACTTGTTTTGATTGTATTTCGTTCTAGGTAGCCATCACGATCACGAGTGTCGCTTTAAATTCAGGAATTTCGACGCTGGTTTTGTTTTAAATATTTATAAGTAGGAACATTATAGAGGTTATATAATTACTTTAAGTATCCATGATTTCTGTATAATCACGTGAAATTGCGATTGAGTGCTGAGTGCAGCTAATTGGCGTAAAAGGGCTGATGTTTAATTAAATTACCTACACCATAAGAACGTTAAAAATGTCTTTGCTTGTCTCTATTGCCCTAAAATTGAGTTGAGAGAAGATATTCATTAAAGCACTAATTGTGCATATGTTTTTGCAGCTGACTCTACCTACATAGTCATGAAAAAATACAGGAAATAAGTCTATGATAGGTAGACTTAAATTAAAAAATATTTTAAATACCGAGGGTGGGAGTCAATTTCGAGTTACTGGTTTTAAAGTTTTACCCTGGCGTTTAGGGAGAAATTTATGGGTAATAAAAACCAAAAATATTCTAAGGATAATTTAAAATTGGAATATTAAATTGATTATAGAAAATGTATCATGCAAAATAACGCAAAGAGTATGGGAGAGGCCTATATGTAAACATAAGTACTTAGATAAAATTAAATTAAGTAAAATTGTTGAAAAAAAAACAAGTAGAAACGGGGTAACGAGAATTGAGTCTAGGCCTATATAAACGACAGCACGGCTGTCATAATAATGCACTTTGCACTCTGCCTTCGGGGAACTTCTTCTTTCACCGGACGTCGGGGTTCCCTCCAGCCTACGAGAGCCTTCAGGAGTCAACGGGTAAAATGAGAAGCTGTGAGCTGAGAGATACTGAGTTCAATAATCAATATCTGGGAAACTGTTTTCTTTATATATTTGTATTACTCGTATTAAAGTAGACTTCGCGGATCACAATAAACTGCTCTTATTTCATAGCACGCTGAGAGAGAGAGAGAAACTAGTACGTAACACGGTAATTAAAATAAACAATCAACAGTTTCTTTTTTTTTGGTCTGTTTGAAACATACTTCAGTCGTATAGCAATCGATTACGTAGATATTTTCGCCGGAATCGAAACCGGTACTTTTAAAATCTTCTAAAATACACGGTATTTCTCGAATATTTGAAAACTGTATTTAAGAGAAGAGAAATAAGTTACAAAACACCTGATTCCAGTTCTAGAATTTTAATAAAATAAACGAGAATTTGGTAGTAAAAAACGAATCATTATTTTGGATATTTTGTATGAAAAAAATGTGTGCTGCCCATTGCTGTTCCTTAAATCAGGCAAATGCCACTCTGATATCACTTTTTATTTTCGCAGATCAGCAGCTCGTTTCTTAAAAGCTTGTAACACAAGCGGAAAATTTGCAACAAATGTTGGATCATATTATATTGTATCTCTCCCAGCAAACACTTCTCTAATGTACTGTACCTGACAACTCGAAAGTGCTTGTACCTAGGCCTACATGAATAAAGCATTATTTGATTGATTGATTGAAATCTCTTTCCAACAATATCTATGAAAAAAGACTTCCACTTATAATTAACAAGTTACAAGCTTTTGTGAAACAGGCCCCAGATGTACTAAAGTGACATTGCCGATTTTCACTCATTATCACACACAACGCAACAAAACGGGGCTTAATCGCGTATAAATATGATTTATTTAATTACCTTTCGTTGGTATATATTTTTACACGATTAAGCCCTGTATTGTTGGGTTGTGATAAATAAGTGACATTACCAATATTTTGTTGTTTGCGCAACTAAATTTTGCGTCGTTACAGTGAGTCAGAAGTTGGAACACGTGAGACTCCCACGAACATAAGCGACAGACAACGTCATACCACAACCTAGGTTAGGTTACTTAATAAGAATCTGAATTGCGTGGAGGGCGCGGGGGTGAGGGGCCGTGGGCGGGTGGGGTGGGGTGGTAGCGTGGGCGAGGTATGAATGAACTTACGCGTCATCCAAACCGCGACAGGCTCAATGTCTACCAAGTTTTATGTATAGCCGAATCATTGTTTCTATTTATAGACACAATCACCAGTTTTTGCGGTTTAGTGCGTACGTGAAGTTTATGTACCTTTTCTTTCGCAAGCTGTTACAATTTTTCAGTTGTAAACCTATAAATTACAATACTATTTTCACTTTAACTTTCAAGCTAAAATTTCGTAAATTATCGGTCTGCTACCGAGATCCTAATTCGTTTGACAAACCCTGTTTCTCAGAATTCTAAATAAAATAATTCCGAACTTTATTTATAAAATAGTCTAAACAAAACATTTCTCTACTAATATTTTCTTCTGTTTTCGCGATTATTACTCATTGAAATAAAACAATTTAACGGATTATATCGCGTATATTATCTCATTTTAGTTCCCGACGTTTCGGAAACTTTCCAGCTTTCCATGGTCACGGGTGGACTGACTGACTTTATTTGTTTTTTCAAAAATGGGTAGTTTGCACAAATTGTAACATTGACAGAGGAAAATACATTTTTTCTCAGTCCACCCGTGACCATGGAAAGCTGGAAAGCTTCCGAAACCTCGGGAACTAAAATGAGATAACATACGCTATATAATCCGTTAAATTGTTTTATTTCTCTACTATTTATGATCTTAAAGAAAAAATCTTGGTGATACTCTTTCCAAAAAAAAACTTACAAAAGCTCACCATCGGGCAATATTGGGATAAATCGCTGGTCAGTTAAAAAAAATTGTGTGTATCCCTACCAGTATACTACACAGTATTACATGCCTACTTAATAAGGAATGCTATCTAAGAGTCCTCAGGAAAAATTGTTTAAGACTCAAAATATCGTATTTCTTTACTCCAATTTTGGTTAATCGGCTGTCTAGAGGAACGCCACGTTCAAGGCTTAACCCGTGAAGAATTCAAGATGAAACTCAATCACCCGATGCTACATCCCGTTGTTTACGGAGTCGGATTGGGCAGCGGATGTGGGAGCGTATTATCTCGACTCGGCATGACCGTGTCCGGCCGGACGTGCGTCCGCTGCTCGGCCGATTACGTCGGAATTTACACACGTACACGTACTAGGTCTAAAAAGTTGAATAAGCCTAGGGAATTGTAGGCATATCATTCTTTTAAAGCATATCACAACACTATAACCCCACAAAGTTAGGAGAATCGAGTATAAACTTTAAAAAGTTGAGTAATCCACTGAAATCGTATAGGTATATCACTCAATTAGAGCACAATAACACTTATCATAAATTTATTGCACTTTTATAATTACTACTAAGTACGCGTATTACTCTGAAAAGTTAAATAAGGCAAGCAGAGAGGCGTGGCGTCAGGAAAATTACAAGGGAAGCCGAATCGTATTCATTTACTCATATGTAAAGAAAAAGGTGATTCAATATGCCTTTCCTTGGGCAACCCGGTGGGAATCGGTTTATATGGACGCCACGCCACTGAAGGCAAGGTATTTAAACGTAGGTATGTCACAATTTTGAACTAGGTACACCACATATCACCCGCCCTATAAATAACGTTATATTAATATGATTCGAAATCATCCATTAATCGTTCTTTTAGATGTAAATACTATAGTAAGTACGAGTATAATCCTCAAAAGTTGCATGAGCTACGAGGATTTTAAGTATGTATTACAAGAGCCCAACGCATTCAACTATGAAGTTTGAATAAGCCAAGGAAACCTTAGACGTGTTTCGACGCTATAGCTACTAGAGGAAGTTTAATCGCTATTAAGGTACGTGGGTCTCTATGAGGAATGATTCTGATGTTGGTTTTCATTCGTTTCTACCAGGCGATGCAAAGATATGACTGGAATTATGTACGATACATACAGCAGTTCGACTCGCTACTAGCAGAGGCAGAAGTGGCGGTACCTAAGGTTAGTTCAATGAAAGAGACATCCTGGATGATCAGCAAATCTGACTGGAAATTCTATGTAGGAAATGTTTAATTTTGGAGTCGGCTTCGACCCGTGCCCCACGGTTGGCTCCCAATCCCAATTACCGCCAACTACTTGCTTATTCCTGCTGTCCTACGTGTTAACTAGAAATACGAAGATACCATAAATTCAAAGTATCATTTGAGCATTTAATTATGTAATTTATATTATATGGTATGAAAAGAAATGAAAAGTTGTCATTCATAAGTAGTAATCCGTCGCCCAGTCTTGTTCCAAAGTTGTTATCAATTTCAAAGCTTAACGCTTAGTTCTTGTCTTTCCTTATTGAAACTGCGCAAGATTACAAATTGTAACTATTATGAAACTTCCTAACTATCAATCTAAGTGTTGCAACTGATTGTCTACCAACGGTTCTGACTTTCAAATACCTACAGTGTGGATTCTACTATATCGCTCAATGGAGAATGTTTAGAAATGGTGGATAGGGCATTATTCTTTGGTATAACACTGGACAAGTACTTGCAATGGAGTCCCCATATAGCAGTACTTGCAGGTAAATTAAGTTCAGCAGCTTACGCTATTAGAAAAATTAGACAATTGTACAATGTTGATACTGCTCGCTTTGTATATTATAGTAATTTTCATAGTATTATGTCATACGGTATTCTAGTTTGGGGCAAAGCAGCTGACATACAGACTATGTTTGTGTTACAAAAAAGAGCGATTCGTTCTATATATAACCTGAACTCCCGTGACTCCTTAAGAAAACTTTTTAAAGACATCAACATATTAACCGTAGCGTCCCAATATATTTATGAGAATATTATTTATGTTATTAAGAACCTAGAGTCTTTTACTAAGAATTCAGATATCCACAATTTTAATACTAGAAATAAAAACAAAATCGCTATTAGAAAGTTCCGCGTTCGTAAATTAGCCAAATCATTCGTAGGATAATGTATTCATTTTTATAATAAGCTACCAGATGATGCTTTAAAATTACCATTTCCAGCTCTCAAAAAGTACTTAAAAGAGTCGCCCTAATGGCAAAGGCTTATTATAGGGTAGAGGACTATTTAACAGACAAAAATGCATGGCCCAAAACAGAAACCAAATAATTTACTTTTACCGGGACACGGTTCTTATAAGATGGCATATCAAACGTATGTAAGTTGTTTTAAATAAAAAATCACTTTTATGCTTTTTTATATTCTATATTTTTTTTTACTTTTATAAGTTTTGATATGTTTTCTTGAAGAACTACGCATTGAGTTTATACTCAAAACATATATTTAGGATAGGCGAAATAAGTCTTATATCTATTACAAATATTGTAATAGATATAAGACTTATTTCGAAAAAATACTGACTGTTGAGTTTGTTTCGGCTTTCTTCTCAGTGTTCTCCTCTTGGGAAACGCCGTAGAGTCAGACTTGTAAAAGTGCCCTTGTGGCCTACTTACAGAATAAAGATTATTATTTCATAATTTCAGTGAATTTGAGGAGATGGTAAATCCCTTTTGCAACCGGGGAGATAATTAGGTTGTGGACAGTTTGTCATTCTTTGCAATGATGTGGAAGTGAGTTGCCAAATGATATATTGACAGGAATTGGCTTGAGGCTTGGTAACCATTAAACTAGTCTTAATTGTTTATTCAAGCTAGCTGCTGCGCTTTGTAATACGCCTTAGATTTATCGTCAAATTCTGTGTCTTGGACACATAGATACATATCGTCACTACTTTGAAACAAGTTTGTATCTTATAACACCTTTTTAGAGTTCCGTACCAAAAAGATAAAAAAGGAACCCTTATGTTGCGACTCTGCACACATTTTAGTATATCTAATAGGTCAAGTAGGTTATCATACCTATCAAAGAGCTTGATTTGCATCTTGGACATATACGTTAATATTTTTTAGTGTGATTAATGTTGTTTTATTAAGAAAATATGCAAAAAAATGCAATAACCTTATCTCCGAAGTTTACCAACCGAAAATTTTAAAATTTTCACATTTTGTATAAATGAACATAAATATTAGGTACACGAAAATTATAACTATGTCTCTAACTACCAATTTTTTTTTCATTTTCAAAAACCTATTTAAACAACTCGGTTGGGTTAAGCTTGCACCTCATTTGTATGCAACGCCATAGATATTAAGTGCGAACTTAACCGGAACCGGGTAATAATAAATAACCCTATTTATTATTACCCGGTTCCGGTAAGTTAAAGTTTGCATAGAACCCTCGGTGCGCAAGTCCGACTCACACTTGGCCGGTTTTTTATGTTATACCCGGCAAACGAGCAGACGTTATCGCCTGATGGTAAGCGATCACCGTCGCCCATATAGACACCTGCGACCTCCAACACCAGAGGAGTCATAAGTGCGTTGCCGTGCCTTTAGGTGGGAGTACGCTCTCTTCTGAAGGTTTTTCCTTTTCCTGAAGATGCGACCCTCATCGCATCTTCAGGAAACCGACGTAAGTACACACTAGGTCCACATCAACTTACTACGTTTTCACTTGGAGCAAAATTAGACACATGAGTGTTTTTAAAATAGGTAGTGTTGATATGCATTATATTTTAGTAGAGTAACTAAGGCAAATATCCCAATACTTAATTCGAATAATTGGCTTCCTGTATACTCGTACTGATACAAAATAGTTTATTGTGCCAATGCCAACTACTCGTAATATGACAATGTTTGGGAACTGGCACACTGACCTTATTTCCCAAACTGTCTGTCGCATTTCCCAACTCTGGTTTTTCTCTAAAGCAGAACTCATTGCGGTTTTATTTAATTGTGTAAAACCAGATATGCTTGATTTGTTTTCTACAAGGTTAGAATCATTTTCTGTTTCAGAAGAAAATCTAACGGTTGGGGAATGAAGCAGTTTGGGAGATAAATCTACCAATAACATTTTTCATCTACCCCATGTGTTTTTAGTTTAGTATGTATTTTCATTCTTATACTTTTTTCAAAGAAATGTTGTGATTTAACAATTATACGTAGGAATATTAAGATAGTCTAAAAACTGTTACGGGTCCAGAGAAAACTCTTCCAAGAACTAGAAGAAACATGGCGACGCTGAAGCGGTTAATTAAGAACAATGTCAGACCAAAAAAGTTCCCCTGCGATGTAGTTAAATGGTTGAAGTTGTACAGTTTGTTGCAAACTGTACTTCGTACATTTGCCGTCTCCCACGAGTCGGGCACCGCAATGGTGCAAAAACTAGTCCCAAGAGTATGTTTCCATTTGACGAGTGATAATTTACTTTGCTACGTCGCCTACACTCGCTCCATGGTGTCTAATAACACTTTTAAACATAAGTTACGTTTAGACTTCATTCATTTACAAAGGAATCTTTTTAAATACAATTAAACACAATTAAATAAACTGCGATATTCCCATATGCGGCATGTAGCTCATTGTCGTTTTTGTTATATAATTTTTTGTTTTGTTTCATTTTCCTTATAATAGTTATAAATATTATTTTAAATCAGAACCATTTTAGTTCTTCAAATTCTAAATAACTGTGTTAGAACCTCACACAAATTTATGATAGGTATGTATTATATTAGCTTTAATTTTAAGTTTTTTTCATTTTCTTTTTTCTTTTTTGTTTTGATGCTTGAATGTTTAATAGGTATTAGGAGTTTTTAGTTTTATTATACGCATAGTACCCGCAAAGGAACTAGGAATCTTCAGTAGTCATTAGGGGTGGTCTGAAAACCAGCGCTGCGCGCGCAGTGCAGGACAGTTGCCCTGCGCCGCGCCGCAGCATACGCTGAGTCCACTCCTATTGTCACACTGTTTTATCCTGTTTCTCTGCTCTTAGCCATAAGTTAGTAGTTAAATTTTGTTAGTATACTTTATTTTTCATGTAAGTTCTTTGTTATGTGACAATAAATATATTCTATTCTATTAATAAGCGTGCATCAGGAATCAATATGTGACTTTACTAGGTATTTTCCGTTTCTCCTCCATGGGAGTCAAGTGTATATGTATTTTGCTTAGGTGTCTGTCTACGGTGTCGGACCGGTCCTACATTCGAGGTGATGTTCGCCAGCCGGGCCCCGGCTCCGCTCCTTGGGAATGGTACGTGCACAAAGTGTGAAGTTGTCAAAATTGGGATGTCGACGAAGTGAACCTAAACGCTGATCATCATCATCAGTCAAAAGACGTCCACTGATGGACATAGGCCTCTCCAAAAGTATGCCACTACGACCGGTCCCGCGCTGCCTGCAACCAGCAAACTCCAGCGACCAACATCAGTCCACCTTGAGGGCGGCCTACTCACGCTACGCTTTAGGGTGCGTGCGGCCGTCGATTCTGTAACATTGCTACTTTTTTAATAGGAGTTTGACAGGAGTAGGTTTGGTTAGGCTTCATAGCCAGTGGAATTGGATTCATTGCGTTCCCACAAACACTGATGCCATACGTGGCGACTTGGAGTAGCCTAGACAAGCCTAACAAGCCTTTTACTTAAGTTATGCTATTCTTCGAGTTATGCCGATTACCCTGGTTCTTCTACGGATCTCTTCATTTCTGATTCTAAACGGTCGCAACTCGATCACACTGACAGTCGCACGCGCCGCGCCAGCCATCGGGAGCGAGTTTTTTTATCTGTCATGTCGTCGCATGACCCGATGACCGTACTTGGTGTTCGCAACGTCGTCAATTTGTACAAGCTATCTCGCAAGATAACTCGCCCACTCGCCAGACTCGCTTTGACACGAAACATAAATTCACAATCGCTCCAATAGCTTTTATAAACAAAATAACAGTTTCTCTCTACGTGATCAAACCAGATGATGTAATGGTTTAAAGAGTATTTTCAGTGATGCATTCTGAATAATCGAGTTCTCTAGGTTAATTTTGTAGAAATCTACGTGTCAATTTACCTATTTTAACAGTCCTTCTCACTACATATATAATGTTATTTTTAAATTGACGTGTCTGTTCGGTCTTATGGCTTACCAGTGAAATGCCATACGGCATTAAATCCGCTGTTAAGTAGTTGTGAGTAGGTATACTTAATTTTGTTTAACGCTTTTTTTTTATTAAACTATATTTTCTTGAAATATTTCAATAATTTGTCATGTTTAAAATAATACAATTAGATATTTTCCGAGCAATACTAAAAGATTATATGAATGAAAAACTAAGCAACTAGCAAGCTACTACTTTAACATTGGTTTTCAAAATACTGTCTATATATCTCTGCATATGGAACGACTGAGAAAAACACTTTGCCCACTCATCGTTAGGGGTCGCTTCTGCGGCTTTTTCAGGCCTCTTCGGTATCCATAAAATGCTTAGCTCTATGTTTTTTAGGAAATACATTGAAATCGCATGGTACAATGTCAGGTCTGTAAGGCGGATGCCCGAGTGTTTCTATCCGCACGACGCCAAGTAGCCAGTAGTTCGCCTGACGGTGGGTGGTGACCATTTCTCCCAAACGTTTTCTAAGACAAAAGTTACTGTAGTGCAAGGCCGTTTCTCCCGAACTTTTTCCAAGACAATTGTTAATATATCACTCTGCGGTAACTATTTTTTCATCTCCTAAAACAACCGGTTCCTAATGACCTGTCCTTCCGAAAAAAAAAGTCATCTGTTTGCCCACGCCTTGACCTCTCTTTACTTCAGTGGGCAACTCCTTGAAAGGAAACACCCACTGAGCTGACGTCTTTTAGTTTCGGTATCGTAACAATAACTATATCTTGTCAATCGGTCTCCCGTTAGTATATCAATACAGCCTGTTAAGACCGCCATGTTGTTTACCATTTCTCATACTGTTTTAGATTTAAGTGTCTGATGTTATTCTCTTTTGGTGTGCATTACATTGTATAAATGAATTGTAAATTACAAAAACAGTAAATTACATTGTATAAATAAATTGTATTGTATTGTACAGAATTCGCGCTACCTCCTCCGTCAAATATTTGCATCATTTATCGGCACCCACCACGACGACGTTTTTGAGCTTCGGTCAAATTATGAGATATCCACCTAGTACGCAGCTTCCTAACCTCTCAATGCTAATGAAGGGTTTTCTGCACTTGACTCATACCGATGCCTAAGGTTGCTTGAATCTATTGGTCCCTCTTTTGACCATCTCTATTAAGAGCCGCACAGCACTGATGTTCTCGTCTACTGATCGCCGTGGAGGTACCTCACGCGGGTCATCAGTGAGATTGGTGCGATGATAAACAGTGGCACGGAATGGAGCTACATCATGAAAGACCAATCGCAGTCTTTCATAACTATCGTGTTGACTTAAATGACATCGAAAGTCACAAAAAAATCATTGCTTGAAATTTTTCTTGTGTTAAATTCACCTTGAAAACAAACAATTTTTGATTTGCCGCCAAATGACAAAAACAAATGTCAGATGAATAAAATATACTCAATAATGTTGGCAAAGAGCTCCTTTTCTAAATATTTCCTTGTTGCCGTTGTATTTTAATAATTTGTTATTCCAATATTATTATATTGGATTTACTAATAAATGTGGATTTACTAAAAAAAACTGTTCCATTTCCAAAACTTAGTTGTTTCGAATACCATATTCAGAATTTCTATTAAGAAGCTAATCTTACTTAACGTTAACCTTAATGGGTTGTACATAATCGATTTAAAAATATCCGGATATTTTTTCGGTTTCCTACAGTAACGCGAGTTTGGAAATGAAATAGTTGGGAACTGGGGCAGCTTGGGATAAAGAAAGGATCCCATTTCCCACATTCGCATTTGAATGCTTAAAATTTCGGATACTTTTTTTTCGCAAACTATTCTTCCCAAACTGCCTCAATTCCCAAATGTTTCATTTCCCAAACTCGCGCTTTTCTCCAAAACCGAAGAAAATTCAGATATTTTTTTAAGCCATTGTGTAGAGCGTTAAATTGTTTTATTTCAATGAGTAATAATCGCGGAAACAGAAGAAAATATCATTGTGTAGAGCCCAATAGGTTAGGTTAGGTTTGTTTTATAGAAATTCTGAAAATTACACTGTTTTCGAAAAAACCTGAGTTTGGGAAATTAAATATTTGGGAAGTGAAACAGTTTGGGAAACATAATTTGCTAAACATGAGTAAACCCTAAAATAAGCCATTATGACACGAAGTGATTATTTGGACAAGCTCACGAAGTGAGCGAGGACAAATATGTCTGAGTGTCATAATGGCTTTTAGTCACGTGTTAAACACTCTGCTATTCACTTCGACTGCGAGAAAATAAAAAAGACTTAACATTAAAATTGTATATTTCATGAAAAACTAATAGAACAGTTTGAACAATTATATCAGAAAATTTGGCCAATCTGATCAGGTTGTTTTGTTTGTTTTTAATTATTCGTAAGGAGTATGTAGCTGGCCGCAAGGTTTTTTTTTCAGTGTCACAGAAATTTGTATGGGATAGTATGGCTATACTGTATATAGGAAACCTACGCATACAGATAGGTATTTGAATGGCAAATCTCACCACCATCTCTGTCAACTTGCTACAGTGGGTAAATCTTTGTTTCAGAGAGCCAGGGGTATCTGCGACAATCAACATCTGACTGCTCAGTTACAGAATGTCAAACGTGCGCTTCGAGCCAACGAGCTCCAGATACCACGTTCCAAGCAGAATCCCAGTATGAAGAAACCAACAGTCGAGCGAAAACCTGCCGTATTACCATATGTGAAAGGGGTCACAGACAAGATCGGAAACATCTTGAAGCGTGCTTCTATAAAAACATATTTCAAGCCGTTGAAGAAGGTGTCTCAATACCTTAGACCCGTGAAGAGTAGCACCCCTTTGCAGAGTGCAGGCATTTATAAGCTGGACTGCGAGTGTGGTCTGTCATACGAGGCACGGACGCGCAGTCGCACTACCATCCGCGCGCCCCGGTTGAGCTCAGCTCCCGGCGGTAAAGTGAACAACTACATCAATGCTCATACTGAGTAACCACAATTGCTGAGCCGGAGTGAGAAGCATCTGCGGGGAGTGGAAGCGATCCGGATCCTGCATCACGACCTCCTCGAGTTGGTGACAAAGTGGACGCCGCATCACGCCGTGCTGTCCTACCAGCTTGAGGGGGACCTGCCGGGGGCTCCGGAGAGGGACTGCTCGTCGTCCGTGCTTCTCGCACCGGCATCACCAATTAACATACGGCCATCAACGACGCTGAATATCAAGCAAAAACACCAGTAATGCGAGCTGAAGCGAATGCAGTGACCCGCGCTTCCTCCGGCTCCCGTCGACCAGCGGCCACCAGGGTCGTCCACGTAGGATAGAGGCCTGTCGGCCTCTCCTTTGAGCGGCGTGGAGAATCTGGGGGGGCTCGTCTACCTGCATTCCTCGAGCTCATCCCACAGCAGCATATTCAAGAAGAAGACAGAAGATGGAGGAAAAGGCCCTGAAAAGGTGTCATCTCCCATCTTCGCAATTTCATCACAGCCGGCCGCAGCCAGCCTCATAAACCGGCGGGACTCACAAGACCTGTAAGCCATCCGGCGGACAGGCGCCTGCCATTGACGTTTTCTCCCGGCGCGTCCTTCATAGGAGTGACGCGCCTACTTCAGAAACTCTAAAATGGCCTCTCTGGCCAAAAGAGATCACAGAGGACAGACAAAAAAAAAAAAAAGTCTTTCATACATTGGTCAAACGAAACGCAGTGTATCAACCCGGGTGAAGGAGCACATAGCAGATGTCAAGCACCGTCAGTATAATAGGTCTGCAGTCTGTGAACATGTCATTGACAAACCAAACCACTCAATTAAGTTTGATAAACCTTCTATCCTTGCCAAAGAAAATAGATATTTTCCCAGGATGCTACGCGAGGCTATTGAGATTAAAAAGCATCCTAATTTCAATAGAGAAGATGGATTGTCACTACCACCAGCTTGGGATCCTGTAATACATCTCATCAAGGAACAAGCGAGACACAGGACTGCAAAACCTTAATTTCCGAACGGTGTAAAATATCTTATCTGTTTAAAAGTAGTTTAATAGTCTCTGTTTTTTAAATATTATAATTAGTAATGAGGTATCCTGGAAGTTTTTCTTTGCAGCGTTTCTTTTCTCCTCAGTACGCCTCATTTGTGAAATGCTGCTTGGTAAATTATTAGAATAAAATAATTAAGCCCTTCTGGCACATGTGTAACTGTCTTTACAGCTTAGGCCCATCTGGCATGTATGTACACCTTTATTTGAGTTTTTTCAAAAAATGGGTAGTTTGCACAAATTGGAACTTTGACAGAGGATAATACATCTTTTCTCAGTCCACCCGTGACCATGGAAAGCTGGAAAGCTTCCGAAACGTCGGGAACTAAAATGAGATAATATACGCGATATAATCCGTTAAATTGTTTTATTTCAGTGAGTAATAATCGCGGAAACAGAAGAAAACATTACTTACTGTTTTTGGACGACAAATAAGCCTACGGCTGTTTAATACAAGAATACCGTTAAACAGCCGTAGTCCTTAATAATATCAAGTAATGTAAGTATAAGGGAATAACAAATATCTTAAAAAGATTCTGTTTGTATCGTAGTTTAGAGTATCACATATATTTATTATGTGCCCTTTGCCTTGTCGTATTCTAATACCTGTGTCCGGTAAAAGACGTTAAATTGGTGGCGCCACTGTTGCAAGTGCCCAAAATGCTAGAGAAGGATAATGAACAAGATAAACAAGGAAAGCAACATTTATGCAAGTTCATTTCATACGCACGTGCGCCATTGAGGACAGATTTGGAATTAATCACTGGTTTCCATTTCCATCCGCTGGACACTTTTTGTCTATATGAGTTTGGCCTCCTTATCTCCATTCTCCATGGTTCAGATATCGATAGTGTTGTTTACACATTAATAAATGAGGACAGATTTACACGTAATTTGTTTAATTTTTAAGTCGGATCATTTTATTAGATATTTGTAATTAAGTACCTCGAAGTATTCGATTATCATCGATTTGCTCAATTTACTTCTAATTCGTAAAAATGGAATTGGCACGGCTCTAATATTAATAAACAAAAAGTCATAGAAAGTAACTGTTCGCGTATAATGATTTTAACATACGAATGTGCTAGAAAAAAAATTAAACATTGAGTTAGTTGGGGCTAAAATGAGCATATATATTATTTTTCGGTAATTGTGAAACTTGAGAACTATTAGATATGTTAATTAAAGCTTCGATAAAACGTGCACATTTGCGTTATATGGGTGCTGTCATGTGTCAAAAGACAGTTGGTAGAAATCTCGAAGTATAGTATTATAGCTGCCTTAAATAAATAAAAATTAATGCTTCATAAGTATTTCACGAGAAAATGCGGAAAATCATGGAAAACCAACGCGCAAAACCACACGCATGGCTGCTTATTTATAAAGATTAGAGGAATAAAATTCCTTATCCATTGTAACTGACGTCAGAATGCCAAGTGGAAGCTGCCCTCGCGTCTCCATCTTTTATTTATAGACCACTGATTGATGAAGCGAAACGTCGTATGAATGAATCGATTTATGGTTTCATCGGATTGATGTTTATGTGTCCGCATGACGTCAGGAATCTTAAGTCTGAATCCTAAATAAAATACACAGAAATTTATTCGTAGGGGACCGGACCTGACGCTATTGCGTAAGATTATTTTGTAACGAATTATTCAGGACTTATTTGAGAAGCGTGTGATGCGATTGTTTTTAAGATTTCTTGACATGATTAAATGTATATGGCCACGCTGAAGGAGCGCTTTAAAGGAGAAAATATAAAGTAAATATAATTAATAACCATCGATAAGATATCTCTCGTATATACTGCTCGTATATAAACTTTAAGGTATTCAATGAAATTCAGGATAGGTAATGAGACTAATGAGGAATTAATTGATTAATGATTTAAGGTATAGGCCATTTATTATTTTTTATTATTTATTTGGAACATCAACAGCATTACAAAACATTAATAACAAAGCTTCGAATTAATACATAAAGCCAATAACAGATGTCCACATACAAGTATATATACAGTTAATCCAGGTTATTCTAAAGATTATTATTAGACATCTTCAGTAAAAACACGCCCTTATCACGTCTTCGAAGATTTGTAAGATGAATACTTGGGTAAGTATAGCTTCTGATGCACCATTTTGCTTAACATTTGAACTGGAGCGGAGGTTTCGCGCATGTAAGAGTGTGGTGACATTGAAATTTAAAAAATAACAGGAGTCTGTAAATGCATGCTACTGTGGAGTTTAATAAATAGTTCTCTTTACACCCATTTTTTTCCCCCACATTCAGTGTGCGAGAGACAAGTGACAAAAAAAGAGGGGCCAGTTGTAGTAGCTAGCCCACAGAAATTGGCACAACTAGCCGTGGCTTCGTTTGCCGTGTGAAATCTGAGGTCTATCCCGGAAAGTGTTCAAAATAAAGAGATGAAAACTATATGTCTTAAGTCATTGGTAAGCTAAACTTTCCGGCCATGTAGCGCACAAGCTGTATTTATTACACAACCCTTAAAGAATTATTAATAACTAGGAGGTGCAACTTCGTAAGCGGACAAGAAAAAAACATAACCCTCTTTTTTACTTCAGCATAGTCGGGTAAAAAGTATCCTATAACCATTTGGAGATGCCCAGCTACCCGTGTACCAAAAATCGTTTTAATTTACTATTATATACTTCGTCATTATTCTTTTTATGCGTAATGCGCTTGCTAGAGGTCGCTCGTGCGGTTTGATGTTCACGTTGCATATTCTTTCTCCAATTCCCTCTGGTGAGGAGAGTGCCATACGTGGTGCTCTCCTCGATTACTGTACCGGATGACCCCACAATCACAATTATAGTATTATATAGACTTAAAATAAGACCTGAAATGCCTACATAACTTATAAGCTAATAAAAAGTATAATTTGTTCAATAAACTAATTTCATACCTTTCTATCTAACCCCGATAGAAAGATATGAAATCATTGCTTTGACCTCAAAGTCAAAGGAATAATATTCATATGTTCGAGTCAAATATCAATTGTATAAAGCCCATAAGGCGATAAATTACATAGTAAACTGATGTATGTAAACTTTCCACAGGAATTGCACAACATTTGCAACTATACCATAACATTGGTAATTTTCCATGAAAACCCAATATGTTGCACAATAATTGATAATTATAATTCTGAGAAATAATTAAATTACCCCCTCCCCAAACCAATATACGGCTCGACTATAAAAGACGAAGCTAATTCTATTGGCGATAACTCCACTATGTGTGCCATACAAATAAACACAAAAATATAGAAATAGTCCCCGTACTATTCAGTCGTCGTTACCAGTCGTCGTTACTACTAAGTTATCGGTACTACAAGCCATTGGAAATACTTACAAGAAACAATCGTCAAGTGAATTAGCTTCAGTCAGATAGATATCATAGTTAAAATAGAAAGCCAAAGTATTGGTTTAGGAACGGGATTTCGATACAAACTGTGACTTCTTATTCTCCACTTCACCTACACTGCTCTTAAAGCTATCGAAAGGGGTTCAGACTGCTTTTACAGTCCTCAGTCTGCACAATTACGCCGCGCAGATACAAGTGCGTCCCGACGGCCTCAATAGTGAGGCAAATCAGTTTAGATTGACACGCGTCGTGATTTTGCAGGCATCCATCTATTTAATAAATATGTAAAATGCGATGTATGTACATTGAAGAGATTTTCAAAATAATAATTGATACGGACTATTTTAGGGTCACTGTCGAATCGAAAATGTTTTTTTTTTAAATTTTTATTTCTGTATGTGTCATTGCAGTTTCATCACGACAAAACGGCTAAACAGATTTTCTACTATTTTTGGCAAACGGGTAGCTAGGCATCCACAGATGGTAATAGCATACTTTTTACTTGACTACACTGAAGAAAAAAGAGGGTAATGATTTTTTTCTCCACCGCTGACGAAGTTGCACCTTCAAGTTATTAATTATCAAGTGTAATCTATCATGATGCCTGTAATGAAATTTGTGATGTCTAATAAATAATAGTGATGAATAAATATATGTGCGGCTTTTGCTAAGAACAAACGAATGAGCATTTATCATTAACGTACTATTATCTGTCTGATTAGATCCTAGGACGATGTGTCTTTTTAGCTTTTCAAACTTGGCTGATAAACTGCCGTGCGTCTTGTTTTTTCCCGCGGGTTAAGATAAGATCAAAAGAGTGAGTCTTCTGTATTTATGTGCTATCAATACTGCCTCGTTGTCTGTTTTATACATTACCGGCACTGCCCGAGCTCTGTGAGTAAATTAATCTCAATGACCTCAAAGGACCCTCAGGGTTAATATCGTCGGTCCATCCCACCCTATGGCCGATTCTTTCGCTCTCTCTTCGACGCCTTGAATCGGTTTAACCCACCTTCGCAATCCATATGCTTTTTGATTTGCAAGCTTTAGCTGGTATACTGCTGTGGGTTCTAGAATATCCCGCGGCATTTAATAACATTAAATAGTATTCTGTATTTATGTGCTATTTATACTGCTCGAACTCATGTGAGTACATTCATCGCAATGGACTCACAGTCTCTCAGAGCTAATTTCGTCGGTCCATCCCACCCTATACCCGATTCTTTCGTAATCTACCACGACTTAAGTCGAGTTGACCCGGATCAAACCAGGTCCGTAGTCCTTGTACTTTGCACACCGCGTCTCAACCCATCCCTACTCCAAGCAGTTGTGTACATAGGGTTTTTCGCCAAGGGAGGCAGTTTTTCTGTGCCTATATGGAACCATGGTCGTTCTGGGCTTCAGTGTAGGCAGTGCCTTTGTGCTTATAAGGACCGTACGCAACTGTCTCCAAGAGGCCGTGGATGGCATTCCGCTCTTCCGCTTTGCGCTTCCGCCACTGAATCCGGTTACTGATAAGGAGGCCCCATCCAGTTTAAAGTCAGGTTCTAAAAAAGGTCCATCGCTATCAAGCTGCAAAATACCGAACCGTCAATGGCCACACGCCAGCACGGTGGCAACGGTCACTGGTCAGATTACCCAACCCGTTATCGCTCGTTTGTAGCGCCGCTTCCTGCGCGCTGACCCTCCTTATCGCAGCAGCGGTGTAATGGTTGGCCCCTTTTTCTAAACAGATTTTCTTAGTAATGAAAGTTCCATTGACTGTAGAAACAATGTGTTGTAACCTTTGATGACAGACAGGGCAATAGAAGATATAAGGTAAATGTTCCAATGCTCGACACTGTTTCATTAGTAGGCTTCAACTTCAACCTTGATTTATAAGCAATAGAGGTGATAAATAGGATGTCAATAATTGGAAATAGGATGTCAAAGATAGGGGCGTTTATCCTTATACGGTCTGTTTTCCGTGTGTCTGGCAGCCAGGCGACTGAAAATAAAGGCTTAGCACTAGTATCCTAGAATCATGCGCTTGTACGTACATTTAGTTCTACTAAACTAACTAGAATCTGTACTTGCTAGACAAGTGATAGGATGAAAGTTAGTGTATTTTATTAAATTGTAAAAGTCCACTTTCGCTTAGTGCTATCGAGGTCTAGCCTCAATCTATCAATCGGGGATATGAATATGAGGACTAGTTGTTAGTTAGTAGTAATATTTACAACAAAGAACACGTAATATGTTTAGGAATTATAATTACTTTCGCAAACAACAGGCCAGTAACCCTATGACATAATCATGATAATACGACGGCATTTATCGGTTCCATTTAGTTACTCAAAGTTTTCGTTTATTCCAAATTTAAACGCTTAAAATCTTATGTTTTTGTTCTTCGAATGACACCACAGCCAATATTTATAAATAAAATACAAAATATTGACATTAATTTACAAATTAAAAACAAAAACTTTTGAATTTCGAGTGACGCACTGGCTAATATTTTTAAACAGATGACAAACTGATAGTATTGACGACATTTTAAATTAGGAACTACATTATGACGAGGTGTGTTCTATTAGATGGTCGATGTGACTCAGGTTTCACTTGAATATTGACTCCATGCTCCGGAAAGTAGCGTTATAGAAACCGTCAAGATGTGTCACGGGATTGGAATGTTTGGAAATGAAAGCTGTCACACTGACTTTGAAAGGACAGCACATCAGTCAGAAGGATTTTTGATGGTTGAATAGAATAGAATAGACAAGCGAAAGTATAGAGCTATTAGTGAATTAAAGAGGGGAGCAATTCGTTTTTAATAATGCTTATTATTAACAATGAATTGCTCCTGGTCTGATATTTGATAAAATTAAGAATAATTATGATTATTAGTATAAATTATGTGTGGCGGGGCACATGTAATATGACGAACGGAAAACATTATCTGAGCTAAATGAATCAATTTGGATAGGGAATTTATTCAATATTTACTTAACTAGTTAATTGGAACTGAGGAGCAGCATTTTAATCACTTTTCGTTACCTGTAACATGCCAACTTTGGTGGAGCAAAATTTTACACCTAGATAATTATGGTGAAATTTGAACTGAAATGCATATCAATCATCGTAGAATTTCCCGAATCTCTACGTATGTTTACATCCCAGTATTTTCATTTATTAGGGCTTACCTATGTCTAAAAAAGTACAGTTACAAAATAATGTAGGTATATTTCTGTTAAATTGGCCCAAGACTCACAAGCTCATAACTCACAAGCTAATAACTCATAATGCTTTCGCTGTAAAAAAAAATTATCGGATTCCGGAAAAAGCCAAGCCCGTAAGCCCTGACTTTACTAACCCTGGATTTAAAAAGTATACCTTACGAGTAGCTTTGGCCGTCTCATAGATCTATTGCATGTCACGGCATTGAAGACCAGCCGTGACAAGTGTATGTCTTAATATTGTGATAATATCCATACAAAAATGCGAAAGTGTGTTTGTCTGTCTGTCTGTCTGTTACCTCTTCACGCTTAAACCGCTGAATGGATTTGAATGAAATTTGGTATGGAGATAGTTGGAGTCCCGGGGAAGAACATAGGCTACTTTTTATCCCGGAAAAATACCCTTATCCGCGATAAACGAATTTAAGGCGGACGAAGTCGCGGGCAGAAGCTAGTTTCTAGATACCCCAGTTCTACTAGTTCCGTATACTGACCTACACTCCCCTTTATAGGGGTAGGAGGGTGAAAGTTACAGATTTCTTAATTTTTCTGTTCTTTTAATGTAAATCTTAGGCTCCATGCCAAATTTCAGCTTTCTGGAATATGGAAGTTTTGATGGTCGTATTTTAGGTATCAATGAAATCTAAATTATAAAAGCTAGACAAATGAAACTAAGTGTAATACATACGTGGGTCATACTGATTTTTAGTATGAGTTAGCGTTATGCGTCCTTCCTGTGGACACCCGAAAGTTAAGGGCTTTAAATACTAATTTTTCTTAGTGCCCTATAGGCGATGTACAAATTGATTAATACTCTTGATCTAAGCGATAAAAATATCAGTTATATGTACCCAAGCCCTTAACTATTGCGTTGTCCACAGGAAAGACGGCTAAATTCTAGAACAAGTATGACCCACGTTTCCTAACTACATCTTATCCTGCAAATTTGGGCTGTCTGGTGTTATCCGGGTCGAAGCTATGAGAATTTGAAAATGAGACGAAACGGTTCAAGAAAAGGTATAGGGGCCTTCTTTTTTTCATCTCGGCGGGGGCACTACCGTGCCCCTGGATCCGAGTATGGTTATTGGATACCTACGTCTACCCACCTGCGCTTAAGTGGGTTATGTATCACGTTTTGTCCTCCTCGAACAAAGCTGCCGTAACCTTTTAGCGAAGGTATAAAAATAAACTGCCCACGATTAGAAATAAAAGCGACCAGTGTTTCAAAAATAAATCCGTATTCCCTACGAAGATCATATATTTTATTAACAAGTGGCGTTAATAAAAGCCCGGGCCAGAGGTCAGGCAGGATGAACAGCTTGACAGTGAAATAGCGCGCGCGGCGCGATCCATCTCCTCCGTACCACAGGTCAAACTGTCAAACCTTTTTATAGACTGACACCTGAATCGATCACGTTTATCTTATCTTTGAGCTTGGTTTTCAAAGAGGTATGATAACTTTGTAGGTAGCGTGTTTTATGTTATGATTGACGGGATTGACAAAAGGCTGACCAAAATTATACTGGCAATATTTTTTTTTCAAAGTGATATCATCAACAAACGACCCCTCCCGCCGCCTTAAAGTGCTTTTGAAAAATAAAGACTGTTTTTAACCTATTTACAAATATATCAAAAACACACAACATTTGACAGAAACAGTGTGTGTGATTGAAGTGAAATTCATCACCGGCCACCGGTGTTACCAATAATAATTATTGTGTCAATGAGAAATGAAGACTTCGCTTAAAAGTCTACATACCAGGCCATAAAATTCCTTTAAGAAAAAAAAAACTGACAGATAAGTGCCAGCAGTAAATGTCATTATAGTAAGGTTGTTACGATTTTGTTTTAGTTTATGTTTTTTGTTATAAAATAGGGTAGCTATCAAAAAATACTCCAATTAAACTTTCAAATTTAAACTTTGTGATGTAAATGCATATTGTTATAGAAAATATTGATTTGTCGGAATAATTCCATTTTTCTGGATGGAAGTGAAAATGGTTGACATAGCGTGTAGCAGTAACGTGCATGACTTGCTTTCAGAAATACACAAATTTAATTACTTAACACAAAATGTTCTGCTCTACATACTATGTCCGATGGGTAGGTAAGGTAGGTTGTGTTTACAAATACAAAAAAACCATAAAGTGCGAGTTGGACTCGCGCACCGAGGGTTCCGTACAAATTTTCACTTACCTTAACTTAACGGTACCGGGTAATGTACCGGGTGAGTTAGGTTTGCACCTGATATCTATAGCATTGCATACAAATGAGGTGCAAAGTTAACGCAAGTGGGTTGATCAAATAGGTTTTTAGCAAATTAAAAAAAAATTGCTAGTTAGAAAAATGGCTATAATTTTCGTTTATGTTTGTTTATACAAATTGTGAAAATTTCAACTTTCCCTTGGTAAACTTCGGAGATAATGGAGGAGGAATGGTGTTTTTTTTCACACTTTTCTTAATAAAACATAAAGTAATCACGATAACACCAAATAAAAAATGTGCAGATCAAGCCCTTTCATATGGTACCCTACTTGATCCAGTAGATTTGTAATTTTTACCCCCCCCTATATTCGTCGTTTTTTTAGAAAATAAAAATATATTTTTAAATATTTTCTTTAAAAATGTTTTTGAGATATGGCGCTCTAATAGTCGGACAGACAGACAGAGTCGCACCATAAGGGTTCCTTTTGTACCTTTTTGGTACGGAATCCTTAAAAAAAATGGTCTCTGACTGGATTTGAATGAGGCACTGGTCTTGTGCATGCAGGCTAGAATATTGCATACTAAATAAGACAAGTAAGGATGGACTGATAATACGATAATTAATCACAGCTAAAAGGTAGGTAGCTGTAATTGCTTTGGCAGTTCAAAGTGGCAGCATCGCTGATTCATCGTACCGTTATTACAATGTAATCATTTCACTTCTGCTACAATGTATGTGGCAATGGTAACTGAAATGTATTTCAGGTCTTTGATATTTTAGTCCCCGCGGCTTGACGGGTCCGGCCGCGCATCGGAAATTTAAATGGGATCATTTATATCCAACTTTCTGTGATCGAATAACACGTGTTGACACATACCTGAAGTCACGACACATGTTTACTTCTAACTAAAATGTAAATAGACGAATGAAAAAATTGTAAGTAGAGGTAGGTAAACAACAGAAGTCGTGTCGCTTAAGACGACCTCTTTGTTCAGAGAACAGAAAACATACTTGCATCAGCGTCAATAAGCAAGGCTAGCGACCTAGATGTAAGTAATCAAAATTAAGCGAAACATGCAGAAAAATAGCTGGTTCACGCATTGTCTGCAGTTTACACGTACAGTACACAAAATGAATGTGTAGTAGTGTGCTGTAGGTGTTATTTGTATATATAGCGTAAGAATTAGAAATAAATCAGATACCAATTGTCCGTTGGTGTTTCACTACCTTCCCATACCCGAACCTATGCGTGATCAGGGCTACTCTCTGAGCGTATAGTCCCACCCAACCATTAGACTAAGTTCCTCTCACTGTGGCGAAGACTACCTTCAAGCTTTAATCGATTTTTCTGAGTCTGGAAGATCGGCAGTGAGAAAATCACCATTCCAAAGACCCTATTCCTCCCCGTAGGAATCCATCTGTTACCTTAGGTCTCCTGGTAACAGATATCCTGGTTAAAGTCGTAAGTTAAGGTTAGGTTAGGGACTTAGGGCAGTAGGCTTCCTTGGCATAATCAACCCTTAATCTACGCAGTCTGTGCAGACGCACGCTGAACAATTTACTTACCAACTTACCTAAGTTACCAATACCAATCTACATAACCTAATTTACCTATACCAATACAAATCACCAGATTTGTATTTTGTTCCCATCAGGGGACCCTTATTCAGCGTGTGCTTGTACATATGGTCCTTCGAACCGGATTTAGCTATTCTAAGAGGTCGTTTGCTGAAGTCAATATGTTTTTAGGGTTCCGTACCTCAAAAGGAAAAAACGCAACCCTTATAGAATCATAATATTTTTTTCTGTTTCCGCGATTATTACTCATTGAAATAAAACCATTTAACGGATTATAACGGAAACGTCGGGAACTAAAATGAGATAATATACGCGATATAATCCGTTAAATTGCCTTATAGAATCACTTTGTTGTCCGTCCGTCTGTCCGTCTGTCCGTCTGTCGGTCTGTCTGTCTGTCAAGACCCCTTATCTCGCGAACGCGTGGAGGTATTGAGTTGAAATTAAAACTATATGTGACTGTTTTTGGGAAAACGTCCCACTTTGACGATATGGAGTTATGAGTAGTTCCTAATACTACAGATCATACGCTATCTTTTGGTGAAAGATATATGTCTCTAGGTGCTATAGTTATGTTTTTTTATGTCTTCAAATTTGCAAAAGTGAAAAAGCGACAATTGAGAAAACGTTGGTTAAAGTTTGGGACGGCAAAAAACACACTTGTACTTTGAAGTTATGGAGTGGTGAGTATGAAATGAATGGGCATTCTTTAAGGATTTCAAATTAGTTATGTAACAAAAATCATGTATGTAACCTTAGTAGTTTGAATGTTACGGAAGCTTGAACATAAAAACAGAACGAAAATATGTCAATCCTGAATTTGTTTTTATTTTCTACATTTCTTACACGACATTATCGACATCGACATTTATCATTAAAGTTGTATTTATAAATGTATTCTCATGCTAAAAAAGACAGAAATAATTCTATGGATCCCTTTAGTTAGTTAAGTTAAAAAGTTAATAAAAAATGAATTGAAAAGTACAGCAAAAAAATATAAATAACATGTGTATTTTAATATATAAAATAAGATTACTTAAAAAACACACTTATCAAGCATAAAAAGTATTAATATCAAATTCTAAGTACTTTTTTATGCATTATAAAGTTTAGTGATTTTCTATAGGTAGCGTCGGACTTTGTCGATTTACTAAACTTTAGTGCTTGTTCAGTGAAATGTGTATGTTTGGTATACTTATCCCATTTTATGTATGAGATAAAGGTTTGTTATTGTTAATCTCATTAGTCATAGTCATTGATACTAATGTCAGGTGTTTGATCTATTTTTACGGAATTTGAAAGGATTTATTTCCGACTCAAGTTCAGTGTCCCACTTTGACGGTTTGGTGGTCCATACGCTAAAAAAATACTACAAGTATAAAATCAGCTTTTAAAACATAGGTGTAAGGTTTTTCGAGTTAGTATTTATATAAATGGTATTTTTATATTTATCGGTAATAGGATTTGTCCTAAAGGAAATTGTTTGTGATAATAATATATTTTTAATTTATAAGAGTTTAAGAGTCTGATGTTTTAAACAGTATTATAAATCTTATGTCGTTTTGAAATTATATTTTTTTAAGTAATACTGTTTTTTATTTAGCGGAATCATCGATAAAAAAGTCCATTATCGATGGTTACCCAACCCAACTATTCATATTGAATTAATTATATTTTTTACTAAAGGGATCCATATAACTATTTCTGTCTTCTTTAGCTTGAGAATACATTTATATTCAAATTACTAAGGTTACACAAGTACCTATACATAATATGATTTTGACTAGGTACCTAAATTAAAATCCGTAAAGTATGGCAAATAATTTAATACCAACCCCTCCATAACTTCAAAGTACAAGTGTGTTTTTTGCGGTCCCAAGCTTTAACCAACGTTTTCTCAATCGTCGCTTTTTCACATTAGCCAGTTTGAAGATTTTTTAAAAAATAACTAGAGCACTTACAGACATCATTTTTTCAGCGAAATATAGCTTACGATTTGTTATATTACAAACTACTCATAACTCCATATCGACAAAGTGGATTTTTTTCCCTAAAGCAGGCACAAATATGATATCGACGATTTTTTTAGGTATTCGACAACGTGGGACGCTGGGCACTAAACTTTGAGGCCTTAAAAAGATGCTTAAATTGGACATTTATGCGTCGTCATCAAAATCATAGGTTTATTACATGTATTATCTATCAGTTTTCATTGAAAGTCGATTTTCGGTAGGTTTTGCCATACCTATTTCACTAAACTGCCCGTAAATGCGTAACTAGAATCGACAAAGTGGGACGTTTTACTAAACTCACTCACATATACTCAGGTATACGCTCCCTTGAAGCTGTGAAAAAATTAAACTTCTAAGTTTACGTAAAAAAGATACGGCCGTTTATGCCGTAAAAAAACTTATATTTCGAGACTTCTTGAAATTGATAGGGTACTTCCAGGTGTTCAAGAAACTTGAAATTTGATATCAAGGAAGCTCTTATAGCACAATCAAAAAAAGATATCTGAAAATATATATTTTTTTTATCTGTCTGATTATATCAATAACCAATAGAAAATGATCGAGCACTGCGTACATTTGGCTTAGGAGTAGGGCTCTACTAACACTCGATTTTCATAGATAGGTACGGCCATTAGTAGCGTATATTTTGTACGGAACCCTCGGTGCGCGATCCGACTCGCACGTGGCCGGTTTTTATTTAAGAAAGTTTCAGTTGTGTGCTGTCGATCATACACATGAAGGTATACATACATATGGTTACCAGACCTCTGGAATTTTCCTGACATGTTAGGAATTTTTGCCATTTATCAGGACTGCGGCTGGAAATCAAAACCCTTTGGAATTTTGTCAGGTATATCAAAATTTGTATCTGGTAACCCCAGGAATGTATAGCAGGTTAACGGTAAACCTAGTTTAGTCATTGTATCTAAGGACAGATTGTACAAACGCTCTGTAGGTCCAATAACCAATAATATCCTTTTATCGCGCCAGGCCCATCCGGCCATCAAAGCGACGGCAGCCTGTCAACATCTGTTGTCCCAATTTAACGTCTATCTGCCGAGGGCGTACTTACGCTGGCTTTACGAGATGTCTATAAAGTGCACTTGTCTTATTTTATAAGACGAATAATAAACACGTGTTTACGTGTAAATTAATGCTGGAAAAAATATTTTGTATCACCTCCTACAAGAAAGGCAAGCGAATATGTAACAAAATTACAATTAGGTAAGTACAACTTAGTAGAGGCCTTTTACAACATTCTTTGATTTATTTCTTACAGTTCCTAGTTACTACAATTTTGTGTAATTATCAATTTCGGTAACTTAAAATGGATTAATATTAAGAAAAATTTCAAATCCAGTGACCCAAATAAGGTCAGTAAGTATATACATATACTTACTGACCTCGCAGCTTCCATCCAGCGTTGAGAATTATTCTCCGCTACCGTTGTGCCAATGGTAGATAAATGAAATTTCTATAATCGATTTGGCATATAAAAATTTAACAACTTATACGTAGGAATATGACATATACATAAAAACATGTAAATATAAATACATTGGTTGTAGAGATTCTCGATTTGTCTTTTGCAGTTTATCCATAAAAACATCTTTAAAAGAGATAGATAAATCTTTACGACACCTTATATTACCTATTAGTAATTGTACGTACACCCATACAGTACCATTATAACGACGTTTAAAATACTTACTTTTTCGAAATGGCATTCTATTTTCAAATTGATGAGTCAGCGCCGACGTGAAGGAAGAAGGAAGAGTGCGGCAGGAATCAGGAGGCGTGCATCCCGGATGGTGACGGCAAAGGAAGCAGGCGCGACCGCGGCTGAATGCCACTTCCTTTGCCTACAGTACCGCACGAGCACGGCACGCATTATACGAACAAATGTAGATGTAGGATTTGTGTATACATGTATGTGCATGTAAGTGGGCTATTTTTTATCTACTTCACGTTTTTTGCGCTGTTTAATAATTTATATAAAAACATGTTGTTGAGGACATACCTATATATTTATGGTGCATTTAGAAGCAGGTATGAGAAAAAAAGTTAAAAGATGTTATGTTGACTAAGTTGTTTATTTGATTTAGCCCAGGATTTAGCGAACAATATTCCAGTTTGTTTTTTACGCTATTCGATGACAGCTTATATCAGCTTCTTTTTGCGAAATGTCAAAACAATGTATGAAGTTTTTAGTCACAGTCAAACTGCTACCCCTTTATAATATATGTAAAATTTTAAATTGCTGACAGTACAACAATGATGTATATAAATATGGTAGTTACTTATTACCTGTATTTTCGAATGTTTAATACATGCTACTAACAGTCATTGTACCTAAATTAATTTACTGTGACTACTGTCAAATATCCTATTCATAGACACTGATTTGAATAACCCGCCAAAAATATTTCTTTATCCGGCACTTTTGAAAAAAATAGTTCAAGTAGACATTTGTTTTTAAATATTTGGAACAATGTGTACTGACTACACATTTGAAAATAAAACGTTTTTTAGCTTTTCGATCTATATTCAAACTTTTCTATACATATTATTAATATAAATTACAGTAAATTTTATTTTATATTTCTTAGTCACTTAGGCACTGAAATCGTTTGCGTCAGAACTGGTTTACTTGAACGGGCTCGAGAAAACTATGATGACGTCTCGTTTGACAAATTTGATATAGTGTTGTTTGCGGATTGAAAACAATCTAATATAGTGTTTTGCTAATTTTATTGCGTAATGTACTGTATAAACATTGAAAATTCGATACATAATAGTGGTAATAAGTGGCAGTAGTTCATAGTATAAAGTAAGTGAACGCTAATTACGACAACAACAATTCTTTATTGCACACCAACAACAGAAACAGTACAATAGAGCCTTTAATTACCATGGAAAACGTTGTTTATTGTACTTACTTATTGTTGTTACTTATCATCTTTTCCATATCGAGAGTTTTCCAACTTGAATCTTGAATTCTTAATCCTATCTATGGCACTAGAAATACGACAAACTTGTTGATATTCGCGAAGTGCCGTATGCGGTTAAAACTGAATAAGTCATGGCAGATTGTGTGGTAAACTCGTGTGGTGTAAATTATGTATTAGGTAACCCGATTTAAATCGGAGAACGATTTTAAATCTTAGCAGTTACGTCAAAGATTGAGATTCGATGGTATGTTGTAGAAAAATAGAACCAATCATTGGTTCTTTTTTTCTCTTATTACTTACTCTGCTAAATTATCTTTGGTATTGGTGTGGCTTATTTATTTATTATGTAGTACAGTGCAAACATTTTTACCTACAAACAGTAACTGGGTTTCGGAGTAAGCTACTTTGCTACCAGTATCAGAATTAGTTACTTATTATAGCTATCGCTGCCAATCTTTGATTGATAGATAGAGAAATATTTTCATTCTATGAAAATGAAATCCTATTTTTATACTAATTGACCATTCATGTTGGTGTGCTATAATTGCGTTATTAGTTTATTCATGATGGTGTATATTTGTTTGTTGTATTGTACTTTTATATCCATTAGCATACCGGCTATCAACATATTTGTTATACTGCTTTGCAGCAGCTTATAATGGATATCACCAGTTTATTGGCGTTGTTATGAATGCCACATGGCCTCAGTACATGATGTAGCATAGCAGTTTGCAATTGATGTAGGATCAATTGTCTCATTGTTTGTATTGCTTTATGAATATTTTGTAAATATTTGAGTTGCTAATGCTTGCAGTTATCTGATCTGGAATAGGCATATCCGATTGCAATAAATAAGCTCCATTTGTTTCAGGCGTGTCGCAAGATGAAATCTAAGCATCGGGGAGATAAATTTATCTTGAATTTCGCCTCGTCAATTAGGTGAAGGTGTAGAAAAACAAACATAATGTAGTAAACATTCGTATTTATAATATAATGTTGTCGTTTTATTTACAAATAAATACAAATTCAGTTAATAAATAAATGGTAAATTATCTACATCTTAATAAGTATGTTTTATATCTCATTTCTTAATCTTCTCTGAATTCATTTCGAATTCAAAATACTAACGTTAACGTTTTCTTATGACACGTTACGGTCTCAAGAAAATTTGAGACTTTCGACGTTCGGGCGACACGTTCACGTACATTCACACTATACGACTATATTTACAAGGTACTCGTAGACGATTCACTCGGCAGCACGGGGCGCGCGCGTCGCCCTCGCGCCCTCGTCCAGCGCCCCGCGCCGCTCATTCACTCGACCAGGCACAGCGATCACTGAGTCCACTCCCGCGCGACCGAAGCGCTCCGCTCGCCAATAAATATTTGTACAACGCGGACCGCGGCGCGCCGCTCGACTGGCGCTTCGGGCGCGGGCGGCGCACGGCGGGACTAGATAATACTGGAGAGCCGCGGCGGAGGCTCCGGGCAGCGGCAGCCGGAGCGGCGGCAGCGCGCGTAGGCCGCCGCCCCCGCCGCCGCGCAGCCCCGCAGCGGCCAGTACAGCCACAGGCACGGCAGAGGCACCGCCAGCGCGCCCACGCACGCCAGCCGCGGCCCGCACGCACACGGCTCGCCCGCCTCCTCCTCGCCGCTCCCGCAGTGGTAGAAGAGCGCCTTTACGCAGCACATGCACGACGCGTAGTCGACGCACGCCTCGGCGCTGCACAGGCAGCTGCCGCAGAGCCAGCGCGAGGGCAGCGGGCGCGGGCGCGCGCACTGCTCGCAGCGGCAGCGGCCGCAGGTCTCGCACACGATCGAGTCGGCCGCCAGGGCCCCGGCGCGCCGCTTGTCGGCCGCGGCGGCCGGCTGAGTCGTCACCGGCTTGAGCGGCTGCGAGGCCGCGTGGCCCGACGTCGGCGCGGCGTGCGCTCGCCGCGGGGCTTCCACGTAGGCGTTACGCTCTCGCTCGGTCTCCGGTCGTGGCCGCAGCAATGAAACGGTGGGCTGGCGCGCGCCCGTCGGCCTGTGGACGCGCGCCGCCGGCTTGGGCGGCCGGGGCGGCGCCGCCGGCCCGCCATACTCATCCATCGAGTCCGGCTAACGGCTCTCCGGGCCGTCGCCTTCCTGTTCCCTCATCGTCCCCACCTGCGAAAAAACAAAACATGTCTGTTAGTTATATATTTTATAACAGTATCGAATAAGGACTCAAAAATCATCCATGAAAACATGTCCTTTCATTCTTTCCGTGTTCCGTTTGTAGTACTATGGCATGAAGCAAAATAACAATAATCACATAACGTGCCTTACATTAACTTCTAAAACAATACGATATTAATTGATGACAGTTCAAATGAGTTTCTTTTTTCTGAATGTCAAAACGCTCCCTTAGTATAGTTTGTAGGAAAATACAAACGTGTGACGTCACAAACAAACTTCTTCCGTTTTCAGTTTTTGTAAAATTAAAAATACCGAGTTACCTGTTTTCAAATGTTTCAATAAGTATTTAGTAAAAAAAATATCTCTTTACTACTGTTGAAGCGTCTAACTCTTAATAAATAGATACATTTTAGTTTTAAAATAATTAAACATTTTCTGGATGAACCTAACAAAACTATTATTATACAACAAATCTAAATAACTACTATTTAAGTGCCATAAAAGTAATTAGTAAGTTCATCAATTTTAAATAAATGATTATCTAGAATGCGATTAACATTTTTAAATTTGCGTAAATGTCTTATTTAACTTAGGTACAACCATTATTTAATTTATGCACAGAACTACTTCGTAAGGTTGAAGTCCCAAATTTGGAGTTTATCTTTATTGAATTCTACCATAGTAAAAACATTATTAAGTTTTGGACCAGGTAAATTCAATTTGTATGATTGCCCCGATTGTAATCTAGTGTTTTTTATTTATTTATTTATACAAGTATTTCAATAGCGTAATGTAACTGCACTAATCAACGTAGAATTATAACCACGTCGTAAGTTCGAGAGTTTAATTTTAACTGTCGATTCGCCAGTTAAAATTAAATATATTAGATCCCCACCTTTCTAGTGGTCGGTCAAGCATTGATTCCTAACCAAACCAACACTGTAAATATAATAACGTTTTGTTTTGTAGATGTAAATATTTCATGTTTACCTGATGTGCAATATTAGCCGATGCTTTTAAATTTGCACATGTCAAAATTTCGAACTGTATACACTACATATTGATTACTGTTAATTTGGGTGCGAGCAATGTAAACCTTAATCATCTTATCCACTATAATTGTGTTTATATGCATTAGGCTAAAATCACAATTAGTTTTTGGCTTGTGAGAAGTGGTGGATGAGTCTCTCTATTCGACTTTTTTCTCAATTATGAATATTATTTTTGTTCTTTATTTTCTTTCTTTTGTTCTTTATTTTATTTGACTACTAAGATCTAAGACTCGGATTTCACATTTAGACGTTTTACTCCTATTATTTATTTATTTATTTAATCTTTATTGCACAAAAGAAACACTTATCGTACAAGAGGCGGACTTAATGCCATATGGCATTCTCTACCAGTCAACCTTGAATTTATTATGTTTTATAGGTAATCAACTAATATGTCAATCAAGTTTATTTTTAATTCAAACTTTCCGTAAATCGTTTTTTGGGAACCAACGGTGAGATATTTAGTTGTGCTATTTCAGATAAATAATAAAGTGGATCAAATTAGAATGGAATGTGTCAACTGTTTAAAGACCTTTAAATCTTTTTTGTTTTAAACGCCGTTAAATAAACTTAACTGAAATTCTACTCGGAATCAAAGTGAAGTTTACGAAACAATACAAGTTCAAGTTGATCATTTTTACACGGTTGAATATAAAATGAGATAAAAATGTTATCTGTGGGCTACAATTGGCCATACTCGTATTTACATTGTATAGTGTAGCCATATGCGGCCAGGGCTAAACAAATAAGTGTCAACAACACTACGTTACTAGCGAAATGGCTTTGCTAATTCCTGCTAATTTATCGTTTAAGCTTGCGCTCTGTGTACTTGTCGATCTGTGATAGGGAACTCGTACTGTTGTTAATCATTCATCCTTATTCGCTTGTCCATTCCGTAACTCGTACTTACGGTACACGCAGCATATGCTTCTCTTTCTTCTCTATCATTAGTCATTTCATCTCGTATATCCTTCTTCACCAGATCATCTTTCCATCTATTCACATACGTTTGGACCTATAGAAACTCTGTTGAACCAGTCTATACGAAATACATCAATTTGTTGAACTTGAAGGCCTGACTTTGAAGGAATTACTAGGTTAAAGACTGGTGAGTTTGGTACCTATTGATGGATCAAGCCGCATATGCACCACTATTGGAATAAATTAACGATATCTCGTGTTGCTAGGTTTCGAGCCGATACAGATTACAGTTATTGTATGAAACGGACAACATTATTATTTGGTTACCCATATCCATATAGTGATTCAAGCATAATATTTTGCTGTGAGGTGATATGATAGAGAGAGAGTGCCAATAACAGTAAGCCATCTATTGATAGAGCGACGCATGCGCCAGGTAAGTATGTGCTACATGACATGACGTATCAATAATGGTACTCTGTTTTAACAACTAGATACATTAATAGGTTACTATAAACCTCTGTAATAAGGTCTAAAGAAATCGTGGTGCTATAAATGCCTCGAAATTCTTCTCAGAATTAATCATCTTTAAAAATATTTGAAAGTATTTGCAGAAAGACTATCCTCCTATTGACCACTAATACAAGTAGGCAATAGTAGATAGTATAGAGATAACGCGAGTAGTAAGAAAATAATAACAACGAGATATGCTTAACCCACCCCGTTTTTCTATCTTCTATTATCGTCACCTTTTCAGTCATTTATAATTGTATTTACTCGTACCTATTGATACCTGCTTATAAACCGAAATGGATAATACTAAGAATTTTCTATTTCGTTCTAATAACTAGTATAAATACGTATACAACTGAAGTTATCTCAAATTGTGGTTACTCATTAAAATGTGAATCACAAAATTCAGGACAGGTAAGCTGATTTTAATAGGTACCTTGTTAATGTCATGTCATGATGTCACTGACTTATTCAAATAGTACTTAATAGTCTAATAGTGATTCAACTAAATGAAAATACCTACAATTTTGGTTCGGCAAGTCAGACAGAGTTACCTGATTCTAAATCCTAGTTTAGAGCATTAAGTATCGATCGAATTTCAATATTTCGTTCGACTTTTTTTTGTATCGATGTTGTAAATAAAAGTTTTTTGCGCCATACTTTATATGAAATCATGCTTAACGTAGCATTTTGCTTTGAATTAGGTATAGAAGAAGTAGACCATATTTGCTTAAAACAGTTCTTTTCAGCGACGTTAACAAAATAATTTGTGATCTATCTGTGATCTTCTGATAGTCTCTGATACTTATAAGAACTGGTTTTGTGCTATAATCTACCCCTGTGTACTCTTTGGTTTCTGGACAGCAATGCTATATAGTCTATACACACATGCCGTTATTTCTTACACCAAGGGATCTTTTAAAAATGTATCAAAAGGGAAGAGATTATATCTTATATTGTCGTAATCAACTTGCTTTTGGAAAACTATAAACGAATATCAATTTTGTTATGTCTAAATATAAGTACTATCTGTAAAGTTCGTTAAAAGATATTAACAGCAATAACAGCCTACATTGTTTACAACTATTCTTTATCGCGACATTATTTTGAATTTAATACTCAGTTATAAAGTTATCGTTGAAATTCGCCCACTACATAGCACAGTTACAAATATTTCTTATAAATATGGGTGTTGAAACGTCATTTCGGAGCAAAACTACCAGCTGATTCATAAATGAGCCCTCAGCATGTTTGTTTACATTCTCACGGTAATTAATGAGTAGTGATATCAAGGAAACTATTCATATCTACTTGTGTGTTACGATGCTATAGGTACCTACTTACTCGTTATTGAGAAAAGAGTTAGAGTGGCGGCTGTTAATACGTTTTGAAGGATCAGATAAAGCTAAGCATTGGTAATAATAATAATACGTTAGTTGAGGTTGAGAAGGTTCTCGCCGGTCGAAGCGAGCGGCCGAGGCGTACGTGTGCCGGTCGGCCGGGCAGCGCGCGAGGCGAGGCCTAGTGACGCTCGTTGTCATTCATGTTACTTTGATTCCATCGCATTCCGAGGAATGACTTCCTATGCGCTACGTGATATAAACGAAAACTGTCGCTGTTTATCCACCGTGTAGACCGACTGTGACCGGTGGGCGATCCCACGTCATTATGCCATGTACATGTACTTACAAAACGGACGTTCCACGGTCACACATCTCCTACACACATCGCTTCACAAGGGCACTCGGGCCTACAGGCCCCACACACAACACTGAGCTCCTTGGCGCTCAACGCCCAAGCGGACGATCCTACCGCACCGGAACCGCGCCATGAGATTCACTGACACACTAAATACGGTTGAACCACCGAATTTCGGTCGCGCAAATCCACAGGAAGGTTCATAAGACCGGCGCGGTCCGGAGCGGCAGGCACCTGGCGCGGGCGGGGGGCGGCCCACGCACCGGCCTCGATTCTCGTCCGCCCGCCGCGCGGTTATCACTGCAATATGGCCGCTACTCACTTCCTCGGTGAAGTTCTTCGTTGATTTCTACTCCTGATCTCGATGACGGCGTTTTTTGTTACCGTTCCGAACTCGTGCGGGTTCACTGCACTTATTCTTATACACATTTTAATGGAAAACCGGGAGCGCTAGCGCTACGCTCCGACGAAACGACCGTTCCGTTCGCTGGCACATTCCGCACTGGCGTCGGGCGAGGGAGCGGCGCGGCGGGAGAGGCCGCGCTCCCCCGCCGCTCGCCACGCCGCCGCCCGCGCCTTGCCTTTTTATGAATGGAAGGCGGCCATACTGAATGAACCGCGTACACGGAGCGGTTGGCCGCTATTTTCGCGGGCGAGCGGCGTTAGGGGTTCGGGGGGAGAGGCCGGAAGCGGGCTGCGAGCGCTCGCGGTGCCAAATTTTGCGGCGCGGGCGGCAGCAGCGGATGTGCTCGTTTACCAAGCTTCCGGCGAGATCCCCCCGCGCAGCCGCATCCGGGAATTGGGTTTCCGGTCGGCGAGAGTCGCGCCACCGAGATACCGCCCACTTTCGTCCTGCATCGGCTATGCACACGCGGCATGAAGAATGTAGACATTTTTCAATCTTTTACGGATCTACATATATTTGAGCGAACACGCCTGCTTTCTATCAGCAATTAGGCTGAATAGAGCTTGAAACAAAACGGTTAACTATCTGTTGTTCGTCTCGTCGTGTAAGTAGGTACTGGCACAATTAGCGCGTGTTTTGAAATCGTTTCCATTCACTTGTATTTCGGCGCGTAGCGTGGGGCGTTGTCGACGGCGGGTATTATCGCGCCGGTAATTTTTGCAAGGTTGCAGCGACAATGAGGCGCTTGTGCACGCGACGTCTCTGTGTCAAGGACGTGCGATAACGCTGCGGCGTCTGTCACACTATAATCCATTAGCACTACACCCGAACACTTAGAAATCGAATTGGGCGCCAAAGTGGGAACTTACGACACTCTGCAATTGGAACTGTTTCATTCAAGAAGTTTTATTTTGTTTATCGCAATGAGAGTTTGGTACGTCACAGACTTTCAAGCTACTTGATATACTAATGTTATTTGCTATAACAAATATTGAGTACTCTCCTTGTGAATTATCATTATCTAGTAGTTTTGCAGCTACGATACGGTTTTGTGTTTTAATATAGTACCCCAAGCTATATGTATTATATGTAATTTCATATATGTATTATTGGGTCATGACTGTCTCTTTTGCATTATTATTTAACGTTAGCCGTCTAGACGTTTAGTGTCGAAGATTAGGATTAGGACGGGACGTATAGTCGCTTAGATGTTGGCCTAATTGCTGGCGCATTGGCTCAATGGCTGCGTGTAAACCGCTAGCAAAAAACACAAGATGAGCTCATTATTAATGTTTAAATTGTATAAAAAATATCATTGTTGCGTAATTAATTATTATTAGTAACAACTTTGCCTTCGTGAAAAAACGTACAAGGTAAACATGCCTGTTTCAATAAGATATCATTTCACAAATCCCATTAATATCGTTTCCGGCGTCTGCAAGACGGAAATATTAGTGAACATTAATTTGAATGGAGCCGGCAGCCGATGGGAAAACTGACGTAGAAAATAAATTATGTATGTATTCACAAAGCTAGAACAAAGGCCCAGGCCGTCGCAGCGGCCGTGAATGGAACGAAAGAAATAATGTTTCTCCACAAAAAAGTTCTACCTGACCATACCCATTCGGTTTAAATTCTATTGTTAGGATGCAGTCGCCACATTACAGGCAGCCGCACGTTGAAATTCTGTCCCATTTTTAGACAGGATAAATTCGTGTATGGCTTTTCTAGTAGATATTTTAGAATACATAAAAACGCACATTAGACCATATAGGTAAACTATTGTAGGTAAATATTTGTATTTTGTAGTAAATTATACTTTGGCCTCTTAAATATTAGTGTCAGTTGTAGGTAGGTACATTATATAACTCGAGTTACTCCTACAAAGCTGTAACTCATACATTTCGATAAGTGTATTTGTTCCGGCAGATAAGTGCTGTGGCGCCACTGGGTCTGAAGTAATTTTTCTAAATTATTGAAACGTAAACATCCCCATTTCCATCTAGTCATTATAATGTCATTAACACTCTAGAATATTATTTTAATATACAAAGAAACAATTTAACCTACAACTTAAATTTTACATTATAAGTGTTCTTGAAACTAGTAGTAGATTTTCTTGAAACGACCTAAAAATCTGTTTTAGTAAAAAATATCCATTTTTTATTGGAGTTTCAATAAAGCATGTCAAAATCGAGGACAATGTTTCAGTAATCAATCGGTCAGTAAGTAGCACGATGTACCCTGACGTTTCTGTTTTGACTACAGTAGGTACTATCGTTTTATCATTATCAACAAGAAGGAAGTAATTTACAAAAATAACGTACAAGATCAGTGTAATCTCGTAAAATATTCTGCCTGTTTTATGGTTACAGGTCAAAACAACATACTATCAGAGCACGAACGTTAAGTAAATAGCTTTTGGTGTTTGGGGTAGCAATTAATGAGATAAGAATTTTATGGATAAGATTTAAACTGGTCTAATTGTATTCTTGGTTAACGTAGCAATGGAAATTAACATGCCATCAACTCATAAGAGTTATAACCAAGTCTTCTAAAGTATTCTGGCTACTTTGGATCGTAATCGATGGAGGCAAATTGTACATTAAAAGGTTCCAGTGATCACGATTTCCTGTGGTGGGAGACTGATTCAAAAAGGCCATATTATTCATATACACCGTCCTTATTTTCTTTACACCGTAGGTATTCAATAAGGTTTTGATAGTTTTCTGAAAAGAGTCGGCATCGGAAAATATAGCTAAATCGCCTCGCACTTTTGGCTAGGTTAGGTTAGGTTAGTGTACCGCTTTAGACAAATTTAATTGCTTTGTGTATCGCTACCGCCGCCACTTCTGTTCTTGAAATTTGACGATTGTTTTCATAAATGTATCCAGTTAATTTGTGCGTTGGTCATATTTGCTGCAGAACTGACTTGAAGTAGACGTGTTCTAGAGTGGAGACCGCGTTTTGGCAAAAGACGCGTAGAACGTCCTCAGGCAATGTGCAGGCTCAGGCAGGCAAGGTGCGATGGTATTCGTAGGGTGTCTGGCGGTGGCTGGAAGAGGTAGAAGAAACGTATATACACCCGTATCATATGTAAACCCAGAACTAGTAGAGCAACTAGTAAAATTCTCTGGTCCGAGCGTCCCAAGGATTCCTTTACGAGCACGTACGCGAGTGTTGCTGGCAGTGCCTCCGACACGCATTGTGTCGCGCCGTCATTCACCGCTCCTTCGTGCCCTCGCGCTACTCAACTCGCTCCTGGTATCAGCGCCGGAGTGTGATTTGTTTGCATGGCGATGGGCGGCTGTGTGCGAGGAGTGCCTGAGGTTTTGCGAGACGATGGATAACAGGTCCTCTAGCGTCTAAGATTTTCTTGTAAACATGAAATTACACAGTGCAATGGATTACTGTAATGCTGTGTGATGTTTTTGTTTATAAATAAATAAATTTGTATAGCGAGATAATTAGGATACGTCATGTCACCTCACTTGTCACCCCTCCCGTTACCGCTCCCATACCTCAGGAGTAGACTCAGTTCAGCGTTAGATCTGTAAATAGATCCAATTTTAAGAAAGAAATATAATAAAATCTTGTCCCAGAAAATTAGCATATTATGTACGTCATTAACGTCTTGTGTACAATTGTGCTGGCTTTATTTTTGCCTGGGGTGGTTATTTAGGTAGATGTGGATGTATAAATGTATATTGTTATAGTTTTCTTTGCGCAGTGGCTTGTATTTAGTTCATGTTAAATCAAGTGATTTTATCGCAGAGAAGGCTCGTATCAATGTATGTCTTAGTGAAAGCTGTCTAGGAAAAAAGTGCATGCTTGGTTTCATATATATGTATTTAGATTGTAAGCCTACTTTTTTTCTCTTGTTTCTGTTTGTCCTAAAATACGGGTATAATTCTGATGGAAATATCTGTAAACCACGTTAAAAATCTTAGTGTTCATTAACGCTTATCTGTTTTCTGGTGTCTTATCTTTGTGTAGGTAGGTATCAAAGCTGCATTTCGTTGAAATTTAAAGAAGGTTTAATGATGTCTTGTTTGTCTTTCTCGATGTAGTTCCATTTTCGATTTCCAAGCACCTGATTGAATTAATGAAGTTGATCGTAACGCGATGCCTGTCCAGGAAACAATGGGGACAACAATGGGTGGCCTAAATGGATAGTGAGAATGACACCATCGGTAAACTAAGGACACCACATTGTGTGTTTCATGGTAATTGGTTAAGCAGAGAGCGTTCTTGAAATCTCGAGACTTCTCACTAGCGTACAACACTACTACATATATTTTTTTCAGATTTTTTGCGAAATCTCTTACTTATCTTTAAATTTAATTTTCTACGCTCTGTAGAGTCGGCTGTCGATAAGTTCTTATTATACTCCAGTAATTTTACGGTTTAGCAAAACATTAATTCATAAAAACATGATTTTTTAACTCCAATCGTATAATATATTCTAAGACACTATATTCATGAGTCCAACAAACCGGAAGAAGGTATATAAAATGAGTGTCAATTACAGCCCTTTTTTAATATAAAAAATAGTAATAGTATTTTTTTATTTGTAAACATAGTAATAATTTCAGTATCACAATGCATTTAGAATGTTGTTGGGACTGCCCCGGTGGTGTAGCTCGTCCCTTCTGTTCGCTGTAGCCCGCACGGACGGTTTCCAAGCCATAATGCGGAAAAAATCTCCTCGATGCTGAACAGGCTCAGCGCAAGTGATAACGGCATTCTAGGTGTAATTGTTGATCGATACGACTGCCTAATCCTAATGCACTGGGTCAGTCAAATTAGGGCATTTGCCTCTTAGATACGAGTATAAGTAAATTAAGTTTCTAATGTGTCACACTAATATAAGTTTTAGTCTACTAACATTTTATGGATGTAATTTTATCTGAAATAAAGATTTATTATTATTATTAATACTTTTAATCTAAGAGCAGTAAAAAGTGTAATCTCCCAAAACATTTACACGAGAAGCCACTAAATCAACAAGAGGTATGCCTTTGCTAAGTTAACAGAAACAATTAGTAGGTAATATTTTCTTCTGTTTCCGCGATTATTACTCATTGAAATAAAACAATTTAACGAGCCAACGAGCTCCAGATACCACGTTCCAAGCAGAATCCCAGTATGAAGAAACCAACAGTCGAGCGTAAACCTGCCGTATTACCATATTTGAAAGGGGTCACAGACAAGATCGGAAACATCTTGAAGCGTGCTTCTATAAAAATATATTTCAAGCCGTTGAAGAAGGTGTGTCAATACCTTAGACCCGTGAAGAGTAGCACCCCTTTGCAGAGTGCAGGCATTTATAAGCTGGACTGCGAGTGTGGTCTTTCATACATTGGTCAAACGAAACGCAGTGTATCAACCCGGGTGAAGGAGCACATAGCAGATGTCAAGCACCGTCGGTGTGAATAGGTCTGCACTCTGTGAACATGTCATTGACAAACCAAACCACTCAATTAAGTTTGATAAACCTTCTATCCTTGCCAAAGAAAAAATATATTTTCCCAGGATGCTACGCGAGGCTATTGAGATTAAAAAGCATCCTAATTTCAATAGAGAAGATGGATTGTCACTACCACCAGCTTGGGATCCTGTAATACATCTCATCAAGGAACAAGCGAGACACAGGACTGCAAAACCTTAATTTCCGAACGGTGTAAAATATCTTATCTGTTTAAAGGTAGTTTAATAGTCTCTGTTTTTTAAATATTATAATTAGTAATGAGGTAGCCTGGGAGTTTTTCTTTGCAGCGTTTCTTTTCTCCTCAGTACGCCTCATTTGTGAAATGCTGCTTGGTAAATTATTAGAATAAAATAATTAAGCCCTTCTGGCACATGTGTAACTGTCTTTACAGCTTAGGCCCATCTGGCATGTATGTACACCTTTATTTGTGTTTTTTCTAAAAAATGGGTAGTTTGCACAAATTGTAACTTTGACAGAGGAAAATACATCTTTTCTCAGTCCTCCCGTGACCATGGAAAGCTGGAGAGCTTCCGAAACGTCGGGAACTAAAATGAGATAATATACGCGATATAATCCGTTAAATTGTTTTATTTCAATTAGTAGGTACCTAATAAGTAGGAAGGTTAAAATATTAAAGAAGCATTCATAATTAGTATTCTTAAGATTCATCATCTATGTTATATTTTTTATACAATAAATATTAGTTTATCAATATGAAGAAAAAAAATCTTGGCTTTTAATGTATTTTTTTAGGGGTTATTTAATTGACTGATATTTTGTTGGACTATGTATGAAAACTCGGCTGTTATAATTTATTCCCTTATCACCATAGGTACTAGCGGTTCGTAAAATGACTGTGCTAGTAAGTTTTTATGGCGTTGTAGCATTTGTATCCACGATAAAAAAAAAATCGAGGTCTATTATTATATGATTACGTTCCAGTCTTCAGTCTATAAGGTAATTATAGTAAACCTTACTCAGATGGAGTAAGGTTAAGTTAAGTACCAACTAAGTTCCTCCTAATAATTCCCACAATCCTAATCTGACTTTCCCACAATCGAAAAGGTTCTCTTAATAATGCGACGTATATAAATAGCTTTTATTCTATAACTAATTACAGTTCGAAGAAGCGTTCGCGTCGATGTTGGCGTTATAATCGCTGCCCACTCGGTAGAAATCAGGTTTCATTTGTTATTCTGGAAGCGAAGGCGGTGCCACTCGGCCGAGGCGGAAGCGCCCGCGCTTTCCATCCGCTATTGCCTGCACCTATCCATTTAAAGTCGATCCTATCTGCTTTAAACTTAAATCATTTTTACCGAATAAGTACTTGGGTGAATGTTCGATACTAATTATCGTTTTTGTCGTTCAGAATTAAAGAATTTAAAAATATTTTCAATAATAGCCTGGCAATTAAGAAAATTTGCCAACACAATCAACAAATTGTTCTATTTTGGTATTCGCTTGTTTTGCTGAATTCACGACAAATAAGAGAGCATGTTACCTAGCAAATTGTTAATTCAAATTCAAACCACTTTTCTAACTTTCATATGCATGGTACAAGAAACGCAAATTACCTTATACGCAGATGACTAGATTCACAAATTTCCTGATTTGGTATCACAAATTACTTTACTTTTTGTTCCGAAAATTACCAGATGTGCATATATCTGATTTTGTTTTAAGTTGTATCAACTCACTTTTTGTCGCGGCTGCGAATAACTGCTCAACATACTAGGTGAAGAGCACTTTTTCTTCTCCCTCGCCTGTTCCCGTTACTTGGGGTCGGCTTTCCTAATCTTAAGGCGCCATTCGCTTCGATTATAGGTGTCTTCTACAGCTAGGCCCAAATCCTTCATGTCTCTCTGGACATACGTCATCCAGGTAGTTTTGTGACCTACCTCTCCCTCTCTTCTTTGCAGCCATGGAAAGGCACTTTTTCACAACATGGCCGTCGGACGCACGACGTGCCCAAACCACCTTAGCCAGGACTCTGACTTTTTCAGTGATTGGCGCTACTCTAAAACTATACCACGTATGTAATTGTTGCGGACTTTATTGTTCAAAGTGACTCCTCCCGCCCATCGGAGCATACGCATTTCCGTGGTATGCAATTTTTGTTCATTTGTTTTCTTCATAGAAATGTAATAAACGTGGGCCGTTTCACTACCATAGAGTAACCCTGGTCTTAGCCAATATTAGCCAAAGTAATTCAAGATTCGCTTTACATACTCGTGTCAGTCAAATCACACATGTTGTATAATTAAATTAACTACATAGCGAAAAATTGTATAGGTGTCGCTCTTGGTTTTAAATAATGTACCTACCTAAATATAAAAAAAACCGTCCATGTTCAAGTCTAACTCGCGCACCGAGAGTTCCGTACAAATTTTCAGATCCCAACTTAACTGGCCAGTTAAATAAGTATGCACCTAGTATCTATATGGCGTCGGATACAAATGAGGTACAAACTTAACAAAACCGGGCTACTCAAAAATGATTCTTTGATATAGAAAATAATAATTATAAGCTTACCCCGCGAGGTTATAAACACCAAATGTCAAATTGTTAAGACCAACAACTCTTGTACTTATACAGACTTCAAAATCTTGTGCGTAATTTGCTGCTGTCTGGTATTTTTCAGTAGTTACTGCGTACTCCCAACTAACTACATACATAATATGTATAGTCAGGACTATTTTCTTAAATATAATCTTAATATGAATATCATCATGGCCAGCTAACTATATTACCTAAATCCAAATTAAGTTGGCAGTGACGGTTGTTAAGAAAATGTGAAAAACACGGCATGTGTTTACCATACACAAATTTATTCGTTTTCAAAATCAAAGGTATTGCGTAGTCCATTAGGCGAAGCGAAATGAAAAGTGGTGGCTACCTAATTACTTAATACTTAGTTATTGAGCGAGAAGTGCGAAAGGTCAGTGTACGTCGCTTCCTGCTATTTGAGAACTGTCTAACGATCTCCATAGAAGTCGTCAGCCATGACGGATGATTAGCTACAACAAATACCTATTTCATTCCTTAGTCTCTTCATTGTATCGAGCAACGCTCACTTCACGTATATCAATATTACGAAATAACTTGTCTATTTACACAGAGATGATAAATAGTATTGTTTTGAACATTAATTATCTTTCGCGAGTTTGAGGGGTTGATAAACGGCTCATACAAGAGAGCTGTTTGTCTAAAACTACTATCGCATTGTGTACTGAAATCGTTTGATAATTGTACTCCAAGTACGACGAAAAATAATACCGGATGTTTGCAAAAGATAAAGGAATCGTGAATGAGCTTTGGAGCGCCGAGCCGCTCTATAGTGGGCTTAATAACGCGTACATATTTATTTTGCCCGATTAATCAAGTAACCTAAAATGCAGAGTGAGATTAAATCAATACATGCCAGAGAGCACGTACCTACGGCCTTGTAGAAATCGAATATTTTTTAATAGTGTGCGCACTCATAATTCGTATACAAAATAGTCTTAAGATGGAAACGAATCATGATTATGGTTAACAGTTCGAAATGTTAGCACAGGACGTTGACGTCATCAAAAAATTATGTAGCGTCAATTCTGTATGAGACCATAGTATTTAAGTAGAAACTGATACGCGAGCCGTAGGTACCTATTTGTTCGGTTGTATGTACGGACTTATATAACGCCAAAGAGATAAACGACCCGTTGGTGCGGCAGATACTAGTGGCAATAAGTATTTTTAATTAATCGAATAATATCAAGTGTTACGTAAGAGCTAGAATGAAGTATCTCTTTGAATGGACGGTTGACGTTCGGTCCATTCATGGCACACAGCACATACTCATCGCCGGTGACCTTAGCCGTACCCAGCCAATGTGATTATTAGTAGGCATGCCGGCGGATATGTGTTGTAGCGAATATTTGTCGCGCGTGCAATTGCTATCATAAAACGCATTCCTCTCTGATTGTAGAATTGAGTTCCCTTTAGCGTTCCGGGGCCAAATGCCGTGTATGGTATTGTTGAAATTGGAGGCGATTAAATAAATTCCACGTAGCGGTCGTCTGAGGGCGTGCAAGCCACAACGACCCAAGAGAGAGGTGCGGAGCGCGACGCGGGCGCGGCGAGGCGGTCGACCTTCCGTGAGGCCGTCCGTGCCCCGCCGCCCGGCCCTCGCTGCTGCCCATCGTTGCTGCTCGGCTAACCACGTGGAAAACCCGCCTCATAACATAACATGCACTCTAGCGCTTAAACTCTGACGCACACCATGCAAGCTCCAAATTAATACGCAAAATTGATGTCATGGTATTTTAAGTATCTAATTTACATTGAGGACGGTTGGCCCTGTAAGAAATATAGATTATAGGTATGATTGTGCACAATTTAAAATTATAAAACCGGCCAAGAGCATGTCGGGCCATGCTTAGTGTAGGGTTCCGCACTCGTTCATACAAAAAAACGCAGTGAGATGAAAAAAATACGACATGAATAAGTGCACGAGCAAAAGAGCGTATCTCCACGACACTTACATCCTTTTGCTCAGAAGCGCAGGTTTTCAGCAATAACTGAAAAACGGCATATTTATGTTACTTTCGGAGCGATTATTTCTAAAAATATTTACGTAATCAAAAAATTTTTTAGAAACTTCAAAATATTTGAAAAAATAATTGCCGAAATATGTGCCACACATTGGTAGTTGGTAATAGCTGAAAAAAATGTTTTTCAGTTTCAGTTACATGTAAAAGATTATTTTTAATGTCTGCAGGTATAGTTAGAACATGATAACGGCACATACAAATTAGAAACTGACTGGATAAGAATCTAGGTATCCGTTCCGGTATGCAAATATTCGCCTCACCAATTAATGAAACTTGTGGGGATATTTTATCCACATACCATTATAGTAATTAAATAGATCCACCAGTCGACATAAATCATCCCATAGTTCATTAATGTTTAATCAGCTATAAACTTTTCATTAATAGTGTTAATGAACTTGGCGATAAAATTCAAAAACAGGGGCTTGAAATGCAACAGGGATGTTGCCGTGAAATACTATAACGTACTGTTACCTGATTAAAAATACCAATGCATCATTAAATAACGAAGAAATAGATTATTTATTTATTTATTTAAACTTTATTGCACAAAACAAAAGTAAGTACAAATGGCGAACTTAATGCCAAAAGGCATTATCTACCAGTCAACCATAGGGCCAAACAGAGAAGCATGAAAATGGTGCAGTGAGGGGAAAACATTCAGTACTGAGAGCGTTAGGACACACAAGCAAATAATGCATACATAATTGCTTATACCTATACTATATATGGTATATGTATGGTATATATATATATATATATTACATATAAATAATAAATACAAAATATACCAGCTACTGCATGGAAGATAGATTAAATGGCATTGAAATACAAAAATTCAAAGTCATGCAAATTTGGTGTTTTTTTTTCAAATCAAAAATCTAATTAATAGTTCTTTTCAGAATCCTGATAATTAAATGGCTAAAGGAGTTGTTAGGGTTCCGTACGTAAGGGAAAAAGGTCGGTCCGTCTGTCTGTACGTCTGTAACCATCAGGCTTTATCTCATGAACCAACATTTAGCTAGACAGTTGAAATTGTCACAGATGATGTCATTCTTACGCCACTGACAGCAAATACTAAAAACAGAATAAAATAAATATATATATTTTTTCATTTTAAAAAATCAGTTTTGAACAATCTGGTTGCGTTAAGTTTGCATCTCATTTGTATGCAACGCAATGGGTGCCAGATGCAAATTTAATTTAACCGGCCAGTTAGGTAAGGCTAAGAGTAAGTTTGTACGGAACCCTCAGTGGGCGAGTACTACTCGCACTTAGCCGGCTTTTTTTTCTGTATAACTTGGGTACATCATAGAACTTATGACGTCACACATAGCATGGACCGTTTTTTGACTTAGAATAGTCTATTTTAATTCAGTCCCATATTAGGCATTTGAATCCTACAAAACACAGGATCGATTGTCATCTAAATCATCTTCAAAAAAGGCAAGAACCCAATTGGCACCAGTGAACGCCACAGTTCCACAATCCGTGTTTGTAAAATAGTACTCTTATTAGTTCATAGCAAACAATTATTAGCAGTGCCACGAATGTTCCTACAAGATTTTAGATTCTACTCCTAATTAGTCGACAACGGCTATAAGTTGGTAGGTATGAAATGAAGCCTCCTTATAGTACTTATTCTTAATTTAACTTGAACTGCCATATTGAACTTCGTTCGATTGCGCTTTGGGTAATAATTACATACTCAGAATCAGAATCAGAATCAGAAAATTATTTATTGCCACAACTTATACTAAGAATTACATACAAAACAATGACTTAGTCAAATATGAGGCAATGGGTCTCAGTCTCAGCGTGTGCTGGGCAAAAAGTCCAGCGCTGGTTTTCAGACTGAGCCCTTTGGTTGTTACTCCTGTTTTTAACCATGTTCTTGTGCTGCGATTCCAAGCTTGGTACCCTGAACCACGAGGATACCCATCGAAGTCATAACTGGTATTGTATTCATACGCATTTTAGTTTGGAAACCATAATTTATTCAGGTTTTAGAAGCAGCCGCACCATTAAAACCAATCAGCCGATATGATAATAGGTTAATATCTCAACACGCAACGCTCATCCCCACAAATCATTCCGCGAGAACCGTCTTTCGCTCTTTTCCCACATTCACTATTTTCTGAGAAAAGGTTAATAGTGTAATTGCCTGATCTCTAATAGCGATCGAATATTTATAAGCAAGTTTAACCTTTTGCGTAATTTGCAAATTAGAGTTCATTGTTACAACCGTGTCGTAGCACATGATCTGTCCTCGTGTTTGGTGTCGTAATCGTAGACTGTCAATAACAATTGTCGCAATTTGTTTTATGCGTAATTTTCAAGCTCCTCGTTGTAACTTCGTGCGTTTTCAAAATATCGTTTCAGAATGACGTTCTAGGATATTAAGGTCGCTCGACACCATGTAGGCTTACTCATCGTCTACCGTTTCAGCAAACCTAATTATATATATGGCTCTTCTACACTTTTTGCTTAGAACATATTTGACACCGCGCTCGAACTAAGTCGGACTATGGGCCCGGCCATGACGACGCGCGACATGCGACGCGGCTAGCGAATTCCTGATACATTGCGTGTGGTACCAACCAACTGCTATGCGGTGAGCGTCTCGACCGCGCAATGAAGAGAGAACTCGCTCGCCGGGTCGCTAGTTTCGCGTTGCCGTGGCCGACCTGTATTAGTTAACAAGAACTTGCCTATCGCATCTAGCATTGTCGCTCAAACCCACTGAGATCGCATCACCGCAATTTCGCAGTTCCATTCCAACTGGTAAAATCTGACTATCAACTGGCAACATTGCATGGAGAAGTGATTTACGCCGTCGTCTCGGCTAGGTGCGGCGCCGTGGGCGAACAGGTCGCCCACGCGCCGCCTGCGCAGCTTCGCCGCGAATTCCGAGACCACCGTACAGACCCACCAACTTATCTGTCACATGTCAAACCTCTTATCACATTGACAAAAAGTCTGTTATTGCTCAACGTAGCCGACGCACCTGGTGGGCCTATAGTCCCGGCCCACACCTGCCCGAGACACATGGCCAGCTATCCAGTGTGGGTTCCGGAGCCGCTAATGCAACATGAATTGTTTTAAGTAGGCTAAGCCTTCGGCAAATTGGCTATTTGAATCTTGAGTACGAATAGGCAACCTATCATACCTATACAAAAACTAGAACCCATAGTATAATTATCTTTTATTGTTAGCAATTACTTGAGCTGTCTTTAACTTCATTGTAGGATGAAATTCATTCTAAACTAGGAATATAAAAATCATTAAAAAAATCAATCAAATATTTTAACTCAACTCACCTACATTATATGTGGGCCTGAACAAAATTTGATGTCGTCTTTCCTGAAAAATAAAAGAAAATTAATGGACGAATGTTTAGGAAATTGGTAATTTATGTCCGGAAAGTTCATCAAATACTTTTTATTTGAACCTTTTAAAACCACTACTATTTCAACTAGGTACTAGGTTGATATACTTATAATTGTTGTCTGCAATGTACAATTTAAACCAAACTAAAACTCATATTTTACAAATTTTAGTCGTACCAAAAAAATAAAAATGAACCCTTATGTTGCTTGCGGAATAAAGTTTTGAATTTCGTTATTAGTTTTAGTTTTAAGTATGTATGTGGATTAACATAAATATTACAGGACCCGATATAACCATATATCTATTTTTGTTATAGAATTTTAATCTCCAAATTTTTTTAGGGTTAGGTTAAGCTTGCACTTGATTTGTTTCTGATACGATACAAATTAACCTAACCGGCTAGTTAACGTAGATAAGTAAAAGTTTTTTCGAAACTCTCATTGCGCGAGTCAGACAGAACCTATACCTACTTAACATGACTCTTTCTCTGGAATAATATCAACATTATACTATTCAGGTATTTGATTAATATGTCTTTTGCATCGTTTGTTGATTTAAACCAAGGACCATTAAAACAAGAGGACTGACCATCTCCATACAAAAAGCCGTTACCCGATATCTACAACGCCATCTATGTATAAGAATTATTTTGTACAATTATTCAACTTTGCAAGGGTGACACAGTATTTAAATGTTACGATTCATTTATTATTTGCTATTTGCGAACTAATTGTTACTATGACATATTTCTTTATTCAATTATAACATCGTTAAATGATTAGTTTTTATGGGCCATCTAGGTTTTGCCAGAATATCTTTTTGCGATCGGAACACGATCCAAAGTAAGGCAAGAGTTAGTCCTCTTGTTTTTATGGTCCTGGATTTAAAAAGAATGTTGTTATTCGAATCAAATTGTTTTTTTTTTTAGTTTTTACTTTGCCACCCCCACTAAGCCGTTCCACTGAATTGATACCTATGTAGAGGAAATGGAATTCAAGGAGCTCACCATCGTCATTTGATGACGGTGTGGCAATAACAATGTACCCTACAGTTGAAGATTTAAGTAAATAAATACCCTTAAAGTGATATTTTTATATTGAAACAGAAATTATATTTTTTACAGTTTTTTAGAATACACCTATTATCATCCCCAGTGGCTACTTGCGTTCATGATACGGTGTAAATGTTTGCTGTACGATAACAGCCCATTACAATATTTTGATAGTTATTTGGAATAGATATCCTAAACTAGAAACGAATAGCTTATCGACGTTTGTGGTGTAGCTCGTATCTCGTTCAGATTAGAGTGAATAAATCATGCGCGTGACGGTTGCCTCACGAAGGTCAACTTGTAGAATACGGACAACAAAAACGTTCATTTCAAATAAAAATATTCATCATGAATGAATAAACAATTCCACGTTCATAACGTTAATCAATGAGTTGCATGCAGGCAAGAGTCGGAGTCGATGTTGAGCTCATTGATCGATCGACTCTACAGCCACAAACACAGCAGCACGTTGTCTTTACGGAGAGCGCACATGGAAAGAAAACCGGATGGCACACACTAGCGTAGGTTTGAATGTGTTTGTGTGTGCGTAAAGGATTTCCTACCGCCCCGCGCGCGCGCACTCTCCCCTCCCGATGCCGTAGACCTGTTGCGCGGCCGCTACCGGAGTTACGCCGCATAGTTACCAGACTTGATATGCCTGCTCGGCGACCGCGCCATCGCTCCCCCGCGCCCCCCAACCGCGCAAGCACAGGGTTACCATTTATCAGAAATTCGTCTCATATATCTGCCATTTCGATTTCATGTCAACCTATTAGTAGAAATTTGTACATAGACCTCGTGACAGATCAAGAGGAAATTGCCTGCGATACATCTCTCGTTTATAGGCGGAGGAAAGAATGTTAGTGGTTCTTAATTAATATACAGACAGACATATTAGGTATACAGTTATTTTTCCAATTAGAAATTTCGTTAAAAGGTAGGTAGGTATCTATTTAGTTAATTAGTAAGTACGAATTCTATGAGGTAGATCATAAAATATTCAATAATATCTTAGAGCTTTCTTCTGCATATAAAATTAGCCGTATTCCCGTTAGTATAGCATAGGTTCCGTGACAGTGTGTGATGAGTATGTTCGATTTGCAGTGATATCTTACGATCTGAGGACACTCGCCACTTTAATTCCGTTTTTCAAATACTCAAATGCTCGTGTTAGATTCCAAGCCGTCGCATCGAAAACAATCTTCCATTACCGGTTGCAGCAAGTAAAACTAACCCGTTGGATTTATAGCCGGTCTTGTGGCAGCAGCCGGAAACATGACATCATGTGATGCTAATTCCCTCAGCCGGCGCTATCATTTAGCATTATAAATCTTCTAAAGAATCGGTCATTACGATGACCGTTTTATTTTAAAACAATTTTCGAAGAATTTTTATTCGAGCTGCGGTTTTGAAAGGTGATAATTTTGGATAATATTACTATTTGGGTTGCTGGATGATGTATGGCGATGTCAGATGTAAATAAAGATAATTCAAAAGAATGTTGTGGGTCGTGATCGAACCGATAAATTGAAAGTTTATCGTTACATTTCATTCCACGCTAAATTTGAAACTTGTCATTAGAATTTTATGATATGGACAATTTATTGTTCAAAAAATAAAGAAAGAATCTCTTGCATTTTAAACTCGAAACTTTATTATGGGCATCGGGCATTAATCTCTCTAGCTCTACCCGGTGTTAATGGATTATGTGCGTACGCATACATGGGCAATGGCTTTCAATTTAATCAAATCCACAGATGGCTACGACTACTCTCAAATGGCCGCTAAAGACAAACCGACTGTTGCTACGTCCGTCCGTCCGCGGGCCGCATCTACCTACATATAATAAGTAAATAAGCAAGACGGAGCACAAGGCGGTGGCCGCGGGCACTAAGCGCGGTGAAAAAACAGGTAGCACCGTTCCAGCGTATCGATCTTTATGTTATTTTTCTTATTTATCTTTTTTATCTGGGCCTCCGCTCGGCTCGGACCCGAACGGAAGTTGTAACGATTTTTAATCGTAGCAAGTATCTCGACCGGCCGGCCGGTTCGTTTGGCCGCTTTGGACAACGAGTTTTTATATTTTTTTGTAAACCACCACCGGAAACTGGCGAGAGAACGTATTAGTCTGGAACAGATATCTTCCATTAAGTCTGTGTCTCCGTTCTCAGTAATAACGATAAGGAATACTGATAAGGCTGGAGTTTGAAAAATAGTGTAGGAAATGGACATCAGGATCAAACAATTTGCTTTCATAAATCAGGTAGAGCTTGTCTAACAATTAAAATTAGAAATATTTTATTAGCAGTACTAAGTGCCTTATATATAAAGAGTTTTTATAGGTTATTTAATGATGTAATCCTAATATCTGACTGAAGCCAATTTCTCAAGCTATTTTTTTTACTTTCTGAACTTTAACGCTTTCACATCATGTTACACAGCGGATATCAATGTCAGTTGTAGCTGACCCCGCGCATGAGACTTTAAATTGCGACGTTGTATTTTTATAACATTTTTCTGCCAATAGCGAGGTGTGGGCACGTGATAATGGCCCGAAATATCCACGTTCTCTACGCCCACCCACCATCGAGAATATTACACTACAGATATATAATTCTTATCCGACCGAGTGGCTGTCCGTCTCGAAAGGAAGCTATCGTAACTGATCAATCGCGTAATGATACTACAACCTACAATTCCATTTTTTTTTCATCATTTTATGGGATTGTACAGTTTGAAATTACTTCAGTTACTTAATACTTAAAAGAGTCTTTCAACTTTATCGCAGAAGCAGCAACTTTATCGCTGGAAGTGATCGCTTAGTACTGGCAAGTGGGTAGATTGTTATTTTAGAGGCGACATCCGCCCGTGCGGTGAGCGCAATCAAACGCACTGCGACGCTAATATTAAAGCATGGGTTGCATATTAAAGCATGCCTTATTTGGATCTTATTTTAGAAGTTCTATTCTAGGTCATAACAATATAGTCATATAAAATGGTATTTTTGAGATTGAGACAGTGGCGTCTGCGTGCGGGAAGTACAAAAATGGTTGCGACTTTAACGGCCTGACTAACAGCAGTATCAATGTTTCTCTATGACTGAACCCTCTACGAGTACAGTCTTGAATTGTAGTTAGATACACTGTCATTAACAAAGCTAAGCTGTATTTGTACAAGAACAGTAAATTGTCTTATTAATACAGTCAATAAAATAACGATATCAAACTGTTAGTGTCAAACTGTTGAAATGTCAAAGTCTTCGATGGAGTTTAGTCATAAACCGACATGACACAGAGGATCAAAGGCGAGACGTTAGTTTCTGCATAAAATCTTATCGACACGGCAGTCTGGTTTCCGTTACGATGTTTTTAACATGTTCGTAGAGTAAAGGCGAGTACCCATCGCCGTCCCACTGAAAGATAGGCTGTCAAGATGAGGAGACCCGTACGTTGTCGTGGTCGGCGCCAGTATGTATTTATATCTCTTTGAAGCGACCGCTTCGTGTTTTCGCTGTTACAATTTATTTCTTAATTTCTTGCGGTTCTGAGATGTGGTACGTGATTGTAAATAATAAGTATAACGCCAACTATCGAATTATCTGTACTTATTTGAAATCTACCTCTGTTCTAGAAGTTAAAATCCATTTAGGAGTGCCGGAGTACTAGGTATGATTACCTAGTGTAAATAAACATACAATTTGACGACCGGTTTTCCGGTTTATCCCAGCGGTAGTGATCCTGCATACAATATTTGCCTTTACCAGGAGTTGAACCAGGACCGCAGCTCCTGGTTCAACTCCCGGCAAAGGCAAATATTTGTGTGATGAGCATAATGATTCCTGAGTCTAGGAAGTTTCCTATGTATATAAGTATATACTCGTATAGATCTACTAAACATCTGGACAAGACGAATATCATGTCGAATGTCCATGTAGCGCCCACCCCAGTATTGGTTGGTAACTCGGCCTTCGAAGTTGTTGACGAATACGTCTATCTAGGACAAACAATCCAGTTAGGCAGGTTTAACTTCGAGAAAGAGATCAATCGATGGATCCAACTCGGATAGGCAGCGTTTGGGAAACTGCGAAGTGTCTTCTCGTCCGGTATACCTCAGTGCTTGATTGAAGACGAAAGTCTTCAATCAGTGCGTATTACCGGTAATGACCTACGGAGCCGAGACGTGGTCTCTGACTATGGGCCTCTTAAGGAAGCTCAGAGTCACTCAGCGAGCTATGGAAAGGGCTATGTTCAGTATTTCTCTCTGAATGAGGAGGTCCGTAGACGAACCAAGGTCACCGACATAGCAGACAGGGTAAGCAAACTGAAGTGGAAATGCGCAGGGCACATAGTTCGAAGAACCGATGGCCGTTGGAGCAGAAAGGTTCTAGAGTGGAGACCGCGTACAGGCAAGCGCAGCTCAGCAGGTATAGTATAGTCCATTCACAACTTTCCGGTTACTTTTACAATTTCTAATATCAAGACAGCTTTTACCTTAATACTTAAAAAAGGTTTAAACTTTGCGCTTATGTTTGATGTGTAGTTCAATTGCCATTTTCACTACAATCTACTATTATAGGTACCTATAGGGCGATATACTGTGCCTCCAGTTATAAAAGTCGTACCTCCCTCATAAACTAACCGGCTAAGGATAGTCATTTCCGTATATGATGCGATATCGTAAGACCTCGAACTCCTTAAAATACTTCTTAGATTGAGGTGTTGAATATTATTCTCCATTCTAACAACCTCTCGCTTCAGACCAATGATGTGAACAATTTTCTGATTATATGATATGAACAATTTCTCACAGGCAACAAGCATGATATTCAAATTAGGGAATAATATTCGAACCGGTATTGCTAATCATGAGATGCACCGTTTAACTTGTTACAAGGAACCACCTATAATCATGGGCCACATAGCGTAGTGCCATTATGGCAGTAACAACTTGAAGAATGTATAACAGTGCTGTGGGTTAGAGATAGGTAGAACGGCGTGAACGGTTTGAGAACACGACCTAGACGGTAAAGTACTTGAAATACAAGTGAGGTCTCAATAAGTCTATAATAAGTTTTGGTGTTACTAAAGTGCTAATTAAGATCTATACTTCAGTTCAAAAACCTACAGACTATTTCTCTGCTCCAATTCGTCTGTTTGTAATATTTAAGTCATCTTTCCATCTTGTTACAAATCTAACATCAACCCGTTTCCGCTTATTTTCTATTATCTTTCCAAAAATGGAATTGTTAAGTAACTTGAAAAAATCTTTCTCAAAATTTGATTTTGATACCTGACGCAACTGTGTATTTAGATCGATGTATTTCTTAAGACCTACAGACTTATGCAATACGCTCTTTTATTTAGTCTACACACCCGTACAGCAGTATTTTTTTTTTAAATTTGAAGACACCCTTTAGTGGAAAAATATTAGGTTGGTGACATATTTGGTACGTGACCCCATTTTCTGCGCTGATAATATGTTTTAAAATGTTACAAATATTAGGTCCGATCTAATGCAACCGCGATCCCGTTTAAGAGGCCTCGCGACCCCCTTAGGCCTAAGGGGTCGCGACCCACATGTTGAAAACACTGTTTAAACAAGTTTTTTTGGATTTCTACAGTACCACACATTGGAATTTCTTTATACAAAAATTAAGCTACATCCCTGCAAGCACTCGGGAGTCTTTTGTGGCTTTAATCAATATATTTGTATTTGATATCGACTAAGTCGGAGTTACGTGAGTCGAAGTGTAGAATGTCTTCAACGTCGATATCCCGGCCGTCAGCGGCGGAGCGCTCGAGAACTGGTTTCATTTAATCATCATAATTGCGTCCTCCGTTAAGCCTATCCCGTGCGCGAGTGTGTGAGAGCAGAGAGCACACACGCGTCGACATGGCATGCCTATCCGGGGTTCATTTGGAGCTCCATAAAACATTCTCTTACTCTTAATAATGTTACTCTGGTAATCATAAATTGGTACTTTACTAAGTCCGTTAGAAGCCATCATTGTTGATTAACAATGTTTTTTTTTAACTAAGATAGAAAACTAGAGTTGGGCATCGTATCGTTTGCTTGTTAAGAATCGTTGAATTATGTTAGACAATTGACATTGCATAATAATGATATTAGTGATATTTTGTACATTCCGCTGTTATTTAAATTACAAACTTGCTGGGAGAATATGTGTCTAACTTAGAACCAAACATATATATAATTTACATGCTAATTCGTTGAAACGAGTACCAGCAGAAATGATACCACATCGTCACTGGTCGCTTTGATAAGGTGACACAATGACTGCGTTATCGGTGTCTACACGATGAGAAAAAACATTTGATCAACACCACCAAGGCCAAGCCTTACGCGGAACTCTCGACACGACAAACGGAAACTTGTTTAATATATTGTTGTTAGGTTAGGGTTCCTTATCCAAAGGTAACCTACCAATGTACTAGGTAGGTACTAGAATTATTCATAGAACAAATAGGTATACTGCGGTCACTATAATATAGTTCATATTATGAACATCTAGCAAAAAAATGGAAACAGGACGATATTATAATGACGCAGCAGAAGAAAGGCAGAAGACAGATTAAGATATCGGACATGGGTTTTCATGACTTGGTCATAAAATATGTACAACAAAATTAAAAGGGTCCAAATCCAAGAGACCTGTATTCAGGCATTTTTTGAGTACCTAAGGTACTGAGCCCTACGTGCGTGAGTCCAACTCGTACTTGACCGGTTTTTAAATACTCACAGTTGAGGCAATGTCACTGGAGTTATTGGGGACACTTTGACGGTATCCACAACTGTTTGCCTCCAATATCGCTGCAGATACAGAGGCAAACGTCTGATCCGATACCGCTACTGGCTCGCTTCTGCGCACAAGACGTTGGAATTCCAAACAATTCTTAGAAGCGCCAGCATAATCGTTACACATTACACAGATCTGGAAGTGTTTAGGGAAAAAAATGCATTAAATACCGATCTATCCATGTAGTTAACAATATAATATTTTTTGTCTATTTCACATATTACTTTGATGCATGCATATGTAAAGTATAACATTTGTTGATAATTAATCTGATGTTCTTACTAACGATGTCTGCAGGTAAATTCCTTCGAACACGACATACTACTTAATTTAAAGTAAATAAATGTTTTACGGTTTTAAAAATAAAGCATTTGGTTGGTTTAATGCCAGCCAGTGCGAACCGTGAGGCTTTCCAGAGGCGAAGTCACGACAGAAGAAACTTCGTGTTGTTCCCCGCTGGGGACGTGTTAAGTATTTTATCACGCTTCCCAATCGATTTCATTCAGGTTTTTATTGGATGTTCTTTCTTTGTAACGAAATTTTATTCCTTGATTCCCTTAGAGCGTAGTTCTTATTCGGCTATAATTTTAACTTGCCTTGCTGTCCTTATTTCATCTTGAAATCGTATAAGTGATTTTCTAGTCATATGACAAATGTCCCAGTGCTCCAGTAATTCATGGTAATAGAGCTTTCAAGTAGGGCTAACCCTACTGAAATGTCAATTATTGAAATTACACGGTGTCACACTTTACCTTATTAATTAGCACATTTTTTTAGACATGTCACAAACCTAAAATGCTTGCTCCAAATCAAATCATGGGTGTGTATTTTTCCGAGATATCCGCTACAATGTGCAATTTAAAGATGTTTACGTAAGTCGTCATCGTATCAATGTTACTTATCATAAAATAATCATGAAAGAGGAACTAAAATCGCCGGCGCAAATCACGGGGAGAACCATGTCAACCCATATTCTTTCATAATCCAAGCAGTTTCGTATCTTTGTCAGCCATGGTATAGGGAAATAAATGATCTTGCTCCTATAGCGTTGTAGATTCAAATTTCGATATATCTAATGCGAGTTGATATCGTGCCTTGGACCAATACTTTGGGTATCCCTATTTATTGCCCGCTGAACCATGACCTTCTAACCAGAAGGGAATGGAATACCACTTAAAAGGGGCGACTTCAAAAGTAAACAATTCGCAGTATGAATTTTGCGACACCGCGGTACCGAGGCGAGAAGTGTCGTAAATGGCAATGACACGGTGCTTTTGAAGAAACCTTTTACGAAAAGGTTGAGAACTCGGGACTGGATGTGCTAGAGCTTTTAGCAAATCGTATAGGTCTCATTGAGTCTCAACTCGCAACACGGACGTGGTAAACAGGAAGTGTCGCGATCGCACTTGGCAGCTCTTCAACGGCCACGTGCTTTGCCAATGTTACGATATAGTTTTTAAATCTGTGGGATAAGGAACCATTCGCATTGGCATCGAGCTGTTTAGTTGTAAACAGGGAGAATGTCTGATGTGATTTTAGAATCTGCCTGCGATTAGGTAGTTGTAGGTGGGAGATTTTTGATTAGACACGTGAAACAGAAGTTTGACTGCAGAAACAATCCTTTTAAGGTTTCAGCACGGATTTGACTATTGAAAAACAGAAAGAACCAAAAACCTTCAGAAGCGCTTCAAAAACTTCAGATGTGGTCCCGTTCACTATTGCTAAAGTTACTTTTAACGCACAAAACGTCTAGAAGCCACGTGCAATAATTTTATTTACGAGAAAGGTAAAAGCGACCGAGAAGTTTTGTTGCGTTGGAAACCTTACTCTTGAGGCTCAGTTAATCTAATGTTCACTTCACATTGTCAAGCTTTGTCAGCTTCAGCCGATAGCACAATACGTACTTGAATTCGGATTTCTCTTAGAAATGTTAGCGAGCACGTAAAAAAAACAACAAAAAGCGTCGCGTTCCGTCCGCGAGCCACATGGTCAGGGCGCGCAGAAACAAAAGGCTCGAATATGCGCTACAGATGTGTTGTATGAATGTGGCCCACATGTCGCGGACAATGGCTGCCTTCACCGACCTCTCGCCTCGCTGCCATTCTTCAACTGCAAGTTTTAATTTGACATAACGTTACCATTATCGTAATAATTAAGATTTTTCTGTAAGTAAACTAGTTCTTGTATGTTTGGAAATTATACCTAGTTCAAACATTTACCACATATAACTTACCTAATAATTCTTACAGTAAGTCGTTGGGATTAATTATATAACATTTACCCGCGATTTCGCCCGCGTTACCGCAAATTGAGGAGAAATGTCTGTCGATTATAATAATATTATGCTATTCATTGATGTTCGCCTTTAATAGTTGCGTTAATAGTAAACTGTTTAATTGGATCTCCTTTGCGTTCCATAATAACGGTCATCTGTAAATATTTTGTGATATTGTTTATTTATTATTATATAATCAACATTATAACTACTTACTTAGCAATTTAAATGTCAGCAGCAGCTTAGTAATTCATATTATCAAGCATAATTTGAAATCACTAGTATCACTCAACTTTGAATTGATTGTATTATTTAAATAATAGCGACTTTTACGCCAATTCTAAGTTTAAAGATAAATTATTATTTTGTTGGAAAGCAAAACTATAAATCAGGAATAGAAATCAACTTAATACTAACATAACCTCATCATTATTTGTTCATAAAATAAATGTTGCAGTACAATTTTTACACAAATCGAATTCGTCCCATGGTAAGGCTCAATATAAGGCTTGTGTTTAAGAGGATTTATACCTGCTTAACTGGCAACGTCGCATATTTCTTGGTTTTTCTTGATTATTTTTAGATATATGAACGTAACTTGAACATGTTTTGAATACATTTATTACGTTTTCGGTAGTTGCGTTGGCACAATTTATGATATTGCCACAACTAAAGCTCTAAAAATGAATTCAAGTCTATATCATTTACGAAAATAAAGCCAAAAGCGATGATTACGTGAATTAAAAGCATCGGAAATGCTAAAGATGCAGGGTATTGAACACGGTATGTTCAATACCCTGCATCTTTAGCATAATACCAAAAAGGGCATGTATTGAACATACCGTTAAGTTTCATTCAAATATCACAAAATAATGAAGCAAAATGAAAAAATATGCGACGTTGCCAGTTAAGCAGGTATAAACGCTCTCAAGTGTACTCGACGACAATATATTTAATAAACAAATTTACTTATATACGTAGAAAACATCCAAAACTCAGGAACAAATATTTATGTTCATCACTCAAATATTTGCCCTTACCGGGATTTGAACCCAGGACCTTCAGCTTCGCAGGCAACGTTACTCCCATTGAGCTATACCTGTCGTCAATACAAATCAACACTCTTAAGAATCTTAAGATTGTCTCGATCGATTCCTGACGGTATGCTCCATAATGAACTATTGATAGTATTAATGTAGGTATACACATAATATAACTAGTATGAATTGGCAATATGAGTCCTAATGTAGTCACGTAATAGTAAAATTATTTATGACAATATCGGATAATTTAATTAGTACGTATTGTTAATAATTTCATTAATTTACAAATAGAAAAGTGACAACTCAAATTATCTGCAGTACCTTATGATTATATATTATTATTATATGTATGCCTTGTGATTAGAATATGTTATTCTATATCCAGTTATGTTCTGTAACAGATGCATTTCATTTATCGAAATGCTTTCTATTCAGAAGACGGGTCAAAGTCACACAACGCATAAATATAATTAGAGTGTATTATGGCACTGATACGAATAACTCAATACCTAAATATACCCATGCCCTTGACTTAAATATCTGCAATTAGCTCGCACTACAACAGATTTCAAGCAGACTAATTCCAACCAAAGTAAGTACCTATTGGTCTCTAGTAGGCGCATTCTGTCTGATAGAGCGACCTTTTGCTGCCGCATGGCCGCCACTTCGTCACTTGTTTACGCTAACCTCTACAAACTTTTTATCTATTACATTATGCAAGTTTGTAACGTTCCTGGCAGATATAAATGAGTCAAATTGTCAATACAATGTTCGTTTATGAATGAATTAGTGAATGACAAGACACGGCCATGTTGTTTGTTTACGCGTGCGCGGACGAGCATCGCGCGATCGGCTCGCGTCGGGTACGCTCGCCTTCGCTCGCCGCCTCGAAATAGCACGCACCAACATCGAAGAGCGCGGTCGACGACCTCGCGCTGCCACACCGAAATATTGGAAATCTACTTCGATTTAATCCTTTCTCTACAGTCCACAGGGATGCAGTTCACTGTGACTTCCCGGCTAAATATAGTTCTTGTTGACACCGCATTTGGATCGGTTGTTGTTTGGGTTTATAATAAATTCTCGTGATCGGACCAAGATAGGTATTACGTTTCCCGAGAAACTTCACTTGGACATCCGGCTAAGCTCGAAAGTAACAAGGTCCACTGATGTAACGACTTTAATTAAGTTAGTTGTAACATTTCAAATATATCCCTGTCTACCACAACTTAGCCCTTTCGTTCAAATTGGGTAACAAGTGAGTAATTGGTTACATTAACCACAAGTACCAGACGCTACGTAAATGACAACATACCTATCACATTTTCGTCACTTGGTCGTTAGATAATCCACGTGTTGCAATTTTTGAGGTTGCACTGGATTAGTTAGATGTATGTTTAAACCGACTTGTAATAAGCTATTTTAAATTATGGCTTTTTCACTGCAGATAACGAGATTAAATTTAGCTACTTAAATATATATTCATTTATGGTTTGAATTTAAATTCAAAAAGACAAACAGACGCTGCATTATTTCTGCTCTACGAAAGATACGAATTATTATTTACTTTATTTTGTGCCTTAACTTTGGTGAAATGTGGCGTATCTAAAGCGTTAAATACCTCAATTTAAGAAATGTTGGTCCCTCTGGCTAAAATAAGCTCCACAAAATTCTTCTTTTTGTTCAAATTGAAAGTCAAGAAGTGCATATTGTTCAACTTGTTCAAGAAAATCGATTACACGATACACATAGGCAGATAGCACCAAATGAAACTGATGAAGTATACACCCAAGTCACCCAACCAGTTATACCTACCTTACTTGGCTAGCTGTCACGGGAAGACCTTATTTGTTTGTAAGAAACTTCTATGTACTTAGCTTACAAAACTCTAATCGTTCATCCTAAACACCCATCACGGACAAAACTGCGTCACCAAAATATAAGCTCTACAACATTAATCTCTGTGATAGCAATGAACTCAAGAATTGCAGTTTTTTCAGGTACTTCAATTACACATAGTGGCAGCTCGGCAACAAATCAAGCTCATGACGTAGGCATGAATGCCTCATGAATGCCATCAGCGACCGAACTCGGTTAGCTGTCACATGAAGACATTATTTTGCTTTATGAACCCTGTATGTAGCTTACAAAACTACATAATCGGTCATCCCAAACATCCAGCAGGAACAAAACTGCGACAAAAATTAAAAATTATTAGCTATATACATAACTTTCAGGTATTTTGTGTTATCCAAAACCTAAGTAAGTACTTACTAAAAATCAATCTATTTCGAAGGACTAAAGTCATTGGAGTGCAATATTTTTAGGTACCTCAAAAGGGATGATGCCGCATGTAAATTTTTACAGCATACTGTAGTTAGATCATTAAAAAATATTCATGTATCATAAAAAAAAGAAAAAAAAAGAACAAAATCTAATTGGCTTTGAAATAATATACGTCAAAGCTTCTACGCAGTTTGTGATTTTTTTTAATCCAAAATTAAATTTAAAACTTTTTCAGAATCCTTAAAATTCAATCTAGCAAAAATTGTATGGCAACGCGGTTTTTTAGAACCAAAATGCAAGATACTTTTTTCCATATAAGTAGGTTTTGGTACGCCTACTCAAGGCTGACGTCACACCTTAGAAGCAATTGGCATGGAACGCTCAGTAGGAATGCCAAAATTTAACTATCTTTTCTGAGTTTTACAGTATTGTTTGTAGGTATTTAGTCCCATATAGAAGTTTGCTCCTTACCAAACACAGAATCGAATGTCACCTTAAAAAAACACAAATCATCCCTATTACACAATGTGGCAGATGGAAACAAATCAAAATGATGACGTACCCATTCGATCAATGTCCTAACTTGTAGTCAAGCTGTTACAGAATACCTTATTTAAAGACAAAAATAACGAATGGTATTAGTTCATACTGAAATGGGGATGTTGACTGTACTCAAATAATAATAAAATTTTAATGGGAAATAGTAATTTTTATGACAAAAATCCTAAAAAAAACTGAGTTCGGTACCTTACGTGTATCTTAATAGGTGGGAAAGTCTATTTTTAAAGTATGAAAATATTAATAAATGATAATACCATTGAATAACCCATGAAATGTATGGTAACTTTTGTTATGAAACCGTTTAGATAAACGCAAGTTTCAACATAGTTGCAGAACAAAGTTCTTAATTTCCCCATATAAGGTTTTATTTTTTGTTAAAAAGTTATTTTTTAATTGATACCATTATATGGGTAATTGTAATAGTTTTTTTTACATAATTTTTTTACCAAAGTCCTTTTCTATAGGTTTTAATAGTTTTAGGAGTGAGAGCAGCTAAAATCTTTCGAATCAGCCTCAGAATTTGATAAATGAAACAGTTTATGAAACATAATTTGCTTATTTATTAGTAACCAATTTTTGAAAACTCCAACCGCTTATCCCAAACACCCACCCCGGACAACGGAACATTGTAACTTGTATATAACGTGGACGTTTCCGCAGTTACCGGCGTCTGGACGTGCGGGATGATTTACGAGAGTTTCGCGAACTGCACCGCGCCACATTCCCCAGGGATGACTGTGCGTGTGCGCCGAGCGGACGCCGGCCTTTCCCCAATGCCCGCAACTTACAGTGCTCGAAATATAAAATGGTGGTGGAAATCCTACAACTTAAGGTGTTGCCTTGCCATTTCGATGTTGAAACTTGAACTTATCATTACCATTAAACTACCTACCTCATTTGGTGTAACCCGAATTTTACTAAACTTTTTAAACTGAGACATTACTGAGTTTACCCAACGTTCGCTTTCTAATAAATAAGCTTAGAAATGGCGTATTAGCCCTTTTACTATTAATTATCATAGGATGGATTGATATTTATTCAATGATATGCGAACAAACGATAAGAACCATCATAAATTGATGAAATTATAAAGTAAAATAAAAGCTTACATCCACTGCATTTGAAAATTTATAACACATCGCATTATTTTATCACGGTTAATAGAGCATTTGTTTGATATGACGTTCTTTATGTACCATTGATTTATAGTGCTTTAAAAGTGGTCGGCAATAGACGAAGTGTGTACGAGAGAGTAAATCTTTACACATTCGCTATACTATATTATACAAGTTGTCGTCTGCACTATATTTTGTCGGTCCTACTGGCCCTTTTAAATTAAAAATATGAACAACCCCTGGCCTACAATGCTAAATACAGGCATTGCCTGCAGGAATCGCGAGTACACTATAAAACGTCCATGTAAAAACATGTGCGCATGTGGCGATTGTAGCGCAATCGCATTTATCTAGATTACCCACATCGATGAGCGCACGCGTTTCCGCGTCGCACGCGTTTCGGCGTCTCGCGTCCGTCTGTCCGCGCTCCGCGGTACAATGTTACAGCTTGTCCCAAATAATTGATATCCCAACACGTTCCAACACACGCACACAGACACGGCGTACTTCGAAATGCAGTTATCTGTTATTGCTTGAACATTCTGATGCCTAAAATGATTACCGCTGGGTAGCGTTCATAATAGGGATGATGGATGCCGCATCTCACATTTTACAGCAGTCTGTGATATTTTTTGTATTAGCCTATATTTGTGTCCCACTGCTGGGCAAATGCCTCCCCACATTTTCCCCACTCGTCCCGATGAAGCGCATGCTTCTGCCATCGCGTCCTAAAATGCGTTCAGGACATCCCGCCATTACCCAATTAGTGGATAATTTGGGCCATACTGTAGTTACCTGATACAAAAAAAAAATACTGTCAAAAATATCATTTTTGTGACAAGCTTTTATTGCCGACTACGTACTTTTCTTAGAACATCCGTTAACTACTCATGGAGACGATTTTAAAGATCCCAAACTCGGCAGGACTGCGTTATTTTATTACTTACATTATTCTTAGGAACACCATTTGACTCCATCATCATCATATCTTCACATCATCATATCTCTCTCTTGTATTCATCATCTCTTAGATAAGTTTCCAAATTTTAGCTCAATCGAAAACTGGGCAGAGTATCAAATAAATAAATAAATATTAGGAGACATTTTTTTACACAAATCGAACTAGTCCCATGGTAAGCTCAATATGGTGTTATGAGTACTAGACGACAAAACAGTTAGTTGCATAACTAAATCAATGTGCACCACTCTGACATACTACTTTAATTATTTCAAAAAATGTTAAAATACTTTTGAATTATTATACTTGTTAACAAACATCCTTGCTTCCCATTACGAAATGTATTTTATCCATCAGATGATATTTTAGCGTTAAATCAATTTTGCATCGACTTAATTATTTCAATAAAGATTAGTGAGATGAATAGCCGTGCGAAAAACGGTCGCACGGCGTGACGTTGGGGAAAACTTTATCGGGCTATATCTTCATAATTTTTTGTTTAATTGACAAAAGAAAAAAATACGTGTCCAATATTTTCTGATAATATAACTCACGGACTGATTATATTTTTTTAGGACACAAGGCTATTGTATGGCATCCTTGTACCTAGTTAAACGCAGCTTTTCACGACCAAAATACTTTTTTTTCATTTAAATTAGTTATGGTATGCCTACTTAAGGATGACGTCACACTATATCACGTAGTATGGAGCGTTTTCAGCGCTGAGTAGGAATACCGAACTTTAACTACCATTTCTGCCTTTTAGAGTACTGTATTTGTATTTACTCCCACAGGTAAAAGACATTTGATCCTTTCGAAAAACAGAATCATTGTCATAGAATATGTACAAAGGCATGCCCAATTTCACCATGCTACGTAAGTTATTGATGGCCGTTTAACTGGTTAAGCCACTCAAATAGTTATTACTGATGTAAGTGGTATTCTCAATTCATCGTGCATGTTAGAAATACCACAAATACCTTTTGGTTTATCAATGTTCACTGCACTAAACCGGCAACGTGTAAAATGTATAGAACAACGTACTAAATAAAACATTCATTCACAAGTCAGCCTATTATTTTCCAAAAGAAGCGACGCTAGACGCCACAGAATTTATGTGTTCGTATGTAAATGCGAGTGTATTAAATGGAATAAAATGATAGTGAATACGACGGAAGCGGGGGCGCTCCCACGTATCCACTCCTACTGGAGGTGCCTACACTGTGGTGCCCACACTAAGGTGCTGGAGAATGCCGCTCCACCTACTTGCTTGCATAAGCATAAGGTATTCGATTCATGGTTAATTGCGCTAACTGCAGACGAACCAAAACTGATTTCGCAACTTCTGTCGGATGTTGACGCGCATTGCAGAGGGCTCACTAAAGCAACCAAGAATTTTTTACAACTGCTTTGTAGTATTAGCTCGCAGGGACGACTTGTATGCCATTCGGCGGAAAAAAAATGCGTCACTTTTGGGAAGAGTGCGAGGCAGCTCCAACAGCATCCTCAAAATGATAACAGACAGATTTGACTGTCCAATAATTATAAATTTATATGGACTTGTAAAGTCAAATTTAGAGTATAAGTTTTAAGACTTAAGTTTTCATTATTTCTCGCTAAGTAAATACCTACTATTAGAATTTAAGTTAATTATTGTATACTACCAAATATGGGTCATGTTATCCGAAATAAATAATTTGAATTGCAGACTAGACGGCGCCCGCTACTTCTTTCGTAGAGAAAAAAAGTCATAACCCTCTTTTTTACTTTCCTGTAACCATCTGTGGATGCCCAGCCCCATTTTTTAGGGTTCAGCTGGAGTCGTCATTCTCGTGTCAAATGTGGCACAGATCATAATTATTTGATAATGAGTATAGATATTTGCTTGGTCACCATATAACTACCTCGCATAATTACTCTACATAGGTTCAGAAACATAGGCCATAGTTTCATTATATGTAGTACTAATCCTATTCTGTGCTCGGCGTGGAAGTGAAATTTATAGGTTGAGAGCCGGACTTTTAGTTTGGAGGTTTTACGGTAATTGAATATTCCATTCTGCAGATACATATTTGGTTGTTTGAACAACATGCCCGTGTCAGTGCTTGCACCTAGGTACCGTTATTACTGAGAACAACTAAACGGTATCCACTGTGATACCAAACACGATTGTTAACTTTAATATTTTCCCAAGAGTCCCAAGACTATTAATAAACGCATCGTAATACAATGCTAATAAACATATTCATTTAAAGGCTTGTTAGCCATGTTTACGACTATTTGCTAATAATATACTTGATTATTTTACTGTAGCCATATTCCAGTTCTATAAACTTTCTAATAAAACCATAATGCCGACAATAAAGTGAATATTGAAATGTTAAATGTGGCCGGGCAGTATCGCCTACGTCTGTCCCCAGAATCGTTTCGTAACGATGCACCGCGACTTGTTCGCCTCTGGCTCCAAATTCTTCACCCACGGCCCTCTGTGGGCAGGTGGAAAGCGGACCATGTCGCGGTTCAGTTATGCAACCCTTCGAAATATGGTGTGGACCTTATTGGATGCGAAAGTTGACGTTTACGTCTATCAATCTACGTGCTGCGAGGCAGTATCCTTGTTTTCGCATTCAATTGGTATGGAGTATGGAATGTTTTGAAAATCAATCCGGCTGTATGCTTAGATAGGTATTCAACTGCGCTTAGGTAGGCATAGTCACGTACGAAAATATGTATACGATTATGAACCTTGCTCCTGACATATAAGTTCCGAAGTTTATTCATATTTTCAGACGCGACTGTACGCTAGGTTATTTTAGCCTATAGTTAAGTTCCTAGTAGCTCAGCTGTGTAACGTCACATAATTTTCACGTAACAAGCTTGCATTTCCTCTATAAAGCAGTATTGAAATTGGAAGTGATTCTAATAAGTATGTCTTAATATGCATAAATTTGTGGAAATCGTGTTCTAATGATGACTATTCACCCATTTTTTAGGGTTCCGTAGCCATAATGGCAAAAACGGAACACTTATAGTTTCGTCATGTCCGTCCGTCGGTATGTCACAGGCATTTTACACAAAAACTACTAGATATATCTTGATGAAATTTGGAGTATAGGTGCCTTGTATAAGCCGCTATTTAGTTTGATAGTAAAAAATAAAAAATAATATTTCTTGGTGGGGGCGCTTTTCAGCAAATATCTATGTGTGGCACATATTTCGACAGTTTCTTAAAAGTAATTTTAGGTTTTCAACTTTTTTTATTTAGTGAATATTTTCGGAAATAATCGCTTTGAAAGTAGCATAAATTGTGGTATATCCATACTTATATTATAAATGCGAAAGTGTGTCTGTCTGTCTGTCTGTTACCTCTTCACGCTTAAACCGCTGAACCGATTTGGATGAAATTTGGTATGGAGATAGTTTTGAGTCCCGGGGAAGGACATAGGCCACTTTTTATCTCGGAAAAATACCCTTATCCGCGATAAACGAATTTAAGGCAGACGAAGTCGCGGGCAGAAGCTAGTTATATATAAATTTTCAACATGATTGTATATACGGTTTTTGAGTAACGTACACGGACGTAAGTGCCGTCGAGATACGCTCTTTTGCTAGTGGCTTTTTTCAACCCTACACTGAGCATGGCCCGAAATGCTCTTGAATGTTTTTTTTTAAAGATTTCATGCATTACCAGGCATTGTGGAGAAATAATTCCATACTACAGTCTCAGTTAAACTTCAGTTCTAGTTTAAGTTGATACACAAATCCAGTTTAAGCGGATTCGTAAAGTCCTCAATTTCCTAAAGAAGGTATCTGACCTAATCAAACAGAATTAGTTCATTGTGTCCTTATTCAGTACAAAGAACTCGCTGGAATCCTTAAAAGTCGACTTTAAAGTGTGCCACATTCGCTAAAAGGTAATTGTCCTTCGCACATCCACTTACTCACGCCTACCACTCCATACAATACCGACCACAAGATACATGAATTAAAAATAACGAATGTTAGCATATATGTGTGTTGGTCGCTTGATGACTTAGGTCCCCTTAATAGGCGAAGCGCCTACGCTGCGCCGGTGACATAATTGGCTAATGTGTGTTGAGTACGCGAGTATACAAGATCTGTTTGAGTTTGCATAGTTTGCTAAATGTGCTGGCGGCAAACAAATAAATTTTGAATACCTACAGTCGAAACACAAGTTGATTGACACCCAATTCAAATATCGTTAGACCTAACCACTCATATTGAGAATTACAAATGTGATTGATTGTACTCGTATGTATTTAGCAGTGTTATCCTTCTGATCTCTATCGTCTAGGCAATAACATTTGGAAGAAATTCCTTCGCGGACAATTACTTAGTATTGTTGACTGTATTAGGTATGCAATGTTATAGGTAACGTCAGGTGGGCTAAGAGAAACGCGTAAGAGAAACGTGGTAAATGTGATACTGAATACTGACATATATGTCAGTGGAAATAGAGTTGGGCCAATTACATGGTTTCTCTTTCCCCACGAAATAAATTATGTTTCCCTTAACCCACCTGAACTTACTAGAAAGGAATTTATAGACGTCCCAACAAAGGCTAGACAGGACACTAAACATCAAGGTGTAGTATGTATTGGCTAGAAGGTGCCCGAAACTTCGTCAGAGGAGGAAAAAAAACATAACCCTCTTTTTCTTCAGCATAGTCGAGTACAAAATATTATATACCCTTTTGTGGATGCCCAGCTACACGTATACCAAAAATAATTGAAATACGCTTAGCCATTTTGGCGTGGCCACAAAAATAAATATTTTTCGACCCTCAAATAGTCCGCATCCGTATCACTTTTTTTAAATATTTTCAACGTACAAAAATTTCATTTTTACAACTTTATATTAGTATAGATGTGTCGGTATTAATACTTATATCCTATAGAGTAACCATTTGATGTTCCAAGTTTGTCTCCGAGATATTACAATACAATACAATAACTCTTTATTGCACACCTCACAAAACAGAGTACAGAAAACAATACGTTCAAGGAAAGGTAATCAATAGGCGGTCTTATCGCTAAACAGCGATCTCTTCCAGACAACCTTTGGATAGTGGGAGACATTGGGAAAACAAATACTGTATGTATAAGTAGGTGGCGCAAAGCAGTTTATTTGTCACAGTGGTATATTTTCTCTTAACCGTTAATTTTTGAATTGAATAAAGATAAAATTAGGATAGGTTTTTAGGGTTCCGTAGCCAAACTGGTAAATATGGAACCCTTATAGTTTCCTCATGTCCGTCCGTCCATCGGTCAGTATGTCACAGACATTTTGCTCATAAACTATAAGATGTATATTGATGAAATTTGGATCATAGGTGTCTTGTGTAAGACGCTACTTAAGTTGATAGTTCGATAAAAAAATATATATTTCTAGAGGGGGCACTCCATACCTGTAACCGAAACTGAAGAAAAAATATTTCAGCAAATATTAATTTGTGGCACATTATTCGATATTTCTTCTAAAAACAACTTTGAGTTTTATAAAAAAAAATTGAATAATTGATTTCATTGATTGAATATTTTCGGAAATATTTGCTCCGAAAGTAGCAAAACTTGTGTCCCCCCCTCCCCTCTAGAGTCTGGCTAGCCAAACATTGTTGACAGATATTTCGTATCACCAATTAATTGTCTCTGATTTTAAAAACGGCTAAATGTCTGTTGTCAATTTAGTAGGTTGGAAGTATTTTGATACTTTGTACTAGTTCTAAAATTTGCCTATAACGATGATTAGGTACGTGAATTTATTAATACCAAAGAAACGGATAAACTAGAAGTTCTAGGAAATATCAATAAAATCAAAACATCGGAACGTAATGAGTCACTGAAAACCAATATTCAGAAGAAATCTGCGGACAAAATATCATGGCCAAAAATGTGTAGCGACGAGCGTGTCGATAGAATTTGGCCCGCACTTGGTCCAACGTGCCGGTGCAACATCGATCTTATTTATTTTTCGCCTTGTTACAATGGTATATGGTGAGAACGTGTAAACATTTGTGTTTGTTGTTCACTGTACTGTACATATAGTGGTAGAAATTATGTGAGCTGACTTTGAGTGCACGTCAACGTATATTTTATTTACTTATTTCCTTAGGTTTAGGTACCTTACGTGTGTACAGAAAATTCAAAATATTTTCTAATATCAAAACTATAATTCCTACTTCACAAAGTGTGACCAGCAGAAGATTTTTTGAATTTCGCGCCATAAATTTGGGTAATATTCAGAGGTCGGACAAATGGGCGTTATTGCTCGCAATAACATGGACATGACTCAAAAATTTTATTGATTAATTTCTTACCTGTAATTTTATTTGTATACGTTGTAAATAAAAACATAGACTTCTTATTGTGTAGATTTATTAAAGTAAATAAACAGTAATTTTTCTAAATTTTCCGTGGTAACTTTATTCCTTTTTACATCCAAAATATACTTATGAGCTGAAAACCTCCGTTCGCAATCTACTGAAGTTAACGGAGCAAACTTCAGTACTTTAATAGGAATACTTTCATGCCAATAGGATTCAGAGTCTATTTTGCCTTCTATGTATTGTCATCCAAAATTTTTAATTTCAAAATCTTGATTTCTTCTAAGTACTGCTTTAATTTTTCCTTGCAAACTGATTCCTATTTCACCTTCAATGCTTTCCAGATTGTTCAATAAACATCGTATTTTACTTAATGAAAATTCTATAGTATTTGAATTAGATTGCAAACTCCCAATTACGTGCGGGATTGATTGAAAATGATATGAAATGAAGTTTAATTGTGCTAAAACGTTATCTGATTGTAAAATCTGTTTACACGTACGGATATATATACTATCACGATTATTAAATGTTTGTATGACTCTCTTTACAGCTTCAAAATTATTTTTATAATAACATGCCGCCTGGATCCAAGTGCCCCATCGTGTAATTATGGGTTGTGGTGGCAAGGGAATGTGTGGGTTAATTTCTTTGAATGTTGCAATCCTGGAAGGGGCTTTTGAAAATACTTTTTTAACGTAGTTGATTAATCTGTTAACGTCGTCAAAATGTTCTCTAATTTCTTCGCAAAGTCTATGTATCCCATGTGCCAAACAAGTTATGTGTAATTTTTGTAGATATTTGGCTTTAAATTTCTGTCCAGCATTTAGCATATAGCTCACCGAATCGCTCGTAAATAAAAATATGTTTTTGAAATTACTTTCAGCACGGTCTTCCCACAACCATTGTAAGCTTGATTCGAAAAAATTAAATATTGTAGATTTACCGTTTACTTTGTCCAAAACTGTGTATCGTATCAAGAAGCAACTAGCGGGCTGATTTTCTTTTAAATTTCTTAGGAGAATATTAGCAATTTTCCGGTCTAAAAAATCTTTAGTCTCAACAATTGAAACCTAAAAGTATCCATTGCTTAGTTGTTCACGAATATGTAATACTTTTGCTCTGAAGACCTTATCAAAAAACACTTTTCTTGAATATGACTCCGAAGGAATATCAAAGCCGATGCAATATTTTGTCAAAAAACAGGTGCAACTAGGTATCTCTTATCTTAGATATATATATATATATTCACAGATATTTTTCTATTACATTAATTACCAGGACCCAAAACTTCTCAAAATCATGCAGAGGTATTCTTATTAAAATTTTACGCATATACGAATTCTTCATTGGACATTTACAGGCGACATCTCTTGAGAACTCTTTCCCTAAAAAATAACAAATATTTATACCATTTAGATTTCAGTTTTATTCCCTGTGTATGAAACATAAACTTAAGTAAACTTTAGTTTTAAAAAAGGTTACCTTGTTCATCCGTTTTCTGAAATTTACGAAAAAGATTAATTATTAACCGACTTCCAAAAAAAGGAGGAGGTTCTCAATTCGATGGAATGTTTCACCGATTACTCAGAGACTATTTGACCGATTTCAATTTTTTTTTTTTGGTTTTATAGAAGGTACTTTCTAGTTGGTCCCATTTAATTTTGGTGATGATCTGATGATGGAATCCATGAGGAATTGAAGGAACTCCTCAAATATTGTAGACATAATAAGCATTTGCATTCAGAAAGTGTAAATTGGTGAAGTGGAACTGATGCAGAAGACCACAGAATGCCATCGGAACTCCTCAATGATAAATGATTTACGGTTGGCGACAAAAATATCTTGATTAATTTAGCTAAGCAACTTAATAGTCACAAATTTAAATGTTCCTGATGAGAATGGTACCATCGAATTGATTTGATGATGGAGCCGGAAGGTAGGCACCAGATCTATGGAATAAAATAATGTATCCTAGCCGTGTTTGGGCTTGTTCGAATCGTCACGAGATACACTATTAAGTAACGATTAACTAAAAAGTGTAAAATAAATAAAATTTTAAACAAAAAAATAAAACCCTCCAAAAAAAACTAAAAAGTAAAAAATAACGCCATTATTCAGTTTCTTCAAATTACTTACAAGTAACCGTTTGCATACTCAATCTATACAGTATATACAATTAATGTTATTTTGGAGTCGGTGCCATCGTGTCACAACTTACTAAAATCGTCAATTTTCAATATTTGGCGTTATTTTTTACTTTTTAGTTTTTTTTGGAGTCGGTTTTATTTTTTTGTTTAAAATTTTATTTATTTTACACTTTTTAGTTAATCGTTATTTTCTCCCAACATTCGTCGAATTTTGATGGCTCAATATTTTTTTACATAAACTTCAAACACCTTTCTTTAAAATTGAAATAACAGCGGCACAAGCATGTTTCTTTATTGCCTATATATAAGAGAAAATATAATTTAGTTTTCATTCAAATTGTTTAAGATAAGCCATAATAAATAAAACATAATTTTGACGTACCATTTCCTCGTCGTATTCAATTTACTTCAATTTTCGCCATGAGCTCGCTGGTAAATTGATGATATTCAATTGGCGAGACTAAAAAAATTGCCATAGCTTTGTTTATTATGGTTTGATATTTTTGGTGATATAGAACTTATGTAAGAATCACAAGGTAAATATAATGTATATAACATTAATAGGAATAAATGACAGAATAGTAAAGTCAATGTCAAAAAATAGATTGTTCTGCTTTGCTAAAAGGTAATCACAGAAGGTATAATATCTTTATTTTAGTATACCATTGAAATCTTATCAATTATCACTATATTATCAATAATTTAATTCATTGATCAATCAATCAAACTTTTGAGTCATGTCCATGTTACTGCGAGCAATGGCAGTAGCCAGACTCTATTTTCTAAACGGTACGTTCAAAAATTATGAAAAAAATTACAAATTATGAGCTTAGTACATACTTCCAACGAGAATTGTTTTCAACATGATCGGACATACCGTTTTTAAGTTATTGCCAAAAAACTGCGCTTCTCAGCAAAAGAACGTAAGTGCCGGGGAGATACGCTCTTTTGTTAGTGTTTTTTTTCTTATTGTATTTTTTTTTCATCTGTAGTGCATTTTTTCGTATAAACGGCTGCGGAACCCTACATTGAGCATGGTCCGCCATGCTCTTGGCCGATTTTTACTTTTGATATCAGTCCTGATTTCTAATAGAATATTTACAGAAATAGTATTTTATGCAATCGTTATATAATGTATGCTTTTTCAGTCGAGTACGGTGTTTAGGCCACGAAGCTTGCTGAGTGGCCTAAGTAAGGTACGAGACTTAAAAAGCTAATTATATAACTATTGTATACAATACTTTTTCTACGAGTAGGTATCATCATCATCATCATCATCATCATCATCATCGTCATCATCGTCATCATCATCATCATCATCATCATCATCATCATCATCATCATCATCACCACCATCACCATCACGATCACGATCACCATCACCATCACCATCACCATCACCATCACCATCACAATCACCATCACCATCACCATCACAATTACAATCACAATCACAATCACCATCACAATCACAATCACAATCACAATCACCATCATCATCACATAAGCCAACACTTCAATTCAAAGTGTTGGCTTATGAATATATCAGTTCAGTTGGAAGTGCTATAGAGTAACCGACATTGAAAAGTATGCTATTAAAGTTTACTCTATGAAGTTCTTATTGAGGGATTAAAGTCGACGAGTAGAAAAAAGTGTTTTTTAGCAATATACTCCTAAAGCGTTAGAGTCGGACCATTTTATCTCTTCCAAGCAAATGAACTGTCATATATATAAAAACTGAATATGGCAATATTTTGTATTTGTCACAGACGTCAAGTTGTTTATGAGTCGTAGGAAACAATTTATATTTACCTGCGTTGGTTTTTTAAAAATTATAGCCGCTACCGAAGAAAAAACATAATAAGTCTACTTTGAGACGATAAATCAAAGTATTCAACATTATTACTTTACTAGACCGTGTGTCCTACACTGTACGACCGACATAGAACCGTCATGTAATTAGGTACATTAAAGTACGTATCGTTGTGTCTCCGGTCTTATACCTTGCGTACAGTTCCCGTTATAACGACACGTATTAAATATTGGCAACGATAATGAACACGGATTTAATAATGAACAAAAAAGTATTCTAGGTACTTAACCCGTGAAGAGCGCTAGACGCACACGAATGATCTTTGAATTTGGACTTCTTTCTATATTCATTATGATTGAATTTTCATTAAATTTAATAATATTAAAAAAAATCTTTTGACGTAACGCTCCACGGGTAGAAATACTATTGAGAAAACGAGAACTATCTACGGTGATTGGAAACAAGACGAGGTATGGGAAAGACTAAAATTTTACCGAAAATTCTCTTAAAGGCCTTGAAATAAAATGAACTTTTCCCCCACTTCTGTCTTACCCCCAGTCATCCTATAACTTATAGGCTACTCTTATTGTCACAGGTGCATAATAGCAATTATTTATTTAAACCCTTTAATAATTTTCATTGTCTGTGCCAGGATTTTAATTAAATATTGACTCTTACCAATGAGTTTTTCAGTCTAAAATACGTAAATGAGAGACACGTCATTGAAGGAATATGGAAGACATCAAGGGAGGCATGGGTCCCACACTTCATGGAAAGGTTTTTAAAATGATAGTAAAAGAAGGGGGTTGTATACATCTATAGGGTAGACCGGGTACAATTGAACCGCGGGGCAATTGGTCCACATGCGATTTCTCAGAAGCCGAATAAGTTATCAATGTGTGTGTACCTTCAGCACACTCCTACAAAGCGCCCCAAGTAACAGTCCGTCAGCCGCGCGGGCACGGACAGCGCGGACGCGTACAAGAGGACAGTGATATTTTCGGACGCTCAAGGTAAATATTACGCACGTATTATAAGATATTTTTTGTGCTAAAAAACAGTGTATTTGGATTGTTTTGAATTTTATTGATTTCTTTTGACTTTTAAGCTTACGTTGTTATAAAAATAATGGTTGCAACGCTGCCTAAACCTGAGTAAATATTTTTTTTTGTTAAAAGGTCTATCCGGGCGATTGGTCCACTTGTCGCGGGTCAATTGAACCGGTTCAATCGCTCCGATGGTTCAACCGACCCTTATACTCGTAAGTTTGTAGTGTGTTTGCAAAATATGCAAGTATACATGATGTCCCGTAATGAGTGAATCGTGATAGGGGTGATACCTGGGCTTATTTGCTAAGTTAATAATGCAATTTAACCTCTATGAAAATGTCACCGTTTTTGAGATATTTGTATTTTTATGATTTATTGATTTATTTCATACAAGTAGGTGTAGTATCACAAAAATGCAAATATCTCAAAAACGGTGATATTTTCATTAAGGTCAAATTGCCTTATCTAGTTAGCAAATGAGACCTTTATGACTATGATTTGATTCACTCATTAGGGGACACCTTATATATGAAGTAATATAAGTACATGCAGGGAATTTAAACGTTTAGTATATAAAATGATAAACTACTGGGTCATCTATCAAACCACTGAATCTAGAGATTTGAAATTTTGCACACCTTATGCAGCGTAGGCGTCACATAAGAAAGTATTTTTGGGAATTCCACCCTTAAGGGGGTAAAATAGGGGATGGACTGAATAAATATCTTTTGCTTAAGGTTTTCTACCTTTTTAATGATTATGTTTGGTCAAGAGTGACATTGTTGATTTTTACTATTTTAAATTTTAATCCCTATTACTTTTAAAAAAATATGTTCACTAGTTGGTCAGATGCCAGTATATTGAACAATAATTAGATTATTATTGTGAAAAGACTGATTAGTTTTAATAATAACAAAAAATTGATGTCTCAGTCTAACTCACGTTGCTTTAGTTGATTTGATTGATATTTTTATTAGTTGATACTAGTTAACGTCACAGACGTAAAGACGGATGTGATTTTATTTGACTTATTTATTTAGTTGTATGGACAAATTACTATGACAAGCCATGTAGTTTCCAACTACCTGTTTATTTATTTAAAGCATGATTTTCAAAAGAAGTTATAGAACCAGACGCATTTTACTGAAAATCACGCCCAAAATGATAATAACGGGTAATTGGAAATGATACCTACTTTACTTGCAGTAGTAGGTAATCTGTCCAAATAACTATTGGAACGTCAAAACTTGTTGACACTTAAAATTATTTGACAAATAAACAAAAGTTTTTCCTTCCACCTTTATTTTAATTTTAATATAATTGTAACTGGGGCGATTGAACCAATGGGGCAAATGAACCAAGCACGTTTTCATATAAAATCATTATGTCAAATAGCATTAGAATTTTTAATAGAAATAACTTAAAATGTATTTTATTCTACTAACAATTTAAAATTACTACGTTAGCTTGTTTTAAAATGCGAATTTAGCCAAGCGTTAAAAAGATAGAGGCAAAAGTTTTAATCGACCCTTTATGTTACTTGTTTCAAGAATATTGAAGTTTTTATCCCCAAATGCAGATAAACTGAACTATAACCGTTTTAATGTGTAAATATGTAAGTAACGGATATGCTGCAAGTATCAGTTAAGTGACGTTAAACATTTGGTTTAACCGACCCCGTAATGGGGTCAATTGAACCATTTTCCCCCAGCCTGTTCAATTGGCGATATCTCGCTGCTTTCCTAATCAAAAGGGATGTGGCACATAGTCTTTACTAGCTGAATAAATAATATGCAACGGTATATGGCACCAATGCGTTACGCTTTTAGTTAATGTGCTAATAACTGTCGAATCAAAAACGGTCCAATTGTCCCCGGTCTACCCTACGTAACTACTATTACGAAGTTGTAAAAAATGAAATGTCTGTACATTGAAGATATTTCCATAGAAAATATTGTAACGGACTATGAGGTCACTGAATCGATAAATATTATATCTTTTATATGTTTGTATGTGTTGTTGTGGCTTCATCACACCAAATCGGCTGAACAGATATAATTTTTTGGTACTGGGGTAGCTTGGGTATCCATCGATGGTTATAGGATACGTTTTACCCGTTTTACATTTTGAAAAAAAGAGGGGTTATGACTTTTTCTACTCCGCGAACGAAGTTGCGGGCACCTTCTTGTAGGTGCAAACATATAGCTTTGACTTTGATATTGCATTAGACCAAGGGGGGGAATTCAGAAAAATCCTTATTGACGTCTGACCTACCTATAATTATAGATGATTTAAAGAATACTTCAAAATCGAAGCGAAACTGCTTGGAATGTGCATTACTACTATGTAGGTTCAAGTATTATAATTTATGTATCTACATTTCTTGATGATAATTTTATGAAGTCACTATAAAAGTTAAATTTAGCTACAGGTCAGTTGTCAAGTAACTGCTATCTGGAAACAGCAATTATTTGTCACCTATAAACTTTGTGAGCTTTATCAATCACACTCATTCAACCTATACCACCAGTGGTGCGATGAACAACCTAGATAAAGAAGTATCTAGGACACATGCGACTGACTTTTGTCCTGATACATACATATTCTAACCTAAACTATATTACTATTCATTTTGGTGTAATTTGGCTGCGCTTTTTTCAAACGATTCTTGCAGTTTCGATAAAAATTAATAGATTTTTTTACAGTCTAGAAATTGACCTACCTTTTCTTCGGGACGTATGATTGACAAGATCAATATGGCCAACTTTTTTTTAGCTACTTGCTTGGCTACACGTTGCGACACGATAAATGATTAAGTATAAGTATATATATATAGAACACATTCAAGTCTCCGGAAAATACAAAAAAGTGTGTATGTATGTATCATCAAGCAAATCTACCCTTATCGGGGATCGAACACGGGACCACTAGTTCTGAAGTCTGTATATACGCAGGGTCACAAATCACAATGTCGTTAACTAATACGTATACCGTCGAGATTTAGAACAGGACAGGTCTGAGCGTGTGTACATATGTGAGGGACTAACCACACAACACAACTTTAGTTTTTCTGATCGCCGCTTGAATGTAAGTACCATCGTGCCACTAACCGGACGAGATGGCAAAAACTCTATAGGCGGGAAACAGGAGACCTCCCTCCGTCTCATGATGTCAACTGCCAAGAAACGAAGAAGATAGTCCATATTATTATATGAAAAGCTCAGTAGCAACATTTATAGCCGAACTCCAGCAGTCACAAGTAGGGTTTGCAGAACCTACCCGGGATATCTGATTCTTCTTTTCGACAAATTTTCAGAGTTACTAAGCCTAGTCTCAAAAAAAATCCGCTAAGGTGCTACGAATACGCTAACAATATGCGTGACCGGGCGCTCCCGCGCATGACACTCGGCTTATCGTGTTCATTGATAGATTTATCTCCGCGAGGTCGGCTGGCGCCCGCGCACGTCGGATCACGCGCGCACTCTGACCACGAGGACTGTATGGAAAAATATTATGAGTACATTTTTAGTGTTCTCTACCCAAAAAGGTTATGCTGTCAGTACTCTCCGTCCATCAGTCCATCCGTCTGTCATGGGGCTTATCTTGTGAACTGTACACACTTGACATTTTAACAAAATATGGTGTTCAGCTGTAACAATATACAATAAAAATTTAATATCAAAGGCTTCACCGTGTACCTTAAGTACGGAACGATTCGGTGTTCAATGTACCTACTCCAAATCAGAACGAATGACTCTCCAACCAAACGGACGGGTCAAGTAAAGGAGTCTTCTTCCTTCAAGTTTTAATCAGTCATAAGGAACGCAATTAACGCATTATGTCTATTGTCCCAGGAAGGCAAATCATTCATTTCAAGTGTAAATCACCCGATGACGAACAACGATCCTTAGAGATGAGGAAAAGAGAGAGTAAATCAGAAAGACCCTGTTTTGCTGCTTCTCTGTGTTTACCCAGTACGCCACCGACGAAAATAGGCATCGAAAGGTGCTTCGTCGAAAATAATATTATTCGTATTTCAAAAATGCAAGTATGAGTTAAATTAGAGGCTGGCTAATGATAGCGTGGCCACAAGGGACGCTGTTGTCATTCGGGGAAGTCAGTTTCCGCGAATCGCCGCGTTTGGCGCGGCACTTAGATCGGCCGATAATGCTCTGAACATCGGCTATTTTAGCTTTAACGAGAAAATACTAAAACTGCATTTATATGCGCATATGTAGCTTTTACCCTCTGTTTTGCTTTCATCAATATTTTCAAATAAGCTTAATACTCCTACCCGTAACTAGTTGGCATTGCAATGGACTGACCATCTCCATCTCCATACAAATAGTCGTTCCCCGATATGAACAACGCCACTATGTATAAGAATTATTTTTTACAATTATCCAACTGCAAGCGTGACACAGTATTCAAATGTTACGATTTATTTATTATTAGCTATTTGCGAACTAATTGTTACTAAACTATGTTTCTTTATTCAATTATATAAATAAATAAATAATAATAAATAAATATTACGCGACAATTTTACACAAATCGAACTAGTCCCGTGGTAAGCTCAATAAGGCTTGTGTTATGGGTAATAGACAACGATATATTTAATAGATATAATACTTATATACCTACATATAAAACATCCAAGACTCAGGAACAAATATTTATGCTCATCACACAAATATTTGCCCATACCGGGATTCGAACCCAGGACCTCAGCTTCACAGGCAACGTTACTCCCACTGAGCCAAACCCGTCGTCAAATTATAAAGTCATTAAATGTGTAGTTTTAAAGCACCATCTTAGTTTTTGCCAGAATATCTCCTTAGGATCGGAACACGATCCAAAGTATGGCAACTGTCAGTGCTCTTTTTAATGGTCCTTTGTAGAAGTGACAAACTGGCGGGCGGGTGTCAATTATTGGAATTACGGTATCGAAAATTAGAATTCTTAACTTAATCTTCGTCAACGTCTCTTTATTTAGTATAATGGTCGTCCCCATTAATCCCATTATGAAAAACTAGCTATCTGGAAGAAAAAGTGTGTGCTGCTCGTTGATGAGTCAGGTAGAACTTCTGTTTTACAATCACTTTAAGCTGATTGCATAAACGTTGAGATTGGATTTGTTTGGATTCGAAACCAGGAACGTTAGCTTTATAGGCAGGTTCACTACTCAGGCTAACATCATCGCCCAGTTATACAAATTATGTTTATCGGAAGTTAACGTTGATTCTACTGTCTGTCTGTCTGTCCATATCTTTGTCTGTTATAGAGCTCTAACACCTGAACCGTAATAAGATGACACTTGATATTTCCCCAAAATGTGTTTTACTATGGCCGTATGGCCTATGGTTTACATAAAATATGTAAAGTTAAAACTTAAAAGATATGGGGTTGTACGGAACCTGTAGTACGCGAGTTCGACTCGAACTTCGCCAGTTTTACTATCATGGCATCATAGGCACTCGTCAGCAACTTAAAAAAATACCAAAATAACCGTAACTAGGTAATCTGTCCTCAAACCGTAAAACCATTGTTAAGCTAAGTATCCGATATGAGTTAACAGCACTATAGTTTTTTACTTCACAACCAATTTTATCTTGGCAAAAAACAACTCAGACTGGTGGCGCCATGCTGATAAGAGAGTAAAGATTTAAAAGGTCCGACATATTGGCTCTTAAAAGATAACGGTCTTACTCTTTTTAGAGCAGTATCTCATCGGTAGCCCTTCGATGCTTATCAGAATAGTAACCGGGTAGTATCCGGATAAGACTGTTCGAGAAATAAGTACTTTACGGCATAGTTGATTTTGATTTATGTTGCAATTGTTGCAGCGAGTTTTACTATATGACTGGAATAGTCCAGGTTTCTGAGACTTGAATGGGCAATACTGGTATCTTGGATTTATTGTTTGGGCATATGTCCCGGATTCCCGGTGTTCTTTTTAAGTTAATTGAAAGACCTATTGCATAAGCATGCTGACTAAATCACATGTGAAGTAAGTTTGACATGCGTAATAAGATTGTCATAATTTATTCAGAGCTGTATACGACTTCCTATAATAGGGCCTCATTGACAGTTGCGCAAACATTTAGTTAGACAAAAGTTTTTAGAAAAAGTATTTAAACAAAGTTTTTATTATAAGCAGAATCAATTTCAAGGAAATGGAAATTGATAAGAAACTGAATGGGTTCAGGTATATTCAGTTTTTAAAAATAATCGTAAGAATGAACTTATAATTTTCTTATAATGTCTATATAGTACTATTTTAAAGAGGTACCAACATTCCATCACTTTAATCGTGCAATTCTTGTATTAAACCTACATCTAAATGGTTTCTCGGAAACAGCTCTAACAATTTCAATGAAATTTGGTGCGTGGGCTAACTTTTGCTTTCTGAGTATATCTATAGATAGGTTTTATCCTCTATATGCAAAAAATCGTTCACTCCACGACTAAAGCTTGGTCACCCGGGTTCAATTGTTGAACGCACTAGTAACAATTAATAATTGATACACTTTTTGATGTAATTTCAATACAAGATGTACACTTGTCTTTGCTCTCTACTATATACCTATATATACTCGTAGGTACCTAAAACACATGTTTATTTGTCCCAAACGACATCAACAGGATAGGTGATAGTGAACATTGTTTGTAATCATTCCATTTAATTTCCGGTCACAAATACATCCAGGCCAGTAACCCTGTTTTTAATACACACCTACACAATATATGTACCACTGTATGTATGGCACGCGTGCATTCGCATTAAATGAATTGACTGAGCCGACATAATGAATTAAGCAATTGGCTACGTACTCCAAACTTAATAGAGGTGCAACTGTAAGCAGAGGAATGGCTTCCTGTCGGGGTTAGTCAGTGTGTGTCTACGTGCATGTGTGTGTAACACTAGGTGCAGCATTAGTATTACGAGGTTCACTACTGTTACGAAGGAAACGGGACACCGACAAGCGACACCACGGATTCGAAATGCTCAGCTATTCTATGCTTCCTGTTGTGGTAAATACATTAATACCTTTACCTATACCTACACACAGTTTTGAAGTACATTCGTATCATAAGTAGCCGTTTTTTGTACCAAGTCACTTTCGTAGTCCTTTAATAGGATATAAGTAACTCTACCATAACGTAACACATTTAGTTGTTTATTTTACGTATGGAATTGTTATTTGCTACAGTCATGCCTGATGGCAATCATTGATGAAGCCAAAAGAGGACTTAGCTAAAAATGTCTAGTCTTAATTAAAGATCATCACCTACCAGTCCCAGCATCCGGTACGTCATGTGTATTCAGCCTTTTCGTGCAGATGCCGCGATTAGATCAGCATGAGTAACCATTTCGATCAATTAACGCACTGGATAACACGAGTAGCTATCAGCCGGAACGAATTGGGCTAGTCATTCGAATTGTCTTCAATTAAAGTATCGCTAATTTCAAGAAAGCACCGCACTCGAAGGTCCTTTTTGGTGTGACGCACCGGTGTGGCTGATGTTTCACCGTCGTGTCGTGTCACTGTCGTGTCGTGACGTGTCACGGTCGTGTCGTAGGCGCGAGCGCCGGCGGCGGGCGCGGCGAGCGGCGGCCGACTGTTTGAGCGACGCAGGCGCGCCTCGCGCCCCATTCATTCGCACGCATGAATGAACGACACTTAATGTGCCCCGAAAATTAACTGAAATCCTAATCGTGACGTGACTAAACAAAACAGGAAGAAGCGTACTCTTAAACTATGCTCATATACATGAACATATAATAAATTGAATTTAGTTCCAACTTCAATCTAACCACGTGCGCTTAAAAATAATAACCTCCTACAGTTAGCTGCGAAAATGACAAAGTGATAGATAAACACAATCATATATATTCTGGTATGGATGGATAGACTGTTTAACAATAAAAGAATAGAGTTCATGCAATAGTGTTTTATGCAACTGTTGTATAATAGGGGTCAAAGAAGGCGAGCGGCGTGGGTTGCGATGCGAGCCTTGGCGAGCATCGCAAGTAAAGACGCCACAAGTGTTTTTTGACACAAGTATACAACGTTGCATACAATAGTTTTTCTACGACTAATAGGGGCCGTTCACTTAATTACGTAAGGACAATAGCGAGTATCGCAGAGAAAGACGCCACGAGCGTTTTAGACCGAATTGTACAATGTTGCAAACAACAGTTTTTCTACGACTAAAGGGCCATTCTTTAATTACCTATGGACAATCGCAAGTATCGCAAAGGAAGACGCCACGAGCGTTTTTGGACCGAATTATACAACGTTGTATATACCTAGTCTTTGGTTTTTAAACTGAGCGAATCAGCCATTGTATTCTTTAAGCTGATTAGCTCAGTTTAAAACAAAAGTCTATATACAATGGTTTTTCTACAACTAAGGGATCATTCATTAATTACGACAGATTTTTTGAACCCCCCCCCCCCCCCCCAGGGATTAATGAATTATCCCTATGCACTTTTTAATAAAACACAAAAAGTCTAAATATTTATATTTTCGCCGAGATATTTCTAGCAGCAAATTGTTTGATACTTTTTGCGCCACGACACAAATTTCTTCACAATTTTTTCTCACGTTCAACAGCTTATAACAAGACAACAACTAACAACTTCAAGATGAATAAAATTTAGCGCCACGAAGAAAATTAAAAAGCGAACCGTCAATATCTATGGCTTTCTTATTTTGTAAATTCGCGTATACTTTCCAGTGATGAAAACGTATGATTCGAAAAAAATAGGCGATAAAATATGTGTACCTACGTAAATTGTAAAAAATGTTTTTTTTTTTTATTAAAGTTGCATTGCAATGCATTTACGTACATTATTATTTTTTAATTTAAACCTGTATGAATTCGGCGGTTTGTTAAGTTGGTAATATAAATTATTTCAAATAACATTACTTAAAGACTCACTGAATATTAATTATTAGATTGAAATTTTGTACTCTGTGGCACCAAGGAATACGTTAATAGCGACATTGTAACACGCTTAGCAGTGCTTTTTTGGGAAATAGACTATAGAGTTTTGAAAGTCTTAATTAATGTATGTCTTTATATTAGAGTTGGTAACCATTTAAATGACAGAAAGAAGTACAGGAGTAGAAAAAAATATTAATGAATGTGTTTATTGCTGAAATATTTATGCATCGCACATTGCAGTGCAGCTTTGTATCATAGCAATTTAAAAAAAACTTGTAATTTAACTTAACTTTAACTAAGTAGGCTGGGAGAAAACGCAGTAAATAAATATATATGTACTAATGTCATGTGCAATTGGAGTGTTGTCCATTTTTGACATCTATTTTTCTGTGGTATGTTAGAACGACCTCTCATCCTCTTAATAATGAAAACATTAGTGAAAAAACAACTTCAATCTCATAAAAAACTCACCGAGATACAATAATGTTAAAATCGCAGTTTTGGACTCTCCCAAGAAACGCTCCATACTAAAATCTTGGAACGTGTCTCGTCACACGTTCCTGCGTTGTATGGGAAAATTAAGAACTTTGTTCTGCAGCTATGTTAAAACTTGCTTTTATAAAAACGGTTTCATAACAAACGTAATTATTTACATCTAAATTTTCTATTTGAGTTGGGAAGGAACTGTTCCTTTTACTCCGTTCTTACCTGACCGTGTCAAAAGAGAGTTATGTTTCGAGAGTATCGAGAGTATATCAGGTATGGTACTTATATCGTACCTGCAGTCGGATTTTTTGTTTCTTGGTGTAAAATAATATGAATTACGATGTTTACTTTGTTCACAGTTCTCCCGATATGACTGGGTACCTACTTCAGTACTTGGTTTTCACTTAACGATTTTGTTCAATGGGTTTTTCCTTCCTTTATGATCAGTGTAGTTTCGATGTTAATCATCGTTACACATCATTCTGAGAAGCTGGTGGTCACTAGTTAACGTTGATTGTACCTATACCTAATATTTATCAGATTTGTGACGTACCTCGTTGCTTTAGGTGCATTCCACCAGAATTTCGGGTACGTAACGCCATTCTTTTCATATTTCTAAGAAAGTTAGAAACAAAATTTTTGGTATGTCAATATTTTATAACTTGGCTTGTGTATTGGTAGTAATTCTTGGACTATTTATATGTTACCGTCACGCACGCGTCAATGCACCTTTATCACTAGTGATCGAAAAATTTGATACCATTTTTGGTGCCGTGATCGTGGAGTGAGCGAGGGCCATAGAGGTGTGGCAAATTTCAACCGAAATGATGGATTAGGGTTACTGTGGACAATATTAAGTATTTTTAATCGTTTAAATTGGTTTTTTACACATAGCGTAATACTATGATCGCCTCACCAAAAATTCTACAAAATTTACGATCACTGTTTATGACCATAAATATAATTAAAAAATAAATAAAAAAACCGGCCAAGTGCGAGTCGGTCTCCCGCACCGAGGGTTCCGTACAAACTTTCACTTACCCTGACATTATTATATAACGCGGCCCCGGTTGAGTTAAGTTTGCACCTGATATTTATAGCATTGCATACAAATGAGGTGCAAACTTAACGCATCCGGGTTCTTCTTATGATTATAATTTTCGTGTAATATTCATGTTAATTTATACAAACTGTGAAAATTCAAAATTTTCGTTCAGTAAAATTTTGAGATAAAGGGGGGAATGGTGTTTTTTTCCACATTTTCCTTAATAAAACAATCTAATCACAATAAAAAGGAAGTAAAAAATTATAAACAAAGAATTAAAAAATGTTCAAAAATGTACGTATCAAGCCCTTTCATATGATACCCTATTTGATCTATTAGCTTTTAATTTTTGCCCCCCTCATAGACGTGTTTTTTTTAGAAAATAAAAATATATTTTAATGTTTCCTTTGCAATACATGTGGGCTGACCATGTTTATAAATATTCCAAATTTCAAATAGATAGCATAAGTAGTTTTTGAGATATGGCGCTCTAATAGTCGGACAGACACTCAGACAGACAGACAAAGTCGCACCATAACGGTCCCTTTTTAGGGTTCCGTAGCCAAAATGGCAAAAACGGAACCCTTATAGTTTCGTCATGTCCGTCCGTCCGTATGTCACAGGCATTTTACTCAAAAGCTATAAGATGTATTATTGATGAAATTGTAAGCCGCTACTTAGTTTGATAGTTAAATAAAAAATATATATACTCTATACGTGTAACCGAAATTGAAAAAAAAAATTTTTTGCAAATATCAATGTGTGGCACATCATTCGACAGTTTTTCTAAAAACAGTAAGGTTTCTAAAAGATTTTCTTGATTTAGAGAATATTTTCGGAAATATTCGCTCTGAAAGTAGCAAAAATTGTGTCCCCCCCTTCTATTTTCTAAACGGTATGTCCAAAAAATATGAAAAAATTTACATATATAAAACTTAATAAATAATTCCATCAAAAGTTGTTTTCAACATGATCGGACATACAGTTTTTACGTTATTGCCAAAAAACTGCGCTTCTCAACAAAAGGACGTAAATGCCGGGGAGATACGCTCTTCTGTTAGTGTTAGTGTTTTTCATATCGTATTTTTTTCATCTGTAGTACATTTTTTTGTATAAACGGCAGCGGAACCCGACATTGAGCATGGTCCGACATGCTCTTGGCCGGTTTTTTACCATTTTTGGCACGGAAATAGCAATGTCTCACATTACATTGTTTAATGTTGTGTAAATATGAAGTCTTGTAGGTGAATAGTAAAATAAGAACTAATTCTCCCTTCTTCTTATCTAGGTTTAGTTAGATTGCCTTTATTAACAGGGTATTTGTTCAGTAGTTACATGATTAATAGACCCACGTTACATTTAAAAACTTGGTTAAAAACTAATAAAGTGCATGACATATGTTAATATCAGTAGCGTGACTATAGCATTGTGATATATTCCAAGTTGGTATTACCAAGGACCATTAAAACAAGAGGAGTGACCATCTTCATACAAAAAGCCATAACCCGATATGTTTGCAAATGCTGCTGGTAAATTATTAAAATAAAATAATTAAGCCCATTGGTACACGTGTAATTTGTCTTTACAGATTAGGCCCATCTGCCATGTATGTACACCTTTATTTGTTTTGGGTGGGTAGGTTACGCAACTTGTAACTTTGACACAGAAAAACATATCTTTTTCTCTGTCAACCCGTGAACACGGAAAGCTGAAAAGCTTCCGAAATGTCGGGAACTTAAATGAGATAATATAAGCAATATAATCCGTTAAAATTGTTTTATTCAAATGAGTAATAATCGCGTAAACAGAAGGAAACATTATGTGCCTTAGGAGTTGGTTACGGTTACCATTTGTGGTACTGGTACCACTACTGATGTGCTAACTGCGGAAACTTTCCAAAATGCTTAAAAAAGGTCTTAAGTCTAGTGTTAACTTACATGATTATATAGACCTTTTTTAAGCATTTAGGAAAGTTTCCGCATTTTACATATCAGTAGGTACCACTCATACTTTTGCCTATACCTACACCTGTAAGATTCCACGACAGTAGGCGTTAATGTTGGAGACGTTGGAGTGGGCTGACGCTGACTGCCGTGACAAACTAACGGACAAAATTAAATTATTACTGATCTGTTGAGGGCGGCTACTCGGATACTGGATAATACTCGTACATACGAGTACTTACCTAAGGACTATATGTATATCCTAAAGTTGATTTAAAAATGAACTTAATGTATGCGTGATATTCCGTAAACGTCTTAGCTTTCAGGATTCCAAATCAACGAGAAATACCTTACGAGCAATTATAGGTTTCTTAATTATCAAAACACGTTTGACGACACGTTTAGCTCAGTCGGTTGTACAGTGGTCTACGAGGCTGGCGGTCAAGAGTTTGAATCCCGGCCAGCGCAAGTGTTTGAGTGATGAGCACGAACGTTTGTTCCTGGGTCTTGGATATTTTCTATGTGTATGGAGTATTATAATTTGTCTATATACTTATATTATGTATATCGTCGCTTAGTACCCCATGGTACAAGCTTAGCTAAGTTTGGGACTAGGTCGATTTGTGTAAGATTGTCCCTGATATTTATTTATTTAAATAAATGCCTCATACATTTTTCACATGATGTACGTAAATAACAACAATATCATCTTTTTCGGATTTTTCCTTTACTCGTGACATGACTCCGTGTTTCTTGCCAAATCTAACAATTATGTTGGTGAACAGGAAGTATGTTACGTGTACCCTAAGTTTTTCAAGTACCTTTATAGGTATCAAAACTAGGGTAACCTATTAAATTTGAATCGGATTGACGAGCTTAGTTTTTTACACCATAATTTCTACCATAGAGCTTAATATCCGGTATAAAGTTTAATTTGATACCTCAACCCGTTCCCGAGAAAAAGCGGTTTACCTATGTGAAATGTGAACTAGATACAACACAATGATCCTTATCTTATCTATATACACCGTGACCGTTAATAACCCGAAAGATTTAAGCTAACGATACTAGAGCCTAATTAGAGTATATAAAGTTATGTAACATATAGTCCAAAATCTCATAATTAAGGAGATATTAATTATTTACAACAAATCAAAAGTTAAAAAATCTCCAGTGTAACACACCTCAAGGGCGTGAGCGTGACGTAGCCACCTACTTCTTTTACACGTAGATGCACTAACTGTATGGTTGTTAGCCAGTTTTATAAAGAAGTTTGGTATCTATCTACAAAAAGTTGTTAGTACCGAAAATATTTTCATCACGAGATACAAGGATATAACATGCAACTAAAATACAGTGTAGTGTATTAATCCGAATAATTATAATATCTTATCTTACACACTTCAATATCAAGTAGCTTTTTTGTTATCACTGAGAATAGAGATAATTAGGTTTGTTCTGTTCTAAGTCGCGAGAGTGGTTCTTCTTATAACTGGCTAGTTTGAAATTGATTGTCACTAAAATGACACATTACAAATGATAACTAATTGTCACGCAAGATAAAATAACATTGAACATTCTATTGACTGTAATAAATAATATTCGCTATGCCGCATTATCCTTCGGCTCATTTAGTAGATATCCACTTTGTGTACGGATTTTGTGATGGGACCTCGCTCCAGGCAGTCGCCGAATACCGAAGACGATACTCAAACCGTCGTATACCTCACCATTCGACTTTTGCGGATATCCATCGACAGTTTCGCGAAAAAGGGCTTGGAAAAGTTCACAGAGAAAAGGCTATAAATCTAGATGAACAAGCAGAGAACAGAATAATGAACATCATAACAGAAGACCCAACTTTGTCATCAAGAGCTGTAGCAAGAATGGTCAATGTTAACTATAAGCTCGTATTAAGGCTATGGAAAGGTACGGCCTGCATCCTTTTCACTACAGGAAAGTACACGGATTAATTAACAATGACGGGCTAGCTAGAGTTGCCTTTTGCCAAAGGATGAATCAGAAATTAGTGGAAGATCCTGGATTTCTAAATAAGATATTATGGACAGATGAATCGTTGTTCACGAGAGAGGGAGTTTTTAATTCCCATAATCAGCATATGTGGTTAGAAGAAAATCCCCATGCGAAAAGGGAAAATTCATACCAGCACAAATTTTCCGTAAACTTGTGGGCTGGCATTATTGGGAATAAAATAATAGGTCCCGTCATATTTCCAAATATACTGAATTCTCACAACTATTTATTATTTCTAAATAATGAGTTAAACGACCTGCTAGAAGCTGTCGATTTGGAAACCCGACGAACTATGTGATTCCAGCACGACGGATGCCCGGCCCACTTCGGCTTGGATGTTCGTAATTGGCTGAACCAACAATACCCCGAGAGATGGATCGGCCGTGGGAGCGAAGTTTTAGCATGGCCTGCCCGGTCACCGGATTTAACTCCACTAGATTTCTTTCTATGGGAAACCCTGAAAGATAAGGTTTACTCAACAACTGTGAACTCCAGAGAAGACTTGTTAATAAGAATTCAAACGGTTTCAGAAGAAATCAAGAACACTTATGTTAACTTGAATCATGAAATCCGTTCAAGATTGAATATTTGTGCTGAAAACGGCGGTACACATTTTGAAAATCTAATTCATTACATTACTCGTCTTAAAAATGCGTAACTGTTTCATGTTGTTGTTTATTTTACTGTAGGTACAGGTTAGCATGATCGCTGTTACAACAATTTCCTGTATGAGTATGATGTAAAAAAATAAGTAGTATGATTTCCTTCGAATATTATCATGCCTAACAATTTATGGTTATGATTGTTAGTCAAAAAAAGATACCTAAGACACAAAGTTTCAATAATAATGTAAGAGCACTTTAATGTCGCAGCACCTAATAAAGTTTGGATACATAAGTATTTGTGGTATTTTGTGGTGCCAATAAATAAAAATAATTTCAACACAAACATCGTGCTAGACATAACTTGACACTTCTTGTCATTCATGGAATACAAGTCACGCCATTCGCCTTTCATCGTATGATTTCCGAGCGATTCGTGAAGTATCATGCTCGCTCTCTGTTCTTCAACTTGAGATTCCCACCTAAAGGCTTGTTCACAAAGAAGCGGCCGATTAATAAGATTTAATTCGTACTGAAATAGTAATTTAATTAAGACCCATAATTAGACCCATGTCGATATAACATTATATACTCGTACAGTCGTCAAAAATATGCGGTTTAAATCTTTCGGGTTATTAACGGTCACGGTGTATAGGATCCGTTTTTATCGACTGAAGTACAGAACCCTAAAAATGGTGTCATGATGATGTTATGATGATGCTTGGTATCTATTAGATCAGCTAAAAGAGCGAAAAATAAAATATTTGATCAACATCATAGTCTCCGCCACACTACACTATTAGACAGATGCCGCTCTTAAGGATCTGCGCGATTCCGGTATTCCTTATAAGATTATCGGTCCACCTCAAGGCTGACTCCTACAAAGGTGTCTTTCCATTCCATGCTACTTATTTCGGTCCGTGATCGCCACTCTTGATCCTTTCTTCCCCAGCGGCCGGGCAGTCGGTTCAACGAGGCATCTGTTATTTTCATTGATTTAAACTAACACGATTTTCACTCATTAACACAACACAACAAACGGGAAGAAGAGGTATATTTTTTCATATGAACGGCTGCGGAACCCTACACTGAGCATGGTCCGACATGCTCTTGGCCGGTTTTTAGGGAATATCCCGGTAAAGGCACATCATTAGGTACACTGAAGCACAAAGTTTCCGTGAAATTACACATTTCGCTGATTCTTCGAGCTATGTTACTTTGTATTACTTACCTATTTACTGTATTAATATTCAAAATAGGTAGGTAGACACTCGTTTTGTTAAGTAGTAGACTAAATAATTCATTCTCCTATAGGAGTTAAGTCCTCCTTAACAGGCTTTAGTCGAGTTTATTTTCAAGTCTTTGAGCGTGTAGCAACTATGAAACCTACTTGAGAGAACGAACTTGATACAATTTGTAATACCTAATGAGTTTAAAGGTCAATATAGATAATGTAAATTTCAAAGTAAAATATGTATTAGAGGCACCTCTGCCTCCAATTGCGATAATTATTAAATATTCTCCCTCAATTTAATCTCTGTTACCGTGCGAAAGCTTTTTTGAAAACATTTCTGAGTAAATTTATTTAGTAATGTTTGTTTAATAAAAATCCTGAAAGTAAACGATATCGAACAGACTGCCTGTAAATAGGTATGTCTAATGATAATTATGATTGTAAACTATAGTTAAAATTGGGCAGTAACATGACAGCGTTCTGTGTAGTATGTTAATACTATTCACTGGGTGCGAAGTACTAGGTGGGGGTAATATAATCGAATGCAGCGCTATAGTGGCCAAAAGTAAAACTAATGTTGGCGTTGTTATCTGTCATATCTCAAAGTAATCTGTTTAGCCTTGGTTACCTAATTTGAATAAACCAGCCCCCCTATTGCCTAACGCGTTTGACGCTCGCAATCAGAATCAAGTGTCATGATTTTGTATGGGCGATGACAGTTGATTCGGATACCAAGTGTCAAAATTTCGTTAGGCAATAACCCCTCCGGTCCTTACAATAATACTCATTGCGATCTGAAAACGATATTTAATTTATCACGAACGTAGCGACACAGGAACAGTTATATATGTTTACTGGAAGATGCCCGCAACTTCGTTCGCGTAGGAGAATAACCCGTCGTTTTTTCTTCAGCATAGTCGGGTAAAAAGTATCCTATAACCATCTGGAGATACCCAGCTACCAAAAATTATGGAAATCTGATTAGCCGATTTTGCGTGATGAAGCCACAACATACAAAAAATATTTTTCGTTTTAGTGACCTCCAAATAGTCCGTAATAATCATTTTTTTGAAAATATCTTCAATGTACAGACATTTCATTTTTACAACTTTATAATAGTACTAGCTTCTGCCCGCGACTTCGTCCGCCTTAAATTCGTTTATCGCGGATAAGGCTATTTTTCTGGGATAAAAAGTAGCCTATGTCCTTCCTCGGGACTCAAACTATCTCCATACCAAATTTCATCCAAATCGGTTCAGCGGTTTAAGCGTGAAGAGGTAACAGACAGACAGACACACTTTCGCTTTTATAATATTAAAGTATGGAGTAGCTTCTTGTTTTACAGTAAACCTAAAATTAAAAATTATGTAAACAAACCCTGAATATTCAAAATAAAACACACTTTTTGAATCAATTTTACGTACCCCATTTGATTTGAATGACGAAAATTGATTTCACAACCCTTTCTCCACCCAAATTAAAGTATCACAGTAATTTTGGAAATAAATTAATAGATAATTTTGGATTATAATAATATTTTTTCACAACGTCGCGATTAAATGTTAAAACGTCAGAGCCAACAAAGTTGTGGACGCTAGTTGGAGCTGAACTCGTGCACAGAGCCAATATAGAACACTCAGTCAGGCAGCTTCTGGCCAGTCCGTCATCTAAATAAATTGTTGTAGATAAAATAATAACAGATTTTAGCATGGGCAAAAACTTATGTTAGTTTAGGTCCGATAAAAAAAATGGAGATAGAACTTCACCCTGAAGAAGTGGATATAAAAAGTTATAAGTTTACATAATTGTCATGGCTCACAAAAAAAAATGAATTTTCATATTTTTATTCGGTAATCTAAGATAAAAATTTAAAAGGATTTGCGTTATAAATGCAGTGTAAATTATTATTTATTGAATTTTGAAGTTAATACATAAAAATGCTAAATTGCGTAGTCAGGTTCAGGTTTCATAAATAACGATACTCTTAGAAGTAATATTCATGAAATAAAACGAAATGTGCTGTGATTTTATTGTGTATTGCTATTCATTACATAAAATTAGTGCCAACTTGACTATTAACTGGGATGGTGCAGCTGATGAGTGAATGGAAGAGAGTGCTAGAGAGGAATGATCACAGACTATGTCAATGTGCAATAATTTAGCCTAAAGTAATAGTAATTAAGAATCGATGTAACGCCATGGAATTCTCTGTAATGTTACACCATTGTGATTCTCTATAAATAAATAATAAATAAATAATACATTTTTAGGGTTCCCTACTAAAAGGGTAATAACCCTTGGGTTGTGATTCTATCTGTTTACACCTTGTTGTTTGTTTGGTGGTGGTTTGTTGTACTTGCATGCGATTTTTTTTGAGGTAACTGCATAAAATGCACATATATAAATGTCACATCTATAACAAACACAATATTTCGCGGAATAGCAAAGGAAGTAAATATTATCATATTAATAAAAGAGCTTGATACGATTTTTTTTACAACGGTTAAATTCGATTTATGAAGGAAAATGTGGAAAAAATACCTCCCTCCCTTTATATCCGAAGTTAAACAAGCGGAGAATTTTAAATTATTACTTAATGTTATTTCTATAAGTCGACTAATATAGACTTATTTTATGCTGGATGGTAAGCAGCTACCCCAGCTTATACCAGATCCATGACGCACGTGTTGCCGATTTCATAAAGACTGTTTACTTTAAGAACTGTAATATAGTAGACCTGCGGGAACATTTCTGCAGAAAGCTCTATGCGTAGCGTTTGCGGTATAGGAGATTCCTCTCGAATCAGTGCGATTTAGATTCTGATCTGATGAATTCCTGCGGCATGTAACTCTTTATAGCGCAACAAATATTGTCTATCTTTTTATTTTCAATACGATGCGGGAAAGACGTGGGCAAGTTGCACTAGCCCGGTTGATCAGATTTGTAAACCTTATTGTCACATGCCCTATCAATAGTATCAATGGCCTCTCGATTGAGGTGCATATGTCGCAGGGAAATAGCCAAAACAGAAATCTGATCGAATCCCTAAGGGATATGACCAATCACGCAGGATGTTAAAATGGCGAATCAATTTTATCATTTGTCTAGAAAAAGTCTGTCATTTAATTAAATCCCTGAATCAGTTTAGTGAAATGACAAAATCCGCCAAAAAGGCAACTCGTTTTGTCATTTCAAAAGATTTGTTTAGTGATTTGATAAATCCCTGAAACACGCCAGTGATTTGAGTTTCTTATGTCTCACGTTCAGCGATATGATAAAATCTTTATCGTATCATTAAACTACACGATATTAAAGCGCGAACTGTATTTTTTTTAATCCACTAACGGCAAATTAGTTTGAAATGTCAATAATGTTTGCTAGATGCTATCCGCTTCGAGCAAAAAAACTCATCTAGAAAAAAACCGGCTGAGTAGAGTTGGACTCGCGCACCGAGGGTTCCCTACAAAAAATACGCTACAAACGGCCGTATCTATTTTTTTTGTATTTGTTCAGGCGAAGTTGATAATAATTAACGGGCCGTAACGATACTTAAATGTTAGGCGGATGGATGGAGGTAGCGTGCAACCTTAGTTGTGGAAGTCTCCTAAGACTTATGGTCAGCAGCGAAGGTTTCCAGAGAATGGCTACTGCGAACTCTTCCGACGATGTCAAAGCGTCCACCTCTCCGGCGGGGTCGGCCAACCTGTAGTGTAGTTTCTTATAATTCTCCCCTATACCCAAGCTTTTTAGGCCCCGTACCCAATGGCGAAAACGGGACCCTAATACTAAGACTCCGCTGTCCCTCCGCCTGTCCGTCGGTCACCAGGCTGTATCTCATGAACGGTGATAGCTAGTCAGTTGAAATTTCAATTTCAAAATCAGATTATGTATTTCTGCTGCTGCTATAACAACATATACTTTAAACAGTATTCCTATTTCAATGATGATTGAATATAATTTATTTATTATTTGGCTTACGCGTATTATTAAGGTTTTATTTAACTTGACACGTCGGATATAAAATAGATTTAACCACTCTACTATGTGTGGGTACAATTTTGCAAGTTATATTTGACCCACTTCCAATTGAGTTAAGATTTGGCGTACTTACGTAAGTTAGGTAACAATACAATATTATGACATCATTGAGCTGATCTGATGAAGGAGCCGGAGCATCTGGTGGTCATATGAACTCTAATAAGACAACGCAATCCCATCGAGTATGGGCTCTTTAGAATCGTCTTGGTGAGAAGTTGATAGATGTCTAAAGAATAGTACAGTCGGCAGTAAAAGCTTGTCTCAAAAATTATATTTTTGTCAGAAACATACCTTTCAAAAATAATATATATATATGTAGATTTCTCAGGTAACTGATGTATTACTCAATTCCATATTAAGTGTATATACCTACTTGCCAAGTGCTTAAGTATTTCTAGTAACGCGCTATTATTTACAGAATTTGTTAATAACTATGTTTTATACTTGAAATTCGTTTTGCGTTTTACAGAATTTACTTAATATTTCATACTCCTGATCGATTTTTATACTGAAATATTGATAATTACCCGAAAATATGTCAAGTATAAACGTTGCGACGGGAAACGTTACGCCAAATAGGCCTAACTTTGACTTTCCCCTGGCAGTATTATTTATCAAATTCGCACTTGCTACTCTACCACTATTGTGTATGAATATGGTTTTGGTGCTTTTTTATACTTATATGAAAAGTAAAAATTGTGTAAAACAAAAAAGAAATAAAAATAATTACAATAATCGATTAAACTTACGTTACAGCGAATAAAACCCCGAAATCACTTCCACTATAATCAGTCACCACCACAAACACTTCAAAATATTTAGTTTTTTGGCACACGGAAGACTCCACGAGGAGTCCGTTTAGAGTTGTTCCCAGAGGAAAGTCGGCCGGGGTTTGAGGTTCCTGAACGAAGCTGAAGCCCGCGCCTGCGCGCTGCGCACTGGGGCGTGACCTAGACCCTGAAAACACCACCTTCTCACCCACGCAAACCTCGTTACCATGGTTACACTGACAAAATGCACTTAAAAAAACAAGCTTCCCAACAGATTCCCTTTGAAAACTCAACGCTACCAGCTCTGAAACAAAAAATAAGGTATAGTTTCATACATAGTTGAGGTAATGTTTGATTCAATTGTTAGTTTACAAAATCTGCGATACGGAAGTATTTTTATGAACGTGAAGAGCTACCTACTTGATTCGCTCCATCCAATCAGAGGTGCTGTCGGGCAGGCATTGGTTCTCCTCGGGCCTTGGAGTGAGGATGACCTTCCTGGTTCCATTATTGATGACAAACAAGGTGCTAGGTATACAGGCGTTGGCGTTGTCATAGTCTAAGTGCTGCCATATATATTTATATAGGTCATGACGTTAAGTACACGTGTATAGTTAGGTTTGTACAGTGATAATGACAGCAATACAGTTTAAACAGTTATATCTCTTTAACTTAAGTTTAGAAATTTACCGATTTTTCCGAGTAGCCCGGAATAAAATCGGTAAATTTCACTGTTTTTAAGGTGATATAAAATGATTCCTCTTTTAAATATAACAATTTAACGGATTATATCGCGTATATTATCTCATTTGAGTTCCCGACGTTTCGGAAGCTTTTCAGCTTTCCATGGTTACAATTTGTGCAAACTACCTACTTTGAAAAAACAAATAAAGGTGTACATACATGCCAGATGGGCCTAACCTGTAAAGACAGTTACACATGTGCCAGAAGGGCTAAATTATTTTATTTTAATAATGTACCAAGCAGTATTTCACAAATGAAGCGTACTGAGGAGAAAAGAACCGCTGCAAAGAAAAACTCCCAGACTACCTCATTAATAATTATAATATTTTAAAAACAAAGACTATTAAGCTAATTTTTTTACAGATAAGATATTTTTACACACATTCGGAGATGAAGGTTTTGCAGTCCTGTGTTTCGCTTGTTCCTTGATGAGATGTATTACAGAAACCCAAGCTGGTGGTAGCGACAACCCATCATCTCTATTGAAATTAGGATGCTTTTTAATCTCAATAGCCTCGCGTAGCATTTTGGGAAAATATCTTTTCTCGTTGGCAAGGATAGAAGGTTTATCAAACTTAATGGAATGGTTTGGTTTGTCAATGGTTCGCAGACTGCAGACCTATTATACCGACGGTACTTGACATCTGCTATGCTATGTGCTCCTTCACCCGGGTTGATACACTGCGTTTCGTTTGACCAATGTATGAAAGACCACACTGCAAAAAGTTGTGCTACTCTTCACGGGTCTAAGGTATTAAGAAACCTTCTTCAACGGCTTGAAATATGTTTTTATAGAAGTATGCTTCAAGATGTTTCCGATCTTGTCTGTGACCCCTTTCACATATGGTAGCACGGCAGGTTTACGCTCGACTGATGGTTTCTCCATACTGGGATTCTGCTTGGAACGTGGTATAATATCTGGAGATTGTTGGCTCGAAGCGCACGTTTGACATTCTGTAACTCAGCAGTCAGATGTTGATCGTCGCAAATTCCCCTAGCTCTGAAACAAAGATTTACCCACCATAGCAAGTTGACTGGGATGGTGATGAGATTTGCCATTCAAATACCTATCAGTATGCGTAAAAATTGTTTTATTTAAATGAGTAATAATCGTGGATACAGAAGAAAATATTATGATTCGTCTTGCTGCAAACCACGTAAAATAAATATATATTATAGCTTAGTATTTGGCCTATATTTTTGACAACTGGAATGTTTATGACACTTAATAAATCAAGAGAAAAAAAAGATTCGTAATCCTTTTTCTTATTGTCCACTGGTTTTTCAATGGGTTCTGTAGTTGTTAAGAAAATAGAAAAAACTGTTTTTTTTGTCGTAAAAATATCAAATTTTGATGATATTTATCTTGGTTTCGTTAGTCAAAAAATACCAAATATATATATATGAAATTCGGAGTATAGTTGTCTTGTATAAGCCGCTACTTAGTTTTAAAGTTGTATAACAAAACATATTTTATTAGAATTTATCTATTGAGCGCAGGATGCAAGTAATATAAATTTTAAATAGGTATATTGTTTAGAAACATAAGAACACCAAAATAAAAAAAAAGAAAGTGCTTTTTGTATGCGATCTATAGAAAAAAATTAAAACTGTTACTGAAAGTGAAAATGTAACATTTTGGCAAAAATTACAGATAGGACAAAGTTTGGCGTCCTATATGTAATATTCAATGTAGTGTGTTTTTCTAAAACTTATAATTTCTTATTAGGCACGCAGTCTCCTAATTTCAGAATATGTAAAGAAAACAATAACTGGTATGACTTATTTTTCCTTATTCTGGGGCGGCAATGTGGCGGCAATACCTTCCTTTGCCAATCAAATTGAAGCTAAATTCAATTTTCATTTCTCCTTCTGAAAAAGTATGTCATATTAGCTTCGCGAAGCGAAACTTTTTTTCTTCTTTTCGTCCTTTCTGACAGGATAAGACTATAGGCCAAACTGCCACGTCTTCTCGTGATTGAAGCGAGACTAAAATAGTACATTTAGCCACTAGGGTTTAAAAGAAAACCGTATAATTTCATACAAATTTCTATGACACTGAAAAAAAATACTATTTGGCTCACGGATTTGTCTAGAGTTTTTGGTTTCCGTACCACTAAAGGGAAAACGGGACCCTTATAGGATCACTTTGTCGTCCATCTGTCTGTCAAGACCCTTTTTCACAGAAACGCGGCTTTTTAATCAGGGCTTCAAGCCAGTTGAAACCATACTTTTTAAGATAAGGTGTAGGCCTGTAGGGTCAGTAAAGTGAGAGCTTGAGGGCTTGGCTTTTCCTAGGATCTGATAACTTTTTTATAGCGAAAGCGTTATGAGCTTGTGAGTCTTGGCTGCCAATTTTACATGAAATGTTTTTCGTGGGTACGTACCCTATTAACAATTAATGTTATTTTAGAGTCGGTGCCATCGTGTCACTACTTACTGAATCGTAAGTTTTTTTACACATTCGTTCTTTAGATAACACGGACACCGAAATTAGATGAATAATCCAGTTTTTTTTTTCCTTTTTAGTCTTTTCTTTTTGGAGTTTTTTTATTTTTATTATTAAGTATTTTTTACACTTTATTTAATCGTTACTTAAAAACGATCCGAACAAGCCTAAACACGGCTAGGATACATTATTTCATTAAGGATATCCGGTGCCTGCCTTCCGGCTCTATCATCAAATCAATTCGATGGTACCATCCTCATCACGACCATTTCAATTTGCGACTATGAAGAAGCTTAGCTATTTTAATCCAGATATATCTCGTTGTCTTCTTGATCAGTTCCACTGCAACAATTTACATTTTCTGAATGCAAACGCTCATTATGTTTCTTAAAATACCAAAATCGCCATGTATTCCTATAATATTTGAGGAGTTCCTTCAATTCCGCATGGATCCCATTTTCAGATTCACTTAAATTTCACATTGTTATTTTTATGTACTTGGTAAATTAATTATTCTTTTCTATTCTAATTAAATGGGAACAATCTGGATGCACCTACTTCAAATAGGATTATAAATTACGGAGTTCTGAGGAAGCAAACATAAGACAAAACCGGCCAAGAGCATGTCAGACCATGCTCAGTGTAGGGTTCCATAGCCGTTTATACAAAAAATGCACTAAAAAATAAAAAAATACGATATGGAAAAGTGCACTATCAAAAGAGCGTATCTCCACGGCACTTACGTCCTTTTGCTGAGTTGTGCAGTTTTTCGGTAAAAACTCAAAAACGGTGTATCCGATCGTGGTAAAAATATTTTTTGTTGTTTCCCGCCGTGGAGATACGCTCTTTTTTCATATGGTATTTTTTTTCATCTATAGTGCATTTTTTTCCATGAACGGCTGCGGAACCCTGCTCTGAGCATTATTTTATTGCATAGTTTGACATGATGCGCTTCGCGGGTTTTTTTATGTGTAAATTAATTATACTGGCTCACTCTACAAACCGGCATGCAAGTATGCAACAATGTAATGTTTTTGCGTTTCCTGATTGAAACCCAAGGACCTCCTTTTAGTTTATAATCAGTTCGGCGCTACTGTGATACCGGCTCGCACTACACATTAAGGTGCGTCCACAATTGTATCATTTGCTCGTATCCGATCACCGTGGCGTGGCATGACTGCGTATCGCGCTGCTTGCACGCTCACTGTCGGCGCGGCGATCACGCCGCGCTTGTGCAATCTACATGTGTGATACGGGTAGCAACATGGATTTCAAGCGATCGGATCAGCGCAACGTCCAAACGCGTGATCGTGACACACGATCCGACCACGCGACGAAGATCTGATCGGGCAAACGATACAAATGTGGACGCACCTTTACACATTGGCAACAGTCTACTGCAATGTGTTATGTTCTTAATTTCCCCATTTACTCCACTGTAGGTAAAATCGACGGCCGAACGTTAGGCGGCCGAGTATTCGGCCCTTCGGCCGACGGCTACGCCGAACATTCGGTATTCGGTATCCGGCCAAATGACTATTCGCTCCATCTGCAGCTCTAGTAATAACTATTGAGACCAAAACACACCAAATTTACTTCTAATGCGGTCGTTATTATGAGACTTCGCGACTACATACCTAGACTAAATTTCCTCTTATTAGCCAAATCACAAAAATATTATATATTGCCAGGGTCTCGATAAATATGTACTGAAATCGATTTTTTTTCTATTCGTGGTACAATGTGTGATTTATAACTCAGCGAATCTACAAAGGAGTACTTTTTAGATTGGACCAATCACTCTATAACTATGGCCTGTCTATATAACTTATATATGCCACTGAACTATAATAAAATATTTAACAACTCCGCGCAGAACTATAATGGATCTTAAACAAAAAAACCGTGTTTTTACTACTTTTTTAGCTGTGTTTCATTTATTTTAGTTTATGGGTTAGGTACTCGTAGAAAACGTATTGTATACAATAGTTATATAATTAGCATTTTGAAAGGGAAACATATATATATAATAACTATTGCTTAAAATACGATTGAATAGTAATTGGGTCATACTGGTTCTAGAATTTAGCCGTCTTTCCTGTGGACAACGCAATAGTCAAGGGCTTGGGTACATATAACTGTTATTTTTATCGCTTAGATCTAGAGTATTAATCAATTTGTACATCGCCTATAGGGCACTAAGAAAAATTAGTATTTAAAGCCCTTAACTTTCGGGTGATCACAGGAAAGACGCATAACGCTAACTCATACTAAAAATCAGTATGACCCAACTACATATTTTCATCCGTATCCTGAAATATTTTTACAAATTGCGGGGTTAACGCCGACAAAAGTTGTAACCAGTAATCAAATAATCTGGCCAGTTTAGTATCGACGATTTACCCTATTCGGAAAATCGGTTCACGTTACTTTTATACACGTCAATATCTATAATATGCACCTTACTGACCTTTATGCTCGTATGCAGCTGCTAGACAGATGTTTTAATACTTTAATAGCAATTCATTCACATAGCACATGAATATAGCATATGTGTAAATCCATATGTGCTATTTTATCTCATATTATGCATGATGTTGATAGCATTTGTTGTTGTTTGTAAGTATTTTATTTACAGTGACCGGCCCCCATATTGCCTAACGCGTTAGACGCTCGGAATCAGAATCAAGCGTCATAATTTTGTATGGACTATGACAGTTGATTCGGATACCAATTGTCAACATTTCGTTAGGCAATAACCCCCCCAGGTCCTATATATTTTATCTGATCTTTTTAATAAATGTAATTTTAGTGAAACCTAAAATGGATCAGTCTACCAACAACACTCCTTTCGGCTCCTAGTTTCGGCTCATGCTCGTTCTGTCTATTTCCTAAAATGTCTGTTTTTCAAAATGGTCTTCTTCCTATATTGTCAGTTTACTATGATGTCTACTTCTTATACAGTCTGTTTCCTAAATTGTCTGCTTTCCAGAATTGCCTTCCTTCCACATTGTCAGTTTCCTATGGTGTATAATGGTTACACGGTGGTATATGGTGTATTTTTTGTATGTATACTCGTATGTTCAATGAAATAGTATTTTATACAATCGTTATATAATGTATTGTTTATATAAGTCTCGTACCTTAATTAGGCCACTCAGCTTGGTACTCGACTGAAAAAGCTAATTATACAACTATTGTATACAATACTTTTTCTACGAGTAGGTAACCCATAAACTACAGGTAATGAAACATAGCTTAAAAAACAATTGCAAAACACCGCGTTCTTTTTTTGAAATTCATTATAGTTCTGTGCGGAGTTGTATAATATAGGTATTATAGTTCAGTGACATATAATATAGACCATAGAGTATAGTGATGATCCAATCTAAAAAGTATGTCGTTATAGTAGGATTTGCGGAGTTCTTATTATCAGATTATAGTTGACGAGTAGAAAAATAAATAAATAGTAGTGTGAACCGATTTTATTATAAAGGCCATACTTTCGGATTGATTTTAAAGACTGAGACATCATTATAAACGGATATTATAGGAATACATTAATAGTGTAAAATCACTAGAAAAACACGCTTTACAAGACTTTTCTAACAAATCCAAACACAGCTATGATACGATGTTCCATCATGAAGTTCCAGTTCATATCTTCCGGCTCCATCATCAGATCAAGTCGACATTACCATATTATTGTATTGTCATCAGAACTACATGCAGCTGCCAATTTTCATTACGCTACGATCATTGGAAGATGGTTAAATTAGTTACCTTAGATTCCATTACATAGTTAGTTACATACAGGTCGACCTAATAACAGCGTGTTAAAAAGGCCGTTTTTGAAAGTGCACATAATAAGAAGCGAGCGTTTAAGGAAAGTGCCATCATAGAAAACAAATAGTAGACTTTATAGAAACAAGACGTACGTTGGAAGGCCATTTTGAGAAACAGATATTTTAAGAAATGGACTGAACGAGCCTGAGCCCTCCTTTCGTCCTGAGCTAGCGAGAAATAAAACCGGTCGTGTTCACTTTGTTTGTTCAAAAATGATTTTTGTATTTAAAATAATTATAAAACTGGATACATATATATGTTTATAGTTTTCCTGTAAAATTAATATTATTTTATCAATAATTAGAGAAAATTTCAAAATTTTCGCTTGGTAAACTTCGAAGATGAGGGGGAGGGGGTATATTCTCCCACATTTTCCTTCATAAATCAAAGCTTTACGCAGGTATATAAAAAAATAAGACTACGAAGCCCTTGGCTAGCCCTTTCACCCTACTGGACCTTGTTGCTAGACTACATTTTTGGGCCCTCATGTTGGTCATGGTCAGTATATTAAAAAAAACTAAATACTAGACATATTTATCACTATTCCAAATTTTTTAATAGATAGCATAAACGGGGAATATAAATAAAAGCTCTGTGCAGTCGGACAGACAGACAGACTGAGTCGCACCATGAGGGTTTCTTTTTTCCTATTTGGTACGGAAATCTAAAAAGCGCATCTGGGACAATAGACTGGTATTAGACATGAAAGTCTTTTTAGAATATTTTCTAGTACATCCTTGTAGTTGAGTTGAAGGAATAAAATGATTAGGAAGGTAAGGTCAAAAAAATATAAAGTTATTTTCATAATTTAATAAAATTTCTTCAATATAAGAATATGTCCGATTCCATCTATATAATACAAAGCATTTCAAAAAGGGAAAATACCTACATGTAAAATACAACCTTCTGTACCTTCAATATGAACTTCGCGCCAGTTGTTTCCCTGTACAGAGCTCAAGCATGCATCGCCGACAACAAGCGACCTCCCAAACAATTCATTGACTGTGCTCCTCCGCTACTTAATTAAATACTGTTTATATATAGACATCAATTTACCGGAAGTTTAAACTCGGCGCTACGTTAGACCATCAGAGGCACCTTGGAAAAACAGTTATTGCCCTACAAGACACATTCACTCACGATGAGATCGCATATTGCACTATGACTCGAAAGAACTCAGGCAAATTTATAAGCCACGCTCTTTATTGATAACAATCAAACTGGATATTTACAGAAAACATTATACGAAATATCTACGAGATGTACAATAAAACAATAAAACCGAAATCACAATTTCCTTTTTCGCACAATTACGATCCATCCAAATCAAGCAAGTCCAAACAAAGATACCAAAGGTTGGAAGGAACGCGGCTAAAATAAATAAAATATGATGCATGTATCATAAATTCTATAAGTTCATATTTACAATAACCAGTACTTAAAGATAGGATGTATTAATGGTTGATGTTAAATGTTACATGGCTTTTATTAATACATGGCAGTAAATTATAAAACAATGTACACACCGAACGGTCACGTTACAATTTTGTACCACAGAAGTCTACGTACTATAACGGCTAGTACATCAATATATATGGATAGGAGGAATGGAACGGGTCTGCTATGTAGATTATGAGATTCTATGATACATCGGATATTGGTAGATGGATCAGACGACGCTGGAACGATACTTGAAGCGAATTTCGCCCGCGTTTTGTTTCATAAGCTCATCACAATTGGCAGACGAGCTGTAATAAACGCAGATTGCGTTTACTTTATCATCTACGTCATATGTGACAAGATCTAGACGTTCTGTCAAGCCCAAAACAGCACACGAACTGCTTTTGAGTGTATGCAGCCATAACTCTAATTTGAGTATTATAAGGTCTGTATAAATTCTTATAGAGCTGGTGTGTTATTTGGACCGAAGGCGGGTAGTTTAAAGGATTTCAAACAGCTTCTTGAGTTCTACCATCAGCTGCCAATCGGTCTTGACCAGGTCGTCGCGGAAGTAGTCCTTGCAGGCGTCGATACTTGCGCGCGAAATCTGAAACAAGACAGGTCTTATAATATTTGCGTACATATACAAAGTTTGGCCTGTAGTTTGGCCGCTGGACAGGTAATTTCACGATGGATTAGAGAACTTAGAATACATTATTATTAGTTATAAATATACTATGGGAATGCGGCAAAAAATAGGTCTCCAATTTTGTTTTCAAACGCACAACTACGGTTGTAAACATTCGATCTTACATAGTATTTGAAACTATAGATATATGACGTGTAGCTCCAAACGAAACGCACTTGATATGTTGGATCATAGTTGCGTATAAGTTGTGTAAGGTTATATGGCACTAATTACTCAATGTAACTATGCAAAATTACGAAAAAAGCAGCAGCAGTTGGCACGAGGAAAAAACACTCGCAAAGCACTTAAACATATCGATACTATACAATCCTGACGTACATCGCATAATACTGTACGATTGGATTACAGCCAAGTATCACGTCACGGACACTCGTCCATCACTCAAAGGATAACTAACACTAAAAAACTAAAACTTGCCTTAGTAACAGATTGTAAGAACTTAATAGCTGTATGTAATCACGGAAAAAGCTCGTTACAGGTTAATTGCGGAGCCCATCGAATTGTCATTCATTTAATTCATCGGTGGTAGTTAATTGCGGCCGCCGAGACATCCGCTAAAACTGGTTTCTGACCATGAGACCGAATTGAGTCGCCCGAGGGGCTAAAAATAGCGTGACGTTGAATAAGAAGTGGTTCATTCAGGTCGACCCAGTTCGGGGCGCATCGATTCAGTGGCAGGGGTGAATGAGGTTATGACGTCACGGGGAAATAGGACAGGGTGCAGGCAACTAGGTCAGAGGCTGCACCGTGCCTGCCAACGGCCTCGCAGTCGAGGCCCACGCGAGTCCCGGGAATCGCATTAAGTCCCCGTGAAATGGGGTGTATTTTTAGACCGAAGGTTGGAAGATAAAGCTGAGGGTAAGTTAAGTTAAACGCGAGCTAAAGACCGGGGTTGATGTTCTATGGGAATTATGCATTTTTTTTGTGTCGAGAAAGATTTGAGTATATCGCTATGATAAGCTAGAATCTTGTCCTGACTAAGCAACTAATTGGCATACAATTTCCAAATACTGCAACATTCCATATAACCACTACAGATATTTTAATGTATGCCTACCTCTTAAATAAAAAATAAACGCATATCAAGTAGGAGCCCGAATTATTATAGTACAAAAGAAAAATATTTTTACATTAATTTGTCATTACTATTTTAGAATCTACAAATTAAACGAATGATCAATTCAATTATTGACCAAATTTGTAGTACCTACATCACATTCATTCACTTTAGCATGCTTTAAAAATTGAAACAAAAGTGGAGACGGCGTAAACTACAAAGTCGGTACGCAGTCAATAAACACAATGTATATTATACATTCAACGAATTTCATCAATGAAACGGCTGCAAAATATCAATGGAGCCCAGCTTCTAGAATGGGGTCTGACCCGGTCACCGCCTCTGTGTGCTGTAGAGGTGGGCGATAAATGATGTCGCGATGAAAAAAACACAGTGATCGACAGTCTAAAAGAATCACTGTGACTTGCCACTAAGGGACAACGTTACAAAATCCCGTAGCATGTTTCTAAACAAACTAAGAGAGTTTGTTCCGCTTGTTGCGACGCTGTAGTAGTTAAGTATTTCGAAAGTAAAGGTACAAGTGTGAACTTATTCCGTTTAAAACTGATTTAGTGATGTGAGCAAAGAGTGTGAGAAAATCATGGTAATATCATTATAAGGAGTTGATTATTATTACCTATATTAAGTAGCTTTAAGTTTGCCTGAGTAACAAAGTGTGTTAAAGTCACTGTGATTTTTTTGGAGCTGGAATAACAGTTACGTCGATCGAAACGTAACGCTTTTTGCCTTCTCTAGTGTGCAGCTCACATCCTGCTTGTGTTCGTAGCTTTGTTACGCGACGCGAAAATCGAGCTATCCCTCGTTGGAATAAAGATGAAAATTGTACAGCAAAGGTACGTTACCCCGTGACAACTGACATGCCCCAAATGCCGGTGTGACGTCACTGAATATCCGATAGAGCTCCCTGTGTTATGCAATTAAAATGAGTTTGTTAAGATTGATGACAAGGATGCTTGAATAGCCTACTAACAATATTTCGCGAGTACACATGGATGTTATGATCAGTATTATAAATCTTAGTTTGTAATATTAAATACTGTTATTGTTGTTTTTATACGTTTTAATTGTTATTCCATCATGCATCATGTAGATAGAAATATATCGGACGGTTTTTTTCTTTTTTTACGTAATCAAAAAATAATGGCGGTACATTGAGTCAAAATGTCACGTGATGTCACCGCCTAGTTACAATTATACTTAGTTATGAGTCATAACTAAGATGACATCGTGACGATCGGGAATATCCGAGTATTATTAATTTGAAAAATCATCATTATGTGTCCAATCCTTGTTTATTATTTGGCTGACGGACTATATAGAATTTAGATTTTCGTACCCCAGCATCATACCTATGGTTAAATTTTCCTACTTATATTGTATATTTATAATCTGTATCCATAATAGTAGATTGTTTGACAAGGGGCTAAAATAAGCCATTATGACACGAAATATGTCTAAGTGTCATAATGGCTTTTAGCCACGTGTTAAACACTCTGCTTTTCACTTCGACTGCGAGAAAATAAAAAAGACAACATTAAAATTGTATATTTCATGAAAAACTAAAATTACAGTTTGAGCAATTCTATCAGAAAGATTGGCCAATCTGATCAGGTTGGTTTGTTTGTTTTTAATTATTAGTAAGAAGTATGTAGCTGGCCGCAAGTTTTTTTTCAGTGTCATAGAGATTTGTATGGGATTATGTGGCTTTCTTTTAAACGTACGTGTAATTTTATAATGTATTTTTTAGTATTCGGTCATTTTGAAAAAAAAAAGCGTAAAATTAAGAGACTACGCGTTCTGAGTATTTTTAGAAATAGCATTTAAGTGTAAGCGTGACATCTATACCCACTTATAAAGTTGTCAAAATGAAATGTCCGCACATTGACGATATTAAAAAAAAAGTAAAACGGAGTAAATAAAAAAAAATATGTCTCTAAACTCTAAACGGAATAGAATAAAATAGTCTGTATTTCGTCATCACAGGTAATCAATATGAGGTGAGGGGATTTAACTATTTTTTGTACACGGGCAGCTGGTTATAAGATTATATATAGTTTTTATTCAACTACGCTGACGTAAAAAAGAAGGTTATGATTTTTTATTTTCCGCGAAAGTTGCAAGCACCTAGTAATTCATTATGATTACAAGATAATACCCAATATACTGGTACTCCAAGTACACTCAACGGCAAATATAAATATACACCTAATGTGTCAGAAATCTGTACACGCCAACTCTACTGTCATAGTCGCAAGGGTTGGGATATATATTTATGAGATTTTGTGGCGTTTACTTAGTTTTGCAGTTGACTGTACATACGAGTATTTCCTAACTTGATCTACCAAATGAGTATCTATTAAAAGCAAGGTTCGCCCGTGGGTGCGATGTCTCGATGGCGGCGCATGGAAAGTTGTGACGCCAGCGTCGGATATAGCCGGCCTTCGCTCCGGTGACGGTTGCCTCTTCACATCATTTTAGGGATTTTTGAACCAAAAACATATACAATATCATTTATAAATATAATACACTAAAAAAATATATAGCCTAAGTCACCTCCAAAACCAAGAAGAGTGTAACGTCAGTAACGACAGCTCATACGTTAAAATCCATCAAGCCGTTTAAGCTGCAGAGCGTGCCAAAGAAAAATACATAATAATACATGTAAGTATTGGCAACTTCATTGGTTAATCTATAGAATAATTGGATTGTATTTAAGAACAATGTGCCGTTTGTACCCAAATAAACATTAAAACATAGGTATATACATACATACGAATAATATAACCCATCTGCTGACAGAGTCGATAAAACAAAAAACAGCATTTAAATCGTCACCACTCAAGTCTTGTGGCACGACAAGCCACGCTGATTCTCTGTTAGTGCACAGAAAAACAGTCATAATTATCGTCGACCAAAAAACATCCACTGCTGGACATATACCTCCCCAAATTACGAGTTACATAGCCGTAATTGTGACGTTTAGCAGGTGGGTTTTTAATCACAGTAAGATGGTACTACCGGTGCTGATTTCACCAACATTTAATTCACACAACAGTGGCTACCCCAGTATAACTTTGCTCTAACGATATACTCGATGGTTAACTTCAATTTGGTTTTACCACGCTAGTCTACGGATAACTTACTCTCGCATAGTTACTCTGTGACGTTGAACGAACGAATGGAATGAAATCGTAATGCACCCAAGTAAGAGAAGTTTGTCCCGTGCTTGAGCAATGGCGCTGCGTCTTTTTTAAATGTGTTCGGGTAATACGTTTACGTTGATTGGGAAATAAGTAAGGAATTGACTTGACAGTGACAATGAGCCCCTACATTACATCATTAAGGCCTTGTCTGGATAAAAAGAGAAAGCAAATATATTCTACCAAAGCTATAGCGTTATTTAAAGTTCAGGAAGCGCCATTAGAGGTTTTAGATCCATATGATACAGAGAAAGACTCCGAACCACACACTTGTATAGATGATTAGTTAATTTAGCTAAAGTAATTTTAAGTATTTTGTAAATATTTCCATTGTTTGTTGTATATAATAGATAGGCTAACTTATTTTAATTTTGTTTGTATAAAACTGAAAAAAATCTGTGCTATGACTATAAATTAAATTATTTTTGTTTCTTTTTATGAAAATTTATTTTAAATGATCGCTGGATAGTTATTTAAATAACCCTTCGTCCATAATTGCCTAAAAACATGCATCTAGTTAACAAAAAAAAAATAAAAAAGAATATTGATTTAAAAAAAAAACGCAGCTATGACTGATATATGGACTATACCAAAAATCATAAACAATTACTTTTATAACAGCCTGCGAGGATATAACGGTTTTTTTTGCGGTTTAAGAGATATTTGGATTTTTTATTCTGGCTCCATACATTATTTTCGAAAAAAAAAATTTACTCATCAGTTTCCAAACCAAATCATCTCATAATCATATTTTAGCATAAATCTATGAGTAAAACCCATTTCAATCAAAAAACTTAAAACATGAGAACTTCGATTTCTAGGTTTATGGAAGCCGATTTTCGTGCCACAGTGAGACGTCGCAATTCTCCGAAAAAGCTTCAAACGCCCGGCTTGCGTTCCTTCTACTGAAATTTCGCAGAAATAATGAACGTTTTGATCTGAACAATGTATTCTTAAAACGAGAAAACGATTCCATGAAAAAAAGTCTGACGTACGAATTGAAAATTTGGTTTCGCAGCCTTTTGAATCTCGTTACAATAATAGAATACTGTAATTGCACCAAATAGCACCGATTAAGTTACTACAAGTATAAATTTTCTGTTTGTTTTTATAAGTACAGTTAAAGTAAAATTCCACAGGTAATACGAAAACGGCTTAATATTTATTCTTTACCCGATCATAAGATCTCATAAAAAAGTAGCTACTTCTTTACGTCATTCGTTTAATACGTCCATTTCTGTGCAACGCAGGGCCCTTTATAGAGCCATTTAAGCTGACAACTTGATCACAACCCGCCTTATCCGCCGTAGCACTCGCCATCCCCTCGACCCAGTGACCTCGGCGTCCCCGATCAATGAGTCGGCGCCATTCACAAAGCCTGCATCGGCCGTGAATGAAGTGCGGGGTAAGGGGCGATTTCAACCCCTAAACAAAGTTAGCTGAAGGGATTATAATCGTGACCAAAAATTATATGACAGGTGTAGATAAGGGATTGTAATCGTCGTCGAAAGTGACACAACAGGTATTTGGTTTCATGAATGAAAATGCGTGGATTTACGAATTTACGAGTATTGACCTTGAATGAAGCGCTTCTGACTAAACATAATTGAGTAAAGAGATTCGAAAGGTTATCGGCAGTTACACCACAAGTGCGAAAAAGGTTTTTTGTTTCATGAAGATATATGGTTGCGACGAAGTTGCGCGTCGTCTTTAACGGTCCAAATCAAATGTTACCGTGAAATTATAAAATATACACATAACACGTGTGCTATAAAGGTACCATAATTTATACGGACGCGAACTCATGTTGTGGTGTCGTCGTGCGGTACATAAATATATAAGGGAATAGGTATTCATTTTTACAGAGCGTTATTACCTAGTATTGTATTTTTGATTCATTGTCACCTACTACTTAGTAAGAATAACTTTGCTTTATATTTTTACCTACTACTTCACAGGTATTATTATATAAATCCTTTTCTATACCTATCTACATTTGACTCGCCTCCAAAACAGAATTTAAGTAGGTATATCATTAAAAATTTCAAACGATCTGTACAAATCGGTACACTATATAATTATAATAGGCATAGGCAAAGCATATTGATTTTTGTCTCTCTAACCGGTAGATCTGGCGTTCATCCATATTATAGATGCCGATAGGCTTTGCCTATTAGTCAACCAATCAGAAAGAATCATTTTAATTTTTTAACCATTCAAATAAAATCGGTATAAATTCTGTACCTATATAACAGCCACGGACGAAGTAGGGGGCATAAACTTGTAAGAGATGCAGTGACGATAGCGCATTGCGCAAGCTACAAAAACATATACCTGACCGGCAGATCAATACACTGAAATTGAGAACATGCTTCAATTCCATTGGACAGCTACTGGTAAGGTCAATGCCGACTTTATCTACAAGGCCAAGAGGAAAGGGAAGATAACTTGATAGCCATTGCGCTACGTCACGTTTTTTCCGTTTAAGCAGAACAAAAGTGGTCTTCTTAGCACCTGTACTAATATCTCAATCTGATTTCATACATATTATGATTTCTTATTCTCATTTTATGCATTTTACGTGTCGTTCAACACTATCAATTGATACGTGAATTATGTATCTGCTTCTAGTATCGTTCGACCATTATAACAATAACTTCGAGTGTTGACGACCACCTCGTAGAATCGGGAGTTAAGATCACAGTTAGAACCTTTTCGTTTCAAACAGTTTTAAAAAGAAGCCATCGCGTGTAGGATACCTTGTGTCTTTTACTGCGATATAGTCAGAAAATACTAAGTGTTCGTCATGTTCGTGCTACGGGAAGCGGCGGGTCACTTATCGCGATGTTATTTATTATAAGTATTAGCAAATGTTGAATATGCACAATTTGCTCCTTCGTCTTGAACTTCCCCTTAACCATATTATTATTTCTTAGTTTGTTAGTCTGTTTAACATTTGTGTGTGTACAGCGCGTGTATATTATACGAACACGAAATTTAATAAATGATAGCTTCGAGTGGTGATAATAGTAGTATCAAAAATGTAATAGAATACGGACGGCTGCCTACTGCCCAGTAGGGATACGAATCTAGAATTACTTTTTCTTCAGTTGCTACTTTAATGGGTCAGGTAGCTCTTACATTAAGAGCAACTTGAGCCTTTTTAAGATTTTTTTATTCTTCTAACAGCACTAACCAAAAAATAAATAATTAAAAAAAAACACTGCAAAGTTGATCTTCAAAACCGCTTGATTTTTGTCTGAATTTTAATTCATTTTATGTGAGATTTCACAAAGTAAGTGTCAATCCTCGCAATTTTCCCAACTCACCTCATTGCTATCTCTACTAATCGTAACTACACGGTGAGGTGGGACTTCTTACTTTTTTTAAAAATGAACGTGACACATGTTTGAATAAACTATTATCGAGGTTTGAATTTCTCTTTCGTCTTTGCTCACCCCCGTTTTACGATACACTTTGTAATATTTTTTTATGCGTTTTCTTGAACACCAATAGGTTTATTGGGGTAATTTCAAATTTGGGATTATTTCGAAATATTACTCATCAGTCCATCATATCAATAAATAATAATGAAATAACTATTATTAAACTGAATGTAAATAGAACATGCTTCCATATGTATCCGTCTGCCAAAATTTAACTCTAACACTTGCAATGTTGTGGTAGCCAACGGGGTATCGAAACATATCGAATGTTCAAGACAAACGATTATTATTAGAACATATTGTGCACTATTTACAAAACTTATACAAACAACGTTGCATTGGCCCCCGCTATTCTTGAACAGTTTGCATCGTAAAATACACAGTACAGATGGCTCGTTCAAAACGCCTTGTATATATGATAAATAGCGTATAATATGTACCTTGCTTTGGCATTGTTTGGAGAAAGAACACACAGAGGGTACAATGTTCAGTATAAATAAATAAATATCAGGGACAGTTTTGCACAAATCTACCTAGACCTAAACTATGCAAAGCGTGTACTATGATTACTAGGCGATGTCTATGCTATTAGAAAGTTGTAAAAATGAAATGTCTGTCTGCACATTGAGGGTATTTTGAAAAATATAAGTGATACGGACTATTTGAAGGCCACTGAATCAAACATTTTCTTTTCTCAGATTTTTTGGATATTTGTATGTGTCGTTGTGGCTTCATCATGCTAAAACGACTAAACGGATTTCATCTATTTTTGGTACACCGTTAGCTGGGCATCCATGCCATCCATCCGTGGATATAGGATACTTTTTATTCAATTTTGCTGATTAAAGAAGCCTTTTTCGCCTTCGCTGACGAAGTGTATGTACTAGAAGGTGCCCAGTATATGTACTTAAATTATGATACTTAAATACATAGAAAATATCCAAGCCCCAAGAATAAACAATCGTGCTCCTCACAGAAACACAAGTGTTTTACTAAATACGAGTTAACATAGGTTATTTGGAAATCCCTGAATACGGAAAAGCGAAAAAAAGGGTTAAGTATGACGCGAATGAAATTTCGGACGCCTTGTAGTATCTATCTACTAAAACGGATGTGGTTGTACTAACCCCATCATTGTTTCCTTCGCATTTTACGGAATAATACAGAAATAGTACATTACTGCAGAGGCCGTGAAGTAAGGGAGTGCTGGAAGAGTTTGGGGTAGACCGGATAAAATGATTCCTACAATCCCTCCTCCGGCTGAGGATTGTTTAGCGCTTTTCTTAAACAATGTAAGGAAATATTAAAATTAAAATAACCACTGGATCCAGTAAATAATAGTTTATTAGGAAAAAAATAATGTAAAAATTCTTTAATTTGCCGCTTTCTTATTTTTTAAACATGCCATTTGAACTAGCTATTCGAGCACCATATTTAACCGCAAATAAATAAAGTGCCATAGATTTTTTTTACGTTGCAAGTATGCTTACAGCCTGGTGAATGGCTGTATGTAATTTTTCCTTTGTCAGTTTAATGTTAGAAAGCAAATTTAAAAAGTGAAAGCTGGGGACAATAACTGTTTTTCATACTTGCTTTTTAGGTCTAGGTCAAGGAGTAATGTTTTTTAAAACATTTCGTGATATTAACGCATACATTTCCGAGAATGTTTGAGAAAACCAGATTATTATGTTGTCAGTTCAGCAGGACTTATTTTTATTTGTTTAGTTTATATCCACCACTGTATAGAGCGGACACACTGTATTATTTGTTTAGTTTCGCATGCAACAGCAAACAGCAAGTGAATCGTGCGCAGCTATTAATAGCGCGGTGTCAATCGCTCTACGGGCGGAAATAGATATCTAGATGCACCTCATTCATCAACGCGTCACCGGAGCCGGTAGACTGACTGTTGTCTAGCATTTGGTCGATGGAGATCATTCATATTACTTACTAGAGCTACTTTGTTCGTGAAGGAAAAAATCTGTCCAAAATCTCATTTTTGTGACAAACTTTTATTGGTGAATGTACTTTTCTTTGAACATGCGTCAACTGTCAACTATTCATTGATTCTATTCGGAGTTCTGTTCTCTGAACAGGTAAGATTGTGGTATTTAATTACAGAGTTCCTATGACCACTTTTTGGCTCCATCATCAGGTCAGCTCATCAGGTATCATATATTGCATTGTCACTGAACTTACATAACTAGGTTTGCACTTTCAAGTTGGCTGTAATGGAAAGAATACAACAATAAGCAACATACTATAACTAGAAAGATTTGACCACAACGCGCAAACATACCTACACACTAACACCGCATGTAAAATAGGCATAACCCTATTTTATCTTCACTGTAGTCGAGTAAAAAGTATCCTCCTAGCTACTACGTTCCTTGTATGTTCAGCTATCCCTATACCAAAAACGGCCCAGCCGTTTCGTGATGTGGTGACACTGACACATACATACATCCAAAAGAAAAGCAAAATATGTATTAACATTTTATATAAACACATTGATTTAATTGAAAAGCGCAAAACTGGATTTTGTACAATGAATAGAACAAGCGTTCTTTGAAGATAGATAGGTATTTAGATGCATTTCATTCAGTTCCTCAACAGCCGCGATCCCAGTGTGGTAACATTTGTTCAATGCAGATCAGTCGAACAATTTGCGGGTAGTGACGAGTGACGGATGTTTGACGACGCGTGCGTGTGGATGGATGCGATCTATGATGATTTACGTCACTACTCGGAAATATGGCCAAACTGCTTGCAATAGGGTACTTGACTGACAAATCAAATCAGTTCCTTTTTATGAACTGTCAAAACGGTCAGAAAGTATGAAGTTTGAAAGGAAAAAAGGTTTATGACGTCATAATTATATACCGTCAAATGCATTCTTATTTTTAGTTTTTGATCATTTTAAAATCGCCAAAAGCTTAAATATAAGTATTCGTGAATGTTTTCTACGTATTTTCAGAAATAACATTTAACTGCATGCGTGACATCATTTATGTTGACTACAGGAAAGTACCCAATTGTGAAAGTAAAACTGCAATTTCTTGTAGGTACAATGAATAGAAGCGTTCTTTGGAGCGATACACACGTACGTCGACTCGTCACCGGTGCTGATAGATTGTGATGTTCATTTGTTCGATGCAAATAATGCAATGACGTATGTTTCAGCACACATATTGTCGTAATCTTTGACATTTTCGTCAACCGTCGCATTATATTGTAAATAAATAGAAGAATACACCATTCAAATTCCGACGCTTTTTACTTTGTATTTTACAATGAACATCGCTTTTCATCGCTTTAATATTATGCTCTTAATATGCGCCTGTATCAAAAGTAACAACGTATTTTTATGCATTTTGAATGTTAAGCACTAGGGTTAAAATAAAATGGGGTTAAAATTAAAATATCTAGACAAATTGTACCTGCAATTATACGAAATGTCGTAAAATCCTTACCATATGGCACCCCTAGAAGCTTCAAATCATCACGCGACAGGAAGTTCGGTACATACATACATTCCACAAAGCAAGTACCAAACTCCGTCCGTTCTGCCAAAACGTAAGTTACGTTGCGAGTATTTTTTTCAGTGGTGTGAGTGCACTAGCGTGGCGAGACGTCACATATTTTGGCGGGGACTATTTAGTTCCCTGCTACATTAAGAGCAATAGAATAAGGGGATGCAATCTATATACAGATGGAAAGTATAAAAAGAGAAGTCCCTATTGACTGTCAACGCTCTGCCCAAACCTTCGCCATGCTCTAACCTCGCTCAAAATTATATGATGTATGCTAGTCTTTAGCGGTACAGTTTCAGCTTGTGTAAACACATTACACAAAGAGGTTTTTTTTTATAGTTAGAGTACGTTGAGACGAATTCCGAGACGACTTGAGCGTCATGTTCCGAAACCTAATTTTTCCGACCCACTATAAGGTTAGTGTTTCATTTAACTATTCAACTATTTTCCGCCCGCAACTTCGTTCGCGTGTTTTGCCAACTTGTTCACAGGGATGTTAATCGCTGCTTTGTTCATGTTTTTAATTTATTTAAAATCCCCTAAAGGTTTCAACAGAAGAACTGCATTAATAACGCGAGTGAACAAACTGTTTTATGACTTACTGATCCACGACCATTAAACCAAGAGGATTGCCAATCGCCATACTTTGGATCGTGCCCCGACCGCAAAGGGATCCTGGCAAAAACTAGATGACGTTTTAAAATTACATATTTAACGATGTTATAATTGAACAAAAATACAGTACAGTAACAATTAGTTCGTAAACAGCTAATAATAAATAAATCGTGACATTTGCAGTTGAACTGTAAATGTCACGATTTCACGTACGATTCTACTATAGTAATTACGTTCCGCAGAGAGAGAATCTTGGGCTAAATCTAGTGGTTTGGTCCTGATTCTAGTAAATGTTCGTTAATAGCGGACTTATTCACCTGGCGGTTCTTAACAGCTACGACTTTTTGACAGCTGTCATCCCAGTACGATCGCAATGGCGCGAAGGCGTAAATCTACTGGGATGACAGCTGTCAAAGAGTCGTTGCTAGAAAACTTCAACTGTAAATACTGTGTGATGCTTGCATATATAAATGTAAATAATAATTCCTATACATAGATGGCGTTGTAATGTAAATATCGGCTTTTTGTATGGCGATACATAATGACAAAAAAAAAACAAATGTAGCACAAACAGACACTAACTGCCTATTCAGGTCTTTATTGGCCATTGAATGAGCACAACAAACAAATCTAGCTCAATGCGTCTAATAGTTAATAGCCGGGTGATTACAGCCGTCAACCGATCACAGGACATGCGAGCCCTATTGAAGCTAAAATTAGTGTACTAATTGTGTTCCCGTTCGTGCTGCGATTAAATGGCCGACAAGACGGGTTGCATCAACTATTTGACGGACCAATTAAGGTCTCTGCCCACTACACCGTATCATACCATAACCAGACTATGAACGTGCCAGACAAAATTATTATTATTATTATTTTTAATTTAAAATAATAATTATTTTCAATGGTACACAATAAACAGCATTTTTACATCAATTTCCATACGAAAAAAATAGCTAATATTATTTCTATCTATGAATTCTACGTGATATGCAGAGTATGCTCTGCAGCGGCGCCACAATCAATGCCCATTATTTCGTCCTCCGGTATAGGTACAGCCATAAAGCTCATATGTACATGGTGTACCTTCAACGCACATCGTTTCACCATATGATTCATTAATTTTCATTATGGTGGCGCTGCCGCAGAGCAGCACACTATAACACCCTTCTTTTTTGTCGGGGGTTAAAAATAAATATTATCACAACACACGAAACGGGGCTTAATCGCGTATAAATATTATTGTATTTAATTACCTTTCGTTGGCAATTCTTCCGACGTTTCGGACGTCGCCTTACGTCCATGGTCCGCGCGAGTTTTCCGACCTACCCGCGCTTGGTCTTGATTATTCATTTGAACACCAGGTTGTCACAATACCGACAAACTACACTCACGACATCTGGCACTTTATCGGATGATGTTTGATGCTGTTTACATTGACTATTAACTGGATTCGACGAAGATGAAAGTTTGAAACCGTCTTCCCGGTTGAAATTTCGGTGTTCCGTAATTTGAATAGCTTCACGTACGATTCTACTATAGTAATTACGTTCCGCAGAGAGAGAATCTTGGGCTCAATCCAGTGGTTTGGTCCTGATTCTAGTAAATGTTCGCCAATAGCGGACTTATTCACCTGGCGGTTCTTAACAGCTACGATATGTTCCTTGACTCCTTCAGCAATAGTGCGCTTCGTCTCTCCAATATAAGAATATAAAAATTGCCAACTAAAGGTAATTAAATACAATCATATTTATGCGCGATTAAGCCCCGATTGTTGTGTTGTAATAATGAGTGAAAATCGTGGTAGTTTAAATCAAAATAAATATTATTTGTATTGATAAGTATAAGACTATGCCCACTAGCACGTTTCGTCGTCGCGTGCCATGCAAAGTGCGTATTGCGTTACATCCCGGGCCTGATACGTGCATAGCACGGTCATGGTATGATACGGTGTAGTGGGCAAAGACCTTTAACGTTAAAAACCGGCCAAGTGCGAATCGGCCTCGCACCATTCCGTACCACTGTACGCAAAATAACGCCACGATCTTGTATGTGTCCCAATACCATTTAATTTGTTTTACCGGCCGCTGTGAGTGTGACATGTACACATATTTGTGAACAAAATGCATGTGTTTAAGAAGGGAATAATAAAATTCACGATTCTTGTTTTTTTTTCACGGTATGTGCAATCCATCTGGTGTACGAACGTTAAATTCTACACGAAACTGTAACATTTTTGTGTAAGTAAATTACGATTACAGGCAGTTTGAAGTGCCGGCCCTTTTTTACCGTTCGTTCATACACATTATTTCGTATAGACTACGAATTTTCATTTGTTAATTGACACGGAGTTGATTTGTGGGTCATTCGAATATTAGATAAGCACTTTTGGTTTTAAAATTCTACCCGATATTTAAAAAACAAGGGTTATTAAAAAAAAAATCCCCACGGCGTCGCCCGCCTTAACGGGAATAAGCACTGTTTTAATTCATGACTTGATCCATCTGTGAGTAAAGTTTACTTTGAATCCAAACATCATCACAAACTATTACACTTATAATATTAGGACTCGCTGGTGATGGGATCTTGATGCCCATCTCTCTGCTCGTGGGTCACTTGTCGGACGACACTATGGCTATGTATTCAGCAGCACTCACCTTGCTGACTAGCATGTCTGTTTCGTCGAAGTGTCGACCGAACATCTTGGGCGACTCGCCGGGGATGGGGTCGATTTTGATGCACACCTCCTGCCCCTTGCGCGCCGTCTCCACCTGCTTGTGGTTCACCTCGATCGACGTCACGATGCCGAGGTCGACGAACTGGACGAAATAAGTTAATAACATCAGGAAAATATTTTTTAACTAGAAAAATACCGACAGAATAACACATATTTAAATTACATTAGCTTAACATGTTTCGGTCAATTGACAATATTTCATATTTTTGAATGATACTTTTTATTGTCCAACTCGAAATAACGCAAAATTATAAGATACAAGTATTTTTTTTATATTTGCGGAAATCTTATTTTTCAATGCAAAAATCCATGAATATTATTAGTTTGATGAAAAATGGCGTATGTAACAAACGTCTAACTACCAGCTAAATAACGTCACAGCTCTGTTTCACACACTTAAAAAAACGTTGGAAATAACAACAAAATGTAATGCGAAATTTGTCATTTTATTGCACTCAAAAAGTTTTACAATGACGGCAGTTGTCACGACGTCAAGATAAACGTCAAAACTTGAAAACTATACGCAGTGGTGTGATTAATTCAATAATTATGTAGAAAATGCCGCGCATAAAATATTGTTTTAAGAAAACTTGTATGAACGACACTCGTATATCGCCTATTCTCTTATATCTATTTGTGCAGATAGGTACTTGGTACATTTTGATGGGCACCCTGTGCTCCGGCGTTATGCGGCATTTAACAAAGAATATATCATTTTGATGCTTTATGTCTACAGAGCCCATAGCATTTGCAACATAAGACGTCCGCGAAGACAGTGAAGTTCTGGCACCTCTGATGCCAGCCAAATTATACTTATCCGAGCTTTGCATAAACTCCATCATCATTATACATAGCCTCCACTCGAGGCAAATTATTAGTGTTGTCAGCTTGTACAAATCCCTCCGCGTTTCGCATGTCCGGTCCTAATAGCCGAGCCGTAGAAAATTAAAGGATTCGAGCGGTATATGAGTCAAATCAAAGTTGAGATGTGGAGTCGTTTTTAAAGAAATTTTCCAACGGGTTGCCAGTCGTCATTAGAGAGAGCAGGTATCCGTTGGTCCCGTGGCAATGTCGCGTCATTGAAAAGCTCGAAATCAAATGCAGGAAACATACGAAAAGTACAAGACGATATTCGAGTGAAATTAACTGACAATAGTGTCATGCGTCGGAAGAAGACTATTTTTATAGTGGCAATATTGGATCAGCTGTGTGACGTCAGTTTCCGTTTTAGCTACTTTGGTAGTTTTTGGGCAAAAATATTGTAAAAAAAAATCTAGAAAAATGTTTTATTGTGTTCCAGAGGCGTTTTTCTCCAAATGGTTTTCGATTTAGGGAAATGGGAAAAAATTAAATATTGTCAATTACGGAGACCTTGTCATGAGCAACGACTGGACACCAACGCTGCCTGTTTCGCACTGGAGGTGGGTGAGGACTTAGGCTCTCCGAGAGCATGTTTCGGTCCATTACGAGAGCCGCTCAGCAGTAGTCGGCTTTTAAAATGTGAGTAACCGCTTATGTAATTTAAATATATCAGGAAAATCAGTTTAGAGAAACTAACTAGTCGTTGGACTCAAGGGAGAACTTATAAACTTACAATTTAGACATCTTAACCTACTTGTATGTGGTTTTCTTGATGTTTGATCATTAATAAATCGATTTGGTTTTTATTATTTAAAAAAATATTGTTCCAGATTAGCCCGTTTCCTTTTTCCCTTTATTTTTTTTCCTTTTCACAACTATAAATAACGATAAAACACTAGTTACACTGCAACAGTTTTGTTTTGCCACCAAAATTCCGACCTCTGGTACCAGGCGACTATATACATACTTATTCAGAAACATAAGTATAAATATTAAACATCCGAGACCCATGAAAAAACATTCATGCTCATCACATAGACTGCCCTGCCCTGCCCTGGCCGGGATTCGAACCCGAGACTGCCAGTTTCATGAACCGTTGTGCAACCATCTTAGACAAACACACCATTTATATATTATTTATTGACATACAATCCTTACTGTATTATAAACGTGAAAGTATGTATGTACGTTCCACTTAATCTCAAAAACTACTTAACGAATTTTTATGAAACTTTCCAGTTATGTACCTTATACATCAGAATAGGACATAGGCTATAATGTATGTCAAATTGCATCCCTTTTAGGGACGAAAAAGGTGATAAAAAATTTGTATGGATAGTAAATATTTTTTACGCTTGGAACTCGAAATCTTGGTAATATGCTTCACATTTAAATTAGTTAAATACCGAGTTTTGGAAAAAGATATAAGCTACTTTTTTTCCCGGAAAAATACCTTTTATCCGCGATAAACGAATCTAAGGCGGACGAAGTCGCGGGCGGCCGCTAGTACTATTATAAAGTTGTAAAAATGAAATGTTTGTATGTGTCGTTGTGGCTTCATCACGCTAAATCGGCTAAACGGATTTCAACTATTTTTGGCACACGGATAGCTGGGTATCTCCAAATGGTTACAGGATACTTTTTACCGGACTACCCTGAAGAAAAAAGAGGGGTTATGACTTTTTCTCTTCCGCGAACGAAGTTGCGGGCGCCTCCTAATTAAATAATATATAAATGGTATGTACCTACTAGTTTATAAAAATGTGACGTTGGAATAACTTTTACGTATTTTTTATTAAGTTGTTGTTTTGACGACCGGTTTAGCTCACTGGGAGTAACGTTGCCTGCGAAGCTGAGGTCCTGGGTTCAAATCCCGGTAAGGGCAAATATTTGTGTGATGAGCATGAATATTTGTTCCTGAGTCTTGGATGTTTTCTATGTATATAAGTAATATATCTATTAATAATATCGTCGTCTAGTACCCATAACACAAGCCTTATTGAGCTTACCATGGGACTAGTTCGACTTGTGTAAAAATTGTCCTGTAATATATATTTTTTCTAAATTAGGTTTTGTCATTAATGTCACTTGAATAAGATACGTAATTTGTTTTTATTAGTTGATGTTATTTATTACGTAATCTTACTATGTTCGAATTAACAATGTTTAAGTATAGCTATCAATTTCAAACACAATCTACATGAATGAATAAAAAAAAGTCGTCGACTTTAGGTTAGCTATTTGAATGTAACTTACCTCTTGACTAGGAACGCAGATAGGGGTGCCTTCTTTAACGATGCCGGCTTCAATCATGACACCGCAAACAATGGGGTCGCGAGAGTTGAACACGAACTGAGGTAACACCTACAACCACATATTACTCAATAACATGTATAAAGGTGGATCAACTTTTTCTTATTGTCATTCTGCCTACTCAGGAGACAGAATAATCTCCTATATTGACTAGAAAAAAATTGTAGTCTTCATTTTATTACCTTCTATTTTCGCAATTAACACTAATTTAAATAAAATAAATTAATAGTTTAAAAAACACTAGAAAAACACGCTTTACCGGACACACGCTTTTCTAACAAATCCAAACACAGCTATGATACGATGTTCCATCATGAAGTTCCAGTTCATATCTTCCGGCTCCATCATCGGATCAGTTCGACAGTACCATATTATTGTATTGTCATCAGAACTACATATAGCTGCCAATTTTCATGACGCTACGATCCTTGGAAGATGGTTAAATTAGTTACATTACATAGTTACATACAGGTCGACCTAATAAAAGCGTGTGAATAAAACAATTTATAATCCGCGGCACGTAAGTAAAACCAACATGGCTGCTACTGCGCAGGTACCCAACCCCCCGCCGCCTCGTTACTATGGATTCGTGCAGTGCGTCTGCCCCCGCCCCGCCCTCACCTCAGATGAGACTCTAAAATCGACTTCTGCGCAGGCTTTACTTACATGCCGCGCATTATAAACGGATTATATCGCGTATACTATCTCATTTGAGGTCCCGATGTTTCGGAAGCTTGACAGCATCCGTGTTTTTAGGGCGACTGGGGAAAATATATTTTTGTCTGTCAAAGTTACAAATTGTAATCATATTTTTGTTGCTTTTATGTACTTTAAAATCGTTTTAAAGAGACAGCTGACATAACGATAACAACGGGTTACAGAAAAAAGTTTATTGAGCCATATACATAATGTAGTAGTCCTATGCGTATGTATTCTTTAGGGTGCTCCTCCACCGGACGCATTCAGGTGTCATGTAACGATTTATTGTTACCATAAATGGTATTATTTAATCTATACTATTATAAAGTTGTAAAAATCTACCGTCTGCACATTAAAAATAAATCAATAAAAATAAGTGGCCGTGCTATTTGAAACTGAATCGAAAAAGTTTTTTGTATGTATCTATGTGTTTGTGCCATCATCAAGCCTCAACAGCTAGACATATTTCAAATATTTTTGGTATACGGGTAGGTTACAGGATACTAACCGATTACGATGAAACATAAAATGGGATGAAACATAAATCATGCCTTCTAATTCTAAATATTTCTTCACTATTCACGGCACTTACAAAAATAAATAGTCAAAAGTGGCCCAATAATACTTCTTACCCGATTGCGGTAAATAAAAAAGGGGAATATTATATTTTGTCATCCCTGAAACAGTGGGAATCTACTAGTAGATTACAGTTTTTTCCAGTCGAAAAACCCTTAAGTTTGCTTTTGTAGGTTCTTTTTTCTCACGTTTAGACTTGTTGAAGAAATGGTAGATGGCGGACAATATCTTCACCAGATCACAGTATAATGTATATATTCAGTCTACAGGGGTATACCACTATTTGCTTGAACTCCTCGCGTTTCTTCTGCTTGAGCTTTCCCGGAAGGTGGTGAACTAAAAGAAATGGTAGATGGCGGAGAATATTTTCACCAGAGCACAGTATAATATATACCTTCCGATTGCAGGGGAACACGGCTATGTGTTTGAACTCCTGGCGTTTCTTCTGCTTGAGCTCCTCCCGGAAGGTGGTAAACTTGAAGAGATGGTAGATGGCGGAGAATATTTTCACCAGAGCACAGTATAATATATACCTTCCGTTTGCAGAGGAACATGGCTATGTGTTTGAACTCCTGGCGTTTCTTCTGCTTGAGCTCCTCCCGGAAGGTGGTAAACTTGAAGAGATGGTAGATGGCGCAGAATATTTTCACCAGAGCACAGTATAACCTTCCGTTTGCAGGGGAACACGGCTATGTGTTTGAACTCCTCGCGTTTCTTGTGCTTGAGCTCCTCCCGGTAGGCGGTGAACTTGTCGAAGAGATGGTAAATGGCGGAGAATATCTTCACGAGAGCACAGTATAATGTATACCTTCAGTTTGCAGGGGAACACGGCTATGTGTTTGAACTCCTCGCGTTTCTTTTGCTTGAGCTCCTCTCGGTAAGCGGTGAACTTGTCGAAGAGATGGTAGATGATGTCCGCGGAGAATATCTTCACACCGACATTGTCGGCTAACTCTTGAGCGTCGCGTTCGATCTGTAGGAATACATTTACATTATATATTTTTTTTACTTTTTTTATATTCTTATGTCATAACTCCATACTATTTTTCTGCCATTTCCGTTACCCAACGGTTGTCTGCAGGAGGGGAAGGTGTGAAATAATATGATTTTTTGACAAGGGGCTAAAATAAGCTTCGTGAGCTCGTCCAAATATTCACTTCGTGTCATAATGGCTTTTAGCCACGTGTATATTTCATGAAAAATTCAAAGTACAGTTTCAGCAATTCGATCAGAAATTTTGGCCAATCTGATCAGGTTGGTTCGTTTATTTTTATTTATTCGTAAGTAGTATGTAGCTGGCCACAAGATTTCTTTTCAGTTTCATTGAAATTTGTATGCGATTATATGGCTTTCTTTTTAACCCTAGGGGCTAGATGTACTATTTTAGTAAGCTAATATAACGAACTTTTTGAGCAGAAGTGAAAAAATAATTGTTAACATTACATACCTTAACATCAAACGCCAATATGGTGGCCCACTGAGAATCGTGTTCCAGCATGGCGGACGCCTTCATGACGTCACGCTTCACCACCGGCCCTATCCTGATGGCGGAGTACTGGAAACAGAACATATAATTTGTGTAAGATTGTCCTTGATATTTATTTTATTTATTAATCTAGTTAAACCAAGTTTATCCTTTAAATTTCTCTTTAAATAATTAAATTTGAGACCTATTTTTCAATTTTAAATATTTTTCTGATTATTCTATTATGATTATTTTATGGATTCCCATAAAAATGAATTTTTTTGGCTATGTGATTTATTTTTATTTATTTTACTGATTATGTTATAATGGAATGTTTTAATGTATGTGTTACTAATCCCTAGAAACTAAGATTTATTTCTATTCCTAACAATCTACGGACCCTGGTCTACAATAAAAATTTTGAATTTGAATCGATGATTTGTCGCTATCGGCTCGGCCGTCAATCAGGTACTCGGTTAGGGCGTCTTACTCTACGGTAATCTATACTATTATAAAGTTGTAAAAATGTAATGTCTGCACATTGAAGACATTTAAAAATAATTGATTGTTACGGACAATTTGGAGGTCACTAAAACAAAAACATTTTTTTGGATTTTATGTATGTTCGTATGTATCGTTGTGGCTTCATCACGCTAAATCGGCTAAACGGATTTCAACTATTTTTGGTACACGGGTAGCTGGGTATCTCCAGATGGTTATAGGACTTTTTACCCGACTATGCTAAAGAAAAAAAAGAGGGATAATGACTTTTTCTCCTCCGCGAACGAAGTTGCGGGCGCTTTCTAGCATAATATACGCCTTCCTCTGGCTAGACGGTGGTACGAGCGGGACTCACAGGTATCTTGCTGGTGCGCAGGAACTCCAGCAGCGCCTCCAGCGAGCCCAGCGTGGAGGCCTGCACGTACACGCCGCGCTCCGACAGCTTGATAGACGATAGAGCTGACTTCAGCTCGCGGGCGACTTCCTCCCTGAAACAAAATTTATGATTACTTTACTCATGTGCAAATTACGGAAACTTTCCAAAATGCCTAAAAAAGGTCTTAAGTATAGGGTTAACTTACATGTTTAAAAGACCTTTTTTAAGCATTTTTGGAAAGATTCCGCAATTTGTACATCTCCTGCGGACTCGCCCGAGTTACCGAAATGGGGTTTCCTAGTTATAATCTAGGACTTTGATGTGTTTATACGCTGAATATCATGGAAATCACGTTTACAAGAGTACATTGTTGGACCTTACGCTAGCGCTGTATCTTAGGGTTTAACCTGCTCTAAATATTAAATAAATAAGTCAATCAAATTTAAATAAGATCTATAGTTATTTGAGTTCTTGAAACTCAAATGAGATAATATACGCGATACAATCCGATTATTAAGACTATGTAATATTAACACTTTCGCAACCGGGCAAAATTTCGAACAATACCCCAGAAACCAACTGAACTCGCCAGGTGGGCTAAGACGAGCAACGCAACGCCGCACGCCGCGTGCCCGCTAGGCGGGCACTAGGCGGTTGCTCAGGGCTGTGCCAAGTAACTGTTGTATACGTGAATAAAATCAATGATTTTTTATTTTTTAATCGCATTAGGTGAAGTAAAAACACACTGCCTGTATATTTAAAATCAACCATACCTACTTTTCGACCACATAATAATCAGAATTATTAAAACCTTTCTGTTAGTGTCAGCCCTGTGGTGGCGAAGATGCCATGTGTGCCCGCCAGGCGAGTTCTTTGGCGTGGCGTGTAGGTTTAAAGCTACTGCCCGCCTGGCGGGCTTAGCCGGCATCTGAGCAAACATTACGAGTGCATACCAGGCGGGTTTTTGGTTGCGAAAGTGTTAATACGACGAATATTAAGACTAATAATAGTGACTAAAATGACATTTACAGTATATCGTGGTATGAAAGTGTAATGCTTGGTGTAGCTCTTTTCTTCATCATTTGTGACAAATGACAGTGGTTGAAACGCTCGGACAAATGCCCTAAGACGACAATGACGACAAATAAACGCCGTAAAAACGCTGATGATTGGTCCTACAACTAAAAACACTGTTACCGGTTCGCTACAACCAAATATCATTATACCATGTTCCTATTACGTCGCATTGTTTAAACAGACTAGTTTCAAAATGTCTAAAAGTTGAAATGACTTACACCTACTTTTCAAAATAACTATCGTGAATTTACAAATTTTCAACTCAACCACGTGCCAAAATTGATATAAGGATTGATACAAAACTGTCAAAAGGTTAAAACATCAAATGCTCAAAATACCTAAAATTCAATTCATATGGAAAAATGACTAATTTTCGGAATTATTGTTTCATGTGATTGTTAAATTTTCATGTAAGTAATTAAACTAATTATCAAATTACTGGTTTCGTTCAGTTTCTAAAAAAAATATCTTTCATTACGTTTTTAAAAAACTGGTCAAATAGTCAAAATTTTAGGTATTATGAGACAATGTCATTTTGATATCTGGGACTGACAGTTAAAGGTATTTTTGAATTTTGATAATTATGAAACTATAGCGTTTTAACCTTCAGTCATAATGCTAATTTGGCATTTGAACAAATTGTCCTTTTTACCAACTATACATTTTGGATATCGGATGTAACATGTAAACATCATTATGACAATTTATTATATTGAAAACAAATTTATTTGAGTTTTTTGGTATTTTGGAACTAAGCCAATGTGAGATTGAGTCAAAATATGTAACATGGTATTATGCTACTTGGTTGTAACGGACAGTTAACAAAACGCTGAATATTAGCCCTACAACTAAAAAGCGGCCAAGTGCGAGTCAGACTCGCCCATGAAGGGTCCCGCAGCCTTTTATACAAATAAATGCACTACAGATGAAAAAAAAATACGATATGAAAAAAAAGCACTAGCAAAATAGCGTATCTTCCCGGCACTTACATCCTTTTGCTGAGAAGCGCAGTTTTTTGGCAATAACTTAAAAACGGTATGTCCGATCACGTTGAAAACAATTTTCGTTGGAAGTATTCATTAAGCTTTATATTTGTAAATTTTTTATATTTTTTGAACTTACCGTTTACAAAATAGATGGGGAGACACAATTTTTGCTACTTTCGTAGCGATTATTTTTAGAAATAAACAATATAATACATCTTATAGTTTGTGAGTAAAATGCCTGTGACATACGAACGGACGGACAGACAGACAGACAGACATGACGAATCTATAAGGGTTCCGTTTTTGCCATTTTGGCTACGGAACCTTAAAAACGCTGAAGATTGGCCCTATAACTCACTTCAAGACGTCGATCTCGTCAGGTTTCTGCGCTACGAGCAGGTTGAGTCCCGCTATGGCCTTCTCCAGTTCCTTCGCGGCGATCTTCACGCCCTGCGCGCCCACAACTTCCTTGTGCTCCATGTATGCGTTCTGTACACAAACTTAAGTTATACATTTCTTTTCATCACACTTGTTCGTAAACGGTGTCATTACACGCAAGCAAAACGAGCGACAAGGTCTTAATTAAAACCGTGGGCTTTTTATTAATTCCAATAACGCCATGGGCGTAATGACTTTTTTTTACTGCATTCACTACTCTAATATGCCAGGTTTAGAACGAAACCGAACGGAATTATTTAAAATAAACAAATTTGAATTATACTTAATGTAATATTAATAAATACACGTCGACGCTATAGTTAAATACGTTAAAATAGCTTGTCTATACGATTTTACAATTATTAATTTACGTAAAAGATTTATTTATTTATTTATTTAAACTTTATTGGACAATTAAAAAATGTACAAATGGCGGACTTAATGCAAAAAGGCATTCTCTACCAGTCAACCATTGGGTTAAACAGAAACAGTTATATGGGTGCAGGGCCTGTAAACTGAGACAATTGAAGAGAAAATATAATACACAGATATACTTATAATATTGTATTTAAAGATTGTATGCAACAAAATTAAAAAATAGTTTCGGAACGAAACCTTTATTGGACGAACGAAAAAAAACGAAACCTTTGTTTATGTTATCTATGGAATGAGATTCTACCAATCACGAAATGACACTTTATGACACAATGTTGCGACTTGTGACGATTGAAATTATCAATTTTTTTCTGACTTAATAATTTATTAGTTTCCTCACAAGTGTGACGAAAAACATTGTATGTTACTCGGGCGGTACCGGAATTACAAACTCGAGTCATTAAAGCCCTCAGCCTGCGGCTTCGGGCTTCAATGTGCTCTGGTTTGTAATTCCTTCTCTACCGCCCATGGTGCACAATGTACTATAGCAAAATCCAATAACATACTCGCCCAGAGATCAAGACCGGTGCCCCTAGCACAACTGTGATACGCAACTCATTGCTGCGCGAGAAGGATTGTCTGTCTACACGGGTGCCCGATTGTTTTATCGACAAAAGTTTAATCGAATTTCATTTCGTCGAAAACGATTCATAGACTATATAATCCTCATATTTTCTCTTGGAGTAGTTTGGTTTTATCAACGATTCACTACAAATTTACGTAGTTATTAGAAAACTATGCAAGGATTATTTCTTGATTAAAAATACATTTCATACACTACTCAAGAGACAGAGGGGCTACTCCGAAATCCGAAAAACGAAGTTCGTTTGGCACCATCCCGCTCACTCAAATACAGCATATCATGAGAGCAAGAGGGACAGCACGTTATGAACTTCGTTTTTCTAGTTTCGGAGTAACCCTTCAGAACTACTAAATATCGATTTTCAATTGTTCGACTTAGTATTAGAAAACTATTTTATTTTATGTTTGATTAAACATTATAAACATTTGATTTTACACACTAGGATCTGGCCTAGGCCCAAACGAAACGCGGCCACTAGAAACCTAGGTTAGTTAGTAGTTAGGTTAGATCTGCGACACCCCATCCGAAAACGATTCGCTACCCGAAAACTTGGTCAGGTTAGAACTGCGACTCCAGCAAAATGGAATCGCTATCAGAAAACTAGGTTAGGTTAGGTTATAACTGCACCCCATCCAAAAACTAAAAGTCCCAGTTATACACATAGAACACCGATGAAATTAGTTATGTATGGATATTTTTCGTTACTAGACCTATCGGTCTGTCTCACCTTCACTCGCAGCTCCTTCATAGGCTGAGGCATAAGTAGAGAGCGGATCTGAGTGACGATGGGACCGTCCGTACCCGCGAGGACCATGGTATCTCCTTCGTGCAGGGTGCCGTTGATCAGGATCGTGTCGATCGTCGTGCCAAGGCCAGGGATCGCTTTGACCTGCAAATGTAAAAAATATACATTACAGATACGACATAATTGGAAAAGTAAAAAGATCCAAAATCAAGTCTAAGCCAAACAGATTAGAGAAATTGAAACCTTAAGGCGCTTTAGTGTGAAGCGTTTTTTGAGAAAGTTCAAAAATGGGATTTTAACACTGTAATATCTCGGAGTTTTTATGAGATTAAAGTAGTTTTCTCACAAATAATGTTATTATTGAGAGGTTGTTCTAGAGACTACTGTTAAATAGCCTATTATCAAAAGAATGGCGTCACGCACCCGACATTCTGGTGGAATACCACACAAAAGGCCTGAGACTTACTTGCAGAATAAAGTTTGAACTTCGAGTACCCAATTGATCATTTTCATTTGAATTCGTACGGCTAAGCGGAACTTAAATTATATTTAAATAACATCTAACTTGTCACTTTTATGACCCCGATGTGGGCACCAGGCCTAGCGATAGGACCGAGGGTTAGGGTTCTCATAGAAAAGCGTGGCATTCCGTACAAATGTCGTTCTAACTTGTGTTGTTTTTGTAGCTTACCTCGAGCACGGTGGCCAGTAGCTGGTTAGAGAACACGAGCCGCTTGTGCAGGGGCCCCTCGCAGGCCTGCACGATCATGGCGAGCAGGTTGCCCATGCCCTCGCCCGTCACCGCTGACGTGGGCACTAGCGACACGTACGAACGGGGGTCGGGGTTCTCATAGAATAGCGCGGCGTTTAGACCCTGGAAATAATGGGAGAAAATTTATCGGGTTTTTGATGACATTTGGTATTCCAATGAGAATGTTTTGAATGTTCTTAGTATATGTTAGTGTATTAGTTTGCTCAGGTATTTAAGCCCAAATAAACCACGTGATTCGGGGCTTTCTTCAGTGGTATACAATACTGGGGTGGATGAGTTAACTCGCGGGTTTTTGTCCCCGGTAAGCTCGGTTCTCCATACAAACGTAGTTGCGCTCTCATTTTAAAACGACTAGCTAGTTTGCTCAGAAACTTTGTACATAGAATAAGTTAAAGTATATTATTATTATATTAGTTTTAAAATGAGAACGAAACTCCGTTTGTATGGGAAGGTGAAATTCGGCCGAGCTTCGGGACTCTTAACAGGGTATAGCAAAATACTTCAAGGTCTATTTTTATGTATTATCGTCATTATTGAAGACTGTAACAAACTTGTATGCATACATCGTCAGATACTGGTGAGTTTGAGAAGAGTGTAATCTGAGTTAGATTCGGCACGACTTAAAAATAATTCCCAATCCGAAATTATTAAAAACTAGGTTTTTTAAACCTATGAAGCGCATTAGACGCACCCGTGTGCCTCTAACGATTTTTTGAATTTAGAACCTACTTTCCACGTTCATTGTGATTGAATTTTCATTAAATTTTCTTTTTATATAACGCTCCCCGGGTTAATCTTTGCAATCAAAAAATTCGACGAAGTCCCGCTACGCGGAGCTCCTATAACCTGGAGGTTTTCACGTCGGAGATTAAAACTTATGCGACCAGCCTAACCGTATAGGTATAAATCGTTTTTATAAGCTCAATATATTTTAATTAAGGAAAAATAACTCCTTTCCAACTCGACATACGTATTTCTTCAACTTCAAAATGTCCCTGACATCTTTACACAAAACTCTCTGCCAGTCTTAAAGAAAATCTGTACCTGTTCAGAGAACTGCAGCATGACATCCTTGCTCCTCTTCTCAAACTCGATCTGCGTGTTAGTGGCCTGCAACTTGAGGATGTCTCGTACATCTTTGCGCTGAGCGCTCTGCCAGTCGTACAATCTGTCGATCTTGTTCAAGGCCACGATGAAAGGAGTTTTCTTGAGCTTCAACAGGTTTATGGACTCGATGGTTTGAGGTTCTAAACCGTGCATAATGTCGACCACCTGGAAAAGACAGTTTGATGATTAAAAGAGGAAAACCGAAACTTATTATTGCATGCCATTGATGGGAAATACTTAATCTGAACTTCAGGGTTTCAGTATTTCCGCGATAGATAGTATTAATAAACGTGAGTTATTAATACTATCTATCGCGTATATAGTATTAAAAAACGTGTTTAATTACACATGTGGAAGTTGAAGAAAGTTTCGAATTCAATTTAAATTTCGAAAAATTCCGTATTAGAAATTACATAGAGATAATATAAAAAGAGAGACTACCCGATTCTGCGGTCGAATAGTGTTGCGGAATTGGAGATGTCGCTTGGAGCACCGCTGACGGCTATTTATATTTTATTTCATTCGAAATCTAGTCTTATCAATTAATCGCATCCGTAGATTTTTACTTTATCTTATTTTCTTAAAATCAACCAGAATTATCCCTTGATCGTTTTTTTATTTATTTATGGTAATAGAGATAATCATTATCTTATGCGCCGTCTAGTACAATTTGTAGAAACTACCTTGACCTTTATGAAATTTAGCTTGAAAGTGGACAAAGTTGCTACTCACCGGGAAACCGTCCATAGGTGACGCTGATTTAAAACTTGATATGACTGTACTTTTATTGTTAAATACATATTATTTATTACATTATCTTTAAATAATAGATTGTTTTATAATGGACCCAGAAAAAGTTGTTAGGAAAAGGAGTTTTTTTTTTTCAGTAAATTTCTAATTAAATTTAGATATGTTGTCGACTCAAGTGCCCTGATCAAAAGTCCCTTCGAGTGCTACCACGGTTTCCAAGTCAGTTCCCGAGAAATGATCGATTTTGTACAGTCATTACTTACAGTGCTCCTGAGACTAGAGTAGCACTTTTCTATGAATTTGACGATCGTTTATCTGCCACAGCGAACTTGAAAGGCATGTTCGACCTAAATAAATAAAATACACACGCACTTATTCACGACTTTTAACATTTTATTTACTTAGATTATTTATTTACATTATAGTTTTTATTTCTAGCTACTGTACACACTTAATTAAGCATGTAATTATATTTTTATCGGCCATTCCTGTGTCAATGCACAATCCAGTACAACAGTATTCAATAATGCCGTGCTTGGTTGGATATTTGACATTTTCCGTTTGTTTTGTCGTGCAATGTCGTGTATTAGGTACCATATGACGCTGGCAACATGTGCACAACAACCATTTGTTCTCGCCCCAGTCTTACCCTTGCAATGGTACCCCCAGGATTGGTTCTTCTTCATTTGTTTCGCTTTGTAACGCTATCCATAATTAGTGCTTGATTGCTCTTTAGAAACGCGTACGTATTTTTATACGTATTACGTCGTGCTCAGTCAATTCGTCAAACTGATGAGTTTCCGGTACCGTCCATAAGCATTTTGTATAGTATATAAGCAGAACTTAAATCAATTCGATTAACACCAACCGTCAAACGTTTTAAATATTCGATGTCAAGTCTAGGGAAATGCGGAAAATGATTTTGATTTAAGCAATCGGTAACAATGTAATGCCATTTCCTTTTATTTCATGCCACATGTAGTCGGTGTTTGTGTTGTATAAATGTGCATTTGGCACTGACATTGACATTAGACATGCAATAGATAACGTCTTCATATCATCACAAAAGAGGTTAAGGATTAACACAACACAATGCTGGGAAAATACATAGATCTGCCTCATCTGCCTGTTAGTATAAATTCGATCGTATCTCGGGAACGGATTCGGAAACCGTGGTAGCACCCGAAGGAACTTTTGATCAGGGCACTTATTTCATGAGAATTGACTGAAACCACATTTTCCTAACAACTTTTTCGGGGTCCATACACAAGTCAAACAAATACAAATCAAAAGTCTCAAACTACAATACACTGCTCAAAGGTGTCTAGGGATCAAGTACCGTCGAGTTCATAAATATGCGAGTATTTCCAAGGCATCAAAAATATTATTCAAACAAGTAGAAAAATTGAAAAAAACTACATAAATATCTACTGCACAAGACTTTTCTTTTAAATAATGTAAACAGGTAATAGCACCAAAATATTTATTCTAACGATTTCCGAATTTATGTGAACAAATAGAAACTCAAATATCTGTATAAAGAAAACAATTAGAATTTGGCAGGAATTTCGAAAGATAACAATCACCGAGAACCGTACCGTACTGTCAAAACATACATTTGTCTCTTTCAGTTTGAGTTTGATTTGAGAGGTTTGATATCAGCATTTTTGATCAAACCTCTTTCAACTCGCATGTAAATCAAAAATAACAAAAATACGTAATAAGGAGCAAGCAAAGATTAATGGCACTTTTATGACGTCACTGTCAAACTGAAAGAGAAAAATGTATCATTTGACAGTATGGTACTCTTTCCGGTGATTGTCATTTTTGAAAATTCGAATGTTTTGCTAAGTATAACATTTCTTTCGAGATACTTTTTTTATCAGTGGTTTGCAAAGCGACATCTATTGACTGAGATGACAGATTATGTTCAACATCACCTGCTTACGTATAGAGGTCGTAGGTGTATTCGTATTTCCGTAAAAGGCGTATTGATATTAGCGCCATCCAGTTCTGAGCATACACAGTTAATTAACGTCCCGTGGTGCTCAGCGGAATTAAGGCGGTTTCATTTGAATGTATGGCGTTGACATATCTTCTTATATTTAATTTATGCTATGAGGAAACTTCGCAATTTTAGAAACTTACCTTTGGCACATAAGTATTTTAAAACTACTTAGTACTTAACGTTACCAAATATTATTGACTATTGAAGTGTTATAAAAAAAGGCTTTATTACTTTTAATTCACATTTCAATGTCTAAAACTGTGTTTTTTCCATAAAATCCCGTCCGGCCATCCTTATTTATTATTATTTTTATATCAAATCCTATTCCACTCTAGTTTAATTAATTTAGTATGTCATACAAATGTATTTAAAAAAGATTTTTTTTTGTGTCTCATGTCTGGGCCAAAGACTTTTCTTTCTCCATTTTATTCCGTCTCAAATTTAAATCTACAGTCAATACTTACAAGGATAGCGATATCGCAGAGAGATGACCCTCTGCTCCTCAGATTGCTGAAGGACTCGTGACCAGGCGTGTCGATGATGAGCAGACCGGGCAGTTTGAATGCTATCTCGGCAACCTGTGACAAAACAATCAGAATTTTAGATTTCAGTATATCAAAATCAATGGCAGAGTATAAGCCAGCGTATGTAAGTTTGCCTTTTACACTAACACTTCCTATCACGAATGCTCCGGATTTGGAATAACCTCCAAATCTAGGTGTTTTCTCCCAAGGGGGCTAACAGATATGAGTTCTTTGAGAGGGAAGTACACGAGTTTTTAAAAGGTCGGCAACACTTCCGTGATTCCAGCGTTTTAAGCATCTAAGATCAGCTGTGATGGTAGTTCGTCGCTATTGTAGGCATTTCGGATAATATAGGGGCAACCTCATATCCTAGCCTCACCCTTTTGGTAAGTTTGGTCTTATCTTTAATGTTCCCTTTGGGTTCGTTAGTGGCTTCGATCTGCTGTGTGATTACCAACAGCCTCTCAATTCTACACATTGGTGCGACGCAGCTTGTCCAGTACCCGTCTGACACTCACCCCTTTGACATGCTTGGTCTGCTCCTTAATGTTCTCAATGGGCACATTGGTGGCTCCGATCTGCTGTGTGATACCACCAGCCTCTCCATCCTGCACATTGGTGCGACGCAGCTTGTCCAGGATCTTGGTCTTGCCGGTGTCTACGTGTCCCAGTACACAGACTACGGCGGCGCGGAGAGGGTTGTTCTGTTTGTTGGCTTCGTTATCTTCTTTACGTTTCTGAGGGTTGAAAAAAAATAGAATAGAGAGAGCTTGATTTTTGCTTGCTGTTTTTAGCGTTTCACCGATGAAAGTAGCCTGTCTCACTCCCCAGATGAAAAATATAAAAAATAACGTATTTATTCGTTGTTCCACTGGGGCAAGTGATAACCAACACAACTAATGAGTGTTATGTAACCACTTTTAGTATCTTTAGATTTCAACATTTTCTTTCGAGCTGAATGCTTGTTTCAAGCTTAAACTATTAGCGGAAATATCATTCATGAAGTATTACATATGAAACTTATCTCCTTTTCTATCTTAACTATTTATCAGAATCATATGTTCTTACCTCTAATCTCCTCAGGATAAGTTCCCTCTTTTTCTGCGCATCAGTCATTCCTTCATCATCTGAATCTTCTTCGGAACTGCTGTCTTCATCCGAGCTGTCTTCCTCTTCCGAAGAACTATCCTCCACTTCAACCTTCTAAACAAACAAAGAAAGTAAAGTATAGCACAATTTAGCACACTAATGGATAATAAGATATAAGCATTAGTACAAATTAACATGTATGACTAAGTGCTAAATGGTTCACCATTTCGCGACGTATGGAGAATATAGATTTATATATTACGAGTATAAAGTCTACAGAAATAATTTTAACAACAATAGCCTATTCCGAATTTCGTACTTCATACGTTTTAAAATACAACCATTTTATTTATTTATTTATACGATATCGCGTAATTCAGTTTACCTTTTGGCATAGGCCTTCTCCAACAATCTCCATTGGGCTCTGTCCAGTGCTATATCATATCATAAGATTCCACAAAAACGTCGTAATAGTATCATTTTTTTAACCCCCAACGAAAAAAGAAAGATATTATAAGTTTGACGTGACACAGATATGTATCTGTCTGTGGCATCGCAGTGCTGAACCGGATTGATCGATTTTGATTTACTTATTTGTGTTTCCAGGTGACGTAATCGAGTGTTCCTAGCTGATGCTTCAAAAAAGACTGCTCAGCTGTTTGATAATTATCAGCATTTTTCCAGATGATTACATAAAATATTTGACTTCGATTCAACCTGATGTAATGTGTCGATGAAAGTTAAGATGAAGTATGGTTGTCTAAAAAATGCCTATTCATTCTCGAATTCAAGAGAACAAAGTTGAAAATTCTCAGCGAAAAGGTTTGCTGAAAGGAAGTTCCATTCTTGTAGCTGCTCGTACAAGAACACGCAAAGCGCTTCATACGAAACATTGGAATATCGACAACATGAGGGTCGAACCCCAATGTGCGCCAAGTGCGGTTATGAAGATGGCGGAATAGAGTACATGCATGATTTTTTTAATCGCTTTTCTTAACAAAATACTGTAAAAACGATTTCAAAAAATACATTCATTCTGATTATTTTAACACATTTTGTTAAATATTTCTTGAAATATTGTTGTGTGATGACACTGACAAAAAGTATTATTGAATGAATTCTGCATAAATTACATGGAAACTACATAACTTTGATTCTTAAATTTAAGACAGAGTAATATTATTTGTATATTGTTTACCTTTTCCTGGGCCGTTTTCTTCTCCTTAGCAGGAGTGACGGGCGCTGGTTCAGGCTTCGGCGGCTCCGGTTCTGGTTCCGGCTCCTCTTCAGAAGACTCAGCGTCCCAAGCGTCCTTGACTGCATCATCGTCTTCCTTCTTCTTTTCTGGCTTCTGAGGTTCCATCTGGAAATGATTTTTTAAGCAAGGTTAGTCCGCTGGAACCATATATTATAGATTGTCCCAGATTTGTTTTATTACTTATGATATCGTCGGCTACTACTTAAAACAAGCCTTTTTGAGCTTACCATGAGACTAGTTAGATGTGTGTAGTATTGTCCCCTAATATTTATTTATTTTTAAACTTGGCAGCAAAGGTAGCAAAGCAGAATAACACGCTACAAATAATTTACACAAGACTTCTGTTCTTTCAGAACATTTTGAGCACTTCATGCGTTCAGCTGTTTCTTCTGCTGACTTTACTATAGAAATTACATGGTGATTTGGTGATATACATACAAACAGATTGATGAATCGTTAAATAGAAAGGAAGCAAAAAACATGAGCTTGTGCTTGAACATCACACAGTATTTTTTTCGGAAGTTTCAGCAACGAACCACAAAGTGGTTGCATCACCCTTTGTCAACCATTGTAAAATAGACTCGTGATTATAGTAAAAAAGAGAGGCAGCGTCAATGTATAAATTTATAGCTTGTGTTACGTCAAAGAAAAAGAGGTCGAATAATTTACTTATCATTGGTCAGAATTGAAATAAAAATGTGGAAGTGTTTACCTTTTTATCTACAATTTCTAATTCTACTTTCTTTTCATCTTGGGGTGTTGAGGGGGGCTCCTGTGACATCTGACTTTTAAGCTTGGTGGGCTTAACCCTGGTGCCAGGCCGTGGTGGCTTCTTCTCTGACCCGCCTACTTCTATACCTTGAGCTTTCAACGATTCTAACATAGCTTGAGCTCTAGCTTTCTCAGCTTTCTGCTTAGGAGTTAATAATTTGCCTTCTGCTTTTAGACGCTCTTTGCGATCCTTTTCCTTTTGTTTTTTTCTCTCTTTCCGTTCTTTTTCCAACCTAATTGCTTCAAGTCTTTGTTGCTCACGCTCCTCCTCCTGTTTTAGCCGCTCTTCTTCTTCTTTCTGTAGCCGTTCTTCCTCTTCTTTAACCTTTTTGAGAGCTTCTTGCATAGCAGCAATAGTCTTCTTAGTTGGACCTTTTTTACCTTTGTCATCTTTATCCTCTTTGTCACCCTTACCCTTCTTCTTTTTTTTTCCCTCAGTGGCAGGTGCATCAGCTTCAACATCTTTTTCTTCAGATGGTTCTTTAGCTTCTGCCTCAGCAGGCTTAGCTTCTTCTTTTTTTTCCACTTTTACTTCTGCTTTTGGTTCTTCCTTTTTAGGTTCCTGCTCTTTTTCTTTTTTCTTGGCTTCCAGTTTTTTCTGCTTTTCTCTTTCTTTCTTTTCCTTCTTTTTCTGGGCTGCAGTCTTAATTGTCACATCAAGTTCATTATCACTACCTGCTTTATCTTCTTCATTTTCAGGTTGCGGTTTCACTTCCTCCTGTTTTGTCTTCTTTTTAATTTTAGGTTTTTCTTCAACAACCTCTGCAAGCTTTTCTCCTTCAGTTGGTGGTGTAGGCTCCTTTTTGACTCCAGCATATTCCATTTCTAATTCAGCAAGTACCTTTTCTAAATCGTCATCACTGTCATCCTTCTTCCTTTTGGCTTTCTTGCCTTTCTTGCCTGCAGGTTCTTTTTTCTCTGGAGCTTTTTTCTGTGGCTTTTGAGGTTTTTCATCGTCCGAGGATATAGCGGCGTCAGGTAATGATTCTGCTGAATCTTCTATTTCCAAAAATGAGAAAGCACTTTTATCAGCTACCTTCTTTGCTTTACCTGACTTGGGCTGTGGTTCATCATCGGAATCATCTGTAAGATCCAATAAAGTAATTTTAGTAAGCCAGGATTAGTTCAAAATGAGGTATACTACACAAAATCAGAGTTAATTAAACAATCAGTAAAAAAAAAATACTTCAGCAGTGATTAATAAAATAAGAGTTAATGAAATCAAAGGAATTATGCTACATAATTCTAAATTACCCATTTAGAACAGATGCAAACAATATACTGACATTCATATGAAGGTGCCAAATGTTTGCGCCCTTATTGTAAAACTGCCAAACTACAAGTGACAGTCAGTAAATAGAGACAGTTCGAAATTACCCAAATTTAAAGAGCCCTTAGCTAAACCTACTTTGTGTATTGTCAGTGCTTATTGTTTGATACAGTGACTTTTCACATAGCAAACTTCATGAACTTAACAATATTGTTGCAAAAACATGTTTCACAACCGATTTGACTCAGCTGTAGAGACCCTGCCTGAGAAGCTGAGGGTCCTGGATTCAAATCCCGGTAAGGGCAAATATTTGTGTGATTAGCATATCATTATTTATTTTACTTATACAAACAGTGTATTTTTTTAATAAAGCGGCATCTATCTCTTATAACATGTTTAAACTTTAAAGCTGCCAAATAAATGAATATCCATAATTCTGTGAACTATTACACAAATAATGATAAACTATTTTCATCACTTTGGATATGGAGATAAGGTTCTCACCCTCACCTACCTAGTTTTAAAAGTAAACTAGGTAGGCACCAAACTAAACTAACTAGTAGGTACTATGGTATTAAAAAAGCTAAACAATAACCATTGTGCTGGTTATAACCTGAATTTTTCGAAATATATACAAAATTAATATAAACCATGATTTAGTCTGTATATGTTTGTTTCATATTTTGTGATGGTCCATTTATGTGCTAATGCATTTAAAATATTAGGCAGTTACCAATGGCTTGACATCCATAGATACCGATTCCTACCGACTTGTCTATATTAGAATACATGAGCATTCTTCTCTATTGCTCTTGAAGATAAAGTAAGCTAAATCTGCTCTGCTTTGCCCAGGAATTTGTGTGAAACCACACCACAGATGTTATATTCAACCTGTTCTGCCTATTGTGTAATGCCATATGATTAAATAAATAACACAGGTAGTAATGAAAATATTAATTTCAATATTAATTAATAAGTCTATTTGTACCTATTTAAAAGAATGTAAACAAAATAACCGGCCAAGAGCATGACGGACCATACTCAGTGTAGGGTTCCGCTGCCGTTCATACGAAAAAATGCACTACAGATTTTAAAAAAATAGGATGTGAAAATGTGCATCAGCAACAGAGTGTATCTTGGTGGTACTTACGTCTTTTTAATGAGAAGCGCAGTTTTTCAGCATTAACTCAAAAACGATATATTCAATCATATTGAAAATAATTTTCGTTGAAAGTGTTTAGTAAAAAATCTGCAAAGGTAGCACTACCTTTGCAGATTTTTTTCATATTTTTGGACATACGGTTTAGAAGATAGAGGGGGGGCACAATGTACTTTGGCTGAGCTTATTTCCGAAAATATTCACTAAATCAAAAAAATTTGTAGAAGCCCCAGTGTCCTAAAAGAACTGCCAAAAACTGTGCCACAGTTCATGTTTGTTGGAAAATATATTTTTTGCTTTGGTTACATGTATGGAGAAGAAATATTTATTTGTGTTATTAAACCATCAAACTAAGCAGCGGCCTATATAATACACCTATACTCTACATCATGTAGTTTTTGAGTAAAATGTCTGTGACATGCAGATGGACAGACACAAAGAAACTATAAGGGTTCCGTTTCCGCCATTTTAGCTATGGAACCCTAAAAACCACGTGACTTGTGTCATTCCATGAATCAAGATAATCATTTGTACCGGTGGTACTACACCAATGGCTGAATGACCAGTGACTGTTTTTTTATTTACACTCTCTTAAATTGCTAAAGAACTAGACTATAGTTATTAGCAGAATGAAGCGATTTATTCAAATATAAAACTAAAGTTAGTACCTTCACTGCTGGCCTCTGCTTTCTTCTTTTGAGACTTCTTTGATATTGAAACATTTTTGATATTCTTTGTGACTTCCTTGATATCTTCATCAACTGACTTCTTGTGTTTTGATTTGGCTTTAGGTTTTTCATCTTCACTTTCATCAGAGTCAACAGCTACCCTAAAATATATATTTTTTTATAATAATTTGTAAAATTGGCACAATTAACACATTCATTGCCAGGAACCTGCCTAGCGGGCACTTTTGGTTGTAGATGCAATACCATGCATTTTCGTGTGTAACCTTACGAAAAGCTCGGTAGAAAAGGTGTTAAACATAGTCAAACCATTAAAAAATGACAAATAGAATCTAAAATATCTGAACATCATTTAAACAAAACTAAGCATTTCATAGAAATGCCAATACAAAAAAAATAAGAATTGCAAGTTTGTTCTTAATTTCTGAAGACTAAGACACAAATTAATTTTATCTGTAGAATATTAATCTTGAACTTTAAAATACAGGACAATATTGAAGATATTATTGTAATCTCATAATTTATCTTTATAATAGATAAAATAGTTAGATAATCCATCTCATACAGTTTACTAAAGATGTTAAACACACAGGTCCTAGCAATTATAATAGTTTGCAAATTCAAACCATGTATGATTAATATAATGTCTGAAGCACTATAATTACACAATATTGTGTACATACATACAACTCACAGGAAAATAAATACTGTCTGCCACATAGTGCCATCTTGTAAGATTTTCCGAATTTATGACCAACTACATAAAAATATATGACAGATTCTTGATATATGGTGTAAAACAATAAAGTGCATTCAAAAGTGCTGTCTCATTATAATTCCATGCGTCTAGCAGCTGGAATGGATTTTTGAAAGTACTTAACCTAAAAATAACTTACTTCTTCCCTTTATTTTGCGAGGGTTTCACGCTTTCAATGTTGGTGGTTTCGACGTCGCTGTCGCTGTAAAGGATACTCGATGGTTAGTCAATGTAACTTAACAAAATAGTGGCAAATAAGCCTTATGCGGAGGAAATTACCCGTCCTCGGCGTTCTGCAGCTTCTTTCCCTTCTTCGCTTTACCCATTGCGCTGTTTGAACTATTACTAAGTCACAATGTCTTTATTATAGGGTTTTGATTGCGTATTTTTGGTAATTTCTATCATGTGAAATGTAATCAATGCACTAATTTTAAGTAGCCGAATTAAAACGACTTTGTCGTCGTAGTCAGTATTCACAGACACACGTCCTCCATTCACGTCAATTTTTCGTTTGACATTAAAAAAACTGGCAAAGGCGTTTTTCTACAATCAACTTTTCGTATGTAGGTCAGTAGTGGTGTACTTTTACCACTTGGCAACTTGTAAAAAGTCAAGCGCCCGTTAGATTGATACGGTCTCAGTGTTTTTTTCTGTGACTAGAACATCATTATTGACATTTCTTAAAATCAGCAATGTGACAGAAATTGTGTTAAATTCTCAGTCAATATATTTTTGTTGTATTCATAATGTATAAAGGTTTTACAAGAATACTGGCTCTTTATTGTACAGAAAAGGTACAACCAAGTATATCCCCATTTATAAGAACGAATGTTTTGTGTACTCGTAACGGAAAATTGGGATGTATAGGTTATGTATTTAAGAGGACAAAAAAACACGATCGTGGTGGACCGTCCGCTTTATTTGTGCCCGTACCGGTGAAACCAAATCCAGATGACATGAACATAGGAGAGGAGTTCACCGGGCGATTGAAAAAACAAGATTTACTGAAGATTCTGAACAAATTTTACCAGAAGCCGGAGATTCGCGTTTTGGCCTCTGAAAACGGTCTGGATGACCAGTTATTGCATCAAGCGTTCTTGTCTTTTAGGAGACATTGTTTAGAACATGATTTGCCGCCAGATTTACATATAACAATAAGCGATATAACACAAGGTAAGAATCCAGTGTCTGGCAGTAGTACATGACTTAAAATTGTATCAGTATTTAAAAAATAATCATTTTCAGGTGCGGGCCATGTAGATGACTTGTTCCCCTATTTCCTCCGCCATGCCAGACTAGCTTTTCCACATTTAGACTGTTTAGATGATTTGAAGAAAATATCAGATTTAAGAACACCAGCAAATTGGTAAGTCAATTGGTTTCGATCGAATTGTTTCATTAAGAAACTGACGTTTTGAATGGATAATAACATTGACAATAGATTTATATGCTTTTCCAATTTCTTTTGTTTATCTTTGAAAACCATGCAGTTTTTTAAAATTGAAATAGTACCCTATGGCACTTACTGTGGCCTATATTCTATTTATAAGAACAGTGGACAGGAGAAATGGTAAAAGCAACTGCTTGGTGGCATTAAGTAATACATTTAATTAACTCATTTTATTAGGTGTATAATTCAATGTCTCTAATATGTTCCTTATCCCATTTCTCCTTTCCACCATTGATATGCAAAAATATGATTCCTTGTTCAATTACGGCTTAAATAAGGACTAACTGAATGTGTACATTTGAAGAATACAAACTTTATTATTAAACACTTGATGAATATTTGAATCTTACAAGTATACTAGTGTTAGTATAACATCTTCAGAAAACTATTATAAATAATTGTTTTTTTTTCTCAATCCAGGTATCCCCAAGCACGGAGTATGAACAGAAAAATAGTGTTCCATGCAGGACCTACAAACTCCGGTAAGACATACCATGCCTTGGAGAGGTTTCTAGAAGCCAAGTCTGGTGTGTATTGCGGCCCGTTGAAATTGCTGGCTACAGAAATATACCATAAATCTAATAAGAGGGTAAGAGAACTGTATAAAATTCATTGTATTTCAATTAGAAATTGGAATCCCCTTGGAGTCCCATTAGCCCTTAGTATGCCTAGTCCCGTATCCATCCTGGTTAAATTTAACATTATGTTCCAAAATCAGTCAACATTTTAACAGCAAATTTTTGACAGGGGCATATGAAAGGTTAAAGGCAAAAAGCAAATTCAGTTAAGGGTTACAAAAGTTAAAAGGTACAAGCAATGTCCAGGATATATATCCACACTTTTCTTGAAAACTAAAGAAAAATAATGTTAGTATATCTTAATACATTGCATATGCACATGCACAGTCAATTTTATTCCTCAAATTAATTTAGTTTTTTCACATTCCTGTCTGTCTCTCCCCTGGCCTGTCCCATTCCAGTTTTTACAATACATAAGTAAATTTATGTAAATCCAAATCCATTGAAACAGTTTAGTTTGCATGTTTATTTGAAAATTGTCCTTTAACCATCTGTGGATACCCAGTGTACCAAAAATAATTTAAATCTGTTTAGCCGATTTGGTGTGACGAAGCTACAACAATAACACATGGAAATATACAAAAAAAAAAATAACAAACAAAATATTTTTTGATTTAGTCACTAGACTTCTAAATAGTCTGATCCATTTTTTTTGTGAATGTCTTAAATGTGAAGCTGTTCTTTTTACAACTTTATAATAGTATAGAATTACTTAATAATTACTTATTGATAAAAAAAATTGATGACAAATTTTGTCCCCCAGGCCCCCATATTTTGGGCATCCTCCCCTGACATTTTGTAATCTTAAAAATATTGTGTTTATGATCTTAATTATTGCAATCCTAATTCTAATTGTTATGTGATTGACTCAAAACTGCCAATCTTCCAAGGGTCATCTTTTTGCACTGATTTGCTGTCCTAGTGTCACTTTTATTTCATATTCATTTACATTTCTAGGGCACACCTTGTGACCTAATAACAGGCGAGGAGCGACGCCACGCCTCTCAGAGCAGCACGCTCATAGACTCAGAATCAGAATCTACCTCAACAGATACACTCATAGAAGCGGAAACGGAACTGACGCCCTCCTGCCACACCGCGTGCACTGTGGAAATGACCTCACTAAATAATAATTGTAAGTTGCCGCATATATTATCTCATTTTAGTTCCCGACGTTTCAGAAGCTTTCCAGCTTTCCATGGTCACGGGTGGACTGAGAAAAGATGTATTTTCCTCTGTCAAAGTTACAATTTGTGCAAACTACCCATTTTTTGAAAAACACAAATAAAGGTGTACATACATGCCAGATGGGCCTAAGCTGTAAAGACAGTTACACATGTGCCAGAAGGGCTTAATTATTTTATTCCAATAATTTACCAAGCAGCATTTCACAAATGAGGCGTACTGAGTCATACATTGGTCAAACGAAACGCAGTGTATCAACCCGGGTGAAGGAGCACATAGCAGATGTCAAGCACCGTCGGTGTAATAGGTCTGCAGTCTGTGAACATGTCATTGACAAACCAAACCACTCAATTAAGTTTGATAAACCTTCTATCCTTGCCAAAGAAAAAAGATATTTTCCCAGGATGCTACGCGAGGCTATTGAGATTAAAAAGCATCCTAATTTCAATAGAGAAGATGGATTGTCACTACCACCAGCTTGGGATCCTGTAATACATCTCATCAAGGAACAAACAAAACACAGGACTGCAAAACCTTAATTTCCGAACGGTGTAAAATATCTTATCTGTTTAAAAGTAGTTTAATAGTCTCTGTTTTTTTAAATATTATAATTAGTAATGAGGTAGCCTGGGAGTTTTTCTTTGCAGCGTTTCTTTTCTCCTCAGTACGCCTCATTTGTGAAATGCTGCTTGGTAAATTATTGGAATAAAATAATGAAGCCCTTCTGGCACATGTGTAACTGTCTTTACAGGTTAGGCCCATCTGGCATGTATGTACACCTTTATTTGTGTTTTTTCAAAAAATGGGTAGTTCGCACAAATTGTAACTTTGACAGAGGAAAATACATTTTTTCTCAGTCCACCCGTGACCATGGAAAGCTGGAAAGCTTCCGAAACGTCGGGAACTAAAATGAGATAATATACGCGATATAATCCGTTAAATTGTTTTATTTCAATGAGTAATAATCGCGGAAACAGAAGAAAATAATTGTAAATTGCTTTAAAAAATAAAAGTTGCTTTACATTACACATCTAATAAATATGAACATTCCAGAGGAGATACCTAGTTTTTCACTTTTTTTTTTATTGTAATGTACCGTCTAGTATAAGTATTACTAAATAATAGGCGAATACTATCTGGTTCCTCAAAATAGTTTAGTTACAAATTATGGTACAGGAAAAAACTGATAAATATTACATTTATGCTTACAGGGCGGCTCCATCCCTTAGATTATGTAAAACGTGTTTTTTACGCAATAAAGAATTTTGTATTTGTATTTAAGAAAATACATAGTAAAATGACTGTCATCATTTTCCCCCCTGGACTATTCATATGTTTAAGTAACCGTGGCTTATCGAAGGGTCCCCTTTAAGAGGTCTCGCGATCTTCTAAGGGGACGATACCTACAGATTGAAAAGAACTTTCTTAAATAGACCTTACACTACATGGGCGCCCATCGCTGTGTGATTTTTCGATGTCTGAACACTAATTGTTTTCCGTTTATTTTTTTTGCTAAATGTATATTTTTATTTACAGATGAAGTAGCTATTATCGATGAAATACAAATGATCGGAGACAGGGGGCGAGGCTGGGCGTGGACGAGAGCGATATTAGGTATAGTCAGTAGTCAGCTGCAAATAAATACACGATTAGTCCGCTCAAAAAGATCTTACTGACTGTATTTTATAAGTTGGAGTTGCAAAAAATGGAATCGTCCATAGGTTAAGATTGGAAAAACGAAATCCATGAGTTTCCGTTATAATGAAATCGGATGGTTTTTATGAAATTTAATGTATTAATAAGGAAAAAATAATTACAGGGCTACAAGCAGATGAGATACATCTATGTGGCGAGGCTGGAGCTATAAATCTTGTGGAAGAAATATGTAACACGACTGGTGAGGAATTAGAGGTAAGACGTCAGAAATAACCCTAAAATGGGCTAGAGCCTGCTTTAATTCCAATGTATATTTGTTTTTCTTCAGTATTTTAAATTTGATTATTGAAAATCTCAAACTCGCCTCAATTTATATGTCAACCGCTTAACTGAGTCCTCGCCTGAGGTATGAGAGAGACACGGGACTAAAGCGACCATGGGGCTGGAGGGGTAGCAGGCGGCAGACAAGAAATGTCAAAATCAATCAATTGCACCCCTGAATTTTGAACACGTTTCAAATATACCTTATGGGCATGATGACTCAATTTTAATAATTGGTCCGACATGTAGATTAATAAAAAATATTGAAAAAAAATAAAGGCGATACATTGAGTCAAAATATTGCGTGATGTCACTCCTAGGTAAAAATTGTACCAAGGAGCGACGTCACCAGTCCCCACTCCTAAACTTTAATGCGATTTATCTGTGTATATTTTTATTATCTAACTGAAAATTCTAATTATTCCGTACTAATTAGAATTTTGAATTTCATACCCCGTCATCGTGTCTATTATACAGTGACGCCTGCCGATGAATTTTGGAAAAAGTCTCATTCAAATAATTTGTCGATACATTTTAAATTACTAAAGGTGCGTCCACACTTGTATTATTTGCTCGTAAACGATCACCGTGGCGTGGCATGACTGCGTATCGCGCTGCTTGGACGCTCACTGTCGGCGCGGCGTTGTCCGATCTAAGTGTGTGATACGCGTAGCAACATGGATTTCGAGCGATCGGATCGGCGCAAACGTCCAAACGCGTGATCGTGACACGCGATCATGCCACGCGACGAAGATCTGATCGGACAAATGATACAAATGTGGACGCACCTTAATCAATTTAGCGATAAGACTAGGGTTTGCAATCTGGATATCCGAATTATCCGGATATCCGTCGAATCTAGGATCCGGATCCAACTTCTCATAGGATCCGGATATTGCGGATCTCACGGATACGTTAAATATTGGTCATGGTACTCAAGGATCTATAGCTCAAAACAATTTTCGAATAAAATTTATGAATGATTTCGTACATTTTTCATCAATTTTTTTATTGTACATTTATTTTATTTAAATTTAAATACCTCAAGCTAGGTACATCACGCGATAACGTCATAAAATAAATACAAACATAGCTTAAACGAAACAATAGTACTAGTAACACTTAAAACTAGCTACCTGGATACCATCTGACTGGAATAAGGGTAATTATTCGTATGATTTAAAGTAATTGTTACACTGTTTCAATAGTCTGTAAATGACTAAGAGGCCTTTGTTTGGTGTGCAATGAAGAGTATTTGTATTGTATTATATTTAATACTTTCTTTGGTTTCCACGATTTTCACTCATTGAAATAAAACTAACTATGTATGTGGATTATATCGCGTTATATTATCTTATTTGAGTTCCCGACGTCTTGGAAGTTTTACAGCTCTGGCTTTTTTTTTTCAAAGGTCAAATTTACAAATAAATAAAAAATCAAATTTACAAAAAGTGGAAACGTAGTAACCGCCAATGGATTCAGTTGGCGGTTAAATTTCAAATTCAATTCAAATAATATGCCGTCGATATACATACATGCATGGTATAGCCCAAATATGTAAAGACAGTTACACATGTGCCGGAAAGGCCTAATTATTTTGATTTAATGTGTATTGTCTTATTTCTAGGTCCGCTCATACAAAAGGCTGACAGAGCTCAAAGTAGAGGACGCCGCTCTCGGCTCCCTCGACAACGTGAAGCCTGGAGACTGTATAGTGTGTTTCAATAAAAACGACATTTACAGTGTAAGTCGAGCCATAGAACAGAGGTCAGTCCTATTCGAGGCAGGTATCCAATAGTTCATTCTGTAGTTATACAGTAGTTTTATGTTCATGTGTACAAACGCGGAAACAAGATTTTTTCAAATATAGTACAAAATATTTATCGCCTTCTGCTTTTCTAGTTGATGTTATTTAGAAAGACAAAAATATATTGTTTTACTTCTTTATAAATAATCTTTTATCTCTTTCCGTTGTGGAAAAAGTCAAATTCAATACCAAAGGTTCTTCTGACTTTTTTTGAGAATATACACTTTATTTTGACGATCGGCTTGGCTCAGCGGGAGTAACGTTGCCTGCGAAGCTGAAGGTCCTAGGTTAAAATCCCGGTAAGGGCAAATATTTGTGTGATGAGTATAAATATTTGTTCCTGAGTCTTGGAATGTTTTCTATGTAGGTATATAAGTAAAATATATCGTCGTTTAGTACCCATACTACGAGCCTTATTGAGTTTACCGTTGCAGTAGTTCAATTTGTGTCAAAGTTGTCCTGTAATATTTAAGTATTTTTTATTATTTAATACTCATTAAAAATAACTGTAAATCAGTAGAATATAGCAGTTTATGTATTGTCCCATTCAACATCATCTACTAAAACTACGTCAATGCATATTCATCATAAGGCCTCGTGCGTCTTGACAGATGATCTAAATGGATCTATATCGGAATCCCTAACGTCTTTGGTCCTAATGTATCGTTTGTCCTAATGTATCATTTGCCATAACGCATTTTTTTCAGAAACCGTAAACTTTTCAGGATTGTTATAAAACAAACCTAACCTAACCTAACCTAATCTATACGACGATCTTTTAAAAAATCCTGAAAAAATTACGGTTTCTGAAAAAAATGCGTTATGGCAAATGATACATTAGGACAAACGATTCATTAGGACAAAAGATATTAGAGATTCCGAATGAGACCCGATCTAAATAGCGCCTGATTGCGAGATGTGACGCCTCGCATGACGCGTTGGTTCTTGGTTTTTAAAAATGTCCGGATTTTAAGGATATGTCTAACGGATAACTAGGAGACTAACAGCTATAGTTGACCTGAAACTAGCACGTTTCAATATATCCATCGCTACATCGCAAGAAACCAGGCTTTCCAAACCTATTACTTGAATAAAGTTTGAAAATTCATGTCAAAGAATGTATAGTCTAAAAAAAAAAATGGCCGCCATTTTTGAGAAAAAACTAAGTTGGTAATATAATTAAAACCTTATGCCTATGGTATAATATCCGAATTTGAGCATACGTTTTAGGACTTAAGACTAATCGAATTCGATTATTATCACTTGACTGAGAGAGCAACGCTGCCCTACCAGGCAAAATAACCATATTCATACACTTTATATGGCACATATGATTTTTTGGTTATTAGGGCAGAACGCCACTTGGCGTCGAATAGAGACACTAATTGCAAGAGATATTACTTAAAGCCATCTAGCGTCGAGTAGCCAAACTAAGTAGTATTTAGGGATGTGCAATACTTTTTTATAACATCAATATCGATAAGACTGGCTTGGCTGCATATGAACACTGCGTTGTGTAAGTAAGATACACGTAAGTATACCGGGTGGAAATTGTTAATACCACCTGAAGGGAAAGTACTTATGGAGACAGCAAATATCGCTAAAAGGAAACATTCCTTTTTTTTTAAAGAAAAAAATACTGCATTCAAAGGTATTTTAAAAATAGTGTATTAAGAGGATCTTGAACCGCTTGTTCTAAACACGGTTTTCAACATCAAAACATTTAAACTTAGTTTTACACCATACCTACATTTCCAAAAGTATTTCCATGACTTACATTTATGGGGTGTCAAAATTTACTACTCTAATTTCTACACGTAAGATTAGGATTGTTATCCTCAACTTTAATTTTAGTAATATTGTATAACGACAATAATGTTAATTTTATTGTACGGTCAGCTGCACAGAAACTGGACCTTCCCTGCATATTACTGTTCTCAGCTGACTGTTCATAAAAATGTACGCGTAAGAGAGTGAAATGACTAGCATAAAAGTATGTCAGCGTGCTGCTTCTGGTGTTGCGGGTGTTCTAAGACGTCGATAATCACTTAAAACCAGTTTGGAAGCCTACTTGTGTGGTATAAATAAAAAAGAACAGTCAAGTAAGAGCCAAGACTCGCGCACGAAGGGTTCCGTGCCATTATCTAAAAATAACGGCAAAAAATGACGTTTTTTGTATGGGAGCCCCACTTAAATATTTTTTTATTATGTTTTTATTATTTTGTTGGTATAGCGGCAATAAAAATACATCATTTTTGAAAATTTCAACTGTCTGGCTATCACGGTTCATAAGATACAGCCTGGTGACCGACGGACGGACGGACGGACAGCGAAGTTTTAGTAATAGGGTCCCGAGTCCCTGTGAAAAAAAAACTTTATTATGCGGGTAAATGAGTGTACATATTTTCTGCTTGTGTACGTTCAGAAAAGTTGTAGATATACGTACAAACCATGCAGATGCACATTTATCTACCCAAGTTAGTCCGCATTTGTGTTGTAAAACTATCGTAAAATTCGGATTATCGATATCGATACATTATAAATTAAGATTACACCCTCGCACTAAATGAGTAGCGCGAAACTAATGTAATTTTCTAGAATGTTTGTTAGCTATTATGACAGATAAAATTCGATCTTATTACACTTACATAAGATTGATTCTTGTACTGTACAATGCCAAAAAAAGAGGAACGAAAGGAAAATTTACATAAAAAATAAATTTTAATTAAATAACAATTACCGATTATAGGAAATGCCTCAATTAGCTAGATTTTTTGTCCGGCTAGTATTTTTGCCCACCAGAAGGGAGCAATACGGCATAATTGCCCGTGTTATTCAAACTTTTTGAAAATGGCTTGAGTGTCTGTCATGCAGTACGCGAGCGCGGTTGAGCACTGCAGTGCCTATCGATGGCACACGTGCCACGCCTACTTTAGGCTTCTACTGTTTTTTCTGTTCTGTGATCATAACTAAAAAATATATTTTATAGAAAAAAACTCGATAGGTTAGATTAGGTTTTCTATAAAAAAAAACTGAAACGTTTGTGTAACAGTTTCAGAAAAACTTTTCGAGCGTATACAATTCAACTATGGCAAATAGAGTTTGGTCAATGTGAACCTAAGCATTTGTTGAACCTGATAAGACAGGAAAGAGTGTTATTCTTTTACAAGTAGAATAATCTTTCTAGTTACTTCTCATGAACATATTTGATTGTTCCAGGGGTCATGAAGTGGCCGTGATATACGGGAGCCTACCTCCCGGCACCAAGCTGGCACAGGCCAATAAGTTCAATGACCCCGACAGCTCCTGTAAAGTCATGGTAGCTACTGATGCTATTGGACTTGGGATCAACTTGTAAGTTGTTCATTCTCGTAAGGGCCGTACACATATTACGTAATGCAGAATTTTAACTTTTAGACCCCTCCCTTTCGTCACGCTTTTTCTGTTCTCTATAACATGTACTGTCACGTTTGGCATTACCGCCCCTCCCCGTATCGATGTGACGTAATATCGTTGGCTGAATATTACAGGGTTCTATGTTACATTTTCAGAGCAGTTAAAATTAGACTATATGTCACTATGACAATGTTCAAACTTCAACTATCTAAAAATGAAACATAGAACCCTGTAATATTGAGCCAGCGATATGTGGATGGCCTCTAAGTTTAAGAGAATGTTTTTACGGCTTAATGCTTTGTGTGGCTGTGGCGATTTTATTTCTCCCGGAAATAGCGAAATTAATTTAGAACAGCGATTAATATTAGGCGCTCGTTTGTAGTTCCTGCTATACCGTCCTCGATACACAATTCACTAAAATTGTATACAATTATTTTAGGAGCATAAGAAGAATAATATTCTATTCACTCGTAAAACCCGTGATCAACGAAGATGGCGACAAGGAAATGGACGTCATTAGTATATCTCAAGCTTTACAAATCGCAGGTAAGTGCTGGTTTGTAATTATGTTAATTGTATAGGTACAGATATGTTATGGTGAAAAGGTAAAGATGTGTCTATTTATATTATTGAAGACAGAATATAAAGAATGAATCCTATATAATTTTATTTATCACGCGATCTAGGCCTGCAGAAGGCTAACATGTGACCTGAAGGTTACCTTGTCGGTGGTGTATCACACAGTTTTACGTATTTCGCTTACATCATTAATTTTTCCGTCTAGGTCGTGCCGGCCGCTACGGCAGTGCGTGGGAGACCGGCTACGTCACAACCTACAGACCCGAAGACCTGCCTACACTTAAGGAGTTATTGAGCAAGCCACCAGACCCCGTCAGTCAGGCGGGTCTCCATCCCACTTCTGAACAGATGGAACTGTACGCTTACCACCTACCTCACGCTAGCCTTAGCAGTCTCATGGTAAGTGATCTAGCATTAGACGTTACTACCTACAAATTCAAAGACCTGCCTACATTTAGGGAGCCATTGAGCAAGCCACCAGACCCCATCAGCCAGGCGGGTCTTCATCCCACTTCTGAACAGATAGAACTGTACGCTTACCACCTATCTCACGCTAGCCTTAGCAGTCTCATGGTAAGTGATCTAGCATTAGACGTTACTACCTACAAATTCAAAGACCTGCCTACATTTAGGGAGCCATTGAGCAAGCCACCAGACCCCGTCAGCCAGTCGGGTCTCCATCCCACTTCTGAACAGATAGAACTGTACGCTTACCATCTATCTCACGCTAGCCTTAGCAGTCTCATGGTAAGTGATCTAGCATTAGACGTTACTACCTACAAATTCAAAGACCTGCCTACATTTAGGGAGCCATTGAGCAAGCCACCAGACCCCATCAGCCAGTCGGGTCTCCATCCCACTTCTGAACAGATGGAACTGTACGCTTACCACCTACCTCACGCTAGCCTTAGCAGTCTCATGGTAAGTGATCTAGCATTAGACGTTACTACCTACAAATTCAAAGACCTGCCTACATTTAGGGAGCCATTGAGCAAGCCACCAGACCCCATCAGCCAGGCGGGTCTTCATCCCACTTCTGAACAGATAGAACTGTACGCTTACCACCTATCTCACGCTAGCCTTAGCAGTCTCATGGTAAGTGATCTAGCATTAGACGTTACTACCTACAAATTCAAAGACCTGCCTACATTTAGGGAGCCATTGAGCAAGCCACCAGACCCCGTCAGCCAGTCGGGTCTCCATCCCACTTCTGAACAGATAGAACTGTACGCTTACCATCTATCTCACGCTAGCCTTAGCAGTCTCATGGTAAGTGATCTAGCATTAGACGTTACTACCTACAAATTCAAAGACCTGCCTACATTTAGGGAGCCATTGAGCAAGCCACCAGACCCCATCAGCCAGTCGGGTCTCCATCCCACTTCTGAACAGATAGAACTGTACGCTTACCACCTATCTCACGCTAGCCTTAGCAGTCTCATGGTGAGTCATTAGACGTAACTAACTACAGAGCTAAAGACCAGCCTACACTTAATGTGTTATTGAGCAAGCCACCAGAGCAAGCCAGCAGGCAGGTCTCCATCCCACTTCTGAACAGATGGAGCTGCTTGTACGCGTAAGACCTACCTTACGCCAGTTTAAACTGCCTTATGAGGTATGGTGCATAAGACAGGCTATTTAGAACGTACAGGCCGACAGACCCTGACCATTCTTAAAGAGTTATAGAGTAATCGTTAGACCTCGTAAGCGGGACTTCATGGCACTTCTGAACAGAAGTCGAACGCTTACCACCGATAGGTGTGGCTCTATTATATACCAAATCAGATAACTCTATGCGTATTCCCGTAGCTTGTCAAGTGAGCGAAGCTGACATCTTCACGAAGTGGAGGTTGGCTCTGTCACTTAACACAAGAATCTGGATCTGCTTAGTATATTTTTTAACAATGGTTGACAGCAGTGGTATAACCCAAACCGATGGGTCTAGATTCTGGAAGCTTGGGATTCTATACAGGAAGATGTATGTGACCTAATAAAGATTTATCGAAATTCTCTCGAACGGGTAGATAAGGGATCGGTATTTGAATAGAAAGTCCATCTCGGCTCTTGGCTTGTGATACCTGTAAATGTTTAATGAGTCAAAATAATTTCAATGTAAACTGCAATCCCCGTGGTATTTTTATTTCCAGGACATATTTGTCCACCTCTGCACCGTCGACGACTCTTTATACTTCATGTGCAACACGGAAGCCTTCAAGTTCCTAGCGGAGATGATCCAACATGTTCCTCTGCCACTCCGAGCGCGCTACGTGTTCTGCTGCGCGCCCATCAACAACAAACTGCCGTTCGTGTGCGCCACGTTCCTCAAGGTAAGTCTAGTTGGACACGAGGTCCATCCTGCACGTTAACTAGTACTTCACAACACAGAGGCTTCAAGTTCCCAGCGGAGATGATCCACACGTTTCGCGCATCAACAATAAGCTGCCGTTCGTCTGCGCCACGATCCTCAAGGTAATTCTACTTAAATACTTGGCTCCTTATCTGCACGTGGACTCGCTCAACATCGCGAAGCCGTTCAAGTTCCCAGCGAAGATGATACAACTCGTGTCGCTTCCTGGGCGCGCTACGTATTCTAACAACAAACTGCCGTTCGTCTACGCCACGTTCCTCAAGGTAAGTCAGCTCGACCGCGGCACGTGGAGTCGGACGCAAACGTGTGGAGATTATCGGAATTTATTTATTTTAATTATTATTTGCAGATGGTACGCCAGTACAGCCGCAACGAGCCAATCACGAAGAACTGGATGTCTAACACTGTGGACTGGCCTCTACCGGCTCCCAAAACCATCATGGACCTCGTGCATTTGGAGTCTGTCTTTGACGTGCTTGAGCTGTATCTATGGTTGAGGTTGGTTGTAAGAGTTTTCTTTATTTATAAACTGACCTACCCTTGATAGCTGATAAGCATGCAAATAGGCCAATACAAATACAAATACATCTATTGAACCAACATAATATACAGAGAGTTACGGATAAATTCTATAATACACAATTAAATTCAGATTTTTATATATTCTGAACTAGGTTCCCCCCACCCCTGTGTTTCAGGCAAAAGAAACGCCTAATATTACATTATTTTTTATAGAATAAATATTCATCTATATTATAATAGAACTTATGGTAACTTAAATACTAAAATTTACACAAAAAAATATTTAAAAAAAATGTAAAATAAACATTTATTTCACGACAGTGAGTAAACTCTCTGTATCTTCGTATGTCATGTTTTGTAGTGAATCACGTAACGTATTCTTACATTGAGCGTAGCTAAGTGGAAATAGGTCCAATTTCGCATTTAATCTATTATGTTTTTATATTCGGACTGTAAGGAGCTGCAATGAAGCTCCTTAGTTTTAGTCAAAGTCTTAACTAGTTCTTTCGGGTGTGTCTTATCTTTGACCACACCGCTCCTCAAAACACGCCATACCGTAAAGGCAGTGACGAGAATTATGTTTTGCGTTTTCTCCATAAATTCAGCTTCTTGCCGTCTGGGTTTATTGAAAGAAGAATTAGGGCGATTGTGCACTACAAGGAATTTTACTGCCCGGCAGTCCGATTTTTCACGAACGTGAATAAATTTTATATGGAACCGTAAACAATCGGACTGCAGGACAGTAAAATTCCTTGTAGTGCACAATCGCTCTTAGTAGAAAAGGAAGAGTTAATGGAAAAGTGCGTTCTCTGCCAGTCCACTTTAGGGCGCAGTAGATAAATTGATCAACACTATCATCACCTTTTGACCCAAAGAAACTTCGATATCTGAATATGTTTGGTCATCTGTTCATGTGACTGTGATTGAGAATTACTCCTTCGTCCACAGTTATAGGTTCCCGGACATGTTCCCTGACGTCAAATTGGTCAGAGAAATGGAAACTGAACTTGACGCCATCATCCAACAAGGAATATTCCAAATTACCAGGTCTGTTTTCTTCCATATATTATGTAATTTTGGGTGGCTTCTCCGCAGTATGGCGAATCATTAACACCACTGGAAATGGGAAGTGGTATCATTATTGACCAAAGTTTTCAGGAACTTTTAGCGAGAGGCAAGGTCGACACGTATACCACACTACGGAAACATATTTCTACAAACGCACAAATTAAAGGAAACACCTAAAAACAAAATAAGTTTCAATCAAAAAACATTTTTGTGACAAGTTTTTATTGTCGTCTGTACTTTTCTTTCAAAATCCGTTAACTATTCGTCGAGACGATTCAAAAGAGGCCAAAGGCAGTAGTCCCACCGCCGGCGAGAAAGCGAGCAACTATCGATTATTTCTCGCCCAAGACGCTCAAGAAACGCACAATAGATGTAGACTCCGTGTGAATAAAAGAGACGCATATATGAGAGAGTTCTTGCTGGCAGTGTGAACTGTCTATGTATCTCTTTTTACTAACACAGGATCTTTTGTTCGTTTTTTGGGCGAGAAAATCGCTTCCTCGCCCTTGGTGGGACCTGTGCCAAAATGGGAAATAGAATTGCGTTATTTTATTACAGAGTTCCTATGACCACATTACCTTACGGTTCCATCATCAGATCAGCTCGATGTTGTCATAATATTGCATTATTGCCGACTTACATACACATGCCAAATTTTAGTCCAATCGAGAACTGGGAAGTGGGTCAAATTTAACTTTCAAGGTTTGTTTACTGATATTCAAGTACTCAGTTACAGGTGAACCTAATATATAACCTCGTAAGGGTCGCGGGGAGTCGGTAGATACGGGGTCTGCGCAGGATTTTTTCACCTCACTAGCACGGAAAAGTTCCCTTTATAGCCAAATCTGCGTGGAAAAGTCAATTTTATCCGCTAGCGTGGAAAAGTCATTTGTTATAATTTACAGTTTTTTATACGTTTATTTTTTTGTTACTATATGAAGTATGTTTTGTAAATTTACACTAGTTTTAAATGAAAAAAAAACTGGTTTTGATATATTGTCATAGTACTTGCATCTCATATTTTCCTCACTGTAGTGAGGTGAAAAGTCGTGTTTCGCACGGCTACAAAATTATTTAATAATTGAAATACATTTAATAATAAGCATCGCTACGCTCAGGAATCTATATTTCAACCACTCGCCCCGCTCGTGGTTCACTTTTAGAGTTCTTCGCTTTCACGGCGTTCATTTCAAGCACTCGCGCCAAATATCAATTTTGCAGTCTAGCATCCATATTAATATCATAAATGCGAAAGTGTGTCTGTCTGTCTGTTTGTCTGTTACCTCTTCACGCTTAAACCGCTGAACCGATTTAGATGAAATTTGGTATGGAGATTGAGTCCCGGGGCTACTTTTTATCCCGGAAAAATACCCTTATCCGCGATAAACGAATTTAAGGCGGACGAAGTCGCGGGCAGAAGCAAGTAACAAATAACTATTTCGAATTCAGTACTAACGAGTCCATACTCCAGCGGGCCTAAGACGGTCGCGTTTATCACGCGATAAATGATATGATAACGCGCCTGTCACTCTCGCACTCACATACGTGTCAGAAGGTGACGGCAGCTATGTCACTTATTTATCGCGTGACAAACGCAACCATCATAGGCCCGCAGGATCTCCGCATCAAGCAGCGTCTATCTTCCATCACAGTCTTCAAATCAAATCAAAATCAAATCAAAATCAAAAATATTTATTCAGTTTAAAAGTTTGTGTTACAATATGAAGTGTTGGGACATTCCTTTAAGCACAGTTTGCTTGTGTCGGAACGACCCGAAAGTCTTGCATTCTTACTTTTTCCCCTACATATATCGTGGGTGAAGCTATTGCGCGACTTGTAGTCCACGGAAAATCAAAGGCATCAGGCCGCGAGGGAGATTATCAATGGACAAACCAAATTAAATCTACAGTAGATGGACCACTACGCAAGTATAAGGAAGGCGGCTGTCAGAGACGAATGGAGGCGTGGTGTAAAGCTTGCTACCAGCACCTGAGACGATGACGACCACTCTGTCAAGAGTGAAACTAAAAAAAGATACCTTAGCTGATTTTATTTCTTTTCTAGGTTGTTAAGGAATTCAGAGCAAGTGCTTAAAGAAGACGGCGAGGATTCCGCAGCACAGTCAAGACTCAGAAAGGGGTCAAGAGTTTCCCACGCGAGAGGCGACGAGCCCAAGGGAAAATTGTCTGAAATGCTGGTAACTAAGGTATGTCATCTTGAAATTCAAGTATTCGAACATAATCGTACTTACTCCAACGGCTCAGTGACCCAAAGTGAGTCTCCGCCTCCGATAAAAGATTCCTCCGCTTCTGGCGATCTAGCGCTGTCTCCACCCAGTTTTCGGCGTTAAACTCCGCCAAATCGGCCTCATCTGCATCTCCAGCGATACCTGGGGCGGCCGACCGCCTGACAAATATGCTCTCCTGACGCCACAATCATCCCCCATCCGGATCACGTGGCCTGACCGAGCCAGCGCAGTCGGTGTTGAAAGCACACACATTATGTAGAATAAACTAATAATTTCCCACACCTTTGCTTCGCTATAGTGGGGTGAACATTTGAATTCCAATATTTTATATCTATACTATTATAGTTATAAAATGAAATGTCAGTGCAGTAAGAGAAACCGAAACACGTGCCTTTTTAGGCCTTATTGTCATTGTGATAAGAGCGAAAAACGTACCTGTTTCGATTTCCCTATATACAATGAAGGTATTAAAAAAAGTGATACGGACTATTTAAAGGTCACTGAGTTGAAAAATATTATTTTTTGTTTGTACTATGTATATGTATCTATGATCACGTCAACACGGCTGAATGGATTTCAACCATTTTTGGTACACAAGTAACTGGGCATCCACAGATGGTTCTAGGATACTTTTTAACCGACTACGCTAAAGAAAAAAAGTCGATTATGTTCTTTTTCTCCGCCGCTGATAAAGTTGCCTACCTTTGAAACATAAATTTTTTGTTTCTATGATTTTTGTGAAATCAACACCACATTATTACCAATGCTCGCTGGTGGTAAGTTTTGAAACGTTGGACGCGTAATCCAAAGGTACCAGGTTCGAATCCTGTTGTGACCACGTGCGAGAGCAATCGTGTTTTTCTTTGTGCTTTGATCTTCGTAGTTCTATCACAACTTGAATCCTATAGTCAACCACCTTGATTGTAACGCCGTCCATTTTGATGTGATGTGACTCTAAATATACACCCAACGTACAATCATGTACAGAAGAAAGTAAAATAAATATCATAAATATTTGTATGTCAGTTAGGTTACTTTTCTAAACTATATAGGTATTGCAAAAAAATTGTTTCCTTTCATATAGCCCATTTCAGACATTTTATCAAAATATTTCCTACTCGAACACACACACACTTCACAGATGTTGACGGTCGCGTCTACCCAAGAATGCCGCTTCTCAGGTGTACGCCGGACCGTCATCATCTCCAGCGGTAAAGCGAAGGAACTACAATCCATTAACCTGATATTTCTTTTCAGGGCCTAATAACCCCGCAGATGCTCAAGAAATTGCAGCAAGAACTAGCAACAGATAAAAAATCGGAAGCGGCCAGAGCGAAGACAAACAGAAATAGAAGAAAATGACGAGGAAATAAACATGAGTAAATAATTGCTGTTGATGATCAGTGAATGAATGTGAATAAAGTGTTTAAGAGACTAATGAGGCTTTTTTTAACTGGTACCTACATGATATTCATCCTATAACAGAATTTCGTTAGGTTAGAGAGCTTCCATTAATAACGTGAGTCGTTTAATGGGGAGGGGGTCAAGCTGAATCTCATCTAATCTTACTTTGGCGAGAGGGGGTCACGGCAAATATCATGTTTTTTTTTGTGCAAGAAATAGTGTAAAATTGCAAAAAAAACTGGACGGGTAATGGGTTGATCCCAATCTCACGAAATTTCACCAAGGTTGTGAGGGGGGGGGGGGGAATGTTAAATAATCACCAAAACACCTCACGTAACACGTTCACGACCGTGAACCCACAATGTGGGCGTTGTGGGCTGTGTATGAAAGGTGATAAAGTGGCCATGTTAGTGGGTCTGTGATAAAAAGAAACTAGCCTCTGCAATTCACTACTACTGCATCTAAACGACCAAAAAGAATGATTAAAACATTGGTTTAAACTTAAACTAACACGATTTTCACTCATTATTGTGATAATGACATCAAACGGAAATGTTCATCTTTGTGGAATCCAGTTATTAGTTAATGTGAACAGCATCCAAACATCATCAAATAAATCGCCAGATGTTGGGTATATAGTGATGAATAATCAAGTCCAAGCGCGTGTAGATCGGAAAACTCGCGCGGCTAGAAGATGTTGATACTCGCCTCTCCAGTTCCTTCAAGATCATGGACGTAACGCAACGTTCGAAATTTCGAAGAATTACCAACGAAAGGTAATTAAATAAATCATATTCATACGTTTGTTGTGTTGTGATAAGAATTATTGATGCCTTAAGACGTGAACAGAAATAATTAAAAAAAAACCGGCCTAGACCATGTCGGACCATGCTCAATGTAGGGCTCCAGCTGTTTATACAAAAAAATGCACAACAGATGAAAAAAATACGATATGAAAAACAAAACACTAACAAAAGAGCGTATCTCCCCGGCACTTGCGTCCTTTTGCTGAGAAGCACAGTTTTTGGCCTTAACTTAAAAACGGTATGTCCGATCATGTTGAAAACAATTTTCATTGGAAGTATTTATTAAGCTTTATATTCGTAATTTTTTCATATTTTTTGAACATACCGTTTAGAAAATAGAGGGGAAGGGGGACACAATTTTTGCTACTTTCGGAGCGAATATTTCCGAAAATATTCACTAAATCAAAAAAAAAATAGAAACATCAAAGTGTTTTTAGAAGATCTGCCGAATGATGTGCCACACATTGATATTCAATGAAAAACATTTTTAACAGTTTCGGTTACATGTATGGAGTGCCGCCACCAGAAATATATATTTTTTATTTAACTATCAAACTAAGTAGCGGCTTATACAAGACATCTGTGTTCCAAATTTCATCAGTATACGTTTTATAGTTTTTGAGTAAAATGCCTGTTACATACATATACCATTGTAAAATAAATTCTCATCGTTAAACATTTATTATCAGAACACACGTGGCCTTAGAACGAAAACACATTCTTTTTATAGAAGTTTATGTAGTAGTACTTATGATGTCATTGTACTTACCGAAACTTGGTTAAATCAAGGAGTCTTGAGTAGTGAACTATTTAATGATAAATATTTTCTATATAGACGAGATAGAGAGACTGCAGGCTTCCGCTTTGGCAATGATGGTGGTGGGGTCCATATTGCTATCCTGAAAGAATACAGCCCCAGACGCGTCAGCGAGTGGGAGAGTAAGTGTGAAGATTAATGGATAACCTTGGACTTGCCGAGGGCGGGGGCCTGCCGTCGAATAGCCGTATGTGCCTTATATCTACAGCCACCAGTTAAAAAAACAGTATTGGAGCACTACATTGATAATTGCAATAAAAAAATGGAGAACTGTGATCTTCCGTTATGTATTATTGGTGACTTTAATTTAAGTACTATAAACTGGAGTACAATTCATAAGAGTACCAGTGAAAACCCGATTTGAGGAATCTCGGCCATAACGCAGTTATTGATCGACTTTTCGAACTTGAATAATTTAAAACAATACAATCACATTCGTAATAGCCAGGGAAAAGTTCTTGACCTAGTTTTTACTACATTAACTGACTGTGAGATCACTGCAGCGCATGACATATTAAGCAAAATAGATCCCTATCATCCACCCATTACTATTAAATTTAACTTCAAACGAAACCAACATGTCATCCCTAGGAAAGATAACCTGGTTCCTAATTTTTACGCAGCTGATTACGAAAAAATCGTTAAGTACTTGGATGAACAGGATTGGAGCGAGTTACTTTGCGATGATGACGATATCAACGTTATTGTAAATATTTTTTATGCCAGAGGGCTTTCTTTGTAGTGATCAGCGGATATAGCTCTGAGGTGCATGATATTGTTTCCGGGGTCCCTCATGGATCGCATGTCGGACCTATCCTATTCAATATCTTTATTAACGATATTCAATCTTGTTTCGCAAAATTATACCCTTTTCTTTACGCTGATGATCTTAAATTTGCAAGGTGTATAGCAACAACTAAAGATATGATCTTGTTACAAAACGACCTGAACAGTTTAAATCAGTGGTGCACCGATAATGCAATGCAGTTAAATATTGCGAAATGTTCACATATAAAATTTACTAGAAACTTGATTTATATAAATTCATCTTACCATGTCGCTGGAGAGTATCTAAACGAAGTTGACCAAATCAGAGATTTGGGAGTAATTTTTGATAAGAAAATGACGTTCATACCCCATATTGACAAAATAATCTCAACAGCATCAAAAATGCTTGGATTTAGTATAAGGAAGGGCAAAATATTTCGAAATCACAAAACAAAAATTATGTTATACTACTGTTTTGGCGGCCACATTATTCCACGCATTGTCTAAGGATCGAACGAGTGCAGAAAAGATTTCTTTGGCATCTATCTGCCAACACCCGACTTGCTCACCACACCCTATGGACAGAGACTTGAGCATTTTGGAATTAGCCCGCTCACTAAGCGAAGAGACTCGCTCGATCTTGTGTTTCTGTATAAACTCTTGAACAACCATATAAACTGTCCGCAACTTTTACGCAATATTCGTTTTAGAGTTCCATTTAGATACCCTCGCAATATAATAGACCCCCTTGCCCCTGTATTCCGGAGAACCGTTCTTGGCGCCAATTCCCCCATTCCTCGGCTATGTAGACTCCTGAATAAGCACAGTCACTCCTGTGATATTCATTTTGATTCGGTGCCTAGGTTTCGTAAATCAATAGATATTAGTAATTAATAGAATTATCTTTCAATTATTAGCATAGTACTTGTGTGCCTGTGTTTCTAGTTTTAAGCACTAAGTAAGCACTTCGATTAATACTCGTTATATAACATGTTGTGTTTACCTGTAATTAGTTAAGAGCATCACTTTATGTAACTCTTGTATATATTTTGTACATTCAATGGATGTATTAACTGTTGGTAGACCTTAATAAATAAAATAAATAAATAAAATAAATACGTACGGACGGACGGACGGACCTGACGAAACAATAAGGGTTCCGTTTTTGCCATTTTGGCTACGGAACCCTAAAAAATTATTCCTGCTCACGTCTGAGACCGATCACCCTGTATACGATAATATCGTACGGTTTTTGTTTTATTCAAGGTCGTAGAGGCTAGACAGACGGTCATCGGCTTCTTAGACATGAAAGGTGTTAGGTCACACTTATCTAGCACCTGGCTACACTTAATTATGCTCATTAACCTAACCTAACCATGTTATCTCCATTTGAGTGGAACGCCGTTATAGCCAATATCCCACCAGCTGGCGCATTTTATTTGAACTCTACCGCCTACTATTTGTTTTGTTAATAATATTATCTTTTCAAATACCATACCATTGAATTCATACCTCCTAATCCTCCTCTTTACCCGAATGCGTGAGACAAGAGGACGTGTGTCTAATTCTTTAAAGCGCTCTGCGCACTAAACGAATACATGGATTTTAACTTTAACAATAAGAGTTACGTTCGATTCCTTTTGTTCGTGGGAGTAATGTAGGCTATAAATTCTCGCAGTGTTTTTTTTATTACTGATGATTTACCTATTTTTTAATTAATTAAACACAAACAGATTTTGTAAATGGAACCCAAGCCGGTGGAGCTGCAGTTAAGCTAGGATTGGCACAGAGCTTTATCTTTAGGTGCATTTGTATTTATAACCGACTCCAAAAAAAGGAGGAGGTTCTTAAATTCGTCGGAACTTTTTTTTTAAGTAACAAACATATGGCGATTTTGGTATTATAAGAAACAATAAGCATTTGCATTCAGAAAGTGTAAACTGATGAAGAAGACCACAGAATGCCATCGGAACTCCTCAATGATAAATGATTGTACAGGTGGCGATAAGATATCTCGATTAAGTTAGTTAAGCAACTTCATAGTCACAAACTTAAATGTTTTTGATTAGGATGGTACCACTGAGCTGATTTCATAGTGGAGCCGGAAGGCCACCAGACCTCCGTAATAAAATAACGTATCCCAGCCGTGTTTAGGCTTGTTGGAATCGTCACAAGATACACTTTTAAGTAACAATTAACTGAAAATATTATATATCAACTAAGATTAAATAATATAAATTGTTTAAAAAAAAACCGACTCCAAAAAACAAAACTAAAAATAAAAAGTAATTCAGTTTCTTTAATATAGATACTTACAAGTAACCGTTTGTCTACTCAATCTATACAGTGTATACAATTAATGTTATTTTGTAGTCGCTGCCATCGTGTCATCATACAAAGGAAATATACAATTCGGAATTTCGACAATCGGAAAAAGCAACTTCGAAATAAAATATTTCGCATTATTAGGCTTTTAGACCCTGGTTACCGAGTACTTCTAGAACATCCAGGCACGTGAAACCAGAGTCCCAATCGATTATTTACAGTCGCTAAGATAACGCTTTGTCTGGCTCCATATAAGTGACTATTAGGAAAACCAATCGTAAATATACCACCCTATATCCATTGCAGGTAGAGGATTTTCAATATTGCCTAGGTACTTCCACCATTGCAGGTAGAGAATTTTCAATATTGCCTGCTTCCACCATTGCTGGTAGAGAATTTTCAATATTGCATGCTTCCACCATTGCAGGTAGGGAATTTTCAATATTGCCTACTTCCACCATTGCAGGTAGAGAATTTTCAATATCGCTTACTTCCACCGTTGCAGGTAGAGAATTTTCAATATGGCCTACTTCCACCATTGCAAGTAGAGAATTTCCAGTATTGCCACTTCTTTTTTTCGTGTCGAGGTTCCTCAAACAACGGATGCCCAGTGGGCAGCGGTATTGGCAGCCCTAGCCTTAGCGTCTCTCAGGTCCAGTTCCGATTGGCACTGTTAAGGTGCGTCCACACTTGTATCGTTTCCTCGTATCGGATCACCATGCCGTGGCATGATTGCGTATCGCGCTGCTTGGACGCTCATTGTCAGCGCGGCGACCATTGCCTTGCTTGTCCGATCTAAGTGTGTGATACGCGTATCAACATGGATTTCGAGCGATCGGATCGGCGCAACATCCAAACGCGTGATCGTGACACGCGACCATGCCACGGAATGAAGATCTGATCGGGCAAATGATACAAATGTGGACGCACCTTAAGGTAATAGAGTCCGTCTCCAAAGGTTTTGCTAACTTACCTACTTGCCACCTAAGTCGGTATATTATTCTGTCCTCATCCGCGGCTTCTTTATTTGTAGCTTATACCTTCATATGCATTATGTGCCGACAGTTGATTTACCGATACGAAATATAACTCGTATGCTACGGATCTGTGATATTGACGGCTAGGAGACTATTCTGGAGTTCGAAATTTGAAGTTTACTCTATCTCCTTTTCCGAGACGAAGGCGAGACTCCGTAACATAAATATTGTCTATCCTTCTCTATTCAGTAAAGTGTGAAGAGACGCGTGATACTGTGTCGCGCAACAAGCATACTCGCGTCCAGTTAGCCCAGATGACGCTAGTTATTATTTTGATTAGTTACCCCCAATAAACACCTAAGTATAGTTGAATCATCGAGAGCGTGGAATTGCATATGTAGTAGTATTGTTTGTTTACAGGCATTCTATATTTGAATTTTCTATTTTCTTGTACTATCAGCATACAAAGAGGTTGTTATATATATATATATCGAAGATCTAAAAACAAAAATAATGTCAGTGTGAAATTGTCAATATTATTTACGTTGTGCGTATATTTTTACATCTGATTTGATTGTATTCTCAATTAATTATTGTGTCCGCCCGTACGACTACGAATAATTTCTATATTTAAAAAAAATATGGCTGTAAGTAATTTTGGTCCTATTGTGAGTCAAAGTAAGCAAATAATTTTCAACTGTTATAAATATTTTGAAAATGAACTGACGAAAAATTTAAACTTGCCTTACACCGCTGCCCAGTTAGTTGAAAAAGCTACAGGTGTTTGTCTCTCTACTGTTTAAAACATTGTGACTGAGAGCAACAGCGAGAAATTCGAAACAACAAAGAAATTCACCTCCCCGAAGAATAAAAAGTTGCGTCCTTGTCCGTCATCAGCAGTAGACGATTTTGATCAGGAAGTCATCCGGAGAACTATATACAATTTTCATCTGTTCCATAAGCAATTTCCAACCTTAAAGGGACTCCACTCTGTGTTAAAATCCGATATAGATTACAAATTTGGCATTTCCACCTTACGAAAACAAATACAAAAATTAGGATTTAAATGGAAAAAGACCGAGGACAACCGAAAAATATTAATAGAAAAACACAACATACGACTCCTAAGAATAAATTACCTTATCAAAATTGCGGAATATCGATCTCAAGATAGACCACTAGTTTATACTGATGAAACGTACATCCACACTTCACATGTGTCCGGAGAAGCTTGGACCGATGGAACAGAATTTGGTGTAAAAAAACAAATCAGTACAGGCCAGCGGTTAATAATAGTGCACGCAGGAGGAAAAGATGGTTTTATTCCCAACGCTTTGTTAATGTTTAAGGCAAACCAAAAAACGGGAGATTACCATGACCAGATGAACTTTGTCAACTACGAAAAATGGTTAAAAGAAAAATTTATACCGAACCTCAAACCGAATAGCGTACTTATCGTGGATAATGCGTCCTATGACAACAAACTTTTGAATCGTGCTCCAACGTCAAATTCTAATAAACAAGAAATGATGGATTGGTTGACAGAACAGAACATTTTGTATAACCGGTTGATGTACAAAACCAGTTTGTATGAATTAATTAAACAAAATAAAGAGCGGTTTCGCGAGTACCACATAGATGCAATTTTAAAAGAACATGGCCACTCCGTATTACGATTGCCACCGTATCACCCGACATTCAATCCGATCGAAAATATTTGGTCCATGGTAAAAGGATATGTAGCAAAAAGAAACGTTTCATTAAACATGCAAGGCATTATGAGTTTAGCAACTGAACGAATGAATACCATCACTGCTGAGGACTGGGAGAATATTTGACACCACGTCGAAAGTGAAGAAAATAAATATCGATGTCAGGAAGGAGAAATGGATCATACATTTATTCATATAACAGACAATTTTGTTATCAATACTTGTGACAGCTCAGATGAAGAACATGATAGCGAATAAAAGAAAAAAACAGAGGACTACTACTTATTCCACTTCTTGGGTATGTCATTTTATTAAGTTAAGAGAAAATTATTCTCCTTTTGTTGCAAACGGTACAACCACTACAAATGCAATTCCATCTTCTCGATAATTCAACTATATATATCGAAGTGGATCCGGTAGCAGTAGATCAATTCCAAATGCTATAAAAATGTGTACAATATTTAATGTCGATTTAATGTACAGAATTCTTGCAGTGCGGCATAAAAAAGAAGACTTTTTTTTCTCCATACAAAAGTGACTCACCCTAGTAGATAATATAATACATTTATACCTAACCACATTTCTTAGGCGCCGCGACACTTCAGAGAATTTCACTTATTGGATTATAGGTGCACACTCCGCAACTTCAACATAAGTTTAGGTTTAGGTTCTAAGATGTTTATTGGGGGCCTCTTAACATGCGTAAATTAAATAGATAACAAGCTTCTTAAAATAACATAACAAAATAATATATGATTGATAATGAAACTGATGCAACCCGTTTTTTGCGACAAAGACCTCGTATCTTAAATAATACTTAGTAAATAAAAATAACAAAGGATCGGTCACCGTTTGTGTTTAAACTTCATTCAAGTCTTGTCCACACGCGCGGATAGACATCACGTTTATTGAGATTATATATTCATCTTATAATCAGTTTACGACTAGATACATGAGTAATAAAATAGATAATCTTTAGAACTAAATATCAGTAACTAATAATTAGACATGGTTTTAAAGTATATAATTTACTTGTGTTTGTATATAGTGCTATCAATACGTGGTAAGACTAACTTACTTATCTTAAAACATAGACGTCTTTCGTTATTGTGAAATTTGATGGATCTCTGCCTTCTTCTACCCTGTTGTCACTCATATTAGACTTCCTAAGTTTTCGTATAACTTGAAAATTTGTCTCCGGCTCTCAGACAAATAAGGACAAGACATCGAGTTAAATTCATAGAAACGAGTCAGGAACCCAAGAATCATGTTTAACACAATGTACAAGCTGTGGAAAGTTCCCAAAACTTTGAGGCAGTTTTCGGAAATCTCTGAAAAGTTTCAAAAATGTTTAGTAAGTCTCTCTATGAGCATTTTGAGAAAATATCAAAATCTTTCTATATGGAAAATTTTGGAAACTCCGTCGATCAATACATAGATAAATAACATAATTGATATATTTATTTTAACAGCTTACAGGACAATAAAATATGGCGGAGCTGAGCTAATACTTGCTAAAGCAGGGGAGACAATCGACATAGGCTGCGAAAATTACCTCCCACTAGTACGATGCGGGTTTTCACATCCAAATGGAACCAAAATTTTGTAAGTATAGTTATTATATTTGTGATTTGAGTGCAATCTGTATCTTACACATACCATCTTCGATTAAGCCTAAGTGATTTGATCGAGTTAGTATCAGTACAAACCCATTCCAACTGCAACTTGTACGGCAGCTACATGGGGACGGCATCCACAGTGACAGTTGGTTTGCAATCCTTCTATAAGGCTCCTACTAGCTTTTGCCCCGCGACTTTGTCCGCGTATAATTTTAATTAAAAAAACCTTCGTTAGTGCAGCTCTATACGAGTAGGACTACGTGTTAAAAATTACCAAATTTTGCAAGTAGCTATAGTTATTATATTTGTGATACCCCTTGACGTATGACGTCAATAGCGAAAATAACGCTTAATGTGGCAAGCAAAGCAATCGGATAGGCCTTCTGAACCTTCGTCAATTCCGCGCCAGTCCTCAACCTAGACTTGTCAGTCACAGAACTGTTTCATGCACATTCGGTTATAAGTAAGGAGTTATTAGAATATCGTAGGCAATAGCGCCAATTAGACTTTGATCATGATCTACCTATTATTAAAGCCCTCTTATTTAAAATTGTACTTTTGCATCTGTGTCCTTAACCTATTGAACGCCAAGCGATGAAGCAATTTACCGTGCCACTGACGCTAGAGCAAAAAATAAGAGGAGCTCCAAAATCAACAGGGATTGATAAATACTTGTAATTCATAGTTTTTGATCATTGAAATTTGGATGGCTGTGACCGACGTGTCGTCAGTGGCACGACTTTTAGTTGTCGGCCACAGCCGTCGTTGGCGGTAGTTCCAGCTGCAATTTTCTGTCGCTGTCTGTGTGGATCTGCGTACATCTCAATTTCTTCAACTCGAAAATCGAAATGAAGGGAATGAAGTTTTAAATTATTTACGTTTGGTTTTTGCAGGCTCGCAAATGTCGTACCTGGTACGCCATCGTGTAGATTTACTACGGATGCAACAAGCTCAGAAATAGGTATCTGGACATGTCACTTTTGGACTCCAACATCCCCTCAAGAAGAGATCATAAAGACTGTAGAAGTAAGAGTGGCTCATAAATTTGTTGCTCTTAATAAAGAAGTTGAAGTAAGAGAAGGAGATAAGGCGACTTTATCGTGTGTTACTTCAGAGCGAATGATCCCCTTGAACGACTGTTATTTTGTATCGCCGGGATGGCATAAGATTCATATGGATGAGAAGACTACTGAAGAAAAGTAAGTGTAAAACCTAAAACAAAATGTTTAAAAACTGTTCTTTAATTGACCGTTTGAGTGCAATCTGTATTTTACACATACCATATTTGATTAAGCCTAAGTGATTTGATTGCTTTTAGTGCCAGTACAAACCCATTCCAACTGCACCTTGTATGAACCCTGCATGGGGACGGCATCGACAGTGGCATTTGGTATGCAGTCCTTCTATAAGGCTCCTACTAGCTCTTGCCCGGGACTTTGTTCACGTGCGATTAGAATTTCAAAAAAATATTCGTTAGTGCAGTTCTAAACTCTATAGGACTACATGTTTTAAATTTCATGTTTCTAACTTCAAAGGTTGGTTGGCTGTTACTGTGAGTTGACTGTAAATCACATTACTGTTTTGTAGAAGCAGATTGTTCTGATTTTGTATAGGAATGTTAGCAGTGTCTTGTTCTGTTAAAAGCATGAGAAAAAGAAGGCAAAAATTTACAAAAATGACCATTCATTTCCAGCATTGCCCTCAAAAAGTACTTCTTCCCTCGAAACATGAGCGTGCATCGCGGAGACTGCAGCATCACGATCGTGTCTGCTGCCACCAGCGATGCCGGGTCTTGGTCGTGCTATGGTTGGCTAGAACAGGAGAACCGAGAGTATACTGACACCATGCATTTGACGGTCCTTGGTGATACTATTGAGACAATTACAGGTATCTATATTCGTACTTGAATTTGTACTTCACCTCTCAAAAATAGGGTGTAGGTACGAGTACCTACTGCGGAGATTGTAGGATTGTATCAGCTACCTCTAACGATAATGGCACTCGTATGCTACGGCTGATGGTCGATGGTGATGTTAGTGAGATTATTACAGGTAAACTCACACTTACTGATTATGTCAAAAAGGAGCACATACATTTGCTAAGGTAGAGTGATAGGTGCCAAAAACAAGGGACGTCAAAATACCATTTGGCAAGTCTTTCATACTGCTAACTATTCGTACATTATTTTAAAATTTGTTTTAATTTAAATTCGAACTTATTAGACACGGTGTACCAGTAGTATAAAAGCAATGATGTGCTGACATAAACTTTATTAAAACACCACGGTAATTTTTGGGAACACTTCCAAAAGCATTCCTCAAAAGTGCCATGACAACACCCTCACATTTTATTATTCAGATGACGACCCCATCATCATCAGCGTGACGACTTATATATGCGGCTCGCTGGTCTTCCTCTTCATATTCACCGCGTTAGTCTATTGCAAGTACAGACATTATGCTCAATACTACGGAAAGAACTGGGGTGACGATGAGAGCATTAACAGCTACATGATGAAGCACCGGCCTGATCCCACACCTCTGGTTCTGGCTGATCATCTATTGGTCACGTGAAGTGGGAGGCTGCGAGAGTCGCAATACGATACTCGTTCAATATCATGCGAGAGCAAAAGTACTTCAAAGTCTTGAAAACGTGGACGGGTTAAAATTGCATCGGACTGCACGAACCTCACACTGGGACAGAGAGAGGCTAATGAAAAATTGTGTTTTTTATGTCTTTTTTTTTCATTTATGTCGTATCTGTGGCCATAAAAACTATTATGGAATTGAAGATTATAACCTGATCAGGAGAACACCTTAATGGTTGACATCCAAGTGAATGCTAGAGATTAGAAAACACTTCGTTAGTTGGGCATGTTGGCAAAGGGAAGTCCGTTAGATTAAACTTAAATAGTATTTAAATGCCGTCTATACTGTCCATTTCGTATTCGTATTTTTTAAGTATCGTTAACTATAGCGACATAATAAAATAGTGTTTTTTTTTTTCTTGAGAGCATAGATTAATTACGTATTATATTTACTTAGGTTATTTTTATTTTTTGGATAAGTTTTAGTTTATTATACTTAGTTTATCATTAGTTAGGCGTAATATTGTTAATTAATAATATATGTATAGGTACTGTACAGTATGGCTATTTTAGTGAATACATGTTCATGCGTAATTACTAACTTTTTATTTCATCCATAATGCAGCGGGGTATGGTTTATGAATGGGCATTACTTGACGATGAAGGCCCTTAAGCGCCTAAAACTATACTTAAGGTTATTAAGTACTGGGCCATGTATTGGGAGAATTTTACAGATTTTATACAGTTTAGCTGATCGTTATTTCCTTCACGCTTATTTTTGGTTGTTTTATTTACTAGGTATTTAATAAATCGTGTTTGTAGTTATTCTTACGTTTCGAAAGTTTTACTATGAAATATGCACTGAGGCGGTAATTAATCACCGAATCCGCCAATGCATAATAAACAACAAGCATAGTGTGTTTACTAATAACTATATTTAAGTGGTAAGATTAACTCGAAATTCAAATTCATTAATTACGGGCATCTTTGGCCCATACACCTTACAAACTAACATATATATTAAATTTAGGAAAAGAAAAAACATAAACACTAAAGGTGGCATTCCGAGATGGGCTGCAGACCGCAACCGCACGTCCCGCTGAAGTCCAATTTTAATGTTAAGGTAAAAAGGTTAAATTATCAGTGTTCAGTGGAAGTGCAGCGGCTGCACGGCCGCACTTCCCAGCATAATAGCAGAATGCCACCTTAACACGGTTTGACAACTGCTAATGTGTGACGCGACTTCTTCGTGTCAACTAACCGACCGCGGAAACGCTGGAATACGACACCTTTCGGCCAGAGCTCCTCCATCATTTAGGCCAACAGCTGGGTAGTCGGCACTCTCTACACGAATAAATCAAAGTTCACTTTATGGAGCCAACCTTCATAGAGTATTCGGTATTCACCCGTGAATACTAGACGATCTGTTCAGCTTTCGTCGAGTTATTCAGTCGGGACACGTGTCACAGCGTCGTCGGGATTGCAGGCTGCAGTAGATGTTATGGTCCAGACACTGCAGATCCACACTGATTGCGACGAGATGGCTCTTTCTTCTTCACCAAAATGAAGCCATCTTTATCGCAAGGTAAACTCCTCTCTTTATTGAGTTTAATATTGACGGCGATAATGTGACTTCCAATTAAAATCTAGAAATATACACCTAGATATTAATACCTATCTAGATATTTAAGTTCACACGTACAGTTTTTAAAATTGTGCAAACACTTTTATTAGTGCGTATCAGAAGTAATTCGTGAAATCACACACAAAACATGTGAAATAAATTATCGCTAACATTTTATTCTCCTTTTTCAAAAACTATTAAAAAAATATCTACGGTAGAACATACCTAAATACAAAATCCGACGAGTAGATTTAGCGACGGTAGAACATACCTAAATACAAAATCTGACGAGTAGATTTAGCTACGGTGGAACATACCTGAATACAAACATACCTACACAAAGACTGCTAAAATCATAACCCTTCCTTTTGACTTTGCCGTAGTCGGATAGAAAGAAAAGACATCATGATGAATCATGCATATTTTAATTCAAATCGAAATTATCATCAATATAAACCGCAATTTACAATGTTATTTAGTAGGTTCCTGAATCGAATTGCGTGTTGTATGCAGAATTTCAAAAACGAACACGAAAAACGCTAAGGTATGTCCAGCGATTAAAATACCAAACGGTATAGTTAGATCTTCCAGTTTGAGTTCAATTACTTCAAATACTCCAATGGCGTTACTATCTGTCATTTCTTTCGAAATTCGATGGAAGGATTTAATGGCCTCCACAATACCATATTCATTGAAAAGTAACATATCAAAATGAAATTTTTGAATTAAAGGAAATCCACGTTTGAAATACATTGCGTAAATGTTGTTAATAAAACGTTCATTCAAGAGATGAATTTTGTTCCTTTTCCTCTCATTATTTAATATCCACCACATGTATATGAAATACATTGTTTGTGTATATTTAGTTTTGGTTCTAGCTATTTCGTTTAGAGCTAACTCATCTGTCTCGCAGCCTTTAAATTCTATATAGTTTTTATTTATAACTGGAAGTTGAACGGAGTGTTTCCAATACTGCGCAAAATCATAAGAAATACATGGGGTTAAGTTGTAATGTTTAAGCGCCCAGTATTTGTTCGGTTGGAGCATATAAGGTCGGTACGTTGAATAACTTGTGAGTCTGCATTGGTAAAAGCTGGTCATCAGAAACATAAACCACAGCCAGTGCACTAAGATACAATTTTTGTACATATTTTTTCTGAGCTTGAGTGACATATTCTGCGTTGCACTACCGAAAAAGTTCAATACTTCGGAAGAAATGCAAATATTAAATCCAGATGTTTTCAAATTACCATATTCCAAAACAAAAATCACACAGATGATAAGTACCAGTACTAGTACTAACCAAGCTATTGGATCGTATATTTTATAAACTATTTTCCATCTTTCAACTAAATCAGTTTTATGTATTACAGTTACAATATAATCGTCGAATGCTAAATGACTGCATACATAATCAAAAAATTGTGATCGTCGGCTGTCTAAACTAAATCCACCAAAAACTAAATCGACATCAACTTTATGTAGCTTTGCTAATTTACCGCTAACTGTACCATTATCAGATACAGTTCCAAAGTCATCGCTTACTGGAAAAAAAGTATAATTTAAAAATATATTATTTTTCTCTGCTAAAAGTTCTAGCAAGTATCGTTCTATACCAATAATATATTTGTCATTCGAGTCTGAATCAGATAGAACTGTAGGAGGATAATCATGTGTTATGACTTGCAACGTACAGTTTTCTAGAACATGCTTGTTATTTTCGTTTAACTTTGCTATAACATCCAAATGTTCAGCACTTTTACAATCACAGAGTTTGACAATGTTGCTGTAATCTCGACCACACCGACCTTCTTCATATGGGAAGTAAGAATAAATTGTTGCTCCTTCCTTCACATCTTCACCAACAACAATCACGTTTATTATGTGATACTGCCACAATATTTCAAATATTTTAGCGAATTCTTGTGCATTTAAATTGTTCAATATTATTATGTGTAGAGCTTTAGGTTTGCGGTGCCAAACTCTATCCAGATTGTCAATAAGAATCTCAAAATCAAACAAATTTGAAACATGAATTATGTAAATGCCAGGTGACACCTTCATAGACACATTACAGTCTTTGATGTAGAGCTTGGCATTGATAGTCGAATGTATTTGAAAAAGGAAATCATTTGATAAAAACTTTGTGTTGATGACTGCTACGTCCGATCCGTGTTGAGTTTTAGATGAAAGTATATCTATAACGCATTTCTCCACAACATTTTGTGGTTTAGCGTCGAGGGGAAATTTTCCAACAGACAACACAATTAAAATTTGCTTAATGAAACACAAGAATACGATATAGTTTTTAAAGAACATGGTTGACACTGAGGTGTACTCTGTGTGGAATAACCGTGTTGAGTGAGTCAATAATGAATAATCTAATCAAAACGTAAATTACTGTACGATAAATCATTTTGATGCCATAGCATTCAAATTTATTGATTTGAGCAAACAGTCATTACCTAGAGAATTAGGTCTGCTCATGTTTGCTTTTGAGCAGGAGGATAAAATTCTACAAATGACTTGATAAATATAGTTGTTAGGGTGCTATCTATTTCGCATATTTTTTTATCTCCGTAACTGATTTCGCCGAACAGGTTTCGTATAATTTGATTTCGCCGAATGTTTATCTTGCCGAATCATTATTTGTCCGAATCTAAATACGCATAATTTCGTATCGCCGAATTTTAGTTAGCTGCAAATTCAACCTCATACAATAAAAACTGCTGCCAGTAAAGTAGGTTAGGTTAGAACTGCAATCCCGAACAGAAGATGACTGCTGCCAGAAAAGCAGGTTTTAGGCATTAAAAAGTTATGCGTAAAGACGATTCAGCGAAAACAGGATTCGGCGTAATGATCGGCTTATAGATCATGCCTATTGTGATTATGCGATATAGAATTATGACAAAAAAATGCGTAAACAACCCCTTTTTAGTTGTTATTTGTAGCGTTTTAGGGTGAATGCCAAAAGGGTGTCAAATGGGCCCAAGCTCTAAGAGTACCGTCCCCTGCCTGTCTGACTCTCTCACTCCAGTGAAAGTTCCTTCCACACAGCACCAAGCACACCTAAACCTAAGGTTATCATGTACTGTAATGAGATAGGAAGTGGTATGGGCCCACTGTTAAACTCATACTTAAAGGGACATAGTGTAAGTAGCAATTGTTTGCCTTATAGTAGCCTTGACAATATTTCAAATCAAATTCTAAAAGACAGTAATATTAATTCCAAGACAACACTGCTTATTCTTTTGGGAAACAGGGGTAAAGTGAACAAGAATGGTTTAATTAAATTTTATGAAACTTTGAACACAATTACAGTTAAGGAAATTATTATGTTCACTTTTCCCTATTGTAAACAATTGACAAAATCTGAAAATGATACAAGATATATTTTAAATGCATCTTTATATAATCTTTGTACATATAGTAGTAAGTTTAGAATAGTAGACGCTATCAAATATGTTAGTAATCATTATTATATTTTGACGAAAGGTAAGTTTTACCTTTCCAATTATTGCAAACGACAAATAGTTTTGTCACTAGCCTATTTAATTGACATTTCTACCAAAAATTTGGTACATAACTCTACTTCTATTGAGCAGTCCGACATTAATGTTGTTATGTGTAATAATTTAAACTAAGTGATGAGATAATGGAGAAATCTTTTTCTGGTAATGAAAAGTATATCCACCTGGTTCATCAAAATATTCAGTGTATTAGAGGGAAAGATTTGCAGATTGAATTATTTTTAAATGCCTATAATATTGATATCTTATGTATAACTGAACACTGGCTAATTTGCAATGAGATAATGCCCCAATTCAATAATCACCAGGTGGGTAGTTCGTTCACCAGACTTAGTTAATTATATTAAATAGTCAATTGAAATTTAAGGAACGTAAGGACATTGTATCCTTGTCTGTTGAACGGACCATAGTATTAAGTGCAGTAGAATTAGAGCAATTTATTGTAGTTATATAGGCCGCCATTAAGTAATTTCGATGTTTTTCAAACTATTTTGGAATATGTGCTTTTTAAGATATCGCGTACTCGTAAAAAAATATTTATTTGCGGCGATTTCAATGTAAATCTTTTGGAAGATTCCACACTAAGTATTAGATTGTTGAATCTATTAAAATCTTTACGTTTAAGCCACGTATTTATGGAACCTACTAGGGTGACCGATACCAGCGCCACCTGTATTGATAACATTTTCACTGATATTTCTCCTTCTAAACAAAGTATATGATTATACTAAATTAGAATCAGATCATTTAGGCCAATTAATGGAATTTGAGATATTAAGGGAAAATATAGTGAAAAAACAAATTACTTTTGTATCGGTAACCACGGACCGTGTGGAAAGAATGAAGCAACATTTGTTTCATGCGCTACCCGTTCTGTCTTCTGAAATGAGTCCTAATCACATGTATGATACATTCTTTACAACTTTTATGAAACATTATAATACAATATTTACTTCCAAATCGGTTGTGGCTGGCGGTGCACCAGTATTTAGCGAATGGGCTACTGCGGACTTACACAAACGTAGACAAGCACTGTATGCCATGTATGAGGATTTGAGGAACGGCGGTTTAATACGAGTGATGAATTTAAAGAACATGTAAAGCAATATTCGAAACAATTCAAAATTGATTGTCATATTGCCAAACGTAATTATTTATCCCAGAAAATCAAAAATAGATCTAATATTATCAAAACCACCTGGAAAGTGATTAATGCGGAGACTGGTAGATCGAGGCACGCAATTAGTGATCTAGAATTAAAAATTGATGGCAAAATTATAGATTCTAGTTTAGATGTAGCAAAAACAATTTGAAAATTTAGGTATAAATTTTCAACAAAGTGTTAATAAATTCATCACCTTCGTCTGCCGTTTTGTTGTTAAAAGAAAACGTCCCAGAATGTAGTAAGGACTTTTATTTTGAACATGTCAGGCCTTCAGATGTAGTAAAAGCATTTAAATTAATTAATGTCAAAAAAACCAATGACCTATGGGGGGTCTCAGTCCATGCTGTCAAATCCCTAATAGAAGTCATAGCGCCTGACTTGGCAGATATATTCAATAACAGTGTTGACTGCGGTGAGTTTCCTGATCTGATGAAACATAGCAAAATAACTCCTTTATTTAAATCTAGACCTCACTAACCCTCACTAACCTCTGATCCCACTAACTTTAGACCAATATCTGTACTGTTTGTAAAATTTTAAAAGCTAATTCTATATCAATTGTTAAAACATTTTAATTTAAATAATTTGATGCATAGTAAGCTGAATCTGAAATTTAGAAATTGGCCGAAATAAAGTGTTTTGGCCGTGAATCGTCGTCTTTCATGCATTTTTAGCGGGGGCGAGGTAAACACGTATACAGCACACTACAATTTCTACAAACGCACACAATAGGGAATAAGTATGCATGAATTTAAATTTTTTGCTTTATTAAAAGCTCATAGATAGTAGACAAAAATATGTTTGAATAACTATAAAAATAACCAAAATATAAGCCATCAAACATTTCATTCTGTCTCTTTTTAGCAAAACAGAATTTAATATGGAGTTTATATACGGAGTGCACTAGACGTAACAGTGCATGTCGGACCTCTCTGTCTAATTAGTAGTTTAAAATACTATATCTTGCGTATTTCTTGGCCGATTTAAATTTTTATTTCACATTTTGAAATAGTTGTTACGGTATTTTGATATTTAGTTAAGAAAAGCGATAAAAAAATCATGCAAGTTCAAAAAAATCACCTTCAAACAAAAAAAAATCACCCACACACTGACAATTATGTAATAAACTAACCGGAGATTACCCGATTACGTTGGCAGAGGAGAATGTATATATGGCATCTCCAGTCGTTAAAATAATGTTCTAAGCCGAAAATGTCTCTGGAGTTTCTAAGAAATCGGGCTTCTAATATGTTTTTTTTATTTTCATCTCACTCGCTCAGAAAAGTTCAATTTACAGCGCCAAATCTGCGTGGAAAAGTGCACTTTGTTCGCTAGCGTGAAAAAATCATTAGAAGTTGTTTTTTTTTGTATGTTTGTTTGTTTTCTTAGGAGTGTGTTTCGTAAGTTCACTATCTATAGTTTTAAATTAAAAAATAACCGATTTGTTATAATTTCATTGATTTTCTTACATCTCACACTTTCGTTGCTGTAGTGAGGTGAAAAGTTGAGTGTTTCGCACGGCAGCAAAATTATTTGGCTTCTCGTGCCTTGAAAGTTTCGTTACGCTCAGGAATCTATATTTGAATCAGTCGCTCGTGGTTCAATTTTAGATTCCTTCGCTTACTCGGCTTTCAATATAAACACTCGCGCCAAATAACAATTTTGCAGCCTTGCATAACAAATAACTATTTCACCACACGTCTCGCTCGGAAAAGTTCCATTTAAAGCGCCAAATCTGCGTAGAAAAATCAATTTTGTACGCTAGCGTCATTTGAAGTTCGAATTTGTATTTTTTCTCAAAACCGACCTGTACGAAGACTCAAAATGAGAGTGCGTTGAGGTCTTATATGAATTCAAAACTTAATTAATCATCTTAAAACGTTATTTAATGTACGACAAATATGTTATTATTTAAAAAATGATTATTTATTTTTAATATACACAAGACTAATTGTTTTTATTAGTAAGTCTGCAGTTTTTTATCGAGAAAAAAAATTAAGAGGTTGACAGTCTTGGCAGATTAAAAAAAACATGATTAAAGAAAAACAATGTGCCAATGACGTTTGCGCGGAAATAGTTTCTATGCTGCGTTTAGTTCATAATTAAACCGTGTAAAATAACAGAAACAAGTCGAATTTAATGTTAGTATTTTGGGATTGTATTTCTTATATTTTTTTAAAAAGTATCAGTATTATATCTGAAACATTATTTCTGAAATAAAAAGAAATTACATAAAAAATGGATTCCTATGATAAGACCGTAAAAATAAATAAACGCAAAACCAATTCGCATTAAGGCGGGCTTAGCATATTATTCTAAAACATTTTAAAGTGACATTTTTGAGAAAAAACACTGTACATGCTTCGATCGTAAATACCATTCTGGCCTTATGTTATAGCCTACGACTCGGTCCGTCCAGTATCTCATACTCGACCAGTATATGGCTTATATTACAGATCTCTGCCGTAATGTACATACCTACCTACCTACTACTAATATGTTATAACTAATATGAGTGTTTCGTAGGTTCATTGTTCATCACTAGTTTTAAATGAAAAAAAAATAGTTTATTTTTTTAAATATATTTCATAGTTGTATTACATGACACATTTCCTCGCTTTAGTGAGGTGCAAAATTGTGTGTTTCGCACGGCTGCAAAATTATTTGGCTTCTCGTGCCTTGAAAGCCTCGTTACGCTCAGGAATCTATATTTGAACCACTCGCCCCGCTCTTGGTTCAATTTAATATTCCTTCGCTTACTCGGCTTTCAATTGAAGAACTCGCACAATAACAAGTTTATTAGATTTAACAGACGGGACTTTCAACGTTTTAACGTACCTCCACCATTAATATAAACAAAGAGAAACCATTATTTAAAGTCGTTATATTACAACGAAATTTAAAAGCTGTGGACAGATTTGGGTAGGTCTAGAGAAGGGGTCGGTAAACTTTTTAGATGTAGAGCCAGATGCCGGAAAATATTGATTTTTTGGAAGTTCAAAGAGCCGCAGTTTTCTGTTTCAGGTTTATCACTGTATACCAAATTTCAATACGACTTTTTAAAAGGGGAACTTGAAGAGCCACAAGTGACCCTTTAAAAAGACTCATGCGGCACGCCAACTGCGGTTTGCCGACCCCTGGTCTACACTCCGATTTTTAATTCTAGACCAAAATCTGACAGTTCCCAACTTGATTATTAACATTATATCATGTGAAAATGAAAACTCCTGTAATCAGTAATATTAGGGTAAGTTTTATTGATATTAATACTGACACTTAAACCAATATGCAGTAATCTCAGTTAAATTTTGGTCTTGAATTAAAAACCAGAGTTTTTAGAGGGTTACCAGACTACAGGAATTTCTTCTTAGGAATAGTTTTTCACAATTACTATATTCAAATTTTACAAACAAATTTTATAAAAACACTGTGTGATGACAGACGCACTTTCCTAAGTAACACCGTAGCCCTAGTTAATATTACTAACAAATTGTATGGTTGATTAAAAGTCTAGCTACTACGTCAAATAGGGTATCATATTATCTGTACATTTTCGAACAATTTTTTTTTTTACTTTGCTTAAATTTCGTTTTATTAAGGAAAACGTGGAAAAAATCCCCCCACTCCCCCCCTCCCCTTTATCTCCAAAGTTTACCAAGCGAAAAACCTGAAATTTGATATGAATACTTAGTACAGGAAAATAGGGTAGTTTCCTGGGTAAAAAAATCGTTATTCTAATTAGTCAGTTCGATTATCAGAAAATAAAGGACACGTATTTTTTATTTTGTCAATCAAACAAAAAAAGACAAAAATAAAGCGAGTCAAAGTTTGGGAGTGGCGGCGCATGATGTCACGCCGTGCGAAAAACTGGCGCACGGCGTGACGTCACGGGGAACTTTAACTTTATCTTTATATTTTTTTGTTTATTTGACAAAAGAAAAAATACGTCTCCAATATTTTCTGATAATGTAACTGACGGACTCATTATATATTTTTAGGACACAAGCCTAAGCCCAAGCTATAACCATATATCTGTCTGTTACTTTTTTTTTCATTACCAAAAATCTTTTTTGAATTAATCCGGTTTGGTTAAGTTTTCGCCTTATTTGTATGTGACGCCATATGTAGATACCATTAGGCAAACTTAACTCAACCGGCAAATTAAATCGGAATTATTGGAAGTTTGTACGGAATCTTAGTGCGCTAGTCATACTCGCACTAGACCGGTTTTTTTTAAAGCAGGCACCTAAAAGAACAGACTAGGAGGAGATAGGGTTCCACCCGCAGCGGGGCAGAGCTCAAGCTATCGGTGGTTAGGGTTGCAGAGACAGGTTTCTCTTGACGATGTGCACCGTAGGATTACGGTTTTCTGTTTTTGACCCTTGATCCAGCGATCTAGCGAGAGTCTTAAGATGTTGGTCAATACTCTTCGCTATAAGACCGTTTACTAAAATGACCATCATATTTAGAAACATGCTGATTCATTGGGGTTAGTCAGTATATAATGCCTTTAAATGACAATTGCCTTCAGTAATCAACGCATACTTTACTGGAATATTGTCTACTTTGAATTCAACATAGTAACGGGCTGTGTTATCGAAAATCAAAGTACTTAAGCAATAAAATAATGACCTATTGACACAAAGACACTTACTGACATTGATTAGATGGTGCATGTACATAGACAGACATGGAAACAATATTATACTTAGTAAAGGATAATTGTGTTTGTAAATAATTTTATATTGATTTTATGTTATATCTCACAATTCTTTTTTCGAGCATATTGAAACATCAAGCTAACTTACAAAGGTCTTAAAAACCGTTATCATTATGGATTCATGGCTAAAAACCAACTAAACTTACACTGAGGAAAAAAACAAATTGCATTAAAATTAGTTAACACATTTACATAAGGAGTATTTTAGTATGTCAAAGACGAGAAAAATATGTACATTTGAAAACTATAACACTGTTTACAAATAGAATGTCTATACATTAAGATATTTTAGGCTATTCAAAGCTAACCGAGTCGGAATTTTTTTTAACCGACTGCCAAAAAGGGATTAGGTTCTCAATACGTCGCGACCTTTTTTATATTTTTTTTATGTATGTTCACCGATTATTGGAAGACTATTTGACCGATTTCAAAATGTTTTGTTTTGTTAGGAGGTTTCTCAAAATTGTTAGATTGTTTGTAGGTAACTATGTGTCTTTGGGGCTTCATCACGTCAAAACATCCGGAATGATTTTAACCACTTTTGGTATAAAAATACCATAGCATCTGAGGATGGTTATATGGTACTTTTTATCTGATTACACTGAAACCAAAGAGAGGGTTATGACTTTTTCTCCTCCGCGAACAAAGTTAAGCCGATATCTTCTAATAACATAATAATTTTCTCTTCAAATTACCAGTTACTTTTAATCACTAACCGAGCAATACAAAAGCATTTCAGCTACCACGAGGTCAATTATCACGCCGTCAGCCTTCTGTATTAAAGCGTGTTCAAAAACTCTTTTTCATTTAAATAAGACCATTATTCATAACATAATAATGTCGTGAAATCTTTATGCATATTAGCACTTCGTAATCTACTGAGCATAGAAGTTAGTCAAATACGCTATCGGGTAGTCTGACCGATCGGGCTGACATAGACCTCACTCACTATCAATGTATTGAAACGGAGGGTACACGTGCTACACAATTTTAAATTGACAGTTTTAAAATGAGCAACGGAAAGTTACTCGCTTTACTTTTCACTGTAATTTTAAATAATAGTGTTATAGGTAGAGCTAATTTTGTGCTTAATTGTTTAGGTTAACTTTGTTTTGAATTTTTTATGATTTGTTTGACAGTGTTGTAAAGTTTTGTATAGCTTTCAGAGTGTTTAATGTAAATGGCGCGGTGACGATATTGGCGCTCGAAAAGGAGCCTATTAGTATACAATGTGAACAAGATACTCCTATGGCTTATTGTGGATTTGTGCATCCGAGTGGGAAGAGATTTTCGTAAGTGAATAATCAATTTAATCTTTATACTTACTTTAATACTCCAAAGCCGGATCAGCTTCGACGAGTTTTCATGTTTTCCTAACGGCTGTCCCTTATGTAGCATGACATAAATTGTCATATCATGAATCCGCATAACAGACTTGGTATAACATAATTGTGCATAATACTGAATAAAAACACAGCATAATACTTATCCAGTATAATACCTAATGAATTTATATAAATAATTTTACTTTGCAAGCGAGCAAGATGTCCGGGCAGAAGCGACTCGGACGGGAAAGTACGTTGAGTTAGAATTGCGACCCCAACAGAAATAACTGCCAGAAAAGTACGATTAGGTTAGAAATCCGACCCTCCCCCCCACAAACGAACGGTTGCCAGGAAAGTAGGTTAGCTTAGGTTATAACTGCGACCCGATACAGAAACGAACAGCTCCATTACTTAGTTACGCTAACTTGCCAGATAACTTTATGCCACTTACATAAACATTATGCAAAATATTGCTTCTCTTTATATGAACCAAAAGTTTATTGGGATTCTGTGTTTTTAATGCGGGAAAATTAACACCACATTATATGTATGTATCTATATCACAATTATGCAAAATATTTATCTGCGAAATCAATTCTATTATAATAATATCATTATCATCAAAAGTATGCCTCTGAATAAGAAAAAATGCGAAGTGATTGTATGCTGATGGTTGTGAAAGGCAATTCTAGAAGATACTTCTGTCAATTACAATTAACATGATTCAATACAAACATGTGTATGACATTCTTCTGTAACACATTACGAATAGTAAAGTTTACCTAACCTATCCGAGTCGGTTTACTAAGTAAACTGACTCGGATAGGTTCGGTTAGAAGGCTAAGGCCGGAGCAAAGTTTGTATTTCCTTTGTATTTTTGTACTTGTTTTGTAATAGCCCGAATTAATGAAACTTGTTTATGGAGACTGATGATGTTGCCATCATGGCTGATTTCGGTCACGGCGACTGTTTATTGGTCTGGATGCTCAACGTTCAGCGCTACTGCTCTGCACTTGATACGCTCCTTCGTGGCTTGCGTGCCCGATTTTGTTAATGAATGTGCCGGCGCACATGGTAACACGACTGTCAGAAAACTCGAAAAGCAGACCCGGCTTTACACTGACCGTCAAAAAACACATAGGTGCAGTTGGAACTCTCTCGGATGTGCAGAGCCGGAAAAGTTTAGTTGGTATGGCAGAACCGAGTATCCGGTACTGCAAACCATAAACTACTCAGTGTTTTTTTTAATTTTGGTTACTTTTAAAAGTTAGAAATATTTGAATTTCAAAGTTCTTGGCCGGAAATCGATGGCTATTTATATTTTATGGCATTTTATGGCATGGCTATGACAGGGAATATACCGATAACGAAAAGGTGTTCAAACTTTTCAATGTGTCCCCAGCACAAAGTAGATGGGTTTTTGTACAGTTTTTTTTTTCTATGAAGCTCTGAACACTGATGATTAGGACAATGGAGATAGCTAAGCCTAAAATCAACATGATACGCACGATAATTAAGTATCTTCTTCTCTTCCCTTGGGTCACCCTATTCTTCTTGGATCCGTTGGAAACCCTATGGTCTCAACTACAGTTTTCCACTGCTTCCGATCCGTGGCAGTGGCAGCAATCTCCTGCCAGGTCATTCTGATAGAGGCGGATTTTTAAAAACAATATAAATCTTGCATATGTTTAAGAACAGTTGATTGTGTCGTTGACCTTATAGATAAGGATAAATTATAAACAAGCGTAAAATTATGCAATCTTGTAAGTTCCCTACTTAGCAATTTCCTTGGATAATTCTGTATATAAACCACGTGTAAACTTGTGTTGGGAAATTTTATTCTTCAATTGTAAGAAATAGGTTTAGAAATAATTTTCCTGAATTCAAAAGCTTATACATAGTCGACCGGGTAATCGATTCTATGGAAACAAATGCGTTTTTAAAGATTTTATAGAATCCAAACACTTTAAAACTACTCCTACCCTACCTACTTACATTTTTGGCACTATGAATAAAAAAAACAAGTGCGAGTCAGGCACGTGCACTGAGGGTTCCGTACAAAATATACTCTAAAAACGGCCGTATCAATTAAAATCCAGTGGTAGCAGAGCCCTGTCCCTAAGCAAAATGTACGTACGCAGTTTGAGTTCATATTATATTTTTTACTGACATAGACAAAAATTTTACATTTTCAGACTTTTTTCATTGGTTGATGTGTTCTAAGAGCTACCTTCATGCCAAATTTCAAGGATTAGAACAAATAGATGTATCCTGTAGGTTTTAATTCCACTGCGATTTGTATAGCAACACCTTTTATAATGACCGTATCTTTTAATTGCGTTAACTTTGAACTTCAAGGAATTACAGACTTAAGTATATTTTGATATTAATTTCGCTTGATACCTTCGGGCGTTCCTGATAAAAGGGTCTCGACAAACGGGTAACAAGGTGATGCACCAAAATTCATCTAAATCGTTAGAACCGTTTTCATACATACATATACAAAAATTGTTTGTTTGAAGAAATAAACACTCGATAAAATTTTCCCGCATTTTATGTTCTTATGTATTTTTTGTAGTTAGATATATTTGTACAAATTCTACCAAGAGGAGTCACTTCATTCTGTGTGTTATTTATATACGAGTATCAATAATTATGGTTACAAAATGCTTAATTTGATATGTATAGATAGATTACTTAATGAAGCTAATTTCAAGGTATGTTAACTTCTTTTCAGATTTTCGGGTAACGAACTTAACGACGGACACTGCGCCATCCCCATCAATGCAACCAACCAGGACAGTGGCGAGTGGAGATGTCACATCGGCAAAAAGCTAATAGGAGTGGAGCTCATGCAGAAAATCCAACTTAGGGTCGTGGATAAGGTGGCTGCTGTGCAGAACAACATCACGGCAGTTCATGGGAAGGATGTGACGATAGAATGTGCGACGACAGAGGGATATCTGCCGTTGAGCTACTGCCGCTTTGAACCGCCCAATGATGTACCGTTTAGCATCGATTCAGCGGTGAATTATAGCTCGTAAGTATCCCTACCGTGCCTGTACACTGTACATATATGGATGTGGTGGTTAAGGTAGCTGGTGTGTAGAACCATCACGGTAGTTCGAGGGAAGGATGTGACGATAGAATATGCGACGACGGAGGGATATCTGCCGTTGAGCTGCAGCTTTGAACCAATGATGTACCGTTTAACATCGATTCAGTGGTGAATTACAGCTCGTAAGAATCCTTACTCTGCCTGTACAGATCAGTGGCGTGGCGTTACTGGCGTTGAACATGTTGTTGGTAAAACCGGAGTATACTTTCTCTTATGTTTTCTTTAAAAGCAGTTAAAAATTAGTACTCAAATGCCATAAAGTAGGCAAGCTGATGAGAATAAGGGGCTTAATAACGCTAGGCCACTGGTACAGATATGGATGTGGTGGTTAAGGTGGCTGATGTGCAGAACAACATCACGGCAGTTCATGGGAAGGATGTGACGATAGAATGTGCGACGACAGAGGTATAGAAGGGCGTGACTTTAAAATGGGCGACGACGGAAGGATATCTGCCGTGAAGCTACTGCCGCTTTCAACCGCCTAATGATATACCTTGTAGCATCGATTTAGCGGTTAATTACAGCTCGTAAGTATCCATGTCCTGCCTGTACATATGAGAATATGGATGTGGTGGTTAAGATGGCTGCTGTACGGAACACCATCACGGCCGTGCATGGGAAGAATTTGACAATAAAATGGACGACGGAAGGAAATCTGTCGTAAAGCTAACTGCTGCGTTGAACCCCATACCATTTAGCATCGATTCAGCGGTGAATTACAGCTTGTAAGTATCCTTGCCCTGCCTATACAGATATGGATGTGTTGGATAGGCTGTGGAGAACAACATCACGGCCGTGCATGGGAAGGATGTGACGATAGAATGCGCAACGACGGAGGGATATCTGCTGTGAAGCTACTGCTGTTTTGAACCGCATAATAATATACCGTGTAGCATCGATTCAGCGGTTAATTACATCTGGTAAGTACCCCGCCTAGCCACTATGGATATGTGGTAATTAACATATTAAAACAACCTGCAAACAAATTGTTTCGAGCAACTCATACTCATTCAGGCCTGCTTGCATTAAATTAATAAGATTATTTTATATATACATAATCTATTGATGCTACCGACCGACGTGGAAGAAATTAGAGCGATAGATAACACAGGCAGACATCCGGCTCTAAAGAGTTTATGGTATGGTAAGTTCGAGAACTTTAAACAAGTAGCTTCCTTCTGCAGGGAAAATAGCCGAGGTGGTACTGTAATACTTGTAAAAAAAACGCTAGAGGTTTAACCTATACAAATTTTAGCAGATCTGGCAGCGAATTGTTACTTCGAATGCTGTGGTGCTGAAATAGTAGGTATAAACGTAATAGTTATAGTCATATATAGAATACCGGAACAGACTCGATCTCATGTGGGCATTTTTATGCACAAACTTAACAAACTCCTATTTCGATTAAGCACCAAATACTGTAACAAAAAGGTAATTATCTGTGGAGATTGGAATATTGATATTTTGAAAGATAACCAATTTTCCAAAGAACTTGCAAGCACATTATTAAATTACAACTTCAATATGCACATTCGTTCACCCACAAGAATGAAGGCGTGCTTAGATCAAATAGCTAGCAATATTAAAAAAGTAGAACCAGAGACTCACAAACTCAGTTTATCCGACCATGATATGGCTCAAACACTGACCATTGATATAAATAATAATAAATCAATTGTAACTTGGTGCGAGTACAAGAGAGACTACAGTGACTATAATGTTAGTAAATTTAACGAATCTATAGCAGCCTTGTCCTTCTCAGATGTTATAGAATCAGATGGTTTAAATAAAGCTTTTACTATATTTTATGATTTAGTATGTTTGCTATATAACTTGTGTTTTCCGTTAATTAAGGTAAAAATTAACAACAGATGTAACAATTTAAAATGGCTAACCAAAGGTATAAAAAAATCAAGTCATGTTAAACGCAAACTATATTTTAAGTACAAACATACAAAAATTTATAGAAATAAAAATAGATCATATTTTAAAAACTACAATAAAATCCTGAGAAAATGTGTTAACACATCACGTCAAATAAAGAATAACAAATACATATTAGCGAATAAGAATAAATGTAAGGCTACATGGAAGATTATATCTTCGTCCACTAATTGCTATGAAGTTTGTAATAATGACATCCAATCCATCCAATGAAATAGCTTATCATATCATGAACCAGAAGACATATGTAAAATATTAAACAATTATTTTATAGACATTATAGACACTAATACTAATATGCCAGCGAAGACTAAATACAAATTCAATGGTAAAGATTGTTGTTCTCATACGATTTTTCTAAAACCAGTATGTGAAAGTGAAACCAGTATGTATAAGCTAATTATGACATTAAATAACAGTAAAACATGCGGATATGACAATATAGCGACTGACATTCTTAAGCTTAATGCCATGAACTTAAGTCGCCCGCTAGCCCATATAATTAACCTGTCACTTAGTCAAGGTATTTTCCCTGAGCAACTAAAACTGTCTACTTAACAATAGAAAGCAATGCACTGAAGTTACAAGAATAATTCAAATAAATAATAGTTTTTTAAGGAAAATCTACAGGTCTGAATTTCGTTTAAATAAGTCAGGTGTCCCGCAGGGTACTAATTTAGGACCATTATTATTCCTGCTTTATATTAATGACCTTTCACATGCAACAGCAGAAAATGCATTCTATTTGCTGACGACACGACGCTAATAGTAAAAGGGAATAATACAAACAATTATGAGACATCAATTAATAATGCTTTGAATGACATATACACATGGATAAATGATAATAATCTTAACATAAATCTGACTAAAACCAAATTCATTCAATATCGGTCACACAGAACTATTCCTAAACGATTAAGTGTTAAATATAATCATAGTTATGTAGAAGAAACTGACAGCATTAAATTCTTAGGTTTAGGTATTGATAGCCAATTAAATTGGAAGGATCATGTAGATTCTATATGCTCTAAATTGGATAGATTTGTTTTTGCCTTAAGAAAACGTAGCAGAACTGTTTCTACTGAAGCAGCAATAACAGCATACTATGGTTACATTTCATCAACACTTAACTATGGCCTTTTATTGTGGGGAAATTCGGTTAATGTTGAAAAAGTATTTAGATTGCAAAAGAAGTGCTTGCGTGCAATTGCTAATTGTTGGATAACCGATAGTTGTAAACCTATATTTAAGGAATATAATATATTACCTGTGGCGTGTATGTACATAAGAAAAGTTTGTTTATTTGTAAAGTCTCACGCTGATTATTTTAAGTTACGTTCTGATGTCTCTGCTGGAAATCTAAGAACACAGTACAAAAACTCCTCTACAAACCTTGTCGTGCTGATATATACAGACGAAATGCTTATAACTCCTGTATAATTGTATATAATAATCTACCTGACACATTGAAGTTGCTGAAAAATCCTGAATTTAAGACAAAATTGACAAAATGGCTACATGAACATTGTTTTTATTCTGTAAAGGATTATTTAGACATAAATAATAGATATTAGAATTTAATTTATGAACATGCTCAAATTATTATTATTACTGTATATTTATCTTGCTTGTATTGTTAATTTCATTTTAATTATTCGTAATGTTAACCTGACAAATACATAATTTGCATGCCAAAACGGCTGAATACTGATACCTATACCTGATGACAACACCACTGTATTTACGTATTCTAGCAAATAAACATTTCTTTCTTTCTTTCTTTCTTGGTATAGAAATGGACAAGTTAGACCATAGTCCTTTAGGGTCGGTGACTTTAATCGTATGTTTCTTATCCTGTAGTATCTCGAAATTGACGTTTCTATATGCGATGATAGCCGTCGTCAGCGCCATTTTAAGGATTACTGAGGTATACCTCCAATATTGAAATTAGAAGTTTGTCCCGCTCACTTTCATTTTAAACTGTGTTTGAGTGAGTGGGACTTTCAAAACCGGAGTACCCCCTGTTCGGTAAATGTGATCGCTGCAACAAACTCTTGATGAATAGGATGGCAGTATTCGGAAGTCAAAATACATGCGTATATTAATGTTACGAAATATCCCTTTTTGCCTCACTATTATAGTTGTCTTTTAACGACTTCTCATTCTTTAGCTTAACAATTATAGCAAAATGCCGATAGCACGTGCACCGTGACTGAACAATTAAATAACTTGATTATGTTTTACTTCGTTATCTTAGGCCTCGGGGTCAGGAAGCTAATTTATTTAGTACTTTAATCTGTGTCATTCAAATTGTCTTTGAGACAATTTAATAGAGTAGGTACAATATTGCTTCATAACAATTATCCAAATTAGTTTATAAACTTTAAATATGTACCTGAGTAATATATACTTAACAAACTATTTCGATTCACTAACTTTATGAAAACATAAAATAGGTAAACTTTAGTTTAAGCTACGATTTCTACATAACGAATAAAAATAATATCCGAATTGTTATCGATTTTGGAGCAAAACGTGAGTTAAGAATATAAAAAAACGGCCAAGTGCGAGTCGGACTCGCGCACCGAGGGTTCCGTACAAATTTTTACCCACCCTAATTTTATTACCCGGTACCGGTTGAGTTTAGTTTGCAACTGATATCTATAGGATTGTATACAAATCAAGTGGGTTGTTGTAATAAATTTTATTCGCAAATAAAAAAAAATTGCTAGTTAGAGACATGGCTATAATTTTCGTGTAATATTTATGTTAATTAATACAAAATATGAAAATTTCGAAATTTTCGATTGGTAAACTTCGGAGATAAAGGGGGAATGGCGCTTTTTTCACATTTTTCTTAATAAAACAAAAACTAATATTAAATAATACACACTAAAAAAAATAAAAAAAATGTTCAAAAATGTGCAGGTGAAGGCCTTTCATATGATACCCCATTTGACCCAGTAGCTAGACTTTTAATTTTTACCCCCCTCATATTCGTCGTTTTTTTTAGAAAATGAAAATATATTTTTAAATATTTCCTTTGCAATACATGTGGGCTGACCATGTTTATAAATATTCAAAATTTCAAATAGTTAGCATAAGTCGTTTTTGAGATATGGCGCTTTAATAGTCGGACAGACAGACAGAAAGACAGACAGAGTCTCACCATAAGGGTTCCTTTTGTACCTTTTTGGTACGGAACCCTAAAAAGGAAACAGTTTGAGAAAAATAGCTATGCAATTTTCCGCCGATTCCAAAATCTGACAGTTCCCATTTTCAATTCCAAAATCTGACAGTTCCCATTTTGATTACCTTGTAATTTAAACATTGTTTCGTAATTAATGAGATTCCGTGTAACTAGTGGCACTAGGGTAAGTTTTATTGATGAACATACCTAGAAGTCTCTATCAAAATGCAGAAATCACAGCGAAAGTGCACCCTAAACTTGACTTTAAGAATTTAATTACAAATCGGAAAATTGGAACTACTTAGCTATAGGCGGCTCTGCTGCGGCAAGTTTTCGCTTCATACACTAATAATAATAATATAAAAAACTGGGTAAAGATGTTAGCAAAATCAATACTAATATTATAAATGCGAAAGTGTGTATGTCTGTCTGTCTATTCGTCTGTTTGTTACCTCTTCATGCTTAAACCGCTGAATCGATTTGGATGAAATTTGGTATGGAGATAGTTTGAGTTCCGGGGTAGGACATAGGCTACTTTTTTATCCCGGAAGAATACCCTTATCCACGATAAACGAATTTTAGGCGGACGAAGTTGCGGGTAGAAGCTAGTATACAAATAAACGATTTTCCTTTCCAGCCCAATCCTCGGCCGCTACTACTTTCCCCAAAACAAGAGTCTGGACCGCGGCGACTGCGCCGTCACCATCCGGAAGGTCAAGTACGAGGACGTGGGGCTCTGGACCTGCGGGGCGGGGCTTAGCGATGGCAAGGAGTACACCGACAGCGTGAAGCTAATCGTGCAAGGTGAGGGTATCGGCAAACGGGTCATACATGATCAGACGCATAGGTATAAATATCGCAGAAGCAAGGCCGTCTTTATACACGCGGTGGCCCTTGGGCAAACAGGAATAGGGGGCCATCGAGCACTCAAAAATGGGGGGGCCCTGGGACCTCAATAATAAAATAAGAGACCTCGTTGGACTGTAAAAAAAAACGTCGATTAAGATCTTTCGGGGCCCCCGTGAGGTTGGGGCCCTAGGCACGTGCCCAGAGTGCCCAGAGGGAAAGAGGGGCCTGCGCAGAAATTAGCATAAACAGTGCATGGTTCGTCACCAGCGCCGGCTCCAGGTTACAGCGAGTGGCCGTTCCAAGCTTTGGAAGGTGTCAATCCGTGTTTCTGTTTTAACGCAACGCTTTTTAAACTCTAGTGCGAATGGTGCCTAAGGGTAGGAAGGTAGGCTAGGCGCTGTTCATCACACAGAGGAAGTCCCAGAAAGGGAGTCCCAGGAGGGTTGTAGGGTTCAACAAAACAAATCGTGAAAGTCCATTGACAAACCTAAAAATATTATAAACAAAGATCAGAAACAAATGAAAAAATTTTTCGACGATACTGGACTTGAACCAGTGCCTTGAGCCAGACCGGGGCAGCACGCTCTACCATCTGAGCTAATCGTCCACACCAGTAGTCGACGAATTTTGTCATCTGTTCTTGCTTATGGATCTCTGTATGGTGCATCCGACTCTTTAGCTCTTTAGATCTTTGTTTATAATAATAACGCTACTGGAGTGATCCACTAATAAATTGCAAAAATTGTGATTTTATCATGATATTTGTAAAACAAAAAGTAAAACCTAAAAATAGTCAATTTTATTTATGAAAATTTTACGCTAATTGCCCCCTGAAGATCTTTGGCTGCTGACTCAGCTACCGTAGCTGGTGAGTAATCCTCAGCCACAGATAATATAAAAAATCCTGGGCAACAAGTTCCTATTCCATTGGTTGCCTCAAATCCGTAGTGGTACCGTCGCGATCCGAGTAGTTAGCTCGAGAAACGTGAGCGCACCAAGCCCATGCAGCGACTTATGGCTAAAATATTTTAAATTTTGGTCTCGAATACAAACCACTACTCCACATTGTCTAATTATTTAGAACGATTAGACGAACTAAAAAAGGGGTAAGTATACGTTACGCGGACTTTCTATATTAGGATGCGTTTCCACTGATGCGGAGCGGTGTCGAAATGGAGCAAACGGGCGATACTCTGCTTCAGTGGAAACGCCCTTAGACTCCAAGTATATGCTGACGGTGCACGTGGTATCTCCCATTCCTGGCATTATCGTATTTATATTATATGGACAATAGTCCATATGTTACCAAAGGAGCATGTTAAACAAGTTGTGTCGTGACAGTTAAGCAATCGTTTCACTTCAAGAAAGATTTTTTCTGAATCAGAGCCTAACTTCGATATACCTTATATGCCCCAATCGTGTATGACCTCACCTTTGCTGCTACCAATTTTATAGCTTCAGCGGCCGCTATTGCACATTTAAGATTCTAGGCTTGTATTGGGCCCTTTGATTTATCAATGTATTTGCGTGGTATTTTATTTACACACTTAGGGCTGCCACGCGTTTTTTAAACGGCGCGTTTTTCATTCCATAGAACTACATACTGGCTCGTGTGCGTATCGCCTTTGTATCGATATACAAATGTGCGTCGACGGTGCATTTAAAAAACGCAGTCTGCATAGGCTGTATATGCGTTTGTGTTATAAAAAGGACCGCGACGACGAGTAGATACATATAAAAGAGAGCACAGAAAGTTGGAAGTGGACAGAATTATATTATTATCTGTAGTCTCTTCACAATTGTTAAATCTGATTATGTTCCTGAAATATATACGTTCATGAGAAAGTAAGAAAATCGACACTTTTACCTGCTAATATTGGTACTATATATTTTATTAAATCTTGTAGTTTTTTTGTAACAAACGTGTCCTTTATAGTCTATAGGTACATTAAGATTTTTTTGTTTTGCACTGGCTAAGCACGCTTTCATTGCTAATAGCTACTATTATGACCTTACTAAGTCTGAGAAGAATGGGAACCGAAGTGACAACCGCAACTAAGTATCTTAAAAGACGCAAGTGAGTTTCAGCGATAAAATATAATATCCCGGGTTGCATACTTACATGCCATTTGTAATTTCATGCCTGTCACAAAATAAGTTTCCTACGCGCGGACAGCGAACGAAAAAAACATAGAAGCACAACTAGCGTCGCAAAATGACCCCACGAAAACTGTGTCGAAAAAGGCGGGGCGTATAAGCTGGGTCAAACGGCCTGTCAGTTGCATATGGCGGCGCTGCATGACTGTCGTATTATTTCAATTCCCAAAGTGAAAAAATACGGCTTATTGATGTGTAAAATAGTGTATTAATCATTCTAGAAAATATAAAAATAAAGATGGAATCACTTTTCACATGTAAAAAATACCATAAACATAATTGTTATTTTTTTTAGTCCGAAGAGATTTTATACTATATTATTATTTATACCACCTTACACCATCAAAATGTTAATATGTAAATGAAAAGGTACTATGATACCTGCAACGGAGGAGAAAAAGTCATAACTCTTCTTTTGCCTACCTATAACCTATTTGCTAACCTATTGGACATTTGATATATTATGTGTTGAGATACATCTTTTCATGCACATAACTATTTTATATACAGTGTTCGAAAAAGGTGCAATTTGATTTAAAAGTTATCATACACTAAAGGGCTCAAACTTGGTAAGATTGCGGTAACTTATTACAGAGTTCCTATGCCCACCTTCCGTCGCCATCATCAAAAATTTAGTATAATCAGAAACCGGCAAGTGGTTTTAATTTAGCTTCAAAGATTTGACCCATACTAACACGGCAACAATAAAAGTACACAAGCTTCATTTTTGCGTTGTCTTAACGTACTACAAAAGTTATGGTTGCTAGAGTCTGACAAATGAAAGATGACAATGAAATCAGTCGCGAAATTTAAAAATGTAGCGGCAGTGTGCCTGTATTAGCTAGAGTTACACAAATTCATTGCTTTTGTCATTAATTATTAAGTTAATAGTTACTTAGAAAAGCATTTACATTTGCCAGACTCTAGTAGCGGATTGTCTGTTTGTATTTAAGTATTTAGCAAGCTATAATATATGCACACTCGTATGGTCGTCTAGTATTCACAGTATAAGTATGCTACATCATAATTGGAGACTAGTTTGATTTGTGTAAGGTTATTCTATGATTATTTAAATATAAAATAAAACTGAAAATTCAATTTAAATAATACGACAATTCTGTCTTCAAAATTACTCTTTATTGCATGTGACCATCTACTACGCATGCGTTTTCATAGTCGCCGTCATGTTAATACTATAAAACGTCAGCGCTAGAAGCCAATCACAGCCAGTTTTTATGAAATTGGCCGATCACAATTATTTGTTTTGGTTAATAGAAAGCAGACTGATATTTTGGCCAACTCTTATTCGTCACACCACGCGCATGTGGATTTAGAATATTTACCTCGTTTTGTACTGCAATTTTGTATGAAGCTCGCGTTCTATGTTTTTTTCGTTCACTGCGCGCGGACATTAAAAGTTATGTACAGTCACCAGCATCAATATCTGCCATAACAAAGCGGGCAAAAATGTCTGACACGTCCCAACGGCTCTTGAAATAGTCGTGTCAGATATTTATGCGCACTATAGTGGCAGATGCTGGTGACTGTACGACCCACCACGATGAAACAAATTATGCAATATTCCATTCCCATTCTTTAACGGCGCAAGATCCTTGAGAGAAGAACAATCTAATCGTATTCTCACCAATTGTTATACAGGCCTGTATACCATGTCGACAGCATCAGCCACAGGGGTGACCTTCGGCGCTCTTGGGATCGCTGCCTTCCTTATCCTCCTCGGCTACTTCGGCTGGAAGAAGAGGACTATCCTCGGCGCGTCAAGAGACCTGGAGGCCGAAGGGCAAGAGATGGGGGATATGCCTTCGGCTAGGTCGCCGCCGGGTAGTAGACGGTCGTCAGCGAGTAGACGTTCGCCACCCGTAGGGAGAAGGTCGCCGCAAGCCAGTAGGGTGCCCAGTGTGATCGTCCAGTCGCCGTCGGAGCCAGGGTCTTCGCCGCTGATGTCGTGATTTCAAATATAGGTAATTGCTTAAAACCTTGCTTGGATAAACTATGGTTTACGCGAAGCCAACGCTCAGTATTGGCCTCGTTTAAATGGTTTTTTAAGCCAAACCTTTTCTTTGTGGAGTAGGTTTTATTTTTCAAGACAGTCTAGTACTGTAGGACTGGCGCCAGCGAACTGGCTTCGTGTAAACAGGGCTGAACAAACCTCAAAACGGACCGTCTAAGAACTCAAAAGGGTAATTTCACAAGTGGATAACATCTAGTCTAGTCACATAAGCACGGTCGATAGTTCTGTAGAAATATTAGGGTAAACCGTACTGTTATTGCCCACGATTGTATTTAAGTTTCAGAATTGAAAGATTGTTACAAAGCGTTATTAAATGGGAACAAGCAATAGATTAAATAGTAAAAAGATAAATAATTCGACCCAAACGGCTCAGTTGGTTGCACAACGGCCTACGAAGCTGGCGGTCCCGGGTTCGAATCCCGGCCAGGGCAAGTGTTTGTATGATGAGCATGAATGTTTGTTCTTGGGTCTTGGATGTTTTCGATGTATTTAAATATTATATGTATCAATGTATTCTGTATATCATCGCTTAATTACCCATTGTACAAGCTTTGCTTAGTTTGGGACTGAGTCGATTTGTGTAAGTTGTCCTTTTCATTAAACAACTCCCAAAAAAGAACGTGGTTCTCAATTCGGTTGGATTTTATTGGATTTACTTTTTTTATTTTTTATTTTTCAATACTACAATCGAAGTGGTTAATCCGTTGTCTCGCAGGCAAACAATAAATCGCTTGTATTTCCGACGCATAGGTATTTAGGTCACTGGTAGAGGACAGTCACTGTATATAAAAGTATTTTGAGGGTCATAATTGTACGGTTTATCCTAATATGCATTTCTAACGCTAAGTTTTAAGAAGTAACTTGTGGATAATTGAGAAATTGCCATTGTGGGAGTAAGGGCAATTCGAGAGGTGATTCCTGTGTGTTCAACAGAATTAGGGAATTTAATATAAACTAATGTTGTACACGGGTAGCTGGGTATCTCCAGATGGTTATAGGATACTTTTTCACCGACTTACGCTGTCGAAAAAAGAAGAGTTATGACTTTTTCTCCTCCGTTGCAGGTGACTTCTAGAAAATAATAATTTTGTAACAGCGATGACGTGAGCGATCTCGTAAGGCATTGTAAAATAATGGCCGTATCCAGAACAATGGCATTTTAAATTGAAAACTACCGTGAAACTGTACTATATATTATATAATCTTATACTATTATAAAGTTGTAAAATGAAATGTGTGTAAATTGAAGATATTGAAAAAAGTGCAGGCTATATGAAGGTCCAAATCGTTTTTCTTTTTTATAGGTATGTATGTCTGTGCCAAGATCACGCCTAAACAGCGGGTCAAATTTCAAGTATTTTGGCTACACGGTTAGCTGGGCCTATAACAATTTGTAAATACAAATTGTTATAGGCACTTTTTATCCGACTATGCTGTAGCAAAAACTAAAATGAAATGTGTGTAAATTGAAGATATTGAAAAAAGTGCAGGCTATATGAAGGTCAAAATCGTTTTTTTTTTTTTATGGGTATGTATGTCTGTGCCAAGATCACGCCTAAACAGTGGGTCAAATTTCAAGTATTTTTGCTACACGGTTAGCTGGGCCTATAACACACTTTTTATCCGACTATGCTGTAGCAAAAACTGAAATAAAATTGTTATTTAGGTGCTGAAATGTTTTAAATTATAGATTTTTTTTATTTACAAATGTTCAAACATTTTTTATTTCTGTAATAAATAATAATAATTGTTCAAAAATTTAAGTAAATTTATTTTAACATCCCACATTTTTCTTGCAAACGAATACCCTTCACATTTGACATAATTGTATATTACTGCAGACGCCGGGAAAGAAGGGCTTGCCGGGTGAGTAGGTATAGACGGCCGTCCGTAGGGAGGCCGGATAGTGACACGAAGCCAGCAAGCACTTTTCTCGGCCAGAGGCATGTATAGTGCTTTCCTCAAATATATGCAATGAAATAAAAAAATACACCACTCAAAAAACTACACGACAAAAGTTTATGAAATTATCCCTCCATTATTATTTTTTACGGAAGTCTCGTATTTCGCGTGTGTAGTGTTCGAGTAGACCCTATTAGGGCCGCTATACACAACCTTTATAATAAGAATCTTAATTTCTATAATAAATAAAATAAATGCAGAGGATTTTAAATATTGTCTATGGTCTCTGGTGACTTACGTATAGACAATATTTTAAATTTATTCATCAATATATGAACCATACAGATTTGTGTTCTTAATAGCAGTTCGTGTGTAATAGGCACTAACGCAGATATTTTTGGTCCGATAACCATTCAGCCACTAGAAAAATAAAATAAAAAAATTCAGCTGTTTAGCCTGTTCATGACACAGACGACATGTTTACATTGAAATTTAAAAAAAAATTACTTCCCGGCCTAGGCCTTAAATTTTGTATGAAATTCCTTTACAGTTCTCTCAGGCTGTTCCGCCCGAAATGGGATACTTTGAAGCCTGTTTAACGCACGTAATGACGACATTTCATTGCATGTTTGAGAAAACACATTTTACAAACAATAGGTATCATATGACGGACATATAAAAACACACACATACAAAAAAATAAGTAAGCGAATGCCATAGCATTCGTGTCCACAACACTATATAGATTTTATTCTTTATTGGAAAATTTCACCTTGAAAATTTCAACAATAACATGTTGGGTATGGTCCAATAGTACTTTTTTATTACCTCGGGTCCACCCAAATCGGGATGTTGACAATTTTTGTCAACTTTTTTCTGTATGTTCTAGAACGACCTCTCAATAATATAAACATTGGTGAAAAAAACTACTTCAATCTCATAAACACTCACCGAAATGCAACAATTTTAAAATCATATTTTTGGATTTTCCCAAAAAATTGCTCCATACTAAAGCCTAGGGGAAGGTGTCACGTCACACATTCCTACCTTATTATAGAGCTATGTTTAAACTTGCGTTTATCGAATCAGTTTCATAACAAAACTTACCATAAATTTCATGGGTTATTCAAGGGTATTATTAGTTATTAATATTTTCATTCTTTAAAAATGGACTTTCTCACCCAACTATAAATGCTCATAAAACAAGCTACATGCAACGTATCGAACTCCAATTGTTTTAGGATTCCTATCATGGACACTGCCATTTCGCATCAAAATGCCACGCCACTGTCTTGTCTACCCACAAATTGTCTCTGGCTGCATCAACTCCGACACTCGACGATCAGACTATCATCTTGCTTCTATTATCTAGTGTATGTCGTTTTTGCCAAACATCTGCTCTCTTACTCTCTCCTTTCTCTTCTTTTTCCTTTCTACTACAGGCCCACTTTATGTATAATCAAACATTATTACCTAATAGTGGCTATTTAATAACTAGGATGGTTCAGCATGACCGCTAACCTCTCCATATTGACCGCGTACACAGAGTGGCTGGCTATGACGTTCCGGTGAGTGAGGAGTGTGTTGTAGAACTCCTCTATGGTGAGTTTCTCATCATTAGGCTCTATGTTGGGGGCACTGAAAAAAAAAAAAAAATTGCAATATACTAACAATTGGTCTAAACAGATACAACTTGTCTTTTTGCAGACCGAGAAAGCCTTAAATTTACAATAACTTCATATTCTGTTTGATTATTTGGGGAAATTATGAAGAAAATATTATTTCTAATAAAAAATTATATTAGCATTTTTGTGTAATACCTGTATGTATAAAATAATACAGCCTGAATATTAAACTACGTCAAATACTCCATATTTTCAATAAATTTCAAAAAACCTTTATTATGGTCTGACAAATTTAAAAAATATACCAGTATCAAAAGATAAAATAAGAATATTACCTGCATGCAATCTCAAAGGCGGCAGAATGTTCCACTTCATCAATGGTAGGAGGGCAACGGGGTCCCAATGCGTCAACAGCATCATCCACTTCCACTCGCCCATCATTCTGAGGATCATACAACTTAGCAGCGTTCCTTAGCCACATATTCGGCATGTCTCCACCAACATCATACATGAAGTGCTTGTTACGTAACTTGTAACCTTTACGTTGGGTTACTACTGCTGAGATTATGTTCTTGAGGAAGTTTTGAACGGCCACCACGATAAGGTCAGCTGCCTCGTCATCAGCACCTTCCAGGCCAAGCTCCCATGCAGCAAGCATGAACCGCCCGACAACCAATGCATGGTCTGGCAGGAATATTTCCTGTAATGGGTAGCAATGCAATTACCTATTATAAATCTATACTATTATAAAGTTGTAAAAATGTAATGTCCGTACAATGAAGATATGTATTAAATATATATTATATATGGGCTATTTGGAGGTCAGTGAATGGAAAAAAATATTTTTTGTATGTTTGTATTTGTCGTTGTAGCTTGATCGCGCCAAATCGGCTAAACAGAAAATCCAGACAATTTTTGTTGAAAAGCTTGACAATTGTATTAAATCTAACATATTCAGGGGAAAATGATAATTATTTCATACATTTGGGGGTTTTAAAGATTTAGCCCTACCCCAAATCAAGTCAAAAGCCTATACCAAAAGTCAAAAGGAAATAAATATAAGTACAATTACCTGCGCTGCATATTTCAGTGCCCCATCGCTACCAGCTCCTGGGGGCGAATTCGGCGACAAGTATTCGAGCAAATCAGCCGGCTCGAAATTAGACTTCTCGGAAGTTCTCGAACTCCTCTTGTGCCGCCTACTGTTCCTGTTATGTGAACTAGCTTTTTCTTGCGCGATGTTGATCGAAGTTTCCGCTAAGCCTTCCACTTTATTCAGTAACGCCAGCAAAAATTCATTGTGGTAGTGAACTTGGTCAGGCGAAAGCAGGGCACGAGCTTCACTGTCGAATTCTTCTTTCGTAAGCTTCATGCGAAACCATTGTTTCATGTGGTGGAAATATTTTGTTGATTTTTCGCCGAGTACTTCGTTGAGCTTTCGACGAGCCAAGTTTAAAGCGTCGGAACTCATATTTGCGTTGCTTAGAAAAGGTAATCGTAATTTTATTTAATAAAAATAATCACATTATTCTGCATAAAACGAAAAAGTCTAAGTATTCAACAAACCGCATACGCTTTTTAATCAAGCATTATTTTGCTTTGCATCGTGCTTGCTTTAATGCTTTATTATGTTAAGACACTTTTGACAGAATTGACAGATAGATGAAATGACACTGACAGTGACTTTAGTATTGCTAAATTATAAAATAGAATTAAACTGGATGATTGTGGCTAATCTTAGATACCAATACCAAGGAGAAAAATTACAGTTAAAACAGATATACAAAAGACGTTCATATCATATTTGAAACTACGAAAAAGTATTTTTGGACTCTTTTTATGTTAGTATGTGTTTGTCTTTGTAGCAATATAGCTACATCTCGTCAAAATGAGTGAACGGACTATTACTTTATACTATACGGATTTAATTATTTTGGTGCAGAGATACTTGGTATTAATAGTAATTAAATACTTTTTACTCGACAACGGTGAAGAAAAAACAGGCTTCCTTATGTTTTTTTTATGAACAGTTCGTTACATATAAGTGAATAAATGCATAGTTAGTAAATAGTAGTTGTTTGAATTTAGGTACCTACCACTCGCCTTGAAGATAAAGGATAAAAATTATCGGTTATTACCCGTACCTGTCAGTATAATTTTCAGAAAAGGCATTCTGCTGTGAACGGTAATGTCGTATTTACAAATAATCGCCTCGTCAGCGTCATTCGTGTGAATGTGTAAATGCGGTAATTAGATTGCGAATGCTGAGGCAAACGGTGGGAGTGGGATGATAAGCGAATGTTCTGTTCATATGTAGGTGTACCTATGGGTCATTATTAGAGCATTTCAACAAGGACTATTAAAACAAGAGGGCTGTCAATTGCCACACTTTGAATCGTGCCCCTACTGCAAGGAGATATTCAGGCCAAAACTAGATGGCGCTTTAAAACTGCACATTTAACGATGTTATTATGTATAATTGAACAAAGAAACAGTACAGTAACAATTAGTTGGTAAACGGCTAATAATAAATAAATCATAGCATTTAAATAGAGTACTTCCTATACATAGATTACGTTGTAAATATCGGGGAGCGGCTTTTTGTCTGGTGATTGACAATCTTCTTGTTTTATAGGTTTTGATTTCAACCACCTTACTTACATTGGCACATTTTGTCAGTGTATGTATTTTTTTGTTACATCTCGAGGTCTTTGGTAGATTTGGACAAAACTAGGTTTTTTTGCATTTGACATTTTATACAAACGTTTTTAGGGTTCCGTACCAAAAAGGTAAAAAAGGAACCCTTATGGTGCGAATCTGTCTGTCTGTCTGTACGACTATTAGAGCGCCATATCTCAAAAATTACTTATGCTATATATTTGTAATTTGGAATATTTATAAACATGGATGGTGAAAGGAAACATTATAAAATATATGGCACTAAGTCAAGTAGGGTATCATATGAAAGAGCTTGATCTGCACATTTTCAAACATTGTTTTTTATTTTTTTTATTGTGCTTAAATTTCGTTTTATTAAGGAAAATGACAAAAACAGACACACCCCCTTTATCTCTAAAGTTTATTAAGCAAACATTTTTAAATTTTCACAATTTGTATCAATAAAGGTAAATATTACACGAACGTTATACGAGTAACTATATATATATGTCTCAAGAAACCTATTTGAACAACGCGGTTGACTTAAGTTAGTACCTCATTTGTATAATACGCTATAGATGTGCAAATTTAACTTAACCTGGTAATAAATAATAACGTTAGGGTAAGTGAAAGTTTGTACGGAACCCTCGGAGCGCGAGTCCGATTCGCACTTGGCCGGTTTTTTACTCCTACTGTGTGTATAAAAATCTTGTTTAAAGTATAGATCTAATTAATTTTACCCATTTTGTTTTAGACTGCCGACGAAAATAAAGAACGTTATAAGTTTGCATGTTTACGTGTATCTGTCTCATCTGAACCAATGCAATTATAAAATGCTTAGACCAGTTTTATTATTCCATTGTTGCTTTTCTTTGCTGCTTTATTAATTCTTGGTCAGCCAATCCGTATATGTCATGAATCTAGAAAAAGTAATAAGCCTGTTTTTTGCTTTAGTGTAGGTTGTCCGATAACCTTGTAAAGGTGCGTCCACACTTGTATCATTTGCTCGTATCCGATCACCGTGCCGTAGCATTACTGCGTATCGCGCTGCTTGGACGCTTACTGTCGGCGCGCCGATAATGCCGCACTCTTCCGATACAAGTGCGTGATACGCGTAGCAAATGGATTTCGAGTGATCGGATCGGCGCAACGTCCAAACGCGTGATCGTGACACGCGATCATGCTACGCGACGATGATCTGATACGGGCAAATGATACAAATGTGGACGCACCTTTAGAGGTAAATAGTTTAATGGTAATCCTGCAATTCACAAATAATAAACAAGATTAATAACAATATTCTTGTGATAATTCAGATGGAAAATACTTCGCGTACGTCACTAATTTACATAAATAAAAATATTATATAAAATAAAAAAATAATATAAATAAAATGTGTGAAATATGTAAAACATTAATAAAACAATATTCTATAAAAAAAAATTGACCTTTTAATCATTTAAAATATTATTTCCAATTTAAATATTTTCCGAATTAAATAAGTAGGTAATATAATGGTAATATTCTAATTTCTTGGCAACATTGAGACATGAACTCCATTCCTAGACCTCAATATGAGGTCTCCACATGGCTCAGGTTCGTCTCCACACGGCATTAGTTTAAAGCGTTTCACGATAGCCGCTAGGGTGACTTTCATTTCCAACATAGCAAACTTTTGTCCTGCAAAAGAAACAATTATACCCTTAATAATAATTCCTGATTTTTTTTTTATTTAGTACAAATTACAATAGTCATTGGGTTGACGACTATATTAGTTGACGAAGCACAAAGTGAAGTGATGACCGTCTGGTATATGACTGTATTAAGATTTTATGCCACTTTTTTCTATCGGTCATAATACTCGTATAAAAACAGCACCTATTCTATAGTTTGGTTTCTTTTTTAAATCTTAATTTTAAGGAGCTTGGTCGTTGCATGATCATGAAGCTCCATACGTTGTCTAAAGTGTAATTACAATTTACTGAACGCACATTTTATAAAAAAAAATAAAACAATTTTGCTTGCTCTGATTCTGGGGTGGACAACCCAGCATTACAGTCTCCAGTGCTGAAGAATGCAGGATGAGACCCCCTCCGTACACATTCCATCAAGACATGATATACGTCCTCAATGTACTTTGCTTTCTTAGCTTTAGCTGTTGATTAACGGTTGACTACAACTATCTAATTGCCAGCATTGTCAATCGTTATTGGCCATGGCCATGGCCGGTAATCGGCTATTTATACTGACAGAGCATAGTGAAATTAGGCCTTTACAAAAGTTTCGACAAGCCTTAATTTATCAGTTTTTTTTTATGTTATAGGGGGCATACGACCAGATGGATCGCCTAATAGTAAGCGATCGCCGTCGCCCATAGACACCTGCAACACAAGAGGAGTCACATGTGTTTTGCCGGCCTTTCAGGTGGGAGTACGCTCTCTTTTGTGGGAGTTAGTGGTACACTCACCATTCCTCAATAGTATTAGTATATTATTAACTGCTTTCATATGTACTTTGACTTGCTGTTGCTTGTTAATCAAAACATCAGTATTATTTTTACTTAATTACTATTAGTACAATTACTTACTTATTGGCTCAGCGACCCAAAGTGAGTCCTGGCCTCCGAAAAGAGTTTGCACCACTTGTCCCGATCTGGCACCGTTTACTACTTAGTTATGTATTAAACAATAATAAAGTCTTACCAATGCAGTTTCTAGGGCCAGCGCTGAAAGCAATCCAACTAAAAGCGTTCTTCGTATTATTGGAAGTCTCAAATCGTTCTGGACGGAATTCCAAAGGGTCTTCAAATACTTCGGGGTTCCGGTGCATACGATAAATGTTGATCACCACTGTGGTATCTTTTGGAAACCGTATTCCTGACATTTCTAAAAACAGTACAAATTTAATTGGTAACATTAAGTTTCCCATAGGTTTTTTGCAATAGTATGCGTTATGTGGACTCCGAATCTACAAATGGTTTATTTTTAGATCATATTATTTTGAGATTTCATTTTTTAAATCCTGGAAGTGGCATTTGTTTACGACAATCGACTGTATACATTTTTACTTTGGTCTGTACAGATTAGAAAATTAAAAAGTTAGCTGTCAATGTCATAACTTTTATGTAAAACACATGTCACATCTAAGTTTTAAAAAATAAATCTAAAATACGATATGATGTAAAAATAACAATTTGTACATTATGTGTCTATGTAATGAATGTAAAAATATAGAATGTATACCTCTGGGAAACTTAATGTTAACAATTATTAACAATAAATTTACGAGTAGGCATAACTGTCACATATCTTTTATCCGCTCGTAGGTATGTTTATTTATCGGTAATATTAACTAGTTTCTGGACTAATGACTAGGACCTTTTCGTGAAAAGTCAAAACGCTCTGATGGTATAGTATGAAAGCATAGGGTAGGTATAGAAATAAGGAGAACAATCTCTATATACATACAATGGGCCGACGCTTTGTCGTTTGAGTAAATGACAATGACATGTCCCGAGCTATGTAACTAATACGGCCTATGCAGCTCGGGCTCGCCCCACCCGTGAGTCTAGACGGCTTCGTCGGATGACTGTATTTGATTTCTAGACTGCGCAAACTGTTGTCAAAAGGTGTTTTTTTACACAAAAAAACATTTTCAACACGATTGCATGTTTGCAATCATTGCTTATTTGTAGTATTTCGAAAACAATATTTTGCTATCGGTCTTCATAGCATCTTGCTACTCTAGCGACATTGTGGACGAATTTGGAACTATTATTTACTGCTTTCCGTTGGACACTTTTTCCTCTGTTTTCTTATCTGAGTTTGTCCTCCTTACCTCTATACTCCATGCATGAAACGCTATAGTCGGCGTTTCATAGTAAATCGGCACTTACATGAAATATCCGGTTTTTATCTGGTCACGAGGTGTTAATTAATTACTGCCGACTTTAAGAAACTAGTCTACTACTGATCATAAATACTTTTAACATCTGAACTAATGGATTATTTCCTTATGTATAGGCTTATAAGCAAATGTTAAAATGTTTAAAACCTTCAAGCAAAATAAAATTTTCGCATTCTTATAACTATATATATATATATGGCAAATAGTTACAAGAATGCGAACATTTTATTCTGTTTGAAGGTTTTAAACATTGTAACATTTATTTAAAAGCCTTATATATATATGAAGGGTTAAGTGAGAATGTGAAATGCTTACCGACATCTTTCGTAATCAGTCTTTGAATCAAAGGAACGGATGGATACAACCGGAGGCATTCTTTGATAACACACTCCAGATATTTCATCTGCTGCAGTTCGCTGTTAAATAAAAATTTAAAGCTTTATTTATGAGGCATCACACGATAAAAATATTTTAATTATTGAGTCCCAATGTGAATCCTTAAAAATAACAATATACCTGAACGTCGGATCTCTTTCCAAGTCATCCCCTAATATAGCTTTCTGTTCTTCTAGGATTTTTCTTTGTACATCTGGATATTTTGCAATGCAATATAGACCATATACTGTCCCCGAGGCTGTTGTATCGTGACCCTGCAATTTATAATCAGTAAAGTAAAAAAGCAATAAATCGAACACAATTTCATCAATCATCATGATCAAAGAACGCTGACTCCACCATGACTATACTAGCCCCCAACCAAAGTGAGGACTGCGACCATAAAACCCTTGAGCTCACGTTATCAGTTTCCCATTGTTTGTCACGGATCGAGCCGAGACCTATAGTGCAGGTAGTAAACCCACATTGAGGAATGTCGATATTAGGGATAAGTTGAGTGAGTAAATACATTTTATGTGCATGAATTCAATATTATATATTATATAATAATAATGACAATGGCATTACGCTATAACATAATATTTTTAATAATTTTGACAACATAGGCTAAAAAATGAACATATGACAAATAAATAATTTATACAATTTCTTAATTTAAGTACTTACACTACTAACTTATAAAAAACAATATATAACTAATTAAATATCTTCGTTGTCACTGTCGCCATCACGGAGATTTATTATAAATGGTCGGGAATCTACTAAGCATGCCCTAACTTTATAAATATTTAGAATAAGTTTACGACATTGCAGGTTAATGTCACCTTCCAACTTGGTTACATGGTTATTACAAAAACCTTCCATTGCGATGGTTTTCAGTAGGTATTCGTGTAGTGAATGAGGAATACATTACAAGCATAATCCTTTTATAGTAAACAGACTAATTACTCACGTTAGAACATGATAATAAAATATGTAATTTGATAATTACCATGCACCTCATTAGGTTATTACGTTTAGTAATTTATGAAAACACTAATCATTGAATAACTATGCAATTCAATCATTTTGCAGTAAACAGTGTAATTACTTACGTTGTAAGATGATAATAACATTAGGTATGTGATTTGATAAAGACCCATCTTTAAATTATTAATAATATATAATGTACTCCATTCGGTTATTACAAAACAAGAACCTCACTTAGGAAGACAATAATCATTGAATAACTAGGCAATAATAGTTAAAAAAAATTAAAGTATTAAAATTACATCGACGTTTAAAACATTTCGTAATCGTCACATTCCCATCACTACGACCGCCGAGTTTTATTGCACCTCACTCGAATTTTATGGCCGCAGTCCTCACTTTGGTTGGGGGCTAATATATATTATATAGTACAGTACTGCGCCGATCACGTCCAGCGGACTCCAAAGTGTGGTCATCAATTCTACCTTCACGGCGTCTTCCAGTGCTCGGTCGCCACTAAACTCGACGGCCCCAGCGGGCATCGATTCTACGAACAATGTGCCCTGCTTTGCCCATTGTCACTTAAGTTTTGCAATTCCCCGAGCTTGATTTTTGAATTTTTTGGTTCCTGATCAAACTCATCTCCTTTCTCTTATTTAATACAAGCCGTGTGAATTCAATAAATCATCTCAACGGAATGACGTTCAAGCGTCGTTCTTGAGTGGCAATCACGCCTCGGAAGAAATAGCATAGGCAGACCCCTGGTCAACCAACGATCTACTGAGGATTGTTGAAAGCCGATGGATGAGGGTAGCGCAAGATCAGTCAACGTGAATGTATTAAGTAAATCATCATCATGATAATTTCAGCCATAGGACGTCCACTGCTGGACACAGATCTCCTCAATAGATTTCTACATGGGCCGGATAGAGGCAACCCGCATCCAGCAAGTCCCCGCAACGCAAACCAGGTCGTCCGACCACCTTGCGAGTGGCCTGCCCAGGCTACGCTTGCCTTGAACCTTTCTGCCCCAACGGCCATCGGTTTTTCGAACTATGTGCTCTGCCCATTGCCAATTTAGTTTGCTTACCCTCTTTGCTATGTGGTACCTATCAAATAAATGTTATAAATAATAATAACTCAATAAATTTTGCATATTTTTCCTGTGCACCAATATGAAAAAATATCCAAAATTAATATCAATACGTACTTCAAACATAAACGTTACTACTTCATCTCTAACACACTCATCACTTATAACCCGACCATCCACTTCAGCCAAAAGCAGCAAGTCAAGAAATGCATGTTTATTTTTCATTCCTGAAACATACCAATTAAAAATATTAAAACACCTCGCAGTGGAGGCTGCAGAATATATGTGAAATAATTCATGTATCTTGTTTACCTATTTCCGAACTTTCTACCAATTTACTGATTTTCATGTTGTTCAATTCTTTGCGTCTAGCTTCAATAACATCTTTCGTATGCTTATGCATAAAATCGATCGCCTTATCTTGTCTTTTTTTATAAGGTGTTAACGCAAATATCATGTCGTTTCCCAAAAACATATCTCTCATCCTGGTTGCAACAATTTGGCTGGTACTGAAAATGACAATTTAAATTAATCAACGACGTCGTTATCAATGAAATAACGATAATGGCGTCGACTACATAAAAACAAATCTTATTAAGTCTTAAATTGTATGGTTTTTTTTTTAAAACATAATCGTAACATTGTGTTGGGCCAACAGTAACGAAGAGCATCGGTGACAAAAAGCTTGAAAGGCTACTTAATGTTTTATCTCACATTAGTGTTTTATATTAATGAGATGTATAAAATATTTGTAGGGGGGCACTCCACCGTAACCGAAACTGAAAAAAGATATATAATAAAGTATCAATTTGTGGCACATCATTCGACAGTTCTTGTAAAAAAAAATTGATGTGTGTAATAATTTTTGAGTTAGTTAATTTTCTCGGAAATATTCGCTGCGAAAGTAGTAAACATTGTGCCCCCCCACTCTACGGTCTAAACGGTATGTTCAAAAAATATGAAAACATTTACAACTATAAAACTTAATAAATACTTGCAACGAAAATTGTTTTCAAGATGAAACTGCGCTTCTCAGCAAATGGACCGTGCCGGGGAGAGATACGCTCTTTGGTTAGTGTTTCGTTTTCATATCGTAGTTTTTTCATCGGTAGTATTTTATTTTTGTATAAACGGCTGCGAAACCCTACATTGAGCTTCTTCTTCCGACATGCTCTTGGCTGGTTTTTTTTTAAATTAAATATTGTGCGATGTTCACTTCATTCAGTTCAAATGAATCATTAACGATTTAATTCTATCTTCTAAATGACCCAACTTTAGAGATAACGACTATAAATGGCGATGACCGGTTTTACTAATACATATATAATAGTTTTACTGTCAAACGAAAATTTAAAATATGTATGCTGCGGGCGGGTTTTATGTCGCGAACGGCTCTCCGGGCCAACACGATTATTAAGAGTCCCCGGTAAGTTCGGTTCTCCATACAAAAGTAGTTATGCTCCCATTTAAAAACGACTAGCTAGTTTGTTCTGAAACTTTATACTTAGAATAAGTTAAGGTATATAGAGGCCTGTAATTAGTTTATATAGCTTCAGATACCATAGTAAAAAAATAAAGCGAATCTAAGTTTTTAATACAAAACTTGTTTTTACTATATTTCGTTTCTTTTATAAACTAGAGCCATATAAATTAATTACAGGCCTAGATTTACCTTATGTCATAGTATATGCAAAGTTTCGTTACAATCCAACACGTGGTTTTAAGATGAGAACGAAACTCCGTTTGTATGGGAAGGTCAAATTCGGCCGAGCTTGCCGGGGACTCTTAAGGCTATCGAAGGTAATCTACTCGACAATCGATTTTTCAACAAAACTGTGACAAAGGCATGTAACCCTATCCTAAGGTACGGTATAGTCCAGTGGCTTTATATTCGGTACTATTCGTGTTAATTTACATTCATATTATAATTATGTTGAAAAATTCTTTGCTCGAGCAGCTAGCAAATATTCGATTCCAGATTGTTACAAAAGTTCTACTTTACCAAATATTTACCAAAGATTCTAAATATAGGATTTTTTAAATTAATGTTACATATGGCTCGTCCAGAAATCATGTGATCATTTTTGGCCTACTGACGCCCTCCTCCCCTTTGGCGATATTTGGTGATTATAACGCTACCCCCTCCCCCATTCAAGATCACGTGTATTTTTGGGACTTAGTAAGATGAATTAAGTTAGTTATTGAGTAATTTCGTTATTTCTTGACTTTCCTGCTGTGCAAAAAAATTGCAAGTTATGTCTTCTCGGATCCCCCCTCCCCATCGTGATCGTTTGTGATATTTTTCTGAAGAAAAGAAGTAAAACGACTTGCGCTATTTAATTTGAAATTTGGAATATTTATGAACATGGTCAGCCCACATGTATTGCACCGGAAATATTTAAAAATATATTTTTATTTTCTAAAAAAACGTCGAATATGAGGGGGGGCAAAAGGTAAAAGTCTAGCTACTGAGTCAAATAGGGTATCATAAGAAAGGGCTTGACCTGCACATTCTCGAACAATTTTTGTAATTTTTTTATCGTGATAAGATTTTGTTTTATTAAGGAAAATGTGAAAAAAGAACCCCCCCTTCATCTCCGAAGTTTACCGAAGGAAAATTTTGAAATTTTCCCAATTTGTATAAATAAACCTAAATACTACACGAAAAATATAGCGATCTGTCAAACTAGCTAAACTCTTTTTTAATTTGCAAAAAACCTATTTGAACAACCCGGTTGCGTTAAGTTTGCACCTCATTTGTATGCAATGCTCGGTACCGGGTAATAAAGTAAGGGTAAGTGAAAATTTGTACGGAATTTTCACGAGTCCGACTCGCACTTGGTTAGTTTTTTTTATAGTAGAACTTACATGTCGATGGCTTTAACATATTCTGAATCTTTTTCTTTCTGCGCGTGTAGAGGCACTCCAATTATGGTTTCTGTAACCAACATGACATGAAAATTTAAAAAGAAAATTAGTTTGGTATTGAAAAATAATTCATATCACGAAAATCGAATATAATAGGTATTTCACAATTTTAAAATATCGCATATTCATCCGCAGTACAAACGGTACAAAAAGCTCGAAACATGGGCGGCCGGAATAATCTGAATAATATATATATATATTTTTATAATTCAATATTGTAATATTTTTAAATATCAATGCAGATGTGGTACTAACCTGTAATATTATCCAAAGCAGCCATGGCCATGATTGGGAAGAGTTCGATTGACGAACCATTGGCGCGCTTTTTGAGTGTCTTGCACAAGATTTTCTCGTTTTTCAGGAAAACCGGTAGAAAATTTTGAAGTATATTGTAATGAAAAGCTGGAGTCAAAAATTTGCGATGACTTTTCCATTTTTGACCTGAACAAAAAAAAACAAAATTAGTTCTAAGTATTAATTTTATGTCCTCAAAGTTTTACTTAAATAAATATGCAATAAACATAAAAAAAAATAGTTGCTAAATTAATTTTTTACTATTATGATTTGATATTTTAATAGAAATATAGTAAGGCGTGTAAATGATAGCAAAATATTATAGTTTTATTCTTTACCTGTGGAAGTTAAAAGACCATCTCCTAACCACGACCGCAAAAAATTGTAGGATACTCCTTTGGTTATCGTTTCTGTACTTGATATCAGTTGCTGAAAATCATTATACGATATAACTATAATAATAATTAAGATAGCGCTATACGAAGTATTAACTTCTTAAAAAAAACAATTTTAACTGCAATACAACCTTATCTAAAGCGGACTCATAATAATCCAAAGTATGCTTAAAAACAACTTTGAACTTCTTTGAAAAGAAGTTAGTCGACTCAACCTCAAAAGTAGCTTAACACTTTTGCACTATATACGTCACCGTGCTAAAGTATTTAGGCGTGTGAGATGTGTGTCTGTGTATAACTGTGTGTCTGTTTATATGGTATCGTAGCTCTTAATAATAAATTTGACGTGTGGAAATGTATGTCTTAGTATAACTGCGTGTCTGTCTATATGGCATCGTAGCTCCTAATTATACATTTGGCGGGTGGGGATGTGTGTCTGTGTATATGGCATCGTGGTTCCTAATTATAAATTTGGCCTATGGAAATGAGTGACAGTGTGTGTGTAACTGTGGAGATGTTCTGTGTATAACAGTGTGTTTATAGGTATATATGGCATCGTAGCTCCTAATAAAAAAAATTGGCGTGTCGAGATGTGTGTCTGTGTATAACTGTGTGTGTATGTGTATGACATCGTAGCTCCTAATTATAAGCTTTTTTGCTTCAATCGTTAAAACATTGTAAGGTCACAGTATATATAACCAAGTCTAAATGACTGCAAAAACTCGTTTTTTGTTTTAACTAACCTTGAAAATTTAACAACAGTATAACCTGTCCAGGCATTGTAATTGGAAAGGTATTAAAGGCCCTTCCATATTCTTGGTAAAAAAGGCGTCAGAATCTGATTTTTGACGTTGTATTTCTATGAAATTGTTTATATGAAAACCCAATTACTTAAATGTTTTTTCACAACCGTAATATTTCCTTTTTACACTGTAGCCTCAAATATTCGTTATTTTATACATACACATGTAAATCGTTCTTATTTATAGCATATTTTTCAACAAAATGTCATAAAAAAAATTTTTTCTCACTAGTTGAAATATTAATATTTTGCATCGTACAATTCGTACATTTCATTCAAGTTCATATTTGTAGCAAAACAATTCAGTAAAAAATATCGAATATATTCAACAAACAAAAACGTATTTTTTAATTTATTCAAAAGTTTGTTTATAAATATTCGGCTGCAAGCGCGCAAAAAAACTGGCGGCTGCGAGAGCGTGTTTCGCGAAATGGCTTTTAATGATAGTGACTGATCTAATGATAGTGACTGGTCTAGTGATACGAGGTGATACGTTTCAGATGATTATCATGCCGCCGTACAATTAGAGCGGATGAGGCTTGTATGGTCATGTAAAGTAGAAAGAGGGTACAGGTTATATTCACCTACTTTGTTGAATTAGGACGTAATTATCTTTCTGTCGCAATAAGCTTAATAATATTTATTGATTATCAACAAATATTGAATTTTGCGACCGCTGGGCCAAACCGGCGTCAGTTTCGATTAAGATAAATAGGATATAATACGATATCCCAAGCCGGTAGTGATTTGAACCATCTCTCGATGTTTAAATAAAACAATTTAATCGAATTATATAGCGCATATTATCTCATTTGAGGCCCCGTGAACACAGAAGATATAAAGGAAACGTCGGGAACTCAAATGAGATAACATATGCGATATAAACCGTTTAATTTTTTTTATTTAAATGTGTGATAATCATGGAAACAGAAGAGAATATTATGGGACTGGATGTTGCTAACAACTTTTCACGATGTGTTATAATTTTTATTCACCGAAGATTAATAATCAACGAACTATAAATAGCAGTATTACAACCAAAGCTAAAAATTAAATTATATCTTAGAATGGTACAGGAGGTAGGTTGTGACAGCGAGACTTATAGTAACTTTTCCGTCAAAATACGGTAGCAAAATAAGACGAATAGGTACAGCTATATCGCGTAGTTCATCTTCACTTAAAATAAGTATACCTACATTTTTTATGAAGTTTAATAAAATTAACAACGCTCGCCGAACTAAAGTTTAAAAATGTAGCTAACTACGCAAAAACATGGCTTAAAATTGTTTGTTAAATCAAAAATTTAGATGACAATACGATATACCTACACAACTTACATACTATATATAACAAACCATTGCCATTTAGCATAACACCCGCAACTAGAATAAAACGAACCCCATCAAACCAATTAAAGCGTCGAAAACAAACAAACAATCTAATAGGAGACGATGGAATGCCATTCAAATAATACAGATGGATGCTGCAATTAGTATGCAACGCATCATTTGCATTGCATGAGTGCTTACGGTTCGGACACGACAACGCGTGACTAACGACGTGGCGAGCAAATTCTCTCTTCATTGCGCGGGCGAGATGCTCACCGCACAGCAGGTGGTTGATATCACACGCAATGTATTAGGAATTGGTATGCCGCGCCGCCGGCCGCGCGTTGTCTGGGCCGAGCCCTTACGCATCCCAGGACCTAAGCCTTTATTTATACGCAGATTTTGTATTTTTTTATTTTTACTTGTCCAGTGTATTCAAATCGCATGTTTTGTCCAGAGTATGTTAATTTGTATGTCATATTTCTTAATTGACAGAAATTTAGGAATATGAAAATAATTAATTAGTAGGTCCTTACCTCGATATATTTTGGGTGTGATAAGACGTAGTATCTATCTGATATAATGTATACACGATACGCATCTCCAAATTTAACTGATAAATCGGATAAAACTTCTAAAAACTCTGAAACAAAAATTTGTTTTTTATTAACCATTCACATGCTTCTGGTAACTAAACTAAAAGCTACCAACTTTGCATACCCCTAAATTGCTTGGTGTAAGTTTTGCTAAGTATATACTATGCTGTCGTAACTACGAAATGTTAAAACAATAATAATAAATACTGCATAATTTTTGCAACTAAATATTAGCTAAATAATATATTTTATAAACCCATTTTTATGTTAACAATAGAACAGTTGAACTTAGTATAGTGATGTTATGACTATTTGTTTGCAAAATTTAACCCTCAATGGTTTCGCAAAAAAAGTTGAACTTACTATTAGAGTCACACAAAAATAGATTTCCATTTCCAATGACAGGTAGCGGTGGTGGGCCGGGAACATTATAACTTTTTAAATCACGAAGAAAGTAAATCCAAGAACCAACAACGTACAAAAAAAGGGCGCACAGTAATAAAAAGAATATCATTTTAATAATCAACCGCGGCGCGTGGTGTGCATACGACAGTTCACCTTTGAGTGATTAAATGTCTACAACTTGCCAAGGATGTAGGACGTACGCTAAAGTGTTGGTCACCTTGCGGACCAACAACGCTAAGCAGACGGACGGTTTGCAACACGAAACCTTATCGGATTATTACATGCACCTGCATCACCAAGAAATGAGTAAGTAGTCTGTTTTATTAATGATTGATTCTCCATACAAAATTCCACCCCCTTTAAAACGTAGCAGACAGGCAGACAGAGTTATTACGAGGTTCGTCTGAAAAATCCAGTCTCTCTATGAAATAAAAACTTTTCAACAAAACCGTTTTGGCACCATAATTACTTATTCTTTTTTCTTGGGTCATATGTCAAAATTGCGGCTATTTTTGTAAATCAAGACTTGAAATAAAATTAAATTGAGTGTAGAGCTGTAATGTAACTCTTGGGGTCTCCTTCAGAATCCCTAATGTCATTTTTCCTAATGTATCGTTTGTCCTTACGCATTTTTTCAGAAACCGTAAATTCTTCAGGATTTTTTAAAAGATCATCGTATACTTAGATTAGGTTAGGTTTGTTTTATAACAATCCTGAAAAGTTTACAGTTTCATGAAAAATGCGTTAGGACAAACGATCGTTAGGGATTCCGATATACTTAGATCCGAAATTGTTATATTGGAAAACGAATACGCCAACTAAAATTAAAATTGAGTTCGATTCTGCTTAGGACAAGTCTGCTCAATACCCTCCACTGTATAATTTTGAGTTTCTGAAATTAAACGTTGTGCTACCTGCTTAAAGGACGATGGGCTCCTAGGACGGCCAAACTCTGCGGCCAATCACGATAATGACGAAAAAATATACAAATGGGTTTCGATGAACCTCGAATCAAGGTCAGAGAGATAACAGAAGCTGAAGGCATGTCTAAAAAATGAATTTGTCAAGACAGAAGAATTGAATATGCGTAATCTAGCGTGACTGTCTATTTTGCAGCGCAGGACGAACGACGATTTCAACAGCCTTGAAAGGAAACTATGTTGAAAATAAACAAAATAATCAGATCGAAATCGAAATAGCACTTCTTTCCATATTAGGCTAGAAACTTTTTAGACGACCCTCGTACATACTTTTGCATTTGGGTGAACCCGCTGTAGACAATTCTTGTCATTAATTCCCAATGACAATGTTTGTTATGTTTTGATGCCAATGCGAAGGATAAGGTATTAAATTAATTGTTATGGTCTGTACTTTATATTAAAACTATTGGCGCTCTTGGAAACCTTGTCACTCTAAGATTTGGGACTGACTGTGAAGCATATACCTAAGATGTTGCACCCGAAATCGCTTTGATATTGAATAATTCATTATTTGTTTATGTTTCCAAAAGTTCATTTTTAATGCATTACAGTTGATTGTTTATCTTGGCAAAAGGATGACCTTGTTGTAAATTACTAAGGATTCATGTCATTCTTCGATAATAATTACTTCCCATTAGATGAGACGACGATAAACGCAAAAGCCATTGTCCATAAAAATGAGTTGTAAAACCAGTTTTGTTATTCTTATTATTGATAAAATTGATCGAAAAAATCTAGATTCACAAGCAATTCATTCTTTATTCTTAGTACTCGTAGGTCGTAAAAAATGAGAATATCATAGAAAATTAACGAATAATTATGCCAAATTCGCAACTTTGCTGTAAGCTATTTCTGTGGATGAGGAATAATTATCGCCAAAGTAAATAAACGATTATGTTAAATTCACAAATTGGCTATAAGCAGCTGATGTGGGTGCGTTAGTATAGGGCATGTGATATCCGTGTTACATACCCGAACGGACGTCCGTGTTCTTAATACCGCCGAGTTTAAGAACCCGAACGGAACGAACTCGGCGGATCGTTTACCCGCCTACACGTACTACACGACTACACGAACTACACGCAGCAACGGACCTTAATTACACGCGTCTCTTGCCGACGCGGACGGATCGTGGCAGAACGTACGGGCCATTTTTATTATTAACTAGAAGGCGCCCGCAACTTCGTTCGCGGAGGAGAAAAAGTCACAACCCGTCTTTTTCTTATTAGCGTAGTCGGGTAAAAAGTATCCTATAACCATCTGGAGATATCCAACTATCCGTGTATCGAAAATTATCGAAATCAGTTTAGCTGATTTTGCGTGATGAAACCACAACGACACATACAAACATACATAAAATAAAAATAAATATTTTTCGTTTTAGTGACCTCAAAATAGTCCGTAACAATCAATTTTTTGAAAATATCTTCAATGTACAGACATTTCATTTTTACAACTTTATAATAGTACAGATAAGGTCTCGTACGTTTTGAATAATATCGAAATTGTTTGAAAATTTAATGTATTTAAATAGAATTATTAGAAGTGTATATTTCATATTTTTATTTTTGTATCTCAATGTTTCTTTAACTCGATAACATCCATTCAAATTGATATATTTCAAGGATTCAAAAACGGAACCCTTATAGTTTCTTCATCTCCGTCCGTGCGTCCGTCCGTACGTCCGTCCGTCCATACATCCGTCCGTATGTCACAGGCATACTTAATATCTACACTAATATCTATATAAATTAAATAAAATAAAAAAAATGAAATTAAAATTAAAAAATAATATCTATACTTAAAATCTACATTATGTATATTGAGAAATACATTGATGGAGTGTAGGTGTCATATATGAGCCGGTACTTAGTTTGACAGTTAAATAACAAAAAAAATATTTCTAAGGGGCTCCACATATTACGTTATCGAGACGGAAAAAAAAAATTCGCAAATATCAATCATCATCATAATTTCAGCCATTGGACGTCCACTGCTGAACTGCCTCTTCAATAGATTTACACATAGGCCGGATAGAAGTGAGCCGCATCCAGTGACTCCCCCTCGAGCGAATTTGTCAACGACTACGTATATCTATGACGAAAAATCCATTTAGGAACGTCCATCTTTGAAAAAGAGATCTATCTTTATTTTGTAAACCTTGTCCAAAAAATACGAAAAAAAAAAAAAAAAACTTCTACATAATAGGACTATATTATTGAGTTATTGCCGAAAAACTGCGCTTCAGCAAAAGGACGTAAGTGCCGTGGAGATACGCTCTTTTACTTGTGCACTTTTTCATATCGCAATTTTTTGTATGAACAGTTGAGGAACTCTACACTGAGCATGATCCGCAATGCTCTTGGCCAGCAATTTTGCAATGATCAGCGTACTTTATTGTGAATTCGTGAATACTGAAGGTAGCATTCGGATCTATGTAGTCACGGCCCGGCAGGCGTGGCCGTGGTCGCGCCGCGTAGCTTTGTAGGGATTTGTTTGCAACGCTTTCGCAAGCGACCGAGCACTGCGGCTGGGGGGCGGGGCCAGCACGTGACCTCGGCAGCACTGCCGAGCCGCTCCGGAGGCAGTATAGTCGCGGTCGCTTCCTGAATTTCTGTTCCTTTATATCTAAGTGCCGTTTTATCAGAATTTGATAGCTGCCTTTATCAACTCTGGATGTATATATTGAATCGATTTTATTCCTCCTTGATAAAAGTAAGAGCAACATTATTTCATCATCTTCTATCACCCTCTTGACAAGTTCTCGCTTGCGTTTACTTAAATTTTCAGACATAATTAATCCATCATGGATTTATTATGTCCGGAATGCACAACTGTTTGCACTTGACTTTGCGCGTGGCAGTTGCTGCTCGGGTCACGGTCGCTGCTTCGGTGTTGCTGAAATCTTGTGGCGGCGCCGCACAGCAGTGGCAATGGGTCACGGCTGCCGGGTCGCGACTGCCTGGATCCGAATTCTAGCTTAACCCCAGAGCATAAAATATATTTACTTACACTTTATTTCAATTAAGTGATTATTCATGTGCAATTAATATGGGTGGTTTTGTTAATTTTGTATACTATTTCGGACATTAATTTCGTGTTTTAATCAAAGACAATGTTAAATGCATATTGCAAATAGTTATCTAGGTTTTGTTAGTTACAATCGGACCACTATGTATATTTAACGTCACCGAATAAATGGCAAGTGAATAGTTTCAAAGTTCAGTTTAAACTTTGTTTCTTTGAGATAAGGTAAAATATTCTATGAAACAACGGATGTAATTGTGCCCTTATCAGTTAAGCGTTGTGCTTTGTTTGTTTGTCGGCAAAAGCTAAAGAGAAAACCGGTCCACGAGCTATCGTTTACAAAAAAAGACGGAACAATAGCTGTCTGGAGAAATAATAAAATGACTTATTTTACAAATACCTCGTATTAGTCTCCAGTTTGCCACTCAGACGGTCTGTAAGCAAATTGTTTTTGTTGTGTACATAAAATGTAAATTTCGGATAAATGAACAATAAAAGATATAAATTAAAGACCAGTTCAAGATAATCTCTGAATATAATTTTAATAACTATTTCGTTTTATTATCTACCTATTAAATTCGCAATTTACTTATCTATTATTTCTGCCAATACAGATTTGCGTCTACAGACCAGACAAATGCTCGTTTACCTGAGATTGCGAGGCACGTTTGTCAATTAATACCATTGATAGTGAATCACTTTGGTATGATTAATAAATGGCATATGATTATACAAATTGTAAATGTATATTTATGCTTTTAAATAGTAAATTATACTTTTTAAATATAGCAACACATGTATTTAAACAAAATTTCACACAATAAAACAACTAGCGGTCACATCTCTATGTAAAGGCAAACGCCGACCTGTGCATCGAAAGCATTAACTAGAATAAAGCTAGGGCTTTAAATTTTTTGAATTATATCCTTTTTTGCTAAATTATATTAATTAGCAATAATAAAAGTTATGTATATTATAAATCTTTATGTCGAGTATGGCCAATATGACTTCAATGGTACTTTTCGTTATCTGTCGGTGTGAATAGCCGCAAAACACATGAAAAGGTTAAGCCAGTAAAATACCAATATCTCGTTCTGCAAAGACGATTATGTTTGAAATTATTATCTATGCTTTTGCGTCGGAAACACATTTTCAGGTCAACGAGCTCATAAGTTTAAAATTATGTTCTTTAATATTTTATCTTAGGAGAGTAAACATAACTATGAAAAACTTTATAACTGATAAATATCCAATATATCCTCTTAAGAAAGCTCAGAGTCACTCAGCGAGCTATGGGCTATACTCGAGATACGTCTAAGAGATTTAATCAGAAATTAGGAGATTCATAGACGAACCAAAGTCTTCGACTTAGCAAACAGGGTAAGCAAACTGAAGTGGCAGTGGGCAAGGCACATAGTTCCAAGAACCGATGGCCGTTAGGGCAGGAAGGTTCTCGAATAGAGACCACGTACCGGCAAGCACCTACGCTACGCTGGCCACCCGCAAAGTGGTCTTACGACCTGATTAGGGTTGCGGGGCCTCGCTGGATGCGGGTCGGCACTATCCGGTTCATGTGGAAGTCTATTGATGAGGCCTGTGTCCAGCAGTGGACGTCCTATGGCTGAAGTGATCACTGAAAACCGGCCAAGAGCATGTCAGACCATGCTCAGTGTACGGTTTTGCAGCCGTTCATACAAAAAAAATGCATTGCGGATGAAAAAAAAAAAAAAAAAAATTGGCAAGAGTGTACATCCACGGCACTTACGTCCTTTTAGTGAGAAGCGCAGTGTTTTTAGCAATAACTTAAAAACAAGAAATATATTTTTTTGTATTTAACTATCAAACTTAGTAGCGGCTTATACAAAACACCTATACTCCAAATTTCATCACTGAACATCATGACGTACGGACGGACGGACGGACGGACGGACCGATATGACGAAACTATAAGGGTTCCGCTTTTGCCGTTTTGGCTACGGAGCTGTAATAATAGCTTTACTTACGGACGGGTAGTGATCCGTTTATTTAAAACCCGCCGATTCGTGTAACCGATCCGAACGGATCTTAAATACACGGACCTTAATTATCCGTTCCGAACGGGTCAGAAACCCGTGTCCGTACTACACGTACCCGGGTACACGAACCGTTTGCACGAAACACGTCGTAGACCGAGAGCTCTAGTTAGTAATGGCCAGGATGGCAAACGAGATTCGCATATTTACAATTAGCACCATAGTAAATTGACGAATATGCCAGATTCGCAAAGCTTTATACTACTAGTGTAGGTAGGTACCTCATTCCCTACAAAGTAAACAAATGAATGTGTCAGATTCACCAATTTGCTATAGGCTAAAATCATATCGGTAGATGAGTAATAATCGCCATCATAGCCAGTATGAAGTGTAGAAAATTAAGGGGAACAATATCTTTGTATCCAAAGTTTCCGTCAAAGTTAAATTGGTGGCGCTAAAGTAGCAAGTTCGTAAAATAAATTACCATAATAATACCGAAAGAAATTACAACGATCCATTTAAGAAGAACGATGAATTGAGATTTTGAATATTTGAAATTGGTTGTTGACTTCATAATATCTTGCTAGAGTCTGGCTAGTGAAAAATGAGACTGGAATTAACCGCGAAAAATAAACATGTAGCTACGGTGTGCCTGTATACGCTGGATATAAACAAATTTTAATGTTTTTCTCAGTAACATATACCTTAATAATTAATGAAAAAAGCAATATATTTGTTTAACTGTAGCTCAAAAAGCACACCACAGCTACATTTTTAAATTTCGCGGTTGATTCCAGTCTTATCTTTCATTTCATTACCCGGACTATACTCAAACGCCTTTCTATGAGATTGACCTCCTTACCTCTTCTATACCCCATTGTAGCAAGTGAATGAAAATGTCAGATGGCAGTTATGATATGTTAGTTTTTTTTAGGATGGGGGCGACGATTGTGATCAGTGACATTTCAGTTTAAACAATAAATTGCCTGTCTGTGTGTTGTGCGATTTTTGTACGCCAGTGTTTTTTCATTGTGTGCGTTTTTGGAAATATAAATATTTCCATAGTTTGCTGTACGTGTATGAAAACCTTTACTAATACAAGCTTCATTATAACCGCGTCCAAACCGCGTTAAGACAATTTCAATTTATTACCCGACCACCCCAAAACTGACATTGACAAGAAAAATTGACAGGTGATTAAATAAATCGTGAATTCTCATTTTTTGTCAAATATATGAAATAAAAACTATTTCATAGAAAAAGCTAGATACAAGATACGTAATATTGTCAAGATAAAATGGTACTTAATTTCCTGTTTACCAAAAGTAAAATCTCTGCGGTCCTGCTTGGTATGTGAATTATACAATACGCTAATCTATAGGTTAGGAGATCTTACCTATGTAGTAATTATCGCATCATACTAAACAATTTTAAATTTACCGATATAACAGTGAATATTTTATGTCTGTTAAAAGTCTGTAATGGTATACGAAAACAATCGTTTCAATATCACGTTTTCTTACTCCTTACTAAAAACTATTGATGCTATGCTGTGATTGTTTAAATATTTTATAAATAAAAGTTAGTTTAGTAATGCGTGTATGTCATCTGTACTTGAAAAAAAAAGTGTAGCAACGTTTCAAATAAAATCCTATTTAATAAATTGTAACCTAACAAATTAATTTCGACGGTGGAAAGGAGAAATGGGCTCAGCAACATTTTCGAGATACTGAATTATACACCTTATAAAATACGTTAAACGGGTATATTACTAAATACCATGAAGCTTATCCCAATTCTTTTTACCACCGCTAAATTGTAAAATCTTGCAGAGTCTGTCCGTCATGCCAGCAAAAAAACTGGTGGCAGTACAAAAAACACAAATTGCAAAGTGAAACCAAAGCATAGAGGATGGAAGAAACAGGATGGCACTTTTGTGCATGCTGGCAATATACTTGCGACACAGCGAACTCCTAGATTCCACCCTGGGCTTAATGTGAGTAAAGTTTTTGCTAGTCAAGAAATACTGTTTTTCAATCTACTATAACTTGCAATTAAGTTTTTCTTTTTGGTATTCCAAATTAGTGGGTCGGGGTATCCCAGGGGTTGGCTTACTGCGGCTCTGAATGTGGCTCTTTTGATGTAAAGTAATGGCTCTCTATCTCTGTACGAAAAAAAACTTAACCTTGTGCCGCCCCATGTACAATTAAATGTACAAATTAAAATAGACTTTTGAATTCATAAAATTCAAGAAGTTTCGAAATTCAAAAATGCAAAAATCACTCTGGGCGGCACGAGGTTAAAATGCTCATCTTATCTCTAAGCCATTTTCAGTTCCGGTGCACTTGTACAAGTCTCATAAAAAAAATTTTAGTGCTCCTTAAATAGCTGGGAAATCCAAAGATTTCGGCTTTTGGCTCTTTGGTTTCAAAACCTTGCCTACTCTCCCTTTAAAAATTTACAACCTTTAAAGGGAGTCGCAGTATACTCTAATCGGTTATGGTGTATCAAGCAAAATAAAAGATATGTCATTAGGATTTCATATTTTCAGGTGGGATTCGGTCGCAATGGCACTCTCTTTGCCATGGAGCACGGTAAAGTAGTGGTCACATGTGAGAAGTTCGACCCTAACTGGGAGCACACATGGGTGCAGAGGATCTACGGAGGCCGGGAGTATCAGTCCATCTACAAGAAATACTTCAATGTTATCCCTGAACCACAGCACCAGAGGTTCAAACTAGTTGATGAAAAGTAGAAAAGAATAGTGTTTGTAATTTAGAGTTTACTTAATATAGAATTTCAAATGTAATATTGGTCTGTTTCTTATAAGCGTACATTTCAAGCCGTTTCATCCCATGTAAAAGTTATTGTGGACATTTACAAGTATTAGATATAACGCCATCTATTGAACGTTTACAGAATTAAGGCATGAGTTGACTATAGCGCCACCTGTAAGCGGTAGTGTTAACGAAAGAAGTGAACATAGAAGCTAAACTGAATATGGCAGCATGATAATTTATGTGTACATAGGTATGTGCGAACGAAACTAGTTCCAGTTGTATTCCACAGGTGGCATAAAATTAAATAAGCTGTGGGTGCTGCTTCTTACTTTTTGTTGTAAAACAAAAAATGTTTATATTTACATGCAGTGGAAGTGCGCCGCGCGCGGGAATATTTTTTTTATAATACGTTAATATATTATACGTTAGGCGAAATTTTGACTTTTTGGACCCTGGACTATGGACTCAGTCGCCCACTCTAATAATAATTCCCAATTTCACCATCCTCTCTTAGTTGCTGATGGCTTTCGAAATGCGTGAATACGCTTGTCAAATAGTCGACCTTGAGAGACTTATCAACAGGTGAGATTGAAGGCTTGCCTAACATGTTACGAAAAAAACTTAAAAAGTCGTATACTTAGTAAAACTTACTGAGTAAAACTCAGTCGCTTAGACTATAATATTAATATCAAATTTCACTATCCTCTGGTACTTGCTAAAGGTGCGTCCACACTTGTATCATTTGCTCGTATCCGATCACCGTACCGTGACATGACTGCGTATCGCGCTGCTTGGACGCTTACTGTCGGCGCGCCGATCATGCCGTACTCGTCCGATATAACTGTGATACGCGTAGCAAAATGGATTTCGAGCGATCCGATCGGCGCAACGTCCAAACGCGTGATCGTGACACGCGATCATGCCACGCGACGATGATCTGATACGGGCTAATGATACAAATGTGGACGCACCTTAATGAGTGTTTGAACCACTGATTACGTTTGTCAAAAGTGAAAATTTTTCGATTTGAAATCTCCGTATATGGAGTGAGTGAGTGAGATAAAAGATAAATAATCCGAAATAACGATTCGTTTTTTTCGTTTCGTTACGACATTTTCGTATATTTTATTAAAATTCTATAACTTGAATCAGGTATTTTGTGATTAATTTTTCTTCTCCTAGATACAGTTTTAAAACATTCCAGAAATAACGTTTTTTAGAAGATTTGAAAAATACCGGTTCCGATCCCTGATCAAAAGTCAACGAGCTTTTTAAAAGTGCCAATATCTCGAAAACCATGAACTTTTCATGAAGGACAACATTACTTAATATGGTAGCTTATGCTATTCTATCACTTCTCTTCATTTTGGCGTTGGTTTTAGAGACACTGGAAAATAAGCTTTAGAAATCAGCGATTTGCAACTAACAGCATGGTGAAATAGGGCCTTAATAAGTAACATATTAGATACTCGTTTACTCTGTGCGTTTATTCGTACAGTCAGCTACAAAAGATATAGACGATTAGTCCGTTCAAAAATATATACTCTTAACTCTACTGACGGGTAAAAGAAAATCATTTACTGCCACAAAAGATACATACTTACCAGAATATACATATACAATGTATATCACTCAGACGCAAAATGCCATTATAGTTTTTAAAAGTTAGTAGTATCTGGTAGAGTTAAGTAAGGCTCGGCGGCGGTCTCCGGCGATATAAACTTAACAGCCAAAACAGAAAACAGCTATCGCCCGTAATTGACATTTTAAACATACGTTACAGTCAGCGTCAAATAGTCTGTAGCGTTCAAAGTGCCAAATATATCGTCACACATCTTTATGCCGATCAGTATATGTGTATGTGTCTCGATATTTTTTGGCACTTTGAATGCTACATAGTATTTGACGCTGACTGTACTTATTATAGGGTAATAGAGTCTAGCGAAGATATTTTTAGCGTGCTTTATATCTTTTAGCAGATGCTTGTACCAATAACGTACTGTACACCTTCACAAAGGCAAAAGGTACCGCATCACAAAAGCCACGTATGGTTAACTCGAGCTCTTCCAGCTCCACAAATACAAATATTTGCTCAGGACAGGCTAGTATTTGTCTTCGGTCAGGATGTTTAGAATTTGTTGCCCGTTGTTCTAACTCGGGAACTGGGGCAATGGAGAGGCGTGGAAAAATGGGACAGTGGAATGACACGAGCATGGAGTTTAGAAAATACCTTTTATTTATTTTTTTGCTCCCATGGTTTTGCGAAGTGTGTAAATAAGGTATTTTTCCTTGCCCGCTGAAGTTAAGTCGCCTGTAAATAAGGAATCTGATATTTTCATTAACTTGCTATAATGGAGTATAGAAAAGGTATGGAGGCCAATAGCTCTTGTAGGAACACAGATGTAAAAGTGCCCAGCGGAAAGCAGTAAATAATAGTTCCAAATCCGTCCAGAATAGCGCTCGACTACTAGTATGAAGTCAACAATCAATGGGGAATGAATAAAAAATTTCAAAAATCTTGAAATTTTGTTTATAGGTAGGAATAAGCCTCCTTATCGTCTGAAAAAAATAAAGATTTTTCTGAGGCTTAGAAAAGATTAAAAAGATAAAAAGGCAAGAATAACAATACATTTACAGCCATTTTAATTGAAAACATCAATGGGGCATTTGCCGTACCGTATGGGCTGTCATATAGGCCCACCAACACCTTTTCATCTTTTTTTTTTTAAGCCACAGAAAAAAATTTTTTCAGACGATGAGGAGGCTTATTCCTACCTATAAAGAAAATTTCAAGATTTTTGAAAATTTTCATCCATTCCCCATTACAAAAACTTTTTATCGAAACTCAATCTTTAATTCTTATTCTAATGTAAATATACAATCGTGTTCAAAATGATTTGTATTGCATCATTGTTTTTTATTATTATTGTTATTATGGCAATTTATTTTACGCACTTGCTATTGCCGCCTATCATTTATTTAACGTTTTACGAATAAACGCCTTTTGACGGACGGATATATCTAGATATAAGTAATCGAGATTGTTGTGACGTCACGAGCCCCCACTCCTAAGCCTTAATGCGATTTATCTAATTATTTTTTCCAAAGTATGGCCATTGACAGTCCTCTTCTTTTAATGGTCCTTGGTATAAGGAACACTTGAGCTAAATCGTACCCAAGTACCAACTAATAGATTATAGAAATACCGAATCCGCTTAAAATAAGCTCTTGTCGCATACTCCACGTCACGTTAAACATCATGTCACCATAAAAATCCCAGGTAGCGAGGAGATTGGCGATTTTCCGGAGTTGAAATGACGTCCGGCCGGTCCGGATGTTGACCGCCGTGTCGGACGGCGGCCGGCAATCAGGTCCAGTCGGGGGTTTGTTTAAACAAGATGCTAGAATCACATTTTTTCCAACAGTACATTACGACAGAGACCAGTAAATAAGCCATACTGGCGGAGTATGAGATGCTGAGATCCTCGTCTATGGCTCGATCCGGCTATATAATACGAGGTCAGGATGGCATTTACGGTCGAGGCATCTATAATAGTGCTTTTCCCAAACTTGAAACTTGCTAATAATTGAGAATAAGCTAAGCTCGCTTTAATTTCATCGCATTTTTTAACAAAATCTGAACTACAAACGCACGTGTTCGATTGGTTTTGATTATGAGCGACGCCGATACAGCGGCGGGATCAAGGAATGTTTGCCGGCGGCGCGCATAGCTTGTTTCGAAATTCAAATAATATGATACTTAGTTACTTATAGTTGAATCATCGAGAACGTGGAATTGCATATGTAGTAGTATTGTTTGTTTACAGGCATTCTATATTTGAATTTTCTATTTTCTTGTACTATCAGCATACAAAGAGGTTGTTATATATATATATATATCGAAGAACTAAAAACAAAAATAATGTCAGTGTGAAATTGACAATATTATTTACGTTGTGCGTATATTTTTACATCTGATTTGATTGTATTCTCAATTAAGTATTGTGTCCGCCCGTACGACTACGAATAATTTCTATATTTAAAAAAAATATGGCTGTAAGTAATTTTGGTCCTATTGAGAGTCAAAGTAAGCAAATAATTTTCAACTGTTATAAATATTTTGAAAATGAACTGACGAAAAATTTAAACTTGCCTTAAACCGCTGCCCAGTTAGTTGAAAAAGCTACAGGTGTTTGTCTCTCTACTGTTTATAACATTGTGACTGAGAGCAACAGCGAGAAATTCGCAACAACAAAGAAATTCACCTCCCCGAAGAATAAAAAGTTGCGTCCTTGTCCGTCATCAGCAGTAGACGATTTTGATCAGGAAGTCATCCGGAGAACTATATACAATTTTCATCTGTCCCATAAGCAATTTCCAACCTTAAAGGGAGACCCTTTAACTCTGTGTTAAAATCCGATATAGATTACAAATTTGGCATTTCCACCTTACGAAAACAAATACAAAAATTAGGATTTAAATGGAAAAAGACCGAGGACAACCGAAAAATATTAATGGAAAAACACAACATACGACTGCTAAGAATAAATTACCTTATCAAAATTGCGGAATATCGATCTCAAGATAGACCACTAGTTGATATGATGAAACCTACATCCACACTTCACATGTGTCGGGAGAAGCTTGGACCGATGGAACAGAATTTGGTGTAAAAAAACAAATCAGTACAGGCCAGCGGTTAATAATAGTGCACGCAGGAGGAAAAGATGGTTTTATTCCCAACGCTTTTTAATGTTTAAGGCAAACCAAAAAACGGGAGATTACCATGACCAGATGAACTTTGTCAACTACGAAAAATGGTTAAAAGAAAAATTAATACCGAACCTCAAACCGAATAGCGTACTTGTCGTGGATAATGCGTCCTATCACAACAAACTTTTGAATCATGCTCCAACGTCAAATTCTAATAAACAAGAAATGATGGATTGGTTGACAGAACACAACATTTCGTATAACCGGTTGATGTACAAAACCAGTTTGTATGAATTAACTAAACAAAATAAAGAGCGGTTTCGCGAGTACCACATAGATGCAATTTTAAAAGAACATGGCCACTCCGTATTACGATTGCCACCGTATCACCCGACATTCAATCCGATCGAAAATATTTGGTCCATGGTAAAAGGATATGTAGCAAAAAGAAACGTTTCATTAAACATGCAAGGCATTATGAGTTTAGCAACTGAACAAATGAATACCATCACTGCTGAGGACTGGGAAAATATTTGTCACCACGTCGAAAGTGAAGAAAATAAATATCGATGTCAGGAAGGAGAAATGGATCAAATAACAGACAATTTTATTATCAATACTTGTGACAGCTCAGATGAAGAACATGATAGCGAATAAAAGAAAAAAACAGAGGACTACTACTTATTCCACTTCTTGGGTATGTCATTTTATTAAGTTAAGAGAAAATTATTCTCCTTTTGTTGCAAACGGTACAACCACTACAAATGCAATTCCATCTTCTTGATAATTCAACCTGGACAAACACTGATTCCAAATTTAAAATCTCGCATTTTAGGACACTTCTAATAAGTCTCCGGTATGTTCCACATTCTGTATTCTTTTTAGCGATGTTATGGTAACTATCATTGCATTTTTGAGAAAACATAGCGAGTAGTACGTGTCATAATTCTTAGGTAATCTCTATTCTAAGTATATATCTTTATATACAAATCTCTACAACGTCCAGTCGTACGCCGTCTTTATCCAACGGTTTCCTGCGATCTTTATCAGATCGTTGTTCCATCTTGTTAGGGGCCCTCCCACGCTGTCCTGTACGCGGCTACCACTTTAAAATCGTTCTGCCGCAACGACCATCTGATGACAATGGCTTCTTTCATCAACATCTTTCGGATGATGACACATAGTCCAAGTAACAATGTCCTTAGCCGCATTGCTTGTCTAGGATAAACTCTTGTCTTGTCACAAAAGACGTCCGGCGAGCTTGGATGTTGACCGCCGTGCCGGACCACGGCAATTAGGCTAGCCGTGGGTTTGTTTAGGCTTAAACAAGATCTTTAACCTCATTGTCTCTCATTTCCTCTAAACATGCATCATGAAACTGAGAGCGGCTGAAACGCTGGTTAAACTAACCTGATACGAAACTATTCAACTAAAGCCATAACTTCACCTTTTGCCACAATATACTCGTACTTTGTGTTTCCGCACCTTCCGCAAGAGACAGCTTTTACAGAATACCTAAACGCCCTCTAGCGTCAAACCCATCTTCGGAGATTTTGTAGCACCAAACTTAGTTTCCAGACTGACTTGAAACTTTTGCCTGGAGGCATCTTTGTCTTATAAATTAGAAGCAGTTTCGACACGGAAGCTTCTTGACTCCATCTACACAAAGGATAATTTAGTTACAAGTGAACATTCACTTGTGTAATATTTATTTTGTTGTTATACGAACTGATTTCGTCCCTAGGATTTATAGATATGTATATAGTACGTTACAGTACGTATGTTACGGGAAATATCGTAATTTTAAGAAATATTTGGCTGATAATAAAATAACTCCACAGTCTATAGCCTGAGAATATTTCGTCGCCATTGGTACCTATTAGTCGATTACTCGAAGTGAGAAAAGAGGTGGAACGTTTGAAGTTAATAATTGCATACTAAATTATGGTACGTATAAAACTTTGTTCCCTTACAAAAATGCGCATGGGAAGTCACGAAACATATCGTTATTTTAAGAAATATTCGCTTGATAATTCGATAAGTCTACCTACGTCTCTGGCGCGAGAATAATTCTTCACCTCTCGTATTAGCCGAATGACGCAGGGAAAACTTGCCCGGATGGGGAGGTGACAGTTTATGTTGAAAAATAGTTGAACTGATTTCAGTAAGGCACTTACCATTTCTTATTTGTCTAACTTCGTACTTTTGCATAATGTCACGATATTTATCCTTTGGAATCAGAGAGAGAGAGAGATATAGTGAGGATAATGTGGTAGTTTATTGAAACGATACTGCAACATAAATTGTTGGAGTATCTTTCGATTTATTATATTTACGTATACCGAACTTTGGGAACAAGCGATCTTAAGATGCGCAGATGACTACGCCATCAAAAAGACCCTAAAGGTACCATTCAAGGCTAGAGAAGAAAAGTAGACTCAGAAAAAGCGATGGAACCCGGCAACAATCAGATATATTAAAGTATTTACTTATTACTAAACTACTGTACTTACTACTACAATAGGCTACCTAAAGATGCATATAACATGACAATTAATAAATTCAAACAATTTAATATTTTCTTCTGTTTCCGCGATTATTACTCATTTAAATAAAACAATTTAACGGATTATATCGCGTATATTATCTCATTTGAGTTCCCGACGTTTCGGAAGCTTTTCAGCTTATTAATCCGTTAAATTGTTCGTTATCCAAAACAATTTATAAAACCCAAATTAGTCAAAAAAGACGTAGCATTAAATCACTCATCTGTCAAGTTATTTCAAGCCAAATAAAATTAATTGTAAAAACAGATATAAGATTTCTTGCTTCAATAATGACTTATTTTAAGTGTAATGATGAAATAAAAGTATATTTCGAAGTCCAATTTTTTTTTAATTTTACACAAATGTTTGCGCAACCATCAAACACTTATTAAATAAAATACCTATAATCCATCGTTCCCGCCACGCGTCAAGTCCACGCGGGCGGCTGCAATTCATAAAGCCAGTTGCACACGATAACTTTCGTTTTCCGGCAAAAAGTTTAATTTAGCCGTTGAAATATAACATGGCGATATTGGGCGGGCACTACAATATGGCGTGGTGAGAAAAATTACAAGTGGGAAAATTCGCCCTTCGAGGGGAGGACGTGTTGAAAGGTTATATATATACAATACTAACAAGTTTTATGATTGTAATAGTATCATCGATTGTGACGCCAACAGTACTTTTCGCCTTGTTTTTGTATAGAAAAAAATATTCTACTTGTCTAGAGCTGTTGTATTCCTGACGTGTTTACAGCGTTGTTAAGAAATAATTGGCGTTTGCGTTACTTTACATGGAAACATTGGCTATGATTTGTGTATTGCCAGTAGTAAAGTTCTTACTAGCTGTCTTGTAACATATAATTAATAACTAATTATTATTAATAACAATTATTTTTGCTTACATTTAGCTGTAAAAAGTAAGCTTACTTAATTTAGTTAAAGCTACGTCAAAATCGGTTCAAATATTTTACGAGGTTGCCCCGTGCGGACACTTTCAGGGAACTCTTGTTTGAGCCAAATTAGATTCAGTGCGTCGGAGAATAGGTATAAGGGACATTATGGTAATATTGTTTTTACTATGAATGCTACTATTTAAGTGTATAACATTTGAGCATTGGGTGGCTAAAAAAATGTCATCGTTAACATGGCGTCTGGTATTGAAATTACCCCTAAATCGAAATGACTCACATAAATTGTAAGTCAGGAAATATTTTTGGCATGCATGCTGAGTCCACATTCTCGCTTGCAGGTCATCAAATCAATGAGACTCGGTGGATGACTTCACTCGACGCGAACAATGCGTCCGCAAGTCAGGACTTTCATTAGAAAAACACCGGTAGCGCTCAGATGGCGTAATTGGAACGAAACGTCTACATCCAAACACCACTGCAATGTCAACCTTATCGTAAGCAGACACGATTCGTTTTTTAATAAGCTGTATATCATACAAAAACTTTCGAAGAGGAAATTTTCGAACGCTCGCATCGCGTTCTGTCGCTATTTTGAATTTCGAATTCTAGCTGAAGGGAGTGTAGGCGTTTTTCCAGCGGAGTTAACTAAGGTGATTCGGGTTTTGGAATGTTGTTTCTTGTTTTGCTTTTGAAAACGCCTTGGGAACGGAGTGGATGCTCGAAGCGCTTTTAAAAAGGGAATGGGAGCGAGAAATGAAACGTTAGTCTTGTCCCCTCCACGTAAGTGCATGAGGGATAATTGTGCAGGCTCCGTCGCCGTAAACTTATTAACATAGTGGTATAAACATTTCCATATTCTTTCATATTTTTTTTTAATAATATCATTATCTATCGATCTCTGAATACTATATTTTATTTTCTGAATAGGTGATTATATATATTTACCGCACATTTTTAGATATTAATTTGTTTAAAAGTTTAGTTGAGTTTAGAGTATAACGTTAAATACTTAAAAAAAATTGTCCATTTTGGCATTTTCAAAGAAACGCGTACCCCTCAATTATTGTCTCAGAGTATGGACTTTTTGGGGGTGTTTTATTCGGAATCAAGAGCATTATAAATTTTTCGAATAAAAAAATGTTTAAAAGTTTTAAGGATAAAATTGAAAAGAAGCAAAAGTAACAAGCAAAACAGTATTATTACTGTGACACTTATTTGTGGGCCTTCTGTATGCCGCCTCGACCAGATTTGATCTATTGTGGCAGCCCTTTATTAGAGTTCACTACTGAGGCCCGTTGAGTCTAGGAATTCCCAAATTCTTTGGGCAGTGAAATGTATCTCTTCCGTGGGCACGACATGTTGCCCTAGGTAGATACTTCTTTTCCTCATGAGTGGTCCACAGGAGCAGAGGATATGCATTGCAGTCTCCTCTGTCTCTTGGCAGAATCTGCATACTGCGTCCTGTTTCATACCCATTTGAAACAGGTGCTTATTTAGTTTGCAGTGACCTGTCAGGATTCTTGTTATTGCGCAGGTTTTTGGTCTTTTGAGCTGTAGTATCTCTTCGACAACTTTTGCTTGAATCCCTTAATCAAGGTTTAGTATAACTTTATTGGAATTAGCCAGGGCATTTAAGTTATTTTTGCAGGCCTCGGCCTTAACTAGCCTCGAGTTAGTCTCTAGGGAGTGCAAACAGGGCAGCTTGACTGTCCGAGTTGATGTAAATGTGATGGTGTCTTAAGTTCTTGTCAAGGTTTATCTCCGCGCATTTATTTATGGCAAAGACTTCCGCTTGAAAGATTGAGGCCTCTGTACCCATGCTGACGCTGACATTGAGTTTTGGTCTCTGTGCATAGACACCGCATCCCACATTTTTTCCTTTCTTGGATCCATCCGTATACCAGATGTGACTCCCCTCTGTAAAAGACATTTGATTGTTTTGCCATTTGTCTCTAGGGGGTATTTCCACTGAGTAGAGTTGTACGAAGTTATTTTCAGTGGGCAGTTTTGATTTCAAACACTGCATCCTTGATTTTGAGTAGTGCCTGAGAGCGCCATTTCGTATTTGAAAGGGTGCAGATTCTATAGATGCACTGCTCAGCCTCTTTCCTCACTTGTAAGTGTAGAGGTGTTAGGTCAAGCAGTGCATCCAACGCCGCCCCCGGTGTTGATGATAGGGCTCCCGTTGCGATAACGCAGGCAGAGCGTTGTAGGCTGTTTAGTTTTTGGATGGCTGTTTTTTGGTTGGCTTTGGCATACCAGACGGCGGAGGCATATGTGATTATAGGCCTCACGACTGCCGTGTATAGCCACATCGCAATATTGGGTCTTACCCCCCATCTTGCTCCTGCCATTCTACAGCATGTCCACATTGCCATTTTCGCTTTTTGAATTATGTTGTTCAAATGTGTGTTCCAAGTAAGCCTTTGGTCAAGTGTAACCCCTAGATACTTGGCTTCTTTTGAAAATGGTATAGTCTGCCCGTTAAGCTCTAAGGGTTTGAGCTTGTCGAGCTTCCTCTTCCCTGTGAAGGGTACTATTATTGTTTTGTTGGCATTGATTGACAACTCATTTTCTCTGCACCATTTATTGATGGTTTTGAGAGCTCCTTGCATTATGTTTGAAATTGTGCTGAGACATGGGCCTTTGACTATGATTACTAGGTCATCGGCGTAACCCTGTACATCATAGTCATAGCCTTTAAGCAATGTAAGGAGTTGGTCCACCGCTAGGGTCCACAGTAGTGGTGATAGAACGCCTCCTTGTGGGCAACCCCTTGTGGTGTAGAATTCGTGTGTGATTGCATTTAGGGTCAGGGTTGCTACTCAATTAGATAGCATGTTCCGAACCCATCTGCTGGTTGTGCCGTCCACGCCCTTTGATACCATTCCTCAAAGAATCGTCGCTGTGGGTGTGTTATCGACGGCACCTTCCACATCTAGGAACGCACATAGAGCTGTTTGCCTATCCTCTAGGGTCCTCTGCACCTTGTCGACCAGATCTAATAGGGCAGTTTCTGTGGATTTTCCCTTTTGGTAAGCATGTTGGTTGTGGCTGAGTGGCCTTTCCATTAGATGATTCGCTCGAATGTGCTGATCAATTATTCTTTCCATTGTTTTTAGTAGGAAAGATGTTAGACTGATAGGTCTGAAGCATTTAGGCTGAGAGTAGTCCTTTTTTCCTGCTTTTGGTATAAAACGTACCTTGACTTTTGTCCATTGTTCCGGTATAGTACCCCAGGCGAAGCTTGCCCGAAATATTTTTACCAGATGCGGGAGGAGGAGGTCGCTCCCTTGTTGTAGTAGCGCTGGGAAACTATCGTCCCCTCCCGCTGATTTAAATGGTTTGAATTTCTTTACCGCCCATTTAACTTGGTTTGGTCTGAATATGTTTGCAGCCAAATTCCAGTCTGTATCGTGTACCCTGTGGACCTGATTGCTCCTTTGGGCGTGCAATTGCGTATTACTGGTGGTGTACGACCCAGGAAAGTGGGTTACCCTGAGAAGCTCTAGTGTCTCCTCTTCAGTGGTCGTAAACGTATTATCTGGTTTTTTTAGACGACCGAGATAATATGTCTTGGCAAGTATTTTGTGAATTCTTGCTCCTTTATGTGTTTGAGCGATATTTTCGCAGAATCTTCGCCAAGACGCTCTTTTGGCTTTTCTGATCTCTTTGTTATATTCAGTCAGTGCTCTACTGTACCGTTCCCATTCGCTCGGTTTAGTAGAGTGATTGAATATGCGGCGTGTGGAGACACGGAGCCTTACAAGCTTTTTGTTCCACCACGTCGTTGTATTCCTATTGGTTGATTACCTCAGCGGGCAGCTCTGCTCATAGGCTTTGTTAATGCCTTCCGTTAGCAGACTTACCGCTAAGTTGAGTGAGTCTGGTGTTTTTATGTTTTTCGGGATTCCTTTTAGATTTTCCTCTAGCTGGACTTTATACGAGTCCCAGGAGGTACCTTTTGGGTTCCTGCGTTTTATTGGTTCCGGGGCTAATGAACCTTTAACACCAAATAAAATATGTTTGTGGTCCGACATCGAGTTTTCGCTACTGACATGCCAGTTGACGAGGCATCTAGCTACCTTTTCAGTTGCGAAGGTTATATCTGGTACTTCTTGTCTTACCCTAGTCACGAAGGATGGCGTGTTGCTCCTATTTAACAATTGCAGACAGTAAAGATAAAGTTACAGAGAAGCTCACCTCTTTTGTTGATTCCAAATGGTGTGGTGGGCGTTGGCATCGCAGCCCACGATAAGTTCCGACTTCAGTCTTGTGGCGTAATCCACGACTCTCAGTTCTTCTGTGGGATCTGTTTTTACCTTATGATTGCACCGCCCCTTGAGATCTACGTAGGGAACGACCAGATCGTCGCTGCATAATTCTGAAACAGGCAAGAAGTTGATATTTTTGCTAAACACGATGCAGGCCCTGGGTTTAGTTCCTTTTTCGTGTACAAGAATCTTACCCACACTATTCAGTCCAGCTACCATGGAGTTGCTGTTTAGCCATGGTTCTTGTATGAGGGCGATGTCCAGGCCATTGTCGCTGAAGGTTTTTTCCACGACCGCTGAGATGTTGGCCTGTAGAATCCTCGCCCCCCTACTGCTACTTGCGTCGTTAGTGCAGGCGACGGGCACTGCCGCGCCCTTGCCTGCTGCCTCTCTGATTCCCCCTACCCCTGGCGCGGTTTGCGCCCCTGTTGGTCCCTCTGCCTGGGGGAAACCGCTGATGGGTTGACTGGATGGATGGATGGTTGGGATTTGGTGGGATTGCTCGTGTTGGTCCTGTTAGGACCTTTCGTGCATGTGTTGGGGTTATTTGGGGAGAGGGATTTTGAGGGACAGACCTTGATGGACCCGGTAGGGCCCTTTGGTCCACAGGGAGTGGGTTTGAGGTCTGCGGTGCTGGGATGGGGGTTGCCTCGGTTCCGGGCTGTTGGGCCCTGTTCGGGCCCTTTAGCCGGAACTGGACCTCTCGCAAGCCTAGGCTCGCCTTTAGGTCCGTTTTTCTGAGGTTCTCCACGGATAAGTCGTCTAGGGACAGGGTTAACATAATCCCTCCCTTTTCGACTTTTGTGTGGATTACCTTCCACAGCTACTACAGCGCACGGGCGCAGCCCCTTGTTTTGCGCACGAAGGAGAGATAGCGACTGCCCTGTCTTCGTCGTATCTAACTCTGGGATAAACACCATCCCAATGTTTGACCTGGGCAGCTCATTTTCAGGTATTACCCCGAGGTTGGCTGTTTTCCATGGTTTGAGGGACGGCGTTATCTGCACAAGCCAGTTCTTGGATTGCTGGTCACTGCAAGTGATGAGCAACCAGCCTGGCCTATACGAGTAGCCTTTAAACTTTGGTCCTTTCTCCAGAGTCCATGGTCGATATCTTCTGCACGATGGTGTTGCAGAGGGACTCAAGTTGTGAGTCCGTCATTGGACTGGAGTCCTTGATGCCAACCCGGATCTGGTTCAGGACCTCGCTGTAGGCTAGTTTTGGGTGCGATTGGGTAGGAGGGGTCTCACTCACCCTTGGGGCTTTGGAAGCATTCCCCTGCGGTGATTCCTCCTCCGGGCGGGGCCGTTTTACTGGCTTTTACACGGGTTTGGATTGTGAGGACCCAAACTTGTACCCCATCGCTTTCAGTTCCGCAAAGCTCTTTGTGGAAAGTTGTGTCGCCTCTGCAGGTGACACTCCTATTCCTATAAGAGTTCTGTAGCGGCCCTTTGCAGAACCTCCCAATCTCTTGGCAGGTTTGTTGGGGTTGTGGGGATTCCCAGTCGGTATGTTTGGTCGGCAAGCAGACCTTTCTACCGTGCTGGTGCTCTCCTTCACCTCCATAGTTTGCTCCGACGTTTGGGCAGACTCCTCCGCGCCTACCGTCAGTGCGGTAGTTCCTGGCATAGGTCTTCCAGGGTACCGTCATTATTTTTTAAAGTTTCTCCCATGTTAGTCCCACGAGAAGCTAGGGAAAATAGGTCGACTCCTGGAGAGCCCCGCGTGCAGGGGCAAGGCAAAACTAAGACGTCGATTTCGCCCGGTTTCGAGGGTCCCCCGTTCACGACTGGGGGAGCTCAGTCGTGAACGGTGGGCCTCAGCCACGCATCTCTGGGCACGGTACGGTGACACCGAAGATTGGGGATTTTTGGGGTCGAGGTTGTCTCCTCCGGGATAGGGAGTTGGAAGGAATATTGGAAGTGGAGTAGGATGTGATTGTGGTGGGATTGGGATAGTTGGGATCAAAGGAGTTGGGGTGTAGGATACCTGGAGGGTGGGAGTGCCGTTCCAGGTATGGCCTCCCATACTTAGCTGCCTCTGGTCCGGGGTTGATGGTAAATGGTGCGACGCCCGTTCCGACCTTCCAGGGTGTACGTCCCGCGATCAATCCGGCGGGTTTTACCCAGTTCCGTACGTCGGCAGATCCTGGGGCGACGGGGACGTGTATGAGACACTTGGAGAGATGTGCCAATAGCTCAGCGTCGCATACCTGAGCGTACTCACCTCTCCCCACACACCCCAGCAAAACAGTATATACAATTTCAGAAATTTCTATAAAAAAATAAGCTATAACCTTAGACAAGTTTTTAAATTGCGCTAACCTTTTCTGGAAATACGGTTACGGCCATACTGACCAAAGTTTCAAAATTATATTACCTCTTATTTATCGTTTTAATTTAAAATACGATAGAGAACAGATATACTAAAGAAAACTAACTAAAACAAATAACAACAAAAGCTATACCGAATAAAAAAAAAAAAACGAATCACGTAAAGTCAACTGGAAAATGCCACATCTCGTTTCCCTAAACACGTCTACAGACGCCCAACTTATCTCCGCATAAACCAAACAAAAATATACCTTCACATCTACAAAATAGGATTATCGAGAAGTCACAGTTAAGTTGGCAACAGTACAGTCAGAAATGGGGCCCTTTTTTAATCCGCCCGAACATTTACGATCGTCAACTTTTTCGTATAAAAAGTTTTAACACCAACCTGCGCGCGTAATAAACATCAGCCCTACGCACGGCAGTCTGAACTCATTTTTATGAGGTAACTTATTGTTTTAATCTTTTAAGCTGTCTTTGCCCTTGCTGATGAGGAATTGTGGCGACGCGTTTGTTTAGAATCTTGAGGTGAAAATGTTTGTTTTTAGACGGAACACAGGACGCGTTAAAGAAATAGCTTTTAGCATGTAGGTTTCCCACACATAAATTTCCATATGGTCTTATGGATTTATCCTCTTAACGTAAATGTATGTATGCTTTAGTCAGAAATATGTGCTGTACGTAAAAACAGACTTCCTAGTTTTTCTTTAAGCCGTTTACGCTTTTCTTATTTCAGTACTTTGGATGTCGGGATTAGTTGATTCTAATTTTTCAAGCGAAAATAATATCTAGGTACATATAAAAGAGCCGATGTTAACTTCATTGCTATGTTCAAATGAAGCTTGTTACAATTTTCATAGTAAAACTAGCTAAACTGTTAGATAAGACACTCTTGTCGGGTGTAGCAAACAGTTTTTATTAGCTACACAAATTTACTTAAATATAGGTATACATATACTTACTATGGAATATCTTATAGGTATATTTTTATTTATTTGTTTTAAAAGGTTCAAAATCACCAATGAATTCCGTGACGGATAAATAAAAATTTTCAAGTAATACACGTAATTATACTTTCAAGTTTGTTTTTAAAGGCCGAGTCTGATAACCGTCGAGTGTTTCCCGCAACTATAGTTGCATGTTCACCATTCTTATTTCCAGTATGAATAGAGTTCAAACCAAAATCACTAGCACCTCAGTGGTCAAGTTATATTTCAGGCGTTAGGGTTTCCTACAACTACTACCATATAACTTTTACAAATAAACAACTACTTTTACAGTAAAGGTAAATAAAAAACTATATATTTGGCAACCAAACGTCCGAAAATCCAATGCACTCAAACTGCAGCCCCAAAACGAATAAAAGTCTCATGTCACACGTCGCGTCTAAAAGATTAAATGGAACGCAGCGATTTTTCTGCAGCCGTATTTATATCCGACGTATTAGGGTGGCCGGGCATTAGGACTTTATTGACGAGAACCTCGTAACAAGATACGACCTTATAGCAAAAGTACCCGACGTTAGGTGATTTACATCGAAGCCTTCGTAATTCGTTCGCCTGACGGACGCTCAGTATAAATCAACGTTGGGCCCCCACTAACCGGACATTTATCCTGGCTCTACGATAAAAAACCTCGATACCCAAGGATTGAAAACATTGCATGCCTAAGCGAATGCATCGACGTGATTATTTATGTCCGATACTGTCCCGTTGAGTAATCGGGAGATTTTTGGCACGAATAAGCACTTTAAAGAGGATATTTTAAAGAATATCGGTAAGATACGGTACACATACCTAAGTTACTAACGTGTCAGTTTTATAAGAGAGATAGGACAATGAAAATGGTAGAAAAAACTGCTAATAAGGCTTTTACACAGAATAATCCCGCGAACGCTTAGGTACGGATCCGTCCAAAGCATTTAAATGTAAAGGTTTCATTGAGCTTCAATTTAATTGGTTAATTTTGACTTTACATACGAGAGGTTAAACATGCATATCCTAAAAAAATTATTCATTATCACCGTATCCACACTCTCCCGAAACATTTGGACCAGGAACGGTGATTTTTAGGGTTCCGTAGTCAAAATGGCAAAAACGGAACCCTTATAGTTTCGTCATGTCCGTTCGTCCGTCCGTCCATATGTCACACGAATTTTACTCAAAAACCACATGATGTATACTGATGAAATTTGGAGTAGGTATAAAGTCTTGCATAAGCCGCTACTTAGTTTGATAGTTTTTTATTATGTGGCTAGACTGTCCCACTGCTGGGCAAAGGCCTCCCTCTCATTCATCCACGTCTCCCTGTCTTGGGCAGTCTACCACCAGTTGTTCTGGAATGAGTCTAGCTCGTCCCGCCATCTTCGTCGAGGCCTTCCGCGATGCCGGACTCTATTTTGTGAGTCCTACTCGGTGGCAACTTTAGCCCACAAGTCACCCGGCATGTCCAGCCCAGTCCCACTTCAGCTTGGCAGCTGTTTGGTTTGAAAGTTAAATAACAAAAAAAATATTATCAGTAAATATCAATGTGTGGCATGTTTCGAAAGTTGTTTTAAACACAACAAAAACAACAATTCTTTATTGCACACCAACAACAGAAACAGTACAATAGAGCCTTAACATAAAATAGGTAAACAATAGACGGTCTTATCGCTAAAGAGCGATCTCTTCCAGACAACCTTTGGGTAACGGAAATGACATAAAATAGCTAGAAATGAGTAGGTGGTGAGATAAGATTACATATAATACAAAAATACATAAAAACAGAAATACATATTATACATATACATATACTAAACATACATACTACTATAAATATATATATACGAAGTAAGAAAGAAAACTATGATACAGTTGACATCAAAGTGATTAGAAAAACAGAAGCAGAATTAAAAATATAAATTATGGGAGAGATAAATAATGATCCTTTAACTTAGTTTTAAAAATAGGCAATCATTTCACTTGCCTTAAATCGAGTGGAAGAGAGTTCCACAACACAGTAGCCCGGAATGTAAAAGAATTTGTATAAAACTTTGACTTTGATGATGGAACAGCTAGAAGATAGTTGAGCGGACCTTGCTGATAGAAGATAACTAAAACGTTCTTTGAGATAGCGGGGAGTCGCAGGATGAAAGAGTGTATTATAGAGAAGAGAAAGAATGTGAGTGTTACGACGAAGACGGATAGGGAGCCACTTGAGTTGTGAACGGAAACTAGACACATGATCATACTTGCGCAACCCAAATATAAACCTAATACACATGTTTTGAATTCGTTCAAGTTTGTTAAGTTGCTCCTCTGTAAGATCTAGATAGGCAGCATCAGCGTAGTCAAAAATGGGAAGGAGTAGTGTTTGAGCAAGCGCAATTTTAGTAGCGATAGGAAGAAAATTACGAACCCTTCTCAGTGAACCCACTGCGGCGAACACCCTCCTGCTAACCTCATTCAGCTGGATCCAAGATTATACCTAAATTCTTTACAGAGTGAGAAAAAGGAATTTGAACACCATTAAATACAATTCTTGGGAGGCCAGCAAAGTCAACTTTAGAAATCATCTTTGAGCTGCCAATGATGATAACTTGCGTCTTCGTAGGATTAACTTTCAGGCCATAGCTACTAGTCCACTCCGAAATTAGCTCCAAGTCACAATTTGCCATGGCTATAACCGACGGGAGATCGCCGAGTACACCCTTAGAATATATTTGGAGATCGTCAGCATAAAGGTGATAAAAAGAAGATAGATTATGAGTAATGGAATTAATAAAAAATTAAAATAGCAGTGGAGACAGCACACCGCCTTGCGGAACGCCAGAAAGTATGCTGCACCAAGGAGAGCGGGAAGTATTCACCTTTATACGCTGCCGACGATTAGTTAGGTAACTATGAAACCATTCAATAACCGCAGGAGATATGTTAAGAGAACGTAATATAGCCAACAAAATTTCAAAATCAACAGTGTTGAACGCGAAACACTTTTAGGTTTCTAAAAAAAAAAATGATTTTGTGAATATGGTGGCATAAATTGTGTCCCCCCCCACCTCTATTTTCTAAACGGTATAAGATAAAAAGCTTAATAAATACTTTCAACGAAAATTGTTTTGAACATGATCGGATATACCGGTTTTGAGTTATTGTCAAAACACTGCGCTTCTCAGCAAAAGGATGTAAGTGCCGTGGAGATACGCTCTTTTGCTAGTCCTTTTTTATATAGTATTTTTTTCATCTGTAGTGCATTTTATTGTATAAACGGCTGCGGAACCCTACACTGAGCATGGTCCGACATGTTCTTGGCCGGTTTTTTAAGTTGCCTTTATGGTCTAACAAGGAATGGATTTTAGAAAGCGTCACGAATACGATGCAACGGGAAAAGTTAGTTTTTGATATATTTGCTGTAATAACACAACACAATACGTCAACATTTCTGAAACTACTGTATTCAACAGATAAAAAGGGAGATATGGTAGCTTGAATAATTGTTTTCATAGTAGTCCGATATTCTTAACAACGAAAACAAAGTAATAGCTACATAAACTACATATGCATTTGCTACATTTATTCAGACTCAAAAGATGAGAAGCAACTTTTCCTTTTACAAATTTAACAAATTATCAGCTTTTAGAGTTCATTGTAGATTTCATTAATTCTGCAATTTACCACAAGCTTTACTGTGATCTTGCTACAAAATTAAAATATAATTAGTGAATTGAGCTCTGTCGGCTCGAGGGCAGGTAACAACAAGCTTTAAACAAAGTACAAAAGGAAACGCTTTTCTTTTCCAGTTTTCGCAATCAACTTAAGATTATGATTAATTGTGAATATTTTTCATTGTCTCGGCTCGATTTAAATAACGTAAAAAGATTGCGAGTTTGAGTATAATATTCATGGGAGGCATAATTTAATTCCGGAGACAGTCTGGGCGAAGCTCACTGGAGATTAGGTGGGTCTTGAAAAATGCGTAATGAAGGGAAATTTGCTAAATAGGACATTATGGACTTAAGGACACGTTTAGTATTATATCGATATTAAATTATCTTAGCGTAGCAATCTATATGAAAAAATAAAACTTTTTCTTAAATATATCATATCGGAAAATACTTTTAGTAGTTACCTACCTAAATAAATAAGTAAATAACACAGGGACAATCTCACACAAATCAACCCAGTCCCAAACTAAGCAAAGCTTGTACTACGGGTATTAGGCGACGATATACATAATATATAGATAAATTATAATATGTTTTGGATGTTTTCTATGTATTTAAGCATAATATATATAATGCTTAAATACATAGAAAACATCCAAAACATTGGAACAGACATTCGTGCTCATCACACAAACACTTTGCCCTGCGGGCCTATGATGGTCCCGTTTATCACGCGATAAATGATATGATAACGCGCCTGTCACTCTCGCACTAATGTGAGTGCGAGAGTGCTGCCGAGCTGCCGTCACCTTCTGACACGTATGTATGTGTCAGAAGGTGACGGCAGCTATGTCATTTATTTATCGCGTGATAAAGGCAACCATCATAGGTTCCATCAGCGGGCTGGCCTGGATTCGTACCCGGGACCGTCAGATTCGTAGGCCGTTGAGCAACCCACTGAGCGAAACGTGTCGACCTAAGATATTGCTTAGTACGAGTATGTCGATATTAATTATTGGAGCTCGAATGATCTTAAAATATATTTTTCGAAACATTCTGTTGCGGAAGAGAAAAATATTTCGATGGAAAACATGAACGTTTGAAAAACTTAAGGAAAAACATTTTAAAGCTAACAAAATCAACAGTGGAGTTACATATAACGGGAAATGTTGGCAATGTTTTTATTTTGGAAACCGAAAGTGCCCGCGCTGTTATATTAGTTAGTATTTTTTACCACAGAGTAAATACTCTTTGGGAAATGGTGTTCAAGAAAATTAATATCAACTCGACTTGGAGCTATAAAAGTCTAAAAACAAATCAAAATCGCCAATAATTGTAAATTAACGTCAACGTCAAGAGGCCCCATTATAATAATCAGTTCTCGCCACAGTAGATAGACCCGACGAGTCATATCAAAGGGTTGGCTCGGCTTGACTTTGACATGACATTTACAGGTTAACTCAATTAAGTTGTTTGTTAGACTTAGCTTGATCGGTTAGCTTTCATTGAAGCGTCTATTTTGAGGGGTTTTGACACACTTGATCAAGTTGTGAAGTCCTTATTATTTGCCTTTTTGCTTTTGTAAAGTAAAACATAAAGTTTGGCAGTCTTCAGAGTTATACAAGAGTTTAGGAGGGATCTTTAATTTGGTGACAGGCGGGGCTTCTAGTTGTTACTCTGAAAAAATATGTAAGATTTACTTGGAATAGTAGAATAGCTTCGCCATATTGTTGGCTTAGCTTATATGCTGCTTATGGTATGGATATGCTATGAATGGTAGCGATTTATTGATTTTACGTGTCGACTTATATTCGTGTTTATTCAGAAGGTGTATGTGTCTGTCCACGAAGTCTGAGCCACGATGTTCTAAGAGAAGATGCCACAGACACACACACATAAATATACACGTCAAACGTATGATATCCTCTTTTAACTAGACACTACCCTGAGAATCAGAAATATTTATATTGCATTAGCCGTTACTCACGTTGTAAAAACTGATTACTGCTCGACATGTTTCGGTCTATGAGACGGGCAACGTCGGTGTCCACTTGTCGCTCATGAATAAGGCTGGAAACAGTGCTCGACCGATAGTATGGGCGTAGCTATCGCCGTAGAAAGCATAGGCGCGTTCAGACTGATGCTGACCGTCAGCGCGTATCACGCGTTAATTATGTGATGTAGCCACTTATTTTAATACTTTTATAATCAGAATCTTACACGCACAAGTTGAGTCGATGCAATTACAAAACGCATCGTCAGACAGTCAACATTATCAACAAAATTTTACTTAAAAACTTTTCTATTGATGATGATTCTAATTATAATAACCTGATGCTGATTATAATGTGTACAAATCAACATTTATTTTTTATGAGCTGGTTTTTTTGCATCTTGCACTTTCCTCGCTATTAGTGAGGTGAAAAGTTTTGTGTTACACACGGGTGCAAAGTTTTATTTTACTTCTCGTGAGTTGAAACACTCGCTACGCTCAGGATTCTATTTTAGATTTAGATTTCAACTATAGAATATTTACGCTTGCTCTTGTTTCAATTCCACACTCGCGGGTAAAATACACCCTTGTAAAACAAATAACTAATCTTTTACTGAACGTTATACCAATGTTCAAGTTGGGTTATTCATTCACACCGTGTATCTGTCGACAAGGTAGATATCACTTGTTTTAAATAGCAGTCATGTAAATTCGATTGAGGCACATCCGTTCCCGTCAGTTATCGGTGGTAGCAAAGTTGGCGTCTGCCGGGACAGAAATATTAGATTCCCGGTAATAATTTAAAATTTCCGTGCTTTCTTCCTGCGCTTTATCCCGATTTATTGCATTACTATCAGTCGCTCGCTTATTGAATTTATATGTTTATTGCCCGTAGACGCTTTGAAGTACGGGTGGGATATTTATTTCACTGCGATCTCCAGGTAGATGAAAGAAGTATGTTTTGCAGTAGGTATGTACTACATACATATATTGCAAGAGTTTACGAAGATAAAATCTAAATCTATGAATGAATTTTAATGTCAATAAATGGCCATCAAATTAGGTAAATCATTAATTAATTAGGTACCTAAGCGATTTTTAGGGTTCTACCTCAAAAGAAAAAAACGGAATCTTTATAGGATTTGTTGTACGTCTGTCTTTACGTCAAGACCTTTTTCTCAGGTATGCGTGGAGTCATACTGAAATTAATATTAAATACTCAAGTCTGCAATCCTTGAGGCTGCGAAAAAGTCCAATTTCTAAGTCAACACAACGCACTTGGCCGGTTTTTAATATTACATTTTTGTCCGTGTATCGGGTTTATTGTTTGTCCGTTTGTCAAAAGCAGAATTGATCAAATATCTAACGAATTGCTAGTTTTGACTTTTGAGCCACTGGAATACTGAAATATTCATATCTCATTGTTATCGGATTGGTATTGTATATTTGCAAAGTCGAATACGAGCCCTGCTCACAGAATTTCATGAGAATTGGTTGAGAAATGTGACCTGTCCTGTAGAGGAAAACAGCCAGTCGGGCATCCGCACACTAGAAAACATTTTTTGCCCACGGAGAACTTCGCTAACACTTTATTACCTATTTTACTAGTAGGATCAAACTTAAAAATATTTTAATCGATTTTAGAACATAGATGGGCTTAAATAGAAATTTCTGTACACTTAATGTACGACACAAGACCACCGACGCATTTTTCAGAAATTTTCAGCACAATATTGAAGTGATAAATTAAAGTCGAACACAATAGCTCAAGGTGCTCACGAGCAATATTGTGTTGTTACATTGTTTATTGCCACGGTATTCAATTATATATTTCCAACTTACCCTCAAAAACTCCTATCTCACTCACTAACGTGAATACAAATACCATTTTGCTAGATACTAAATAAAGTTCACATTTAATAGTAACAGTATAAAATGATGTGAGGTTAATACCGTAAATTGTTGGCGTCCTAGCGCGCCGGGCGTTTTAATTTTCCGCCATCCTTAAAATTTATGCTTTTCGAATGGAGTCTATTTTTATGAGTTTTAATTTTAGCATTTGACCGCTGGCTATTGCTGATTTTGCCGTTTGGCCGAATGGAAATTGTATTAAATTTTTACGAGATAATATCGCTGTGTGAGCAATTTTATTCAATACGATAATTGGGAATTGGGGCGGACCGGTTTTCAACCTCCGCCCAAAAAAACATGGGTGTTATAAGGTTGGTCTGTGTATATGTGGCATCGTAGCTCCTAAACGGATGAACCGATTTTGTTTTAGGTTTTTTGTTCGAAAGGTAACTTAATCGTGAGTGTTCTGGCTATGGTTCAATAAAATCAATTCAGCCGATTGCAAAGGATCAGCTTTTTTCTAGATGTATCCGTGGTTTTTGTTGGTTTTGTTTACCGATAACTTTCGAGAGATATGTTCTTAGACCAGAAACAAGTATAACTTAATAATATCATATCTGCAAAGACGTGTTTTTATATTTTGTCCTTCCGCTTTCGTAGCACGTAGCAGTAAAAAATACATGTAAATTGACAAATACCGAGTGAGTTCCATCCATCCATAGGTTACTTAAAAAAGGTGTATTAATGTTTTTGGTTTAGGTATCCCAATTATAAAGCAGTTACAAGATAAACGAATACTACATTTTCCGCGAAAAGAAAATATTATTATATTTAAGTATTCCATTCATGGTTTTACTTATATTCCCAGATGTATAGATATGCTTTATTTTCTTGGATCGCAAATAAAGTATCCAATATTGTGCCCAAACAAATAAAATCTGGATACGAAAATTCCCAAATGTACACTCAATGTTTATCCAGCGTCCGTTTCGATACCGCGGCGCTAGGATTGCGCGGGAATTTTTTTAAATTTGGAATAATATGGTGGACAGCGGGTTGCCATAAATCTAAAGATGCCGTAATGCGAGAATACATGGCCGGAATTATTTATGAAGGGTTACCAGTTTTAAGTCGAAATCGGAACGGAAAAATAACGTTTTAGATAAATAAATTGTATCGAATTGACTGGACCTTTTTATTGGGATTTATTTGTTATGGTATAATTCTAGATTCCGGCGCAAAAACGGTGTTATAGTAAATCTATAGTTTTAAATATTGGTGATGGTTTGTGGTATCTCAATACTCTGTGGCATTGTGACACTCAAGCGCGTGAATTGATATCGATGTGTCTTTTATTATGCGAGTAGAAGGTGCCTGCAACTTTGTCCGCACACAAAAAAAAAGCATAACCCTCTTTTATCTTCAGCGTAGTCGGGTAGAACGAGTCCTATCTGGGGATAACTTGACATCGTTCTAGTGATTTGCTTTATATTTTTCTATGAATTTATTCATACTGTAATTCTACAAGTGTACTAAAACAGTTTGTTTTGTTGAGATCGATAGCAGACGGCATTCATTCGAATCGCCATAGCCGTTGGCGATCTTGGCAAGGTTTTGAAACTGTAAGAATTTAAAATACAACCTTTTAGCTGATTGCTCTGAGACAAAAGGGGGAAAAAATCGATATTTTATGTACTGCTTATTATTGAATCAGGGTACAGTCGACTACATCTAAGAATAATTTTATTCACTTTTATATGTGTGGTTACCGTTATAGTTCGATTTGTTTTTACAAGCATTTATTTAACTTGTAATGCTCTTAGGTATGTTTTGTACGGGTCAAATCATGCAAGTTAAATTTTACCCACTTCCAGGTTTAAAATTTGGCATACTTGATATGTAAGTTTGGTGACAATGCAATTTTATGATACAATCGAGCTGATCTGATGATGAAGCCGTTAGCAGGAAAGTGGTCATAGGAACTCTGTAATAAAAAAACAATAGTAGCGAGTTAGTTGTAATCGTTAAGCTCTTTAGAATCGTCTCGATGAAATTGATGGGTTCAATGAAAAGTAAAGTCGGCAATAAACGCTTGTGACAAAAATGTGATTTCACCTCACTACAGTGAGGAACATGTGAGCTGTAAGAAAAACTATGAAATTATAACAAATTGATATTTTTTTCATTTCAAACTAGTGATAATGAACCTACAAAACACACTCATAACAAAACAAAAAAATACACACATAAAAAAATATTAATTCGAACTTCTAATGACTTTTCGACGAGTAAGCGAAGGAATCTAAAATTGAACCACGAGCGGAGCAAGAGCTAGGAGCGTAACGAGGCTTACAAAGCACGAGAAGCCAAATAATTTTTCAGCCATGCGAAATACACAACTTCTTATCTCACTACAGCGAGGAAATTATGAGATGTTAGAAAAAGTGTGTATTTTTCCATTAAAACTTAGTTATAATGAACCTACGAAACACAATCATAACAAATCAAACAAATGAACGTATAATCCATATCCATACTAATATTACAAATGCGAAAGTGTGTCTGTCTGTTACCTCTTCACGCTTAAACCGATGAACCGATTTGGATGAAATTTGGAATGGAGATAGTTTGAGTCCCGGGGAAGGACATAGGCTATTTTTTATCCCGGAAAAATACCCTTATCCGCAATAAACGAATTTAAGGCGGACGAAGTCGCGGGCAGAAGCTAGTAAAATATAAATTCGAGCTTCAAATCAAAAATTCAGATTTGGCACTGTAAACTGAACTTTTTCGAGCTAGTGAGGTGAATTTGTAATTTTTGACGGTAACTTACATATCTACTCGTATACATATATTTATTACATTTAGCCAAAAATATTTTATTTCAATAGAGACGTAGGATTAAGACAGTATGCATTGTCACTTGAACTTGTGTGTGGGAGCTGCATGCCGGCTAGGTCTTAGTTAAATACTAACATGTTGTAGGTTTTAAATGGTCGGAAATACTAACGTAGTCTGAGACTTTTGTTGAATAATCTGTGAATGTGATCTCAGTATATTTCAGTTTTAGTTTTTATTTTACGGACTATTTTGCTAGCGCAAACTGTATGCGACTTTATCGATGGCCGCGAGTCAGAAGACGCAGCATGGGCCAGCCTCCAATAAGATAAACTGTCGATCTGATTAAGGTTGTTGGGAGCTGAGGGAGGACAAAAGGCGTTTGCCCGTTAATCGTGAAAATCTTTAAAATTCCTTCCATGTTCAGTAGCGGACGTTTATGAGCGATAATAAGGGTTTGCAGTACCGGGATTTCTTTTGTAAGGCAGAACCGGGAAAAGAAATAATGATGATGATTGCCGATTGCCATATTTCAGTATTAACGGTCAGTACATATCTATACATAGCCCTAACACGGGCTAATAGTTGCAGGCTCCCTGCCAGATGCGACATTACCGACAATGCAAACGCATTAGTGCATCATTATCGGAATCGACGTCATACGTCGCGGCGTAGCCGAGGGTGCAGGGATGTAGGAAATACTCAGTAAAAGTTCTTATTTTAATTTTGAAACGAATAAATAAATGATGATACATTATAAGTCTTAGGAGATGTGTGTAGATAAAGTAATTATTAATAACTAGCTTCTGCCCGCGACTTCGTAAAAAGTAGCCTATGTCCTTCCCCGAGACTCAAACTATCTCCATACCAAATTTCATCCAAATCGGTTCAGCGGGTTAAGCGTGAAGAGGTAACAGACAGCCAGACAGACAGACAGACAGACAGATAGACAGACAGACACGCTTTCGCATTTATAATATTAGTATGGATTTAATTGACTATTTCATTCCGTATTATTAGACAAAATATTAATGATGATTTTGTTTACTCTATTTATATAAAAGAAATACAGATTTTTCTATGGCTTAGAAAAAAATAAAAAGATGAAAAGGTGTTGGTGGGCCTATATGCCTGCCTTATACGGTACGGCAAAAATAACAGTACATTTACAACCATTTTAATCGAAAATATCCATGCTGCATTTGCCGTACCGTATAAGGCTAGTATATAGGCCCATCAACACCTTTTCATCTTTTTATTTTTTTCTAAGCCACAGAAACATTTGTAATTTTTTTCTGAAAATAAGGAGGCTTATTCCTACCTATAAACAAAATTTCAAGATTTTTGAAAAGTGTCATCCATTCCCCATTATATTGTAGCGTGGTAAGGTTAAAAATAATTAAACTATGGCACGTGTTACACACGCTTTGTGTCCATCGATATTCCAAACCGTTTCATTCTGTTTTGACCAAAATTACAACTCCATATTCTCACTAGATGTCGCTATTTGTATATCTGAAGCCGTTGTTAGGGCCCGGGCTTCGGCGGTCTACTTCCCATCCATCAATTAGCACGAAACACAAACGTACAGGTATGTAGGCACGCCGTAATAGGATTACTAAGTCGAATCATCCATCTGAGAGATCAAAGGCACGATTCCACTTGACTTGTAGTGCTCTGTGCGTGGCCACTTGCTCAACTATTATAGGTATTAATGGGGTTAATACGTTAACATTAATTATTCACCGGCTATATATTAATACCTAATTTAAACCTTTGACCCTCGCTCCGAGTCTTTCCTGATGCAAAGATGTCTGTCAACGTGGCAACGCTGCGAGCGTGATGACCTTTGCGTCTCAACGCGCGGAGAGAATTTTTTAACTAGCTTTGTGAATATTTTGGTTTAGCTTTTTGTTTGAAAAATAATTAAATTTAAACATTAAAAACAATCACATATACAGAACATGATATATAATATGAAAAGAGTTTTGGACGGTAACTGACTCATCAGCACTTAAGGTGGAATTTGAAATTGGGCTTAGATTTTTCCTTTAATTTTATTATGTGTGCTAAAAATACAGCCGGGTTTCTCTTAATTACCATAGAGCGAATATATGTGTTCATTACCATATGGCTAGTAATTACCTACCTAAATTTGAAAACCCCTTTGTCTAGAAAACAAATGCAATAACAAAATCACATTCTGCAGGAACTAATATTTTACTATAAGGTTTTTTAATCAAAATAATAACTATTTGTACTTCAACAACAATCTCTCTACGCTAACTGAGACGTGTATTATTCATGAAAAAACTTCAGACAATCGAGTTTTATATGGAAACCAATACTATAACAGATAATAAGAATGTCAAAGTAAAGAACAGATTTTAATTGATATCCAGTAAGGTAAACTGACTTCGCTATGTTACTTTGATGACATAAATATAATCAGATCGAAGGCTTAATTGCAGATTAAAGTGCACCGAAGTCTTGTAATAATTGAGTTCATATCTTAAGCTAAAAAAACTTAAAATATTGAGTTCTAAAGTAATAAAAATCATGTAAACAAAGATAAAGTGCACCGAAGTCTCTAAATAATGGAGTTCATAATATAAAGCTAAAAAGAAACTTAAAAGATTGAGTTCTAAAGAAAAAGAAATCATGTAGTCAAGGTATAAAAGTTTGTCAATGTCCACAACAAATTTCCCATCATTCCAAATATAACATCGTCATGAATTCGCAAAAGCTGGATAATTGAGTCCATAATTTGTGTTCAAAAATAAAAAAAAATGACATCCTAATAGAAACAGTACTACTTACGTAAATATGAATAACTAGCTTCTGACGCGACGTCGTCCGCCTTAAATTCGATTATCGCGGATAAGGGTATTTTTCCTGGATAAAAAGTAGCCTATGCTATAGCCAAATTTCACTCAAATCCGTTCAGCGGCTTAAGCGTGAAGAGGTGACAGACAGACAGACAGACACACTATCGCATTTATAATATTAGGATATATCGACGTTAACAACAGCATCTCTATAACTTTGAATGCAGTAATTTGCCGCTGTTATTTTATTAAAATCAATACAATCAGATCGAAGAGTCAGATTAAGGTGCGCCGACGGCTAGATAATTGAGTCCATATCTTAAGCTCCCCGCCTTATAAATTGCGAAGGCTCGATCTGGTCGTCTGCCCTTTGCTCTCTCAGGGCTGTGCGTTTACATTAAGGTACCCCGCACAACAGGATAAATACTGATGAACCTATTATTACAATATTTATTATTATAGTACATGAACTAAGAAACAGATGGCGCAAGCTACCCGACTACACTCGCCACAGGCCCAGCGTTATAGAGGAGTAGTATAACAAGCTGCCCAGAGATGGCGTTGGGATCGAAATAGATCGCGCTATCGTTTGTTCGACGTAGAATACTCTTAACCATGATGTGAATTTTACTTTTTGTCTAATGTTAGGAGCAAGTATTGTACTTGGTTGGCTGCCTTCAAGCACTTGAACACCTTCCATTGCAATTCTCGCGACAAATAGAAAAAACCCCCTTTAGCAGTAGTGCGGTGTCTCTATCGAAACGCCCGCTAGTACTTAAGGTGGTATTCGTAAAGTACTGTACGTATAGTGGGTTAAGTATAATAAATCCTCCTTCGAGTTGAACCACGTCGTTTCCGTTCGCCCAATTAAGTACTCTCCGTCGACCTTTCAACGGGTAATTGATAAATTTCGAGTAACCCTAAGCCATGTCAAGCTATTAGCCTACTTGGATGACCTAATAGTGTTCTCCACCACATTTCAACAGCATCTCTCTGACCTACGGGATGTTTTCACCAAGATGAGAGAATACAACTTCGTGGTCAATAGGGACAAATGCCGTTTTGGATGTACCAGCATAAAGTACTTGGGTCATTTGATAACCCCAGAGGGCCTGCAAGTGGACCCTGAGAAGGTGTCGGCAATTCTGGATCGCCCACCGCCTTCCAATGTAAAACATTTGCTGTCGTTCCTCCAGACCTGTTCGTGGTACCGGCGATTTATAAAAAACTTCTCGGACCTTGCTGAACCTCTTACCAGACTCACCAAAAAGAAGGCTGTGTGGAATTGGGGTACTGAGCAAGAAAAAGCGTACATAGCACTGAAGACTCATCTCACATCTACTCCAATCCTCAAGCAAGCAGACTATACCAAGGGTTACACTATTAAAACTGATGCGAGCAATTATGCCCTTGGTGCATTACTCGTGCAAGGAGAGGGTGAAGAGGAACACCCAATAGAGTACGCGAGTAGGCTTTTGACACAAGCAGAACGTAATTACTCGACTTCTGAGAGAGAAGCCCTCGCTGTGGTTTGGGCTGTCAAAAAGTTCGCAGGCTATGTTGAAGGATCACCTATTACAGTCGTTACTGATCATCAAGCTTTACAGTGGCTCATGAAGTTAAAATCCCCAACAGGCAGACTCGCTAGATGGGCTCTACAATTACAGGCTCACGACATCAAGGTAAAATATGCTCCGGGACGTACAAATGTTGTGGCTGACACCTTATCAAGACCACCGTGCACCGAGAGTACCGCAATTGAATGCGGTGTGTGTCTGGTGTCGGCAGAATTGCGGCCTCGCAGTCCCGCCGAGATAAGGGCTGACCAACTTAAAGATGTAAAGCTAGAAAAGATAATCCACGCATTAGAAGACGCTCATAATAATGAAAATGCTCACTATTGGAGTGGAAAAGGCTATCTGATGAACGATGGTCTTCTATATCGCCACAAATCGGAGTCAGATTCGGATGAAGCCCAGTTAGTTGTACCAGAGCACGAATGGGCGAATGTGCTGGCAGTGTATCACGATGACCCTACAGCGGGGCATTATGGCGCTGATAAGACATTTCAAGCCATATCACGAAGATACTACTGGATTGGTATGCGAAAGTACATCGAAAGCTATGTAAAACACTGCATCAAGTGTCAACGTTACAAGCCATCAAACCAAAAGCCTGCTGGTCTTTTACAAACCCATGCATTGGGTCAACGGTTCGAAGTCATCTCATTTGACCTCTTTGGCCCGCTACCTTCTTCTTCTGATGGTAAAACGTGGATACTTATCATAGAGGACATAAATTCTCGTTGGGTTGAATTATTCGCTTTGGAAGATGCCACGGCAGAAAGGTGCGCCATGGTTCTGATAAATGAAATCTTCCTGCGTTACGGGTTTCCCAGGAGAATGATCAGTGACAATGGACCTCAATTTGTCAGTGCCATTATGCAGCAAGTCTCTTTTTGTCTAAAGATCAAACATGCTTATACGCCTGTGTATCATCCCGAAACAAACCCAGTGGAGCGGAAGAATCGGGATTTGAAAACACAGTTAGCAATGATTATTGGAAACAATCACCGAGAATGGCCAGAACATTTACCTAGCATCAGGTTTGCCATGAATACTGCTATTTGCAGGTCAACGTCTCACACACCGGCCTTTCTAACCTTCGGACGAGAATTGAGGACTATGGATGACAACTACAATGACTTTCGACAAATAGTACTCTCAGAAAATTTTATACCGGAAATAACCCCGAAGATACTGCAGCTAGCTACTGTAATGGAAAGAACCCGAGAAGTACACGAGAAAGAAGAAGAAAAGAGAAAGGAGTTGGTGGATCAGCACCGTCGGGCTAGACCAGAATACAAAGAAGGTGATATGGTCATGGTATCGCTGCATCCACTAAGTTATGCGAGCAAAGGCATTAGTGCCAAGTTTGCACCCCGACGAGATGGTCCTTACATGATCATAAAACAGCATGGGCCCTCTTCATATGCAGTGGTCGACGCGTCAAACCCCGATTTGTGTCTTGGGATCTACCATGCGTCGGCATTAACTCCCTACAACGGATTAAGAGAAGAATTGCCAACACCAGTTCAGCCGTTAAGGAAGCGAGGCAGACCGCGTAAGGGATCTGCACCTGCCCACGATCGACCTGCCCGTGGTCGTGGTCGGCCCAAGAAGCAATGAATCTTACCTCAGTGGGACACCTCGGGAACAAATGGGGGGGAGTATAGTACATGAACTAAGAAACAGATGGCGCAAGCTACCCGACTACACTCGCCACAGGCCCAGCGTTATAGAGGAGTAGTATAACAAGCTGCCCAGAGATGGCGTTGGGATCGAAATAGATCGCGCTATCGTTTGTTCGACGTAGAATACTCTTAACCATGATGTGAATTTTACTTTTTGTCTAATGTTAGGAGCAAGTATTGTACTTGGTTGGCTGCCTTCAAGCACTTGAACACCTTCCATTGCAATTCTCGCGACAAATAGAAAAAACCCCCTTTAGCAGTAGTGCGGTGTCTCTATCGAAACGCCCGCTAGTACTTAAGGTGGTATTCGTAAAGTACTGTACGTATAGTGGGTTAAGTATAATAAATCCTCCTTCGAGTTGAACCACGTCGTTTCCGTTCGCCCAATTAAGTACCCGTACTACATTATGTATTTACTTAAAGCAACTTCTAACAATCCAATTATTTTAAGTGGCGAATAATATGAGCATATTACGTTTGTTGAGTACAAAACCATGGTAGATTGATGTCTTTAGTTTCTTATTTTATACTAGACTGTGCCCGCAACTTCGTTCGCAGAGGAGAAATCTCATCACTCCTACTTTTCTCTTCAACGTAGTCGGGTAAAAAGTATCCTATAACCATCAGTGGATACCCAGCTACCCGTGTACCGAAAATTGTTGAAATCTGTTTAGCCGATTTATCTTATAGAAGCCACAACGACACATACAAATTTACAAAATTAAAAAATATATATTTTTCGATCGAGTGACCTTCAAATAGTCCGTTACAATATATTTTTTGGGAATGTCTTCAATGTACAGAAGTTTCATTTTTACAACTTTATAATTATAATAGTAGATTTTTCTGTACGATAATCCAACTTTCAGGGTTAGTGGGACGGGGTCGAGTTTTAGGAAGTAAAACAGTCGATCTCATTCACAAATTAAATTTTAAATAATATAAAAAAACGTAATTTATTTACATTACTTGTATCACTTTCGTAGGCAGGTAGGTGGTGGCGAGGTCGTTACGCCGCACAGTGATTCCGCCGTAGGCCATAAATCGAAAAAAGTCATGAGCGTATCCTGGACTAAAAAGTAAGTAAAATGATTCACCGATAGACAATCTTCTAAATACTATATATAGCACAGCAATAAAGTACTATTATCATTTACTTTTGTGCAACGAAAGTGAACGCATCTCGACCCTAATTAGTAGTGTGTTTTTGTCGCCGCAACTTAATCACTTTGTTATTGTGTACTATTATTATTATTTGCGTGTGTCCACGTGGTATTATTATGGAAATCCAAGAAGAGGGTATGTACTTTATTTTTCAATTATGTTTTATATATAAATATGCGTGCTTATATTTTAAAATAATTTTCTAGTAGAGGTCTGTCGTTTACGATTAATTTTTAAGAAGTATGATTTCATTGAGAGTTATACTCTGATGCCGAGGTTTGCCGCACTTGACACATATATTATGTTATAGATGGAAGTGTCCTTAATAAGGGCTGTAACTTTCATCGACCTTTTTTATCCTCTTCTTAGGTAAAAGGGGTTTCAAAGAACAAGAGTAGGGTAGCCGAAAAAAATCCGATTTTTAAAAAATGTTTTTATCTTTGTTATTTACATCATATACATTTTTAAGGTGTTCTATTTCGAAACGTAGTGTTTTTGATATTTGGCACTCTGGACAAGGAACTGATACAGAAAAATTTCAACATGTTTTTACTACACTGACGGAAACATCAATTATTTCGGATAACATCGAAAATATTGGCATAGAGAATTTAAGGGTTAAAATAAGGAATTTATGTAAACGAATTGCATGTTATTGGAAAAAAACAAGATGTACAAAGTCTATATTTCTACATAAATATGCAGAGTGACTTAATGATGTAGAATACATTGATGTGATCCAAAGTATCGAGCAGCGTATTTCTTAGCAGAATGATAACGTCGACCCCTCCCCTTCCACTTCTCGTGGCCGTCCGAGGAAAAACTTTAATGAAAGTAGTAAACGCACTAAAAGAAGGAGACTGGCGGGACTATCTAATTTTGACGAGTCTGCTGTAAATACACTGCTCAATGCTTCTGCTGATTCCAGCTTAACTTCTACAAAAGTCGACGAAAACAAAGTTTTGTCACTTATTGCAGAAGGTAAGATTTCTAGAAAGTAATATCTATTAATTAAGAATTTTATACATAATAATATACTGAAAGATTGTATGCCTTCCTATCAACGCATTGTAAAGGCTAAAAAGAGATGTTACCCTACAACTGTAGCCGTTACTGAATCATCAGCCGAAGTCGAACTTCAGAGTTTGTTAGATCACACTGCCACTCGGATTCTTGAGTCTCAAAAAGATATTTTAGATAAAATACCTGACCAGTCTTTAAATAAAATATCTTTGGTTGGGAAATGGGGATTTGATGGTAGTACAGGACATAGCGAATACAAACAAACTTTCTCAGATTCTTCTCTTGTGGATAGTAGCTTGTTTGTTACTTCATATGTACCGCTTCAACTTATTTTAAACCCGGATAATAAGGAAAACTCAATCATTTTGTGGAAAAATCCTCGTCCTTCTTCAACTCGATACTGCAGACCTATTCGCTTTCAGTTTTTTAAGGAAACAACTGCAGTATCAGTTGAAGAGGAGACTTATTTCAAACAGAAAATAAGTAACTTGCAACCGACTATCTTCAAGACAAATGCATGCGAATACACAATTAATCATAGCTTACAACTTACTATGGTCGATGGTAAGGTGTGTAATGCACTTAGTGATGTTTCTTCAACTAGATGTTATATATGTAAAGCTTTACCAAGTGAGATGAATCAAATTGATGTATGTTTGTGCAAAGCAACTGACGAAAGTAAATATGAATATGGCATGTCTCCACTTCACGCATTGATCCGATTTTTTGAATATTTCATTCATCTCGCTTACAAGTTAGAGGTTAAGAAATGGCAAGCTAGGTCTGATAGCGATAAACGACTTGTAGCTGAAAAAAAAAAACTTATACAATCGCAATTTAGGGAAAAGTTAGGTCTTATTATCGATAAACCCAAAAGTGGCGGAAGCGGGACATCGAACGATGGCAACACTGCTAGGCGGTTCTTCTCAAGCTCAGATATTTCAGCTGAAATTACGGGTATTAAGAAGGATCTCCTAGATCGTTGTTGGACTGTACTTCAGTGTATCAATTCGGGATATAACATTGATGCGACAAAATTCAGAGATTTCGCTTTAGAAACTGCACGGCAATTAGTTGCCGAATATCCATGGTACTATTTGCCTGCTTCTGTCCACAAAATTTTGATTCATGGTGCTGACATTATCAATCACGGCCTACTGTCTATAGGAGAACTGTCTGAAGAAGCAGCTGAAGCGAGTAACAAATACTATAAAGCATTTCGACTAGATCACACACGAAAAATGAACCGCGTTTTGACTAATACTGATTTGATTAATCGACTTCTTCTTCACTCAGATCCCCTAATATCAAGTTTGAGAAGGTTACCTGTTAAAAAAAAAAGTTCTTTGTCTAAATCTGTATTGGACTTGTTGTGTGTAAATAGTAAGTAGGTAATATTGAATGTATAAATAGTAAGTAATCGCTTTGTTTTAATATAACCTTATTTGTATATATGTAAATAGTCTTGAAATAAATATTTTTATTATTTATGTAGTATGCTGTTTCATTTATGTTTTCATTAATTACAATTTTTTTTTATCTAATGGCTTTATGTTTAAAATAATAACGTTTTATAAAATGGTTTTGACTACAGATATTTTTTTAATAAAAATAGTCACACAAGTTTATTATAAATGTCTAAAAATGTTATTAATGATATATTTCATGCTTGTATAATAACCCTTTATAGTTTAAAATCGAAAAAATGGCTTTTTTTGGAGTTGAGGTATTTATGGCCGCCCTTGTACGGGAGCGGAATCACCGTGCGCCGGTCGATGGATATAATCAGGAAAATCCGGGAGATGCCGTGATAGCAGGTGCTGTTGCACGCCGGCCCAATGTTGAAACGGTCATCAGCCGAAGAAGATGTTAGCTGCCTTGTTGCAAATATTATAATAAACACGTGACCAATGGAATTTGAATTTGAAGATACTCTATTCATGTAAACAGTTTTGTAGTATCGTGATATAATACTTTTTAAACGACTTCCAAAAAAGGAGGAGGTTCTCAATTCATTGGAATGTTTCTTGTACTGATATGAAAAATTGAGCGGTCTCTGAAGTGGTTTAATTTTTAGGTGACTTTCAGTATAGTTGTCGGCAAACTTCTTGAGCATAACCTTGACTGCGCACCTGCGCAGTAACCGATAAAAGTGCAAATGTACATGCGCAGATCCGCCATTTTTGTAAAAAGAGTTTGCCGGGATCTATACATAGTTGATAGCAAATTTAATAGTAAAGCGGTCATTTCTATAGCCTTGATATGTATAAAGAAACAGTATGCAATTAAACAATCGCCGATGCGAAGTCAATGATGTTTGCACACAGCGCCGAGGGGCTTGAGAAAATTGCAAACATAAAGTTTCTAATCGACGGATCTTTTATTCCCCAGCTCGGCAGATACAGCCCATTAGCTTTGTAATGGGGACGTTCGAAATTTATTTTATCATCTCTCTGCACGTGATGTCTTTGTTGTTGGAAATGCATTTGGTTTATAAGAAATTAGGATTATGTCCGTCTAATAAATGCCGCGGAAATACAAAATTTCAAAGTTTAAAATTCATTAAGGTGAGTTTTTTGATGTGTTTTTTAAGGTTGGTGCAAACATTATGTCGTAAGTTGGAGTTTAAAACGCTTTAATCGTTTAAAACAATGTTTTTTTAAAATAGGTAAGTGCCTTAAAAAAGTCATGCCTTTTTGTTTTGTTGCAAAAGACGCATTAAAAATATATTTTCAAAAACATCGCTGGATGGCATTAAAAAAGTTAGGTAATCATATATTTTTATCATAAAATGTAAACATAATTCGTTTCAGTGTATTGAAAGGAACTCAAATACATTATAAGATTCCCGCTACTTTATTAGCGGAGGAGAAAAAAATATATAAACCCCTTTTTTCTTCAGCTTAGTCGTATAAAAAGTATCCTATAACCATTTGTGGATGCCCAGTGCCAACAATAATCGAAATTCGTTTAGCTGTTTTGGCGTGATGAAGCCACAGCGACACATAAAAAAATCGATGTAGTGACTTCCAAATAGTCCGTTTCACTTATTTTTTGACAATATCTTCAATGTACAAACATTTAATGTTTACAACATTACAATAATACATTATATAGCAATTATGAGACCTTTCTGCAGGGACTAACTTTGTTTTTTTTTTTAATCAGCTACTTACACAGAAGAAGTTGCGTAGTAGTAGCAGAAGGTTAAATTTAATAATTTTTCACTATAGTTCGTTATATGAACACAAAATGTAGAAATAGTTAATATTTATGTTTTATTACTTTTGGTCTAAAAAGCATCACATATTTTGAAAACCTTGAGGTGAAATTTGTACAATTTGCTCAACTGTGTATGTCTGTATGAATTTTAATTAGGTCTATATTGTTGACAGATATTTCCTTGTGGTATCTACCGCACCAATTTTCTATGATTTAAAAAACGGCTAAAAGTCTGTTGTCAATTTAGTAAGTTGGTGCTCTATAAATATTTTGATATTTTGTGTACCAGTTCTAAAATGTGCCTATAACTATGATTATGATTGAGCCCAATCCAGTAGGCCGTAAAATAGACACGCGGAGCAGTTTTTGCAAATTAACTAATGTAACAATGGTTTTGCGCTAAAAATCACCCTTATTAAGACAAAAATCAGTATCACTAGCCACTAATTTGACAGTAATATGAAAATTTAAGCATCTGCTTCAATAATATTTAGCCTTAACTTAATAATAACAATATCAACCTATTTACCGCCACACATGAAGACATGGTAACCTTGTCTCATAGTAAATGTAACAAAATTAAATCTTTTTTATAAAAAATAAAACAAATACTTTAATAAAAGGGACTTTTTATAGTTTTAATTGCCAAATCTAAGAATTTACCACTAATTTGGTCTATTGGATCATGATTCATGATCGTTCGTTTAACTTTGACCCCACTTTTCTTCTCTACTATGTAACATTTAATCAACTTTATTAATAGTATAAGAGGTAACATCAATAATAATAAAATACTATACTCCCTTAACACCCGTAATATTAAACATTCATAAAGAAATCTAATCAATAATCATATATCACATCACATTGCACTTTAAATATTAGGTAAGAGACATGTTATAATTGTAATAACGCTAATTAAAAAAAATACTGTTTTTCTAATTTGGCCAAACAAAGATAATTAACCATTAAACACAATTAATCTCAAAGAATAATGAAGAAAGACATCGTTCTTTAAGGCTTAACTAGATCTAGATCACATTGATTCTTGACATCAGCTTTCTTGGGTTGGGTAGTCCGCATTGTATGTCTGTTGTGTGCGTCTCTTTACTCTGTTCGGGTCTACCGGATCCGGTCCGGATCCGGTAAATTTTTACCGGATCCGTTAGCTGCCAAAACGTACCGGATACGGCCGGATTACCGGATCCTCCGGACCGGATTGCAATCCCTAGTGATAATTAATATAATAATGGTGTAAAATTATGTGTAATATATTGATTTATACAATAATTATAATGTATCGTAATTTATTTATTTATAAACTTGTAATGACTTGGGATTATCGTGTAATATACGTTTTTTCTTGTACATTAATAAATAAATAAATAAATATACCCCTGGAGTATTTTTACAAATCGCGTAGTAAACGCCGACAAAATTAGTGGCCTGTTTCAATAATCTGGCCAGCTATTTGTCAATTTATTCTATTTCAATCTATTTTACGACATATATTTTTAGCTTTTCGTCTCATATTTGTCTGAACATTCGTAAATGGATCGATGCGACGGTTGTTGACTTTGGATTTCAATTCAAATGATCCTTCCCAGCGCGTATCCACGTCCGTAAGCTGCATTCTCAAACGTTTGAAAACACTAAAAATTCAAACGGTCCATATTCCAGTGCTAGGCACTCCGAGCTGCCTAGTGACGGGTAAACTCGCGTTGTTTCAAAGAAGTTGAGACGATATCATATACAGTATCGTTTCGAGTTTTTCTCCAAGTTTGCCAGAATTACTTTTGTCCGAAAGACTTAGTAAAAATTATCCTTCCACCAACTTTGAAAGTAATTAAGATAAACTTGAATAAAAATCAATCATGTCTAGATTAAGATAATTAGGTTAATTTACTACCTATAATCCAGTCTAAAATGTTAATATTTACATAAAATAATACTCTTCTTACACACAAGAAAATTGATAAACGATACATTTGGCTACGTACCATAATATTTCACCCTGTGAGTCCATTCTTGTTGGCCCAGGTAGATGGCTGATGATGGAGTAAGTTCTGAGACCATAATTATCTACTCACAGCAATCACAGCCCGAAAGAATGGTGTTTGCGGTAGCTCGTGACTTTGATTTTACCATACCCACCATTGGATTTATTTGTTCTCTGATCTCGTATAAGTTTCCAAATTTCAAGATACACGTCTCAGCACCATCTGTGACCCGATGCATTTGCTGGCGATTTGTTCGACTCTCACAGCGCAGTGGGAACCGTTATACGTTTTAGGCATTAGAACCACCTTCATAGTACAATTGCAACCTTACTTAGATTTTAACACGTTTCATTCCATACTCTCTTGAGAAAGTGCCGGGTATGTGGCAGGTCGTGTGACCGGGTGATTATTTGAGCGTTTTAACCATCTCATTACTCTGTTCGCAATATTGGCCAATCCATAAAAGCAATCAACCTTACTTTGATAACAATTGTTAGAAGCCGCGACTTTTACAATATAACCAAAAACGCGCCAAGACTCATATGGAATTCTTCAATACTGAGAACAAAGTAATGAGACGGTTAAAATGCTCAAATAATGACCCAACCTAGCGAGATATCGAGGAAGAGACAGGAGGATCTCCTCTGAGGACTGAGATTTGTCCTAAACTAAAAAAAAACCTCGACTTTGTCGTGATGTTCCGATATTGTTAACCCTGTACACTCTGGTAACAATGCCGGGTCTGTAGCTGATCGCCTAAGTGCGACCTCTAGGACGAAACAGGAGGATTTGTTCTGAGGCCTTCTAAATCTACTTACACTAACAATTGGCATTTGACTACAACATGCTCTACATGACATACTCTAAACTCGTGTAGTACGTTATCGAAACTCGTGTAGTGTATCTACGTATACTAAATATTGACTTTTGCCTGTGACTTTAACATGCCCGTCATCGCATAATAAATAAAAAATACAGGGCAATTTTTACACAAATCGAACTAGTCCCATTGTAAGCTCAATAAGACTTGTGTTATGAGTATTAGACGCCGATACATTTAATACATAAATTTACTCGCAATATCTTATGTTATAAACTCATATACGAGTAGGGTACATATACCGGGGGCCAAAAGACCATTCCACGGAAAACCTACAAGTCGTCGTCCCGTAGCGTAGGCCGTCCCAGATATCGGTGGCCAGATGTGCTCGTAAATAACCTGCGCGAACTCCAAGCTGTCGACTGCCGGGAAACCGCACGAGACCGAGACCAGTGGCGGGCACTTGTATTGGAGGCCAACGGGCCTATGATGGTCGCGTTTATCACGCGATAAAAAATATGATAATGCGCCTGTCACTCTCGCACTCACATACGTGCCAGAAGGTGACGGCAGCTAAACAAACGCAACCATCATAGGCAAGACTCACTTTGTGTCGCTACACCAGAGGAGTACAGATGAAGTGAATAACCATTTCTTATCGTATTTTCTCGGAAATGTTCGTATTCGTCTTACTACTTCATTCAACTCAGTACCCATCAAGACAACGTACGTTACGGTCGCATTGCGAGACGAAGTATCGATGTAGAGTGGTTAATGCCACAGGATTTATTTAAGTCACTATTAAAGTCCTTTTTTATAGTCATGTTAGAACATAATTTATTTTGTATAGGTATACAAACTTCATGCTATTAATACTAATCTATGACTAAAATATCCTCGGTAACTAGTTTAATCTTTGTTTACCTAACGAATTATTTATATGATTGTATCGAGGTGGTTTTAACATCTCAGTGTTATATACTTCAAACTGGTGGTTTGACATTTGACAATGATGAATAAAGGACTCAATTTATTTGATACAAACACGTCACTTAATAATATAATAATTCATGGACTCATCGGCACCATTCGGAAGTAGTCGTATGTGTCGAGTTTTCACGATGGGAAAGGATATTTCACTACATTTGTAATTAGCAGTAGGATGTACGAGTAGGTGTCCAAATTCAAAAAGCTCGAGTTGGGTTTTTATCCCATCACTAGACCATCCGCGACGCGATGCATTCGCATGCGATTTATTCGTCTCTCACAGCGGGGGCCGCTATACGTTACAGGCATTAGAACAACCGCGATAGTCCAACTGCAATCGTGTGTGCTAATTTACGATGCGAATTCATTGACGGGAAGTTAGAGGTTTTTCGGCGACGTGTCGGAACTTTTCTTGAAGTAACGGCTATTAACTACGGACTTACGGATGAGGTGCCGTTCTTTTTATATCGTGGTTAGAGAATCTGTACTTATATCCGTGGAAAACGAAGAGCTTGTGTCTCAAGATTTTTATAAATTTAAAACTGGCAATTGATCTTTGTATTGTTCTAATATACACATAAGTAATTGTGTTATAAACTTAAGTGAAATAATAAAGCTTTTCTAGCACATGTCATTACACATTAGGTACTCGTATATCTTAAATACTAATTTAGATTTTTCAAAGAAGGTGGCACTAACATAAAAGAAATAAGTTTCTTTCTAAAAATTAAATTTATGTGACAAGGTTTTATTGCCGACTGTACTTTTCTTTGAATACTCGTCATTCTCGTCAATCTTCAATGAGACGATTTTAAAGAGCCCAGACTCGGTACGATTGCGTTATTTTATTACAAAGTTCCTATGACCACCTTCCGCCTCCATCATCAGATCATCTAGATAGTATTCTAATATTATATTGGCACCTAACTTATATGCCAAATTTTAGCTCAATCGGATACCGGGAAGTGAGTCAAATTTAATGTAAAATGTGTTTACATACAATACAATTCTTTATTGTACACTAACAGAAAGACTACATATAAGTAGTTACAGATAGACCTATTTAATAACAAATTTGTAAAAAAAACTTAGTCTATCAGTCAACACGGGACTTAACTTAAAGCTTCTGCGATGCTGCTAACTTTGATGATATAACATACGTAATATAATCCGTTTAAATTGTTATATTTAAACGAGTAATAATCGCGAAAAACCAGTAAATTTTTTCGATTCAGTTACCTCCGAATAGCCCGTTACAATAATGTTTTTTTAATATCTTCAATGTGCAGACATTTCATTTTTACAACTTTATAATAGTATAGATAATATAACCGCTTATATGACGATGACGAAAGCCGAGACATTTCCAATTAAAGTTTCCCACAACAATTTTCTCCGCAACATTTAAATAAAAACGTAAAGGTTGAAGCTTTGTGTAGTTGTAATTTCCTCGCAGGCGATCCCGCGACAATCCCGCCTCATCTTTGTTCCTTGACAACACTTTCCCTTGGGCTTTCTGGTAACTAACATAATTGTACAGCACGTACAACTCTTATTGTGAAAGCGGGAAGTACTGTTTTGTGAGTAGTTAGTTGCTTAGGCAACTGAAGGTGGATTTATAGCGCAACTTGACAACTTTTGTAGGCGCTTTCCTTTCGCGCACTCGACTTGTTTATGCCTAGACGTATAGATAAATTAAATACATATTAGCCGTGATTTACTTCAGCAAGTTTAAAGTATGCCGTTACAATGTTTTGTCTTTTTGCTATAAATGCAAAGCGACACTGAATCTTCTGACGATCTTGACACTTGACTAACTCGGAAACCTTTTTCTTGAGCACCGACACAGCGACCACCCTTCGTCACCGTTTAGAAAGAACTGACGTTATATTCGTAATGGCGGCTGATGCTATGCATCCTTATGTTGCCAGGATTGAAAAAATAATGCTTTTATAAGTATATCGATTCCACAAGTCTGTTAAAACCGCCTGAGCCATTACCCGGAGGATCCGGTCTCATCTCATGAGTGTCATGCCGTACCGTTGTTGAACCCTCTTATCAACGATGAGAACCAGAAGGTATAGTTTTTGTCATCAGGCGAAAAAGAGTAACCTCGCTATCAGTGGCGTGCACAGAGTTTTGGCCAAGGTAGGCAGTTTTTCTGTGCCTATATGGAGCTATGGTCGTTCAGACCGTCAGTGTAGGCTGATTCTCTGTAGCTATATGGAGCCATAGTCGTTCAGGTCTTCACGATAGGCAGTTTCTCTGTGCCTGTATGGAGCCATGGTCGTTCAGGGCTTCAGGGTAGGCAGTTTATCTGTGCCTGTATAGTATGGAGCCGTACAGGGCAGGCAGTGCCTTTGTGCCTAAATGGACTGCACCCCAATGTATTTTTTTAATAATTTGAATGTCACTAACATAGCTCAAAAGTTCTATTGCAGGGGAGAATGGGTAAGGTTGTGTCACGGGTTGGTTGCGACAGCGGCCGTAATGGACTATGAACCGGTGCGTAAGAACGCGAGAACTATATCTTCCTCCTAGATTTCGACACCGGCCAATGAACTTTCTCTTTTGTTTAGTTTTCTGTTATGGCCGTCGTGTGACAACCTTACCCAGTTTACACTAATTAATTTACTATTGTGTGACCAATATTGCTGTACCGCGCCTTAGGTATGCGAGCGGTGAGACGGGGAGGCAGAGAAACCGCTGATTCGTCATTCCCAAGTCGTCTGCCCCCGTCTCGCCGCTCGCATACCTAAGGCGCGGTACAGCTGTATTGGTCTGTCTGAAAAGAACATTTTTTTTTCATTTATTTATATAGCGTTAGGTAAAGTGAAGCTATGTTTAAAGAGTAAATTATTACAAGTAAAAAAGTAGGTATCTACTATTGACGGGCATGGGCAAGTATAACCAGTACCAGTACTACTAAGGACATAGAATCATGTCCGGGGCACTACCCGAGGCAGTGCCACATGTTGAAATCCATCAATCTATATACCACGTCACTCTATTAACCACGGACGTCCACTGCTGAACATAGGCCTCCTTTGTAGCTCACCACAGGGTGCGATCCTGTGCAGACCGCATTTATCGAATCTCCGCGACCCTGACAAGGTCATCCGTCAGGGGCTGTCCTACGCTACGCTTTCCTATGCGTGGTCGCCACTCCAGGTCTTTACTGCCCCAACGGCGATCCGTTCTCCGGGCTACATGGACCGCCCATTGCCACTTCAACGTGAGCTATGCAGTTACTTTGGTTCTTCTGCGGATTCTCATTTCTGATTCTATCAGGAAGATAAATCCCGAGCATTGTCCTTTCCATGAATAAACTAATAATCTCCTATTATTACTAACCCCTGGTTAGTTACAAGAGGCTCCAGGTCAGAAACAAATACTTAACTAAGTAATGCATAAAATAATACCCATGATGCTATAACGAAGTCGATGCCACTGTCAAAATCTTAAAAAAAAAAAGTCTTGACGCTTTATACATAGTAAATAACAATCATTTAGCTGCGGTATTGCCCTCTATATCAGAAATGAAGTTTATCTATGCTTATTTGGTAATATCGGGTACTATAAGTGTTGGGATAGATGAATGAAAGTTCAAACGCGATTATAGAACTATATTAACTAGATGTAAACACTATGTAAAACTAAGTAACAGATACTAATAGTAAAGGTAGCCAACTCCTTAATAATAAACTAGGAGCGATAATAACTCGACTACCCTAGAGGTCGAATAAGTGAAGACTGACTTGACCATCTCAAGACGACATGCCTTGAGTCTCGTCAAGTTAGATCGTTTCCCACGCTCTGGCATCTATGATTTGAGCAGATGGGTTTAACTAAACTCTAGTAATTTACGATCTCTAAAATACAATATTTTGAGACATATTATTTTAATACTAGCTGTGTCCCATTGCGCTAAGGCCATAAAGCTAGTTTCTTTCAAAGGTTCCAAGTAGGAAACATTGGTGACATCTTATTAATAAGAAACGGGTTGGGTATTTATTTACAATTTGTTGCTTTTGTGTGACTGACCAGTTAGACCTCTAAGAGTTTCACTTCACAGTGTGTTTATAATTTACTAATAAATATTCCCGGAAGACAGTCGCCACACTTATATAAATAAGCCTATTTTTCATTCCATCTATCTGTGTGTCAAGTTTTATGTAAGTCCGTTCAGAGTAACCCGCTATTAATATTAATAATATCTCCACAATTTATTGCATTTATATTGAGTGTAAGTGATGGTGTACCGAAAATTGAAACCCTAGTTTTAGACCATTATTCTGAGCAACAAAATAGTGAACATGTTCCTCAGAAAATTCCAAAACTTACCTAAGCGACTTTTATCTTCATTTTTCGAACATAAATAATCACATTTTTACTTAATCCATATTATATATTATGCACCTCTGAAAACTACATTTTACAGGAAACCAGCAATGTACATACATACCTCAAAAATTACGCGCAGGTATGAATTACATCAGACGCGGGGTCTGGTTTGATCATCGATATGGAACTCCACCGTTTCGTTCCCGCGACCCCCCACCCGCAGGCATCGAACGTTGGGTGCGATACATTGCGTCGCGTATATTATCATTTAACAAGAAAAAAATCGTCCTTTAGTTTCTACAAAAAAAAATGGAATTTAATTCTGCATTATGGCCTGAAACTATGGTTAAAATTTTCAGTATCATCAACCTTTACACCCTGTATAGTAGGATAGTAGGATTATTATTATTAAACACTGGACACCTAGTCCATATATTCCACTCTGACACCTAGACCACCGTGTTTACGCTCGAAATCAACGTAAAACAAAACACACAGTTAAATCCTGGCAAATAAAGAGCGAAAGCGGGATTAAGCTGTCAAAACGCACGGCAGAATTATTGTATCCTCGACGCCTTTTGGCATAATAAATAATGCTTTTATGTAAGTTATTTATGTACGATGAAAAAATATATGATAATGCTGTCACATTTTAGAGAATTACAGTACTGTTTCTGTGTAAAATACCCTCAAAGAAAAGAGAGTTAAAAGGTTATAATAGGGATGTTGACAACTTTTGATAATATTTTCTTCTGTTTCCACGATTATTACTCATTTAAATAAAACCATTTAACGTATTATATCGCGTATATAATCTCATTTGAGTTCCCGACGTTTCGTAAGCTTTTCAGCTTTCCATAGTCACGGACTGACTGAGAAAAGATATATTTTCCTGTGTCAAAGTTACAATTTGTGCAAACTACCCACTTAGAAAAAACAAGTAAAGGTGTACATACATGCCAGATGGGCCTTATCTGTAAAGACAGTTACACATGTGCCAGAAGGGCTTAATTATTTTATGTTAATAATTTACCAAGCAGCATTTCACAAATGGCGTACTGGCGTACTGAGAAGAAAAGAAACGCTGCAAAGAAAAACTCCCAGACTACCTCATTACTAATTATAATATTTTAGAAACAAAGACTATTAAACTATTTTTTAACAGATAAGACATTTTTACACCGTTCGGAAATTAAGGTTTGGCAGTCCTGTGTCTTGCTTGTTCCTTGATGAGATGTATAACAGGATTTACAGGATCCCAAGCTGGTGGTAGCGACAACCCATCTTCTCTATTGAAATTAGGATGCTTTTTAATCTCAATAGCCTCGCGTAGTAGTCTGGGAAAATATCTTTTCTCTTTGGCAAGGATAGAAGGATTATCAAACTTAATTGAATGGTTTGGTTCGTCAATGACATGTTCACAGACTGCAAACCTATTACATCGATGGTGCTTGACATCTGCTATGTGGTCCTTGACCCGGGTCGATACACTGCGTTTTGTTTGACCAATGTATGAAAGACCACACTCGCAGTCCAGCTTATAAATGCGTGCACTCTGCAAAGGAGTGCTACTCTTCACGGGTCTAAGGTATTGAGACACCTTCTTCAGTGACCTCCAAATAGAACATTGTAATGTTTTTCTGAAAATATCTTTAATGTGCAGACATTTCGTTTTTACAACTTTATAACAGTATAGATATTGTTGTTTTGTTACAAAAAAAATAGTCTACTACATTGCGGACAAAACATTGAGGTTCTAAATATTTATTACACCACATTTCTAATAAATCAATGGCTAACAGCCATAGAGTAAATGCTTTCCATAGATCACTATTATTTGATCATTCACATTTATCACGATAGGAGTTACAGGCAGCCAAGAGTGGTCCGAAAGAAAACTCAATAATTTGACTGTGTCTATGCTATTAAAATAAATGTTTCAATGTGATTTCGTAACGTAAAACTTACATGTTTTTCATCTCCTGCGTTTACTTCAGAACTTTAACTTGTATACTATTATAAAGTTGTAAAAATGAAATGTCTATATATTGAAGATAAATTTTAAGTATAAAAAAGTGTAACGGATTATTTGAAGGTCACTATTTTTTTTGTACCTATATTTGGTGTTTGTATGTTCGGGGTGTTTTCATCACGCTATAACGGCTAATTCAACTATTTTTGATACACAGGTAGCTGAGAATTCACAGATGGTTATAGGATACTTTTACCCGACTACGCTGAAGCAAAAAGAGGGTTATGGCTCTTTCCTCCTCCGCGAACGAAGTTGCGGGCACCTTCTAGTAATATTATAAATGTGAAAGTAACTCTGTCTGTCTGTGACCATTTTATGCTTAAACCGCCGAACCGATTTGGATTGAGTTTGGTTTGGAGATAGTTTGAGGCCCCGGAACGGACATAGGATAGTTTTTATCCGAGAAATTATCGCTTCAGGTGGTGAAAAAGGTGACGGAAGCTTTAATGGGTAATCAATCATAAAAACATAGGCTACTGGTCAGCATTTACATTTACTTAGTGCATTATTATTTTTTAATGATGCCTATCGATCCGGTTTCTTATGACTAAACAATATATATACACCGTGACCGTTAATAACCCGAAAGATTTAAACCACATATTTTTGACGACTGTACGAGTAAATAATGTTATATCAACATGGGTCTAATTATGTGTCTCAATTAAATTACTATTTCAGTACGAATTAAATCTTATTAATTGCCCGCTTGTTTGTGAACAAGCCTTTAGGTGGGAATCTCAAGTTGAAGAACAAAGAGCGGGCATGACACTTCACGAATCGCTCCGAAATCATACGATGAAAGGCGAATGGCGTGACTTGTATTCCATGAATGACAAGAAGTGTCAAGTTATGTCTAGCACCATGTTTGTGTTGAAATTATTTTTATTTATTGGCACCACAAAATACCACAAATACTTATGTATCCAAACTTTATTAGGTGCTACGACATTAAAGTGCTCTTACATTATTATTGAAACTTTGTGTCTTATGTATCTTTTTTTTTACTAACAATCACAATCATAAATTGTTAGGCATGATAATATTCGAAGGAAATCATACTACTTATTTTTTTACATCATACTTACCTCTTACCTCATACAGGAAAGGGACTTTGTTGTAACAGCGATCATGCTAACCTGTACCTACAGTAAAATAAACAACAACATGAAACAGTTACGCATTTTTATTACGAGTAATTTAATGAATTAGATTTTCAAAATGTGTACCGCCGTTTTCAGCACAAATATTGAATCTTGAACGGATTTCATGATTCAAGTTAACATAAGTGTTCTTGATTTGTTCTGAAATCGTTTGAATTCTTATTAACAACTCTTCTCTGGAGTTCACAGGTGTTGAGTAAACCTTATCTTCCAGAGTTCCCCATAGAAAGAAATCTAGCGGAGTTAAATCCGGTGACCGGGCAGGCCATGCTAAAACTTCGCTCCCACGGCCGATCCATCTCTCGGGGTATTGTTTTAGAGAATTACGAACATCCAAGCCGAAGTGGACCAGGCATCCGTCGTGCTGGAACCACATAGTTCGTCGGGTTTCCAAATCGACGTCTTCTAGCAGGTCGTGTAATTCATTATTTAGAAATAATAAATAGTTGTGAGAATTCAGTCTATTTGGAAATATGACGGGACCTATTATTTTATTCCCAATAATGCCAGCCCACAAGTTTACGGAAAATTTGTGCTGGTATGAATTTTCCCTTTTCGCATGGGGATTTTCTTCTAACCACATATGCTGATTATGGGAATTAAAAACTCCCTCTCTCGTGAACAACGATTCATCTGTTCATAATGTCTTATTTAGAAATCCAGGATCTTCCACTAATTACTGATTCATCCTTTGGCAAAAGGCAACTCTAGCTAGCCCGTCATTGTTAATTAATCCGTGTACTTTTCTGTAGTGAAAAGGATGCAGGCCGTACCTTTTCCATAGCCTTAATACGAGCTTATAGTTAACATTGACCATTCTTGCTACAGCTCTTGATGACAAAGTTGGGTCTTCTGTTATGATGTTCATTATTCTGTTCTCTGCTTGTTCATCTAGATTTATAGCCCTTTCTCTGTGAACTTTTCCAAGCCCTGTTTCGCGAAACTGTTGATGGACATCCGCAAAAGTCGAATGGTGAGGTATACGACGGTTTGGGTATCGTCTTCGGTATTCGGCGACTGCCTGGAGCGAGTTCCAATCACAAAATCCGTACACAAAGTGGATATCTGCTAAATGAGCCGAAGGATAATGCGGCATAGCTAATATTATTTATTACAGTCAATAAAATGTTCAATGTTATTTTATCTTGCGTGACAATTAGTTATCATTTGTAATGTGTCATTTTAGTGACAATCAATTTCAAACTAGCCAGTTATAAGCAGAACCACTCTCGAGACTTAGAACAGAACAAACCTAATCATCTCTATTCTCAGTGATAACAAAAAAGCTACTTGAGATTGAAGTGTGTAAGATAAGTTATTATAATTACTCGGATTAATACACTACACTGTATTTTAGTTGCATGTTATATCCTTTTATCTCGTGATGAAAATATTTTCGGTAGTAAAAACTTTTTGTAGATATATACCAAACTTCTTTATGAAACTGGCTAACAACCATACAGTTAGTGCATCTACGTGTAAAAGAAGTAGGTGGCTACGTCATGCTCACGCCCTTAAGGTGTGTTACACTGGAGATTTTTTAACTTTTGATTTGATGTAAATAATTAATATCTCCTTAATTATGAGTTTTTACATAACTTTATATACTCTACTTAGGCTCTAGTATCGTTAGCTTAAATCTTTCGGGTTATTAACGGTCACGGTGTATATATATATATATATATGATACCCATTGAATAATTTTCAATGGGTGCAATTAGTTCTTCATCCTTAGGATGTAGAAGCAGGATATATTTCTACTTTTTTTTTATAGGATGTCATCCTATATGAAAAAGAAATAAAAAGCGACTTTTATGATTTGGCATAGGCATAAAAGCGTGGATCAAGTTTTTCTTATAGTTATTCTGCCTGGAACTAATAAAATACTAATGATCTGGGCTATTAACATACTTTAGACATGACACTGAAAAATATTGGATAGAAAAATAATTTTTAATGCCTTTATATTTTTCCCGTGAACTGCGCACCAGACCAACGCTTAAGGTGCGTCCACATTTGTATCATTTGCCCGTATCAGATCATCGTCGCGTGGCATGATCGCGTGTCACGATCACGCGTTTTGACGTTGCGCCGATCCGATCGCTCGAAATCCATTTGCTACGTGTATCACACACTTATATTGGAAGAGTGCAACATGATCGGCGCGCCGACAATGAGCGTTCAAGCAGCGCGATACGCAGTCATGCCACGGCACGGTGATCTGATACGAGCAAATGATACAAGTGTGGACGCACCGTATGATCCTGAAAGAACTCAACATCAAGGAGAGATTATCGACGTTTGTGCAAATACGAGTCCTTAAGTTGTTCGGGGACATCAACCATAACATTATTATTATTATTATAACGAGGACTGCATGGCGCGATTCCTAGTGCAAGAGAAAGTCGAGGGCAAAAGATCTCGTGTGCGCTTTCCAAAACAGTGGAGAGACCTCGTCAAATCTGTCACACTCTAAGTATCAACGACAATTCTTACTCCGTCAAACATAGATTAACATGGCGTCGCATCACGAGAGCAGCAGCAGCGTAGAACTCCACCGAAACTTGACCATGACCATTCTACCAAGAGTGTACAATTAAGAAGAATATCATTTAGAATCATAGTTTTAAAGAGTAACTCAGGAGACGGGGTACAAAAATTTGATCGACTCAACGATGAACGACGATTGAAAGACACTAATTACAGACAGTTCGTTTTCCATTTAATTGCTGAAGACATTTTACGTAACGACACAAAAGCCACGTTAAGAGCCTCTTTCGAAGCTGATCGAGAACCCTCCCATTTAAACACCTGTTTATCCTACTTATTAAAAACACGCAACATGAAGCAACCCTCCGTTAAATAAATACCCTTCTGGCGTCCCGGCTTTGCCTCCTGTAAATACGAGATCCTAAGTACAACACAACCGTGGGAACGAGAAACTCGACATATTCATTTTTCATTGAATTTGATTCGTAATCGCAGAAGAAACGTAGTATAAATATTATTGAATTTTAGCTTAATTTTCAAGAAATTTACAAGAGGAACAATCTGTAACACACTTTAATGAATTTATCGTAGTTACTTTGCATATGAAAGTGGCCATCGTTTAGTTGATATCTAGATTAATAAAAAGTTTGGTATTTAAAAACAAAAAAAAACTATATTGAAATAAAACAATTTAACGGATTATATCGCGTAACAGAAGAAAATATTTAAAAAAACTATAGTTTTTTAGTCTTCTTATTCACTCAATTCAGTTTTTAATTTAATTTATTTATTCGTCGCAAAAGGGTCGTAAGTTATTATAACAGTAACTTTATTTAGCCGTGATTCCCTCAGAAATGCGTCTTCAAAATTTGTAGGGTTTATTGTTGCCACGGTGTATATGTCTGGCACCCCAATGGTGCCTCTAAATAGGTACGAAGAAAGCGAATTACAGAGTTTAATTCCCTCATGAACATCCCCAAACAAAAGGCCAAGGCAGCTACTTACTTCAAACGTTCGGGTTTACATTAAAGCTTCATTAGGAAAATTTATGCTTCGTTTAAAAAAAGTGAGCAGGTATCGGGTTCTTTGGAAGCTTGATTTGATTATTGTGTTTTTGCTTTCTTCGAGAAGAAAAAAAAATATCCTTCGGACGTAGCTATCCGCATTGTATAATCGACGCAGTTTTGACCAGTAAATCATAGGTGATAGGGGAGGGTGGGGAACAGTGGATCGGTGGGGAACAGTGGGTCATTGCCTATATTTTAGAGAAATAATACTTGTAGATTTACATCTGATTTATTTCCACTTTGATAACGTATTAGGCATTCTTACAATTCTTCCCATGACAAAGATTTAATTATTTTTTAAATATAGGCCGTGACTGTTCCCCACCAGTCTCCTTTTCCGCATAAGTATATAATTCCTACATAACAGCCGTTCTAAATTATTGTCTTATTCATATAAATTTTATACTCCGTTGCGGCGAAAAAAGATTGAAGAGTCATCTTAGACACATACCTAAGCCAAATAAACCTTTTTTGCTATAGAAACAAAGATCATACATAGCAGAAAAAAAAACACTGATGCTCTCGCATGTGGTCACACCAGGAATCGAACCTGTTACTTTTTGTTTTTCTTTGCGCTTTGATCTTTGTTCTCGTATCTATGTCACAATAGATAATAATGTCGTGTTAATTTTCCCACATTCAAAACATAGAAACACAATTGTGTTTCATATAAAATAATAAAGAAACCTTTTACCATTTTATCGAAAAAGCAGGCAAATCACTAAACCTAATTTATTATCACAATAAAAGATCAATAAATTCAACACAAAATATGCTTTCTTCGGGCAAGGTTACATGATTTATGATCCGCATCATATTCTATATATCGTAAACAGAAAACCGTAAACAGGGAAGATTTCGTTTTCATTTCATGTGGAAGATTATAACGATTACCATTGTTGAGCGTTCGAAGAAAATACAAAATAAAATTAACCTCGGATGAGATGGCTCGCAAGAATTGAAAAGACGTTGATCCTTTTGTTCCCGCTGTATGTTTAAATTATTTTCCGTATTCCTTGTATCTGTTTTGATTAAAGTATTTCAAACACTTTACTCGTTTAGCATTTGTTTTTATTTCCCGACTGTTATTCATTTGAAAGCAAATGTTTACCGATATTTTGTGCTGCAACGTTCGAGAATTTATGTCTCTTTTCAACTTCATTCGCTTATTTTTATTTATATATTTGGTAAGTCAATTGGTCTATGTCTTTGAAGGTACCATTACCATGTTGATGGCAATCAGTAATCACAATGTGCTTTTTTCCTCATTATAAATACTCAGCTACCTAACATACAAAGGCAAGAGTTTTACTCTGGTTATAAGTATACACCGTGACCGTTAATAACCCGAAAGATTTAAGCTAACGATACTAGAGCTTAATTAGAGTATATAAAGTTATGTAACATATAGTCCAAAAACTCATAATTAAGGAGATATTAATTATTTACATCAAATCAAAAGTTAAAAAATCTCCAGTGTAACACACCTTAAGGGCGTGAGCATGACGTAGCCACCTACTTCTTTTACACGTAGATGCACTAACTGTATGGTTGTTAGCCAGTTTCATAAAGAAGTTTGGTATCTATCTACAAAAAGTTTTAACTACCGAAAATATTTTCATCACGAGATAAAAGGATATAACATGCAACTAAAATACAGTGTAGTGTATTAATCCGAATAATTATAATAACTTATCTTACACACTTCAATCTCAAGTAGCTTTTTTGTTATCACTGAGAATAGAGATGATTAGGTTTGTTCTGTTCTAAGTCTCGAGAGTGGTTCTTCTTATAACTGGCTAGTTTGAAATTGATTGTCACTAAAATGACACATTACAAATGATAACTAATTGTCACGCAAGATAAAATAATATTGAACATTTTATTGACTGTAATAAATAATATTAGCTATGCCGCATTATCCTTCGGCTCATTTAGCAGATATCCACTTTGTGTACGGATTTTGTGATGGGAACTCGCTCCAGGCAGTCGCCGAATACCGAAGACGATACCCAAACCGTCGTATACCTCACCATTCGACTTTTGCGGATGTCCATCAACAGTTTCGCGAAACAGGGCTTGGAAAAGTTCACAGAGAAAGGGCTATAAATCTAGATGAACAGGCAGAGAACAGAATAATGAACATCATAACAGAAGACCCAACTTTGTCATCAAAAGCTGTAGCAAGAATGGTCAATGTTAACTATAAGCTCGTATTAAGGCTATGGAAAAGGTACGGCCTGCATCCTTTTCACTACAGAAAAGTACACGGACTAATTAACAATGACGGGCTAGCTAGAGTTGCCTTTTGCCAAAGGATGAATCAGAAATTAGTGGAAGATCCTGGATTTCTAAATAAGATATTATGGACAGATGAATCGTTGTTCACGAGAGAGGGAGTTTTTAATTCCCATAATCAGCATATGTGGTTAGAAGAAAATCCCCATGCGAAAACGGAAAATTCATACCAGCACAAATTTTCCGTAAACTTGTGGGCTGGCATTATTGGGAATAAAATAAAAGGTCCCGTCATATTTCCAAATAGACTGAATTATCACAACTATTTATGATTTCTAAATAATGAATTAAACGACCTGCTAGAAGATGTCGATTTGGAAACCCGACGAACTATGTGGTTCCAGCACGACGGATGCCCGGCCCACTTCTGCTTGGATGTTCGTAATTGGCTGAACCAACAATACCCCGAGAGATGGATCGGCCGTGGGAGCGAAGTTTTAGCATGGCTTGCCCGGTCACCGGATTTAACTCCGCTAGATTTCTTTCTATGGGGAACTCTGGAAGATAAGGTTTACTCAACACCTGTGAACTCCAGAGAAGAGTTGTTAATAAGAATTGAAACGATTTCAGAAGAAATCAAGAACACTTATGTTAACTTGAATCATGAAATCCGTTCAAGATTGAATATTTGTGCTGAAAACGGCGGTACACATTTTGAAAATCTAATTCATTAAATTACTCGTAATAAAAATGCGTAACTGTTTCATGTTGTTGTTTATTTTACTGTAGGTACAGGTTAGCATGATCGCTGTTACAACAAAGTCCCTTTCCTGTATGAGGTAAGAGGTAAGTATGATGTAAAAAAATAAGTAGTATGATTTCCTTCGAATATTATCATGCCTAACAATTTATGGTTGTGATTGTCAGTCAAAAAAAAGATACCTAAGACACAAAGTTTCAATAATAATGTAAGAGCACTTTAATGTCGTAGCACCTAATAAAGTTTGGATACATAAGTATTTGTGGTATTTTGTGGTGCCAATAAATAAAAATAATTTCAACACAAACATCGTGCTAGACATAACTTGACACTTCTTGTCATTCATGGAATAGAAGTCACGCCATTCGCCTTTCATCGTATGATTTCGGAGCGATTTAATTTTAAACAGACATTTCATTTTTACAACTTTATAATAGTATAGAGACAGGTTCACCAGTACCAAATATAGAAAAAAATCTTGTAAGTTAAATTTGACCCACTTTCCAGTTTCCGTTGCAGCTAAAACTTGGCATAATATTAGGTGATAATACGATATTATGACACTACCAAGTTTGGACTCTTTAGAATAGTCTCAATCTCAGTGTAATTTTTAACATTTTTTTTATGAAAACTATATTTGACATTGTGTCATATCCTATACATAAGTAAGAACAAGTTATTTGGAAAGGCGACCGTTGAGATGTTCCAACCTCCTAGCTACAGACTGCTTGACTCTCGGTTTTCAACAGTTATTCAGGTACAAGTACCTAGATGGATTCTGCTGATAATTCATTCTTAAATTAAAAGCCCGTATCTTATTAAGCGATTTCTTTATAACGATCGATATACAAAATACAAATTTCTTTATTTCATTAAATCACTTAATTACATAACACAAGGTATTATTGTTTAAGGTAGTATTATAGTCGGAGATCAACCTTCCTGCTACTCGTAATCAGATTTCATTCGCCAATTAATGAGCATCATTAAACATGCGAACTAACAAACCAACATTAGATTAACCGCTGTTAAAACTATACAGAAAATCACGCCATCAGAAAACGTAATAAAGTTGCAAATTTCGTAACAGCGCTCCGAATATAGACCCCTATAAAACGTTGACTTCATACGAACCTCAAGCTAATTCGGTCCTTGGTATATGGTGTAAAAGTCCAAATTGGTTTGGGGAGGTTTGTTCGTGAACAATTCATTTTAGACCTGAAAAGATGCCGAACCCCAGACGAAATATGAGGATTAAATTCCTGTGCTGCACTTAACAAGACTAATTTATGCACAGGATGCTTGCAACGCGTACGGGGTACGAGACTGCTCGGATTAACTAAACTAATTGAGAGGTAATGGTCTGAGTTTCATACGTTTCGTAGGCAAATTGAGTTGTTGTTGAGATGCGCACCAAATCAAAAGTCAGTATGCGACGATCTGTTGAGGAAATTTGTTTTGAGCATAGAGGTAAGTAAAGGTGCGTCCACATTTGTATCATGTGCCCGATCAGATCATCGGCGCGTGGTATGATCGCAAGTCACGATCACGCGTTTGGACATTGCGCCGATCCGATCGCTGATCGAAATCGATGTTGCTACGCGTATCACGCACACTTAGATCGGACAAGCGCGGCGTGATCGCCGCGCCGACAGTGAGCGTCCAAACAGCGCGATACGCAGTCATGCCACGCGAAGGTGATCGGATACGAGCAAATGATGCAAGTGTGGACGCACCTTAATGTACAGGGTTCAGATAATCGGTGAGATATTTACCTAAAGTTTGACGGGCGTCTATGTTGAACTGTATGGAGACGGACTCAATTTAATTTTCCTAATAATCTTCCCGGGATTTTTCAATTTAGTGACAAAGCCTCCAAAACGCATGTTTTATTATTTTATTATGTGACATATACATTGACATTAAATCAATTCACACCGCGATTAGGACAAATACTTACACACATTATTTTATAGATACTTACATTTGCATTACAACGTACGTGCATAACATTTTACCTCCTCGTGTCCTTTTATGTGATCCCGGAACTTATATTATAAAAAATATTTAATTAAGAAGCCGACTCCATAATTGCCCAACTTTTGCCGGGTTTTTGGCACACCGAATATCCGAATACTGGTAATGAATATGGGATTGGTACTGGCTGAGTGTAAGGTGCTGGCTGTTAATAGACGACGAAAGTAAGTTTGAATAGAATAGAATGCGTGTTGACGGATGACTGAGAGTGTCATTTGAGGGTTGGAGTATTTATAAGTTTTACTTTTTTTTTAAATGTTTTGTAAGTTGTAAATAGCGATGTTGGCTGTACTTAAAATTTTGATGCCTGATTTTTTATGACGAAAAACCTAAAAAAATTGTTTAGTTCGATACCTTACATGTATCTTGTTTTATGAGCCTTTAAAAATACGTGGGAAAGTCCATTTTGAATGTATGAAAATATTAATCAATAATAATACCATTGAATAACCCATGATATGTATGGTTACTTTAGTTATGAAACCGTTTTGATAAACGCAAGTTTTAATATAGCTGCAGAACAAAGTTCTTAATTTCCCCATATAAAGGTGCGTCCACACTTGTATCATTTGCTCGTATCCAATCACCGTCGCCTGGCATGACTGCGTATCGCGCTGCTTGGACGCTCTCTGTCGGCGCGGCGATCACGCCGCGCTTGTCCGATCCGAGTGTGCGATATGCGTAGCAACATGGATTTCGAGCGATCGGATCGGCGCAACGTCCAAAAGCGTGATCGTGACTCGCGATTATGCCACGCGACGAAGATCTGATCGGGCAAATGATAGAAATGTGGTCGCAACTTAAGGTAGGAAGGTGTAACGTCGCGCCTTCCTAGGGTTTAGTATGGAGCGTTGTTGGGTAAGTCCAAAAATGTGATTCTAACGTTGTATCTCGAGGAGTTTTTATGACATTGAAGTAGTTTTTTCACCAGTATTTCTATTATTTAAAGGTAGTTCTATAGCATACCAATGGAGAAAGTTGACATCATCCCTATTGTGTATGTAAATATAATAGTATATTACTGCAGACGCCGGGAAAGAAGGACTTGCCGGGTGAGTAGGTATAGACGGCCGACCGTAGGGAGGCCGGATAGTGATACGAAGCCGGCAAGCACTTTTCACGGCCAGAGGCATGTATAGCGCTTTTCTGAAACATATGCAATGAAATAAAAAAAAATACACCGCTCAAAAAACTACACGACAAAAGTTTTTTAAATGTTCCCTCCAATCCCTCCATAATGTTTTTTTTTTACTGAAGTCGTTCGTATTTTGCGTGTGTAGTGTTTGAGTAGACCCTATTAGGGCCGTTATACACAACATGTTACTAAGAATCTTAATTTCTATAATAAATAAAATAAATGCAGAAGATTTAAAATATTGTCTATGGTCTCTGGTGACTTACGTATAGACAATATTTTAAATTTATTCATCAACATATGAACCATACAGATTTGTGTTCTTAATGACAGTTCGTGTGTAATAGGCATTAAAACGGATATTTTTAGTCCGATAACCATTCAACCCCTAGAAAAAAAATAAAAATATGTAATTCAGTTGTTTTGGCTGTTCATGAACACAGACGCCATGTTTACATTAAAATTAAAAAAAAATTACTTCCCGGCCTAGGCCTTCAATTTTGTATGAAATTCCTTTACAGTTCTCTCAAGTTGTTCCGCCCGAAACGTGATACTTTGAAGCCTATTTTAACGCACGTAATGACGACATTTCATTGCATGTTTGAGAAAAGATATTTAGACGACCTAATGCGTTTTCGTGCTCCATCTCTACATGTATTTCATCTGTACGTACGGTATGTTGTGTGAAGTAATTAAATGCGAGCGTTATCTGTCCAGACGTATTAATCAACAAGGTATTTGCAATTATTTCCGTAAATCTCGAGTGAGTTCTGCAGCGAATTTATAAAGTTTATTGCTTGTCGGGTTTAACCTACAATAATCTACCTTAATTAGTAGTTTTAAGGAGTTCTTAAAATTCATGCAAAACTGGATTGATTAAAAGATAATGGACTTAATATTTTCTTCTGTTTCCGCAATTATTACTCATTTAAAGAAAACAATTTAACACACCCGTCAAAAGAAAACAATTTAACACACCCGTCAATCAGTCTACCCGTGACCATGGAAAGCTGAAAAGCTTCCGAAACGTCGGGAACTCAAATGAGGTAACGCGATATAATTCGTTAAATTGTTTTATTTAATTAATGGACTTAGTTAGACCAAATAAAATGGGTATATTATATATACAGTACCCAGACGGGTATATTGTTTGCCATACAATATTTCCTCGTTATTTTTGCTCCCTTGGGTAAGTACAGACGGTCAAGAAATTGATTCACCAGTTTTGAACCTTAAAACTCATAAAATAGAGACGAAAAGTGGTAGACCAATTTTTTGGCCGACCGTACATATTAATTATGCGTAAAAAGTTACTCATACTTATTAAAATATTATTGTTGTTTCTTAGTTTATATTATATTATCTTACGAGTGAACTTTCATTAAGTAAATACAGATAACAGCAGAAATGGGATGATATATAGCCTATGAGACATAATTTTTTTAAACAAACATAGGTAGGTACCTACTCATTATTCCGATGTTCGTTGTTTGTCTATGTCATTAAATCGTCACGGTACACCCTGTTACCTCATCAGTCTAAACAAGAAAATCCACGTAACACAGTCTTAACATAATAACATCCTGGAACATTGCCTGAATAAAGTAATAGATGAAATTTTTCACCGTCGCGTTCGCCATATTTGCGTGTCGCGAACGAATTACTCGAACAGCCTACGACGACGGGGCGTGAAATTGCCTCCGATGAAACAGGCTCACCGCATCTTACTAACGTTTGAATTTCAAAATTGGAACGTTTTAACGGAAAATTACAGGCGAGGCATGTTAAGCATTTGGAACTACTCGTTATAGTAAGAAAAAATATTTTTTTCAATTCTCCTGCTCAAAAAGTAAGTCATATTAGCTTCGAGAAGCGAGACTAAAATAGTACATTTAGCCCCTAGGGTTTAAAAGAAAGCCATATAATCCCATACACATTTCTATGACACTGAAAAAAAAACTTGCGGCCAGCAATATACTCCTTTCAAATAATTAAAGACAAACAAACGAACCTGATCAGAATGGCCAAACTTTCTGATAGAATTGCTCAAACTGTTTTAGTTTTTCATGAAATATGCAATTTTAGTTTTTTATTTCTCGCAGTCGAAGTGAAAAGCAGAGTGCTTAACACGTGGCTAAATGCCATTATGACACTCAAACATATTTGTCCTCGCTCACTTCGTAAGCTCGTCCAAATAATCACTTAGTGTCATAATGGCTTATTTTAGCCCATTGTCAAACAATCTACTATTTAAGTCTCGTAGGTACCTTAATTAGGCCACTCAGCAAGCTTCGTGGCCTAAACGCGGTACGCGCTGAAAAATCATACACTTTATAACGATTGAATATAATACTAATTTAGTTATAATTGCTATAAAAATAAATTCTATAAGTTTTACGAATACCTACATAATATTTTATACCACAATTTATAATAACAAATAAATACTCAATATAATATATAAAATACGTATACAAACATTGATTGAAAGTTGTCTGGGACAAATCGCGATAAGACCGCATTTTAATTGTTTGTCTAAAGTGTAATTATTTCAGGTACCTGTATTTCAATTGAAGTTTTCATAACTGCCGATATTAATACTACAAATCACCCACGAAGTGTAATTTTACGTGACTAACAATGATTTCATAGTCGTTTATTTATGTAATTGAATTTTATGTTATATTACTCACGGGTTATTAAGACGAGTTAACATTTTCTTCTGTTTCCGCGATTATTACTCATTTAAATAAAACTATTTATCGGATTACATCGCGTATGTTATCTCATTTGAGTTCCCGACGTTTCGGAAGCTTTTCAGCATTCCGGGTCATGGTCATGTGTTGACTGAGAAAGTCTCAAATGAGGGAACTCAAATGATTAATTAAATTGTTTTATTTAAAATACTAGTTAAGCTATGATAACACCATTCCAGCTATCAAAAGTTAACCAAGCTTAGAAACCTACAATAAAATATTGCAATAGTGTAAATAAGTCTTCCTCCGCCCCTTCTTTCATTAACTTTACCTTCCAGAATGATTACACTGGAAATATCAGGTCACCCACCATCTTTCCTAGGGGGAGAGGAAGACCACGATTAACTTATTTTAATCAAGTGAAGGAGAAAGTGGATACAGTCCAGTATCCATCATATCATGAGATCAAAAGGCTAACAGGGGATAGGGAAGAGTGGCGACTTCTGAACCGACAAGAGCTCTTAAATTACGAACGAACGGAAAAACAAGTAATAATAAATTAAATCCTAAACTAAATTATAAGTAATTTAAAACTAACTCAATTCAGTAAATAAATACGGCACCATTTATATCACTAATCATAAAATAAATAAAAAATCACCTAAAAGTAAACGAATGAAAAAACCATTTTAAGTCCCTTTTAAATGCTTCCCGAAGCTTCATAAATGCCAAATGACGAGCGAAATGACTAAAGATCGGCGTGAAAATTGTAAACGGCAACAATAATTCGAGACTCGCGGTTGTATTGTAAAAGTCAAAGAGGCTGAAAGCTTTTACCGGCAAGACTTCCCTGAAAGCCGATTACGTCGCGTCGCACTTTTAAATAGCAAATATTAACAACAGCTAAAATATTAATGATAAGTGACTCCTTTCAATGTCTTTCAATATGTTCCATTAATGTTCGAGATTTTTCTCGATACGTGAATCTTTATTCACATGTCTCTTGTCGCCAGCCGTATGAAAAGTGTGCCATATTTTTCATTAAAAATACAAGCATACAATGGAACCGCGTTCCCTTTTTTATTCTTGCATTGCCATTAAATATTGAAGGTTACGTATGTGAAATGTAAGTACTGAAGTATATTTGGTATTTGCTTAAAATGTTTTGACAGACCGACGTTTTGAGCGCTGTCTAGGTGTTTCTTTTAAAGGGCAGACCATGTGTGAAATCGGTGAAATGCGAATTTAAAGACCTTTCAAACAGTGAACTTGCTCTGATACTAATAAATAATGGAGGTAATAGACTTAATAGGCGAACATGACTTCAAGTTATACTAAATGAGCATATAAAGGCGTATTTACGTCTAATCGTTTCTGAATAGCGACTTAATAATGAGAAATCGGAATTAAACACATAAGAATACACAATTACTCCGTAACCAATGAATCCCCGGATAAAGCATAATACGTCGCTATAACGCCCGTATCATCAAAAAGCAGCTGAGTTGAGACAATTGGCGTATCAGCTCGAGCAAATAAATGGAAATTTATCCGAGCAAACAAGACGTGCGTTGCCGTCTCATCAAATAAGATATTTCATTTCACAATTAATCGCAATACGCACCCTTACATCTATCCAAAATGAAGCCAAAATGCTATCAAGGATCACTGTAATTACGTCTTTTGAGAATGGGATGCGATGGGAGCAAACATCGAGCAGATTTCAAAATGCCTCGAATTAATATTGTTATGAAGCGGAGGAATTTTCATTTTGTTCATAAAGCTCGCTTGGGTATTTTAGAAACTACATTATTAAAGCTCTGTCACATATAACACGCGGAGGATGTAATTTTAATAAATTAATTTTAAAGGGATAAATTAATTCTAGTACTAGCCGTGCGTTTAGAAAGAGATCATGACATTAGTTCGTCTTTAGGCTGCATATACAGTGTATCAGAATTCAGAAGTAGTTTATCGGTTCACTAAGTACTTATATCCATTACGGCCCTTGCTATTTAACTGCAACTTAGATCTTTCAAAAGGTCGACATTAATAGGCATAATCACTCGTTAGTCATTAACATAGCATGGTGTAATTAGGCCGTATGGTTGTTACAGACGGGCTGCATTTCAGCTGCTTTCTGCCTGTAAACGCGCACTTTGAATGCAGTTCTAAATCAGTTGATATAATGGCATTGAAATTGCAAAACAACTGCGCAGACTGAAAACGGTCGTAATACAGTTCTAACGCAGTTGGTACGACTGCAAGAAAAGGGCAATAGAACTGGATTACAACTGCAATGAAACTTCAATTTTGAAATTGCATTGAAAGTAGAAATGTAACCCGTTTGTAATGGCCCTGTTTGGACCCAATTATACTATGTTCATCATCATCGACATCATCAGCCCAAAAGACGTCCACTGATGGACATAGACCGCTCCCAGAGAACGTCATCATGACCTGTTCTGGGGCGATGTATCCAGTGGACTCCAGGGACTTTCACTTAGACATCAATCCACCTTGTGAGAGCGCTATACCTGTGGTCGCCACTCGAAAATTCAAGCGCACAACATCGCTCATGTTTAGTTTTAATACTGGATGTCCGCTTGCAGTTGGTTCTCGATCCAAAGTACTTATAGCGATTGACGACCCTCTTCCTTTATTCGTTCAACAACAACTGAAATGAGAATGTTGTAATTTGGTCCTATAGCCCGTTGTTCAGCAATGTTAGTTTTGTTGATACATTTATTTGCATTCGCAAAATATTCAGCTGACATTGAATCAGCTTATTGAGGGTGATTAAATTCTGCAGACAGCCTGTGCCTGTAAATTATAGCAGATAACAAGAATCGGTGCTGTTTGCCATCCAATATCGAATTATTGCGAATATTGAATTCATTTGAAACCGTTTTCATTTCATCGACGAGTCTGTTAAAGCGACCTTTGTTTTGTTGTGGAAAGGGATTGGAGATTCTCATCAGTTTAAAATGGGCATGTGGTTTTTGAACTCATTCAATATTCTTTTATAATAAGGCGAGGAAAGTTAAGTTGCCTGCGATGTAGACATGTTAATCATTGAACTTTGCAATGCCACCTTAAGCTCGAATGCACTGAGCTGATATTGACGTCTGTTTAAATTTCAATTATATAAAATGTTTTAAATAAAAAAAGAACCGACTTCAAAATGAACTAAAAAGCCGAAAATAATCCTTTATGTACGGTACGGATCACATTTTAATCACTTTTTGAAGACGGTGCCAAACCATTAATTTATTACTATGAAGAACCGCGGCGGCAAGCCTTTAGTTATTATCTACCTACATATATATTTAGTCATAGTAATTCGTATTTTTGTTAAATAAAGAACTTTATTTACTTCAGGTTTGGCACCGACTTCAAAAGGTGATTCAAATGTGATCCGTACCATATAAAAGATTATTTTTGGCTTTCTAGTTTATTTTGAAGTCGGTTCTTTTTTTAATTATAGATTTTATTTTTTGCTTTTTAGTGATGGATTTTAGTAGTGATATAAAGTATTTTGTATAGCTCAGAATGGGAAGATTGAGGAGGTACTTTGCACGCATCTGAGTCTTTGGAAGTAAGAAATGAAAAAGTTGGTTAGTTCATTTGTACCTTCCATCATCAGCTTAGCATGAAATGATGACAACCAGAGGAAAACAAGTGATAACTTTAGAAAAATATATACAAAACATTGTTGGTGCCTATAATATTTGAGGGTTTCTCTCGATTTCCTTGGTATTCCATCATCTGATCCTGACTTGGTGATAAGGAGACTACTTCAGGCACACAATAGTAAGAATATGACTAACAGTCTTAACTTATCTACCTATAATAGATGATTTTTTAAAGAATTATCCTCTATCTCTTAACTATTAAGAAGTTGTACCTGCCGTCATCAGCTCAGCATAATGAAATGATGACTACCATATGCAAATACTTAAATAGCTTAAGAAAATATATGAAAAACGTTATAAGTGCCTATAAAATTTGAGGTTTGCCCCCGATTTCCCTAGGATCCCATCATCAGATCCCAACTTGGTGGCAATGGGACTACCTCAGGAGTATATCCTTTCAAATAAAAAAAGATTTTTTAAAATCGGTCCCCAATTGGCGGAGTAATCGGTGAACATACATACAAAGAAAAATAAAAAAAATACAAACTATCGAACATATAACCTCATCCTTTTTTGGAAGTCGGTTAAAAAGGCCACATGCCATAACACTTTAACAGCCAGGAACCCGCTAGGAGAGTGCTCCGCTCATATGAAATTTTCGCAACATACGCAAATTCACATGTAACGCGAACGTCTACTAAGTTAAATTGTAAAACTTTGGGAAACGTTATGTCCCACTTAGTTTATATTCAAAATATTTAGAAATAGGATGTCATGAAAGATTGATACGTATTGAAGTTTAATAATTTGAGATTTAAATAAAGGTTGTTGTTGAGTCAACCTGTGACCATGGAAAGCTGAAATGCTTCCGAAACGTCGGGAACTCAAATGAGATAATATACGCGATATAATCCGTTAAATTGTTTCATTTAAATGAATAATAATTGTGGACACAGAAGAAAAAATCATTTGGTATTTGTTTTTAAAGTTGATTTAAGTTGAAAGTTGATGTAAAGTCGCTGTGACTTTAAATATGATTTAATATACCCATTTTAGTTTAAAAATGTGCAATACGTGACTGATGTTTTCCCTCACACAATACTGAAAGTAACAAATCACAAGAATACGTTATATTCAAAACCGTTATTTACAACTGTTCCGATAAAATTCACAAGGGACGATTTCCAATATGATTCTTCACACAATAGCTACAGAACCAATCGCAGCATTTTCATTTCGATGCCTGAATGTACGAAGCCACAGATCTATGCATCGGGGAGATATCGGACAAAGCTCAGTGCTGACAACTGTTCCCATTTACCTATTGTTGTTGCCATGGCAACAATAGGGGCATTGCCGGCCTCGTGCGGTGACCCATTTGGATTCACGTTGAAAAATATCAAAAGTAAAGTCGAGTGCTATTGTCGTCTGTTTGATTAACGCGATCGTTAGAGAGGTTTCGCTGCTCTTGAGACTAACGAGACTGGAATGCAGTTTTGTAAGTTTTTATATACAGTGTTACCATTGTTAGTAAAGACCGTTGTTTCTTAAATCATTCATTAAAATGTTTTGTTTCTCAAGGTTGTATACATTTCGATTGAAAATGTTTTACTGTTACTTTTTCTGTCGTTGAATTTTCTGTTTATATTCTGTTAATTGTCATAAGATTTTTCTGGTATCAGTCACAGCGGCTTCGTTTTATAAATCCAGTTTTCTCTTCCCTTGGATCAAAGTTACCAGTACATACATGTTGTCACTGTAATAATACTTCATCTGTAATAAGCTAATAAGTGTGATATAAGAAGCAAATATTACAACAGGACTGTTGTAATATTTTCTTCTTTTAAATATTTCAGTTATTAGCACATTAGCATTCCTATTTACTTTTCGTACCCGAACCTAAAGATCACCATTTTAAGGCAGAAGCATAATTTGTAAAAATCCCAAATTTAATACGATTTTTACGTCGACACGGGGTTAATTATATTTATAATAAGTTTCAATATTTAAATATTCTATGTACTAAATATTTAATGTCGTAGTACAAAGTATTCAAAAATCCTCGTGCAAAATACGAATTCTTTAATTTCCCCTTACTTAAACACGAGTTCTTTGGGTTAAAAATATAACAAAAATGAATGCTATTTTAAAATATAATTTAAAATGAAGGCTCTTTTATAGGTACGGGCTTGCGGTGCGTCTGAGATCAAAACTTTTTGCTCTCCCAGTCAAGTTGCCAAGAATGATGCTCTGTTGAAGGATACAGCGTCTGTCCACATACTTTACTTCACTCAATAACAAACTAGGAACTAAAACAAACTTCTCTATTACCAACACGGGAAACTTGCACCTTGAATAAACTTGGAGTCTAGAATGTTTGAAAACTAAACAAACATAAAGGCTTTATCTCGATGTGTGTGGAGTAGAGTAATTAGTTCCGTGGCGCGTTAAATTTGCATGACAGTAACATTTCCATGCCCGTCTTACGTACTAGGATTGCCAGGCTGGAAAAATAATACGGAAAGTGTTGTCACGTTGTCAGATGATACTGAACCAGCGCAGGCACGGGGTACAATGGGGACAATGGACGCCAATTTTCCAGTGTTCATGACTAAGGTAAATATAATAAATAAATTTTACGGGACAATTTTTACACAAATTGAACGAGTCCCATGGTAAGCTCAATAAGGCTTGTGTTATGAGTACTAGGCGACGATATATTGAATAGATATATTAACTTATGTACATAGAAAACATCCAAGACTCAGGAATATTTGTGGTCCTTACCCAAATATTTGCCCTTACCGGGATTTGAACCCAGGACCTTAGCTTCGCAAGCAACGTTACTCCCGCTGTCAGAGAATACATAATCCGCTGTGCTCAACCAGTCGTCAAAAGTTCTCAATAGGGACCGAAACATGTCAAGCTGTACTCGACGTTTAGGATGTGAGTAACCGTTAGTGTAATCTAAATATGTCTGAGTCTGAGTAGTTTTCTAGTTAAATTTACATTATTTTTTTTGAACAATTTTAAAATGGTTGATGAGTATATTTTAATTATTACTCCATCGTGTAGATTAATAAAACATAATTATCATCATCTGTAATCTAAAAATGTCTCGTGACGTCACGCTTAGGTACAGTTTAGTTACTTAGTTATGACGTCACAAGCCCTCGCTCCTAAACTTTAAAGCGGTTTATCTGAGTAATCTTGTATTAATTTGAAAATACAAAAAATAACTTGTAGTTTCGTCATATTCGTCCGTCCGCCCGTCTGTCCGTCAGTCCGACCGTCCGTACGTCGTCCGTCCGTATGTCACAGGCCTTTTACTCAAAAACTACAACATGTATGTTGATGAAATTTGGAGTATAGATGTCTTGTGTAAGCCGCTACTGAGTTAGATAGATAGTTAAAGAATAAAAATAAATATTTCTAGGAGGGGCACTATCAAAATTTTTTCAGGGAATATCATTGTGTAGCACATATTTCGACAGTTCTTTTGAAAACATTCTGCGGTTTCTACCTTTTTTTGATTTAGTGCATATTTTTGAAAGTAATCGCTCCGAAAGTAGCATAAATTGTGTCCTCCCCCCCCCCCTCTATTTTCTATCGCTTATGTCCAAAACACATGAAAAAAGTAACCAAGATAAAACTCAATGAATACTTTCAACGAAAATTATTTTCAACATGATGGGATAAACCGTCTTTGTCGACCTCTTTCCTCAGGAACGCATGGAGGTATCAAGCTGAAATTTATATAAAAAACTCAAATCTGCAATCCGTTGTAGCCGTGAAAAAATCAATCTTCGAAGTCAACGCAATCAAAAGATACAGTCATTAAATATTTCCATACAAATTACCGTCAAGTAAGCTGTCCTAGCAACTTACTTCCACTTGTACTAGAAACTTGAAATTTGGTATAAATGAAGCACAACCAACACAAAAAATCTAAAAAAATCAAATTTCACTCCCTGTCTGCCTCATAAATCAATATAAAATGACCCTATATAGCGTAGATTTTGGATACGAGCACGGCTCTGCTAACACTGGATTATTATAGATACGGCCGTTTTTTGATATCCACCTTAATTTACTAGAATGTAATCAATGTCATTACAATTTAAGTTTGTCCTTTGTGAGCTGATAAATAAATACATTTTATTTATTTATTTATTTATTTTAGCGTATATTTTGTGGAACCTTCTGCGCGCGAGTCTGACTCGCACTTATTTGGAAGTTGGAACCGATACGGCTGTCACAATTTAAATGTTGGATGTGAAAACGCTTTTTCCTGTATCCAATGACGACGATATTTCATTAGACATTAATCATCACAAAAATTCTTAAAACTAAATTTCATTTGCGTGTGTCCTGCAAAAATGTCCGGCAAAATAGGAAAGTGCAGAAACCCGAGTCATAGACGACTTTCATTGTTTTCGACTCGCATTTAGATGCACCCCGGGCAATAAAGATAACTTCAAGACTGTCCCACAGCTACAACTGTTTAAGTAAGTGTTGATGAATATTCAGCAACTTTTTGGCGCATTATTGCGCTGCTGCTATCAAGGTGTTTGCTTTTTAACACCCTATAGCACCATTAGGCTTAAATAGCCATGTAAAAGCGTAACGTAGCGTTCTAAAATTGCGTTGATTTCTAAAGTGCACTGGAATAAGTTTTCTTAATATAAGTCGATTATATTAAGCCTTGGATTGGAGTTACATTTGCATATATTACTTTTACAGATTTTTGCTTTTTAAACTTGGAATTTTGTTGCAATTTTAAAATGGTAATTTTACAGTTACGTTTATCAACGAATATTTCTATCATGCCTGTTAAAAAAGTAACTCCTACATATTTGTATAGTAAACATTGAAATATATGACATATTTTCTTAGAACTTAAACCCAACTGGATTAAACTTCGTTATTATTTTCAATTTCGTAACATTCATTTTTTAACAAAAAAGAAGACTAGCTTTATTTTTAGTTAAAAGCGTTGAGAAATAAAGTTTAAAAGTCGTACTAAGCTCCCAGTAAAACATCCATCATGATTACGAATATATTATAAACATAATTTATAGGTTATATATTATACCGTTATCGTCATTGAAAACATCGTTACAAAATTAATTGATTCAAAACAATAACTGGAAATAAAGAGGAAAGTGTTCCGTAAATTTAAAACAAACACGTAACATTTGGCGTGTGTCGATAACGGCAGATATCGCGGCCAAATTTCAAATGCCATTGTTTATCCGACAAAAATTGGGTCATAAAGGGAAAGTTATTACTCCCTAAACCCCAATCACAATTTCTACTGAAGGATATCTACATATTTCACTGCCGGTTCTACTCGTTTGTTTTTTGGGGTTCCTCAAAAAATTGTGTGTAAGTTTTTCAAATTTGGATGATCTCGATTTTACTCGCTTGTATTCGTTTCATGCTTGTATATTGTTTAATGTTTCTTATATGTGTTTTTATAAAATTAAAATGTCGATATTCGGATAAATTCAAAATGGGTAATATAATTAAACGTAGTAGGTTTTGTAAAATCGCAAGAAAACGGAATGAACCATTATGTTTCAGTTCTGTGCGTTACAGATATGTACACATATCATTAGCATTGTTATTATTGTCAATTACTTAATCTTTGTTTCTATTTATATTTATAAATTTCTTGTTGATGTGTGCAAATAAATCTATCATCATTCTGTCATAAATCAAGAACGATGAAAGTAAAAACTTAATAAATATGCAGCTAGGTACGTTGACTACCGTGTTTAGGCCATGAAGCTGAGTGTGACTATTGTGTACAATACTTTTTCTACGAGTAACCCATAAACTACAATAAATGAAACACAGCTAAAAAATAATTGCAAAACACTGCGTTCTTTTCTTGAAATGCATTATAGTTTTGCGCGGAGTTGTATAATATTTCATTATAGTTCAGTGGCATATAAAATAAATCATACAGTTGGTATAGAGTGATGTTCCAATCTAAAAAATTGGTATGCCTTTTATTCACAGATATAGTACACGCGTAGAAAAACGGATCTGTACTGGCATCGTATACGATGTAGACTGTACTGTAATGAGTATTTACGTAAACTCACACTCATTATGACTTCTCAGCACAACATTAAACACCACCGAGGCGATCACCGTTTATTTTATACAGAACCCATATGATTCAATCTGGGCCTAATCTCGCAACCTTTTTTTTTAAATATTCGCTACATTGTGGTTAAAAGGAAAGCTATAAATTGCGTAAACGTGTCCGTGACGCTTGCTTTGCCCACATTATGTTGCCCGCAGAATACAAAAGATGTAACGGAGATAGATATATTACTACATACGCTCTTTTTGTATGATTAGGACAGTATACACGTCCGCGATTTAGGGCTACATGAACGAAATAAGCGTCGTTCGATTGTTCGTGTTTGATATCGGGTTTGTTGAAATAAAAGCATGTCTGAGTGACGTTTAAGGACAGATTACACTGCCGCCAACCTTATCTGATCAAGAAGTACCTCTAGCACAACTGTGACTCTCTTTCTTGCGCGGCAACTATCGTTTATTTATTTACAAGAAACTTTGCTAGAAAGATGGGAGATGCTGTCTTGCGTGAGAAATCGTGGCCAATTACGCTAGCCTGCCAGGCGAAAACAGGCTAGGTAGGTACGTCAAAATATGAATAGATGACATAATTGATAGTGTCCTGTTCAACTGCCGATCAGAAAGCGAGTCAACTACTTTCTCGATTAAGAAATGTACAACATTAAGCTCGACACTTCATACAAAGTGTTCGACTACCTGTTAGAAAAGTGCCGTGTAATACATATATATCTTTTCCACTAACGTTGGTAAAGGTTTGACATAATGAGAGCCAGGAATGATATGTGCCATCTGTGGTTGTTGCCGACTACAGTGTATTGGAAACTCGTAACAAAGCGAGATAAAATTTCTTCAATGATCATAGGCATCATAGCACGAAGAGAGTTGATGAATTCATTGTAATTGTCGCTGGCCGTATTTCCGGATGATACCTTCAAGCTTACAAGAAAAAAGCGTGTCTAAAAGGCCGGAAGCGCACTTGTGACTCCTTGGTGTTGCAGGTTGCAGATGGGGGACGGTAATTGCTTACCATCAGGCTATCCGTCTGTTCGTTTGCCCCCTATAACATAAATAGGTCCTTACCAAATAGGTGAAAACGGAACGCTTATGGTGCGACTTTCTCTGTCTGACAGTCTGTCCAACTGTTAGAGCGCTATATCTCAAAAACGACTAGTGATATTCACTTGAAACTTGGAGTTTAGCGGAAATATTTTTAAATGGACCATTCGTGTTTATCTAATAAGCCTTGTTTAGTTTGGGACTTTGTCAATTTATGGTAGATTTATTTATGTTTGAATGGAATTGGACTGGGTGATTTGATTTATATTTATTTTTCAATTTGGAATTCATTAATGAAAGCTTATATATTAAGATCGGGAAAGAGAAAATACTAGTCATTATTAAAAAGTTTGCCAAAACATCTTGCTTACGTAATCAAATGCAAAGAGCTTCTGGAATGTAGGTCGGCCATGCCGTGCTAGTGGAACGTTAGCGTGTGCGGGACGATATTTTTTCACAAACTGTCCCGAGGTTGCATGTATAATCGATTTGTATAAAATTCGCCAATATTGACTACAATAGGACTGATGTTATTTAAAAAAGAAAGAAAGTTGACCTATTTACATACCAGAAAGTAGGTCCAACTAGTTGCTGTGCAAGTTCAGTGCAGCCGAGCCGTAAGGTATCAGCTTGGGTTACTTGGCAACCACACTGTACTGTGAGGCAGGTTGTATTCAATTCGTGCTCTTTCTGTTATAATTGGGTATATTTTTATTGCATTTCTTAACGAAATATAAAAAGCACCGTAAAAAAGATGTGAAAAAATGTAATTAAAGTTAAAATCGGCTTAGAAAAAGGTAATTTGGAACTAATTATTAAACAGCGATTTGACAAAGAGATCCGACATGTACTGTTACGTCATATGACAGTACGGCCATATAAACACTACATTGAATATCTTATATCTTGGTTATACACTTGGATTGGATACACATATACCTACACAAGTCAAATCCACAACACCTCTCGTTTTCATCGCGGGTTATTCATAAACTGCAGTTAGTGCTTTTCACTAGGTGGAAAGTTGGCACGCCCCCCAACATCTTGAAAACCTGTGTCCAATTAGAAGGAATACACATATCATAAGTACATTTACTATTTATGTTACCTCTAAGCAGCATGAGAAAAAATTCAAGGCGAAGCTGACGGGACTTTCCATTTTTTAAATACTGTAATTAAACACTGTATGTAACAGCCAAATTTTTTTTTGTTTGAGCTGCATTGGCGCGAACGAGAGGGTAGGTCAGACCATCGCTCCGGGTCTTTCCTGAAAACTGAAGACTGTCTATCGCGGTTCAATGTGGAAACGCTGCGAGCGTGATGCGCACCTTTGCGTCTGGAAGGGCGCGGGGCAAGCTTTTTGATTCGTTTTGTGAATATTTTAGTATAGTTGAGGTCTAAGATATTTTTTTCTCTTTATGGTATAGTACATTACTGTAGACGCCGGGAAAGAAGGGCTTGCCGGGTGAGTAAGTATAGACGGATAGTGATACGAAGCCGGCAAGCACTTTTCACGGCCAGAGGCATGTATAGTGCTTTTCTCAAACATATGCAATTAAATTAAAAAATACACCACTCAAAAACCTACATGACAAACGTTTTTTCAGTTTTCCCTCCAATCCCACCATAATGTTTTTTTTACGGAAGTCGTCCGTATTTCGCATGTGTAGTGTTCGAGTAGATCCTATTAGGGCCGTTACACACAACCTGATAATAAGAATCTTAATTTCTATAATAAATAAAATAAATGCAGAGGATTTCAAATATCGTCTATGGTCTCTGGTGACTTACGCATAGACAATATTTTAAATTTATTCATCAACACATGAACCATACAGATTTGTGTTCTTAATATCAGTTCGTGTGTAATAGGCATTAACGCGGATATTTTTGGTCACCATTCAGCCACTGGAAATTTTTATAAAAAATATAATTCAGCTGTTTAGCCTGTTCATGAACACAGACGCCATGTTTACATTAAAATAAAATAAAAAATACTTCCCGGCCTAGGCTTTCAATTTTGTATGAAATTCCTTTACAGTTATCTGAAGGTGTGCCGCCCGAAACGTGATACTTTAAAGCCTGTTGTAACGCACGTAATGACGACATTTCATTGCATGTTTAAAAAATATATTTTTACTGTGTTTTCTAATTTTGTTTCTTATGTTAATTGTAAAAAGAATAAAAATGTAATGTCTCTTTTTTGTTCAGATGACAGAATAGATGTATTTGTAATTATCTTGTACATATTTTGATACTGTTCAAAAACAGTCCTTAAAGTAACTACATATTTTACTGTAAAGCCTCCGCAACATATAAAGCTGCCAGTGTCAACGTTTTTCAAACGGATTCAACGGGTTTATATTCGCGATTAACGTACTTTCTGTTTGTTTGGCGATATGAATGCGAATAAATAAAAGTCTAATCTGACGGTGGACTTTTGGCGTTTTCACAAGCAATCAATTCCGAATGACACCGGACGGGTTAGGGTGAAAATAAAATAAATTCTCATCAATTTCCATCGATCATCGAGAGCCCTTGGCGGGACAAAGCGATATCGCTGACACGGAAAACATGCCTAATTGGTTTTAGAATTTAATCGAATCTAAGCTTTGCTTTTTTTCAGGTATGAATTTGCGTTGAAGGGTTTTTTTTACAAAACCAAGTTCTGCTTCTAGATAGATTTGATTTTATTTATAGTAGGCCTGGGTTACAATACTCCATTAGTGTGTCTATTTCTAAAGACTAATATTTATTAAAATACAATAATTGCAATTTGGAAAAAAAAAATACTATACTGCAAATCTAATTTAGCTAACAATTTGTTTTGAACAAGAACAACAGAGAAATTGACTTCTGTCCCCATAAATGTCCCCGTACTGATATACCGACAAAAAAATCCAATAGTGCATAACATGGAAAAAAATCAGTAATTTCTCAAAGGTACATAATTGCCTAAAATGGATACTTTCATTAAATTCTTGTGAATATGTATTTCCAAAACTTACCGAGAAACAATTTTTTGGAAACTTTCCCCATCTTGCACATTTATATTTGGACAAGAAGGTGCCCACAAGTTCATTCGCTTAGTAGAAAAAGTCATAACCTCGCTTTTTCCTTCAGCGTAGAAAGGTAAAAAGTATTATATAACCATCTGGAGATACCCAGCTACCCGTGTATTAAAAATAGTTGAAATTCGTTTAGCCGATTTGCCATGATAAAGCCACAAGGTCACATAATTGAAAACATAAAAAAAATCCAAAATAAATATATTTCGATTCAGTGAACTTTAATAGTCCCCTTCAATAATTCTTTTGAAAATAACTTTAATTTACAGATATTACATTTTTCCATCATTATAATAGTACTAGAAGGCGCCCGCAACTTCGTTCGCGGAGGAGAAAAAGTCATAACCCTCTTTTTTCCTTCAGCTTAGTCAGGTAAAAAGTATCCTATAACCATCTGGAGATACTCAGCTACCCGTGTACCAAAAATAGATGAAATTCGTTTAGGAAAGGTTTTTTTCCGAGAAAAAAAGTAGTTTATGTCCTTCCCCAAAACTCAAATATCGCTACCAAATTTCATCTCAATCAGTTGAGCAGTTCAAGCGTGAAGAGGTAACAGACAGACAGATAGACAGACGCACTTTCGCATTTATAATATTTTACTCTTTTAAATGTTAAGCATTTTACCAAGATTTCAAGTTCTTATATTAAAATAAAAATATTTACTCTCCATACAAAGTTTCATCCCCTTTTTCGTCCCTAAAATGGATGAAAATTTACATACATTTTAACCTTTATCCTATTCTGATAAATAAGGTACATAACTGGAAAGTTTCATAATTCGTCAAGTAGTTTTTGAGATTAAGTAGAATGTACATCCATACATCGAAACTTTCATGTTTATAATATTAAGGATGAGGAAGGATGTACAGACATTAAATTTTTACAACTTTATAATAGTATAAGTAGATGTGTTTGCTTGAATGCATGCGACCTGTGTCATCTGCGTGTCGCCTTAACGAACGACGGTCACTACAATAGGGACTCGAGCAAATCTAGATCCATTTAGAGATAAATATGCCTCGGGTAAGCTGCAAGGCACAGGGAATGCTTATCCGAAGACCAATACTCGAGGTCCGTGTCGTGCCGTCCCGCTCACAGCAACATTGCTAAGCAAGAGAGCGAGAGGGATGGAACGGTGAGAACTTCTGATTTTGAATTTCAGAGTTGCCCCGCAGGTTTCATACAAGGTGCAAAACACGGGAAGATTGGCCCACATGCGAACAATACCCTATTGTGAACGGCACAAAGGATCGATTAATTACCTCGCAGACTGATCGCTGTTATACCTTGAAATCGCATTATATTAAGCTTTGGCAGTAACTAAACGAAGTATTAATTATAAGAATATTATCTGCGCTCGAGAACGTCTAAAAAAACCAGTCAAATCGAGTCTGACTCGCGCACCAAGGGTTCCGTACAAACTTTCACTTATTCCGACTTAACTTGCCGCTTGAGTTAAGTTTGCCTCTGGTATCTATGGCGTCACATACAAAGGAGGGGCAAATTTAACCAAACCGGGTTATTCAAAAAATATTTTAGGTGATTAAAAAAAGTAAGACAGATAGATGCATGGTTATAATTTTCGTGTAATATTTATATTAAATTACATAATTCCAGAAAATTCCAGATTTTTCGTTTGGTAAACTTCGGAGATAAGGAGGGTATTTTTTTCCACATTTTCTTTAATAAAACAAAATTTAAGAACGATAAAAAAAAATTAAAAAATTGATCGAATATGTACAGATCAAGCCCTTTCATATGATACCCTACTTGACCTAGTGACTAGAGTTTTAAATTTTTACACACCCTTATATTGGTCGTTTTTTTAAGACAATAAACATATATTTTATAATGTTTCCTTCGCAATACATATGGGCCGACCATGCTTATAAATATTTCAAATTTCAAATAGATAGCATTAGCAGTTTTTGAGATATGGCGCTCTAATAGTCGGACAGACAGACAGACAGAGAGAGTCACACCATAACGGTTCCTTTTTTACCTTTTTGATAGAGATCTAACACTGTATATTGTAGATGTTTTTAATATAATAAGTACAGACTATTTAAAGGACACTTCGAAAAATATTTTTTGTATGTTTGTATGTCTTCATCACGCCACAACCACTAAATGGATTTTAACTATTGTTCGTACACGAGCATGCACAGATGGTTATAGGGTACTTTTTATACAACTACGCTAAAGAAAAAAAGGAGCCTTCTAGTGAAGATATATTATGGAGCATTAACAGAGCTCCATAGCGATAAAAACCCTTACAAAATTGACAGTGTTTTTACTACCCACGTCAACTAACTGTTATATAGTAGTTTATGCATCTGATACATACTGAGAGGCCTTAAAACTCACTCATGTCATCTTATTATGAAACTCGCTTTCGGCTTGTTTCATAAAACTACATTCGCATACACTACTTTATCTACATCCATATTGTTTTGTTGTTTTTGTTCCATGTGTTTCATGTGCAACCATTGAGCCAGAAACCATGTTTACTAAAATATCGAAACGCGCCCGCCGAGTGCGGCGGCGGCCTGCGGGCCTATGATGGTTGCGTTTGTCACGCGATAAATAAGTGACATAGTTGCCGTCACCTTCTGACACGTATGTGAGTGCGAGAGTGACAGGCGCGTTATCATATCATTTGTCGAGTGATAAACGCGACCATCATAGGCCCGCTGGATCTGTACTGTAATGATTCATAACTACATTGTATAACCTAACCTTATGACATCATTACAGTACAGTATTTTGTGCGTGCATGCCGCAACGATGCTTGCACGCTGGGTTATCTCGGATATCATTGCAGTTATAAGAACTTGAACATTTAGTATTGAAAAGCTGGTTACATATGAGTTTTGAACACATAAAAGACAATTTCACAATTGATGTAAAGGAAGGTTATAGATGGCACTGAAATAATAACTATCCGCAATTGTCTAATAGATAAATGGCGGTTTCGATTAAATAAGAATGAAACGGTGCTAGTATTTTGGCTAGATAACTGTCACAGCGTTAATAAAATAAGAGATGGTGCGTGGCCAATAGTTTCTAAGAATGCATCGACCCGGTGATATACAGGGTGTTTGGTAACAGGATGCAAAGTTGAAAGGAGGTGATAGCTTAGGCCATTTAAAACATTTTAAGCCATATATGTGTCAGGCAAATGTTATTAGTTTTTTTTTTATTTAAGTTTTAAGATTTTTCTTGGAAAACTCCAAAATTTCAGACTACATCGACAATAGTAGTTTTTTTAATCTAGGTAGCATTTTTTTGTATTTTTTTGCGTATTGTGCAGTGTCTATCGTACACCATAAAAGTTATTTGAAACATCTGTGTCTAAAGAAAAAAAAACTACAGCGATTTAAAAATTAAATAACATGAAAAAAAATGATTTAAGTGTTTTCTAAGGACGATAAAAAAAAACTAAAATAGCCCCGGTTCTTCAAACCATTTAAGAAACATGCTTGGCTATTGCCCTTTCATTTAAGCTATCAAACACGACTGTAGCTATCGTATCTTTAAAAAAAAGGCACTTAAACCAACTAGAGAGCTAAAATGTTTCACTGGACTTGTGATACTTGTGACGAATCTAATTATGATTTTGTAATAAAACATTGGTTCTTAATACTAAGTTGGCGTTTACCTGACATTTAAATACAGGGTGTTTGTTACCAAACACCCTGTATTTAAGGACCATAATTTCCTTGATGTGTTTTTATACACACGATATAGCAATATTTATAGTTGCAATCCCTAAACATTATTAAAACCTTATTTGACGGCGGTCCCCGCGACGCGATTGACACTCTACCATTCATTTTTGGCATTCACTTGAAGCTTTTAAGGGGCTTCAAAAATGTTAGATTTTTCATGGTTTAAGTTGTGTATCTAGTCTCTCAAATGTTGATAATAACGTTCTAAACGTAGTGTATATCATAGTTCAGGTTCTATTTAATACTTTATCGCATTCGGAATTTTATATATTTATATTTATGCATTTAATTATGAATTATTATTATTACAGAGAGGTCTATACAAATAAAGATTGCGTATCTCAACATATCTTTAATAGACTCAAAACTTATGCGTAATTGTTCATTATAAAAACCTTCCTCTACGCAAGTATGTTCTTTAAAAAACGTGTATTTTTGAAGAAAAGTAGCAAAAACTAGTTTTTTGTCGTAGAAACAAGACGGTGGGTAATGACGGTTGTTGTCAACATGTTGAGATGTAAACAACACGAAAAAGTGAACAGCTACGGATCGAAGATCATTCAGAGCTGTACGCCCCTCTAGTAGTTATTTTAATGGGAACTTAAAGTCGATCAAAACATCCCCGTATTCCACGTTTGTGTCACCCCACTGAACAAATTGCATGAATTATTTGGATATGTTTCCACGATTAGCAACATCTATGAAACTCGCTATCATCTCTCCATTGCTATAAATCAGTTTGAGACGTAGTTATCAGATGGCAAATTAGTCGTCTTGATGTAAACTCAGTTAAGTTTGTCGCTTGGAGCATTTCTGCAAATTTAAGTTGAATACGTATCTACTACTATTATGGATATACATCTATCTGTCGCCTATATAAATAGTAGGTAGTGTTTGATGCTTTATTAAGGTTCCGTACCAAAAAAGTAAAAAAGGAAACCTTATGGTGTGACTCTGTCTGGCGTTTAACAGTCGGACAGACAGACATATTATATGTATGTCTGTTTAACAGTTAAAGCCCCATATTTTAAAAACTACTTATGCTATTTATTTGAAATTTAGACTAATTTTAATGCTGGCTAGCCCAAGTATAATGCGAATAAAAAAATAATTAAAATATTTTTATTTTGTATGAAAAATTACCAATATGAGGGGGGCTAAAAATTCAAAGTCTCTTAGATCTAGTGGGGTATCACATGAAATAACTTAAATTGTACGTTCTTAAGCATTTTTTTATTTCTTTTTACTCTACATAAATTTTATAAAAAATAAATATTACACGAAAATGATAACTAGCTCATTTTTATTTTTTTCTCAAAAAACCTATTTGAACAACCTCGTTGCGTTAAGTTTGCATATGTAACGCTATAGATAGATGCAAACTTAAATTAACTGGAACTGGGTAATAATGTTAGGGTAAATGAAAGTTTGTACGGAACCCTAGTGTCACCCACAGTCTGGCACTTGATCGGTTTTTTTTTCTATATAGAGGTAACGGAGTAATGGATGTCCATGATTTTACTAAAGCCAGAATTGAAAAATATTTACGTCGAACGAGATTCGAACCCGCATCCCCAACGGCCGATACGGACATGTTGACCACTAGACTCTCGATGCTGTGCTTGAGCTTCACTTAAGCCTTAAGGAGGCTTGTATCGCCATCTACCATAAAGTGCTGTAACTTTTTGTTCGGCACCAGCCACCAATGGTCTCAAGTTGCCGGCTTGGAGGCAACTTGAGACGATTGGTGCCGAAGTACAGCAAAATTGTTAAATTTTCGCTTTAGTAAAAACATTTCAAATACAAACCGAGAGAGATGGAGAAGTATCGCAAAGCTGAAATGCATATACAAGAAGACAACCCATCACCACGACCACTCTGGGAAGAGTGTACCATTAAGAAGAAGACAAAGAGAAAAACATTTAGATTTCGGTAGCACACGTTTTTATTTTAATATAATTTAGAATTTAAGTGTAATAGGGTCTAGGTATATAATAGAAATTAAGAGTTGTAATTAATCCTAGAAATAATAGAACAATAAATAAATAAGATATCAGAGGGGCGAGGTAAGGATCGAGAGGGGGTGGGGATAGACCCGCTGCTAAAAAAGACGCGCGGCCCCCCGCCACATTGCCCATTACCGCTCGAGCTCCCGAACCGCGCCCGCCTGAACCTGAAAAATAACTACGTCTTCTAATTCAGAACCCTTCGACCGTCACCTATAATCAAGCAATCTACAGTCCACTGCGCCCCGTGTGGTTTCTATAAGCCACAGTTACTTAGCGCTACGCGCCATCTAGTTGCCAGTTAGCTTTCCTGACTAAATCGCTGCTTTTCAACTCAACAATAAAGCAAAAGAATCGTTCATAACACGTAGTCACAGAGCTAAAACAATCAACGAGGTGACATGTTTCCGTTGCATGCGGTTTTAGCAAGTGACCATTACTTACTGCTATAGCATTCATAAAATGTGCCCCTGCGCTGAACGCAGCTACTATACTGTGATCCATTGGCTTCGTTTTCTTAAGTCAGTTTTGACAACCTTTTTGACCGACCAATATAATTTGACTTGTGATCTGGGACATGCACCACTACTTTACGTGTTATATTAAGTTACTAGAAGGCGCCCGCCCGCAACTTCGTCAGCGGAGGAGAAAAAGTCATAACCCTTTTTTTTCGACAGCGTAGTCGGGTAAAAAGTATCCTATAACCATTTGTGGATACCCAGCTACCCGTGTGCCAAAAATAGTTGAAATCTGTTTAGCCGATTTGGCATGATGAAGCCACAACGACACATACAAACATTAAAAATATATTTTTTGACTCAGTGACCTCCAAATAGTCCGTTAAAATCATTTTTTTAAGTCTATTATTTATTATAACATATTGAAGACATATTTTTTCTTTTTTTTCCTTATTAAAAAATAAGGTGATACATTGAGTTCAAATGTCGCGTGACGTCACGCTTAGGTACAGTTTACACTTACTTAGTTATAAAGTCACGAGCACCAATTTCTTAATATGAATGCAATTTATATCTGAGTATTTTATTATTAATTTAAAAAAAAACGTGTACTTTTTTTTCTGATTTTCGTACCCCAGCATCTGCTTGAATAGGCAATAACAATAAAAACATCTCTCCGTGAGCTTCCCACGTTTATCTTCCAATCTTGAAAATTCTTAAAAAACGCAGGTTACCGTGCGGGTCTTAATCTCCACCGTAAACTCAGTCTCGGGTTGACGTTAATTTTGATAATAAATTAAAGATGCCCGAAGCGCCGAGCGCCGAGAGCCGAAAGCCGAGTTCCGAACAACTGGAAAACCGGCAGTTAGGAGTTTAAAGCGCTGTTTAGGAAATTTTCAAAGGATGCCCGCACAAAAGAGGAGTTTTTGATACAAAGTTTCGCTGAAATGTTGAATGTGTAGCAGCTTATCTCTTGTTCGTAATTCATGAGCGCGTCTGATTCCTGGTCGTGTGAGTAATTAACAATAATGTAAAATTGGCGAAAGTTTTACGTGAGGGTTATATTGTAGATGCGGAATGTACAATTTATTAATTATCAATACAAGCGAGAAGTTCAAGCGTTCACCAACTGGTTAAGTGTAAAACTTTAAGGTTTGGTAACTAGCCTGTATAGATAGGCGATTTCACACACGTGGAATTTGATCGAATTGTACTTCGTCTATTGTATTACAAAGGAAAAATACATAAAAATTTCCAAAGACTGGCAATGCGTAAGTTAGTTTTTGGTTCAGTCAGATTTTACAAGCTTTATATTTGGTTCAAATTTAGATAACAGGTGCGTAACTATGTAAAGAAATCTTGCAAGTTAAATTTGACCCATTTTCCGAGTTTCGATTGAGCTATATTTTGGCATACTTATGTAAGATAAGTGACAATACAATATTGTGACACCATCGAGCTGATGATGGAACCGGAAGGTGGTCATGGGAACTCTGTAATAAAATAACGCAATCTTACCGAGTTTGGACTGCCTAGAATCGGTGAGTAGATCATAGACGTTTAATGAAAAGTTCAGTCGGAAATGAAAATTGTCACAAAAAACAAATGTCTGAAACTTATTCTATATATGAGTTTTTACCCGCGTCTTCGAAAAATTCAAAGATTGCGTTACAAAGTGACTATTCATAAAAAAACATATTTTCTTATATTAAATTATTTAGGATGTGCATTGTCTGACAATACCTACATGCATGTGTCACATACAAAACAATAATTAGCTTTTGTAAATACACCATAAGTGGCAGAATGTAGAATACCAAATTACTTAGCTACCTCCTTCCTTTTAGAAAATTTCGTTGGGAAAGATCTATGTATATCAGTGAACGAACAAACAAGACTGAATATTTGATTTAATCGCAGGACCTTTCGAACTGACTGTCATACGAGACAAGCTCTTATAATGCTCTCCATCCGTCACCCGACTCGTCAGATGGCTCTCATTCAAGACATAATATGAAACCACATTAGTTGACAGCCATTCTGCGTTGTTGCCACTGCTAGAGGACAACTTTAACTTGTATAACCCCCAAGCCCCTATTTCACAATTGTGACAAATGACGGGTAACAATGACAATTTCACGTACATTGCGTACCCAGTATAAAGTAAGAAGATATATCGAGCTTGCAGGGATCGTGCTGAACATAAAATTGTCGCTGTCTTCTGACAATTGTCACGATTGTGAAATAGGGGCGTGGTGGTTCATTTTGACATAAACAATTTTATTGGGAGTCTTGCGTGTTTCTTAAAAAAATCGCAATTATGTTTACTTCTTCAGTTGCTCATCTTGCTTTTTTGTCACTTATTTAATTGGTGACGTAATTTATTATATTGCTATCCAGTTCCGTCATCAACAGTCGTAAATGTTTTGTGTAAGCCCTATAATAACAGCCAAGCGTAGCGTTTATTCCAAAACTCTCTTAAAATAGCAGACAAAAAAATGACCATCTATTCTGTCGTTTGAAAATGTAGAATCAGTAGGCGTTGCCAGATAACAGACACAAATCGAACTCCATTTTGACATACACAATAAAATAGGGAATATTGCGTGTTTCTTCAAAAATCTCAAATATGTTTACTTCGTCAGATGTTCATCTTGTTTTTTGTCACTTATTTGATTGGTGACGTAATTTATTATATTGCTATCCAGTTCTGTCGTCAACAGATTTTTTTTTTGTGTAACATAATAAAAGCCAAGCGTAGCGTTTATGCCAAAACTCTCCCAAAATAACAGACACCAAAAATGACCATCTATTCTGTCTTTTGAAAATGTAGAATCAGTAGTCGTCGCCAGATAACAGACACAAATCAAAACTCTATTTTCGCACGCGGAGCCTTTCAAACTGTCTTCCTAATGCTCTTCACCCGTCACCCGACTCGTCACTTGGCTCTTATCCAAGACATAATACGAAACCACTTTCGTTGACAGCCGTTCTGCGTTGCTGAATCTAATTTGGAATGATACACGGAGGATACCACCGTTGCAGGCCACAATTACATTAGAGTGGGGGCCATAAATTTGGAAATTACAGGCCCGATAGCGAAACTGGAGCGATAAAATGTAGCTTTAGGAATGACAATTCACTTCACAGTGAGATTTTCCTATATTTTGTAGCTTAATCCGTACGTGTTCTTTTTAAAGTTTTTTTTTAATACAAGGAAATGGTCAATAAAGATAATACTTATTAAAAACATACGTAACTAGTTCCAATAGGCGATTTGGCTGAATCGAGAGTTAGTTTGCAGCAGAAGAAGAAGATACTCCGGGACAAAGCGCGCATCGTGAGGAAGATCTCTTTACGGCCTTAACCTCCCGGTAACTTGAGGCGGGCCACTTATGTTATCATATCATATCACCAGGCTACACGTGCGACTCCTGGGCCCAGGCCTCCTCTCTTGAATGAGGGAGAATGGGCTGTAGTGTCCCCGCTGGCCCAGTGCGGATTGGATACTTCACACACACAGACACATACATACACACACACACACACACCCCCTTGATTTTTTTTTAATTCTTTGCAGTTATATACAGGTTTCCTCACTATACTTTACTTCACCGAAAAGCTAGGGGTAAATATCAAATGACATTCCGTACAGTCTAGTGTTAAAATATGGGGGACTAATCCGTCTTAAGAATATGTCCCATCGCTCCCATGTCAACGAAATAAAGTTATGGTACATATTTACGAGAGGATTAATTTGTTACATATTTTGCACTTGACTGTACATAAATTCCGAGAATATCTGTGGTACAGGCCGTATTCGAACCCACGACCTCCTGTCTTGAAAGTCACACGCTTAAACCACTGTACTGGTTTAGGTAAGGTTAGTTAATTCATAATGTGTTCACTTTTTACATTACCATTTTCAAAGAACCTTTTCTTTCATAAGAACAAAAAAATACACAAAATAACATCTGAGACAACCTTACGCAAAATGTCCTCGTTTCAAAATGAGTAATGCTATAAGTACTTACTTTATTATAACAACACTATTTTGTTGTATTGTAAATAATGTTATATCTCGCAGGGAAATGGCCGAAACAGAGACTTTATCAATTCTCTAAGGGATGGTCATATGTCAGTTGCCTTTTTTCGCCGATTTCATCATTTCCCTAAATACATTCAGGGACTTCATCAAATGACTGACTTTTTCTAGGCAAATTATAAAATAGACTCGCCATTTAAACATCGTGCGTGATTTGTTAAAATCTCTTTTTTGGCCATTTCTCTGCGACATATATATAACATTATTTACAATAATTAATCTAAAGGAAGAAACGAAAAGGAAGAATATAAAGCTAAATTAAAAATAATGTAACATCTGTATTATTACAGGTACACGATGAATAAATGTAAATGCGGCATTTTATTTCCCCAAAATCTTAGGGAGCAGGGTAATGCCGGTGGCGACGACGCGCCGGCGAGCCAGACGCCTAAGAAGGCGAGAGATAGCAACTTAGCAAGCCGAAAGCTGCACCGCGTATAAAATTATACAGAAGGTCCGTAGGCCATAGGCAAAGTTCAAAGGCCAGCGGGCCCATGATGGTCGCGTTTATCACGCGATAAATGATATGATAACGCGCCTGTCACTCTCGCACTCACATACATGTTAGAAGGTGACGGCAGCTATGTCACTTACTTATCGCGTGAGTATTTCATTTTTTGTATATTTGTATTTGCCTTTGTAGCTTCGTCACGGCTAAACGGATTAAAAAAATGTTGTACGTGTAGCTGGGCATCAGAAAGTAATAGAATACGAGAAAGTTTAGATTTTTTCTCCTCCACTGATTTCTAGTATTTAATAAACGCATAAATTGATCCTGTGTTACACCGTCGGTGAAAATCACTAGTTTCGAGCGTTTTGAATAGTTTTTGTCGAAGTGTCTTTATATTTTTGTGCTATTTCGAGCTAGGGTTCCTTTTCACTAGAGTTAAGCTACGCAACTAAACGGCGTGTGAGGAAAAAAAACACCAAAAGGATTACTTAGCATCGCTCGGCGTAGCTGGGTATTGGTACAACTCGGGATCACCGGTAATGGTAATCCCGATTTTTTAAGAAAAAAATTGATATCTCATTAAAATACGAAACAAACACTCGAATACCCACCTAATAGTGGCAATACGAAAGGCGTATTGCGCGGGGTTGGGCTCAAAAGGATTAGAGTGCATATAGGCTAAGTAAACAAAACGTCGTATATAATATTTTCTTCTGTTTCCGCGATTATTACTCATTGAAATAAAACTAAAATGAGATAATATACGCGATATAATCCGTTAAATTGTTTTATTTCAAAACGTCGTATAGTTTGCCTCAGTGAGCACAATGACTTTTTTGATCAATGACTTATTGTGAGCAAAATGTCCTGGTTGCACCAATTGCTCGTAAAATCGACGGCCGCTGGAGCCGACGAGCTGCTGAGTGGAAAAATGAGTGTGGCTAGTCCTCACAAGGTAGACTGATGTCCCAATAAAGGTTAAATCGCTAACTGATGAAGGTGAGGACGCTATAGTACACAATCTTCCCGAGTGAGCACGTGGCATCGGTCTGAGTTCAAACTTTGAACAAATTTCGTAGTAGATGGTAGATATCACCAGTTCTTATTATTTCTGCTACAAAACAGATTAAAAAGTAGGAAGCCAGTGTAATTAATAGCAAGCTTTTATGACAATGCATTTGCAACCTTTTGAGGTAGCGGTCGTTTGTATTGTATTTTTTCACTGTAGTTTCTGATTTTAAATTTTTTTTCCCTATGAAAAGGGGTGTCATTTGATGGGGCTATTTTATGCTTCATAATAAACTTAAAAAATACCTGAGTTAAATTATATCCGAATTTTGATAAAAAAAACCAAAAGTGTGAAGTAATTGAGTAAAAACACTAAATACATTCGATGCTATAATGTAGATGTTATTCAAACTGTATGAAGTGAACCTTCTGGACCATTTGTTATGTAGCTTCATTCATCACTTTGGAACAAGAGGTTAGCTTGCATATTACACGTAAACAGTAATTAGGCACTTAGTGTCAGACTGGTTTATTTAAGGAGATAAAGGTAGCGTTTTGTATTCTATGAATTAATGTTCGCTCAAACCAATGCTTAAAATACGTCGACGGTGAGTTATCGCAGTAACGTGACTTACGGGTCATATTTTTACCGCATGGCACCGCTGCTCAGAAAACGCTGACGACGACGGTGCGTTTGCGCGACTGAATGTATAGAAATCGTGACGCACAACGCATAAGACATCAGCGTTGCTATCGCTACTCTCTGCGACTTCGCGTGTCGCGCGACATAGCATCACCCATCTTTCTTGCACTGTATTGAAAGGAAAGAGACAGACAATCGTTGTCGCGCGACAAAGAGTCGCGTGTCACAGTTGTCCCAGAGGTGCAGCGCGTATACGCAGCTATAAGATTCGGTGTGTAAAGTATGCATAAAAATCGTGACGCATAAGTCACGTCACTGCGATAACGCACCGTGAGCGTATTTTTGGCATTGGTTTGGGCAAACCTTTATGAGTAGCCTTGTAATAGTTGTAAGAATTTGTTTTGTAATTAAGTAAATATCCCAAAACTTGACGCCATATACTTCCAATAATTGACACCCAATTTTCACCTCTATTGCTGTGAATTGAGGTTGAAGGTGCCAACCACTGGCACAGTGTTCAGCAAGATGGGAAATGCCAATATACTAACAAGTTATTTAGGTAAAAATAGATTCTATACATATAAATAAGGTTGTATGAGTACTTTTACAGTGCGACGTAAAAGAGTAGGTGATGATGACTGTTGAGAACGTCGAAAAATTTTTTTTAGGAAACATTTCAGGGGGCTAATATTTTCGACCGATAATGAGATGATAGCCGTGGTAAACGAGTACTTGTTTTGACGAGAAACTAGTTTTTTTTTATTGGTTAATGTCATTATTTGACTAAAGTAATAAATACATTTCGGTAGGTGGTGAGAAAAAAAACAGCCAGCTACGTCTTTTCTTTTATAGAGAGGTAGATTACTTTTCAGCTACCCCTCTTAAGGTGACAGCGGTTATCACAGGTCACAGTAACATCACTATTTAGTGGTGTTAGTGCTTTCAGTGCGTGGTTGTGTCCAAAATATGAAAAGTCCTAAAAATGATACGATTTCGTCTCCATCAAATCCTCAATTTCTGATAAGTTCCCATCACCTAAAATATTTTCTATCTTACTTTCTTTTAGTGGACTCCCAACATAAAAAATAACATTAGGGAACAAACGAAAGGTCTTGTTATCGTTCAATATATATATTTTCGACAAGGGCTCATACATGATCATGAATATATTTTTTACGTACCTATGGCCAAATATACACGATCCTGAACTAGTTTTTATGAAATATAAACAACAAGAAATTACAGATTTTTAATCGAATTTACGTTGATTATTTACTATAATATGAGATTATTAAGTTATGCTCATGGACTATATTCAAATTGTTACTTATTAAATATCAAAAATAAACGAGATATTTACTTACGTGACGTGCCTAAGATCACCGCCATCCTGGAGACCTCCGCGTGGCCAACTACAACAAGTAATATAAATAATAAATATAAATAAGAAATATGATTTCTTGTTCTGCCAAAATTATCGGTTATCTTATAGCAAAAAACCATAATTCAAAAGTCGATATCACACATCAATAGCTCAAACATTGAACACGAAACCCTGACAATACCCCAATGAATTACCTCCATTGACATTCGCATTTCCCGAATTGACAAATTAGCGCGGCAAGCAATTTTCAAAGCCGTAACACCGTAATACAGGATGATTTATACTCCGATAATATTTTATTAAACCCATAAAACATCTCCGTGGTTCAAGAAAACCCTTCTTGTACCTTGGAAATAATTTCCGTGCGGATGACAAAAGAAAGAATATGGTATTTCCCATAACACCCTTATTATGTATGAGGACATCCATAAGGCTTTTGTTAAATTTATCTCACAGGTGGACCTTGTGTAATATTAGATCGTTACACAAAATCAGGTGCCTAGTAACAGAGATGAAATAATAAGAACGAAATGATAAAAAATGCGTAAATTTTATCGTATATCTTTCATTAATCGCAACTCTAAACCGAATTGTACCAAAGGCATACTTTGTGTCATCACATTCTATCGATCAATCTGTACTCAACCATTGATTTTGCAGACTGAAGAAAAAAAACACAATTCAAACCTCGGCGCAGTTAAATAGTCATAAAAATTCAGACGAAATAAAATATATAAAAAGATGGTCAAAACCATACATGGTTGTCCGGATGTAGGTACATCTATATTATTATAAATGTGTTAAAATTATAATGTTCTTACATAGAAGATAATTAAAAAAACAGAAGTGATTAGGAATATTTGAAAGTCACTAAATCGAAACATATTCTTTTTGTGTTTGTGTGTGTAGTTGTGGTTTCATCACGCCACGCCACAGATTTCAACTATTTTGAGCACGAGTAGTAGCTGGGCATCTACAGATGGTAAAAAGATACCTTTTACTCGACTACATTAAGAAAAAAAGAGGGTTATAATTTTTTCCTTTTCCGCTGATGAAGTTGCGGGCACTTTCTAGTTATGCAATAAATACGTTTTCAAGACTTTCATTTCCAAACCCAAGTCGTCTTTAGAATCTGTAAATACAATAAAGGTATTGGTTGCTGATTGATCGGGGTCACGATTTTTTTTGTTTACCTTTTTCTTAATCCGTCAATTTAAAAAAAAAAAACATAAGAAACCTAACCTAACTTAGCTATAACGTGAGTGCCATAGGCACAAAAGCACTGCCTGTACTAAATGCCTATGGAACCATACAGGCTCTAGAACACTATTTACCCCACATTGTCATCACAATGTGTGAGTAAAACTTTTGACTTGATATCCTCATCAATGTAACCTATTAGAGTCTATACTACACAACGATTAAAAAATCCAGAAAGGTTTTTGATTTCGGCGAAAAACCCGAGTTGAAAAGTGAAGCAGTTAGGAAAATTGCTAGGGAAAATGAAAGGAAACTCTATCCCAATTAGCTTCCAGGTATGCCTGGATATTGTTAATTCTGTAGCCGTAATAGCCGCAAGCAAAATCAATAACCTAGCGGGCACGCAACAGAACGATATTTATTTAGCGTATTACCTTTGTCTGCCTGTCAGATTGTACTATCGAGCGGACCGCGTCTATAATAGATCGGGCTATTTCGGGACGTGTGCAGTCTGGGGGTTGAGTCCGTTGGCTAAGTTGCAGTTGTTTTTAGTGGGGAGGCTTTGGTTTCGTTTACGTTTGTTGCACGAAAATGTGCAAAACTGGCGAAGTGCAGTCTCACTTGCGCACAAGAAGTTCCGCACCATTATCGTTCGCAAGAATCGCCATAAGCCACGTTTTTTGTATTCTTTAATGAAAAGTGTAATACAGTTGATCAAAAAGTGCCGCCCGCCGCCTTAGCACTGATTAACTATATGAATTAACGAAACTGATTTTTTCTTTAATTTATTGTTTTGCTTCATTAAATTTTTTTAGTAACTATATTAAAATAACCTTATTTGGCACACGTGTGAAAGTGGCATTTACACTCGTCCCGAGTCTTGCCACTCGCCTATCGGCTTGTGTCAAGACGTCTCGTGCAAAATGATATTCTATCCGCACTTATATAAAAAACTACTATTTTATTATTTGTACTTAATACCCATTTCGTGGAAATTTCAATGACCTGTGTTACCTGTCTACCTATTAGAGTTCAAGATTCAGAGCAATGTGATAGACAGACAGCAGAGGCTTAGTAATCGGTTTTCGTTGTTACCCTTTGGGTATAGAACAATAAAAATAGTTGGAGAAACTCAGAGGGGTCCTATCTCAATTAGCTTCCAGGTATGTCTATAATATTCGCAAGGATAACGACAATTAGGTATTCAATCTGTCTGTCAGATTGTTTTATCGAACGGTCGTCGATAACAGATCGGACTATTTTGGGATGTGTGCAGTCCGTTGCAGTTATTTTTAGGGAGAGGATTTAGTTCCGTATGTCGCTGAAGAAATCTACGAAAGCAAATACTTAGTGGCTCGTTGAGGTTAGACTAGACTTACGTATCGACGCTTAAAAGGAGGAATGGCAGATTTTTCTGCATCGAATGAGCTTATTTCCATTTGCAAGCGTCGATATTATAGTCTAACATATACTTACAATTTAACAAGTATTTTTTTTATAAACAAAGATCAGAAAGAAATGAAAAAAAAATTCGACGATACTGGACTTGAACCAGTGCCTTGAGCCAAACCGGGCAATTGCATATATTATGATTATTATCATGATATTTCTAAAACAAAAAGTACAGTCTTGATAATAGCGTCACCTCTCGCCGGGCCATGGTAGCTGTAAAGGTATCTGCTCGGGGTGAAAGTAACTTCACAGTTCTGCACTAGGCGGCGCTAAACGGCTAAAGAGTCGGATGCACCATACAGAGATCCATAAGCAAGAACAGATGACAAATTCGTCGACTACTGGTATGGACGATTAGCTCAATTGGTTAGAGCGTGCTGCCCCGGTTTGGCTCAAGGCACTTGTTCAAGTCCAGTATCGTCGAAAAAAACTTTCATTTGTTTCCGATCTTTTTTTATAATAATAACGCTAGTGGAGTGATCCACTAATAAATTGCAAATATTATGAATATTATCATGATATTTGTAAAACAAAAAGTAAAGTATTTTTTTTTGTTCGTTGCATTATCAAATGGCCTGATTTTTTTTTTGCGCCTGTATGGTTTAGAATTGTAGATATTTAGATTGGCCCATACTGTCCCATTTAACACACTGTAGTGGCCCCAGTAAGAGACATATATCCAGTAATGAAAAAAAAATCTTCTTTAAAGCCCATATTAAGAAAACATTAACAAATTTGACTATGACACCACCTCGAGCATCTATTATAAGTTCTTCTTGTGATTATAAAATTTATAATTTACATGTTCATTTATTATTAAAATGTTGCTAATTATGTTTGTTACAAGAGTTGATACTTCAGGTATGTTTTATTGTGATCTCAATTTTAAAATTGAAATATGCACGTCTTATAGCTAAACGAATCAGAATCAATCTTAAACTGTCTGTTAAGTACAGGTGCCGTGTCATTACGTACGAGTAGAATATGTTTAACAAACTGACAGGCACCTGGACCTCAAACGAAATGCTTTAAAACAACGGGGTTATTCTAGAGAGCTATCTTGTTAGACGACCTCAATCGAAGGCAATCGAATTAAGAGTCGACCACGTTTGTACGACTATGTTGCGTTTGTAGGGTTATTCTCGCGCGTTCGACAAAGACAAATAAGGCAGCTGGTCCAAAATTTATCAAGCATATAGCCATTTTTAACGTTTACCTACCTTTGCTGAAGTACTTTAACGATTTAAACCGAATTACTGCATACTTCCTTTACATTGCGCTTTTTTTTACAGTTATGAGTGAATTTAGACAACACAGGACATTACCGAGAAGCTTCATGCAGGTAAGGAAATGGGGAAAATTGGAACTGAATTTGTTACAAACCATACGAGGATCATAAAGATACTTGTTATAAGTTAACGTTATGAGTCTTTCTTGTGGACATCCCAAAGTAAAATTATATTTTTCCTTGCCATTCAGGCATATGTACAAACTAGCGGCCGCCCGCGACTTCGTCCACGTAGATTTTAGGTAAAAACAGAGATATAAATGAGGAAAACTTTTTTCTGTCAGTTGTCCCATGCTGTTAATGTTTGTAAAAAAATACTCAGAAGATATTCAGCGACCAACACTGGATTAAGAGTGAGAAAATGGGGATATTAAACATTATTCCGTAAGAGGGCAACAGTGGCATTTTTAATTTTATCGCCTGCTAGACTATGAGAAGGCAAATTTCCCGACACTGGCCAAAATGAAATGTTCTAGAATAGAAAGTACCTCGGCATTTCAAAAGGATAGTATTTTAAGGCATAGCAAAAATGTTTCTTTAAAGTCGGTTTACGAACGATAATTTTACGCGTTAGGGTCATAAGAAAACTGGCGTCAAAATTTTAATATGACACCTATTTTTGTCTCTCCCTCCCTCGCTCTCGTTTTCTTTACCTCCCACTCTCTCTCTCTCTCTCTCTCACACCCTCTCCCGCTTTCTCTCTCTCTTTATCTCCCTCGCTTCTCCCTCCGTCCCTCTCTCTCTCCCTCTTCTCTATCTCCCGCCCTCCCTCTCCCTCTTTCTCTCCTCTTTTTCTCCCTCTCAGTAGGGACTCGCCACTCCCTCCCTCCCTCTTCTCTCTCTCCCTCCTTCTCTTCCTCCGGTTCTCCATCTCTCACTCTCCCTCCCTTCCTCTCTCTCTCACTCTCTCTCCCTCAACCTATTTCTCTCCCTCCATAGTTCCTCCCACCCTCTATTTCCCTCTTCTCTCTCGCTCTCTCTCACGCTCTCTCCCTCCATATCTTCCTCCAGCCCTCACTCTCTCACTCTCTCTCCCTCTCTCTCACTCACTCTCCCTCTTCTCTCTCTCTCCTTCCGTCTCTTCCTCCGGCTCCCACTCTCCCTCTTTCTCACTCTCCCTCCCTCCCTCCCTCCCTCCTCTCTCTCCCTCTCTCCCTCTACCCCATCTCTCACTCACTCTCCCTCCCTCCCTCCCTCCGGCATTCCCTCTCTCTTACTCTCCCTCCCACCCTCCGGCCCTCCATCCCTACCACTCTCCCTCCCTCTCCCTCTTCTCTTTCTCCCTCCCTCCCTCCCTCCCGGCTAGTCTAGGGAAGGCCCTACTCCCTCCCTCCCTTTCTCCCTCCCTCCCTCCCTACTCACTCCCTTCTGTTCTCCCTCCCTTTCGCCATCCCTTACTCCCTCTCTTTCTACCTCCCTCTCTCCCTCTTTCTCTCTCCCTCACTCGTCGTGTTTTATTTTAATAATTCATTAATTAACACACAACGCAATCTTTTTGCGAAATTTCTAGTTTCTAAATCCAATGATTTTACCTTTCACATACAAACTTCCATCCCCTGTTTTGCCTCCTTAGGTGATGAATTTCGAAAAATGCTTTCTTATCCCTTGCCGACGTTATAAATGTAACCGACCGTGCAAAGGTCAATTCTCTAGCGTTAGTAGTTTCGGCTGTGCGTTGATGAGTCAGTCAGTCAGGACTTCTTCTTTTATATGTATGTAGAAGATAGAAGATAGATTTTGTACTACTCAAGAATTATAGTATAATAAGTTCCCGACTTTTTTCTGAACATCCGTTAACTACCTATCGAGACGATTCTAGAGAGCCGGTAGCAGTAGGTAGGATTGTGTTATTTCATTACAGAGTTCCTATGGATCCTCAGATCAGCTCGATGGTATCATAATATTGTATTGTAATGTAACTTATAAGTAAACTAAAGTTTAACTCATCGAAAACCGGGAAGTGGGTCAAATTTCACTTGCAAAATTTGACCCACACATACTAATACGGTGAATGAAATAAAAGCTTGTAATAAATATAAGTGATATTTTACTTAATCCATTATTCTAGTATATTGTCTGCAGATAAGACGGCTATATATTTGACGACACGTTTGGCTCAGTGGGTTGTACAACGGTCTACGAAGCTGGCGCTCCTGGGTTCGAATCCCCGCCAGGGTAAGTGTCTGGTGTGATGAGCACGAATGTTTGTTCCTGGGTCTTGGATATTTTCTATGTATTTGAGTATTGTAATTTATCTATATGTTATGTATATCGTCGCCTAGTACCCATAGTACAAGCTTTGCTTAGTTTGGGACTAGGTAAATTTGTGTAAGATTGTCCCTGATTTGCATTTATCGTATGATAAATGAGAACAACAGCCGTCACTTCATAAAAAGTATGTGAGTGTGAGAGTGACAGAGATTACGTTCTTTGGATGTCGGGTATACCGACCACTTTCGAAGCGGCTTCTGAGGACTGGATCCTCTGAGGGATCGGCAATCATCGGAAGGTAGTCGGCTGGCTTCTTAACTAGAGGGTTCCTTTGGTAGCCCATATGCCTGTTGATCACCACTGTCATATGGCGTCACTGACAGACGTAATCAGTTAAATAGCCAATGCCAATGAAATATAAAAATGAATCACTTTTGTGTCGTCTGTTCATGAAATAACTTACAACTGAATTTGTCGACATTCTTATGCAGTTTAATAGTATTTTCGCGGTACACAATACAGTAAAGTTTTATCTATGATACTCGGGCGAAACTTTAAGCCGTTATCATGTAAATTGTATGGAAGCACGGAAGTAATTGTCCTGCTTTATGTAAGACATTTGTATTCGCAGTGGAGGCTAAAGCAAAGTAGCTGAATCGTTTACTGCCTTACCACTTTTACTTACTTTACGAATCTTTCAAACTATTGTAGTGCTACGTTATTGTATTGAAATGTTGTTTTCGCAATCGATGAATGTTTGGAGGAGATTAGAGTTCAGGATAAGAAAAAATAATCCATACTTGTAATATTATAAATGCGAAAGTATGTCTGTCTGTCTCTCTGTCTGTTACCTCTTCGCGGTTAAACCGCTGAACCGATTTGGATGAAATTTGGCATGAAGATAGTTTGAGTTCCTGGGAAGGACATAGGCTACTTTTTATCCCGGAAAATACCCTTATCCGCGATAAACCAATTTAAGGCGGACGAAGTCGCGGGCAAATGCACGTTAAATATAAAAGACAACTTAGATGATAAACAAATTTATTGGTGACGTTAGGACTTCAAGCAGGATCTGCCAGAATTACTCCCACAATTTTGGAATTATTAGTACCTACCTAAGCTACCTACAGACAACCAACACCGGCATATTCTTAAAACCCGACACCATCTGTATAGCTACCTGCCTGTGGCTTGGAGTCCAAATTTGTGCTCAACACGAATGGCGCTGCGTCATTGAACTTTCCTTATCTATCGTGCTATGAACGTAGAACGTCAACGTAGTTACCATAATGTGGATGAAAATTTTTGAATAATCATACCATTTGTTTGCAAAATATCGAAGAAAATATTGGAAAATCACCTGTCGTGTAAATTTTACAACCCAAAACGTCAGATCTACACGCGCAATATTAGTTTCCCAACGAACAGCGAAATATAACAGCAACAGCCGACGGACGGACAGACCGTTGTCCAGTGACTCGGCCGTCGTCACTACCTGTTTTATGACGGTGCTGCAGGGTGCTCACGGTGCCTCCCTTTGTTACAATAAAGAAGACGAACACGGACAATCTTACACAAATCGACCTAGTCCCAAACTAAGCAAAGCTTGTACTTATAGGTTCTAGGCGACGGTATCTATAATATAAAGTTGGAAAATATCAATGTCTGTACATTGAAGATATTTATAAAAAAATATTGTAAAGGACTATTTGGAGATCACTAAGTCGAAAAATATTTATTTTTTATTTTTTGTATGTTTGTATGTGTCGTTGCAGCTTCATCACGCTAAATCGGCTAAACGGGTTTCAACTTTTTTTGGCACACGGGTATGTCCAGATGGTTATAGGATACTTTTACCCGACTACGCTGAAGGAAAAAAGGGAAGTTATGACTTTTTTCCTCCGCGAACGAAGTTGCGGGCGCCCTCTAGTAGTACATAATATAGATAGAAAAAATCCAGGACCCAAGAACGACAAACACATACCGCTAGCTTGGTAGGCCGTTGTGCAACCAGCCGAGCCAAACGTGTCATTATGAATTTACTTACTGACCGAGCGAGCGTAGCGTCTCTGTTTCATTTTGAGCAAAAATGCTTTGTCCGGTGGATGTCTGTCCGGCTGTTCTTCTATACAGGTCGCATTTCTCAACCGATTCTCGTGAGCAGTGTGGTTACTCTGAATCTCGAAATTCGAGGTTCGTAACCTGTCATCTCTCTCGCTCTCATGTAAACTGCATTTGAGTGAGCCGAGATAGCGCGATACGAACTTCGATTATACAAATATCGAATACGAATATCGAATATGGTTCAATAAATATATGGACTCTTTTTGATTCAGTTTTTGGACTTTTAAAAATAATGCGGCGGTATGGGGGTTAATCAGCTCGCAAGGTCTACAGCTCACCAAACCACTAGTTTATTGTTCACTATTGTTAACACGCGCACTTCATATTTGATACCGGGAATTAAGTATCCATGACAGGTCTATCTGTTTGGCCGTTTAGTCGTTATTGAGTAACAATCATTACAACATTCTATAAAACTTCGAGACACGCATCAAAATTGCGTCATATAAATTTTAGTATATCAGTTATTGTAGTACATGTTAACGAAATAAATATGTGGTATTATAAAAATATTGTTTCTGTACAGACAACAGAGACGAGTGAAACCAGTCACAGCGGACAGCCGACAACATTCAAAGGTCTACGGAATGCTGGAATTCAGATATTGGATACACCGTGTTCACTTAAAAAAGAATATTGGCTAATATTCCTTGCATAGTGATAAACCAAGAAACGATTTTGCGGAAATCACCACGTAAAGTGATAGACGTTTGATATTTCATATGAAAACTAGAAGGTACCCACAACTTCGTCGTAGGAGGAAACAATTATAACCCTCTTGTTTGCTTCTGCGTAATCTGAAAAATTGTATTCTATAACTTATATATTACGTAAATTCTAATTAATTTAATTTAATATAATTCGTATTTCATTGTGAAGTATCATTTCAATTTGTTGTATTGTGCTGTGATATGAAGCCATGAGTCTCAAAATAAATGATCTATTATTATACACTTATTTATTTTGAATCTTAGGATAAGTTTTTTACAATATATATATAAGTATATAAAGTAAAATACAAAAAGCAAATACAAAATATAAACACATTATAAAAAACCTAACCTAGGTTGCCGCCGGCAGCGGGGCAGAGCTCAAGCTACCGGTGGTTAGGGCTGCACAGAGTGGAACCTCCTGACAATGCGGGCCGTGTCCAGAATTACTGCCTTCTGTATCTGACCCTTGATCCAGCCATCTAGCGAGAGTCTCTTAAGATGTTCGTCGAGACTCTTCGCTATAAGACCGTTTACCGAAACGACTATCGGCACAATGATCGTCGAATCAACATCCCACATGGCAGTCACCTCGTGAGCCAAGTCAAGGTACTTGCTGAGTTTGTCCTTCTCGGCCTTCACGAGGTTCTCGTCATGTGGGATGGTAATGTCGACGAGCATTGCCCGGCGCTTAGATCGATCTACCAGCACGATATCAGGCTTATTGGCTACAATAGTCCTGTCCGTGCTGATAGATAGTTGTTGATGATCCGGTAGTTGTTCGTCATGATAACTTTGTCAGCGATTGCACAGGCAAAACCTTCAGTTTCCCCGAAGAGATCGCTGAAACGTAGCCAGTTCACCCACGCGAGCAAATCTATAGCTCCTTACTCTTCCATACGTCTTTGCGGTCTACGGTGCTACGCACCGTTGTTCTGCGCCAGTTCTCGTTTGACAAATATAGGGGTGAGGCTTTGGTCTACTCCCACTACATCGCGATGTATCCCACACTTGTTGTTTAGGAAATACTCCCTGAGACTGCACACCTCGCGATTATGGAGGTCCTTGGCGTTTAAAAAGCCACGGCCCCCACACTTACACGGGATGTACAGTCTCATAACTGACGAGCGTGGGTGTAGCATGCGGTGTGTAGTGAGCAGCAGACGGACTGTCCTATCCAGGGCGTCCAGCTCAGTCTGGGTCTACCTTAGTATGCCAAAGGAGTAAGTGAGCAGGGGTATCACACAAGCGTTGAAGGCGCGCGCCTTGTTGCCACCCGACAAAAGACTGCTTAGTACTTTTGTCAGGCGACAGAAAAAGCGCTCCTTCACTGCCTACCTAATGTCCCCATCCGCAATACTCAATGCCTGTGACATACCTATTTGTAGGTTTCAATTTCGGAGAGAGATCTGAGAGACATTGTCTCGGAATGCTGTAAATTCGTAGAATTTACGATTTTCCCCCGCTGTACATGCATGACCGCACACTTGTCTACACCAAACTCCATTTTGATGGCGCTACTGTAAGTATCTTTGACTTTCAGTAGCTCCACTAATTCCGGTCGTTTTGGTGCAAACAGCTTGAGGTCGTCCATGTACATCAGATGAGAAATCATCTCACCCCCTCACCGAAGCCGGCAACCTAGTCCTGAATCCTTCAGCAGAGTGCTGAGTGGATTCAGGGCTAGGCAGAACTACAGTGGACTCAAACTGTCGCCCTGAAAACAACAACAACAACAACAATTCTTTATTGCATACCAACAACAGAAACAGTACAATAGAGCCTTAACATAAAATAGAGCGATCTCTTCCAGACAACCTTTGGGTAGCAGAAATGACATAAAATAGCTAGAAATGAGTAGGTGGTGAGATAAGATTAGATTATAATACAAAAATAAATAAAAACAAACATACATATTATACATATACATATACTAAACATACATACTACTATATATATATATATATATATATATACATATATATATATAAAGTAAAATACCCCTCTATAGTAATAAGAAAAATACCCTTCTTGATCCTTATAAAGTCCTGCGGAGCAGGGCGGTCGTCTCGGCCGTCTGGTTGACGAAGGACTGTGGTCCACTGTCTCATACATGCGCATAAGAAGGATCTTAGAGCTGCATCTACTTTATACAGCTCCAAAATCCTCTCGAGCCATGAGTGAGGCACCGAATCATAGGCCTTCTTGTAGTCAATCCAAGCGTGTGAGCATCGAAACCACTTAACGGTTGTGCAACCCGTCCGGCCCAGGACTTTTCCAGTTTTGAGTCGTACGAGCCGCACAACTCACGTCATCGGGGCTGATAGTAACAACACCCATGGCTTCGATGGGCTCACACTAGCGCTCGACAACAGTCATCCACTCGCCCTCTGTGTGATCGACTGGCATCGACCAGATACTACGCCAGAAATTAATCAAAGCAGTAGGATCCGGCAGCTGCCCGTCGGTCACACGTTGGTCGGTTCTTTCCCACTTTCGGTATACCTTCCTTTCATCGCTCTGGAAGAGGCGATTCTGCTGGAATCGATCCACACGTTTTCTGTAGCGACGGATACGGCTTGCCCATGCATAAACTTTCTGCTTCAGGAAGTCGATGCGCTCCGTGACACAGGCCATGTAATAACGGGGACTAACATCAGTCCCCGCAAAGGCCTGTGCTCCGTAGCGCATGACATGAGGGCGGTTGTTGCCCCCCCGGAAGCAGATTAGCTTTGCAATGAGAGTCCTGAACGTGCTGATACGCCGCTCGATCCGCACTTGCGCGATGGCCCCGCAGTACATGATCGAGTGGGTATCAGCTAGATCTTCGCTAGGCCGCAGATATGGGTCTAGCAAAGCATTCAGGGCTCCCACTAGCGCTAAGTTACGTTGATTCACGGGCAAGCGTGGTAATCGCGGCCTAGAGTCAGGTGCGAATCGATACCGCTCAATCGTCTCTTCCAGAGTCCTCCTCAATTGCTCATTGGCCTGGGTACTTACGCTACTCGCGCAGTGCTCCTCGTCAGAATCGGGATCGACCCGCGGCGCCCCCGGCACCAGGTCGAGTGCTGGCGCTGGAACCGGCGACGTAGCTGGTGGATTCCGAGACGACGTGGAGGCCGCGCGAGCAGCAAGTACTTCCAGGCGCAGTCGATCAAGCGTTGCGTCGTCCAGCAACTTACGCCGTTGGATGGCGCGCACTTGATCCGATAGCCGCTGCGCAGATACGGCGATGGCTGGTTCGAGAGTCTGGAACAGAAGGAGCATTCTGTCCCGGTACGCAGACAGGTGGGTTCCCCCATCTGTAGCCCCATAGTATGCGCGCATGACGTTATCGTTATTGGCTTGAGACCATCGCATGCGACGCACTATACCACCGGTAGCGGGAGCCGTGGGCGCAGCAGAGTGCCCCGCAGGCCCCAAGCGTGCCGGCAGCGGTGGCCGCCCTCGTCGCGCAGGTGGTCGTGGCGGCGGAGGCGGTGGCCCGTATTCGTCGTCGCTCGACTGGCTCGTGTCGGGCGCGGTGGCGAAGTCGTCGCTCGAGGCCGATGATGATCAAGACGAGGCGGACAGGGGTGTGGTCGTGCGTGTGTAAGCGTGGCGGCTGTGCTTATTTTTCGCGTATTATTATTATTATTATAAATAGTTGAAATCTGTGTAGCCGTTACGACGTGATGAAGCCACATTTTTCTACTCAGTCATCTTCACGTTTTTGTTGAAAATATCTTCAATGTATAATGTAATATATATAATTTGTATAACTTTATGATAGAAGTGAGAAAAATCCGGACAAAGTTGCGAGTGGGTATCGGAAGCTGTGTAAGTGTACAAACCCTGTATACAAACAGCGGGAAGTGGTACGCCGCCCGATATGTCAATTAGGATATTGGATACACAGAATCGGAGGAAAATTTGCCTAGGAATACACACAGCGTCCTTTTGTATCGGGTTTGCGGCGGTTTTGAGCGCAATTCGCTAATTCATCGATTTAAACGTATTTAATGTAACAGCTGTAAGCTTAGAAATTGGTGTATAGATGATCGTAAAAGCAAGTTTATTCACTGTAAAACACTTAATAAGAACAATGCAACATCGTGTTTGGAAATCGGTTCCTGTTTAGGGTATCGGGAATAACCTAGGTGAAGATGGATCTTCATTGAATAATATTATATATTTTATATGAAAAAAGACAAATTATTTCAGAACTTTGGAATTACAAATGGAAATTAGGTGTAGTGTTTTTCCGTGGTTTCGTCGATTGTTCTTGACAGTTAAAAAACTGGCGGTTACTTCCAGTTGCCACCGATCTTAAAATTTGGGACGCAAACGGCCGCCGGCGTCAGTTTGGCTGCGTTCTGAACAAATTCTACATGAAAAATAAAGGCATTTAATGTAGCACGGGTAAAGTCCCGGCTAGATGCTAGTTTGGTTAATAGTGTGACTATTGAATTTGAAGTCAATATTGTCTGTAAGTTGGTTTTAAAGAAAGTAATTGTTTGAGCGTATTTACAAAATTTGGTAAACGAGAATTCTACAATTAAGGGAATTACCGGGAATTTTATTATATATATGCGGTGCCATTCCTAATACACTTTTCCGCACTAAAGCTGTTTTACACCCTTTATGACGCAGAGTACTTCTATACCGCTGTGATGTGCTCATTTTCACTTTTCCGTCTTCATACTTTGCCGTGCTTCTTAGCCAAAAGGTGCTTTTCATTGGTAAATTGTGTTTTATTAAACAGGCCTGTTTTCAAATGTTGAAGAATATAAGGATATGAACAGATTCATACTAGTCTAAATTAATCTTAAACATCATGAAATTGATATTGGGAAGAGCACAGCTTATCCTAAAGCTCAGGTCTCACCTATTTAGGAAGCAGTCTCTAGTTTTAAGGAAAATTGTAAATGATGTTTGAGAAATAAATTATTATTATTATTATTCTCTTATTTATTTTAAATCTTAGGGTAGGTTTTTTACAATATATACAAAAATATTTATTATTATTCAGACACCATCAAATCTGTCACCAAGGGTCCAGTTATAGAGTGCGCTCGCCAGGCAATCAACGGACATCGGTGGAGATGAATCGAGAATTCGTAATTTGGACATCAAAAATAGTTGTACTTTAATATTATTATTTGTTACTATTATTATGTAATTTCATGTGGTTTAATGCATGTTAAGTCTGTATGCAATATTAGTACACCTGCATTTGTGGGTCAAGCATAGAGGATCAAAATATTTATAACATGTCACCTTACTTATCTGTAATGTATGTTTTACAAATAAACATATTCTGATTCTTAAAGAAACAACTAAAGAAATGGACTGCTCCATATGATCACGATCACTCTGCCAAGAATGAACGACTGAGAAATAAAAACCGGCCCTAACTATATTACCCGGTTCCGGTTGAGTTAAGTTTGCACCTGATATCTATAGCACTGCATATAAATTAGTTGCAAACTTAACGCAACCGGGTTGTTCAAAAAGCTAACTAGCTTTTTTTTCAATTTAGAGACATGGTTTTAATTTCTTGTAATATGTATGTTTACTTATACACATTGAGAATTGAAGCGTGAAAATTTCAAAATTTTCGTTTGGTAAATTTCGGAGATAGAGGATACTTGACCCAGTAGCTAGACTTTTAATTTTGCTCCCTCCCCCATATTCATCGGTTTTTTAGAAAATAAAAATATATTTTTCAAAAATTGCTTTGCAATATATGTGGGCTTATAAACATTCGAAATTTCAAAAAGATAGCGTAAGTAGCTTTTGAGATATGGCGCTCTAACAGTCGGACAGACAGACATACAGAATCGCACCATAAGGGTTCCTTTTGTACCTTTTTGGTACGCAACCCTAAAAATACCAGTCCAACAACTACCTACAGAGACACATAGATGGTAATGAAATCCTTGATGTTCTCATGAGTCTGGTCTGGACTATAAAAATAACAATGACGGCAAATTCGAATTCAACTCAGCATTCTTTTTTAGACACAGTAAATACACGGGATTAAATTAGGCCCGGCTAGCACGAGGTCCGTCTAGCCGGCTATTTGCGTACGTGACGCGACGCAAATTAACTGCCGGGCTTGGGGAATAAGGCTTATTGTACATATAACGCTTAAACATTACTGTACCGACCGAGACCGGGAGACCGGGTAAGGTTGTCTCCCGGACCGGTTTTCACAGCGGCCATAATGGAATATGAACCGGTTTCGAAAAATCCCGAGAGCTATATCTCCCTCCTATATAAAGCTTTCGCGATCTTTAGACGCTGGTCGACGAATCTATTGGCTTGTTCAGTTTTCTGTTGGGGTTGTAAGACAACCTTATCCGGCCTCCCCTACTACTAAGTTCTTGATGAAATTTCTATCATGAAATTTCAACTCGTATTGTCTTCGATGGGATTAGTTTTTAAATAGCGTTGTTTTTTAGATTCTTAAATGGTGCGGTGCTTCGGTAAATACGTAGAGGACCTTTAAATACTTTCAACGAAAAATATTTTCAACATGAGCGGATATACCGTTTTTGAGTTATTGATGAATGTTCAACTAAGAGACGTAGGTAATTGCCATGAAGTGCACTTTATCACGTCGTATTATTTTCATCTGTACTGCATTTCTTTGGAGTAACAGCTACGGAACCCTACAGTGAGCATGGTCCGACATGCTTTTGGCTGGTTTTTCTCGTTTATTAGGCCGTAACGTCTATGTAATATAATGTCAATGAGATATAACAGTAAACATAGTTATCTCAGTATGTATGTTATGTAAGTATGAATACTGTTTCATAATTGTAAAAACTTTCTGCATCCGTTCCGAGTGTCAAAATCTTAAAGTTAAACCATCAAGATCGTCGTGATTTTTAAAGTGAATTTCTTTACTAAGAAACAAGAGGTACAGACTCCAATCTGGAATCTGTAGCTTAGTTGGATGAGCGTGCACCCCTGCAAGGTAAAATGCACTGGTTCAAATCCAGTCGCAGTCTTGAAATTTTTTCATGTATTTATAAGAATCTATGGCTCTAGTTACATGTTCATTTTGATCTTATAAATGCGCTAACGTAACTATTTACGACAAGAAAACAGTTTTCAAACCTAATTAACAACAAAACAAGGGTGTAATAAACATAAATTGTGAAGTTAAATTGCAGTAAAGTTTACACGCTAGCCTGAAGGAGCTCCGGAGGTTCTATTAGGGAGTTTTTTGGGATAGGGCGGCAGTAATATATGTGACAGTGTGGTCATGCTTGGCGGAGCAAGAAAGAAATGTGACCTTTCCAGCTTCTATTGAGTATCCAGTGAAATTGCTCTTGAGATAAGCTTGTTATATTTATAAAGCTAGTATGAGGGTAGATACAGATGAGGAAGCTTTGAAATTGGATGTAGTATTTTGTAGGTTTTTACCCGATTGCGTGAGAAAGAGAGTTATGTTATTCGAGAGTATGTATGTATGTATGTATATATGTACCTACGTCTATTTCTTTGGCAAGCTCTGTAGACTTAATGGCGTCAAGGATTCAACCCTTTGACGGGTTCCCTACGCCATTTCGAAAAAAAGTCCTCGAAAATCGTTTAATCGATGACTTTTTAACGATTTCACTTTATAGTATTAGAGTTTCTGGTAGGAGGTTTACTGCATGGTAGGTTAGAATAATTACATAGAAACCAGCTACATATACAGGGTGTCCCACGGTTATGCGACATAAAGGGAAATTACCTTAAATATTGAGATTGTAGATAGCTTATTTTGTTGAATGGAGAAATTATTTTAGTTTTAAAAGTAAGTAGGTAACTGACTTAAAAGATTTAAAAAAAAATGCTTGTTTCGTCTCGATGTAGGACGGACAAAATTAGCAATAAAAGCCCGTATATTAATGATGCCAGTCGAAAAAATAAATAATAAAAATTACTTCTTCGAAGTTACATAGTATTTTGAAATATATAAAAAACGTGCAATGTATGATAAAAAAACAGTATTGCTAACTTTTAAAAATAAAATAATGTTATTCATCAAAATATCATACCTATCTACAATATTTATGGTACATTTTTTTCAAGTCGTATAGCAGTGGGACATCCTATATAGACTAGATTGAGTTCAAATTAATAAATCAGGGAACTGTACCTATCCCTGCCAAATGCTAGAAAAGGGTTATCTCCGTGAAGAGGGTACGTTCAAGAGGCTGTCATTAGTAATTCAATCACGACCCGTTTCTACTGAACTATCGGATTTCACGTACGTTTATCTTAACTGAAATATTATATCCCAGAATGTATAGAGTAACTATATGGAACCTGCGTGACCGAGCGTTGGTCGGTGGGTGCACGGCTTTTGTTTCTCGGGGATTAAACCTATGTAGATAAACATAGAAAGCAAAACGGGGCCAAGCCCCAAATTTCAACCAAAGTTATAAAATTATACAGTTACTAGCGGCCGCCCGCGACTTCGTCCGCGTAGATTTTAGGGCAAGCCAGAGTTATAAATGAAGAAAACTTTTTTCTGTCAGTTGTCCGATGCTGTTAATGTTTAAATAAAAATGCTCAGAAAATATTCAGTGACCATCGGATTTACAGTGAGAAAATGCGGATATTGAACATTATTCCATAGGAAGGCAACACTGGCACTTTTAATTTGAACGCCTGCTAGACTATGAGAAAAAGAGACAGGCGAAGTCCCCGACACTGGCCAAAATAAAATGTTCTAGAAGGTCCCTCGGCGTTTCAGAAGGATAGTATTTTAAGGAAAAGCAAAAAATGGCTGTCTGTAGAGTCGGTTTACGAACGATAATTTTACGTGCTACCGACACGTCATAAGAAAACCGACGTCATAATTTTACAACATCATTTTTTTGTCTCTCCCAGCGTCCTTCCCTCTCTCTCGCTTTCTGTGTCCCCTCTTTCTCTCTCACTCTGTCTCACTCCCTCCTTCCCTCACTCCCTCCTTCCCTCTCTCCCTCCCTTTCTTCCTCTCTCCATCTTTCTTTCCCTCTATCCCTCCCTCACTCCCTCCCTTACTCCCTCTCTTCGTCCCTCTCTCCCACTGTCTCTCTCTATCTCTCCCTCTCCCTGCCTCCCTCCCATCCTCCCTCTTCGTGTTTTTCTTTAATAATTCATTGAAAATATATTTCTGGATAGCTCAACCTATTATAAATGAAACCTGCTGTCCAGCTGTCATGTTTCTCGCCACAGTTTAACATTCAAAATCACACATTATTTATGTGAACTTTCAACCACCATCTTAACCCCTTCAAGAGATGAATTGGAAAAGATGCCCTTATCAATGTTTTTCACTGTAAATTGATTGGTTGTGACCGAAGTTTTAAGCGTCTAATTGTAAAAACGACATGATTCCCATTCAAACTTACAACTTTTTTTTAACTGGGATGATTTTTTATAGCAACGCTAAATCATTTGTTTTTTTTAGTAAGAAAACTTTAAGCAAAGATTCATGTTTATAACTTTCCAAATAAACGATTTCCATACAACTGTTCAACCCCTATTTCACTCCCTTAAGGGTTGAATTTCGAAAAATCCTTTCTTAGTAGGTACACGGCCATGTACTATAAAGAATATACGTTCCAAATTTCATGCTTATATCTTTAGCGGTTTAGGCTGTGCATTGTCTGTCAATAGTTCAGTAACGCAAGAGTTTTGTAATATGTATAGATAATTCTTCGGAATAAAAATTTCACAGTTAACAAAAAGTGATGACTATCGATTTATTATTGAAAAGAACCCGTTTTATGTTTTTATCTTATTTTTAAACCATACTTTTGTAACAAAATGTTTATCATTCAGAGATGATCGCAAGTCCAAAATGTACAACGGGCTATTATCCGGCTATATTCAGATATACCTACTCTTATTTGTATGATACGTCATATACGGAAGGTGTGTTCTTTGCTTAATCGTGTAGGTAGTATTACTGTTGCTAGGTTACCAATTGTTAATTCATTATTTAGAAATGAAAATGACACAATGTACAAAGAATGTCACAAGGTCATGTTTTTTGAATGAAGACCCTCAAAAGTTGTAGCCTATGTCCTATTCTGATATCTAAGCTACATTACTGCAGAATTTTACTCCAATCTGTTATAGTTTTTGCGAACCAGCGTAACGTACATTCTCACAAACATTCACGTTTATAATATAAAGTTACACGAATAGATACTAATGTGTCAAATTGGTTTCCTAGCCACTGTTTGTTGATATAATTCTTCGCAATAGAAATGTCATAATGAACAAAACTCGGGGTTTTCTAAGGCTTTTCTATTTATTGTTAAAGAACCCATTTTATGAATGAATAACTTCGAAAATTTTTGCCTATGTCCTATTCTGATATCTAAGTTATATTACTAAAGAGTTTTACGCAAATCTGTTGTATAGTTTTTGCGAAACAGTGGAACGTACATACATACTTTCACGTTTATAATTATAATATAGTAAGGATGAGGATAAGGAAGTAAGGATAGGATAGAATCTTATAGGGTTAGTTTTCAGAATCCGTGTTTTTTTGTAGGATATTTTTTAAATAATATAATTATTATTGAAATAAAACAATTTAACGGATTATATCGCGTATATTATCTCATTTTAGTTCCCGACGTTTCGGAAGCTTTCCAGCTTTCCATGGTCACGGGTGGACTGAGAAAAGATGTATTTTCCTCTGTCAAACCAAACCACTCAATTAAGTTTGATAAACCTTCTATCCTTGCCAAAGAAAAAAGATATTTTCCCAGGATGCTACGCGAGGCTATTGAGATTAAAAAGCATCCTAATTTCAATAGAGAAGATGGATTGTCACTACCACCAGCTTGGGATCCTGTAATACATCTCATCAAGGAACAAGCGAGACACAGGACTGCAAAACCTTAATTTCCGAACGGTGTAAAATATCTTATCTGTTTAAAAGTAGTTTAATAGTCTCTGTTTTTTAAATATTATAATTAGTAATGAGGTAGCCTGGGAGTTTTTCTTTGCAGCGTTTCTTTTCTCAGTACGCCTCACTTGTGAAATGCTGCTTGGTAAATTATTAGAATAAAATAATTAAGCCCTTCTGGCACATGTGTAACTGTCTTTACAGCTTAGGCCCATCTGGCATGTATGTACACCTTTATTTGTGTTTTTTTAAAAAAAATGGGTAGTTAGCACAAATTGTAACTTTGACAGAGGAAAATACATCTTTTCTCAGTCCACCCGTGACCATGGAAAGCTGGAAAGCTTCCGAAACGTCGGGAACTAAAATGAGATAATATACGCGATATAATCCGTTAAATTGTTTTATTTCAATGAGTAATAATCGCGGAAACAGAAGAAAATATTAATATAATTATTATTTATTTAGTATATATTCCGGGCGAAACTCAATTGCTATGAATAAAAAACTATGATTTTGCCACAATCTCTGAAAGCCATGACTTTATGTAAAATGATATAAAGCCTCAATTAATCAAATGTGCATACTCTTTGATTAAAGGACAGAAGGGTTTAACCCCAACTGTCCCTAACGCCTTAAGCTTTTGCGACAACATCGCGACGTAACTCAAAAAGTCAATTCACCATCTTCATTACAGGGTGCCAATCACATCTCGTGTGAAATCATAACTCAGCACGACGCCGACCCCACCCTAAATCTTCGAGGCTCTATCCATTGCCTTTAATTATACCCGACCCCACGCAGCACTAGAGCACGCAAAATGACTGGTTTTATAAGTAAAAGCGTGTCAGTTACGACTTTCTTTTAAGGGTAGTACCTGAAGATCGTTAATCTTTCTTAAAGATATATTCCTTGGAGCCACCTCCGCACCCTCAGCGGTAATCGCCTCATATCGCGAGGTGGCTGCTTAACCTCTACGCTTTTTAGACTGAGCGCCGGCCGTTAATGTGATTTCTTCATTGTAACCCGTACTAAAATAATGACATATTTGACTGACGCTCATCGTAACACAAATAATGATTTATTAATCTTACAAGAAATACTTATGCCAATAAAAATACAATTAACGTCTCTTGAAGATGTAAGATGAAAAAAATATTGTCAATTCCAATTTGCTGAAAATAAAATAAATAAATATTAATATTTTCTTCTGTTTCCGCGATTATTACTCATACATAATATACGCGATATAATCCGTTAAATTGTTTTATTTCAATAAATAAATATTATTACGGTTTTTTTACACAATTGGAACTAGTCCCATTGGTAAGCTCAATGAGGCTTGTGTTATGAGTAATAGGCTTGTGTGATGACTAAATATATTTACTCATAGAAAACATCCAAGACTCAGAAACAAACATTTATGCTCATCACCGGGCCCTTACCGGGATTTGAACCTTACCTTCAGCTTCACAGGCAACGTTATCTCGGCTGAGCTAAACCGGTCGTCTTCATAAATGTCACTAAATGTCACAAACTTACAAGAAATCTGTTGAAATGAAATTGTCTTCCTTGGCTTGAAATATGAGTAAAATGCTACAAAAAATGGTTTATTTTCATAATCCTACTCGTATCTATCTATTAACATTTCTTATGGAAACAAGATGATCACACTAGCCTGACGTTCAGCTCTCCATCTATATGTACTAGCAAGACTACCCTCACTTCAAAAGTCTTTGAACTCTGCCCCCTGCATTAAGAAGGTGGTAGGATTTACTTGTCTCGTGAGCCCACCGCTTGTGTTCATTGATTAGCGAATCAACGAGCCCCATTAACCAATATAAGGTAAATGTCCCAATGCCCAAAGCTTGACACTGTTCTAACAATTGGCACCCTCGACTATAGTTCATTGCAATAGATCTGCAAAATAAACATAGGTACTTATTACTTATCATATTTGACAAGATGACCAAGCTAACCTGACGTTCAGCTCTCTGTCCTTGGGTAGGTACTAGTAAGACTTACCTCACTACAAAAGTCTTTGAACTCTGCCCCCTGTACTAAGACTGAAGCAGGATTTACTTGTCTCTTGAGCCCGCCGCTTGCGTTCATTGATTAGCGGTTCAACCAACCCCAATAACCAATGTACAAGTATGTCTAACTTTTCAAATTTTAGAATTTGGTTCTGTTAGAAAATGTTGATTATTTTCTATAAATGGTGGAACATAAAACTTTGAATTTTATCTAAAACATTTACGCCACCAAGTCACATTGCATAAAAATTACTGAATCATAAAAGGTTTTCGTAGATTACATTAATAGACAGTGACAGCGCGACGCACCTAAAGGTGCGTCCACACTTGTATCATTTGCTCGTATCCGATCACCGTGCCGTAGCATGACTGCGTATCGCGCTGCTTGGACGCGCGTCTGTCGGCGCGCCGATAATGCCGCACTCTTCCGATACAAGTGTGTGATACGCGTAGCAAATGGATTTCTTGTGATCGGTTCGGCGCAACGTCCAAACGCGTGATCGTGACACGCGATCATGCTACGTGACGATGATCTGATACGGGCAAATGATACAAATGTGGACGCACCTTAAGAAGAGCTCTCGGCGGCATACAAGTTGTATATCACAGACAGTTCGTTTTACGTGTGTCGCGCTGTACAGACCTGAAACTTATAACACCTCTCTTATTGAGCAAAACAAAATTAGCCCTCCAGTAACAAAGTTTTAAAGGCCTTCTGTACTTTTGAAATTTGACACTGTTGAGTAATTATGAAATTTTATTATACATAGTTAGACGTATTTGGTGCGCTCCCCTTTGCAATAGCAATCCCTACTTTTACTGCATGATTGCTTTCCGTTCGAAGCCTACATTAAAAGTTTCCCAAATGGATTGTGACTTACATTCTCGCTAAGTTACATTATTGTTTACATTTTACGTCAAACTAACTCTTACGCTACAAAAACGTGCTAAAATTTCCAAAAGTGATGTTCATTTTCATGAGATTATTTTGTGGGAAAAAATCGTGCTGACGACAAATAAATGATAATTACACATCTTCAATCAAAATATTGTGATATAAAAAATAATAGTTAAAAAACACTAAAAAAACACGCTTTACAAGACTTTTCTAACAAATCCAAACACAGCAATGATACGATGTTCCATCATGAAGTTCCAGTTCATATCTTCCGGCTCCATCATCAGATCAGTTCGACAATACCATATTATTGTATTGTCATCAGAACTACATATAGCTGCCAATTTTCATGACGCTGCGATCCTTGGAAGATGGTTAAATTAGTTACCTTAGATTCCATTACATAGTAAGTTACATAGAGGGCGACCTAATAAAAGCGTGTTAAAATGAAATAGTGTTTCATACGAAATAATAATCAAAATACACAAATGTTTAGCCTAAACGTTTAGTTGATTAACACGTTGTAAGATTTTTCCTTTATCATTTTTTTTTCAGTCCATTAACTGTTACAACAACTTAATTAACGGATACATTTTATAAGACTTTAAATAGTTCTGAAAATTTATTAACTTAGGTACCTTTTGAAATGACTATAAAAAGTTATACGACCAAATTTGTCATTATTACCAGTTTGTACTTACTTCCCCATCGCGTTTAATTACGAATATGTCCAGGTGCTTCTCGTTCCAAGTAAATATACCCTGTGAAAACATTACATGATTAATTACACAGAGCCGACGTCATCGAGTCGCGGCAAGAGATTTGGTCTTTGACACAACTCGGACAAGAGCTGTACATACAGTCTGGTCAGGGCTGGCGAGTACTAAGTAAATACACGACCCGTTCGCTTTCCAATTAAGTTCAGAAACTGTTTGAGTTCTGTTCAGGTATCATACCTGAATGCCTTTGACGTGCTCTCATAATCGCCCACCCGTAATATGTAACTTGCCTTTGAATTCAGAATGGATGGGACTTTACTTTCTTTGATGCTGAAAGGTAGATAAGTTTGCAAAGTTTTTCCGTCTGTAAAGTTTAGGAAAAAATCTTCACTTTTTCTTTAAAAACATCACACAAACGCCCTGTAATAAAAATGTCGGAGTTATTCCCAAATCGGAGCCGCATCACGTAATAAGGTTGAGAGCTGTCGCGTAGCGAGCATTAATGTCTGCAAAATGAAGATGTTACCCAGAAACGTGAAGATTTATGCACTCGGGCAGTCTGAGCATCTGAAGACAATGAAAAGGTCTCGCCGAAGTTATTTAAATTATGCGACAATTTTCTTCGGCTGTAATATTAAGTGGCGGAGGCGTCGAGACCGCGCTAAATGACGCTTAAAGCCGCCATGAAAAGGGCTCCGCGCAGCAGATTCAAGCCAGTCTGCCGGCACAATGCCGCTGATCCCCAGCCTCACTCCAACACCTAAACTATAACCATTGTATTATGAATCCACCAGGTTTATGACGCTTCAAATTAAGTGAGCAAAGTTTGTTTCCAAAGTACGCTAAGCTTAATTATTTGCACAACAAAGAGGTACTTTAGAACGGTAATTAATGTAACTCATAAACACTGCATAAGTATCCAGAAATATGCGAGTTTTTTACGACCTGACCAGTTCGTAAGCATCCTTGATAGAAGCAATTTTGTGTGGCAACCCGAATCGTGAAATCACAGGAATAATGCCTCCAATTTGTTGGCCTTTCATAATTGAGTAAACATCGTAAAGCAGTTTCTCTAAAGCGCTGTGAAAACAAGATTATGATTTTAGTGGGTACCTCAACTTTGCGAATCTCCAAAATTTTTAATGTCCTCTTTACAATGCTTTGCATGAATTTGCACTAGTGCCGACGATTTTTATTACCCGTCGAAATCCGGTGTACGTTTATGTAGTCTAGTCTGGTGCATAAAAACGAAGTGAAATGTTTAAAAAATCTGTGTTAAGGTTCTATTCAATCTCCTAGCAGATTAAATGGGATTATCCTCTAACGGTGGGCTAAGCTGAAAAGATTGTGCACTAGGATATTACCGTACAGACGCTTTTGTCTAATCCTTTGTTGCCACGTTCTTTGCACTAATTTATTGCGTCGTTTAACTATGCCGAGGATTTTCTAGGGCTATATGTATTTGTTGTTTGCCTTAGTTTGTGAAATTTGCGTTTACGTTTAAAGTTAGGCTTTTATATTTGCCAACAGAATTAATTATGAAGTTTATTTACAAACTTCAGATTAGAAATGAGATTCAGATTAGAACGTAGATGTTTCAGTAATTTCGAAAGTACTGCTACATATTAGGGCTTAGCATACTGATAATCCATACTAATATTATAAATGTGAAAGTGTGTCTGTCTGTCTGTCTGTCTGTCTGTCTGTTACCTCTTCACGCTTAAACCGCTGAGCCGATTGGAATGAAATTTGGTATGGAGATAGTTTGAGTCCAGGGGAAGGACATAGGCTACTTTTTATCCCGGAAAAATACCCTTATCCGCGATAAATGAATTTAAGGCGGACAAATAGTACGTTACGCTAATACGCAAAAACTACATAACAGATTTGCGCAAAATTCTGCAGTAAATATAGCTTAGATATTAGAATAGGACATAGGCTACAACTTTTGAGGGTATTCATTCATAAAAGGGGTTTTATTAACAATAAATGGTAAAACATGACCTTTTGTTCATTGTGATTGTGACATTTTAATTTCTAAATAAGTAATGAATTAACAATTGGTAACCTAGCAACAGTAATACTACCTACACGATTAAGCAAAGAACACACCTTCCGTATATGACATATCATACAAATAAGAGTATATTTTGATATAGCCGGATAATAGCCTATTGTACATTTTGGACTTGCGATCATCTCTGAATGGAATGATAAACATTTTGTTGAAAAATTAGGTTTATAAGTAAGTTAAATATATAAAAAGGGTTCTTTTTAACAATAATGGAAAATTATCATTTTTTGTTAACTGTGAATGTTTTATTCCGAAAAATTATAAAGAAATAATTGCTTTGAAACCAATATGACACGTTAGTACCTGTTTACGTAACTAATGGCGTTATTTGTAAACACTTTTTCGTTCTTTATTTTTAATAATTTGCGTAATTTTTGCATCATAAAAGCTATCATCATTCACGCATGAAAAAAATTCAAGATATATTAATATTTTTTTGAAAAGTCATGTTCTATACGGTATCGCGACCGCATAGGAAGAATGAATACAGATGGTCATCGCTAGATGGAGTAACTGTACATACCTACATTCTAACAGTATTTAGAATTTTGGTCTGTTTATCTGTTTGTCTGATTATTTGTACGCACATCACGTAAAAACGGCTGAACAGATTTTGATGCAAACTTTACTAATCTGTCGAGAAAAACCCCGGCCAGGTTATACGTTATAAACATTCAACCTCTATAGGGGGGGGTAGCGACTACACTCGATTGAGTTAAGTTTGCGCCTAAATCTTATCGCACTACTTAGGAAGGAGGTGCAAACTTCTTTGGAATGTGTACTACGACGAATACGACTATCGAGTATCGAGTATCCTGCTAAACTAACAGATGGCACTAAAATTAAAACGTTTCGACATAAATAATCAATTGCAGATTTTGCCAAATTAACTCTAAGTTTAGAAGAGGGGGTACGGATATCAATATATTTAATTGAATAGGTAATTGATTTAATAATTACAACAAAATTAAACGACAATAAATTAATTGCCACACATTGCACAGTACCATCTTTCAGCCAAGTGCGAGTCGGACCCGCGCACCGTTGGCTCCCTACGAAATATACGCTACAAACGGCCGTATCTATGAAAATCCAGTGTTAGCAGACCCCTAATCCTAAGCAAAATGTACGCGGTGTTTGATCATTTTATACTGGTTATTGATATAGACAGAAAGACATAAAATTATACTGTTTTTACTATTTTTTGGTAAAAAGGCAGAAATACGTCATCTGTGAAGATTTCAACTCTCTAGCTATAACGATTATCGCGCAGGAGACAGACAGACAGACAGACGGAAAGCGTAGTCTTAGTAAAAGGGTCCCGTAGGTACCCTTTGGGTACGGAACCCTAAAAATGATTTTACATAGTTAGTGGTAAAATCAATACACATAACACCAGCGTATAATTGCAAAATTATCTTCTATAAACATATAAAAGGAAAAGTCCTGACTGACTGACATATCAACGCAGAGCCGAAACTACTGAACTTAAACACTTGAAATTTTCACAGTAGACATTATTTATAACGTAAACAAGAAATAAGAAAAGATTTTTGGAAATTCATCCAAGTTTGTTACATGAATGAGCTTTTAATAAAGCAAAAAAATAAAATTCATGCGTATTCCCTATTGGGGTTGAAAGTTTGTATGGAAAACCTGTAATTATTTGAGTAACTGTTATAATATTTCACGTATAGCCTCTTTATTTAAAACTAAGAAAACTAATTTCAGCATTAAGATTTTGTATGGAAAACCTGTGATTCTTTGAATAGTTAACTGGTATAATATTTCGCGTATATACTCTTTATTAATAATCTAGAAATCAATTTCAACATTTTGGGAAATTCATCCCTGAAAGGGGTGAAATAAGGGGTAACAGTTTGTATGACAAACGTGTAATTCTTGAGTGTACATTTAAAACTAAGACAACTAATTTCGTTGAAATTTTATTTTCCTAAATAGTTTAAATAGGAAGTGGGGGGAAGTGGTAGGATATTTTCATTTAACTGTTAGAAGCCATTTATTTTAGTTAGTGGTATTTAAAGAAGTACTGCAATATTTTTTACTTTTTATAAAAACTACCTAATATTCAATATTATCAATAGTTAAATCTCAATTGTCCTATTACCTACATCTGTTTTTTTTTCAAATTACAAGTATATAAAAAAGTAATACGAGAATCGAAACACATATTCCGTTAGAGATGTATGTAGAGGCGCACTAAAGAAGTACTCCTTGAAATTCGAGCTATACGCGGACGAAGTCGCGGGCAAAAGCTAGTTATAAATAAATGACTTTACTGTGATTTTAAAACCCGCTACAAAACGATTATACATAATCAAGAGTAAGTTAAGAACTTCTAAAAAAATATGTTATGCATTTCATGAGAAATGTCTAATAAACCCAGTTGAAAACGTAACAAAAATTTGCCTTGCTTCTAGAATAGTTAAAAACTGTCCAAGAGCATGTCGGACGATGCTTAATGTAGGGTTCCGCAGCCGTTTATACAAAAAAATGCACTACAGAGGACGAAAATACGATGTGAAAAAAAATCACTAACAAAAAAGCGTATCTCCCTGGCACTTACGTCCTTTTGCTGAGAAGGGCAGTTTTTTGGCAATAACTTAAAAACGGTATGTCCGATCACGTTAAAAACAATTTTCGTTGGAAGTATTTATTAAGCTTTATATTTGTACATTTTGTCACATTTTTTTTAACATACCGTTTAGAAAATAGCAGGGGGGGACACAATTTTTGCTGCTTTCGGAGCGAATATATCCGAAAATATGCACTAAATCAAAAAATTTTTTAGGAACATCAAAGTGTTTTTAGAAGATTTGTCGAATGATTTGCTACACATTGATATTTGCTGAAAAACAATTTTTTCACTTTCCGTTACTCGTATGGAAATATAGATAGAAATATATATTTTTTTATTTAACTATCAATCTAAATAGCGGCTTACACAAGACATCTATGTTCCAAATTTCATTAGTATACGTCTTATAGTTTTTTTAGTAAAATGCCTGTGACATACGGACGGACGGACGGACATGACGAAACTATAATGGTTTCGTTTTTGCCATTTTGGCTACGGAACCCTAAAAATGGACTAGAGTCACTTTGGCTCTAATGTATCCTCATACCTGTAAACTTTAACACTTTCGCAACCGACACTGTCGTAGCGTGACGTTCGTAGCTAATCACATGGGAAAACCCGTATGTATCGAAAGTAGGGCGCGCGCCGAGCGGACTCGCGGTCGTGAATGTGTTAATAGGGTTTTGGATACCTTATATCTGATACCAATCCATTGCGCGCGAGTTCTATTCGCAATTGGCCTGTTTTAATAGACAGCACTTTCTACGGGAGATATATATTTTTAACAACACAGAATGTACAACTTTGTACATACCTACTGCTTACGTAAACATATCCTACGTAAACATAAAAATATGATAACTCAGAACCAGAGCGACTTAAGTATTTTTTTACTTTTGTCAATCAAGCTACATAACCTGAACCTTTGATTTATAATTTTATTATATTATTATTATTATTATTTGTTCTTATACATGTTTAGGTAGCGACTATTAGAAATATACACTTTGAAATTTTCAATCTTACCTATTATAGTTATAGAAAATACCCCAGAGCTTGAAGACAGTCTTCGAACAGTGCGTGTTGCCAGTGATGACCTACGGTACTGAGACATGGTCGTTCACAATGGGACTCATAAGGCGGCTGAGAGTTACTCAACATGCAATGAAAAGGGCTATGCTCAGAGTTTCTCTTCGTGATAGAATCAGAAATGAGGATATCCGCAGAAGAACCGAAAGTAACCGACATGTCTCACATGATTGCATGGTTGAAGTGGCAATGGGCGGGCCATGTAGCCCAGAGAACGCATGGCCGTTGGTGCAGTAAAGTCCTGGAGTGGCGACCACGCATATGAAAGCGCAGCGTGGGCAGGCCCCCGACTAGGTGGACGGATGACCTCGTAAGGGTGGCGGGGTGTCAGTGGATGCGGTCTGCGCAGGATCGGACCCTGTAGCGATATAAGGGAGGCCTATGTTCAGCAGTGGACGTCTGTGACTAATAGATAGATATATAGATCGTTTTAGAATGAGTCATCTGCTTTATTGGGATGCTATGGCGAAGCTACGGTAGTCGCCAGCTACGGTAGCCGAACAATTTATACTGAGTTGTATGGCAGCTCACTCACTGGTTGCGGTTTGGCGACGTCAAAATGTAAGGGCGACGTCGCAGGCGATAACGCTATTGCATCCCAGTGAGGTAGAGGCCTTAGATCCGAAGTTTAATAAGTTCCGTTCTAGTATGGAGCCCTGAAAAGGATAGCAACAATCACGCGCATCATTGCAACGTGTTCCGAATACTGTAGCAGTCTGAAATATGAAACTAGATAAAGTCCCTTGGATAGTTTCGAAAGAAATGACTCCGGTTTAGCATAATGCGCCGCACTTACTCATCGGTTATCTACCGGATATATTGTGGGTACTACAGACATTAGTCTTACGAGTTTCAGTGGGAAATGCCACTTACAAACCTTAAAGGCATATGAGCCAGTAGAGGTCTTGCTATATACGACTTTTTGGTTTTACGGTGATACTTTCATATGTAAAAAGTCATATGAGACACTGCAAATTTTAATTCATGGGACTTTTTGGTTCTGCAGCTGGCTAGTTGAGAACGCTTAAGTGGTTTCTTGAGAGCATTTGGTTCTTGATATTAATGTCTTTGTCTTTTTAAACTTGTCATTTTTTATTTTATTTAATGTTTTGGCATTGTTACAGCTAGTGTTTTTAGGGGTTGAAGGCGCATTTATAAAAATCAACAGTTGCTGTTCGTATACGCTTACAAAACTTTGTAGTTACTTTATTTTTAATACAATCCTTTGGACAATCTGCGTAGTTCGTTTTATCCGCTAGCGTGGAAAAGTATTGAAGTGCGATTTCTTAAATATGTTTATTTGTTTGTTTTGTTATGAGTGTGTTTCGTAGGTTTGTTATAATTAGTTTTAAATGAAAAAGTGATCGGTTCGTCATAATTTCATAGCTTTTCTTACATCACACATTTTCCTCGCTGTAGTGAGGTGAAAAGTTGTGTGTTTCGGACGGCTGCAATAGTAAATTGTTAACCAAGGGTTGAAAGTGACCCATTCGTTCGAGCGTCAATAGCTCGAGGGTGAAATGGGCAATTTCACGCGAGTTCAACACTCTACTTTTCATTTCGACTGTAAGGAAAATAAATAAATTATAATCATTATCAAAATCATTACCATCTCCATCATACATCATCATCATCATCATCGTCATCATCATCATCCATCACAATCGCAATCGCAATCGCGTGAAAAGCTTTTATTTTACTAATAATGACGTAACTCAATCATCTTAGACTCTGTGGCTAATCGTAACAATAAAATACCCTCCACCCTAGGGATGGAAAAGCTATTTTCCACCCTGCTAAATACCCATGAAAATTAAACTTTCCGAACAGGAGAGACGACAAATTATTTGGTTTCTCGTGCCTCGTTACGCTCAGGAATCTATTTATTTTTTTATTTTTCACGGACCCTTCACGAGATAGGCCCTTAAGGAAACTGTTGCCTTTATATCGTTTAACAGTATTAAATAGTAACTCCACAAGGAGGCCGTGGACAGTGAGCGCGAGAAGAGGCCCAACGCGCTCCCGTTCTGCCGCAGATGGAGGGGTAGAAGACGCGTGTGGTATGTTGCTGTTTTATAAAACGCGTCTTCCCCAGTAAGCCTAGCAGATGAGGGAACCGAATAAAAAAAGGGGAGGATCATCCACATCTGATCCTCCCCTTCTCAGACGCAGGTGTCGGGGGGCGACGTGGTGAAATGTTTGTGATCCCATGGCGACAGGTACGGGAAACAACGAAGCGTTTTGAATGGGTAGGCTTCTCCCTTCCTCTTGCTAGGAGAAGTACCGGGAGAAGAGAGTCCCAAAGGCTGCCCCACGCCGGAGGATATGCGTTAAGCATTTTCACTTTGATAAAAAAAGAAGACGTAATTATGGCAACGAGATACAGAAAAAAGTGGATTGACCCTTAAGCGTTATGAAACCACAGACAGACATAATAACAGACAGATTGCAAGCGTGAGCTACCGTAATTTTTATCAAAATATCCTTAGTCCGAGTCTCACAGGTCTCACGTTAGTTTTCTATACTGACAGTGTAACAAAATCCTTCAGTGTATACTATTTACTCGTAGTATTCGCCCGCTTAGCGGACCGGAGCATGTGCTTAGGTGGCTTAAGTGGGGGATAAAACAAAATGGACGCGGCTAACCGGCAACTAAGTTGCGTTTAGCCCGATTAGTTGCATGTGTTCAATTTGTATAAGGTGAAGATACAATCAAATTTTGACTGGGTTTGTGTGTTAATACTGAAGCAATTTTTGGTAAAACACATTTATCATGAAAAAAAATTATAAGACGTGTCAAAGAATAAAAGATACGACCTTATCATATCATATTGATAACGGATTTTCGATTATGAAAGGAAAATAATATTGTAACATGAAGTTTGGGAGATTGCCCAAGACAGGAAAACATAGAAAAATGATAGGATGGCCTTTGCCAACAGTGGTCTGGACTCTAGGCTCTTAAATAAAACTATAATAAAATAAGTTTGGTCACCCTACGCTTCTTCGAATCGACAGAGCAATTTCCCGAGATATGGCTTCGTTATCTTTATATGGATATGACTTATAATCCCGCAAGTCTATCCTTTAGGGTTTAAAATCTGTTTTGTTTATAAGTGTTACTTTAGTAAAAAGGTAAGTTACTTTTTATTTAGTAGTATAAAATATAAAATTAACCATATATATATATATATATATATATAAAGGAATAGGTAATTTTTTAACGTCAAAACATTAAACGTAATTTTTTTTTTAATCACCAACAATAATTCAAATTAATTTATTGCAGGCAACTGTGGCCCATAGATAAATACCTTACAAAGTAACATAAATATTAACACTTTCGCAACCGACATCTTTTTAGCGCAAGGTTCATAGTCAATAACATGGGGAAAACCGTATGAAGCCAAAACTTGCTACGAGCAGGGCGCCCACTGAGTGGGCCCGTGGTCATGAATTTATTAAAACAAAAACTTAATATAAACACTGGCGCAGTTTAACAACTGGCTGTGACGCGACTTCTTGGTGTCAACTAACCGGCCGCGGAACAGCTAGAATACCACACCACACCCTTCGGCCAGAGCGGATCCTTCATGTAGGCTAGGCAGTTCCCACTCTCACCAAAAATGTTTTGAAGTCCACGTTGTGATGGGAATCCAACCGTTCGACCCTCAAGGAGTAATTTGGTCTTCATCCGCAAATACTCCACGGTCTGCTTAGTTTTCGTCGAGTAATGCGGGACACATATAACAGAGTCGTCAGATTCATTCCCGGAATCCCGATGCGCGACACATATCCATGTTAAGGATAACGATTAAGGTCATTTACCCCAAATTGTACCGTCGATCTGACCACTAGTTTTACGACAAAAATTATAGGTTGACCATGAATTATTATTATTAAGTTAGTTGCATGTCCTTGACTGAAATAAAACAAAAGATTTCTCTCGTTTCAGGCAACTAATATTGCATCTAAACGGCCGTCACTTACGGTCTTCTTGAACCGCATGAACTGGGCATTTTAAACCTTATAAAGGTATTACCTATTTATATTTTTATTTATTTACGCTTCTAGGTTAGATCTTTTACAATATAAATATAAAAAGTGAACAACATTATATCATTATAAAAAACCATAGGGTACACGCATCGGGGCGAGTCTCAAGCTACCGGTCGTTAGAGCTGCTCAGAGAGGAACTTTCTGACGATGGGCACCGTGTGCTTTCTGTATCTGACCCTTCATCCAGCCATCAAGCGAGTGTTGGTTGAGACTCTTCGCTATAACACCGTTTACCAAAATTACTATCGGGGCTGTAATCTACACTATTATAAAGTTGTAAAAATGAAATGTCTGTACATTGAAGATATTTAAAAAAAAAAAAACTTTTAAACAAAAAAATAAAACCGACTCCAAAAAAACTAAAAAGTACAAAATAACGCCATAATTCAGTTTCAGTAAAATATTGAAAATTGACGATTTTAGTAAGTTGTGACACGATGGCACCGACTCCAAAATAACATTAATTGTATATACTGTATAGATTGAGTATACAAACGGTTACTTGTAAGTAATTTGAAGAAACTGAATTATGGCGTTATTTTTTACTTTTTAGTTTTTTTGGAGTCGGTTTTATTTTTTTGTTTAAAAGTTTATTTATTTTACACTTTTTAGTTAATCGTTACTTAAAAGTGTATCTCGTGACGATTCGAACAAGCCCAAACACGGCTAGGATACATTATTTTATTACATAGATCTGGTGTCTACCTTCCGGCTCCATCATCAAATCAATTCGATGGTACCATTCTCATCAGGAACATTTAAATTTGTGACTATGAAGTTGCTTAGCTAAATTAATCAAGATATTTTGTCGCCACCAGTAAATCATTTATCATTGAGGAGTTCCGATGGCATTCTGTGGTCTTCTGCAACAGTTCCACTTCACCAATTTACACTTTCTGAATGCAAATGCTTATTATGTTTCTTATAATACCAAAATCGCTATATGTATGCCTACAATATTTGAGGAGTTCCTTGAAGTCCTCATGGATTCCATCATCAGATCTTCACCAAAATTAAATGGGACCAACTAGAAAAAAGTACCTTCTATAAAACCAAAAAAAAAAATTTGAAATCGGTCAAATAGTCTTCGAGTAATCGGTGAACATCCATAAAAAAAAAAACATTCCGTCGAATTGAGAACCTCCTCCTTTTTTTGGAAGTCGGTTAATGATTGTTACGGACTATTTGCAGGTCACTGAAACGAAACGTATTTTTTTTGGATTTTTTGTATGTTTGTGTGTGTCGTTGTGGCTTCATCACGCAAAATTGGCTGAACAAGTTTCAACAATTTTTGGTACACGGGCAGCTGGGTATCTCCAGATGGTTAAAGAATACTTTTTATCCGACGACGCTGAAGAGAAAACGAGGGGTTATGACTTTTCCTCCTCCGCGAACGAAGTTGCGGGCATCTTCTAGTTCCTAATAAAAAAATATATATTACAAAATGCTATACTAGAAAAATACCGTGAGACTCAGACATATTCAGGTTAGGGTGTGAGTAACCACTAATGTAATACAAATAAATTTGGGATTTTTATAAAACAAACCAAAACTAACAGTTTCTAAATGATCATCTTTTCAAAAATTTTATGGTTTAAGGTGAAAAATTTATCGATGAAATGAAAATTCTATGAAATCAAGGACCATCGAAACAAGAGGACTGTCATACTTTGGATCGTGTTTCGAACGCAAGGAGATATTCTGGCAAAAACTAGATGGCGCTTTAAAACTAAACATTTAACGATGTTATAATTGAATAAAGCAATATAGTGTAGTAACAATTAGGTCGTAAATAGTTAATAATAAATAAATCGTAACATTTAAATACTGTGCCACGCTTGCAAAGTTAAATAATTGTACAAAAAAATCTTTTACATAGATGGTGTTTTACATATCGGGGAACGGCTTTTTGTACGGAGAGATGGTCAGTCCTCTTGTTATAATGGTCCTTGTATGAAATAAAGTATTCTAGAAAACGACGAAATAGATGAACACCGAATTATATACTACTGCTCTTAGTAAAGTTAATGTTATCCGTACTTCATGTAAATTAAAACTTTCCACAAGAAGCAAAGTGGTAAATCAATTATGAATTATTTCCTCCAACAAACTAGCCCCACATACAATATTCAAAAAGTTGCAAGTGAATTTTTCGAAACTCGGATATCTGTGGCGACTTAAGGAGTCGTTATCGTCCAGGCCGGGTCTGTACGGATTCCTGCGACTGCCTCACCAACGATAAATGCTATGTCAAACTTCCCGCGCGGGCTAAAGATAACCGACTTGTGTTTGTTTCGAGAACTTTGCACGGTTTCTCACTTTATTCCTTCTTAAAATTGGTTGAGAGTTTGTTGGACTTTAGTAGGAAATGTATATTTTTGATTAGGTACATACAATTTTAAGCCTTACCCGATCGATCTTTCAAGAAAATGTCATCACTTAATATTTTTTTCTGTTTCCGCGATTATTACTCATTGAAATAAAACAATTTCACGGATTAAGTACATGGCGTGTATTATCTCATTTCTCTCTTAGTTCCCGATGTTTCGGAAGCTTTTCAGCTTACCATGGTCACGGGTGGACAGTGCAAAAGGTAGTGCATTGCAGGACCATTATGTGTTTTAAGGTGCCGAAATAGAAAAAAAAATATTTTTCGCTTAATTCGTATGGTTATGAATGTTCTTTTATTTACCATTTGTTATTTTTATTCACACTATGCTTAGCTACAACTCTGAATACCTACATTATGAATAATACATTATGTTAGTAATATTAACACACTAGGTAATAAATTCAGTGCATGGCGTGAAGAACTTGATAAGTCGTCAGTAAAGTATCTGAACAAAATTAAACCATCAGATTAATGTCCTAATAGATATTTCGGCTTATCGAGTTCTTCACGCCAAGCACGGAATTAATACTACTTAATAATAATAGATGATGCACTACTTTATGTATATATCAATATTCTGGCCATTTTTTGTCCAGGAATAGCTAAACAGATGCTTTAAGAGTATCTTTTGCCCGAATACGATAAAGAAAACAAGAGGGTTATGACTTTTTCTACGCACGAACGAAATTGCAGGCGCTTTCAAGTAAATAGAGTAAAACCAATCTCAAACAGAACGCTCCCCTACTAACCGACCTGTGAAACGTGCATCCAAATGTAGGGTTAACCTAATGGAGGGGGATGATTTTAAGAATGGTGTTACTGTACCTAAATTAATCACATCATTTCAGCCATAGGTAGTCTACAACTAGGCACAGCCCTCCTAAATAGACTTACACATGGCCTGGATAGAGGCGACCTGCATCCAGCGAGTCCCCGCAACCAGGTCTTCCGACCACTTTGCGGGTGCCCTACCCACGTTGCGTTTGCCGGTACGCACTCTCCACTGAAAATCGGGAAGTACCCTTTCTTCCCCAACGGCCATCTCTTCTTCGAACTATGCGCCCTGCCCATTGCCACTTCAGTTTGCTCACCCTGTTTGCTGTGTCGGTGACCTTGCTTCGTCTCTAATCTCCTCTTTCGATGCCCTTTCCATAGCTTGCTGAGCGACTCTGAGCTTCCTTAAGCGGCTCATAGTTAGAGACCACGTCTCGGCTCCGTATGTCATCACTGGTAATACGCACTGGTTGAAGACTTTCGTCTTCAAGCACTTCAGTATCCTGTATGAGAAGACACTTCACAGTTTCTTAAACGCTGCCCATCCGAGTTAAATCCGTCGATTGATCTTTTTCTCGAAGTTGGGCCTGCCTAACTGGATTGTTTGTCCGAGATAGACGTAGAAATTAATCGGAATTTATAATATTTTCTTCTATTTCGCAATTATTACTCATTTACATAAAGCAATGTTAACGGATTATTATTTGTTTTCTCTAAGTGGGTATTTTGCACAAATTATAACTTTGACAGGGAAAAATATGTCTTTTCCACAGTAAGCTGAAACGCTTCCGATACGTCGGGAACTCAAATGAGATAATATACGTGATATAATTTTCTTAATTGTTTTATTTAAATAATCTGAATTTAGTCGTTTTCATGAACGTAAAATCTGACTATCGAACACAGTGCTCCAGCCCTTCACCCAAAAACAAAACAAGCCCAGCCTTCTGTACGTGACTCAAGACTGAATGTGGAGCGCATGACGGCGAATATGTCACCCGTAGGGCTTGATGTATGACAGGCTTCACTACTGCCTGTTAACTTATGGAGCTCTTTAGAGCGTCTAGGAATGGCCACCTGTCGATATATCGTACGATTTGATTTCACAAACCATGACGACCCATTTACGGCACTTGTCTAAATTAAAAATCATGCGTGAATGTAGAGCGCATGACGGCGAATTTGTCACTTAGGGTTTGATGGCAGGGATTGACAGGCTTCACTACTGCCTGTTAACTTATGGATCTCTTTAGAGCATCTAGAGGTGGGCACCTGTCGATTTATCTTTCAATTTGATTTCACAAACCAAGAAGATCTATGCCACTTGTCTAAATTAAATACGCTCGCATAGTGGTAATCTGCATATTATTAACAAGCCTGTTGCTTGCGAATGGTACCTATTAAAACAATAGCAAAAAGAGAAACCAAAAACATTTAGTTGTGGTCATTTTAAAAAATTATGTGTTTTAGATGCAAAAGACTATTGAATTGAATGTTACTGACACTTTAAAAGCTATAACCGACTCAAAGATGCGATCTATAAATTTCGACTGTATTGAATCAACGTATGTATCGTGCGTAATCTTTATGTTCAAACATTTTCAATTGTTATTAAAAAATATATTATATAATGTATTGTGAAATCTAAAAAAAATATTTTCTTAAAATTCTTAGTCATTGCTAAAATTGAGTTCACGATCATTAGGTAGAGGTGGCCTCGAAAAAAATGTAATTATACTGAGTCAAAATTTTTCAGCTTTCCTTGTTAGCTACAATCAAGGTGATGACTCTGCGAATACTGAGCCTGTAGCCTTATTTTTTAATGATTTAAGCATAATGCCTGAATAATTTTATGTAAGCAAGTATAAATGGGTTAGTAAAGTGAGTAAGGTCGATAGATATTAATGATTTATTTTGTACACGCTTATTATTGACCTGCCGGTCTAGCATAACTGGCCGCGGCTACACGTATCACATGGCAAATAGGTAATATTTGGTGTTCTAGAGATGCCCTTTATTGAATAGAATATCTATTGTGGAAATGCAATTCGATACATCGCAGGCTTTCTGTATTAATTAGCTTTAGCATAGTTCAAACAGTTGTATCTATGATTTAATCTACATAGGTATATATATCTCTGTATTTTTTATACGCCATCTTTCATAATTTGCAATATGGGTATCTAGAGCCTTATAATATGTGTAAATTATAGTGGTCCTGTAAGATTTTGGTTAAATGCACACGTTATTTTTCAATGCTTAGTAGCTGTAGCGTAGTGTAAACTCTACATATAGCAATAAAACTTAGTAACTTCTCTTACATAAATCGTAACAACATTATTCTAAGACACAAAATTATTTTTTGTAACCAATTTATTTTATCGATACTAGTCCCATCACTACGGCACCACTTTGCATGGATCCTCCGCTTCCTGGGCGGAAAACGACTAATCTCTTGATATATCGACTTTCATCTCACCTTATCTAAAATACATCTTCGGAAAGGTGGCTGTTTTATTTGGCTTAGCGTCCAACTTCCTAGTGAGCGAGTGTTAATATATTAAGATTTAGGTCTTAAGACGACAGAAGGTATTTTATTACCTACCTAAGACGAAGGTTTAGGCACTAAACTAGTTCTTATGGCACAATAACTCCCGATTAAATATGTTTTAGAATTAGGATGCTGTTAATAAAAGTTACCCAGTTTTTTCCGGCAGCTTCGCTTGTAATATTATTCTTTGTAAAGAAAAACATAGGAATAACTATTAAAAAAACCTATCAACCTATTTATATACACAGATGGTTACTTTTACCGACTACGCTAAAGCAAAAAATAGGGTTATGGATTTTTCATACTCGTTGCAGACACCTACACACAGGTACAATGAACAAAAATACATATTTTTTAAATTCAGGGACTTCCATATTTCGTTTATTTTCAGTAAAATATCATTATATTTCATTAGTTAAACCTTTATATTTCTCCTCTGCAGAAAATGAAAGCGACTCCCTTTTTCGGTTGCTTTACTCGTAGTTTCATTAACAACATTATTATATTACTAGCTGTTGCCCGCGACTTCGTCCGTCCGTCTTCTTTATTCATTGTTTTCTTTATGAAACGAGATGGGCTTCCACGAAAGTGGTTGTATTTCCAGTGTTGTTTTTTTATCGTCATGATGATTCTTCAATTATACCGATATTTAGACGGAGCAAAACGCTCATATTATTTTTTGACTACCATTTTGATATTTCCGATTTTCGTTATACCAATTGGGAACATTAAGTTTCTCGACAATTATCTTATTTTAATATGGAATGTATTCAATATCATTTTTTGAATTTCATTTATTATATTCATTTAATAAATATTTCTTTGTATATACATTCATAATACATTCTCTTTTTTTGACATAAATTATAGCCTATGTCCTATTCTGATGTATAAGGTACATAACTGGAAAGTTTCATAAAAATTCATCCAGTAGTTTTTGAGATTAAGTGGAACGTACATACATACTTTCACGTTTATGATATACAGGATGTTTGGTAACAGGATGCAAAGTTGAAAGGAGGTGATAGCTTAGGCCATTTAAAACATTTTAAGCGATATATGTGTTAGGCAAATGTTATTAGTTTTTTTTTATTTAAGTTTTAAGATTTTGTTGGGAAAACTCCAAAATTTCAGACTACATCGACAATAGTACTTTTTTTAATGTAGGTAGCATTTAAAAAAAAAAATTGTCTTGTGCAATGTCTATCGTACACCATAAAAGTTATTTGAAACATCTGTGACTAAAGAAAAAACAACTACAGCGATTTAAAAATTAAATAACATGAAAAAAAAAGATTTAAGTGTTTTCTAAGGACGATAAAAAAACTAAACTAAAATGGTTCTTCAAACCATTTAAAAAACATGCTTGGCTATTGCCCTTTCGTTTAAGCTATCAAGCACGACTGTAGCTATCGTATCTTTAAAAATAAGCCACTTAAACCAACTAGAGAGCTAAAATGTTTCACTCCACTTGTGATACTTGTGACGAATCTTATTATGATTTTGTAATAAAACATTGGTTCTTAATACTAAGTTGGCGTTTACCTGACATTTGAAATGTTTTGAAAGGGTTAAGTGCAGTGGACAAAATTGTCACATGCAATTTTAATAAACAAAGGTTCGCGGTTGTGTGAAACAAAAGGGACCGATAGCGGCGGGCGGCGTTTAACAAAGATGACTCAACCGTTTTACCTTTGAAAATAAGCTACCTGAACTGATAAGAGGGAATTTGTATCTCTTTTACTTACGACGAAATCAAACAAAAGCATAAAAGTTAAGTTATTTATTTCCACACTTAATTTAAAAACAAGAAACAATCATCGATCGTTTTCAAAATGGGACCCGCCGTTTCGAATACAAGCACGAGCCCGTACTCTTATTTCCGTGGTGGTTGTTCCGAGAGTCATTTCTTCCCTCATGGTTTCGAATGCTGCTTGGATCCTCTCTCTCAATTCTTCTACGGTATTAATTTCCTCTTCTGTGTAAACTAGCTCCTTAGCCCGGCCCCAAACGAAAAAATCAAGTGGAGTTAAATCGGGTGACCGAGCGGGCCAAGGGATTCGTCCGCCTCTGCCGATCCAACCGTCAAGGAAACAGTTATTTAGGTGTTCCCTTACAGCCAGGGAGTAATGGGCCGGACAACCGTCGTGCTGGAATGTCACAGCACCGGGCAGCTGGTCCTCATCAATCAGCCCGGGCAAATCGTTTTGAAGAAATTCCAAATAATTTACACCATTTAAATTATCTGGCAAAAAATGTGGCCCAATAAGGACTCTGCCGATTATTCCAGCCCACACTTTGAGGGAAAACCTTCTTTGGAAGGACTTTTGCTTTTTCCAATGTGGATCATTGTTTTTATCAGCCCATTGGTGAAGGTTGTGAAAATTCGTGATCCCTTCCCGGGAAAATTTGGATTCATCGGTCCAAAGAATACTTCTTAAAAAGCGTTGCTCTTCGATGTCAGCATTGAGTAAAAATCGGCAGAAGTCTACTCGACGTGCAGGGTCTCCTTCCTCCAGTCCTTGAACTCCGGTGCCTTGAAAAGGATATTTTCCCTCGCGATGCATGGCACTCCATACTTTCCATATGGACATGTCAAGATTACGAGCTACCACTCTGACGCTCGTAGTCGGATCCTCTGCAAATGCCCGTACAACATCGTCCTCCAAATCAGGGCGATTACGTCCTGGGTTCCCTCCACGTTGCCCAGTAATTCCATTTTCACGAAGTCTTCGGAATGAGGTGTAAAACACTCTCACATTAGGCAACCTCCGGTTTGGAAAACGCTCTTGGTATAACAGTCGAGGCATTGCTCCATTACCGTCAGCTTTGCAGTACATGTAGACAATGTCGGCGTATTCTTCGTTCGTAAACTCCATGTTTACAACGAAGGAATCGTAATTACACGTGAAGGAGCGCCTACGGCAGCTACAACTTGACACGGTAAATTTTGATGACGGAGGGAATAAAAACGCAATGAACGTCTAACCACAACTGAAGCTGTAATTAGACTAAACTAGTAGTTTTTGCATAAATACGCAAGTAGCAAATCAGTTTATAAAACGGCTTGAATCATCTTTGTTAAACGCCGCCCGCCGCTATCGGTCCCTTTTGTTTCACACCACCGCGAACCTTTGTTTATTAAAATTGCATGTGACAGTTTTGTCCACTGCACTTAACCCTTTCAAAACATTTCAAATGTCAGGTAAACGCCAACTTAGTATTAAGAACCAATGTTTTATTACAAAATCATAATAAGATTCGTCACAAGTATCACAAGTAGAGTGAAACATTTTAGCTCTCTAGTTTTTTTAAGTGGCTTATTTTTAAAGATACGATAGCTACAGTCTTGCTTGATAGCTTAAATGAAAGGGCAATAGCCAAGCATGTTTCTTAAATGGTTTGAAGAACCGGGGCTATTTTAGTTTTTTTGTTATCGTCCTTAGAAAACACTTAAATCATTTTTTTTTCATGTTCTTTAATTTTTAAATCGCTGTAGTTTTTTTTCTTCAGACACAGATGTTTCAAATAACTGTAATGGTGTACGATAGACATTTCACAATACAAAAAAATGCTACCTACAGTAAAAAAAGTACTATTGTCGATGTAGTCTGAAATTTTGGAGTTTTCCCAGAAAAATCTTAAAACTTCAATAAAAAAAAACTAATAATATTTGCTTAACACATATAGCGCTTAAAATGTTCTAAATGGCCTAAGCTATCACCTCCTTTCAACGTTGCATCCTGTTACCAAACACCCTGTAGTAAGGTGTAAGGATAAGGATATGCTAATAATACTTAGTATAGATATAACAAAGTATCTATCGCTTAATGCCTAACTTGTACAGAGATTCCATACTAAGTCCGTGCCGAAGTTATACTATACTTTAAATATAGTGTTTTTTCAATGATATTAGTAGGGTAGTTTACCTACCCGTATACTAGATTTTGCCTCACTTTTCTGTAAGATAGTCCCTAGTGCAAAATTTCACTTTCAACTTTCACAAATGACTTAGGCGCGTGTCGAATAGAGACCCTGTTAATCGAACGCCCTTGTGACTGTTTAATGGCAGTCTGCACTAAGCGCAGGATCAGACGCAGACAGCTTGGATTTGAAGCAATATCCGAATTTAAGCCTGACTGTACAGGGCCCGTACTACAGGTCTGGTACACGATAACTAGATTACATATTTACCTAAACTAGCAACGCCGGGTATAAGATTAGGTACACTACACTACGGGGTCTGTATTTTTTTTGCGGGGAAGGCAATATAACTAGAAGGTGCCAGCGACAACTTTGTCAGCGGTGGAAAAAAAGTCATACCCCTCTTTTTTCTTCAGTGTAATTGAGTATAAAGTATCCTATAACCATCTTTGGACGCCCAGCTACCCCGTAAACAAAATTTCAAGATTTTTGAAAATTATTATGCATTCTCCATTGCGGGCTCCTTCTAGTTCCCAAATATAATATTTTATTAAAACATCCAAAATGAGGGGCGCCCCCGACTGTTACCAAAAAGGCAACTTTCCATCAACACGCATCACGCATAGTTACCTGTTCATTTGCTTTACTACCCTTAACTAAAGCGTCGCTTCCCTTATTTAGATTGGAATCAAAAAGAGCGCAAACGCCTTTAGTAACTCGGTGCAGTGCGTAGGGCTCTTTACATTCAACGACTTCAAAAAATAAGTTATTCTTATCTATATCTATACTATTATGAAGTTGTAAAAATTTCATGTCTGTAAATTAAGGATATTTTTAAAAATATATTGTAACGGACTAAGGATTAAAAATATTTTTTTTTATTTTTATTTTTGTATGTGTCTTTGTGGCTTCATCACGCAAAATCTGCTCAACGGATTTAAACTATTGTTGGTACATGGGTAGCTGGGTATCTCCAGATGGTTATAGAATACTTTTTACCCGACTACGCTAAAGAAAAAAAATGGAGATATGACTTTTTCTCCTCCGCTAACGAGGTTGCGGGCATCTTCTGCGGGCCTATGATGGTAGCGTTTGTCACGCGATAAATAAGTGACATAGCTGCCGTAACCTTCTGACACGTATGTAAGTGCGAGAGTGACAGGCGCGTTATCATATCATTTATCGCGTGATAAACGGGACCATCATAAGCCCGCTGGTTATATAAAAAGGTGATCTGCTGTTTGACTTTGGTTTATTATACAAAGAAGTAGGACCGATTTGACGCAAAGAGAACAGCAATAAGTACTTATTATAACCTAAGTACTTTTGTACACCAGAAAAATGAAACGGTTCTAGAAGCATACTTGTATGCAAAATACGCTGTAATCACGGGCGTGACCGAGGGAAAATCTAGTAACATTTACGATGCGGGACCACTGTACTTGCATTATAAAGTACTCAAATAAAAGATGATGTATTTGTCTGAGCAAATATTTGTATGTTACGTAAACTAACATTAGTAGTTAAATTCAAAGAAACTGTTTCTTACCAACTATGCTAATAGGCATTAATTTGACAAATAACACACACAGACTGTGTCTTACTGAGTTAGTGAGTGAGAATTAAGTCTCTGTGTACTTGCGTTATTGAGGTGGAGCAACTTTGCTTGTTGATATTCTATCCAGTAACCAAGGAGGCAATAGTGACTGAGTTACTTAGAATAACTTAATACTTTAAAAACAGTAGAAAAACACGCTTTACAAGACTTTTCTAACAAATCCATACACAGCTATGATACGATGTTCCATCATGAAGTTCCAATTCATATCTTCCGGCTCCATCGTCAGATCAGTTCGACAGTACCATATTATTGTATTGACATCAGAACTACATACAGCTGCCAATTTTCATGACGCTACGATCCTTGGAAGATGGTTGAATTAGTTATCTTAGATTCCATAACATAGTTAGTTACATACAGATCGACCTAATAAAAGCGTGTTAAAAAAATGTAAATAAAAGAAGAACCGACTTCAAAATAAACTAAAAAGCCAAAAATAATCTTTTATGTACGGTACGGATCACATTTGAATCACCTTTTGAAGTCGGTGCCAGTAAAAGATTATTTTTGGCTTTTTAGTTTATTTTAAAGTCGGTTCTCGTTTATTTAAAAAAAAAATATTTTTTGCTTTTTAGTCATATAAAGTATTATTTAGAGCCCAGAATGGGAAGATTGAGGAGGCCCTTTGCACGCATCTCGAGTCTTTGGAAGTAAGAAATGTAAAAGCTGGTTAATTCATATTCATTGTACCTCTTTTAAAATTCACTAAACCATTTAAAAACTGTTGCTCGGGATGAAGCAGAGTCCCCTTATGCTGATTGCAATAATATCAGGCAACTAAAGGCTATGGGGATGTTGAAATGAGGATGCTTCCGCTGATCCTTAGTTGGGCGGTAACGGTGCATAAACTCCAGGGCACCACCCTTAACAAAGTCGTTATTGACTTAGGTAAGAAACATTTCGCAAAAGGCCAAGTCTATGTTGCGTTAAGTCGTGTAAAGACATTGGATGGTATAAGCTCTTGGCGACAGAAGAACAAGTTACTGAAGAAACCACACGACGAAAAAGCGTTGCGTGAAATGCAATGATTGAGACCATTTGTAAATAAGACTATTGTAAATAAAAATGTAAATTATAAGAATTGGCTAGGTCAAAATGGTTATGTCCGTAGCTTGCTGGTTAAAAAAGAAATACGACTAACTGTCTTAACTTTATGACTCTACGACTTCTATACGGCACTTACAGCCATAATGCATTCTAATGTCAATTGCTCACGACCTTTAGATGAACGTTGCTATTTCAGAATCAGGGCCGTTAACCGTTGAGGAGTTCTCTGGTCCTCCACTATCAGCTCCACTTTGCTACCCTGATCTTAACCAACTTCTTCCTCTAAGCAAAATATGATAAAGAATTATATTGCGATTAGTGAATTAAACTGGTTGAGCCCTAATTAGTCACTGGTGGCTTGTGTCTTCATCATTAGTTTCTCTTCACCAAATGATGATTATCGAGTGTAAATACTTGTTCTACCTTAATAAACACCGAAATCGCCATACATGTGCCCATAACATTTGAGGAATTCCTTCGATTCCTCATCGATCTCATCATCAGATCTTCACCAAAATTTTATGGGATCAACTTGGAGATTCCTACTCTTAACTGAAAAAATGTTTTTCTAAATTTACTGGCGACCCGCAAATTAAATAACACTGGTAGAGCCCTCAGTGGTAACTGATGGCTTGTGTCTTCATCATCGGTTTCTCTTCACCAAATGTTGATTTTCAAATGTAAATGCTTAAACTACTGTAATAAATATCGAAATTGCCATAGATGTGCCTATAATATTCAAGGAATTCCTTCGATTCCTCATTGATCCCGGCATCAGATCTTCACCAAAATTTTATGGGACCAATTTGGATATACCTACTCATGAACAAAAAAATAATTTTCCAAATCGTCGTGTAAATGACGGAGTTTTGAGGTAACGAACATAAAAAATAATAATAAAAAAAAACATACAACCGAATTGAAAACCAACCATTTTTTGAAGTCGGTTAAAAAATTAAAAGAAAATGTTGCCTGTAAAGCTTGACAAGTTCTTTCGTGACACCACCACGGTCTGCGGGTGACGGGGGGAAAGACAGCGGGGACGAGTAAGAAGTGTGCGCGAGGCAGGGTTTTCGTGCTCCGCCGCACGCACACTCACCCCCGTTGTCTTTCCCGCCCCGTCGCCCGCAGACCGTGGAGTTTCACGGAAGAACTTGTCAAGCTATATATATATTGCTTAAAATCGTAGTAGTACAGAATGACTCAGGAGACATAATCATGGCAACAAGGTACGGATAAAAGTTATACAGTCAAGGGCACTAATATGTATACACCACAAAGTTTCGCAAATATGTATACAGAGGTCTTATTATTGTGGCAGTAAGGTATTATATGTATTTATATTTTGAAACTTTGCATGGATATTTATGTTTGCCCTAGACGGTACAGTGAAATGTTACAAAAAGTTGGTTAAATTATTACCTACTTAACAGCGTTCACGATTACGATGATTGTTCCTGATATTGAAGTCCAAAATGGTAGTCATTTTTACTTCTTCCTAAAATAGAAAAATGTTAGCCATCTTGAAATACAATGCCATCGATTTACCTACTCTGAATCAGAATCAGTTGCGATAGTCAAAAAAACGTTTTTTTTGTGTGTAACCAAAGTTTTACAAAAACTTGTCTAGTACCCATTTTAAGTCTTACACTTGTGTAAGGAGGTATTTGCTATTTCATTCGGGTGTTTACAAGGGTAACAGAATATATGTCCATATATAAATCCTTGTTTTTAATTAATAACTAAAATAAATGAAATTGGAGAAACAGGAGTCGTCCTTTATATACAAGTTAGTTACTTTTTAATAATCGTTAGTTATAAATGTCTTTTACTGAATGGTATCTGCTTTTCCTCTCTTAATGTGTGTGCACCGATAAATTGCGCCCCCTCGCGGACGAAACGGCAAATGTTTATGGATGTAATCCTCTGTCTGTACAGCGCACGATGTCGGCTGGTTCTAGCCTTAATTAATGCAATAAAAAAGACTACAGGGTTGTTTTCAAAAAAGTGCGGAATAAATTTTGCATAAAATACTGTTTCTTTTTCTACGTGAAACATCTCTAGATCAAATGAATAATCGATATGTTGTGGAGAGAAGTATTTTCTCTAATTGGGAACATAAAGTCTCCCAGAGGAATTCATATTGTATTTTTTCTGGATACTGCACGTTATTTGGACTTAGAATTTATAAATACTTTTTTATTAAGTTGTGTTGTTTGTGACAATTTTTTTTTTAAATCTTGGTATGACATTGGTGCAGTTTCATCGACTGTATACATTTTTACTTTGGTATATACAGATAAGGATAAGCAAGAAAAAATTAAGAGTTAGCTGTCAATGTCATGACAGATGAACGACGACTTTTAACCAGCGAGCCTATGGCGCGATATGTACAGACAAAGCAGCTGACACTTTCGGACAATACTCCACTGCTTTATCATTATCACACAGCGAAAGGGACAAACGCTTTATTGTTTGATTTATCCTGCGATAAACGCGACCATAAGCCCACAGGTTATCGAAAATAGACGCTGGTTAACGACCAATTAATATGAAACTGTTTACAGGTTAACAATAAAAGAAGCTGATTCATATTGCTAAACAAAAATATGACTTTAAACAGTGTTTAACTTGCATTTTATGATTACGAGTACTACGTTGTCAATTTAAGATTATATTAAATAAAACAGTTTAAACGTATTATGTCGCGTATATTATCTCATTTGAGATCCCGACGTTTTGGAAGCTTTTCACTTTCGTGTTCACGGGCTTGACTCCGTGGTTGTTTTATTTAAATGAGTGATAATCGTGGAAACAGAAGAAACTATTCAGCTATACAAAATAAATGACGGAAAAAACGGCCAATGTATGTATGTAAACTCTTGGAACATTTATATTCACGTATGTCATCCTCTGTCCGTACAGCGTACGCCGGTGTCTGCAATGTATGTGCTCGTGTAAAAAAAATAAAAACGATCAAAGGGAACTTTTATGTATTTATTAGTATAGTCAACAACAAAATTAGATGATCATTTTAGTTCCTTGTTACTTTTACTACTTTAACGCACCCCAATTGTCGGAGTTTTGTTACGTCAGTGCGACAAACTACTAAAACGATCATCTACTTTTGCTGTTGACCGTACATGCATAGTCTACCTGAGGTATACATGGAGAAATATTATTTTCCAGTATAACGATTAAATGGTGTAAAATGTTTTTGTTTTTGATTGGACTTATTTCCATTAAAATCTAATATTTGGCACTTATTGGAATGGCTTAAATCCTTATTGAAAATTTAATTTTACAGAGCTTTATAATCGCCACGCCACACGTGTTGCGTTTTTGCACAAGCTCTTTTAGTATACATGATTATTATAGTATACCAGAGAGTGCATAGAAAACTTTAGCTCTATAAAATGTTCCATCTACGGTTGATTAATTACAGGCAGCCCCAAAAAAGGGTTGGGAAATCTAAAGGACATAAGTTGTAATGTCACATAACTGAGGTAACCTCATGACCGAGGTAAATAGTAGTATTTAACGAAATCTTCCTCATCACCATGTAATAACTGAGAGACAGAGATTTGAGTACCGTGTCATTGTAAGTAATTGGATGCAGAGCGATAGATTTAAACACTATTATTTGTTTATTAAAATCCTAAAAGGTATTAGGTATAGCTATTTTTAAGTAGATTATAGTATAATTTAGTCGCCACAGAGGCATATCTGCCTAGGCTCAGTCCACGCACACTTGCAAACTCTCGTTAACTAAACTCCAAGTTACTGTCCCCTGAATGAGCATCTGTCCCTCAAACTTTACATCGCAATGAACGTTTACGGCACGTAAACATTCAAGGCTAACAATCAAAACAAGTATAAAGACAAGTCGAAGCCATAACGAGGGCTCCCGTCCTCCTAAATTCTTAATACCTCACGTAACACAAGGGGGAGATTGCACTTAACTTTTACTGTTGAGGCGTTGTGACTTTGTCCTTATTCTAACTTCAAACCACCTGAATCGTATTCGTTATCTCTTTTGTTTTGTATACAGTTTGAAAAGGATGGGTTTAGTGGTGTGTGGCAAAAGTAGGTTGAATAGGTGTGATGCGGAGGAACAGATGCTTCGATCGATGATAATGCACTACAAGTGCCTCAGACTTAGGAATTTTGAAGGATACAGTTTAATGGCGGTGTTGGCGTGTTTTCGACGCCTTTGTTGCAAGTGTGCCTGGAAGATTTTCTTTATTATAATTGTTAACTTTTGTTTTACTCCATTGTTTGCTTATGTATTATTTTTCTTTTTCAACTTATTTAAGTGTTTTGGCATGTTACATTTTGTGAAGGAGCATATTATTTACCGTTCATAACTTGAATGACTTTGTAAAATACAACAAGATACCTAATTCGAGGCCCCGAAACCATAAATTTTCGTTGATTAATTTAATTTAAATGTCCTTCAATATAAAAAAATTAAAAGTTATAGAAAAGGTGTTATAAAGTGTCGTATCATTAGTACCTCCTTAAGTATGTTGTATCAGAGGAATAAAGACGTTAATATTGATTTAAACTTACACGATCTTCACTCATTATCACAACACAACAAAACGGGGCTTAATCGCGTATAAATATGATTTATTTAATGACCTTTCGTTGGTAATTTTTCGATGTTTCGGACGTCGCATTACGTCCATGGTCTCGAAGAAAAATTCCGGTTGAAATTTCGCTGTTTCTTGATTTCAATTGCTTACGTACGATTCTACTATAGTAATAACGTTCCGTAGAAAGGATCTTGGTATTATGAAGCTCAATCCAGTGGTTTGGTCTCGCTTCTAATAAATTTTTGGCAATAGCGGACTTATTCACCTGGCGGTTCTTAACAGCCGCGATATGTTCATTGACTCTTTCAGCAATACTGCGCTTCGTCTGTCCAATATAAGAACTAACGCAACTGCAATCGATCTTGTAAACGCCAGGTGATTGGAACCGAATAACATCCTTAGGTGATCTTACATGCCCTATGACCCTAGATAACGGGTTGTACACCGTTTTTATCGAGTACTTTTGTAGTACTGAGCCAATTTTGTCCGTTATTCCTCTTACGTAAGGAATGAATGTAAATCATATTTATACGCGATTAAGCCCCGTTTGGTTGTGTTGTGATAATGAAAGACGTTAATGTTAATAAATTTTCAAGTTATTTATAATGAGAATATTTAATAAGTATCCTAGTATAGGGTTTGCGCATGAAACCACTTTCGACAAAGTTAGTTAGGCATTCAGTAACGTCATATTGCATTAAAGGAAATTTCTCTCGTTTCCTAATAGCTCACAGAGCCCACAACTTATCAGACTTCGGGGCCTATCATACATAACGAACCACTGCACCAAATTATTCACATCTCTGTGCTCTGTCAAACTTCTCCATTTAACTACAGGGGATTATTATTCGTGTTCATTTTCCAGTATTTAATCCCATTGAAGGGCGCTAGTAACTAAGAGGATTACAATACTGGTCTAACAACCTACTTGTTAGCTAGATACAACTTTGGCTCGTTAAAACTCCTAGGTATGTGACGTAGGGCGAAGTTAGATATTGAAGTTGTTGTGCACTTACTCGGGTCTGGTAGTTTTGGTTTATTTTTAGAATCGAACTTCAGTGAGTCGAACTCGACGCTTCAGAAATGGTAACGCGTAGAATTTGATTTGGCTGTATTTTGTGATTTCCCTGGTATATTCCCTGGTACCATGAATTACAATTGAGTCATAAAAATGAGGTGCTGTTTTTGCTTTCCTGCTCTTTATTGGTACATTGAATTGAAATATACAAATTTTATTCGAGTTGGAGTCATCAAACTATTATAAAGTTATAAAAATGAAATGTCTTTACTTTGAAGATATTTTCTAAAAAACGATTGTAACAGTGCAAGAGCGTTTGGAGGTCAATAAACCGAAAAAAAAAAAATTGATTTTGTGTAGGTATGTTCGTATGTGTCGTTGTGGCTTCATCACGCCAAATCGGCTAATCGGATTTCAACTATTTTTGTTACACGGGTAGCCGGGCATCTCTTGATGGTTATAGGATACTTTTTATCCGACTATGCTGAAGAAAGAAAGAGGGGTATTACTTTTTCTCCTCCACGAACGAATTTGCGGGCACCTTATAGTTATGTAATATTAATATAACTTGTAACAGATCGAAGTTCCAGTGTTTTTTTCTAGTCCGTGATATGGGTGGAGATCAAAAAATTTGACAAGTTAACTCTTATAATAAAATTTTCTGTAGACGTTTCCGTTGTGCGACGAACAATTAACCATACAACTGTATTGAATATTTTCGAGGCACAACGGAACATTTCAGTTTCATCGGGTTTGTATGGATAACGATGATCGAACTTTTTGCACTTCACCCATTTATTATAAGCAAAATTCGTTAAAGCAAAGTTTATAATAATTTAAGTAGGTATTAAAAGGAATGAAAACGGAATAAACTCCTTCGTTGTTAGTCGGACAAGAAGACGGCGGCATGACCTGACCATATAGGTATCTGCATTAAGCAATTGTTCAGATATCGCATCAAAATATTACTTCATATCTAGCTTTAGTTCAACTTTCTCATGGTGTTCCTCGAGTTCTATTAATTTCCATTTCAATTCATCCTCGATGTCTTTAACTACTACGCTAACAACAAGGATATCTCCATTGTGAAACCTTTCCAGAGTTTATTCGAGTAAGGAAGGCGCGAGTCCACGTGCGCATTTCCTGTCACTGCCATCGGATTTGCCTAACGGGATTAGAGAGAAAAATGCCCGACAATGGAACCGAATTAATTGCCTCGAATGTGGGACGCGTAACGTGACTTCAGTATGATGTAATAACTGAAATAGGGATGAGTTAGCGTAACATTGGAATTAAGTTTTGTTCATGTTTCATTTTATTTTATTTTACAAGCTTATCTTTGATTTAAACTTACACGTTTCGGACGTCGCGTTTCGTCTTCGAGAAACGAGAACGTCTTCGTCGTCCAAAACGTCGAAGAGTTACCAACGAAAGGTAATTAAATAAATCATATTCATACGCGATTAAGCCCCGTTTTGTTGTGTTGTGATAATAAGCTTTTCTTTAACTTGCGATGTAACTATGTATATATGTTCGGGTGAAAAAACCGTTGGATGAGGGCGGCGCGCGACCAGTCGTTATGGAGATCCTTGGACAGGCCATTGTACAGCACAGCGGCTCTATGATGGTTGCATTTGTCACGCGATAAATAAGTGACATAGCTGCCGTTACCTTCTGACACGTATGTGAGTGCGAGAGTGACAGGCGCGTTATCATATCATTTATCTGCTGATAAACGCGACTATCATAGGCCCGCTGGACGTCCTTGGGCTGATATGATGATGATGACCCTGTGTGCCATTTTGGATTTAAATCGTAAAGGTTTAACAGAGGAGTTTTTGTCGCTACAATATAAACACCATACTCATAGCTTTACAAACAGTATACGCATATTTCACAAAAGTGGTCGCTTTATAAAGGTAATCCCTGGCTTAATTCCGCCGGGATATTTGTAACAATGAAGGGATATTTGACACCGCGCTCCGCCGCCGCCAGTATTACCCTGAATACGATTACAAAATTATCTTATTTACCTTTCAAATTTGCTTGTGCCGGTTTGGGAAGATATTTCCCTGACTTTGGTTATTTTTCGAGAATACTGCGCGGGACCGTCGTATTTTAAGAGTATAATAAAGTAAACGTCCCAGTTTCTCTTTACCTAATTCCAAAAATTGACACCATGCTTGTCTGCTATATTGCAATGAAATAAAATGGGGTATGAAAAACAAAATTCTAATTAATCCTTCAGTTAGATAATAAAAACATATCAGTTATCAGTTTATTTATTGCTTGCAGTTTATATTGGACATGTAATTTTAGATTTTTCAAAATAATTTTAAAAGTCTGAAATAAATAGCATTTAAGTTTAGGAGTGGGGGCTCGTGATGTCACCCTTAGGTACAATTTGTACCGGAGTGTCGTGAGATTTTGACTCAATGCATCGCCTTTATTTTTTGGTTACGTCTCCAATATTTCTCGGAGTAATCAATAAAGTGTAGTCCATATTCCTATTGAGGTTAAGGGTGCCAACTATGGCAAGCCATGGACAGTATCCAGTAAAGGACATTTACCTTACTTATTATGTGATTATAGAAGATATTGCAGTTCATTGCGTAGTAGGTATAATGGTATTCGGGAACATTATCTCACATATCACTATTATAAAATTTTATGGTATTATGAACTATCTGTACACTAAACTTATTAAAAAATAAACGAACTGGGCTATTGGAAATAACTAAATCGAAAATTATGTGTTTTTTATTTTTTAATGATGATGCTTTTTACTTTGACATGTCCTTAAGGACTGAGTTGTGAATTTTAATGTTACTTTCAATGTTTGATTTATTTATTTGAAACAAAGTTTCCCCTGTTCACTAACACAGTACCTAGACTCGGCCAGACACGCAAGTATTTACCAAGGCTGACACACGTCCCCGCTCCAATCACGGATATTTACCTCCAACCCTCTAGAGACTGCAGCAATTATGTGTCGTATTTGTTACATTACAAAACCGGCCAAGAGCGAGTCGGACTCGCGCACCAAGTGTTTGTATGAATATCAAGAAAGACATGTTCCTTGTTTGGTTCAATACCCTTATTTTGTATTAATTACTGGCCACTATTAACACACTTTGTGAAAATTTTAAGTGCATCACTGAATATTGTCCCATTGCTTGGCATTTTGAACCTTAATACATTACAATAGAGTGACTTATAGGGTGTAAATCATTGGAATAAGGATGTCAAACACTATAACATTTAACTTGCGGGTAAAAAGAAATTATGACTCGAACTATTACTTTCTATTATTATGAAATAAAAGGATAATTATTTATTTGTTTTTAACCATGTAATAGTTATAATCCACAACGTTTCCTTAGTTAGAGTCCCGTGACAAATACACATATAGACAGACAAATAGACAGACAGCAGAAATTTACTAATAGAATTCCGTTGATAGGTACACTTTGATTGAGTGGGACCCTAAAAACATTTGTCGATTTAAATTGGACAGACGTTTGAGCGGACAGTGCGATTACACCGATGTAAATAATCCAAAAATAATGAGGTAGCAATTAAATACAGCTTTGAGACAAACATTGGAGGGCACATCAAAGGAGATACAGATACGCGGACACGTGTTGCTGTGGTCCAAGGAAGGAGATAACGCGGTTACTATTTTAAAATTAGCAGCGTTTAAGGCAAACGTCCTAATGCTTGAGACTTAGTATCTTATATATCTCAGGGTAAATAACGATTAACGAGGTGCCGCATTCACTTTTCGAAAAACGTTAAATGAGGACCAACATGTACTTCATGTTGTATGGCATACCAATCACATGCTTCTGGTATCTAGAGCTACCAACTTTTATGCACCTCTAAATTGCTTCCGATAGCTGTTGCCACCAAGTGGAGTATATGCAGTTTTTGATTTAATTGATTCCTTTTTCGTCGTATTCCTGATTCTGTTTTCGGCATATTTTTGTTTCGGCACATTCCGCGGCATAAATCATTATATACAATTATTTTGTACACTACAATTATTACGCTAGCAAAGTCATGAGTATGTCATAGTATAACTTATTTTCTTAAATGTGTCTAAACAAGAATATGTCGAAAACGGAATACGTCTAAACAGGAATGTGCCGAAACAAGAATATGTCCAATCAGGAATACGACGAAAAGATAATCAATCGAGTTGTTATCTGTGAATCTCTACAGATAAGGTATAAACTGTATTTAAAACATAGAATACTATCCTGACAACACATAAAAAAAAAACAGATTGATACAGTTATTATATTGTTATCAATGTACTCTACCCGTCATATTGCTACTTTATCAAACAATGTGTTCCCTTTGTTACTGATTTTGTTTTCTCTGCTAAAGAAACTCTGTATTATGTACTGTAGTACGGATAACCATGAAGAAAATTTAATGAAAACACGATATACGCTTCAAGAAAAAAGAAACAAAATCATAAAGTAACGATTACAGAGTGCGAGTTAATCTGACTGAAGTCGTTGCAATACAGTAACATCTGGTCAACACAATGAAGTGAATCGCTCTTAGCTTGCGCCCCGGAAAAGTGAAAAAGTTATATGGGCTTATAAATATCGTGTACTAGTAGGTATTAAAGGGTTTATCTATTTATTCGCTTTGAAACCGATGCTTTCATTTATTTAAAAGTTTTATGAAGGGCTGTCAAATTGTAGCTTTGTGCATATCCGGATTGTAATTGTTAGTGAAATGAAACTGTTTTGTTTTGTATTAAAGCACTCTTAGTCATTATTGCTATTTATTTATTTGGTCAAAAAACTATAAATAAAAAATATCAGTCAATTTTACACAAATCGACTTAGCCCCAAACTAAGCTAAGCTTGTACTATGACTAGACGACGACATACATACGCATATAGATAAATATAATAATCTATACTATTATAAAGTTGTAAAAATGAAATATCTGTACATTGAAGATATTTAAAAAAATATATTGTGTTGTGGACTATTTGGAGGTCACTAAAATTAATAATATTTTTTTTAGATTTTATGTATGGTTGTATGTTTGTATGTGTCGTCGTGGCTCCATCACGCAAAATCGGCTAAACGGATTTCGACTATTTTTGGTACACTGGTAGCTGGGTTTCTCCAGATGGTTATAGGATACTTTTTACCCGACTACGGTGAAGAAACAAAGAGGGGTTGTGACTTTTCTCCTCCGCGAACGAAGTTGCGGGCGTCTTATAGTTAAATATATAAGACAACATCGAGCAACCAGTAACAAACATTGGTGCTCATCACACTAACTCTTGTCATGGCCGGGATTCGGACACGGGACCGCCCGTTTCACAGGCCAGTACATACACAACAAACTTAGACAAACGTGTCGTCCTAAAATAAACATACTAACTTACTTGGACATTTCAGTACACAAGCATTTCGACGTGGCTTTGCCAATGTCACCGCTATAAGCAAGCTACGTTTTTATCACGACGTTAATGTGACAAGGTTTATCAAAATCCATTTTTATGACAACAGATTTAGCTCAGTGGGAGTAACGTTGCTTGCGAAGCTGGGTTCAAATCCCGGTTAGGAAAAATATTTGTATAATGAGCATAATCATTTGTATAACTTAATTTATCTATTAAATATATCGTCGTCTAGTACTCATAAGACAAGGCTTATTGAGCTTACTATGGGAAATGTGACTAGTTCGATTTGTCCTGTAATATTCATATTATATTTTATATTATTTTACCGTTGGCTACCTATGTGTTCGACTAACATCGTGAAACGGACCTAGAGGCTCCAGAAAGCGTGGAAATCCTCAAACGAGATAGACGGGTGATATCACGCTACTCGCCGCCGGCAAAAATTGGTCGAACGACGCTAAGGATCGGAAAAAAACCAGCCAAGTGTTAGTAGGACTCGCGCACTGAGAGTTCCGTACAAACTTTCACTTACGTCTCACACCTCATTTGTATGAGACGTAAGTTAGGTGCTAACTTAACACAACCGGGTTGTTCAAACAGGTTATTTGAAAATAAAAAATAGTTAATTAGAGACATAGTTACAATTTTGTGTGGTACATATGTCTATTTGTTGTTCGAAAATGTGCAGATCAAGCCCTTTCATATAATACCCTACTTGATCTAGAACCAAGACTTTTATTTTTTGCGCCTCCTCCTCCATATTCGTCGTTGCTTTAGAAAATAAAAATATATTACAAAATCTTTCCTTCGCAATACGTATGGGCTGACAATGTTTATAACTACTCTAAATTTCAAATAGATAAAATAAGTTGTTTTTGAGATATGGCGCTCATTAGTCGGACAGACTGACAGACAGACCGACAGACAGACAGGGCACCATTTTTACCTTTTTGGTACAGAACCCTACAAAAACAAACGATGCTACAAGCGCCTTCCTGTTTATAGTAGCAGTAGAATAGGATGTGTCTACACTAAAATAAAACCCGCGTAGTGATTTAGTAGATTACAATCCAGCTAGATACGGCACAGAAGAAAACTAGCTAAGCCGCCAGCCACTAAGTTTACAAATCCGCCGGCTGTAACTGGCAGCGCAATTACTTGCCCAGACACTTTTAAATTCCCGCAACATTCGGAAATGGAAACGTCGGGCATCGCAACTTGTACGTGTAACTGAAAGGAAACAAAAAGTGCGACGCGTGTGCGTGGTGCCTAGGGGAGACCGTGTAAGGTTGTCTCACGAGTCGGTTGTCACATGGGGCAACTTTACCCGGTCTCCCCTACGCGCTGTAGCTATTTTTATTCAACACGCCAAGTATTCTGCTTTGGAATCAATCTATGATTTCGTGCCGGTCGCTGTGGAAACGGCTGGACCTTGGGGTGATGAGACTCGCGAGCTTTTCAAGCAGTTAGGGCGGCGATTGAGAGAAAGGGGCAACGATCCTCGCTCAGGGTCATGGTTGGTTCAGCAGGTCTCCATTGCCATTCAGCGGGGCAATGCTGCTAGCATAATGGGGACCTTTGGACCGGGCATGGCGCTGAGGGAGAATTGGATAGCGTAATTTTTCCATGACGAAGCATGTTGCAGATTTTCTTTTCGTTTATTTTTATACTTGACGATGCTTGTTGCAGATGAACTGTGTTGCATGCTAATTAAAGTAAATCAACATCTAAATTTATTTAACTTGCAATGTATGTTTGTTCAAGTGAAATTTAATTTGACCTACGTACCCGTTTCCAATTGAGGTAGAGCTGGGCATTCGTAGGTTAGTTTTTGGTTCAGTTACATTTTTTACGAGCTTTATATTAGGCTCAACTGTAAATAGATTGTTAAGAAATCTTGAAAATTAAATTTGACCCACTTGCCGGGATCCGATTGAGCGAAATTTAGGCATACCTATGTAAGTTAGGTGACAATACAATATTGTGATTCCATCGAGCTGATTTGATGATGAAGCCGGAAGATGGTCATATTAATCAATCCTACAGAGTTTGGGCTCTCTAGAATCGTCTCGGTAAGTAGTTGATGGATGCTTAAAGAAAAGTGAAGTCGGCAATATTTTTTCTTTTTTTTTGTCAGAAACTTATTTAGATTTGCGGGAATGTTATAAGTGCCCCCGCCAAGTTCAGCAAAAACAAAGGAACAAAGGCACGCCGTACCATTCTTTTCTCTATTAATTTCTTCTCAGAATCAAGACTACTTATGATGCTAAAAAGTGTCAAAAAACTGATATATTTTCGAATTTCTTTTCCGTTACCGCCATATAAGGTTAAACCATTTGGATAAACTACCTATTATAAAATTGGTAAAAGAATGGAATGAAAAAAATTAGGCGACGATTTTTATCCTATTGGCTACTTTGAATGTTACAAACTATTTGATCACGACTGTACAATCTTAAGCAAATTAGAGAATATTAATTTCAAATTCAATTTTGTTTAAATAATTAAACATCAATGGTTTGGTAGATGATATGGTTTAAGACATTTATTTCTCAAAAGATTTACATAAATCACTTACTGAGAAAACAATAATTTTGCTTAAATCTAAATAGGGGATCTATATCGGAATCCCTAACGTCTTGTGTCCTAATGTATCGTTTGTCCTAATGTATCATTTGCCATAACGCATTTTATTAGGAAACTGTAAACTTTTCAGGATTGTTATAAAACAAACCTAACCTAACCTAATCTATACGACGATCGTTTAAAAAATCCTGAAAAATTTACGGTTTCTGAAAAAAATGCGTTATGGCAAATGATACATTAGGACAAACGATACATTAGGACAAACGACATTAGGGATTCCGAAGGAGACCCCTAAATAGGAGAGGGTAGCATGCAAAAACTATTGAAGACTTAAAATACACAGGCGCTTGGTAATAACAAGCGCGATGCAACAATGTAGTGCTGTGCGTAAAGGCCAGTTAAACCGAACTCCCCGTGTAACCGCTGGTTAAGAATAGGGTACATACATATATTCGTAGTTTAACTAGCAAAGTATGGTTAACAGCTGCTTTTTTTTTCTAAACTGATCTGCATAAGTAAATTGGGCTATATATGTAACGTGTGTATATATTAAAAGTTTACCTAACTATTAGAAAAGCCTCAAAAGATATAGTTTTTTTTTTGTTTTTTGTTTTGAACAAGCGAACGGCCTACCTATATTTATTATTTAATAAGTGTTGTTTTAGTGCTCTTTTGAAGACTATCATTGATTTGGCATCTTTCACATCTTTAGGTAGTTTATAATACAATTGAGCTCCTTCGTATATTATATTCTTTTTTCCATATAATGTTCTAGGTGGTCGTAGGAGTATATTATTAGCTTGTCGCGTCAGTCTTTTTTGTAGTTCTGATCTTTTAGTGAAAGTTATATGGCTATGTATATCTTTATTTATGATTTTTCTTATTAGGATGCATGTGTTGTATATATAAGTTTGATAAATGTTTAGTATTTTTATCTCCGTATACACAGTGTTAGTAGATGTAAGGCGCTTATTATTAAATAATACTTTTATTATTTTATTCTGCGAAATTTGTAGGGGTTTTAAGTTAGATTTGGAGGCCGATCCCCATATTTGTATTAGATATTCTAGATTAGGCTTAACGAGTGAATTATAAATGGTGTACCGAACCTTTTTGGGCAGACATCGAACAATCCGTCGCAATGCACCTGTCAGTGATGTGATTTTGGAGCGTAGGGAGTTAATATGTGGTTTCCATGATAGTTTATTATCCAGAATAAGACCAAGGTACTTCTCCTGTTCTACGGTTTGTAATGTAATTTATAACTAGGGGCTTATGATTTTGAATAACTTTATTTCTTGCAGAAAATATGATGTACTTAGTTTTTGACTCGTTAATCGTTAATAGGTTACAAAGAAGCCATCGGTGGAGTAAATTTAAGTCGTTTTGTGCTTGTTCTATCAGAGTTTCTATTTTCGAACCAAAGTAGAATAAGCAGGTATCATTTGCGTAAAGTTAAGTGTGCCTTCAATCCAATATTATGCATATCATTTACGTAGATTAAGAACAGGAGTGGCCCCAAAATTGATCCCTGTGGGATTCCGTATTTAATTTCGCAGGGATTGCTTTTCATTTGGCCTAGCTTTGTAGTTTGTTTCCGGTTACTAAGATATGATTCCAAAATTTTAAATGAATTTCTAACAATACCTATGGAATGCAGCTTTGGCAGTAAAAGTGTATGGCTCACTGTATCAAATGCCTTTTTTAGGTCAATAAATATACCAAGTGCAATGTTTTTTTTGTCTATATTAACTTTCATTTCTGTAAGAAGATCTGAAGTTGCCGAGAGGGTGTTTGACTTTGAACGAAAACCGCATTGCTTTTTGGACAGGAAATTATTATTATCAAGATGTTCTGTTAGTCTCTGATGAATATTTTTGATGTAACTGGTAGAACCGATATGGGTCTGTAATTGCCGGGGTCCAATTTATCACCAGATTTAAATACGGGTCTTAATTTGGCTAATTTAAGTGAATCAGGATGATGAATTGATGATTCTTAAAGTGTCTAATTCTGCGGGATCATTTTTTGCTCGTACGTATGGTCACTGAAAATAAAGAAATATTAAGATTTTTACGATTTTATTCTAAAGGTTGTACTTTCGGATTGTTCATATATGTTTAAATTTGGTTTAGTTCTAAAGATGGGATACATGATGTGGACATCATAATAAGTGAACATTATAGGAAACAGGCCATGTTCGAAAGAGGACATACCAGGAAGCTAGCATTTTAGGATAGAGCCATCATAGGAAACAAACGGGTCATACTGATTTTTAGTATGAGTTAGCGTTATACGTCTTTCCTGTGGACACCCGAAAGTTAAGGGCTTTAAATACTAATTTTTCTTAGTGCCCTATTAGGCGATGTACAAATCGATTAATACTCTAGATCTAAGCGATAAAAATATCAGTTATATGTACCCAAGCCCTTAACTATTGCGTCGAGGAAACACGGCTAAATTCTAGAACAAGTATGACTCAAATAGCAGACATTATAGGAAAGAGACATTCGTTGAAAAAAGGCCATTTTGAGAAACAAACATTTTAAGAAACGGACTCAATGATCCTGAGCTAACCTAAACTTAGGTTACTAACAATAAGGTCTTAAGATGGCCCACTATCAATTATTATGATTTTTTTAAAGTTCGAATGAATTTAAATTTCGCGCCCATGTTCGGTAAATAAAATTGCAGTGTTATACATACTAAGGTACCAGAGATAAAACAGCAATTATATATCGAAACCAAAGAAGTTGAACTAAAAAGATGAAAGTGAGTGATGGTGACACTAGAAAACCTGTCATCCATCCACCCACAAAACTTCGAACACTACACACAGCCGTTCATCGCCACGCAAGCAGGTCACACTCAGATAGCTAGGCTACCCTCGAGACGTCTTCCAGTTCATAATCGCTATTATAAGCGGGCGTGGTTACAGTTTGAACAAGATCAATTAGACAAGTTAGCCAGCGTGGGGCAAATTTGCCGCGCAGGTCGCATAGTCGCAACTTGTAACTTGTTATTATTGTACGTGTTTCTCGCGCGATTAATTAGCGATAAAGTAGACTTAGCACTTATATAAATAAATACTCCAAAAATCTTCATGTATTACCATCACGATCTTCGTGATTCTTAAAGTAATTTTTTTCATTAAAACACTTTATTTTTATAAATACAAAGATCTAAATAATGAAAAAATTCAAGACTCCGACTTTCGACTGAATTTGAACCAGTACCTTGTGCCTTTCCGGGGCCAGGGATCGGATCGGGTATTTTTTAAATCATTTAAAATACACGCTTTTTCTGGAATGTTTTAAAACTTTAAATTAGTAAACTTTAAACTTTAAAAAAGTATTTAGAAAAAGAGAAATTAATCACAAAACACCTAATTCAAGTTCTAGAATTTTAATAAATTATACGAAAATCTCGCAATTGAACGAAAAAAACGAATCGTTATTTTGGAAATTTTGTATGAAAAAAATACCGGTTCCGATCCTTGTCCGCGGCGCACGGTCTTAGGGCTCTAGGCTCTGAAAGTCGGAATCTTGGATTTTTTTTAATTATATAGATCTTTGTATTTATAAGGACGTATATACTCGTCAGAAAGTGACGAATGCTATATTACGTATTTATCGCGCAGTTAACGCGACTATTAAAAGTGCGCATTTTGCATATACGACAAGGTGAGTGACATGAGAATGCAGTTCAAAAAAAATGCAATTCCTTATCACATCGGCAAAGCTATCGCTTTTGAGCAAAGTGACCCTCTATCATACAAATATTTATGTCCGGGTGGTCACGTTTTTCTGCAGCTGACTATACCTTTTTAAGTGTCAATCTAAATTTACAACAATGTGTAAGGCTAAAGGTTTATACAAGATCAATTAGACAAGTTCGCCGGCGTTCAGTCTGCGAGCCGGCAAATTGGCCGCGCGGGTCGCATTGTTGCAACTTGTAAACTATATTCTATCAAACTAACTCCGTAAAAGCAAGCCAAGTCTATATAAACTATGATTGAATTATATTTGACTATGTTTTGTACAGTTTTACAGCTACTTATTTTTACTTAGTACGAAATGCGGTTTACAAGATCAATTATACAAGTTAGCCAGCACTCGGTCTGTTAGCCGGCAAAGTGGCCGCGCGGGGCGCAATGTCACGACTTGTAAACTTATATTCTACAGAACCAGCTCTGTAGAAGTGGGCCAAGTCTGATCTAAGAATTAATGATATATGAGTATATTATTTTGTACTATTTTTATTTTATTTGTAATATTTTAAGGCTACTCATTTACCATTCCAATTTTAGCTGCTATACAACAGTGCAAAATACTTAGGTTTGTATCTCAGCAATCCTTGTGCTTTCGTACTGCGTCTCACCACAGCTCTAAGGAGCCGCAGTGGCATTCCCGTTAGTGGGTTTGCGCTTCCCGCACTGAATCCGATTACTGATCTATCCAGACGTATCCAGTTCAAAGTCAAGTTCTATAAAATCAAAAAACTAGTTACAGGTAATACAAACGTACAAGATCAATTAGTCAAGTTATCCAGCGTTTAGCCTTAGCCGGGAAATTGGTCCCGCGGGTCACACTGTCGCAACTTGTAACTTGTAAACTAAGTATATTCTATCGCACCATCTGTCTAAAAGCGAGCCAACTTTATGTTGGTAAATAGTTATATGAAGGAATGATATTTAGAGTGACATTGTTGCTTGTGGAATTCATTAAATATTTGCAAATACAGTACATGTTAAGAAGAAAAAAAGATGATAATAAATTTGTTTTAGAAAACAAAAATCGTATATAAACACACTTTACAACATTACACTTCGCACATATTTCATAAAATACATTCTAATTAAACGAGAATAAGATAACTTTAACCTACAATTAAAAATACCAGTGAATCTTCTCGGTGACAAAAAATAAGGGCTCGGTAAAAAATAGTAAGTATGAATAGTACTCGGCTTTGTTGCTGTCCCTCTCTCACCCGTACCTGACAATATATTTGTCATTCGGGTTCAATGGAAACATCAAAATTGCCGAGTGCTATAAGTATTTTGGGTTCTTTGTATTGATTTTTTCCTTGGATATATCTTAATAAAAGGCCCATTTCATGTTCACCATTTTATTTTCAGAGAGAGTACAGATAGAACAATATAGATTAAATATATAATGTAAAAGACGAGTCCGCTAGGTGGCGCCTTACAGGAGAGTTCAGAGTCTGCTCTGGTATTTAGATACTCAACACTTTCAGAATCTGTATAAAGCCTGTTAAAATAGTCCACAACTAGTCGCGACTCGCAGGCTTATTTATTTATTTTTATTCTTTTTTAGTTCATGAATAATAAATAAATATTATAGGACAATTTTACACAAATCGAACTAGTCCCATGGTAAGCTCAATAAGGCTTGTGTTATGGGTACTAGACGACGATATAATTAATAAATTATATTTACTTACATACATAGAAAACATCCAAGACTCATGAACAAATATTTATGCACATCACACAAATATTTGCCCTTACCGGGATTCGAACCCAGGACCTCCAGTCGTCAAATAAATAATGGATTTTTTCATGTAATGTTACGATTTTCTTGTTGTGTAAATAAATAAACAAGAACAATTATACTTGGTGGTGGCTTTACCGTGGGCCCAAGCTTACAAGTTCTAACTATATGACAAGGAAACGGAATGAGATTGCATACGGTGCGGCTTGCTCGTATTGTCCTCCGGCTAAAGGCGTTTGTTTAAGTGTATCCTTTGCTTTTGTTTAAAGGCGTAATTTGTTTTGCGGTACAGAAAGTATAACAGAGAACCTCATTTTAGATTTTTCCTTTTTGTAATGTTTTTTTTGTGAAATTATAACACTAATTGGTGATTTTACATACTTATTTGAGTTTTTTTTAGTGGTCACCACTCGTAAATCTTTATACCTCAGTCAGCGTACTTATAGTATTTTGCCATGGCTTTGACTTCAGTAAACTAAATGCAATTCAAGTAAAATTCATGGTTTAGCTGTATTTAAAATCTAAATATAGATGAGGTTATTTTCAATTCCCTGGAAAAACTGTCTCTAATCTTGTTATAGAGGGCAAATACTCGTACACACGAAAATTTTCCTGTTAAGGATTGTCTTAGACTAATCAGATTCTCACACTTGGCGGTGGCTCTACCTGGACCACAAGTTTACAAGTTTTAACTATATGACAAGGAAACGGAATGATATTGCATCAGGTGCGGCTTGTTGGTATTGTCCTCCGGCTAAAGGCGTTTGTTTAAGTTTGTCGTTTGCATTTGTTTCAGGGCGTAATTTGTCTTTGCGGTAAAGATATGAAAGTACAACCGAGTTATGATGTTTGAGCAAGGGTAGGTAAGTTCTCGTTGGTCTCAACTTTGATCACTTTAATTATCCTCTTTTCCTGATTTCAGTACAATGCTGATTTTGAGTGATTTGACAAACTCGAATAGCTTCGCCAATTTCGCCATTATTCTGTATTTTTGGTTGCCTAACGTGAACAAAAGTTGTCATAAAATTAACAATGAATATTGCTGTTCCGAACCAACGCAACGTGTCAATCCTCCAAGAACTCGATATTAAGCAACGTCTATCTTCCATTGTCCAATGTCATGTTCTCCCTTTTTTTGGACATATCACGTCACGCGTCGAGAAAACACATCTGTGGAACGACTTGTAGTGCAGGGAAAAGTCGAAGGCACACAAGAGCGTGCGACAGGTGTTAGAACGACTAAGTTAAAACTGCAAATGGTCCACTCCACGAATGTACGAGAAGAGCTATATATAGTACGTGAGGAATGGCAACGGATTGTTAAGTTTGCCACAAACCCTGATGTGACGACCACGACCAGCCTGCCAAGAGTGTGACGACAAAGAAGAAGGAGAATTGCTATTTTGGTTAATAAGAACATTTTATTTGCATTGCAGAATAACATTTACAGTCGTTCGAGTAAATATGACACAAAAACAATCATGGCAATGGCAGATGGATCACGTTAAGACCTGATTTCATCATGCTTTGTTGGTTATTATAATTACTCATTTATCATCATGAATTAGGCCAACGACGTCCACTGCTGGAGAAAGGCTTCTCCCAACGATTTCCATAACGACCGGTCCTGCCCTCATACGTTTTCCCGCGATCTTCACCAGATCATCGGTCCATCTTATTGGGAGCTTTCCCACGCTGCGTCATCCTATACGTGGTTGCCACTTGGGAACCTTTCTGCCCCAGCGGCTATCGGTTCTACAGGGAAAGTGTCCCGACCACTACAACTTAAGTCACTCATTACACCTCTCAATCTCGACCATTTGATAGGCTTAATCGATCGTTAAATCGGTCGTTAATACAGATTCTTGTGAATTTGAGTTAGAATTTAAAGAAAATATTAATAAATAAAATGAAACAAATATTACCGGTCAATTTTTATTTATTTCTTTTCATGTGTGTGTGCTCTCTATTTCAAACTAAACTCCTAAAACAAATGAAATGCGTTCGTTTCGAATATCGTTCTAAACTTCGGCCATTCCCTGATCCTGCATCCACAAAAGATAGCACTAGTTCCTCTGACCCCACAGAGATATTGCAGTAGTTATTCATATTTTCGGGCCCGTGTCCCTTGTTTAACTATAGCAGCCAAATGTTGTGGAAACGCGTGGAAAGACCCGATACGGCCAAACGTAACACGTCATAAATATTGCAAGCCGTAAGGATTTATTCCGGACAGTTTCATTTTTTTATGTTCCGCTTCAAACTTTGTATGGATGCGATAAAGATTTTATTTAGGTGATGCATGGATAGATCTGAGATTTTTTGAATAATGTTAAGATTGCTTACAATATTTCTGACAGTTGACAAGATAATTAACACAGATGGGCGATAGTCAAAAATCAGAAGTTTATCTATAAAACGTGTAAATAACATTGAAATATTCAATTAGCAAAATTCAAGAGGTAAGTTGTATCACTAAAGCGGAAAATGGTACGTTTAATTTTGCTACACTGAGCCATATCCATACTAATATTATAAATGCGAAAGTGTGTCTGTCTGTCTGTCTGTTACCTCTTCACGCTTAAACTGCAGAACCGATTTGGATGAAATTTAGTATGGAAATAGTCTGAGTCCCGGGGAAGCACATAGGCTACTTTTTATCCCGGAAAAATACCCTTATCCGCGATAAACGGATTTAAGGCAGACGAAGTCGCGGGCAGAAGTTAGTCTTCTGTAAATGTAAATCTGACTCTTCTGTAAATGCAAATTTGACAATGTCATCGAATCTGGTTCGAATAGCTTGGACATACCTACGTCCATGATAGCGCAGCGTAGGACGGCCCCCGACTAGGTGGACAGATGACCTCGTACGGGTCGCGGGGCGTCGGTGGATGCGATCTGCGCAGGATTGCACCCTCTGGCGAGCTTTAGGAGAGGCCTATGGTCAGCAGTGGACGTCCGTGGCTGATAGTGATGTTGCAGGGTCAAAACAGAGATTTGAACAAATCTCTAAGGGATATGACCAAGTCACGCAGGATGTTGAAATGACCGAATACATTTTAGTCATTTGATCAAATCCCTGAATCTGTTTAGTGAATTGAAAAAATCAGTCAAAAAAGACAACTGTTTTTTTCATTTCACCAGATTTGTTTAGTGAATTGATGAAATCCCTGAAAAACGTCAGTACTATCGTGCACCTCCCCTCCCTGCTGACGCCCTTGTATGTTAGACACTGGCCGGCTCAGAGACGCACCTGCGCAGTGCAATTGTGACAATGCAGTGCCAAGGAGTCAAGCCGATCTAAAATACTCTTGCAACCGAATACGAGTTGTTCTCCAGTGAATGCGGTCCTAAAGTTGAGATTTCTATCGTTTCACTGAAATGTGAAATAATAAAACAAGTTGACTTTGCAAGTTCATTTTGTCAACTCACGTGACAGTTTTAGGGATTTGATCAAATCACTACACAAACCTGGCGAAATGAAAAAAAAAATGCTTTTTTGGGTTGATTTCGTCATTTCACTAAACACATTCAGCGATTTGATCAAATGACTGATTTATTCTGGACAAATCATAAAATGCATTTACCATTTTAACATCCTGCGTGATTTGGTCATACCCCGTAGAGATTTGTTCAAATCTCTGTTTTGGCCATTTACCTGCGACAGAGATAATGTCCATGATATGGCCGAAATGGCCTAAAATGTAGATATTGTATGCATCGTTGAATTAGGCCCCTGAGCCGATAAGTTGGTAGCCCGTGTGATTTAGACTTTCGAATGGAGTGAAACTCAATCCTGAGAATAGTTGGAAACAGTCATGTGTGTAATCTAATCAAGCATATGCTGTCCTAGTTACGTTGTTTATTTTACGACAAATGACTGATGCAATCTGAAACTCACATTTGCACACAACTCTGCCAACATCTGTATGTTATCTACTAGCGGCCGCCCGCGACTTCGTCCACGTAGATTTTAGGTAAAAACAAATATATAAATGAGGAAAACTTTTTTCTGTCAGTTGTCCGATGCTGTTCATCTTTATAAAAAAATACTTAGAAGATATTCAGCGACGAACGGATTTAGAGTAAGAATATGGGGATATTGAACATTATTCCATAAGAAGGCAACACTGGCACTGTTAGTTTTAACGCCTGCTAGACTATGAGAAGAAGAGACAGGCGAACTTCCCGACTCTGGTCAAAATTAAATGTTCTAGAAAGCACCTCAGCCTTTCAATAGGATTGTATTTTAAGGCATAGCAAAAAATGGTTGTCTGTAAAGTCGGTTTACGAACGATAATGACGTCATAAGAAACCGACGTCAAAATTTTACTACGACACCTATTTTTGTCTCTCCCTCCCTCCCTCTCTCCCTTGCTCCGTCCCTCAATCCCTCACTCCCTCCCACCTTCCCTCTTTCCACCCCTCCCCTCCCCATCGCCCTTCCTCTTTCCTCTCCCTCTCCTCCTCTTTCTCTCTCCCTCCCTTCCTCCCTCTCTCACTTTCTCCTTCTCTCCCTCCCTCCCTCTTTGTGTCTTACTTTAATAATTCACTAATTAACTTGAAATTTCACAAAAAGATTGTGTGTTGTGTACACAATCTTTTTGTGAAATTTAAGTTTCCAAGACCAAAGATTTTACGTTTCACATACAGGAGTGAATTTCGAAAAATTAAGAATAATATTTTCTTGATTTTAAACACACCATCTTTTTGCAAAATTTCAAGTTTCTAAGTGCAATGATTTTATCTTTCACATACAAACTTCCATCCCTTGTTTTGCCCCCTTAGGAGATGAATTTCAAAAAATGCTGTCATCTCTTGCCTACGTTATAAATGGAACCGACTGTGTAAAAATTAATTCTCTAGCGTTAGTAGTTTCGGCTGTGCGTTGATGAGTCAGTCAGACAGTCAGTCAGAACTTCCTCTTTTATATGTATAGATAGAAGATAGCTAGAAGAAGATACTATTATACAGATGTAAAATGAAATGTCTGTACATTGACGATATTTTCAAAAAATAAGTCATACGGGCACATATTCAGGTAGCGGTTACTGAATTGAAAAATAATAAACAGCCACATCCGTTTATTTCAAGTACTTGTGGTACACAGATAGCTAGGCATCCACAGATGGTTATAAAATATTTTTTACTCGACTACGCTGAAGAAAAATCAAGGCTTATGTTTTTTTTCTCCGCGTCTGACGAGGTGTGGGCGTGTCTGATGTACATTGAACATATTTAAAAAATAAACATGCTATTTTAAGGTTTCATAATCGTTTTATTTTTGTATGTATGTTTGTGTTTTTGTATTCTCCTCATGTCAAAACGGCTTGACGGATTACAGCACCTTTTGGTATGCCTATACCCGGTAGCTGGACACCCGAAGATGCCATTTTTTTTCAAAATAAGCGACAGACATGATAACGGCGGTACCTCTCTGCCCATGTATGATGCTTATTTTTTTTGTATATCGTATGAATTATTCGAATTATAATTAAGCCTGCCACTTTATTGACATTAAATGTGTAGTTACAGGTGTTGTACGTTACTTAGCGACCGTTCGCAGAGGGGACACCGAATGCAGAGGGTGCAAGGAACAGGGAATGTATGGAGACGACCGTTTGTTTAAGTTATGCTCTAGATGATCTATCGCCATGTTAAAAGATATACCGTTTTAAATAAGGGATAATCCCGGAACATGAAGACAATAACTTGAGGGTAATAAACTTTTTGTAGAATATACTTATTTACGATACAAGTGCGATAAGTAGGTAATTCTCGTGGTGGCGGTGACGTTAAACATTAGCAAAGCAAGTGTTTTAAACAGACACGCTCGGAGAATGCCTTTTTGTACGGGCCAACATAGACCCGAAAGGTGCTAGGTACGTACCGAACATGTGCGGTAACTATTATCACTTCACGTGCCTATGTTGGCCCATGAATGTATTGTCAAAGTTCTTAAATCGCAGGCCACTATTGGATTTCAAAAATATGAACAATCTTGTATTCATCTATATGTTATGTATATCGTCGCCTAGTACCCATAGTACAAGCTATGCATTGTTTGGGACTACGTCGATTTGTGTAAGAATGTCCCTGATATTTATTACTATTATTATAATCTATGAAAAGCTGTTTGAATTGAATTTCAGCTGCCCGTGACTAAAAATTATTGAACTCCGTAAAGCCGATTTGGCTTGATGATGCCACAAAAACAGATATAAACATACAAAAAATAAAAAATAAAAGAAATTCAGTGAACTCCAAATAGACTGGAAAGTATTTTTTAAAATATTTTCAATGTATAGACATTTCATTTTTATAACTTTATCTATACCACACTGTGGACACTCCCTGCCGCCTGCTGCCAGCCGCCCGCAAGCTCCGGCCACCCGCGCTCTTCCCGCTCACAGTTCAGTTACCTCAGCCGGTAACTGCGAGGTAACCGAGCGCGGGTGGGCGGCACTTTCAGGGAGTGTCCATACTGTACGTAGTACTCTTTATTGTACTGTGTCTATACTACTATAAATTGATGATGATGATGATGATGAGTGAATAAATACTTAAGAGAATAAAGTGGAAGTGTAATAATTTGATTCTATACAACTTATGAGAAGAGTAAAATTTAACTTATTTGTTCAGCCATGATGCCACAAAATAAATACTACTGTTATATCAATATATTTACATCAAGTAAAAATGGATATGAGGCGTTTCCTGCTCATGGAATTTTAGGTGGTGACTAACATAAAATTATAGGAGACTACTCATTCTATTTACTGTTCCGAACGGTAAATATCGTACGTGCAAGATTATCGCTGTCTGCCGACTCGGAAACTTTAGGGATGACTAGCCACTTCCGACAGATACGTTTGTACTCGCTTGCGGAAATAAATAATTTTGACTGTTTGCATGCGTTTATGTAAGTTCTCTTGTACGTTTTTTTATTTGCTCTTTTCTATTTTATTCTTTGTCTCTTTTCATCTGTTTCAGGTTTCCGTAAAAAAGGATACCTCAAAAAGAAACCCTTACCCTTACCCTTATATGATCACTTTGCTGTCGAACAAAGAACGGAAAAACGCTGAAAAAATTTATTCTTATGTCTGTCTGTCTATGTCTGTAACAATTAAAAACTACTGCAATGTGAAAGAGTCATGGAAAAATCAGGATAACTAAATTTAGTGTGTAGGAACTAATTATGCGAAGGGATAGAGGCTTTACTTCGAAAGGTATTTTTAATTACTGGAAAAAAAAGGTGCATGATTTTGAAACATCGTTTTTATTAAATAATGCGTGCTTCGCTCGGGTTTTTCAAGTAGGTATTATTTATAACATGTTTTGGTGTTTCGCAAAAGGAATAATATAAAGAACGCGAGCCGGACTCGCACACCGAGGGTTCCGTTCAAAATATACGCTAAAAACAGTCGTATCTACGAAACTTCAGTGTTAGCAGAGTCTTACTCCTAAGCAAAATGTACGCAGTGTGCGGTCATCTTATATTGGTCAATAACATAGACAGACAGACATTAAAAAATTATGTTCAGATTTATGATTTTTCATGGATGGTAATTTGTATGGAAACACATTTTTTTATTACTGTCTTTAGATTGCGTCGCCTTAGAAGCTTGATTTTAGTACAACTTCAAGGGATCGCAGATAAAAGTATTTGATGTTAATTTCAACTTGATACATCCACGCGTTCCTAAGAAAATGGTCCTGACAGACAGACAGACAGATGGACCGATAGACTGAAGGGTTTCATTTTTTCTTTTGAGGTACGGAACCCTAAAACAATCAGAATATATATGATAATATAGCACTTTTTTGATCACTTTCTTGTTCATTCAAGTGTAAGTTTCCAAGTTAACGCACTAAAAACGTGTATGCGTGATAACAGCAAAATTGGATAGGTATCAAAAACTAAAGCGTATTTTCTAAAAATGGCTAACATACATCTAAATTCACGTAAGGGTAAAATAAAACCGACTCCAAGAAGAAAATACTAAAAGATAAAAAAAATACTGCATAATTTAGTTTCTTCAATTTACTTACAAGTAATCGTTTGTCTAACTCAATCTATACAGTGGTAAGTATACAATTAATGTTATTTGGTGCCGGTGCCATTTAAAGAATGTGTCAAATATTGAAATTTGACGATTTTAGTAAGTTGTGACACGATGGCACCGACTCCAACAAAAAAAATACAACCGAATAGAGAACCCCGACTTCTTTGGGAGTCGGTTAAAAACAACTTGTATTATTGGGTATCATCATCTAAAGACATCTAAGAGACGTCCACTGCTGGACATAGCCTCCCCCAAATAACGCCACCACGGCCGGTTCAGCGTCTCCCGCATCCAGCAGACTCCAGCCTTATAAATAAAAACAGCTTGAGTTCTGGGTGAAGGTTAAGTCTTCTGATAAGAAGACTCAAGTCACTCAGATAGCATTGAAGAGGACTCAGCTCGGAGTCAGAGTTTCTCTGTGAGATTGAATCAGAAATGATCACCGGGTAAATAAATGTAATAAGAAATTAATTATGTCCAAATAGTCTGAAGTTCAATCACTCAATACAGTTTTAGTAACAAACAATTACGCCCAGTTTCAAGCGCGGTCACAAAGCAGCCATAATATATTCCAGTTAACTTGTGAAATGTTAATTCATGTCCTCAATTACAAATAACTGTCTAATTAAACGTTGGCCTGGGGCCGTGCGTTTCAAAGTGAGCAGGTAAGCTACCACACACGGTCATGAACATTGGCTGACAAACTTCATTATCGTCGCCATCTTTACCCACATCATTACCGTAACCAGTTTCATTTATTTTCCATCTTAGCGCAGGGTTTTTACAATACTTATGTAAAATGATCCGGCAGCGGAGCAGAGTCGCAGAGAGAAGAACCCACTGACGATGCGCGCCGTGTCCAGGAGTTTTCTGTATCTGACCCTTGATGAAAGGGACCTATTTTGAGAGTTTTTTGTGATGTTGGTTCAGACTATTCGCTTTAAGACCGTTTACCGACTATCGGGACAATGATTGTTCGTCTAATCTCTATCCTAAGTGCCAATTACCTAGTGAGCAAAGTCAAGGTATTTGCTGAGTTTGTCCCTCTGGGCATGCGCAAGGTTTACACCTTCGTTATTATCACACACCACTATTATCCTCATCGTCATCTCAATCAAAAGCCAAGCATGCCGTGAGCGCGCAGTAAATACCCTTACAAGGTCAAAGATCCACCATGTGGCTGAACTGCCCACGAATTCACCTGCTCGTGTGTAAAGGAAAGTGAAAGTTAGGGTCTAAGATAAATTGCGTACAAAAACATACAAGGTTGGAAGTCAATTGAAATTAAGATGCAGTTAATAATAATAATTTGTAACAAAAAGGATTTCTTCTATCGCCTACTATGGCAGATCCATAGTAGGGATGCCATTTGATATGCATGACCTGACCTGACCTGACCTGACCCAGATGGTCTGACTTTAAGAAGGAAGTTGGTGGTGCTATTCACAGCACGGGTCACACGGCATACAATCGCTATTGGAGGCAAACTATACTCTGATTTTTAATTCAAGACCAAAATTTAACGTCAACGGGCGCAGTTTCGCTGTGACCACTGCATACTGGTTGAAGTGTTAGTATTTTTATGAATTAAACTTACCCTAATACACGATTGCACGATTACTCATTCATATTTTTATGAAATAATGTTTATTTGGTGAAATAATCAAGATGAGAACTGTCAGATTCTGGACTTGAATTAAAAATCAGAGTTTATATGAGGTCGCGATCCACAGCAATGAGGGAACTAGGAAGAAGTTGTTTGTGTACCATTTGGCTGGCGTGACATGCTCCTTGAGCACGCTGCGTAGCAAAAAGTGCTAATCGATGGCCTCAGGACTGAGGCCATTGGTATATATTGACGCTCATCGTGCGCATTAAGCGAACACTCACTTTTTGAACGCCGCAAAGCTTGTAAAGTTTATTCGTTCTCTGTCTCACGCGCAGTTGTTTTTCCTTCTCCCAATCAAAAGACCACTTATTATTATTAATTTTGTGCAATTGGTCCGTGTGTCCGCATCCGAATTACGGCTTGTTGTGCCCGAGTGAGGAGTCAAACCCGCGACCCCAGTCGGTTTGTGTTCTCGCTTCAGCGGCCCGGAAGGGTTACCATTACGTAAGTGCGAGGGGTCTGAAAGTTCAACGTTTTAAAATGTTTTACGGGATATTTTTAATTAAGCTCACAGGCTAGGATCAAAATAGGTTGCCTACCGTTACTTTTTGAGCCGTCTGTGCTCAAAGTTATTAGGTATTAACCTAATAAGCGAACAGAATAGATACTTACGAGGGCTGCTATTTATATATCCGGAAACCGGGATTACAATCTTCTTAAATAGCATATTTGACCGCCATGGTAAAATTTGAACTTTTTTAAGTATATAAGGTATATTTTTTCTTCCTTATTAACGCTCGTGTTTTGTTTTTGACGGGTTTTAAATGTCATCTCGCAGCAAGAATGGAACTCACTCGTGAAAATATTCGTGCTATGATTTATTATGATTTTCGGCGTGGTTTAACGCAACAACAGTGCATAGATCAACTAACTTCAACTTTTGGTGATGAAGCCCCATCTAAAACTACTGTGTAACCCTGGTTTAGTGAGTTCAATCGTGGACGTAGTATGCTTACGGACGAAGTTAAGGCAGGTCGCCCGAAATCGGTCGTTGTACAACAAAATATCGAGGCTGTGCGAAAACTTATAATGGACGACCGACATGTTACGTACCGCGAGATAGAGGCGACTCTGGGTATTTCTATGACCAGCATTAATAGCATATTACATAATTATTTGGCTGTAAAAAAAATTTGTTCGCGTTGGATACCCCACAACTTAACAAATGAGCAAAAACATGCTCGCGTCGAATGGTGCAATAAAATGTTAAAAAAATATAACCGTGGTGACTCAAAAGCCGTTTATAACATCTATACAGGTGACGAATCCTGGATCTATGCATACGATCCCGAAACGAAGCAACAATCAACGGTATGGGTGTTTCAAAATGAGCCGAACCCTACGAAAGTTACTCGTGCAAAAAGTACATTGAAACAAATGGTGGCCTGCTTCTTCGGTATTAATGGCCATGTAGCTACAGTGCCACTAGAAAACCGTAGAACGGTTAATTCAGAGTGGTACACGACCATTTGCTTACCGGAAGTATTTGAACAAATTCGTAAAACTAACCAGCGACGAAGAATCATTCTTCATCATGACAATGCCAGCTGTCATACGTCACGCGAAACAACTCTATTTTTGGAGGGTCAAAATGTGGAATTAACGGGTCATCCGCCGTACAGCCCTGACTTGGCACCCAACGATTTTTATTTATTTCCAAATATAAAGAATAAATTACGCGGTCAACGATTTTCGACCGCTGAAGATGCTGTCGACGCATTCAAACAACACGTTATGGAGGTACCTCAGGCGGAGTGGCAGAAGTGCTTTAAAAATTGGTTCACGCGAATGCAAAAGTGCATAGATCATCAAGGGGAATACTTTGAAAAACAATAAAACTATTTTCAGCCGTGTACGTTTGTTTGTTTTTTTGTTTCCGGATATATAAGTAGCAACCCTCGTAGTAGGTTTCGCAGCATCAGACGCGCAGCTCTGATTTTCAGTAATGTGTTTCTTATCCTGTCCTCGATGTCATCTTAACTCAATGTTTTCTTAAATAGTGGTGATAAATATTGGCAAGAAAAAGATAAGTTATGATTTTGTGATCCCTTCATAAGAGGAAGTAGAAGAATTTACCTAAACCTAAGCCTATACGCAGCCAATTATATTTAAAGTGCATTTTTACACATTTTTAGCGAAAATATGCCAAGGAATGTATATTAATACAAACACTTCTGTTATCGACAATACAAGACACGAATACATTGTTTCATATTTTATAAATATCCTCAACGCCAATTAAAAGTCACACACTCATGAAAATTAACTTCATAAATGTAGTTGTTAAATACAATTGAACTCATTTATACCTAAACGCAGGCAAGTTTTGACATCGCCAAAAGCGATTCCCACTTGCCACTGCGGTTAATTCTCCGCGGGTGCGGCAAATGCCTGCAAGCCACCTGGGCAAAGCCTCCAAATTCGTCAGCCCTAAGGAGTTAATGTTTTCATCCATTAACTGAACCGAGCACTTATGAAATTCAGGGCCGCGATCCGAACGAGATTACACGGACTAGCTGACATGTTTCCCGAGGTAGGGCTGTCGCGCTTCAGTTGATGGTCGTTCCCGTTCGTTGACATTTCCTAAAGTTCTGATTTTGACAAATACCAGAACCTCAATGTTTTACCTTCTGGATATTATTTGAACAATTTTGTATGGCACTACAAAATTCATTACCGTTTTTTACGAACGAGGTACCAGAAGTTTGGTCTTTTACACGGGCTAGCTGACATGTTTATCGAGGTAGGGCTGACGTGCTGCATATATTTTTAGGCTGTCAGCCTATGACTGCCGCACACTGGTGACGTTTCCTTAATTTCAGATTTCCAAATACCAGATTTCCAGGATTCTAAGAAATTCTCAGGACCATAGACATCTAAGTCCCACCCAAAGCTTGACAACCTAATTCCAAGTAGAGACCGCTTTTTTCAACTTTGCTGCTATGGATTAAAGTTTGAAGGTACCAGCCACCTATTGGGACAGTGTAGATATCGCTATAAGTACGAGGAAGATTGATAATTTATCAACAGCAATACGAGACCATCGTGCTTAGTTGTTGATATTTTATGCAATACCTGGTAATTACCTTGATCGATCTAATTCATGAACAAAAATAGCGATGGGTTAAGGTATTTGACTAATTGCTTTATGTTAGTGATACTGGTAGGTTTTAAAAACTCAATAAACTTCTCTTGTAAAAATCTGTTTTTCGCAAAAAATTGGTCAAATCCATGAGCCATGGTCACTCTTATTTTAGACTGCATTTTGCCCATTGTATCTCATATCGTCAACACCTCGTTACTCACTGGGGTATTTCCATCTTGTTGGCGTAAGGCCTTTGTAATCCCACTTCCCAAAGTACCAAACCCCAGTTCCCTCAATAATGGGTCTACCCATTTCTATTCCTCCATTTCTCTCCAAAATTCTTGAGGCGGCAGCCCACAAACAAATTTCAAACTTTATTAATCGTAACTCCCTTCTATCGCCATTTCAATCTGGCTTCCGTTCCGGGCACAGCACCTCCACCGCTCTGCTCAACGTCATTGAAGATGTTAGGCTAGGCATGGAATCATCTAAGGTTACAGTGCTGGTGCTCATTGATTTCTCAAGTGCTTTCAATGCGGTTGACCACGACTTACTTCGTGCTATTCTCATACATTTGCAAGTCTCCTCTGGTGCAACTGAGTGGTTTTCTTCATATCTCTCGGATCGTGTTCAGGCTGTCCGTGGCAGTCGTTCCTTGTCCGATTGGTGTGACCTGAACTCTGGGGTACCTCAAGGTGGTATTCTCTCTCCGCTTCTGTTTTCCATTTTTATCAAACTCATTACCATCAACATTCGCAGTTCTTACCATCTGTATGCCGACGACTTGCAATTATACTCTCAAGCTGATGCGAGTGAAATAGACTATGCTATCTCACGGATTAATGATGACCTACTTCACATTGCTGACTGGTGTAGTAGTTTTGGCATCTGTGTCAATCCTACTATTTAGTAGGATTGACACAGATGCCAGGCTATATTTTTGGGTAGCCAGCGGCAATTATCCAAACTCACTGCTGGCTCCGTCGCACAAATCTTATTCGACGATAATGTCATTCCCGTTTCCAAACAGGTCAAGGATCTAGGCTTAGTTTTGGACTCCAACCTTTCATGGAATCGTTAACTTACGGAGATAAGTCGGAAGGTTTCTGGTACGTTGCGTAGTCTTTATAAGTTTAAAAAATTTCTCCCAGTAAACACCAAAAAGATACTTGTACAGACTCTGGTGTTACCTCTCATAGATTATGCTGATGCGTGACTCACCAACATTACCCATGACTCCCTCAATAAGCTAGATCGTCTCCTTAACAATGGCATACGTTTCATCTTCGGCCTTCGTAAATATGACCACGTTTCATTCTTTCGCCGTCAGCTCAATTGGCTTCCCATACGTGGTCGCAGGTCTCTTAGAATCCTTTGTTTCCTATTTTCTATCCTGTTCCAGCCTTCCGCTCCAGGATACCTCAAAAGCAAATTCGCTTTTCAAACTCCCCGTCCAGGCTGTGAACTACGTTCCTCCCGAATTCTCAAACTTTCAATTCCTTCACACCACACCGGTTTCATGTCAAATTCTTTCGCCGTTCAGGCAAGCCGTCTCTGGAATTCGCTCCCTCTATCTATCAGACAAGCCCCAAGCAAGGTAGTTTTCAAGCGGATGCTACGTAGGCATCTGCTGGAACAAAAACTCAAGTAGCGTCCATCTTCCATGCAGTAGCTGGTATATTTTGTATTTATTATTTATATGTAATATATATATATATATATATATACATATATATATATATATATATATATATTGTATACCATATATAGTATAGGTATAAGCAATTATGTATGCATTATTTGCTTGTGTATCCTAACGCTCTCAGTACTGAATGTTTTTCCCCACTGCACCATTTTCATGCTTCTCTGTTAGGCCCTATGGTTGACTGGTAGAGAATGCCTTTTGGCATTAAGTTCGCCATTTGTACTGACTTTTGTTTTGTGCAATAAAGTTTAAATAAATAAATAAATAAATCCAAGTCGGACTCGCTCACCAACGGTTCCGTTCCTATCTTCGTTAACTTTTATTCTGTTGTAATACAATTTAAACAACATGCACAAATCGTGTGAGTCTGTGATATTTTTAAGTGTCCTCCTATTACGGTTCCAGAGTTAGAGCCCTGTGGTAGACAGACAGATAGACAGAGAACGGAGTCTTAGTAATAGGGTTCCATTGGTAGCCATTGGGTTCAGAAACCTAAAAAAAACTCTTACGTAGCTAGTTTATGCAAAATCGTGTAATATGTGCTGTGTGTGTAGTATATATGCCAATACAAGTATTGAATCGTGTTTTTCTCTTATTATTTAACAAAACTATCGATAACAACGAGTGACAACCCTCAATCCACATACTCGTTACCTGTTAGGTGGCACCTCAGGCGTTTGTTGCGTCTTACCTATCGTCCAGCCTACCCAGACCCATGATTAAGCATTAACATCTCCCTTCTCTAGCACAGAAAAACCCACAGGAGAGGCGTGGGGGCTCAACGTAAACTGGTAAATCTTAAGGTAGGCTAAACCGTATTTGCTAATGGAATACAGATGTGAAATGATGAACAACATTCCGTGGTTAGTTATAAATGCCTACCTTTACTCTATTATATTTTAGCAAGCGGTGTTTGGTAAACATTTCCGCATCAGCTCGGAAATTGGGTAATAAATGTCAATTTGAAACAATGGGAACACTATTTAGTTGAAGCAAACATAAATTATGCGTTGTGATAAATTGTTAAGCGTCATCAGTATAAAATTCGCGGACATTATTACGAGTGTTATAGCCTGAGAAGTTACTGTATGACCCTAGAATAGTGTCGCTAGTCGCTACAAACAGTTTACAAATGACAGCAATGTGCATATGTCATGTAGTCAGGACAGCGTGAATTGGCTTCATTTTAATTTTTGAAAAAACATTGTTTTTGAAAAACTGTAAGCAGGGTTTTTAGGTTGTTGCCAACCCAAGCATACTAACCAATTCTATGTTTTTACACAACTGCCGCCTTTGGTCCGCCCTTCTGCCGTCCTAACATTAGGTAGGGAAGAGCGAGGGTAAAAGTGCCGGGGGTAAGATGTTCCGATGCGAATAAGAATGCAAGTAAAAAATGAAGCAATGCGTACGTTGTATGTTGCAAAACGTTATGTATGAGGCTATGCCATAGCAGGAGCCGATTTTGTTGCTTTCATTATGGTAGAAGAAAAGTTATAAATAAAAAACAAAATCGACATTGATAGTGCACGAAAAATAATCACATATTTTGACGAACTACAAAACACTCTTTTAGCGTGTGTGTCGTAAGATTAAAATTTTGAAGGATAGTTTTGTATTTGAAATGACGGAACACAGTCCCATAGTTACGGGCTGGTTGTTCCGTTCCGATCGATCTAATAAAAAATGAATTGGTAAGAAATCTGTTTAACAGTGCACAAGTCAATATCACTATTCAGAAACACCAATAATCATTCATTAAACATAAGCGTAATCCAAACAATATAATTCAGTATTTTCATAGCTCGATTTTGTATTTTATGAATATCGGCACGTTTAGCCCCTTCTCCCCTACATATTATTTGCATTCCATAACATACGAAAAAAAATCTCTACAGTGCTCTAAGTTCTACTAAAATAAGCGGAAAGGTCATGCAATATCTTGTGGGGTTTTAGCTTAAATGCGACCACGATAAATGCGGCGTATATGTGAATTAAACAAAGTGGCCGACCCAACTGGGGTCGTAGTCATGATCACTTCATTAGGATTTAAAAATAATTATGACCAAATAGGCAGCATGTTAAATGAAATTTAAGTAAAGTAAAATAATAAAAACGCACAAACATGCACTATAATGTATAACATTACACTCTTTTTTCCACACTGCTTGTTACCTTTAAATCAACTTAATTTTACAGCAAGATTCAACTTAAATAGCTCTTATGCTGTTTCCTTGTAAAATTTGTTAGACAACACAAACTCGAACATAACCTTTTCGGTGTATTACGGGCTAGACAAATTAGCCTTGCCACAATAATGGATGGCTCCTGCGGGCTGTGCAAATATCCGCGCACGCTATACACACATTAGAATGTTTTCTATCAGTTATTAGTACCGAAGTGCAATGATCATTTTCGACAAAAAAATTATTATACTTCTAAATTGAGAGATATTTTTTATAAGGGAAATGCAATAGGTTAATATAGACCAAGAAGTTTATTATTTAGTTGCTTTCCTGACTTATGGAAAATGTGTTTTTTTCTGTTTACGTAGAGTACCTGTGTCTTTTTCTCATGGTGTTAACAAGTTTTACAAAATAATAGGGAAAATCATAAAACTGTATTGTTCATTTACACCATCATTATATAAATATAGTGTTTTGATGACGTAATTGCTATATGATAATTATAATAATTTAAAATTAAATTTACTTAAATCCGATTTTCTTCTCGTCTTTGAGCAAAAAATCGTTAACAGTTTCGCTGCATCGCTTTTCGTAGCATACATGCGGGGAAATGAATGGAATCGGCTACGCCTCCACGAGTAGAGCGCCCTTGGCAGTGCATGTATTAATAATAATTTGTTATCAGGATAACTCATCATCATTTCAGCCATAGGACGTTCACTGCTGGACACAGGCCTCTTCAATAGATTTCCACATGGGCCGGATAGAGGCGACCCGCATCCAGCGAGTCCCCGCAACCCTAACCAGGTCGTCCGACCACCTTGCGGGTGGCCTTTCACGCTCTACTTGCCGATATGCGGTCTCCACTCGAGAACCTTTCTGCCCCAACGGCCATCGGTTCTTGGAACTATGTGCCCTGCCATTGCCACTTCAGTTTGCTTAGGTACCCTGTTTGTTATGCGGTGACCTTGGTTCGTCAGGAAAACTCGAAAACTACTAATGACATGTCCATTATCAAGTGGTTGATATGTTTGGACTTATCGTAGGGTATGTCACAAAAAAAAAGAAATCTACACTCCGCCCGTGATCTACGAAGAATCGAGGACTTGGGAATGGCGAGTGTGCACCGCGCCCGACCGCCACTTCATACCCCGCCCCGCGCTCTCTTAATACCACTGTTGAACTAAACTTAATCGTAAGGAATGTTGTCGATTTTGTGACGTAGTAGACACAAAATTGCCAGGACAGCATTTTTTACGATTCTTCCGAGCTCGCGCGCGGACTGTCATTAGGAAAACAACGGACTTTAAAAAGTAAACACAAAATTGTCCAGACATGTAGATTGTACCGGACCTGAAAGTTAGACTACGTTTTAATTCAGTATTTCGGTTTTGTACATTTACAGAGCACGCTGGACATTTCAATTAGGAGATTGCTTGTCGCCGGCGGGACGAGTGGGGGCCTTTGTGCCGCCCGGACTGGCCGTGACGTCATAGCCATATTTGAGCTGATTGGTTGAGCTTGTAGTGATTATTATCATTGCTAATAGACTTATACGGAGTGTGTTTCCTATTCGAACATTATATTTCAAAGTCAGGAGTAGTCTATGATTTTATTTTAGTTTTTTTCGAAATAGGCTATTCTAAGATACCAATTTAAATACGTTTTGCATTTGGATACGTTTAATTTTTTTATTGCCTAGGAGATATTTCGAATGATGTCACTATATTGGCTGATGTCTGTACTAGGCTTTGGCAAGAACAAATAAAAGTCAAAATTAAAAACTATTCGTCGAAACTGTTTTTGAATGACCATAGCTTGTAAAAAATTGGCTCATGCCTGTTTTACAATTTTGATAATACTGTTAACACTACTCAAAGCTATGGTTACTTAAAATGTAAGTTAGTAAAAATATACACACCTATTACATATCAGTTTACTTCCAATGAAATGAAATGAAATGTACTATTTTTATTTCACACAACACATAAAACATTATGGGATATCCGGCGGGCCCCAAACTAGGCTGAGCCCAATACAAAGAGACAACACACGTCAGTACGACAATTTAAATATTTAGTCAAAATTCTTTTATTATATATTATATTATTTCTTCAAGAATTATGCAAAGAAAACGATAATCCCAAAATGTTCACCTGGTCAATAATGTTTTCCTAAACATCATCAGGTTTCCAACAGTGGCGTGCACAGGTTTTTGGCCAAGTTTTTCTGTGACTATATGGGGCCCATGGTCTTTCGGGTTTCAAGGTAGGCAGTTTTTCTGTGTTTATATGGAGCCATGATCTATCAGGGTAGACAGTCCCTTTGTATCTATATGGACCGCACACCACTGTTCTTAAAACTGTGAGACGTGAGCCCCAGGGGCCTCGATGAAAGCTGTGGGGTCAGCATCATCGTAATGGATCGCATAGCCAGGATGAGAGAGACAGAAGGAGTGGAAAATATTGTAAGTCGATTTTCTACTGAGCAATTCTTTCTTCTACATTAAGCTCTTGACCGCGACGTTTGCCTTATATGTGGCCAAGTTTCGCGTCGCTATTGATAGAAATCAAAGTGGCAGTTACAACTCACAAAAAAAAATCCTTTTTTGGAAAAGTAATCGTTACCATTTGATTAAAAGGGATCATTTTCATAGAGAAGTGAAATTTATTCATTTTTTATGTACAAAAGTCGACTAAACTATTTTTTTTGGTGAATTTGCCTTGGTTCATATATTTTTTTATACTCCTAATGGCGTCCAGAATGCGTGATTAAAATCTTTCCCATTCCTCGCGGGCACCGTGTATACCTAACGATATTCATTTTCTTCGGAAGGCAAGGAGAAAACAAATGTATGTTATCTCTTATTGCTAATATAGATAATATTAATTACCTGAATAGTTTAAATTTAAATACTTTAATTATTAATTAGATATCAATGGTCTATTGCTGCTAGTAACATTTAAGTATCTTAAAAATTAGAATTTGTAGGTATAATGATAATTATTATAAAGATCAAATGCAGAAGGCAGTAATCCTGGACACGGCCCGCATTGTCAGGAGGTTCCTCTCTGTGCAGCCTTAACCACCGGTAGCTTGTGCCTTGCCGGCGGCTAAGTTTTTTTTAATGTGTTCATATTTTTCATTTGCTTTTTGTATTTATTTTTTTATATGTGTATTATAAAAGACCTAGCTTAAGACAGAAGATAAATAAAGAGATTATAATAACATTTCAGATACTATTTTATTATGACAAAATTACTTATTAGCGATCATAACGCAGTCAAAACGCCGCATAATAGGGGAGTAGCTAAGATTCAAAGAGTCTTTAACAGTGGAAACCACGAGCGTATACGACTTAGTGTATATTGAACGCATTTGGGATCAGTGGTGTGCGGTCCATATAGGCACAATGGCACTACCTACCCTGAACGATCGTAGCTCCATACAGGCACAGAAAATCTGCCTACTCTGGACGACCATAGCTCCATACAGGCACAAAGGCTCTGCGTACCCTGAACGATCATAGCTCCATACAGGCAGAGACACTGCCTACCCTGAACGACCATAGCTTCATACAGGCACAGAGAAACTGCCTACCCTGAACGACCATAGCTCCATACAGGCACAGAGAAACTGCCTACCCTGAACGACCATAGCTCCATACAGGCATAGAGAAACTGCCTACCCTGAACGACCATAATTCCCATACAGGCACAGAGAAACTGCCTACCCTGAACGACCATAGCTCCATACAGGTACAGACAAATTGCCTACTTTGAAGCTCATGACCATGGCTACCTATGTGGAGCCACAGAGAAACAGCCGACCTTGGCCAAAAACCCTGTGCACGCGACGGTTTGGGATTTATAGGATGCAGATTTCTATTTTCCTCAGAATCTACTTACCATCAAGTGACCTGTGTGCTTTACTTACCATAAAAAAATACAAACTGTCGAACATATAACCTCCTCCTTTTTTGGAAGTCGGTTAAAAAACATAACTTAGAGTACAAAAACAGGATTTCTATAAACTGATTTTTGCGGACAAAAGACAAATCGAGTTGTATGTTAAACAACATAAACGCATCCTGATAAAAGCGATAAGGATCCGATTAAAATCACTATAGGCCAGTAAGCAGAAGCCGTGAAGTCACCATTATCTGAATTTAGATAGTTTACCATAGATTAAATATTAATTAAGTATGTTTGAGTTTATTGTACCTTCTGTTCTACTCACTATCATTAGCAAAATAAATTAATGTATTCCAATGATTGTGAAATTTAATTATACAAATGAATGTTCCTAAGCCGGGCATAAGTCCCTTTATCATATCTTATCAGCAGCGGAACGGAATTAATTAAACATCAACACAACACACGTATGAGTCAGGAGACGCTAATTTAGTCTGTTTAAAATCAACAAAAGATTATTCGCATTAGTAAGATAAAACCCCTGTACTCGATGCTGTACTATTAGTCGGTATCTTAAATCGTACAATGAAAAAGAAACCGATTACAAGAAACTTGTTTCTACCAGAGCATATTAAGTGCAATAGTTACTGAATCAGAATTAAAAATATCACATAAGTTGTATAATGCTAGCCGTCACGTGCTTTCACAACGAAAGTTTTATATGCAATTTCCAGACCATGTCATCCGTCTATTTTAAGGAGAACCGACTGCCAACCCGTAATCCAGTTTGTGGTATCCTTTCGCGAATAAACAAAACAACTCAGAATGTGCTATGCTTGTGATCTGATGTCTTTTTCTTCCGTACACTTCTTAAATAAGTGGTCGTGACTGTTTGGACGATATACAGTGTACCTGCAATATCTGCTATAACAAAGTAGGTGAAAATATCTGACACGTCCTAATCCTAACGGCCGGCCCTAGAAGAGTCGTGTCCGATATTTATGCGCGCTTTGTTGTGGCAGATTTTAATGCTGGTGATTGTACACGTACTTAGAAAACGAAGTGGATCGAAAGATGTACTCTTACTGTTTCGAACGCTTGTTCGCAGAACGGTTACTCACATCGTTAAAGTCGAGAACTTTTAATGTGTTTGAGTTTTACGATAGTTTTCTAGTAAAAATGGCGTTTTATGTTATTTGACTTGCTTTTTAGGGTTCCGTACCCAAAAGGTAAAACAGGACACTCCATACCCATTCCACCTAAAGACCTTTTGAACGTGCGAGACCTCACTCTAAGAGACCTCACTCTCTCTCTTGTTGTGTTGTGATAATGAGTGAAGATCGTGTAAGTTTAAATCAATGTTACTATAACAACAAATACTAAAAACAGTATAATTTTATGTCTGTCTATTTCAGTAACCAAAATAAAATTATCGCACACCCCGTACAATTTGCTTAAGAGTAGTGCTCTTCTAACACTGGATTTTCATAGATACGGCCGTTAGAAGCGAATATTTTGTTGCACTTGGCCGGTTTTTATGTTATTTGACTTAATGCTTTTTGGATATTTATCTACATGATGTCTTATTACGCTGCCCTTAGGTCACAAATAAATGTTTCCTAAAACTAATTTCAAGGCACTCTCAGCATTATAAAACTATATTGATGACAACTAGTTTTGGCAGCATTAAAGTACCAGTGGCTTAGCGGTTCATTCGTCTTTTTAACTTAGCCGGCTAAGTGATGGATGGCGCGGGCTTGTCGTGTTTGCGTGTCGATCCATTAGTCGAATAGGTTTCCATCAGATTAGCTGACAACATCCTCAGTGCATACGATATTTCAAAATTCTGTCCTAGAAAATGCTGCATTTCAAATTAAACAACAAAGTGGACTTATTTAAAGCCGCGCAATTCATTAAGTAATCAAATTTAAAAAAAAAACATAATCATATTCTTTATTATTTTTGGTACTATTTTAATTACGTAAGGAAGTCATCAACGAGGAAAGACGGTATTAGAAATATTAGAATGGGCCCACAGAATAAATTAAACGATTTCAAAATACTCCCCGAAGTTTAGTGTCTGCCTCTATAAAGTAGTTTTCGCAGCATCAGTAGTTTTAGTTTAGCGGCTTATTCATCTTTATAACTTAGCCGGCTAAGTGATGGATGGCATAGGCTTGCTATGTTTGCATGTTGTTCCATTAGCCGAATAGGTTTCCATCCGATTAGAGCTAGCTACTTAAAACGATATTTATTAAGGACTAGCTTCTGCCCGCGACTTCGTCCGCCTTAAATTCGTTTATCGCGGATCAGGGCATTTTTCCGGGATACAAAGTAGCCTATGTCCTTCCCTAGGACTCAAACTATCTCCATACCAAATTTCATTCAAATCGGTTCGGCGGTTTAAGCGTGAAGAGGTAACAGACAGACAGACAGACAGACAGACAGACACACTTTCGCATTTATAATATTAGTATGGATTGCACATTCCTCAGTGTATATGACAGATATTTTAAATTTCTCTCCTTAGACTGAAGTTGACGTTGAACTTTTTGATCAAAGCGGGTATGTTAATTGGAATGACAAAATATGCAACTCAATCAATTAGGATGTTTACTGTACTTAAATAAAAATAAAAATTTGATGCGAAATGGTAATTTCTATGATAGAAATCCTACAAAATAGAAAGAAAGAAAGAAAACATATTTATTCAACGCCAGCATAAACAAAAAAATACAAATAACAAAAACAATTGACGACGCTGAAAGGGGTCACCACTCCTCAGCTTTATGCCACGGCAAGCCGTGACGCTGATTTTCGGTGGTGCCCCGTAACTTAAAACTAATTTATACCTAACTAGTTTATTATCTAAAGTTAGACCTAGAGGGTGACTTCACAAACGTCATTTTTACATCAATTAGTTTTAATATTGTATTTTTATAATTTTTTAACTAATTTTTCTTATAAAGACTATACTACTTATAAAGACTGTAAAAAGCCTTAAAACAAGTTAATTTGTATGGCAACACTTAAACAATACTAACGATTCAAGGATAAGGACATTGAATCCAAGGTCATGAAAACATAAAAAAAAAATAACGATTCCAGTTGAGCTGTTATAAGTAAAGGCCAAGCGATAATGTACAAATATGAATGAAGTATAATGTTAAATAATTACCACTGATTTTCATAAAAAATACCACATGTTCTTATATAATGATTACCACAATACAAACCTATTGTGTGGTATCTAAATAAAGGGCTTACTAAGCCGATTTTAAAAATATATCACATCATTATATTTCAGTCACTTGTTTGAAATTAAATTAAAAATCATTTTCAACATATGCCAAGTTTCTCCTCCTGAGATATGGATACGGTTGGATCATTATTTGTAAAATATACCTAAAATGATATGTAAAAGCGTTATATCCAACTCCAAGAAAGCAATTTTTAAAATATTTCGATATTTATTTATGTCATATGAAAATTCAGTTAATATAATAGTATAACAATTCTTTATTAAACACCAACAAGAGAAACAGTACAACAGGGTACTTTCCTGGTAAAAAAAATCGAATGAGCCCGTCAGATAGATTATCAAAAAATATTGGACAAATATTTTTTCTTTTCTCGATCAAACAAAAAAAGACAAAGAAGCGCGTCAAAGTTTGGGAGTGGAGACGCATGACGTCACGCCATGCGAAAAACGGTCGCGCGCCATGACGTCACGGGGAACTTTAACGGGCTATTTCTTCATAATTTTTTCGTTTAATTGGCAAAAAAATACATGTAAAATTGTTTCTGATAATCTTACCCACGGACTAATTATATTTTTTAGCACACAACCCTATTGAGCCTTAACATAACTACTGTAAACAATAGGCGGTATTATCACTAAATATTTTTCTCTGTCAAAGTACCCACCTACTTTGAGAAAACAAATACAGGTGCACATTCATGCCAGATAGACCTTATCTAAATAAATAAATAAATAAATATTAGGAACAAGTTTACACAAATCAAACTAGTCCCATGGTATTTAAGCTCAATAAGACTTGTATTACTGGTAGGTACTAGACGACGATATATTTTAGATATCTGTAAATAGAAAACTTCCACGACTCCGGGACAAATATAATGTTCATCACACAAATATTTGACCCTGCCAGGATTTGAACCCAGAGGACCTACCAACCGACCGCCAAACCGGTCGTCAAAAAGAAGAAAAGAAAAACATAAAGACTCACACATGTTCCAGAAGCCTTAATTGTATTTATTTTTAAGAACTATTAATTTAAACGACTGCTAATCATGGAATGTTACAATATTACAATTTTTTTATTTGCATTTAATTGGCTAAGTAAATTTACTTAGCCAATTGTCAGTATTGCAAAAAATCCCCAACAAACGCAAACTTTATATAAGTACTTACACAAATATATTGTCTATTTTAGAACAGAACATGTCAACTTCTTATCTGCATTTATGTCTGATGAAATTATGCATTGGATTTGCCGTTATCACAATAACTATTCACACGTAATGAAATGACGCCAGTCTTTAGTTTGGCAGCAGCAAGCTAGCTGTGCGGACGGTTGCTGTTTTTGTAACAAGTGTTTATAAGTGTGTAACAATAACCTGACGGTAAAATCACTACGAGTGCGGAAGATCGGAGCACAAAATGCAAGGTTAGTCTAATTTTGGTTATGTCTATGGAAGTTATTATACGAGTAGGCGTGGTCGTCTGGTAGGTACTTGTCGACGTCACGTAAGTCTACGATTTTATAAACGTGCCTGAACTCCATTAACCACGTAGACTATATAGTTAAAAGGTCAACAAATCTCGGTTTTGATGTACAAGTATTATTTGATGCAGCGATATTTCCAAACATTAATATATGTGCATATGTATATTTATTAGTTTATCGATTTGTAAACTGGTTAGTAAAAGGGTGAATATTTGACCGTTTTATACGTCTCCTTACCTTTGCCACATTATTGACCATTTCATAAGAGTAAACATCATAATTTTAATAAGAATTACACAAACCCGTGTCGTTTACAATATAACCGAAAATAACACCACAATTTAAATGGAGTTCGTTTATAATGTGGCAATGGTAAGGAAGCGTTTGAAACGCTCAAATACTCATCCAAAAACAGTTTGAATCTATCTTTGGCTACTTTTGGTTTTTGGTAATAAAAGGAAAATATTTAAATTCTTTATATTTTTGCACTTGTAATGATTTTAAAGTCTGAATTAACTAAAATAATGTTTGTTATTGACGTCACATACCAGTTTTTGTTAATATCGTTTAGACACTCAAAAAAACTGGCTACAGCAGTCACACACGGGCACATTACACACCTAAACTGAATGACGTAAAGCACAAACTATATTCTAAGATCAGGCAAAATATTGAGTCCGTTATCACTTGCACCATATTTATATTATCAGTAAGCCAACTATACTATCTTTTGTACAAAATTCAACGTGAATTTTCAATTTTTTTAGGAAAAGACGCTTACAACCCAGACACGGGATATCCCCCGCTACCTACACAAGATGCCACGCCCCGGGCAGGGCCGCCCCCGTACACAGACTACCCACCACAGCCTGGCTACCCGCACCCACCACAGAACCCTGGCTACCCGGCTAACCCACCAGGACCTGTCATCGTCGGGTACCCGCATCCTCCTGGAACCCAAGTCCATGTGCAAGTCCCTGGACCAGCCATAGTCATCCAGTCGCTAGTTGGCCCAGAACCAACTCGGACCACATGCAGATCCTGCAACAATGAGATGATCACCAGAGTTGACAGGAGATCCACGATGAAGACACATCTCATGGCGCTGCTGCTATGTGTATTCGGGTATGTTACTTTTGCTTATTACCAAGCGTTACTAAACAATATTTAATCAGGTCTGTTTCACAACATCCAACTAGAAATTGCAAACAAACAGTCATGTAAACGTCACATTATGACCTTGAGCTACGTGACATGTTTAACATATCTCTTCTATATGTCCAAGATTAGCTAGAAAAGATTTCTTAGTTTGTTTTTAAACGTCATGTTTCCTGACTTTACCCAGCAGTTTAGTGCCCGCTTCTTATTTAACAATTTTGAATACTAAAATTCATTAATTTAGTAGTTATTTATATACATGCTGTCCGCAAGGAATCCCAAAAATTTTAACCACGCATTCCTTAGGTCATTAGGAGCAAAAAATGTTATATGACGTTCAGTCAAATCCGTTTTAACTTTGAAGATATCGCCAATTTTCATGTAATCAATTTATTGTGATTACTAAAAGTGCATTAAGGTCTTTTGATCGCGACGACACCACGTATGACTGACATCAAAGTGACAACTACCATTCAATAAAGTTATTCTTATGTGGAAAAATAATTCTTACTATTTTATTAAGAGGGGGGAATTTTCATAGATACGTAAAATTGTCGACATTCGCAAAAACTCCATTTTTTTTGCTGAATTTGACTTGGGTCTTGTACATTTTTTTGTGTGTGTAATAAGTGGGTTCTAGTATCAAAAACGACATAGTAGTAGGTAGTTTAAAAAGTATATTATTCTCATTGCGTTATATTCAGTATTATGTTTTGATAACATTTCTATAATTATTCAGGGAATTCCACTGTTTATCAAACAAGACAATGTCTCTTGGTTATCATACAACTCATATAGGTACCTAAGTATTTATTAGTTACTTAATTACTTCCGATAAACACTTGATCATAGTCCAATCATATATAGTAATGCGATCAAGCTACCATTAGATGTTGAGTGATGACTATATCATAAGACTTGAAGCATTAGTATTATTATATTGAGCTATCAGTTACTATGACAATAATTATCATAGTTACTGGTCTAACAAGCAGTCTTCCTTTGAGGGTTCCGTACCCAAAGGGTAAAACGGGACCCTATTACTAATACTCCGCTGTTCGTATGTCTGTCTGTCTGTCTTCCCGTCTGTCACCAGGCTGTATCTCATGAACCGTGATAGCTAGACAGTTGAAATTTTCACAGATGATGTATTTCTGGTGCCGCTATAACATCCGTAAATTATACTAAAAACAGTATAATTTACGTATGTCTGCCTATGTCAGTAACTAATATAAAATGTTCGAACACCGTGTACATTTTGCAGAGGAGTAGGGCTCTGCTAACACTGGATTTTCATAGATACGGCCGTTTGGAGCGTATATTTTGTACGGAACCCTCAGTGCGCGAGTCTGTGTCGCATTTGGCCGGTTTTTGTCTATTGTTACGTAGCTAAGCTAGTGACATTAAATCTGTCTATTATGAACATATTGCTTGGTCAATCAAAAGGTTAGGATCAATTTTATCGTGCTCTGTTAATAATTAAAAGGTAATTAGCAGATAATCAGCGTTGATATATGTGTCATCAGTCCTATCCCCGATGAAGAATTTTTTTTCCAGAACTAAACAAGTATCAAATTTATTTTAATATTTATTACATGCTTAGATCAAGCGACTAGGTAATACAATCAATAATATAATTGTTTAATAGAAATTATGGAAAGCTTTAATTGTAGAAAAAAGGGGCTCATAAAAACTATTGTTTAAATCCAATTGCAATCACGAACTCCACTTCTTGACTCATTGGCTCCAAGCAGAACTGTCAGCATATAGCTATGACGTGATGCTTTTCCTAGTAAGGTCCCTTTTTACGCCTATTGAATTCGTAACCGAAATACTTAGAAAAAAAAACAATAATTTCTCCTATAGCGGTAGGTATCCTTATTTTTTAATTTTGTGAGTGTGAAATATATTCGTTTTAAATGGAATTACTATAACACTAGTATTAAACGGTATTGCATTTCTATCTAAAACATTATTTCCTTTTAAATGGGAACGAATGCATCGGGGTTAGCGAACAGGTCATTGGAGGATAGGAGGGAAGGAATTTACGCTAGAATCACTGACGCAGAAGGATAGAATGATGTAAACTAGTTCGTTATATAAATATCCATTAGCGATGCGCTATGCTTAAACGCATACTCATAGCGCAAGATTCGAACTCAACGAAACATAGTCTTACGCTACACCGCAGTTAACAATATTCTGTTACTTACTTATTAAATGGCTGAATAAACCTGTTCAATATCCTTTCTAAATTCTGGAACGGTCTTGTTCTTTATCAAACAGGGCCCGAATAAGTTTGCTTTAAAAAAGTCAGTGTGCAATTTTATTGGTGGCTGGCAGAACTGAAGTATAATGATAGTACATATATATATTTATTGTTTGAATTGGCGGCGGCACTGCCGTGCATTGCCATTTAGTCCGACTTCTGTACGATAAGTTTTCTTTTCGTGAAATAAAAAAATAATAAATACCGTCCATGAGACTAAAATGTAGGTCTAAATTATACCTTCTGTTAGTAACTATAACATTCAAATCACTCAAAAGTGATTCTCACTAAAGAAAACAAACGCCTTCGTCATTGTACAAGCGCGTACACATCGTTCTGGTCATAAGTTCTGGTCATTTGTTTGCAATTTCATGGCAGTACCTATGGTCTTACCGCAACAACAAACCTCTGTAACTGCCTTTCTTTTCTACTCTAGATGGAGCATTTGTCTTTGATCATCTCAGACACCAGACCAAATGTTGAAATATAGTCCTGAATTAGATTTTACAAGTATTTTCTCGAGTTCGGATCTGCGCTATAGATACGATTACGCGCGATTAAGATTTAATTTCACACTGGTTTATTCATAATATGGCCGATTAAGTCTGTCCTCATCGACCATTTGAAGGCGTAATCAGCCGTTAACGCTTACAGAGCTTGGAGAAAATGGGCCTAAAAAAGCTTTACGTTTGCAAATTATGTCTTAGTGCTATGTTGCCATTATTTAGGTGTATTTTGGCGGCTTGGCGACAATGTAATATTATTATGATAGCTTGGCGCTAATATGAGTATGATGATGGAGCCGGATGGTGGTTACAGGAACTTTGTATTAAAATAACGCAACCCTGCCGAGTTTGGGCGCTCTAAATTCATTTTTGTAAATAGTTGATAGATGTATAAAGAAATTTGTGTCTCAAAACAACAACAAAACAACTCACCATGAGTCTTAGATAAATATGCCTGACCAGGAGACAGTATACAGTCGCTGTGGCCGAAATCGGCAAAGACATCATCATCATCATCAAAGAAATGTAGAGTCGACAGTAAAAGCTTGTCTCAAAAGTGTTTTTTTGACAAAACCTCAATAAATATGTTCATATTTGTTCTAGATGCTGGCCCTGCGTATGTATCCCATACTGCATGGACTCATGCCTCGATACAGACCACTACTGCTCAAAGTGTAATGCCTTCGTTGGATCTTATGCCCGCTAAGTTTCACGCGTGGAATAAAAATCATTCAACCTCAAAAATAACTAGTAAGAGTACAAATGTCTAGCCAGGAATACGTATTGTGTACAACGATTTTCAGATCACGATAAAATCTGTTATTGAAAACAGATTCTTACCTTCAGCAAATTTACGCAATATCTTGTGGCTACATCGATGTGCATTGTAAGCGTTAGTGGAAATAAGAAGTACATTTAAAACATTGTAATTTCGACGTATATGACTTTTTGCACTTTTTTACAATATTTATCAAAGAAAAAAATAAAAACATTTTTGTACCTAATCATAATTTAAATGTTGTTATCACTGTTATATTATACTTAAAGCAATTTTATCCACATGTTTTAAATCGAATTGTGGCATAAGGTAGACGCCCCAATGTTTGACATCCTAATTCCGATGAAAGACGCCCTTTTTGTCACTGCTATAGCTATAAATTATAAAGAGGAGATGCAATTCTATTATTTTTGATAATAAAGGCCAAGCCACACCGGATGCGAGTGCGTGGCGTGCACGTAAACGTGTGCGTTTATAAAGTACGAATACCCATAAGAGATGACACACCGCTGCGCATGTGCACGCCACGCAAGCGGTGTGCCATCTACTATGACATTTCATACGATACAACGCGCACGCCACGCACACGCGCACGTGCACGTGCGTCGCACGCATCCGGTGTGTTTCGGCCTTAATTGTATTAAACAAACGTAGAAATATCATATTGAAAAACTCGTCCAAAAGAAAATTAAATGTAACATTTATGATTCTCTATGGTTCTTTACTATACCTACACTTAAACATCCAAAATAAGACAATGCTCGTACACTCCTGACTCCTCTATACACTTGTAACATGAGTGGCGTAACACATGTCGCTCGATTTATCATGCGACATATTAACTTCCAGCTGTTATGCCTTAATTTGAATCTCGATTTTAACGTTTCTAGTGTTTAATTTTCAATGGGTATCATATTATACATTTCTTAGTAATAAGACACCGGATGTTTTGGTATCATTAAAAACAATAATGCATCTTCTCAATTGGGTGTAGGAGCTTAATAATAGTGCAGTTTCGATCATTGGGCCATTTAAATACATTAGCGTTCGAGAAATGTGACACTATCATCACGGAAGCCAAAGTCAATGCCATTGTTACACGATTACTGATTTTGCGGTTGGGTGCTTCGTTGGCTTTGTTACTCCCCCGTTAACTATGAAGTAGCTAACCAAAATAAACATTAAATGCTGTTTACATTTAAAAATGTCGTGTAAATCACTTATCTTAGCAGTTCACGAGGTTCTATTGAAATACTTAAAACAAAAATGATATAAAAAGTAACATAAAAACTTAGATCTAATTTCACCATGGTAAGTAAAAGTTAATATTTGATTAATGATCGAATATGCCTGTTAAAATCGACATTATGACGGGAGTCAGTCGTTTTTCAATCGACAATGTTAACAGAGCGGTGGTGGACCTTATATTGTTGCCATTAACCGTTACCTCAGTTTTATCACTACAAGATGCCGCTTTTTACTTGAGTTTACGTCGCAAATGACTTCATACCACTTATAAAATTGTATAAGAGTGTTTATAGATAGACAAAGATTACGTAGAAACATAGAACTAAAATTAGTCTTGCGGCCCTGGATGCCGATACGATCCGAATGGTGATTCTTAGAAAACTATCGCCACATATCAGAGTGTAGTATCTATGCGCAAAGATATGTATTTAATCTGTATATATCCATTTAACAGTAACGTGACTTCTATTGATTGGAACACCTAATTGTTTAAAGACAGAGTGGCACTAAGGAAGGATTTTTGAAATACGTATTGTTAGCTGATCAAGACTTAGGCAAAAGCAACTGCATCGGAAAAAAACACGTACTAGGTATACATTTACGATTCAATGTTCTATGAAGTAGTTGGAAGTTCGTATATCTCCGCCCCACTCGCTTTATTACAGTATAGCACGAGAGCGAGAGGGAGGGCATGATACGAACTTCTAATTTCAAATTTTGGAGTAATCCCTCTGGGTATGTTATCATTTAATCAATAAAGATACAAAACGGTACGATAATTCTTAACTCATATTGTCCAAAATAGTTTAAACATAGAATTGTTAATTTTAATAAAATTTAGAGACGTTATATAAGTATAGATCACAGGATAGGATCAGGTTCATGGATACTCTCGCACGACTGAACTGTGGAATAAATTGTCGCATGCAGTATTTCCGGACCGATGCGATCTTAAAACCTTCAAGAAAAGAGCGTTCTCCCACCTGAAAGGCCGGCAACGCACTTGTGACTCCTCTAGTGATGCAAGTGTCTATGGGCGACGGTGATCGCTTACCATCAGGCGACCCGTCTGCTCGTTTGCCCCCTATACCATAAAAAAAAAAAATTATATTCGTGGACACAATTCAAATGTTTGAAATGGCAGAAAATTGTCGTGAAATTTGAGAGTTTTCTTGATGTAGTAGCTGTCGTATGCTACATTAAATTTCATTATTATACCGTATTAATATCTCATCATTACTGATGACATATTAATACACAGTTAGTTCCGTTTTGATCAACATTTTTGTAATTATTCTAGAGATATAATAAAAATTACGTTTCAGCCGGTTTATTGAAGAGTTTAACCGGACTGAGAACTGAATAAAAACTGATATGTCCTCTGTAGTAATTGCTTATTTGTCGATTTTGATAAGGTAAACATCCGAGTATTTGGCGTCCTTATTCCAATCATTGACACCCCATTTGTCACATCCAAAAATGCTTAGAATTAACGTTGAAGGTGCCAAGTAACGGGACAGTGTCGATGACTAGGACATTTATCTTACTCACGTCTTCCTTGTAATATTAGAATTGATATCACAAGTTAGTTTATTCAAGATAATTTAATCTATCTGCATTTAGGAACAATAATATTACGTATTTTATAGTCGGTTTTTATGTACATATAAAAGTTATAGATATAATAAGATTCAGGGTATTACATTTTCGCCTGCTTTTAAATTATTACGACAAAGAAAATTGTGATATTTTAGTTATCATTTAAGCGTTTGTGCTGAAAAGTGATTTATCCTTATGCTTAAAATAATAAAATTAACAACATATTTATGAATAATTTTATATACTCAGAATAAATGATAACCTAACATACACATACATATGAGAAACAAGAAAACCATATCATTGTTATAAAACATTTAGCTAATCAAATAAAGTTAATGAAATATTGAATTCCATTTCCATGGTAAAGGATGTTTTGAAATGTTTACTGTAACATGTATTATTGATAATAAATTAAAAATTAAGAAAACTGCTTTAACAATAGTTTTTTTTTAAATTATACCCTGTACCTTCTTAACCGTCAGGAATTATTTTTATTAAAATACTTCTCAAATTATCAAGTATCAAGTAACTATGATATGATTAAACTTACATAAAACGGCTCTAACGATGTCTATTGTATATAATTTGTATACTATTATAAAGTTGTAAAAAACTCATGTCTGTACAATTCAATGGACGGACGTTTCTACAGTACAGATATAAAAAAAAGAAATGAGATGGGGTATTTGAAGGTGACTGAACCGAAATATTTTATGTTTTTTTCTTGATTGTATGAATGTGCGTTTGTACAATCTATTTTTGGAGCATTGGTAGCTGATCATCCACAGATGGTTATAGAATACTTTTTACCCAACTATACTGTAGAAAAAAAGAGTGTTATCACTTTTCAACCATGTTATGGTATCATCGAGTTGGTCGACTGATGAAAGCAGAAGGTGGGTATACGATCTTTAGTTTACTAACGCAGATGCATCGTATTGTTCCCAATCCTACAGATTCCTGACCCTGCAGATTCCCAATTCTACAGATTCCCAACACTACAGATTCCCAATCCTACAGATTCCTGACCCTGCAGATTCCTAACACTACAGATTCCCAATCCCACAGATTCCTGACCCTGCAGATTTCCAATTCTACAGATTCCCAGTACAACAGATTCCCAACACTACAGATTCCTAAATCTACAGATTCCCAATACAACAGATTCCCAATACAACAGATTCCCAATATAACAGATTCCCAACACTACAGGTTCCAAATACTACAGATTTCTAATACTACAGATTCACTAAGGTTTGATTCTTAATTAAAAATAAATTATCAACCATCCCCAGTCTTCCCTACTAATTTTCAATTAAAACAACAGTTTGATTCGAATAATCTTTTTATATCAGAATATTTAACTTAAAAACTATCTCTTCTGTAACAAAATTAATTTTAATTTTATTGCATCTTCTTTTTTACATACAAATAGTGTACGTACTTTCTTAAAACTATCTTATTCAAAAACATAACAATCTCCCATGCCGAATAGAAATACCTAGTTAGTAGACAGCCATTAACCGTTTTATACAGTCTTTGACGTTTATTTGCTCTGTTACGCAATCTTCTATATTTTTTTTTATTTGAGTGTTCTTTTGAATGTCAGTTGACTTGCGTTTTTTGGCAGGTAAGTGTAATTGGCTTTGTACTATTCTACGATCTTGGTATGTGGCTTCTTTTTTTAACAAGCATATGAATAACAGAATGCTTGGATGTTATGGAATTCTGGTATTCATTCTATGGTGCCAGCCTTCTAATAAATTGTTTGTACGCACGTCCTCATTAGCACAACTTAGCACATCACTCGTAATTCTTTTTATCCAGAACTTTAAAAAATATTTATCAAATTTTATAAAATTCTCGTCATGACAATAATTTTCTGGTAGCTCACTAACTATGCTAATATGTCCTTCAGTGACTATTTGAGCTGCTAGAAATGCCAACATGCAATAGGACTTGACTATTGTTTTTCCTTCTGGCGTAATGTCTATCCCAAGTTCTCCGGCTTTTGCCCTCACGGCCTTCTGGAAGTGGTAGTAGCAGCCACTTATCATGACTTCCGGAAATACCATTTTAACGGCGTTAATAACGGCAACCTCAAAATCACATTTCAATTTTTTTATTGTTACCGCGAAATTGTCTTTCAAAATTGTGAATAGTTTGTGGTACGTAGCCTGAGATTTATTGGGAAGCAAAGCGTAAAGAAGCGGAACGAATCTAAGTTCAGTGTCACTTTCGGAGAAGTCGCCATGAAAACTGTATACCTGAACGAATGGCTTTGGTGAAATTTTAAATGTTCCATCGCAAAACAGGGAATCTTTTGTCGTAAGACTTTCTAAAGCCAGAGGAGTACTAAAAATTAGAATTCTGTCTAACTTTGCACCAACATAAACCAAAAAATCGTTTTTGAAATCTTGTGGTATCTGCACATCCTTAATGTTTTCAACAGTTGCTGTAGTAATATTTAGGGATCGGTACTTTGCTCGATACATTGAACTTTTGCAAGGAGAAAACTCCGGGAGCAAAATGTTATTGTCCTTGTATTGGGGTGATTCTAGTTCACCTTCGAAGATTTGCTGAACCGGAACCATAGATTCACTCACCTTTTCTTTGCAACCGTTCATAATTTTTTCTCTCAGCCGTTTTTTGCTTTAGATCTATCTGCAAAACATGCATGAACTCCTTTACGCAGAATTTCATTATTCGCACTCATTGTGACAGAGGCACTGCATTCTGCTGTTTTATAACATCTCCAGTTCGTACTTCCAGATTTATTTTTGACACTGAAGTAATATTTGTTAGAGCCAATAATCAAAACTCTTAATTTATCGTTTTCATCCATTTTCCAACTTAATAAATAATACTTTTCCTACTTAATATAGAACTGCAACTTTAATGTACTAGATAGCGAAACATCCAACTTCGTATGATATCTGAATGACATTGCATTGACGCGACACTCAAGATAAATATTAAAATATAAATCGTAAGTGCCGGCCCGTATACTTCATGCAATAGAGAACAGAGCAAAGAGAATGTATGTTAAATTATTTAATATTATTGCTTGAAAATTATGACGTTTGTGTATATACAGGAAACAGTAAAATATATAAATAAATATTGCTTATTATTTGTCATATGTCTAGTTTATATTGATGCTATATTTTTTCTTGTACTACGATAATCGTATGGTCAAGGCGAAAAACTCGTACCATGTAAATAAGGCTTTACAGTTGGGAATTTGTAGTATTAAGAAGAGCGGCTGTAGCCTAGCGATAGTGCGACTGAGTGCGACTTCTGATCAAAAGGTCGTAGGTTCTATCCCCGGCTCGTACCACTGGGTTTTCTAAAAACTCATGTACGAAATATCATTTGTTATTTACAATAGCTTTTCGGTGAAGGAAAACATCGTGAGGAAACCGGTCTAATCCTATCAAGGTGTAGTTCTCCCTTTGGGTTGAGAGGTCAGATGGCAGTCGCTTTCGTAAAACTGGGCCTACGCCAAATCTTACGATTTAGATGTCAAAGCGGACCCTGGGTTCTTTAGGAACACGACCGGGAAAAACGCTAGGAGGACACAATTTGTAGGATTGGTAATCTGCAGGGTTAGGAATCTGTTGTATTTGGAACCTGTAGAATCGGGAATCTGCAGGGTTAGGAATCTGTTGTATTGGAAATCTGTAGAATTGGACACCTGTAGAATTGAGAATCTGTAAAATAGAGAATCTGTAAAATAGGGAATCTGTAGAATTGGGAATCTGTAGAATTGGGAATCTGTAGTGTTGGGAATCTGTAGTATTGGGAATCTGCAGGGTCAGGAATCTGTAGGATTGGGAATCTGTAGAATTGGGAATCCGTAAAAGAAATCTGTAGAATTGGGAACAATTCGATGCATCGAGTTTGGGTTGGATTCATTCGTTTGGCCTCGACGTGCACTCGATGAGAAGTCGACAATAGAAGTTTGCCTCAAGATTGTATTTATTGTCAAATATAAATTCATTTTTGTGATCTGTGGCGAAAATCTCACCTCATGTAGGTAGTGCTGCAACTATGTAATAGACTTGTAGATTTATTTTAAGACACAGAATAATGGAAGGAAGTGTATCTATAACGAAAAACCACACTACGAGTATACAAGCCAGCTGTACGGACGCGAGTGTGGTAATATATAAAGTGTTATATATAACTAACAGTCAATAATCATATTACAAGTGCAGACGATCGTCGCGCGAAATGCAAGGTTAGACTATTTTCGACTTTTTCCAAGGACATTGGCATCGTTTTAATCGTTCATCATCGTTCCTCATAGTTCATCATTTGATCATGATCAAATTACCACTCTGTCGTGTGTCAAATGCTACCACTGACGTCAAACAATTGTTTTGAGGTCAGCCCGTAATTAAAGATAAATTAGTACCTAAGTTATAAAGTTAAGAGTTAGACAGTAACTATGAACAGTGGGGAACAGTGGGTGCGGGCTGGTACCGATCACAAAACAATAAAAAAATGCAATGCGTTTATTTTTCATAATTATACTGTATTTAACAAACGTAGAAATATCAAATTGAGCCTAAAATTAGGTCACACTTTTTGTAGGGTTCCGTAGTTGCACATCAATAAAATGTAAACTAAAAAGAAGGTTTTTTGAATTATTTCTTTTTACACTTCTAATAATTTAACATGAGAATTAATTAGAATGAAGTTTGTTCATGACATATGACAGTTTTTACTTAGTTCATTGTCGTAAATTGTTAAGACGTTATTTAACAAACTAGAGAAGCTCGCATGTTGAGTAAAACCCATTCAGTGGCAATTGCATCTCATTTATTTTTAACCGCGGTATTATAAGTAAATTTTTACAAATTTTTCGTAGAATTTTGATTTAAACTTACATGATTTACAAACGGACGGAAAGGGATTTGACAGTATTCCATTTAATTGACAAACGTTCGCTACAAAACATTATTTCATATGGAATTTTCATTTCATCGAAAACATTTTCCCCTGAAACCGACCCGTCCGAAGTTTGTTTTATAATAACGAAGTACTCTTCATTCCAACATTTTTTAAATAAATTGCAAAGAATTGGAGCCACACACTGCAACTTGACAATTTCGGCTAGGATGCCATCACAACCAAGGCTTTTACCACGCTTAAGTTGTTGAGCAGCAACGTGGAAGTCTGCTGCAGAAGGAATATTGTCAAGTTCATGCTATTTGAAGATGAAGTCAATTTGGTCCTGGCTGTAATCCAACAGGTGGTGAATAAAATTGGATGTAGTGTTTTTCCCAGTGATGAAGTTGTCGATTTGTGTCGGGTATAACGCGGCCGTCTACTTCCCTGAGAAAAACAGTCTTAGATGGGAGAGGACCGACAATAAACAACTTACTGCAAATACCAGGATGATCGTACACCAGACATGCATCCTGTCTGTGTTTTTGTAAGGGGCTGATACATAGACATCATATGGTAAGCAGGAGCGAAAATTTTACAATTTTCACATGAGTTTCTTCCGACGCGTTTTGGGAATCTCGTGGAAGGATCGAGTTACAAATGAGAGGGTATTGGTGCTTAGTATTGCACGTTTGCCCAGCAATGTAGCCATCTTAAAACAAAAATGATATGATATTTAATGTAGGAAACTATAGGTCTATTATTTAAGTAATGTACTCAATGGACTGTACTTATGATATGTATATAAAGACTGTTTGTTTCTAAATAAAAAAAAAATCTACGTGGGCTTTGCCATGTGCAAAGGATCGATCAATCTTGTTCGTCACGAATTATTCTCCTGAGCGAGATAAACAGCCCGGCGTGCATCCTATATTACTTTTTGAAGATATGGCAAAGCGCGACATGCTGTCTTTTGGAATGGACCTTTATAAATGGGAGATAGAGTCTGAAGATTTGCCTTTGAGGCAGAATCTGTGTGAGGGTGGGGTAGCACACGATGAATTCTGGGTTGCCTTTCTTTGCTAAAAGGCAAGAAATGAGACTTTAGCGCGCAGCTCTACCCCCTTCATTATCGGGTGCAAATTTTATATGTTATGCTGCCGTAGCTGTCGCTCCCGTATCGGCCTTTCGAGTTATGTACGTAGTACCTTGATGGACGCGCTCGATGGGCGGTGATAAAGGCCAATGACGATGATATATTACAATGATGATGACTCCAAGTGTCAAAATAGCTTTTAACCACTCGTATAACGTGTACACTACTTTTCACTTCCATTAAGAGAAAACAGTATAAACACGCAACTTAAAAAAGTCAGTGCCAATCACATATTTAAATGGCCTCGCTGTTGGCGGCCCAATACGCGCACATCAATAAAGTTTAAAAAAAGTAAAATTTATACAATGAATCAGTTCTTTCTAAAATGTAATCATAAAATAATAACATTATGAAAGCGGACAATTTAAAACCTATTGCCAAGTACAGTATAATAGTCTAAAGAATACTCGTTAACATGAAAATCTTTAATAATAAACTTTTTCACTTACATGAACGAAGTTTTTCCAATAACAGATATAGGAAGCATCTGTCAAGATAACTAAAAGTACTTGAAAATTACAATCGTATCTTCTTATCAATCTTTGTTTTGTTCATCAGTCAATAAATTTTTGACTGATGGAATATCAGATCTGTTGAATGAACATGGAGCCTACTCCATAATCATTCAACAAACTTTGATGACAAAGCATTCAACTCCATGGTACAGCTATACCATGGAGTTGAATGCTTTTAAATCATGTTCGCTGTAAGAAAATAGCGTCTAGAAATTGATATTCTGACTTGGAAAGATATATGTATTTACGATAGGCTAAGTATTAAATACTGTAATAGTTAAGTATTATTTAGAAAATAAATGACTTATGACTTTGTTTCGGCTTCTCAACAGTGGTCTCCGGAAATGCAGTACGTAGTCTCATTTGTACAAGTGCCCTTGAGGCCTACTTACAGAATAAAAAACACTATTTCATTATTTTTACATTTCTGCGCGTTGATGTGGGAGAAAAATCGACGTGGTTTTGTGATATCTCTAATTAACCTAATAACTATATCGAACATGTCACGGTCATATCTACACATAATTTACTGCCTTAAGTGATATGTCCTTAAAGCACTCATAATAATAACATTATTACATTTTATACATATACATATCTGTATGTTTAAAAAATCTTGTGGTAATTTTACAAGGTGATTAATAGTATCCAAAATATACGGTAGTCGAATATCTTTTCTAATTTGTTTTCTTAATTGCTTCAAGATCTAAAAGGGTTTAATTATATTCAGTACATTAAACAGGATATTGATTTAAATTATCTCTACAATCGACGAAATTTTGCATGAGTCGTGTATGACGAAACTTATAATAATATGTAGCTATCATATCTTATGACTCTAATTCCGTAAATATCCGTATCGCTTTGTGAAAATCTATCTACATTTTTATCACTGATAAGTTAAATTTATCAGAAAAATACCATTTATGTAGATATCACGGATGGATCGAATCAGTTCAATAGTTACATCTAGTCTCTAAAAACGTGTGTTAATTGTTTGTTCTGAAGTAGAAACAGTGATAATGGCAGACAACGTGCAGGGTAAGTTTAAATACATTTTTAAAGCATCATACTATTTATTAAGGTTATTTATGATTGATCTATTTTTTAAATTTAAACTTATATAGAATTCACGTCTTTAAGTCATGACCTTGAACATGGATGCTCAGTACCTATTCAAGTAGAAAAATGCCCTAAGCAAACACCCCTACTATTTTTACTCCCTGCTTTATAAGACGTGCCAGCAGCACTTATCTAATTTTATTATCGTATCGATTATTTATAAAATGAATATTCCCATAGTGGGTACCTGCTTGCCTGTCTATAGCATTGTCAACCATTTATTTGTTTATTGATATTGGTTAAATCAAGTTCGATTACTCTCATTTTTCCATTTTTTTTGCAACAACTTCTGCTTCCATTCTATCTCTTGCCCTAAATTCTAAAGGTGACAAGAAATTTATTTTAGGTAAGGATTCCAACGGTCCTGAAACGGCTAATTCTTCAGGGTATACTCCGAATCCTCCCACAGGTCCACCTCCTTACACATCATACCCGCCGGGACCCCATGGGCCACCGCCACACGGTCCTCCGATCCAGGTTACCACAGTGGTCCCAGGACTGATAATCCACCAGACCGTAGGGCCGGATCCCATGCATACAACGTGTAAATCCTGCCACCAGAATATATACACAAGAGTCGAAACGAAATCGACGATGAGAACACATATTTTTGCTGCTTTGCTTTGTTTATTTGGGTGAGTTTCTAGATACCTACTATGTCATTTATTTTTAAGGTATCATGCTTCATTTATCCGCTACAATAATTACCTACTTATCACATTTGATATAAATCATAAAAAGTATTGGTCTAAAAGTAGATTAATCCATTGGTGAATCTACTTTTAGACCAACACTTTTTACGTCTCTGGCTTTACCAAAAAATTATTTGGAGTTATTAAGAACTTACGCTTATCATATGACATTTTCCTGTTTATTAGGTTTGATAGACGCGACTTTCAACTTTTTAACGTATACCATAAATAAAAAAAATATAAGGGCCATACGAAGTTGTAAATAGATTTGTGTGGGGTATAAAAGTTGTTGTATTTAAAGTCTCTGTGTTTTATAAAATCATATTTTTTTAGTAACAATAGCTTTAAGTAATGCGAACAGTTTACTAATTACACACTCACCGGCCCCGTCTGCCTGTTAACTATAAACTACAAAACTGTTAAGCCGATTTAGATGCAGCTAAACTAACGTATAGCTTAATATTTTCTTCTGTTTCCGCGATTATTACTCATTGAAATAAAACAATTTAACGGATTATATCGCGTATGAAAGCTGGAAAGCTTCCGAAACGTCGGGAACTAAAATGAGATAATATACGCGATATAATCCGTTAAATTGTTTTATTTCAATAACGTATAGCTTGCTTCTGGTGATTTGTTTACTCTGGGATTTGTGGGTATTAGGCTGGATTTGTTCAATATTTTATTCCGAGAATTAAGCTTATTCTCAAATAGTTATGTCAAATTTAACATGGAGTTTTGACATTACTATCCAAGAATAAGCGTTAGTTTAGTGAAATCCAGCCTTAAAGTAAAAATATCACACCTACACTCAAATCATCGCAAAAAAATAATTTAAGTAGGTATATAAAATAAAACAGATATTATAAAAAAATCATTACCTGTAAAAATAAACGTGATAATATAGATTTATCAAAAGTATTATCAAGCTAATCGTTTGTATGGTATTCTGAGAAACCATACACACAAGTAACAAAATAGATAATTGAAAATAATCAGGACTACTGCTGATTGTTTTATTATTTCGACTGAAACTGATATCATCGATTAAAAAAGTCAAATAACCAATTATATGACAGAATTACTACAAGAAAGTGAGAATCTGATATAAGATAAAATAAAGTATATATTATGAAAAAAATACACATATTTTTTTTTAATACGGAACCCACGGTGCAAAAGTTCAACTCAAACTTGTTGGTCGAGCATTTTTGTATATAATTGTAAGGACCTGGCCGACGGAGCTTCCAAATCGTTAGAGCTGTTTCCTAGAAACCAATAACATAATTTAAATATTTATATACAGGGTGATCAATCTAAATCGGTCAGTAGGGAGAAGTCAGAAACTATAAGAGATAGGGAAATCTGATCTTTGGAACTATGGCGTCGATTTTAGATTTATTAAAAACAGCATTCAATTTTTTTTTGTATATCTCATACATAACCGGGAATCGAACCCGGTCAAAATTGGAGAAGAGAAAAAAAAAAGTTGAAGATGTCAAGCGATTTTATTTTTTACTGGCAACAAATGTCTGTATGAAAGTACATACATTAAGAATGCTCTAAGAGTTAGAAATTGCTGCTAAAGCTAAAAACGCTCCATACAAATGTCTAGCGTGCTGTGTATGGAAAAATAACTTTTGCCATTTTGACCATGATAATTTGTGTTTAAGGTCATAGTTGTTGTACAATTATTGTTTTGTAGAATTATGAAGATTTTGGAATTGATTTTTTGTTTGCTTTTTGATGAAAAAAAATCGTTTAATTTTCGTACCTCAAAGGAATGTCAAACTTTAACAGCAATTTCTGACCCTTAGAGTACTCTAAATGTGTGTAGTCCCATACAGACATTAGGTCTCAATAAAAAAATAGGATCGCGTAACATCCTCAAAAAAAAATCTACTCAATCTCTGCTGGGATTGATTCTCGGTTATGTATGAGATTTGCAAAAAAAATGCAGTTTTTATTAAATCAGAAATTGACGCCATGGTTCCTAAGAACAGATTTCCCTATCTTTTAAGTTGCTGACTTCTCCCTACTGACCCATTTGGATTGATCACCCTGTATATTGAAAGAAATTCTTGTAATATACAAGAATTGCTCGTTTGATATAACGATGATGTCACTTTATGCATTTAATGCCAATAACAGCTGTTTTCTCGCAAGGAAATAAATGTAATGTATGAAATTGGCAACGTGGCACTAAAAATATTAATTCCTGTTGCTTTATTTACGATAAATGGGAGTTTCTGAGAGAGACAAAAAAGGTGTACTTTTTAGGTTAGAATTTTGTTTACTTTTTAGGACGAGTAAGGATAAACAATGTATACTAGATATCACTAAGTCTTAGTGATGTGCTCTATTCGATTTTTATAACTGATGTCCGTGATATAGCCTAGACATTACTCAATTGAAGATATCGCAATGCCGCGTCGAATTTCGGCCTTATTAGCTAGCCACTACCACCACTAACCGACCATATGTCACCATACAAATGGAGGATAAACTCAGTAGAAGGGTGTTTTAAGATTGGTTTTACTCTAATGTATTATTTTTGTACGTTTCAGGTGTTGGCCTTGCGTGTGCATCCCATACTGCGTGGACTCCTGCCTCAACACTGACCACTACTGCACAAATTGTGGCGCTTTCGTCGGAACCTACATTAGATAAATTTCATTAAATCAGCTTTTTATGTGTTGATCGACGATTAATATCTAGAATAATTCGACGATCCCAAGTAACAAAATCGGGTCTGAAATTTCTGACACTTTCAAATAGTTTTGTAAAAGTCGTTACACGAAACGGTACTATAGTTTTTGCAGATTCGTATCTGTTACTCGGGATAGTAGAACATCTACTTATGTAGGGAACGATTACTACAAATCATTCGTTCAAATGGATCCGCTTCTTTTACGGACTTTTAGGGACGAACTGAGCGCAGTTGAGTGCGTTTTAAGAATCACAGCGTAGGATAGTTTCAACCGCCATTCCTGCTGCTCCTTTATACGATTATACGATTTTCAATGAGTGGCAAATAGTGTTAATTGTAGGCTCACAAACAAATGCTATGTGTCAATTATACGAGTCTTCAAACTGGTTTTATCAGCTAAAATGTCATCACGAGAACGAGCAGCTGAAACGCACTTAAGCCGTTTTCAAAGAACTATTAGATTGTTCGTCTTCCACTTAAGTTTCCGTCTGCTTACGCATACTTATTTTCCGACTTTTGAAACAAGCTTCAAATACGCTGCAGTGGAGAGTGAATAGTGATTTGAAGTTAAGCACACTGTGACGTTATTGTTTCGACGTTTGTCACTAGATTCAGCAGTTCCAGTGAAAAGTGCGTCAAACCACTGGCGCTTGTTTCAAAAGTCCAGCTCTAGTCTGACATAATACTTGTGGCAGGATGAATCAAGGCCACAGTTCTGAAAAAGTAGGAACAAATCTGATAATTCTGTTAATAAGTACAAGTGGGATAATTGCGTTTACGCATTTGATGGCATCCGAATACTTTGGAACTACACCTAACTTATCCACTTCATTTTTGGTATTGGTACTAATACGAAGTGAGTGAGGGTCGATGGAAAGTGTTCCATTTTTAGGAACTACACTTAACTTTTCCACTTCATTTTTGGTATTGGTACTAATACGAAGTGAGTGAGGGTCGATGGAAAGTGTTCCATTTTTAGGACGTTTTCAAAAGACGCATTTTCCCCATGTTAAGTGAATACTTTACTTATAAGTAGGTACTTTTGTGTTTTTTTTGTAATACCTGACTTTAACTCTTGGTGTATTTATTCGTAATAACTTCAAATGTGTGCTTCTGCTGTATGTTAGAAAATAAACAAATTTTCTTTTACCTCTACTATTTCTCTGCTTCTTTCTTGTCATCTTCAGAAAAACGCCTAATGTTGAAGAAAAATTGCCCCCACGGCCTAAAAAATTGGCCCATATGATGACCAGTCTGGCGTTACCATCATCAATTTATTTTCTTTTCTGTTCTCATATTCTGTATTATATTATAGTCAGTATTATATTCGTTGTTTTTTTCTTGTTTTCTGCTTTCATGCAATGCAAGTTATTTAGTTCCCATTGTATGAATAATTGCAAAGAAGTCCTAAACTTATACAGGATGGTTATTGATAAACTGTACATATTGAAAGAGGGACCGCTTCCAGCAAATTTTATCAATAAAACATTTTCTTTTTAAGTGTAGAACATTTTATCCAATCGTTAAAAACAAAATTAAAAAATTTAAGGATTTTAAAAATGGTCAGGTCATCAATCAATATATCGATAACAATATATATCCAATCGGAATAAAATTTATCTGTGAAAATATTTTTTGTAGAAAATAGTTATAAACACGATTCTTTACAAAAAAGGCAAGCTTTAAAAAATAATTTATGAATTTTCGTTGTACATCTCTCGTTTAATTTTAAACCAAAATACGTTATCTAATTGCTTCGACCTTAAAAAAATATTATTCTGAAAAATCGCCAACAGAACCGTTCTTTTCAATTTAAATTCAAAATAATTGCCTAAATAAATTTATTAAAAGAAACATAATACTTATGTAACTGTTTTACAGACGTTCCCTATATGGTATCAGATGTTTAAAATGTCCTTCTTTTTCTTGAAGGCAAATAGCGGCCCGAACTTGAATCTTAATAAAAATAATATTTTTTTTATAAAAAAGCCTAATGACTACTACTATTGGCTTAAATGTTACCCGTTTTAATACACAAAATTTATTAAAAACCACCCGTTCATATAAAAATGGTGACGACAGTTGCACATTTGTTCTTAAATGTATACACTTCCTTATAATTAATTATTTCCAAGCCTAAAAATATCTATATCCATAATTTTGTGTGCTTATCTCTGATAAGACAATCTTATCAGTCTGTTTCATTGTAAAAAGAGTATATCAGTCCACTGAAGTATTTTGGAGTGTTAAGAGTTTTTTTAACTTAAGTGTAAATTATGTCTGCTCATATGGAAAGTAAGTTGTACAATGTGCATAATACAATATTTTATTATGTTATATTATTGTACCAATATTTTTAAAGACGTAATACCATTCTTGTAATTAAATAACGTTTTATTTACAGAGAAATAAATGTTATGGATGAAATAATTAAATCTTAATGACAGTATTTCGTGTTGTTTATTGACGAATATAAGTATCAAAATCCTTTTTGTCTAAGACTTATTAATAATAATATTTTCCTTTGTTTCCGCGATTATTACTCATTTAATTAAAACAATTTAACGGATTATATCGCGTATATTATCTCATTTGAGTTCCCGACGTTTTGGAATCTTTTCAGCTTTCCATGGTCACGGGTTAACTGAGAAATGATATATTTTCCTCTGTCAAAGTTACAATTTGTGCAAACTACCCACTTAGAAAAAACAAAAAAGGTGAACATACATGCCCGATGGGCCTAATCTGTAAATACAGTTACACATGTGCCAGAAGGGCTTAATTTTTTTTTTTAATAATTTACCAAGCAGCATTTCACAAATGAGGCGTACTGAGGAGAAAATGAATAATATACGCGATATAATCCGTTAAATTGTTTTATTTAAAAGGATCTTGATACTTATTCGTCATTGACTTACTTTATGAGTAAATTATACCTTAACATGAATTTTAGGAAAAAAATAGGGAATCACCGTATTACAGACCTCTGTTAAAACAGTTTCGCGTTTTATGGCACCATTGTTCTAAACTGTGGTCAACGAGAAAAGATAAATTTTGTCCTTATCTGATTGGTCATTATTGTATCTACCCTCTTTTTATCTCGCACGCAATTGCTTATCTGGATTCGATGGCCGCCATATAAACTAAAGTCACTGATAAATCACTGATTCTTCAACGTCACGCCATTTGAAAGCTGCAATTTTGCTTAGATGATTGTCTAAGCCGCTACGAGCAAAACCGTATCCTATCAAAAATATAACATGTAAAAAATTGCCAAGTCTCGCAACCTCTTCTGCCACAAAAAGTTGTGAGATATAATAACCAAGTCGGTTAATTTATTCAGTAGTACCTATCCAGGGAAGGATCTATCCCACACCTTTGTCATTCATAAATGTTCACCGAACTAACAACATGTTATTGTGACGGTTAATTTATTCAGTAGTACCTATCCATGTGAGCATCTATCCAACACCTTTGTCATTCATAAATGTTCATCGAATTAGTTAACTAGCAACATGTTATTGTGGCCGTTATAGTGACCGTATCAATATTACACATATTCATTTTTTTTATGAATAAAATGACTTGGCCAATCGCACACGGCAATAAAGTACAACATGCAGCAAACCCTACCTAATTTTATTAGCCATCTGGCCCGAAAGTAGATTTAATTATGTTCCCGTGCGATGGCCAAGTCATTTTATTGATTTAAAAGATGAATATGTGGTCAATATAACGGTCGCAATAACATGTTGCTAGTTAACTAATTCGATGAACATTTATGAATGACAAAGGTGTTGGATAGATGCTCACATGGACAGGTACTTACTACTGCATAAATTAACCGTCACAATAACATGTTGTTTGTTTACATGTTATGTTTTTGATGGGATCTCATCGCTTTTTGTAGGCAGTCCTTCTTTTTCCTTTTCGGGTACTACTTCTTGTAAGTCAGCTACCAGTTTTCTCAAAGCCCAATCCTCTGTCTTTGTGGGCTTTTCTCCGAGGCTTTGATGTGACAATTTCTGACAAGTCTGGACGGTAAATGCTTCTAAGTCTATTGTATTCTGAAATAGCGGATTCCTGCGCTTTAATACTACCGGAATCGACATTAGCTAGATGTAAATCGCCAAAAAATGTCACTCGAGAGTGCCACGTATACGCTTGCCCGCATGTAAAAACTGCAGAACCAATATCCATCAGTGCACTATTTAGACTTAGACCCTGACTTTTATGTATGGTAATAGCATAGCATAAGCAAAATACATATGGGAAACTGTTCGCGATGGACATAAGCTCTTTTGATAATTTCAAATTTTGTTTTAACTGGACCAAGGTCATAAACTTGATCATTATTACATTTCATTTGTATTTTCTCCTTTCTCTTTCTTTCCCCCTTCGTTCCCTTTTCTTTTCTCCCGCCCACCTTCCACCTCCCCATTTCCCCCTTCTTTCCACTATCCTCTCCCTCTGCTTTCCCCCTCCTTACCCTCCTCTTTCCTCCCTTAATTACCCCCTTCCTTTCCCACTCCTTTTCCCCACATTTCCCCTTCTTTACCCCTCATTTATTCCGCCTTTAAGTAACGAAAAATTGTACTTTTTATGAGGTGCAAATGTAACTTTGTAATAGCATACATTTCTATAGAATTACAAATTTATTTATACAGCTGTTGTATATCTGGAATACTAGACTGAAATTGCAGAACGCTTAAGTTTTCTGGTGCTTTACAGACTAAACACTAATAGGGTTCAAAATTTGAACCTTGTAAATCTGCTGGAAGTACCGTAGAATTTCTATGATCAGTGAGTGAGTGAGTGACAAAATTAAGGAACTTTGACTTGCAATAAATCTTTAACTATAAGTTATATTTGACTGTAATTTGGAATATACCTACGGTGTATTATGCCCTCTTGGTCACTGAAAATTCAGGCTTCTAGCTTCATCAGCAAATAAATTACAGGGGGTCGAAAATGGCGTGAATGACTTCGAGAAAAGTATGGTGCCTTTGTTTTGCTCGACTAGGCGGGGGTGCCGTGCCTCCAGATTTGGGTGCTTCCTGAAAAAGGTTTTAATCCACTCGTTCTTTGGGTTTCGAGATTTTCTAGGCTATCCTTATTTACAACCGAAAGTTACTATTAACTTTATTACGAGAAAAGGGTGTCTCAGTTTTTTCGAATCGACGCACGCTACTTTTCACCGCGATTGTATGGAAGCAAAGTAATAAAGAAAAGAAAGTAGTATAAAAATACTGGGACACTTCGAGTGGGAAAAATAAAATAAACAGCCAAATCCAAGAAAGTTTAGTTTCTTCTCTCTCAATTACTCTAAGGTTAAGAGGAAGAGACCCCTGAATGGGATAAGTTCGTCTTTGTACAGTTATCATTTATAATTATCAGACAGATTTTTTACTTTGCCGTCTTTGTTTTACTTTTATGTAGAATAAAGTAGAACAAACAAACAAACAAATATGTGAACGAACGTTCTGCTTTAAAGCCTGATTCTTCCGACAGATCCACCGCCTTACTCAGCACACCCTCATCAGCCTGGGGTGGTGATAACCACGGTGGTGCCTGGCACAGTCCTCGTCAACCAATCCGTGGGGCCGGACCCTATGCACACCACATGCCAATCATGCCATCATCAGATGATAACCAGAGTTGAAAGGACGCCCACGTTACGGACACATTTAGTGGCTATTCTTCTTTGTGTTTTTGTGTAAGTTGATATGTTGGAGGAAATAATCAGCGGGCCTATGATGGTTGCATTTGTTACGCGATAAATATACAGGGTGATTCAGGAGTCATGGGCGGGAGTGACAGGGGTAATGGGAAGGGTCACATTGAGCAACGTTTAATGGGGCCAGCCACGAAATGACGAAAAACATCAGCTAATTAAGAGTCAATTATCCAAAATGTATGGAACAGCTGATATTTTTTCGTGATTTTATGGTTGGCCCCATAGTAAGAGTTGATTAGTGTGAGCCTCTCCCTCATCCGAATCACCATGTATCATAAAGCTCCCGCCACTATCACACTTATCGAAAAGTAACAGATGCTTGCTTTTGGCATTTAAATGTTACGCGACAAATGCGATCGTCATAGGCCCCTTGTTCATCGCCACAGTCATGACGCAACTACAGCGCTCAAACTGTGCCGCACATCGACGACTATTTGCTTTTTAAATGTTAGGAAGTATGTTCGAACTTCTTCGGTGGACTGAGCAAATGATGGTCATGGAACACATTTTGTACCTTAGGGCTGAGGGCGCGCTGTGCTATATAACTCGTGGCTGTGAATATATTGAGGTTTTAAATTGACAAACATAATATTTAATCATTCTAATCGGATAACTTCCAACCATTAAAATACTGCTAAGCTTAGTCTGATAGCGATTATACAGGGAGAAGCAGTCTGCTAGTACAAGGCTTCACTGTTCTGAGAACAGAAACCCTACCTTAAAATTTCTGTTTTAAAGCAAGCTGGAGGCTGTCATCCATTGAATGAAGTAGTATTTGTTCGCCGGTTGCCATAAAAAGGCGGTGTATAGAACTCGCTCATTGGTTAGCAGTTGACAAACTATGGATAGGTTTTATCAAAGAATGATTCACTTCACTTCGTCGACATATCATTTTATCGAAAGCATTTTTCTCTGAAACCGTTAATAATTTGGGACTGCTATAAAACAAATCTGACCTAACAACTTCTACATGATGGTCTTTTCAAAAATCATGGAAACTATATGGTTTTAATGGAAAAAGTAGTCGCTGAAATGAAAATTTTATGGAAAAAAAATAGGAAACGTTTATCTGTGAAATGGAATGATACCCTTGATAAATTTTTACTTGAAGCAATATGGAACTTGTGTCATTTTGTCATTCAAATATGGAACGTCAAATTGTCTATACGGGCACATTAGGGGTACATATAAGAAACCCCCGACAATAAAGAGGCGTGTTATAAGTTTAACGTGTCTGTGACTCTGCGTATCTGAATCGAATCATCGAAGTACTCGTCTTCAAGATATTCAGCTTTTAGTGGAACAAGTCGGGGGGTTTTTAAATTTTCTATTCTTTTAAGTTTTTTTACGTTTAATTTGTTGTATTTAGATGCTGGCCCTGCGTGTGCGTCCCATACTGCATGGACCCATGTCTCAACTCAGACCACTACTGCTCAAACTGCGGTGCTTTCGTTGGAACCTACGACCGATAGAAGTGACTCTATTTTTTATTTGACACGTGTTTTACTTAGTTAACTATTATAATTTATCTACATATTATGTGTTATGTATATCGTCGCCTAGTACCCATAGTACAAGCTATGCTTAGTTTGGGACTAGGGCGATTTGTGTAAGATTGTCCCTGACATGTATTATTATCATTATTTTTAAATTGTGTTTATTAATAAACTGATTATCGATTGTTCAAAACAGTAATCTATTTTAAAGTTGTTAAAAGACATTAAAAAAATCGTTTGTCGTCTTAGACTAGGGAAATTTTGAGGCTCATTTTAATATAAATAAATAAATTGATTTGAAATAAGATGTCCCTGATTATTTATTTATTTATAAATAATTAATCCCGGACGGATTTAGGCCGGACGGCTTAACTTTAGAGCCGTGGCAGAGGGGGAAATGTCTGCTGTGGGACGCCACGTGCGTTAGTACTTTCGCCACCTGCCACTGTGCCGTGGCATGACTGCGTATCGCGCTGCTTGGACGCTCAACTGTCGGCACGCCGATCATGCCGCACTCTTCCGATATAAGTGTGTGATACGCGTAGCAAATGGATTTCGAGCGATCGGATCGGCGCAACGTCCAAACGCGTGATTGTGACACGCGATCATGCCACGCGACGATGATCTGATACGGGCAAATGATACAAATGTGGACGCACCTTTAGCCGAACTGTCCGTACAGCTGGTGCCGCTGCAGATTTTGCCGCGGTCAAAAAGCGGGATAAATATTCGGCCCTGGACGGCAATTATTATTTTGTACCCCTGGCGTTTGAGACTACTGGGTGCTGGGGGACGGAGGCTATTGCGTTCATCAGGGAAGTGGGACGTCGAATTAGGGAGAGGGGGTTTGACGCCCGCGCGGGTTCTTACCTGGTGCAAAGGTTGTCCATCGCCATTCAACGTGGTAACGCGGCCAGTGTGATGGGTACCTTTGCGCCAGGGACAATTCGAGGGGGCCTTTTTGACTAGGCTTAAGCTAGTCTTAAGTAAATTGTTTTTTTTTTTTAATTGTTGTGTTGACATGATTTAAATGTAATTTGTATTTCGTGATAATTTATGTAAATGAATCTACTACATGGATGATTAATCCCAATTATTTGTATGCGCGGCTTTTGCTTCGATAAAAATGGCGAGCCTGTTCTGGTAACTTAATTTAATATTTATTCTGTATCATGAAATATAAAGGTCAGTCTTTCTAAATGAGTTTATGACTCTATTGCCTGAACATACACATACACGCATAGCGTGTTACGATACAATTATACGTTGGCATTGAGGACACTGACACTTGTATACATATATACATGGGTATATGGAGGCACGGTAGTATCCCCGCCAAGACGAGCCAAGCGAAGCGCAAGGGCACTACCAAATAAAGAAAATATGATGTCAATATTAAACAAATAAAATTTTAATTGCATAGCACAAACTTTAGATTTTGTTGATATCAAAAAAATCCCGATTCATTCAATCACTCACACACTGATGATCATCAAAATTCTTACAGTAGTATTTTACATAAAAAAGTTTTTGGTGGAATATTATTCGGTGTCCACAAACCAGTACGCGGAGGAAAAAAGGCATAAATAACCCTCTTTTATGCTTCAGCGTCATCGGGTAGTCAGTAATCTATAATTATCCTCAGATCAACTTAGTTTTGCTATCCTTGAACTAAATATGGTTAAAATCTGTCCAGCCTTTTTGATTTGATGATGCCGTAAATACACATTACATATTACAAATATACAAAAAATAAAAACCGAATTAGTGAACTTCCAATAGCTCACGATCGACTTTTTTATGTTTTTAATTCAATCGTATTTCATTTTTATAACTTCATAGTTTTAGTCTTCATTAGATGTGGCAAGTGGACCGGCTTGTGACTAAGTTGTATAGGAACCAACCCGCATGGTCTCATAATCAAAAAGATACTTTAACGAGGAACTTTTTCAAAAATGTAGAATAACTAGAAGTCAGTTTTTCTTCTGCGTAGTTGGGTAAAAAGTATCCTATAACCATCTGTGGACACCTAGCTACCCGTGTACCTACCAAGAATAAATGTAATCAATTTAGCCAATTCGGCATGATGAAGCTACAACGACACATAGGTACATACATATTAAAATAGTAGATTGTTTGACAAGGGGCTAAAATAAGCCATTATGGCACGAAGTGATTATCTGGGCGAGCTCACGAAGTGAGCGAGTATAAATATATCTAAGCGTCGTAATGGCTTTTAGCCACATGTTAAATATTCCGCTTTTCACTTCGACTGCGAGAAAATAAACTAAAAAAAACTTTACATTAAAATTGTATATTTCATGAAAAATTAAAAGCACAGTTTGAGCAATTCGGTAAGAAATTTCGGCCAATCTGATTAGGTTGGTTTGTTTGTTTTTAATTATTCGTAAGTAGTATGTAGCAGGCCGCGAGTTTTTTGCTTCAGTTTCATATGGTTTCATAAAAAAATTTTATGGGATTATATGGCTTTCTTTTAAACCCTAGGGGCTAAATGTACTAATTTAGTCTCGCTTCGTGAAGCCAATATGACGTACTTTTTGAGCAGGAGAATAGTTTTTTTTTAATATCTCCAATGTACAGACATTTTATTTTTACAACTTTATAATACTCGTTGTAATGTTTTACAGTAGCGTAAAGCTTCTCTACCGATTTTGATGAATGCTGTGTCAGTCAGTCATTATCACAACAAAATGGGGCTTACTCGTATAAATATGATTTATGTTGTGATAATGAGTGAAAATCGTGTAAGTTTAAATCAGTGATGAGTCAGTCGATTTGTTATTACGGCCCGTGTGACATAAACTAGGTTAACCTACTTCAAAACAGGCGGACGATATTTAGCGATATTTCTTTTCCTGTATACTAGCAGGCAATAAACAACTGAGGAATTTACTTTATATATTATACCTACATACCTAAATGTATGAAATGGTTCTATTTTTGGTAATAAACTGACGAATGATTAACAAGTAAGTAATGTTAGTAACCTATGCATAAAATGTTTAGTTAAAACAGTCATGTACTTTTTAGTCTTTGTACATATGAATATGTTCCAAGTTAGTGTCCGTTGCGTTTTGAACATTTATGATTGCTTTAAATTCTATGATTAAGGTATTCAATCGAAAGAGTCGCACGATAAGGGTTCCTTTTTTACCTTTGTAACTATTCGCGTAAAATATAACATGTCACCGGCAATATTTCCGGACCGATGCGACCTTCAAACCTTCAACAAAAGAGCGTACTCCCTCCTGAAAGGCCGGTAACGCACTTGTGAATCGCTTACACTCAGGCGATCCGTCTGCTCGTTTGCCTCCTATAACATAAAAAAATGAGTTTAATTAGTGCTACAATGAGCAAGCATCTTAGGTGCTTTGTAATGTTTAAACACTATGTATGTCTTATTTATAGTTTTGATGAAACGTGCATATTTACGTTATGGGTGATGTCATGTGTCAAATTAAAAATGGGCGGTCGCTCCGAAAGTAGTATCACTAATAAACTTAATTAATGCCCCTTTTGCATGTAGTTATATAGAATTTATATGGGATTTGTGTCATTTTTTTAATATGGAACATCAAATGACGCCAACAAACTGTCCTCAGTTTGGCGGAGTATAATTTTGTATATACCACTTAAGACTCTTTATGATAAATCAACTAAAAAAAAAAAAAAAAATGTCTACACCGTATAAATACTAAAGTTTATTACCTATAGTGCCCGAAAAATTACAATTGCTGGAATACTGAAGCGCATAAAGGATAACGAAAATAAAATGACTTTATGATTCATTCAGAAACAAAACAGCTGCAAAACAAAACAGAAGATACCTGGGGAGTCTGGAGAAAGCCGAAATTAAAGAGCTAGTATCGGAGTCAAATGTGATCGGCGAAAGCAAATCTGCGCGATTTCGCGGGCTCGGCCATGTCGAGACGATGGAATCGGGTAGCCAAAAAACTTTATCTGGGATATCCTAGTGGATGACGTCCAGTCAGGTGACCAAGTTGGTTCGATGAAGTCCTTAGAGACGTATGTCAGCTTCGAGTACAAACAAAATTATAGGTCTAACGCTTAACTGCGTCTGTTCCGGAGGTATGGGAGGGGTGACAAGTAACGTGAAATGATGTGTCCTAACTGTTCCGCTATACACATATAAGTGACTTGTTACCCCTTCCTTACCGCTCCCATACCTCGTAACACAGTTACGCTACGCGTTAGGCCTATAATAATTATATTTGATATATATGAGGAGGAGGTGGGGATATGGATCCAACACGTCTCTTCATCTCTTCGAGAAGTTTGCTGTGGCTGCACTTTAGCTGGGACCCGTTTTTAGCATATCAATGAGAGAATACGTCAATGAGCAGATGTTGAAACTATTGCATTTGAAGCAAAGAAAATCAGGCTATGGATTGTACTTTAGATGGAAATTTATTATCATCCTTCTCCATATTGTAGTGTGCAGTGTAGGAGGCCTGACACTTGACCGGTTTTATTTTTATGCATAATAGGCAAGTATTTGACCCGGATCTCATCTGATGTTAATAAGTGACGAGCTCTAAGATGAAGCATTCTTGCCTAGATAGTGCCGATCCACTCTCACCAAGTGATCTAAGTATACTGATTAGCAGAGAAATGTACCTAATGCGCAGCGCTAAACATAATTGTAACTGTGGCTTATAGAAACCACACGGGGCGCAGTGGACTGTAAATTGCTTGATTATAGGTGACGGTCGAGGGGTTTTGAATTAGAAGACGTAGTTATTTTTCAAGTTCAGGCGGGCGTGGTTCGGAAGCTCGAGCGGTAATGGGCAATGTGGCGGGGGGCCGCGCGTCTTTTATAGCAGCGGGTCTATCCCCACCCCCTCTCGCTCCTTACACCACCCCTGTGATATCTATTTTATTTATTTTTCTATTATTTCTAAGATTAATTACAACTCTTAATTTCTATTATATACCTAGACCCTATTACACTTAAATTCTATACTTAAAACTACATTTTGACCGTTTTTCCTTCTAACGGTCGCCTAAACGTCGCGTCCCGTGCAAGTACTGCGCATGCGCAAGCTTGCGCGTGGGTACGCTATTTTTCGGCTTATTGGCTTATATAGTCATGCATCATAAGCGAGCTAATCTCGTTACGTGTATTAAAAAACGCTCAGGACAAATGTTTATGGGATTTTCTAAGTGTTTACCTTATTTTTCATATTACATTGCACAGTTTCTTATAAATATTATTTTACAAAGTTATGTCTTATTTCGTCGTGAACAGTAACGTTATTATATTTTTGTTATTATTTATTTATGTTGTTCGTAATTTTGGTGCATAAATAAACATTTAATAAAAAAAACGTATTTAAGATCATAGGAACAACTTAATGTTTGTTTATTTATAATATGAGCGTGATTCACTACAAAAATCAAATAAATTATTCGTTACTCCGATAATAGTATATTTTATAATACACTGTCATTTCGTTACTCAAAGGTTATTTGGAAGAAATCGCTCTTTAGCCTAGTGCCACAGCTTGATTATGCTTGTAATTTTACATTTATTTCCTACTAGCTGTGCCCGCGGCTCCGCCCGCGTGGAATTCGTTATGTGTCAGTAAGCGGCTACTTCACCCCTCTCCCCTGGTGACGTAACTTAAATTAAAGTCCAGATAAAATATTATACAATTACCACTAAATAAAACTACACCAAAATCAATAGTTTTTCGCCCTTATTCAAATTTTTGACGTGATTTAAAACAATGGAGTATAGGTATACTTAGTAGGTGTATATCGGACGATACAGTACCACTTTTCTATTTTTACGTCCTTATCCAAATCAAGTCCATGACAAATATCATCCAAAACGGTTCTCCAGTTAAATCAGTCTAAGCATGAAAAGGTAAGAACACATAGAAATCCATGCTTCCTAACAAACTTTCGAATTTAGGTCTAATATTATTAAGAAGTAAGATTAGAGGAAAGGTGAATATAGATATCAAAAACGTGAGGCCAAATATTTATATTTTATTTTAGTTACTTTTATGTATGCACAACCAAATATGTACATACAGACTCTAAAAGTAGGTATGTAGAGTATATTTACATAACGTTGTCATTTTGCAATATTTTTCGTACACCCCGTTGTGAGTCTCCCGGTGGGCATCAGCACGAACAGCTCCGTGCCGCTGGTGACGCGCGAGCACGCCCCGTAGAGCAGCCCGTGCGAGAAGCAGCCCGTGCGCAGGTCCACGCCGGCGGCACGCAGCGTCTGCCCCTGCGACTTGTAGATGGTCATGGCGAAGCAGACGCTCACGGGGAACTGTAGGCGCTTGAAGCGGAACGGGGAATTGCTCGGGATGAGGGGGAAGCGGAGGATTAACACGGCTTCTCCGACGCCGCACACCATCAGGATTTGCGCCTCGATGAGGTTTCGCTGCAGCTGCACTACTTTTAGCTTGTTTCCGTTGCATAACTTTGGAGGTGACAAATTCCGAAGAAGCATGATCGGAACTCCAATTTTCACGGCAATGGGGAATGGATGAAAATATTCAATAATCTTGAAATTTTGTTTATAGGTAGGAATAAGCCTCCTTATTGGCAGAAAAAATATCGATTTTTCTGTTGCTTACAAAAAAATAAAAAGATGAAAAGGTGTTGTTGGGCCTCTATGCCCATCTTATGCGGTACGGCAAAAATAACATTTACAGCCATTTTTAACCGACTTCCAAAAAAGGAGGAGGTTCTATGTTCGACAGTTTGTATTTTTTTTTATGTATGTTCACCGATTACTTCGCCAATAGTAGACCGATTTAAAAAATATTTTTTTATTTGAAAGGATATACTCCTGAGGTGGTTCCATTGCCACCAAGTTGGGACCTAATGATGGGATTCCAGGGAAATCGAGGGCAATCCTCAAATTTTATAGGCACTTAAAACGTTTTTCATGTATTCTTTTAAGCTATTTAAGTATTTGCATATGGTAGTCATCATCTCATCATGCTGAGCTGATTACGGAAGGTACAACTTTTTAATAGTTAAGAGTTTGGAGGATAATTCCTAAAAAAATCATATACCTTATTTTAGGTAGATACGTTAAGACTGATAGTCATATTCTTTATAGTGTGTCCCTAAAGTAGTCTCCTTATCACCAAGTCAGGATCAGATGATGGAATACCAGGGAAATCGAGAGAAACCCTCACATATTATAGACGCAAACAATGTTTTGTATATATTTTTCTAAAGTTATCAGTTGTTTTCCTCTGGTTGCCATCGTTTCATGCTGAGCTGATGATGGAAGGTACAATGAACTAACCAACTTTTACATTTCTTACTTCCCAAGACTCGAGATGCGTGCAAAGTGCCTCCTCAATCTTCCCATTCTGGGCTCTAAAAAATACTTTATATCACTACTAAAATCCATCACTAAAAAGCAAAACCTAAAAAATAAAAAAGAAACCACTTCAAAATAAACTAAAAAGCCAAAACTAATGTTTTATGTACGGTACGGATCACATATGAATCACCTTTTGAAGTCGGTGCCAAACCTGGTGTAAATAAAGTTCTTTATTCACCAAAAATACGAATTACTATGACTAAATATATATGTAGGTAGATAATAACTAAAGGCTCGCCTCCGCGGTTCTTAATAGTAATAAATTAATGGTTTGGCACCGACTAAAAAAGGTGATGCAAATGTGATCCGTAGCGTACATAAAAGATTATTTTTGGCTTTTCAGTTTATTTTGAAGTCGGTTCTTTTTTTTATTTATTTTTTTTAAATCTAAAATATGATATCAATGTCAAAATATAAATATCAATGCTGCAGGTATATAAGCTCACCAACACCTATTCATCTTTTTATTTTTTTCTACGCCACAGAAATTTCTGTATTTTTTTTGACAATAAGGAGGCTTATTACTACCTATAAAAAAAAATTCAAGATTTTTGAAAATTTTCATCCATTCCCCATTGTGTGTGCTGTGGGAGTCCTGAAGCGCTCAATGAGTTTAGGAACTCCATCGGGTATCTTGTGACGTTGCCTTCATCCGCGACAGTGTTAATGGAGTTATATACTGCCTGTTCACCTTCGATTTCCACCAATATCCGCGCATTAACAGCTCTCATGAGTTCTCATGTCGCGTCACCTGGCTCAGGTCTCCCTATACGCTCCGAATGTGGTCTTCATCGGACGGAATGATCCTGCATAATCGAACCAGGGCGTCTCTGGTAATCGAACCAGGGCGTTGGTTTCCTCCAGAAGTCCTTCTCCCACCTGAAGCAGTACCTGGGCGAATTCCTGCACATGTGAGCCTTCTCCTTGTTGATACCACCGAGCTATTTATCTCGTATTTTGTTGTATTATTAAATCAATTATTCAATTAAATTTGTCGATATCCGTACCCCCACTTCTAAACATAGAGTTAATTTGGCAAAATGCTTCCTCAGTGGCTTAAGTTATATCATAAGATATTTATTTTATCGCCACCTATTAGTTTAGCGGGGTACTCGATAGTTCGCAGGCTCGAGTAACAGCTAGAGTAGGGTTGAGAAAAGTTTGCACCTTCTTCCTAAGTAGCGCCATAAGATTCAGGTGGAAACTTAACTCAATCAAGTGTAGTGGCTACCTCCCCTTTTAGGGGTAAAATTTTATAGCCTATAACCTGGCCGAGAATTTTCTCGACAGATTCGTAAAGTTTGCATCAAAATCTGTTCAGCCGTTTTCACGTGATGCGCGTACAAATAAACAGATAAACAGATAAACAGACAAACAGACAAAAATTCTAAAAACTGTTTTTTTTTTAAATATTTTCCATGTACAGACTTTCGACCCTCTTCAGCTTTATTATATGTATAGATGTATAGAAGATAGATAAAGAAAGAAAAAGCGTTTACGAACGATAAAGCAATTATTTCTTTAAAATTCTTCGGAATAAAAAAAAGTGATGATTTTCCATTTATTGTTAAAAAGAACTCGTTTTATGTATTTATCTTATTCATAAACCATATTTTGTAACAAAAAGTTTATCATTCAGAGATGATCGCAAGTCCAAAATGTACACTGGGCTATAATCCGGCTATATTAGGATATACTCTTATTTGTATGATACGTCATATACGAATGGTGTGTTCTTTGCTTAATCGTGTAGGTAGGATTACTGTTGCTAGGTTACCAATTGTTTATTCATTATCTAGAAAAGAAAACGTCAATGAACAAAAGGTCATGTTTTACCATTTATTGTTAAAAAATACCCTTTTATGAATGAATACCCTCAAAAGTGGTAGCCTATGTCCTATTCTGATATCTAAGCTATATTACTGCAGAATTTTACGCAAATCTGTTACGTAGTTTTTGCATTCCAGCGTAACATACGATTTGTCCGCCTTAAACTCATTTATCGTGAATAAGGGTATTTTTCCGTGATAAAAAGTAGCCTATGTCTTTCCCCGGGACTCAAGCTATCTCCATACCTAATTACACTCCAATCGGTTCAGCGGTTTAAGCGTGAAGAGGTAACAGACAGACAGACAGACAGACAGACAGACAGACAGACAGACAGACAGACAGACAGACAGACACACTTTCACATTTATAATATTATTATATTATATTATATATAAGTAAATAAGTAAATATAAGTAAATTATAAGTAAATAAGTATATTATAAGTATATAAGTATAGTATGGATTGGGGTGTGCAACAAAGAGTATTTGTTTCCACTAAGCGCAAAAAGACATAATTCTGCTGCCAAATGTTATCAAATTACATGAACATTTTACAATTTATGTTTATATACGAGATCGGAGTATTTATATAGTAGTGGCGAGATCGGGTTCGGTACGCAAAACGTTTTTTTAAGATTGTAATATTGCCCATTTATATAAATACTTAATTAACTGACTAAAAAAATGCGAAGGCCTCTAAGCTAATTCATAACTTTTTAAATGTTTGTCGTGAGTATGCTTACTTGTAGTTGCTTGTTACAAATTCTTAATTCAAATTAAATATGTGATTTTTAATCGTCACTTTGAGATTTAAACTTCAAAAAGTATTTCATTAAGATTGCTTAACACTTTGCAGTGCTTTCATAAAACTTATAGTACCGTGCAATATATGATTTGTTAATGTATGCATTTGTATATGCGATAAAAACCTGTTAAACAAACACACCCGTAATTATTATAACTATGCATTATTTTAAAGAGCGAAAGAAAAATAGAATAAGCGAGATCGAGAGTAAGCGTAAAGTATAGTTATAACAAGTTGGATAGCATTACGTCATTGATGACTCATCGGCGTCTCTCTGGCGGTCGCGAGCCTAGCAAGAGTGTAGTCTTGTTTCACCGTCATAGCTGTGCGCGCGTTTTGTGGCATTTTAATAGTGTATATTTTGTGACAATCTCAGGTTTGCTACATTTTTTATATGTTTTTACTTTTTTTTATAATTATAGATGTTTATTTAAAAAAAAAGTATATTATAGTTGTAGACGCGTGCCGGTAAATTGCCGGTTGAACCAAAAACACGAATGGTATTGTAGTTTAATGGTATCCTAAATGAACCTACTTCGAGATGTGATTGCTTGGAACCGATAACCTACCCTCTTTACATAGTGAGCTAGACTTCACTCCCTATTTGCAACATGTCTTAGTTAAATTCGTATTTAATAAATTGTATTGTGCCAATAATTGCATCTAAGGGAAAGTATCTGTAATTAAATTACTTATGGGTTTGGATTAAATATTAAAACTTTCGTTTAAATAACTAACCTTGATTATTCCTGTAAAAATATTCGGGTGGCATAAATATAAAGATAACCTAACGTATGTACAAAAGTATGTAGTTATATTTTATTAAATAATTAGAACGTGCATGAAACATCGTTTGCGAATTAAAGTCATACCTAACCCTCTTTTTCTTTAGCGCAATAAGATAAAAAGTATCCTATGACATTCCTTGCATATCAAGCCCTCAATGTACCTAGGTACTAACTGGTCGAAATCCGTTTGATGAGGCTAAAATAGCACATACACCCACGCTGCGTTATTTAACCGACTCCAAAAAAGAGGGAGGTTCTATGCATCTATGTTCCACCGTATGTAGCTATTTTTTTTGTAAGTTCACCGATTTCTTTGTCAATTGAGTACCGAATTTAAACATTATTGTTTTATTCAAAAGAATATACTTCTAAGGCTGAGCCCATGTACCCAAGTCAGGATTCACCCGTGTTACTATATATAACTTACTAAATAAATAAATAAATATTACGGGACAATTTTACACAAATCGCTCTAGTCCCATGGTAAGCTCAATAAGGCTTGTGTTATGGGTACTAGACGACGATATATTTAATAGATATATTACATATATACATAGAAAACATCCAAGACTCAGGAACAAATATTTATCCTCATCACACAAATATTTGCCCTTACCCGGATTTGAACCCAGGACCTCAGCTTCGCAGGCAACGTTACTCCCACTGAGCCAAACCGGTCGTCAAAACTAAAATCGTCAATTTTGAATATTTCACATTTTTTTGGGGTGGGACCGACTCCAAGATAATAAATATTAATTGTATTACATTGCTTTTTTATTTTGTAAACTGTAACTTCGTTCGCGGAGGAAAAAAAATCATAATCCTCTTTTGCTTCAGCGTCATCGGATAAAAAGTAACCTATGACCACCTGTGGATACCTACCTACCCGTGTCCAAAAAATTCGTGAAATCGGCTTAGCTGTTTTGACGTGATGAAGCCACAACAACACATACAAACATCCATTTTTTTTTAATTTAGTGACCTTCCAATACTCCTTATCATATTTTTTTAATAACTTCAATGACCAGACATACATTTTTTACAACTTTATTAATAGACGTTTTTATTGGAATGATAAAAGATTTTAAAGCTGAATAGTCAGCAACAGGTAACCTTGGTACTTAGTTGATGTTTGAATACTGATAACATCCATACCATTGAAGCGGCTGCCGGAGTTTTTGTGCATTATTTTTTACTTGTCTAGGAATTAATTTTGCAACTGGCAGCATAATCGTGACTGTAGCCCTAACCAATGGTAGATGTAGCATTAAATAAACATCCAAAGCGCCAATTTTATCTCAACACATCTTAATTACTGAATATTTGGCGCTTTGGTCTATACTCACTGTTTGATTCTGACTGTACAGTCATTGTCTTCGGTTTTTTTAATAATAATAGTTGGGTAGGTACTGAGCAGCAGCGTGACGTCCATATAGGCCGATTCCCACCAAATTGCCCGAGGAAAGGCTTATAACCACCTTTTTTTTCATGTGAGTAAATGAATACGCTTCGGCTTGCCCATGTTATTTTCCTGGCGCCGCGCCTCTGGTACTGAGTTTTACCTTTTTGCGGCTGGATGGGAATTTTACAAGGAAAAGTCACTTATTATAACTTGAAGTTGGATTTGCCACCTTAGATTGAGGTGGATCATACTTAATCAACCTACCTTAAATTTACACAGTATCTACATAAGACTACTTAGTATAACGCCATCAATGAATGAGTATTTAAGTCGTTACTTTTAGTGAGCATTCTACATTTTTAAATTTGATATTAATGCATAACATTTATATAACTTATGGCAATATGCTCCCTTTCCGTATTTAACATCAGGGTACCATTGCAGTCAACGAATTCAACAGAGATTTTAAGCAACACCTGGCTTAAAACTACCAAACAATGGTACAAAAGAGTTTAGAGCCGGAGGGTTTACTCCAGAGCTCGTATCGGCCCCTCTCTCTCAATTTTGCGTTAAACTACATATGAGTGAGTGAAATGGCGGACGAACATTGAATTCGTACTTTTAATTGAAGGCCCCAGTGGTAAAAATGCACTTAAATCAAGCTATAATGATCCTTAATATTAATGCAGTAAGTTTCATGTAAATTTGCAAACTGGACGATAACACAAAACAAGCAAAAAGTATCCGTGTAAAATTCAATTGAGTTGATCAATAATATACTTTGTTATTAAGACGGGAAGTTATTCAATTCCTACATGAAGATTTCTAAACATGAAACGAAGGATGCGCATGTGCACTTGTGCAGCCGCAGCTGCTAGGAGCGGATATTCTTGTCGACTGTCTCTTGTTTGGGATTACTCGTAAACAAAGAAATATAGTCGCAAACTTTTTCCAATATTTGTTATAGCATAAAATAGATTTTTTATTGTCTGATAATAGGGAATATGCATTTTATGCATTAATTTTTAGTAGTTGAGAAAAATGTAAGTATAAGGTACCTACCTCACATGTAGTTTTTACTGTACCTAGGAAACCGGGAAATAATATCTATTTACTTATGTAGGAAATTATAAAAATCTTCATTTCGCACTTAAAAACAGCGAGTCTGTTTTAAACAGTTAAACGACCACATCTTCGGCTTAAAAACTCACGTGATTTTTGGATGTAACCTAAGTCCCTAATTAATCCATTTTATTCAGTTCATTAAATGTGACTTTCACTCTGTGTTATCGCTCGCAAACGGTTTTACCGTTGTAATAAAATTTTACATCAGGTCAGCTGGCAGGATCAATAGTTTACACATTATAGACCTAGTCACGAATGGCGGTAACACTAACTCATCGAGTACCAACGTGAATGAGGTCAAAGGTGGTGGGTGTAGCTCAACCTGCAAGTTCCCTTAGTCTGCGAGAGAATTCGCATTTAAACACTCTTTTCCATGACGGTACAAAAACGATCCATTTCCACCTTGGTCGCTCATATACTTTTTAAACACATTTTTTGTTCTTTTTTACGTTGTAATCGATGAGGTATGGTTACCGACGGAGACCTCTCGGACCATTACATTATAAGTATATATTATGAACAAATTATGTTTGACGGTTGTCAAACGCAGAGCTCGCAATCGTTATTTATAAATCTACCAACATACACGCTATTTCTGGAATGTATTTAAACTGTATTTAGGAGATCACAAACATCTTTGGAAACACCTGATTCAACTTCTAGAATTTTAATAAAATGTATGAAAACCTGGTAATTGAAAGGAAAGAACGAAAAAATACCGGTTATTTTGTATAACGAGAATACCGGTTTTCGGGTGCTGGTCAAAACGCAGTACAGAATAGTTAATGTTATTAACTGTTGTTTACCTCTCCTTGAATGTATTTTTTTTTTCGGTACCTACTCAATTTATTCAGTTTTGTGAGGTGTGCAATAAGGAGTTATTTATTGTATTGCATTTGTCAATACTTAGCTACCCGTATACCAAAAATAATTGAAATCTGTCCAGCTGCTTTTACAGATGTCGAGGCAAAGAGATGTCGATACAAAAAAAAACTTCCAAATATTTTTAGTAACCAATATACAGAAAATGTTATAATAGTACATATAGATGTGACTATATAAACCGACACATTATTATGAATTTTGAAACTTATATTTATCGAGCTAGCTCAGTTGACCAAACCAAATTAAATGGACCTGTTGTTAGTATACGTTTGTTTGTTGTTCAGGGCTCTGTTTTGTTTTGTCGTTGGAAGGGTGGGGTGGGGTGCGTTTCGTTGTCACTCACCACTCCCATTAGGCCTTGACCTCTTTCTACAAACAACTATTATCTATCATAAGTACAGTCGACAAAACATATCCAGCGGGCGGTGGTCGCATTAAGTTATGTTTATACCTGCTTAACGGGCAACATCGAATATTTTCTAGTTTCTCGGGATTATTTTGTAAGATATTAAACTTATTTCCAATACATTAATTAGGTCTTTGGTAGTTAAGCTGGTACGATGCAAAATTTCATGATATTACGACAACTAAAGCACTGAAAATTAATTCATGGCTGGATATCTTGTTTAAGAAAATAAAGGCAAAAGCGATGACTAATTGAATAAAAATAATAAAAATGTAGGGTATACCAACCTGGTATCGGACATAAACATTAAGTTTCATTCAAAGGCTACATAATATTGAAGCAAAACGAATACGAAATTGGTATTGACGTCCTTAATTGTGCCGTGTTTGTAATCATCCGTCACGCTCGCTTTCATATATGTGTCGGAAAGAGACAGATGCCAAATAAAATAGCATATAGGTTCGCTGAATCGCATCTCCTAATACCTACTTACTAATATTATTGATTGGTAAGTACGATGCATATTATTAATAATTCGGCGATAATTATAAAAATCCTTGTGTTTTCAGTGAGAATTTGTTGAAAAATATGGTATAATATTTATATATGTATATGTACAAAATAACTAAAAATTGAGGCCGTGATGTAAAATAAAGATATATTTTCATAGTGGAAAAACATTTAAACAACTAGGTTTTTGTATCACATCATACAGTTTCAAGGGCTCAAACTTATGACTTCGCGCGCTTCAGAAAAGTACTGTCGGTAATGATAACATTTTTTGTTTCTTAGAAATACAATGTCAAAAATCAGTTTCTGGCGCATTTTTTACCAAAAATACGAAAGCGCTCTTAAGGTTGCCTATTGAATCGTTCTTTTTGATTTAAACATGTTTCCGTTTGATGCATAATTAAGAAAATTTGACAGCATAATTTGCTTCATTATTTGACGCTGACTGTACCATCTCGTACCTGTCAGGCCAATGAAATGTCAGGTCATTTCGTGTTGGGTTAGACAAAGGGAGCATAATCAAGCGCTTCGGGGTTTTTGGGGTAAATTAGAACTTTAACTTTTTTAAATTAACAAAGTAATGTAACAAAAAAGAAAATTATTACGTTTCATGAACATGATTTATATGCGTTAATATTGAACATTTTAACACAACCAATACTATTTGCCGATGAAACCAAGTTAGAATAAATAATTAAAATATCTTACACAAATCGACTTTGCCCCAAACTCGTAAAGCTTGTAAAGCTATGTGTAAAGGCGACAATATAGGTACATAATATATAGAACAAAAAACTTAAATACCTACAAAGAAAATATGAGCAAGTAGCAAAAAAAATTGTATACAGTACACAGTGCTTTGGTTCGACTGTTATGTTGAGCAATTTAAAGAACAAAAAATAAATAAATTTGATAATTGTGAACTAAACAATATTATGACTATTATTCATTTGAAATCTACGCGCAAACATACAACTAGGTTATCGTTCTGTTAACGATCGGTTAAACGCACTGCAACATAAACAAACTGACTTTCTGATCCAGATAGCAAGCCATGCGCGCAGGCGCGCAGATATGCAGTAGTGCTGCCAACACTCTCACTTATCAATTCAAGTGCTTTCTGCAACTGGGCGCTAAGGGAAACGGATTATCCCACAAAGGATTATCATCCCACAAGAATTCATTACCCAAATTTTAATCTTTTGTTTAGCAACTATGTTCGAATTTCGAAAATTAAATTTGTGTGGATTGGATCCTTTTCCATTAAACATCCAATCGTAGTTGCATGTTATAAAGTTGTAAAAATGAAATGTCTATACGTTTAAGATATCCAAAACAACAATTGTAAGGAACTAATTCGAGGTCACTGAAGCGAAAAATATATTTTTGGATTTTTTTAATGTTTGTATGTGTCGTTGCGGTTGTGTGCGTTTGTATTTGAATTATTTTTGGTACCTACACGTGTAGCAAGGTATCTTCAAATGGTTATGTTATAAGATACTTCTTATCCGACTAAGCTGAAAAAAAGAGGGGTTATGGCGTTTTCTCCTCCGTAAACGAAGTTGCACTTTCTAGATATGAATATAAATAGAGCTCAAACTTTAATCACAAGCACGTGAGTGAATAGTGGAATGTAAAACCAGAATAATAATAGAGGTACTCTGCGATCTTCGTGTTGCTACGGAACACGAGTGACAAGGTCAGTGTCAAGTGCGAGTGAGACAAAGCAATAAACGAGTACTATTAATACTTTGGTTTTGCTGCAGTATCTAGCCCACACCCACTTGAGAAACTAAAAACTACTTATACCCAAATAATCCTGGGTAAAGTTTTTTTTAGGGTCCCGTACCTAAAGGGTAAAACGTCTGCCTGTCTGTCTGTCCGTCTGCCACCAGGCTGTATCTCATGAACCGTGATATCCAGAAAGTTGAATTTTTCACACATTATTTATTTCTGTTGCCGCTATAACAACAAATACTAAAAACTGTATAATTTTTTGTCTATCTATCTATGTCATTGTCAGTATTGTCAGTAACCAATATCAAATGATCGAACACCGCGTACATTTTGCTTAGGTATAGGGCTCTGTCGACACACTGGATTTTCAGAGATACGGCCGTTTGTAGCGTATATTTTGTACGGAACCCTCGGTGCGCAAGTCCGACTCGCACTTGGCCGATTTTTAGCTTCTGAAGAGAGCTTATCCACTTAAACAGTACAATACCATTGAGTGGTTAGCCGCAAATTAAGATTACGAGCACTTAGTCAAAGCAGATTTTACCTCCCTTAGAAGATTAATAGATTACGGAATTTATTTCCTGGACCGTAGATTACATTATACACTAGAAAAATAAAAGCGATCATAGATAATCTAGCGTTCAGTAGGCCACTAACCTTGGTCAATTTTAAAACTACTTACCAAGTTTTACGTGATGAGGCCGCAAAAACACGAACATACGGTCTGGCAAAAAAGTCTTGATATTAAAAAGTGGCAATGGCAACACTGTAGTGTCGCGTGTCGTCCCTTTTTTCTTAGATTCATTTGAAAGGGATGACACTACAGTGTTGCCACTATTTAATTTCAAGAGTTTTTTTGCCAGACTAAACATATACCTACATTGCGATTGATTTGCCATACAAAAGTCCTCCTCCCTGGGGAGTACTTTTCACCCCCTTAAGAAATACTTTTCAGGATAAAAATATCATTATGTCCACAATTTCAAACTATTTCCCTACTAAATATAGATTTGTTTAGAGGTTTTAAGAGTGAAAAGGTAACCAACAGAGTGATAGAGTTACTTTCACAATGGGTACGTTGCCTGTTGGCTGATCTCAAAATTTGTAAAAATTATATAAGATCCTGATAAAAATGCGTTTAAATTCAGCGTATGATATCTTACGTGTAGCTTTTTTGTGAGCCCTTAGAGTTGGGTAGGAAAGTCCATTTTTAAAGAATGGAGATATTAATAACTAATAATACCATTGACTAACCCATAAAATGTATCCTGGTAACATTTGTTATGAAACCGTTTCGATAAACGCACGTTTTAACATAGCTGCAGAACAAAGTTCTTATTTCTCCACATAAGGCACCAATTGTGTGAAGTCACTAAACTAGTAGGTTCCCGGACATGAAGCGTATTTTGGGAAAGTCCAAAAAAATATTTTAACATAGATACAACTATCGCGGGGACTTTTTATGAGATTGAAGTAGTTTTTTTCACCAATATTTTTACAGATAAAAGTTGTCAAATAGCCTATTATAAAATAAAAATTGGTATGGCGTCTGGTTGAAAATCACCTAAGGCACCTAGTTGCGCGCTTTAAAAATAAAATTGACACTGGCCTTCACTATTCACGCGGGTTATCAATAGAGTTAGATAAATTTAAATTGAGCAAATGTTTTTATTCCACGGTCAATAGAAGCCATTACATTAATTGAGCTAATTAATCTGTTAAAACTTCAATTAGATCTAGTTAGCCGAATTTGTAACGTTACCTATAGAAATTTTAGTTTCATTCAACCGAGTAGATATATAGATTTCTTTACTGCCCACTTCAACAAGAAGGAGGTACAAATACAGATATTATTAATAAAACAATTTTAATAGATTATATCGCGTATCTCATCTCATTTCAGTTTCCGATGTTTCGGAACCTGTTCAGCTTTCCGTGGTTACGGGTTGACTGAGAAAAAAATTATATTATCCTCTGTCAAAGACAATTTGTTACAGATATTATGTTTTGTAGTAGTCTTGGTATATTTTGGGAAGACCTGTGTTCAAAAGCGTCCTTGTTTTGGCGGATATGGCCTAAAGGGATACGTTTTACTCGTAATGAGATACAGTGGGTATTTAATTAATATACTCGTATTTACTGTATTGCTAGGTAGATCAAATTATATTTTACCTTAACCAAGGTAGACTTACTTAGGTAGAGGCTATAGGCTCTATGTTTAGTATAGAGTATAGAAAAGGTAAATACATAGAATAGGTAGGAAATGGAAAATATAGGGAATCGCATACTATAGGGAAACAGATGAAAAACTGTTCAGTGGATAGTAGTAAATATTAGTTCCAAATCCGTCCAGAATAGCGCTAGAGTAGCCAAATAGTATGAATACTGATGGTGCAAATTGCGGAAACATTCCAAAATGCTTATAAAAGGTTTTAAGTCTTATGTTAACTTACATGTTTTAAAGACCTTTTTTAAGCATTTTTTAGTATATAACAGGTCTTATGTGTAGTGATAACTTAGGTACCTGTTTAAAATACCTTATTTCAGCATTTTGAAAAGTTTCCGCTCTTTGCACATCAGTAAGTATGAAGCAGTGCCGTGCACAGGGTAATTGGCCTAGGTAGGCAGTTTTTCTGTGCCTATATAGAGCCATATTCGTTCAGAGCTTCAGGGTAGGTAGTCTGTGCCTATATGGAGCCATAGTTGTTTAAGATAGGCGAAAAGTTGGTTTTCGCGAACTAGTGCTTTCCACTTTTCCATTGTTTTTAAATTTATACTTGTTCCAATTCATGACTACTTATTGATGATGGTGATGTTGATGATGATGGTGATGGTGATCATGATTAAGCATCATGATGTTGTTTTTCTTATTTTTTCGCAGCTGTAATAAAAACGTTGTTCGATACACGTGCGGAAATGTCATTCTTCGCTCGTCCCGAGTCTTGATGATATTTCGGTACTCGTGAAGTAATGACATACTTTCCGCACTGGCATCGAAATGTTCTATTATCAAAATGGTAACCTACTCAATTCATCATTTCTCCTTCTGATGTAAATATTCAATCAAGTTCAACGTTTTGCACTATTGTAGATTTTTTTGGCATTATTACGGTAACTTATTAAACGCACTTGCTACTGTAGCGTCATCAATTTGACGCCTTTTGACGGACCATTTGCAATCTTTGGATATAAAAAGATTGTTTTCCTTAGTTTTCTACACTCCATAGGCCTAAGCTTTTCTCTTCTTCTCTATTTTATACTCCTGCCAGATTAATCGTGGTCACGTAGCATATCTAAGAATTTTACGCCCTTTTTCAACACCCTGGGGTGTTGCTTCTCTAGCGCAATAGCTGAGGGAAGTATTTTGTTAGGGCTTTTCAACTGTTGTTTGGCCACGCGGCTAGCGACGCGGTCAGCGCATTCTCTCTTCATTGCGCTGTGCTCAGCCGTGAGACACTCACCGCACAACAGTTATTTGGCATCACATGTAATTTATCTGGAAGTTGCACGCCGTCGGTTGGGCGTGGTCGTGATCACGCCCTCTGGGCTAATCCAGCGCAGAGGCGACCGTCCTCTTGATCTATTGCTATTGACCTTTCCCTGGACTACAAGTTTTTCTATGACATGACCTCGTTCATTTAGCACATACGGCTACAAGCTATAAAACATGAGTAATGGCCGTTAAGTGTTAATTTATGTCATATAAATGAAGCAAGTTATGCCGTAAATTCTTATCAATCAATTAATTTATGCATTACCTAGCCTTTTAAAAGTGACATCATAGTTAATTGGGATAGACTATAATTTTCAACGTATAACAAGTAATAGGATAAAAAGCTACGACCTACAACTTGATTTTTAAAATACACGTGGAAAGTTATTAATGTTTTAATTTTTGACTTTTATTTATCCTTGCTGTTTCGTAATACACAAGACATTACCTAGCCAGGTCACTACGAAATATTTACCAGGAAGTAAAAAAAAGAACTCTTCCAAATGGGACGTGGATGAAATTAGTATCTTAAATTAATCCCGACTTTTTATAAAATAAAGTTGGTTAATCTAAATTGCATTTTTTGGTACAGATTCACCATGAACGTGGTCCCAGTCGGTCCCAAGCCCACCAACCTCACCTGCCCTTCGTGCCATGCCACCGTAGTGTCGCGAATGGAACACAACGCTACCACGAGGACACACGTCATCGCGGTACTACTATGTTTGTTCCTGTAAGTATGTCTACAAAACGACCGAAATAGATCTTTTGGTGAACAAAAGAGTCTTAGAACTGTCCGATACCGATATCGACTGATACCGTTAAGTGCGACTGGACAATGGAGGACATACGTCATTGCGGTGATACCTACTATGTTTTCCTGTAGGTAAGCACGTCTCTCCAACGTCAGAAGATCTTTTGTTCACTTTGTACAACTGTCTGACCACAGAGAACACACGTCATTTCGGTGCTACTACGTATGTTCCTGTAAGTATATAATTATGAACAACTAAAATTGTAGACCGTGCTTACGCCATTAACCTCACCTGTTTGCCTTACGGTGACACTATCGTGACGCCTATAAAGTACATTCGACTACGAGGAGACACGTCATCGCGGTGTCACTATGTTTATTCCTGTAAGTATTTTCAGTAGATGTATAGTAGTTAGGTTTTAGTCTGTCGAATTTACTTGATCGTCTTCGATGACACTTCAGTGACGCATATTGTACAATATGACCGCGGGATACTCGTCATTATAGTGTATATTTGCATTTGTAAGTACAGCCAGCGGATATATTAAGTAGTAAATCTCTAATCCTTCGCTATAATCTCCCTATTTTAGTATGGTTATTGACTCAGCAAATGTAGTAGGCAGGCCTCAGGCTACCAACATCACCGACTCGTCTTACAATGACACGATAGTGACGCGTATGAAGTACGGCTACGAGTAGGCGTATCACAGAAGCATGGCGTTAGTACAAATGTTTGTTATCCAAGTTCACCAACCTATTCTACAAAACAAATGTAGTAGTCGCTTTTTAGTTCATCGAAATTACCTACCGTTTTACGTTATTATTATATAAATATAAGTATTCAATGTATATAAGTACGTATTACAATTCAGAACTGCCTTGCTTTACCTACCTACTCAATAAACACTTTATTTTTCTCAACGCTTATCTTGAAGAGATCGGTTTTTAACCTCTTATTGCTGGTATTACTTTCTTCTGATCTATGGTTTGTGAGAAGTACAATAAAGAATAATTTATCGTATTGTATATGTATACCTATCCATTCAACCCAATAGGCGTAGACTGCTGGATTTTAGTGGATTTAAATCCCGAACTCTAATAGTGACTCATATGGAGAACAACAAATCCAAAATTGCACACGTCATTGCAGTGCCACAATGTTTACAATACGAATGTCTTGAGTTAGTTTATACCTGCTTAACTGGCAACGTTGACTAGTTTTTCGTTTAAGGTATGTCCAATACATATACATACTCGTATCTAACCTAATTTTGCCTTTATTTTCTTACTTAGTAAAATATAGATATGGCGCTAAGGTTATACTTTCAAAAAATAAAATAGTTATATGGGTCAAAGCAGATGAATAAATTCGAGGCGATTGGCACAGTGCTCGCTGGTGGAAGGGTTGACACGCTCGACGCGTAATCGAGAGGTACCGGGTTCGAGTCCTGGTGTGACCACGAGCGAGAACAATTGTATTTTTCTTTGTGCTCTGACTTGAATTTATGTCACAATATATGTATGTGGTGTTAGTTTTCCCACATTAAAAACACACAAACACAAAAAATTGTGTTTCATAGAAATATAGACATGAATACATTATTATTTTTTAATGTATTGTGCTGATTTAAGTACCAAAAACGTACCCAATGAATGTTTTGAAAACATGTTCAAGTTCATTCACATTAATCAAAATAATCAAGGAAAACCAAAAAGTGACCTTCAAATATTCAATAATAATTATCAGTATCACTTATTTTTTGAAAATATCTTCAATGAAAAGTAATTTCATTTTTATAAATTTTTAATAGTGTAAATAGATAATGGACGTCAAAATGTTATTATTTATTATGCACATTGATGACTAAGGTAACACTTGAATTAATCGCGCAATCTTATTGCACTTGTTTTGTTTGTTACTAATCAGAGTTCGGCGAATACTTCAATAATCTTGAAAGAGGATGTTGATAACCCGTTAGTACGAGGAATGGAATGACATTGGTATTTTAAACACCGACAATGCTTGTTTGTGTGACTATCTTATCTTCTACCTATAAAACAGTAACGCGACTCTAATATTTACAGACAAAGCACAGTCTAAACTGTGGTAGGTAGGAACATGAATTTTTAAACAAATATATCTTTTACTAGCTTCTGCCTGCGACTTCGTCCGCCTTAAATTCGTTTATCGCAATATCGTAAGGGTATTTTCCGGGATAAAAAATAGCTTATGTTCTTCCCCTGGACTGAAACGATCTCCATATGTAATTTGATTCCAATCGGTTCAGCGGTTTAAGCGTGAAGAGGTAACAGACAGACACACTTTAACATTTATAATTTTAGTATGGATTCGCGGGATTGAATCGGAAATGAAGAGACACGTAGAAGAACCAGTGTAACTGTGATAGACCAAAGGATTGCAAAACTTAAGTCGCATTGGGCCGGGCATTGCTTGTAGAACCAATAGCTGCTTTGGCTAACGAGTTTTTGAGTGGCGACCACGTACTGGAAGACGCAGGAGTCCCACAAGGTGAACTAATGATCTGGTGAAGGGCGCTGGGGTCTAGGCGGCGCAGGAACAGCTATGGTGGCGTTCCTTAGGAGAGGCCTATGTCCAGCAGTAGACATTTTTTGGCTGATGATGATGATTCCTTTGGAGACGCAAACGTGCACTAAGGAAGGACTTTTTTGAATTCCGAATTGTACGTTTAGTCGCGGGCAAAAGCTAGTCGTGTATATTGTTGACTATAGCTAAATGAACGTATATGTATGTACCTATATAAGTTTATGTTTAAAACTTATATAGGTATATACATATACATATGTATCTACATTTGAAATCACAATATTGAATACCTGACTACTCTTTCTAGTTGTGCATAAAAAAATAAGTAAAACCAAATTTTGACGTTTCATACGAGTATTAAGTAACGTTCCTTGCATGTCACACCCGTTCACGGGACATTGCTGTCCAGCGGGCCTGTGATGGTCGCGTTTATCACGCAATAAATAAATGACATAGCTGCCGTCACCTTCTGATATCATTTATCGCGTGATAAACGCGAAAATCATAGGCCCGCTGCACCTTCGCAAGTTATGCGTGCGTGCGCGGAGCCGAAGTCAACGCATAGAGGCCGAGGCCCGTCTAACAATTCAATGAAATATAAGGCGACGACACGACATTGCGCGGCCAGCGGCAGCGGGGAGGGATTTATCTGTACATTCCCCCGTTGACATGCTTACTGTACAGTGGTTGACTAGCAACACGCGCATTGTATTATAAATACGCTCGCCGCAGCCGCTGGTCGCACTTTCGTCGTCGTTGTCGTGGCCAGGCCGTAAAGAGGTCCCGTTCGGAATCCCTAATGTCGTTTATTTTATTTTTTTTATTTATCTATTCATTCATTTATATATGGTATTCCATCTCCTCATTATAGGACATGCCATCATGTCAATAATGGTATTCAGGAGTGTGTTAGTACTGTCTCGCACGCGTCGCATCAAGGAGGCAACTCGTTTGCGCATTATTGCCTGAAAACTATCAATTGATCCTAATGTATCGCTCGTCAAAAAGTATTTTTTTCAAAAACCGTAAATTTTTGGATGTTTTAAAAGATCATCGTATAGGTTAGGTAAGTAAAAAGTTTACAGTTTCGTAAAAAAATGCGTTAGGACAAACGATACATTAGGACAAATGACGTTAGGGATTCTGATATAGATCCCGTCAACGGTACACTGCGCGGACGCTGTTGGTGCCCATGTTATTGGAAACGCACAGAGACAGCACCCGCTAAGTGCATACATACTTCTGGGCGAAATGGTGAGATACTGATGTTAGCAATCCATGCAAGTACAAACATATATTTGAAATGTAAACTTTAAGGAATTTTTCTCTTATTGCAGTTGCTGGCCATGTGTGTGCCTGCCTTACTGTATGGACTCCTGCAAGAACGCCGACCACTATTGCCCTAGCTGCAACTCCTACCTTGGAACATACAAAGGATAAGATGTAATTCCTGGCTATACCAGTCATTTGAATAGTTCTATAGTAATACGATAAGGGGTTGACCGTTGAGTTTTAAATTAGTCGGTTGTATGAGAATGTGTTGCATTTAGGATGGTATTTCAAATTATTACTGAACGGTTATAAGCCTTGTCTGTGATGTTTTATCAATGAAGTCTACCTCATCTAAACTTTATGACTACACTTGCGTATGATTCACAAACATCTTTTGTTACAAAATGAGGCTGAACTTTCATGTAAACGTTCACATTTTCTGTTTAATTAACACGTAAGCAGATAGTTCAATGAGCGGAGTTCAAAAAGTTGGACACGTAAACTCATATAATTAAATTATCTATCAAAGGTTCCGTTGTGCGACGGACTATTAACCATACAACTCTATTGAATACTTTCGTCGCACAATGGAACTTTTAACTTTCATCTGGTTTGTATAGTTAACTACGGCTAACGATGGTCCAACTTCCCTCACCCTAATATCACTTAGCCACAATCGTTTCGATAATGATTGTAATTTTAAATCAAAGTAATTTAAGTTTAAGTGTACTTTTTATCAGGTTTTGACGAGAAAATGTTATCAAAGTAATTGTAACATTCGTATATTACATAATATCTAGTGAGATCAATGTTAAATATTATATAAATTATGACACTTTTTCTCATCTAAAGACTCGTACATAGTGTGGCGCAAGATAATGTAAAATTCTGGTACAATGAAGCGTTTATGAAAGCCAACCCATTTTACGAGCTTCCGAGCAAAACTATGTATATTTTTTGGAGCAAATTTACACAGCGATTTTCCAAGAGAACAAAGTAAAATCAAGTTCTAGTAGGGAATTGTTGTAACCACAATCTAGCGGGACATTGGGTAAAGTTGCCACGTCCTCGTATTTCTAAACGTGGCGGCTTAAAATATTCTCGTCAGAGGGCCAGCACGTTTAGGACTGAGACACAGAAGGAATTACATTATTTTATTTGTCTCCAACAGTACGAGATTTAATCACTTAAGGGTAAAACACTAAAGTAAAACCCCTATTGTTTATAGTAGAAATGTGCTCGTTTCAAACGTTCCATATTACAGAAATTCAATTTTGTAAATTTACTACTTTCCTAAACTGTCAATTGTAAAAAATTTAAAAAAAACAAAAAAAAAAACAAAACAGCTGTAATTGTGAGACTATTTTTTTGGCAATTTTTTCCATATTTTTTTATAGTTGAGCATTTTAAGTACAGAAAGTGTAAAAAAAGGTATCACCTCGTCATACTGATACATGTTTGCATGAATACTGTGCATACCTTTATTTAGGGCTGCCTGTTCATTATGTCTTCTTATCTTTCAACTATAATTTGCTGAGTTTTGACTAACTACTTAAATTGTTAGACATGCTGCTAACGTTAATGTAGACAATTATAATATAATTTCGTCTTATTTACCTAAAGTTTAACTTTTATAAGTTACCTATACAAATACGAATAGTATACGTCATACCTTTAGATATAAGCTTGATACTTTAATAAATACGGCAAAATTACAATACTCAAGATTTGTTTTAATACTGCCAGTACTCTTCATCCAAAATATGTTATTATTTATTTATTATTAAAGTACAGCCACAATGTATATATTATAACATTCACATTAATTATATTATTATAGGTATCTACATATTAAAATTACTTATTTTCTATATTGTATCTTCTACGCACTGCACTACTAGCAGAACAAAGACTTGCACGACAAATGTTGTCTATCTCTCTCCATCCAGTATAATGCAAAAGGGACGGGTGGGCATTTCCATTTAAATATGTATCTTTAACTAGAGGTCAGTGGTTATCATGAAACGACGATTCGTGTCAAATAGTATATATTCCGTTACAAAACTGACAGGCTAGACGCCATTTAAATAATTATAGTTTAAGTTTCGTCTTACCGTTTAATCTATACTATTATAAAGTTTTAAAAGTGAAATGTCTGTACATTGAAGATATTTAAAAAAAATCTCGCTAAAAATTGAGTCCGCTAGAAAATGTCTGCACAGTGTGTTACTGACTTTTTCCAACTAAAATGTAGGAAATAGAGCGGTTATCTGTACCGCAAACCGCGACAGTCTTCGCACAGGTTTTTGCTATTCCTTCGGTCAGGCGACTGGATAATGTCCACTGTCCGGACACGTTTTGTTCTTTTTTTGGACACAATGGAGTGCTTGTTTGTCAGTCTCCTTGGTATTTACATTGTTTTAAACAGTTTGCAAAATAAACGTTTTTGTACATGTGTAGTTTGTTTCTGTATGTATTAGAATCCTGTTTGATGAATATGTCTTACTTATTGTTTATTTAATTGTTTTTGACGCCCGATTCAGCTCAGTGGGAGTAACGTTGCCTGCGAAGCTGATGGTCCTGGGATCAAATCCCGGCAAGGGCAAATATTTGTTTGCAAGTCTTGGATGTTTGTTGTTTTCTACTAAGAAATATAAGTATATATCTATTAAGAATATCGTCGTCTCGTACTCATAATAAACGCCTTATTGAGCTTACCATGGGACTAGTTCGATGTGTGAAAAAACTGGCCCCTAATATTTATTAATTGTTAAAAACGATGTATGTTGGAATAGTAGGTAGTACCATATGTTGACTATGAAAGTCCTGAAAAATAATAAAACACTTTTCAACATTCATCTTCAAACAAAACGATTGCGGGCATACTTGTACTGTATGTCAGTATGATTGGTATAATTATATTCTCAATAAATAAATGTATTACAGGACAATTTTACACAAATCGAACTAGTCCCATGGTAATCTCGATTAGGATTGTGTTATGGGTACTAGACGATGCTTCATGCTTCAAAATGTTGCCATAATTTAGTGACTTCCAATACTTGGCGCAATTGAAAATTGTAAATGAAAACAAAACAATTACCTTCTAAGCATAACAAAATAAACGTTGCAGCATTTCTCTAGGCTGTTTACAAAGTTCCTATATCGAGAGATCGGGACAATCCGCGCGGAGTCAATAATATGCAAATCTCGAAGCGTAACGCGAGCGAGGGCTATCAAAATTTTACGCCTTTCGCATTTCTTGCGCAGTGAAATGACTTCCGAACGCTTCGGTGTACGTGTTTGCGTCGTTTCCGAATTATCTTTAGCTTTGAGTGGTTAGAATTCGAGACGCAAATGTAGCATTATTCTTGGTTATATAATTTTTATATCACTGATTCTAATTTGCCTTCAATATCAGTCGCATTTATGAATTGTGAGAAATCGTTTCTTGTTTTTATCAGGTAACTTAACTTGTTTCTGCATATTAAAATAACAAGGTAATCAAATTAATTTGATTGTACATTACGCTTTGATTTGAATAAATTTAAACTTACACAGCATGTTTATCGACGTAGTTATAATCGATCAATAAAAACTCAATCAGCAACGGGCTGGGTATTTAGAGCTTCCAGTAGATTCTAGAACGGACACCACGAGTCAAAAAATGCAGCGGATATTTATCAGATGGACTGCCGATCTGAGGACGCTACTCTGGAGGGTGAAATTAGAAGTTGGTTCCCTAGTGCTAACTTAAATATTGCGTTAACCTATAATAACATGAGTGCGGAAGGGATGGATCTATACGAATTTCAAATTTTCGAAATTCAGAGTATCCTTGCGATTTATGGCCTTCGTACATAATCAAAACTCAATGGACACAGAAAGCCATGTGGCTGTTTCTTTTGGAAATCTTTATCTTTAATCCACCATAGTCTCTGGATAAAAAAATTAAGAGGTTTACAAAAATTGCGTGTATAAATTGAACATATTTCCAATATTATCCGAAATATATTTATGATGTAACTACAAACTACAACGTAAGGTCCGCAATAAAGTGTATGGAGGTTCAGCACATAAAATATCAGTCAAGAACACACGCCACCAGGAAAACCGGTGGTTATGTAAACGAATGTATATAAAAAATTCTAAATCTAAACGGCACCATCTTCGGAAATGGGTGTTTAGGTGCAATTCGTAATGACTGGAACATTCGAAAATTAAGTTTCATTAGTCCGAAGCATCATTATTTCGAATTTTCATAACACCGAAAGCGGTTTTCCGCTAAGAGACAATTTTTGCTATGGATTATTATCCATAGCAAGAATTGTCAGTAGCAGAAGAAGTGACGAGAAGGTTAGACTATCCCAAAATATTTTCTTTCATTGAAATTAGGTTTTCTGATTTATGAAAATTCTAAGTGGTGTAGTGTGCCTATGTTGTAATTAAAGGACAAGTAAATCGTGGTAGAAAGCATTAGATTAAGTAGTAATTAGTTGTGCCTTCAATTAAAAGTTCATGTCGATTGGTACAACTACTTGACATTGTCACCAAGCAGTTACTGATAATGATTATTTAAGGCAAGGATAACTAAAGGTGTCTCTAGGGCACCCAAGCAAAGTTTCAGATGAGTCATTTTGTTTAGAGCGGGTCGCATTGAGGTCTTTAAGCGATACCTTTCAAAGTCAGTGACAAGTTTTATGTACAGAGCTACGCCATATCAAATGAAGCAGTATACAATGCGTCCAAAGCGAATTATCTTGAGAGTAAGAAAGAAAAGAAAAGTTTAAGCATACCAAACAAATAAACCAACATGTGGCTACAAATAAATGAAGATATCAGCATGAAGACGCTGAGATCCATATTCATTCATGACCTCTCATAAGATGACTACCTTTAACAACTTTAACAATCATAACAAGACTGATCATGGCATAATTGCACATTTCTAGGGTTCCTTCATAGGGTTCATTCATAGGGTCGCACCATAAGAGTCCCTTTTTTACCTTTTTGGTAAAAAAGGGACTTATGGTGCGACTCTGCCTCTCCGAGTGTCCGACTATCTCCGCCATACCTCAAAAACAACATTATGCTATCTATTTGGAATTTAGAATAGTTATAAACATGGTCAGCCCAAATGTATATTGGAGAGGAAATCATTAAAATATTTTTTTATTCTCCAAAAAACACGGCCAATATGAGTGATGGTAAAAATTAAAAGTCTAGCTACTGGGTCAAGTAGGTATATAAAAGGGCTTGTTATTTCTAACAATTTTTTAGATTTTTTTTTGTGCTTAAATATCGTTTTTATGAGGAAAATTTGCAAAAATACAATTCCCTCCTTTATCTCCCGAGTTTAGCAAGCGAAAATGTGAAATCTTGAATTATATAGTAACCATCTAAAGAAAATTATAACCATATATCTGTCTGTGTTACTTACTAGAGGCAAACTTTAATCAACCGGCCAGTTAAGTTAGAATAAGTGAAAATTTGTTCGGAACCCTCGGTTCGCGAGTCAGACTCGCCCTTGACCGGTTTTTGTAGGTATAGTTGCTTCAGTTTGGAGTTCAGAGTCGTTCTCAGAGACGCTCAGTGTTTGCGGCAGTGACTGCACGACCTTACTCACTGTTTTTCCGGTGTTGACGCATAACATCATTTTACCGGTTTATACGTCACAGCTGCGTGAGCCGGCTTTGATTACCTTTTTTACGTCGGAAATGTCTAATGTTGTGTAACTTTATATCAAGGTTAGTATTTTACATCAAAATTAGTTTTAGCTGGCCGTTTTGCTTGTGTTTTCCTCGGTTATTAAGTGAATAAGCTGGTAATAAAGCAATGGGCTACGTCTTCTGCCCCGTGGTAACTATCAGGTAAAAATTTAATCGATATACAGTACAACTATAATATTGAGATTCCATTAAAGGACATCAACTTTCTATCATCAAAAGTACTGTGTAAATACTTTCCGATCCTTAAACTATAAATAAAAACTGTAAAAGAATATTCTTTTATTTTTAGATATTTGTAATTTTCTTACAGTATATTTTTTCTGTGTATTTATCCGATAATCGGTATAAGCACGCAATTGCACCAATGTAAGTAAGTCCATATCCCTAACTTAGTTTGTAATGACCAAAAGACTTACTAACATAAACTTACGTACTTACTCTGCTACCAAAAAATACTTTTAACTAATGAGTACCGTCGCGGCACGCATACATCGCTGGCTTACACACATATATAGCGGCCGTAAACTCCCCTCGAGCGTGCAGAGCGACAACAATAGTTTTTAAAAGTACCTAGTTTTCAAAAGTCTCTGTGCTAGTATATCCTCTTAATATAGCCCGAAGAATCGTCGACAGTGGGCGAGGCAATGCTCGTGTAGACGATGGCTGCTAGGGAAGAAAGGTTTATTTGTTTGTTACCACAAACTGGAATATGTAGCACGGGCCGAATCTTACAATGTCAACTGGCAATCTTCGTGAGGATCGTGGGAAGTCGTTGGATATAGATAGTGAAAGAGCGGTCAAACTGGGCACACAATAGGTCATCTTAAATGATGATGATGATGAACGATAATGAAAAAAGTTGTAACTTACTAACGCGTTGGAAGTCGCACGCTCAGAGAATATTGCGTAACATTGGCGTAAAATATTTTAAAGCGTTACACTCCATTAAACCAAGTTTGTCTCAGACAGAACTGTCACACGTTGTAAATTGAATACATATTTATATCCTCAGCATTTTTTTTTATCTTGTCTGATTAGCTATATAACAAGAGTAAGAATGATATGCTTGTCGCCATAATAAATTATGAAGAAGAATTTAGGAATGTTTAATTTCAGTCCTGGCATAGTGCCAAGTAAAAAACGGGGAATTTTCGCATAGTCGAATTAATATTTACAATCAGAGTGATGATGTATTGACGGAAACAGGTGGGAAATGTCTCACTCAGCTTTGTTTGGGATTAACTGATGTATGACGTATCAAGTTATCGGTGCTACTTATGAGTGATATCATCATAAATGAAGTAATGTCAAGAGCAAACGCTTTGGGTAAAATATAAAAATAAATAAATGAAAAAATATTAACTGACATTATGGTTTTAAATCAAATCAAATCAAATCAAATCATTTATTTCGGACAAACAGAGTATCCATAGAGTATTAGTAACAAGCAAAATCTTAATCTAGTGTTAGTACTTACAAATTACTTAATGTGCTTTGTATTCTGTGTTTTGTGTGCACAATTTACAATACAAATACAAACACCAGTGCAGCTCGGTATCTATATTTTAAATGGTTCAAAGTTATAATCAGTAGTAATAGTGTCTCAGTATTAATAGTGACTATTGTGATAGAAAATTGTATGAGAAACGTTTTCGGAATTCCAATAATCGGGGTTGAAAAATGATTGAAGAACGACAATCTAACAAACACACTTTCATATTTATATATCAGTAAAGAGTAAGGATAAAGATTGATTCTACATACATATATGCTAATACCCTATACTCCTGAAATATATTAACATAAACTTCACCGTCCAGCTTAACATACGTCCCGTCCCGACTAACTCGAAATATCTGAATTAATTCCATAAATCGCGGCGTTACACCGCACTATCCTATGTCGGTTAGTGATAAAGTTTGACTATCGAAGCCGGGCAAGAAACTTGGCTCAACCAAGAAGACGCAAGACGTTTCAATTAAATTATTGCCGGTTCAAAGGCAGAATGCATAACGGGCGATGTATCGAAGCAGTAACTATGGAGATAATTCTGCTTGCACTAGCTTTCGAGTTCGGGAGGAAGTAAATGCACAGAAGTAATACAACTGCAAACAAATTACATTTATTTACCGCCATAATTTGACATATTAGAAATAGAAGAAAGTATACACACAACACGTTAGCTAGCTTCCTCCCATAGTTCCACGGTAAGACTTATTTTTGCACGTTCTATTCTGCACCTTTGCTCGCGGCGTATTGCATATAGCATATCTTTTAGGAACCAAAACTTTCCTAATATCAAAAATAGTCCTTTGGAATGATTCCGTTGTAAAAAATTATGTCGATAAGACGTTGCTCTACTGTAGACAAAAAATTCGCATGCGAATTTATAATAATTTACGCATATTTTCCCGGTGAAACCAAATCAGACATACCATTGGCTTAAATAGTATAAATATTTCTTACATGGACCAACCAGTGTGAATCTATGGATGATTGGCTACTCTTATCGACTTTTTTCAGCGGTGCGGTTATGCGACTGCATACTTATTTTTCTTTGGCGCCCAACATTCCTTGACATTTATTTGTGATGCGTATGTAAATATAGGCCTTAAATACATGAAGATGCTCAATTGCTGTTGTTTTCACTATGGTACCATGGTAGAATGATGTTAGTTAGGGTTCAGTACAATGGTGGTCAACGTTGGCGTGCCCCCGATACCACAAGTAGTCTGATTCAAATACTGGACGCCATTAAGGGCAAGCTGCGCTTTTATAGTAGATGTTAAGGTTGAACTTTGTCATATAATATATATTGATGCAATTACAGAAGGAATATGAATGAAAAATTACTGAAAAAGAATTTTGTAACTCAATCAAGGGACACTTTTATTGTTTGGAATATTGCTGCTGTTAAATACTAATAAAAGTAAAGCTAGTTGGTAGTCTTAATTAGCAGTCGTTGTGGCACATGCTTGTCTTATAGCGGTGTAGTTGGGCCAGAAAGTTAGTTTATTAAGCGGTTACCACGTACCGGAAGACGCATCCAGACCTCAACAATGTAGACTGACAAACTTTCAAGGTTGTACAAAACGATGGATGAAAGTAGTGCACGATCAGTTCATATAGAGATCTTTGGAGGTGGCCTTTGTCCAGTAGCGTACCTACGTATTTAAAATAACTTTTTTATATAAAATAGGCAAGCATTTGACTAGGTAAGTGATGACGAAGACAACTGTGGAGCATGCCTACCTAAAGGTGCGTCAACACTTGTATCATTTGCTCGTATCCGATCACCGTGTCGTAGCATGACGTATCGCGCTGCTTGGACGCTTACTGTCGAAGCGGCGATTACGCCGCGCTTTTCCGATCTAAGTGTGTGATACGCGTATGAACAAGGATTTCGAGCGATCAGATCGGCGCAACGTCCAAACGCGTGATCGTGACACGCGATCATTTCATGGGACGAAGATCTGATCGGGCAAATGATACAAATGTGGACGCCCCTTAATGCAATCTGGTCTTGAAGGGATTAAAGTTATACTGTTCAAGGAAAAGGTTTGCCGTAAAAGAATTCCACTCTTTAGCCGTCTGAATGAGGAATTTATAAACTAAACCGCTCCAAATCTAGTATTTTTATAAAGTTAATCTTCTCCAACTGAGCACGTGATATGTAAATACTGTTAAGTAATTAATGTGGCGTATAGTTAACACATATTGCTTACAAAGTGTCAAAAGAGATAGGCGCGTCAAATTACCCAAACCTTGACATAATTAGATAACTGTAATTTTCTTTTTCTATGATGATATAAAGTACTGTTAGTTACAGTTAAAACAAAAATAATTCAACATTTTAAGGCTCTGCTTCAATATAAAAAAACCAAAAAACTACATTTTAGACACATTCAGATTTCATAAGTACAGCATAATAAATAACTTTGTAAAAGTACCTCTATTATGATATGACGCTTAGATGTCAGTTAAAGAAATCAAAATTAAACTAATTAATCAATCGCGACTATAATTAATAAATAAAATTCAGTAAGTTACACATTTTCTGGCTTATCTCACCAGAAAGATCCGTTGTGCGATTTGAATAGGTGAAGTTTTAATGCATTAGGTATTTAAATGAATTAAACCTATGTAGATAAAACGCAAGATGTTTTAAGTGGCAAAGTTATGTTATCCCACTGCAAATAATTTAATTTCAGTATATTTCAGTCGGCTGAAATGAATTTCTATCTTTATTCGTTATTTGGATAGTTTTAGCTCATGGGAAATCTAGATTCACGTAAAACTAGCGACTGGGCTGTTGGTATTTTTGGTGCTTTCGCTAAATTGAATACCTAGAGAGCGCTTCCGAGGTTTTGCTGTTGATTCTGGTACACTAGATAGAAACAAATTGAGTTTATCGTTCACATGAGAAAAATGTATTTTTTTTAGATTTATTAATGTACTAGCTTCTGCCCGCGACTTCGTCCGCCTTAAGTTTGTTTATTCCGGATAACAGTATTTTTCCGGAATAAAAAGTAGCCTAAGTCCTTCCCCAGGACTCAAACTATCTCCATAGCAAATATCGTACAAATCGGTTCAGCGGTTTAAGCGTGAAGAGGTAACAGACAGACAGACAGACCGACAGACAGGTGAGTGTGAGGGGGAATTACATGATTTAATTCCACCAGCCCCTTTCCATCATCGGGACACACGACGCGTGCGTTTCGTTCCATCCGCACGTGGTCAATATTCCGCGAGTCCGCACGAAGCGCTATGGTGTAACTTTTATCATGCGTACCGCAAAGGAGTGGAACTCGTTGCCTGCGAGTGTGTTCCCCGACCATTATAATTTGGGCGTGTTCAAGACAAGAGTGAATAGGCTGTTTCTAGACGGGCATGATACATCCTTGACCGCATCGTCACTTAACAACAGGTGAGATTGCGGTAAAAATCCCATGTATTTTATAATAAAAAAAAACACACACTTTCTTATTCATAATATAAGTATGGATTTTCTGGCAATTCGCTGGAGAATAAGCATGATGCCGGGGTACAAAAATCAACATTGTAATTAGCCCGTCAGTTAGTTTATATTATAATATTAGAGTGAGGGCTCGTGATCGTGATAACTAAGTATGAACAGTACCCAGGCGTGATATCGCGCGATATTTTGACTCCACCACGACCATATTTTTTGAATCAGAAAAAAAAATCGCCTCTAATATTTTTTTATTAATGTACATAACGGACTAATAATTAAGATTTATTCATTATCCCTATTATAATAGTTACTAATTTATCTAAAGTAGTGAAACACAAAGTTTGTCTCCTCTATGAAATATGTGTGACAGGAGGGTTACTTTTGTATGAGCATACCTTTTACTTCAAGTGTGTACCATTCAGCATAAATCGGGTCGAAGAGGAGAGTTTTTCATTGAACCGACATACAAAACTACATCTGTACGCATGACTTGAGCGTTTTGAAGATCAATTCAGAATGATCCAGATTGCTTATTTCTAACCCCCGACATAAAAGAGGGGTGTTATAAGTTTAGCATGTCTGTGACTCTGTGTATCTCTCTGCGGCATCGTAGCGCCCATACGGATGAACCGATTTGAGTGAGATTTTTTTGTCATAGATAATTTTATCTCGAGTGTTATTAGCTTTGTTTGATGAAAATCGGAGCACTCGTCTCTAAGATATTCAGCTTTTAGTGGAACAAGTGACCGGATCTCAGCCAATATTGAAGCTAGGAACTCCAAATTTTGTCATTTGTGTCGGGGGGTTTTTAAATGTTTTAATTTTCTATAGTTATTGTATTTCACTAAGGTGCACAGAGTATCGGACAGTACCGGAATTTGTCGAAGTAGGTAAGGTACACTCTATGATGCAAGAAGAGCATCATTTTCCTCGTCACAGAGAATCGTGATCATTTATTTATTCGGAGCAATTCTTCTGGAATGACGCATTGCTATTTGCTTCCAAACTGTAACCAATAGCATCGTGATCACCAGCTGTCCTAACCCAGTGTTATGATTCAATTACATGGTCGCCTTTCTTCACTTTTCAGGAACTATCAGATTTTTCAGGTTATCACTGTCTAGGGAACAGCATGACATGGGCAAACAAAGGACGAGTCAGTCAACCGTTGTAAAAAACCGTTGCCATCGTTTTTTGGCAATGTTACGCACCTTTTCTCCAGAATCACGTTTGATGCTAGTAAGAAAAAAGTGTCTCATTTATTTTTACTTTTTTGTATTTCTTTCGCTATTGTGATACAAGGTTTGTTACCTTGTACGGAAACACTAATGGATTGGTAAATATTGGGACATTTTTGTTCTAATAAGTATCGAACGGGTTTATTATTTAGTAATAAGCTTGAATTGAAATACATTGTTATTGTTACTTGTTTTTAATGTGGGTTAACAACACATTTCTTTCTCTTATAGGGATATAGTTTAAAACGGCCAAAGTAATATTCTCATTTATTACGCATAACGTTTCACCAGAATAACTCCTCGCGCAGATATTCGTGTAAACTATTCCCAGATTGGACCGGCCGGCTGCCGATGAATGAAGCCCGTACAGAGTAGGAATGTACGAATCAATTAACTCGGAATAACTACCACGTTGAAAAATTCTGCTGGCTATTTTCCATCGCATAGTTGTGAAATACTGGGTGTTGTGTCAATATCATATTCTGGTCATGGAAGTTTATTTATGTGCCGTAACTTATTTTAAAGATAGTTTGTCATTTTTTTATCTGTATAAAAGGGACATCATAGTTACCTAGTTTGAAATAGGCTTGCGCTTCGTTTTATGAATGATTTACTATTTTTATTAAGAACTATTTCATGTTATAAAACATTCTGTGATAGTTACCTATAATCTGTTGAAAAACACGAGTTAATCTCTCTAATATCTCCTTTAAAAGTTCAAGTTAAGATTTAAAGGAGATATTAGATAAATATAGTGCTCACGTCTGTCATATACCACGTAAGAATATGATTTAAATAATAATAATAAATATTAGGGAGAATCTTAGACAAATAGACCTAGTCCCAGACTAAGTAAAGCTTGTACTATGGCTACTAGGCGACGATATACATAATATATAGATAAATTATAATACTTAAATACATAGAAAATATCCAAGAGCCAGGAACACACATTCGTGCTCATGAATGAGATAATAAATAAAGGTGTACATACATGCCAGATGTAAATGAGTGATAATAGCGGAAACAGAAGAGAATATTACGTTTGTCTCATATTCAATCAAAATATATTTTTCTCAAATTACATGATGTGATTCTTGCTAAAGACACGTTTTGTGCTTCCCTGACATAATCTCGGACAAATGTATGTTTTGCCAAGTGGAACTTAAACCAATGTAAATAGATTAAGTATTGGATCTAGAATAGGGAAATCGCTCGAAATCCGTTATTTGGCCGAGATAACTCAATCGGAGATATCTCAATGCTTCCTTAAATACGGCTCCAGTTTGTTTGTGTAGTTTTTATTAACAACTTTGACGTTGAGTACCTACCTAATTATACGTGCATTTTCTATATCACTAGGTATCCAGAGACAATTGAACATACCGAGGATTCTTTTGATCACCTTCATTCTATCAGCATTTTCCAAAATATCATGTAAATAAAACCCAGAAAATGTAGCTAGACATTCTTGATTATAGGCGTGTGAAGACAACCATGAAAATTGTTAGGGCGGCTTCTGTAATCAGATCTCAAGAGCAAATAGTGGGATTGTGGATATGAACAAACACGTTCTTCTCGGAATTGTTTGCAATATGTACCATGCTTTATGTTTGCTTCGTTATGATTAAATGATATAGTTTTCATTAATTAGCGATAGTGGCAAGAGATTGGTGAACCAATGAAATATAAAACCTATAACACGTCTAGAAAAAAAGCTGATAATTTTCAAGCAGCTGAACCTATGCCAGACTTACAGATTTTTCAACTGGTCGCCTTATTTACACCAATCACAAGTGTAAGTGTACAACTAACGAACTTGTCTGAAAACAAACGCTCGCTCCTGAGCCTGTCATTAGGACAAAGACCCCATTCATCCGATTGCTCGCCATTTGGTATCACGGACAAAGCCTGCATTAATGCATCGATGACGGATCAATGTGATATTTAGAGTGTAGTCCAATTTTACCATTTTCTGTTAGTTATTAACGACTCATTACGCGTGTCAATATCGACGCACAGTTCTGGTTACATCCACCAAAGCATAGAAAAGTGCACAAGAAGGTGGGATTTAGTCCACTTGGCTTTTTGTTATTTTTCTTATAAACATTTAGAATACATGCATATTAAAGTTGACGTTGTAAGCTATTTTGATACTCAAGATTGTATTTGTGTCAAAATGGCTGTAGCCCTTATTTATAAAACCATCTACTATTAACAAGAACAAGAAAGAAAATGCTTCAACAACGCTTCAGGCTAGCTAACACGGACGCCTTACCGGCTAGGCTACTATAGCAATACTGAAGCGATGGCTTAAAATCGATGTATTTTTTTAATAGGTCGCTTCATTCACACCTATAAGCCACTAACGAACTCGCCTGAAAACAATAACGTATGCTCCTGAGCCTGTCATTAGGGTAAAGACCCCATTCAGATAATTGCTCGCCATTTGGCATCGCGGACAAAGCCTGCATTAATGCATCGATAGCGGATCAATGTGACACAGTATATCTTACAATACACCGTATATATTTAATTCGATAATATTTTCAACTTAAACATTAAGTTGTCTGTCTCAACTTTGTGATATTTATGAAATTAAGCAAGTTGTACTTTAATGTTGACTTCCGGTTCAGAATTTGTTTCATTATTATTTCAATATCGTAAATGATAACTTCTCTTTTTTTTGTCCAAGCTGATAAAACTATGTTATGTTGAATAACAATATATAATGATTACTAATATTTTAAATAAAAAGTAGTAAAAAATTACCCTAAATCTATATACCTACTTCCGGGCGGAAAGTTTGTAGAATTCATATTCATTCATATACTAATTAATTTAACGTTTAAGAATTTATAGGTACTATTATAAAATTGTATAATAAAATGTCTGTACACTAAAGATTAAAAAAAAAAAAGTGATACGCTATTTGAAAATTACTGAGTACCAAAATATATATATTTTAATTTTTTATATGTTAGTACTATGTGTTTTTGTGGCTTAATCACGCCAAAACGGCTGAACAGATTTCAACTAATTTGGCACACGAGTAGCTAGGCATCCACAGATAGCTATAGGCTACTTTTACCCAAGTATGCTGAAGAAAAAAAGGGGATTATGATTTTTTTTTGCTCCGCTGACCAAGTTGCTGACGAAGTTGCCCAATTTCATCAGCAACTTCGTCATCATACTTAATATATGTAATTTTGCCGACCCTATGGCTAACCATAGGGTCGGCGAAATTACATGTCCCCATTTCCTTCAAAGCCTATCATCATGAGCTGCACTGCTACTTTATGGATTAATTATGTTTCCCAACCTCCTTAATTTCTCATTATTACGTCAACTAAGTTTTTTTCTGAAACAAAAACTTCTTCACTTCAGCAGTTGTATTTGGGTTCTACACAATGCTTAAATATGTAAGGCACCTTCAACCACCTTAATCCATAACAAAGGTGAAAAATGTTACGTCACGTCTATTGGATTTAAACTGTCAAGCATTGGGGCGTTTACCTCATATATCCGGAAGATATCTGTGTTAGATAGGCCCATAAGTTAGGAAATGCAATACATAGTTTGCTTAAAATAGTAATATTAAAAGAAAGGATATATACCGTTTAATAGGCAGACATAATTGATACGTTAGTGCAACGCGCCGTGCAGGGAATGCCTAGCATTCAACTATATTCAAGTTATTTTTGAACCCGACTGAACTGAGTTGAATCCAATCGAGAAATTAATCAATTACGCAATGACTTACATTATCGATGCACGCCGTATAATGAGCTGAATGTTGAACATTAATTGGTTTGCAAATCCAATTAGGCGAGCCACGCATTAGGCACGTAGGTCTCATTACAGATTACTAATGACCTTTCGTCTGTAGTATACCTACTTGAGTTGTCATGGCTGAATCTTAGTATTGTATTGTTAATTGCTTTTGTAATTGTATATGTTTGTATACTAATCTAGACATTATGGGCGAATATTGATGACATGATTACGATTAGAAATACAAGGAATAAGTTTCTGTCAAATGTTTCCTATTTAACATGTTCGATGCCAGCAACGCACATATCGACGGCTAAAGTCGCAATCCCCTTAACACAATTTTTATTTTCAAAATAATGGTTAGGCACTTTTAGATACTTAAAGTCTGACGCATATAATGTCCAAACTCTTAAATGCTACGAAAAAAAACCGTTTAAGTTTAAAAACCGCTAAAATAGAAAACCTCGCAAGACCCGACCGCCATATTGTTATAGTTTAGATACATTTTTTCTGCCTCGCAACGAGGTTTGCGAGTTAACTTAACTCTTAAAAAAACATGGCCCGGCTGTTAATGAGTTATGAAAGATTTAAAATATAAACGCTTTATTTTACTACAATAAGAAAACACAATAGCTTCATGCTTTGTTCGCACTAGGTATGCATTGTATTTCAGTTTGCAAATTACAAGAAGACAAGTCTCTGGCCAAAGACAGCAGTGGCGGTTACTCCACCGACAAGAGTGTTGCTCTTAAGTTAAATTAATAATAAAACATTTGTTTAGTATAGTGCTTGTCAGTAGCTAAATTATCCGAATGGCTTGAAGTTGGTCGACAGATAGCTAAGAAAATTTAGCTTGAAGAAATCGACGTCATATCATTACATATTCATACCCCCTAGTGACCAACAGGCGTCACTAAAAACCAGCTTAACGGAGTAATTCTTTCTCTTTCTGACATTAAGCCGAGTGGCGACCTTTTATGAACTTCTTTTTGTTTTATTATTGTTATTAAATTCCTGTCTGTAACGGTGCTAAATAAATATATTTCTTATTTTCTTTCTTCTTTCTTACTAAAATGTTTCATTGTCATGGTAAATGAACTTATCGTTGGCAGTGAACTGAAAAAGTATGAATGAAAATTATTATACATATTTCACAAATGAATTCACAAGTCTCCATGTTACATTTGTTTCAAAGGAGCTCTCTCGTACGTAGGTATTTATTTAATAACCGCAACCGGCGGCAGCTACGCAAACAAACCACTGTGTGTAGTAACTAGCTCTGTTACAGCAAATGTTAGCGTTGGCGAACCGAGCGCCGCGAACGGATAATGTTTAATTAGGTACATTACGGAAAGTTATATTACACGAACGTTAAGTTACGGTAACTTAGTATTACATTTACTAGCAGTATCATGCTCAGATATGTGATATGGAAAATCAGTGCTGCAATGGGTACCCCATAGGTTAGTAAGCTAGGTATTCGTTGGAGTTATCTCCGATACTGGTGGCTTAACACGTATCGCAGGACGCAATGTGAGAAAGTGGTACTCCCATGACCTGCTGAATAGCTGATGATAAATAAAGAAATGGGTATCCCATAAATGCGGCAATTTTCAGGTGAGATTGTCTTATTATTGTTGATTTGTGGGCCTTCTGTATGCCGCCTCGACCAGATTTGATCTATTGTGGCAGCCCTTTATTAGATTTCACTACTGAGGCCCGTTGAGTCTAGGAATTCCCAAATTCTTTGGGCAGTGAAATGTTGTATCTCTTCGTGGGGCACGACATGTTGCCCTAGGTAGATACTTCTTTTCCTCATGAGTGGTCCACAGAAGCAGAGGATATGCATTGCAGTCTCCTCTGTCTCTTGGCAGAATCTGCATACTGCGTCCTGTTTCATACCCATTTGAAACAGGTGCTTGTTTAGTTTGCAGTGACCTGTCAGGATTCTTGTTATTGCGCAGGTTTTTGGTCTTTTGAGCTGTAGCATCTCTTTCGACAACTTTTGCTTGAATCCCTTAATTAAGGCTTTCGAGTGGCTTTGTCCTTTTACGAGCCTCCATTCCTCGATTGCCTTAGATCTATATAAGTCGTTGAGCAGAACGTATGCCTTTCGTTTTGTGATCCCACAAAAGGGTTCTGGGCCGACTTGGGGCTTGTCCGCGCCCTTATTGGCGAGTTTGTCTGCTTGTTCGTTTCCGTCAATGTCGGAGTGTCCTGGTACCCATCTAAATATAGCTTTATTGGAATTAGCCAGGGCATTTAGGTTATTTTTGCAGGTTTGCACTCGCCTCGAGTTAGTCTCTAGGGATTCTAGTGCAAACAGGGCGGCTTGACTGTCCAAGTTGATGTAAATGTGATGGTGTCTTAGATTCTTGTCAAGGTTTATCTCCGCGCATTTATTTATGGCAAAGACTTCCGCTTGAAAGATTGAGGCCTCTGCAGGTACTCATGCTGACGCTGACATTGAGTTTTGGTCTCTGTCCATAGACACCCCATCCCACATCTTTGCCTTTCTTGGATCCATCCGTATACCAGATGTGACTCCCCTCTGTAAAAGACATTTGATTGTTTTGCCATTTGTCTCTAGGGGGTATTTCCACTGAGTAAAGTTGTACGAAGTTATTTTAAGTGGGCATGTAATCTGTAGGCATGCATAGAGTTTTGATTTCAAACACTGCATTCATGATCTTGAGTAGTGTCTGAGAGCGTCATTTCGTCTTTGAAAGGGTGCAGATTCTAAAGATGCACTGCTTAGCCTCTTTCCTCACTTGCAAGTGTAGAGGTGTTAGGTCAAGCAGTGCATCCAACGCCGCCCCCGGTGTTGATGATAGGGCTTCTGTTGCGATAACGCAGGCAGAGCGATGTAGGCTATTTAGTTTTTAGATGGCTGTTTTTTGGTTGGCTTTTGCATACCAAAAAAGCGGAGGCATATGTGATTATAGTCCTCACGACTGCCGTGTATAGTAGGGATGTCACGAATGACGTTTACGTCACATTCGCGAATGCGAATGCGAATATTAAGGATGCGAATGTACGAATGCAAATGCGAATGCGAATGTTTTTGAAACCCATTAAAAAAACTCAGTAAATCAGTCAGTTTTTTATTTTTCTAATTACCTATTTAACATAACATACAGTAGAAAGAAAAAAAAATAGACCTCATAGGTTACAGTCTGTAACTGTACTGTACCATATAATGTCATTACGCAACACAACAATCACAGTAAACCAACTTAGTAAAAACTAAAAATGCTCCCTCCCTATTGGTCAAAATGAATCACGTCATGCGGCTAGCGCGCTCTGCGCATGCGCGAGTCGGCAGCGGGCAGCCAGGGCGGGCGAAACTTGTCACGACCTGCACACATTCGCATTCGCCAATAATTCGCATCGTTTGATGCGAATGCGAATGTCGATGCGAATGTTTCAAATGATACGAATCATTCGCATATGCGAATGCGAATATTCGTGACATCCCTAGTGTATAGCCACATCGCTATATTGGGTCTTACACCCCATCTTGCTCCTGCCATTCTACAGCATGTCCACATTCCCTTTTTTGGCTTTTTGAATTATGTTGTTCAAATGTGTGTTCCAAGTAAGCCTTTGGTCAAGTGTAACCCCTAGATACTTGGCTTCTTTTGAAAATGGTATAGTCTGCCCGTTAAGCTCTAAGGGTTTGAGCTTGTCGAGCTTCCTCTTCCTTGTGAAGGGTACTATTATTGTTTTGTTGGCATTGATTGACAACTCATTTTCTCTGCACCATTTATTGATGGTTTTGAGAGCTCCTTGCATTATGTTTGAAATTGTGCTGAGACATGGGCCTTTGACTATGATTACTAGGTCATCGGCGTAACCCTGTACATCATAGTCATAGCCTTCAAGCAATGTATATAGATTGTCTTAGTCTTCTCTTCAATTCGTATTGGCTCTAGGTAATATTGGTTACTTTGATCTATTTGCGGATATCATAATTCCTGATTATGACATTTAGTGTTTCCAAAAAAAGCATTCAATAATTTCATTAGATCATACCATTTTATTGAAGCGAATACTCGCGCACTCATTGTGGAGTTAGGGTACATACAAGAATAGTTATAGTCAAGATATACGTAAAAGTGGCATAGATACGCAACAGCAGGAAAATAATATGCATGACTAATATTAGTCTTAGATGTCATCAACCACTGATAGATACACTAAGTTTATTGCTTCTCATAAACAGACAGATTTCTTCGCATTGTATGCGCTTAAGTGCCACTATAAAAAGATATGGAATTCCACGAATGAGCCATTATATTACGCTGTATGCTAATAGTAGTCAGTAAATAAGAAATCATGGGATGCATGGTGGTTAGAACTTACCTATTTGTGTACAAACGGTGTCCAATATTGTTATTTCTTAAATAAAAAATATTAAATTTCAGCTTTACTTATACAAAAACCATTATTTTGCCAGGGTTTTTAGGGGCAATATACAGTGGGGGATGAGCTCAGTTGGTAGTAATAAATAAAAAGTAGGTAAGAACGAACGTCGAACGAAAGAAGTCCAGTAGTTGTTTATTCAAGCGTTGCTTTTCAGAATAAGGTCCTTATGACATAAAGCTGGTACGAGACAGCTGTCGTTTGTAATTTAAATTCAAATACTACTTTTAGATACGGCCTGACTGTTTCGTATTCATCGTGAAGGGTTAACACCATCACAATACTGAGTTTAATTTTATAAAATGTATGTTAGTTTAAACGACTTAGTATAAATAGCATAGAGAGTTGCTAGACTTAAGTGGCAGTGGGCGGGGCACATGCTCGTAGAACCAATGGCCACTGGGACAGAGAGGTTCTCGAGTGGTCCTCGCGTACAAGATGCAAGCGTGAGCAAACCCCGTATTAGATGGACCGACGATCTTATCAAGATCGCGGAAACGACACACAACCGGTCGTTGATTAGATTTTTGGAAGAGCTGTGGATGTCTTTAGGCTGGTAATGAATTCACTGGCTCGAATTCGAACCGCGGCAAAGCACGGACTCAAGTGGCCTGACCTGAGATGCAGTCTGGACAGGGACCACATAAGTTCAACCTGGTGCTCGTTCATCAACAGATCATCAGATCAGCAGTTTAGTCCCGGAACTCGCTAAATTGGTGCCGAGTAAGTTAATAGTCATACAAAACCCCCAAAAATGTTAAGCAATCATCAAAATCAGATTATATATATTTTTTAATTCCTTGACAAATAAAATGTTTAAATAAATGTACGTTACCTCAGTACAATGTATATTGGAAATAACGGCAAGCAAGAAATTATTTATTTAGAAAATAAATACGTAGACGGTTCTGTATGGCTGTCGTCCGTCCCCAGACATTCTCATACCGCCTTGTTGACTTTCAAGTGGGCATAAACTTGCCCTCCCTACTAATAAAATGTGCCCACAAAGATTTTGTACTACTGTGTTAGATAAAATAAATAAGAGGATAGTTTTGGAGATGTCGTTACAGTCAGAAAAGGAAAGAAATATGAACTCTGCCATACTGGCACGTTTGACACGAAGGATTTTTATTCATAGTTGACTGGACAGTACATTTAAAAAATACAAGGCTTTTAAGTGCATGTACGAATAGTAACAGAACAAAAGACGTATCGTATATCTTTCAACGTGAAAAACTTTTGAAGGTCGCTACTTCTTCCATGTTTTTTTTTTAAGGTTTTTCTACTATTCAATATTGTATTATCCTTAGATTTCTATTTTCACTATTTCAGGCTTAGATTATTATTCACTAATATAGTCTATGACAATAAATGAGAAAAAAAAAGTTGTGAATGTTAAACCTATTAGCGTTGAATACAACTAAAAAGTTCCATGTAAGACGCAAAGGACCGTGTCATACTCTTTATACCTAGTATGCCTTATATGTTTATATTACTATCATAGTATAAAAAGGTTTTTGACAATTTTTTTTTGTGACATGTTTTTATTGCCGACTGTACTTTTCTTTAAACAGCCGCCAACGACTCATTGAGACGTTTTTAAAGAGCCCAAACTCGGTAGGATTGCGCTATTTTGCCACAAAGTTCCTATGATCATCTCCCTGCTCCATCATTCGATCAGCTCGATGATATCGTACTATAGCATTGTCACCGAACTTAGATATAAGAATGCCAAATATTAGCTAAATAGAAAGAAAGAGAAAGAAAACATATTTATTCAACGCCAGCATAAACAAAAAATACAAATAACAAAAACAATTGACGACGCTGAAAGGGGTCACCACCCAGTTTTATGCCACGGCAAGACGTGACGCTGATTTTCGGTGGTGTACTTAAAACTAATTTGTACCTACCTAGTTCATTACCTAAACCTTGACCTTGGGTGACTTCACGAACTACATTTTTATATCAAACCCTAATATTAGTTTTAAAATTGTAAATGCAATCGTTATTGTATTTGCAATCGGAAACCGGGGAGTTTGTCAAATCTTGCAAGATTTGAATCATGCAAACATACATTCATTGTAAGTTAAATTAAAGCTTGTAATATACAACATGCTCACTAATTTATAGATAAGAATACTGGGTGTACCTTTAACAACGCTAATCGAAAGATACTCCTTTTAGGCCGTAACAGTATTAATAGCATTAGGTATTAAGGTACTTATGTATGTAAAAGTGTAACGTAGGTGTGACACGGGCCGATGGGCGGACGTGTGGCCGCGCTGGCCCCGTAATGAAAATTCTTTTGTACAATTATTCAAATCGCCGTACTTTTAGACAGTCTCACTAATTTGCTGATTTCGTTTGTTTTTGTACTTTTTTATTTTAGAAACGTCTGCGAGGTTTATTTAAGTGCATTTCTGAAAAAGTTTGTACATGAATTAACGGATCCTTAATTGTTTCTTATTTTGTTACAAATATTTTTGATGATTATTGTTTCACCATTGATGTTTTGTTGATTTATTTGGATAATTAAGAAAATGTATGTTCTATACAACCTTAATTATCAAAAATAATCAATAATACCTAGTAATGTATATCATTTCTAAAATTTGGTAACAAAAAAGGAAAGTTACGACATTTGTGACTATTGACATGCCCATACAAATCTTTGTATAAACTTTTTTTGAAATGATCTTAAACGAGTTCTTTCTTCGGTTGACTGTTTTAGTGTAACGTGGTCAAATATATGTCTGTTATGTTACTCGTACTACAAAAGGTTTCAATATTGTGTTATTCTTCTCATTGTCAAACTTTTATATGTAACAATTGAGTCTAAGTACTAAGCTAACATAAAGTTGCTGAAATTTTCTTTTAGTATACCAAGTATATGAACAGAACTATGCTAAAAAACCGACTGCATAATATTATAGCCTATGTCACTCCTACAACCAAGACGAGTCTAATGACATCTCATACGGCACAATCCATCAAGCCGTTTTGCAAAGCGTGTCAACAAAATAGACCTACATGAAAGCCATGAAGATTCTTCAAGAAAACCTTTAGCATAGATCATACTTCAGTATTATTTAAGAGCTAGCTAGGCCCTTGTCAATATAATAATTTCTAGCTTCTTCTATATCTTCTCTATCTGAGGAATTTATCTTTCTTTTATTTTATCGGCTTAATGTACTCCAGGCTTCCCCTTTCCTAAGAAGAAGTAGCTAATTCTATACAATACCTAAGATCAAGTAGCATAGTAGAAAGAGAAACGCCTAACCACAAAATAAATGTTCCCACTCATGTATCCCACCTTTTCAATACGGAACCCCAAAACTAGACCGTATGACCGTATCTTTTGATTGCAGTGACTTCGAAGTTTGATTTTTCATTTTCATTCATTCACTTCACAGTTTAAAAAGCAGATGTTTTTTTGTATAAATAAATACCTCCTAGTCCCAAACTAAGTAAAGCTTGAACAATGTGTACCAGGTGACGATATATCTAATTTAAAGATATATTATTACACTTAAATACATAGAAAACATCTAAGACACAGGGACAAACATTCATGTTTATCACACAAGCACATGCCCTGGCCAGGATTCGAACCCAGGACCGCCAGCTTCGTAGGCCGTTATACAATTAACTGAGCCAAACGTGTCGTCGTATTTAATTAAGGCTTTTATCAATATTACGTAGGTCACTCGATAAGTTTTGAGATGCTCAAAATTCGAAAATGGAACGCACCTTATTAATATGTTTTTAGAAAGAAAATTTATTTAAAAATAAAACACAAGTTGCGGATTCGCTCCAATTTAAAAAATGAATATGTTAAAGTCATTTTGCTAAAACGGTTCCCGCGTTTTTTCTTTGTAACGATGGAGCTTAACCGCAAACATTTGCGTGCTATGATATTTTATAATTTTAAATTTGGTTTATCTGAACAATTGTGTTTGCAACGATTGCAGTCAGCGTTGGGAGATTCTGCTCCTTCACGGGCAACAGTTTTTAGATGGTTCAAAGAATTTAAAAGGGGTAAAACCAACCTCGAAGATGACCACCGAAGTGGTCGCCCACAATCAGCGGTAACTGCAGAAAACATGTGGACTACTGAAATGTTGGTGCGAGAAGATTCACGAATAACATACAAAGACAGAGAATATCTTAGGCGTCAGTTCGGGGAGCGTATGCATCATTCTACATCAAAATCTTGGAGTAAGGAAGCTTTGTTGTCGTTGGATACCACGTTTGCTCTCCGATACTGAGAAACAGGCTCGTGTATATTGGTGTCGTGGGATGCGTCTACGATTCGACAACGGGACATCACGGCGTGTATCGGAAATAATTACAGGTGACGAAACATGGATTTACCAATATGACCCGGAAAACAAGCGGCAATCGTCAGTATGGGTCTTCTCGGAGGGAAAGTTACCAACAAAACTACAAAGAACTCGTAACGTCGGCAAAAAAATGGTAGCTGGTTTCTTTTTACGGGGCGGACATTTATCAACATCAATGCTGGAAAATTATAGGTCAGTCAACTCTGATTGGTTTACTACAGTAGCATTGCCGCAAGTTTTCAAAGCAGTGCGAGAGAGGAGACCAAAGACTGGACTTCCTTCACACACGTCCCTCAGAACAAAGGCGTTTATTGAGAAAGCTGGGATAGAAACCTTACCACATCCACCCTACAGTCCTGACTTAGCTGCCTGCGATTTCTTTCTGTTCCCGGTGGTGAAAGAAAAAATAAAAGGGAAGATTTTTTCGAGTGCTGAAGAAGCCGTGGCTGCATATGAAGAAGAAATTTCGGACCTATCTGATGCAGACTGGCAAAAGTGCTTCCAAAATTGGTTCAGACGAATGTAACTTTGTATAGAGAGTAATGGAGAGTATTTAAAAAAAATTAAAAACAAATAAGACTAATATCTTCAATAGAGTTTTTTTTTATCTCAAAATTTATCGAGTGAACTACGTACATACATACATACAAACTCTCGATAAACATAACCCTCCTAATGACGCAGTAGAGTAAGCACCTCCAATGGAACTTAGGTGGGTATTAAATCTACATACTAGCTTCAAATATAGCACTACGTTTTACAAAAAAATATTGCAAAATGTAAAAACATGACATACCTCAGGAAACATCCACCATAACAGACTTAAACAACATGAAGAGCCTTTTGAAAGGATACCTGCAACCCCAAAGTAAATACCAATGGAGGGTACTTAGTCGTTAAACGGTGAGGGGCTAAAAGGCTCCCTACTGGCTGACGCAGCATCTTGGAACTGCAGATAATAAAGCATGGATCTTCCTACCAGTTGCAGGATTATTTATTTTATACGCAATGGATAAACTATATAAATAATACTTGTAAGTATGAAATATTACCTCTCTATATAGCGATAAGACCACCTGTTGTTTACGTCTGCTTATTTGAATGTTACTGTCATGTTCTGTATTCCTGTGTATCTCTAAGGTGTGCAAGAAAGAGTATTTGTATTGTATGGTATTACGAAATATATTGTACAACTCCATATATAAATTATACGACAAAGATTATACTCGTATATATACGATGAAATGTCGCTATGTTGCGTTTTTAAATGAAATAATAAACCCTACTTTCTATTGTATTCTGGTGAAGGGGTTTGGCAGTCACCAACATTTTGCATTTATTAGGGAAATCGATGTTACTAAATAATTCAATGCGTGTATTAAATATGAGCATCTATTTTAACAAACGATAGCTTTAAGTAGTGTTAACAGTTTTATTTAAAAAGTTTAACGATTACTCTTAATGCAAGTCCTACTTCACACGCCCTTCAATCAAACATTGGTGAATAATTAATAAAATTAGTTATATATTCATTTATTTCCTATTTTGTTTTCGTTATTTTTATGTTTTTGTTATTTTTCGTTGTTATTGAAATTTTGACATTATTTATTATTGAAATATTTATAATTCCTAAATCTACACTTACACAACACTGTCAAATAATGTCAAAAAAAAACATGATGTATAATGTCTGCCCTTAAAGTATGTTAGTATGGAATATACACGCTGTAGGTATACATATTTGTAATTTATTTTCCAAAAAACCTGCCACTGACATCACAAATAAATCACAAAATTTCCTTGTTAACGGGCGCCCAAAACTATCAAAGGGCTGTGTACATATCACATTATGAAAAAGGTTGTTCAAACGGTGTCCCTTCGCTGCCGGTGACAGATAAAAACCATGGAATCTGGTTGTAGCCGAGGTGTGCCCGCGCCTTCGTCAGCGTATTGACTTACCCTGGGGCTGTTTGCTGCTTTACCCTAGCGTAAAGGTTTGCGGCGCAAAGGACGGAAAACAGCGGATATGCATTTTTTTCTAACAAACAGTCATGTGTTTTTCCTCTTGTTCTTCACTGCTACATTTGGTGGAATGTGCCGGTTATAAGCGTCTGAGTAGAATGTAGCGGAAAAATTCCAATACGATATGAAATGTGACATACTCGTATGGTGGGTAAACCACCGTACTGAATTCACTTAAAATAAATGACGCTTACTGCAATACAATTACTCCATGCAATCCGTATATAAACAGTGTTTCTGTGTTGGCGGTGAAAGATAAAAGCCGTGGAATCTGGATATAGCTGAAGTGTGCCCGCGCCTTCGTCAGCGTATTGACTTACCCTGGGGCTATTTGCTGCTGTACAATAGCGTAAAGGTTTGCGGTGCAAAAGACGGAAAACAACGGATTTATTAACACACTTTAATGTGTTTTCTTTTCATTTATGTGTTATTTCTTTTCGTTATATGATACCTCTAGTAGAGAGCCGAGAACCGATCGTTGCGGTATGGCGTGGAGAACGAAATATACACACCGTCTTACCTAATTCACTTTTTTTGTAAGAAAGCACTTACTTCAACTATGAGATATCCATACATACTGCGTCAGCGTATTGACTAACCCCCGTACTGTTTGCGCCTTTACCCTAGAGTGTAAAGGTTTAAGTTAGGTAATAAGTGACAAACTTATCTTATATCCCCAGGACGTTATCTTGTACCAGTAACATAAAGCTCAATTTGAGATTAATTGATGTTAATTTGAGTAAAATTTACCGTCTGCAGATTTCCTAGACTCCGCCATTTTCTTGTTGCTTACGCCCCCTATATTGATTCCATTTTACCGTCTCCGACACTTTACATATTGCTTATTTAGCATTATTTCATTTCGGCGTGCCGCTATTTGTCTTCGAGTTCTGCTGATACTGTTATCGGCGTTGCTGATTTCGAAGACTTCTCCCATTATTGCACGATTGACAGTTTACACAATCTTAATGGTGCTATTAGAATTGCGTGGTTATTATAATTTGAGCAAATATAGTCTGTAGCAGAATTGCGCACCAATCACGTTTTAATTAGAAAACTATATAACTGTGTGATTTTTTTAAAGTTTAATTGTTTGTCAATAAGTAAATGACTGTATAGACTAACTGTATGAGTAGTGAAATGATTTGACGAAACTTTTGGCTCAGTGGGTTGCACAACGGCCTATGAAGCCAGCGGTCCCGGGTTCGAATTCCGGCCAGGACAAGTGTTTGTGTGATGAGTACGAATGTTTGTTTCTGGGTCTTGGATGTTTTCTATGTACTTAAATATTATAATTTAGCTCCATATTATGTATATTGTCGCCTAGTACCACCCATAGTACAAGCTTTGCTTAATTTGGGACTGGGTCGATTTGTGTAATGTTGTTCATGATATTTATTTATTTATCATTATTTAAACGACAATCCCCTCGGGTGAATTATGATACCTTGGCCGTTTTTATATACACTTTATAATGTTTAGTTATATACCTATACTATGTATACTGTTCTAAGTATAGTTGGATAGTATAGACTATGGTATGGATGAATAATTTAGGTATAGCTATAATCAGCCGCTGATTTTTTAATGCATAAATTACCACAATGACGTAACTACACACAGATATTAGGTTTTACAGTTTTATCCACAAGGAATAAACTTATTTCACAGGAAGTCTTTCTTGTTTTCGCTTTTCTATTACTTCCTTTGACACCGTAAATAATTTCTACTCTCTGTTTTTTCTTTTACTAACCAAACTACCTTTACTGTATACGCTGATCAGTGGGTGACGATAGACTTAAGTAAAATCTAGACTGAATCACGCTAAATGGACTATGACGGTATCAAAAGTTTGCTTCCTGGCTATTAATAGTGAATAAAATTTTGTTATAAAACCTACAAGTAGATATTGAGACTGAATACCTACTATAGTAACCACTATTGTTCCAAGCGATCAATCACTAACAAAATTACCAGACATCCGAAAAATAAGAGTGAAACTACGAGCGGGAGGGAAGGAGCGTCTTTTCAAGGAAGGCTCAAGGGATTCGCATCTCCGCTGTAAGCCTCACCGCGAAATCTCACTACGGATTTCATCTGTCATAATTTCCCGCGACGAAAAAGCCTAGCTTTTAAACGTGAGTATTGGGATCGTTCACGCTCACGACCGAAGGCGGTTTTAGGGTTCCGTATGCAAGGGGTACCATCGAAATTTTAATAATAATCCATTGTTGTCTGTCCGTCTATCACAGAGATCTAACTCTTGAGCCGTAAATTAAAACACTTGGAATTTTCATACAATTTTTCATACAATGCTCGCTATCCGGCCCAGTGTGAGTCGGACTCGCGCACCGAGGGTTTCGTACACAATATACGCTACAAACGGCCCGGTATTTAAGAACATCCAATGTAGCAGAGCCCTACTCCTAAGCAAAATGTACGCGGTGTTCGATCATTTTATATTGGTTACCGACATAGACAGACATAAAATTGTACTGTTTCTAGTGTTTGTTGTTATAGTGGCAACAGAAATACATCTGTGAAAATTTCAACTGTCATACGGACACTATGACAGAAGGACAGACAGACAGCTGAGTTTTAGTAATAGGGTTTTATTTTACCCTTTGGGTACGGAACCCTAAAAAAAGGAAGTTAAAATAATAAGAGAAATAACGGTTTTTTTTAAAGCGTTTTTGTGTCGTAGTATTTTGAATCTTAATTATCCTATGACCCGTAACAGTTATACGTTGTATAGTATTACATAGTCGTGCCATAAGTATTATAAGTGAAACTTATCACTCATAATACTTGCGACATAACTTATGGCACGACTATTATGGACTACTATATTACAACAAATTATTAAACTTAAATGAAGTCAATAATTTGATGAAGTCACGTGCTTTTCTGTTTTTTTTGGGTGATACGGGACCCTCCGGGCATGGTCCGGTTCGCACTTGGCCGGTTTTTTTTACACAATTTTACGACGTTTTTTATGTTCTGGAACACGGTTAGTGTCAAACGTTATGTGTATTTACGAGGCGCCTTCTGTTTTAAGTTGTAACTCTGCGTTAATCCGCGGAGTGTTGGCAGGTGAGTACGGGAAATTTGTATGGAAATTTATTGTCGGCCGTAAAAACAATTTGTTGAATTATGTAGACATAAAATTATGTCGTACAGAATTTTGTCTCAGGAATAACCTATGCTGTTTTCAGTGGAGTTTGTAAAAACTAAGAATAAGGAAAAAAATTACGTAAGATTTACTCTAAAAATTCAATTTATGAATTCATAGGTGAGTTTCGCGTTTTACAGCTGATCTTTCGTGCAGACAGAGCGTGTCGTAATTAATGCCATTACATTTGAGCCAAATCAACTGATTTGAATCAAAATGGATTTTGCGAGATTTTCCAGTTCTAATGTATCGTTTGTCCTAACACTTTTTTTATGAAACTGTAAACTTTTCAGGATTGTTATAAACAGACCTAACATAACCTCATCTATACGATGATCTTTCACCTGACGTCGTGAGTGTAGTGTGTCGTCTCGTGACGACCGTAGTGTTCAACCTAATAATAAACATCAAGCGCGGGTAGATCGAAAAACTCGCGCAGCTAGAAGACGTTGATTTCGCCACTCCAGTTTCCTTCGAGACCATGGACGTAACGCAAAGTCCGAAACGTCGAAGAATTACCAACGAAAGGTAATTAAATAAATCATATTTATACGCGATTAAGCCCCGTTTTGTTGTGTTGTGATAATAATGGGTCAGTGTTGAGAACTGAGACATTTAGCTAACTCAACAAGATACACACTAAGCATTAGAGCAAGCAGCGTAAAATAGTGGCCGTTTTGTAGAAAACATCGTTATCTCGAATTTCCCTGCTTTTATTCATCCCGGCTGTAAGTGTAGTACACACGTTGTCCTGAATTATGATCTACACTCCAAACCTTCCGCGCCCCCGGACCTCCATTTACTACGGTTATTTATATGTCTGTAATATAAACATGTTTCCTCTTTGTGTTTATGACTCGTTATTTATGAAGTGTGAGCAGCTTGCTTAGATTTTTGTGATTTTGAATTGTAGTACCACCTATATCTTCGTTCTTTTGTTTTGTAATGTATTGCGTTTTTCCGCTTTACGAGTTATGATTCAGGATTAAATTTGTAAGTAGATGACTTACGGATAATATTAGAGTGTTAATAATTAATTTCGAGCAATTAACGAAGAATAATGTAATTATTAGGTACATTACTCTCAATAAGCTTCTTATCATTATTGTTGATTTTAATATCACAAGTGTATGTATAGATTATAAATTTGATTTTTGTGTTTTTATTGGTGTGGATGAAAGTTTTATCTATCCATCTCTTAATTAGAATACTTAGCAAGTACAACGATCAAGTAAGTGCTAATGTACGTACTTTTTCTGAGACATGGATAGAAGTCTAAATTTTCAAGGAACTTACAGAAAAAAAACTTACTGATGGTTTGCTTATCCTATAAATGCATCTATGTATATACTAACCACTTTACCATCTCATTGTTACACGTTTGTATTACAAGCTATTATTAAACTTGCAATCTATGTTTGTACGGGTCAAATCTTGCGAGTTAAATTTCACCCACTGCTTTGCAAAATTTGCATACTTATGTAAATTAGGTGACAATACAATATTATGACACCATCGAACTGATCTGATGATGGACCCGGAAGGTGGTTATAGGAACTCTGTAATATAATAGCGTAATCCAACCGAGTTTGGGCTCTTTAAAATCGTTTCTGTGAGTAGTTTAGAGATGTTTAATAAAAAGTACAGTTGGAAATAAAGCTGGTGACATTGTAGTATACATGCTTTTAAATATTTTAACTAACATTTCTCTTATTTATTTATTTGCCTAAAGATTTTCCGCGAATTCATAGCGCTTGTAATCTCCGGGATCGATGTTGTCAGAAGGGTTCAAATGTAAGATGATCCCGTAAGCTTTTATATTTTTCTATTGTACAAACCACAAAGCAAGACAATTACATTCAAGTGTATTCAAGTACCTATTTGAGCCTGTGCATGGGAACATGAAATACTATATGTACTCAACAAATATCTCTTTAAAAGTTGGTAATCAAAAATGGTTGCTCTAAACGAATGCTTTTAAGGCGTTAAATAGATGGATAGGATTTATCAGGCATAGTTATACTTTTCAGTAATATCGCATTTGATCAATTAAAAACTTATTGAGGGTTACTGATGGAGTCATTCGAGCTCAGAATAGCTAGAAATTGCTGGTTTAAATTCAAATCATATTATATTTAAGTATATATTTTTCACGAGCACTAACTCTAACAGTCACCCAGGTCCTTGGTTACTAATAGCTGATTATGTCTCTTCAACCTTTGGTGAATTTTAACCATTTGACATGCGTAATCAGTCGTTAACGTTAATAGAGCATGGTGAAATTAGAACGTCGAAAACCCAGAGTTTATACCTACTGTGCACGACATGTGAATTATAATTCGCTTCCACACTCACTGAAAACAAAACGCTGAAAATAAAACAAAGCAAATCCAGCAAAGTCACACCTCCGTAATAAAGTTGAAATTACTAAATTGTTTTGTGCAACTTCCGGCCGGTGTCTATTAAAAATTTAAAACGTATGCGTCAGCCGAAATTAAATTCTTCCTAGGTGTGCGAGGCATTTTAAATGACGGTGGACGAGTTGACGAGGGTCAGGCTTTGCTAATGATATTTCTTTGTTCATCTTGAGGGTAACTGGCCAGTTGAAGCGGCTATGAATGTTTAAAATCGACGGTAAGGATTAAACTAAGTTAAAATATGCTCTTGTGCCAGTTGCGATGTGAGGAAAATTATGAATGCAAAGTTTGCATGGGTCGAGTTTTCTGTTGAATTTCAGTGAAATATGGGAAACATTCGTTTCTAACGGACTAGGTATATAATTGCTGATTAAATATTTCAGATGGTAGCTTGTAAAAATGTAAACAAATTTTTATTTTTTATTTTTGCTTCTATTCAGATTTAGCCTCAGCTCAAAAAAAAATCTGCCATATGCTTCGTCAACTTAAACCCTTACATGTCTTAACTTTGCCAAGTTTCTTTCTTACTGTAACTTAGTACTGGTTGTTCCTAGTTCAGAATCCCTGCTTAATTGCTTATGATATCCAGTTCCGTGAATATTAAATAAAAAAATCTATCCGTTCTTAAGAGAGATGCAACTCGAATGTTTGGCGAATACGGTGTGTGTGATACTGCCATAACAAACATATACAAGGTGAAATCTAAAAGGTGATACAAAATAATACTTTCATAGCGTGTACTCACCTCATTACGATCAATTTTTTGTATGAGACGAACATCAAAGTGGTTCAAAATTACTTGGACCTCCCATACTAAATTAGTCTGTAAGCTTCAAGTTTTGTGTGGAGTTTTTTTTTGCGATTTTGATATTAGTCTCATACTAAAAGTTGATTCTCATTTTTAGCAGCCTCGAAAAGTAAGTTTTTGTATCATGTCTTAGAAATCACCTTGTATATACCATAAAGGTGGCGACTGACATGAGCATTTGCTCGATGTGAATATTCGCATGGAGCATTTTTTCATTGTAAACAAATGCTCACCACACCTGAATGTTCACCTCGATTTTGTTGGCCTGTGCTCCAAACAAACAAGACACGTGCGCTCACAGTGGTGCTCGCGCTAGGGACTGACGTGTAATGTAAGATTCAAAGGGATTCGCCAAAAAACCGACAGCCAGATGGAGCGCGCTCGTGCGGCCACCGCTCGCCATAGACCTGCTTTGCTCGCTGTACTGACGTGCCGAATATTCGACTTGTAATCAGTGCGCCTACCATGAGTTTGGCACGAACGAGTATCGAGCGCTCGATGACGGTCTATCTCTTTTGCACTATTAGCGCGTGCGAGAGAGATTCACTGACTCTCGATACCAGATACTCGCTAGCGCCGATCGTTAACTCAGCTCATAGTAGGTAGAGTAAATGCTCACGTCAGTCGCCGCCTTAAGGGTAACTCTCTCCGTTGACTATAATATAAACAAAGTTGTAAATGTGAACCCATTTGATTCGCTTTGGCTGCAACCTTCCGGGTATTGATCCCATGCACCGGCCCCGTAAACCGTCTTACGATAGCCATTTGTCACTCACCCTCACCCAATAGCCCCTTTCTTGAGGAGTCAGAGATTGTGGAATCAAACGCATGGATCACGTACGAGCGATTATTTTAAATCAGGTTTTGAAACCAGTGTAAAGTAGATTTTACGTTATAGAAGTTTATAACCTGTGGACTGAACTGCTACCGTCGCTCTTTACAGTACCAGAAGATGACACAGGACAAAGGACAAAATGGTGTATAAAAAATGTGGTCCACTTGCACAAAACATTAAATATCACTGTATCAACACATGAATGTGGCTAAAGGCCAGGGTAACCACATGATTTTGTGAAAAAAGTCGGATAACATACGCGAGATTTTAAATGGTGACATATAATAAAAGGCTCGCTCTCTCTTTTGATCCGAAAGCCGCAAAAATCGCTTTACAGCCCGACAGAGGCCACCGATAGGTATTTTTTGCTGTATTCAATCGCGGAAAAGTGAACGTATTAACCGATTTCGTTAAAGCAACATACGATTTAGACTCAGTGAATACTGAAAATGCATTAAATTAACCTAGAAATATTAAATTCAGCCTAAAACGGTGAAATAAAGAAAAAAGTTTTAGATAATATTGTGACACGTGTCGCTCGATTTGACTTGAGAGTTTTAACGCCCTGCCGTTCTGCCTGACTTTAAATCATGATTTTAAAAAGTGAAAGACATTTTAAATAGTGTTTAATTTTCAAAGGATATTATATACAACGCGTCTTTGGCTTCTGGACACAGACTGAAATCCCGATTAGAGTTACTTCTCAGGTATGCTCTAATATTAAGTATTATGTGATCCGAGGAAAAGAAAAAAAACTTTTTTACAAGAAATGTAATTTGAACATATCTACTATTATATTAACATACTGTATCAGTAGTTTATATACAATGTAGATAATATTAAAGTGACACTAGCGGCATGACATCATATGTGTGACATCTCTTTAATTACCATATGTATCTACATACAGCCTGTTCCGAAGTATTCAATCGTATATCAGTAATTTATCCGTTAATACAATGCCGCGTGCCGTTTGGATGAGATTTTGTACATCGGTTGGAAATACTCTAATCAACACATATTTTTCATGTTTGTCCAGAGGCCAGAGACACGTTGTATAGATTCCTTAGTCATAAACCGGATCGATTGGTATCATTGAAAAAAAGAATGTATCTTGTTTATTAAGCAACAGGACGCCCTATGATGTGGCTAATACATTTTCTTACTACATCTAACATACACCCATTTTCTAACCAAACTCGGACCTTTTTTTTATCACGTTGAGGTTGAAGCTACATTTCGGCGCAATTCTCTTGACGAAGTCATGAAAGCAGCGCAATACGTCAGTCCGTCCGTGCGTGCGCGTTCCAAAAGGGGTAAATTCAAGAACCATGGTACCGTTCCAAATATCACCTTTATTATAACAAGATCCTAAATGCCTTTGGTACCCAACGTTACATACGACTTTGTTTTAACAAGGGTACCAAATGTCCCGCGGTCCGAGGGTCGCTTCGCAATTTTTTCTTTTTTATGTTTCCCTGAAAGCAACCTTTGATGGGTTTGCCGAATTCTATGCAAGCCGGGAATATTTGCTTACCGTGTTTTTCAATTTTGAATGGGCAGACAAATAATTTAAAAGGTTTATTATAAACGTAGAAATGTATTTCTGATGCAAATAAATGTTATTCATTTTGTTTATATGTCTATATCTAATCTGTGTAATTTTTTAAAAATGAAATGTCTGTACAATGAAGATATTATTATAAAAATATGTGAATCGTTTTATCAGTTTGTTTTGTGGCCTCAGTGTGTCAAAACAGCAGAATGGTTTTCAGCTTTATACTTTTAGTACAGGGACTACTAAAAAGGAGGATGGTATGATACTAGCTTTTATTCCGAAAAAAAATATTAAATGATGCGTATGCGTCGCAAGAAATCCAGGAAAAAAACATTAAGATATATTTATTCTTAGGTGCCAATGGTATTGAAACTTTGGGTTGTATAAGTAAAATAATCACTATCTAAATATGAGTATTCAAAGATTGACAAACGATTAAATTAAGATATTTTTTTTTATCAAAGTACATCCACATTGTATATAATTATATTAGGTTTCACCATAAGATAATTAGGTACTTATTGCTTCCAAGGTCCTAATTCCGTATCGTTACACTGAAGAAAATGGAACAGCAATTATTAAAGGGTTTCCTTATTCCTTAAACTTATTTAAATCTAAACACGAGTTCGTTTACAAAAATACCGGTAAAATAGCAAATTGTTGCTATCGGCAACGTTACAACGACGTATAATTACAATTATTAGCATACCGAACGAAGGACCAAGTAAAATAACGAAACGAACCATTTCATTTGCATTAACATGCACAGTGGTTCAATCTCAAGGGCAAGGGAAAAGTTGCACGGTAAGTAATAACAAGTAAAGCGTGAGTCGGATTCGCACACGAAGGGTTCCATTCAAACCTGCATTTGCAAAATCGCCAAAAATCACGTAGTTTTTTTTTATAGTCATTATAGCGGTCTGCTCGGTACACATTCTGTGAAAATAAAATAATTTATAATATATAATCTTGTAATGGAGGGAAAGACGAATGGATAGTGGAACTTAACGGTCTCATAGCTACTCTTCACCAAAGTCGTGAAAATAACTTATTTTTTCCCTTTAAGTTTCTTCATTTCAGATGCAGTGGATTGGAAGACGACATTACTTCTAGAATCCATGGCCGTTTGCTTAGAAAGGTGGCACGCAGCATATGAGTAAAAAAACGGAACAAAGACCAAGCTTCATAGAAACGTGTTGTGGTAGGTACACTACTACAAACACGACGCGCGTGTGCGCGTGAACACAAACTCTTCATTTCGTACGCAGAAAAACCGGTTTGGACTAGCTGAGTTTGTGCTTAAGCGCAGGGTGTACGCGTCGCGCGTCGTGTATTTTGTCTTACATGTTGAGTGGTTATAATGGAAAAAAATTAAAATATTGTTTACTATAATAGAAAAAAAAGATATGTTACTGTAATAAAGAAATTCAAATCGATTACTAAAAAAAAATAACTGTTTATCATATTAAGGTTTAATTATTTATTTAAAAGATAAAACAAATTAGTAAAAAGCAAAAATATACAAAGAAAATATTTGGAGTAAGTAATTTGTTAACAATAGATATTAAGAAAACTGATCAATATCGTGTTCATTTCGTTTTGTCCACCTGCGCCAGCCGTATTGAATTAGGTATAAATATTGCGCGCTCTTTAGAATCTTAGCCTCAGTTCCGTTTCTTTACTCATGTGGTAAAGAGTCCAATAGACAAACGATGTTGTCAGGGTCGCCAGATACCGTTGAATTTGGGCGGTGCGCGACCGGTCGTTGTAGAGATTCTTGTAAAAGCCCTTTGTCCAGCAGTAAACGTCTTTCGGCTAATATGATAAGCGCTCTAAGTAGGGAACCCTAAAATGTTGATTTTCTTCGCAAATAGCAGTTAGCAGGCAACCGGCCGCCATAGCTTGTTAACCAGTTTGCGAGTTGTTTGTTCAAGTTTGCATTGATATGCTGCAGGGTTATTGATTGTACTTTGATTACAAGGAAGGTTGACAGAAGTGTACATGTCTGGAATGTCTGAGGTTTAATTTTTATTTTAGAAAAGGAAAAAAGTCATTGGTAACAAAATAATTGAAAATTATACGTTTTATTTATTGAAAAATGTGTGCTCTCTTTTGTATTATATTATACATATTCACTGAATTTCTCAGCCTGTTTAGGTAAACATCTGAATTACCAACTGGGTTGATTATTTCATATTATCTGAATCATATTTATAAAATTGAGTCTACAAACACGTACGTGTATATATGTCATTGGGACAGGTGATTGGTAAGTTATTAGAGAGTAAAAAAATCCTTGACTAAATTATTAAGATAAATTAAACATGGTAATGAAATAAAAATCAACCATAAATGTTCATCATCATTATCATTTCAGCCGTAGGACGTCCACTGCTGGACACAGGCCTCCTCAATAGATTTCCACATGGGCCGTATAGAGGCGACCCGCATCCAGCGAGCCCCAGCAACCCTAATGAGGTCTTCGGACCATCTTGCGGGTGGCCTTCCCACGCTGCGCTTGCCGGTACGTAGTCTCCACTCTAGAACCTTTCTGCCCCAGCGGCCGACAAGGTAAACAAGGCCGAAAGGTTAACATTTTATAGTAATGAATGTCTAATTTTGGATTTCTAGTATGACTAAAAATTAACAACACAATAATATTGATTTCCAAGATGACACTTAAATAAACAAAACTTATTTTAGAGATCACCAGTGTGTAATGCCGAGAAATACAACGTACTTATTATATTTAATGACACGTTTACCCTTTTAACATGTCAAATACACATGCCGGCGTAATATTACTTGCAGTTGAAAATGAATTTCCGCGTCAGCAAACCATTAAAGCTATAAAAATACGCTTCTAACTGTAACCTGTTATTGCGTATTCAGCGTCCTTTTCACGCTAAACGGTGATCGTTGAGGTGTGAGCGAGAGAAATGAATAGGTGATGACGATATGGAAGTCCCTACGGTTTTCCACAAGGCTTGATTGACAGTGCAATCGACAGTTCCACGCACAGTGGTGCCGGTCGGGGAAATAATACACAAAAAGTATGATCAAATTCTTATTTTTTTACTAAATTCCAACATGCTATCAATTAATGATAAAAACAGTTACATTTAGATGTATAGAAGAATACGCTTTTCAAACGAAACATTTTGAAAATATTATTATTTTTTTCTTTATTTAAGTATGTCTTTATATGTATTGATTTCAATTTCAAACTAACAACAAGTTAGTATTAAGTTGTAAACAATATATAATTCGATTTTGTCGTTATTTACTAAAGATATATTTGTTTCCTGTAATATAATTCAAGCAGTAAAATGTGGGAATTTTGGCGCAATAATAAATGATTAATTATTTTGTTTCATGTTTTAGTGTATATTTTTCCGTTCTAGTTATAATTGGACTTTATCTTTTACGACAAAAATTTGCTATAGTAATTATTAGTGTAGGACTGAGAATGTTGGCTGACTGGTGATGGACGTCAGACGCTTGGAATTTGAATGAGACTAGTATACGATAAGGTGTCAGAGCGCGACGTATGTCAGTTTGCATGCAACGACGAAGGACGGCGGATAGATTTGCGGTATAAACAATCTTTTCTCACCCCATTAAACACATAATTTATATGCAACCGGAACTGGATTTCTATAAGCCTGCCAGCTATACTCGTAATAGTATATCTATTTTTCGACGTTGCATTACATTAATGAAATGCTCCATGGAAAATTGTTTTTTTGTCCACTTACTAGAACCACAGTGCCGTATCGACACATCAGAAATAGAAAAGCGAAATAATTCACGACATGCCAAATACGGATTTTGAAATTGGAGAGTTATACTGGCTGCTGTGGTTTTAGCCCAAACGACCACATTTATTAGGAGCTAGCTAGTACAACTTGATTAGTGCAGGAAAACAAAGTCATAACCGTCTTTTTTGCTTCAGTGTTGTCAGATAAAAATTATCCTATAACAATTCTAGGATATTTAGCTTGATCTTGAAGCCAAAAAACACATACATACATACTCGTATACTTCAGAATTTCTATAATTGTATAGAAATTCTGAAACTTTTAGATACCTCGAAAAAACTAAGGTTAGGAAATGAAAAAAAACATAGAAATGAAACAGTTAAAAAAAATTGTTTATTACTTACTTACCCAGTTTGCTGGGTTGCTAATAAATCCAGAAACCTTACTAACTTAACATCATAAAGAAAAACTAAATTAGTAGCCAGCCTCAACATTACCGCAAGAAACGTAGTACAGAGGTATCTTGTACTAATTAATTTCATTATCTATGTTAAGGTGTCAGAATGTCCAATATAACTAGATCCGACATTCCTCTTTGGCTACAATAAAAACCAAGTAACTAGGGGCTCACGCTTAAACAACCACGGCTCAAGATAAAATGGAGCTACGTTAGGTAGTTGACGTATTATGATTTACCGTGCAATAAATCCGTACTTAATTTTCATTTAGTATTCCAATTGCATATATATTGATAATCGCTTTATTAATTTAATACCGTTAAACACAAATGAAGGATGATTGTGTTAGAGCAGAAATTATTCATTTACTGACCGTATTCTGAATATGCAATTGAAATATTATGTAATTAGAGGTAGTTTAATTAATTATTGCTACAAAGTAATATTGCAAACGTAACAGATGCCTAAGGAATTAAAAATAACTAGCCATTCTACTTAGTACCATGATATTTTAATTTAAGATATTAAGGATGAAATGTCTGTACATACGATGGACTATTTGGAGGTCATTGAATCAGATTTTTTTTTAAATGTTTGTATTTGTCGTTGTGGCTTCATCGAACTAAACATCTCAATGGATTTCGATGGTTATATGATACTTTTTAACCGACTACACTGAAAAAGAACGGTGGGTTATGCATTTTTCTACTTTGCGAACGAAGTTTCAGACATCTTCTAGTTCTCAAATAAAGTCAATAAACTCAAAGGCGTACTTCTTTAATATTATGAAGTAGTAATATACATTGTAGATATGAAAAAAAATGAAATGGGCTATTTAAAGGTATTATGCCCAGCCATTGTGGCCTCATCACGCCACAATGGCTGGGCGGATTTCAACCATGTTTGGCACAATGATAGTTGGGCAACGAAAAATATTTAGAAGATACTTACCTGACTACACAGAAGCAAAAAAGGTGGTTATGAGATTTTTCTCTTCTACGAACGAAGCTGCAGCCAGTCTAGTAATAAGCGTAATCGTAATACATTATATAGGTATGTGTATATCGGATTAGGAAATGTTTTTGTTACATTGCTTCTGATATTCATTTTGTTTATTTATTCCGTAACCTAACCTAATAACCCTCAAAACAGTTACATCTAACAGACGTCCCACCTGCCACCAACCAATTTCTTACAATTTTTATACCTGTTACCTTTCAGTGTTACAAGAGTTATATCCTTCGCAACAGCACATATTTCATACAGCCCAAGTTATTGCGGAAGTGGCAATTTTCAGACTTAAGCGGTAATGTCTAAATCGACAAAAAATCCTTGCAAGTGTTACGTCCCCTATTCAGGGGCCTGCGAGGCCGGGCGGGGCCTGGGGAAGCCTAAGGGCCCCTGACACCTGCTGCTCGCTAAGAAGTGCGTGCATTTGTCTTGAGAGCATATTTTATTAAAACTCTCATAATCTTGTTTTTTGCATGCCGAAGTTGCTTGTGAAAATTGAGATGTTTCGGATTTTTGCCCTGTTAATTCATAAATAGTAGGGTGTTTTAATAATAAAATAACACACGGAACGTTCTAAATAATTTATAAAATTTCGATGACACACGGCGCATAGTTCAAAAGATTTCGTCAACTTTATTAAGTATAGTTTGCTTTTCCTTTGCGCCCCTTTTTAGGGTTCTGTACCAAAAAGGTAAAAAAGGAATCCTTATGGTGCGACTCTGTCTGTCTGTCTGTCGGTCTGTCCGACTATTAGAGCGCCATATCTCAAAAACGACTTATGCTATCTATTTGAAATTTGGAATATTTATAAACATGGTCAGCCCATATGTATTTAGGGAAAGAAAACATTTTAAAAAATATTTTTATTTTCTAAAAAAACGACGTATATGAGATAAAAATTCAAAGTCTAGCTCCTAGCTCAAGAAGGGTATCATATGAAAGTTAAGCACTTTCACTGTGCAATGATTAAATGAAGTATGAAGTATGAAGCAATTTTTTATTTGGTTTATTAAGGAAAAAATGACAATAAAATACCATTCCCACCCCTTTATCTCCAAAGTTTACCAAGCGAAAAATCTGAAATTTTCTGGAATTATGTAATTTAATATGAATATTACTCGAAAACTATAACCATATATCTATCCGTCTTACTTTTTTTGTTAATCACCAAAAGTCAGTTTTGAATAACCAGTTTGATTAAGTTTGCCCCTCATTTGTATGTGACGCCATAGATACCAGAGGCAAACTTAACTCAAGCAGCAAGTTAAGTCGGAATAAGTGAAAGTTATACTCGCACTTGACCGGTTTTTTAAACATTATGTTACCAGTCATAAACAATACGTATACAGCGCTATATAATTTTTAATAATGTTTTCTTGGAGAACTACGCATTGACTTTATTATTACGAACTACGCATTGATTTTAAACAATATAGAGGCAACAAAAAAATCTTGCCAATATAGGACCATTTTCCAAGAGCTCGTCTCGATAGTGTATTAATAGCTTAGATTATTAGCATTTTTCTAAGAAACTCTGTCACAATTATGTCCTGAGTTCTGGGACAGAATAACAACGAGAAAAAGTTGATCCACCCACGTATATGTTTCGTAGCCTTAAGTCATCACCATAAACTACGAGAATCCGTAGACGCGTACCGATCGTAGCATCTACGGCGTAGCAAACCGCGCATATTTGGATAACATAGTTATCGGTCGCGTGGAGCTATTTAGGTAAACTATGTAATCCCTGATCGCGGTAAATGGGTATTTACTGGGAAGCTCGGTTCTCATCATTACAGGCTGACGGCATTTTGAAATTAGCTATTATTAATTAGAAGTTGATAACGTGAATTTCATGCCATTTTTAACCGACTAAAACAGGAGGCATTCATGTCTAATATCATTCGACTCGTAGATTTTTTATGTTGTTACTTCAGGTTCCATTTTTTAAAAACGGATGTTTAAAATATATGCTTTTAATTCCGCAGGTTGAACCCCCCCAGTCATATTCTTCTTAGAATTGGGATCCACAAAAAATCGAAGGCAATTTGAGAAATTTCTAATATTTACATTAACATTCGGTTCAAGAACGATTTATTTGATGAATTATGGTGTGATGACAGATTTGTATACGTTGAAATATTTTTTTTTGTAAAAAGTAGTTTGGTAGAAAGTTATATGAACAAAGATGATATTATATTTTCATCCGATCACGCAAAAGCAAAAATAAAAGGCCGGCCAAAACCATGTCGGACCATACTGAGTTTAGGGTTCCGTAGCCGTTACTACAAAGAAATGCGTAGATGAAAAAATACGATGTGAAATAGTGCATCAGCAAAAGAGCGTATCTTAATGACACCATGATGGCCTTTTGCTGAAAAGCGTAGTTTTTCGGCAAAGTATTTACTTAGCGTTATCTTCGTGTTTGTTTCTATTTTTTGGGTCATACGGTTTAGAAGATAGATGGAGGAAACATTAAAAAAAAACTTAGAAACCTAGTGTTTTTCAGAGAATTGTCGAAATATGTACCACACGTTGTATGCTAAAACAAATTCAACTTCGGTTACATATACTTTTGCCTTTTTCTTCTCCGTAATTAGTTTTGTAACATTTTTTTCAAAGCATCCAACAATGCCATTGTTTTACACAAATTGAGAAACCAGCCTGCCCTGTGATGATTTAATTTAAACCGTTTCCCAAAAGAAGAGATGGTCATCAATTCGGTTGTACAAATTTATTTTCTTTTTTTGTATCGATGGATACGGCATCCGTCTCTTTCCCATTCAAATATTTATCAGTAAGTGACAGATGCTTCATTCACCAATGAAATATACTATAACTAATAAACTCCATTATTACTATTTCTGGTACTAGTACCCTTGAAATCAGAATTTTGACAGACAGGTATTCAAAACTTAATTTTAATCCTATAACTGTCAGAAAAACGCAACCCTGAGCCAAAACTTCATATTATCTTTGGTTAATCCCCAGCATAAGCGTGCCGTTGATCGATGCATCCTTCCAGTAACACGCTATTTCCACGAGTAACAAGATTTACGTGCGACTCCAAATTACGAGGTACCGTGCGAGCGGAATGGCAGATAAATCAAGGGGGCCGCCTTGCCCTGTCTCATTCTCTCGGACGTGACGGGGCTATTTTAAGGGCGGCGAATCTGTTCGATATTTAAATGTTTTATTAGGTCTGCCGCGTTTAAGGTTTGTTTGAGATTTTATCTTGAATCCGCCTCCAATGGATTGTTGATTAATTAATAGGGGTTAACATTATTTTGTATACAGTTGGTACTATCTGGAGGAGACGTGGTATCTTTACGTTTGAAGAAATTATGTCTTTTTTAGACGTAAGTATTTTAAGCGCAGCGAATCTGTTCGATACATTCAAATGTTTTATTAGGTCTGCTGCGTCAAAGTTGTTAAGTATTTTATCTTGAATCCGCCTCCAATGGATTGTTGATTAATTAATGGGTGATTATATTATTTAATGTACAGCTTGTAGAATGTATGGAATATTTTGTAAACGTATAGACGTGAAGGGCTATTTTAAGGGCAGAGGAGCTGCTAGATAGTTAAATGATTTATTAGGTCTACCGCGTTTAATATTTCTTTGAGATATTATCTGATGGCCTGCAACGGATTGTTGATTTTAATGGGAGAAATATTTTGTATATAGTTTGTACTATCTGGAAAATATTCCCAAAAAATTTGTATGTTCCGTATCATTATTTGGACGTGTCAACGTTATTTTAAGGGTTGAGTTTAGCTGTGCCCATTCGTTCGATATTTAAATATTATACAGCAATTTTTTGCAGCGTTTAAGCTTTGTTAAAGATCTTAGCTATGTCAGAGATTTTATCTTAAGCTAAATGGATTGGTTGTTAAATGTACATTTGCAGTATCTCACACACAGTTAGTGCTATTTAGAAAATGTAATTAGCCTTACCTAAAGATATTGTATTTTGTTTTGGCTATGAATTTTTGCTAATTTATTTTCAGCGACAATCATTATGAGACAATGAGAACTATGATTTCTTTCTTGTAAGAACGACGCATCTAAATATCCGCAGTATTTTTTTAAATATTTTATTTTATAGTCTTTTAAAAATGAATCAGGCGTTTATTTGTAGATACCTAGCTAGCTATAAACAGGTATTCCTAGCTGAACGCTTACCGTGTACGGCATAAAAGCATCAAAAGTACTTCAGCAGCCATTTTGATTTTCGTGCTCAAATTAATCCCGTGGCGAGTCCGGTCCACGCAAATTATTTAAACTGACGAACGCCGTAAATAAGGGATTAGCGAGAATGCTAAATGCTCGTGTATTTAGGATTTTTGAGTCGGAGGGTTGCACCGAGCGCAGGTTCGAGCGAACCCTTTATTTACACGCAGACTTTCGGTACCCAGTACCGTAATATTCCGGTACAGGTTATTTACGGTTGAATAAACATTCGGGTTAAATACTAGAAAATTTGTTTATCGACTGAATGTCAAGGTTACTGACCTCTGGAGGGTCGGAAGAGGAAATGACTTGGCAGTCCCATTATGAGGGTCACACCGCGTTAACTTGTACGGAATGTGGTTAAGTTATCAGTACGATCGCGTTTGTTCTTAACCAAACGGGGAAGTTTTGTAATTTAATTTACTTTGACTTAAACCCCTCCCCCCAAAATTGGTACACTACATAAATCCGAAGTTTAATTAGCCTGAAAACATGATTGTTCCAAATTTTTATACTTCCAAAAACTACCAAAGATAACTTTTTTTTTGATATCAACATTAACCTAACTTATTATCATTGCATAATGTAACATCCACGGCAAGAAATATCGTTCACAAAAAATCCGCATTCGGAATTATGAAAATTCGGAATAATGATACTGTCGGACAAATGAAACTTCGGAATATTGGGGTGTTCCGCTCCAAAACAAGGTATTTTTTTGTTTGAACAAACTGACGATGGGTATTAGTCTGCTATCGTTTTTATTTATGTGCTACTTTTTAACTGATTGATAATAAAGTTTAAAATGCAATATAAAAAATAAGTAATTACCAATATTGCATCTTTTCCGCCAAAAAATACATGACAAATACAATTTGAAACATTCCTAAGCCATATTAAAAACGAGAGAGAGTGTGTGTGGGGGTCCGTAGGAGTGTTCTTATTTCACGCAACAACAGATCAACCGATGAAAGTATTTTTTTTTGAGTAAAGCTGCTTGGTTTAGAATGGAGGCTTGGAGAGTGACTATTTAATAGACTATTATCCCATTGAAACATGTATAAGGTCTATGGGTAAGCGAATTTCGATTGCCTTACGAGTGAAGACTGATATACCCGTCGTTTACAAACATGGAATCAACATCGCTGATTGGTCTACACTTTACATTGTGGTACTCGTATTTTCGGTACAATCCTACCAATAAATTAAGGGCAGTGAATTATGATGGTGGCAGTGACGCAGGCACGGCTATTTATTGAAACAGCCCGATTCACGCGGAAATATCTTTCGTGTTACATTCGTTTTAAAACTGCAAGCCGTTTATTTTCGGCGCTTTTAGTGCATTAAAATTTTAAGCGCGAGAACCTTTTATGTACATCGGCATCGAATTAAATTACTTCTATCAAGTTAATGCTTTTAAAATTTGCTGCGCCGCGTAAATATTCATAGAATACTTACTGGAACAGTTGTTTTTAAACTTCGTTTTCCGAGAATGCTGATAATATTTTGATTATAAATATTACATTATACTAGTTTTACCTGCGGCTTCGCCCGTGTTATTGAGGTCTGAGAAGCCATTTCAATGATTAATTCGATATACAACGGCCTAGCTCTATTTTTACCACTATCCTATAATAACCTTCCCGGGATCATAAACTATCTCCATATTAGAGGAACCCGGGCCAAAAGTATGACAAATGTGGTTTCAGTTATATGTCCTGGAATTTTGATACGTTATGAACTGCAGTGCCCTAAACAAAAGTCACTATGGGTGCTACCACTGTTTTCGAGTCCCTTTCACAACTGATTTTGTACTCTACCGGAGAGCAAGAAAAAAATAGGCATTATAGGTATTATTGCAACGCGAAGCAATGTCCTCTACCTAATATTAACGCCATTTGACTATATTGTAAATCTTTGAACTAAACCTTTCATATCATTGAATTTATATTCACATTGTTATAAAGCTGTAAAATGATACATCTATAAACGAACATGACGTGCATTTAAATTTGACGTTGCAGTAATTTTATCTTTCTTTGTATGGCCTGCTTATCGCAAAATAGGTGCAAACTAATGTCAATTGTTTAAATAAATAGTCGGGAATCGGGACTTATTAAGGTACTAATATTTTGTTATCGTGTTCAAAATCAGTTGAAACTTTGAAAGGGACTCGGAGTCAGAAACAGTGGTAGCACCCATAGAGACTTTTGGTCAGGGTACTGAAATCTAAAAAAAAATACTCAGGAAACCACACTTTCCATGCTTCAGGCCCGGGGTCTTTTCATTTAAAACTGTTCAGCGGTTCAGACGGACAGACAGAGGCACTTTCTCATTTTTAATATTATTAATACGGATTATATTGTAATAATTATAGGACCATCATCATCATAATTTCCGCTGTAATTACATTCACTGCTCAGTTAGATTAATAGACTCTTCTCCAAGATTTCCAGAACAATTGGTCTTAGGCTGTATTAGGTATACTACGGTACATACAACTGCTACCCGTGATCGTCACCTGTTTAACGGTTTGCCTTGTAAGTCTTGCGAGGACGCTGCTACTTCGTTTCGTTTTCGCAATTCAAGAACCTTTCGGTCTTAAACCACCGTCGGTTCTTTTAATAATTTTTTTTGTTGATAATAATTATGTAACGGACTGTACCTATTGAATATTTAAATGTCACCCCAAGCAAAGTTTATAAAAAAAACAATCACTCGACAGTTCCTTAGTGCTTCAAACTGTTTACTCTGCAAGCAGCTGACGATGAGGGCTCCAATTTGGCCCGAGGAAAATATTTTCATTTTTCAGAGTCTCCTAGCAGGTAGGTCTAAAATAAACGGACAAGATAAAAATCATTAGGACTGACTATATTACACCTTACACGATAGCTCTTGGGAGCTGTGTCATCGAAGTTGTCGACGAGTATACCTGGGACAAATTGCCCAGCTAGGAAAGTCCGACTTCGAGGATCGTCAAATCCAACTCGGTAGGGCAGCGTTCGGGAAGCTGCGTCATATCTTTTCGTCCAAAATACCCCAGTGCCTGGAGACTGAACAGAGACATGGTCAATATGGATATTCACAATTAGGGTTGCCATCCGTCCGGGTTTCCCGGATTTGTCCTAGTTTGTAGGCTGCCCGGTGGCCGTCCGGGCGGCTTTTTAAAATCAGTACGGGTAAAACCCGGATTCTTTTAGTATCAAGGAAAACTTTATTGAACTGAATAAAATCTATCATGTCCGGGGAAAACTGCGATTTCCTCCAAATATTCAGGATTTTTGAGGTTTTTGTCTGGGTTCCGGTATAATCAAGATGGCAGGCCTATTCACAATGGACTCATAAGGCGGTTCAGAGTCACGCAACGTGCAATAGAAAGCTTGTAGTGATGCTTGTAGTATTTCTGCGTGACAGAATCAGAAATGAGGATATGCGCAGAAGAACCAAAGTAACCGACATAACTCGCAGGAGTGCGTTGTTGAAGTGGCAATAGGCCGGCCGCGTAGCTTGGACACCGGATGGCCGTTGGGGCAGTAAAGTTTGGGGTCTCTCCGACAATGCATAGGAAAGTGCAGCGTTGGACGGCTCTAATTGTGGACGGATGACCTCGCGGGGAGTCGGTGTGCGGTCTGCGCATGATCGCACTCTTTGGCAAGCTAATGGGGAGCCCTATGTTCAGCAGTGGACGTCTGTGGCTGATAGATAAATAGAAATACCTAAATAAAATCTCTTTATTTTCAGAAAACTTCTACCAAGTTGTCTGAAAATATAGTTATTTCCAGGTGGTTAATATTTTCACTTCAAACATTTTAATGTGATTTTGAGTAAAAAAATACGAAATACTTTATTTCTAAAGGTTTTGTGCTCAGTATTTAAAAAAAATATATTACACGTCAAGGGAAACGGTTCAGTTGAGGTTCCATTAGATTTCTTATATTAATTGTATATAACGTAAGCTTGCTTACTTCTAATTCAGCCACTCACCGGTCATTCAAGTCACATTCTCCGTAAGAAAGGTACAATGACGAAGGGAGCCAAGCACCGGAGGCGCGAAAAGATTTGGTTCCTTCCTGAATGGGGTGGCCCGCGAATCCGTTGAGCCGTCGCCTATGATGAATGGTGTTTTTCTTTCGTACAAAGTATTCATAGGATCCTGATATTTAGAAAAACCGCTGCTGAAGCAGGGTTTTTGGTGACTGTTTTTTGTTGAAAATGTGCGAACAATGACGCTCGTTTGTTTTTAAATTCGTGTTTTTACAGGAAACGTGCTGTTTATTATGTGAAATATTCTTTTCAACAACACATCATTTGCAGACAATATGATATACAGTTTTATTTGTAGATGAATTTTACAATATGTTATACAAAAATCTATTACAATCATTAGGTAAGTGTGCTCCAGAATTCACTGGATTCATATTGTGCGTTGTCTATCAATTTCACTTCGAAAAACAACTAACAAAAACAGATTTCTACAAAAAGGTTTAACGATATCATGTTCCTTCTAAAACTGGCCGAAAACAAACCTTTACTTTAAATGCGTGTCAGACAGCCATAAAATAAACAAATTAAAAATAATCACGTGCGGCCGTTGCACCTTCCAAATTTGAAAAAACGTTCTAATAAATATCACAGCAAGACGTCTCCGCCCTCGATACCTTGAGGGAGCAGCCATCGATTGTCAGTAATTATATTATCCTACCCCAAGGTACCTGGTCTGTTAATCTATGTAAAAGTGAGGGCTGTGGCTGTCAAGGGGCTTCAATACGTTTTCGGGTAAAAGTTTTTCTCCTCTGAATAGATACGCGAAGTGATTGAGGCAGCGTGACGCCGTGTAGTTTTGAAAGTTAAATGTTGCCGAGTAAATCTCGGCAACATTTAACTTTCAAAACAAAAAAAATATTTTAATATTTTTATTTTATTATTAAAAGTTTTTTGTCTATTTACTGTTCTATTTAAGAACAAAGAAAAAAAAACTTTTAACAATTAAGAACAGTAAATAGACAAAAAAACTTTTAACAATAAAAATATTTAATTACAATATATTTTTTAACAATTCAAATGTTTGAACTTAGTTCTATTTTCATGTATTTTTTTGAGAAACTAAGTTTTTTATTAATAATAAATTAGATGTTACAACTGGTGAATGTACCTGTATCTAGAGTGTTTTGAGAAAATTCGGGAATACGGCTGATTAAGATCAAGTAATATTTTTACCTGGATAGTTGTCCCTATTCAATTCAAATTCAAAATTCTTTATTGCGTTAGAAGTACATTTTTATGGTATCTAAGGGATGGGGCCGCCCAGTAAGCAATATTTGCCTGTGTTGGGAGACACCGCTCTTCCTTACGTAAAATAAGGTACTTAGCTAATTACGTTAAAGTACATATACATTCTAGATATTATGATATTTACGAGTATTAAAACTACTAACATAAACTAACAACAAGGTTCAGCTAAATAAAATAACATTTGATTATGCTTGAGATGTTGGTACTGTTGGTACAAATCTAACATTTACGTGAATGTGTTTGTGTGTATTCGTGAATTGCGGGGTACTTATCTATACTCTACACAGTGTGTATATATTTTCATAACAGTAGACTCTCTGTTTCACTGTATGTTCGATTTTTTAGCCAAATAGTTAGCGCCTTTTTACATTCGTGGTAAGATTCTGAGTAAATATCTAATTGTTTATTAATTTTATTATATAGGTGCACTGATTTCGCATTGAACTGCTTCCTGGCAAATTTAGTTCTACTTATGATTGGTTCTGCTACGTTAACTATAGTCCTTTTACTTTTATGATTATTATTGTAAGGCAAGGTCTTGTGTTTTTTTAGAATACATTGCAACATGTATAGTTTTCTTACTGAAAGAAGATCACTAATTCGGTATAGTTCTTCGGTTGGGAATCTTATGTTTTTAAAATACATGACTTTGATTAATGCACGCTGTGCTCGTTCGAGGTCAATGAAGCGACTCTTGGCTGCACCCCCCCAAGCACATATACAGTACATCAGAATAGATTGGCCTAACGATATGTATATTTCATTAAGGAGGTTACGGGACTTAGATTGTTTCTGGATTGTGCTCGGTACAACGTGTCTAAGCGACCTGAAGATCCAGATTAGTTTTCTGACTCTCCCAATGACTTGATCAATATGAGGGTACCAGTTTAAGTGCTGATCTAGGAGGACTCCCAGATATTTGGTTTGGGTAACCTTTTCTATGGTCGGGCAACTACAGGTATCGGTGATAAATTGATGACAGAAGTGGATTTTAAGAGAAAAATCAGAAAACGGTTGTGTGCTAGCTGTAATACTGAAGCACATGTAGTTAGTTTTACTTGTGTTTAGTGTCAAATAGTTTGCTTTTAGCCATTTCGATATCTGTGCCATACCCAATTCAGTACTGTATTTAACCTGATCCCAAGTCTTTCCTGTGAACACAACGGCAGTATCGTCAGCGTACGAAAATAGGTTTGCGTTTGGGATGGCCATATCACAGAGGTCATTAATATACAGCAAAAATAGAGATGGTCCCAGAACACTCCCCTGGGGAACGCCGTAAGAGACGTTTTCATCCCCACTGACAATTTCGCCGAGTTTAACCCTTTGTTTCCTATCAGTAAGGTAACTCTTGAAGAGAGAGAGTGGTATGCCCCTAATCCCATATTTTTCCAGTTTCTGTACAAGAATAGGAATAGAGACGGTGTCAAAGGCTTTTTTCAGGTCTAAAAAGACTGCTAAGCACTTATTACCCTTGTCGAGATTTCCTGTGACTAGCGAAGTAAGAGCGGATACTGCGTCTTCTGTAGATTTTTTCTGTCTAAATCCGAATTGTGCAGTAGACAAAAGGTTAAATTTATTTAAGTAACTTAAGAGTCTAGTGTTTATAAGTTTTTCCATAATCTTCGATATTGCAGGCAGTACTGAAATGGGCCTATAGTTGCTGACATCGTCTCTATTCCCATTCTTGTACACAGGAGTGATAAGAGATTGTTTTAATGAATTTGGAAATATTCCCAGGCCAAAACTAGTGTTTATCAGGTGCGTTATTATTGGGACTACTTCTTTGGATGTATATTTTAGGAAACTTGTTGAGACATTATCCCACCCCGGTGCGCTACTAGACTTTAGGTTTGACAGAGTGAGATAAACTTCGTCTTCACTAGCGGGTAATAAAACGAAAGAGCCTGGCAGCGCTGGAAGATTGCTGAGGTTTAGGTCATTATGAGAGTTGGGGAGAATTTGATTGGCAAGTTCTTTTCCTATATTGGCAAAGTATTTATTTATGTAGTCAGCAGATTCAGCAGGTGTATTTTTAATATTGTATAGCTCTGGATTAATATTATTTGATTTGCTAGTATATGTTATGGCTTTTATATTCTTCCAAAGTAATTTACTGTTATTAATTGATTTTACTATAAGGTCTCTCTCATATCTCCTTTTAAGTTTTTTTAGCAGATTGTTACAAAAATTTCTATAGCGAATATATGTTATTTTTACTATTATATTGTCGGGATTATTACGCACATTTAATTGTAGCTTGTTTCTATTACGTATACATCGCAATATTCCGGGAGTGACCCAAGGCTTAATAATACGCTTCTTGCTAGGTATCACAGTGACTTTGGTGTTTTCTTGTATAGATTCACTGAGAAGAAGTATCAGACGATTAGTTATTGTCTCAGGATCATGACAGAATAGTAATTCGGATAGATTTTTACTTTGTAGGTATTTTAGGGCATCTTCGAAGTTCAATGCTACTTTGTTTTTATTTGTATAGTGCATGTCTTTTGTTTTTGAAATAGATAGGAAAGTTGTAAAATGGTCGGTTGTAGTAGTCTTAATAATAGCTATAGTGGGTGAAAATTTTATCTTATTTATTTTTATAATAAAGTGGTCTAAACAGTTATTTTCTCTTGTGGGTTTTGTGTGACCAGCTAAAAGTCCAAATGTTGCTAACATGTTCAAATAATTTGTTCTGTTCTTGTATTCATGCAAAGGCTCTAGGAGTTTAGGTTTTATGTTTATGTTGATATCGCCAGCGATTATTATGTTATTAGACAAGTTCATGGTGTCTATATGAGTTTTCAAAGAATCTATGAAGGTTTCGGCATTAGTAGATGAGGGAGATCGATAGATGCATAAGACTGTGTTGTTGAGTATCTCTAGTTGGAGGCAAGATGCTTGAGTTACGTTTATTTCTTTTACTTTATGTTTTAGAAAGTTTTTTACGTATAAGACTACTCCGTCATTTTGGTTCAGCTGACGCAGAGTGAAATAACAATCATAATTTTCGATTTGAGGCAGCGGTTTGTTTAAATTTAATCTACACTCTGTAAGGGCAATAATGTCCGGTTTGAAATTTAATTTACTAAGCGTGAGCATAAAGTTATCAAAATTGCAATAAATACTTCTTATATTTTGTGAAATTATCGTTAGATCATTGTTTTTAATGTAAACTTGCTTTATTAAATCCTCTGCAGAGTCACAGTCAATGATACGCGCTATTTCGATACCGTCTACTTCCTTAATTGCACGCAGTGTATCACACATTTTTATTATGTAAAAGTAAGCACTTCAGTATTAGCAAAATGTTATATATTATATGTAATTGTTTAAAAATAGAGTAGAGCAGAGAACAGAGAGATTTGTTATTTTTTTGTATTATAGAGCTTTTTGAGTTTGTGTGTAGTTTTAGTTTATGCATGTGTAAGTGTGAAATATAGTTTATATTGTATTCGTTTGTGAGGGTGGACCAGAGAACAGTATCATAACATACAAACATCATATCATTTTGCACGTTAATATACCAACTTAAACTTAGATTACTAATTATTCGATTACTTAGGATTAGGACATATTTGAGAACGGTCAGTCATTCCTGTAATAGGCGTTGCACTTGTTCTTCAGAATTGATTTGAATAATTGATGATTCATCCGTTTTGCGTATGTATACCTTGCCATATGACGTCCAACAGTACTTGTAGTCTTTAGATTTTTTAAGGTCACGTGCCAAGAAATGCAAACGGGAACCCTTGGACGTAAGGTGCTCTGAGAGGTATATCGGGGTATCCTGGTTAGAAGTGAAGCCCAGGTGTTCAGCGCATAGTTTAGAAGTGTTTGTGGTGTTAAAAGTCTTTGCTGCTTTAAGCAGATCTAATTTTAGCAGAGCAGAGTTAGTTTCGACAATGATTGTCGAGGTCTGCTGATTGGGTTTCTTCGTACTTACTCTATAGATATCTTTTATATCAGATCTAGTTATATTACACTCTAGTTTTTCGGATAAGCAGTTAACCATCGCTAGAAGATCTCGTTTTGTTTCATTTTTCCTTTTAGGTACGTTTTTTATCTCGATGTTTGACTTGCGGGACCCAATTTGCATCTCTTCCACTTTATTTTCTAAGAAGATGATGTAGTCGTTGTCATCTTTCAATTGTTTCTCAATCTCTCCAAATCTTTTTGCAAATTCCTCATTTTGTTTCGTTAGTTCTGATACAGAGGCCTCAATACTTTCGTTTGTACGTTTTATTTCCTTCATGGTAGCTTTAATTTCCCGAAGTTCAGATGTTTGACTGTTTGTAAAGAAGGTGATGAGCTTCCGCATTTCAAGTCTGAAATCGTCAAGCTGCCCGCTTGCAACGAAAGCTGGCTCATCTCGGTGCTCTCGGTTTTTAATTTGACGTTGGGTGACGTAATCTGGAGACGACTCGCTTGCGTCTTCATGCAATTCGCATACTGACATGTTTGTTTCCTCCATTGTTACAATTTTAAAACAGTAGCAGTACCAGGATATCAGTAAATAGAGGTGTAACTAAAATAGTACGAGGGGTCTACTTGGCTGGTCGACAATCGATTACTGCATGTATCCGTCCAGATAAGGTTGAGCTCTGGCGGCGTTGCTTGCAAAAATATAGCTGTCCTTGTTTTTCACGTGCAATGTGCCGTAGCGTTGTTAAGTTATGAGTTGTATTAATTGAATGGGGCGCTTACTTGCAATGCAGCCGCCAAGCTTCACTTTGGTTCTTCAGTCCTAGTACTCGCTGTGATTTTATTTACAATATTTAATATTCATTTTTGAAATTTTCAATAATAGAAATTACGTATAAACACGTCTGCACTGTACAGAAGTCCGGGGGAAGAGGGAAAAGATACAACTCTTTATAATTTTTTGTACACACCACATCTTAACCCTTATATATATGGAAACTTTCTCATTTCTTACTAAATGGAAAATATTTTCTATTAAAAATATTTCAAGAACACGGAAGCTATGCTTCAATATGCCACAATAATTAACCAAGTTTGAAATAGGTAACGCTAACGAAGCCAATGATTTTTTTGATTATAGTGTGTATGTACTCTTAATTATGACTGTGACAATGAAATAGACTCAATGGGATTGAACTTGAAATATAGTGTAGAAATGCTATGCCCGGAGTTTCTCTGTGAGATCGAATTAGCAATGAAGAGATCTCTAGAAGAACCATCCGCTCTGTTTTTTTCAGAGAACTGAAGATATTGTTCTCAAAGCAACTGAGTTTTTCTGACTCAATTGGAAACATTAAGTTTATCAGAGGTGCGCATTTTTTTCCGACAGTATACGTTATTGTAAACTTGTTTATTTTAACGTCTTATTGTTTTTTAAATATAAATAATTAAATAAACACTCGTCATGACATAAGAACAGTTCCTTCGTATGAATACTTGTCAAAAAACACTTGACATAGACAGCTAACTTTTTAAATGTTTCTTACCAATTATAGACTAAAGTAAAATTGTACTCATTCGTGAGGACGTACGAATCTACTAATGTCAGGTGTTTAAAAAAATATATGAAAAAACAATTCAGTATGAAAATAACACGTTTGTAGATTCTAAGTTCACATAGCGTATCAGGGAAAAATATAAAACCCTCACCTCTAAGAAATTTGATGTTCACTCGAAAATTCTTCCCTGATATGGCCCCAGAAGCAACGAAGCTAATCTTCGACAAACCTGGACCTTACCGGATCAACTATATTCCTTTCACGTCGGACGTGCAACAAGGCTCAGACAAGGTGCTCTATTCTATATAATATCATAGCTGCTAAGACGAACTCAATGGGATCGCTCGTGCAGCAAGGTAAGGTTAGAACAGAAATTTGTCTTAGTTTATTTTGTATGAGAAAGTACGAGAACATTCACTACGTTGATAGTTATTTGTTATACAAGGCTGCAACGTTATAATTTGGCACGAGTGCTTCAATAGAAAGCCGAGCAAGTGAAGTAATATAAAATTGAGTATTTAATGGATGTTGGATGTCCAAAAGAAAACAGTTGACAATAAAAGCGTAGAGACTTTTTACTTTGATTCTTGAATAGTAAAACCGTAATAGCCATTATCGCTGTTACAAAAATTATAAAAATAAAGGGGTGATCACAAATAAGAAACGTTTTTATATCAGGTGTTTTAGGTACGGCAATGAGGTGGCCCGGACCGCTTTGCGTTGGAGTCTGGCTCACATTTTGCTAGTATTTTCTTTACCGTATTCTAGTAGTATTATATAACCATCCTTCCGTATCCAACTATCCCTAATACTAAAAATCTACAATTACGACCCAGCCTTTTCAGGTGCTGTGTCTACAAATGCACATAACAGAGACATGTAAATCGCCAAAAATTAAATAAATAATTCGTTTCAAAGCTCTCCAAATAGTCTGTATGTACAAGTACATTTCTGGACATGTTTAGCGAAATGTTGCAACACACAAACTGAGCAATAATCCGACACTCGATCGTGCAAAATTAATTCATCAAACGCAAAACAAAGTCGCATAATCCTGTTAGATGTACTTGTACTTTTGTTTGCGGGCTTATCCGCTCAGCACTAGTGGGGTAGCGTTACAACCACTAATCTACTCAATTACGTATCTCAAGCAAGAGCGTGTCTAAGAGCGTTCTTGGTATGTGCGTGATAAAGTGCAAATTTGATAACGCCGTAAAGGACATGAGAGGTTTTGAGGGATATTTGTCGAATAGGGCAAGGGATACAGGATAGCGCATTAATATTCTATCTTTGTCGAACGTATTTTGTTTTCAGGCGACGTCGGGTGTTTGTGATTTCGTTGGCAAAGGTTTTTCGAATCGCTACTGTTTTACTTTATTAGTCTGTTGGTCTTTGTTTCTAGCTAGAATTGAATAAGTGAAATGTTTTTTCGCATTTTATTACACCTTTATATAATACAAAGTGTTAGTGTACCTATAAGATACAATACTTAAATCGCTTTCGGTAGTTGCGTTACAAAAACCTCTGTGAAGAATTTTGGTATCATAGCTTCTGTAATACGAAGAAGACATTTAGCACCCCAATAACATTATTTTTTTACATAAATTTAGCAAAACGAAAATAGGTTATTAGAGAAAAATGGAAAATGAAGGACTAAGAGTCGAAAGACTCAAAGAGAAAGACTGGGCATATTGGGTTGTATGCCTTAAAATGTCGGTGAATAGACAACCAATCGAAAATATTCGAAAAAGCATGTTCGCTATGATATTGTTTTTAATTTTTTTATTTGTTACATGATAAAACGTGCTGATCTACGATCAAAACATTGTAAAATTATAGGGCAATATTATTGGTGTGGACGTTATAGAATAGATGCACAAAAATATAAAAGTAAAATAGCATCTTCAAATTTTTTTGGATCTAAACATACGACTTCAGGTTTATTTCACCATGTTCAAAAATTATCATTCAACTCAACCATTAAAGCACATTAACGCATTATTGCTCCTTAATTGTTGTACCTAGCGTCGCAAAAAATGCTCAAACACTTAAAAAGCTTAGCTTATTTAAAGAGAATGGAAGAGAAAATGTCTAATTGCGGTGTCGTACGGCCCTAGGGCGATAAACATGAATAATGTCGTCCGATGTCCAAGTGCGCGACTTTATTTTCTTACTTTGTTACCTGCTTGCTCGTGATAACGCTTAGTTTGAGCGAGCGAGCTGAATTCGCTTCGAGAAAATCAACTTCGTGCTCTAGTTCTGGAATGTGATGTTTAAATAAAGAATTCGAATACGGTCTTCAAAGTAGAACGTTCGGGAGTAAAATGTTGCTACTTGATTTGCAACCTGTTTAAAAATCACGAAATGTTTTTACCGCGCGTTTTTTCATTAAGAGTGCAACGAATTTGATACTAAGTGAGCTTGATTTATTTAAAAAAATAATGTCTTGAAAGCCACCTGATGAAATTCAGGTAGCTGCAAACTCATCAAACATTTAATGTAACAGTTTTCAGGTGCGTTGTGATCTTAAAAACTAAATGCATTATGTAACTAAACGCATATAGGTATAAACAAGAAAGTGTTCCTAACGCGTGTGTGTTATTTGGGTGTTTACATGTCCTAACCAATGACAATAGGAAAAAAGTTGTTTACCTATGTTTATAAATGTATACACCGTGTTTTTTTTTATTTCCTTTAATAAGTAACAGGTGGTAATACCTGTCAATATGAACAACTTTTCCTATGGAGATCATTTCGGAGAAGAAAAAAAAAATCTGCCATTCCCCCCATTTTGGTTGAGTTACCACTAACACAGTATGAAATGGCAGATTTGGCAGATTGCGCTTCCAAAATGTCTCCTCACTGGGAAAGTTGTTCATATTTGGGAGAACCATCGGCCATATATTTAACTGACTATTGGTAGACCTTATTATCATTGATAGAAGGCTTACAGATGGTCACTGAAGTGTATTGCTGTTTGTACTACGACCTACTAACATTAAAGGAATAAAAAAATACGGTTTATGCAGGCGTACTTGGATATGTGAAGGGTGTGTGAAGGTGTTGATGCTTCACGATGAATACGAGACAGGCAGGTCGTATGTAAAAGTAGTATTTTAATTTAAATTACGAACGACAGCTGTCTCGTACCAGCTTTACGTCATAAGGACTTTAAGCAGTAAGGAACGCTTGAATAGACAAGTACTTAAACCCGTATCTTCTACTTTTTATTTTATCCCACCACCTAAGCTCATCCCCCACACTTTGAAAGTAACACTTTATAAATCCATATTAATTGCAAATAGTTTGCTTTTGTAGCTACAAAAACCGGTAAAGTGCAACTCGGACTTCCGGTACGAAGGTCCCGTTACCCATTGGCAAAAACGCCCAAGACGCATTTATTTTTTCAGAAGATACGAAGACACTCAATGTGACGTACGTACGTTAGGCATTAATTTCAAAATCACAGCTGCGTGGAGATTAACTTCAACAACACCCATTACACAGACTTCCAAAAGAAGCAAACTGTGACAAATTGCCGTAATTATTTCAAATTTGTTCCTCGGAGACTAAACAATGCTAATTCCGCATCTGCTCTGTATGCAGGAGGCCGGCGCGCAATTACAGGGATTATTGCGTCGGTGCCCATTAAATAGGCGTTAGCTTCCTTCCGCTTTTTGTTGGAGGTATGGAGCTGATGCGGAATAGACTTGATCGTGGACATATTTAAGAGACAAAACGTCTCGTCGTCATCCGCTTAGGTTACCATTTTAGTCATCCTCACAGAAAAACGTACCCATTTTCTAATATTTTTTTTTAGAAAGGCCTTACACATTTAATCGTTTGTAATTTTGGAGCGCAATTAATTGCAGGGATTATTGCATCTGTGCTTTTAAGGCTGCCAACTCAAAGGTGACAACTGCCTTTTGCTTTTTGTTGAAGGTGGACCTGATGCGGAATGGACTTAATCGTGGACATATTAAAGTGACAAAATGTCTCGTCGCCATTAGCTTACGTTACCATGTTAGTCGTTCACTCAGAAAAAAGTAGCTACATTTTCTAATTTCAAATCAAAGAAAGTTTAGGGTCAGCATTGTTTGTAAATTTGGTGGCGTAATAACAGGGATTATTTCAGCGGTGCCCATGAAATTGGCGTTAGCTTCCTTCCACTTTTTGTTGGAGTTATGGGGCTGATGCGGAATGGACTTGACCGTTGTCATATTTAAGAGATAACGTATCGTCATCATCAGCTAAGGTTACCATGTTAGTCGTTCTCTGACAAAAACGTAGCCTTTTTCTAATTTCGTATTTAGATTACATTACATACTTTGCTATGAATGCATTATTTGTGATTGTATGTATGTATGTAAACTTTTTATTGTACATAGTAACCAGTTACAAATGCAATCAACTTAAAAGATATAAGTACAAAGGCGAACTTATCCCTATTAGTTATCTCTTCCAGTTAACTGGTCCTTTGAGCAAGTTAGTGAAGATATAAGGAAGATAAACAAACTAACACCATGTATAAATTATATAAAATACTAAACTAAACACAAGTATAGCAATAAAAATATAATTAAATAAATACATGTATATCTACATAATATATAACTAAATAAAATATAACAATAATATTTAATAAATACAAATCGTATTCAATCATTTTACAAATCATTGGAAAGCCACAACTTATTCAATTTACTCTTGAGTGATGCTAAAGACTGCGACTGTCTGAAATATTGTTTTAGTTTTTCATCTACTTAGTGGCTCTAAACGAAGATCGAAGCGTTTTCATATATGATTACAGTGTGTCAGCAAGGCACGCCTTAGCCTTGTAGACCCGTAATTAAACAGCATAGAACCAAACTAATGTATACTATTAACGGAATTAATATAAATTAACATGTGCTGGTTATTTCTGCGATAACGAATTAGAAATAAGGAGATCCGTAGAAACAAAAATCAAACTAAATCACAAACCCTTCATTTCGTTGTTAATTTTGTTTAGTAACGTTAGAATCAGCAATATTTCTAGAAACTTTTTCTAAACGCAACCACAACTCGTCAGCCAGACTGGTTAAATAATCCAAAATTAATGAGCCCGTAATTAAACCGACGCGTTTAGGCAAACATGCGGCCACATCAAAGCTAGGGACAAGATTACAAGCCTGTCACGTGCGTGGATTACAACCAGTTCTACCAACACAACTTTTTAACACCAAAGAAAGCAGCCCTTACCCCTCAGCATTACAGCCAAAATCTCTTTGATTTTACTTGGGAAATAGTAAAGATAAGTTTGGTGATATGGCTAAAGTTGGCAGTGCATTCAACTATCATGGGATTTGCTGTAATAGGGACTCGCCGGTGACCGTTTAAGGAGCTAAAGAACTGCAAAGTCACCAGAAATAGAGTTTTTGTACTTCTGATATGAGGCTCTTTAAGAAGCGAGTCAATATGGCACTTAAATACTTGGTCGGCAACGTATGCATACGTATCAACTTTTATGGTACTCCTTTTCTACAAGCTAACAAAAACTTATTTACTAAAACTAAATACTAAAACTTATTAGAACATGTGCGATTGATAATTGTATACACATCTTAAAATTAGATCATACAATTTTCGGATTTTACTATTTATAAACGAATTATATAATTTTGTAAAAACATGGTAACGCAGTGGAAAATGTACGTTTTTCATACAAAACCCGGGGACAACATCGTCCTCTGCATTAAAATTAATGTTTGTATGTGTCGTTGTGGCTTCATCACGCTAAATCGGCTAAACGGATTTGAATTATTTTTGGTACACAAGGTTACGCAGAAGAAAAAAAGGGGTTATAACTTTTTCTCCTCCGCGATCGAAGTGGCGCCTTCTATTAGTAGAAAGATAAGTTTGGTGATAAAAAAATATTACAGGACACGTGTCTCAGCTATTTTAGGTACACGGGTAGCTGGGTATCTCCAGATGGTTATAGGCTAGTTTTTACTCGACTATGCTAAATAAAGAGGGGTTATGACTTTTTCTCCTCCGCGAACGAAGTTGCGGGCGTCTTCTAGTGTGATATGTTTTTGTAAATCATAGTACAATCCTTAAAATTGCAAACTAGACAATAAGCTTAATTATCTGATTATTAGCCACATCAAAAACGATTATTGCATTCTACTACAATAAGGTAACATAGTGAGACATGACGCAAATTAGGAAGTAGCTTAAAAGTTGATGGACGATGTCCATGGCCGTCTGGTGTGGAGTAGCAAATATCCATAGTCGCCGATGATCACACGCATGAGGGGTGTCTCATTAGTCCCCTTGCTACTTATAACATAATGAAAAAATGTATTGTATTGTATTGTAAACACTTCATTGTACATTAAAACAATAAAACAAAGAAAGTAAAGTATTACATTTGTACAAAGGCGAAGTTATCCCTTTAAGGGATCTCTTCCAGTTCACCTTAGAGCAAATGAGAGAGAAGAATAAATATCAACGTAGATAGACAAACCAACAAGTTAATATGCACAATGACATTAAACCTATTAAAAGCTAAAGTTGCATACACCTACACATAAACAATACACATAAATAGTAATATAATAGCATATACATCATTTAGACAAATACATATACGTGTCTAAATATATATTTATATATACATAATAAATATATACAAACGGATAAATATTATTAATAATAAATAATAATAATGATAATTCAATGACGAGGTCAGGGGTCTAAAAGCAATAACTTAAAATAATGTCATCCCTTTGTTAGGACATCATGATCATCACCATCATCATCATCATCGTCGACGTCATCATCATGATCATCATCATCATTAGCCTAATATAAATACGTCCTACTGCGGAGCACAAAGAGGCCTCCTCTCATGAATGAGAGGAAATGGGCTGTAGTCTCTTCGCTAGCCCAGTGCGGATTGGAGACTTAACATACACCCTTCAATTTCTTCGCAGATGTATGCAGGTTTCTTTCACCGAAATGCTAGCAGTAGATATCAAAAATAACATTCCGTATGTAAATTCCAAGAAATACAGTTACAGGCCGGAATCGAACCCATGATCTGCTGTTTGAAAATTGCACGCTTGAACAACTCGGCTGCGGAGTTTTTGGCAAATGTTGTTGGTAAATAGCTAAAATATCTGTGGTGATCTCTGGTGATATGGCTAAAGTGCCAGTGTATCCAATTATCATGGGATTTGCTGTAATAAAGAGTCACTGGCGACCGTTTATTGAGCTAAAGCACTGCAAAGTTACACAAAATCTTGTTTTTTTGTACTAAAACATGGGGCTCTATAAGAAGCGATTACATATGCCACTTAAAGCTCAGCAAGTTGAAAGCGACGACTCCTTTGCTATCGTAAGTATTCATAAAGAAAGACCACACCCACACGGCACGTGACTCATTTATCCGTTTGACACCTACAGTGAAAAAAATACATTCTGTAGTTTGGACATCCATACTATTAAAAAGTATTAAAAATGAAATGTTTGTAAATTGAAGATATTAAAAAAAAAAGATTGTAGCGGACTATTTGGAGGTCACTGAATCGAAAAATAGGTATTTTTTGGATTTTTTGTATGTGTCGTTGCGGCTTCATCACGCCAAATCTGCTAAACGGATTTGAATTATTTATGGTACACAAGACTAAGCAGAAGAAAAAAACGGGTTATAACTTTTTCTCCTCCGCGATCGAAGTGGCGCCTTCTATTAGTAGAAAGATAAGTTTGGTGATAAAAAAATATTACAGGACACGTGTCTCATCTGTCCGTTTGACACGTACAACGAATAAAAGCATCCAATAGTTTGGACATACAAAGATACTAGAAGATGCCCGCAACTTCGTTCGCTGAGGAGAAAAAGTCATAATCCCTCATTGTTTCTTCAGCGAAGTCGGGTAAAAAGTATCCTATAACCATCTGGAGATACCCAGCTACCCGTGTACCAAAAATTGTTGAAATCTGTTACGCCGATTTTGCGTGATGAAGCCACAACGACACATACAAACATACAAAAAATCCAAAAAAAATATTTTTCATTATAGTGACCTCCAAATACTCCGTAACAATCATTTTTTTTAAAATATCTTCAATGTATAGACATTAAAAAATGAAAATGAAAATGAAAAATGTTTATTTTGGGTTTTTTTACACGTTTTACAAATAGAAAAGGTTGGAGCCTCCTACTAAGCATTGAATATGATTGTGTCAGGAGACACCGCTCTTCCACAACAAGAATTGGTAGCAACCCATTTTAAAAAACTATTAATTAATTAAACTAATTATTAGTACTAGATACATAAATTCAGATAAGACTATGTACAGTTTAAAAAACTATTAATTAATTAAACTAATTACTACTACTAGATACATAAATTCAGATAAGACTATGTACAGTTTATTACATATATGTCTGTGTGCGTGTAGTATCTCGGTGTGCATGTGTATTTATTTATTTATTACTAGCTTCTGCCCGCGACTTCGTCCGCCTTAAATTCGTTTATCGCGGATAAGGATATTTTTCCGGGATAAAAAGTAGCCTATGTCCTTCCCTGGGACTCAAACTATCTCCATACCAAATTTCATCCAAATCGGTTCAGCGGTTTAAGCGTGAAGAGGTAACAGACAGACAAACAGACAGACAGACAGACGGACAGACACACTTTCGCATTTATAATATTAGTATGGATATTGTGTATTTATATTTACTTTAAGTGAGACAGGAGTAGTTCATTCTCGTCATAGGTAAGGTCTTTTATCCAAGTTATTAAAGCTGTAACTGCATAATTGTAAAAAACAATTGTGAAACTGTAGTGTGTATATGCTTATTTTATCATTTACACGGTTATATAGGTATGCAGATTGGGTCGCAAATTGGCGACTAGCAAATTTAGATTTACATACAGGGATAGGGGCAACTTTATCTTTTCTCCGACGGGTTACGTTTGATGGTTGGTAAGTGAGAATTTTGTGTAACCGTGCAACAGTATTTACGATATAATTATAGAAAGTAACTCACAATTTTTGTAAAGCTCGGTGGTAGGATACATGTAGGGTTTTGAGAAGATAACCTTTAGCAAACATTTCTGAGCTCTCTCCACTTCCAGAAATTTAGTTTTGGCGGCTCCGCCCGAGACAGGTATGCAGTACGACATAATTGATTGAGCTAAGGCGGTGTAAAGTTGCTTAAGAAGTTTATACGATGCCTACGTGTTTCAGGATTTTGAAAATCCAAATCAGTTTTCTTATGCGCCCATTAAGATGTTCCACATGTTCGTACCACGAGAGTCTTTGGTCTAGAATTATTCCAAGGTACTTCTTCGAGGACACCTTATCAATAGTTGTACATTTGCAGTTCAAACCTGTATCGAGTTGGTTACAGCTATGTAATTTTATTTTAAGGTTCGATGGAGGTTTCGTGCTCTCATACTTTGAAAAACATAAGTAATTTGTTTTAGCAGCATTAAGTGTTAGGAAATTTTGATTGAGCTAACTAGAAATCAATCCTAAGCCTTTCTCTGCCTTGTCAAAAACCGCTTCCCAAGATCGATCATTGAAGACGATTGCTGTGTCATCAGCGTATGAGAACACACTACCTCCATGTACAGTAAGATTAGTCAGATCGTTTATGTATGTTAAGAACAGCGTTGGTCCCAGAACACTACCCTGGGGTACTCCGTAGGCGATACGTTGTTCACAGCTGGTATAATTACTTTTTGAGTACGATTACTATCCTTACTTTTTGAGTACGATTTTGCAGGTAGCTATTGAAGAAGTCCAACGGCTTTCCTCATATGCCCAAACGTTCCAGTTTGCAAATAAGAGTGGGGAGAGAGACGGTGTCAAATGCCTTCCGTAAATCCAAGAAAACTGCGAGACATTTTTGCCCTTTGTCTACTTGTATAGAAATTTCTTTAGTAAGGGGTAGTACGGCATCTTCCGTGGATTTCCCTTGCCTAAAGCCAAATTGCTTTTCAGAAAGAATGCCAAATTTGTTAAGATAATTTAATAGACGAAGGTTTATTATTTTCTCTACAATTTTCGATATTGCCGGTAGAACAGAAATTGGTCTGTAGTTGTTGACATCGTCTCTGTCGCCACCTTTGTACACTACATTACATTTTTACAACTTTATAATCGTATACTTAGAAGTTTCGTGATATGGCTAAAGTAGGCAGTGCATCCAACTATCACGGGATTTGCTGTAATAGAGACTCACTGGCGGCCGTTTAAGGAGATAAAGCTCTGCAAAGTCATATGAAATCGCGTTTTTGTAATCCCGCCGAATTGAAGCATTAGTAGTGCCGCTGGCTGATTACTTTGTACCTGAATGCAATCTGCTCTCTTGAGAATTTGCTCTTTGACATTTCGTTTGAAGATTTCTATTAAGTGTCTTGGCGGTAAAATTAATCTATAACACGGGGTCTTCTTCGGAATCCCTAACGTCGTTTGTCATAGCGCATTTCTCACAGTAACCGTAATTTTGTCAGGATTTTATAAAAGATCATCGTATAGATTAGGTTAGCTTAGCTTAGGTTTGTTTTATAAATATCCTGAAAAGTTTACAGTTTCGTAAAAAAATGCGTTATGACAAACGCTACATTAGGACAATCGATACATTAAGATAAATGACGTTAGGGATTCCGATATGGATCTACTTGTACAATATATTGCATAGATTATAAATTCTAGTAGTAATAATAGCAGAAAATATAAAATTAATAAAGTATAAGTAATGTAGTAATGCTATCAACGAAATTAAAGGTACAAACAAAAGATATATAACACTCACAAGGCATACGCTCACTTTGTATATATTTTATTTGGTATATCATAACATTTTGGTATAATGTATATAGTATGATGTATACATTTATAAAATGAAATTAAATCAAAAATTGGTATTGATTATGAGACGCACCCGTGTCTTGTCTGTGCTTTTAAAATAAACAGATGAGATTAAAAGCAAATGCTTACATACTAATCAAAAAAGCTAAAATTATAGCCAAATATTATAGTTATTCATAACAAAAGTTCTCACAGTTCAAGCTTATTATAACCAATTAAATATCCGCAAAACGTATTTCCTCGAAGTAAATTAAAATACTTTAGTCATCACGTTTTTAGCTACTCGGTACTAAGTTCCAACTCGCACTTAGACGCCATCATTTATCGTTGTTTCACTTAGTAAAAACGTCCCCAAAACGTGATCAAGTTACATTCATTTAGATTGTACCGCAACCTTTTCCGTTTTCCGCAACCAGATTTCCATTTACGCAATTTGCGGTGAAAGCGAACGATATTCGATATCGTTTATCGACTATCGATTTCACTTCTGTTATAGTACAATAACCTAGATGCGTAAGCACTTAGGGATATGGGGCTAAGGAGGTTACCTCCCGAGAGGTTGGTTCCAAATAACGTGACGGTGACATGCGAAGGTGAAAGATTTCTGTAGCGAGCTAATAAAATCCAGGTTGATTTAAGGCTAAGGCTAAAAGACAAACAATGTTAGCCTTAAGAAAAAAGCTTGGTAACGTCTTCGGGCGACTGACCCTTAAATAGGTGATAAAATTCGTACGTTTTGTTACTTTCTATGGGATCACTGTTTTCATGCATCATCACAGCAATTTTACCGATATTAGAATAAGAAACTGTGCTTGTTTATTTTTTGGTTTGCCCTTTTTCTCCTTCAACAAGGGAGCAACTGATTGGCGTGATTTTTAACACGCTTATATTAGGTAGACCTGTATGTAACTATGTAATGGAATCTAAGGTAACTAATTTAACCATCTTCCAAGGATCGTAGCGTCATGAAGGCAGATGTATGTAGTTCTGATGACAATACACTAATATGGTACTGTTGAACTGATCTGATGATGGAGCCGGAAGATATGAACTGGAACTTCATGATGGAACATCGTATCATAGTTGTGTTTGGATTTGTTAGAAAAGTCTTATAAAGCGTGTTTTTCTAGTTTTTTTTTAAACTATTAATTTTAAAAAAAAACTAGAAGAACACGCTATCTGACAAAGTTGGGGCTATAGCTCAGCTCTGAGTGCATCCATCGACTACTTGCAACCCTCACGAAATCATCCTTCCACCTAGCCGGGGACCGTTCTACGCTGGGCGTTCCTATGCGTGGTCACCACTCTAGTGATTTTTATAGCCTTCAGAGGCGTGGCGTTGGAAAAATTACAAGGGAAGCCGAAGCGTATTCATTTACTTAAATTTAAACAAAAGGTGGTTGCTTGATGATGCCCTTCCTTAAGCAACCTGGTGGAAATCGGGTAATATGAACGCCACGCCATATTTATCCGAAAATGAATGATTCTCAGCGAATTTATAAACAAAATACTACATACACTGAAAAATACTAAACACATGGGTAAAACTACAGAAAATACGTTGTATTCAAAAAAGAAGATCGGTAAAAAATACATCATAGCAAAAGGTATGCTCTGGTCAATATACCTGATATCAATCACGAGATTACAAAATAAGGGAATAAAAGGGTTATGTTCCAATCACAGTAATACTAACAACAACACAGCATCGCAAAAGGTACTGTACTCACATTGATTACGGCTTCCGGTTAAGTAAACGAAAATAATAAAAAAGTTTATGCAAACAGCCATATTCTGGTAGCAACAGTAGTTTTTTTTTTAAAGCTTTTCGATGATCAATAATTTTATTAATATTAAAATCTACGTTTGCAATAGGCATGATGACGGGGTATGAAAATCAAAATTCTAATTAATCTGCCAATTTATAATCTATTCTATTATAAAGTTGTAAAAATAAAATTTCTGTACATTGAAGATATTTTCAAAAAAATTATTGTAACAGACTATTTGAAAGTCATTGCATGGAAATATTTTTTCATTACCTTTTTCATTATTTATTTTGGATTTTTTGTATGTTTGTATGTGTCGTTGTGGCTTCATCACGCAAAATCGTCTAAACGGATTTCAACTATTTTTGGTACACGGGTAGCTGGGTATCTCCAAATGGTTATAGGATACTTTATACCCGACTGCAAAAAGAGGGTTAGTGATTTCTTTTCCTACGCGGATGAAGTATCCGGGTAAGTATTTGTTAGTTATTGCTTTAAAAAAAAAACTCAGATATCATCAAAACTCATACAATTTATACCAAGGAGTGACGTCACGCGACATTTTGACTCAATATATTGCCTTTATTTTTAGGTTACATAAAAAATAAAAAAATACATCTGATATATTTTTTATTAATGTACATGGCGGACCAATTAGTAAAATTTTGTCATCATTCCTATTTTGGGACTACCTGGCTTTAATTTCCAGAGAAAGAAATTTTAAAGAAATCAGTTGAATTACATGACCTCGTTATTGTCGAATCTAAGAATTAATTTATACCTACGCATGCTATATATTCATTGCTGTTGTAGAAGGATTTACTACAGCAATATTATCTGAGCTACATAAAATGTGGTCAAAGTTTCTTATCAGAATACACCTGTCATCAAAATTAGTATTCTGCGCAGGTACCGCGTCCACCTCTGTCTGTATCAGTCTGACCACCCGATGATATTAATCCTACGTGCGTTTTGTACCGGCCGCTCTCAAATCACTATGGGCCGGACTCATTTGCATGTCCAGTTTTTTCCGCATCCGCTTTATCCAAATTTGGACCAATTTATTTTGTACAATTCTGAAATTAAATGCCCCCAATTTTCAGTAATTAACCAAAGTGCAATCATAGCTACGTTTGGTGGCCATTTGAATGAACAAATGACCTACCGTTCAATTTAGATTCATTCAAATTGAATTCAATGTAAAAAGCGCAGTATTCACTATCGAGCTGATTAAAAGTTCCCATTCATTCGCGAGCTAACGTCCAACTAAGCTTTTGACTGCGATCGAATTGGCAAAAAGGTGTTCTTATTGCTGTATTTTTTGGCCAATTTGTTAAGAGCCTCGCGTCTGGCGTCGTCTTGTTAAGTTTGGTGGACTTGGAGTTTGTTGAAGGGTCTTAGGAAGGTGGTTATGACGTGGAAGTTGGGAGAGCTGAAGCCGACAATGTGTAATAAATAGGCGATAGCAATTGCGATCACGTAGCCCTAACGAGGCGTCGCGCCTGGCGCGAGTATGAACGCATCGATCGTCCTTGTCGGTGTGACGGAGTGAAGGCTTCGTGAATAGTTAGCTCTAGTTGACATTGCACTGGTATAAAGCTCACTGAACGAGGAAAACAGTTGAAGAGAAATGGGAAAACTAGCTGGTACTAACCAGTATGATCTGTAAAAAGTTTGAGCACGGCTTGTTGCGAATGTTTTGCTAGAGAACGAGTTCACGTTTTTACCCGGCTACGCGATGCAAAGGAGGGTAATGTGTTTATCAGTCTATGTATGTATGTATGTATATATGAATGAATGTATGTATGTTTGTTCCTATCTGGTACTCTAGAGACCTAACGCGTCGATCGATTTTGATGATTCTTACGTCAATCGATTCATCTTAACCGTCCAAATGTCACTGATGAAAATGATGAAAACTCAAAATGGCGACAATGAGACGCCATGTTGTGAAAAATAAAAAAATGAAAATCGACGTATTGTATATCAAGTGGGGTATCATTAAATAGGGATTTATAAATCATTACTAGGTTTTTATTTATCATTTTTAATTTTGAATTAGCAGTTAGAAACTAAAACTATAACGATTTAAAGTTGGTTAGCAAGCCGTTCTCACTAATATTTTATTTAATTGTAATAAATCTGTGCAAGCTTCTCAATAACCCCGACGATAAAGATTGCGAAATTTACAGACTTTTATAATTTTAACTCAAAAGATTAAAAGAATACTAATTATATAAAAAAAAACAAAAACCCGACTGCGTAAAAAAACTAAAAAGAAAGAGATTTTTTAAATTATTGTAAATTGTTGACATATAGAAGTCTTATGATCTTTAGATAAAAAGTACATATATAATCAACATTATTTAATTTTTTTGAATGATTCTTTTTATTGTCTAACTCGAAAACACGTGAAATTTTAAGATACACGTATTTTTTAAATTTGTGGAAATCTTATTTTTTAATGCAAAAATCCATGAATATTATTAGTTTGACGAAAAAAGGCGTATGTAACAAACGTCTAACTATCAGCTAAATGACGTCACAGCTCTGTTCCACACACTTAATAAAACGATGGAAATGTCAACAAAATGTAATGCGAACTATGTCATTTTAGTGAACTCTAACAGCTTTACAGTGACCGCAATTGTCACGGCGTCAAGATAAACGTCATAACTTGAAAACGATACGCAGTGGTGTGATTAATTCGATAATTATGTAGAAAATGCCACGCATAAAATATTGTTTTTTATTAATTTTTGCACATAGGTGCCATGTGCTCCAGTGTTATGCGGCATTTAACAAAAAATATATCATTTTGAAGCTTTATTCCTACATAGCATTTGCAATATAAGACGACCGCGAAGACAGTGAAGTTCTGGCACCTCTGATGCCGGCCAAATTATACTTTAGCTTTGCATAAACTCCATCATCATTATATATAGTCGCCACTCTAGGCAAATTATGAGTGTTGTCAGCTTGTACAAATCCTTCTACGGTTCACATGTGCGGTCTTAATAGCCGAGTCGTAGAAAAATTAAAGGAACCGAGCAGTATATGAGTCAAATCAAAGTTGAGAAGTGGAGTCGTTTTTAAAGAAATTGTCCAACGGGTTGCCTGTCGTCATTAGAGAGAGCAGGTGTCCGTGGCAATGCCGAGTCGTTGAAAAGCTCGAAATCAAAGGCAGAAAACATACGAAAAGTACAAGACGATATTCGAGTGAAATTAAGTGTCAATAGTGTCATGCGTCGAAAGATGACAAACGGATAACCGGAAGAAGACTATTTTTATAGTGTGTTTAACTTTCCAGTTGTTTCAACAGTTTCCGTTTTAGCTATTTTGGTAGTTATTGGCAAAAAAAATTAAAAAAAAAACAACCAAAATATTTTTGTGTTTAAAGGCGTTTTTCTCCAAATGGTTTTCGATTTAGGGAATTGGGAAAAAATTAAATGTTGTCAATTATTGAAGTGAGTATTATACATTGTTAGACATGTAGCCCTTGCAGGATTATTTTTACACTCAGTTCATCTTGACATCTCATCAAAAAAAAACTATTCAGCCAAATTTAAATAGTGTAAGTCATTCAAGTAAAGTCGAAAGTAACTAACTCAACGTATCTTATTTGCTCCTAACTCTTCTTTTATTTAACAAATAACGTGACTTGTTATGTTATTAAACTGTTTCGTTATCCATTCTTCTTATTAAACGATTCTAATCAAACAAAACATGCGAAACCAATGCAAACATTTCTACCCACCTTTTTCCCGAACGAGGTAAATTACCGATGTAATCGCGGGTAGCCATTAGTTCGATGTCGGAATATCCGCTTACTTTAAAAAGCTATCTACAATAGAAGAAATGTTTACGCCAAGAAATGATCTTTAATTTGGCAAGGTAAGGTTGTGGTTTCGGTAAAGCTTGGAGAGAAATATGAGGTTGGAGAAGTAATCGACAATCCTGCATGTCTGAACAAGAGTTTCATATCTAGAGCGTTCTGGAAACCGGCCAGTAACTGAAAGCCTTTCGAAACGTTATTTATTGCTTGTTAATAATTTGTTTCGATTTATAACAGCGGAGTTTTTAATTTCGCCTTGTCTCGACCGCCAATAAAATAAAAAGCTACGCTTATAAAGTTTGGAAAATGTAGTTTGTTAGTTTATGATTAAAAAAAATTCATTCATTGTAATTAATTATAATCTTATAAACAGCGAAAATTTAATATGAGTACTATTTTAAATTAGATTTTAAAAATATACTTTTTAAACCCTTAACGATTTCTCAACAGGTACTGACTGAGAGAAAATATCTTGAAAAGTTACTAACAATAACTAACAAATAACCTTTTTTTTTTTAAAAAGTTGCTGCCACCCAAATAAATTGGCAAAGTTGAAGATTTTAGTAAGTTGTAACAAGTTTGGCACCGACTCCTCTGTAGTCAGACCAGCGGCAGTTATACTGATTTATATTAGAACATACGTCATGAGCCAAGCAAGCCCAAATTTAAAAAGGCCCTGAAAAAATATTTGCTGCAGTCGCTTGAGTAAAATGATTTAATTTAAGTTAGCATCAAATATATTCGTTTATCCTATAATTGTATATAAATAATAAATATTCTATAGTATTATTAGTATAGAGACTCGTGCCTGCAGTCAAATTGTACAATACAGTTTTGCAGGAAACTGTCTTAGAAATAAGAAATATGTACTTTGTTTTAATAAATAAATAATAATAAATTGTAAAAATAATTTGATTAGTCAAATTTAAAAACAGTCAAATCTTTTGCTAAGCTTTATATATCGAATATACGTAAATATAAACTAAACTCTATCCTCTTCATCGTCTTGTATATCATCGAGTCTACAAATCTCGAAAAGAACTGCTCTAAAAATGTAACTTATTCCCAAAAGTATTATCTCCAATCAGACCACGATTAGTTCGAGTAGCCTTAGCGCTGTGTTATGCGGTTTTAAATTTATGCTCCCAACGCTACGTGAGGGGTATATTTTAGAAGCACTCGATAAATCAAATAGTTGTAATGAAATGTCACGATGCGCGAGTGCTGTTCCGGTTTAAGTTTCAGCCAATTGAGTTTAGCTACTGTTGTGTGATTTAGGAATAATAATGGGGTATTACTTTTTTTACTTATGTAAATTCTCAACTTCGTATTAAACATCAATTATACGCGAAAAGTAAGTTTAAACTTTGTGAAGAACTCATAAATGCCAAAACATTGAGCTTAGCAAGCGTTATTTCACAAAGGTTCTTCTATGATCGGTAAAAGCATGAAAATAATAAAGCTGGAGAGTTAGCGTCATACGCATATAAGGCTATTAGGCATTAGGTACATCGTAGGACTTTGTGGTGGTATCAAATTAGATATAAATTGGCCTAATGAGGGTTTTCTCAAATAGAAATATTACCAGTGGGCGCCACCGTGACGTAAACTGGTCTAATTGATAAGAAGTGTCAAAATCTTGTGCTGTGATTGGTGGATGTTGACACTTCTTGTCAATTAGACTTTACGTCATGGTGGCGTCAACTGGTGATATTTCCATTTAAGAAAACCCTCATTGTGATGTCAGCGGCGCTATAGAAGATGGACTCTCCCTCCATTAACATTTCTTGATGAAGTGTAGAAATGAAGAGACCATTCACTTAAACTCTAAACCCATAGAGATTACGGGGTCTATTATGCACATTCTTGCAAATCCAACATCAGACAATGCTCATATGTACGAGTATAGTGTAAAGGTTGGCTGACGTTACGTAGTTTTTGTTTTATTAGGTACCTAGTAGGTATCGTAAATATTTTGTACTGTAGTTTTGTGGTGTTGTTGGCTTTTATAGGGCCAATATGTTCGTTTGTATAAAGATCGTTATAACAATAAATAAATTTAAAAAAATCTAGTTAGTAAGTAAGATTTGTGATATATGTTGGTACATCTACATCTAATAATCAAGTCCAGCAATGTGCAATAAAGAAGAGGTTTTGACTCAGCATGCAAATTGCAACAACATGCTGAGACAAAGCTTCTTCTTTATCGCACACATTGATGGACTCTTTCTTTTACAGCACTTTCACTCTTATGAAATATATAGGTACGATACATATATCACTCTAGTTGCCAGCGAAGTCTTGTTGTGTGTGCTTTATTAATAACCAATTTTCTTACTTTGTCTTCCTTTCTTTCTAATTACTCGTATCGTTCACGGTAAGTAAGTATCGTATCGGCTCCCTGCGCTTTGTCTCGCATTAAAATATATTTTAATTTGATTTGATTTTGATTGCAGTTTCAAAGCAAAACTTGTTTTGATAACTGCGGTTGCGGAGATTTACAGTTTGAGGACAAATTCATTCGCTATTGATAATACTTTAATTTATGACTAGAAAAACAGCCTTCGGGAAAATAAAGATGGAAATCATCAATTATATGAATCTAATCTTAATTTTCTGTTTTCACACGGCTGTTTGCCTGCAATTTTCAATGCAGTATTGTAGGGAGGGTAGCAGGCGAGACAATTAAACAAGTCAATGATCGAATAAACTGATTTATTGGAGCTATGCATTAGTATATATAGACACTTATTGTAACACACATTACATCTCCCACCAAATGAAAAGAAAAAAAAATCTCATTTTTTTTTTAATTACACGATAGTTAAAACAATAAACTTAAAATAAATCAGATAGGAATATTTGGGTAGTATAGTTTCGTCCTATTTGTATGCACTAATTCTAATTTATTATTATTATTAAGTATTTCCACATTAGGTGCTAAATCTCTTATTACTTTATATGGACCTGTATAAACACTGTCTAGTTTACTTCTGTCCTCATTTTTTATTACAATTAAATCATTAGGTTTATAAGACTTTGGTTAATATACCTATCGTAATTTGATTTTATAATGTTTTTCTTCTTAACTAAATTTTCTCTAGCCTCTTTTTGTGCTACCTGTAACCTATACTTAAGTTCTAAGGCATAATTATCACGGTTGAGTTTAGTTTATTTACTTTTAATAATATACATACCTGTTTCATGGTGTTTGACATGAACTCCGTTCCTCTGTCAGATACAAAATACTTTGGTATTCCATACCTGAGAGCAAAATTTTCGACGAAAGTGCGAGCTACTTCGTCCGTTCCCTTAGAGATAAGTGGATACGCTTCAATATATTTTGACAAATCACATTGTATGGTGAGTATGTAATTGTAACCTTTTGAATCCTTTAATATTGGCCCCACAATGACTAAGAACACTTTTTCAAATGACGTATGTGCAGTTGGTGTAATCACCATGGGTTCCTTAACTGGAATGGAATGCTTCTGCATTTGGCATTTAGTACATCTTTTTACATAATTTATAATATCATTTTCCATTCCTACCCAGAAGTAATATTTCTTGATGTTATTCCACATTCGTCTTATGCCTGCGTGGCCACTCGTAGGCAAAAGATGAAAGTCATTTAAAATTACTTTTATATCGTCCTTGTCATTAATTCTCTCTATATTGTAAGTTGTTAGTAACAAATCTTAATCAGCTCGATAAGGCCAAAATTCCAGTTTAATAGAAGCACGCCTTTGATGCTTCCAAAACCTTCTGCGGGGACGGATAGATTGAGTCGACACAGAGCCATGCGCCAAGCAAATTACCGACATGTTCCGAATTGGAACACTAATGGAAAACAGTTGTGAGCCCACCGCCACCTGTTCCGACAGATTACTGACGTGTTTATGAGACAAATTTGATAAAATATGCTGATATACATATATTAAATAGTAAATTTAATTCACTCATCATATTGGCCTAAAGCTCTGCGTGACAAAGGCCTCCCTCAATAATGTCCCCAACGACCGGTCGTGAGCCGACCTCATCCAATGATTTGCCGCCATCCGCCCCAGCGGCCAACGGTTCAATGTGCCCCACCCACACCCACTTAAGTCTAGCAAGTCTCTAAGCTAGTTTGACAACCTTGGTTCTTCTGCGGATCTCTCCAGGTCTCATTAAATCACTTCATAAAAAACCATCAGACCAGGGACCAGGGGAATTCAGATACTTGAAACACTTTTTGCGAATACATCGAATTAACAGATACAATGGTATATAAATACCACGGCTACTATTAAATCATAAACGGCCTTGAAAATATAGGCTTAATACGACACACTATCCAAAAGCATATATTAATGAACTAGTAACGGCTTTTAAGCAGGCAGTTATATTTAATCTGTGAGTTTATAGTGGAACGATTACGTTAGGCTTCTGTCATATTTTTACAATATGGCCTAATTTTAAAAGACTATACTAACATTAATTAGCTCTTAGTTGCGATTTTACCAAAATATGCGTTTGACCTTTGTGCAGTATTTATTTAAGACAAGTGGGTGGCATACTGCGTCAGACAAATGATAGGGCATTTTACAATCTTTCCGTTATAAGGGTAGGAACAAAATAATAATTTGGCAATATTTTTACGGATGGCCGTTGGGGCAGTAAAATCCTGGAGTGGCGACCACGCATACGAAAGCGCAGCCTGTAGGAAGGCATCCGACTAGGTGGACGGATGACCCCGTAAGGGTCGCGGGGAGTCGGTGGATGCGGTCTGCGCAGGATTGCATCCTGTGGCGAACTATAGGGGAGCCTATGTTCAGCAGTGGACGTCTGTGGCTTATAGATAGATAGATTTTTATGAAATAGACAGCAAAAGTAATCAAAATTATTTCATACGATTTCATGAACAGATTATTTCTAAGAGAGTTTTGCCACTCTGATATTGTAAATAAATATGTTGTTTTTTTGAACAGGCAACGCCTAAAACTACGTCTACGTCACTTCAAAATTCTATGAGGAAAATTTAAATTAAATTAGCATCTCAAAATCTATTTTACCAAATAAAAATGTTTTAAAACACTGTTTTGTGATCAATACCAAGTGTGAGAGACACATTGAAAATACTTCAAATCTTTCTCGTACAGTTCTATCTCCGATTTTGATACAAGATGCGAAGCTTTATGTCTCCAAAACATTCATAAAACGCTAATTAATTAATTGAAATTCTGCCAATTGGCGACAAGACTGTTACTGAAACTGACGCTCCTGACTCTCCGTAGCGGAGCGCTATCGAGCCTTCGTATCAATTATGTTCATTAGTCCGCCTTAGCCAAGCTGGTAACTCAACCCCACAGAAAACCGTAACCGCTGCACATTTGCTTGTAACATACACCCTTTTAATAACCAACCCATAGTAATTGCAACAGTGCATGTCGACAAATGAACATCGAAATTAAACGCAATCAACTGTTATTATTTTACTGGTATGCGTATTAAATGGCTTCGTTACTGAAATGTGGGATGGTAAATTGTTGTTGTAACGGACAGGCTTTGCGGAAGATTACGTGTTATAATGAACTTGCATTGCATTTTATAACGACAATTATGTTGCTTTTATACACCTTGAGCGGTAATTGTACATTACGTACATAGGGCGATAAACCTGTCATCTTATGTGTTCTCCTCTGTTCTGAAAGCGGAATATTATGTGTAATTGCTAAATAGGGTCCAGGTTGGTATAAAATATTGAACGAATACTGAATACTAGTAGCTCTGTGCGCTCTATACTTCGAGAGTCTTTCAACCCTCATATCTCAACCATTTTCGAAGCTTTTCAAAAACTAAATCGATAAAAAAAAATATTGAACGCTCCCAAAATTTCACGAGAATGGGTTAAAAAATGCGACCAATAGAGAAGAATAGTCGGACATCCGGACATACGAAAGCATTTTTGTCCAAGCTAGAACGGAGACGCTTTGCTCGCTCGGTCAAGAAAGAAGTTTAGCTAAATTTGATTTTGGTTTAAAAAAATAGTGTAAGTTCTTCTCTTGTTGTAATTCTAGCTTCCACTCAGAACTATACATATTATTTATGTACATATGTATATTATAACAAGTATTTGTGTAAACAATTTAAAATATATATTTTTCATTTTGTATCTGTGATTGATTCTTTTCTTTTCTAATGTATCGATTGCCACGATCCTGCGCCAACTGAACGTTTCTGTTTAGCCCGATGGTTGACTCGTAGAGAATGCTTTAAGGCATTAAGTCCACCAATTATACCATTATTTTTTGTGCAGTTAAGAGTACATAAATTAATAAATGCACCTTCTGTATATTTATACAGACAGTGTATCTAGAAATATCCCCTTTCTTTGCCTCGCCGAAACCGGGCAAAAAACATTATTCATGCCACTTTTATACCTAACAATTTAATTATTTTAGCTTAGTTAGCTCGCTACATAGGATATGTTAGAGAGTTGCTCGTAGCTTAGGTGATATTTGGTAGAAACGTTAAAACTTGCGACTTCTTATTCCTTCAGCATTCCGAAGTATGCGGCGCTGAGTAAACCGAGGCGAGACGAGTCAAACTGAGCGTTACCACGTGACTCGCTTTCCTAACGACTCTGAATGCTTTACGACTATTCTCTATCGTTCCATCAGTTTGAATACTCTATAGAATTTCTGACTGAGCTTTGAAGTCTTTCGATAAATTAAACGGTTAGAGTTAAAGACACCTCTAGGTTTTCACGTGGCTTTTCTTTTGTGGGGCATGTTGTAATTTTGGAACTGAGCAGTTTTTTGAAGAAACAGCACCATTCTCCTAGCTTCATTGATGACTTTCCCCTTAAGTCTAAGTATACCAGTGGCGTGGAGTCCATATAAGCCGATTCTCACCGGGTTTCCCACGGAAAGGCTTATAACCACCTTTTTCTTCAAATATGAGTAAATAAATATGCTTCGGCTTCCTTTGTCATTTTCCTGACGCCACGCTTTTGAATCTATTATAAAATTCCGTTGCTTTACATGAATTTAAGAAACATCTTAACAGCGTGATTTGCGAATAAGTCAAATAATAGTATGGAAATTGATAACAGTGCCATCTCTCGGTTGAAATATCTTTGCGGGATCATCACGTCAAGACAGCCGAATGAATATTTTTTTTTGGTAATAGGACAGCTGAACACCCAAGGATAGTTATAGGATTTACTCGTACTTTTAACCCGACAACGGTGTGCATTATGACTGCAGTAGATTATGAATTTTCCTACTCCGCGTACAAAGATGCAAAAGTACGGTGATGCAGAACCCTTAGTACGCGAATCCGAATAGCACTCGGCCGGTAATTCACTTTAAAAAAAACTAGGCACCTATATTATATTTTTGCTTTAAAAATCATCATTACAAATATTATATTACATGAGATTTATTTAGAAAAATATACTGACTGTTGAGTTTGTTTCGGCTTTCTTGCCGTAAATGTTTAAATGCCGTAGAGTCTGACTTGTAAAAGAGCCCTTGTGGCCTACTTACAGAATAAAGGTCATTATTTAATTATCAAAAATCGTTTTAGGCTTTAAATCTCATCAGTCTATGTCGGATTGAACAAAGTTAATGAGCAATCCAAGGTTAGCCTAACCAATAACGGTAATTAAAAGCAAATATAAAGGGAGCTACCGAAGGCCGAGCTTCTACGTAAGTCCTTTAGCCTCTGCCAATAATTTTTAACTAAACGTGGCTCGAGGGCGGGCTTAAGCAAGATTAACAGCTGGAGGCGACGCGACAGTAATTACGGTATTATTGCCAATAGATGGTGCTCGTAGATTTAGTACTTAAAGTTGGAAGGATTTGGAGACTTGAAGAGTATTAAAACACGCAGATATAGTTGTTTAAGGAAGACAGGTGGACAGGAAAGTAGACTAGAAGAAGCATATTATAAATGTGTGTGTTTGCAGAAGTGATGGTTCTTTGATTAGTCCTTCGTTCAAACAACAGCGGATGGACCAAAGAGACATATGTATGGATAAAAAAACCATGATTTTCCTAAACCAGATTACTGACGCCGTTCGAAAAATCCAGGGCTAAATACTCATTACGTACTGCAATGGTAATTAAGTATTTATAAAAAATCTTAAAATAAATTTTTAGTCATTTTCTTTTAAATAAATCAAAGACGAAGTACGGTAAAATGACAGTTTTACATGTAGTACGAGAACCGAACTAAGAGCATTTAACCAATGGAGATCACAAGCCGTGCATTTTTAGCGGGAGGCAGAGGCAGAGGCAGAGGCGGGGGGTTGCAAACATGTACAGCACACTTGGGAAATATCCCCATTCTACAAGCGCACAAAATAAAACAAAAACACATCTAAACCAAAAAAATACCACACACTGACAATTTATTGTATAAAAGCCCGCTGACCCACGATTTCAAGGATACTTTGGCAGAGGGAATGTAACCGTATGGCATTGCCATGGGTTAAGTGCTCTAAGGTTACATGAGAATAGCTTCAATTCAAATTGAAGTTATGTAGTTTTCAAGGAACCGAAACTGTGTTTATAATGTATAGAGATAGATAAATAGTATATTGTTTCTGAATAATACATTGAATTGAATTGAAATAGCTAGTACACCTTTGTAAATTGCTAATAAGAATATATTTTTTTATAAGGCGTAGAAAGTACAGCCAGATTAAGTAATGCCAGATTTTTAAATTACGTCATACATCTAAAACAGACATTGCTATCAGGTTTCCTGCAGGCGCCAGTGACCACAGCCATTACTCGGCCCGCATCTCAAGGACAACCGGTGGATAAGTGCGCTCAACGGACAAGCACTATATGAGGAGATTAGCCTTGTCATACACGTCAACCCAACGATTTGGGGGTGTCAGATGGAGGCCATTCAATTCTAGAGCAACAGTACACTTAATAGAGGCCGTATAGTATTTATATCCTATTGTGTCCATTTGTATTTCCCACTACCTAATCGCAACACCAGTCGCCCTTACATACGAGTCATCTTATAATCCTGGCAGGAATGATGTAATTTTAATGTGTGAGAGTAGGTAGCTGGTTTCGGAGCTAACGAGCTTTTATAACCATTTACAGTAAAAGATAATTCAAACTTCTAAAACAGATATTGCCATCAGGTTTTCAACAGGCACCGGACATTACTCGGCCCGCATCTCGACGACAACCGGCGGATCAGTGGGCTCACCCGGACTAGCACTATATGAGGAGATTAGCCCAGCCCCGCACGTAAGCCCAACAATTTGGGGGTGTCGTTGCCCTCATAGGCTTTAGAGGGATGTGTGCCTGTGTTCCTGTTTTGCATAAATATGCGTCATTTTGTAGGACTTTGTCCGTTGGATTAGAGCATGTTTGTGGACAATGATTTTCCTGCTAGTTTTTAATTGATTTTAGTTTCTATTCCCGGCTTAAATTGGGCCAAAACCGATTTCATTAAAAATTTTAGGTACTTTTAATAATTTACATATCCTTACTATATAATAAACTTTTCACCTTATATATCAGAATAGGACATAGGCTATAATGTATGTAAAATTTCATCCCTTTTAGGGACGAAAAAGAGGATGGAAATTTGTATGAACAGTAAATATTTTTTTACGCTAGGAACTTGAAATCTTGTTAATATGCTTCACATTTAAATAAGTAAAATATCGAGTTTTGGGGAAAGACATAAGCTACTTTTTGTCCCGGAAAAATACCTTTTATCCGCAATAAACGAATCTAAGGCGGACGAAGTCGCGGGCGGCCGCTAGTATAATCATAATAATCTAATTTATAACATTGAGTACTTACACTTTATAAAACAGTACTTTTTAACCTTGGTCTCACCTGTTTCAATTCAAAGTGAGGGAGCCCCTGCATCATCCATGATGGAGTAATGTTTACCCAAAATATGCTCACCTATTATTTTGTATGTACGTTTGAAACAATAAAATACACGAGATCACGGCCACTTATTTGTTTAGCAACAATACATTATGTACAACAGCTATGCATTGATGGAATTATTTCCTGGTTGTTTTACGATACCGCACATTAATAAGTAATAAAATAGAGGGACCCCTATTAAATAGGTAATAGTTTCCAAAAGTAACATTCTTCTGATCGAAGGGCTTGAGATTGAGAGTCTTTGTTTCTTTCTAACAAAACTAATACGTATTTGCTACTGTACAATGAAACATCGTACAAATATTTATCGGCAATATATTCATAACCCTAACCAAAAAGCCCACATTCGCTTCTTACCCCAATCAATACGGCCCCTCAACCCAAGTGTTAAAAACTCAACGACATGTCAGGTGTCAAAAATGTTCTTAGTCAACGGAATGGGTACAAAAACGGAGGAAACCGCTATCTGACGGCTTTTCCGGACCATTGACGATACACACGATGACGCGTAAAAAACGCGTGACAGCGTTGCACTTATTACGTTTTAAAACGTCTTAGAGGCTTAAACTCCTTGATAAAAATGATAGGATACATCTATTTTATGAAACCGTGGCTATGCTCCAGACACTACTTAGCTGTTTTGTATTTTGAGCATTGACAGCTAATGCAAAAAAGTCATGCTTAATTTACTGGTTATGACACGGCTTGTCATTAGCAAACAATTTTTTGGTAATGACAAGCCAATTAGTCTAATGCTTTATGACCCGTCTAGGTCTAGGTCATTGCTTTTTTAATATCTAACAAAATTTAAGTTTTGTAAATAGAATTATGCATTAAATTTCAATTTCGCCGCTCAAAAATGATCACCAAGAACGAAAACATTAGTTTTGATAAGTGTAGAACCTATAAGTTTTCACATTTATAGTAAACTTAAGTGGCGATAGTGAATACTTTGTTCTATTATAAGTGATTGAAAATGAAATAATATTTAAAAATAGCGTTTCATTTTCATAACGCGGGAGAAGCCGCGGATAAAATCTATTTTTATTACTTTTTTTAATGTAACTGCAAACCAACTGCACATTGACAGCATACAAATTGAACTTGCAAAGCAGATCGTCTTTTCCAACCCTAATTTGGAAAGTACCTAAGTACGTAAACCACCATTCTGGACGCATATCATCGAACCTATTAAGATATCGCTGACGATGCTGCATCTTTCTCACACATACTTGTTTGTAAGACGAGGATGTAACATTACAAGTTTTCGGCATGGGACATTAGTAGTCAAGCTTGCTGCGATGGCACTGTTATTGTTAGGATCGCCCGAAGCTGTGTAGTTTGCAAGTCATACTTGCGAGTGTGTTATAGTTTAAGATTTGGGAAACATTTCGTTAGAATTTCGGTAAGATGGTACTTACTGGTTTCAAGGTTCTGAAACATGAAATCGAAAATGCGGAATTCTCAAGGATTGTCTTGAATACCGGTCCGTCTCCTAATCTGATATGTTTCAACTCACGTGCTTGAGATTTTGGGTTGAAATCTATTTATATTTGAAATAAGAATGTTAACATCACCGACCTAGATAAATATGGTATGTGGGTGACATGCCACTACAGTTACGTAAAGCATTGATAATATGAGTCGGAATACTTAGAAACATAATTTTGAGCCATTGCCTGTTACTAATCTGTTTATAAAATACAACAATCCCATCAAGTCTTAATCATAATCAAATGTCTGCTTGATTCTGGTACCACTTTTAATTCTTAAGTGTTACCTTCTTTTAACAGTGTATTATTTGTACTAGAACCTTTTTCACTAAGTGAGACTACCCTTAAAAGGGACCTTCTTACTTAATGCAATCACGATTTTCTTATAATTTACGAGTTGCTTTTTTCAACGTAGTGCAACTTGATTGCCTGCAATTTAACAGCATGGCAAGAAATAGTAGTTTCTGAAACAAATTTTAAGAGTATTGCAATGTTTGCGAATCGACATTCCAGGAGCATTTAAACTAGTTTCAGTGCATTGCCAACAGAGCGTCATATTTCTCTTTAATGTCCTAAAAGCACAATTAAGTTAGTATAAACAAATATTCTTATAAACGTCCGTTCCGGTGTCTATTACCAAAAATATTGACATTTCTTGACCCTAATAGACAAGACACGGTCAGAGTGACACTAGTTCGACACCCCGCATCCACCCCTATAGGACAAAATAAAAGCATTATTTTGTTAGTGTTTCCGTTGTCCAAACTTGCAGAAACGAGGGGCTAGTTCCAATGAGTGAACAATACTGTAAAACGCACTTGACAAAGCACTTATTTCATTATGATATTTTATTTTGCAAGCTCTGGGGATATCGCCTGTTGAGAGAATAAATAACGCTTAACTTATGTCGCAATTGATAATCGTAGATGATTGAATTGCCACGGGTGAATATACTGTTTAACTGGGAGATAACGTTAGTGTACAATACAATACAATTTATTGTGCTCTATACGAAAATAATATAAGACTCTTAAATAGCATAAGAAATAATAATAGCAACTACAGGGGCAACAACAGGCGAGGCAGTTGGTAACCTTTCATAAAAGTATCATCACCTTAGGCCATTTCCTCTGTTACAGGCGGTTTTATGCAGTGCTATGGAGACAACTTTTTCGATGACTGTATAGTTCGATGCTAGGCACAATCTTTTGCATTTCGGACAGACATAGTCCTTGCCCGATGTTTCTGCGCCGATTCGTTGTCTACACATCCTTCTACGGGCTAGTGTATCGAACCAGGATTGATTACAAAACTTATGGCCGTTCGAAACACGTTTGCACCATCCATCCCGGTCTTCAGCTAATTTTTCCCAAGCCTTGGAGTCAATTCTAAATTCTTTCATATCACGTTTAGCACAGTCTTTAAACCGCATCATCGGTCTTTCAATCTTCTTTTTAGCATATGCAACAGCACCGAAAGTAACGTCGTTGACATAGCACTGTTATATAAATTTCATCTTCATCATCTTTCCAGTTTCATTTTCGACCTTCATAAATATGACCACGTTTGACTATCTCAATTTCTCGAGCTCAATTGGCTTCCCATACGTGGGATACAGGTGTTTTAGAATTTTGTTTCATAGTCTCTATTTTGTTTGAGCCTTCTGCTCCTGGATATCTCAAAAGCAAATTCGTTTTTCAAACTCTCCCCCAGGTTGTGAACTTTTTCAAGAATTCTCAAACTTTCAATTCCTTCGTACAATATCAGAGTCATGTCAAATTCTTTCAGGCAACCAATCTCTGGAATTCGCTCCCTATCAGACAAGCCCCAAAGTATGTGAACGTATATATCTCTATTATGTAATTATGTATGCATTATTTGCTTGTGTGTCCTAACACTCTCAGTACTGATTGATTTTTCGCACTGCACATTTGTGCAATAAAGTTTAAATAAATAAATCCTTTACATAAAACATTTCTTTTTTAATTTTGAAACATTTAAATTATTCGAATCAAATAAAACAAATGCAAAAACAAATGATACGATAAAAATAACACTAACTTAAACCTGTCTCTTTATCTACATAACATCACGATCGCCAACTAATCACAAAATTAAGTCTCAGCTGGAATCTTAAAATCCGTACCCCGCTAATATGATATCAAAGAACAGCCTCGAACATTAAAGGTCTTATTTTAATAGAGAACTTGAAGCAGTTACGTCCTACAGTACGACAGAAGTATGAAGGGCGGTATGTACCCACAATCCAGTATCATGCTTCGCCACGTGGCGATAAGATTCGAGTAACTAAACGATGTGCGCCCTAGGGATTGATTACGATTCTTTATTCTCTAACTGCCAAACAGATCGGTAACTGAAGATAGGAAGATTACGCGTGTATTGAACGGGATTAGAATTTTGATGGGAGAAAGGTAACTATTTTGAATGTTAGATTTGTTGTGTTACACGAATGTACTGTTTGTGACAGATTTTTCTGTTTTTAAATCATTTATATAGTATTGGGATAGGTTGGGATTGTTCGTAATTACTTCGAGTATTGGTAAAAAAATTGTAGGTACCTAAAATAAGTACTTATTTTATAAATAATCCGCAAAGCTTTATTGGAACTAATACTCGTCTGTTCATTAAGTTCTTGTTCAAAACTTAATATAGCAATAAAAGAAAATAATAGACCATCGTTTACAAGTCAATGACTAAATGAACAAACTAATTAAACGTTTAGCAAATCACTGTAAGGGAACTACGAGTAGCTATCCAGCAAACAAAACAATATTCACGACAATCGGATAATAAGTACACGTATGGACAAGCAGACATGACATAAAATGTGTTAAAATTATAACATCACACTTCTCTTTTTGCATCACGACAAAAATATAAATAACGTTGAAAATTGAAACAGTACATTACACTAATTAATTGTTACTCGTCAAACTGTGTCGTTTGGTGGTAAGTCACGCTTAGTTTTAGAGCTTCTTAAATATATGTAGGTACTCGTATAAATGAAGCGGTCAGAAAAACATCATACCTTAGGTACACTTAGTACTTAGTCAGGCGGGGTATCTTTAGAATGTTAGCAAAATAAAATGCACAGTACGTATATACCTTTGCTAACATTCTCTTATCATCGAGAAGGAAATCCTTCACTTTCGATTTTGACAGTGTTTTCCTTAATTGAGTCTGTTACCTAAGTAGTTTAATTTTTTTATGAATACTAGCTGTTGTTCGCGACTTCGTCCGCGTAGAGAAAGCCTATGCGTTATTCTGATGTCTAAACAATATTACTGGAAAGATTCGTTGAATTGAAATCCATTTAGTAGGTTTTAAAATTAAAAGGAACTTACATACGTACATCAGCAGAAACTTTCACGTTTATAATATTATTAGGATTAAGGATAATAACATCAAGTATTTTACTTTTCATGCACGCATTGCAAAATATGTAACTGGAGATAAAAAGGAAATAATTTAAAAATATAACAAAAGCTCACAAAACAAAACACCAAATATTGTTGTGAAACACGTTTTATAAGAACCAAATATACAAATTCTGCTTGGAAATCGTTTCAATCAAAACTTCAAACATGTTCCAATGTAATTCAATCACACATTTCTCCGCCAGAAAATAATCGTCCTGTAAATCTCGCATTGCATCGCCCATTAATATTGATGCCAGATCGAATGTTTGGCTGAAATTAATTCAATTTTTTAGGGGAAAATTTCCCAAGTCAAGCGAGGACGAGGGGAGCATTTTATCATATTACCGATTACAGCAAGCCCTCATTTGTGTTTAATAGCGTTCTGAGTAAATTTACTTCATTGCAAAAATGTATGGTCATTTATTAAATATTTTGTTTATAAAGTGAGTTAAGTAGTTGATTTACTAACTGACAGAAGCAACGAAGTGTTCAATTATTTTTTTACAAATCTACATACTAAAATACATACGTATAAAATAAGGAGAGAGCAGAACTGGAAATTCAATTAGAACCGTATTAATCATTCCGTGGACTTTACTCTCAGGTTTGAGGAGCAAAAATCCGTTTCTGACTTTAACAAATTCTTCAAATATACCACAAATACTTACTCGAAATATGAAACAGATAATACAATACAAATTGAAAAGATAAATTTGAACAACAACAATTATTACCAGGCATTAATCTACAATTCCAGCCGGCATACTTAATTTGTAATTACTTAGCAATAAGTTTTTCAATTAGGCTTCTGAAACCGCAAAGTTAAACTGTAAATGTTGAAACAAGGAATTTAAATAATAACCTTTCTAATTTATATATTTGAATTTATTTATTGTTACTTTTAAATAGTAAGAAAGTGAAGTGAAAATACAAGGAAACATTTAGTTACGAGAATTTGAGTATAATGCAACGTGAAGTCCAATCCTATTAAAAATGAAAAAAAAAAAATGTTACATTTTAGTATCGCACATGTCTGTCTGCCTATTGGCAATACATAGATTTGCTTTTGTATTTATATCATTTACTTTATATATTTGACCTAAGACCCGTTTCATAAACGCTTGTAGCTTGTATTACAAACGAAAATCTTTTTTTCAACAATATGTATTAAAAAGAGACTTCCACTTGTAATACATCTTACAAGCTTTTGAGGAAGTTGTAAAAATGAAATGTACTTAGTTGATGCAGACTATTTTTAGATCACAGAATAGGAAAAATATTTATTTTTAAATTTTTGTATGTTTGTATGCGTCGTTTTGGCTTCATCACGCCGAATCGGATATACAGATTTCAACTATTTTTGCTACACGAGCAGCTATAGCTAGGCATTCACTGGTTATAGGATACTTTTTACCCAACTACAATCAAGAAAAAAAGAGGGGTTATAACTTTTTCTCCTCCGCAAACGAAGTTGCGGGCGCCTTCTAGATTGCAATAAAGTGGTTACATTATGTACATACAAGTTCATAAAATTTATTGAAAAATTGATTAAGTACACGAAATCAGTACAGCAATATTTTTTATATGAAAAATACGAACTAATAAACCAAATGGAAGTAAATAATATTTTTGACGTGAAGTTGAGACATACGACCCAATACACCAAATAAATACAATTTATACCCCATAAACAAGTAATACATTTAAGCCTGTTTAATATTGCTGAAAGGGTGGGAAAGCCGAAGTGACTGATGTGTTTTCTTCGTCTAATGTTGGCTAAAGAGAAAAAAACTTCCATTGTTTATCTGAAAAGGTTTCCTGAACGCAACATTAACTTTAATGCGTGCCTGTTAGAAGTAAAGGGTTTTTTGGTATCTTTTCAATCGACGTTAAGATATTTGACCCAGATATTTCGCTTTAACCCTATCGAAAATAATTGAAACGAAAGAGGTTCACGCATAAATTGACTGTATCGAAATGGTTCTTTTTGACTGAACGCTGACTTAAAGAATTCTTTTTTTACGCGTCTTCGTCCTTATTGGGTACAATAGTATTTTATGCAATCGTTATATAATGTATTGCTTATTCAGTCGAGTACCACGTTTAGGCTACGAAACTGGCCACGTGGCCTTATTAAGCTACGAAACTTAAATTGCTAATTATATAGCTATTGTATACAATATTTGTTGTGCGAGTAAACTACAATTAATTAATCACAAAGCTAAAAAAAAGCAGCAATACTGCGTTCTTTTTTTGTTCATTCGTTCTGCGCGGTGTTGTATAATATTTTATTATAATTTAGCGTATTATAATAGAGTAGAGAGTGATGTTCCAATCTAAAAAGTTTGCCTTTGTAGTATAATTTGGTGAGTTCTAGTTCACAGATATAGTACACGAGTAGAAAAAGGTATATTTGCTTGTCATTCTAAAAGCACATATTTTTCATACCATTTAATTTCATAAACAAATAATCGATAATCAAATAATGCAAAGATAAAGAAAGGTACGAAAACGGTTAGTAAAGTTTATGACAGTGAAACGTGGACATTGACACAAAAAGATAAAATAAAGGTTGGAAGCATTCGACATGTGGTGCTGAAAGAAGTACGAAAGGTGGTAGATGAGAAAAGATGCCTGTTAAGAACCACTGATACCAGAAAACAGAAGGTGAAGGCTCTTGATACGACATGACGGGTTCTTTGAAAATATCACTGAGGTGAGTCGAAAGAAATATAGGAAGACGAAGAACAAGGAGACAAGTAGGACAGTGAACGTCAGGGCATACCAAGAAGTCAATTTCATTTCATTTTATTTCACATATCGAACTAGTTTTACACATAGCCATTATAAGCTCAAGAAGGATTGTGTTAAGTACTAGACGACGATATATTTAATAGATATATTTACTTATTTCTGTAAAAAGAAAACAACCAAAACTCAGGAACAAATATAATGCCTACCACACAAATATTTGCCCTTACCGGGATTTGAACCCGGGACCTGCAGCTTCGCAGGCATCGTTACTCCCGCTGAGCTAATATAATAATAATAATAAAACTTTTTATTTCAAGTAATTACACTCATATTTTGGTAGTATCTTAAAATCTATGGGTTAGTAAGTAAAATTAAATACACAAAATCGGGGCATGTAAGCCACAACAGTGCCGTAAATAGGGACAATCAATCCTGTCCCCTGTAATTTTCAGGATGTTGTTGGGACTGCCGCGCACCCGGCGCACCAGGGATGCAGCCCTCTCGCGCATTGTGCTATAGAAGCAGTCAACCCTCGCTTCTGCGAACATCCCTGATATGCGCTACAGAAGCGGGGCAGCCCCACCAACACCCGGAGGGCCGTGTAGGCTACACGTGTAGAGAGAGGTACAGTAAGCTCTAAACAAGGTTACTTTTACCTCCCTTGTACAGAGCGCAAACCTGCGGGCAATCATATTGGCCCTGACCGCGAGGGCCCTCCGTTTCCGTTCGATGTCTGTATCGTCTTTGAGTTCCCACGTAACAAACCATTAAGGCTGATGCATGGCACTTCGCACCCCGTTAAGGCTGATGCATGGCACTTCGCACCCCGTTAAGGCTGATGCATGGCACTTCCGTTGTCCGGTTCCGTCCGACCTCAAAGACCATAAACTGACTTTTCGTCACGTTGTATTTAAGGCCGTGACTTGCGGTGTATGCCTCACAAACCGTCAGTAACCTTCTAATGCCACACACTGACGTACTCAGCAGAACCATGTCATCGGTATAATTTATATTGTTGAGACTTACGTCATCAATGTGGCAGCCAACATACATTCTGCTGAGCTAAACCGGCCGTTAAAATGTTCGCCTATCTAAAATAGAAAAACAAAAACCGGCCAAGTGCGAATTGGACTCGCGCACCGAGGGTTCCGTACAGATTTTCACTAACTTTATTGCCCGGTACCGGTTGAGTTAAGTTTTCACCTGATATCTATAGCATTGCATACAAATGAGGTGCAAACATATCGCAACCGGGTTGTTTAAATAGGTTTTTTGCAAATTAAAAAAAAAATAGCTAGTAAGAGACTTGGCTATAATTTTCATGTATAAAACAAAAACTAATCATGATAAAAAAATTGTTCAAAAATGTTTACCCCCCCTCATAGGTATTCGTCGTTTTTTTAGAATATAAAAATATATTTTTAAATATTTTCTGTGCAATACATGTATGCTGACCATGTTTATAAAAATGTTAGTAGTTTTTGAGATATGGCGCTCTATTAGTCGGACAGACAGACAGATAGAGTCGCACCATAGGGGTTCCTTTTATACGTTTTTGGTACGGAACCCTAAAAAGTATCTGGTCGAAGACAGAAAGCTGTGGCGCTTACTCCACCTTACGTTAATTGATGATGATGCAACAAACAAACATATTCGCATTTACAGTATTGCCATAATAATGTAAATAAGAAGTTTTGCAATAAGAAAAGTTGTAAGTACTAATTTGACCATAGTTATGCAGAAAGCAACCAAAACAACTTTTTTGTCAAAGTTACTTAACTCTTAAGTCAATGAGTTAGGTCGCGTTTTGAATTATTAAAAAAATTCTCTGTTCGCTTTCTGCAAAACTATGGTCAATTATACGTGTAGAAAAAAAATAGTTTGAGAGACTTTCCTAAATTGATATATAGCATGAGTGCGTAGTACAGCGGATTTAAAATGGAGCTATAAGATAACATTAGGACAGACCCAAATTAATGTAGCAAACTACCTTAAACAGACTTCTAAGTTTAGTTATTTTGCTCAGCACTCTGTCGGCAACTTTAGCTAAGGCCGAGTTAAGCTCTGGTGAGCTTTCTAATGAAATGAAGACGTCGAGAGCTTACATGCTCTTTAGGTCCAAAGCACAATTGACTTTTTAACGTTGAAATGTTAGCGAAAATGCGCGTGTAAACCACAAGTGCAACTTCTGTTTGTCTATTTAGAGTAGTTGTAGGAATGAAATGTCAATTAATCGTTAATACTCTTATATTGATAAATTAGGAACTAGACGGTACCTGTAACTTCGCTCGCAGAGGAGGATAAAGGGATTTACACATTCATTGCCAGGAACCCGCCTAGCGGGCGCTGTACTCATAGACGCGTAGCACGCACTTTCCTCTACATACGGGGAAACCCATGGTAGCGCTCTACGAAAAGCTTTTTAGTGAAAGTATCAAATATACTCTTTATTACATCAGCCTAAAAATTCAGGTAAAACGTATCGATGTTTGAATACCCATTATACCAAATATCCTTGTACCAAAAATGGTTGATATCCAATCCAGTTGTTTTGACGTGATGAAGCTCTTCCTCAATGTTCATATTTTTAAATCATTTGTAGATCGCGCTGTTAAGATTTTCCTAAGAGTCGTGACCCGTATAAGATAACAAGATTTTATAATTTTATACTAGTATAGTAGTATTTGAAGGTTCCTGGAAACATAGTTTTTTAAGTGCGTGAATATTTGTAGGCATATAATATTAGTACAGCTGAATGGACTTTAAGTTTTTCAACTTTTTGGTTCAAGGTCAGGCAGGATTACCTAGTATAGTTATAAGATAGGAATAACGCGTGTAGGTATGCCTTGCTAAGATTTTGATTGTATTATAAACGAGTAGTAGTGAACTGCCACTAGGTTTAATATGCGTAGCTAGCTATGAAGTGTATTTTTAATTATTTTTAATTCGAGATTCACATAACACGTGTTGTGATCCAAAATAGTTAGTCGAAAAATTGCTAGATTTTGTTTTTACCAGTTTTGGGGGCAGTAATCGTAGATTCGTCCACTATTTGTTTACTACATATTTGCAACATAAAAACATGTCCAATATTGTCTTAAAACCATGATTTTTTCCAACATTCTGTTTGATGTGCGAGATTAAAAGTGATATAAGATGCTAATTTGCATTCTCATCACACTGATTACAGGTATTTAATAATTTAATATGGCTACCAATCCAAATTAAATAGAGTAGTACTTACAATAATAGTTCATAAGTTTTTCTCAAGAAAAGACACAATTAATTTGGTTCTGCCTGGTAGTATCCAAACCAATCGCACGAGCGAAACGAATACATTCAACGTCTTACCTGTCTCGCTATAATTCTGCTCAAGGTTTAACATTTCCGTAATCTGCCGCAAGTTCGATCGAAAATTTCCCCAACGCTCCTTACTAATGCAGTTAGTGCGGAAATTGTGCCCAGAATTAGGAAATAATTTAGTTAAAACACAGCCTACGTCGCCATGATTGATGTCAGTTCGTTTGTTCGTTAAAGGCAAACGTGATTCGTGTTTTGACGATTATGATGACGCTTCGGTGATTTGTGGACGTTTTGATGAGTTATGCAAATCTTCGGTGAGCTTGGTGATAGAGAAATGAGTAAATGAGCTAAAAGGGCGAACTTAGAAGTGACGTAAAAGGAAATATTTTTGTTGTAATTCATATTTGATTGGTATTTTAAAATATTACATTATTATAAAATTATAATTCACTTATTTATATTCGATATAAGCATGGGTTTTTACAATATATATATATAAAGTTAAATATAAAAAGCAGACAAAATATAAATATATTATAAAAAAACCACCGCCGGTAGCGGGGCAGGGCTCAAGCTACCGGTGCTTAGGAACCTCCTGACAATGCAGGCCGTGTCCAGGATTACTGCTTTCTGTATTTGCCCTTGATCCAGCCATTTAGCGACAGCCTATTAAGAAGTTAGTCGAGATCGCTAAGACCGTTTACCGAAACGACTATCAGGACAATGATCGTCGAATCAACATTATAATTATTAATAAATAGTACACGCTTTGCTTAGTTTGGGACTAGATCGATTTGCTTAAGATGGTACTTGATATTTATTTATTTATTTATTAGTATGGCATTTCGATTAACTTGGCACGTTGGGCTTCAATGAATTATGAATAACTTCTCAATGGTGGTCTCCTCTTGAGAAACGGTGGTAGACTCCGGCTAAATCTATACAACTGCCCTTGATTACTTATAGTATTGTGGTATAGGAATAAAACAAGCGTATACGTCCGGTTACTCGACTGTTTATTCGGAGACTGAGTTGACAGCTAGATGGCGCACACCAATGCGCCTGCACTAGGTAGGTACTATAACTTAGTAATTACTAACTAAGTTTATTACTTTATTGATGCTTAAAAAAGGTATTTCGCAAGAGTCCCGGTAGGTCTTTTACCACCTTGCGCTAGCCGCATGGGCCTAAAATGTGATTTAATACGATATTGCGTTTACCTATAGCGCGTTAGATAAATGAAACAAAGCCGTCGCTTTCTTACAATGTTAGTGCAAGAGGGACGGATGTTTTATTTATTTATTTTAAATTTATTGCACATAACAAAAGTAGGTACAAATGGTGGACTTAATGCCAATGGCATTCAGGGCTTCAAGGTAAGCAGTTTCTCTATACTTGTATCGAGTTATTGGTCATTTAAGGCACAGCCATTGTATCTATATGGATCGCACGCCGCTGCATGTTGCAAAATATCATAGCGAAGTGGTCCAGGACTAATAGTACCCAAAATGGCTATTGGATCCGTGCTCTTGTATTTGGTCTGCATGTGCAAATTAGGAGTCAAGTTAATATCGATTCAGATAACGTTGAATTTAAGCAGCACAATGCGCGATATTGCTTCCGAAGTTTAGATTGCGTTGCGGCGACAATTGCTAAACCAGTTCTGTTCTCTTGTTGTTTTCGCTCGCTACATTAGCGCAAACCGTGTTAACCAGAGTATTGCTTAACTAAACATTCTGTTAAATTGCTTAGTTGCAGCTGATGTACTTAAATGGCGGGTATGCGGAAATGAGAGTAATTTTACAGGTCGAATGCGAAGCATGTTTGTTATGGCTGTACCGCATCCCTATACTAAAAGTACGAAATATTGACTACAAAATATGCGTCCCGCTTTTCTATTTAAGTGTACTTGATCAGTTAAAGCAAGGTCCAGTGCTAGGACCGACCAACGAAGTGTTAAGTACGCTTTACACTCTCGCATACAGATAAGTAATTAAGAGGCTTTTACAGCTCTGATTTATCTTCGATCCATATACAGCTGGCTTAGCCGTTTAAGAACTATCAGCATTTTCTAAACGTGTCTGGTTTTTTTTATCGGTGCAACAATAGGTAGGAAAGACTGGGTAAGGTAATAGGAAACAAAATAGGAACAGCGGCCATAATGGACTATGAACCGGTATCTAAATATCGCTACAGCTATATCTCCCTGATGAACTTATTTGTTGATTCAGTTGTCTGTTATGACCGTCGTATGACAACCAACCCGTGAGGCAACCATATCCGATCTCCTCTACTTGTTTTCTTTGAGCTTTTATATAGAATCTTCTTCTTTTTCTCTTTACTTCTTTCTAGACTATATATTTTATATATCCACCCTTGCCTCACGTGAGACAAGCCGAGGCGATAACGATGCTAACTTGATTTCAACTTGCGCTTAACGAAGCTAATCGAACTGCGATCTCAATTAAAAGGGGGTTGTCAATGATAACGAGAAATAAAGTCTTATTTACGGACTTTAAAATAAGATTAATATTATTTAATATTATAAAATTTAGTCTCGTAATATTACTATCATGTCACTAAGCTTCTAATGTCTATCTGTCTATTACTGAGTTCTTGATCTTGAGCCGTGATAGATATTTGAATTTTTCGAACAACAAATAAAACAATTGGGATTCGTACTACGCATTCTACTAGAGTATACGCATTCTTACTAAATACAAGAAAGACATCAGCAAGTGTAACTGGATTATCCTTACGAATATTTTTTTTTTCTGTAAGAACGGGAGTACATTCGATTTTCTCATTTGTTTTCCTGTGCATTTAATCTCTGATACTGTGATTTTATTTTCATTTTAGGTTTATTAGGGGGTGTGAATGGTATGTTTTCTTACATTTTCTGAAAACGTTTTTATATGAATCATAATAAATGCATACTTATATAAAAAATACGTAGGTACTGTATAACTATTTGCATTATTCGGTCACCAAAATCTATATACATATAGTGAAAAACTTAAGTAAGTCACCTGTTGTATGTATTAGTGTACAAAATTGATATGGAACCTATGTAATTTTTCTAATATGGAACGTCAAATTGGCTGTACGGATACGCTACTACTACATACAATAGGTGATTTTTATTAAGTTTTTGACCTGACAGACCAAATTTCTAAACTATTCTCCTTTAGTACATCCTGAGGAAATAGGGTGTAACCGATATACGGGCACAAGAGTGGTTCTATAAGAGTTCCCATTTTTCATCGGATGTACGGCACCCTAAAAACTAAAATACATTAAACGTGTTTATCTCCGGCATCTTGCGTACGGTGACTCTCGCGGGTTTTTATACATTTACTATTACCGATGAAATCGGTTTTGATGGACTCAAGTGGACGGGACGGGGTGGACGGTTATTTCGCCTGCATACGTAACTGAAAACCAAACAATTGTTAGTTTCTTCCCAAATCTACTAATAAATCACTATAAGAAAATTTATTATCTTAGTAACCCTTCTCGATCGTATCCGGAATACCACGCTACGCTCCCAAACTCAAATAATCAACGTATTTCGGAAGGCGGGAGGTTAAAGTGGGACTGGGCTGGTCATGTTTGCCGCATGCCGAGTGAGCTGCAGGCCAAGATCGCCACAGAGTGGTAACCCGATAGCTCTAAACGGAGATGCGGCAGACTTCGTCGGCGATGGAGGGATGAACTAGACTCCTTTCTTGAAAAATGGCCAGAAACCGCCCAGGACAGAGAACATTGGAGGAAGAAGAGGAGGCCTTTGCACAGCAGTGGAACATAACGGCCTCAGAATAAAGTAACCCTTTTGATAGAACTTTTGATTTATTCAAATCGCTGAGCGAACCAAACTCAACATTCACGAAAAACATGATCCTTTTGTTTTTACTGCAGTCTGGTAAAAACTCTCCTCCAACCTTTGTCACTTGAACGTAATAACAATGCTTTTTGAGCGCTCGGCAACTTCTGCGGGCGCAAAAAGTTAAATTGAAACATCCCGGTGTGGGCTGGCCTTCTGAACCCGGGTGAATTATGCCTACAGGTCTAAATCTGAAAATTAAATAATGGGGATGATTTATACTGAAAACGGATTGAATCAGTTGGTTGTAATGATACAAATACTTGCCAACTTGTGTGATGTACTTCTGAGTATTACATGTTCATCAATAATGTAATTTATTTTTTGTATTGTTTGTGTTGGTTTCATCATCATCATCATCATCATCATCATCATCATCATCATCATCATCATCATCATCATCACTGCTGGTGAAAGGCCTCCCACAAAGATTTTCATAACGATCGAACGCGTCCTCATCCCGCAAACATATAATAATGTTTATATTTACCTACTAGAAGATGCCCGCAACTTCATTCGTGGAGGAGAAAAAGTCATAACCCCTCGTTTTTTCTTCAGCGTAGTCGGATAAAAAGTATCCTATAACCATCTGGAGATACCCAGCTACCCATGTACCAAAAAATGTTAATGTTAGCCGATTTTGCGTGATGAAGCCACAACGACACTTAAAAACATACATAAAATCCAAAAAAAATATTTTTCGTTTTATGATCTCAAAATAGTCCGTAATAATATTTTTTTTGAAAATATCTTCAATGTACAGACATTTCATTTTTACAACTTTATAATAGTATAGATGGTAATGTATTGTATACTCCGATTTATATTTTGATTTCAAAATCGGATAGTTTTTGGGCGCACATTAGCAGTAATTACTGCATTTTCATTGAAGTTTTATAGATGAAAATACTCACCATCAATAACAGCTACCCTTATATCACTGGTCACATACTTAAATTCTCATTCATATTTTTAACGAAATAATGTATTTAAAATAACTAAATAATCAGACTGGGAACTGTCAGATATTGAGATTGAATTACACATCGGAGTAAAGTTAGTTTTTTTTTGAGAAAACTTATTGCAATTTGTAGTAAACTTTTAATCATATTACTAATAAAGGTAATGAATAATGAATATTTTTGTGAGTCAATACTTATCTATACTATTATAAAGTTGTAAAAATTAAATGTCCGTAGATTTAACTAACTAATTTACAAACCTATATATTGTAACGGACTATTTGGAGGTCATTGATTCGAATTTTTTTTTTTTAATTCTTGTACCTTTGTGTTGTTGTAACTTTATCACGCCAAAACGGCTAGACAGATTTCAACTATCTATGGTACACGGGTGGCTGGGAATCCACAAATGGTTATAGGATACGCACGTCGAAAAAAAGAGGGGTTATGACTTTCTTTCCTCCGTGAATGAAGTTTCGGCCACCATCTAGTACTTGATAATGTCAAAACATACTTACTCGTATCACACAACTGAAACCGAACTTTTTATTACTAACAAACATAAAGTTGTCAAAATAAAAATATCAAACCAATAACTTTTAGCGTCTGACAAATGCTCCCTCACAAAAAACTTTCATTTTCTCAATCGGTCCCCAATCAAATTATGGACTCATTGAACTGAAATGCATCAGCGGGAAAAGCTAAAAAAATCGGAATTGTTACAAGTTGAGAACAATTTAAAGTTTTCAGTCTTGAGGGAAAGAAACTGGCCGCGGGTTCTTAAGTGCTCCGCTTGATTTGTTTGACTTTTGAGACGGGTCGGGAAATAGAAGGCATTCATTAAGTGGATAAGGGTTAAGTGTAAATGTAACATATATTTTTAGTAAGCTACTACGTATGTTCCAGTAAGAAACTTTTGTCCTCTATAGGAAGTCGAAATTTATTTAATTATATTATTTGTTGCTACAATAAGATGCCAAACGCCCGAAATGGGCAGGCTATTATATGACATGATCGAATGTACACACTTTTTGAAAATGAATTAATCTTTATCTTTAAAGCTTTATTCAGGATAACACATCTTAACAAATTCAACATGACAAAACAGATAATGATTACAATGTAAACGAGAGATGTGCACCTAATATGGTCTACACTATTAGCAATGCCGTTGACTTGGTTAGAGTAATTTTAGAAAAATACCCATTACTTGATAGTTAGGTGTTAATAGTGCTCCAACAAGCGTTATGTTATTTGTAAACAAAATCTGAGCAAATCCAATAGATAGATTAGTCGCTACAGAGCCAGAACCCCAGGAAGGCGTTAAGACGATATTGTTCTCTCACAAAATTTTTGGAATAATTTCGAATGCCTTCATTTTGATTTTGTAGCAACAAATACGCTTAAAAATTGTTTCACTAGGTCGAATGCACGTTAAATTATAAGATTTAGTTTATAAACTAATTCTTATTGTGGCACTGTTAATATGTATTTATGGAATTAAGGGTATCATTCTAAAAGTTTCAAAAAAAATTAAAGAAATTTCGACACATTGTCTAAAAAAATTCAAAAATACCTCGGCTAACAGCCCCTTAAAGCCTTAAACCTAGCTATGAAACACTCTGTATGTTCACCTATAATCAATTGTTTTTATGTGGAACAGGCTTAAGGAATTTAATTTAATAAAATTAAAAATAGACATAATACTTCCAATTGCTGTGCCTTACTGATAGGGTCCATGAGAAACTTATTTACCACTGTGAGAGCAAAATGTAAACCATGGATGCATCAAATGAATAAATAAAATTTCTAACAAATTATTATATACTCGTAGATTCTGATGTATTCAGTTCTAGACTGGGAGATCTCAACAACCTCAATTCTGTGAGAGCTAGTTAGAGGATATATCTAGGTCAACAAGTCGTTTGGGTGTGACGGACATGTATAGCCCAATTCCGTTTTCACTTAGGAATTCAGCTGTCGGAGTGATATATAAACTTTCTGAAGTATGAGTATTGGATGCTGCCAAAAATATAGAGAAATTAACAGAAATAATATATAAAATAGTAGATTGTTTGACAAGGGGCTAAAATGAGCCATTATGACACGAAATATTAGGACGAGCTCACGAAGTGAGCGAGGACAAATATGTCTTAGTGTCATAATGGCTTGTAGCCACGTGTTAAACACTCTGCTTGGCACTTCGACTGCGAGAAAATAAAAAAAGACTTAACTTTAAAATTTTATATTTCATGAAACACTAAAAGTACAGTTTAAGCAATTCTATCAAAAAGTTTGGCCAATCTGATCAGGTTGGTTTGTTTGTTTTAATTATTCTTAAGGAGTATGTAGCTGGCCACAAGTTTTTTTTTTCAGTGTCATAAAAATTTGTATGGGATCCAAGTCTCAGGAACAAATATTTATGCTCATTACAGAAATAATTCACCCTTACCGGGAATTGAACCCAGAACCGCCAGCTTTGCAGGCAGCATCATTATGGCTTTGCTAAACCGGTCGTAGGTAAATAATAACTGTTAATTTCGTATCATACATGTTACTACAGTGACATCATCATCATCATCTTCATCATCATCATCATCATCAGCCATAGGACGTCCACAGCTGGACACAGGTCTCCTTAATAGATTTCCACATGTACCGGATAGAGGCGACTCGCATCCAACGAGTCCCCACAACCCTAACTAGTCCGCCCGACCACCTTGCGGGTGGCCTTCCCACGCTGCGCTTGCCGGTACGCAGTCTCTACTCAGGAACCTTTCAGTCCCAACGGCCATCGGTTCTACATCATAATTAGTGACATCATAATTAAATAGAAAGTAAAAAAAATGTTGCTTTTATTATAAATTTCCTGCATTATCTTTACTGATTTATGTGTAAAGAACCATGCTGATGCCCCATCTTTCTATATCCATTATCATCATAATTAAAAGATGCTAAAATATAGTCAACTGCTAGATACATTATATGCCTCTTCAAACCAAAGACCGTTATTTATTTATTTTTTATTTATTTAATATTTATTGCAGAAAAGATAAACCAATCGTACAAAAGGCGGACTCGTTTATATTAATTTAAATTGAAATATTTTTCTGCGATATTTTTAAATACTTAACGGTATTTAGGTTATGATAACCATTTTGTCAGTAAAATATGAAATTGTATATTGGTAATCGAAATACGTACCTAAATGATAATCCGGTGATATTGTATTTTATTCCTTAGACAAATCACACAAATCATAATTCAAACCAAATTGATTTAACAGAATGTCTTCTTCACTCCACTTCACTTCACTAGTTTCTGCGAATGTCAAGTGTTGGGCCTTACACGGTGCATAGATAGGTAGGTACAACATACACAGTGAGACTTGTCACAAAATCCAGTATTTCCTGAGCACAAAGAAGACTTACACATATGCATTTAACATCACCAATTTCAAACAGATATCTCAAACCATGATTATAAGCGGACAGACACTATTTATGATAAATATAATCATAACGCATTCATAATATACGTTTTTTGTCATCTGTGAGATGTCTTCTTTTTTCTTCTTGGCAATACATATATATGTCAACTGACCATGAATAATTTTAATATCAATATGACGGCGCAGTTAAAATACAGATTTTGTTACGAGTATCATCCGCTTGTGGTCTATCAACACTTCGAATTTAATTTGAGAACGATTGAAGCGAACGCGTTAATGGAGTCGTTTTGTTGAAATTAGAACTGAACTCTGTGATCTGAACTTGTGAATTACGGTTAAAGTGCTCTTTACATCAATCAACGTCTTTGAAGTGTAACAAAACGCTGCAATTTATATCCTCTATTATCAAGCGAGCGAAAAAGTCATCTAACGCAAATTACTGTTTCCAATTCGTCACTTTGCAAAAAGAACCCTTTGAATTTATTGCACAAGTTCAGGTGACTTCTCCCCGTTCATTAAGACTCGTAATCTACCCCCGATTGAGCTCTCTATCGGAGAATACGAGTCAACTCAATTAAACAAAATGGCCACGATTGTGAATTGATTTATATGAATCTTTCTTATCAAATTACTTACTTGATGACTTAAGAGGATTTTGCATTAAAATACCGATGAAAAAACTATGATTAATTGATTGTAGGCGCATGGAATCTATTTTTATAAGTTTCAAGCCCAGGGTTGTACAGTTTGTTTCGATATTATATAAACATTATAAATGTCGATAACTGTGGCGTTATTTTTTATGATTTTTTAGTTTATGATCCGTTTTTTGCCTTATTGTTTGTGCAAAATAAACGAAGCTTTTTATTCCTGTTGCAATGTTTTCTTTTATAGTCTTGATAAAAAATTAAGTGTTAGAAATAATGATCGAATCATTAATTTACTTTAATAATCTTGTATACTATCAGTCAGCCAACTGCCTTATCAGTCAGCCAACTTTCCATTCTTAAACATGAATGACAATTGCTCGGACTGACAATGCAATCTCAAAGAAAAAGTTCATCGGTGGCCACAACTAGAAACACAAAGAGGCATTAGTACACACAAACAGCACCCAGCTAAAGTGCTGTGGCTTTCTCTATTAATTAAACTGATTTATAGGCGAAACTCAAAAGGCTGAGCGAAACTTTTGTCGTTTGCAGAAAGAAACAGATTTTCCCCGGCCACTAATGATAGTCTTTTTGTCTTTCCGCCACAGCATGAGTTTTTTGCTTTTGAATGGGTCACGATAAAAGAAATGTAGTCTGGACTTTATTTTCATGTTCGTTTCGGTTTATTCGGGATAGTTTTCGTTTTAAGCCAAGTGACGTGTGTCGGGAATTGTGTACTACAGTTTGTTTCTCTGTGCATACTTACGTTAAAAAACGGGTCAAGTGCGAGTCTGACTCGCGCACCGAGGGCTATTATTTGATATTAAATTACTTAATTCCAGATAATTCCAGATTTTTCGCTTGGTAAACAAAATCTACTCGCAATAAAAAAAAATGTTCAAAAATGTACAGATCACATTCTTTCATATGATACCCTACTGGACCTAGGAGCTTGACTTTGAATTTTTGCTTCCCTCATATACGTCGTTTTTTTAGAAAATAAAAATATATTTAAAAATGTTTCTATTGCAATACATGTGCGGACCATGTTCCAAATAATATTCAAAATAATTATATTTCAAATTTCAAATAGATAGGAAAAGTAGTTTTTGAGATATGGCGCTCTAATATAGTCGGACAGACAGACAGACAGACAGACAAAGTCCCACCATAAGGGTTCCTTTTTTACCATTTTTGGTACGGAACCCTAAAAACGAAACAATCACTGTTTTTGTTACTGAAAGGCAATATCAGAATACCTTTCAAACTAGACTATGGTACCCTTTATTACAGAGGGTATACTTATGTATTGCTTTGTAAATATGTACAGGCTTCTTTTTTCATAAACACTCACTTGCTTTTGGTAACTGTAATTACCTGTCACCATTCTTGTGCTAATTGTAAAAAGAGTTCAATCCTAAATTTAAGCAAGTGATTGGATAAGGTGTACTCTCGTATAAAGAATAGTTGTGCCTATCCTGATCCTTACTTCCTTACTTCCTTCTCCTTACCATATTATAAACGTGAAAGTATGTATGTACGTTCCACTTAATCTCAAAAACTACTGGACAAATTTTTATGAAAATTTCTAGTTATGTACCTTATATATCAGAATAGGACAAAGGCATATGTCAAATTTCATCCCTTTTAGGGACGACAAAGGGGATGAAAATTTGTATGGAAACTAGAAATCTTGGTAATATGCATCACATTAAAATTAGTAAAATATCGAGTTTTGGGGAAAGACATAAGCTACTTTTAATCGACGAAGTCACGGGCACCCGCTAGTAATAAATATATTTGAGTTGAAATCGAGGTTAAGGTGGCGGCTTGCAACATAACATTTATAGGTATCCATTTTTATTCATTATCTCGCAAACGATAGCAAATAAAGACCTGTTTAAGATTATTTTGGTGGAAAAAAAGAAAACTTTTAAATAGGAAACAGTTCCAAAGTAATAACCAAGAATGCGTTTATATTTGTATAACTTACGAGTATTATTCAACTGGCAACTTTTCTTCTTTTTTTAGTAAATACTATTAGGATGGAAAAGTTTTATTATTTTCATTAGTGTACAAATTCTGACAATGTAAAATGATAATCATAAAACTAAATAGCTATAAACATTTAATGCATCCTGAACGTGTAAGTACTATCACCAACATTACAGAACTATAATGTACAGGCGACGTTAAAAGGTGATTAATAATGAAGAAACTTACATTCTTGCGCAAAAAGCCAGGATATTGAGAACACCAAATTATTGTAGTAAAAAAAGACAATACAGATCGCCTGTTGTTTCCCGTTGCTTATTACAATGTTATTGTCTATATTTCTGTGTATCGGAGCCATCGGAGGTGTGCAATAAAAACTATTTATACTGTATGTTCGTTTCCTTTTATTATGGCATGATATTATTTTATTGACTAATTATACTCCTCTTTGGCTGGATTTCACTATTCTTTTATTCCTAGAATTAAGCTTTTTCTCAAATAGTTATGTCAAAATAATATGGAATTTTGGGGTCTCCTTCGGAATCCCTAATGTCGTTTGTCCTAATGTATCGTTTGCCAAATGTATCATTTGCCATAACGCATTTTTTTCAGAAACCGTAAAATTTTCAGGATTTTTAAATAAACGTCGTATAGATTAGGTTAGGTTAGGTTTGTTTTATTACAATCACGATATCATCCGTTAAATTGTTTTATTTAAATGAGTAACAATCGCGGAAACTGAAGAAAATATTAAATTAATATAGATTTTGGAATTTTCGGATCACTAAAAAAAAAAATTTATATTATATTAGCAAATGGTGATCCTAAGGCAAATATTAAAAAAGTGTCATCGTGTCACATTGGCAGCTTACATTTGTGTCATAACTCATAATTAATGGTGAGTCTAAAATCACAGTGATCGGCCGTCTAGAAAAGACTAACGGTGTCTGGTCGCGATGGAACCTTACAAAATGATATGGGTTATGTGAGCAACAAGTGTGATAAAATTACAGTAAAATTGTTGTAATAATGATCTGAAAACATTACAGTAAGTAACTTTAACGTGGCCATTAAGGGTTAGTCGTGGGTAAAAAAATCACAGTGACTTTTTTACAACTGGTACGTGAGTCATGATGACAGAAATTCAATTCAAACGCTTTTCACCATCTCTATAGTTACGACACTTGTCACAATGAGACCACAGATGCTGAATATTTTTTACTTGTTACATTTATTCTCAAAGAGTTGCTAAACTTAAGTGGCAGTGGGCGGGGCACATTGCTCGTAGAACCGATGGCCGCTGGGGAAGAAAGGGTCTCGAGTGGCGACCGCGCACAGGACGACGCAGCGTAGGGAGGCCCCCAACAAGATGGACCGATGATCTGGTGAAAATCGCGGGAAACCGTTGGACGAGGGCGGCGCGCGACCGGTCGTTGTGGAGATCCTTGGGCTGATATGATGAAATTTATTAGGCCCTAATAGAATCAGGTAGTATTGTTTTATTAAAATCAGTAGGTAGCTAATGTTAAAAATATTTTAAAAACACAAAATACGTTCCTCGTAATTTTGCAAATTTTATAATATAGGTCAATAAAATGTGGGGGTAGAAAAAAAAACAATGTTGTCCATTACTAAATATTTTCTGGAGTATCAGCTCCGACAGAATCATATTGAAACAGCAATTATTATTAAAACGTTCAGCTACCTTTGACGCTGCCTGTACCTCCTCACTGGCCGTGATATCTTATCAAAATGGTAAAACACTTCGTTAATGTGTCCTCAGGCGGTTCACACTGGCACCTACGAAGTAGTATTCCATGTCGCTAGATCTCGCAGATAAATGAAACGAGTAGTAAAAGTATCAGACAAAAAGCAAGCACGATGGTACAGCCTCGGGCAATTGTACCTATATTGTAAACTTGAGTATTTAAATTGTTAAGTATTTGTAGCTATTTTATTTTTCAATGACAATACTTAGAACAAACTTTCTTCCAAAATTGTCCACATAGGAATAAAAAGCTGTGACCCTCTTTATTTTTTACTATAATCGATATCACTTACTACTTGAGCTATTTTTTTTCCGATATGTCAAAATTATGGATATTTTACGTTCATTTTGAAGCCATCGTTAGGTATTTTCATCTTTAAGCCTTCATACAAGGTTACGAATATGATTATTTTGCCCAATTATAAAAACAAAAAATGAGAACTATGACCTTATCCTTCTCTATGGATAAAGTTGAAAGAAAGATTGCTCGCAAAAAAAATACAAAATTCATTCTTAGATATTCAATCAATATATTTTTTTAAATATCTCCCATGCATATAGACATTTCATGTTTACAACTTTATAATAGTATAGATATTTTTTTAAACTCGAAGTGACATTTGTTTACGACAATCGGCTGTATAAATTTTTACTAGTTCTATATGGTTTAGTAAAAAAAAAAGTCATGACATTGACAGCTAACTATTTATTTTTTCTTGCTTATCTGTACAGACCAAAGTAAACATGTAACAATTGTTAGTAGTGTTGTCGAGAGTAGATAATAATTTGTAAATAGTATATTATGTGTAGGCTTAAAAAAACGAATTATTGTATAAATTTAATCATAACGAATTATTGTAATATGAATCATTTCACTCTTGTACATCATTTATTGTAATAGTTTTAAGTACATATTGATTTATATACCTCTTATATACCTTCTATATACAAATTGAACTTGTAATTATAATTGATAAAATCATGTGTCTATTTACTATCTCGTACTAATCCCTTTGTAAAGGCGAGATAGCATGTGTTGATTGAAATGAAGAATATCTCCATCTCCCTCTCATAAAAAGCTAATATAGTTGATACATACCATTAATTGCGCCCTGATCAAAAGATCAAGTACCGATCATTTTGGCGGGAGGAAGTTAGTTCTACATTCACCTCTGACATACCAATGTCTGACTACATTAGCTTATGAAGAAAACTCCTGCATTATGAAGAAAGAAAAAGTATTGTTTTAATTAAAATCCCTAAAATACAGCCCACGTCCAACAAGTGTATTCAAGTTATTTTTAACAGAGCACATTGAAATGTATGTTCATATAGAAGGTACTTCATATTTTACTCTTTGATACCTTATTTAGAAGCGAGCCTTTAAAAAAGTAACTGCGTAGGTACTCCTCTAAGAGTTTATTATCATAATGTAAAAAAGAATGATAGCGAGCACACCCACGACATTACTGCCATCTGTGCCCGAATCTAAATAAATACTTGAGCACCTGTACTCGGCAGTAAGTACCCATTAACTTCCAAGAAACACTTCTGAGAATTATAATTGTACTAGAACTTTTGGCGTTTTGTTGCCTTCTGACATTCTTCATCCTTCTTTTTTAATGAGTGTTATCGTTTTTTCCGAGTCGTGGCCTCTTAAAGAAACTCAGTCACTCAGCGAGCTATGGAAAGGGTTATGCTCGGGATCTCTCTACGAGATTGAATCAGAAATGAGGCGATTCGTAGACGAACCAAGGTCACCGACTTAGCAACCAGGGCAAGCAAACTAAAGTTGCAATGGTCAGGGCACATAGTTCGAAGAACCGATGGCCGTTGGGTCAGAAAGGTTCTCGAGTGGAGACCGCGTACTGGGAAGCGCAGCGTGGAAAGGCCACCCGCAAGGTGGTCGGTCGACCTGATTAAGGTTGCGGGGACTTGCTGGATGCGGTTTGCCTCTATCTGGTCCATGTGGAAATCTATTAAGGAGGCCTGTGTCCAGCAGTGTACGTCCTATGGCTGAAATGATGATGATGATATCGTTTTTGTACTCATCAGTTGACGCCACTAGCGAGTAAGGTCCAAGAAAACATCCCAAAATTATACATTGCTTACTTTTTATAAATAAATACGTTCTATATAGGTAGTCAACACACATGTGTGTTGACTACCTATATAGAACGTATACTTTCACCTCTTTTCTTAGCTGTTCTTAATATTCATTGAGTAGTACCGTATATCTGCCATAATTGATCAGAAAAATCAAAATATTTTTGACAAATATTTTGCAATATATAAAAATGAGGGCCAAACCAGGTTATTCAAAAATGCTTTTTGATAAGAATGAATTAACAAAGCCAGATCTATATATGGATATACACAGACAAATAAATATATGAAAAAAAAAATATAAGGTTATAATTTTTCTGTAATTATCATCATCATCAATCATATCAGCCCAGGGACGTCCACTGCTGTACAAAGGCCTTCCCCAAGGATCTCCACAACGACCGGTCGCGCGCCGCCCTCATCCAACGGTTTCCCGCGATCTTCACCAGATCATCGGTCCATCTTGTTGGGGGCCTTCCTACGCTGCGTCGTCCTGTACGCGGCTGCCACTTGAGAACCTGTCTGCCCCAGCGGCCATCGGTTCTACGAGCAATGTGCACCGCCCACTGCCACTTAAGTGTAGCAACTCTCTTGTAATATTTAAATTAAATTATATAATTCAAGTTTTTTTTTTTTGATATTTAGCTCGGTTGCTCGGTTTTTCTTTATAAAGCCAAGGACCATTAAAACAAGAGGACTGATCATCCCCATACAAAATGCCGTTTTCGGATATGTACAATGCCATCTATGTATAAGAATTTTGCAAGCGTGACACAGTATTTAGTTAATATTAGCTATTTGCGACCTAATTGTATACCGTTAAGTCGGGTTATTTTAGCCCTGGAGGGTCACTTTGACCATTGAGACTTACTCGGTCCAGGTTATATTATTGCACGGTAATTATGGGCATATGCCATGGGGTTGATTTTAGCTAGCCTTTAACGTGTTAAAATAAGGTTTTCATGTGGGTCAAAGTTACCCTCCATTGGGTCAAAGTAACCCGAGTGTACGGTACTATGTTTCTTTATTCAATTATAACATCGTTAAACGTTTAGTTTTAAAGCGCTATCTAGTTTTTGCCAGAATATCTCCTTGTGATCGGAACACGATCCAAAGTATGGCAACTGTCAGTCCTCATGTTTTAATATGTTCCTTGATAAAACGAAATTTACAACATTTTTTTCCAAAATGTCCAGACCAAGCTCTAATATGATACCCTATTTGACCTAGTAGCTTGACGTTTAATACGTGCCCCCTCACATTGAACGTTTTTTTAAGAAAATAAAAATATAATTTAAAATGTAATCAATCACAAACCATAAGGGTTCCTTTCTTACCTATTTGTTACAAAACCCTTTAAACTTGACAACAGCAAAGTTAAGTGCATTTAACATTCATATTTTCTTAAGACATCAATATACACTTGCGACTCTAAGTGGTGATCAGCGCTGTGGCCCTCATTGGTGCTAGTTCAGTTTGGCTATTCTTCGAGCTATGCCGTCTACCCTGGACTCAACTGATGAGTCACCTGATGGTTAATAGTTTTTTCTAAACATCTAACATAACCTAACCTATATAATAAAACTTAGACGTGGGGCGAGAATTGCAATCAGAAGTGCTGCGAGTCAGAAAATCCTTAAATTCTTTTAAAATATCGCGGCACGGGGCGAATTCAACCACGTAAAGATATAAAAACTTTTGCAGCGTAGAGAGGACGATGGCATTAGGTAATAGGTTGTATTTTTAAGCAAGATATTTCAACGATAATATTAGCACTTTATACTGATCCACAAGACGCAGCCTGGGATGTTTCCATACACGCAAGATAGACTGACAAGCTGGTTAAAATCGCCGCAAGTCGATAAATGCAGAAAGCATGTGACTGTTTCTTGTAGAAGACTTTGGCGTACGGATGCCAATATTCAACATCAGCAGATGACATTTACTGGTTGACGTGATGAACCATATTAAACTTGTATGGTTTCTTGATAACACTGACTATATATAATACTAGCGGCCGCCCGCGACTTCGTCCGCCTTAGATTCGTTTATCACGGATAAAAGGTATTTTTCCGGGATAAAAAGTAGCTTATATCTTTTCCCAAATCTCGATATTTTACTAATTTAAATGTGAAGCATATAACCAAGATTTCATGTTCCTAGCGTAAAAAGTATTTACTCTCCATACAAATTTTCATCCTCTTTGTCGTCCCTAAAAGGGATGAAATTTGACATTCATTATAGCCTATGTCATACCTGGAAAGTTTCATAAAAAATCGTCCATTCGTTTTTGAGATTAATTGGAACGTAAATACATACTTTCACGTTTATAATATAGATAGGCAGGATATAGATTACGTATATTGCACATCGTTGCAGTTTCACAATTAAGTAAGGAAAACGCTGTCCTTATCATACCAAAAATTGGCTTTAATAAATCTCTTCCAAACGCAGCAGCGGTTTCCGCGTGAAAAATTAAATAAAAAATTCCACTGCAATACATGAAACCGAATTTTGAAAGCACACTTTAGACTATGAAGCTGCGAGGATAAGGTTGTAGCGAAAAATTCTTGTCTGGATGGTGAGAAGGAAAGAAAAAAATATACGATCAAATAGATCGTGAATTATTCACTTAAACTTATTATAATTATTCACTTATATTTTAAGAGTTAAGATGGGATTGCCAGCTCACTTGCCTATTCTCGATGAGGTTCGCTGCTGTGGCTCGCTTGGATGCTTCCTCTTCTCCGCGGTACCACCCACGTGGTCCGCGTGGCACGGTCGACGATGGTTCTGGCGGCACCACACACGTGGCGCGTGTTTGGTGTTGATCGATGCAGATTCTTCTTCGCGGTGCCTCCACGTGGCTCGCGTCTTAGTAGGTGCTGGCGCTGGCTTCTTCTTTGCGGTACCACCCACGTGGTCCACGGTCCGCCTTGCTTCTCCGGTCGGATGCACGCGCTGCGCCGACACGTTGCAAATGGCCGATGGTTAACGGTTTTCTTACGAACGGAGCGACACCAATAATTCATGAATCTAAGGATCGATATCATAAGACTCGTTGTTAACCTTTAGAAAGACTATTATGATGGATTGATATTATTATAATGGATTAATTTCTATATCAACAAAACGGATCTATATTGAAATCCTAATCATTTTAGATTTTGCCCTATGGGTCCCTTATTTGCCCTAATGCAAGTGCCCTAATATTTAATTTGCTAGTACTTTTGTTCCCTCATATTTTACGTAGGTACTAATACTCATTTGTTGTTATCGTTATATATCTTAATGTTCTATAAAATAAGCATTAAATGCAATAAAACTGTTTCCTTTTCACTTTCCCTGAGACATACTAATAATGTGTTCATTGTGTGATGTTTTTTATTTACATAGCATAATAGAGAATTTTATAAGAAGGCCTAGTAGCATGTAGTAGGTACAGGAACTATAGTAATAGTAACATACGTTTTTAGTTAAAATAATAAAATTGCTAGTATGGTTTAAACTGAAAAGTAATTTTACTTACAAAAGACACATAATAAGTTTTTACTTACCATGGAACCGATCTGTTCCACGGGATACACACGTACGTATGTGATGTTCCACCCTGGTGTAAGAAAGCGCGTGCATGCACCGAGCCGGAGGGGCTGAGGCTGAGGATGGTCACCGAGGGTTATCAAGAAACCTAAGCTGCTGAGGGGAGCTAATCCTTACGCTTTTTCGGATACTCTAGAAGTAGGGCAGACGATATTACGTGAATTTAGGGTGGATAGATTCGGTTTCGTGGCAGCCAGATGATCGTCTGGCTGCCACGGAACCGAATCTATCCACTACCACAAAACCACACACAAAATTATGATTGCTAGTGTCATATTTTAGGACTGAGTTGTATGTGAAACTAGCATTAGCGTTTTTAGGGATTGCGAAGGAGACCCTCACGGGAGAAAAATGGGAAAAATAATAAAGAGAACGTTTTGATTTTGATAGAAAACTTTCTCATAGAAATTGCTACACATGCTAAAATCGGCTTGCTTTCGCGTGGACATACATTCTGTACAGCTTACGCTCACATTGTAGTGATTTACAACATAGCCGGAATAAACTAACGCAAGTGGAGAACAAATTGAGATATCATCAGGTGTATATTCTGTTTAGATTTTTATAAGAGAATTAACTAAAACAAGTAACCATATATAATATTTTCTTCTGATTCCGCGATTATTACTCATTGAAATAAAACAATTTAACGGATTATATCGCGTATAGTATCACATTTTAGTTCCGACGTTTCGGAAGCTTTCCAGCTTTCCATGGTCACGGGAGGACTGAGAAAAGATGTATTTTCCTCTGTCAAAGTTACAATTTGTGCAAACTACCCATTTTTTTGAAAAAACACAAATAAAGGTGTACATACATGCCAGATGGGCCTAAGCTGTAAAGACAGTTACACATGTGCCAGAAGGGCTTAATTATTTTATTCTAATAATTTACCAAGCAGCATTTCACAGATGAGGCGTACTGAGGAGAAAAGAAACGCTGTGAAGAAAAACTCCCAGGCTACCTCATTACTAATTATAATATTTAAAAAACAGAGACTATTAAACTACTTTTAAACAGATAAGATATTTTACACCGTTCGGAAATTGAGGTTTTGAAGTCCTGTGTCTCGCTTGTTCCTTGATGAGATGTATTACAGGATCCCAAGCTGGTGGTAGTGACAATCCATCTTCTCTATTGAAATTAGGATGCTTTTTAATCTCAATAGCCTCGCGTAGCATCCTGGGAAAATATATTTTTTCTTTGGCAAGGATAGAAGGTTTATCAAACTTAATTAGTGGTTTGGTTTGTCAATGACATGTTCACAGACTGCAGACCTATTACACCGACGGTGGTTGACATCTGCTATGTGCTCCTTCACCCGGGTTGATACACTGCGTTTCGTTTGACCAATGTATGAAAGACCACACTCGCAGTCCAGCTTATAAATGCCTGCTTTTCTCTCTCTCGTCTCCTAAAGTTAACTTACCCAGAACTGAATTCAACGCTTTGAAGAGCTTGCGTGAAGACCCAGACATCATTCTTCGAGCTGACAAGGGAAATGCGACGGTTGTTATAGATACTAGTGATTATAACCAGAAAGTGGAAGAACTTTTGTCAGACGCTACAACATACAAGCTTGTTAAGCGAGATCCAACGGCGAAAGTAGTAAAAACGACAGCCGAGCTGATAAGTAAGCACTCTGAAAATCTTAATCTGGATGTGAAAAGTTTAGTGCCTTCTTGCCCGGTGCCACCAAAGTTGTACGGGTTACCAAAGATACATAAACCTGGTGCTCCGTTACGCCTTATAGTGAGTCAAATCGATGCTCCTACCTATCGATTAGCTCGGCACTTAGCAGGTGTGCTTTCTTTACTGCGAGGGAAGACGGAAGCATACACAAGGGACTCATACCATTTTGTCAGTGAGATTAAGGATTTGAGACTAACTGACGATGAAGTTATGGTCAGTTTTGATGTCAATAAAAACATATTTCAAGCCGTTGAAGAAGGTGTCTCAATACCTTAGACCCATGAAGAGTAGCACCCCTTTGCAGAGTGCAGGCATTTATAAGCTGGACTGCGAGTGTGGTCTTTCATACATTGGTCAAACGAAAGTCAAAGTCAAAGTCAAAGTCAAAGTATTTTATTTGTTAAAGATAGGTGATGGCTGCATACATACAGAGATGTTCAATTATTTTATGTTCCACTATGTTTTGCCGACTGGCGTACAAAAACATTGGTTTAAAAATATTTACTTACTGCTTCTAAACAAGATTTTGTTTAAACATTATAATACAATTTACGAATTAAGATAATTAATTTGACAATGGAATACTAATAAAAAGAAAAATTAAATAATAACAATAATAATAAATTAATCGCAAATAATTACATACAATTGAAATCATCATTTAAATAATCTAAAACAGAATAATAGCACTTATTCATAAGTAAAGTTAATAATTTGTGTCTCAAAAGTGACATTGGTAACAGTTTAAATTCTGTGGGTAGTTTATTATATATTCTTATTCCTAGATAATATACACTTTTACGCATCAAAGCGGGTTTTGCTGGGGCTGTGCATAAATTCTCTTTTTGCTCCAAACGTTTGCTGGTAAAACTACTTTTTTTAAATAGCGCTGGATTATTTTTTACAAACATCACCACTTCTAGAATATACATAGAAGGCATTGTCAGGATGCTCAAATCTCTAAAATGTGATACACAACTGTCAGTTTGTTGAAGGCCACGCATTGCTCTGATACACCTTTTTTGAGCTTTGAAAACCGCTTCCTTATTTGTAGAATTGCCCCAAAAAATTATGCCGTAACGTAAGGTCGACGCAACAAAGCCATGGTACGCAGTTAATACAGCATCAGGATTGGCTTGCTTTGCTAGTTTATAAAGTGCATAGGCGCACTGATTTAGTTTTTGGCACACTTGCTCTGTATGTGAGTTCCATGACAAATGGTTGTCTACATGGACTCCTAAAAACTTAGTAGCAGAAACTGACTCAATTATTGTCCCTTTATAATTACAAGCGAACGGAACAGGTAATTTACGTTGATAAAAGTGCATGATTTTGGTTTTGTCAAGATTAATTAATAAATCATTCATATTTTGCCATTTAATTATGTCCCTTACAGTATTATTAATTTCTATTTCATAATCACTAATATCATTACATTTAATAATAACAGTGCTAGTACGAAACGCAGTGTATCAACCCGGGTGAAGGAGCACATAGCAGATGTCAAGCACCGTCGGTGTAATAGGTCTGCAGTCTGTGAACATGTCATTGACAAACCAAACCACTCAATCAAGTTTGATAAACCTTTTATCCTTGCCAAGAAAAAAGATATTTTCCGTGGATGCTACGCGAGGCTATTAAGATTAAAAAGCATCCTAATTTCAATAGAGAAGATGGATTGTCACTACCATCAGCTTGGGATCATGTAATACATCTCATCAAGGAACAAGCGAGACACAGGACTACAAACCTTAATTTCCGAACGGTGTAAAATATCTTATCTGTTTAAAAGTAGTTTAATGGTCTCTGTTTTTTAAATATTATAATTAGTAATGAGGTAGCCTGGGAGTTTTTCTTTGCAGCGTTTCTTTTCTCCTCAGTACGCCTCATTTGTGAAATGCTGCTTGGTAAATTATTAGAATACAATAATTAAGCCCTTCTGGCACATGTGTAACTGTCTTTACAGCTTAGGCCCATCTGGCATGTATGTACACCTTTATTTGTGTTTTTTCAAAAAAATAGGTAGTTTGCACAAATTGTAACTTTGACAGAGGAAAATACATCTTTTCTCAGTCCTCCCGTGACCATGGAAAGCTGGAAAGCTTCCGAAACGTCGGGAACTAAAATGAGATAATATACGCGATATAATCCGCTAAATTGTTTTATTTCAATAAGTAACCATATAGATAAAAAGACACCTGGAGAAAAACTTATAATTTTCAAAAAGTTACACTGATTTTCTACAAGAAGCTACATGAAAACTATTACACCCAAATAAATATGCTTTATTTTGAATATTTTCATGAAAGAGCGTCGATTAATTGTTGGCTCTTGACTGTGAATCGGATGTCTTTGGTGCCGTTACGGCATCATCATAAATAAATAAATAAAATAAATATTACGGGACAATTTTACACAAATCGAACTAGTCCCATGGTAAGCTCAATAAGGCTTACCATAACGGCGCAAGGCAATTGCATCCTGCATTCAGGCTAGACCTCCGACCAGGCATGATCGGTGCTATTTCCGAATGAACTAAGAATTAACACATTTGCATTGAGGAGGTGGCGTGAGCAATAGGACTTCAGGATGAGCAGACACGTTTTTATAGGGCAAGTCAAGCTCAAGCCCATTATATAATCAAGAATTTGCGGCACTAGGCCTGTGCTAGTGTTTGTTATGTGGTTAAAAAAAATATAAAAGACTTTTCCAACGAAAAAAAACATTTCAGTCATTTCAACGTAGTCGTGTCGCATAGACTTATTTCGGTGTCGGATGTCTTTTGTGCCGTAATGGTATCACAGTATTATGCTAAACAACTGAAGGCATTTGAAACCCTCATTCAGGCTAGACCTCCGGACCGGCATTCACGGAACTATTGCAGATTCAACTAAGAATTAACTAATTTGCATTATGTAAATAATAATTTGCGGCACAGGCCTCCTTATTCGGATTCCGTACTAAAAATGGTAAAAAAGGATTCGATTATGGTTCGATTATGTCTGTCTATCTGTCTGTCCGAATATTAAAGCGCCATATCTCAAAAACTGCTTAGGATATCTACTCGTATTTGATACTTGGAGTATTTGTAAACATGGTCAGTGCTCATGTATTGCAAAGGAAATATTCAAAAATATATTTTTATTTTCTAATATAACGACGAATATGAGGGGGGGAATTAAAAGTCTAGCTACTAGATCAAGTAGTATATCATATGAAAAGGCTTGATTTGCACATTTTTGAGATTTTCTTTCTATTAGATTTTGTTTTATTACGGAAAATGTGGAAAAAAAAACCCATGTGGTAAACAATTTTGTAACAGACTTTGCCAACAGAATAATAAGATACAATTATAAGTTACAGCCTTCTCATTTAAGAGCGTCGATTTATTGTTAGCTCTTGACTGCGAGTCGGATGTCTTTTGTGCCCTAATGGTATCACCGTATTATGCTAAACAACTGAAGGCAATTGCAGCCTGCATTCAGACCTTCCGGCTGGCTGAATGCTCGTAGCTATTGCCGATTCAATTGAGAATTAACTCGTTTGCATTGAGGAGGTGAGAGGTAATGATTTTAGACGTTTAGCCTTCGCATTGGATGTTACAAAATTTGGTTTTTAAATAGAGAAATAAATACTTTACGTGGTTTCTAGGGCGTGTGTAATAAATTTTTATTTCTTAATGCATTATCTTTTTAAAAGTGTTTGCGAAAAATCAGGTCAGGTAATATGATAAATTCTGAGTGTAAGTGTTTTGTTTGTTGGTGATTTTTTTATTGTTTTGTGTGTGATTTTTGTTATTGTGTGTGATATGTGTTTACCTCGCCTCCGGCAAAAATGTATGAAAATTTTGTTTGGTAAGAACAAGGCTTGTCATCTCCAGTGGTTAAATGTTCCAAGTATCTGAGTGACTACTACTCCACATCTCGAAATTCAAAGTTCATATTGTGCCGTACGTTTCGCTCTCGATTTAAATTGTACTCGATTGACCGGGACGGAGCCATACGTAGGGCTGGGAAACCGGTATTCTTTTCCGGTATTCAATTACGAAATTTTCATACATTTTATTAAAATTGTAGAGCTTGAATCAGGTGTTCCCAATAATATTTGTCTTCTCCTAAATACAGTACAAAAACATTTCAGACTTAGCGTGTATTTTACAAGGTAACCGGTGCCCTGGCCATACAAACAAGGTGCCCTGGCCATACAAACTTCGTATTTCGAGTTTTGAAGTTACCCCCTCAGTTTTGACGTAGGGACGGATTTAAATTTTATTAGTTTCTTTTATTTCTTGTCTATAGTGGCCCATTATTTTACAGTATGTAGGACCAGTTTCATTGATCATATTTAAAGAACTAGTTAAGTTTAAAATGACGCTGACAGCTGTCATCCCGATTAGACGTCAAACTTCACATACTACAGGATTGAACGTACCTTTCTATTTCTTTTAATAAATATTTTGAAACAACTGGTTCTTAGTTCTGTATTTAAGTGATAACAACTCTAATTAGTTCGTTTATTTGTATAAGCATGTATGTTAGCATTAAAGTCTGCTTTGCACCGCCCGGCATTTTCATTACAGCCAGCACAGATTTATTTACCCTAGGGTCATCTAGCAAAATGAGAATGGGTTTGAGCCAAGCGAAGAATGCTCGTTGAATTTACTACATCCATTTGGACCATGCCAAGTTCTCATATGTACTACGAATGTAATGCATAACAATTTAAATAAGACTTGTCTTGTTCTAAACAGCTTCAATGCAACCGCTGGGCGACGTTTATGAGGATTTAAAGGCACATTATACCTTCAGGGCGAGCAATTTGGAATCTTGTGAAGAATACGCATCGTAAAAGACTATGGTTTGTATTTGAATTGTGGTAAAATTATGGCTGTCTTATGACAACTCGACTGTCGTTTTTAACCTAGTTTTTGAAGGTTCTGCTTTATTTTTTCCGTTTTAGTTCTAAGCCAAACTGTTAATCATATCTGGGATAAAATATGCATAAACAGACGGCCGTTGTTCATGCATTGCTGCAGTGTAGCTAGGAAATTGGAAGCAACTGCCACTGCGCGTGATGAGTAAAGAGAGTAAATTTCCCCTAATAAAGTAAATAGCTTTAAAATATCACATATATAGATGATCAAAGAACCCATGTTTATCTCGAATTGCCGGTCATGTTGTCTTCCAAACCTAATACTCGTTCCAAACAGAGGGTGCCCCGAACACACCACTTAGACACCAAACAAGGGAGTGTATTAAGTGTGAGTTAAAATTTAAATTGATTCCACCCTCCCTTAGAGAAAATTCAAATAGTGCGCGTTGTGATCTCGAGCGCGTAACACTGTGTTTGTGGGATTCTTTTCTGCAAATTGGACGCCTAGGGGCGTTTAGTCACAAAAAGAACTGAGAATCACCACCCACACACACATATACACATAATCTCTATGTCTCAATTTTACATAGTGATTACCCACTTCATTTGTTGGGGTGCTCGCGAATGTCTATTATCAGTAAATTTGTTCTTTTAATTTCCTTTTTAAATTTTCGATGAATTTACTTTTTGTTTTGATTAGCAATCCGTGTAATTCCTTAGAAAAATTCAAATTTCTGTTGTGCCTCCTTTGGTATTGTATATAACCCCGCGAGGGTTGGATGAGCCCTAATATCATGCAAATTTCCCGTGGTTTAAGTATGAATTTCATTTTTTCTTTCCCTTTCTTCGAGTTTAGGGTCATGTCGTAAAAGCCTTAATGTTTGTCTCGCTTGCGAAGTTCACAAACGGTGCGACTATTTTGCGAGTGTGTAATAGCTGCTTAATTGATACTTTTAAAACGTTTTTAAGTGTGTTTTTAGCGACGTCCATTAGATTCCATCAGACTGAACAAAATATACTTTTTAGGGTACTTACATTTACATTGTTTTGATAATATAAGGAGCGTGTGTGAGAAATGTTACCATCATCATCATAATTTTAACCCGTACATCTCTCCGACACGTTGCTGCATAATATGTCTCTCCCAATTATTTTCACAGCGCATTGATGTTATAACATGGCTTTGAAATGATTTCATAAGCCTCCATTTTAATATATTATTCAAAATAATAATAGATAATAACAAATTAGGATCTGTTGGTATCTTCATCGGTACAATATTCAAGGAGATAATATATCACGCCGCTGCTTAATTATTTCTTGGAATCAGTAGTATGGGGTGAAAAGTTGTGTAGATAATTTTGTAACAGTACTCTTACATATTACTCTAAATTAATACGTGATCAATGAAAAAAAATACAAGTGCGTAATATAAGACGATAATCTTACACAAATGGATATAGTCCCAAATTAAGTTCAAGTAGACTTATACTAACCGATGCCATTGTAGGTAACTAAACTTTTTTACACGTAGAACATGTAAATATAAAGAACTATTTACACTCGTATATTCAAGAATATATGAGTATAGGTACACAAAGTTACGAATGAAAAAAAATATTACCAGTGGATTCTTTATATACGATACGATAATCTTACACAAATGGACATAGTCCCAAATTAAGTTCAAGTAGACTTATACTGACCGATGACATTGTACTTTAACATTTTTATACGTAAAACATGTCTATATAAAGAACTTTGTATACTTGTACTTACATTCTTGCCCTTCCAAAAGACGTCGGATGCCCTTCAAGCATCTGCCCAAATCAATCTTAAATATTGAATTTGCGTCGTAATCTCGTTGAAAGTTTCACGGGAAACGAGTTTCTATTACAATTTAACACAATTTGTTTCGAGTTTTGCACCTTCCTTCGTTTCGTAGGTGGTACTTGAGATTGTGAGGGGGAATTTATAATTTTAAGCGAGGGATAAGCGTTGGCTGTTTTGGACGGAAAAACCAAGTTGGACAATAATTGTTTTTGTTCATCATTCTTGACAGAGCACGTTTATTTAATTTATTAAAAACGACTAATACAATTGGGTTACGTAGGTATTTTGCAAAGTTTAGTTCAGTATTTGGAGTATGTTTTATTAATTTTATTAACTGTTATATAGGAAAGTTTAAAGTAATGATTTTATGTGTTACTAATCCCTAGAAGATAAGACCTATTGTATCACTAACAATCTATGGATCCTGGTCTGCAATCAATATTTGAATTGAATTGAATTGAATTAATATCGTTCATATCGTAACAAGTAAATATGTATATTTTTTTTGCGCTACAACTAATCGTCAACAGTATGAGTCCCGTGCGAGCCACAAATCCAATTCAAATGTTGACATCGTATGGGCGATTCCTCCGGTGCGGCACATATCAATGGGCGACGATGACCACTTTCCATCAGGTGGCTCGTCCCGTCTGCCACTTATTACATAAAGAAAACAATCAATTATCGCTTTAAAAATTTAGTTCTCAAGATATTTTGATCATTGGAAGGGCATAAGTGGCACTTAAATTCTGAATATTTTTGAATGCTGTAAAAAAAATAACTAGGTTTAATTTAAGTAATTGAGGCAGATGTCAGATAGGACTGCGATATTTTCATGATAAAATCTATATACCAAACCCAACGACATGGTTGTACCTTGTTTTATCGAAAAATGTTCCATCGAATGCTTCATTTCGTCGACATACCTAATATCATTTCATAGGAAGCATTTTTCTCTGATTTGCGATTGTTATAAAACAAATCTAACTTAACGGCTTCTACATGATAATATTTTCAAAAATTATGAAAATGTATGGTTTCAGAGGCAAAATCTTTCGATGAAATGAAAATTCTACGATGTCAGGGGCAAAAACTTTCGATGAAATGAATATTTTACGAAATACAGAGTAGGTACTAAGAAGCGTTTGTCGATAAAATGGAAGGACACCCCACGACATATATGGCTCTGCTCAAATACATAGGAAATGAATGTAAAACGTACCATCAAAGTAATTCACCGTGTACTAAAGCAGCGGCAATGGAAAACCGCTGAGAGATAACAGGAGATTTATGGAGTACAACCAGGCGAAATAAGTATGACCGTCGTGCTTTGAGTGCATGTTAACGTTAATGGAATTTAATTTTGTTCGTAAAGTTTTCTTTGATCGAAGGATGAAACATACTTTTCGCTTTTATTAAGGTAGATAAAAATCATCTAGTCTTGTTTTACACAAAACAATATAAAAGTCACATCATAGGGATATTCATCACTGAAATTCACTCATTTCTTCACTCATATGTTCTTAGTTCAATATGATAATTTATTTTATTATTTTGTTCAAAAATTACACAGCATTACCGCAAAAAATCCAAGGCATTGTGAACTACAAAAAAGAAAACATCTAGGAAAACTTAAAACTACTTAATATTTTCTTCTGTTTCCGCGATTATTACTCATTGAAATAAAACAATTTAACGGATTATATCGCGTATATTATCTCATTCCTCCCGTGACCATGGAAAGCTGGAAAGCTTCCGAAACGTCGGGAACTAAAATGAGATAATATACGCGATATAATCCGTTAAATTGTTTTATTTTAAAACTACTTAGTTCGATTTAGGCGAAGTAACTCCGTGGCTCCGTTGCGTCGTCTGATCTGATATAGGATTCGGCAGATAACCCCGGAACTGCCGAAACACTACACCCTTCGGCCAGAAGTCTGCACTTGCGATGGTGTCCTGCAGCGGCCGCGGCAGGCGCACCACAAACGAGCTCATGATGCTGAGCTCATCATGTCCGCATTACGGATTTTTAAAGATTTAGTGTTAAATTAGGTTCTCTTTCGGAATCTGTAATATCGTTTGTCCTAATGTATCGTTTGCCATAACGCATGTTTTTCAGAAACTGTAAATATTTCGGGATTTTTTTAAGGATCATAGTATAGGTTAGTTAGGTTTGTTTTATAACAATCCTAAAAAGTTTACAGTTTTGTAAAAAAATGCGTTATGATAAACGATACATTAGGACAAATGATGTTAGGGATTCCGATATAGATCCGAAAATTTATTGTGAAAATTAAGATGGTTTACTTTATATGAAATACTTTATTTAACTTACGCGACAGCATATTATTTACCAACATTTAGACTCATGTAGAAATAAGTTTTAAAATACCTTTATAATTTACTGAGCAAAAATTAAACAAAGGCAAATTTAGTTCAATTTATTAAAGACGGTTCTTTTTTATTTGTAAGTAATTTATTCAATAATATCTTGAAATTTGTACATTTAATGACAAACTTGAAATGAAAAGAGCTTATTTTATTTCGAATAAGTAGGGTTGCTACTTCAAAAACACTTTGCTTTTTCTTAACTTTCAAATTAAAGCCAAATCGCTGATTAAAGACACCCTCAGTTTCAAAGTAACTTGAAACTCGGGATTATAAAACTGAAGCACTAATTAATTAATGCATGCACTTAAAAGCGCGAAAAAGGTTTGAAAGGGAAGTTTCGAATACTGTAAGACCATCGAACACCATGGAACAGATTAAATAATAAGACAGTAACTCAATTCTATAGCGGCAGAAATGAGACAGTCACACATACGTCGTGTAGACGTCTGGAAGGCATCGCCACATTGCAAACAGCTCGGGTATCACGCGTTCCAGAAATGCGAATAGAGATTAATAATACCTCACATTTGTTACTTGACACCTACGAGTATAATATGTATTATTTTCTTGTTACGTCATTAACAGTAATTGTGTCACTGGTGTTGATAACAGATCTTATTGTAATTTAAGTATTCGGAGCAGCGAAATGCAAATAATGGAAAATGTCGAAACAACGCGTTTATTGCACAGTACAGTAGAGCCTGAATTCCACAATATTAAAGCTGTAAGTTTCGATCTTCGAACTCTCACCTAGTGTTGAAAGGTAAGAACTCTTATTACACACCTAGCCTGTTAAAACGTGAACAGATAGTATTACAAATTAACGAACCGCTACCGCTACTTTACCGCTGAGTAATTAGTTTAAACCGACAATAAACTATTTTCTATATACCAAATAGCGAGTATACAAGTAATTTCAAAGGTCAGCCGAAAAAGCAAGCTGGCTTAAGCTAAAAGATACAGTAAGAAGCTTAGAGATCCGTCATATTCAACATAGATAAAAGACGCAGCGGAAATGGCGTGCAGACTAAAATGGCGCTGGGGTGGACACAGACGAATGATGGAGCGAGAGACTGCAAGGGACTGCAGTCGCGTGGGTGCCAGTGCAGCAGTCGAACGCCAGGCCTCCGGAACTGCCGCTGGCGAGACGACATTTCGTCGCCGAGGGAGGCATCACCTGGATTCGAGTAGCAACTGACAAAAGTCAATGAAACAGGAGGGAAGAGGCCTATATCCAGGAATTGATAACCCAGTAGAATAGAGATAGTTGGGAAGTAGGAATATAATGAAAACGTGGTCATTTTGCATTTAATTTAAAAATCAATAAGAATAAACGTTAATATTGTATAAATTAGTACAAACAATATATAAATTATAATAACGAATGTATATATCAAAATTTTGCTTTTAAAGTAAAATGTGAAAATAAATAAGGTTTAGTTATACGAAACAATTATAAATATCTTAATGTGTATCTAAATATTCTATTTTAATTTATTATTATAGTTTCTGTCACTTTATGCCCTCGAATAAATGTTTTTTCTTTTTTTCATCGGAAATAATTGTTAAATTATTTTAATAAATTAATTACTAGCTCCTGTCCGTGACTTCGTCCGCCTTAAATTCGTTTATCACTGGTAAGGGTATTTTTCCGGGATAAAAAGAAGCGTATGTCCTTCCCGGGGACTCAAACTATCTCCATACCAAATTTAATCCAAATCGGTTCAGCGGATTAAGCGTGAAGAGGTAACAGACAGACAGACAGACAGATAGACAGATAGACACACTTTCGCATTTATAATATTAGTATGGATAGTAAGTATATAGTATGGATAGTATGGATTAATAGTGTGTATTATGTAAATGATGTCGCAGTCAGACTAAATATTAATAAAACCCCATCAATTGTCCCTGATATTTATTATTATTATTTATTACGACTTTAGGTGTTAAAAAAGTGGTAGATCACCGAGGTTTTTATGAGACGTACCCATTTAGCGATTGACCAGAGGCTTACCCGACCACTACTGCCGCGCGCTGGCACTCCCCAAACCACGCAGTGCGCCTGATATTTTCTATTCGACCTAATGCATTCTAATATTTTCAATTAACCAAAATAAAAGTGGCAACCCTAGCCTAACCACCTACCAAACCTAACAACCCTAACCTCAAACATAAAAAGGTCGCAAGCACAAGAGTTGAGTTACTGCTTTAACTTATTTATACTGTGATAGAAGTCTGCTGTTGTATTCGCAAATATACAAGACTCGTCGCCTATATAATCTGAACCCTAGATTCGTAGCTAAATATTTGTATATACCCTTGATGTCGATTTCTTACGTTTGTTTTAAATAATCCCTCAGTTTTGACAATCATCTTGACGGATTAAAAAAAATTGATCTGATACCTGGAACATGTACCACTAATTCACGTGTCTTATACCAGGGACGAACTAAAGGCGTTTTAACGCGGTTTATTCAGAATAATACTCCTGGAAACGTTGCTATGGAATGGTGAAAATTTGGATTACGCGTGTAATCCCCATGACAGGAATATTCGAGCGTCAACGGTAAATCGATGTTAATACCCGGATTCGAGTTCGATTTTCAATGACGCATGCGACAATATAATGCCTGAATAAAAGAATGGCAGAAAAACGCAGTTGTAAAACATACGAGTATGACGCTAAAATAGTAGCAATGTTTTTTTACTGATTGAATGAACTTAAAACTCATGGTCAGTCGTATATAGGGTCATGTCAAAACGAATTTAATATTTAAGAATTACTAAGTTTGTTCTTTACTCAAAGGCGCCCGCAACTTCGTTCATGGAGGAGAAAAAGTCATAACCCTTCTTTTTTTGACAGCGTAGTCAGGTAAAAAGTATCTTATAACTATCTGTGGATACCCAGCTATCCGTGTACCTAAAATATTTGAAATCTGTTTAGCCGATTTGGCGTAATGAAGCCACAACGACACATTCAAACATAAAAAAAAGAAAAATATTTTTCATAAATACATTTTTTTTAATCTAAATTTAACTTAAATTTTATCTTTAATGTACAGCCATTTCATTTTTACAACTGTATATAATAGTAAAGATTACTTATTTAAATGAAACAATTTAACGGATTATATCGCGTATATTATCTCATTTGAGTTCCCGACGTTGAGTTCAGTCCATCCGTGACCATGGAAAGCTGAAAAGCTTTAGAAACGTCGAGAACTCAAATGAGATAATATACGCGATATAATCCGTTAAATTGTTTCATTTAAATAAGTAATAATCGCGGAAATAGAAAAATATATTATTACTGGTACCTATTTTTCAAAGTACACGTGTTTGTGAACACTTTTCCATTAGTCTAATTATACTAACCTTTAAAATTTTATAGTTATAAGCAGCCATGGACATGTTTTTTGTTTTAATTTTTGTATTACCGCCTACATTACACTTTTCTTCAATTTTAAGAAATAAGGTAAAATCACAAGGTCAGAAGAAAGGGAAATGAGGAAGGATAGAAACGTTTTGTCCTGGCAGAAGTGCGTGGAGCGGAGTTGTCATGGTGCCAGAGCAGGTGCCGGGTTCCTGACTTCAGTTGCTTGTCACACCAAGCAAACAATACCTTCAGAGCACAAACTGTCACATACTATTCCGATTTAACTGTGTTTTAGTCTTCTAGCACCATAGCAGCAATATGTCTAACAGAAAAACGAGGCAACCATTTGTTTTTGTGTGCTCCGTGTTCGGTGACATTTTGTTGGAGTCGGTTCATTTTCAAAGCACCATACTGTTGACTGCAGCTTTGCTTTAGGATCATACTCAAATTTATTAATTACTAGCTTCTGCCCGCGACTTCGTCCGCCTTAAATTCGTTTATCGCGGATAAGAGTATTTTTCGGGATAAAGTCTAGCCTATGTCCTTCCCCGGGACTCAAACTATCTCTATACCAAATTTCATCCAAATCGGTTCAGCGGTTTAAGCGTGAAGAGGTAACAGACAGACAGACAGACAGACAGACACACTTTCACATTTATAATATTAAGTATGGATAACCTGCCTTTTCGTTAGTGGATGTATAATGTGCTAGTATGTTTCAAATTAACTTTTAAAGATTTAGAATTTAAAAAGAAAACGAATATTTACAGCGTGTACCCATAAAGTAAATTAGTATTATTTATAATTGTAAGCAATTACGACTAACCACTCGACCAATAATTATGATAATTTGCGTAATGTAAAATGCTGCAACTTTGCCCAGTAGTTGACAACTTTACCTGTGGGACAAAATAAACCATAATTATACGCGATTAGGTTCCGTTTTCGTGTATCTACTAGGCAAAGATTCAGCATTTTATGATAATTCGAAAGGTCGGTAATACCTGTGGTTGAAAATGTAGGTATATATTTGTATTTGTTTCATCTAATTATAATAACCAATGATATAACATAAAAAGAGGGAGATAGGTTATACGGACTGCGAAAATGGCACACCAAAACTACGCTAATTGGCAAAACTTCATTGAGTTTCGCGCACAGAGTACTTTGTTATAGATTGGATTATGCGTCAAATAAACAAAAATGCCGTCATGCATAGTGAGATTTAGCACTAATTACTCAAGTAAACCGTCTAAAAGCATTTACGATTAGTGTTTTACTGCAATATTGTCAGATTTATGTGTGCATAAGCCTGGCCATTTTTACACGTGGACTATCGTGTAGGTAACCTATCTACCACTTTTTATATTATACCATTGATAATAACAGAGACACTGTACAACGTTATTTTTGAAACTCTTTGTTTAATTAAATGAAAATCACACTCATAACAGAAGATCAGGAATGAATTAAAACAAAAATGGTGAACATGGTAATGAAAATATCGCAATACTCGTGCGTATATTTTTTTGTTCCAGCTATCTTCCGCTCATTTGTTTCGCTGCTTCGTTATCAACCAACAAAAATTCGGTTTTGCGCACAAAGCTAACGAATTTATCGATTGGCTCAAGTTATTAAGCAAGCAAATTCACGTTTCCACCGGAATTCGAAATCGCGCATTGAAATTTCCAATATCTGAACAAACATAAGAACGTTAGAAAAACCTTTTCTGATTCAGAACATTGTACGTGAAATGGAGTCAGGGAAAATAAAAACGATAGCAGTAACGCCCGTCTCGTTGTTTTCTCGTCGAGCTGTGTAATGTCAAGACGCAAGTTAAAAGCGAAAGACATGTTTTTACTTAAAGCCGATATACCAAACAGCAGTCACAAAGCGCTTATATAGAGTAAAAAAATCCTCATGGGATTGTCCCCTCTGGACCATTAAGGCTTTTGGAAACTGAAATTGAACGCACTTAAGATATTCATAATTCCCTAATATATATTTTCTCGTTTTCACCATGATACGTGAACTTGGGATTTTCTCTCAATATTATTTGTTTCCACATATATCGGTTATTTAAAATGTTTTATGTTCCACAATATCATAAAGTTTATTATTAATATATTTTTCGAGGATATATTAAAATACTTTAATTTTGGCTCTATTTCATGTGTATTAAGGTTCAAAGTTGTACACCAATTTCTTGGCCGACCATACTATGGAAAACTAAATAATTTTAGTGAAATGTTGTACTGTATCATGCTGCCTATCCTTTGAGCGGTTTATAAAATCAACGAGATAATTTGCCCCTTAGAGTAGTAGCTTACAATCAAGTAATTCATTTGTTAATTTAGCCAAAAGAAACACCAAGGTTATCGACCGATCGATCCGGTACGTTTATGGGGCCTATGTTTTTCGAAGACATCATAGAAAGCATAACTGCTCTCATTTTTATACTACTAGTGCCAAACTTTGGGGGTATGCTGGATACTTTTAAAGAGTTTGAATTCCATAAAATCTTTATGGGATTCAGTCTTGCCTTTGTTTTCATGGATGCAATTGCCCTGTTTGGCATTTAGACGAACAAGTTAGCCTAAATCGCTCCAGTCTGTGACTTGTGACAAGACCTAACATCGGAGATCATAATAAGGGTAGGCAGACACTCGACCGCCGCCATTTTAGCTATGATCTGAACAGTATAGTACTGGTTTGTATCAAATTTCGCTTGAATTTAGTTTGCAGCCCGTTTTAAGGCGTCTGGTGTTGCTATAAAAACTATGAAGCACGAAATTTAAACGTAGTATTTTTGAAGTGATTTCGATTAATATACTTATGTGGTGTTTTAGATGTAATTTAATTCCATCGATTATATTAATACGTTTTTAATGAAACCTTCACCTATGGAGTACAGAAAGAGGGAGGCATCGCCTTCAATTTAACGCCTTTTGACGAAAACTCCGACCATATAGAGATTATTCTCCTTAGTTTTCTACACTGCATACCTTCACCATTCCACAAGGTAAGTTTTAGCATGCGCGTGAAAGATTATTAAAAAAAATAGAATCACTTTACTTACCCAACTCTTGAACATCTTATGGATATTTTCAATATTTATTTATGTAGTATTAGCTAGTGTCAATAAAGGGGCAAATATAAATGATTTTCAATAAAAACAATAGATTGGGCCAATAAATTCATTTAATCATTAAATAGTCAACAAGGTCCACATATTTAGACCACAGATATTAATATTTGTTCTTTTTAGTGGTTTGCATTTGTAATTTAAACATAAGAAGCATTTACTTATTGAAACATATTTAATAATATTCACAAATACCTAATTAGTAAGTTCACAATGATAAAAGGTTTAACTTAACTGGCTCAAGCTCCCAGGAGATGTCCGTCATCGAACAGCAGTGGACTGAATGAATCAAAATAAGCAGGTCGACCCCTTTTTATACCGTCGTCCCAACTGTTCGATCACGCCACCTCCCTTGACAAACAAGTGACGTCACAGACTTACTTTATTACGTCTTTCTCATTATACAATCAAATAAATATAGCTACCTTTTATTTATAATCATCAATAACTTATCAATAATAATAACCAATATATTTTAGGACAGTTTATTATATAATTTGTATTTATCAGTATTAAAAGTTGATGAACATCATTTTATCAAAGTATCAAACGAGTACTTTTTCTAGTAAAACACTGCAATTACTAGCGAATAAAAATATAATAATCTAACACGGCCATACTGACTTGTACTGCGCTCCCGAAGTACACCTCGTTATGGTCTGTTATTATTTTATTTTGTATGATCATACAAATCAATAAATAAACATGTATTTAATCTTAAGTTGTAATAAGTATACTTAGTAAATACTCATAGGTATTTTTCTTAAAATTACTATTCATTTTAACATATGTATCGATTTCAAACTCAATCTTGGCAAGATAGCTCCTTCTCATCGAGTCTACCAAGCCTATATTCACAGCTCCTTATGAGATATACAATCATCGAACTATATAAAGCGAGATAGCTCCTTCTGATCGAGTCTACCAAGCCAATACTCGATGAGACAGCTCCTTCATATGAGTCAGCCAAATCGAAATAACATCAGCATATCCAGAAAAATAATCTAGTAATATTGCGGGACCCTAGTCCATTTGATCGGTAATATTTCGATCAACCCACTCACCCGGCCATAGGCGGAGTTTATCTTTGGCGATAATTATTTCTCGTAAATTCCCTCTGCCTTTTAAATAAAACCTATCATTGTCTAAAGCTCTTATAATTTCATAGGGCCCCTTATATTTTGGCTGTAATCTATCATTCCTTCTATGACCTTGATTAACGTATACGACATCTCCTACCTTATATGATACATTATTTCGGCGCAAGGCGTCGAAACGATTTTTAAACCTATTACCTACTTCACACAATCTACGATACGCTTTTTCTCTATCGGAACGAACATCTACAATATCAGTACTACTAGGTAAGTCGTTTAATCGAGCCTGAATTGGAGGTACTCGTATGTTACAATCACGGCCTATAAGTAATCGCAGAGGTGTAAATCCAGTTGATTTTTGTAGAGTAGTGTTAAGAGATTGTTGGACTTTCCACAGATTGTTCGGCCATTCTGACGAATTTTGGCAGGACGTACTTAACATATTGGTTATGGTCGTAACATACCGCTCGACTTGTCCATTACCCCTAGGCGTACCCGTGGCTATCATATGGTGATTAACTTGCCATTGATTAAACAGGGATTGAATCTGATTGGAACTAAAATTTGTGCCCCTATCTGTAATAACATTTGTAGGGGTACCAAATAATGTCAATATATCTCGCACTACTTGTAACAATTCCTAGCCTGTCAAGGATTTTAAAGGTTTCAAAATGCAAAATTTGGTAAAGCCATCAATTATCATCAAAACATATTTGAAATCTTCAGTAGATCTGGGAAAAGGGCCGGTGCAATCTAAATGTACCGTATAAAAAGGTAAAGGTACCTTATTTATTGGAAACAACAGCCCTTGTTTAGGTCCTGCATGAGTTTTATGTTCGGTACAAACTAAACAGTGTGAAATATACTTTTTTACAAACCTTGCCATGCCAGGAAACCAAAATGACTCTAGTACTTTTGTCAATGTCTTATCGTATCCTACATGACAATTTTCATCATGGTAAAGTCGCAAAATATTAAATCGACTTCCCTTTGGGACATATAATTTCGGTCGCGAATCTGGAGTCATTTTATAGTAAAGCAAATTATTCCGGAATATGTATTGATTTTCGTCTAAATCTCCTGATTGCAACTTTTCAATCAATGTTTGAGTCTCAATGCATCTTGTTTGTGCAATTTCTAGCCAGGATTTATCATTCGTTAAAATATGAATGGCATCTTTTTGGGTACCATGATATTTTTTAGTTTTATTAACCATCGACCGAACAGGTTGCACAGGATTTCTGCTGAAATAATCCACATGACTGATGTATTTACCCTTGCGATATATAATGTCGAAAGTAAAGTCTTGCATATATGTCCACCATCTAGCAACACGTGGGGAGATATCCTTTTTATTATTAGTCATTTTAATTGCATTACAATCTGTAATTATTTTAAAGTTGATTCCCAATAAATACACACGGAATTGTTTCAACGCATTATATATCGCAAGAGTTTCTAGATCGTAAGAATGGTACCGAGATTCAGCGGGAGAAGTACGTTTACTGAAATAAGCTATTACTCTATTATCACCTCCCACTTTTTGTAAAAGTATTGCGCCGTATCCTATAGAACTAGCGTCGGTATGTAATTCAGTTGGGAGCGATGGGTCAAATATTGTAAGTAGTGGTTGAGAAGTTAAATGTTTTATTATGTAGGCTCTTGCTTCCTGTTGAGCGGGACCCCATTCCCATTTTTGATCCTTTTTCGTCAATTTTGTGATACATGCAGTGCGGGAAGCAAACCCAGGGATGAATTTTCGGAAATACCCGGCAAGCCCCATAAACTGACGGACTTCCTTGACATTTAAGGGAACTGGAGATTTTACCAATGCCGAAACCTTGTTTTCGCTAGGTTGTACACCGCCTTCAGATATTTGGCGTCCTAGATATTCTATGCTGGTGACGAAAAATTTACATTTGTCGATGTTAATAGTAAACCCCGCGTTACTCAGTGCCTTTAAGGTTAATTCTAGATATTCTAGTCCTTCAGAAATCGTCGTGAAAGGGATAAGCAAGTCGTCAACATATACTTGTGCGAAATCAAAGTGTTCGATTGCCTTTGTAATAGCTTTTTGGAACACCGACGGTCCATTACAAATTCCAAAAGGCATTTTAAGGAATTCATAGTGACCGTCGGGTGTTATAAACGCTGTATATTTTATGGAACCTGACGAAACGGGAATCTGATAAAATCCATTTTTCATGTCTATTGAAATAAAATATTTAGCTTTGCCGAGTCGATCTATCTGGTCTTCAATAAGGGGGAGGGGATATCTTTCTCTATCTATGTTTTTATTAAGGGCACGATAATCTACGCACATCCTATCTGTACCGTCCTTTTTTTTGACAAGAAGAACCGGGCTTGCAAACGGAGAATTACTTTCGCGTATGATCTTTTTTTCTAGCAAGTGTTTTATAATTTCTTTGCATTTGTCCCTTTCAATTGGAGCAAGTCTGTATGGGCGATAGTTAATAACCTCATCCCTTTTTAATCGAATAGTCAATTCTCCCGTTTGAACAGTCCCGATGTTGTCGCAAGAAATAACAGTTGGGTATTTATGAAAAATGTCAGTGATTTTATTTTGCAAATCACTATCCAAATGGCTTATTAGCTTACACAAGCTTGATTTTTCTGAACTAAAAGATTGTACTACGGGCTGCGTCAAAGGCAATCGAACAATCGTATTTTTCTCACACTTGGATATTATTGCTACATCTGGAAACTGTAAGGCATTTGAACCGATTATACAATCTAAATGAAGGTCAACGTCCTTAACTACATGCAATTCTAATTCTAAGGTAATTTCTTCAAACCTCACTGGGACTGATATCCTTGCTATGGTATATAAATAGCCATTGCCTACTCCCGTGATTTTAATGCAACCTGGTGTTAAATGACAATTAAGGCGCCGAGCAATAGATTCCTTTATAATACTACAAGTAGCACCGGTGTCTAATAGAGCATTGATCTCAAAATCATTGATATGAATGGGTGTCAAATTTAGTCATATTTTATTAGAAGCACTATTGGTCACCTTAGCCAAGGACTCCCGCTCCTCACGCTGCCGATGATAACACCTTTTCGCATCATGCCCGGGTTTCTTGCAAAAACTACATACAGGTCGGTTGTCAAATATATTTTTTGACTTCGCGGGTTGGTTCTGTGGCTTTCTTAAGTCAGAGTTTGAAAACGATGTATTTTGGCACTGGCTCATTACGTGTCCTATCTTGCCACATTTATAGCAAGTTTTCCCTACATGACCATTGGGTTTAAACCGTTTTGTGTTACTGGGGCCTTGGTTACACTGTTTTGCATATGAATCTAAAGGCCGTTTTCTAGTCACCTTCGTATACGTAGAAAGCAAAGCTATAAGATCAGATGTGGATTTGGCAGGGCTGTTTAGTGCAGCCATCCTTATGTCCGCCTCCAAGATCCCACCAGCTATTAGTTCAATTTGTTGTTGGACAGTAAAGGCTACTTTAGTTTTAAGTATAAGCCTAAGTTTTTCCCTGGCATATTCAGCATAAGATTCTGATCGGTCAGAAGTAAAATTAACTGCCTTAGTAAGTTTTTCAGTGAGATTACGTTTTTCAGGATAAAGGTCAATGATATCGGTTCGGAAATTTTCCCATGTGCGCCCTGATTCAGGCTCCCAAGATTCGTACCAACGTAAAGCAGAGCCCCGAAGGGCTTTACCGGCTTTTGCGGCTGTCTGGAGGCTGGTCCACCGGAGATCGTCGCGAAGCCTCTGGATACCGTCGCACCATCCCTCTGCGCCGTTGTCATCCTTTTCCGGATCGAAGACCGGCAGTGCAACGTCGTCGTTTCGCTGGTTTGACTGGACAGCATCCCGAATAGCGGTCAGAAAGCCCGCCAGGACGTCGTTGTTCATGTTCATATCCATAATTGTAGGCTGGAACCATTAAAATACTAATGTTAATCTAAGCGTCTTTATGTAATCCCATTATAACCTTGTGTTATGTATATATAAGCAAACTTATTGCCAAAGCTATGTTATCTTAACTATGAATGTAAAATATCTCACGTATCTATCTCCAGGGGGTACCCTGGCAAGATAAATACATGTGATAAACCATATAAATCTCCGGAATAGCTCCGTAACGATAAATACAGTTTTAATTCCTAATACTAGTAGCGTAATAAGAAAAAAGGAAAAAAAAACAGCGTTTTATAAAATATTACAGTAACCTAAAATTATGATTATTTTTGGGCATAAGTAGTAATCCCACTTCTGATGAAAGATTATTAAAAAAAATAGAATCACTTTACTTACCCAACTCTTGAACATCTTATGGATATTTTCAATATTTATTTATTTAGTATTAGCTAGTGTCAATAAAGGGGCAAATATAAATGATTTTCAATAAAAACAATAGATTGGGCCAATAAATTCATTTAATAATTAAATAGTCAACAAGGTCCACATATGTAGACCACAGATATTAATATTTGTTCTTTTTAGTGGTTTGCATTTGTAATTTAAACATAAGAAGCATTTACTTATTGAAACATATTTAATAATATTCACAAATACCTAATTAGTAAGTTCACAATGATAAAAGGTTTAACTTAACTGGCTCAAGCTCCCAGGAGATGTCCGTCATCGAACAGCAGTGGACTGAATGAATCAAAATAAGCAGGTCGACCCCTTTTTATACCGTCGTCCCAACTGTTCGATCACGCCACCTCCCTTGACAAACAAGTGACGTCACAGACTTACTTTATTACGTCTTTCTCATTATACAATCAAATAAATATAGCTACCTTTTATTTATAATCATCAATAACTTATCAATAATAATAACCAATATATTTTAGGACAGTTTATAATATAATTTGTATTTATCAGTATTAAAAGTTGATGAACATCATTTTATCAAAGTATCAAACGAGTACTTTTTCTAGTAAAACACTGCAATTACTAGCGAATAAAAATATAATAATCTAACACGCGCATTTTTTAATGACAATGACGATCATGTAAGGTATAATATTGATAACGCTTAATCGTTGTTATAGTTAAATCAATATGTTACAGTATTATTATTAAATTATTACATAAATCATTACAAAATTAAATTATACAAAGGTCTGTAAGAGATCGCAATAAGACCGCCTGTTATTTACCTCTGCTTATTCGAATGCTACTGTCATATTCTGTATTTCTGTGTGTCTGAGGTGTGCAATAAAGAGTATTTATATTGTATTGTATTGAAATATTTTACGATCATCACGAAGATTCTTGTAAATCTGAATATAATCATAATATAAACCATAAGCCGCATTACTGATGGACCAAAGTCAAAGTACGACAACGACTGATCGTGCGCTGCCCACATCCGACAATTTCCTGCAATCTTGATGAGAGTTTGGTACATCTTGATTGGTCCTCCTATAATTAGCAACTGCTTGCTGTTTGGCTGTGGCTACTGTACTTCACTGTACGTGGATGAATAAATATAAATATCAATTCGAGGAACGATGTGCCCCGCCCAAAAAATAACGAACCAATCCTATGGTATCGATCACACAAGAGATAGGACTTATATATTTTTGTCAAAGCTCGCATAAGAATCGTTAAACGTAACGACAATTATTTTACCTCAAAAAATGTAACAATACAACTTTTTTTATAATAACTATGAAGGAGACACATAAATCTGCCACTGAATACGTAAGTGCTACTATAGAAAATCGTGCGGTGTTAATTTTTTGTGTACTACGGAGGCTTTTAGGGGACAGTGATTAATAGTCCGACGGGAGCACATATTTCCTCTATTTGTGTGCAGACTCCATCATAAATTGCTCTGTGGATAACTTTAGTTTGTAAGGAAAACGCGGATCAATTCATACTGGTCGCGGAGTATGTTTCGAAAAGTGCGTTTAGCCGAATGTGCTTCTGAAAAGTTTATGGTACGGATGTTCTTTCATATTCGTACGAATGAGTGATTTTAAAGCTGCACTTCTTACTTTTATAGATGCATTTTTAAAACCTTGGAAGAAAGGGATATATATATGAGATTATTAGAAACAAATGAAAATTATAATGCTTATGTTATTTTTATTTTTCTTGCTGGGATTCAGGTACATACAGTAAAAGAGAGGATTATACATACACCCTGTTAAAGATGTATGGCAGGAGGTTACTTTTTGCGGCTGACTGTACAGTCACGTTTGAAAATACTTAATGTATACATTAGACAACTACCGTGAGATTCAGACAACTTAGATTACATTAGCGGTTACACATGACATGTCGTAAAAGCCGAGTACTGGCAGACATGCTTCGGACTAACGACGAGGGCCTTATTCCTTATTTATATGATTTATGTATCTCGTGGCATCTACATATAACTTAACAAATAAGTGATGTTCAGGAGTCAAAAAGAAAATAAATTAGATTTTCTTAAATAACTTAGATTGATTTTAGCTGATGCGTTTTATCATTAGTATCCCGCGAAATAATTCAACTTTATATGAAATAAAAAAATTAAAACATAGATATAAAATCATTTCGACAACTGGGTAAACTGTAATGTCATTGGGGTGGTAATGAGGCTTTTAGAAAATGGAAATATTACCAGTTGGCGCCACCGTGACGTCAGGTCTAATTGACACGAAGTGTCAAATCCACTAATCATAGCGATGTTGACACTTCTTGTCGGTGTTGATATTTACATTTTAGAAAACCCTCATTGGTCCGAATCTACCTCCTAGTGGTCCGGTCGCCGGGCAACGGCTTCATCACGAAGACGACTGAAAAATTCCGACTGTTCCTGGCTAGCTGGACCTGCTCCTTCCGAGCCTCCCAGCTGTTCCTATTTCCTATATGCTATCGAAAATAATTTTGACAACTGATAGAAAAATATTCATTCCAGAAAAAGAAAAACGTTCCGTTTAGAAATTGCACAGTTATAATTCCCCTCCCATTAAGGCTGAGATAAGCCCTGACAGTCCTGTCAACCGGTACATCGTTAATTTCGCGGGGACCTCAAGTTTTTATTGTGCGTAATTTTTCCTTGCCCGCAATATATATTATACGCAGAGACGTGTGACACAATGATCGCATTTATCTTTTCATAGAAGCAAATAAACGCGATGAAGCGTTTACTTTATTGCTTTTGGGCGATTTCCAAATACAGTTTTTCGATCTTATGTACATTTTCATTAAAAAAAAGATATTTACGTAAGATTTTACTATGTATCAAAGGACTATTAAAAGACGAGGACTGTCAATTACAATACTTTGGATCATGCCCCGACCGCAAGGAGATATTCAGGCAAAAACAAGATAGCGCTTTAAAACTATACATTTAACAATGTTTTAATTGAGCAAAAAAACATCGTACAATAACAATTAGTTCATAAACATTTAATAATAAACTAACGTTTGCAAAATTGAATAATTGTAAATAACTAATATGTATCGAAAGACAGAAATTCCAACAAAATTTATAACACTAATCTATACTATTATAAAGTTGTAAAAATGAAATGTCTGTACGTTGAAGATATTTTCAAAAAAAATATTGTTACAGACTATTTGGAGGTCACTAAAACTAAAAATATTTTTTTTTATTTTTGTATGTGTCATTGTAGCTTCATCACGCAAAATCGGCTGAACAGATTTCTAAAATTTTTGGTACACGGGCAGCTGGGTAACTCCAGATGGTTATAGGATACTTTTTACCCGACTACGCTGAAAAAAAAACGACGGGTGATGGTTTTTTCTCCTCCGCGAACGAAGTTGCGGGCATCTTCTAGTATTATTATTATATTATAAAGTGACTGCGTAATATGTAATTTAGTTTAAAAAAGCAATATGCGGTATGTAGTTCTTTGTAGTGAGGTCTCCGCTGGGGTAGTTATTAAATTGTTGCAGTACTAAAGTGTAAGAAGTGTTGTTAATTTGAGGATGACTGTACGTAGTTTCACGTTATATAATATCCACAGCGAATACACTATACCAAAATTATGCACCGACTACTTGACAGTTATGCAAGCGATATTAGTTACCGTAAGTGTGTTTCTGCCTACATTACAAAAAGCTCAAGCAATTCTCAGCTAACTTGATACCCATTTGCACAGGAGGCCGAGCCTCCCCGAAGTACCCTTCACGCTGCCTAAAATCTTTTTCCGTCTTATAGGCCCTGCAGTGCCCGTAACTCCCACGCTACGGTTCTTTGAAAGACTATAGCGACTGTTGCTAGGTGGACTGAAATTGCCTTTGATGTAGGTACACGAATACTTGTTTCTGAATACAATGTGGGCTGCTCTAATCTTAATATAGGTTACCTATATACATGTGTAGCCTACATAGATGGACGGACAAGACGGTAAAGAAATAAAAGTACGAAAAATATATAATACTACAAGGCGCCCGCAACTTCGTTCGCGGAGGAGAAAAAGTCATAACCCCTTGCGTTGCTTCTTCCTTGCGCAAAAGAAGTGCAAAATAAGAATACGTGAACAAGTACGCATCAAACTCTCATCTACACTATTGTAAAGCTGTATAAATGAAATGTCTGGTACAGTTTATGATACAGTTTTTTCAAAAAATAATTTAAATGGAATGGAAGGTCTTTAATTTGAAAACAAATGTTTTTTCTTGTGCAGGCTTGATCACGCCAAAACGGTTAACGGATTTCAATAATTTTTGCTGAGCATCGACAGACGGTTATAACAAATAAATATCAGGGACAATCTTAAACACAAACCGACCTAGTCCCAAACTAAGCAAAACTTGTACTATGGGTATGGGTACTAGGCGACGATATACATAATATATAGATAAATTATTATACTTAAATACATAGAAAAACATCCAAAACCAGGAACAAACATTCGTGCACATCACACAAACACTTGCCCTGGCCGGGATTCGAACCCAGGACCGCCAGTTTCGTAGGCCATTGTACAACGGCCTACGAAACTGGCGGTCCTGGGTAGTACAACCCACTGAGCCAAACGTGTCGTCTGAGCCAACGTGTCGTCAAAGGTTATAGGATACCCTTTACTCGAATACGCTGAAGTAATAAAGGGGGACTTATGAATTTATGACTTTATCCTTCTTGGCGGACGAGCCGAGTTGCGGGCACATTTTAGTAAGATTATAAAAAAAACCTTATAACGCTACAATCACGTACGGAATTCAATTTTTCCGCCGACGGCCAAACCTCAACATATTTTGAAAACTGCTGAAATTTATTTATTGCTCACCCCTTAGCGATGCGAAACATTTCTTACCTGCCAGCGATATTGCAGTCTAACATATGAAGATGTGACTCTTGCTTACGCATGTATATGGAGTGGCTTAGAGATGCGCGCGTCTGTATGAGCCATGAGGCTTAAGGCCCCCTCAGTGCCGGGTCGGATCTGACGGAGGGTGTACGTTCGTCCTGAATTTCAGACGGTTATCGGAGATGCGAGTTGGTGTTGTGTAGTGCATTGACTGTTGTGACTGGACTTTGGTTTCGCTATGGATTTGTAAGGTATTGTGGACTACTTTATTAGTGTATTTATGTAAGAATCCAATAAGATAAAATTATTGGTACGATTGGTTTCCAATTTCAATGTTTCTTCTAAAAGTAGTAAAGTTAGCAACTTGTCAAACATACACTTTTAACTTATATAATACCTACATAAAACTTTTAGTGAGTTCGCGAATGCTGAAGAGTTATTATTTAATTATTAATTATGAAAGTATAAACATGTAATACTTGTTCATTTGATTGTGTCTACACGGACTTAATAATAAAATAGGAATTTCGTTTTTTTTATGATTGACTTTGTTTGTGTCTTAGGCCATACGACGTTATACTGGCACTCCACATGGCCATATTTGCCAAATATTCGTGTTGAGTCCCTTTCGATTGACACAGAAAACGAAATGGACGCAACACGAATATTTGGCAAATACGGCCATGTGAAGCGCCGGCATTAAAACGAGTTATTTATAACAAACCTGACAAAGATAAATATAAAATGAGAGATTTGAGAAGTTTCCTCCTACGCGGACTAAGTGGGCGCCTTCTAGTTGTTTTCTAATGGCTTTTTTAATCTATACTATGACGTTGTAAAAATATAATGTCTGTACATTGAAGATATTTTCAAAAAAAATATTGTTATGGAGTATTTGGAGGCCATTAATAAATTAAAATTTTTTTTGGATTTTATGTATGTTTGTATGTTTATGTATCGTTGTGGCTTCATCACGCTAAATCAGCTAAACGGATTTCAACTATCTTTGGTACACAGGTAGCTGGGTAGATACCCAGTATCTCATTAGTATCATCTGGAGATTCAGATGGTTATAGGATATTTTTTACCCGACTACGCTGAAAAAAAAATGAAGGGTTATGACTTTTTCTCCACCGCAAACGAAGTTGCGGGCGCCTTCTAGTTATTAAATAAAATTTATATTTCCTCAATAAGAATCTGTAGAGGGTGTAATAATAGCCGGCATTTATCAAGTTGCATCGTAGGCGAATTGAATAATCTTCGCAGGTGTAGCTTTCCACAGATGCGAAAATTATGACGTTACATTTGATATGCTTGATTATGAAAAGCGTAGGTAACGTAGTTTTTAACGCCGGACGATAAAATATTGACGACACATTTGACTCAGTGGGTTGTACGGCCTACGAAGCTGGCGGTCCGGGGTTCAAATCCCGGCCAGGGCAAGTGTTCGTGTGATGAGCACGAATGTTTGTTCCTGGGTCTTGGGTGTTTTCTATGTATTGAAATATTATAATTTATCTATGTATTATGTATATCGTCGCCTAGTACCCATAGTATAAGCTTTGCTTAGTTTGGGACTAGGTTGATTTGTGTAAGATTGTCCCTGATACAAAAAAAGAGTTAGACACATGTTTAAAGCATGCAAAAATTATACCAGTCACGTTTACAGAAATTAAAAAATAATATTCATGGAAACATGTGAACCGGATTGCGAAAAGCGTTTTAAAGTACCTAAAAACAATTCAGAGATAAAAAAAACCCCAAAACATGTTTATTCTGAGAATTAAGTAAATGTAGTACCCTAGCTACACTTTTTTGGCAAAATTAAGTGTGGGCGAAACGATAAATGTTCGTAAATATTCCACCGCTGTGAAAATTTTGATGTTATATTTGATATGCACGAAAACGCAAGCGGCGTGACTTTACGTGATTTTACGAAGAGCACACATACAGTATTTATTAGACACTGCATTAACAAACGTATTCGCCCACCTTAGTTATAATCTACTTTGTTTTAAACTTGGCCGCAAGTGCCAAGTTAATACATTTATATAGCACAGATTAATATATCTGTCCATATCCATACTAATAGTATAAATGCGAAAGTGTGTCTGTCTGTCTGTCTGTCTGTCTGCCTGTTACCCTTTCACGCTTAAACCGCTGACCCAATTTGAATGAAATTTGGTATGGAGATAATTTGAGTCCCGGGGAAGGATAGGCTACTTTTTATCCCGTATACCCATAATACCCTTATCCACGATAAACGAATTTAAGGCGGACGAATTCGCAGGCTGAAGCTAGTATTATTATAAAATTGTAAAAATAAAATGTTTGTACATTAAGATATTTTCAAAACAAAAAGTTATAACGGACTATTTGGAGGTCACTGAATCAAAAAAAATATTTTGGAATGTTTGTATGTGTCGTGGCTTCATCGCGCCAATCGGCTAAACGAATTTTGGTACACGGGTAGCTGGGTATCAGTGGCGTGGCGTCTATATAAGCCAATTCCCACCGGGTTGCCCAAGGAAATGTTTATAACCACCTTTTTCTTTAAATGTAAGAATAGTTTATGTTTATACCTACTCATTCACAAACCACTCTCTCTATTGGACCTTCTGAAGCTCTGTTAAATGCGACCACACTATTAAATAAACCATGTTATATAATAATATTTTCTTCTGTTTCCGCGATTATTACTCATTGAAATAAAACAAACGAAACGTCGGGAACTAAAATGAGATAATATACGCGATATAATCCGTTAAATTGTTTTATTTCATGTTATACAATATTCAAAACATTGAATTCGAAATATAAATATTAAGATCGTTGGAGACCGAGCTTTGCTCGGTGTCTGAATTTTTTATTTAGATAAACTTGGAAGACAAAACTGCGACTACCGGTGGCGTGGCGTCCATATATGCCGATTCCCACCGGGTTGCCCAAGGAAAGGCTTATAACCACCTTTTTCTATACATATGAGTAACTGAATACGCTTCGGCTTCCCTTGTAATTTTCCTCACGCTGCGCCTCTGCCATATACCCCATTTTGTCCAAATCCTTCGAGCTGTTCCGAGACACTATATACCTACCGGTTATATTATATAATATTAAAGTAGGTATATGTATTCAGGCTAGCTTTAAGAGAGTGGTTTGTGAATGAGTAGGTATACACCTAAACTATTATAAATAAAATAACAAAGGCCTACATTAATATAGTTCGCGTTTCCAAAGTAAATAATCACAGGTGTGGTTGCTGTTGCTACATAAACCTTGAATCTTTCAAATATAGTCCAAAATATCCCAACTATTAGTCCAAAATCATCCAACTGTGATATAAATTAAATCGAACTGTATTCGCCCAAGAGCATTAAATTATTGTTATGACAGCTAATATGCACAATTATTTCATAATTCCAAATAATTTTAGTTTTTACTGTCGATTTTTTTAATAATGATCAAGGACAACAAGAGGACTGACAGTGGCGACACTTTGGATCGTGCTCCGATCGCAAGGAGATATTCTGGCAAAAACTAGATGGCGCTTTAAAACTAAACATTTAACGATGTTATGATTGAATGAAGGAACATAGTTTAGCAAAAATTAGTTCGCAAATAGCTAATAATAAAAAATCATAACTTTTAAATACACGCTTGCAAAATTCAATAAGTGTAAAAAAAAAAAACTACATAGATGGCGTTGTACATATCGGGGAACGGCATTTTGTATGGATATGGTTAGTCCTCTTATTTTGATGGTCCTTGATAATGGTTATTGATAAATTTTCTTCTTTCTGAACCATGGTTGAGTTTCTGGTCTAGATATAGTTGGAATGTTTTACGATACTACATTTGTTACTCTCAAAATATACGGTTTTTAACGGGACTTAACTACTATTACTTTCAATGCAATAAACAAGATGCAAAGTTGAATGAATACAAACAACACGCATTTTGCAATGTCTTAAAAATAAGTGGCGTTTGAACAAAGCATCAGTGAACGTAACCATCTGGGGATTCGATGACCGACTTTTCACTAAGTGTTTAGGGTGTATGGCTGCTATAACAGCAAATAATTAGTCATACTTAGATTAATAATTACAATAGCGTAGAGATGGATCAAACCCAAAGCTATTTAGTCAACTCCAAAATATATAGTTCAACCGGTTTGGCCAAACCTAAACTTCAATTGTTTTCAAATATTGGTCAGTTTGAACCGACTTGTGACGTCGAGTTAGCTACAATATTAGCGTTTACTGAAGAAATCGGTAAAAAGTCGAGTACTGCTCGACACTGTACGTTTGAGCGAGAAGGGCAGCGATCGAACGAGCTCATGTCTCATGGGTAGAGTCCTCGGAACTAAATAGTTTCACCGTAGTTTAATCATTTATCTTGTCTTATTATTAGACAATTAACAAACCATATTCGTCAGTATATTGTTTTATTAATAATCACTACCGCCAATTGCTATTATTATTGAATAGAGACCTATTAATAAACATATGATTCTAGTAGTAGCAAATGACTAGCTGTTTGCCAGTTTTGCATATATTTCTATAAAAAATACAATGTTGAGCTATTTTAATTATTAACGAATAATCCAGTTTTATAAGAAACGATTTAAGCATTTCACTCTTTACACAAAACTTCTTTATTATTAATCTCATTCCATTTGTATTGTTTAACAAAACAAAAGTTCCTTTGGAATTCTGATGGAGAGCCTCGAATATTTTTATAAGGACTTAAAATAACGTCCCCAATAAAGTGACTTCAAAAACAACGGAGGTCATCTTCAAACAGAATTTTAACAAGTTCCGATTATTATTCAAATAATTTTCGACCCTCGCTATCTTGACGCACTTGTATCAACAAACAGCATAAAAAAACACAGAACATAAATTACTCCAACGCTTTTTGATATAACAATACCGGACAGAGATGTCAGGAATAAAGTCATTTAAATCCATTGTCATATTTTGGGTTATCAATGTGGACTGCGCTAAGAAAACAATGTTTAAAAACAGTTAGTAAACTACTTCTTATTGTAAAATCGTTTCTAAATCTGAGCAGCTAAGGACAGTCTGGTTTTTTATTGGTGTGTTTTAGATGAAGAAGTAGCGATAAAGAAGATAACAGCAGGCGTTACAAAAGAGCCGTAACAAAAGGTATCATTACACACAAACACGGCGACCCACGCTTAAAGCGGCTATTCACGGAGCGTGAGCTAATATTGGGTTCACACGATCCTAATTCGATAACAGAATGCATTATTCGCGTGTTACTGATGTAATGTATTTACACAAGAATTTAAGTAAGATCTTTTCAATGATTAAAAGGGAAGCAAAAATGCCAGTGCAAGTCATACTCGCGCACCAAGGGTTCCATACGACATGTAAAAAAAACTATAATATGCGCTAAATATAAATTATGTTTAGGAGACCGGGTAATGTTGTCTATTGGTTAGTTATCACAATGCCGTAATAGAAAACTGATCGTACGGTTGAGTTGATGAGAATACGTGCGTCGGAAGATCGCGAGACTGTATATCTAGGAGGGAGATATAGCTCGATTTTTCGACACCAGTTTATAGCGTATTATGGCCGCTGTGACAACCTTACGCGGTCACCCCTATAAGAAACAAATTAATGTTCCGTACGACATTCACAATGAACGTATCTTACTGGTAAAAAAAAGGTGCATGTATGCAAAAGTGTGATACATCAATTAACGCATTCCTATTTTTCCATTTTGTTACCAATATTTTAATGATAAGGATTCTTAATTGTCGGTTTATTATTTCTCTTTCATTATTAAGAACACATATACTCGATAAAATCGTAACTAAGAAACTTAGTCAACAATAGTATGTATATCATTAAAACAGTTGGTAACATAATAGAAAAGTTACCGGGTTTTATGAAAAACATGTCTACACAATTTTTTCCATTTTATTTTAGTAATACTCAAATATGCATTCACGAAATCAATAGACACTTCGAATCTAGTGATTCAACCGGACTGGTCAAGCCTTATCCAGCAGAAGTTAGAACTGTGTGTGTTCGCTTTATAGCAGGCACCGACGACGCGTAAGTTAGTAGACGCTGAGCCAAAATCAACAGTAGCCTTCCATTGAATTTGGAAATACTTTAGTTACCGCTTCGGAGTCATAATAATAATAAAACGACGCTATAGGCATAAGTAAGATAATAATTTTGTTTGGTTACATGTGTCAAATTTAAATTGCAGGCAAAAGTCCATTTGTACCTTTGTTTTTTCGTCACTTAAAAAAAAATATTTATTTACGAGTATGTTAATTTGCATGAATATTTTGTGGTTGAGTTTTATCTCACCTCTCAGTTTTTCTTAATCACTTTAATCCACGCTTGTACGAAGGTATAGTCGCATAAAGGTTGTAGGAAGGGGAGACCGAGTAAGGTTGAGTCACGGGTTGGTTATCACAGCAACCATAATAGACTATGAAACGGCGCCGAATAATCGCGAGAGCTATTTCTCCCTCCTAGATAAAACTCTCACGATCTTTCGACACCGGACGGTGGACTTATTCGTTCGTTCAGTTTTCTGTGATGGCCGTCGTGAGAAAAACCAACCTGTGAGACAACCTTACCCGGTCTCCTGTAATTATATTTATACCAAATAAATAGCTAATAGCGTACGACTAACCTCACTGGTTGGGCACAAGCAAGCAAGAAATGACACATTTCATATCACACATCACATAAGACTAAACCTATACCTAGTTTTCATACGATTTTCTACGACAACATTGACGAGCAGTCCCCTTGCAAATACTAAAACTAATACCTATAGCGGAGCGTAGATATACGGTAACACACCGACCGCAATATGGTTGAGAAAAATATACGAAAATAAAGCTGAACAAGAGGTAAGGAGGACTCTTAGCATATTTATTTTTATTATTCAGCATTTACGGGGTAGAACAATAAATTCAAGAAACTCAACAAAGCTACGTTAAACTACGACCTATTTATCCCGTCGAATGACGACGACTTTAAGAAAAGCACTTACTCAGGTGCCCACAAATCCACTTCAGCCAAAACCAAGGATCGATAACAAATAAATCTCAAGGCACAGCGGGCTTTGCGTTTTAGACGGATCGCTCTCCGCTTTGGCAAAATAAATGCCATTTTGCCAAACTTCTTGCCCATCAAGGCATATCTATTACGAAATTGCAATTTGATAAATAGCCAAGCATTATTTTGGGCGGCAAAAGAAATGGACATACTCAAGTTTAAACGATACTATCTCTTCCAAGTGATATTTTCTTAAAAAGTCTTTTATGCGGCGCGAGATAAAGTTTACTTTTGATGGCCCAATGTTTTGCGGAGAAATAAGTAATATAAAGAAAATATAATGGCACGGATGGCATGATGAAAGCAAGTCTTTTAGTAAATTGACTGGAGGTTGAATATTACTTTGCGGGAGCCATAAATGCTGCTTTATTTTAGACTTAGGTAGAAATTCATTTTCAGCCTTTGCTGCGATTATGTAAGTTCAGGTTACGTGGTACTTTTATATTTATACTAGCTGAAGGCTTTTCTGTCCCAGGAGAAAAATATCGTTATAATTTTACCTGTTCTAATATTATTGGCGAGATTAAAGCCATACGACTCCGATGGCTGGGTCACCTGGAGATGATGGGAGACGATCGGGCCGTAAAAAGAGCATATCAGGGGCGACCGAGTGGAAGACCTCCGGTCGGCCGCCCCAGATACAGCTGGAAAGTCGAGGTGCAAAAAGATCTGTGCGCCGTAAATACTCCCAACTGGAGCGGAAAGGCGCAAAATAGAGAAGAATGGCGTTCTCTTGTGTTAGAGGCCAAGATCCTCTTCTGAGTCAGAGTAGTAATTAGTAAGTAAGTATAATTTTACCTGTAATCTATGTATAACAAAAAGAAAGATCCAGACCGAGACTGACTCTTCAAGCTTCCTATATCCTATATTCTTAGTTCGTCTGGACTTATAGAGTGAAACCAATGAAAAACAAAAACAGGCGTTCTTATATATGTATTTAGCATTTACCCCACCGTGCCGTAGTTAAATAAATTAATAAATATCAGGGAAAACCTTAAACAAATCGACGTAGTCCCAAACTAAGCAAAGCTTGTACTATGGCTACTATCAAACAAATGTTTTTCCTAAGTCTTGTATGTATTTAAGTATTATAATTATTCTATTTATTATGTATATCGTCGCCTTGTACCCATAGTACAAGCTTTGCTTAGTTTGAGACTAGGTCGATTTGTGTAAGATTATCCCTGTGTTATTTATTTACTGCACACGCGCTACAGCTAAAGCAATTGAACTTGTGAAGTGTCGTAGTCTTTGTTTTGGGCGTGTAACCTAGAACATGTTTTGCAGTCAGGTTTTGAAAACAAACTTGCTCCATAGCCGCGTGGTAAATTAACAGCTTGATTTTCTCAGGTTTCTCGAGTCGCGTGATCGCCCGTGTCTGTCGGTGCCCGCCCTTCGCACGCGATACCTAAATTTTCCAATATCTCCCTTACTTTCCTTACCACAATATTCTACTTTTACCTCATCTGAAATACCACTTTTTTATGTTTCCAATAGGTTTCTTTTGCTATGTGTTTATTAATTTAGATACGCGTGCGAGGAAATGGGTATAGCTCGCAGATTACGTCGCGACAATTACTCTCGTATTTTTTCACGATATTTCCGAGTTTGTTTGAAAATGTGAATAGTTTTTGGCGTGAAGGGTTGTAAGCATAAATAATTATTGTTAATATGTGTATTCTGTTAATAATCACGCAGGGATACCCTGCCTACGATTAAAATCGGGATATTGACTGTCTTCAAGTAAAAAAAAAAAAAATTATGCGATATTACAGTTTCTATGATAAAAATCCTAAATAAAAAAATTGACTTCGATACCTTGCGTATAATCTTAATTTAGGAACTTTTTAAGTTGGATGGGAGAGTCTATTTTTAAAGTATGAAAATATTAATAACTAATATTACCATTGAATAACTCAAGAAATATATATACATAGTAACTTTTGTTATGAAACCGTTTCGATGAACGCAAGTTTAAACATAGCTGCAGAATAAATTTCTTAAATTGTCCCATACAAGGTAGGAACGTGTGACGTCACACGTTCATAGGCTTTAGTATGGAACGTTTATTGGGAAAGTCCAAAACATGTATCTTGGGGAGTTTTTATGAGATAGAAGTAGTATTTTACCAATGTTTTTTTTTTGAGAGGTCGTTCTAAAACATACCATAGAAAAAAGTTATCAAAAATTGTCAACATCCCAATGTGAATGGCACTAAATATAATTTGCGCAGGAATCATTTTGTGAGACATACATTACGATACGGTATAGTTTGAGGACACTATCTTTTTTCCAAACATGTGCGTGTCCCCTAATGACCACGTAATGTCTATTCTATTCTTACGTTTGTGTTCGAATGAGTCCTATTAGAAGACGTGTTAATTTGCCCTGTCATGCGATGAGTAAACTGTTCTCATATCGGAGGGGAGCACGCAACTGATGAGTCTAGAATTACTTTTTTTTTCCAACAATCGTAATCGTTTGCTTTGAGATAATTGCCCTAGGTTCAGGTGGGGAAAACCACGAGTTAATTCATTGTGGTTCCTATGTTAAAAGCGATAAAGGATGATTTTACAAGCTTGTTCAACGTGTCGCGTATTGTAGAAGCTTTTTAAAATGAAGCCATAAATCAAGTTGCGGTCAGTTATTCAGTATTCACTGAGGGCTATTTTGAACGCTTTAAGCGTTTACCTGCCCTTTATCCTCGATGCTCGGGCTACTCTGCTGTCATAAATCTGCTTACAAAATCGAAACAATAACATTTAGCTAGACGATATCGTATGCGAAAAACTTGACAATTAATTTGTCAAGCTTCGCGGTAACAATATTTTGTCCATTCCTACCCAGTGTCCACCCGCATTCAAAATTGTAAAGGCCTGCTAACATCCATGAGGAGTTTTCGGGAATCTAAACTCAACAATGGACCAATGATTATGTTAGTGACTGTAAAGTAATAATGTCCCTATTATTCTAAGAGACTATTGTTTACGTGGAAGTGGTTAGTGTAATAGAACTACAATAAATATAATACAGTCGACGTATTTGTAAATATGACTGGCGGCGCCATATTTCGACGGTTTAAAGTGCATTGTTGACTGCATTTTGACTTAGTTAGCGGCATAAGCGATGTTCGCAGACGCGTGGGGTACGGGGTTAGTGATTTATATTCATCTTTTGTTTTTGGGTGTTTAGCCAGCACCAGTATCAAAGGCACACGGTCGGAAGGTCGTTATTCTTGCATTGTGCCACTTGTATTGTCTAACAACGACATCGTTAGTACGTTTGCGGGTGGCCGTACGCATTGAAATTCTATTGGTGACATGATAAATCTTCGACTGCTCAAGTATTGCTGGAACCCATTCAGATAATTGTTTCGATCACAAGACAGCATTTTTTTATGTAAATCCGCTGCATAATAATTCCACTTATCACACATAGAATTTGTAAAGAAAACGGTAGTCGATGTTTGAAGTAGAATTTCAATGAATTTTCGAAATAAGTTGAAATATGAGCGCTTAGGAGACACCGAATTTTATAAATATACTTTTTTACTTTTATTGAATCATACGCATTTATTATTTCAAAAAACGTTTCCTATTCAACGACCATTGATATATGGCATTCGTCGAAATAAAACGACATAAAGGTAAGCGAAACATGGGGTGTAACGCTCACCCACACAACTTGAAAAAAAATGTCCAAAACTGTTCAAACAAGCGCAAGGCGTCTTAAAACTGGTTACTATGAAACGATTCCTGTCAGTGTCCCTTTAAAGTCTATTTTTGGTAATTTGAAAAAAGTTCATTGTTCGAAACTCACAGTTGTGATCGGTGCTTATAATAAAGCTAGAGTTGTATTGTGTTGGGTTGGGTGATCTGTGATGTTGGCTATTGTACTTGCTCCATGTCGAACAATAAACTGACCAAAGAATAGGCCCAGCGATGTCGCAGCTGAATATTTTTATAGACATCTATCCACGTACATTAACCTAATGAAATGTACCCAGACATGTAACAACACCAAATGTTTAGAAAGGTTATTTTAGAATGTGTGACAGCCCTACCTATGCTTAAAGAGACTTCTTAAAAAAGCGTAACTCTCGTAAAACAACCGTAAAGCCTACCGCTACAAACGAAATACGTAATGACCACTAAAGACCCTACTTCAAAGACAAAACATAGGCAAAAACCCAACAATTTAACGAAGGACTGCCCGTAGATAGAATAATTAAAACGTACCGGCTGAAGTGCCCTCGTAAAAGATTTCACGGGCATTCGGCATTAACACTACTGCGTTAATGAGGTAGTGAAACTTTGGAACGATTCCAGAATACCTTGTAAACATTCGGAGCCTACCCCGGAATACTTTGAAATACAGCACTTTCTTACGTTGAGCGCCCAATACGAAACCTTTTACCTCGTGACTGTTACTTAGTATAACGACAAACAGACTTCGTTTATGTTATTACATTTAGTTAACTTCGTATCATTTAACAAAAATAGCATTTCCATTAGAATTACTTAAGTGCTCGACTATAACAATAAAACAAATGGTCGTCAAACGTCAAGTTTATGTTTACAGAAATAGTGATGAAATAAAATTTCCGTCAAAGTTCAGTTTCGTTCTAAATATAATCCAAAGTTAAAAATTTGTTCAGCGATTACTTACAATAAACATAGTTTGATATGGGCTCGGCTACCAAACGTAGGGAACGTTCTCTACTATGTATATCTACACCTCACAAAGTAATGATGTAATAATAATTAGGTATTTAAGTTTAGAATATTTAGTGCAAGCCTAACTTGCACATAGCCTAATGTGACGATCCTTCAAATTACCATTCTTTAGCGCTTCATGTTAATTAATCTAGCAGTTCAACACGGACAGGAAATACACTTAAATCTATGAAATTGCAGAAATACCGTGATAACACACGTTATAAACTCCCCACTAATTATTTAAATTCCAATTTATCCCTGCCTGTTAGCTCCAAGCAAATTCTAAATTGAATCCGTACCAACATCATCTCACTTTGATTTTCCACTAGCGTCATAGCATATAGATTGTGTGAAATTCCCCTCGCTCGAGCCGAATTAACAACACACGCGGTAAATTACAGCTTGGCTCGAGCTGCGATGCTCGAGTGCTCGAAGTCGAGCACGGTTTTAAGCTTAATAAATTCAGGCACGTTCGCGGATCGAGCCGCTTAAGGCCGTTTGACGCTCGAATCGAAAGTATATTTGCATGAAAAATATTGCAATTACGCTGTTCTTGGATTTTTTATAGCAATAGTTTCAGGGATTCTGTTGGCTTGCTGCGCCAGTAAGTGAATATTTGTTCCTTAACTTAAAAATCGAAGAGTTTAATAAAACGATTTATTTTTGTTTTGGTATATTTTTGTGCAGGCGTGTTTCTTTTTCGGTATGTTCTCTAGATATTTCATTTTTATTAACTATACCATTGATAAAAGATGCACTCAAACGAGAATACCTACTAGAGAACCTAAATGTACAGATTATTATCTCTATTAAGGTCTACATTTAACCATACAAAGTTTAGCGTTTAGAACTAGATACTAAATATCACTAGTTGATTTTTTTGATTTTGATTTGAGTTTACGCTATGTAGTCTATCAGTAAAGCTAGAAAAACATGTTTAGTTCTTAAATACCTAAGGTAAATATCCCAGTAGCCTGACTCTGTCCTATTAGTCAACATCTTCAATCTTGATTCGTAGCAATAGGTATTCAACTGTACAATCAAGGTCAAAGACAAGTAAAGTCTTGAAGACCACAAAACATCATAAATATACAAGGTGCAAATAAATATGCTGGGAATCGAACTAGCTAAAAGGAAACAAAATGAATACAGTGAGTATAAATTTTGTATCCTTTTACAAAATTAATACAGTTTGTTGTCATAAACATTTCTAGTTTGAAAGAAAAATGTAACAATAATTAATAGTTTTTTGCACTTTCAGTTACTTGGGTTTCCAGTTTAGGTAAGCTTTTCACAAAATCTGTGAATTCAGTTATTCATCTTGGGAGAGTTATCTATAAGTTAAATGAGCTATCTTAAGGATTTAAAATAGTTTCCCTCCCAGGGTCATAAATTTTTTCCCACCCTGTATATCCAAACCTTATTACTATGCCATTAGAGTTGGTGTGTACAGAACATATTTTTTAAACTTTTGATGCGTAATATTTTTTTCCCTTGACTGTACATAATTTGGCATTAAACACTCCTGTCATCTTAATAAATTAAAACACCTGCGTCTTGTTTCATAAATTCACCCTCGTGTTCTAATGCCTGTTATTATGCAACAGTTTTATAAACAATTGTTAAATAAAATAGAGCAAAGTTAATGAATTATTCAGCTTCTCGTGCTTTTCGAGAGTTCGTCGAGTTTTTATATATTCGATATACAAAGCGGCACCACAGTTTTAATAATTCCTACACTAACAGTACGCGAATAAACATACTTACGCAGAGCAACATGGGTAAAAGCGGGAAAACAGGTGGCGCGGGCTATCGCCCTCAAACTTGCTAAGTTTGCGCACCTAAGTTTGAGGGCTGGGACGTGTTTGAGAGAACAAATTTCGGGAGATTCTTTGGGGTAATTTAGAAAAATTGGCTAAAACAAAACAATGCTCACCATCTTAGGGTCATCTATTGTTCATTATTCAATGTTCAGTTGACACACTTAATACTTAGATCATTGGAGAGCCTATTGTATTTAATTTCTGGTATTAATGAAAGAGGTGTTTTTCGAAATTACCCTGCATCAAAAATCATTCAAAATTACCCCAATTCACGTTAAATAGATTTTAATAAATGGTTAACGTTATACCATTCGCGCTATGGATCGGCGGTGGTACCAGATATCAAAGGCGTCGTACTACTGTATATTCGTTATTCTGTGGCGGCGCCTTGCCCGAAAACACGAAAGCTCTATCACGTCAGAAGATTTCGTGAGCTTTAGGGGATTAAGCTCCACAAACTAAGCTATACATGCTGCTTTACCGATTAACACGTCTTTTTTGATATGGCACATGTCAGCTATGTAAACGGTTTTCGAGGAAATGTGGAAAAATGCGTTACGATGTAGGGATTACTTAAAATAACATGTAGTGGAAATGATGATGTCAAGTTTTTTCTTCCACTCTCAAGTAAGTAGAACATTAATTTCACCTATTCTGATCCCAGCTTATCAGTATAGCTATACAGCGAGGAACTGCTACCAAATCTTTGGTAAAATGCCACATGTATTAGATTTAGTTTAGTAGAACGCGCTGTCGACGCGTGTTCTTAAACCGACGGCGCGTTTATAAAAAAGCGGTGTCATCATCATCATTTCAGCCATAGAACGTCTACTGCTGGACACAAGCCTCCTCAATAGATTTCCACATGGGCCGGATAGAGGCGACCCGTATCCAGCGAGTCCCCACAACCCTAACCAGGTTGTCCGACCACCTTGGCCTTGGTACGCGGTCTCCACTCGAGAACGTTTCTGCTCCAACTCTTCTACGAACTATGTGCCCTGTGTATTGCCGCTTCAGGCGGTTTACAAAGGCATTAAATCCGCTCCACGGTTTTACGTTATTAAATAGGAAATATCCAAAAATCTTCTTCCAAAAATCTTCTTTCGCACTAACTATATTTTTAGGATGAATATCAAAATTTGAGGATGTTGAAATGTTTTTTTAGGTTAAGGTAAACGACCCAATGTTTGATAGCTCAATGCCAATAATTGATGCCCTAAAATTTAAAGTTGAAGACGGAAGTAAATGCGTGCGTCCTACCAGGTATGACGTATACATAGCCGAGGCTCCATACATCATAACCACTACCACCAATTGCACCGTCAGTTTCTTCATCTAGTGAGGAAACTGACGGTGCAAAATGCTACCAATTTAAGGTTGCTCAGCGAGCTATGGAGAGGGCTATGCTCGGGCTTTCTCTCAAGGATCTGATCCAAAATGAGGTGATCCGACAGAGGACGAAGTTTTCGATATAGCCCAAATGATTAGCAGATTGAAGTGGCAGCGGGCTGGTCACATCTGTCGTAAAACTAATAACCGTTGGAGCAAACGTGTTCTGGAGTGGAGACTGCGTCTTGGCAAATGTAGTGTAGGGCGCTCTCCAGCTAGGTGGAGCGACGACATAAGAAAAGTTTCTAGTAGCGGTTGGATATAAAAAAACTCAGGATCGCATTGGCATGCTATAGAGGAGGCCTATGTCAAGCAGTGGACGGATGCGCTGATGATGATGAAAATTGAAGGTTTTAAAGGACACTGTGGATCACTTGAATATTTACCTTGTAACTTCTTAAACGAATGTTAAGATAATATTATCAAGAGCTATATATGGAGCTTATACGTATTTGCATACGAGGGCTCTTCCCGTCTTAAAGTTCCTTTTGATAATTATCTATTGTCTCAGTATTGTTTCCTGTAATACAGTCACTTTCACATTCCAACAATTCTAGTTTGCCCGGAAATGTCACTATGTATTTCTTTCGTCAGGACCGTTTTCAAAATTTTAATCCTTAAAAATTATAAATGTCGATTTGGGAAGTATCAAAACAAATTTTATTTAAATTACAAAAAATAAAAATAATAATAGTGCTTTTAATGTTGTTTTTTTTTACAAAACAACAAGTAATAAATTATATTCGATAAACATTTTATTTGGATAATCTTACACAGGTTTCATAACTGAAATTAAATAATTACTGTCAAGAATCTTATTTCTCGAAATAGCGGAACTTACTTGGTTTAGATTTTCTCCTATTATTGATAATGGCTAATCGATGTTTACTGAACTTTTCATTTCTTGCTATAAAATTCATATTATTTTACATTTATTCATAATATGTTGGGACCTTCCCGAATCATCTATTTTTAAGCTCGAAAATAGCAACGTTTCGGTTGTCTTTCTTAGTTATGGATGACATTTGAGCCAAAATTTTATTTTACGAGTATGCAATCATATATATTTATGTTTTTTCAGTACCGGGTTCTCTGAGCAAGCTTCGTGGCCTAATTAAGGTACGAGACTTAAAAGCTAATAATATAAATAACTGAAAGGTGCCCGCAACTTCGTACGCGGAGAAAAAAAAGTTATAACCCCTCTTTTTATCTTTAGCGTAGCGGAGTAAAAAGTATCCTATAACCATCTGGAGATACCCAGCTACCAGTGTACCAAAAATAGTTGAAATCCCTTTAGCTGATTTAGCGTGATGCAGCCACAACGACACATACAAACATTTAATTTTTTACTTTTTCTACGAGTAACCCATAAACTACAGTAAATGAAACATGCATGAAAAATAATTGCAAAAACACTGCACTACGGTCTTTTTTAGATATTCATTATAGTTTTGTGTGGAGTTGTATAATATAGGTATTATAGTTAAGTGACATGTACTATTAACCATAGACTATGGAGTGATGATCCAATATAAAAAATATGCCTTTTAGTTATGATTCGCGGAATTCTTTTTATTCACAGATTACAGTTCACGAGTAGAAAAAATTACATAAACTGTATTTTTCCTGACAATGCATGATTCTTAGAGTTGCGACGTGGACAAAGCCACAAAAAACCATACTATATAAAACCGTTAATAAAGCTCCAAACAATAGCTTAGTTATTGTTTTAAAAGGCTCAATTACGAGCACCGTTATGCTAATGCTATTCATGTAATTTAGTTATTCAAAAACGGCTGGTCATCTTCATCCAATTATTCAATGCCACTTGACTTCATACATACCCTAAAGTGATGTCTCATGAAGATTATAAATCTATTTGTCTTTTCACCCGCATATATTAAAGTTTGAGGATACCCAGATTGGTAATTAGATTAAGCGCATGGTCAGTTAAGGCACTTATATTTTCCAATGACCTGGTCATTTCATGGCATTTTTGTTAATATCTGGGTCGTTTAAAAAAACCTAGTTAACTACTTTAATTAAACGCAAAACTATAGCGATACATGTGAGTTATGAAAATTACCAATTAATACATATTATGTTGTTTAACTTTCGTAACTCAAAGACATTGATTCATTTTTTTTAATTAAATCCCCTAACTAGGAATTTCTTAATGATAATTATTTTACAAATTAACAAGCTGCGAGCTGCTATTTTTTTAAATAATAATAATTACCAATTATGATATATGTTGTATAACTTTGGTATCTCACAGGTATCGATTCAAATCTTCTTTATTAAAGCCCTTAAATAGGTTTTTTTTGTTAAATGATAATTAGCAATTGATACGTTGTATAACTAACTTTCCTCACAGGTCTCTTTTTTTTATTAATGCCCTTAAATCAGGTGCATTTTTTTAACCGAGCCATCTAGCAAACGGAAAAGAATAATTACAGTCTTAGCGATAAAGTACCTAACTATGTACTACGCCAGTATGCCTCAGTCAAGATAAATCTAACGACATATCATACGTCAAAATCCGTCGAGCTGTTTAGCCTGCACAGCGTGCCAAAGATACAGATATACATACAAATACTCTTTATTGCAGTCCTTGCAAATATGCAGAGATACACAAATAAAAAAAAACACAATTAGAGGTATACAACAGGCGGTCTTATCTCTAAAGAGCGATCTCTTCTACACACACATACACATACAATCTACGCACATTCGAAAAACATCCTTCTGTCACTCCCATCCTTAAGTCAGTTCCATTAAATTTTATTTTTTTTTCAAAACTCACTAACTTTTAATCAGCCTTTAAAAATATTTGCTATGTTTAAAGTTTTTGTTGAAACTGCCAACCACTCTTTGTATAAGTAATGGTCCAAATACAGAGACGGTCAGACATCCCGATCCGGCATTATCTGACTGCTAAATTTAACCTAAATCGATCAATACTACAGCGTTGGATGCAATGAGTCTGATATTTTATACCCATTCGATTAATAGCTATTAGCTAGAAAATTCTAAAATAGAATTGTGGCAGATTAAGGTTGAAATGGCGGGGCCGATGCCATTAATGTTGCGGTGAACTAAAGTAGAAAAATGTACTTTATGGGTCGAGTTGTTAGGTTAGTTTCCTAGTGAATAGATACTACTTGTACGTGGGGCGTTTTCATTCTGTAAATATGCATTTTTATATTGGCATATTTCAACCAGATTTCTAATCATTGTGTTACTTTTATCCTGACAAAACTTAGCTACTCCTTTTGATATTATGACTCTGTAACTTGACGTCCGATACATCGGAAAATTACCAAAGGTAATTGAATAAGTAATTTTTGTACCGTTTGTACGCGATTACCTAAGTCCCGTTATGTTATGGTGATGTATAAAAATAGTTTTAGTTAAAATCAGTATTTTGTGTTAACTTTGTTTGACAAATCCCTGGTCCAATATTACAGAGTTCTATGTTTCACTTTGAAAATTGAAGTTTGAACATTGTCATAGTGACATATAGTCTAATTTTAACTGCCCTGAAAATGTAACATAGAACCCTGTAATATTGAGCCAGCAAAATTCCTACCGTTAAAAAAAAAACTAGTGAAGCCTTTGCCTATACCGAGAAGATTCGAGTAATCTACGCGAAGTGAAGTATAGTTTTTTGATAACGATAAGTACGCGTATACTTTACTTTGTTATTATTTAATGTGGTGGGTCCTGTTGCATTTATTGTAGACTGATATTTTACACCCATTCGATTATTAGGTACTATTATTAGCTAGTAGCTAGAAAATGTAAAAAAGAAATAGGATTCATGCATGATTTTTTTACGCTTTTTTAACAAAATATCAAAATACCGTAAAAACTATTTAGAAAAAGGAGATTTAAATTAAAATCGGCCAAGAAATACGCACGATATAGGCATTTTAAACTACTAATTAGACTAAACTAGGGTCGACATGAACTGTAAAGTCACAGTGCACTCACTCCGGCCATATAAACTCCATATTTAATTCTGTTTTGCTAGAAAGAGATAGAATGGAATGTTTGCTGGGTTATATCTTGGTTATTTTTATTGTTATTTGAAAAATATTTTTGTCTACTGTTTGTTACATTAATGAGCTTTTGATAAAGCGAAAATATAAATTCATGCATTAATCTGCCACAAAAGGGAATCCTTTTGTGGCAGATTAATGCTGACTGGCGATACAACGTTACGGTGAACTAAATTTTCTGAAATATATTTTACGGATTGAGTTGTGAGGGTTATTTCCTTTTGCATTGTAAAATATAGCAATTTTATTTTGTTTTTTTTCCATTTTGAAACAAAATCGTCATGGGTATCGTTTTCTAGGTATTCGGGGATGTACATCCCAAAAATGGCGTTAATTTTGAAACTAAATATAATAGTGTTTTAACTGCGGATTTGCCCTTGAACTTACTCGCCTATCTATTGCTTACTTTCCAGCCTCTACAACTATGTAGTACATACTGTAGAATTTTTTACGTTATGACGTATTCAACTCGATTAAGGCACATCATATTGATGTCTTTAATCACATTTCTGAGCTTTTTGCTATATTTGTTCAACAGTTCCCTACTGGTAGTAAGTTTATACCTAGTCAATGTTGAATAGATGCGGGTGATCTATGCAATGCAAGCTGAAGATTAGATTTACGATAACAATCATCTACTTTGACGTTACTTTGTTATAACATTCAAATTATTTTTGATTTATTATGCGACTCCATTTTTATGCGCAAAACTGATTTTGGGAAATATTCAAAATAAATTTTAATGATATTCACTTAAAGGAACTTAATTTACTCAAATAAGCCTGTCAGAGTTAGGTTGATATTGAGTGTTTGTTACATACATCTGCCTACCTACTGATTATTTATTTATGGGCGTACATAACTATTTTTACATGATAATATGTCGTTTCCCTCTTATTAATGAGAGGACGCCTGTGCCCAGCAGTGGGATGTATATAGGCTGTTAATGAATATTAAGATGTTGTTTATTTTTGTTCATATGATAATTTTAATTGTACTAAGTGTTACAGTTAACTAAAGGAGCGCTACTTTTATATTTCTTACAAAACCATTCAGTTTTAATTTCAATTATATGACACTGGTGATGGTGACCGAGATAGGTCATCAACGCAGATAAGGTAGTAAGCCGGGCGTAAGACAAAAGTTTACTTTTCTAAGCTTTTGAAAACTGGTTATAGTAGCCTAATCTTTGAGATAAAGCGACTTTCTCAAAGATCTTTCGTAAATGTTTGTCTTCTAGAGTGATATGTGATGTTTGAACGTTGGCGGCATATCATTATGGTTGCAGGTGTACGATGTTTTTAAAGTAGGTAACAATCTGGCTGAAATTAGGCTAATATTATGCATAGGTCATCACTTCAGCCATAGGACGTTCACTGCTGTCCACCCAGGCCTCCTCAATAGACTTCCACATGGACTGGATTTACATTAAAAGAACAGCCGTGAGGAGTAACGCTAGTGCTAAGGGCGTGCGAGACGGGGTATTATGCATCACCTCAGACTACAACTGTATTTATCTCGCGCGCCAATAAAATCGTAATGTACCTTGATGAACACAACCTTGTGGTATTTCCATAAATAAACATCCCTTATATATATTCACATCCCTTATATATTTTATCCTCTTCAACTTCATAATATAAAAAAACTCATATTTCAGTTTAGTTGATGACATAGCAATTCCTTAGTGCAGCAAAAAATAACGACGATTTTATAAATTGATCCGTAGGTTCAAAAATATTTTCAGCAAAACCACGCTAATTATTATTAGACTTAATTGTGTACTCTGATATCCTCAATTACCAATTTAATTATCCAATCACGGATGCGATAAAATAGCAGTGGAATATTGTCGTGGGTCGGTATTGTGTCGTGTCCTGGATCGGTATTCCGAGCGTTTTTACCACTAACTTTCGTGAATATTTTTTTGAATTACCTGTAGATTTTTAAGAAATATTTAATTATTTCTTAGAAATCAGGAATATTCACCAAATGTACTGATTGTCACAAAAATATACAAAATTAAATATTATAGTACTTTGGCAAAGATATGTAAGTATACGAAAATAAGGCGGCTGAAACGCTGAAATTACCATGAATTTTTAAATAATTTTGAAGATAGTTCATTAAAAAAACAAAACTATGTAACTAGAAAAAACTATTATGTAAAAAAATGTTTAATAAAAATAAGTAAGGTATTGAAATGCTTGATTTATTCTGGTTTTATAGAATTAAGAGCCAACCTAATATTTTTAATAAACAACAAAATAGGAATTTTACTAAAACATTTTTTTTCGGTAGGACAGGTATGTCTGCAATAAATGAAGTGATCCATCTAGCTTGCCATTATTAAAACACAGCCCAAGTTTCATCAAAGGCTAACCATTGATGTTTAGTCTAGTTCATTTTTGGGTATTAGGTAATAATGTGCGGGGTTGATTTGCCCTCCCCCTCTCCCCGCTTACACCCTTCTGCCCGTACCTTCTCGTCTAGACCGGGATCCAGACCATTCGTTAGTTGGCTCCCAGCGTTCACACGGGGAGGCTGTCGCATTTGCTGCTCGCCTGGCGCGAAATTTGAATGTTCGTGCGTGACTTTGCATTTTAGAAATTGGATTATTGTGAGATTGTTTGTGCTAAAGTGACTTTAACGGAACTTGGTGAATTATGATGGATGTTTGTGTAACGTGAGTATAATTATATTGTCCAGTCATTTAAGGGAAAGAAAAGGGGTTGGTTTTATTCAGAATTTAAGTATGTTATCAGTAATCAGGATGATAACAAATCTGCGCTTCAGGTTAGATAATAGATATATTATATAAATTTGAGTGCAATAGATACCTATGCACTTTTTCTGGAACAATACGTAAATAATTTACTGTCTGTACAAGCTTCGCTTAGTTTGGGATGAAATGGATATTTTTGTAAAATTGTACTGATATATTATTATTATTTGGGTTTTTTTGTAAGGAACTACATATGTATTTACAATTAAATGTCGTAGTAGCTGGTTTGTTTTTTATATCGAGTTGTTGAAAAAGACTAGTCTTTTTTCATAAACGTATTTTTTTCGTAGACAGTAAGATGACCACTTTTTAAAAAGTAATTATAAAACTCTATTATATTACGAAATAAAATTATTTATTATCGTTTTAAAATATACCTACATCTATTTCTTAAGATTATGCAAATCACAGATTCCAAGGTTGTGATACATGTATTTTTTTTTTCAAAAGCAGTCATGTCACATGACGGATTTACTATTGCAATACAAACTCAAATTCTTTGCTCTTGTTTTTAAATATTGTATATCTGTTTCTAAAAATGATGCAAATCTCAGATTCAAAGATTGTTCCTGATACAATTTTTTCATAGGCTAACAATTTACATTACGAATTCACTAGTTACTTCAATGGCTATCATCCTCCACAACATAATCGTGACCTACATTAAAACAGCTTTTCATACGATACAGCGTGCACTTACAGTCCATTCAAAATCATCTACTATAACACCCAAATTGCAAACACAAGCACAATCCGAGAGCGGCTAAGTGTGCGCCATTGTCGCGAAGGATGTCAAAATGTACTTAAGGGAGCAAAAGTCGTTTTTGAAGACATTTTGCAAGCTCTCGAGAGTTTGAGGGAAAAAAGCGGCTTCCGGCCAGTCCACTTATCATCGCGGAACCACTGTAAGAAATGCTGCATTAATGAAAATTCGTAGGCTTTTAATGGACGCTTTGAGTTTAAGCAGCTCAGTTAGATATGAACTGTATAACTAACATATTTTATCACTTAATTACCTTAATTTTCAGTATGGGGTCATTTCAAATACTACTCCATAATTCAAACAATATCAGACGCTAAATCAACGCACACCATCTTTTAGGTATCCTCAGATGTTAAACACTAAGAGCCATTAGGGCCTTTTGTCATTTTCGTGCTGTGCTCGTGAGTTCTCTGGATAATCAAATTCATCATATCAGTTGGTAGACGTCCACTGCAGGTCAGCTCAGCAGGCCCAAGGATTAAGGATAATAGCCAGTCATGCGCTGCCCTGATCCATCGGTTCCCCGCGATCCTCTTGCGATCTTGTTGGAGGGGACTCGGCTAACAAGATGTTCAGGAGGTAACAAAACCATCGTAGGATGGGCAGCAGCATCCTCTAAGACCGGTGTGAACTCCTACGATCACCAACTCGCATCCGCATGCCAAGCGTGGGGATTATTTTTCATATTATAGGGGCAAAAGAGCAAACGGATCGCCTGATGGTAAGCGATTACCATCGCCCATAGAAACTTGAAAGACCAGAGGAGTCACAATTGCTTTGCCGACCTTTCAGGTTGGTGTACGCTCTTTACGGTTTGTTTAGATTACGGTATTTTCCCCCAAATGAGTAATCAAATTCGTAACGAGGTTATTTGACTCAGAGCCAAAGCCATAGACGTAGAGCATAGGTATAGTAAGCTGAAGTGGCAGTGGACTGACGACACCCGTCGTAGAACCGATAACCACAAGAGTAAACGAGTTTTTGAGAAGAGACCGCGACGCGGCATGCGTGTAGGCCCTTCAGCTAGATGACTACAGCATAGTAACGATTTTTGAAGTCACTGGCAGAAGCTGGATACGATCAAGCCAAGCAATGGACTCCTATTAGCTGATTATAATAGATAGGGGATGATATTACTTTTTTTAAAATATTATAAATCATTAATTTATGATTAAATCAAAATAATTTAACGGATTATATCTCATTTGAGTTCCCGACGTTTCGGAAGCTTTTCAGCTTTCCATGGTCACGGGTTGAGATAATATACGCGATATAATCCATTAAATTGTTTTATTTAAATGAGTAATAATCGCGGAAACAGAAGAAAATATTATTAATTTAGGATACCAAGGCCTGTAATCGAAGTAACAACTGTTATGGAGAGTAAAAGTAATTTTAGCAAATTTTGTATGCTCTCAAGGGTTTCTTGAAAAAAAACGGCTTCCGGGCAGCGGCACCACTTACATCGCCTTGGAGCTGTGCTAAGAAGTTTTGCATGGACGAAAAAGGCGTTCGGGATTTTTAAGACAAATAGGGTTGAAATGGTTGGATAAGGTTATGTAATGGAGATACATATAAAGTACATATTTCAATGTTCAATAATATTTCTTACTGCAAAGAAAACTATTATAAAGGAAAATATTGATACTACTATATCACGTAACTTTCACCAAAGGTACAAAGAATATGATATCATTATTTCATTATTTCATTACTTCATTATTTCATTATTTGATTTAGCTGTATTATATATTTTTTGTTTTATAAGTACCTATATAAGAGGAAAAAACGTTTTTGCTGCCTTTTGCCCTATTATTCGTACTGAAAAGCATGAAAATCGTCTTAAATTGGTTCATCAATAGGGCGGCTGTTTAAAAAGAATTGTATAATAAAACTGTTATAACTAATGAATAGCCAATCATCACGACATTTTCTAATAAACTTCAACTAAAATCCGGAACATTAATAATAAATCAGTAATATGTATAACGGGAAAGTTGTAAAGTTTCCGTGATTAAATACGTTATAGTTCCCGAGGCGGCCTTTAGCGGTCCCCCGGGGCTCGGGTCTGGCCCACCGATATTGCACTGGGTCACTGTATCTATTTATTTGCATTATTGATAATATTTCATACCCGTATTCTAAGTATATTTATTGTATGTTCCAAGTTGGGTGCCATTTTTGTTAAATGGGTTTTTGGTAAAACAAACTCATTGAAAGCAAACTTGTTCCTTCAATGAACGCACTTAGGTACACACACACACACACTTTTTTTTCGTCAAAAGTGCTGTTAAAGTAATCTTTTAAGATTATCTACACGTATTATTACAAAAAAAGGAATGAGAAAAATATTTATATACTAAATTAAAACTAGATAACTAGGTATGTAAGAAATAAAACTAAATTAAACTAGAACTAAAATTAAAATAAAATAATTAATATTAAGTTTCACTTTGACATTAGTTGCAGATAATCTTGTATCACTAACAATATCCTGATTATATAAAGTAATTGTACTGATCTCGAGGGTACTAGGCAATCCATAAATATGTTTATTTATGTTTATAGATGAATAAATAGATAGGGCCTCAGAAACAAGTAAATTAATGATAACCATTTTAAACTTAAAACATATACTTATGCGCGTCACACTTAAATTTAACTTTACTATGATTCAAAACTTTTAAACAAAAAAATAAAACCGACTTCAAAAAAAGTAAAAAGTAAAAAATAACGCCATAATTCAGTTTCTTCAAATTACTTACAAGTAACCGTTTGTATACTCAATCTATGCAGTATATACAATTAATCTTATTTTGGCGTCGGTGCCATATAAAGAATGTGTAAAATATTGAAAATTGACGATTTTAGTAAGTTGTGACACGATGGCACCGACTCCAAAATAACATTAATTGTATATACTGTATAGATTGAGTATACAAACGGTTACTTGTAAGTAATTTGAAGAAACTGAATTATGGCGTTATTTTTTACTTTTTATTTTTTTTGGAGTCGGTTTTATTTTTTTGTTTAAAAGTTTATTAATTTTACACTTTTTAGTTAATCGTTACTTAAAAGTGTATCTCGTGACGATTCGAACAAGCCCAAACACGGCTAGGATACATTATTTTATTACATAGATCTGGTGCCTACCTTCCGGCTCCATCATCAAATCAATTCGATGGTACCATTCTCATCAGGAACATTTAAATTTGTGACTATGAAGTTGCTTAGCTAAATTAATCAAGATATTTAGTCGCCACCCGTAAATCATTTATCATTGAGGAGTTCCGATGGCATTCTGTGGTGTTCTGCATCAGTTCCACTTCACCAATTTACACTTTCTGAATGCAAATGCTTATTATGTTTCTTATAATACCAAAATTGTTATATGTATGCCTACAATATTTGAGGAGTTCCTTCAATTCCTCATGGATTCCATCATCAGATCTTCACCAAAATTAAATGGAGCCAACAAGAAAGTACCTTCTATAAAATTAAAAAAAAAATTTTGAAATCAGTCAAATAGTCTTTGAGTAATCGGTGAAAATCCATAAAACAAAAAAATAAAAAATAAACATTCCGTCGAATTGAGAACCTCCTCATTTTTTTGGAAGTCGGTTAAAAATCAAAAATAAGTTCAGTAAGCTAGGATATTGTCGACTTAGCGAACTGCGCCGACAAATACTCATCAAGAGGCATAGGGCATCAACTCCAGTTTCCCATAGCTTCCGATTCGCGATGATGGTAACAATCTCCTGCCATTTTTATCTGTGAGAAGCAGCTTCCTGTGTTGTCCACATGAATCGAAAAGCTTTAAAATACATGTTTAATTTCAATATGATTTACAATTTTGTTTTTATACCTCATTTAAAAAAAGTTGCACTTTTGATTTTGTCATTAACAAATTATTTTCTGCACACGAGCTTTAAATACCCTATTAAAACAGTGCGTTCAAAACAAATCAGCCAATAAAACGCAGAGTTAACTGCGTGGTAACTTATACAACGAAACTATTTCACTACCGGGATACACTTTACCGGGATTCAAACCCAGGACGGATACATATATAGGCTGGAATAGTTCCAAATAGGCTAACGCGAACTAAAACATTGATCGAAAAGCTTAAAAAATACAAGTTTAAGTCCAGTACTAACGACGACAGTCAGCTTAGTTTTAATACCTCATTATAAAAACGTTGCTGATTTTTATTTTGTCAGTAATACTTACAAGTTATTTTCTGCACACAAGTTTAAAAAATACCCTAATATGGTACGTTCAATATAAATCCTCCAATAAAACGTTAGGTTAACTGCGTGTTAACATGTACCTCGAAAGTGATATTTAAAACAGTACCATCACAAATCTCCGGTTAATTGCTTGCGCACACGCCGGAAACATGCGTACAAATAGACACATTTATTTCTTACCGTCACCCGATACATTCTACTCGGTGTTGCATTTACGGGGAAAGTTAAAATATGTACAAGTAAATGCATTTTGAGATGACGGGAGTAAATCATTTGGTGATTTAATTATGTGACACGTGGCCAATGTTTTGTGTTGAAGTGTTTTAGTCTTTACCAGAACCAAAAGTCAATTCCATGATCTAATTGATTTCTATAGGATTTGCCATCATAGGACAAAAATATATTTCTCACCTAACTCGCCTGCAATAATTCCATTTACACTATTCAAAGCGCCAAATCTGCGTGAAAAAGTTCGTTTTATCCGCTAACGTGGAAAAGTCAGAGTGTGTTTTGTAGGTTGATCAGTATTTTTAAATGAAAAAATCATCGGTTTTTTATAATTTCATAGTTTTTCCTATATCTCACATTTTCCTCGCTGTATGTCGCAAGTTGCATATAACAGTATAAATACCGTATCGGTCAATTAAGAAAGATGATATAGTTTTCTTCCTTTAAGAGTGCCCGGCAAGCTCGACCGAATTCCACCTTCCCATACAAACGGAATTTCGTTCTCATTTTAAAACTACGTGTTGGATTGTAACAAAACTTTGCATATACAATGACATGAGGTAAATCTAGGCCTGAAGTTAGTTGTTATGGCTGCAGTTTATAAAACAAACGAAATACACCAAAAACAAGTTTTACATGATAAATTCGCTGTATTTTTTTTACTATAATTACAGGCCTAGATATGCCTTAACTTATTCTAAGTACAAAGTTTCAGAGCAAACTAGCTAGTCGTTTTAAAATGAGAGCTTAACTACGTTTGTATGGAGAACTGAGCTTACCGGGGACTCTTTAGGATAAATAAGACATTGAAATTAACATTCACTCAGTGAGACTAATAAAATTGATGGAAATAATTTTACGTGTAAAAATGCCGCGTAAAAACAGTGTTGTGATTTTTTTATGAATTATTTTGACACATATCTCTAAAAAGTACTAAAATAAAATATATTATCAGTATATAACATCGATAGTGTTCAGCATACAGGTTAATTTATATTAGACCCGATAAACTCAATATCTAGTATAAAATATCACTTCATTAATATCTAGTATGAAATATTAAAAACAGTTATCAATAGAGATAGGAATAGTTAATTGTCATTATTGTCATAATTTCTTAATTTTTTTTTTTCATCTACAAATTGTTTTAGTACTCGCTTCATAGGATCAATTAAACCATCAATCATGCACATCATACATGCTGGTCTCTACATTATTTGTGAATGTTATTCTAAACGTATTAAAAACGACTGATTGTCTTAGGCGTTTTACAAATTAGAATTTATCTATTAATGTAAGTATTCCGTTTTCTGAGAAACAAATAACTTATAACAAAATGTTCATTGTTCCGATATCGAGTTTCTAACTCATGAATAAAATATAAATCAGTTACATTTCGTTTGACAAAGAGAAACAACGGGCGTAATGCCTCAGATCCTGGTTCCAGAGGTCTGTATCACACTATGTTATGCAGCAATGCTATAAATTGTGTATCTACAAGTAATATATAACAATATACATTTAACAGATACTTATAGGTATATTAGTAGGTAAATATTGTGAAATATAGAGGCTATAAGTTAGTATATACCTACCTAATTCCGTACGAACCGAGTTTTTCATTCAGATCTGAAGATTATCTATCGTTAATGTCCTACGAATACATTTTCAACACAGCACACACTACCCAATGTTTGACACCAATTTTATTCCAATAATTTAAAGATACCTAATGTGACAGTGTCGATACGGGGACTTTAATGCTATTTTCAGATTTTCTAAAACGTGACGCACCTGACTTTAACTACACGCTTTTTTCCACTGAGTGTCATACATAATGTATTATGCAAGTATTGAGTGTATGCCTAGAAATAGCATTTCGTTTTTATATAGAATCTAGAAAGAAAAAGTTTTCGTTGACAAATACTATAACCTACTTAGCTTTTGAATTGATGATACCTGTCTATTAGATTTTAAACTAGGTATCAAAAATGAATACGTTCTATTATAACTAGTTAATGGTACAATTGACAGTTTATAGTCGCTTTACAATTTCACCAGATTAGAAACTAATGATGTTCATAATTTTATGGTGACATATATATTTCTAACGTAAATGCCATTATTATCAATTTGGCCAAAAGAAGACAATTGCGATAACATTGGTTAAAAAATAACAGATTTTACTTAACCATTGAACTTTTTTCCCTTTTCAACTTTCCCATACAAACTGAGGAATCGTTTATCTCTGCGAGTGGGTGCAAGGGTTAGCGTTGGTGTCAGAGAGGTCACCGCTTACAAACGGAAGCGGCTCATCTGGTTGTTACTGTACCATTGGTAGGTACTCTGTACTCGTAGTGATATCATAAGAGCACTTACACATAGAACTCGATTTGAGCCGGGGAAATAAGAACCGGGTTTTTTTTAAGTATTCTTAATGCACCTGGTTTAACTCACCAAGGTGAATGGAGTACACTTTTACGAGTAGTTATTGAAATCAGTCTTTGTCCGAAATTAGAATGTAACAATTTTTAAAAAGTATGGTCATTCAAAAACCATTTTGAGGAATATATTTAATAAACAGTTATCAGATTTCTAGAATATCATATTTGGGATAAGGTCTTGGTGTTTTAATTTTGACTTTTGTTAGTCCTTGCCAAAGCTTAGTACAGACGTCAGTCAGTAGTGACGTCACTCGAAATCTATCCTAGGCAATAAACCAGGGCATTGTTTTTGGGATAACCCAATTGCGTAACATATGTTTATTCAAAAACCTCCTAAATATACATAATTTATTTTTAATAATGCTCTTAATATGATTCTCGACCGCGCCTCGCTTTAAGTCATCCGACTTTTTTGTGGTTATTATAGTATGAAGTTGAAAACAGTCGAAAACTGAGGCCTAGCCGATCACTATAATGACGTCACAGCCAGTGGCGTGCACAGGGCTTATGGCCAAGTTAGGGAGTTTTTCTGTGCCTATATGAAGCCATGGTCGTTCAGGGCTTCAGGGTAGGCAGTTTATCTGTGCCTATATGGAGCCATGGTCGTCCAGGGTAGGCAGTGCCTTTGTGCCTATATGAACCGCACGCCACTGTCACATCACTAGCACACTCTTTTTGGCTGTTCCTAACTCGAGTGGCTTCTTCTTCTTTACTTTCAATCATTCCAATGAAAAACACTGAAAGAAAATTGACTAAACATGTAGGTTTATCAAAGATGACTGTACACGTTTACCATACAATGTGTGCGGTACAGTTATGCGCATATTTAAGAGGTAGACGCGTCCCGTTTAGGTAAACTTTACTTCTCCGTTGTTTGCAAAATTAATGACAAGTTAAAAAAACGCGCGTTTCTCTCGCATACATATTTATGTCGAAATTTGAATGTGACGCATTTTTACCACCCACGATTTAGTCAAAACAATGACTTTTAAATAACACAGTATTTAAATGCACCAAAGAAACAAGTAATGCTAAAATTATACTTACATGTACATTTAAAAGTGAAAATGATTTCTCGTAAATCGTCGGAAGTACCTAGTATTTTTTTCGTAGCTATACAACAATTATACGCATCCTAGTAAGGTAAAGAGGAGAAGATCTTTGTCTAGCATCGGACGTCCTTGAGCTGATATGATGATAATTATGAAGGTAAAAAGTCGCAGTCGTTGATACTTTAGTGCCACCGTCAACATTCATAGCAATAGAGTTGACAAATGGTATCAACTATTTCGGAAATTAGGGTGCCAAATATTGAGATAACCTCGTCTATTTAAAATGTGTCTATCTTGTTGCGGACTGGAAAGTCAGCTAAAATATATCTCTTATACGAGTATTATCACCTTTGTATTCGTCTTTGGAAATAAAACGTACCTAAAAACCAGTAAACAATGCAGTAAATTCTCACAATATTAAATGTCACCAACTTAATAAAACCTTAACCTCCCAATAAAACCTTTATTGTAACGTTAAAAGCATTTAAAAGGTGTAAAACCGTTTTACAACCTCAATTGTCATCCAATCCGCCATCAGAACCGGCCATCGGGAACCCGATACCGTAATTCACAAAATGGATTCACGTCCCAAGCACACTCAAGGAGGTCACGTAATTATTCCTCCGATATCACTCCCTTTAAAAGCCTATTCCTGTAACAGATAAAGGCAGATATCGTGACCTCTTCGATATCTTTCCTTCAAGGATAAGAGAAACAATGAATTTTAATTCGGCGCAGCCGGCAAGGGTCATAAATAAACCCCTTATCGAATGGGTAATTGGGTGATATGGGCTGTACCTTCACATGGATGGCGGCAGCGAGTGTAAATTGAATAGGATTGTCTTAGTCATGAGCTACTGAGCGTTTAAATAAATATAACGTAGATGAAAAACAAGAAATACTGGTCAGTTTTATTAAAAAAAAATGAATTCATAGAAAAAAGAACAATCGTACGAAGCTTTATATAGTTACATTAAACATTGCCACAGCAAACAGCTGTTGAAAATAAAATATTTTTAAATATAGTTATACGTACTTGAAAAAAAATAGACGAAGGTCTTTCTTTTTAAAGATGTGAGAAAGAGATAAAATAATTCTTTCATCTATTTTAACATATACATGAGATAGCAATTGTCATGTAAAGGTTAAGGAATTTGTCTTCAGTTTTATTCCATTATGTTCTATGTACCTTACTAGATACATATATTATGTAAGTTTCTTGATTTATAAAATATCATCGCCAAACGCCTTCCTTTCTTGATAAAAAAAACAGATCATAAAAACTAGATTAGCCGTAAGCAGCTTATCAGCAAAACAAATATATGAAAGGCTACTTCAGAAGTTTTTGTATGAATAAGATAAGGGACTAAAAGCTGTTATAAACTTTTATAACCGCAGAACACCCAACATGATTTATAAAAAAGTTGAAAGAGATACTTTCTGATCTCTGACAGTATTAAGTAATTACTTTTGTGATATTATTCTCTCATAATTTCAAGATTTTTTTTCTGTCAGTAAAGTTTTTAGTCTAAAACTCTGACTCTAAATTAGGTATTCAGACTCTGAATTAGATGTCGTTGTGTTTATTTCATCATTGAAAATTTGCAAATTCACTTTTAATAAGTTAGTATGATAAACGGTGCAATGATTTTGCAATCTAAACTATTTAAATAAAACTCAAGCTCTAGTGTTCCATTTACGCACAAGGGCGCAAATTGCATCCTTTTCCCACCTAAAAAGTCCCCGTTAGCACCCGAGAGTGACGGCCGACCTACAATGTGTCGCCAAGTCTATCAAAATCGAATAAAGTACAATTTTTCCCCATTACCGCCCTTCATATCTTCCGTCATTTTACGTATCGCTTCCGAGCCAAAGGAGGGTAAGATGTAAAGACGAAAATAATAAATCCGTATCGAATATGCACGGTCGGAGCGAATGAAAAACATTCTTCACGCGAAATATGATATTTGGGGGCCATGAAATCTGCCGTCAGATCAGTACCATCCATCAACAATTAAATGTTGGGTTGTTGGCGATACTTTATCAGCCGTATTGCGAATGTTCTCTGATTGATAGCGCTGGCACCATGAAACTATGGCCTCGGCCGATTGGCTTGGTCTATGGAGACTACTGTCAGAAGTGACCGATCACCCCATAGCTACTGGCATTCAATCAATAATCGTGTGGCATTGCTAACTGAATGTATACATAATAAGGCATAGAAGAACATTTATCTTACGTTGACCGAGAGGCTAATATTGCTTAATCCAAGTTAATTATCAGTTGGGTACTTAATATATGGGAGCTTATCAAGTAAATACTCAAATAGCGCAAATTTGACTTTTAACGACAGAAGCTATTATTGTACACTCGAGAGTAAAAGTTTCGGGTCACCCTAATTTAAATACTATGTATAGAAAAAGGATTTTTTAATATTTTTGCCACTAGTTTTATTTATATCAAATACTATTATTCGCAATACCCAACTATATTAGGAATATCTGCGATCATATAATATAAATATCAATATCCGAAAATGACGATTTCGCGGTATCTCGCTCCGCTATGGTTTTTTTTTGTCATCGGTTTTTACTTGTCCGATATAAAACTGAAAAAGTTATTTTCTTAAATATTTACTTTGCAATTATTTAATCTGAAATAAACTTTTAAACAGAAAAATAAAACCGACTCCGAAAAAAACTAAAAAGCAAAAATAACGCCATAATTCAGTTTCTTCAAATTACTTACAAGTAACCGTTTGTATACTCAATCTATACAGCATATACAATTAATCTTATTTTGGCGTCGGTGCCATATAAAGAATGTGTAAAATATTGAAAATTGACGATTTTAGTAAGTTGTGACACGATGGCACCGACTCCAAAATAACATTAATTGTATATACTGTATAGATTGAGTATACAAACGGTTACTTGTAAGTAATTTGAAGAAACTGAATTATGGCGTTATTTTTTACTTTTTAGTTTTTTTTGAGTCGGTTTTATTTTTTTGTTTAAAAGTTTATTTATTTTACACTTTTTAGTTAATCGTTACTTAAAAGTGTATCTCGTGACGATTCGAACAAGCCCAAACACGGCTAGGATACATTATTTTATTACATAGATCTGGTGCCTACGTTCCGGCTGCATCATCAAATAAATTCGATGGTACCATTCTCATCAGGAACATTTAAATTTGTGACCATGAAGTTGCTTAGCTAAATTAATCAAGATATTTTGTCGCCACCATTTCTCATTGAGGAGTTCCGATGGCATTCTGTGGTGTTCTGCATCAGTTCCACTTCACCAATTTACACTTTCTGAATGCAAATGCTTATTGTGTTTCTTATAATACCAAAATTGCTATATGTATGCCTACAATATTTGAGGAGTTCCTTCAATTCCTTATGGATTTCATCATCAGATCTTCACCAAAATTAAATGGGACCAACTAGAAAGTACCTTCTATAAAACAAAAAAAAATTGAAATCGGTTAAATAGTCTGAGTAATCGGTGAACATCCATAAAAAAAAAATCCGTCGATTTGAGAACCTCCTCCTTTTTTTGGAAGTCGGTTAAAAAATAATTAAATTGATTAAACAATCTCTACCTGCACTATTTTAGCAAATATGATGGTATTTTACCAACCCAAACTTTTGCTCCCGAGTGTATATTAATTTTGTTTACAAGAGCGAAAATTGCCAAAATTAGACAGAATATCGCAGTGGTTCTAAATAATCCTCAATTTATACTTTGTCGCTGAAATAAGCTTAATTCATCAAGCAAACAATGTGCACCCGTAATTAATATTAAAGTATTCTCTGTAATGATAGCTCGCTTAATTATTTCATACCTTTTTGAAATTAATAAACAGAAAGACGGCAGGTTGCCATTGAAACGGCCTGCTATTGTTGTTGGGATAACAGGGAAAAAATACGCTTGGTTCCGGCAGCGCGCTTTTGTTCCGTCTTCCACGTCGTTCCAATTTACGCAGTTCTTTAATCGCGTTAGTGATGCATTTATCTTCGGGGCTATTATGCGTTTAAAGGCTCCACATCCCCTTATGTTCGTCAGGAATATGACGACCTAGTTTCAGCGGCGGTCGTAAGTTTTAATAAAAAAATACATCTGACTAATAAATTTGACGTGAATTTGTAAAGGGTACTATTTTGTTGTCTCTTATTTATACTTGCCAATCATTTCAATCAGTTTAAGATAGTCAGTTAGCAACGTAATCTCACTATTTATTAAAAAAAGTTAAAAGTGGTCAAAAGTGTTTGATGGGAGTGATTAGTCATAGTCCCCGAAATAAACTTAGAGTGGATACATGATGACGATTTAAATTCGATAGTTAAACAAAGTAATAATTATTATGCTTTACTTACCTTATTTTGTTTCACATGTAAACATGTGAAACACCAATACATTTGCTACCAGATACTATAATTGTAAGTCCATATCGACGCAGATTGTCGCAAGCAACTTCCCATCATACATAGTCCGCGCATACGTAATCGTCACGGTCTTTAATAGGTTATTGAGATCCGTCTCAAATTGGCCCCTCGATATCTTTCTGATTCGGTTCCAAGCTGCAGATTTGTATGCATTTAGCGACATTAGGGTTGGGTACGTTCCCATGGCATTGGGGTGTTATGCTATTTTAGTGTGTAGTTGGAGGATAATTTATGGGCATGCAGACAACGGTGCAGGCTACAGGGCGGATCGTAACGGTTTGGTTGATCGATATGAACAATACTTTTTTTAACCAACGACAAAAACGGAGGAGGTTCTATGTTTCGCTGTATGTTTTTTTCTATTTATGTTCACCGATTTTTCTGTCAATTGTGGACCGATTTACAAAATTATTATTTTATATGAAAGACTCCAAAGTAACATTAATTTTATATATTGTATTGATTAAGTTTAAGAAATAATAATTGAAAATAGAGATTAAAGGAATTAACTTCCTTTGTTTTTTTACTAATTTTTTGGAGTCTGTGTTTAGTTTTTGTTATAAATATATTTTTAACGTACCGTGACAGATTGTAAACTCAATTAATTTATGAAATTCCGGAAATATTAAATTGCATTTTTTTTAATTCAATGCACACACTAAGGATCAACACTAAATTATTTGCGTATTTTTCATCATACAGAATTTTGATTCAATAAAGCCTTTTTATTTCTTAGACTTCTAAAAGTTTTAAAATGTCGCACGAAATGTAAGAGATATTTTTTTTTGAAGGAAATGTAGGAAAAATGTTTTGAAAAATACAACGCATACGTATATACGTGTATTATATTTGATAGTTCACATAGATGTATATTACTTTATTCACTGTATATATTTATTAAAGTAATCTTACCTTCGTGTAACATCTTATTTCTTTTTCTATTTAAGGTTTAAAATAAAGATTTCTCTATTACACCCACTTTGCCCGCAAAAAAAAGTGCAGAGGAGTTTGTTGTGACAAGTCGGACAAAAACATCTCCATCCTTTAATGCTACTTAATATATTTGACAATTTAACAACAGTCTCAAGTAAATTACAACACAAATTGAGCCTACTAAGTGGATTAAAGTAAAATACCTACTAAAAATAAAGTAAAACAACACTGACAAATATTTTCACGGTCCAACTCATCCATTCCTCAGTGATGTCCTACCGATTTGTTCACAAATTATTTGTCAAGTGAAACTATTCTGAAAATCGGTTCCAGATTTAGTTCCAAAGGGGTTTCTCGAAAACGCTCCCATGCCGTTTTAGACAATGACAACTTGATAGATCTAATAATCTCTTAGAACTGACTCTGAAATGTTTTGAATGTAAGTGACTTCAGTGTCGGGAACGGATTAACTGAGATATAGTAATGCATATGCATCATAGTTTTATTCGTTATAGCAAAGTGTGGTCGAAGAGCTTCTTTTATCCTTAAGATACGATTTAATATTGTGCGTTTAATTCTGAAATGGCTAAATAAGAATTCATGTCAATTTGAGACGATGAGACGACTTTACAAAGTCCCAAAATTGACGTTGATTTTTAGTCGTGTTCCTTTCAGTAGTGTCATTTGAATTAGTTATGCAGAAAACGATCAGAGTATTTGTTTGTCAAAGTAACATAAGTCTCAACTCAATGAGCTTGGTCGCTTTTGGTATTAATAAAATAATATCTCTGGTCGCTTTCTGAAAAACTATCATTTTTGAGTATTCGGCACACGCTCGTTCAGTCCGTTTCATGAAATGTTCAGCTTCTTCGGCTTCGCAGGCAACGTTACTCTTTCAGATCTAAACCAGTCAGTTAAAATACAGAGCTCAGGCTCGTTCTTTATATCTCCTAAAATATCACAACGACACATATAAACATACAGAAACCTATTTTGTGTCAATTACGCTCCCCAAAGGTTCTCTAGAAAAGATCATTCTTTAGCGATGAGACCATTTATTGTTTACCGTAGTTAATGTTTAGGCTCTATTGTAATGTTTCTCTTGCTGGATAGATTTTGTTCACTAATATACAAATTTCAGCCTGATGTTTGTATGTTCATAAAAATAATTGCCAAGTCCATGAAGAAAGTAACATTTCCCTTTCAACAACGCGCTAAAGCACTGAAATCAATACATTAACGAGCCATATAATAAATCAGGACCTCTTATGCTATTACAAAACGCAATATCTTTTATGGCATCGCGCAATGTCACGGAAAAGGCAATGAGGTGTGCGCGCAGCTGCCGCGTTTGCCGATAATCACTGTTTGTTGTATACTGAATCGAAACACTTAAAATCTCCACTTTAGTACTGGTGAAATATGATAGACATTTCTAGATGGTAGATAAGGGAGATACAAGGTGTTGGAAGTATTGTTTCGGGTTTAGTGCTTTAAGTCCTAATAGTAAGCAGATAAAATGTTCTTAAAATGCTTTTAATGCGGACGTAACCATGACGAAGCAAAAAGATCGTTGGACATTCAATACGCATATTTTCAATAGCTTTTGTCGGACGATCGCCGTAGCATCACTTAAATTGTGGCTTTCCAATGATTTGTAAAATGGTTGAATATGATTTATGTAAATTAAATATTATTGTTATATTTTATTTAGTTATGTAGATATACATGTATTTTTTTTACTGATATACTTGTGTTTAGTTTAATATTTTATATAATTTGTACATGGTGTTAATTTGTCTATCTTCCTTATATCTTCACTCAATTGCTCTAAGGTTAACTGAAAGAGATCCCTAATAGAAATAAGTTCACCTTTGTACTTATATCTTTTAAGTGGATTGCATTTGTAACTGTTTACTATGTACAATAAAGTGTTTACATACATACATACATACATACATAGATTATACTCATGTCACAAATACACTCGATACGAATAATAAGCAGCATACACTGCTTACATTTCCCGCGTTAACTACTCCCAATTACAGCAGCGCGTCTATTATATGAGTAACAATTATTGTATCTACTTAGTCGCAACATATTTATGATTTGCTTAACGATGCCAATTTGAACACAAAAATAAAGTAAACCCAAAATACTATTCGAATATTAAAACTTATATGAGCTGTATTAACTGCTAAGTAACTTTTGATTTAATGCCGTATGAGTTGTGTACAAACATTCCCACACGGGTCCATTCATACGCATCTGCAGCCACACACGTCTATGGGCATCCCTCCGGGAATAGACCAGTAAGTTGAGTATATAAATTAGCTGTCAGGGCGCTAATCGCTCCGACAGCCGCGATGAAACTTTAGAGTACATCAGCGGTCGTGTGCTCCCGAAATAACACAATAACGGCGGTTATTTATTCTGTTATCCTTTTAGCAAAAGCCCATGAGAGCTCCTTACATTTAAGCGAATGCTTACCATCCTAGATTAGCTCAAATATCTCGTATCATTCGTGTAAACAACCTCTTCACAACTGCGGACATCGTTCCCCGTTTAATTGGCCGAGCTTTTTCGTTTCCTGTTTTTCATGTTTTACTAAAATGAAAAATACGCGGCGCAATTCCATTCAACGCTTGCGTGGAGCTGATCTCGACCGAAAAACCCGCTCGGATGTAAAATCCGATCTTTTATACCACCTAATTCAATGAAAGGATCGACTACTACTCAAAAACGCTGACGTAACGTAAACGCAGTGACGTGACTTCAAGATTTTTTGACCAACGCACAAAAACGCGTTAAAAACGCGTTCGTTTATCTACGTGCATGTATTGAGAAAACGCTACGTATAAAACACGTCATTGCCTTTACGCATTTTTAAACTTCGGTGTGGAGGACATGTCACGGCGTTTACGTTGCGTCAGCGTATTTCGAGCAGAAGCATGGACGCTCGTTAATATTGCACGAAATCGGAAGTCTACGAAAATTACGATGTCCCCTCGGCCCAGATTCACACGCTCCGCAGAAAAATGGCTGCTCACAATAGGACACAATTACGTTCGGTAGTAATGAGAGCGCCAATGAGATAGCGATAAAATTTTAGCGACACAATACCGCCATACTTAGAATTAACTGTCTCATTCCCTCCCACATCCGACAACGTCGCCCATTCGGCCCATTGATGTTCACCAGAATCGCCAATTCCCCATCGTTTCGCCGCCATTCGAGTCTGTTGCCACTCAAATTATTTCTCCGCCGCTTCTTTAATGGTAACTTATAGTCTTTTCATTGGATTTATTCCTCGTTTGTATATATCTTTGAAGATTATCAGTTTGCTTATCGCTGAGGGATAATATCAATTGATTTCAATTGGCTGACGAATCCTAACGACTTTCCAGTTGAAGAATGGGTTCGTTTGAAAATTTGTACAATTTAAATATTCAAAAGCCGCAAATGAACATTTTTAATTCAGACGATTTCGGGGTTAATTTGAAAAGTTTGCGCAGATATTGTCTTTGATAAACTTTGACGGTAATTTAATTTTATTCATGGAGTTACAGGTATTTCAATATGATTGATTAAGAACTTTATTTGTCGTGAAGTAGCGTTGTTCAAATGGGAATGTACTTAAAACCTAGGTCTCTTGTATATAACAGAGTGCTGTGTCTCGAGTGGCAACATAAGAGGCCCTAGAACGAAATGAAGCTAATATTTGTATAGAGCGATACTTTATTACGCCTTTGTTAAACATGTGTTGTTTCTACTGAAAGAAACCTTTATTAACTTGAAGCATTCTTGGAGTTTTGTTTACTCTATTAAAACGATAGTTTTCTTAAGTCGTTATTGAAATTCAGGAATGGTCTGTTCTTCATTTAAAGGGATTTAAAGAGCGAACAGTAGAACTATTGTGCAGGGTATTCGGGAACAATACTATATTGTTCGAGAGATTTATAAAATGAGTTTCTATTTGATACAAGGATTTGAGTGTTTTGTCATGATGAATTGTAATAACAATGAAGTAACCAATATAGAGCTTGGATTGCGTCCTGAAGTGAACTAAATAACTTTGGAGATTGTTGACTTGTTACGAAATGTGTATCATTTATAAAACTGTATATTTTCATTAAAATGGATGTATATTTACATCCAATCACAATCATTAGAATAACCAATGGCCCAAACAATCAAACTAAAATAACATTCTAGAACGATTAACTTTATTTACGTCTATAAATAATCATTAACGACAGTTAAATATTTATCATTGCGGCCCGCAGCGCCAATTAGTTCCGGAAAATAAACATATAGTATAGAAATGTAAATGTTTTTATAATTAGCTGTCATAACACATATAACAGGGTACTGTTATTAACACAAATTGGAATATCTAAGCCTAATTCGTGGAGCTTTGTGACGCATGGGACTTGAATAAGGTTCTACATATGCTTACATTGCCATACGAATTATTTGTAAGCCAACGGTTCGTTCTGAATTCGACGTAGAATTGCGATTTTGCTAATTAAGCGATATATCTGTCACACTTTTAACATAAATATACTCGTATATGTTTACTAGAGGGTGCCTGCGACTTCGTTTGCGGAAGAGGAAAAAGCAAATATCCTTTTTTTTGCTTCAGTGTAATCGTGTAAAAAAATTACTATAACCATATGGTTATAGTAAATTTTATATATATGATTTTATTTTAAGTTAAAAAATGCAGCCGTTTAGACGTGATAAAAAAAATCGATTAAACTTTAAATAACTCGTTCCCGTTTTTTTTTTATTTATTGAATGTATAGACATATTATTTGTTAAACTTTAAAATAGTATAGATGATATTAACAATTAATTTTGCGGTTTTTACTATTCCAACTGGTTAAGCACTAGATATAAAAGCGATGTTATGTCTGTAAAATGTCATTCAAGGACAAATCGAGTTTATTTTGTGATATGATTTTGTTATATCGATGATGTCTCATTAAGCGCATCCAATTTGTTGACTTTTTTTGATGCACGCTACGTTACTTACTTTTGTTTCTATATGATAATTTTTATTCTGTGCTCTTGATTTTGAATATGGGTTTTTATTACATATAATGCTTTCCTACTTTCACACTATAATAACGAACCATTAAAACAGTGTGTTTTAAAGAGATGGAGATCTCGGGCAAATTAAATATAAGGTTGTTCTTTATACTACAAAAGGCACATGGCAAAGGTTCATATCAATCAATGCTATGGTGTAATTTACTGTGTACTTTATAAGCTTACAGATATCTCGTTGTTCATTTATTTAAATTAAATAAGTAATATTATTATAATAAATGTCGGTAAAATATCCCACGGAAGCAGTGTAAACACGGCGCGTATTTTGGATTAAAACGATTGTAGTGCTTTAATTATTCATATGCTAAATTATTTCTGTTGGAGCAAATGCGCTCATCGTCATACGCTGATTAAATATCTAATTAATGGAGGGAAAATGTATTTTGGAGTACTTCAAATTATTAATGTTAGCGAGTTTATTTAATTATAATTAGAACATTATTATCTAAACGAGTGGTTTTGAGGCAATTTTCTTCGTTGTTTTTATTTTTCAATTGATTCATACAATTACTGGTGCTGCTAAAATCAAATTATCATACATTATTAAAACTTACTAAGACACATTTATATGATATGAGCTCGACATGCTTTGGTTTTGTTACCTACTACCAAAGACCATTAGAACAAGAGGACTGTCAATATCTATACAAAATGCTGTTTCCGATATGTACAACGCCATCTTTGTATAAGAATTATTATTTACAATTATTCAGATTTGCAAGCATGAACAATATTTAAATGTTAAATTTATTAGGTTTTTATTAAGTAATTAATTGTTACTATACTATGTTTCTTTTTACAAATTTAACGTCGTTAAATGTTTAATTTTAAAGCGCCATCTAGTGTTTGCTTGAATTCTATCTTCTTGCGTTCGGGAACGATCCATGTTATTACTTAATTTTGTCAGCCACTTCCAAAATGATTTAACCGATTGATTTACGCTGAGATAACAGACAGAACGTAAGGGAACAGAGACACATTCTTACCCAATTGGTGGTAAATCTTCTTGTTCGAACATCAAACAGTTTATTAGTCGCCTAACTAACCATATCTTATGCTAATACAGCAATAAATATCCGATTTTTTCCATAAAACATTATCAGGAACGCCGTGCTGGTGGAAAGCTATCAATCAATTCCTTGAAATTCAATCTGTACACTTTAGGCCCTTCAATTAAGCATAATTTAAGATAAGCCTTTAATTTTTTCGACTCGGGTGGCCCAAAGAAAGTGTAAGCCGGTCATTAGCCACCTTTTTTAATCGGTTTTTATACCTTTTGTCTTAACATATTTCTTCGATATAATCCATAATACATGAGATACGGTGTTCTACAAAGCAATTACGTGTAATAAATTACATGTTAGAGCAACAGCGGATATTTTATTTTGTTTTCGCTTGCAATGAAGCTGTGCTATATTTAAAAATTCTTATAACATGACCTAAAGCGTTTGGATGAGAATAGACGATGTTGATGAAATGACACTTTTTATGAGCCACTCCGACGGCATTAAAATAGGTACTCTGTCGCGGTGACCGGCGTTATCTTCCAGAATAAATGACCAATTAAACAATCTAATTCGTTTCAGCGGGTCCCCGGCCCTTGACAGGGTGGAAACATAAATCAACATGCCGTCGAGTGGCGATAAACATTTTGTGACTTCCAACTCAGGTGATAAAAAATGCCCTCTTTTTTGGACAGTGCACCCGTCCGAAGGGGTGACATTTTTTAACCCTAAATGACTCTTAATTGTCGCAAGGCTACCCTTAAACGTCAATTCAATCGGCGTGATAAAAAATGGACGAACCTTTAACGAACCGATAAAAAACCAGGAAGCCATAAAAACAGATGTAGGTAGCCGTAATTGGCCATAACGTGCAAGCATTCGCAGCAAAAATGCTTTATCGATTCCCGAAGTTGGGTTACCACTTAAGTAAATATTATCCTAAGCAGCGTGCCTATACACTTTAAGTGCCAGTTAATGGGGTAAGCCAAAGGTACACTTGTGTTATTAAAGTGGCAGAATGCAACCTCAATGCGGATAAGAGAGTCAATATTTTGATAGCGCGCGTGGTGATGGTAGAAACATGTGGTCAAACATTGTGCAACGCATTGGGTGTTTAATTTTCGTCGAGCTAACGGCGCGCGCGCTTCGGCAAAACGTGCAGTGGTGCATTCGCCACGCAACCGCATAAGTCGCCGCCATGCCTAAAATAGCTGTCTGGGATGAATCAACCGCTAACTGGAAACTTCAAAGGCAATACTTTCGCGGAAGTTGACTTTATTTCACATTTTATTATCGACATTTTTGGGAACTACAAACAGCTAGTCCTAATATCTTGCCTAATCCGAATTTATCAAGCCAAATATTTCAACAGCATCCTCAATACCATTAGTTTGATTACGCTGCGACCCATAAATGGGCCTAAATTTTTAATACTCCAATTTGAAAGTTAAAGGAAGGTTTAATGATGTGGAAAATTTGACACTTCGCCCACGGCGGGAAGACAAATTATTCACAGTTTTATTGAGGACTGGGAAATTTACGCACACAGCTGCACGAGTAGGAAATATCTGAACCGCATAACAAAACAGTAGGTATTCTTAACGGCATCTCGAAACGCAGAATTGTGTCAGCCGAGATTAGAAATAATTGGCTAAGCGCGAGTCAAACCGATGGGTTCATACAATCATATTTTTACAAAATCTTATAAATTTATAAAGATTAAATGACGTAGAAAATATTAGGAGGTATCAGTATCGAAAAAAAAAAGACTTTGTATGTTTTAACCTTTGGGTACGGAACCCACGCTTGGAGCTCCTTAATACATCACCCAATGGCAAATAGCAATGGCAATGGCGCGCGCTCTCGCCTCCATGGCAAACGGGTGTGCAGCCAGCGTCGACTCTCTCAGACTCCGCCCATTCACACCGGATGAAATCATAAGAATATTTAAATCGCGCATCGCGTCCAAGAACAGTACAGACGCCTACGGTATATCCACAAACATTCTTAAGCAGGCTAGCCCCGTTATCTGCTACGTATTGTCGCATCTATTTAACAGCTGTATGAAGACAGGAGTATATCCGGAGAGCCTGAAAAAAGTTAAGATCTGCCCACTTTATAAGGGAAAAGGTAAAAAGTCGGAAATAATATCCTATCGTCCGATATCCTTAGTCCCCGGCCCAAGTAAGTGCTTCGAGGTAGGGCTGAATGAAAGACTGCTCGCGTTTTGGTCCGCAAGGAACGTATTATCGGATAGCCAATACGCATACCGTCAGGGCCGGTCCACCACCGACCTGGTACGCGAAGTGGTGTACCGAGTGGTGCGCGCGAGAGAAGCGGGGCGGCATGTGGCGGTGGCGTGCTGCGACTTGTCGCGCGCGTTCGACACGGCCGACCACGCGCTCGTAGTGGACAAACTCGCTCACTGCAGGATACGAGGTCACGCCTCCAAGCTAATTTTGTCGTTTATGACCGACAGGGCCCAGGTTGTGATCGGTGATGGAGGAAACGTCGTGTCTTCGGAAGCGCGCAGTTTGATTGGTGTCCCTCAGGGATCGTGCCTTTCCAACACCCTCTTTAGCCTACTGCTGAACGACTTGCCGCAAGCGATAAATGGCGCGGAAATATTTATGTATGCCAATGACGTCACAGCTGTCGTCAGCACTCCTACAGTGCTGGAGTTGGAGGGTGCTTTGAACAATGTTGTGAAGCAACTGTGCGAGTGGTTCCGCTCCAATGGGTTGGCACTAAACAAAAATAAAACTTGTTTTCTGACATTGAGGTTAAACGGACACCCATGCCCACCCCTCAGAGTGTGTGCAGACGGTGCCCCTTTACAGCACGAAACTTGCACACGTCTCCTCGGGTTTCATCTTGACAGCGCACTAACATGGGAGACTCACATTGACGAACTGTGCGGGAAACTCGGCCGCGCGTGTGCTGCGGCGCCTGGCGCGTACCACCGAAAAAACTGCGGGGCGCGAATGTTATTTCGCAACGAGTGTTCGCTTCAGACATACGGCACAGAACTGTGGGCCTGTGCCTCAGACTGGAAACGTGCGTTCTCCATGCAGAAGCGAGCCGTTCGTGCGATGGCCGGCAAACCGGCGGATGCCCCAGCGTGAGATCTCTTCGCGGATTTCAAAATTCTACCCTTGCCGTGCATACACATCTACCAAATGGCAATATTCACGCACGAACATGTTGATTATTTTAAGCGTCGGGGAATAAACACCAGGTACCCGCTCCGTGGCAATAAGTACGCGGATAGACTGGTTGCGGAGCCGCACAGGCTCGTCAAATCAGAACAGTCCATTGTACTTCCTGGGACCTTCTGTCTATAACCGCTTGCCCGACACTATCAGAAATGCAGCTTCCACCGCAGTATTTAAGAACACACTCATGAAGTGGTTGATGAAGGAACAATTTTACAGTTTTGACGAGTTTCTTAATTTACCCCTCGCAATGTAAAAATTGTTACATACAATTAATTATTATGACTATTTATATTTTTGTGAATCCACGACTTGTAACAATTGTTATTAATAAATATTTCATTTCATTTCATTTCATTTCATTTCATTTCATTTCATTTTCATTTCATTTCGAATAACTCTAAGGTTCTGTTAGTACTTAACATCTTTAATGTAGAGAAACTTTGTAGATGTAGATATGGCGCCTGTCTGTTTATGATTGCACAATTAAGTCAGCTACTTTCTTATTATATAAAACGTGCCAAGTGCTAAAATTTCGTGGCAAGTCCAAAGGATTTGGCACCCATAGCTTCATTTGTTTTGTCGACAGCGTTTTGCTCTTTATACCAAATCTTGGCCCGTATTCCACACTGTTATGTTTTGGCTGGGTTATTCTTCACTGCATGTACATTTTATGATTGCTTATGACCGGCTTACATAAAGGCATTTTTAGTACTATTTTGAAATTAGTTAAGCCCTTTTGTGAATGAAGCGGTGAAATGTATGCTTCATTTCATCGCTGCACATACGCTGATGTTTTCTAATTAAGTGCTTCTTCCGATGACTCAGTTTCACGAACACTCGATAAATCGTATTCATTAACAACTCTTTTGAAGTCTTAAAATTGTGTTAAGAAATGCAAACATCCATGACTTTGCCAAGTTATTATTTATTTACTCATTTGTAAGACGTTGTCACGTTTTTAGCCGATGGATGATTATTACTACAAGTTTATAAATATAAATAATGTTAAATGGCAATAATTTAAATTAACACGAAGTGTATTTTCGAAAATGTATACTTACGTATTCGGAGGTGCGTTTGTTGGTTTGTCCTTATTTTGCGTAACACTAGAGCAACGTACCAAAGTGTTTTTTGCATAGTTGTAAAATATTGGCCTAGGAATTGATAAAAGGCTGAAGCCCAAAAAGTTGGACCATCATTAGCCGTGGTTAACCATACAAATCTGACGAAACTGAAATGTTCCGTTTTGCCAGTATAATTATGGGCGTTTTTAGAGTATATTTTATACGGAACCCTCGGTACGCGATTCCGACTCGCACTTGGCCAGTTTTTCGGGTTCCGTACCAACGTAAAACAGAACCTTATTATTACTTAGACTCCGCTGTCTGTCTCTCTGTATGTCTGTATGTCACCAGGCTGTATCACATGAGGTCAACTGTCTAAGTATCACGGATCATGAACAGTTGAAATTTTCACAGATAGGTGATGGTTTTCTGTTGCCGCTATAACAAAAAATACTAAAAACAAAATAAAATATATTTATATATTATCAGTTTTGAATAATCCGGTTGCGATAAGTTTGCACCTCATTTGTATGCAACGCTACAGATAACAGGTACAAACTTAACTTAACCGGCCAGTTAGGTTAGATTAAGAGAAAGTTTGTAAGGAACTCTCGGTGCGCGAGTCCGACTAACACTAGGCCGTTTTTTTGTATTGATCAATTACTACATTACACTGTACAAACTACAGAAAATAATTAGCTTTAAAATTTCACTGCCTTGTAGTAACATAGTCAATTTACGTGTCTGCTGTAGTTATTTCAGTGTACATTTCTATGCCGGCATCACACATACATCGACGCTAGTGGAGACGAAGGTATGATACATTGCCGGTTTTTAATACGAGACGGGTTGTAGCACTGTTAGAATAACGTCAATGTATCTCGGCTTTGCTTAATGCTACAGAACACTTGAGAGTCGCCTGTGTTACGAGTATGTTCACAAGAAACCGTACAATGGCGTAGTTCAGACAATGGGCCCTTAAATTATAAACTTTAGGAGGGCTTTTTGAGCTCTTAACATTATTTATTAGCCATTGAAAAATAAAACACCATTTTAAAACCAATCATTCCTATTTTACACTTGTGGAGGAAATTGAGGCATACTGTGACGTCTCTAAGTTCTAGATCGCGGTCAGAAATACCAGCTAAGTTTCAAAATAATATTTTCTTCTGTTTCCGCGATTATTACTCATTGAAATAAAACAATTTAACGGATTATGTCGCGTATATTATCCCATTTTAGTTCCCGACGTTTCGGAAGCTTTTCAGCTTTCTTTGAATGGACTGAGAAAAGATATATTTTCCTCTATAATCCGTATTTTTTTTTTAGTTCAATAAGTTTCAAAAATTAAATAAACGGCCAGTAACATGTCGGACCATGCTCATTGCAGTGTAAGGTTCCGTGAGTGCCGTTACTACCAAGAAATGCATTACAGATGAAAAAAAACGATGAGAAAAAGTGCACAATCAAAATAACGTAATCTTCATGGCGCTTACGTCCTTTTGTTGGGAAAGTGCAGTTTTTTGGCAATAACTCAAAAACGGTATATCCGATCGCAATGAAAATAATTTTCGTGGAAAGTATTTTATTAACTTACCTTCATATTTTTTTTTGGGACATACGGTTGAAAAGATATAATTTATGCTACTTACGGAGCGACCATTTCCGATAATGTTCACTTGGTAAAAAGGTTTTTTTTTAAGATCTGTCTATAGCACATATGCTATACATCGATATTCGCAAAAATACGTTTCTGTTATATGTATGTATGGAGTGCTGCCTAAAAATATTTATTTTTGTTATTTGACTACCAAACTAAGTAGCAGTTTAAACGAGACTCAAAATATTCATATTCATAACTCTAAACATCAAAATATTTATTTTTGATTCGATTCGTTTTTGAGTAAATAGTCTGCGACATACGAACGGACGACCGGACGGATGGACATGACAAAACTTTAAACCCTTAATATGTGCGATGGGCGCAACTTCTAAAGATATTTCGGTAAGTTTTACAGGCTTTTTAACCACTATCAGTTTCCTGTCGCATATAGTGAAGAAGTTAGCTTGAATGGTAACCGTACCGTACCTGGCTAAACTTTTTTGTTATAATCATGATTTGGCATAATTTATCATCTGGCAAAATGCATTTTTTCTGAAACTGTAGAATGTTTAGGACTTTGTAATGCAATCGTCCTGTTAAATGCATTAGGTTAGGTTAGGTTTGTTTCAGTTTGTTTTATAACAATCCTGAAAAGTTCTTCAGAAAAAAATGCATTATGCCAAATGATGAATGCCAAATGATGATTATGAAAAAAAAAATGCCAGATGAATAAGAGATAAGCTGATTTACCAAAATTTTACGATCATTGTAAAAATGCCCCATAGGAAGCTCTGACAACCACATTACATATACACAGTCCCTAACATCTATCCTTAGAAATACTTAGAATAAATAGTCTAGGGTTATCAACTGAGGCTTATCTAACCCCTAAACAATGATAACTCCAGTTCTCTGTCACCTCATTGGAATGTTAATGTAACAGAGCGATCGGAATCTGATATGTTGTTTCACAAAGTGAGGCGGTGTGGAAAACAAGAAGCTTCCTATATCTTAGATTGTTAGCAATGCTGCCATTATTATGTATAATAGTTTTGTTTGTTAGATAAATTAACAAGCTAATTAGCAAGATGTTCCTTAAGGATAAGGCACTTCATTATCTGGGCCATTATACTATTTGAGCGCCACTATTTTTTCGCATATTTACTTAAAAAGCATATTGTGCAAAAAGTGATCGTCAGATTGTTTTGAGGCGTATTAATCCATACTAATATTATAAATGAGAAAGTGTGTCTGCCTGTCTGTCTGTTACCTCTTCACGCTTAAACCGCTGAAACGATTTGAATGAAATTTGGTATGGAGATAGTTTGAGTCCCGGGAAAAGACAAAGGCTTTTTAATCCCGGAAAAATACCCTTATTCGCGATAAACGAATTTAAGGCGGACGAACACGCGGGCAGAAGCTAGTCTAAAATATACCATTCTTAAACTGTAATTTTCAATTAATTTTTATTTTTCTTGGTCACCGTTGAATAATTATAAAGCAGGTAACGCAGTGGTCATCGATGTCCCCAATTTAGTATGAAAATAAGACCTTTCTTGAATATTAGTTATTTATTTTAAAAAAAAAGTAAAGTTTACTCCCGTCCTCCCGTGACCATTGAAAGCTGGAAAGCTTCCGAAACGTCGGGAACTAAAATGAGATAATATACGCGATATTATCCGTTAAATTGTTTTATTTCAAAAAGTAAAGTTGTTAATGAAAAGAGCATGACCCAACTACATCCTTATCATGGAGGTAATAAAATGTTTCTGTTTAAGAATATGCTTTTCATAAAAGTATCAATAGATAGAGAAAGGCCAGGTGAGGGGACCTCCTCACCTGACCTTTTTCTATCTATTGATACAACTGACAGAATAGAGAGGCATGGATAAAAATGAAGTGAAAGAAGTGTGCATTCGGTAGTCTCTGCCTACCCCAGTTGGATATAGGAGTGAGGATATGTATGTATCAATACATCGCGTGGCAATGGTTAGACTCTATCCTACCAAAAACATGAATGTAAAAAAGGAGAGCCAATTTAAGTTCAATACAAAAATTATGCTTGGCTGTGGGCTTCGCCGCAAAAAGAATGGAGATCTAAATGAGGGCCAAGTTCTACGCAAAATTCAAATATGTACTTATAGGACCAAAATAACATTATAAACAAGTATTAAACTCTATTTCTTTGCTTTATTGGATACCTATAACAATTGCTGTTATTTAAAAATGTGAGATCTTAAAGTAGGTTACATTTGACCTGGCCAGGTTTCATTTCATCAGTCATTTTATAAAGTTATTCAACATATATATATGTTTTTTAATTCTGATAAAAACTGGCCAAGTCAATTCTAACCTACTTTAAGATCTCACATTTTTAAAAAAACAGCAATTGTTATAGGTATCCAATAAAGCAAAGAAATTGAGTTTAATACTTGTTTATAATGTTATTTTGTTCCTATAAATTCATATTTGAATTTCGCCTAGAATATGGCCCTCATTTAGATCTCCACTCTTTTTTGCGGCGAAGCCCACAGCCGAGCATAATTTTTGTATTGAACTTGGCTCTCCTTTTTTACATTTATGTTTTTGGGTGGGATATCATTACTTTTTGTAAAGAAAACTAAGCAGGTATTGAGATTTAATATTTTTCTTGCGTTTCCGCTGCATGGTTTTCTTTTTTATGCTATAGTCTACACTCTCTAGAAGGTTAGAGATAAAAGTGCGCATTGCCCATTCATTATCTGCTACCTTTTTAATACGCTTTCTGTTTATGCTTAAATTGTATAAAGTATTTATTTATTCATTGAATCTCATGTATGTACTTCACTTTACTACTTTTACTGGTTTAGGCACGAAGAACGTTTGTGGTTATAGTATGACAATCATTTAATTCATCGTTGAGAAAAAAGCAGGATGAACATAAATGTAATTAAATAATAAATAACTAAATCGGTATTCGCAAGCGGTGCCCATGTTTATGTGTTGCTCGGGAGCGCTTTTATGTAGATTTATTTACTTCTTTTCTGTGTTTAATTATATGTGGTGCCGCGCGCCGCGGACGACACACCGTTGGCCGGTTGTTTAGCGCGTGTTACAAGTTTTTTGTATGGGGACACCACTTATTTTTTGATTTAACTTTATTTTTATATTTCTGTTATATAGCAAATATAGTAAATAATACATATATTGGGATAGTTTCAAATATCTGCTTGTAACGGTTCCATCAATACGATAAAAAAAAAATGTATGGTGACCCCCCCTATTTTTTAACTTTTTTATTTTTAGATTTTTTCCTACGCTTACACACAATTACCGAGCTGAATTACAAATTTCATCCTTTTAGGTCATCTGGAAGTAGGTAAGATTTCGGTACTATATGTCAGTCAGTCAGTGCTAAAATTTACGACATTTTGACTTTCTTATCTTCATAACCGTTTAAGCCAGCTCCATGAAATTTGGGCTTCTAGATGTCCTTATGGATATAATTAAACACACATAGTTTTATGTGTTTACGTTAAAGAGGTTTTGAGTTATAGAAGGGTCAAAAGTGGCACCAAGTGGTTCGTGTAATATTACACTCGGCGCTGCTAGCCAATTCCTTTGCATGAACTTGGCTTGACACGCTGCCGCGTGTCTAGATACATTCGATGTGCTGAAAGTGGCAGGTCATAGTAACATCATCTATTGCTAGGCCTGTGCCAAAATATGCGTATCTTTCTTAATTACTACTATACTCTGGTCCTTATACAGTAATCAGTAAAGGTCGGAATAGATTGCGCCCATTCACCTAAATTTCGCGAAAGCATAATTAAGAGTGGTTATTGCCACCAAAAATAATTTATTACATTTATTTAATTCGGGATTTCACGCGTGAGCTATATATAATACCTAATACACATAAATTAACTCGGGTTCAGTTCTATGTCCGACTGACCTATTGTTGTCCACTTTTGAGTTGTCTCTATCTTCATCGTTAATGATGCTGACTGCAAGGAATCTAACATATTTCCGGGATATCTGTATTTACTGACCACTAAAACCTCGGCGTTCGTCACCACAAGTCAGGTCGTACTATACAGTCAAGGCCAAATATAAATTCACAGTAAAAGTGTAAAAAATATGTACACGCCAACTTTACTGTCATAATAATAAGATTTGGAGATATATTCACGAGATTTTGTGGTGTTTCCTTATCTTTGGCCTTCACTGTGACTGTACGACTGTACGACAGCCCAGGCCCCTATTTCACAATCGTGACAAATCGGGTCGGGTGACAGCGACTATTTCACGTAAATTACGTGTCCAGTATAAAGTAAAGAGATGTAACGAGCTTGTTGGGATCGCCGTGAACTTAAAATTGTCGTTGTTACATGACAATTGTCACGATTGTGAAATAGGGGCCTGGGCTTCTACTACAAATTCGACCCGTTAACAGTCAGTACAGTTTTTATATAACGTACCAGTATTTATTAATATTTTAAGTGACTTGTGATAATACCACTGATATATCTGCTAACTTGAGTTTTGCTAAACCTTATTTTCGAATTAAGGATTTTTCGAGCTAAGGACAAAATTATGAGAATTTTTATTCACAAGCATAATAAATATTAGTTCCATATATCATTTCAATTTCAAATTTCTAATTGTTGCACGTAATAAATAGCTACTGATCATATAAACAGTCCGTTCCTATTTACCAATTTCATAACATCTTCGTGGAGTTTGAAAGTTCGAAGGCATACATGATTTATATGTGCATACGTTAATATTGTTTCAAAGGCTTGCGGCGAAGTTCGTTCGAACGTAGTTATAAACAAATACAAGGGAATGAACAATAATAACGCGAAAGAGGCCGTCGGGTTCAGTTGGGTTATTTTACCAATGAAGTTTTCATAACCTAGATACGTGAGTCAGTAACAAGAATGTATTTTAAGCCACGTATCAAGATATCTATTTGAACTAGACGGGATTATACTGAAATAGTTGAATTGGGAGCTATTTCAATTTGGTAACGTATTCTGGTTAATTTGTATTAAGGGGTTGTTCATAAATGACGGTATCTATTTTTGACCCCCTATTTTGAAAACTAACTTTCGACGAGCTATTGTTTTTACTTTCTCGTCGATAGTTTGTTTTCCTTTTATAAATGTACCTGTAGTTAGGCGAAGTGCAAAAATACACTTTTCAATCCTAAAAAAACTTAGTTTCTTTACATTCAATCACTCACAATGACTGTATATTTTACCTAAATACTTGCGTTGACCGAAGAAAAAAAAAGTCTTTAACTACTACCTGTAGTCAACATAAGATGATATTTTTATTTTAAAATAGATAGATTTAAAACTGTCGGAGTAAAATTGCAGTAGTCCATTTACGTATCGGCATAATTTCAGTTCGAAAACGTGTACATAAATACATACACAGTCAAACTCCAGTAACCCTATTTTATAAGAAGTGCAAACGTCTTTATGTCGAGCGCGTTCGTCTGTGTACATTTAGTACCACAGTGCAGTTCAAGCGAACATCTTTATTGTTGAATAAATCGGGGGTGTTAACTGGCATTCCGCCCTTTGTAGGCTTATCTCTGTTTTTTTATGTTTTATGTCGCAACGTTTCTGCACGTCGATAATCTGGCATTATTCATGTTGGAGCTGGTATATTTTTTTATGGTCATATAATGATACAAGATTATTTGATCTATTTGATAAAAACGAGCATTGTGTATTAGCAATTCTTGTGAAGCATAACCGACTTTCCATTGCACGCTGCGTGATTCTGAGCCGCTTTATGCCCAATGAACATTCTCAGTTCCGTACGTCATCACTGGCAAAAGGCACTGTTTGAAGACTTTTTTATTCAGGCACTGCGGAATTTTCTACGAGAAGACATATCTTTACTGCATCATAACGCAGTAAAGTCCTGGAGTGGCGTCCGCGCATAAAAAAACGCAACGTGGAACGACCCCAGACTAGATAGACAGGTAACCTCGTTTAGATTTCAGGGAGTCATTGGCTGCGATCTGCGCAGGATCGCACTCTGTGGGGAGCCATAAGACTATGAGCAGCAATTGACGACCGTGACTGACAGATAGATAGCTTAACAAGTTCTTTCATGACACTCCCACGGTCTGCGGGCAACGGGGGGAAAGAAAGCGGGGGTGAGGAAGAAGTGTGAGGGCGGCAGGGTCATCATATTCCACCGCGCGCACGATTTATACCCACCCCCGCTGTCTTTCCCCCCGTCGCCCGCAGACCATTAGCGTGTCACGAAAGAAATTCTCAAGCTATAGTTAGATAGAGCACTGATCATCCGTAGAAAGACTTATAGGTTAGTTTTTATCAACATGATAAATTGAGAAACTTTTTATTGAAAAATCCATTATATTCCGTGAAGGAATCATAATTTTAATTCGTGTAAAGTGACTAAAATATAATTTATATCGTAATTTATTTTATGAAATAAAGTAAACTAATCTAATCTAATCATTAACAGACGTAATCAACCGTTAATAAGTAACTTACTAACAAAACATGGTGAAATTAGTCCGAAGGATTTTATTCGAGACATTGATGTAATCCATATTAATGAATCATTAAACAAAATCGCGTGGATCAGATTGTCAACATTCGCAATTAATAAAATCAACCCAATTCTCTTTGAAAACAAAAGCTAATCTTGTAAATGTCTAAATATTAAATTACCTAAACAGCGTCATTCATAAACTTCCAAAATTCACAATGAACAATAATCGTTGGCTGCTTTGTGAAGCCGCTTCCGCCGGGCACAATAGATGCATGCAAACTTCGTGAAATGGGTAAAAATAATCCCCTGCCCGGTCCCAATACATCAAGCGAACTGTCAGTCGAGACCGCACGAACAAAAATATACCATTGTTAGTGAGGAGTGACGCTTTGTCCAAAACTTTCCCAAAAACTTGTGCAATTTTGGCAATACACGCACCAACGCAAGCGGCCGGCAAAAACTTCCAGTTCCAACCCATAATCCCCTATTGTCAAAGACGATTCACACGATTCCATTTTCAAAGTCGAATACTCGAGCGACGAAAGAACTATTTCAATTAACCATTAGTCCATCGCCTTGTACGTAAATCAACGTCGAAGATTAATGATAGTGGCAATTAAATACTAAGCCGACTGTCGACAAATAAGCATTTGAGTGGATTCTTAATTTAGATCACCGAAACACTCGCATCTTTGACGTCGCGAGTCACAATTAATCAATTTCGAAAGTGGAGCGCCGTTCATATTTTACGAGATCCCAACGATCAATTGCGCTTTGTGTGGGTCTAACTCGGCATTTGGTTCGAATGCACCGTAAATAAGGTAGCCCCCGTCAAAACAAACATTATTCAGAAAACATGTTTTCATTTATTTTTATAATAACACCCACGCTTGAAAAAGCTACCGTGTGTGAGTTTAACGGACGGCGTAGGCTTTCGTGTGAATATTTTTATAATTCACGTCTACCATACAAAGCAGGAGAAGCCGGTGACAGTAAACATTACATCAGATTTCAAGCAAATCTTTCCACATAGATTCCACGAAGGTATAACTAAATTATAAAAAGTACCTTTGCGGTATCCAGGCCACAGACTAAACAAGCCAATAATATTAACCAGTTCTGTATACAATCTTCTAACGTTAATAAAGTATGTTGACGTAGCAATATGTGAAAAATAAACATTCTGAAGCTCGACGCTTAGTGCGTTTGCTAAACTTATCTCTAGCCGCACCTCAAAACCAAAAAGTCAACAGTCATTATTGTATTCGAGCGTCGCTGAATTGTTGGTTGGACTTTGGTCATAACTACGTTAACTAAAGTAGGTAAATAAAGAGAAAGTGATTTCCTTTTAAGTATTATACGCTGTAAAAATGTTATCAATATTCTGCGCTCCAAACTTGACGCTTAAAGGCTGGATTGAAAAACTTCGCTCTACTTTTGGCGTCCGGCTGCTCCCTTTGTAAGCTGTAGTCGACTAACATGACTTGCTATGCCAGGGATTCCCAAACTGTGCATCCTGACGCCCCGGACTATTGTAGTATTGTCCTAGAAGCATCGCAAAACAGTACGATTGGGTTGTCGTGCGATTCATCGTCATACGTTTATCTCGGTTGTTGCACGCCGTGTACGAGTAATAGTTGCGTAATCTAGAACTTCGCGCCTCAACGCAAACGCCTCAGATCAAGAAAAAAAGATAGACATGAATGACATTACGAACAATCTTATGAAGTCATTTTATTGGCATGGTTTTGACTAACCAGACAACTTCACACACATGATTTGTTTGTATTTGTATCGCGTGAAGTTGGCTTTTGCATGGTGTTTTGTGGCCTCACTAGATTGTTCGTAATGTCATGTCTATCTTTTTTTCTTGGTCTGAGTTACACGCATGGATTTTCTATCTTTTTATCATTATGAAGTTGTAAATGAAATGTAAATGAAGTGAATGATGTATGTTAAAATTAGAGAAAAAGGCTAGTTGCAGATAATTAAATAGTTTTTAGGGTTCCATACCTCAAAAGAAAAAAAACGGAACCCAAGGACATTTTTATCAGGATCGCGTGGCGGTATACTAAAGTTAAAATTATCATTATATACTTATGTCTGCAATCCCTTGACGCTGTAAAAAAGTCAAGCTTCAAACTCATCGCAATCCAAAGATACAGTCATTAAAAAAGGTGTTTGCATACAAATTGCTGTGCATGGAAAACTTATAGGGTACTTCCAGTTGCCCTAGAAACTTGAAAATTGATATGGAGGCAGCACCACCTACAAAATAAATCTGAAAATCTAAATTTGTTATGTCTATGTCTATGACCAATAAAAATGACCCCACACCGCGCACATTTTGCTGAGGAGTTGGGCGCTGCTAACACTGGATTGCATAGATACGGCCGTTTTTTTGCGTCTATTTTATACAGAACCCTCGAGAGTCCTACTCGCGCACTTGGCCGGTTTTTTTTGGAACGTTTGTATGTATCGGTCTATGTGTTCTCATCACGTTAAAACGCCTGAATTTTTTTTGGTGTACCGGTAGCTAGCCTGGCTTTACTGATTGTTAGGATTTGTATCTACACTGAAGCAAAAATGACTGTTTTTGGGCGGACTAAATTTATGGCACGTTTTGTCTTTTTTAAGGGTATTGCAGAAAATTTACGATCTGTAAAGGGAGTCGCAATATAAGAAGGATTGGGAACCTGAGAACTACGCGATGCATAAGTCCGTGGAGCTATTGTTTATCCGAAACGATAATTTCGGTGTAACTGGCGCCCTGTCATCGCACAAGTGGCCATAAATTATAAACTTAACCGCGTTTGTTTTGGTTAACCGTTCGTTTGAAGCACATGCGCGTGAGAAACACTACATCGCAAGTTGGATAGGTTAGTTATGCGAGCGTCTAGTACTTGGTAAACAAATTTAACTTTGACTAGTAACAGTCCAATTATCTACCCAACTTGACCTTATCTATCGCAGTCAACAAGTGGGAGGTAAGGTGAAATTTGTTTAGCTTATTGCTTCAAGCAGTTACATGCCCACTTATAATATACCGTCTAGTAGAACAATGTATCTACACCTCTTTTTACGTCCGCAAATCTTGTCAATAATGTGCATTGACCAGTATTTACCCGTGGTTTCTAAAACGTTACAGATGTAGTGAATAACGTTTTGCCATCGTATTTTGCCAGAAAAGTCGTATTTATTTTGCAGTCTCAATTAGTTTACGTGGGTACGGGAGGTAGGTTAAGACACCAAGATAAACTAACTTTTCCGACAAAATACAATGAAAAAAATTTAATCACTACTTGCGTATTTTAATAACCCATGATCGGATCTATCAGTGTGCCAAGATTCATCTAAATCCGTTTGACGACAGTCCAAGAGTTATTGTGTTATATACATCTAAATATCTTCACGAACTTTCACGTTTATAAAATTAGTAAGATTGTAAACTTCAACCATTAATTTAATTTCACAATGTGTTACAGTTTTCATGTGAATGATAACATTGATAACCTATTATCTGTATTTAGATTCGCATTCAAATGTTCATTAGCATTATCCAAAATAGAAACGAGCTATTAATGAAAATTAAACTGAGATTGGAAGTCCAATTACGTGTTTGTTGTTTTGTTTGTGTACTGCAGGCTGCGGAATCCCATACAGCTAATTGCAAGTTAAAAGTAATGAATATCAAACTGATGTTGCTGGTTGTTGAATCAACACCTAGTTGATTAACTAGTAGATATAATTTGATACACAAGCTAATATGCATGATATTGATATCACTTCCTGTTTATATTTCAGTTTATGTAATATTGTTGTTTATACACTTTTAACCCCTGACAAAAAAGAGGAGTATATTCTACTTAAAAAGTTTTTTATGAAGTCCAACTGCAACTATTTAAACGAATCTTGTAAGTTAAGTTTCACCCAGTTCCCGGTTTCCGATTGATCTAAAATTTGGTATACCTATGCAAGTTCTGCGACAACGCAATATTATGATAGGTACCAACGAGTAGATCTGATGGAACTGGAAGGTGGTCATAGGAACTCTGTAACAATATAACACACATGAGTTTGGGCTCTTTAGAATCGTCTTGATGTGTGTTGACGCGTAATCATAATCAAAGAAAAGTACAGTTGTACATACAAACTTGTCATGATAATTTAATTTTTGACACAAACATATATACTTTTGATGTGCGACTGTGTGTCTACCTGTAGCATCGTAGGTCCTAAACGAATTGACCTATTAAGATTATTTTTTGACAGGTGACTTGACCGAAATTCTTCTTAATTCAAGATAGCTTTCAGCAAGGTCGTTTTATTGTTTCAATAGTAACAGTTACAATTAAAATACACTTCATTACTTTTTGTTAAAAAATAAACAATACACAGCCTTCAATTATTAAGATTACAAGTAAAGGCAATTAACAGACGGTTATAGTTTTATAGGTAACTAGAGCAAGTCATACCATAACCATACCTCATCCGTCGCATGGTGACTTTATTTGATATTTTGTCGCAAATTACCAGTTATTATTTAACGATTTCCCTTTGCGACACCGTCCTATAATATTTATCTTATAACATACACATCCGTTATCATTTTCCAACATATTTATCGGTTGTCTGTAACCGGCTTATTTTATGGAGCCCCAAGATAATCTTATCACAGGATACTGCAGCGTCTTTTTACTCAATTTTATTACTGTATTATGGAATTGTGATAAAATTTGGCATCTGGAGCATAGAACATAAAAGGGGATAATAAATCAAGAGTTTAAAACTCTCTCAATATTTTGACCCAGTTATAAAATTTTATATCTTTCTGTGCATTGAATGTTAATTTGGGATTTTCTTCCTCATTCCCTCTTTGCTGGTAGCAGGATCGTGACTGCATAATTAATAAGATTTTTCCTATTATGGTGCGATAGCGTATGGATCATTGCTACCGCCATCCGCCATCTTTACAATATCAGACTTTCTCGTAAGTGTCCTGGGCCTTTCCTTAAATGATCCGCTTCTTCAGATCATGATTTGAAGACAACATAATGTGTCCATAAGAGCTGAGGCCTTGGGTATGGCATGTTGTAAAGAGCCAATCGATCGCAGCAATCTTCGCCAAAATCTTATTTAAAGTGCTAATTTGGGCAGATTTACCTCATTAGTCTTGAACCTAAAATAAGCTGTATGATGATCATACTGAACAGACCAAGGTTAAGTAACTAGTAAGTACTTCCTTTATGGATATTACCCGCAGATTTCTGTCGACAAACTTATTGAACATCATTTGTATTTCGACGCTGATAAAGTTCAAAATGCCGTTATTTAAAATAAAACCACCCACACGCTTTTCATTTAAGTCGAGTATTTGTTTTCAATTAGGCATATCAATTGTTATTGGATCAAGTGAAGATCTGTCAATCTATATTGAAGCTTCCTCGTCAATTCATGCATTTTGTACAGGATGTGCCTGTCTTTTTGTGTGATTTTGATTTGGGCCCAAAAAGTGATTTTTGGGCCCCTGCAATAATTTGTAACAGAATCCTAGAACAGCGGTTCATTTTTTTTTCATTACCGTCTCCAACTTATGACAAATTTGAGTGGAGTGTCCTAAAACTACCCTATTTCTTCTCGACTTTTTGTATCATTATCTTAACACTAATGTTGCGTGATCTTGGGAATATTGTTAAGTTGAATTTAGTAAGTACACCGATGTATACATATTATTATTTTTAACCACTGTGTTAGCTACTTGCGTTCTGCAACAAAAACCCAAGAGGGCGAGAAGAGTGGTGGAGTGTATTTAGTTACTACAGACTCAATTCAATTTAAATAATAATAATATTTTCACATAAAATGAACATGTGTTTGGGCATAAAATTAAACGATATGTCGCAAATAAGAACACATGGGAACTTGTTAAGAATGTTTTAAAGATAATCAGTTCGAAAAGTCCCTCGTAAATTCAAAAAGTTTTCCCTTTCTCTTCTGCCAGTGGCATTTAGGTTGAAGTTATTTCAACTCATACGTTTCTGAGAGCTTGTGAGACAAGTTTAAGAGTTTCAAATCTTGATTTGACAGATGTTTACGGTCTCCTTAATAACGCAAATAAATATAGTGAAGTTGTTTATATTAATGCCGGAGTCGAGGAAGTGTCGCCGTCGCCCTGTTTGTATAATTTGATTATAAAGGTCCGGCGTTCTGAAACAGATGAGTAAAGACGCAATCCCTTACCACGAAATGTGTGTGAAATGGTCTAGATACATCTTTACTAATATGAAATTACAAAATCCACTTGTCAGCATCATGATTTGAAGAAAAATCACAATAGCGCAATATACGACTTTCCTAAAATGTACTGGCATTCAGGCACCCACAGCACCAGATCTCAATAGGATTACGAGTGTCGTTGTATTTATTGAGATGCATAGATCTAGGTTTTTTCTGGCCTACTGGGAAAATATATTGTACTACAGTGACACTTAGACGACACGTTTGGCTCAGTGGGTTGCACACGGCCTACGAAGCTAGCGGTCCCGGGTTCGAAGCCCGGTCAGGCCAAGTGTTTGTATGATGAGCATGAATGTTTGTTCCTGGGTTTTGCATGTTTTCCATATATTTAAGTAATATGATTTATGTATATTTTATGCACATCGTCGCCTAGTACTTAAAGTACAAGCTTTTCTTAGTTTGGGACTAGGTCGATTTATGTAAAATTGTACCAGATATTTATTTATTTTATTTATTCACACTACACGTTACGTTGGTGCGGGGTGAGATACATTGCCACTTTTAGATATAAGAAGGGCTGCGACACTTTTAGAATAACGACAATGTATTTCGACCTGGTCTCTACTCGGGCTAATGCGTTAGTGCTGGTATTAGATTAGTATTTCACTATTGTTTTCCTTCTGGAGTATATCCAGTATATAAGGGAATATTTTACTTCGGTATTTTATTTTACCGCTTCTTTCTGTTACCGCTACGCTAATGACCATACTGCAATAAATTCTTCATAAAAGTTTAACATCCATTGTAAACATGTACTGCGTGACATATTTTTCCTGTGCATAAAACAAATAATTCTAATCTGTGAAGACTGTCAACATATTTACCTAAGTCGTTGACATTAATTCTTCTAAAGTCTTATCATATGTGTCTTGGTTAGACTAATGAATGAAATTATAAAAGTGTTTATCTTGTTTCAGAACACGGTGTGAAGTTATTTTACTAATTTACACTTACATGTTATCATTTGTTTTTAGGACAGTATTTTAAGATAAGGCTAGTCAAATGCCCGACAAGTTTTGCATATAAACTTTCATCCTTTTTTTGAACTCATTTCATTACATGAATATGTAACGAAAATGAATCTGTTTTTTAGGCAATTTGTTATCTTTTAATTACATTCCAGTAACTTTCTGTTTAGTAAATTGGAGAAGGTCGATAAAGAAGTAACTATAAAACTATTAAAATCGTCTTTTAGACTATAAAAGGATTTGCATATTAAGTTAAATAAATTGACTAGTTCTGGGCACAGTTTACCAGTGCAGACTACATTTATACCATACTATTATTAGATTCAAATTTCAAGTATGCCTGTTACTATAATAGTATTTTAAAGTCATAGTCAGCTATGTCAAAAATTTGTAATGTTTTAAGCTTAATACATACTTGTGACACTTTTCTTAACTTAGCCAATACTATATTCAGTCTAAATCTATTCTTGACCTTGCCAAACGGTTTTGTTTCAGTATACCCTTTGCCTAAGTACACGTAGTAGAGGTTACGGGAACTCTCGACCCCTAAAGACGGGACTGCCAGTTCCGCTATGTATTATTGGATAAAGGAAAAGGGATTTATGGAATTCAATGAAAAGTGGAAACTACGTTAAATTAGAGGGCCATAAACCAATAAATTTGATGAATTTGTCTTTCCGCAACAGATTTGATTACGTTACTTATCTTTCCCGTGAAAATTCAGAGACTTTGTTTTACTGAGGTTTGTTTTGATAAAAGGTTTTGATTGTGCTGAACTGCAACATATTATATCATTCTCCGGTCACCAATGAATGTGCCTGTTCTATCTATAATATTATAAAGTAGTAAAAATGAATGATTCAGTGACTTAATAGTCCGCATTAAGTCACTGAGTCATTTTTTTGTATGTTTGTATGTGTTGTTGTGGCTTCATCGCGCTAGAACGCTAAACATATTTTAACTATTTTTGGTACACGGGTAGCCGGGTATCCACAGATGGCTATAGGATACTTTTTATCCGACTACGCTGAAGAAAAAAATAGGGTTGTTGAAAACGAAGTGATTGTGTGCATGAAACACATGCAAGTAAGGCGTAACATATTGATAAAACATTGACGTAATTATTACAACATAATATCAAAACGGAATTTATGTAATACACTTGCGTTATGACTAATCGTGTTATTTAAATATTCCTAATATATTCTAGGAATCTTGTAATTTTAAGTTTCTAGATTAAATAGTTGCAGCTTTGCGATTACAAGCCAGTTATTCAGCCAGGACTTTCTCTTATATTTTGTATATTTAAACTTTTAGCATAATTGACCAGTCATTCAGCCAGGACTTTCTCTTATATTTTGTATATTTAAACTTTTAGCATAATTGAATAAAAGTACAAATGGCGACTTTATTCTATCAAGCATTCTCTACCTGTAAAAACAGCAACATTTCATGATGCAGGGTGCAGGTCTGAAATATAAGACTTTTACCAAAAGTAATTTGTATCGGATTTTTTATGTCATCATTAAACATGTTTGTGACGTCAGTCATATTATTGCTTCGATATACCTTACCATTGTCACTTTCTTACCTTGATTTATATTATAATTAATGTATTTTTCTTTCTTTCCAGATGATAGAAGTAAAAAAGAATGAAGCGAGCCTTGCAAGAACACCTCACGTCGCTCTGAGGTGGCAGTAGGCATCATGAAGACCCTGACCGTGTTGACTTCCCTGCTGGGCGTCTTTTGTTTTTATTCAGGTGAGATTGGTTGGTACTCTTTAGGACGCTAATGACGGGTATCATGCGCAGCACAGATTTAACGTTAACTATACAGATTTTTCCTTGTCAACGTGCAGAGCGAAATATAGCGGGCCATGTTGGCCCGGAGAGCCTGGAGACTTGGGTTCAAAATCCCGCTCGAAGCAGCATACAATTATTAAACTACCTATTTGTTTCAATATTCACATTCAGACCGATATAAATATCAACATGCAGCTTCATTAAAAAATCATACGTGAAATGCTAGAATATACAAACGTAAAATTATGAAATACTATCATAGGTACCAAAAATTGGCAACCTGACGTTGTTAAATGTATAAAACTATTTATTCTGATGGAATGTCATACAGTTATGGTAATCTATATAGGGAAGCAGACACTCATAATACTCATGTAGGCTTACTAAAATTGATTCAGTACCCACTTGCCTAACAAAAAGACTACTCTTTATGCAACCACAAGATATCTCTATCAGCTCCTACACATATACACGCTATAACTAATATCTGACTATCGTCTATTTGCAATAAACTTCAAAGTTCTACTATTTAACAATTATCTCTGTGTCAAATAACATAACGTCTAATAATATATAAATACTGATGCTAATATAGCAATCCAAACGCGTTAATTATATTGAATTAGTTTCATTACTCAGCAATTTTATTTTTGGCACTAATAAATGATGGCAATTTTACGCTCATATTTAAATGTAATGTTTTGTTTAGGGAATTATATATTGTAATTACTGAAAACAAGTCTTACCTTACTATTGATGCTAATACCGTAAGGATAACATATCGTTTTACCAAAACTATATACTCATTCTGGGATATTTCTTCAACAGAACACTCAGTAGTGGTTAAAACACTAATAGAACTAACTCGAGTGTAACAGCTTCAAATATCGAAGAGTAACAAATAAGCATCAGTGACAGAGTTCAGCACTTCACCAGCACTAATAGTGCGCATACTATGGGGGCAAATTCTCCTACATTTGAGATCGCGGATAAGTCAAGAATAACAAAAACCATAATTTCAGTCACCTTTATGCATAACATTCTACGCAAATAATACACATTACCTTCAATATTCATTAACACAGATTTCTACACATATTATTTGCACCAACCTGCTAAAATTAACCTACTATAAATAACAGACATAATTTTGAATGTACGCTCAAAGTTATTTACAACTTAAAACGTTGAAGAGTAACGAACAACCATCAATGACAGGGTTCAGCCAACGCGAATAGCGTGCACCCTCTGGGGGCAAATTCCCCTACACCTATTTGGTATTTAGTGCCTTCCCGTACCATCTTAGATTTGTGGCCGCGACTAAGCCAAGAATAACGTCAAAGTGGCTGTATTGCTTAATTGGATGGATTGGAACGTTTAGTGTTTAAGGATTTCAATGGAGTAATAAAGTTATTCTAGAGCTAGATTATTTATATCTGCGTAAGTGTTATTAAACATTGCGTCTTATACTATTTGCAATAGTATAATTGTAGTGAACTAATCTAATATTTTCTTTTATAAATTTTATGTTTAATTTTTAAAAGACCTTCAATAAAACTAAACTTTGTTGAATGTTATCCAAAAACTTGTAATTATCAGTTAAATCACTATATTATTAAGAGTACAAGTAGACTTTGAGCTTAGATTGGACAGTTTAGATTAAGTACGTTCTGTGTCATCGTATTTTTCAAAGTATTCAAAATATATTTTTAACATTTTGCAAAACAAGTAATAATACATTTTTTTTTACTTATTGTTTAAAATATTTTATTTCACCCGTAGATAATTACAGTTATTAAAAATGCACGCCCCGCATACTATTGTTTGCTATTCTAAACTTCAAAAATACCGAGCGTTCAAAATAATGTTTTACAAATTAAACGCCAAATAACGGCCCTCCGGGGACAGACAGAAAGGAAAGCGTAACTTATTGACAAACCTCATTAGGATAACAAAACACACATGCATAAACGGTCCCGCATCTGTCTATATCTACAGCGCACATTTCACAATCAACACCAAAGTCTACTAAAAAGCCGTGTCTGGATACACTCCTTCCCCCAGTAAATGATGTCGCAGTGATTGAATTATTTTAGTCTGTGTATCAATAGGCGGTAAAAAACACCCAGCGCCCCGGGCGGCTATCAAACCGTAAAGAAGTTAAGCTAATGTTAAATGACGCCTATCTTTTGTGACTAATGCGTGATGGATGCCGCGTAAAACGCGGTGAAAAAAAGAATATAAAAAATAAATAGAACTCCGGGCAGGCATAGTGCACGTCGTTGTATCGAGGATTGAAAAATGGTTTATATCTCGGAACGTAACAGTTAAACAAAACTGTGACACTTATGGATATTTACGCATGTGTGACGCATTATAAAAGTCCTTCATGACGTTCATAAACACAGTTCTTTGTGACGTAAAAAATGCCGTTTCACTTTCGAAATGAGGGCAGTAAGACTGGACTTTTATTCAATACACTGCCGCCTTCTATCGTCTAACGATGTCAATCGCATTCCCTTGTTGATCCTAAACACAGATGTCAGTACGCAAAAGTAAACTTATCGTAGGGACCGATCGCCAAAAATCTTTTTTGTGTCCACCGTCATAAAGCAGCCACGATCAGATAGCTTTCAGTTGGCTAACTATACCTTTTATTTATTCAGCGGACCGCCTTCCTGTTTGCCGATACGTCTTATTAATAAGAGTGGTTCCTGCGAACCTCCGCCTCGATATATCGACGTTGCGTTTATCAGCGAAAGATAACATAAAATTCCGCAACAGAAATTTGGAGCATGTATGTTTTTGTTACGTGCTTATGTTTTTATAACCTAAAATGCGGCGGTCTTTTGCTGCGTTAAACTTATGAACCAATTGGATCTATAGCGTGAATAACACAAAAGAGAGAGATTTTGTGACTAATTATCTTTTATGTTTTCATGTTATTTCAACTGTCCGAGATCTATATCGCTACAACAACAATCGAAAAGAAAGAAATATCACAACTGCCGTTGGCACGTTTCCTTACGTTCTATCAGAAAAATCGTTACTCTTACAACTATCTCAAGGAACTCGCGCCATTTGTATTTCAACTACGACTTTATGGGCTTGTGTTTGAGTTGTTAAGTGAACGGGGATCCGTATTCGCAGGTAGACAGGGCAAGCCCTATGAAAGATGATGCTGTGTCAACAATTTGTCCCTACATTAGGCGAACGCCTTACAACACAAACAGTGTAGCTCACGAATTTCACATTAGGACTAATCCTACCATCCGTCGCGGGTAATTCTTAGCACATGTGCAGAGTCTTCCCGGTTTTTTGCACCGTGAAGTATAAGTGCTATTTCATTAGCCGTGACATTTCATTGCCAGTTTGTTCCTCGACCCCTGTTTGAGTTGTTGCCAGTTTCTTGCCTGCGAATTTAGCGGTGTTTTTTAGTACGGACACATTTATCTTTTTACAATGACGGCTACGCCCAATTAGACAGAAATGTCGCGACTCGGCGGCATACGCGTAATAACGTCATAGGCGTCGTGTTGCAAAGGGGTCCCTAAAATTTAACACGTGCTCGCCTCGTAATTTGAAAAATCATGATTGCCTCCTAAGGGAGCCAATCAATGCGATTAGAATTAGATATTTGCGATTGAATAGCCTATCAAGTTACTTAGGGCGACATTAAACTTGAGCGAAACAATGTTATGTTACGCGTTGCATAATTTTATTCTGAAATAGATTACGTGCTGATTACAGAAGCGAGAAATTGAGGTTTGTTATTAGAATTGTGTAATATTTCATTGAATTAATAAACATGCCAGTATGATTGCACCGATTAAGAAATACTAAATGTAAATAAATGCTCCATAGATCAAAGAAAATTTCAAAACTTGCATCTTCATGATATATTAACGATGTTGACAGAGAAATAAAATGCCGCGATAGATTCACAGCGGAATCAAACGAAATTTTCAAATATCTCTTTTCCAACTCAAAGGGGCTGGCCACTTAACAACACTATAAACCTATATTTTAGTGTGAACTGAGTGCAATCAAATGTTCGCCTAAAAGTTTACAGTTCACGGACTTCTGAGGGCTATCAATTTCAAACCGACAAAAAATATACAACGTCGGAGTTCAAACGGACTTGTAGGCTCGACGCGTGGCCGGCGACTTTAAATGCGAAACCCATGTCTCTATCACCGATTTTTTTATTTATTTTCTCTTGGCGACGCGTGTCAACATGTGCCAGTAGTATAAATTAGCAGGGGGACGCAGCACCCTCGCAATCTTTTTTTTATAAATTTTTTGAACAATAGAGTATAACTACTCGCGTGCGAATCGAAAAGTTATGGCCGCGGGCGAAATTGTTGTCAACTAACACTTGGATTTGGTTCATTAATATACAGGCATTATTAAGCTATTTTTACGGACTTTATTATTACCTAACTTCGTTTTTGCAATATCATGAGTACATAACACTTTTATTCTAAACTAGGAGGTGCCCGTAACTTCGTTCGCGGAGAAGAAAAAGTCATAGTCCCTTTTTTTTCTTCACATTAGTCGGGTAAAAGTATCCTATAACCATCTGGAGATATCCAGCTACCCGTATACCCGAAATGGTTGAAATAGCCGTTTTGGCGTGATGAAGCCACAACGACACATACAAACATACAAAAAATAAAAATAGAATCTTTTTAGTGACCTCCATATGGTCCGGGTCGATCTTTTCTTTTATATCTTCAATTTTTACATCTTTCTACTAAATAGTGTAGAAGTTTCGGTTTTATTATTTTAGATAAGGCGCAAAACTGTGATCCTCTCAGCGGGCTTTATATGCAATAAAGAACCCGTCTGTATTATCGATAGTGTTACTTTAAAAATTGATATTGTCTAAGTATATTCCCGGCGGACCGAGCCATGTAAGGATTTTTCATCTAACGCTCAATACGCAACTAGACTATAAAGCTTCATAGTTTTATGCGCGATAAACCAAAGTATTGAGATCGACATAAACAATATTTTATGCTCTTCGCAATCTGCGAAATCTCATTTTTATTCGCCTGATACTTATTATATTTATGGACTTTGTCATGTCGCGGACGGAAACGTCTCTTTATGAGTTTGACAGTTAATTTATTACACGCCGCCATGCATGGTCATTTTTTGCTTCGATTCATTCATTCTATTTGAAAGGCCATGGTAGAACCCATCTTTGATTTATATATCTATGGATACATTTTTGTTACGCACTTTATATCAAGGAGATAGGCCAAGTGCGAGTCGGACTCGTGTACACATCTCGCGTTCCGTCCTAATATACCTTTTAATTTTTAAGTATTTCTTGTAGGTATCTATTTAGTGTACGCCTGTTATAGTTTAAAATATATTACGCAAAAAACGATTCTTGTATTAGAAGCCCCTGTATTTATTTATTTTATTTTATGTTATAACGGTCACAGTAGTAGTGTGTACCTACTTATACGTTTCAAAAGTTAGAGCCCTGTGACAGACAGACACATATAGCAAAGCCTTAGTACAAAAGGTTCTGTTTGTACCCATTGGTTGCAGAACCCTAAATAGGCGTTATAGATATTCCTTGCAAAATTTAAGTCGACTTATTAACTTTCCTGCCCTGTTTGTACCCATTGGTTGCAGAACCCTAAATAGGTGTTATAGGTATTCCTTGCAAAATTTAAGTCGACCTTTTAACTTTCCTGCCGTTTAAATATTTTAGAGAAAAAAAATCATAACCGTATTTTTTACTTTAGTGTAGTCGATTAAAAAGGATTCTATAACTAGCTGTAGATTACCAGCTACCCTTGTACCAAAAATAGGTGAAATTCATTTGGTCGTTTTGGCGTGATGACGCCATCGCCACAATCAAGCATACAAAAAAAATATTTTTCGATTCAAATAGTCCCAACAGACAATTCATTTTTACAATTTTATAATATAGGATGGGCCAAAATTTTTTGCACTTATGAAACATCGATTAAAAAATTAACTATAAATGTTTTTAATATTTTCTTCTGTTTCCGCGATTATTACTCATTGAAATAAAACAATTTAACGGATTATATCGCGTATATTATCCTCCCGTGACCATGGAAAGCTGGAAAGCTTCCGAAACGTCGGGAACTAAAATGAGATAATATACGCGATATAATCCGTTAAATTGTTTTATTATAAATGTTTTTCTTTATTTTATTTATTAAACATTAACAGATAATTGCAATTTATTTTTTAAAAAATACTTTATTATTGGCAATCGTATAGGAAAACCGTGGAAAACTCCCTGACACATACAACAACGGATCGCGGCTATCTCATCATCTTTTAATAAAACTGCTTAACACAAAAAGCCCGTTGTTTTCCCGCGAAGCGCTCCATTACAAATAAAATTGCACGAAGTCACCTATAGTTTCCCGACATATCCCGCCGCTCACTTTAACAGTGTCCGAAAAATTCAGTGTTGCTATTTGCAAAAAAATATGGCCCACCCTATAGTATAGATAGATTTAAATAAAACAATTTAACGGATTATATCGAGTATATTATTTCATTTGCGTTCCCGACGTTTCGGAAGCTTTTCCTTAATCACGAGTGGACTCTTGGAAACAGAAGAAAATATTAAGTATAGATGGATGTTAAAATATAGACGATTATTCTTTTTACTAGGTAACTATTTTAACTTCATTCCACAAACTAAAAAATAGAAATGATTACCTTTAATTCATAGGCCAAGCAGAAAAGCATGGAGTGGTAAGAGTCCTGCCTAGTTACCTGACCGCACAGCTATAGATATTAGCTATGCGTTAAGTACAGCATTTGACCTAAAAAGGAGTCACGTGCGATGTCGAACCAATATCTCGCATTGAAAATAGGTGTCCTAGAATTCAGGGGTATAAAAAACGAGGTCACTCCAGATCGCCAGCTGCAGCACGCTCTAAGTGGACCACATAAAATGTCTGTCCGGACCGCGAATATTTGTATGAAAACTGCAGTTTGCACGAACGTGACTTCACGCGATTCCCCGCAGCTCTGTGCAGCTTCAGGCGTAAAATATTCCTACCAACATTTATAGGTATATGCAGGTATAAGTAGCCGTCCTGCCAGCATCTATGCAAGTAGGTATAGTTACGGGTATAAGTACGGTAAGCCAGTCCCGTAATGCCGGAACCTTTCGTACAACGTACTTACTCGCGAATTTAATTTCGGGTGCGAGTTTGATGTTATGACATTAAAATAAATCATAAGTACGCTTTGTGAATAGGGAAAATAAATCCCTCTGATGATCTCGAAATGGGCATTTTTGATTGAATAATACCTCATAAAGCTTCATGTAAATTATACATAAGTTATAACAAACTGTTATATCCTCTGTAATACCTATATGCCTCTATAGTTAGTCTGTAATCGGTTTACGGTTAATAATAATACGTAACGGCTAATTTAGGAAATAAAGTGGAACAACGAAACCCACACGGCCAATAAATATAGGATTTACGTCCAAAAATTGAAAGATAGCAAATCGAATTCAGCATTAGAGATTCAATTATAGATTAGCCCTTGTATCGGTACCGCATCCATAATGTTGGGACACGTGAATAAATAAACACAATTACTGCGTACAAAAGAGTAATCCCCATTGATTTTGTTCACAAAACGGCCTTGTCTCTAGAATCGAGTCACCGCCCGCTCCCAGAGGTTCATTCTGCCAAAATCGGACACCGAATCGAATTTTTTTGGCTGATCGATTTTTACTTCGCTATAATAATGCCAAAGTCCAACAATAGACATACATCAATTCGAGTGTCAAAAACTAACATCTGCGCGTTTCGTTGTAAACACAGTAAAATAGTGGAGGGTTCCAAACCCAGCATCCTTGGGGGAAGTTCATGGTTTGGCTTGCATGTTTTTATAGATCATTATTATTGTGCCCCGCTTTAGAGTAGCTGCAAATGACATACTCCACCTATTATTAAAATAAACCGTTGCTTAGAAAGGCCTTTTGTTAGGTAAATTTAAAATAAAGCTTGTGTGTAGGAAATTGCAGTGGGTGGGTCCATGCGAGACCAAGCGTCGCCTTTCATTAGCTGGGCCCTGGCACGCTAGCTGTATAATGTACTCGAACTTTTAAGTGTTTACACGGAAGTATTGCATAAAGGGGATGATGGAATAAATAGAAATCGTTTTGTCAACAGGTCCAGTCCGAGGTGGCTTAAGCGACGACTATGGGAGCAGTGGAGAAGCACCTTACATTATCGAACAGCCCTTGGACGTCACGGTAGCTCGTCACCAGCCTGCCACCCTGAACTGCCGTGCTGGTGGCTCACCTACGCCTAACATAAAATGGTACAAAGGCGGCGTGTTGGTAGTCTCGGACACTCATAGAAGCTTACTGCCGGCTGGTGGCCTGTTCTTCTTAAGAGCGACGCATGGCAGAGCTCATTCCGACGCAGGTGTCTACTGGTGTGAGGCCACCAATGCGTACGGCACAGCAAGGAGTAGAAACGCATCGTTACACGTTGCTGGTAAGATCCCGACTTACATATCAATACTTTTGTACTTAGGTTATTATTTTGAATTCTAAATTGCATTTCTTTTACAGTTCTACGAGAGGAGTTTAGACTAGAGCCAGTGTCAACGCAAACGGCACAAGGCGAAACTGTGATATTGGAATGTTCGCCGCCTCGTGGTTCACCAGAACCAACTATTTATTGGAAGAAAAACGGCCAGACATTGCATTTTGATGGCGATTCCAGGTAATTTACTCCGTTAGCATAAGCTGTGAGAAATTGTAGTTTTTCACTTTGCATACCAAGCTGAGCTTAATAGTAAAGTTAATTAAGTAAGGGTTGGCTTACTAATGAACAGAATAATAAACTAGCTCGCTTAAGAGTTGAACTTGGAAGTAAAAGAAGTACGATAACTGCACGTAAAGTTTTCCTGGAATGGGTTCAGTATTCGCTCGATAAAGCATAATTAGGAGAGAATTTAGGGGTAGTCGGTGAGAGCACTCGGGACGAGTGGGTTGGCAACGCGATAGTCTGGTGAATGAGCGAACTCGTTTGATATTAGATACCCAGCATCGTATAAATTTAATCGCACTGTGATTCTACGAGCAATGAAACTACTCATTTAGATAAAAGTCTAACGACCTCGTGAAATTCAATTCATGGGTTCACCGTTTTATTACACTACTATTTATACACTACTATATAATTACACTACTCAATACATGAGAGCTGTTTGCTGTCACAAAATACATAATTCATTACCCTTTACAAGCTTCTATTCAACTTGCAATATATGTAACTACATACATATATTTGTTCGGTGTGGAATCTTGCAAGTTAAATTTGACCTACTTCGTGGTTTCCGATTGAGCTAAAATATGGCATACTTATGTTAATTCGATAATAATGCAATAGTATGATACCATCGAGCTAATCTAATTATGAAGCAAGAAGGTGGTCATAGAAAATGCCATCCTCTCGAGTTTGGGGTCCTTGGAATCGTCTTGGTGAGTAGTTGATGGATGTTTAAAGAAAAATACAGTAGGCAATAAAAGCTAGTCACTTTTTTTTTGACAGAGCCTTATATTTTGGTAGGTTGTTAAAACTAAATATAGAAGAACAATGACTATTCAGCGCGTAAATGTTTGTTTTTATTTACGCGCTAAGCTCAACACATGGCTGATGAAAAGGCTCAAATTGAATCTTCCTTAAAAGTTTTATTGCCAATTTATTCCACTTTGGTGTCTATGAATTTTTATGAGTCATAGCGTTTGGTTACATCTTGAGGGCGCACGTCGGTACGTATGGCGGAGCATAAAAATAATTAACAGTCGTAGGGAGGGTACATCAAAGTTATAAAAGAGGGGATATTTGAAGAGCTCAACAAGCAATCAAGTAAAAATCTGAATAGTTCCGACTCACCGGACCCCTTATTAAATGTTAATTTCCCATTGAATTATTCCGCCCTACATTTGAATGACTTTGTTTCATCGTCTCGGTTCGAGTAATGAAATCCATGCGAAGATTTTTTGCAATGAATCTTTACTTTAATATTTATTGGTCGTGTTCGATTCCAGAATGCATTTAGTCGATGGCGGCAGTCTCGTAATACAAGACGCGAGGCAAACTGACGCCGGCAGATACCAATGCATCGCGCGGAATGCGGCAGGCACGAGGGAATCAGCTGTTGCTACGCTACGAATTCACAGTGAGTAGCAATCCTCGAATTTTCTGACGCTCCATTGTAAAATCCGAGCCATATTTGTACCTCGACGCCAGTAATTAGAAGTCGTGATTTAAGCTCTTTTGTCATGTAATTCAAAGGGACATTTCTCACTGCACAGTTAAGCCGTACTTAATAACGGGCCCGGAGGACGTGGTGGCGCAAACCGGCGGCAGCGTGACGTTCCAATGCCGGGTGGGTGGCGACCCCCTCCCGGATGTGCTGTGGCGGAGGACGGCCGGAGGAGGCAACATGCCACTCGGCCGCGTCAAAGTGCTAGACGACAGGAGCCTTAGGCTCGATAACGTTGTTTTAGAAGACGAAGGAGAGTACAGTTGCGAAGCCGAGAATTCAGTCGGTGCTGTGAGTGCGACTGGGTACTTGACTGTATACGGTGAGTGTTATTGTGTGTTTTACGAAGGAAAATTTAAGTAATGCTCGTCTACAATGAAAGCATGAGAACATCCGACTTTTAGAATTTCGATGTTTAACAATCAAATTAAACTGCTGGATTATTAAGATACCTTGGTCTCTGGTTCTTAATTTGACCACTTGTCTATTTAACCTAGCATGAATATCACACGTCCATAAGAAACCAAATATTTCAACCTGATTATTATTACATAAGAATATCTATTTTGTTTCAGATCCTCCAAAAATATCACTTAAGCCAAACACAGTGACAGTCGAAAGCGGTGTAGCCGCTACGTTTACTTGCACAGCTTCAGGCCGCCCCGAGCCGACCATGTTCTGGAGTTTAGAGGGAAATAGGACAATAATCCTGCCCGGAACGTCGAAAAGCAAATATCACGCCACGCCGGTTGTCGACGGCGTCACTACGTTGACTGTAAACGAAACGACCAAAAACAACAGCGGCATCACAATAGTTTGCTCCGCGGTGAATTTTGCCGGCAGTTCGTTTGTCAGAGGAAAATTAACCGTTACGTCAGACGATGACCGCCCACCACCAATCATAACAAACGGGCCCTCTAACCAAACGTTACCTATAAAATCGATGGCAGTTTTCCCCTGCACGGCCGTCGGCACACCTGAACCAATCATAGCCTGGTATTTCGGAGGGGAAGCGCTTATACAAAACCATAGAAGGAATGTGTCTAATGACGGAACGCTAATATTAAGAGATTTGGATAAAAGCGACAGCGGCACGTACACTTGCGTAGCTTCTTCGCATCACGGGAAATATGTGTGGAGCGGAGTCTTACTTGTAGATAGCCCAATAAACCCGAACATACATTTCTTTAGAGCGGCAGATGTATCGTCATTGCCCGGCCCACCCACAAAACCGCAGATACACAACATAACGGAAAACAGTGTCACAATATCTTGGAATCAAAATAATAAAATCGGGTCGTCGTCTATACTTGGATACCAAGTGGAAGTGTTTTCGAGAGAAACTCTTTCCGGGAAAAATACACCTAGGAATTCTCGAGGTTGGACGGTGTTGGCAAAGAAAATACAACAAACACAATATGTAGCGAGATCTTTAGTTCCTGGTGTTACGTACATGTTTATAGTGAGGGCAGAAAACTCGCACGGCTTGTCCGGACCGAGTCCGGTCTCTGATCCCGTAATAGTAGGTGAAAGTGGCAATGCCCTCTGGGACAACGGGGTGTTCTCCAATAACACTGAATATAGAAATAATATTATGACCGACAATATCGTAGAATTGATTGAAGCGACTCCTATCGACTCCAAGACTATTAAATTGATGTGGGAAATTTTAAACTTCTATTATTTGGAGGGATTAATAATATACTACAGACCCTTAGACAATACGACAACAGAGTATCAGATGAAGACTATTTTGCATTCAAATGACGTGTCTGGATATGAAATAACGTTCTTGAGGAAATATACGAAATATGAGTTTTTCCTTATTCCTTTTTATAAGAAATTCGAAGGAAAACCATCTAACTCTAGGATGGCACAGACGTTGGATGATGGTAAGCACAAAAATAATTAAATAATTAGCGTATTTATATTTTATCGTAAAATTAGTAATTAATTTAGTTTATCTTTATTCAGTTCCAGAAGGCCCTCCAGCAAATATCGAAATGTTTATCTTCAATACGACAACGGTTCATTTGAAATGGTCACCTCCAGAGCCTCACCTCCAAAACGGTCATATAACTGGTTACAATGTTTTGGTGAATTGGCTGGACATACCCGCAAACAAATCGATGGTGGCCATAAACACGACAGTGCACCAAGCTACCAGTCTAATAATGACAAACTTAACTTCTGGAGTCAGTTATTCAGTTCAAATTGCCGCTGAAACTGTTGTGGGGTTGGGTCCATTTAGTCAAAAGGTGTACTTGAACATCGATTCCCGTTCTATTGGATTGGATCCTTTATCGAGGTAAATAATCAGTGGAGCACTCATAATGTCTGTCAATATATTTGTTTTAACGTGATTGTTATTTGACGTGACATTTTTATTTTTATTTCAGATATCCGGCAAATGGAGAAGTGTCTATCGTAGCTGGCGACTTCGTAATGGAAACATGGTTTTACTTTTTGATTGGAGCCATCGTTCTGTTCAAAATAATTGTGATTGGCGGCATCATTTACATCAGAAAGCACAACATTTTCGCCAAAAAGTCGTCCGCTCTTCCAAATATATATGGTGCGTATCAAAGTGATTTACGACGTTCATGAATACAAAGATTACATCTCGTATTATTCCCTGTACGATTGTCCCAAGTGACGCGTCGAATAATATCCGACAGGCAAAGGTAACTGGAAAATAAACAGTTATTCAGCTTAACTCGAAACGCTTACATTTTTTCCGTGGAATCAGCATCAGAATTTCAAAATTAAAAACATTCCTCGGGTGTCGTAGGGTGGCGCGAGGCGAGCGTTTGTTTGATGGAGGCTTTGCCATGCGAAGGGAGGGGCTAGATTACTTTCGAGTTGAAAGGTGGCACGAGCCCTCTCGCGAGCGCACTGGATCTCTTTCACTTTGCATTCACGTTCAGGGTACAAAGGAATGATACAAATCCGAGAAATAAAGACCCAGTAAATGTAAATGTTTTCTATTTTGTTTTCTCGAGGCGATTCGTTTGTTGACTCACCCAGTTACCTCTAAGCCAATTTACCTCGCTTTGTTGGTATTGTGTTGGGCTTATTTTTTAAGCCTGCAATGAGGGAGATGATTTGTATTAGATTCGCTGCAAGGATGTCATTTAGTAATTCAGTTAGCCAAATGTAATGAACACTTATTGTATTTGTCTTATTTTAGATTCAAACGGAACGAGCTTAGTAACGCAAATGAACATAAAAGCCGCAGTTTCCTTGTCTCACCCGCTCAGTAGCTGCTATAATAAGAACACGGTAACAAAAACAGAATCCTTATTATGGATGGAGAATCAGCCCGGCTTGTGCATGTCCGGTACTCAGACTAATCAGAGCAAGCAGAAAGTTAACTCTGAGTACGATAAAGTTGCACAACAGTTGCCCGAATACGCGGAAGTGACATCCTCAAAGGTCACGGGCAATGAGTGGAACACGAGCAAGACAGCCACATCCCCAGCGGCTTACGCCTCGGTAACGCTTGTTGCAAATACGAGGCAATGCGTCAGTTCTTTGGTGAGTTTTTATGTACATATTTAGTTTAAAGGGGCTTCAAAAACTTATACATTTTCAAAGTAATCTACGTATTATTTTGACAATGAAGAGCGTCGTAATAAGAAGTAAAGTTAAATGCGCAAATTAAGATGCCGTCAACACACACTGTCATGCAGGTGTTGCGTGTTTAGGAATCCCGTTAATAGTGCCTACTCACATTCGGAAAACATGCACTTAACAATTATTCTGTTTTTTGAGAATTCTATTAACCTTACCATTCTTACCTTCATTTTTTTTAAACAGGGCTGGTTTCCACCGGGTAGCAAGAACGTAGACAACTTCGATAACCGATACGCTCCAGACGAAGAACTCTATCCTGCAAGCAATGGTGGCTACTACAATAGAAACGTATACAGCGAAAAATATTTCCAAGGACACCCAAATGTGTTAAAATTTTACGACCTACCCTCAATGGATAAAACACAGAAAGCTCAATTACGTTACAATCAGAGCTTAGACGAGAGAAAAGCTGATAAGACTCAAAAGTCTGAAGTGACACAATCGCTGATCGGGCGAACATACGTCAGCTCGAGGAAAAATTCCGAAACTGAAGCGACTTACAGAGCATTTGGAGAAGACGAATCTGATGACGAAACGTATCCTGAGGATTGTGGGTACGATGAGTTACAAGCTATGCAGCCTCAGAGACAGAGGCCGCAGCATCAGTACGAGAGGCCGAATTTTGACAATGACAGTACGAGAACGCTGGCAAGGCTGACATCATTCCGTCATGGGCAGGTTGTGGTGAATGGGACATCGCAGAACTCACTAGCACCGGCGCATCCCCCCCTGCCACCGCACCCAAGGGCGGACTCCGTAACACGGTAGTATCACGCCTTGCCGGTTTTCGGCGACCTGTGCCAAACGGACGTATAGACCGACTTTAACGTAAGTGTAGTGATGCCACTAAGAAAGATCGCAGTTCTTCCTAAAGTTGTACAGATTTATTGACTCTTCGGGAAGCTTTTTTGAGATTTGTTTTGAAGTGCGTGTTTCGGTTGTGTTACGTGAGTTCTATGGCGCCTAGTTGTGGTAAGAACTGAAAGTAGATTTATCGATATTGGCCTATTGGACTATTTTGACTGCCTAATTTTATAACGCGCATTGCGTAGCTGCGTTTTCGAGAGTTTATATTAATTTAAATTAGTTATTCTTAAATTATATAACTACGCCTAGTCGTTTGTATAGTTAATAAAATTGTATATATTGTATATAATATTATTAAGTTAAGTATGTTTAACTAGCACGAGAGATCTGATATACTCTGATAACGCGATAGGAATATTGTAATCGATCTATTGAACTTTTATGGTTATTGTGTTATCGGAATTGATAGAATTCAATTGATATGTCCGTCTGAATATCAATAAACGAATTTGTACTCATGATATCATTAGTTTAAGCATTATTAAAACTTAGAACCTGAATACAAAACTAACGCTTGGCAATAACTTGAAGTAACGTTCATATTATAGTATGTACATAATATTTTATGTGTCTGGTAATAGAAATACTATATAGACTTCCTTTCGTAGAGCTAATACCTTCAAACACTGCCTTTGATATGTATTTTAAATAACAGTCGTATTTATTTGGTTTAAAATTAAGAAGTAATTACATTTAATGAGCTTGTTTTGATACCTCGTTTAGTTTTATAACTTGTGCCATAAAGAAGCTTTTTTAAAGTATAATATAAATAATGTAACATCGGAGTTGTGAAATGAAATTCAAATGAAGCTTTTTACAAAATTGAAAATTATAATCTACGTAAAATATGTGATATGATACTATAGCGATTTTATATGGGTACAGTGAGCAAGGAAAGTTTTAGTATAGTCCCAACTTATTGCAAAAGCAATACTTTTAGGAATCTATTGCTTTTGTTGCACACTGTACTTAGCACAACTTGTATATCTGCATATCAACTGTATTACTTAGTTGAAGTAATTGTTAAACATGTTATAAATAAGGACGCTTTCACACTGTTAAGATATTACAGTGAAATAAAATCAATATATAGCAATGGTCCAGCCTAAATATACACCTGTTGAAATATATACCAACATTACTTACACAAGTATACAAATATGCTCATCTAATTAACTGTGAAAACGTCCTATAGTATTGAGTTTGTAAATAATTATGTATAATTAAAAATATCGCCTTTACGAAAACTACGACTTGATAGCTATGATTATTCTTCTCTGTTAATTAATTCGAAAACATATGAATTGTTTAACACCACGGACTGTAAAATCAGTAATCTTTCCTAACAAAATTCATAATAACAAGTTAATAACGTAAGTTTTCGTTTATCCCATGGCGCTTGAAGTGGTGTCACTTACATAACAACTGAAGTAACACGCATGCTTTTGTTAGAGCATTTAAAATTCTTACAGCGCTCAAACTGGCTTTATAATGACTGTATAAACCATTATGCAACTTCTTGTGTATGGGTCAGCGTATTTGAAAACAAATAATAAAAATAGCAGTGACCGTAATATCTGCGTGCTTATTGAAAATACTTACGAATATTTTAAATAAAATGTAGAAGGCGCGCAATTTACTGATTATTTAGTCCGTGCTTACTATGATACCTTGCGCCACTATGTAGAATCAGTTTAACCAACCTATCAAAAAAATAATACGTGTATATTTATGGTTCCTATTATGAATTGCATCAAAATGTTACAGGGCTGTTTCCATTTTACTCTATGTTGTAAAATTGAATTTCAAGATTACACTTTTACGTAAATTATTGTGAAAATCTTTTGTAGTTTGATAGCAAATAGCGTATCTTCATCAAATGTTCTTTAGATAATACTGAAAAATTACAATCCAAAAAACAATTATTATTGTCAAAAACGACTACACCTCTATTTCTAATGTGACCTTTATAATAACAATTAATTATCTACCACTGAAAATAATATTACAGCTGTTAAAAATAAATATATCAGTGTTAGGTGTCGTGCTAATGATAAACGAGTAATATTTTCATTAAATACATTATTGCCCTTAATTAATAAAAGCAGTTTGTACAGTCAGTGTCAAAAACGTCTGCACACTAACAGGTAACTAACTTGTCACAATTATTTCTCAATGCTGAAATTAATAATTCATTTTCAACACTTCATCAGAAATTATAACTATTACTTAGATACTTAATTATTAGAGTGACATGTACATAAAATGTAATTAGTAATGACTTTATAATTTGATTGTAGTTGTTACTTCAAGACTGATCATTGTTACTTTATGGGTGTATTGTTACAAGCTTGTATTTAACTTGACGGGTTAGTATGTTAGCTTGGGTCAAACCTTGGAAGCTAACTTAGAAACACTTACTGGCGTTCGATTGGGCTTCTTCACAACTTATTACTTGCGTTTCTTCAGTGACAATGCAACATTATGATACCATCGAACTTATCTGATGAGCGAGAAGGCGATCATAGGAACTCTGTAATGAAATAACGCACGCTCTTTAAAATCATCTCGATGAAGCAGCTGACGGATGTTTAAAGAAAAATATAGTCGGAAATAAAAGCTTGGCGAAGTTTGAACATAACTTATTTTATAGTAATTCTGTTTTGTGAGCCAACAGTGAGCAGGTTTATTTATGATAATAAAGTCACAAAGCACTGAAGTATGCAGATGTTTTGAGCACCGACGGTACATGTAGGATGTCCTATGTTAATAGTCAACATTTAAACTCAAATAGCTATACATAAACTGTTCATTTTACGTCGCCAGTTTTATGTGAACCACAAGTAATAGAAATACTATCACGGAACCTGGGACGTATACCTACATTTACTAAATATGTATGACATAAAGTTTAATAGGTTTTGAAGTGCAGGAACTATTAAAATGGTAATTTAGCAAGGTGTCTAGTACATAGTTTCATACCGTTAAAGCAAACTGGAATACACCAGTAAATTATTTTTGCGCTTAAAGACCACTTGGAGAAATAGATGGACGATCACAATCTTGAGATGAATTTTAATTTTTGTAATAGTCTTTGGATACCTATTTTAATAAAATAATTTGAACTAATATTACTTTGCCTTTTATTTGACGCCGTAAAACATACCTATTTATAACACATCACTATTGCATTGGGGGTTTTGCCCTAATCACCATAGTGGGCAGGCGGGTTGGCGATTGCAGAAGGTTGATGGTAAGTTTTATGGGCCCGGAGAATGGATGTCCGTTGAGACAGTAAGGTCCTGGAGTGGCGACCATGCATAGGACGGCCCCCAACAGGTGGACCAATGACCTCGTATGGGGTCGTGGAGCAATGGTGGATGCGGTCTGTGGTGAACTATATGAGGCTTATGTGCAGCTGTGCACGTCCGTGGCTGATATGTAGATAGATAGAAAGATCACCATTGCATATAAGGTTTGCAATAAGTACAATCATTTTATACTAATTATATTATAATTTATAATCAAGTTTTTTACAAAGTTCAACACGAATATTTAGTAAATAAAACGCAGTGTGATACTAGCCCTAGTTAACAAATGAAAATAACAAACAAATTGGATTCTATAATTTGTTCCTTACAAGGAGTTTAATATTGGCAACTAGCTGTAAATTACTGATATTTTTTGAATAAATAAATAAATAAATATGCCTTGAGGTAGATGATAGTATTATCTAAACTGTTTTAAAGTTGTAAAAATGAATTATCTGTATATCCATAAGTACTATACTTTCCATAAATACGAAAGTACAGTCGGTCTCAAAATTAAAATAATCATCATTCTAATAACTTGGGTTCAGGCGGGTTGGCGATCGCAAAAAATTGATACTAAGTTTTATGGGCCATGCAGCCCAGAGAATGGGGCAGTAAGCTCCTGGAGAGGCGATCATGCATTCCTATGCAACGCAGCGTAGGACGGCCCCCAACAGGTGGACCAATAACTTCGTAAGAGGTCGCGGAGATTTGGTGGATGCGGTCTGTGGCGAACTATAGGGGAGGCTTATGTGCAGCAATGGACGTCCGTGCCTGATAAATAGATAGATCACTATTGTATGAGGTTTGCAGTAAGTACAATAATTTTGTACTAATGATATTATAATCAAGTTTTTTACTAAGTTAAATATATGTATATGAATACAATGATATATCTGACAGTATATTATCGGTTCTTACCAGTACCTAGAATCGCTAGTATTATTGACACATATCTGTGTTCTTATAAAGTTGCCAAATGATATGTCTCTACATTAAAACTATTTTCAAAAAAATAAAGTTATACGGACTATAAAGGTCATTGGTCAATGTCAATATTTATTTTTCGTGTGTTTTTATGTATCATCACGGCAAAACAGCTGAATGGATCAACCATTTTTGGTTCACAGGTTTGGTCACCAGACTACACGCTGTATTTGCTACAGTAAAAAAGAGTATTATGCCTTTTTTCACCCCCGCGAACGAAGTTGCGGGCAAGTTCTAGTTAAGAATGACCTTAGCAGTATAATCATCTCAAATAACAATGAAGATTTATACTGCACAACAAGGTCACCAAGGTAAAAAAAACCAAGTGTGATTCTGACTCACGCACCGAGGGTTCCGTACAAACTTTCTCTTCACCTAATATTATTATGTTACCCAGTTCCAGTTGAGTTTAGTTTTCACCTGATGTTTATAGCATTGCATACAAATGAGGTGCAAAGCAAACTTAACGTAACGGGCTCGTTCAAATAGGTTTTTGAAAATTAAAAAAAAATAGATAGTTGGAGAGAGAGGTGGTTATAATTTTCATGTACTATTTATGTTTATTGATACAAATTGTGAAAATTTCCTTATTTTCGTTCGGTAAACTTCGGAGATAAAGGGGGTGGATGTTTTTTCACATTTTCCTTAATAAAAATCAATCTAATTAATTAACAAAGATATATGTCACGCTATATCGCATAAATAAATTAAATTTTATGGGACAGTCTTGACACAAATCGAACTAGTCCCATGCTAAGCTCAATAAGGCTTGTATTGAGAACAAGTATTAGACGACGATATATTTAATAGATATATTTACTTATATACATAGGAATATTTGGCCTTACCGGGATTTGAACCCAAGACCTTCAGCTTCGGAGGCAGTATTAGGTACTCTCGCTGAGCTAAACTGATATTATAGTATTTCAACAATACGATCACGATACAAAGCATATCGTCTTCTATCTATCGGCCTATCACATTCTAGCAGCCTAAACCGCAAATTCGTTAAACACCATATTCACCATGAAACGGTTTTCCGTCCTTTAATGAGCTGAGAAATTAATTTTAAAAGTTAAAGAACGCAACTACGTATGTACAAATGTATCTTTGTTCTACCTATAATATTGAGCGAGCATTTATAAAAAGATTTCAACTAGTTTAACTTCTGTGGTCATTATTGTGGAAACTCAGCTTGATTAAAATGTACCCTCAAATGGGGGGAACATGGGACGCAGGGTGTAACATTAGACAAGAAAATCGCGTCCAATTTCAGGAGTGCTACAGAGAATACTGCACGTTTTATAATCTTCGCATCTTCGACCTGCAATATTTTTCAGTAAATAGTCGTCTATAGTTACCCCGCGTGTGCCAAGTTACCCTATATGACGGGAACTTTTGGTGAAATCGCAGAACGCAACGAACAACGAACTCTACCAAATAGCTAAAATTGTATATAAATAATAAATATTCTATAGTATTATTAGTCTAGAGACTCGTACCTGCAGTCAAACACAATAAAAAATTATATGCGAACACGATAGGTAAAAGCAGTTAACAAAATCAAATGTTCATAGAAACGCCTGAAAACACTTTGAAAGCCAAGCTTTCCAAAGAGCGAGAACGTATGTACTTAAAACTTAAGGTACCTATAGACTTTGGATGAGGAATAATTTTACTGGTACCAGTGAAATTATTACTCATGCAAAGTCTATACTTACCTTACAGAACTAACGTCTGCACTCACTGGCAGACGATGCGACACTAAAAAACAAGGATATTAAAAACAAAAGCCGTCTGCCCAGGATTTTAAGCACACCTTGTTATGTCGAATTTTCATTCAAACCCAATACACGTTATCAACTGCCGGCAGTCCACCGCAGACCCGCTAAATACCCGCCAATAACGTACTTACGCTGACTGCCGAGTTGAGATTCGCTTTATGAATTGCATCCTCGTAAATTGGCTGGGGTAAACAAAGCCGATGCTCACTCGTTCGCCGTTTGAATTTAATTTCGATGTTGAGTGAGCTAGTGAGCTATTAGTTGCATATCTCTACCGCGTATGCCAAGAATGTTGTATAGTATGAGCATACTCGAATTGCACGCAAGCAGAGTTGATTGCAAAATTAGGAGCAGTCGAAACAAAAGAATAACCTCCACTGCTACAAGTTTGTCTTCAGGGCCATGTACAAAAATATTGAATAGTCATAATCAGCCAAAGTGTTCTATCAAACACATTTGATGAAAACACGCGCTTTTTATCATTATGTGATTGAAAAAAACTGGGGCGGTGGACATGTAAGTAAGTCCTATCACATAGTGTATGTACAGTCAGCGTCAAATAGTCTGTAACATTCAAAGCGCCAAATAGATATATCGCAACACATATTTGTTACTACAGGCGCAAAGATGTGTTACGATATTTGGCGCGTCAGGTGTTACATACTATGAAAGTTGATGCTGGACTAGTAGGAATGTTACTAGGTTATAATTATATTATCCCTGGCACCAAAGCTAACAAATGTTGGCACCAATTTATGATGGATTTTTTTAACTTAGCTGTCACACCGTATAACGAATATTGTTTAATGTATGTCCCTGTGGACAAGCAATAATGTAGATCTACCTTAGTAGGGACATTCCGCAATAATGTTAACTTATTTTTAACAGATGATGATTATGTAACGGTAGCTACCAAGTTAAGTAAATTGCCGCATGCAGTATTTCCGGACCGATGCGATCTTCAAACCTTCAAGAAAAGAGCGTACTCCCACCTGAAAGGCCTGAAACGCACTTGTGACTCCTCTGGTGATGCAAGTGTCCATGGGCGACGGTGATCGCTTACCATCAGGTGACCCGTCTGCTCGTTTGCCCCCTATGCCATAAAAAAAATTACTTCTCATTAAAATTTACTTGCAAGATTTGACGCTATTTTGTTCGACACGACGATACGTGGGTTGCAGAACGGCCTATGAAGCCAGCGGTCCCGGGTTCGCACCCTGGCCAGGGCGAGTGTGTGTGATGAGCACGGATGTTTGTTCCTGGGTCTTGGATGTTTTCTATGTATTTAAGTATTATAATTCATCATTATAATCTGTATATCGTCGCCCAGTACTCATAGTACAAGCTTTGCTTAATTTGGGACTGAGTCGATTTGTGCAAAATTGTTCCTGATATTTATTTATTTATTATTTATTTTCAGACCTATCTATATGAATACTCGGTTAACCATTGTTTGCAACGAATACATTACAATCGACATATCCATTGTTAAGTTGTAAGAATGAAATAGACAGATTATGTCTATTTGAAGCCGCGAACGAAGTTGCCAAGGTGCCCCTTCTAGTAATACCCAAATCTAGATAAGATACACTCTTAATTTTAAAATCAATAGAGAAAGTTACTGCTGATTTTTTTTATACTATATCCTGAGCTTAAATCGCTTTATGATTTCAAAGTTGTATCAGAAAAAACATAAACATTTAATTAAATAAGATAGTTTTAAAATAATTCTGTACGAACAGTCAACATGGACGTAACGACTTTAAAAATTAAATTAAAACATTGACTCTCACGTACCTCGCATGGCTAATGTTTAACCTCACAACTATCAAAGTATCCTTTTATTTTAAAGATTCTAGAAATTTTGCAAATTGCCCGAAGCCATAGCGCTGTAGCTGCAGCAAAAATTGCATTAAAAAAAAAAACAAAAAAAGCTCGTATCCGTGAAACCGATAAACTTTTTTCAAACCAAGTTAACGTATAAAAGCACGGGAAGTTTTTCTCTTACGTCCCAGTTTTGCATATTTTCAATGGACGGTGTGTAGGGCAGGGGTAAAAACTACAGTAGGTCGGATCATTAGACTTGCGTAGTTGGAGCATTTCATGCCTCATGCAAAGGTATCGTGACGTTTTATGCTGTTGCTCGGAATGTTAGGAATACAATTTTTTTTTTTTAATTATATAATAGATGGGCATTTGACCGCAATCTCACCTGTTGTATTTGAAAACTTTTTTCTGTGGTATGTTATAGAACGATATATTTATAATAGAAATATTGGTGAAGAAACTACTTCAATCTGATAAAAACTCCCCGAGATATAACAATGCTAAAAGCACATTTTTGGATTTTCCCAAAAAACGCTTCATACTAAAGCCATATATTTATATTGTGATGTAACAGTGTAACACCTTATATGGGGAATTTAAGTACTTTGTTCTACACCTATGTTAAAACTTGCGTTTATCAAAACGGTTTCGTAACAAAAGTTACCTTACGTTTTTGGGTTATTCAATGGTATTATTAGTTTTTAATATTTTCATATTTTAAAAATGGACTTTTCCATCCAACTTTAAATGTTTAAAAACGAGCTGCACGTAAGATCCGTTCTCCGGGCTGCAAAGTCCACCCATTGCTACTTCAACGATGCAGTCCTGTGAGTAGTGGCGTGCGGTCTATATAGGCACGAAGGCACTGCCTACCCTGAACGACCATGGCTCCATATAGGCATAGAATAACTGCCTGACTTGGCCAAAACCGCTGTACGCGCCACTGCCTATGAGCTATGTCGGTTACTTTGGTTCTTCCGCGGATACTCTCATTTCTGATTCTATCACTAAAAGAAACTCCGAGCAAAGCCCTTTCCATTGCACGTTGCATGGAGGACAATGGGGCAGTAAAGTCCTGTCGTGGTGACCACGCATAGGAAAGTACAGCGCAGCACAACCCTGACTAGATGGACGGATTACCTCATAAGGGTCGCGAGAAGTCGGTTGATGCGGTCTGCGCAGGATCGCACCCTGTGGCGAACTATAGGATAGGCCTATGTTCAGCAGTGAACTACCGTGGCTGTAATCATATTATGCGGTTTGTATTGTATGCACTTTTGCTTGTTACTGATATTCTTTTCTCCTTTTAATAAATAAAAACTTACTCGTTTTAATAAAAAACCGCCGTATACAAGACACCTTTACTCCAAATTTTATCAATATACTACATAGAAGGCTCCCGAATCTTCGTTTGCGGAGGAGAGAAAATTATAACCTCTCTTTTTTCTTTAGCATAGTTGGGTAAAATGTATCCTTTAAACATCTGGTAGGTTACCAGAGGTAGATGCCCAGCTACCCGTGTACCAGGAATAGTTGAAATCCGTTTAGCCGATATAGCGTCATGAAGACACAACGACACATACAAACATACAAACATTTCATTTTTACAACTTTATAATAGTATAGATATTTTGTACGGTCCGGTACGGACGGATATAACGAAATTATAAGGGTTCCTTTTTTGCTATTTTGGCTACGGAACCCTAAAAAGATAGTTAAAGAATAGATAACACCTACTGTGATTTGTGCCATCAACAGTGAATGTGAGTCGCATGAAGGACGCGAGCCGCCCGGGGTGTCGTTTTAATTTTCCGCCTGAAAATTTACACCGACTGAATGAACCATCTACTTTAATGAGCTTTAAAAGTTAACTGATCGACCTCTCGAAATTATGCGACGTAAAAGTTACGACTTATTACATTTTTCTTTGGTAGAACAAATAAAACAAACCCGTATTTGGATAGGACCAATTTTACTAACTGGCCGCTCTGAGTTTTAGCTGGCTGTAAAAAATTAGGCTTATTTACGAACAAATACTTTTAAATGTAAATTTTTGGGATTGAATGTTGATATACTATTAGTTCATCCTTATTTTACCTTTAATTATTTATTCCTAAATTTTCAATATATGCATTCATTATAGGTACAGTACAGACGTACAGGAACTTTATGAATCATCCCTTCAGACCCAAAGTACCAGAAATGCAAATTGCTTTATACGCGAATGACCAGATTTTCATACGCAAATTCACCGATACGCAGATGAACTGTATTCTATTACGCGAATGGCCAGAATACTAGAATGACGCAAACTGGATACGCGAATGACCAGATTTTCAATAGTGAATTAACTGTTACCCAGATGACCAGCGAAATGGCCCCACTAAAAAGGTGCCACAGTAGGTGGGGCCCAAAAATGATGACAGGTAGCCCCTTAGTTCGAATATGGCAGCATTGCTGACGGTTTAAACTGAGGGTTTATTAATATAAAAAAAAACCATCTAAGCGCGAGACTGACTTGCGCACCGAGGGTTCCGTACAAACTTTCTCTTAACGTAACCTATTTGACCGGTTCAATTATGTAAGCAGGAAACTGCTCATTTGCGAAACAAAATCAGGTCATATGTGTATCTGGTAAATTGAGTCTGAAGGGAATCAGCCTGTGGCAGGATTATTGGGTTAACATTCACTTGAAGTAGTAGCCAATTGGCATGTGGCTAAAAGCCAAAGGGTTTGACTGTGCCTCAGAGAGAAATAGGTGACATTATTACCAGAGACACGGTAAAAAGGAACGTTTAATTTCGTTATTAAATAATATAGTGCAGAAAACACACTTTTCTCAGTCCATTTAGCAGGACATATACTTCACCTCTCTTTTTTGCAACTTTTATTTTTGCTAATCATATTCTCTCAAATTTCTTGCCGATATATCTGGATCGTAACGTTTAGGGCGATCGTGCACTTACAAGGGATTTTACTGTCCGATATTTCCAGTTTGTCCATACTAGTTTGTATAAAATCGGACTGCCGGGCGGTAAATTTCCTTGTAGTGCACAATCGCCCTTACTCCTTCTCCAATTGCTCCAGCAGGTAAAATGATCGTAGGTCCTTTTATAATTCAATACAACATTTTTAACTGTGTAAAACCTGTTAATTCCCAAAACAATGACGCAAATTCGATTTTACTAAAACCGATTTCACTTCAAATAAATAGAAGACTCCACTAAATTTCATGACAAAATTCCCGTGCAAAAATCCAGAGCAATATTTTGAAAGGGCCGCTGTCCACTCAGGCTTGACGGATATAATTCAATTAGAATTTAATTGGTAAATTAAGTTGCGTCGCCACCGGGGAGGTTTGTTCCCGATAATTGCTTCAAATATGATTTCGACAGCAAAGGTGTGGTGTTTTTCGAATCAATTTCGGTAAAAGCTTTGCTAAGCCGTGGTCATGTGGCATGAGTGGGCTTCGGGTAATTTGGATCATTTGACGTTTAATTAATGGTTATTTTGGGAACTGTTAACTGATTACGATGATTTTTAATCATGGAATATAAATACAATGAAATATTTCATTACAAAAGTTTTTATTGATAAACCGTTACAGATTACTTAGTTTCTATTGATTCTATCTTTGAAGTTGTAACTTTGAAATAAATTAGTAGCGACACAGTATAATAAAGAGTACTAGCGTAGTAGCGACATCGACACTAGATAACATTTTTGAAATAGGTAGTACTTATTTAAGTTTACATTTTAGCGTCGAAATATAACGTCAATTATTTCATCTGCTGTTTGATAATAAATCATTATATTCTTCATATACTAGAAATCCAAAAAGGACTCGATTACTACGTCGTATTTGCATAGTTTAGGCACTTTATCTAATTGCTCTTGATAAAAAAGTAAGTCAATTCCACCCAGCCTACCTAAGAAAATATTTGACGCCATACTTCATGAGTGTGTACCGCGGTCATCGAGACTTGATAGACAGTTTCCTTACCTGTTCCATCGTTTTTAGATCTGCTCACATTTTCTCTCTAAATGTATAATCTCGTCCCGATGGCCGCAGTTTAAGTACTTACCGTTTAATTTAAAACCATATGAAACTCGGGTTGATGCTAAAATGTGATAGCTCCTACAGTCACATTAGATGCACTTATCTTTAAATCCCTCCCTTCACTTCCAGTGGCACAACTAGAAAATTAGGAAGACGTGTTATAACGTGCTTCACATCCGTAAAGGTAAAAGGCAGCGATAATATACGGCCTTACAGCCCGAGTGCCCTTAATACTGTGCTTAAGTGGGCGAGATTCAGAGGCTTTTCAGCACCAACACTTCTGAACCTTTTAATATCGCACCCTCCGTCTCGACTTCTATCGGATCTCTAACGTTACCTTTTTAAATAGTTTAATCCATTCATATGGGGTCAGGCATTTTTTTAGACATATTTGCTGAATTTAGTAAATATTTGGCACAAACCGGAACGGAATATTACGTTCCATATTTGACTACCAATTTCAATGATCCTACGTTATAAATACGTTATCAATTTTAATAATCGTAACTAGAGTATCGATTATTCGGTGATTTCGTTATTTCCTCCTTTTGTTTTTTAGGGTTTCGTATTTTATTTTTCCTTTTGCAAAATAAACTATTTTAACTACAGCTACGATCCTGCCCCGATACAGTCCAGATGTTCACTGTTAAGCATAGCCTGTTTTATTAAATCTGAGATCACTGTCAAAGGCGTACACCAAACACAATGAGAAAAAAGTCAATCAAAATCAGTCTGTACACTGTACACACAGGGAGTTGTCAAACTTTTAAATATATTCTATTTTGTGGCCAATGGAACTGTAGTCGTGATCGCAGGTCTCTTAACAGTTACGATAACAACTGTTAAGATACTCTATACTTCTACACATTCCACTGGGAGATATATGAGAAAAACAGTATTATACTTTATCGATTTTATGACATGTTCGTAGTCTTATCACGAAAACTAGAAATGTTAATAGAGGCAACAAAATTACCTCAATAAAGGCTACGTAAATTTCAAAATTAAAGGTAGGTATTTAGAGAAAGTCGTCGACAATCGTTAGTTAAACGTATTACAAAAAGTCCAGTCACTCCATTAGGACTTATGTCCCTCATGGGAAGTCCATTAGAAAACCACACGCAGGACAATTAAAATCCTTGCTTACAGGCTAGTGCATCACGCCTGCAACTCGCGATAACGACCAACGTGATTCTACTTAATTCACTCAATTCAGGTCATTGTCAACTGTAACGTCCTTATAAACTGGCGACGATTGCCCAAATTTAATTAAGACAACCCTTTTGGAATGGGTTCTAAACTCGTATAGCACATGGGGCCAGAGTTTTGTAATTTTATTAATGACGTAATAACAGTTCTGTCAGACGCATGTGCACATGAGCGATAGTGGAGCCGTTAGTTCGGACGGGTTAATATTGGAGGGTCGGATTGGGGATTATCTATGGGATACATGGTGTGTACGGTTGTTATAATAGCAGGCCCTTTGCAGGACGTGCGCTCCATTGGCTTGCAATGTCGTCGCAGTTTACTATACGAAAATGCTGACTTCAGCTTACCTAAAATATAATCCAGAATTAGGCGAACTAGATTGACAATTCATTACACACGAATGTTACCACAGTTTCACTAGTGCTATTAACTCTAAAAAAGTTCGTTTTATAAAGGTTTTGTGCCAGTAGTTTAGTTTAGTAGCATTATTCAGCTTGAAATCAAACTAATAATTGTATTAAAATGAAACAATAGTAAAAGAACTCGGATGAAAAACATGCATTGAATAATATCCATCGATTTATTTATTTATTTCAGGAAAGCAACATAATCTGATTATCTGGTTCATTGATGGAAAACATACCCTCTACCATTAAAGTCAATAACCCGTGTATGAATGCTATGTTCACAGTTTGCTTTATCAAACTACTACCAAGTAGAAATTGCATATATCCGGTAAGAAGCGTTCATCCCTGTTTGGCAAGTATGTGAGTGCGAGAGAGAGGTATGACAACGAATACATGATAAAATACAATAATTAACTCAGATTGGTACATAAACTTGTGACTATTCTTTTTGTCTATGACTGGTAACAATTTCAGCTGTCAATCTAGTTCGCCTAATTCTGGACTCTACTTTTACTACTTCTGATCCTTCGTCTGCAATGAATCGAAAGATGGAGCTGTTAATTTTCCAGACAATTCTTAAGATGAACTTCATGCTATGATGCCGGAGAGTTTTTAAAGTATTATTATTTCTATAGTTTTTGGACTTCTGGAATGAATGTAGTAACTATAAAGTTGAAATGATTGTTTTCATGCTTCTCATATTTTGTGTTTTTTTTTCTAATGTCTTATAGAATGGTCTCAGCCCGATGCCCTGTGTGTGTGGTGGTTATTTGTCACCTACAAGTTTCAGGCTGAAAATTAGCGCTGTAGGCGCTTGGCTGTTATTTTTACACCTTTAGTTTTGTTTTATGTATGTGTGTATGCAAATAAATTATTTCTTTCTTTATACTACTTTTATCAATTATAGGAAACTGCGGGGAAAACCTAATTTATCATCAACTCAAAGCATTTCGTCCTTTCAAAACTTTGTCAGCTAATGCCCGCAAAAACCTAAGCGACGCAATAGCCCCGCAATCATTTAGCTTATAAACAAATTGCCACAATTTACAAGTTGAAAGACGAAAGTTTCTGGCAACATAACAATAAATGGCTAGATTTTGTTGCAGGCGGCTTATTAAGCCCGCGGTGTCGACAACAAGCCCCTATTACTCACAAACTTGATGGCATTAAAGTTTTCCGACGGCTCTGAAATATGAGGACAGCTCACAAATTCACCTAAAATTTAACTTGCTTTCGACTTGGAAGCAGATTTACTGTGTTGCATACATTTGAATCTGTTACGACATGTGACGCACACAAAATCTCATTTATTTTGTGATATCTATACTATTTTAAAGTTTTAAAAATGAAATGTCTGTACATTGAAGATATTTTCAAAAAAAAAATTGTAACGGACTATTTGGAGGTCACCACACTGAAAAACATTTTATTTTTATTTTTTGTGTTTGTATGTTCGCATGTGTCGTTGTGGCTTCATCACGCCAAAGCAGCTAAACGGATTTCAACTATTTTTGGTACACGGGTACTTGGGTATCTCCAAATGGTTAGAAGATACTTTTTACTCGACTACGCTGAAGAAAAAAAAAGGGGTTATGACGGTTCTCTTCCGCGAACGTACTTGCGGGCACCTTCTCGTTTGTTATATATGTACGAGTACTATTCAAATACTGAAAGGAGAATACTGAAAGGAGTAAATACTAGTAGGTTGGCAGTTAAAGTTTATATTGCGATCTAAATATTAAATTGTTGACAGGTTTAGTTATCTGCATTAAAATAAAACAATTTAACGGATTATATCGCGTATATTATCTCATTTTAGTTCCCGACGTTTCGGAAGCTTTCCAGCTTTCCATGGTCACGGGAAGACTGATTTACTTATTTCAATGAGTAATAATCGCGGAAACAGAAGAAAATATTATATCTGCATTAAATTAAATTTAACTTTTATCAATCTTATTTACTAGCTTCAAAAAATAATGGTTATCAATTAAATGAACCCGATTTTCTTAATAATAATAATCATTTTATTTCGGATATGATCCATAGTTTTTAGTTAGCTACAGACTTATACGCTAGTGTTAGTATTTATACAGAGTATCTGATGGCACAGGTTTTGTTTTATAATAGTATGGAGTTTTGTCCATCTCTGCAGCAGCGGGGAGTCCCACCTATCCACTAACGCTCGCATGATGCTGTTGGCGCTGTCTCGCCAGCGGCTCAACAATGAGGCACACCGCTTGCATTATAGCCGCGAAACCGTCCACCTGCGCCTCCGCAAACATCCCCGAGGCGTTACAGATTAATGATATATAGGATTATTTTTTTAATTAGGTAGAAGGAACAGTTCTGCATAAAGACTTACTTTGGCTCAGTCACTATTATAATAGTTAGTTAACCAATAAAATGTAGTTCTGGTCCAGCGCCTGCTGATCTGAAACAGCATATTTACAAAGTGTCCTTTTAAACTTAGCTTGCACTTCGTTTGTATGCGGCGCCACAGATACCAGGTGCAATGCAAACTTAACTCAACCCGACAACCGACTCACCTACTTTTGATTTTTTATGTGTTTAAGTCCTTTTCCCCAAGAGAATGCCATGGCGATGTTGCTAGCCACGGTAGCCAAACAATTCATAGTGAGATGTATGGCAGCTCACTCACTGGCGATGGTTTGGCGACGTCACAATGTAAAAGCGGCGTTGCTGGCGACATAGTCATAGCGTCTCAGTAAGGCAGAGGCCTTAGACTCGTAGTTTATAAGTAACATCACCTAAATAAATAAAAAGGAATACGGTATTTTACTCTATTACTATTGTTATTTGAGAGGTTTGTTTGACAAGATTTATTTTGCCGTGGAACGTTCAATTCAATTAAATCGTCACAACAGTGTATAAAAATATAATAAAGATATATATTTTATTTAATCACGTAAAATAGGCCAACAATAAAGTATATTAAGATCAGCGGACAGGGCCTAATACAGTAGGTACTTAGTTTGCAATTTGGGTGTAGCTCAAGAAGTTGAACCATACATCTTTAGCCATATTTAACCATACAAACCGAAAGTGAAATGTTCCGATGTGCGACGATAATATTCAGTTAATATTCAATTCATTTCAATTCAAAATATTTTATTTCGGATATATATCCATAAATACCCATATCGGGTTTGTAACAGTAGAAACTTATATCTATGTTAGTAAGAACATATTTATTTATTGCATAAGAACTTGAAACAGCAATCCAAATGGTGGGACACAGAAAACAACTATTTAATGAAAAAATGTCCTGATCTGTGCCACCCAGTGATAAAGGAATATTTAGTACCTTAGTAGGTTATTTGTTAATCGCACAACGGAAACTTTCATAGAAAAGTTTACATGTTTTAACATGTCAACTTTTGAAACTCCACCTATATCTTACAAACTAACCAACGCAACACTAGTACGACTAAGAAGCTTAGAATCCGTGATACTGACATGAAGCAAAAACAAGAAAACACGCTGAGTATTCTCGTTCCCGCATTAAGAAACGCTTTTGTTGTCAAAGTACAGTGACACTCCACGCTCAGCAAACATTTTGCACGCCTTTGTAAGGACCGAAACCGTGACATACAGGCACTGTTAGTAAAGCCTGGATACCTTTATGACGTGTGACTTTCATAATTAGTCGGACAAGTAAGTTTCATTTTGTTGCAAATATTTTCTCATGGTTTTACTTGAAAGCAATAAGTATATGCGTGCTTAATTTGGTAGGTTTATCAGGTAATCGAACGCGGCGATGCCACGGATTATACGCTGGACCCCGAACAGCGTTCTTTGAGTTATCTGGATGATCTGACAGAGAAACAATAGATTTAGTTTTTTTGTAACTACTCTTAAAAGCCTACCAACCAAAAGTTGACCTAACTTCACCCATCGTTTACGCGACTGCGAGTGCGTGCTTCTTTGAGCAAACTCAAGTAATAGACACAATTTGACACATTTCCAAGGGTCCCAAATTTTATATTAAGCACGCGACTGCGACGCGCACTACATCACAGCTGACACTGCGTGCATCGCGACAATAAATATAGCAAATACAGGACACTTCGTCTTTCTGAGCCAGCTATTGGGGAGGCATTCGTCGAGGGCTCTATAGCACCTTGACACGGAAATACGGGGAAATCATTCATCTGTGTGTTCGATGAGTCAAATGGTGCTGTTATGTAAATGTGGTCATGAATAGGTGAGTTCGTGTCTGGGAAATATTTCCAATACACTGTATTTATTATAATAAATAGCGACTTAAAGTTCGAAGTCAAGTTGAAAGCGTGAGGGAAAGTGAGATTTACAAATACTTATTGAGTTAGTAGTAGTCACCAACATAAATATCTGCCACAACAAAGCGGAAAAAAATATCTGCCACGTGGCCATGTCCGCTATAGTGTGGCATTATTTTATGTGTTAATACACATGAAATAATGTCGCGGTAAGTACGTTCAAAAGTGGTAGATCAGTTTCTTGGCTGACCGTTAGCTACTGGAGTGAATCGATCAATCAGGTAATTTTTGAACAAAAAAAGTCTTATTAACACAAACTCACCTTATCTATAATATAACATTTAAGCATCATAATTTTAAAATTGTATTGTATTTGTCTATTTGTATTTTAATATATGTGTGTATGTATATAAATATATATACGTAAATATCCCCATATTGACTTGTTGATTTATGTCTAAAGAGACACAAATCAAAAGAGAAAAGTCTCTATTTTTTTTGTATTCTCAACATTAATGATCCTGCACTAACTACTAGTTTCAGTTTGGCCCTATGGTTGACTGGTAGAGAATGCCTTAAGGCATTAAGTCCGCTATTTGTAACAGTTTGTATTGTGCAATAAAGTTTAAATAAAAATAAATAAATAAATAATTGCAGCGCAGAAGGAAAAGGAATCAAAAATTTGTCTATGTATCAGTATTTGAAAACAATGTATAAATTTTCAGCACCCAAAGAATTTAGAAATAAAGTCACATCAGCATTTACCTTTCAGCTTATTCGCGCTCCAAACATTTACACAACAGCTAAACTCATTATCGCTTAATCGACAACTATGATCGATGAAAACTCTTTTCATTTTGTTCCCGTACTGTCCACAATACAGCTTACGCGTGTAGCGTCAACAAAAGCTGGTGGAAATGGGTGTTTGGTCAGTGATGTCGCCGGCAGATAAGTGCGGCCCGATCCATCATTGCATTAGGGGGACGCAATTTTTATTGATTTCTCACCAATTTTTCGCCAGACGGGACTGGCTTTGGTTTTCAGGGTTCCGCAGTCAAAGGCTACAAATGGAATTCGAATTAAGTTTTCGCTATCTGCTTGTCACTGGGTTAGGTAGACACCTGAAATTTCCACTGAATATTAATATGGTCGCTGTAACAACAAATAATAATTATAAGGGGCGAATTTGGACTTACTTTCTTTCAAAAAATGCCCTTCCTTCTTGACAATCCTTTCATGTAAATACTAGCACGTAGAATAAGAAATATTGTGGCAGGAACAAAATAACTTAAAAGTAAAGAATTTTATTATTTTATTATAAACTAGAAGGTGCCTGCTTTTTTTATTCGCGGAGGAAAAAAAGTCACTAACCCTATTTTTTCTTCAGCATATACGCGTAAAAGCGCGTATAATCATCTGTGGACATTCAGTGCACTAAAAACATTTGAAGTCCGGGTAGCCGAATTGGCGTGATGAGATGAACCACAATGACACATACAAACATACAAAAAAAACCGATTTAGTGATCTCCAACGAGTCCATTACAATATATTTTTTAAATATCATATCTGTACAGACATTTTATTTCTACAACTTTATAAATAGAATAGATCACGGAGCTCCGAAGTATCTAAGATACAAGAACAGCTGCAATGAGAATCTCCTTGTTTTTTTAAATCGGTTAAAAATAAGTTATAAATGAAAAGGTATGAGGACGTACGGAACCCTTCGAGCGCGAATCCAACTAGCGCTTAGCCAGTTTTTAATATATTTAATGGGGTACTTCATGCTAGTAGGCATGAAATGTTCATTATTCATATCGAAACAACAGTTTGCAACTATCCAAAAAAAAAACATTTTTTGCTTTTACGCGGCATACTCGTACTCGTAAAATGTAACAGGTTAAACACATTTGGATTCTTGATTTATATTTAGGTTTAGGGTTTAATTTTATTTATTTTATAGTTGCCAGATATAATCAGGAATTAAGCAATGCGTAGTAGAACCAGAGTAACCGACATAGCTTGTGCAATTGCAAAACTTAACTAGAAATGGGCAGGGCAAGTTATTCGTAGAAACGTTGGCTGCTGGGGAAGACTAGTTTTTGAATCCCGACCACCACGCATCGAAAGACACACCGTGAAAAATTACCAAAATTGATGAACCATCTGGTCCTAGAATGAAAACTACGCAAAGGCTTCTGTAAGTAGCTCATAATTAACTTGCCGTGTTAGTACTCTATGTGTGAGTCAAATCTTGCAAGTAAAATTTAACACGGCCCGGTATCCGATTGAGCTAGAATTTGACATACTCATTTACATTTTGACGACCGGTTTGGCTCAGAGGGAGTAACGTTGCCTGCGAAGATGAAGGTCCTGGGTTCAAATCTCGGTAAGGGCAAATATTTCTGCGATGAGCACAAATATTTGTTCCTGAGTCTTGGACCTTTTCTATGTATATAAGTAAATATATCTATTAAATATATCGTCGTCTAGAATCAATAACTTATTGAGCTTACCATGGGATGAGTCCAATTTGTGTAAAATTGTTCTGAAATATTTATGTATTATTATTATCAAATCCCACAAATTAGTCCCAAGTGCGTAAAATCTCTGGTATTTTGACCACTTCGGTTTCAATTAAGGTGACATTACAATATTATGAGGTGTCATAGATAGTGATCAAGCTGATCTGATAATGGAGCCAGAAGGTGGTCATAGGAACCCTGCAATAAAATAACGCATTTCTACTGAGTTTGGACTCTAGAATATTCTTAAGGAGTATTTAACGAGTATTTAAATAAATAGAATCGGCAATAGAAGCTTGTCACAGAAATGGAATTTGAGACAGAAACTGTTTTTCTATTTTAAAAGTTCTTCAAGGCTAAGTGAGGATTTATTAAATCCAACTTTTGCATGGATTAAATAGAATATATAGAACCTGTTAGAAAAATAAAGCAACAAAAATGGTTTGCAGCTTTTTATACGCCTGAGTGTGCCTTTACATCAAACGAACTAGCTACTAGAAAACTATACGAGTACATGCATCCTAACTTATCCTAAAAAAATTAAAAACCGACTATCCTAACCATAAAACAGCTTCCACTAGAATTTTAAAATAGTTGTCATGGAGTGCATAGCAATTCACTTCGCATCCGCGATCTGAAAGTGCACTTTAAGACTGAATTTGTACTGGAAATATAGGACACGGACCGAATCTGCTCAACAGTTCAGAGTATTAAACGTTCTAGAAACGTTTTCAATTACGTATTTAAGTTTCTCATTTTCTCCAGAAAGACTACGGCCATAAACATTTATATTCCAGGGTATAATTTGATCCCATTTTCTTTAAGATACCAAATCTCATTTAAGAGCCATTCGCTAAACTCAAACTCTACAAACCCTAGCTCAAATTCTACAAAACTTAGTAGTTTTTTCGATTTTCATGTCACAAAAGCAGCTTCCTTTGTACCTTTAAATATTGCTAGTAATACAGTAACCTATTTTTCATTCACATAGTACACGATGGTATTTTATATCTTGAACATAATCTATACTATAATAAAATTGTAAAAATTAAATGTCTGTATGTTAAACATATTTAAAAAAATAATAATGATGCAGACTATTTGAAGGATATGGAACAAAAAAAAATCCTTTGGATTTTTTGTATATTTGTGTACGTTGTGTTTACAGCTAAACGGATTTCAACCAGTTTTGGTGTACGGGTAGCTGCATCCACAGATGGTTATGGGATACTTTTTACTCGACTATGCTGAAGAAAAAAAACAGGGTTATGATAATTCCCTTCTTCGCTAACGAAGTTGCGGGCGTCTTCTAGTTTGTTGTAAAAATATAAGAGGCAGAATGAAGCTCTAGTCAAAAAAAAATCGTTCTGCCGCACACCTAAAAATATATCTAAAAGTTAGCATTGAAATAGAGTTGATAAAATAATATAAAAAGAAATCAAACAAGGAAAGTGAAATATATCAAATCCCACAAATTAGTCCCAAGTGCGTAAAATCTCTCGTATAATAGACCACTTTGGTTTTGATTAAGGCGGCCCTGCTATAAATTCTTAATAGTTTATGCAAATGTCAACGCTTTGGCGTAACTCGGTCTCTTTCCAGCTTCATTCCATCTAGATGAAAACAAAATGCTGATTTGCATGTGCAAATAACAGTGTAGTGAAATCCAAACAGCAATTTGGCAGACAATGGAGAGCCAGCTGCGTTTCCCGGCTTGAGAAGGGGACAAGAATTAAACAATAATTTCTTGTCATCGCATTGAAATGGTACTTTCACATTAAAAGTAACGAAACATGTCAGTTCTTTGACTTCAAAGTGGTATAGCTTCCTTGCGGTGGTTATCTGAGGTATTCACGACATTGTTCCCTGACCTAATGAATATTACACTATGCATAGGTTTCAGACGTTTATTTGACGAATTTGATCGGTAAAAGCGGCATTTGACAATGATGATTGGATACACTTGAGAAACTCATTGAATTCTATATGTACGTCTTCGAATACCATATTTAGATCATATTTTGAAATTTTCGTTTTCATTTGACATTTAGGTGGCAGGGTGCACCTACAATGATATGTAACTTAGGAATTCGCATCGTTGAGGGCATTACAATACTTTTCTTGTTAACAATTTTCCTCATGATATAAGCTTTACGCAATTAAGATTTATGTTACTAAAAAAACTTCTTCTAAATGTCATAGAGACCATCGGTATGCCATGTCGTTCTTTCAAAGTTCCTAGACAGTTAATCGTTAGCCTAACCTGTCCATTCGTGTACGTCTCTTAAAGAGTCAAAAAACTGTCTGGTTATGACGTAACTGTGACATTTCTATCAGCGATTTTCCTTATTAATCTGTACCCTACCGTCTCGTAATCCAGTGATTGCTCAACTCTTCGCATGCAATGACAAAGCCTCTCAGACTATATTTCTTATTTCTTTTTCCGCAGCAGAAGAAATTAATAGCTTCTTTTTATCCCTTAAATATTTATTTATCTTTAAAAATACACTTGGTCACTGCAGATAAATGAACTTGACTTTTTTAATTGCTTACTTTTTAATTTGCTTATTAACCTATTAGAGTGTAACAAACATACTCTATATTTAAAATGAACAAAATCTAAGTAATATATAGCTAGCTATGTTTTCTCTTATGATAACAATATAACAACGAGCATTATATTTAGATTATTTTAGGGTTTTTTTTTCGCCACTGATGACTCTCGTCATCATGCAGCTTCGTGCGAACCCCTTCCACATGAGCTTTTACTGAACTTTTTTTGACTTTCCTGACTTACTTCTTGCTGAAGTCGCTCAAGTTTTAGGCAGCTTTACCGGTTTTCTTCAGATGCCCAAGAAAGCTCAAAAGGACAAAATGTACGGCCCAAACCAGAAACCAAATTACTTACTTTTATCGGGATACGTTTTTTTGTAAGAAGGCATATAATTAAACGTACGTACATAAGTTGTTTTACAAAGTCATATTTTCCTGTTTTTTTATGATAAATTTACTTTCTTGGACACCAGCCAGCCATTGGTGAACTACGCATATATATAGTTTATGAGTAATGATCGTGTAAGTTTAAATCAATGTTAAGAAATAGTTTATAAGTCTTTTATGTATTTAAGAAAATTTAAGTATATACAGTAAACAATACTGACTGTTGAGTTTCTTTCGACTTTCTTCTCAACAGTGGTCTCCTCCGGTAGACTCAGAATTGTAAAACTGTCTACTTACAGAATAAAAATCATTATTTCATTTCAGATCATTATTGCTTTTTCGTTATTCTAATTGTACACATCGAGTGACTATGCTGATTTTATCTCAGAAAATAGAATTCCTAAATGACAGCAAAATATGTTTGCTAGCTGGGAAAGCCGGGTCAATTTCAGAGCGTTTCAACCGCACTCATTAGTGTCACCGCATTAATGGTACCTTCCATTATAGATTTGAATGGCATTTTGAGATATTGTGTAGAGGTACAGTACCTCTACGCAGAAAGTATAGCATCTCATTCGAATCTGTAAGTTAATGTGGTGACACTACACACTAATGTTTGCGGTTGAAAAGCTCTGAAATTGACCCAGCCGCTGAACAACACAAGGTCAGTTAAATATAATATTCAGATCGTCTGAACTCAAAAACAATATCTAAACATTGATTTAAAACTTACACGATCTTCACTTATTATCAAAACACAACAAAATGGGCCTTAATTGCATATAAATTATGATTCATTTAATTACCTTTTGTTGGTAGTTCTTCGAAGTTTCGGACGTCGCGTTACGTCCATAGTCTCGAAAGAAGTGAAATGTATTGTATTGTATTTTTTTTTTATGGCATAGGGGGCAAACAAGCAGACGGGTCGCCTGATGGTAAGCGATCACCGTCGCCCATAGACACTTGCATCACTAGAGGAGTCACAAGGGCGTTGCCGGTCTTTCAGGTGGGAGTACGCTCTTTTCTTGAAGGTTTGAAGATCGCATCGGTCCGGAAATACTTCATGCGGCAATTTATTCCACAGTTCAGTCCTGCGAGGCAGGAAATTTCTAGAAAAACGCACAGTTGTGGACTGCCAACCATCTAAGTGGTGAGGATGGAAATATTGTCGTGTAGGACGAAGGCGGAAAGATGCAGCTGGGATCAACCCCAACAATTCATCGGAACACTCTCCGTTATACAAGCGATAAAAAATGCAGAGCGAGGCTACATCTCTACGTAGTGCCAAGGATTCAAGCTGATCTGAAATACGCTGGCAACCGACGATACGAGTCGCTCTCCGTTGAATGCGGTCTAGATGGAGAAGCTGGTACTGTGTAGCCACAGCCCACAGATGAGAACAGTATTCCATGTGCGGGCGGACCTGTGCCTTGTAAAGCTGTAGGAGGTGGGCCGGAGTAAAATACTGTCTCGATCTGTTGAGCACGCCGAGCTTCTTCGAGGCTAATTTGGCCTTACCCTCTAGATGGCCGCGGAACTGGACTTCACTCGATATATTGACGCCAAGGATTCTGATAGTGGCTGTTACAGTTAGGGGAGTATTCTCAAAACGAGGTGATGCAACAAACGCAGAGTTTTTAGCGGTGAAAGCGCAAACCTGTGTCTTTGTAGGGTTAAAACGGACTAAATTAAGTCGACCCCATTCTGAAACTTCTTTTAGGGAAGTTTCAACTTCAGACACAAGTTTGTTACGGCTCTCGATGACGTTATCCCGAGAAAAATAGGCGCGGCCAGTATAGGAGGCATCACCCGTGCTATCATCCGCATAACAGTGAATGTCACAAATTTGCAGCATATCATTGATATGCAGAAGGAACAGCGTGGGCGATAACACACTGCCTTGAGGGACACCAGCATTCACAGACATGGATTCAGAGCACGCACCGTCAACTACGGCCTTTATGCATCTGTCTGATAGAAAGCTTAAGATGGAAGCTTCGAAAGAAGTGCTTTGTGCCAGACCCGATCAAAAGCCTTCGCCATGTCCAAGCTAACCGCCAATGCTTCGCCCTTAGTCTCGATCGCCTGTGCCCAACGATGTGTCGGGTAAACCAGAAGGTCACCAGCTGAGCGACTTCTACGGAAACCATATTGTTGGTCACTAAGCAGTTGGTGGTCCTCTAGGTACCAAAGGAGCTGGCTGTTGATAATGGACTCCATTATCTTCGAGTATAGGGAGGTTATAGCTATCGGCCTATAGTGGGATGGGTTTGAACGGTCACCTTTTTTAGGGATTGGGTGCACCAAAGCTGACTTCCATGAGATCGGGGCTACGCCAGAAAAGTAAGAAAGCCGAAAAAGACGCGTTAAAACCCGTGCCAACTCTGGAGCGCAGGTCTTCAACACAATAGGGGGAATTCCATCGGGCCCACTCGACTTATGGACATCGAGGGAAAGAAGTGCTTTACGCACTGACCATGGTTATTTATGGTGGAACCGGACATCCAGCATATAGCTATCGTGCCGCGGTATTGTCGGCGGCTCGTGTCCCCCATCATCCAAAGTCGAGCTGGACGCAAATAGTTTGCCCAAGAGATCGGCTTTCTCCTTTGCATCGTGGGCCAACGAATCATTTCCCATATCTAAAGGTGGAAAAGACGGCGTGCAAAAATTTCCCTGGACAGCCTTGGTAAGAGACCAGAACGCACGAGTTCCCGAAGGGAGGCGCTCTAGTTTCTCGCCAATTCTGCCAATGTGCAATGACTTCGCTCTGGCAATATCCTTTTTGAAGGATCTGGAGGCAAAGTTAAAGTCCTTTTTTAACGCGCTGGTCTTTTCATCCCGTACTGTCGCTGCATTTACTCAGGCTTGGTAACACTCCTGCTTTCGGCGCGAAGCCGTTTTGCAGGATTGACCAAACCAAGGTTGGGAATTACCACCAACGGGGACTGCAGAGGATGGAATGAAAAGTTCCATACCCTGAAGCACCACGTCAGCAATAGAATCAGCAGCAACGTTGGGATCATCCAGCGTGAAGCAAACCTGCCTCCAAGGGTAGGACGCAAAGAAAGACCGCATCCCATCCCAATTTGCCGACCTGTAGTGCCACACACGGCGGCTACAAGTTGCTTGCAAACGCGGTGGGCATGTTAGTGGCACCGAACTCCGGACCTGGCAATGATCCGAGGAGCCAAGTGGGGTTTCGACAGATGTTTTGTAGCCAGCCGGATGAGAAGTCAGCAGAAGGTCCAACAGGGAAGATTCCTGGCTTTCCACATCGGGGATTCGCGTGGGCGCAGTAACCAATTGTGATAAGCCATATGCCAGAGCAAAGCCGTAAACAGATCTCCCCGCATGATCGGTCTTGCTAGAGCCGAGCCATTCGGCGTGATGGGCGTTAAAATCGCCAAGTATCACAATCTCTGCGGATGGGATCTGCTGTTGCACGATGGCTGCAGCTATTTGAATCCGCTCAATGAGTCGGTCAGTTTCAGCATCACCGCTGTGGGACCTATAAAGGCACGCATAGACGCGAGGATGGTCGTCGCTGTCGACACGTAGCCATAAGGTGGAGAGGTCCCTACCTTCAAGATTGCTGAGGCGGCGAGAGCTAATATCATCTCTAACATACACGCAAACCCCAGCCCTAGGCACAAAGGAGTATTCCAGACCGTACCCAGGAAGAGAGATGTAGGAGGTGTCCGCTGGAGACGTTATCTGCGTCTCGGTCAAAAAGAGCAAGGCCGGCTTTGCTGTCTCAAGATGATGATGAACAGCATTGAGGTTCGAATGGAAGCCCCTGGTGTTGCAAAAGTCCACTTCCAGCGTGGCAGGGGTTGCCATGCCCCCCCCCCCCCCCCCCAGAGTACGAGGGGCAGTCTGGGCGTCCACGCTCAGGAATGATTTTTCCTGAGCATGGAAGCTCAGAGCAGGATTCTCCAGCGCTAGCGCAGCTGGTACCCTCCTGGGGTATTATATTTTTCAACTGCGCTATCATTAGGGGGGCCACCGGTACCCTCACTCACTTGGTGAAACACAAGTTTTGCTTCACGCCAGTTTTCTGTGAGGCCGTGGTATCTCTCCGGTCGAGCCGGCCCATTCGTGCCGAAGCTTGGCTCTCCCACGGTAGATTATTATTTGTATTACCAACGAAAGCTACTTAATTAAATAAATCATATTTATACGCGATTAAGCCCCGTTTTGTTGTGTTGTGATAACGATTTCTAAGTATTTCAGTGAAACCTAATAGTATCCCTTTAAGGTATAAAGGAGCTACAGCTTATCGAAATATACATATACACATTTAATGCTATTTTGAATCGAATTTGATCAAAAATGTCGAATAATCCGAAACATAAATCGTTTGTCCCGCTAACATGTGATAAATGACGCAAAATCACTGGCCGACCGTTCCTCACTATCTGCGCAACGCCGAAAACATAAAAATGTCATGTGCATAAAGCACCCTATAAATATTATTCCCTATAGATGCGACTAACGTTACTAAGTTTCTCTCCAGAGATATAGGTCACCGTGCCGCGGCACATTTATCTGCCATTTCGACTGTATGTCAAAACGAATACAACCCTAATTCGATTGTTAAATCGCTTCAATAAGCTACAGAGAAATCTAAACTATGCACTTGAAGAATAGAACTGGGTTTTCTCTGTATTCCATGTCGTAAAAACACAACGTCAATATGACTAGGGTAAGTGATTTGTGCCAACATCTATTGCATTAGGGTAGAAAAATGCGCCTGTCTTAAGTGCACAAATGCATTTAATTTATGGTCACACAAGAAAGGGTGGGATTATCCATTGTCAACATTATCTTAAATATTTTATACCTAATTAAGTCCGCTTTTATAGTCATAAGCAATAAATTTGGCCGCAGCTTTAAGATATCGTCTTTAGGGTTCCGGGTATATACGGCATAGGCGTAATTAAAAGATAAATCTTCGGGAAAGGTCCTCCCATATAGTATTTTGATATCCATGTCAGAAAGCGGGACAAGATTGAATGAATTACTTGAATTAAAAATGTATACTCAATGTAAATAATTTCGCTAGTAGCGTGAGCAAATAAAGCATAGCTCTGCTCAGCGACCCAAAGAAGATCACGGCCTTGTAAAGTTTGTTTGACACATATATTTTATTTTATTTCTGACATATTTTTGACATAAGGATAATTGTTTGGCTTTTTTCGGAAAACTAGTGCCAGTATTAGAGCGTTTCATTTTGGTAAAATAATTTTTAGTGCACTTTAGGTACAATTGTATTATAAAGCAATCATCTCTTAACCCTTTATTTTGCAAAAAAAATCTATACTGTTCATGCTGGAACAATAAAATATTGCACAAGGGTTAGATTATATGTAGACTTTATACTAAAAATTGTAATTAAATTATAATGAAGCAATATCATGTGCTGTGAGCGTCGTCTTACCGCGTCTGAACCCCAGAGGCCAACCACCCCAAGATCTGTTTGCACAGTAACCTACATTACGCCGTCGCATGAGGGATGGCATCATTAATGATTTACACGAGGGTCATGATTCGGGGGACAAACCCTTCGTGACTGTGAATCTATTGAACACTCCGCTTCATCACAGATTTGACGTCAACGCTTCACAAATTTGACTAAATAAATAAGCTCTTAGAGCAATTTAGAAAGTGTCAAAAGTCTAACTCGACGAGATTAGCAACCTTTCGGGCGCATCTCAAACAACGGCAAGTAACTCGAATGTTAATCAAAACTTGGCGAATTAAATTCAAATTAAGCTTCGCAAAGTCACGAAAAAACCAGCCAAGAGCATGTCAGACCATCCTCAGTGTAGGGTTCCGTAGCCGTTACTGCAGATGGAAAAAATACAATGTGAAAAAGTGCACCAGCAAAAGAGCGTTTTTTCGTGAAAAAATACTCTTTTGCCATGGCCCTTACGTTCTTTTGTTAAGAAACGCAGTTTTTAGGCAACCACTCAAAAACGGTGTATCAGATCATGTTGCAAATATATTTTGTTAAAAGTATGTATTAATATTTTCTTCTGTTACCGCGATTATCACTCATTTACATAAAATAATTTCAACGGATTATATCGCGTATCTCATTTGAGTTCCCGACGTTTCAGAAGCTTTTAATTTTTGTTTTAATAAATCGAGTTTTTTAGTCGATTTTTTAAATCTTTCGTTTTTTAATCGAGAATTTATTAAGTTCAATATTTATAATTTTTTTCATATTTTTCCGAAAATATGTACTTAATCACAAAAAGTGCATAAAGCCTTAAAGTGTTTTAAAAGAACTGTCGAAATGTGTTCCATCCATTGATGTTTGCTGCAAATAAAACAGTTTCTGTTATATGTGAGGAATGTTTCCCCTAGACATACTTATTTTTGTTATTTAACTACCAAACTAAGTAGCGGCTTATTCAAGATACCTATACTACAACTTTCATTACTATACGTCTTGTAATTTTCGAGTAAAATGGCTGTGACATTACGGACGAACGGACATGTCGAAACTAAATATAAGGTTGCCGTTTTTGCATTTTGGCTGGAACCCTAAAAAAAAGTAGAATCGATTTTTTGTTTTAAACCACAGTAGCAATAAAGAATCAACGTTAGTTTCAGCTCCAATTTCAATATCAAATTGAGTCCGTGCCGATCTATTGTGCTCGCGGTCCGAGTGGTCGGAAGCATGCCCAGCGTGGGCGTTACCGTTGCTTTTCAATTCTCCCTGTACGTATATTCCATTCAAATTTTTACCCTCAGAACGTCGGGCACGCTCGATGAGTGCTCTAACGTCCATTCAATGCAATTTGATGATGCCAACGCGACGTACGGTAGTACGCTATTCAGAGTTCAATAGGATCGGGCACGACAATCCCATGGTTTAATGGAACCACCACGAAATGTGTGTACACGTCATTCGAGCCTTTTGATCGATTTGCTTAACGAGTGTTCGGTCGGTGGTTAATAACGCTGGTCCGGTCTAAAATGTCCAATACGGTCACAATTAAAGCATTAAAATCTCTTTAAGAGGTACTTAATACATCGCACTATGGCCTAACGAGCAAACTTGTGTGAAATACGTTTCTAAGTAGAATGATGCTTAGTCAAACACTTAAGATCAGCACAGACTAATGTCGTTCAAAGGATGCAATCAAAATCTAACTTTCTCAGTGTAAAACTAACCGTTCTAATATCAGCCGGCGACATAAGGACGGCAACAGTTACAAAGCAATCCGTTTCAACATTTTGTGCATTTTCACTAAACTGATAAATCTGCGAGCGACAAACAACTAAAACTGAGTTATAACAACCAAGTCGAATTACTAAAGGAGTTTACCGCGGGGGGCGGGGCCACCGACACTGGGAAACCGCGCGACTCGAATACTGATGCTGCCCTGAGTCTCCTAACTCTCCCAAGATTTTCGGCTCGGGATTTTCCTTTCTTTACAATGGGCCTACTCTTGGGGCATATCAATTGCACGCGGTTATGTCGTTAGAAAGTTTCTGGAGAGGGTACAGCGGCGTCCCCATCGATTTTCGGGCTTAACGCTTAAATATACTACGCTAACGTGCTCAAGGAAAAATGCTTTTGATGCAGGTTTTGAATACCTGAGGCGATTATTTTCTTATGTATAAGCTTAAGGTCTTGCCTGTGTCATAGTGAAGTGACTAATGCTTGAGTAATGCTATGACTAAACGGAGAAAGCTTACTTGTTAGAGAAAAATTAAACCATCTTGTGATTCACTATCGGTGTAATCGAAGCAATTTGTAGTCATTGAATATAATTCCTAATAGCCCTTCTGTTTAAAAAAAGCGGCCAAGTGCGAGTCAGACTCGCGCACCGAGGGTTCCGTGCAAAATGTACGTTACAAATAGCCGTATCTATGAAAATCCAGTGTTAACAGAGCTCTACTCCTCAGCAAAGTATACGTGGTGCTCAATCATTTTTACCCGACTGCGTGACGTAAAGGAGGGTAACGTGTTTCTATATTGGTTACTGATATAGACAAATCGTTTTTCAGATTTATCTTGTTGATTGTGCTATAAGAGGTTCCTTCATACCACATTTCAAGTATCTAGAACAACTGGAAGTACCCTCTATCAATTTCAAAAAGTGTCAAAATAGACGTTATTTGCGGCATAAACTTCCTAACCTTTTTTTTACGTAAACTTAGAAGTTATATTTTTTTCACAGCTTCAAGGGACCGTTCACCTCCACGCGTTCCCGAGATACAGGATCTTGACAGATAGGCAGACGGACGGACGGACAACAAAGTGATCCTATAAAGGTTCCGTATTTTTCCTTTTGAGGTACAGAACCCTAAGAAAAGACATATCCTCCTTAAGATTTATAAATTATCAATGGCTACCTACTATTACCAAGTATATCAATATGTTCGATTTGTCCGATAAATGAATTGAAATCAATCTCTTAGCCTACAGCAACAGTTGGTAGGCATTAAAGTATTATCCGGATAGCTTAGCCCATAATATGTTAAGTGAAAGAATCGATCTCCCTTACTTATCCAGGATAACGTTAGGACATGTGATCCCTTCATTTAATTTACATAAGAGTACCGCTATTGTGAATTTTTCTATGAAGGGATTATCCGCCCTAAATAGCAATCCCTTGAGTATTAATTCTATTGTGGAATGGTTATGTCCACCCACGCAGCTTGATTATACCAAATTATGTAAACTGTTCTGTACATTTGTCATATCAGAGTAGGGTGGTTTGTCTCTTATATGTTCATTGCAGTTGTCCTATTATCTAATTTCTTAAAGTTATTCTAAATATAATAAAAATTAAGGAATTTGTTTTGCTTTTCCAAATACGAGTATTCATATTTTATATCCTTTTGGAATAGTGTACCTTTGGGCACTTCGATGATGTCATTGCTTGTGCTCCTTTCCACGTTGCAGCATCTGATGAAAGCAATATTTTAGGAGTTGATTTTCCAACTCCAAATAAGCCGTTTATAGAATATACTCGTCAAGCTTGGACGTATTTATTATTTATTTATTTAAACTTTATTGAAGATGAAAGTATTACCTTGAAACAGCGTGCGAGTGTTGAAATTTATCCACTCAAACTTTTTCTTTTTTTTACAAACTCTTTACTAAACATTGATTTAAACTAACACTATTTTCACTCATTATCGACACAACATATGGGGTTTAATCGCGTATACTATGATTTTATTTAATTACCTTTCATTGGTAATTCTTCGACGTTTCGGAAGTCGTGTTAAGTCCTTGGTCTCGAAGCAACTGGAGAGACGGGTATCATCTTCTAGCCGCGCGAGTTTTCCGATACACGGGTAGATCGGAAAACTCGCGTGGCTAGAAGATGTTAGTTGATGATTGAATAAAATCATATTTATACGGGATTAAGTTCCATTTGATGTGTTGTGATAATGAACTCTTAACTAAATAAAATATAAAGAAACCGTCGGCCTGAGTCGAGGTCGAATAAGAATATTTCATAATTTTTAAAACATCAGATCTACCATTGAAAAAATAAAGATTTTATAGTATTTTATCTCCAAATAAGTCATCTGATTAAACATATTCGCTATAATCATGCTAGTCTTTTCTATAGTTTTTTTTACTTAAATATGGATGGCTTTGATTGGTAGAAAGCGCGTAGGTACGCTCAGAAAATGCATATACCTACTCTCAGTTATTATTTTCATCGTAATTTTTCATAATATTTCTTGTCATCTGTACTTGAAAGCATCATCCTAGCACCATAGCATCATTATGTTTAACGTGCAAGTTATTAATTATTTATTTTTTCAACTAAAACGTTTCCTTTAATTAACTAAACTTTTAGATAAATAAAAAATCTAAAGATTCCCCGACAGCCCCTTCGTGGAAAGTTGAGATGTACCGTCAGTTTAGGAATATTTACGCCGTAGGGTACAGTCAGGTGCAGTTGGCGATCGCGTAAGCTGTTCAAGGACTTGGAAAATTGCATTCGTTATCGTATATCCGAATCCGGGTGTACTCTCCGCTGGCTTAGGGAGGATAGCTCGATAGTTATCGAGAGTTTTAGCTGAGTTTCACTGAAGTTCTGCTGTGCAGTTTTGGTGCTGTAGATTTTAAATACGAGTTCATTTTAATACTTTGGGACATAAGTCAGCTTGTAGATATGACACAAGCTTCGTATTATTGAATAGGAAGCATAACTGTTTTTGTAAATATATATTAATATTTATTTAAAATTATGTAAATAATTAGCTGAATATTTATTTGACGCCTTTTAACTTTTATATTTTAGGCTGGATTTCACCAATATTTTATTTCGAGAATTACGCTTACTCTCAAACAGTGTTGACATCACTATCGAAGAATAAACGTTATTCTCGGAATAAAAGTTTGGTGAAATCTAGCCTTAGTGTAGATTTTTTAAAGTTTATAATATGAATCTTGATCAGTATCTAGAGCTACAAAAAGAGTACTACTAGATATAGGTATATGATAAAGAAAAACAGTTAATTGCTAAAATTATAAAAAACCCAGACACACTTAAAAAAAAGAACTTAAATTCATTGGGTTTCTCCGTGAAAGAGCTACGGTGCCACTGAAAGATACACAGATACACCGTACACAGGTTAAGCTACATCTTTTACCGTGAGTTAAAATGAGCCCGAGAGTAAAAATAAAATAAAAATAACCAACGATAAAGCGCCTATATCATTTAAGGATGTGACAAATGTCTCATATATAGTTTAAATCGGTCTGTGTATCAAATTGAGGTCAAGATTGTCATCGGTCATATCCACATTATTACGAATCCTACCCTATCCATCTGTCTTCGCGAGGAGCAACAAAATGTCGTTCGGCCAACGGAAATAAATTCGACATCCAAATTGATTTATTATCAACACCCTTCTCATCGGACGGATGACTTTGCTATCGCATTTCATGATCATTTGACTTACACGTATTGGCAATTTTAAATTTAATGGTTGAGGTAAAACCGCAACGTATCAATAACAATCAAGTGCAAAAATATGCATTAAATTAATAGTGTCGTAAATATGTATCACATATTTATTTCGTTGACATAAAAGCATTGGGACCATATTTTTGAGAAGGATTAGTGCAACCATATTTTTACACTTCACTAAATATCTGTAAATTAAAAAAAAATGACATAGAGCTACGTCCATTCGCAGTCAGAAAGTCAGTTAAAACTTCAGTTAAATCCATACTAATATTATAAATGCGAAAGTGCGTCTGTCTGTCTGTCTGTCTGTTACCTCTTCACGCTTAAACCGCTGAACCGATTTGGATGAAATTTGGTATGGCGATAATTTGAGTCCCGGGGAAGGACAAAGGCTACTTTTTATCCCAGAAAAATACCCTTATCCGCGATAAACGGATTAAAGGCGGACGAAGTCGCGGGCAGAAGCTAGTAATTCATATGTATCGGATATTCTTCAAATTGATTTTATCCTCCAATTTTGTACTGTAATAAATTTGGAGTAGAAATTTTGATTTTGATTTGTAGTAGAACCTGTATAAGATACTTAATTCTAGTGCTATTGGCCCCTACCAGTATTATTAATACGAATGTGCGGTTGATGATTGGCCTTTATTTCTTTTTTTGATCGAGTGAAACTTAGTGTAGGTTGTAATTTAAATTTGGAATAGGGTTTAGAAGAAGTACTAGGTATGTAAATATTGAGCTTGAATACATATCGTAATAATAGTTTTAATAAAGAAAAAAAAGATACGTTCTATTGAGAGCCAATGGCTCATGCGTAGTCCTTGTTTTAAAGCATATTTACAAAAATAAAATAATAATACGTTTAGTCACTCAAATGATGATAAAAAATGTAGACACTAAAATAAATTATAAAAAAATAAAAATACAATAGTGACCTTGTTGGTTTGTCGCTCCATGCATTAACAAACAAACATACGTTTAATGAGCAGGAAAAGCCGCGGGATAAATCTAGAGAACCTATAGACGCCTCCGGTTTATTTCATGGCAGTGTCAAATACCATAAATTAGCACCAAACTCCTGAAACTTAATACTGAACGTACAGTGATGAAGGTATATACGCAACTATGAAATTTAATGACATAATTGTTATACTGTACCTGGTGGAGCATAACATAATGCCCGGAGTAAGACTTGCCTTATTCTGTAAACATAACCCTGGGGCATTCTCGAACCTCGCATTAGCATAGCGATCGACTGAGACTTCTAGTTTAGGGTGTAATTTAAATTTGGAATAGCATTTAGAAGAAATACTAAGTACGGGAACATTGAGTATTACACGTATATGTATCATTATTGTATTACTTTAATACAATCATTATTAAAGAGAGAAAGAGAAAAAAAAAATATTTTGCTCTCGTATATGTACGTCCCCTAGAATTGAAGTATGAACCTATTTAAATACCTTCTAGAGGTGGAAAAATACTGGTTAAGAAAAAATAGTTTTAGTTAAATTTTTTTAGGATCCCTTCACACAAGAAGAAGGAGAAGAATATCTACTTAAAAAGAAACCCAATACCAGTCCGACTCTGGCACTTACAATATATGCTAAAATGCACTACAGATGACAAAAATACGATATGAATAAAAAAAACACTAACAAAAGAGCGCATCTCCCTTGCACTTATGTCCTTTTGCTGAGAAGTGCAGTTTTTTTGCAATTACTTAAAAACGGTATGTCCGGTCATGTTAAAAACAATTTTTGTTGGAAGTATTTATTAAACTTTATATTTGTAAATTTTTTCATATATTTTTAACATACTGTTTAGAAAATAGAGGGGGGGGGGGACACAATTTTTGCTACTTTCGGAGCGAATATTTCTGAAAATATTCACTAAATCGATTTAAAAAAAAACCTCAAAGTGTTTTTAGAAGATCTGTTGAATGATATGCCATACATGATATTTGCTGAATTTCTTTTTCAGTTTAAATTACATGTATGGAGTGCCCTCCCTAGATTTATATATATTTTTTATTTAACTATTAAACTAAGTAGCAGCTTGAAATAATGGTCTCAAACTAGGGTTTCAATTTTTCCCGTCCCTTAGACCCAGTATGAGTAAAAACCTTTAAAGTCTCCCTATCACTTTTTACAGTAATACGTAAGAAAGAAATAAAATGATCTCACATACTTGCAAGGGTGGCGTTAGACGCTTCGTTACGTCGCATCTCTACTTTTACTCCATAGCAAAAACGCCACATATACCATTGCCGTTTGAGTTAACTTTGCACCTGAACTGTATAGTTCACCGTGGTTGGCGTATGCCGTTCGATTCAAACGAGGTGCAAACGTAACTTAATCGGGGTATACGGGTCTGATATATAGATAGAGCATTTGCTAAGAAGACGGCACTACGTGCCTCGGGAGCTCTTGTGTCGGATTGATTGCCTAACCATTTCTTTGCATAGTCGACGAAACGGGTTATTGTCGTTTTGAGACAGTCTTTTCTCGAGTTTCGGCAATGATTGAGATATGTTTATATTTGAGATCCACGTTAATAAAATGTATGCGACTACATGATTTTATTGCAGCACTAGCTTCTGTCCGCGACTTCGTCCGCCTAAAATTCGGTTATCGCGAATGAGGGTCTTTTTCCGGGATAAAAAGTAGCCTATGTCCTTCCCCGGGACTCAAACTATCTCGATACCAAATTTCATCCAAATCGGTTCAACGGTTTAAGCGTGAAGAGGTAACAGACAGACAGACAGACAGACAGACAGACAGACAGACACACCGTCGCATTTATAATATTAGTATGGATTAGCAAACTTACTGGCATATTACATACATACATATCAACGGCCAAGAGCGAAAACGTAGTAACCGCCAAGTTAATTCATTGGCGGTTACTACGTTATATGTTTAACAGCTTCTCTTACACGAAATTCTTAGATGGCCTGAGTTTGAAAGTAAAGATTCCTTCTCATAAGAAAAATTGTATCTTAGGTAATTTTATTTTTTCTTTATCCTCCCGTGACCATGGAAAGCTGGAAAGCTTCCGAAACGTCGGGAACTAAAATGAGATAATATACGCGATATAATCCGTTAAATTGTTTTATTTCAATTAGGTAATTTTGTTCAATTTCTTCAAAGGGCAAATACCTACCTCTAACGACATCGTCAGACTTCAGAAGATGCTCTTATAGTGCAAGTGAGATTGAAATACTTCCAAAATGAATTGATGCGCAGTTAGTAATTTGCTAAAGCGGTCTTTTGTTCGATGCATGTGTGAAAATAAGCAAAACGAAGCACCACCTCCATTCTTGCCTCCTACCTTGGTTCATAGATTAACTAGTAAGACAGAAGCGACGTCATCATCATCTATTTAAGAGCCAGCCTCTTGTCGGTGGAGTAATTTCCAGCTTATTCTACATTTTGCTTTGTCCTTTACTTCTTTATATGATGCAGCATTTATTTTTTTCTTTTGTTGGCTCCACGTAAATCCTTCTAGATCTTCCACGTTTCCTTTTGGTATTTACTTTTCCCTCTATTATTGTCTTCATCCATATAAGATATAATCAATATGTCATGCCGTATAAAATGAACTAATCTAAATCTCTCTCTCCTGTTCTCAAAAATCTTCATCATTTTTTTTTTCCTTTTCGACATTTAAAACTTCCTCGTTACTTTTCTTTTCTGTCCAATTGATTCTTCCCATCCTCCTTCAACACAACATTTTATAGATGTAATGGAAATGTACAAAACGACGCAGTGGAAATGTACTAAGTGGTTGAAAAATTCTCCAACTCTGAGTTTTAGATTGTTCTTAAAACATTTTGTTATTTTTTCTATAACTTGCACTTTATCTGTAGTTTAACGTTTAATATATAACTGTTGTTTTATTTTGTAAATTTACTACAGAATAACTTCTAGTCGTGAATGTACTAAAATTATGATCAAGCGACTGAAACGGTACGAAAGGCAACCGTATTACTTAACTCGCAAAAAAAAACACAAATATATTGTAACAACTGTCGAATCAAATACTAAATCAATCGTCATTTTTAGTTTTTGAATTAATAAAGAAAAATAGACCAAAGTTGACTTACGTAATATAAATTGAACTTGAACAAAACTTTTTACATGGTGTATAGAAAGCCGATATGTATACTCTATTCATGCTTACTTGTCTTAAATAGTAATCAACATTCTAACCTAAAAATATGCATTTAATGCCAATACCAGCTGTTTTCTCGCAAAAGAATCAATGTTATGTGTGAAATTGGCAACGTGGCACTAAAAATATTAATTCCTGTCATTTTATTTACACGAAAATGGGAGTTCTAAGACAAAAAGGTGTACTTTTAGGTTAGAATGTTGTTTAATATTTAGGACAAGTAAGGATGAACAAAGTAACTGTTTTAAGAGTGTCGTTCCAACAGATACATATTTTATGTATAACAAAGCATTAAACAATTTAAAAAAGCAGAGCAACAAATATTTATTCACGTTCTATCTTCGATATTAATCTTCAACTGGGCCAATCTGTGCCAACAGTCATGCTACTCTTTGCCAAATGCCTCCCTTTGCCTACAGTTTTTTGTGACAGTCGACATCTCTGCTGAATGACCTCTATTCATCGTCGACGCTCATTCTGCTAATGGAGTTTCCTTTCCGACGCGCTAATAAATACTCACAAAAGAGCATTTCTGCAGAAATTGACATTAATTAATTAAACTACATCGTAATTGTTTCATCTTACCTAATGAAATGATGTTCGTAAATTATATAAATGTGTATTTTACATGGCTATTGCGTGAAAGAAAACAGATTATACTTCAGAAACCGTGTAATTATTTTAAAAATAAAGTTAAAACCTATTTAACTTTCTACTTTATATTATGTCACTACTTAAAAATCTTAGCTATCTGTACTTTTCTAAAAGACGATAAAAAGCATTCACTCCTTCGCATTGTAATGTTCATAATGGGCTTGGACAAAACCAACAAAGACCTTTTGCTAAAATACATAAAAAATCTAGCTGCATGATAAAGATAACTTTATAAGAACGCAGTGGAATTCTTCATTATTACGCATGTTCATTAAGAAATAGTTAGCATTTTTAGTTAAGAAAAAATGGGGGATATTAAAACAAAACAACACAAAACATCTGCAATGCATTCTTAAATCTGAAACACGAACGCCAATCTCGTTTGGCAGTCGGCATTCTCGAGCATTGAGCTATTAGCTTCCAAATGCCAGAGTAATTGAACATTCTGCCCTTAAAATATTTCTGATATCTTTGCAATAAGGCACTCGCTCTTCCGTTGGTAATCTTCCCTTTTGTAACGTTTCTCGATTCGGCCCGTCTTGGTAATGAAAATTCGAGACGTCTTGTCGCGGATTCGAATTTTTGTATCGCATTGCTTTGGTACGGATTTTATTTATTGAAGAATTGGAATAACATCGGATTGAGCGGCTGTTGTTTGTTGACTCGGAAAGTAGGAGTTGGAGAAACGATAGGAATTTAGGTTTGTGAAATAATTTACGTAAATTAAAATATGAGAGAAATAAATTGTCCTTTTTGATTGATCTATACTATTACAAAGTTGCAAAAATGAAATTTCCGTAAATTGATGATATTTTAAAAAATAAAAATTGTAATGGACTATATTTTCGTTTTGGCGCGATGAAGTTCTATTAACATATACAAACCTACAATAAATCTAATAAATATATTTTTCGATCCAGTGCCCTTCAAATAGTCCTTTAGAGACATTGTTTGAAAATATCTTCAATGTACAAACATTTACAACTTTATAGATGATATTAAAAGGAAGGCTAGAAAGAAAAAACTCTATAATGAATATGTACCTATATGTCTTATTCATTTATGTATCATAATAATAATATACTTTCAACATGACGTAACATCGAGTAAAGTGCAGTGGCATCTGATGTAAAACAAAATGAGTTTCTTTTTATTAATTAATTCAAATTAACACCGTACTCTAATTTGAGGCGAGCTGATGACCATAAATAAATTAACAGCACTTTGGATTACTAATTAGCTACTGGCTTATCTAAACACCAATGGCATACTACCCTTTAACCAAGAGCTACCTCAAAATTTCGCACCTTTGGAATTATAATGCCCCAATCCAACATTTTTGAAATTTTACTTTTAGTCGTAAAAAGACTTTTTAAACGGATATTTTCCAACGTACAATACAATAACTCTATTGCACACCTCAGAAAACATAGTACAGAAAACAATACATTCAACGTTGAAAACAACATATGAAAACTTTGAGTTAGGTCACTATCATTCTAAAGTTGTGATTTATTGAGTTTATGTAGTATGTTTTAGGATATAATTATAATTACTAAACTTTTCATGTAACACGGTTATTGCTAAATATATTATATTATTGTGGTTCAAATTAATTCTAAAAATATGTATGCTCCAGAAAAAATCTACGTGTACTTAAGCTGAATATATCGTCGATATTTGGATATGTGTATACATTTGGATCTAAAATTTACGCTGTATTTTTATTATTGTTGATTTGTGGGCCTTCCGTTTGCCGCTTCAACTAGATTTGATCTATTGTGTCAGCCCTTTATTAGAGTTCACTACTGAAGCCCGTTTCGTCTAAGAATTCCCAAATCCTTTGGGCAGTGAAATGTTGTATCTCTTCCGGGAGCACGACATGTTGCCTTAGGTAGATACTTATTTTCCTCATGAGTGGTCCACTGAAGCAGAGGATATGCATTGCAGTCTCTGTCTCTTGGCAGAATCTGCATACTGCGTCCTGTTTCATACCCATTTGAAACAGGTGCTTGTTTACGCTGTAAATATGTATTCATGTAGTCCACTTACTGCAGGTAACACGCTATTTACGATCTAAATTACATTATTACGTTGATAACAAACCTCGTTCCTAATGAACCCGCATCAAATTTCCCGAGTCAGCGTATAAATAACCGGTACTGGGATACCGGTGAGCGGGGGAGCTTTGCGACTGGGATTTTCTGGGACCAGGCCATGAATGAGTAACGCCGCTTGAATGTTTTATAAGATGCTGTTATATGGATCGATCATCAAGTGCATCTTCGGAAGAATCCCTGGGCTATAGGTAATTGTCTAACGAATGAAAAGGCGTTTCGCTAACCATCAATTGGTTGGAAACTAACTGTAAAATCCTACCTTATGAATTCTAAAGTTTATGACGATGAAATAAAACAATTTAACGGATTATATCGCGTATATTATCTTATTTTAGTTCCCGACGTTTCAGAAGCTTTCCAGCTTTCCATGGTCACGGGTGGACTGAGAAAAGATGTACTTTCCTCTTTCAAAGTTACAATTTGTGCAAACTACCCATTTTTGAAAAAAAAAATGGTCACAGGTGGAAATTGTTTTATTTCAATGAGTAATAATCGCGGAAACAGAAGAAAGTTTATGAAGATGTTTAAATATTTATACATTTGTGTATGTTTTATTATAATCTACACTATTATAAAGTTGTAAAAATGAAATGTCCGTACGTTAAACATATATGTTCCAAAAACTTATTGTATCGGACTATTTGGAGGTCACTGAATGGATTTTTTTTTGGATTTTTTTATTGTTTGTATATGTTGTTGCGGCTTCATCATGCCCAATCTGCTAAACGGATTTCAACTATTTTTGGTACACGGGTAGCTAGCTATCTCCAGATGGTAATAGGATACTTTTTACCCGGCTACGATGAAGAAAAAAAGAGGGTCATGATTTTTTGCTTCTCCGCGGACAAAGATATGTCGATATTTGAATATCCGTTCAAACCAATGAATGGATTTAGATGAAACTTTGAAATTGAAATTATAACAAAGAACACTTATATCCTGGTAACGTGGGCTAGGCCGCGTGTAAGAGCTAGTATATCCGTAGTTTTAGTCCATCAATATTCAACGAGTCCTAAAACGCATGCATTTCCAGAGTTGTCGGTGAGTCTGACGTATAAGGCGGATAATACACGCCAGTGCCCGGTCTCCCGGATGTGTTTATTATTTACAAGGCTCTCACATGGATGTTGAAATATTTCCTGCACTGTACAAAGATTCTCTTATAAAGATTGTAAAAAAATATTTTATGAAACAATAACATAATTTTACACAAACTAAATCTTGATATTAGATTGATAATACACAGTTGTAGATATTCATGCTGCATTATATTAAAGTTTGTTTTTATTTTCTTTAAATAATATGAATATTCTAAAAAAAGCTCTGCTCGTTTACCATAAATATCTGCATCCATTGTGTATAAAACATACAAGACTATTGTAGGCAAATATCAAATTCAAAAACCCAATATTCAGCGAGTTGTAACACGCATGCACTTTCAGGGCTGTTGGCAAGAAGAGAGCATCTGACGTATAAGGCGATAATACACGTCAGCGCCTGGGCTCCGGATGTATTTATATTTGCAAGGCTCTCACATGGATGTTGAAATATCTTTTGCACTGTACAGTGAGCGGATAAAAGATATACACGCTTAATCAATTCAAAAATATCTTCTCTCAACTCTACTGGCGGGTAATAGAGTCAAGCGCTAGTCTAGTAGCGCTAGTATAGTGAGCACATTTGTTGTTTCTCACCAGGCAATACTTTTAGTGTTTAATGCCCGGCAGTGTGAGCATGTCATGCTCGCTTAAAGATCTTTGCTACGGTGGTGTCATTGATCGGGCCGAAACCTTCCCTAAAATATGATTGAGAGAGGCGATGGCTGAGATATGTGACATGCTCGTGAACGGGTGTCGTTTGTGGGGTCTGGTCTGTTCATGCTAGTAAGGGCCAAATTAATTGTGTACCTAGTAACTGCCTACCAGTGTTTAATGAACTGACGTGAGAGACTTCATCCTGTACTCGATTGAAGTTATTCATTTTTTATTTGATTTAGAGACTGTATACATCAGTAAGAGTTTTGTTTTATTTATAAAGGTATATCCTTAAACATTTCTGAGGATTTTAATTAACTAATTTTATCTTTTCGCATGTTATGACGCTTGGAGACCATATACATCTCTAAGAGATTTAGATTTAATAATTATTATTTTTAATGTATTATTCACACTGACCCCTAAGAGACCAGTAGAATTCACAGTAGAATTCAATCGAATTATTATATTTAATTATATCGCATGTCGTGACGACTAGAGACCTTATACATCTCAAAAAAAAAATAGTTTATATTTTTTATTAACATTGATCTGGAGAATCTGTACATGTACCAATTATAAATTAGTTATAACACAATTGTAAAAGTTTTAAGGATAATTAAGACAATATTGTAACAGTAGTATTGGTACGCGCTGTTCTTTTATATACTCTGACATTTAGAATTTTATTCTGGACACATTCTAGATTTTTTTCTTTTTATTGACAATTCTTGTGGGATTTATATCATTAATTATTTTAGTTTTCAAAATAAAATAACTAAGATTAGGTTTTTCTGGGTTTTCCCTAATCCTTGCAACAAATGTTGGATCACATTGTATGTCTCTTAGCAAGGGTTCCAGGTCACGCAGGCATCGACGGCAACGAGAAGGCCGACGAACTTGCGCGGGTTGGAGCTAAAGGGACACAAATGGGTCAGAGCCTATCGGTGGTATTCCTAACTAAACTCACCCTGAGTAACCTACTGCTTCTATGCAGCCATACAACTCTGGAGGGAAACTCCGGGATTGAATCATTCCAAGGCACTGACAAAAGCCTACAGTAAAAAGACATCTACGGAGGGCTTAGCATTGTCCAAGAACAATTTTCGCATCTTAGTGAGGGTGCTTACAGGCCACTGTTATCTGAATAAGCACATGCAGACAATTGGGAAAAGTGACACGAGGTTGTGTAGGCTCTGCCAAATAGCGGAGGAAACACCCTTGCACTTTTTCAAGGACTGCCCCTCCCTAATACGCAACCGCACCTCTATACTGGGAAAACATTTACTGTGCCCCGAAGAAATAAAGACTCTCGGAATCAAAGAAGTTCTGAAGTTCTTTGCATCAACAGAACTTGACCGGGAACTATAGGAGGTGGCGATCACAATAGATCAGTTATGGTCGCGGTGATACGGAGGCTGTATTAGCCTGGAATAGCCACTACCATCAGAATTAGAATTAAAATGTCTCCCAGCAAAGACTTCTCTCAATGTAACAGACAATTCGAAAGTGCTTGTATCTAGGCCTACTTGAATAAAGGATATTTTGATTTGATTGAGTCTTTTTTGAGCGGACTGGTTAATCGTGTATATCTTTTTGCAGCTGATTGTACGAAGATGATCTTATAAAGATTGTGATAAAATAAGAGCCTGATGGAACAATAACATAATTTTACACAAACTAAAGCTTGATATTAGCTTGGAGGTAAATTAAAATATTGGTGTTGCATTATTAAACACTTGTTTTCTTTTAATAATGAATAATCATTAAAAAAGCTCTGCTTCTATCCAATTATCATCCATGCCAATATATTTTACATTGTATATTTTTTGGCAAAACCATACAAGACTATTAATATCACGGGCAAACGTCGAATTCAGAAACTCAATATTTAAAGCATGTATTTCCAGGGCTGTCGACGAGTGGCGAGCATGTGACGTATAAGGCGATAATACACGCCGGGGCCCGGTCTCCCGGATGTTTTATTATTCACGAGACTCTCGTGTAGATGTCTTAGTGCTACAATAGCAGTGTAGTGTGTAGTGATATAGAGGATTATTCGATATGGACTACATAAAAATGAAAGTGAACTACAATCAAAAATAGACAGCAAATCAGTATGTATTTAGTTTGTTAGATTTTATTGAAATATGTCAGTCTTATTTCCAGTACCTACTCTTTCTTTGAAAAGTCAATATTTGTAAGAACGTGTCCAACGAAAGTACGGCACTGTGACATGTCAGTCAGATTCAGAAAATGACCGAAATACTATGTATTTGCGAGTGCTAAGAAAGAACTTTTTTCAAAGAGTTCTAAAACGCATGGATTTTCAGGGCTGTCGGCGAGAGGAGAGCGTCTAACGTATACTATTTATACCTAAGGCACAGAATTATACACGCGCGCGTCCGGTCTCTCGGATGTTTTATTAATCACCAGACTGTCATTATGATGTTTGTGTAAAGTTTCTTTTATAATCGCGTATATATATAATCGCGATATATGTGTGATCGAACAGTGACAATTATATTAAATCTTGTTATTAAATTGATAGTCTATACTATTAACAAATTATAAAATACAGTTGCCAACACTCACTTTGGTTAAATTAACAAAATAATAGACAGTGTGAATAAATGAAACAGCGGAAAAATCCGAATATTAGTTAAAAGTTAACAGCGTTAAAGGTGAATTTTATACAAAATCTATTTTTCAAGGACAAGTATGCAGAAACTTTTTGTTACTAATAATACACGTAATAATGACATTTTCACAAAAAAAACAAGCTAAACGCTTTAAAGGGGGAAACGCAATAACGCCTTTTGCATGTTGCTATGAAAATTACTAGGAACTTTTCTGCAATTAGGAAGGAAGTGTTCAGTTCACATGACTGTGTTCATTGTGAATAATTGAAGAGCAACGGGAACCCCCCGCTAATCATTAGTTCGGAAACATTTTCTTTTTAATTAACTTATAGAATAAGTATGCCTGATGGGATTTCCTTAAATAAATTCAAGCCTTTATTTCTATAGCGCTATTTATCAAAAAGCATTTCTAAATTAACACAAATTATTGTACTGTACAGCAGATTAGAGTTATAAGTCACGTTACTTTTTTATATACCTGTAATTTGAAAAAAAACAGATGATATTGGACAATTGAGATTGAACTATTGATAATATTGAACATGAGGTAGGTTTTGAAGTTTTTTTTATATACCACATTAACAGACCCGACCAAGCTTCGTGAAGAGCTTGCTCTCGAGCAAGCCACGTAAAACTGGCCGTGCGAGAAGCAGTCCCCCCTAAGAACTATTCCTGCTGTTTTCAGTGACTAACCGTGAGAGTTAAGAGGGAGCTGCCTTTTAAATTCGTATGGGTATTCCGAGGGTATAAAACTAGTTTATGGCATCATCCGTGTTCACTACAGATCGAGTCTACAGACTTGTATTCGTATTCTGAACGTTCGAACGACTTTAATAAAATGATATTAATAACGGAAGCCTGGTCGTTCTTAGGTGTCAGAATTGCTCATTCACACAACCACTCTATGGACTTGCTGTATAGATTTTGAACATCTGGGTAAATTTTAGAGATGAGGTTGTAAACGGTCCGCACAACTAAGGCAAGATCCGATGGAATTGTAATCCTTCCCTCAGTTTCGGGATATTTTTCATTTCCTAATTTAAGAAGAAGTCGGAGAATTCTCCAGCGCGAATATCACCCTTGAGGTGCACTCGCGTATTTATCTTAAGGTGGATTTTTTTGATTATAGGGCAAATATTTGAAGCCTTAACGCAAGTTTTAACTTCATCAGCTCGAGTTCCCTTCGTAAATACGGGCAGAGTCTGACAAAAGTCTCCAGCTAACAACATAGTGACTCCACCCATCATAACTTCGTTCCCTCTTTTATATTTCAAAGTTCTATTCAGCACTTCACAACACCCTTTATGCGCCATTGTACTTTCGCCACAGACTGTTACCCCTTATTTCACCCTTTTCAGGAGGATGAATTTAGTTTTCTTAGTTTTAAATGAAGATTCTATACATGAAATATTGTAACAGTTACTCAAATTATTACAGGGTTTTCGTACCAACTTTCAACCCAATTTAAAACCGTTAAGGGATGAATTTCCAAAAATGCTAAAATCAGTTTTCTTAGTTTTTTATAAAGAGTTTATACGCGAAATATTATAACAGTTACTGAACTAATTACAGATTTTCCATACAAACTTGCAACTCCAATTCAACAATATTAAGGGATGAATTTCCGAAATTGCTGAAAATAGTTTTCTTAATTTGAAATGAAGAGTTTATACCCGAAATATAATAACAATTACTCAAATAATTACAGATTTTTAATACAAACTTTCAACTCCAATTTAACCCTGTTAGGAGATGAATTTCTAAAAATTCGTTCTTGCCTACGTTATAAATGGTATCTACTGTAAAAATTTCAAGTCTCTAAGTTCAGTAGTTTTGACTCTGCGTTGATATGTTAGTCAGGACTTGTCCTTTTATATATCGATAGCTTAGAGCACAATCGTACGCATTGTTTGAGAAAAATGCTTGTAAATAGTACGTGAGTGCACAAATACGTAAAGTTGAAATTTCATGGGCAAAAATATTGTAATTAGTTCGAGTGTGAACTAAGGTATCGATATATAGATTTACAACGAAAAAGCTTTTACAACTAACGCCATCCAGTTACGCAAACAGGTACTAACGTTGAAATAAAACCCGTCCACCCGTGACCATGGAAAGCTGAAAAGCTTCCGAAACGTCGGGAACTAAAATGAGATAATATACGCGATATAATCCGTTAAATTGTTTTATTTCAATGAGTAATAATCGCGGAAACAGAAGAAAATATTAGGTACTAACGTGTCATCTTGTATACTATATCAATAACTCGTTTTATGTATTTATCTTATTTATAAACCATATTTTTGTAACAAAATATTTATCATTCAGAGATGATCGAAAGTCCGAAATGTACAATCCGGCTAAATTAAGATATACTCTTATTTGTACGATAAGTCATATACGGAAGGTGTGTTCCTTGCTTAATCGTGTAGGTAGTATTACTGTTGCTAGGTTACCAATTGTTTATTCATGATTTAGAAATGAAATTGTCACAATGCAGGAATAAAAGCTAAATGTCATAATGAACAAAAGGACATATTTTCCATTTATTGTTAAAAAAATACTCTTTTATGAATGAATACCCTCAAAAGTTGTAGCCTTTGTCCTTTTCTGATATCTAAGCTATATTACTGCAGAATTTTACGCAAATCTGTTTTTTAGTTTTTGCATACCAGCGTAACGTACGATTTTTTCACTTTAAATTCATTTATCACGGAAATTTCGAAGTGGCCTCATTCTTTAAGCGAGGTATTAAAATAGCCCCGCTTTTTAATTTAGAACAGTGTACTGAAGTGCTCCTGAAAACAGCAGCTTAGCTTTAAACGTAGTGAATATTGTGGGGGCTGCGAAGGTTTTCTCTTGGGAGCCGTAGCTGCTACGGCCTGTAGCTCGTAGCAGGCGTAGACCGGTAACGAACGATAGAGCTACGCGGTTGTAGAGACGGGGTTAATAGGTACGAAAATGTTTGGAATTTTAGTTTAAAATTGATTGAGATTCTTGTAGTAAATAATTAAATATTATTAGTGACATTGTAAACTAAACAAAGCTTGTACTATGGGTACCAGGCGATGATATACATATACATACTTATATAGATAAATATAATATTTAAATAAATAGAAAACACCCAAGACTCAAACACTTGCCCTGGCCGGGATCTGGACCCGGGACCGCCGCTTCGTAGGCCTTTGTACATCCCACTGAGCCAAACGTGTTGTCACTATAATGTAAACTACATAATACATTTAATTCAACCTTGGTCATAATGTTCCTCGGCTGTGTAAAAGCACCTTTGCAGCAAGAAAGTGTTAAAGTTAAAACTATCCAGGTAACCCAGTCTAAATATTTGTAAGGCGCATACACAGGGTAATCAGTATCGTTCATCGCCCCACGCAACCGGTAGTTGAATTTCTTGAACCGTGAAATTTTATCAAGAGAATTAATCTGGAACTTTTCCCTTCGACTGCCTACTTTTTTAATCCAAACGAAATTGATTTCTCTTTCAGCTTTTGGCCGTGAACTTGCTGGAATTGTTTGTACATATTATTTACCTAGTTAAAAAAACCGTTCAAAACAAAGTTGCGAAAACTTTCTTAATATTATTAACTACCAGCTTTTGCCCGCGACTTCGTCTGCGTATAGCTCGAATTTCAAAAATCCTTCTTTAGTGCGCCTCTACATGCATCTCTAACGAAATATGTGTTTCAATTCTTGTATTCCTACCGTCGGCAGTTTAGGCTATATATCCCCAATGTACAGAAACATTCCTATTACTTTACAAAAGTATTAGCTACTGCTCACGACTTCGTCCGCCTTAAATTCGTTTATCGCGAATAATGGTATTTTTCCGGGATAAAAAGTAGCCTTTGTTCTACCCCGAGGCTCAAACTATCTCCATACCAAATTTCATCCAAATCGGTTCAGCGGTTTAAGCGTGAAGAGGTAACAGACAGACAGACACACTTTCGCATTAATAATTTAATATAGTCAGATAGATATATAGATGAACAAACAATTACCAATCAAAACTTTGGCCATATCGTACATTTAATTACAGGTAAATGTAATCTATACGTTATTTACATTTAACCAAAGCAATTTTTTTTATTTCAATTGCGTATTGTAATTATTAAATGAATTACCGAATTTTAGAAGGCATTTATCGATCAACTGATGATAGTACTTCATTTATCGTTTTTTCTTACAAATTATCCTTAACCTATCTATATTACTAATTAATTTTGATACTTGATAAGCCATAAAGTTACCCGTAAACTTATACAAGAATGTTAACGGCCGTCAGTTAGACCCATTAAGCCTGCTAGTTTGGTTGTTCGTTCGGCCCTAGCTCGTAAACTGCGCAATTGAAGATAAACTATCAAATTAAGTACCAAATTGAACCACAAACTGCAAGCAACAATTTCAAGACGATGTTATTCCTATTTTAGGGGCAGAAATGTTATAGATTCGACTGGATCTGACAATGTCAAGGAAGTCAGAGTGACATTCGGAAATACACAATCGAAAAGAAAAAAATAGTTTTTATCAAAGTGGATTGGTTTTCGCAAATTGTAACTTTGACAGAGGAAAGTATATCTTTTCTCAGTCGACCCCGTGAACATGAAAGTTAAAAAGCTTCCGAAACGTTGGGAACTCAAAAAAGATGATATATGCGGTGTAATCCATTTAAATTGTTTTATCCAGAGATAAAATAAATTAAAGAAAGCAATAAAAAGTAGTCATGATTCGTGCCACGTTATTTGAAACAGTCTTTAGTGTGATCGAAACAGTATTGATTTTTGTTTAACACATTCACTACCAGAAACCCGCCTAGCGGGCGCTCTGGTCATAGACGCATAGCCAATACCATGCATTTCCCCTCCTTAGTAGAGGAGTACGCAGCAATACGATAAACTTGGCATTGAAAGTGTTACAATTTACATCGTATTGCTCTCATTATCACAACACAACAAACGGAGGTTAATCGCGTATAAATATGATTTATTTAACTTACTTTCGTTAATAATTCTTTGACATTTCGAACATCACGTTACGTCCATGGTCTCAAAGGAAATGTCGGAAACGTGGAAGAATTACCAACGAAAGGTAATCAAGTAAATCATATTTATACGCGATTAAGTTAATGATTGTAAATCGTGTTAGTTTAAATCAATGCATTGCTTTTACACTGGAGCTTGACGCTACGTATCACTTTCACTACCAGAAACCCGTTCTGCTCGTGGCAACGCTGCGTATACGACACTATCTCCCATTTGCGATGCGTACTCTACGTCATTCTGTAGCGTAAACGCACGTTTAGCGCTTTGAGCTTTATAATTGCATAGAGACGCGTGCTTGCGTCAGCGTATTTTGGCGGACATACGCTGTTATGTGTGGTTACTAGTTTGCGTCACGTTTTCTACATACTATTTATAGCGTAAACGTACCATTAATGTTTTTTGAGATGCGTAACTACGTTATGGTGCGTCAGTGAATTTTGAACTACAATTTGTTCCTGTCCTCATACGTAGTAGTACATGGTATTTGATTTTATTTATTATCTCTTCAGCGTCTACTATATCCAAGTCCGTTATTGTAGCGAGAGCAACTTCGGAAACTTGCCTCCAGGAGTTCCCTTACATGTTTCTCCGACCCCGGGCACTGAGCCGGCAATCACTCCCGTAATTATACTTCCTGATACATATCATACTTAATGTTTGGCACATTAATTAGGATCATAATTTTGGCGAAACAAAGCATTGGTTTTGGGAACTTAATTATTATTTATTATAATACGAGGAAAATATAAGGATGGTTAAAGGAAAATACCCTATGATTATTGTAATGTAATGAATACTGGAAAGATTTTCAAAGTGCTACGCGTGTAGCCGATAACATAGGACAATGCGAATGTAACTAGCTTGCTACTAGCAGAGGGCCCACTAAACGGGTGCTGGCAGAGAAAGTGTTAATGGATTGCCACAATAATTTGGTCGTTTACTTTAACCCTACTCTCCATCTCTACTACCCTAAAGTTGTCTAGATGAGATCGCTTTTTACCGATAAGGCCGTCTGTTACTTGCGATTTCTCATCAAGTTTTAGTTAGATTTAAGTGTATTATGTCATGTATTGTTTCTTTTGGTGTGCAGTAAAGAGTATTGTATTGTAAATATAAGTACGTGCATTTCATTTTTTGTGATAGGTACCTACACGGTTAGCTGGACATCCACAGATGTTTATAAGGTACTTTTTATCCGATTACGCTGAAGAAAAATAGAGGATTATGTTTTTTCCTTCCCTAACCAGGTTATGGGCATATACTAGTATTAATAATTTATATAATTATTTATGCTGCACTCATAGTTAACCTAAATCATCTAGACTATCATAAAGTGATAAAATGAGATATCTGTACTGGAAAATTTATAGAATTTTTTTTCTAGAAATTATTCTTTTATCGAAATATTTTATTATCTTACCCTAAACGTAGACGCAAGTAAAAGTAGAAAAGGTTCCTAGAATCCCAAATCCATCTAATTTCGTTAACAATTAAAACTAAAACGTTTCTCATTGAAATTGAAACAGAAGAAAATATTATAAAACGTTTCTGTTATCCAAAATTCCATTCACGTTTTATTGTTTCAAAAGCGTCCAAAAATAAGTAACGTCTTTTATAATTATCTACGTGCACATTGACCCTCGTTCTCCAACTAATCAGAGAAAGAAACGCACCATCCGTGCGTAACAGCTTGCAGTAACAGTTATTTATGAGAGTCCTCGAGATTTCCGCACTTAGTAAAAGTTTTTCCATTACCAAACTCCCGAACGGTGCAAGAGGTAGCGAAACATGAATAATAATTAACGAGTTACCTAAAATCCAATTTTTTCGGCGGAAATCTGCCTCTCAAATTGGGATAGAGGAGTATTTTAGTTTGTGGAGCTGTGAATTTTGTAGCGGCACTTTATCTACGTGTAGATAAAAATTAAGTTAATCTGATACTAAGTTTTCTTGCGATTCTACCCATGGGGTTACGTATTTTTTTATATTCTACCAGAACACTTACATCCTAAGGATAAGGATCCTTAGATATCTAATAGACTTAGTAACACTAGGGTTACGTCGAATTGATAACATGTAAAATTTTCAAGTAATATTTAATCGACACCCATTTTGTTATTATCAAGGAACCGAAAATAGGGTACAATATGCATTAATTGTTTTCATCGTTTTTCGTAACAAAATATAAAAATTCCGTAAAAACGACTGCTAAGAGTGAAATTAAAATTTAAATCGGCCAAGAAATACGCAAGATACATATTTTAACCTCCTAATTAGACAGCGATTTGACAGAGAGGTCCGACATGTACTTTTACGTCATAGTACACCATGGCCATATAAACTCCGTATTAAATTTGTTTTGCTAGAAAGAGATAGAATTAAATGTTTGAAGGCTTATATCTTGGTTGTTTTTATAGTTATTAGAAACATATTTTTTCTTTACTGTTTGTTACATGAATGAGCTTTTAATAAAGTATAAATAAAAATTAATGCATGTTCCCTATTATTTTTTGTTTTTTATTGCAACTAGTTTTGAAGATATTCGGGAAAATGTGTAGAAAGCCTACGCTTCTGGAAGTGACGTCACTAGATGTATATGACACAGTCACAACGCACAAGAAAAACAGCAATACAATTTCTATTCTAAATCTGCCTTAGTAATAGAGCTTCTGTAAAATTTTCTACTCTGTGACTGTCACCTACGCTCTATATGTCACCTACGCTCTTTTAAAATGGGGAACTTTTGACATACATTGTTTTATATTAAATCGGCATATTTTTGAAAATTAGTACAAATTAGCACCATTTTACGTAACTATTTTTTGATAATGTCGATGGATAACAAGCTAAGTATTAGAATTTTATATCGATAAATTTAACATGTTATATGCGGGGTTTAATACATTCGAGACTTATTTACCGACAATGGTACCATACTAAAAATGTGTAAGCTTGAGAAAATAAATAAAAATATAAATGCAAAATCAAGTCACGTTATCACAATAAAATATTGTAATGATATATATATTATCCTGTTCAGGTGTCCAGGAGGAGAGGCCTTTGCCAGTATCTTGCAGTATGGCGGGCAAAGGCCGCTCCTCTTTTCCAGCATTCATCTCTTTAACGGATACTCCCGCCAGCCCTTGAAAATACGTCCAAATCGCCTCGCCATCTCGTTTTCGGCTTGCCTCGGTTCCGGTAGCTTGGGGGATCCATTCAGTACTGAACTTGATAATTTAATATTTAAAATAAATTAAGAACTGTGTAATTTGTACTGTTATGAATAATGATTACAGGGGGGACAGATTCAAAGTAAGTAAAAAAGCACAGCACAGCTCCATGCTCCATAGTGGCGGATGGGTCCATGTCGTTTGTGTTAGGTCCGTCATATAATTAATTAAATTATAAATAGGTACAAATTTCGAAACTGCATATAAAGTGTAATATTTTCATTTGATTTTTCTATTTCACACGAGACCCAAACAACCATGCGTGTACATTAAAGCTTAACAGCAAAGTACCCGGCACTAACAACACTTTGCTATGAACTTTCGAGCAGGCGCTTACAAAACGCGTTATGTTTACGCATGGCTTTTACCTATATTTGGTTAGGAGTCGGCCGTTTTACTGTATAGAAGGAAGTTTTACCGTCTTCTGTGAAGGGCGCCAGATGCGCTGTGGTGCCTGGCACATAAATTATGGCGTGTCGAGCCCTTGTTCTGAGGTAACGCCGGTTGTAAGGCCGCGTTGTAAAGACACTTGGATATCCCTTTTTAGTAATATTGATTTAATTAAAGCGTGTATTAGTCATTTTTGGCATGCAATGTTTCTTGCTTTTATACTTTAGCATGTCATCGCACTAACTTAATTAACAAAATGAAGTTATAAAACCACAAAAAAAAATCTACTTTAACAAAATCATTTTTAATGCTGCTGTAGTCTTTCCAAGTTAGTTTGACTTTGACAAAACTTAGAATTAAATAAATTTATTCATGTTTTGTAAATGTTTATTAGTTCACAAAGTTGAAGCGTGCCTACTTATAATATAACTAGAAGGTATATTTAGGAAATATATTTTTCGCTTCAGTGACCTCCAAAGAGTAGAGTACAATAGGTTTTTTTTAATATCTTCAATTTACAGACATTTCATTTTTACAACTTTGTAATAGAATAGATGTTTCTATTTCAACTTACACTACAGTGGAACAACCAAGCACAACAAATCATTTAGCAAACTCGTTAATAGTTAGTTAACAAGTAGTGCATATCAGTAGTTTGAAAATTTCAGAATAAGGCGCTTAGTTTTATAAAAATATTTTTCTTAAAATACTGGAAGATACCCTGCTTGTGTAGACGCAGCCTTATGGATCGGGGTGTACTGTGTGTTAGCCGCTTTGATTAGGTTAAGTTGGACGAAATTGTTTTAACATAAATTCAGCCAAATTGTCTTCGGGTGACATTCGGGTTCACGGTTGTAAATTGCCAAGTTTTATTGTATTTGAAACTTCAGATGCTTCACATACCATTATAAACGTGACATGTAGTTTTAAGCCTTACCCACTTGCCTATGTACTAAATAATTTGACCTTTTATAACTATAGACCGTGTTTAGAATTCCTTTTTTTCATAATTCTTAAGGACTGACTAATCCTATTGCGTTAATGCCAAAATATTAGCATCTGGGTAAATTGGACTTACTTGTATTACGCCTCGTATGCAAAATGGCAGAATAATCGAAATATCCCAAGGGAAAATTGGCCAGGTAGCAGAACGTACTGATAGTAAAATAACGAAGAAGGCATATGGCCGAATATTTATAAAGTCTTAATTTCAAATCGCCTTAATGATCTAATCTCCTTCGGAATCACTAATGTCGTTTGTCCTAATGTATCGTTTTCCATAACGCATTTTTTCAGAAACTGTAAATTTTACAGGATTTTTTAAAAGATCATCGTATAGATTAGGTTAGGTTTGTTATAACAATCCTGAAAAGTTTACAGTTCGTAAAAAAATGCGTTACGATAAACGATACATTAGGACAAATGGCGTTAGGGAATCCGATATAGATCCGATCTAATAAGGAGGAAAAAACGTGATATGGTCAACAAGTCACAACCAAAGGTAATGTAATTTTTCAATGTCAAATTGTTTTCTATGATATGGTTTTGCAGCTGCTCTTGGACAGATATTTTAAATTCATGACCAAGTTATAACTTAGTCAGTTAATTTTTTTTGCCAAAAAGATTTACTATCCAGACAAAACATATAGTGTCATTTGAGATCCATGGCATATTATAATCTGGTCCTAAATCTCATTGTGCGACTATAAATTATTGACGATCGTGTAACAAAAACATTTTGCTCACCAGGTCATTCGTTCTTCGTTCAAAAAAGTCATTGTGGTTACTGAGGGATGCTGCAATTGCGACGTTCTGTTTACTTATTATTTATGTCATGGTCCTTATGAACCTAACCCCATTTTTTTACTGGCTTAGGTATGTGTATTGTATGCCAACTGCTAGGTCTTTGTCACCATTTTGTATGAATTCAGTTGATAATAACAGATTTTGACCACTTGTATCAATTTTAAACATACGTCTGTAACAAAAGGGGTATAAAGCTGAAGCACTATCAGATGAACACAGGAAGTTCTCTCTCTTTGAGTTATGGTCGACCACATCCGGCGAATGTATTTCCTGTTTGCCCCACTGCCCACCTATAGCAGAGTTAATCGCTCTATGAATCATGGCTAAACATTGAGGTATGGTGGCAACCGGTAAATCTTTCAGGTTTTTGGGATTAGAGATTATTTTGTGATGTATGGGGTGGTACGTTGGAGAGAGATAGCAACGTAATTGTAGGTGTCGTATGGAAATGTGGTGTTTGAGTAACGGTTGGTATGAATTGTTATTAGAAAAACTAAGTAGATTTAGTTAGCAATAAGATCATGAGATTTATATATATTTTGAGATATCTACGCAAAATCTCGATTTGGATTATTGTTTTTATGGCGTATTATGGGTATGATTCAAAATAAAGATAAAAATTACTTAATTTTTTTATGTACGTACTAACTCGATCTATGGCCCCAGGATGGTCGTAATAAAAGAGATCGCGTAATTGTAGGTGTTGTAATGTGCAATTTTAAGTAGTGTAAGGTTTAAGAGGATACTTAAATGACCACTGCGGTAGAAAATAATGTTGCAATAATTGACGCATGAAATGAAAAATAGGATAAGCAACATTGTCAGTGATTTTGGGTTCTGTCTTTAGGCAAAACTTTATTAAGGTATACAACTCACCCTGAGAATCCCGCTTATTAAAGTTAATTGTATTTTTTTTTGTTACAATATTCTACTGCCGATTGTACTTTTCTTTAAATATATCAACCACTCATTTTGTCGATTCTAAAGCCCAAGCTCGTGTACGTAAAGTTGTAACTAGTATTTGCATTATTTTAATACAGAGTATACGACCTCCTACCGGCTCTATCAACAGATCAGCTACATGTTATCATACTAATGACCGATTTGGCTCAGTGGGAGAGTAACGTTGCCTGCGAAGCTGAGATCCTCGGTTCAAATCCCGGTAAGGGTAAATATTTGTGTGATGAGCATAAGTATTTGTTCCTGAGTCTTGGATGTTTTCTATGGATATAAGTAATATATCTATTAATTATATCGTCGTAACGTAGTACCCATAACACAAGCCTTATTGAGCTTACCATAGGACTAGTTCGATGTGTAAAATTGTCCCTTAATATTTATTAATTTATGAAATAAAAAAATGCACTGTCACCGAACTTAAAGAAGTGTGCCAGATTTTGGCTCAAGCGGAAACCGGAAAGTGGGGCAAATTTATCTTGCAAGATTTGACCTAAACACACACAGACACATACCTTGCAAGTTAAAAAAATAAAGAAGCCTTTTATTTCTTGCCAATTATAGAAAAATTACATTAGTTACTTAGTTTAGTCTTAAATATGTTTTTGAAGTTATTATTATTATACGTAGCTATTAGTTAATAACCATGCTTCTATAAATTCAGTTAAATATAATTTGTAATAACTATCCAATGTTTATCTATTATTATATGTTATTAATCAATACTAATTTGATAAAGCAAGAACCCCTCTCAGATGAAGGTCTCCTCCAGAGTGATCTAGTCGGTTCTGTCCTCCGCCTTTTCCGTCCAGTTTGCGCCTGCGACCTTTGCTATCTCGTCCGACCATCGCATGTGCGGTCTCCCCCTCTTCCACTTCCTCCAAGTTAAATAAAAGCTTTTAAAATCAGAAGGCGCTGTTCCCCCCCCAACTCTAAGTGGCCGCGGGTGGCATTCCCGTTTGTGGGTTTGCGCTCCCCCCCACTAAATCCGATTACTGGTCAGGAGGTCTAGCCAGACCTATCCAGTTCAAAGTAAAAAGGCGCGTCTTGTACACTGACAGCAGCGAATCGTATACGTCGTTACTACGTTTTCCTTAGTACAGCATTCATTCAGAGAAGCTCGCTAAAAAATGCGCTTCGAAAAAACAAGGCTCTCGAGCCCGCATCTCGGCTTGATTCGATTTGCATTCCAATGCGCACGGCTATACAACACAATCACAAAAGTAATACGCTTAGAGCAAGCAATTTTAGACTTTTTTGTCTACACTATGAGGGCGGGCAGATATGCTTTATTTTCATGGTTTTGCTATTGTCTGTTGTGATGCAAAAAATAGTGGGCGCATGACATTCAGGCAGAGCAAGCTGGTTCCGTAACAGTGAACTTTTACTTAATGCGTAGAGTGTAATTGAATTTAAATTATCAACTGTTACTTACGTCCTTTGTATGCGCAGTACAATCAAACATCATACATTCCTTAGTATCCTTATATGTTGAAAAGCAGCTTGTATACTGTAAATTTTAGGACAGTCGACGAAGTTTTGTTATAATTGTAGTCAGAAAACTTAAATCTGATCTAATAAATACTAACCTAACTTTATTTTATTATGCTTCCGTAAAATTTCACGTTTTTTTTTATTATTTTACACCTACCCACCTTCGATTACCTTTGAGTTTTCAGCTTGTTATCGTGTTAATCGGACGTTTTATTCATAGAATCCCACTTACTTCTATTTTACTGTTAAACGTCTGTTATTACAAAACACGATAAGCACTTAAAGCAAAGAATCGAGGCACCAACTTAGGTTTTCTAAGAAACTAGAATGGAGTGAGGACACAAAAGAAAAACATAACTAATATTTCTGATACAGCGCTGCGATGTATAAAAATACGCTGTCGTACTTGTTAACTCGTAATGTTGATTTAACTTTTACCTCATACACTTATTTCATTACATAATAATCTCCGCCCACATTACATCTGTTATATTATATTCCACCCTTGATTTAATTTTTTCCACACAGAACCTCATCTTTTTCAGACTAAGTTTCATTCAGCCTCTTAAGAAGCAATTTTCAGAAAAAGTTCCTTAAATCACCTTTCCCTCTAATCAACCTTTGCCCTAAACTTCATGTTTTTGGGTCAATCAAGTTTGTCTTGTCCCTTAGTTTTTTATACGTTACTAGCTTCGGCCCGCAACTAAACTGAATTCGTTTATCGCGGATAAGGGTATTTTTCCGGGATGAAAAGTAGTATGTCCATCCCCGGGACTCAAACTATCTTCGTACCAAATTTCATCGAAATCGGTTCAGCGGTTTAAGCGTGAAGAGGTAACAGACCGACAGACAGATAGACATACTTTCGCATTTATAATATTAGTGTGGAAAGTATGGATTAGTTACCACAACACGTGTATTTGATAATATCTATAAGCTCTTATAGCGATATAAACAGTGCATTTGAACATCTGCCAAAAAAACGAATTCTAGCAAAAACATGGTTGTCCAAACTACTATTTTCATACAATGTCTCCCGAAATTGACGTCCGCCGGGCAACCGATGAACAAAAAGGTAAATTAATATTTTTAATAGCATTTTCATGTATACGCTGTAATTAATTGAATAGGGAATGCAACAACAATTAACAACAGCAGACTTAGTATTTTCTGTTCTGTAATTTCATATTGAACAGCAAATAGTAGAAACATGGAGGACACTAAAAAGTAGATTCACCCTGTTAACGGTGATTTAAGGCTGTGTATTGTCTGCCATAAAACAATAATGTCACTACTACTCTAAATAAATAATTCTATGTAAACCGTTTTATTTTTATGAGTTACAATAATTTCCCCGACATTAAACGCAAACCTGAAACGGTTGTTACGCGCGGTACCCTAAAAATTCATTTCTTTATTTACATGTACGGAATATTTAAGCGTTCATTAATGTTTAACTTTCTTCCCGCGATCGCTCGGCTTGCTGGAACATAACTCATAAATATGTAAAAGAATGTTGAAACGCCGGCTATGCAAAATTTCCGCTCTGCGTTTATAAACAGGTCAATTCCAATTTAACATTTCATGGATTCAAATCTGATTCCGATTAGGTAATGAGTCTTTTTGTCTTAATAGCGGTGTTTTTTTTTAACAATAGATCGGTTCTTGATCGAAAAAATATGTAAATACTATCGAACAGTAAAGAAATGAGCCAAAAATTATTTCTTCTTCCTCATTTTCTTCCGTTTTTTTTCGCCTTAAGGAAAAATTCAATATATTTACCAATGAGTGTGAACTGATATCAAAATGAATGATGAAACTGTATGAAAGTATTAATAACGCATACCATGTATTTTATAAACAAAAAAAAAAAATTGTTAAAATATATATATTTATTAAATTGAGTTGTAGAAATAATGTAGGTTGCAGTGTCCAATGAAAGCCCTATAGCCAAGGGCACGAGTTCACCCTTAAAGTTATATTATATTCCTACATATTTATCAATCCTTTTGGGAATCACAATGCAAACTGCGACAAATGCTGTATATTTAATAGACTATTTTAATTATTATTACTATAATATCCGAAAGGGAAAATATATTATGTTTAAAAAGTAGTTTAATAGTATCTTTTCTTTATTTTTATATATTGTAATTAGTAATGAGGTAGCCTGGGAGTTTTTCTTTGCAGCGTTTCTTTTCTCCTCAGTACGCCTTATCTGTGAAATGCTGCTTGGTAAATTATTAAAATAAAATAATTAAGCCCTTCTGGCACATGTGTAACTGTCTTTACAGCTTAGGCCCATCTGGCATGTATGTACACCTTTATTTGTTTTTTCAAAAATGGGTAGTTTGCACAAATTGTAACTGACAGAAGAAAATATATCTTTTCTCAGTTCACCCGTGACCATGGAAAGCTGAAAAGCTTCCGAAACGTCGGGAATTAAAATGAGATAATATATGCGATATAATCCGTTAAATTGTTTTATTTCAATGAGTAATAATTGCGGAAATAGAAGAAAATATTATATTTTAACTATAATCACCTTACTTTTTGTTTTACAAATATCATGATAATAATCACAATTTTTGCAATTTATTAGTGGATCACTCCACTAGCGTTATTATTGTAAACAAAGATCAGAAACAAATGACGTGGTGTGGACGATTAGCTCAGATGGTAGAGCGTGCTGCCCCGGTCTGGCTCAAGGCACTGGTTCAAGTCCAGTATCGTCGAAAAATTTTTTCATTTGTTTCTGATCTTTGTTTACAATAATAACGCTAGTGGAGTGATCCACTAATAAATTGCAAAAATTGTGATTATTATCATGATATTTGTAAAACAAAAAGTACAGTCTTGATAATAGCGCCACCTCTCGCCGAGCAATGGTACCTGTAAAGGTATCTGCTCGGGGTGAAAGTAACTTCATAGTTCTGCACTAGGCGGCGCTAACGGCTAAAGAGTCGGATGCACCATACAGAGATCCATAAGCAAGAACAGATGACAAAATTCGTCGACTACTGGTGTGGACGATTAGCTCAGATGGTAGAGCGTGCTGCCCCGGTCTGGCTCAAGGCACTGGTTCAAGTCCAGTATCGTCGAATTTTTTTTTCATTTGTTTCTGATCTTTGTTTATAATCACCTTATTATGTCAAATTAACTATCCACGATTAGTTTGACTTTTGAGCTGTAAAGCCACCAGTATAAGTATATGCCATAACAAAGCGGGTGAAAATATCTGGCACGTTCTAACAGCACTAGAAATAGAGTCGTGTCAGATGTCGATGCGCACTTTGTTGCAGATATTAATATGCTGGAGACTGTACAAACGACGCCTTTATATATTCAGCGAATAATCTTCGCTTTTGCACAAGCGCTCAATTTGAAAGACTTTGACAAAATTGTATGAACTTTGTACTAATCTATGTAAAATGTGGGTCCTCCATGAAAATAATCTTGATCAAAGCTAATTAGAAATATTCCAAATTGAATTATCCTACAAGCGTCGCAGAGTATAATAAATTAAATTCCATTCCTCAGAGACGGTTACGAAAATGGCATGTTTTGTTTCACAAGTAGCTATGAATTAAATATTTTCTTATTTGCCTTAATCAAGCAATATATCATTTTAGTATAGTAATGCTATCTATAATAACAAAAAAGATTTTTTCTTTTTTTGGCACGTAGGTTCTTCATTTTTTCAACTTGATTACAATTGAATTATTTTTAGAGTTCCGTACCTCAAAAGAAACATAACATAAAGAACCCTTATAGCATCACCGACTCGGACTTGGCTGGCGTTTTTGGGATCAATTTTAAATTATTAAATTATTTACATCAATTCTCTAAGCAATATAAATTACCTATACATACTAAAATGAACCTATTGGTGTCGGGTGGTCATAATTTCTTAGAATGTCAATTAAGATGAAAATCATGTTTCTTTTAAGCCTATTTCGATAGACGTCATTTTCTGTGTACTTATCTCGTTAGGTCATAACTTGCTCAATATTTTGGGATTGCATCACAGTTAAGTTAAACATTTACCTTGTAAGTGTGAAAAATAAGTTGCCCTTAGCCTATTTAGAAGATGACTAACGCAGAAATTAACAATCCTCGAAATATAGCGTAGAACATAACGTCTCTTGAAATTGGCTTTTTATTATTTTTAACCGACTTCCAAAACAAGGAGGAGGTCCTCAATTCGACGGAATGTTTTTTTTTTTTTTATGGATGTTCACCGATTACTCAGAGACTATTTGACTGATTTCAAAATTTTGTTTTTGGTTTTATAGAAGGTACTTTTAAGTTGGTCCCATTTAATTTTGGTGTCTTCACTGATGATGGAATCCATGAGGAATTGAAGGAACTCCTCAAATATTGTAGGCATACATATAGCGATTTTGGTATTATAAGAAACATAATAAGCATTTGCATTCAGAAAGTGTAAATTGGTGAAGTGGAACTGATGCAGAAGACCACAGAATGCCATCGGAACTCCTCAATGATAAATGATTTACGGTTGGCGACATAATATCTTGATTAATTTAGCGAAGCAACTTCATAGTCACAAATTTAAATGTTCCTGATGAGAATGGTACCATCGAATTGATTTGATGATGGAGCCGGAAGGTAGGCACCAGATCTATGTAATAAAATAATGTATCCTAGCCGTGTTTGGGCTTGTTCGAATCGTCACGAGATACACTTTTAAGTAACAATTAACTAAAAAGTGTAAAATAAATAAAATTTTAAACAAAAAAATAAAACCGACTCCAAAAAAAACTAACGACAAAATTCAGTTTCTTCAAATAACTTACAAGTAACCGTTTGTATACTCAATCTATACAGTATATACAATTAATGTTATTTTGGAGTCGGTGCCATCGTGTCACAACTTACTAAAATCGTCAATTTTCAATATTTTACACATTTTTTATATGGCACCGACGCCAAAATAAGATTAATTGTATATACTGTATAGATTGAGTATACAAACGGTTACTTGTAAGTAATTTGAAGAAACTGAATTATGGCGTTATTTTTTACTTTTTAGTTTTTTTTGGAGTCGGTTTTATTTTTTTGTGTTTTTACTTAAAACGAAGATAACCTAATTGAATAGAACATACTCCACACCTCCAAATTGACTCAAAACAAAGAAGCCTCTCCAAGAGGAAAATAAAAACAGCTGCTTTTGTTCTCAATCATAATAGCCTGATACACACAATACTTATGAATCGTTAAAATGTGTTCCTATAGGTAATTATTTAGATAAAATGTTGTGATAGACTGCAACTAATTACCTAGGAACATATTTTGACGATTTTATATTGTTATGAAAGTATTATGACTCGTTAACGTAGTCCATTCATATCGTGTCGCCCACATTTACTCCACTTTCAAAACGTCGACTAATGATTAATTCAAACGTCGTTTCGCATCAAATTAGGTATGTGGAACTTTTCCGTCGCGAATCGAAATAAAAATATCCTTTCTGCTTGACCGCCCGGGCGCTCATAACTTGACTCGTCCAATAATATCGTCATATTTTTTCTAACATTGCGAAATTGGAATAAAAGGAAGGGAAAGTTCCGCATCGAAATTGCTAGGGTCGTGTGCTGCCCATAAATAATAGACGCAATCTGTGACTGCGACTGGACTGGCCGGACGTCCATACGTGCTCGTAGATGGATTGCCAGTGAAGAACTGGTAGGAAAGGATTTTCAGTGTTCTCAACATATGGCACAACCTTAATGAGTTTCTTGAAAATGAGTTACCGAGTTGAAAGGGTTTAAACGGCGGATGCGAAATGGTACTTTGATATTTTCCATCTTCTCTTGTCATAGATTTATAAAGAAACGAGTGGAAAAGATTTTGAGTAATCACGACCATATGGCACAAGCTTCATGACTCTCTTGAAAATATGGGTATGATGCAAATGGTAATTTGATATTTCTTATATTTATTCGTTTTTTTGTACATAAATAAAATTGATGCAAGATTTGTGTGGTACCCAATTTCATTTCGCAAAAATCTGTGCGTGCTTGTTATAAATTGATTACCTATAATTAACTGATTGGAAGGGATTTTGAGTGGTTACAAGAATATGGCACAGGCCTTATACCATGTGGCTAGGGAGTTTAAAAGGTTTAAAACCGGATTTGACAGCTGCAGATAATGCCAGCTTCATACTTCTTTTTTTCTTTGTTTTTCTAATGGATTTTGGACGGAGTGTCTATGTAAAAAAAAGGTTATTTTAGAGCGTTAACAAGTATTTGACACTACATTTTGGTTTTTTTAATGCACATGGTAATTTGAAGTTTCTTATCCTTATGCGTTTAGTTATAATATGAAATAGTAGACTGAAGATGTCCCTACTTCATTAAAATCAAAACGCATTATGAAAAAAAAACACAATATGTACATTCTGGCACAAATGTATAATTCGTATACGGCTAAGCCACAATGAAAGAAGTTTCAAACTCATTTTAAGTCGACTAGTTTTCATTTTTCACTTTCCCTGGTAGTGGGGAGTTTTAATCACTTGCACACTTGACTCTGAAAGGCGTGAAATGCTCTACACGCTTTTTGGAAGCCTCACAAAATTTGTAATTACGCACTTAGGTACAAAATTCCTGTTTTAAACTCTGTATTCACTTTTTCTGTGTCCTTCTGTAGCGTCTAAGATTTTTTTTATAAAAATAAATATATGATTATATACCGAAGTGCTTACAAATTCATGAGGAGTTATTAATTTTATAATAGCAAATAATAATTGATACTTAGCTAAAACGCTGTTGTTTTTATGACTCATTAAAAGTAAAAGTTCCCTGGAAAAAAATAGGTTCTATTAGTATGTAAACAGAGAGCTGTGTAAGTTGCAAAATATTACGTTTCTATGATTTCAAAGCACTTTTGAATCCTTATTTACAAAAGATTTTTAGAGCAATTTATTGATAAAAATTGGACAACAAAAAAAATATTAAATAATAAATAAAAAAACATCCCAAAAAGGATCGTCAAGAAAATACCAAAGAATTTGTATTCTTCTTCTCATTCCGATTATATCAAAAAAGCCACACTTCGATAGCTGGAGACGATGGAAGACGATCGAACCGTCAACAAGGTGTTTTAGGGGCGACTGAGTGGAAAACGTCCGATTGGCCGTCCAAGATACTGCTAGTATGACGAGGTGCCGGGAGGATCGAGGATCGGTGCGCCATTGAAATATCCGATTGGCGGGAGTTGGCGCAAAAAAGAAGTATGGCTGTTGGAGACCAAGGTTTCCTTTGAGTTGAGCTAGAGTATTAAGTAACTTTTATTTTATGTTAGGTATAGGGGGCAAACGAGCAGACGGATCGCCCGATGAAATTAACATTTATTTTGCGTATGATGGTAAGCGATCACCGTCGCCCATAGACACCTGCAACACCAGATGAGTCACAAGTGCATTACTGGCCTTGCAGATGGGAGTATGCTCTCTTCTTGAAGGCTTGAATGAAGGAAGTATAATTTGCTCTTTATCAAGTCACATTTACCACCACAGACGCAACCTACCCGGTCGACCTTAAAAGGAAATCAAGGAGTCGGTTATAAACAAAACAAATAAAGAAGCACATCACTGAGCTAGACATACTGCTTAATGTTTTTGATGTGAAAATATCACAACATATTTTTTATACAATATTGATACAAAGATCTAAGTAGAAAAGAAAAATTAATTGCGATCCACTGCAGTCTAATCCGGAATCAAACCAGCGTCTCTGTGATACCGAAACGGTGTCCTGAACCATTGTTTTTTCTTTTCAACTTAGATCTTTGTATCAATATTGTAGACATACTGCTACTTTCGGATATCTGTTATATATCACTTATCACTAAGAATTATTTTTCTTTAAGTAGTACTTATCGTAGACGTAGAGTTTGTAGTCCCTTGCTTTCCATCGTTCTATGGGCCAGGTATATGGCCCGTCAATTATCGTAAATAGGTGGAAGTCTGAGCGGTGACGGCGGCCCGCCTCTTCCCTGTCTGTGGCAAATGAGACGGTCCCTGACGCGCCCCAGCCGTCTCTCAATATCCTTGTGTATGGTGTAAGTTACTAGTGTATAGTTTATGAAATAATGATTGGCATTAGCGGCATCAGCGGGAGAAAGTCCCTAATGGTGCATTGATGATTTTGGTAAACATCGCAGGAAATCGTTTGACGACGACGGTCGGTCGCTTTAAGGCTCTTTGCTCGCACTTTTGTCCAGCCATGGAAATATTCTACCGAAGATTCTATATTCTTGAAATACAAAGTTCCAAATAATGAAAAAATTTCAAGACTCCGACCGGAATTGAACCAGCCTTGTGCCTTGCCGGGGAATCCACTTAAAAAATCACTAAGTTCATGGTGGTAAAACATCAAAAATTTCGTAAAAAAAAACAATATTTTACCGACCTTACTAAAACGCAACGTGAGTACAGAAGGTGAAAAAAAATATTAAAATGATCAAGGAAAGCTCACAGAAGTCCGCTGTATGCAGATGGCGCGGTAGTGCCAAGGTGGCCTTGTTAGGGTTCCGTAGCCAAAATGGCAAACACAGAACCCTTATAGTTTCGTCATGTCCGTCCGTCCGTCCGTTCGTTCGTAGGTCACAGGAAATTTATCAATAATTAAATCTATAATACTTATCGATGAAATTTGGGGTTTAGGTGTCCTATATAAACTGCCACGTACTTAAGTAGTTATATAACAAAAATAAATATTTTAAGAGAGGGCACTTCATACATGTAACAGAAGCAAAAACATTTTTGCTCACCTAACATCTACGTGTGGCACATATTTCTAAAAACACTTCAAAGTTTTTAAAAAAATGTTTTGGTCATGCACTCGTACATATTTTCGGAAATAATCGCTCCGTAAGTCGAATAAATTATACGCAATAAACGTGATAGGTCTAGAGTAACGAGTGAGCTGATATTATTTTTTGCCTTTATAGTTTCACCGCTGACCGCTCTTGACTCGCGCGGGGTGTAAGTTAGGGTGGCCGTAATGGCAGGGATTTTCACCTCTTCAAATAATCATCGATTGGCATACGAAGCTCATTTTACAATAAAGTCAATTGCAGTCTTTAGATTGCCTTTTTTATGCACCGTCAGTATTGTATCCCCTTTAGAATGAGGTAGAACATTTTGTAATGAAGGGTTTGCAAGAAAATAATGGTCTCAATATTCAAAAACCATGTTTACATATAATTATGTGATGACTTTCACTTTAAGATACTCATATTTTTTATATGCCTTTGAGACATATAATATTGTAAAAAGAAACAAAATTTGTCATATGACTTCTTTCGTAGGTACACATATTTTTTACAAACAATAATGTTGTTTTTTTTCTGTTACTTTATTTCCTGTTCTGGAGAAAAATAACTCAAAACAGACACAATTGACGAGCGGTTTAGCTCAGCGGTTGGCACTGTCTACGAAGCTAACGATCCTGGGTTCAAATGCCGGATCCTTAATAGAGATTATCTTTTAAGTTGATTGCACTTGTTAAGGTGTTTACATGCATACATACATATTTGTGTGAAGAGCATACATATTTGTTCCTGAGTCTTAGATTTTTTGAGTTTCCTATGCATATGACGCCTTATTAACTATCCCATTAAATCAATACAAGAATATCAAACAAAACAACAAACTCTGCAGAAGACAATCTATACGGAAGGAAACTAGATGAAATAAAAACAAATATTACGACCACGGTGCCTTAAGGAGAAAATTAATGGTCCATACATTACGATAAAAGCCGGTAGTAGTTCATAATTCAGGTAAAATTAGATAGCTATCGGGTAAACCTTCATAAACGTCAAGAAGGGAGGACCGGTGAAGTATCCGATTGCTAGCTAGGGCCGGACAGAATTTAATCTAAATTAAGGATATCGATCTAGAACAATGTAATTTTAATTACTCCTTTAATTTATGCTTCAGTACATATAATTACGCAACTCTCTTGCAATTATTTGTATTGATTTCCGAGCTAATAACGTTATTGTGTTAAATAAAAGTATTTCTTGATTATACAATGCTTTGTGAAAAAAAAACGTGTTATTTTATTTTTATGGTCAAGTAGAAGGTTTAAGGCAAAATATTTTACTATTTATAGGTACTTACATTATGTTATCTTTTTTGCTATCCGCATCTTTAGTACCTAATTAAAACGAGAAATATTCTGGTTATTGTAATAGTTGTACTTTTGACTGATGCGTGTTGATTGAATCAACAACACGCATCAGTCAAAAGGTTGGAACAAATGAGCCGCATTGTAACTTCAACTTGGGTATGGGATCTGTATGCCAGTCCGGCTTCGTCATCATTATATCGGCCTTAAGACGTCTACTGCTAGACAAAGGCCTCCCTCGAGAATCTCCGCGACGACCGGTCGTGCCCCGCCCTTATCCAATAGTTTCCTGCGATCAGATCTTCGATTCTTACGAAGCTTCCCAGCTTCCCACGCTGCATCTTTTTGCACGCGGTTACCACTCAAGAACCTTTTCGCCCCAGCGACCATCGGTTCTAATAATAACATGCCCTGCCCACTGCCACAGTTTAGGTTTTCTCTCTGGACTATGTTGATGACCTTGGTTCTCAAGTGGATCTCCTCATTTCTGATCCGATCACGCAAGCAATATACGAGCATAGCTCTCCTTTCCCTTAGAGCAACATTTTGCTTCTATCTATTCTAGGACGTCCACTGCTGAACACTTGGTAGAGGCCTATGCCTCTGCTATTGTTCGCCAGAGGGTGCGATCAGTACAGAATCAGTACAGACCACATCCACCGACTCCCTGCGACCCGTACGAGGTCATCCGTCTACTTAGTCGGGGGCCGTTTTACGCTGCGCTTTCCTATGCGTGGTCGCCCCTCCAGAACTTTACTGCCCGAGCGACCAACCGTTCTCCGGCCTACATGACCCGCCCATTTCCACTTCAACGATGCAATCCTGCTATGCCAGTAACCATGGTTCTTCTGCGGATATTCTCAACGACGTTGATATTGCCATATCGAGAATTCAATCAAATCAACTCTCAACAATCGATAGTTTCGGCCATCACTAGTGGAGGAAAATAATACCAGCGTAACTTATACGATAACCGCAGTACAGAAACTTACCTATAAAAACTTTTGCCAATATGAGCCTTCCTTTTCGTTCGAGTGGTGCGGTTTATTTGTATTGAGTTTGGTTTGTTTGACAATGCTTGGAACTTTTTGTTAGAATATAATGAAATTTGTTGTAAACTCAATATGTTTTAATATTGGGAGGCATTCTCATCGGTAAAACTGTTAAGTGTACTAATTCAAATTAATAAAACATACTGGTTTATACCCAAGAAAGCAGATTGAATACTGCTAACAAACTGAAGCAATGTGTGACATAGTACCTAGTTTAGGTTAAGAATATATGTAGCATTAATATTTCGTCTGTATCTGTTTAGGATCCTGCGCTTTAGGTTATATTTGTAAATTTATTTTATAGATATAATTGTTTGCTTAATATGGCGGAAGTAAAAAAATGCATTTTTTTTATATCTAACACACCAAAGATTTAGTAAAATATTATTTTCTGTATTTACGACTCCAGTACAGGAACTTCCGTCATTGTATAAATAATAACTTTATAATAAAAAAAAATACGCCACGAATGACGACTGCAAGTATTGAGACCAACTTACTCAACTTTCAGGGTAAGTTATATTATTGATATGAAGTTAGCACAGAGGCACGCTCTGCCGCTTAGCATGCAGACATCTTCACTCCGGTCATCTCGATTTTTGACACAGCAGTTCCGAGGCTCTCTAGCTCGAAGCTTCGAAGCGAACGGACATGTAGATTGAATTAGGACGGTCGTCTATGACTCAGTTCCTTGGATTTAAATATGTGTTCATACATAGTTTTCATAATAATACTTGTAGTTGATGGGCTGTTATTTGACACTTGTCCCTAAAATATAATTTTGAAATGAAATTTATACGACTGCAAAATGGTCGAACAATTTATTCGTAAAACATAAACAAAACAGACACGATTTTAATAAAGATGACGCCAAAGCAAAATCTTATTAAAAAACAATCAGTTTATTCGATGAATATAAAAGGAAATTAATCTTTCATGGGGCAACATTTTGTTTTCATTCCATTACATTTTGCCGAGGAACTGTTGAGACTGCTACGTTCAAGTTGCAGACACAAAGTAGACAGGAACAGAGGATCCAGTCTAAGGAAATAGCCATCTTTTAGCGCTAACGTAATGTCTGCTTTTATATCGGTCGCATCGGGTAAAATAAATGTTTTAGTAAAACGTTGCAACCCACTTCATCCATGCCTTTCAAGGCTAAGGACCATGGTTAGTGTAGAGTTTGGTAGCCGTTATGACAGAGAAATGCAGTTACTGATTAAAAAATAAAATGTAAAAAATTACACCATCTAAAAAAGAGCGAATCTTCAAGGCACTACGACCTTATGTTGAGAAGCGTTGTTTTTTGGTAATAACTCAAATCTAATCATATTAAAAAAAAATCGTTGCAATGTTTTCTTAAACGTTATTACCTTTATAATTGTTTTCTTCTTTTTATATTTTTTTACTTACTTTATAAGATGAAGGGGGAGGACATAGTTGATGTTACTTTCGGAGCGATTATTTCAGAAAATACTCACTTAGTCAAAACAAGTGCTTGAAAACCGTGAACTGCCTTTAGATTAACTGTCAAAATATGTGCCTCACGTTGATGATTCTTGAAAAAAAAGCTACTGTTACATAAATAAATATTTATTTGTGTTATTTAACTATCAAACTAGGTAGCGTTTTATACTACTACTAATTTCATTGATATAGATCTTGTAGTTTTTGAGTCAAAGACCTGTGACATATGGACGGACGGACGGACGGACATGACGAAACTATAAGGGTTCCGTTTTTGCTATTTTGGCTTCAGAACCCTATACACAATAATAATAATCATAATAATAATATGTACTTTTATTAAGCTTGAGCCTTGCCCCGCTGCCGGCGGCATCCTAGGTTAGGTTTTTAATGTGTTTATATTTTTATTTGCTTTTTGTATTTTATTTTTTATATATATATATTGTAAAAAACCTACCCTAAGATTGAAAATAAATAACTGTATAATAATATGTACTTATATGTGGAAATAAATAATAATAAATAGTAAATAAATATTCCGAGACAATTTTTACACATATCTAACTAGTCCCATATAGTAATCTCAATAGGCCCGCTGAGATAAACCAGTCGTCAAAATAACTATGTATATAAAATAAATGAACCTTCTTTAGATAATTCTGCGTTTTGTTTGCAGATCCAACTCGCCCACGTGGGAACTCACGATAAACTGTGGATGGATGACTTGACGGTTTAGTTGGCAAGTTTACAGCAAGTTTCAATTGAGATTATTATTTGATTGCATAAGTTAGTGGATTAGTTAAGTGAACAGGTCGTTTCGAGTTGAGTTTTGCATTATTACCGATTTCAAATTATTATTTTTTCAAATTCAATTTTTTATTGCATATCACATTACAGACAATAGGTGGAATATGAAAAAGGTATACATGTGACGCCCTGCAAAGGCATAGCAATTTGAGAGGACTTACTAGCCCTTAATACTTAAAACTAAAGGAACTAATTATGTTACACTAGTATTACACTAATGGGAACGTTCTCTATTGCACACTTACACTTAAAGTACTTATTATTACTATTTATATATCTGTGTAGGATCTACAATGTATTTATTTAGTACTAAAGAACTCGTTTAAACTATAATAGCATTTACTAATAAGATATTTTTTTAATTCTTTAGTAAATAACTTAGGTCTGTCTAAGTCTTTTATTGTATTTGGTAGATGGTTATATATTCTAATGAGCACATGATGAGGGCTAGAAATTACTAATTTCAGTTTTAAGAATGGTCGTTTAAGTTGATGTAAGTTTCGGTCATTACGTTTAATTTTTGTTTGAGGCGAGTAGATGTTCGTATGTTTCCTGACGAACTTACATGCTTCGAGAATATATATTTCTAGTTTAATAAAATGTGCACGACAGAAATATTATGTTTGTATGTGTCGTTGTGGCTTCATCACGCAAAATCGGCTAAACCGATTTAAACTATTTTTGGCACACGGGTAGCCGAATATTTTTAGGCGGTTATAGGATACTTTTTACCCGACTACGCTGAAGAAAAAAAGAGTATTATGACTTCTTCCCCTCCGCGTGCGAAGTTGCGGGCAACTTCTAGTAATTAATTTTAAAAAATACGATTATTTAGGGTCACTCCTGTAACATATGTGACAGGAAACTGATAGCGGCTGAAACGTCACTAGTACAAAAACAACGTCTAAGACAGCTTTTTCCTTTGTATGTTAAATTCTATAAGCAATTCCAAGGTAAGTAAATAGAATATGCGCCAACGCTATTATTAAGGAGATGAAAGGTCCTACGCCAAAGTACAAAAGTTAGCAACAATAATACGCGATGTATATACACAATTAGCATATTACTCATGTTCGTGGGAACGAACACGTGCGCAAACATACAGACATACGGGTCTATAGTTGTTTGAAAAATATTATCAATTGAGATGAAACTGAAAGATATTGCGATGAAAAAAGGAAACTTTTACTTTAAATTGACTTGGAATACAATGAAATCAAAAGTTCACTAACTAAAAAAAAAAGAGAAATTATTATGATACTACCAAGTATAATGTTGATTTTGCCTAAAGGTACCTTTAGAGGAAAGCCGCACCCCACTGGATGCTAAATAAATCAGCTTTTATATATTAAGTCAATTAAATGAACAATTAATTAAATATCAACGACAAATCGACGGTTACTAGGCGATAATATACATAATATATAAATGAGTTATAATACTTATATACATAGAAAACATCTAAGACTCAAGATTAGAACAACCTTCGTGGTCATCACACAAAGACTTGCCCTGGCTGGGACTAGAAATCGGGACCACCAGCTTCATAAGCCGTTGTGTAACCAACTGAGCAAAACGTGTCGCCAATTAATCTTACATAAAAAAAAAACTTGAACTACTTCTAACTTCTAACTACTTCTTCGACCTCCAACCTTTCATTCGATGTTCGTGCTAATTCCGCTTCTTCCTATTTGCAATTCTGCACAATCTGAATTTTACATAAGAGTATAACCACATTCGCTTCTCTGCACAGTCGTTATTTGTGTCCAAAAGCAACCCTTCCCATTTGCAATTCTGCACAATCTGAATTCTACATAATAGTATATCACCATATTCGCTACTCTGCAGAGTCGATATTTCTGTACAATTCTTCTTTTTAACAATTCTGCACAATCTGATTTCTACACAATAGTATTTCAGCACAGTTGCTACTGTAGACAGTTGTTATTTGTGTACAAAAGTGATTCTTCCTATACACAATTCTGCACAATCCGATTTCCACACAATAGTATTTCTCCACATCCGGTACTCTACACAGTGCGTACAAAAAGACTATAAAGAGCAGGAGAGAGAAGAGAGCAGGGGTAGTTATAAAATCTTGCATTTCTATGATACCATTAAAAGAGAGACTTTTACAGGGGTAAAAGCCATTACCCCGATGGGATTAAGTCAAACTTGTTGAGCCCCATAATGAACGGACGAAAACATCCTGACTTCTTAGGTACGTAAATGTTTTGATTGCTCCCATCTTTATTGTCTTATAACTTCGCATACTGCCTGTGCTAATTAAGAGGGATTTTAATTAAGCCTTTTCATATTCACCTCTTGAATGTCGCACGCGTGTTGGGAAAGTAAATAAGCCTTCTTATCATGAAAAATCATAAAGTCTACTGTATGAGGAACTTGGAAAAAAAGATTTAATTTGTTTATAAATATGAGTTAGGAATAAATAATTAAATAAACCTACTTATCTTGAAAAAGGTTTTAATTTGATTCTGAATATGAGCTAGGAATAAATAATTAAATATGTAGATAAAGTGTAATGAAATAGTAAATAAGTAGATTATAAGTACTAATCGTCAAATCATGGCGTTATAGTGAAACTGGTTTAAATTAGATTACACACACACACACACACACACACACACACACACACACACACACACACTCACACACACACACACACACACACACACACACACACACACACACACACACACACACATACACGCACGCACGCACGCACGCACGCACGCACGCACGCACGCACGCACGCACGCACGCACGCACGCACGCACGCACGCACGCACGCACGCACGCACGCACGCACGCACGCACGCACGCACGCACGCACGCACGCACGCACGCACGCACGCACGCACGCACGCACGCACGCACGCACGCACGCACGCACGCACGCACGCACGCACGCACGCACGCACGCACGCACGCACGCACGCACGCACGCACGCACGCACGCACGCACGCACGCACGCACGCACGCACGCACGCACGCACGCACGCACGCACGCACGCACGCACGCACGCACGCACGCACGCACGCACGCACGCACGCACGCACGCACGCACGCACGCACGCACGCACGCACGCACGCACGCACGCACGCACGCACGCACGCACGCACGCACGCACGCACGCACGCACGCACGCACGCACGCACGCACGCACGCACGCACGCACGCACGCACGCACGCACGCACACACACACACACACACACACACACACACACACACAGTAAGTAGCTACCTACTCATCAAACTAGTTCAGAAAAAATAACAAGTTAGTGTCGATTTTCTTAAATAATAGTTAAATATGTAAGTGACGACATTCCGACTTAACTTGCCGCTTGGGTTAAGTTTGCCTCTGGTATATCTATTGCGTTACATACAAATGAGAGACAAACTTAACCAAACCGAGTTAATCAAAAATGATTTTAGGTGATTAAAAAAGAGTAAGTCAGATAGATATATGAAATGAAATGAAATGATATATTGTTATAATTTTCGTGTAGTATTCAAATTAAATTACATAATATCAGAAAATTCCAGATTTTTCGTTTAGTTAATGAAACGAAATTTAAGCACAATAAAAAAAGTTGTTCGAACATGTACAGATCAAGCCCTTAGTTGTTTTTGGGATACGGCGCTCTAATAGTCGGACAGAGATTTTTACCTTTTTGGTACGGAACCCTAAAAACATGCTGCGCTGACCCAAGTAAATCGGATAAATACAAGTAAATGATGATGAATATTATAATATTGGTTTGCCTTAAACATTCACTGTCATTAACTTAAAAAAGGAGCTAGGCTTTATCTCAATGATACAGGCAGTCCTAATAGGTTTTATGACAGTATCTGAGTTATGATAGTAAGCTCCACCGTCACGCAGAACTCCCGGTAATTCAGTAGCTGGTAAATAACCTGCTATATCTCGACTCTGACACGTTGACGTGGGTCAAAAGGAATTATAAATCATCCCAGTACGCTTCTGGACAGTGTTTAATGTTATATTCATTCGGGTAATGTATGGTGCTCATAATGCTAAGAGTCTAAAGTAGGTCGCATTTACATGCCATATATTTCGAGTCTTTTGTGAGAGTTCGGCTCGATTTGCGTCGGAATATGAGCAGCGTATATAAATTCATGTTATTTGTTCGCGGTTGAAATGTGGTGGAAAATTGAACGATGACAAAATCCCTTTTGTTACGTAATCATACGTAACGCGTTGTGCTTTTACTGAAATTGATAACTTGGACGATACGGGTACCAAAATAGCAAGATAAAAAACCAGTTTGTAACGATGGTTCTATATTAATAACAGGATTACCAATCAAAAATGGGTTGAATGTAATGGGTAGTACAATTGCAAAATTACAGGTCAGAAGCATTTATGCTTTGACTGTAATTGAAAAAGTGCCTTCTATGCCTTAGCATGTGCAAGACTACCCACGCAACGATTTACAGGTTGACGAACCCTTAAGAAACAATTGATTTCTCAATAAATTAAAAACATGGGCTTCGGCGTCTGTGGAAGTCGAATTTCTTTTAGAATATCAAATTCTTTGTCAATGTTATTAAATTCCGCGGGCAAAGACGATCAAACGGCAAATATCAGATTATTAAAGAACCCTTAATTACGACATTGGATATTAAAAATGATTCAGATAACACTTTATTATCTCCCAAAATTCCCAGTCCTTAATTTGGCGAATATTTCGATTATGCGCGGATTCCAGAAAATTAGATTATTATAATCGTAAGATTTTTCTTGCCCCTCTAATTACGTCTTTGTTCGTCGCGAAGATCTTTTGTTTGAAGGTAAGCCTGGAATAATAACAAAAGCGAACAGACAAGGGAAGCGAAAACAATGATGTCTACTAACTATGAAACGGAGCTAAGTCACAGAATAAAAAGATAGTAAGTATGTTTAAGTTTCATAGGATTTTATTATCTTTTAGTTTAAATGACAATGAGGATTTTTCATTCTCGTCACCAGGACCAACGAGGATCTTTGTGCTATTGATTGGACAGTAAATAAAGGGCTACGGAAATAATGCCCGGCTGAAAGTTTTCAATATGTTTTGTTACTAAAATATAAAGACGCAATAGGAGTATTATTATGAAGGGTAATTAAGAATATCGTTGTTTGTTATTATTATGGTTGCTTTGACAAAATTTTCTTTATTTCGATAGAAATTAGAATAACGTTCAAGTATACTTATGTTGTCTAAGTATTTTAATAGTTTGTTTTACCATAAAAACACTCAAATTAAATCCTACAGTGTGCTCTACATATAATAAGAGTGATGATCCTATTTAAGTTGGTATTCGCGGAGTTTTTATTCACAGAACATATCGTACACGGGTAGAAAAAGTAGCTAATATTATCTTCGTTTTCCGCCATTATAAAATAAAATCAAACCATTTAGGTACATGGATTAAATGCCGCTCATCATCAAACCAGACTATACACCATCTGTATATGGCAAAGTTGATGGCAAACGACCTTAGAGGTCGCAGCCTAACAAGATAGGCAGATCAGGTCCTTATTTCCACCCTGGACACCCAACTGCATGTCACTCGACACGATGACAAGAAGAGGCACAAATGGTGGAACACCGTCAGAGAGAAGCTGATTCAACGGGGACTTCATGACCCTCAGCAATGAAGAACACGACGCAAGGACGAGGAAGACACTGAGAAGACATATAGTACATTTACTGTGTAAAAATACAGTATGTTTTTTCTCATCCTATGCTTGAACTGTAAAACTTTCTAAACGTTGCGTTGGGAAACCAAATTAAATAATACACGCAATATAATCCGTGTAAATTATTTTATTTAATTCAAAATAGATTTACCTGCGGTTTAGAAACGCAGAAAATATAACTTTCATACGTATTACTTACTAGCAGATGCCCGGAACTTCGTTCGTGGAGGAGAAAAAGTCATAACTCCTAATTTTTTCGTCCGCCTAGTCGGGCAAAAGTATCATATAACCATCCGTGGATATTCAGCTACCCGTGTACCTAAGACGTTGAAATCTGTGTAGCAGATTTGGCGTGATGAAGCCATAACAACACATACAAACATACAAAAAATAAAAAAAATAAAATATTAATTAAAGTGACCACCAAATAGTCCATTACAATATATTTTTTAATATTTTTAATGTACAGACATTTCATTTTTAACCGTCTTCAAAAAAAGGAGAGGGTGCTCAATTCGGTTGTATGTTTTTACACATTTATAATAGTATAGATAAATAGGTAATCGTTGTGATTCATTATCATTATGAGAGCTAAAAAAACTTACCTAACCGTAAAAATTCGAAAATCATCCATATATCTACACCTCACTAGAATTTCTGGGATAGTTTTTCATTTGTCAGACATAATGCTCGATTAACACTCCATAACGGTCAACCGGATGCGTGGACGCCATGTTGGCAGCGAGATAGCGGAAATATATCGCCGGAAGTCGACGACCATTATTCAGGAAAGGAAGCCTTCCGCTGCCACTTCATAAGTGCTCTTATTATTTGAAGATGCTGCGTTTGGATTAAATGGCGGAGACTAATAAATTTTAAAGGATCACAAACACTACCTGTTTAAAAAACGCTGCTGGTTTTTTTTAGAACCTAACTTTTTTACTGGGTTCCTGAGGTCTACCTTGGCCTCCTTGCTAGTGAATACAGTAGGGAGAGCGTAAACTTACAAACGGGACTGTCACCCGCTGCCACTTGGTGTAGGGTAGGGACGCGGTGCGCAAGGCACATGTTCTGCGGAGATGGGTTAAACCAGTGGAAGAGAGACTGGGCGCTGCCGCATCGTAATTGCAATGACATGTTTTATGCATCACGATTTTTAGGCATGCCAAAGAAGAAGTGGCGGAGCTCAAAAAACGCTGACGGACCGCTTACTCGGCTGAATGTACGCAGAAAACGTGACGCATAACGAGTATGCAGCGTTATACTTCGGTGTGTATGAGATGCGTATACAATGTGACACAAAGGTCACGACACTGCGTCGCTCCGTGAAGTAGTGACTCGTGCCTGAAAGAACTATAGTCTGTTCTATTAGGTATTTAACAAAAATACTACGTGACTCGTGTCATTCCGCCAACCAACGTAAACTTTGACAAGACGTATTTACTGTTTTCCAGTTAAAAAATAGGATAAGTTTTGAATTGTTACAAGACGCATTTGCTGTTTTCTACTTAAAAAGATAGAGGTAGTTTTGAATTGTTACAAGACGCATTTGCTAGTTTTCTAGAAGATAGGGATAGGTTTGATTTTTTTTTACAAGACATATTTGGTGTTTTCTCGTTAAGAAGATAGGGCTAGTTTTGAATTGTTACAAGACAAATTTGCTGTTTTTTAGTTAAAAAGATAGGGGTAGTTTTAAGTTGTTACTAGACGCATTTTCTGTTTTCTAGTTAAAAAGATAGGGATAGTTTTGAATTGTTACAAAACGCATTTGCTGTTTTCTAGTTAAAAAAATAGGGATAGTTTTGAATTGCTCCAAGACGCATTTGCTACTTTAAAAGATAGGGGTAGTTTTGAATTGTTACAAGACGCATTTGCTCTTTTCCAGTTATAAAGATATGGGTAGTTTTGAATTGTTACAAGACGCATTTGCTAGTTTAAAAGATAGGGGTAGTTTTGAATTGTTACAAGACGCATTTGCTCTTTTCCAGTTATAAAGATAGGGGTAGTTTTGAATTGTTACAAGACGCATTTGCTAGTTTAAAAGGTAGGGGTAGTTTTGAATTGTTACAAGACGCATTTGCTCTTTTCCAGTTATAAAGATAGCGGTAGTTTTAAATTGTTACAAGACGCATTTGTTCTTTTCCAGTTATAAAGATAGGGGTAGTTTTGAATTGTTACAAGACGCATTTGCTCTTTTCCAGTTATAAAGATAGGGGTAGTTTTGAATTGTTACAAGACGCATTTGCTAGTTTAAAAGGTAGGGGTAGTTTTGAATTGTTACAAGACGCATTTGCTCTTTTCCAGTTATAAAGATAGCGGTAATTTTGAATTGTTACAAGACGCATTTGCTAGTTTTCTAAAAGAAAGGGAAAGGTTTGATTTTTTTACAAGACGTATTTGCTAGTTTTCTAGTTAAAAAGATAATGGTAGTAGTGAATTGTTATTAGACGCATTTGCCGTGTTCCAGTTAAAAATAAATAGGTTAGTTTTTAATTGTTATAAGACGCATTTGCTAGTTTTCTAGCTTAAAAGATAGGGGTAGTTTTGAATTGTTACAAGACACATTTGCTCGTTTTCTACTTAAAAATATAGGGATAGGTTTGATTTTTTTACAAGACGCATTTGCTCCCATAGCTGTAATTAACCCGGATGATCTACATTATTTTCTTTTTTTTTTACCAAAGATGGATACCAAGAAACATACTGAGGACAATATATAGTTTACTGTACGTATAGATTCTAATTACTGTTCTACTCACAAAAAATATTCTCAACTTTAACCAAACTCTAAAGTTCAAGAGTTTAAAACCTAACCCTCTACTACATTTTCCGTGGCTTAAGATATGAAATCTAAGCGAACCACTAAACACGTTGCATGGAACTTTAAGATCACCTATTGTGTCGTTTCTATTTTTTACTTTTGTTTTGGTCCTCCCGTGACCATGGAAAGCTGGAAAGCTTCCGAAACGTCGGGAACTAAAATGAGATAATATACGCGATATAATCCGTTAAATTGTTTTATTTCAATTAAAAAACCACTTATTTTGTGTCCGTTCTTAACCAATAACATAACCAATTTTATTTCTATGTTTGTTATATATAAGTAGGTGTGCTCTTAAAAATAAATCTTTATAAATAAAGTCAATTCAAGAAAATATATGTTCGCGCACCACTTCAGAATGGCTGCCACTATTTAGCTAATTCTTTTATTGTTGTGTGTTTAACTGTCTGAACAAGGTTTGTATATAGAACAAAAAGTAAAAGTTGCGTGGAAAAGTGAAAATTACGGGTGTATAAATTTCCATACAATGACGCAAGTAACAAAATTTGGTACTATAAAAGTCCTGATAACATTTTAGAACGTGCTAATTAGTGTTCATGATTAGCACTATAATGGTGTTGTAAACCTTTAACTAACCCCAATTAGGCCCTAGTTTTATCACTGATTTATTCTATAAACATTACATAAAGGCACTCATGGTGATAAATGAGCCGTATAGTTGAAATGTAAAAGTGACGAGAAACGCTTTTTAGTACAAAAATTGTGCTGTCTGCAACGTTAATGTCACAGTTTGCAACTATAAAAGTAACCAAAACATGTTTATAGTGCTATTTTGCACTGTAAACGATTCCAGTGCTCTTTTATATCACACCTGCTTCTGCGCTATTTTGTTAACAAATATCGCTAAGTCATTTATATTTTATTTCATTCGCCATTTTTGCTTAAAGTGACAAATGTTATGTAGGTAATACAAGGACATACTAAATAACATTCGTGGGCCGTAACTCTGTCGGTACTTTCACTTGCGAAAATAATTGTATTGATAAAATCAATATGCTGATTTCAAATTTGACAATGCGCCCTCATAATTTTCGTGTTTTAATTAAATTTTAATTAATAAAATAAGGACTTGTCACAACTGTGGCTGCTATAGTACAAATAAGCTCCAGCCGTGCTGCTAATGTGCTATCACGGCAAAAAACAGCAGCCATATTTTAACAGATTAGGGTTCCAGTGTCCAAATATAAAAAAAAGTGTAGTCAAAATATATTTCTTTGAATTGAGTTTTATTAAATGCACACTGGGGCATAATTTGAGATAAAATTATGCCCCAGTGTGCATACATATGAAATATATTTCTTTGAATTGAGTTTTATTAAATGCACACTGGAGACCACACTAATTCTAAATCTGTTGGCTTTCCTTCTCCGGAATATATCCCGATCACAAATAGAGGTAGCTAGGGCATTTCATAAATATAACACAAAATCGGCCATATCTGTTGTTTAGAGCTGTGATAAGGGGTGGTGTCCTCACTCTCATATTCGTCATCATTATTACTGACTTGACAAGAAATAACTTTATTGCTACAGCCCTATTGTGGTACAAAACAATATTTTGTTCAGAACCACTTGCTATATTTAATGGACCCGCTTGACCAGTATGAAACCTTTTATGAAATACTAGTGATATATTTGATACTGAAAAGCTAGTATAGATCTAAGTAGTCCTTTAATTATTATTTTTAGTGCTTTTATGTCACGCTTTTGTCTCGTAACAGTAACACAAACTCACTTATAGAAGATATTATGCTATGTAGAATTTAAGTTATTTAGTAACTGTACCAGGTAACTTATGGTACTATTTGATACTACAAAAGAGTTTTAATGACTTTTACAGAACTCTAGCCCCATAGCAGTGTTGAGAGAGCTTTTAAAAAGCTAAAATGTTACGTAATGGGCGTGCAAAGTCCTTTCATAGAGCAGATTGATTCTGTAATAATGTTTTTGATACTGCTACAATACTAGTACTATAAAAGTTATTTTGACGCATTATTAGTGCAAAATAGGTACATAAGAGTGTCAGTAAAGTCGTCTATAGTATTATATAGTACTATATTTGCTTTTTGCATATCTATTACAGTGCAACACTTTAAAGATTCTATTGTATGGTTCTTTAACCGTACTAAGAGCTTAATTATAAAACTTAAATGCACTTTAATCTTATAGAACCATAACGCTCTGTTAAAAACCTTTATAGTACAAGCAGTCACAATGGTTACCATTATAGGCCTACTATGTCACTGTTTTGTAATATAATGCCTTAGTTATAGAACTTTTTGTTACTTGGGGAGTGAGTGAGACAAAAAATATAAGTGAGCTTACCAAGAGTCATTACATGGTCCAAATCAAGGGATGTTGGTTGAATCACCCAAGTAACACAAGCTGTATTAAAGCCGTTATAATGCTCAAACGGTCTTTATCTGTATGAGCCCTTATACAGCTTGTGTGCTACTTGGGCATCTTATTTCTGGGTGTACCTGTGCGAAGCCGGGGCGGCGGGTAGCTAGCCTGTACTTATAAAGGTTTAAAAATTAAATGTGTGTACATTGAAGACATGTAAAAAATAATAATTGTAACAACTATGATTTGAAGGTCACTGAGGGTTTTTTTTTTTTATATTTTGTATGTTTGTATACTGTGTCGCTATGGCGTCATCAGTCCAAATTGGAAGCAGATTTGAACTATTTTTTGTACAAAAGTAGCTGGGTATCCACTGATGGTTAAAGGATACTTTTTACCTGACTATGCAGTCGAAAAAAAAAGAGGTTATGACTTTTCTCCTCCTTGAAGAAAGTTGCGGATGCCATCTAGCATTTAATAAATAACACAAATAAATTAGAAAGGTGAATTAAAAGTAACTGTAGGGACGTCCAATTACATTCCCAGAGTTTATCGAAAATTGCAAAAAGTTACCGATATATAAAAAAAAACTAATGACGATAAGAATCTCTGACTAATACAGAATAATCGCATATCGCTTCTCATTTAATGGCTCGTCGATAAAAACAAAATCTCGTTGCACCTCCCACGAGACGAGTCGAGCTAATGACGTGCTCCCGAGACACGTGCCCGACACGTGGCGACAAACCTCGAACACTTACACACTTATGTACATACTCCGATGTGCCAAATATACAGGGTGGAAAGGGTTGAGTAGGGGACAAACGCTTGTCAGCCGATGTAGCTTAGCGGTAGTGACGCTGCCTGCGGAGCTGACGGTCCTGACAGACGGCTTCAAATTCCGGTAAAAGCAAATATTTGTTTCTGTGTCTTGGATATCTCCTATGTACGAAAAGAGTGTTTTGTGTCCAAGAACTTTTCACAATAACTATTATATGTAAATTAAAAAATCATTACAGTTTTTAGAAACTCGTTTTGTTTTACACCTGATTTTAATTTTATTCAAACGGTTCCTTGAATTCCAAATTATTCAGTTATCTCGGTGAAACATAATAAAAATCGACAACTACACTTCATACCTGCATATGTTATTTTGAATGTTATCTGTTTAGTGTGCCAAATGAATAAAATAAAATAAAATACCAAAGAAGTTTTGAAATAAGTTGTAGTAGTAATTTGAAAGTTGCTATTAATATTTTTTTAACCAGTGATTTTTACACCTCGTATATTTGGAAGTACCAACTGTATATTATATAGTCGCAAAGGCTATAAGAGTCGCCTTGACAAATTGTATTAATCCATACTTTCCATACTAATATAATAAATGCGAAAGTGTGTCTGTCTGTCTGTCTGTCTGTCTGTCTGTTACCTCTTCACGCTTAAACCGCTGAACCGATTTGGATGAAATTTGGTATGGAGATAGTTTGAGTCCCGGGGAAGGACATAGGCTATTTTTTATCCCGGAAAAATACCCTTATCCGCGATAAACGAATTTAAGGCGGACGAAGTCGCGGGCAAAAGCTAGTATTTTATAAACCGGTTATTATTTACACCCCGTACATTCAGAAGTACCAGCTATATATTATAGTCGCAAAGGTTATCAGAGTCTCCATGACAAATTTTATTAATAATTTTTAACCGGTTATTTTTACACCCCGTATTTTCGGTGCCAGCTATATATTAGTCGCAAAGGCTATAAGAGTCGCCTTGTCAAATTGGTGGTCCCCTAATGGTAAATGTAGGTACGATAAAATAAATTTACATAAAGATAACTGCTGTTTGCTATATTGTGGGGCGCAGTTTTTATCTAGAATAAGTTTATCTTTGTAATCGCTTTTACATTATCGAGTTTATGAATAATTATTTATGTATGTATGCAGCAGTAAATAGCATGCATTTTTATTCATACGGTGAATTTGAGTAAAAATCAAATTTAAAGTTAGATAAAGTAAAATAGAGCCGTTTGGGGTAGACCCTTTCAAACCGTCAAGAAAAGAGCGTACTTTCACCTAAAAGGCCGGCAACGCACGTGTGACTCCTCTGGTGTTGCAGGTGTCTATAGCCGACGGTGATCGCTTACCATCAGGCGACCCGTCTGCTCGTTTGCCCCCCTTACATAAAAACTAGACGTTGGGGCCGTGGGGACCGATCGCGACAGCCCTCTTTAAAAATATATCAAGAAGGCTACGCGAAGCATCAAGTGACCAGAGGACTGGTACTTTCTTAGTCCAGAAATCATCATTGCCATTCAGCGTGGCAATGCTGCCAACCTTCTGGGCATCATGCCATCCGCGAGGGAACATTTTATGTATAGTTTTAAGTTTCATATAATAATTGATAAAAATATAACTTAATTATAATAATTAAAGTTAATACGGCGTGTCATTAGTTCGTATTTTTCTTATTGAATTCAAAAGCATACTTTTTGTGGACCAAATTGGATGATAAAATGGAGACGGAAGAAAACAAAATGCAAAATAGGCCGTCCACCTGACCTCTTTAGGCCGGCAACGCACCTGTGACTCCTCTAATATGCCAAGTGTCTATGGGCGACGGTGATCGCTTACCATCAGGCAATCCCCCTAAAACATAAAAAAAATCTTGTTCAGACGATTAAAAACACAACTGGAAAATAATTAGCCAAGTAGGTGTAGCCGTTCTGAAGTGTTGCGCGAACACACACACAGACATTTCTTCAATTAGGTATGTTTTATTTATATAAAGAACTCAACTCCATCCTGAAAGCATTATTTGTAATAAATTTAATATAACTCTGAAAACAGTAATGTAAGTCCCATTTTATATTTTACCTGCAATGGCGGAAATGTTCCCATCTCAATTTTTGTACAAAAATATGGCAAGTTAGCGAATCGTCAGCACACCTGCGTATGAATAACGCTTTCCCATTTTCCTGTAATATCCGTAATAAATCTCGCTAAACTTGTGAACATATTCATACTTTTCTTTCATTATTATCAATTTCAGAAAGATTTGCACGCGTTCGCTTACCGTTGTTACTTTGGAGTATGTATATTTACGTAGTTTGTAGAAACCAACCAAACTTTTATATGAATCCATAAATAATAAAACTGGGAATCGAAAAGTAATATGTAATTTAAAAGAATTTTGATTAAAGGTATCGATCATATTACTTACACAGGAACCCAATTGTAAACTGTCAAAGTTTATTTATTTATTTATTATCTGTTTATTTATTTCTACACATACAACTATTTTTACTGGAAACTAAGCTTAAGACATGTATAACGACTGTGTTACTTGTTTATACTGCAAAGAATAAGTAGAATATAAATTGTTAATACAATGGTGACTTTTGTAAACTCAGTCATAAAATACGAAAACAAGTCAATATTTAAAAAAATCTTAATATGCGACGAACACGAAGAGGTGTTTATCCTCTTTTTTTATGAAAATGATCTTGAGAATTTACTTGGATTATTTGTTAAGCCGGGGTTCGTAAATGGACTGTGTATTTATTTATGTCAGACATAAATATGTTCACAGCACTGAGCCAAAACACATACACATTAAATATACAATAATAATAGCATTTAAAATATAATTAACAGATTTAGAATAAAATAGCCATTGAAATAAAATGGAAAGAAGTGTTGCAGCTAGCAATAAAATTAATCAAAATTAAAAAAAAATATAACTATAAATAAAAAAAGCGGCCAAGTGCGAGTCGGACTCGCGCATGAAGGGTTCCGCAGCCGTTTATACAAAAAAAATGCACTAAAGATGAAAAATATGCAGTATGAAAAAATGCACTAGCAAAAGAGCGTATCTCCCTGGTACTTACGTCCTTTTGCTGAGAAGCGCAGTTTTTTGGCAATAACCTTAATACGGTATGTCCGATCATGTTGAAAACAATTTTCGTTGGAAGTATTTATTAGGCTTTGTACTTGTGATTTTTTTCATATTTTTTGAATATAGGTACCGTTTAGAAAATAGAGGGGGGGGGGGGGACACAATTTTGTTTGCGTATTTTTCGGAAATTATTCACTGAATCAATTTTTTTCATTAGGAACCTCAAAATTTTTTTAGAAGAACTGTCGAAATATATGCCACACATTGATATTTTCTGGGAAAAAAAAAAGTTACAAGTATAGAGGGGGAACTATCAAACTAAGTAGCGGTTTGCACACGACACCTATGCTCTAAATTTCATCAATGTAGATTTTGTAGTTTTTGAGTAAAATGCCTGTGACATACGGACGGACAGACAGACAGACATGACGAATCTATAAGGGTTTCGTTTTTGCCATTTTGGCTACGGAACCCTAAAAAGGAGTTGATAAACTACTCCTAATATTTTCCAAACACTATGTGCTATTCATCCATTCTGTCCATCCATTTAAATTCATTGGTGGTGCTTCGGTAGTACTACCAGGCGTTCCAAGGCGTTTTTGTATCCTGTGATAGTGAACCCAGGCCAGGCTAACGGAACCGTGGATTATAAATCCGACTACCTCAATGTCCAGGTTTTTTACGAGCCTTTCTACCAAGCTAAAGATTTAGCTTGGGATACTTACGTAACATGTATTGGGTGTGTTGGGGAAAGATGTAAGTAAGGAGGAGTTCGAAAAGTGAACTTTACTCGTATTTGAACGCCTTCAAGAGCATTTTCGGTAAAGTTAGCCTTTACCCCAACGTACCTTATAGTGCTCCTTGCAACACATAATTTAGTTAGACACCTCCTACTAGAAGGTGCAAACTTTGTTCGCGTATGAGAAAAAAGTCATAACTCTCGTTTTTACTTTAGAATATCCAGCTATTCTTGTACCAAACAAATTAAAAATCCGTCTAAATTTTGGCGTAATGAGTTTACAACATACACAAACATAATATATACAAAAAAAAACTTTAGTGACCTTCAAATAGCTTGTTTCACTTCCTTATATGAAAATCTCTTCAATGTACGACATTTCATTTTTAAATCTTTATAATCTATACTTTTATAAAATTGTAAAAATGAAATTATTTTTACTGTGCATAACTGTGTAACCATGTATATTGTGAATATGAATAAAGTGTTTATCTATCTATCTAAATGTCTGTCTGTACATTGAAGATATTTTCAGACAAATGGTTGTAAGGGACTACTTGGAGGTCACTGAATCAATAAATATTTTATTTTTTCTTTTTTGTGTGTTCGTATGTGTGGTTGTGGCTTCATCAGGCCAAATCGGCTAAACGGATTTCCACTATTTATGGTACACGGGTAGCTGGGCATCTCCAGATGGTTATAGAATACTTTTTACCCGACTACACTGAAGAAAAAAGAGGGTGTACATAATATTTTCTTCTGTTTCCGCGATTATTACTCATTGAAATAAAACAATTTAACGGATTATATCGCGTATACTCGTATTATCTCATTTTAGTTCCCGACGTTTAGGAAGCTTTCCAGCTTTCCATGGTCACGGGAGGACTGAGAAAAGATGTATTTTCCTCTGTCAAAGTTACAATTTGTGCAAACTACCCATTTTTTGAAAAAACACAAATAAAGGTGTACATACATGCCAGATGGGCCTAAGCTGTAAAGACAGTTACACATGTGCCAGAAGGGCTTAATTATTTAATTCTAATAATTTATACATCTTTTCTCAGTCCTCCCGTGACCATGGAAAGCTGGAAAGCTTCCGAAACGTCGGGAACTAAAATGAGATAATATACGCGATATAATCCGTTAAATTGTTTTATTTCAATGAAAAAAGAGGGGTTATGACTTTTTCTCCTCTGCGAACGAAGTTGCGAGCACCTTCTTGTAGCATACATACAAATGCAATATTTACTTATCATTACGTAACCGTCTGTTTATACGAGAACATTCACATGCTAAATTATTTCAATGCGAATTCGTGCATCCGTAATGTAAAATTCAGCATGGCGGCGTGCTGATTAAATAACTTTGTACCGAATGATATGAGTTTATTCGTAGTAAATAATTAAAATAGTTGTGTTAAGCATGTATGTGCTGACCGCGTGTTTCCATATTCGCTTGATTAAAAGCTGCTACTTATTGAAATTTATTGTACATACTGAATGAAACATATGTATTGGCGCTGTTTTAATTTTAAAATTTGGAATTAATAAATGATTTTAAAGTTACAACAGTATATTAACGTATTTATACGTGAGTTAAGGATATAACCACAATGCAATGTTATTATTGTTTGTGGATTGTATGTCTAAAATAAACTGAATGAAAATTATGTTAGATTTGTTAGGATCTCCTTATACATTGCATCAAGAAATTGATAAAGCGATGAATACCTACTTAAAAAAATATTGGCTAAACAATATCATTGTTCATTTATATAAAACTTATTGACTGAGTCAACCCGTGCACATGGAAAACTGAAAAGCTTCCGAAAAGTCGAGATCTGAAATGAGATAATCTAGACGATATAATCCGTTGAAATTGTTTTATTTAAATGAGTAATAATCGCGGAAACAGAAGAAAATATAACATTGTTTTTATCACAGATATTTTTACGATAGTTGCCGATGTTGAATATAAATTTAATTAATAATCGTCTATATACAAAGCATACGTATGTCCATTGAATATTTGGAACAGTCGATTCGAATAAAGTAAATATGTAGGGGATACCGGGTAAGGATGTCGCACGGGAGAACTGAAAGAATGAATAAGTTCATCGACCGGTGTCGAAAGATCGCGAGACCTGTATCTAGTATGGAAATATAGCTCTCGCGATCATTCGAGACCGGTTCATAGTTCATTATTGCTCCTGTGACAACCAACCCGTGTGACAATCTTACCCCTACTTTTTTAAAAATTGCTGCATTTTGTAGTATCTATTGTGAATTTTATCTCGATTAAATTAAAATAATTACTGGCTCAAAATACGGCCGAAAAAAAGAAACAATACGTCGTAATCTTTTCTTAGTATAAGTGGACGAATTATGTATTACGTAACAACTCAACACCAAGTGCTTACTGAATTAATACGGCAACATAGCTCGAGCACATTAATCACGAGATTTCAAGCACGTTTTTTACACAATATGAAAGGGTGCTATTCAATGGAACCCTTCCAAATATTGGTTTTTGCTCTGCCGGCCAGTAAGAGCGAAACCATGTTTTTACATTTATAGCCAGCCTACGCCGGCGATATCTCACGTATAGGCTTTCACTATGACGTTTTATAGTGCAACGTCATTACGCCCGTCGTATAAAGTGAGGGAATGACAAAACATGAATTAATTTCAGATATGTCGCACGGTACGGTGCACACCCTTCTTTGATACACACGGCTAAAAAAGTGCCACTTTACATACAATATCACCATAATAATCAATTAACTAGAAGACCGCAACTTCGCGGAGTAGAAAAAGTCATAATTCCTCTTTTTTCTTTAGCATAATCGGGTAAAAAGTATCCTATAATAATTGAAATCCGTTATAGGATACTTTCTACCCGCGTGATGAAGCCATAACGACACATACATACATTTCATTTTTACAACTTCATAATAATACTAGCTACTGCCCGCGTCTTCGTCCGCCTTTAATTCGTATTTTTCCGGAATAAAAAGTAGCCTATGGCCTTCCCCGAGACTCAAACTATCTCCATACCAAATTTCATCCAAATCGTTTTAGCGGTTTAAAAGTGAAGAGGTAACAGACAAACAGACACACTTTCGCATTTATAATATTAGTATGTAGCGTGGAGCGTGGAGGAGTGGGGCTCAAGGACGACATGATCAGGTGAAGGTTGCAGGAGCCCGCTGGATGCAAGCAGCGCGGGACAGAAAACGTGGTGTTTAGTGGATCTCATTAGATCTGATTGTTGATTATCAGAACACACCAAACGGGGATTAATCGCATATAAACTTTGTAATTTCCAATTTGTAGACCTTAAATATAAAAATATGTTTCTGACAAAAAAATAATTTTGTTACAAGCTTTTCCTCAACTGCTCACCGAGACGATTCTAAAGAGCCCAAACTCGGTACGGTTGCATTATTTTATTACAGAGTTCCTATGACCACCTCGATGAGCTCGATGCATCATCAGATCAGCTTGATGGTATCATACTATGGCATTGTCACCGAACTTACATAAGTATGCAAAATTTTTGCTCAATCGGGAACCGGGAAGTGGATGAAGTTTAACTTGCAAGATTTGATTACAGACCGACAGACGGACAACGGGACAGGTGAAAGTTAATAAAATCTTGTAAAAAAAAAAGATTTTATTTAATTACCTTTTGTTGGTAATTCTTTGATGTTTCAGTCGTCGCGTTACGTCTATAGTCTCGAAGGAACTAATACGCGATTAAGTCGCGTTTGTTGTGTTGCGATAATAAGTGAAAATCGTGTTAGTTTAAATCAATGTTTTGATGGCTGATGATGATAATATTGATTAAACAATTGCGAATGATTTCAACAATCGAGGAGGGACATAGAAAAAACATTCCGATAGAAAATAATGATGGCAAACTTGTTAAACAAGTGCTTAAATTTTCACTTGTTATTTTTTTAGTTTTCACTTGTAATAAATATAGCAGTAAAATTACAATCTGCTTTCATAACATATTTTATATAAACTATGCGTTATGCCAGGCTTTAAAAAAAATAGCATACGTCTAAGTGAATTCACTTGGACGTATGATAAAATTGAATCTGGTGAATGATTGAAATTATACTTTCTTCTTCGCTATTTCATGCAGCTGTGTGTGTCTAGTGTGAATGTAGGAGCAATAAAAACCCCTTGAGTAAATTCGCGAAATTATCCTGTTTATCAACTTTACAGACTGATATTTGTGTAATATTTGTCACCATTTAACGTAGCTATGTGTGTCTTGTTTAAGAACAAAGAGTGAACACGACGAGAAAATTCACTCAATTATATCAGAATATCCTTTTAAACTTGTTTATTAATCTAATTTAAATACTGATATTCATGTCCGTCACTCTGGGCAGCTGTGTGTGTCTAGTTTGAATGTAGGTACGATAACAACACCACGAGGAAATTCGCCCAATTATGTCTGCGTCTCCTTTTTAGCCTGTTTATCAATCAATCTCTGATCCGGGGCGATAGCGCCTGTGACTTGGTTGTCACTAGCTAATGGGGCTCACTTTAATCACACCATTTCATTGAAATGCTTTTTAATGACATAGTATTCATGCTTTTCATTAGTAGGAATATATTTCATTATTTTGAAGTTTTGGATGGGAAGATATAGGCCGTTCGTGGTCACCAAAGTATTTTTGGAAACATAAGATTGTTTGCTAAGAGTGTCATATTTAAATTTTCTCTGAGATTCCAATAATTTAAGTAAGTAGGCTTTCAACAAGTCAGATAAACTTATCGACTCTACTTAAATAACACTGTGCAGAGGTCAATAAATTTAAATATTGAGACTTGTGAAGAAATAAACTCATCTCTTGTGACGATGTGAAAACGCTAAACTATCTTGACATATCATGTAAATTATCATATTAAACCATTATACTACTGTGTTGTCACACGAACAAAATACTTAATTTCGTATTTTAGGGATCCGTAGCCAAATTGGCAATTAAGGGTTCCGCCCTTAATAGTTCCGTCATGTCCGTCTGTCGGTTCGTCCGTCCGAATATCACAGACAGCATACTCAAAATCTACTAAATATATATTGATGAAATTTGGAGTACAGGTGTCTTCTTTAAGCCTTTTGTAATCTATAATGTTTGTAGTAACGTCTGCGGAATCCTACACTGAGCATGGCCCGACATGCTCTTGGCCAGTTTTTTTTACTTAAAATTTTCCTACGTAAAACGAGTTTTTCTCATCTTCTACAAGTATTAGAATGGCTATACGTAAACAACTATAGAAAAAAAACGACAAAGTCCCATGCTAATAGGCAATATGCGAAGCCAAAATTGCTTTCCTAACGTCATTCCCTCTGTAACTAATATTGGACTAATCTTATTATCACCAACTTCCATTATCGGAGCATCGACACCAGTTTTCTTTCTTTTCTTAAAATAGACGCATGTATTTTCATTAACTATGAAAGGAGTTTTTTTATATCAGTCCGTAGAGTGTAATATCAAGGGTTGGCTGAAAAATTATGTATTTTAATTAAAATGTTTTTCATGCTTTACTTACAAGAAGTACTTATAGCGCGTAGCTCGTTCTAATTAACTTTGTAGCAAACGATTTTGCTTGTAAATGCAGATTTGCTTTAGGTTGCCGAGAGCAATATTGAATGGATTTTGTTTATTTCAAACTGAATATTAGTTATGACTTTTTGTGAAAAATAACGATCAAGGCAGTCTATTAAAACTGATGACAAATACCTAAGTGTTTTTATCTAAATATACATAACTTAGTCGTCAACATAATCTCATTCGTCATTTCGCCTGTTACAGTGTCTCTAGAACGAATAGGCAATACTTAGAAGACATTTTAGATATCTTAGAAAGGTATCGTGAGACTCAGACATATTTAGATAACTTTAGCGGTTACTCACTCAGCCTCAGTGTGAGAAGGGCAGCGTCCGTCTCGTGGAGAAATTTGTTCGTCAGTAAATAAGTAACTGAAAGAAACTCGTTTGATTTAATGTTTTCAGTGAAGCATTGTCGTTCATTTTTTCGTAGAAATCTTTTATATTTAAAAAAATCAATAGATTCTTTCTTGACACCGAATTCAATTTAACGTATCATGGTTAAATTATATAATTCTGAATATATAAAATTCTGAATTTTCATCCAATATAAAACAGTATTTTTAAACATTTTACGGAAACTTGTATCTTTAAGAATAGAGAATTTACTGATGAAAAAACTATTGTTTTTATTGAAAAGAACCAATATAAATACCTACTTTGCAACAGGCGCATTGGCCGGGTAAGTTATTTTCCATAAGATTTCCCAGCAGAATATTCCAAGTGCTTATGTTCGATATTAAATTCCATGCAACATTAATATTTCTCGATCCCTGCTTTTAAGCCCCTACACTTCATATTTAGTAGTCTGCGATATTCTTTTGTTTTTGCTTTCATTTAAGTTGCATCGACGCACGAAGGTTCATATAATATTTCGCATTTTAACCAACTTGAAAATGGAGGTTCTACAAAGCGTGTTTTCGTACAAAACAATGAGATAAGGTGTACCTTTTTTATAAAAAGATAGCGAACATATTATCTAAATGCGTGCATGGCCCAAAGCTTAAAGATTTTTTGAAGGATTTATCCCTCTCAAAGAATTCTATTAAGGGAGCGAATCAGTATTTAGTGATGTTTTGATTATGCTACGAATGGTTTTTAAGTGTATTGTAAAAGACTAATTTTTAGATTTTTTCTTTCGCTATGCCTAAGTTACTTTTTGTTACGACGTCTTCTGTTTTTGTGGTACTTTTAAGTACGACGGTGTATTTTCAAACACGAAGTGTTAGTGATACTTTATTTTATGAACCAAGTAAAGACAAGTACAGAAGTGCTTATGCATATTAAATATGTCTAATAGATTAAGGGGGCGTATTGGAGATTGCATATGTACCCTGGCTTTTGTTTTTAGTTTCATCTGAAAAGGAAACAAATAATCTACCACCACGAAGGACTACTGTTACTCGTATTTCCATTAGTTTATACTAATATTAGTTTATACTAATATTATTAGTTTATACTAATATTATTAGTTTATAATAATATTATTAGTTTATACTAATATTATTAGTTTATACTAATATTATTAGTTTAGACTAATATTATTAGTTTATACTAATGGAAATACGAGTAGCAGTGGTCCTTCACGGTGGTATGCGAGAACGACGGGCAGGTATTTAAAAAGTAGGTGGTGTTTTTCAATTAAGAATAACGACTGTCTCGTTCTATTTTTGTTAATAGGAATTAGTCTTAAGACAGCCATCAAATAGAAAAAAAAGATTCCGACGAATTGAGAACCTCCTCCTTTTTTGGAAGTCGGTTACAAATATATCCAAAACTTCTATATACCAAATGTGAGGGTATAGCTTCAGGAAGCAGGAAACAATATTATTATGATTACTTCCTGAAGCTATCCTCATATTTGGTGGACATCTGGGGTAAAGCCTCACAGCATTTAGCCACTAGAAACGGCAAACTTTTCTCATTAGTTAACAATAATATCATACAATTTCAGCGGGAGGCGAAGTAACCACGTACATACAGCACACTACGGAAGTATTTTTATTTCTACAAACGCACCCATAAAAAAACATGCAAATGAAAAAAGACACACACACTGCACTTTATCGTATAAAGTGACCTGATTTTTGTTACATATACTTTGGAATACTGGAAAGCATCCAAATATGGTTTAATGCTCTCTTTCTGCCAAGTATGATTTGATTTATTTATGACATAAACAAATAACAGTATACATTTATTTATGTAAGTGGGATAGTGATGGATGCATTATCATTTCTCTTTCGCATGAGAAATGCGACCATCATTGGGCCATGAAGTTTGCGAGAGTATGCTGGATGCAGGAAGTGCAGGCGACCAAGGAGATTTTTTTTGGCGAGGCCTATGTCCAGCAGTAGACGTTGTATGGTCTAATGATGACAATATGTAATAATGAAAGTGTATATAGTTCCATTGCATTTAAAGAGCAATAATATTTATTCCCCAAGAATGAAAAAATAAAATTAAATATATATATTTTTTTAAATGGGAACTTGTGTGTCTATTGTATTTACTGAAAGCTTTACGCCTCATTTGAAATTGTATAAATAAACCATTTTTGCTAGATAGAAGTTTTGATAATACGTAATTTGCATAGACATATATGTAGGGTCCCCCACGCGTATTGCACTGCGCTTACATATGGAAAGGTGCCTGAGTATAGCGGAGAAAAACTAGTAAAGAGTAGGTCAATTGCGTTGAAAGTAGGAGATTCGAAATAAATATCTGTATTGTTTGAGTGTATCACAAGGTTCTATATAAATCTGAAACATTAGGTTTTTTAAATTTATTTTTTAACTCCTTATGAAAAAAAAGCCAAGAGACGTTCACTGTTGGACATAGGCCTTCCTACTCGTAATAGCACCACCATGATCGATCATGCGCCGCCAGCATTCATGGGACTCCAGGGACCTTGAACCGGTCATCTGTCCACCTTGTAGGGGCGTGCGGTCTATGGGATTCGCAGCTCACGCCTCCAACGCCATAATTCGACAGCGTGATTTATCAACAAAACGCGAAAACATTTTTGATGATGCAATCTGATGGCGTAAGAAAAAATGACACGGTAGGTTACATAACCTACCGTGTCCTTTTCCTTTACGCCATCAGTTCCAAGCAGCGGCTGGCCGCGGTATAACGACATCCCGCCGCCTACCGTCTACTTAAACAGCATTTATATTCATATCACCCTGTATTTACATTTCATCCCAAAAGTAATGTTCCGGGGAAAAGGTTGAGCTCCTTTCTAAGGGCTTTTCGTTCCGGATTTTTGGAAATAAAATCTGTAGAATTTGATAAGCCATTTATAAATGTGCGTTTTTTACGGCAGTCGAAATCGGTTGTGGGTGCGTTATCAAAGCCGGTATTGGAAATAAATTTGTTTGTTGGGGGCCTTTCCTGTCGATCTGTTTTTTTTAAGTGTGGTTAATAAAGAAGGTTAAAAGACTAACTTCCATTGCCAGTTTGACAAGTTCACCTTCGTACCTACTCGTATCATCAGACTGATTGAAAATTGTTTATGCCATGGTGAGATTGGCGACCGATGACTGACGAATCAGTGAGCTGAGACTGGAGCATATATATATAAGTTGTAAAAAAACAATAAGTATTTAAATAATATATTAGTTAAATCAAAAGTTAATTACTTAACGCATTGAAGATTCATCATCCAAAACATCTAAAGCAAATTAGCGACAGTATATCCATATAGACACACATTATAAGATAACCACGTCTGACACTAATGATCTGTTGAATTTGCGAACTTCACAAAACTAGTCAAATAAAACCAAAATCACTAACAAGACTACATAAGCTGAAGTTTTTGAGTTCAATAGTTCATTAAAGTCAGCATAAACTATTAAACATGAAAACTTTAGTCCAACTTCTTACAAACCCAGACACATAGTCGTAAAACAAAAACATTCACGATGCTACATTATGACCTGTAGTCACTAGACTAGCTCACAGCTTGCATACGCTGTAAATTAATATCCCAACTTTCCATTCTTACCGCGACCTCCCCTCCTTATTCTTGCACACACGCACTCGAGGGGAGGCCGGGGTGAATATGCATATTGTCTGCGCGTCATAAGAGCTCTCGGCGGCAACAATGGCCCAGTGTAATTTGAAGTTTTATAGCTCCGCTTTATACACCTGGCGACACGAGTGATAGGAATATGGATTGAAAATTATGCTTAAGGGGTGAAGCAATTTTCACCTACTAGGGACCCATCGTCCATTGACGCAAATAACGAAATCTGTATCTATAAAAAAGTTACGTGTTTTTACTTTGGCAGACAACGTACAGCCTGTATATATATACCGATGAAAACTGGAATATGGAATTTGAATCTCGTACACCTTTAGAGAGTGACATTGTAAGGATTCTTTGAAATTCTAATTGTACGCAGAAGAAGTTGGAGGCAAAAGCTAGTAGTTACACATGTCTCTGGGAGCATGTAACCATGGGATAGTTTAATAGCTCTGTTTTATACAACTGATGACGAGTGGTGGAAATATGAATCGCAAGCGTAAGGGGTCGAGTAAATTTTGATTTAATGAAAACTATACTGAATCGAAAAAAAATAATTTATTAATTCGATTTTTTTTTGTATATTTGTATAGTGTCGTTGTGGCTTCATCACGCCAAATTGGGTAAATAGATTTCAACTATTTTTGATACGCGGGTAGCTGAATATCTACAGATGATTAAAGGATACTTTTTACCCGACTACGCTGACGAAAAAAGAGGGGTTTTCTTTTTGTTGTAGGCGCCTTCTAGTAATAAATACATCTCAACATTTACTAAATATTGTAGCATACTTGCAAAGTCGAATAAATTGTAAATAATGTTTTTATACACAGAAGGCGTTGTAAATGTTGAGAACCGGCTTTTTGTATTGCGATGTCAGTCCTCTTGTTTTAATAGTCCTAGATTATATAGCATAAAAAAACACTCAATTCTAGATAGTACTCAATTCTAGACAGACTAAGCTAAATGGTATTTCCGAGAATCATCTCGTGCATTAAAGCTCACGAAATCCGCCTAGACTAGCTTTTACGGTATTTTACGGGGATAAAAGGCACTTAAACCATCTCTATATTTAAACTTAATTGAGACTGAATAATTTCCACGACAAGTTCAGTTTTAGCACTCTTATCTCTTAGGTTATCCGTAGTGTAAGGTGAAAATCGTGAAAATCTAGGCAAATGTAAGCTATTTACTATTTGAGCACGAGTATTTGTTCTTTGGTCATGGATATTTTCGGTGTGTTTGTCTATCTCTACTAAAATGTGCAGTCGTAAAATATGAAGTGTTTCAATTTGTTTTATACTAGGTCATTTATAACGACGAAAATATGAGAATGCCCTTCATTTTTTAAGTACTTTTACAAATTATACATTTTGTAGACATAAAAAAACATAATCCATTTTTATTTAATAAGCGGAAAAAAGACGCTCATAAATATATAGTAAGTGTATCTATCTCTTTATGGATATATTCTATTGCTTTATGGACTCACGAGGACAAGACCTGCACATGTTGGAAAACATGTTCTGAAAAAGGGCATATTTTAAAAAGAAAATATTTTGGACTATGACTGAATATTAGGAAAATACATAACCACAAAAAATATACTAAATAAAGTGCGTCTTCTATGTCAACGAAGTATTTTTGCACTAACTGTATTAAATCAAACACACTCTTTACGAAGTAAAGTTCAAGGCTTTTATTTGCTAGAATTATGGTACACTACAAGTAACAAACATATACCTATTGAAGAACATAATTCACTATTAATTTAATTTTACTATTATAATTAAATTGTTATCAATAAAGAAATTTTTATTAAGTCGTGCGAGCACACGTTTCTTAAATAGGTACCTAATGAAATATAGGAAGTTAATGTTTAGTAAATGACATTTCAAAATATTCCTTTATGCTATAGATACATTTTTGTTTGAGCCAGAATCAAAGTTTATGCCCTCTCAATTCAGCAGGAATTCTAACTGAAACACATTTAAAATAGCCTTCCAAATGTTAAGTAAGTATCTAACATTCAGCGTTTTATCTGTTAGTAAGTTAAAATTTACAGAACAGAAACAAAGTGGAGCGCATTGAATGCGCTAGATATGTATCGCGTTGTCTGGCGAAATGGTGCTGCATTTTCGTGACCCGGCACATGTTCGCGGCTGTAGTGAGGCTCCGAACATACGGGAGGATTTCGTGGCGGCGTTGGTTGGGATTAATTAGGCAAGGATAGCTAGATCATTGCTTTTAGTAAAATACTGTATATTTTGGAAGATATATGCTGACCACGGTAAGAATCAGCAGAGCACGGGATAGTATCTAAACAACTTTGTGGAAGCACGTGACGATGAAATGCTGAAAATAATGACCCGTATTTATATTATCCTCCCAAAAATCAAGTATCTCTAGCGCTTGCCGTATTATTTGCCAGTAAGTTTAAATTCACAGAACAGAAACAAAGCGGAGCGCATTGAATGCGCTAGATATATATCGCGTTGTTTGGCGAAATGGTGCTGCATTTTCGTGACCGGGCACATGTTCGCGGCTGCACTGAGGTTCCGAACATACGCGTGGATTTCGTGCTAGCGTTGGTTGGGATTAATTAGGCGGACATTGCAAGATCATTGCTTTTAGTAACATAGTATATGTTTTAGAAGATATATGCTGGTCAAAACAAGAATTGGCAGAGCACGGGATAATATCTAAAAAACTTTGTGGAGGCACGTGACGATGAAATGCTGAAAATAATGACCCGTATTTATATTATCCTTCCAAAAATAAAGTATCTCTAGCGTTTACGGTATTATTTGCCAGTGAGTTTAAATTCATAGAACAGAAACAATGTGGAGCGCATTGAATGCGCTAGATATGTATCGCGTTGTCTGGCGAAATGGTGCTGCATTTTCGTGACCCGGCACATGTTCGCGGCTGTACTGAGGCTCCGAACATACGCGTGGATTTCGTGCCAGCGTTGGTTGGGATTAATTAGGCGGGCATTGCAGGATCAATGCTGTTGGTAACATATTGTATGATTTGGAAGATATTGGCTGACCATTGCATAGCAAGAATGGGCACAGCATGAGATGATTTCTTAAAAACCTCACTTAGGCCAAAATTATGACATACTATAATATACACAACTATTACTCGTAGGCTTAAAATGACAGAATGAATGGAATTTATAGGTTGAAATTTTGTGAGTCACAAAAAAGCAGCGTAAAGCAGAGTACAAAACTGCAGGATAAAGGCAGAGTCCAGAGTGGACATGGTTGTCTCCCTGTTTCGGAATTTTGGTGACTTCGCACAGCATGTTCGACATTTACGGAACTTGCATTCGCAATTTTTAGAAAAATCTGGAAATGTCCATCGATTGGAAATCGAGCATTTATAGTGCAACTTCTGATACAATGGTAAAACCTATTAACCATTTTTATATTCAATTTCAATTCAAGTCAATCCGAACACTGAGAATTGGAAAAACAACAAAATATAGTACGAAAAGCTAAAAAAAAACCTTGAAATTACGTCAAATGAGCCACGAGAACTCAAAGTGAGGCATGATGAAAGCTTATTAATATGGCTTTGTTTTGCAATCAAACTAAACGACAAAAATCTTTGGAGGCTAAAACCTACTGATATTATAAAATACAAGAAGGCACCAACATCGTCCACAGAAGGGAAAAAACTCATAACCCTCTTTTTAAATAAGACAATTTAACGGATTATATCGCGTATATTATCTCATTTGATTTCGTCGTGAAACGTCGGGAACTCGGGAACTCAAATGAGATAATATACGCGATATAATCCGTTAAATTGTTTTATTTAAATGAGTAATAATCGCGGAAACAGAAAAAACTATCATAACCTTCTGTTTTGCTTCAGCGTAATCGGATAAAAGTATCCTAAAACGGTACCTGCATGCCCAGGTACCAACCCAGGCACCCGTGTACCCAAAATAGTTGAAATCTGTTTAGCCCTTTTAATTTAATGAAGTCACAACACATTGAAACATACAACGATCCGGCGGCACCCTCAACACATAACTTTCCTGACCCACCCAACCCAGCCATCCCATATCTCCAAGCCAGTGAAAATGCAGTTTTAGCTGCCATCATGTCTTTCAAGAATGGCTCAGCCGGCGGGCTAGATGGACTAACGCCCTAACACTTCAAAGATCTGATATTCGGTAGTCCTGGCGGTAGGAATGACGACCTACTTTCGAACATTACTCGTCTCGTTAACCTTATGCTTTCAGGCAAAGTTAATGCAGAAGTTGTTCTCACTCTCTATGGAGCCAACTTGAGTGCTTTGTGGAAAAAAAAGGCGGCATTCGCCCAATCGCCATAGGCTCAACCCTTAGGAGGCTTACGTCTAAAGTCGGCTGCAAATACATCACCCAAGATTTAAAGTCTATTTTCCAGCCAACCCAGCTTGGTTTCGGCTCGAAGGGCGGTTGTGAAGCTGCTGTCCATGCCTGCCGAACTTTTCTACACAACTGCATGGAGCAGGTACTTGTAAAGGTGGATATAAAAAATGCTTTCATTTCGGTAAACCGTAGCGCCCTGTTGACCGAAATACAAAAGAATATCCCCGGTCTATATCCCTACCTCTGGTAGTGTTACAGACATCCCTCCAACCTAATGTATAGTCACCACCAATTTTTTTCCTCAGTTGGTTGTCAACAAGACGATCCACTCGGACCCGCCATCTTTAGTCTTGCCATCCACCCAATTATTTCGGCTCTAATAGATTTGGCACCATACGCGGTGAAGCGAGCTCCGTCTTCGATGACTTACACTTTTTAGTTTCTAAATTCAGTGAAATCAATCTAGAACTCATTATGAGTAAATGCGAACTTTTCATAAGCCCTGACACTCCAAACAGTTCCCAAACATTAAAAGATTTTCAAAATACGGCCAGTCTTTGAAGATCCGATGCCTGATTACATTAACATACAAATTCAACGCTTCTCTGAACTCTCCAACCGCCTACTCCAAATTAACTCACATATGGCCTTCTTCATCATTCGGTTCTGTCTATTTGTCCCAAAATTCACATACGCAATGCGTTGCAGTCCCTTCTTTAGATTTCCTGATCTTTGTCAAAAGTTAGATAGTATCATACAACTCGAAATTCAAAAAATCATCAATATCAATATCAACGAGAGGCAATTTATTCATGCATCACTGCCTATCCGGTTCGGCGGCCTAGGCATAAAGCAAATATCCAGTGTCGCCTTACCGGCATTTCTGTCTTCCATACACATTACGCTATCCCTCGTAGGAAATATTCTCAACCCGTCACTTCGTGACTTCGAAGTAGCACATCTGTCGAAAACAGAAAATACATGGCAAGCGGCCTGCCCTAATTAAGAAATGCCATCTAAAAAACACATTCAGCTTTTGTGGGACGAACCGCTCTGCCACCAGGTACAAAATTGGCTCCTCGATTCTGCTAGCTCCAACTCCGAAAAAGCCCGTCTCCTGGACTCTTCCCAACATGAATCTGGTTACTGGCTCCACGCTTTCCCTTCTAGAAACTGCGCAATTAACCCTCCTAGATAACAACTCCCTAAGGCTGGCTGTCGGCCTTCGTTTAGGAGCTAAATTAGTTGTCCCCCACCGCTGTCCCTGCGGATCTGAGGTATATAGTCTAGGCTACCACGGCCTCTCCTGCCAAAAAAGCGCCGGTCGCCTGTCCCGCCACGCCAGTCTGAACGACATCCTTCGTCGGGCCTTTAACAGCGCGGGCGTGCCATCCACGTTGGAACCACCCGGTCTGGCACGCGATGATGGCAAGAGGCCCGACGGAATGACCCTCATCCCCTGGCAAATGGGACGGCCACTCATTTGGGATGCCACTTGTGTGGATACCCTGGCGCCGTCTCATTTAGCCTCCACATCAATGAGGGCTGGCGGGGCGGCGGCGGCGGCTGCGGCCCTTAAGCGCCGCAAATATGCTGATCTAATGCACAATCACATATTTGCGGCGTTTGCAGTGGAGACTTTAGGACCGTGGAGTCGGTATGCCCATTCACTTTTTAAAAGTTTAAAAAAGAAAGTGATTGAAACCACTCGTGATCCTAGGGCTAGCTCATTCCTCGGACAAAGAATAGACATCGCCATTCAACGGGGGAATGCAGCCAGCCTTATGGGCATCGTTCCGCAGGGAACCGATTTAGAGTACCTCAGCTAGTTGTAATTTTATAATTTTTTCTTTTTCTATTAGTTTAAGTATGTTATGTTACATTTATATTTTGATTTTGTCGTTAATAGTTATAGTCAATTACTAAGTTATTAAATTTAAACAATCCAAGAAAACTATTTTTCGATTCAGAAACCTGTAAATAGTTCAATATATTTTTTTAAATATCTTTTATTTACAGACATTTTGAGTTTGAAAATATCCATATAAGAAGTGAGCGAGTGAGTGTGACAAAAGATATAAGGGGGATAATAGGCCTTACTGTAAAGAAAAATTTACGTATGATCTTCTTCTTTAGTACACCGGGACGGGTGCTAGTGTAACTACATAAACATTACGTTGTATAAAGTCATATCAAGATAAAATTAAATAAATGTCCAAAGGGTTCCTGGGATTCTCTGAGCACTGCTTTAGATGAAAATCCCCTATTAGGTTATCTTCAACACCAATAAATATATCCGACGACCTAAGGCAAAAACCCAATCTAACTCCATCAAACTCGACACCATATTGCCACAAACTAAAATTGATTACGTGGCAAATTAATTGCAAAGGCTTCTAGCACACAACGTGACACGATTACCTTAATCCTGGAGACTCGTTAACGAATAAAACATTTACAAGGGCCGGGACAGGCCGCCCCATGAATATTAATAACTTTCTCCTTTCTACCTGAAAGTTTATTTCATTAGCGTATACCTGACGATACGCAATGATATGAAACGATATTGCCGGTGTTCAGATTTCGGTGATACAGGATGGCTTTCTAATGTATAGCGGTATTTTAAATTTGTCCAGTGTTTCTGAGGGAACAGTTGAATTAATTGAACTGTGCAAAACGTAATTGTCATTACCGAACAATTTTTTCATGGATTTTTAGCGCGGGGTGAGCTAAACGCGCACTATGGTAATATTCCTATTTTTTCAAATGCACACAATAAAAAGAAGTCATCTACAAACTATTTTTTTTTATTACTTTGGCAAAGGGAAATGTGAATCGTATGGCATCTCTAGTGCTTAAATCCTCTAAGGTGCAAAAATGGCATTTAATAAATGAGATCTGCATTGTGGTTATACTTTAAATCATATGACAAACTAGAAGATCGTAGAATGGGATAAAAGTACCCAATAATCTTCGCATGTTTGGCTGAAATGCAGCCAAACATGCAAGCCCGTTTCGTCACGACGAGCCCCAAATTTATATTTTGCCCGAGAGATAGCGCTGATCAATGTTTATAATTTCTATGGCATTGGTGGATCACGCTATCATGGATCACGTGGATCACGTTTTTTATTTGAAACACTACTACACTACCTTATAAGGCAACTATGTATTATAATTTTGTAATAGTTATAGATGAAGCTGCAACAATAAATATGTAAATTAAACAATCGTAGAAGCAATAAAAATCTGTCGACACACAGAAAAAGTCTGCTCATTAATAACTAATTCTGTAAGGATTCTTCAAGAAGCGAGTTAACAGGGCTCTCAAAGGTTGGCAAAATATATGGGCGATTCCTCAGGTGTTGCACATATCCATAGGCGACGATGACTACTATCCATCAGGTCACTCGTCTGCCCTTTTGCCACTCGTTACATTAAAAAAAAACTAAAAATTAATAAATGAGATATACAGAAGGCACTGCTTCTGCAAACTAGATTGTGTTCGAAAATTTCAAGCCACGTATGTAAAGCTGCGATAGTTTATTTATTACATTATTTGTATATTTTAAAGCATAGCTTAAGTAGGTATGATTGTTGTCAAATCCCCTTCCTTTCAGACGACTCCAAGACGAGACGCTACCGTTTTGGCGTCGTAGTAACTCACAGATACACTTATAAAGTCGGAGGTTAAAGACAACTTTAAAAATTACTAGAAGGTGTCCGCAACTTCGTTAGTGACGGAGAAAAAGTCATAACCCTCTTTTTCTCTTTTTTTTTCTTTCGTAGTTGAGTTAGAAGTATCTTATAACAATGTGTGGATGCCCGCCAGCTACCCGTGTACTACAAATAGTTGAAGCCGTCAGTCAGAATCACTAACTTTTTTGAAAATTATGTTCAATGTGCAGACGTTTCATTTTTACAACTTTATAATAGTTTAGTTTATTCAGTAGTAGGTGAATTTTTTTATGTACGTATCCAAAAAATTGACACAAACAGGTAATACATCAATTGTTTAGAAAAATGATATTTTAACTGCATTAAGATGCTTTGATGGACACCCCAACGCGGTTCACCATGTTTATCCCAAATTTCAATTAGCATAACCTTAAAATTAAACAGAAACAAACACTAATAAAATTTGTAATTTACGCCGCGCGTGGCATAGCAAACAGCTAAAGTTTCATTATAGTTAATAAGCCGTAATTAGGATTGTAGCGAGCGTGTTCGGGGTTACAATGCAAGGACGTTATTCCGAAAGAGGAAAGCGATATTGCTAATTTTTATTTATTATGTCTCTAAGCGTGTGAATCAGCCATGCAATGTAACCAATCTAGTTTTTCTCATACTGTAATTCATAAAATATACATAAGCTTTACAAGCCAAAGTAATTGCCGTCATTAATAAAATAATTGTAGTTGTGAGAAAATTACATTTTGCATGAAACTAGTGAAACATATTATTTTATAATGTTTCTGCCTTTATTTAATTTATTGTCAGTCAAAATAACTATTTTCTTTCGCAAACATGAGTTCTAAAATCGATATTAAATCTTAACAAGTCCATAGTTTTGACAGAGCACCAACAGAACGTTTGCAAATTTTACATATTATGGCAAAAAACCAAATTCTGGATATTTGTGTAAATATTATAAGAATTTTGAACATATTCTAGTACCGATTCTGTAGCACTTTTGTGTTACCTATAATATTTTTCTTGTAAAATAAAATAATAAGAGGATATTCCAAAACCAAATAGAGGACGTTTCAAAGAAGGGCCAGGTCAGGAGTACTCCAAACCGATGAGTATGTATGAAGAATTTAATGAAAGTTGCCGAAGCGAAAGAGGTTTGCATATCTCGAAGCAAGTGGATAGAAGTGGTATCTGCCTACCCCTTTGGGAAAGAGGCGTGATTCAATGTATGTATAAAAAAATAATAATAAAATTAGCACATCGCTTTACATGTTTCGAATAAAGTTCCATATCGTAGTCTGCACGCCAGCGTAATTAACAGGATCCCGATTAGAGGTATTTTAAAAAGCTGTCTCCAATTTCGGTAATTCGGGTGGAAGTAAACTTGAACTTGCAGTTTTTTTACAAGATCTTTCTGCTATTTTATGTCAAGGTACGTCTATTAGTTTGGGATTTTTTTTGAACTTTCAAGTATTAACAGTTGATTGTCTCGTATCTACATAAGTCGTTCTTGATTTTACCAAAAATATCTGCATACTAAATAAAAATAAAGTATTATTAATATTCTATATAATGTTAATGTACCTAACACTTAAATTAAGAACTGTTTTTTTTATACCGTACTTAAGATGGTTAAACTTAAATATCGATGGAATATGATATCGAATGCGCTTAGCGTTTAATGATAGCAAAAGATACACAGGCACGCCAATGGGGCTATTGTGTTCGAAAATTTCATACGATGGACGTAAAGTTGCGATAGATCAGTTGGGAAAGAATTTCTAGCTAAAAGAAGGGTCGCAGGTTCGAATTCTGCTTGCAATTTAGTAAGTCGCAATTATTTTTTCCTTTGCAATCGAACTCGGTATTAATGCATATTCATTTAGAATATGATATGATGTACATTCTTTTCGAATGATTTTTTTAAATGGTCCTTATCAGTAACTTCATAATCCTTCAGATCATACATCACTGCTCATTCTTGTTCTCTGCGTTTATAAAAATTCTCTCCTCTGACAACGTCACAAATATGGCAAGCGAAGGAAGAAAATCAGAAAGGCACCCATGTCACATCTTGTGTGACGTATGGTTACGTACATAGGTGGAGTTGAAAGAGTTGGGTGCATTAACTCATGTAATAATTTTTGAACGAAAGTTTCCGTTGTCCAACGAAGAATTAATCATACAACTGTATTGCATGTTTTAGTGGCACAACGGAACATTTCAATTTAGTCGAATTTGTATAGTTAATAACTACTCCTAACGATAGTCCAACTTTTTGGGCTTTACCCATGAAGAGATGCGGTTTTTATTACTGATCAATTTAATAAAAATATACAAACAAAGTAGCATTTATGTGTACACCTAATTAACAAAACCTCATTACGACCATCATTTAACTTATGCATGGAAAATGGTGCCTGCCAGTGTCTACAGATGATGCAGATACGAATGTCCATAGAAATAAAAATGATGTTCGCTAGTCGATATCCGTTCCACGTATCGTCAATTTTCAATTGCATGAAATAAATGAGGCAACTTTAAAGCAACTTAAACATCAGTATCTAAAAAGAAGACTGCATTATAAACAACACCCTGTTTGAATGTCTTGACTATTATATTATCCAGCTAATTAATATGAAATAAAATGAATATACTTAACAATAATACATATCTCAATAGAAAATTGTTTTATGGCCATCGATGTCGAAATTATAGATATGATCTCCTTGGAATAATTTACGTCAAAATTAGTTCAATGGGACCCTCGATGATCGCTGAGAATTCGTACACAAAATTATATTCGTACACATTTAGTAATTGCTTGATTTTTTTTTGTTTACTTTTAATTTTTAATAAAAAAAATGATAAGTTTCTTTCTTTTTGGGGAATTTTACAGATGTATGTATTTTTGGCATATAAAAATACATAAGCTTTAACAGTGTAGGAGCTATGATTCCGGTGCAGACAGACACATAGATACACACACGCACTGTAAACTTATAAAAACCCGTTTTTCCGTCATGGTCTTCTTTATATCGGATTAAAACAAAACACTATTTCAGCCCCAAAATTCAGCGACAAATGTCACCCGATAATGCCGTCTGTGTCTAATTCGAGATTATACGCAGACTCCATTCAGGGATTACCTACAGCGCGTTGTCAGCGTCTGTAGGCTTAAATTTTCATTATGTTTATTGGATAATTCGCATCAGGGGCCGCGTGAGTTTCAGAGATAGAAGGGATTGTCAATGCAACACTGAGCATTTACTCTACGTTCTCACTACTCAACCTTTTCCTATAAAACAACCACAGACTAACTTTGTACAAAACAAAACGTGATCAGCTTTCAGCATCAACAGTGAAAATTTTAAGGTATGTTTTAAGCTATGGAAGTATTTTCAAACAAGGAATGCTATTTTGTTTGAGCGTTTTGTATGAGAACAATTGGGAAGGACACTCACCAGTCGAAGCATTTTAATAACGAATCGTTTCACACTTCACTGTCCTTCGGAACAGGATATTATTCATTTCTCATATCAAAGGACTTGATGAAAAGTAATCTTTTTTCAAGGAAAAATTAAGCTTTTGAAATAACCGTGACTTGCCGGATAAAAACAAAATGTCGCGGACTCTTTTAATGGATGGTTTTAATCAGAAGCTTATCTATGTGAAAGTACAGTAAGTAATAATTATTGGTAAGATTTAAAGTATTTTTTTATGTAAATGTATTTAAGCTTAACGTAGTTATAATGATACAAGAAACAATTTAATTTTACACATCATTAAAAACTACAATTAGCTTCTGGCAAAAATTTGGCCATGTGCAAATTGGACCCGTTTGCTGAGGGTTACATACCACGTATATTCGTGACGTATATACCACTTATAAGAAATACGATCTATAACATGGAGTGCTGACTTGAATTTACGGATTTTTGGATTCGATAAACACTCATAATCATACAGTATCTGTTGCTAGCAGTAATCATAGACTTTTTTACTACACTATAGACCTTTTTTATTGCATATCGATCGTCTTCTGAGAAAGATGATCTTTACATTCCACAGTCAGACAGACATACCACCAGCAAAGTGATGCCTTTAAAGGTTTCGTGTTCACTAGTTATATACGGACCCCTAAAATGACAAATCTGCCTGAGCGGTGGAGTCCCAGATGGCCGGGATATTTTAGTAAATGAGACCTACATTTTGTATTCGTGGAATAACGAAACGCTCGCGCCAGCGTTCTTGGCCGTAAGCGTTTGCATTTCAAATTAAATTGACCCAATAAAGCACATTCTTGTTGATACTAACTTCACTACACAGTGTGTAAATTTCATACGGGTAAAAATTTATCCAGCAATAGTTTCTGTTTGTAGAAACCATAGGGTAAAGTAATTTACTTAAATATGTTTTTATTCATTAGGCTAGGCATATTATTTTTTTCTAGTGCGACCGAGCTGCAGTTTACATAATCTAACTTGGTTTGACAATGTGATATGTATGTAAGGTTTACCTATAACTGTTTACGTTCTACCGTCCACATGCAGGAATAAACGAGTCGTCAAGGCATACGGTTGTTTCAATTGTTATCGCTCCCGATCTCCGACATATCAGTGGCTGACGAGGATAATTAATTCTCCTACGCGTTAAAACAATGTCGTACTTAGGCAATCTGTCTACCTTCGATCACAAGACAACAGAGTGGGCAATATTTAAGAGCAAGTTAACAAAGTTCTTCTTAGTGAATAATGTAACGGAAACGGACAAGAAGAGTGCAATAGCTATTACCCACCTGTCGGATGAAACGTACCGGTTAGTGCGTAATTTAGCATATCCGAGGGAGATCGATTCTATACAATATCAAGACCTGGTTTTATTACTCGATGGACATTTTAAGCAAAAGCAATGTACCTTTGCTGACAAGGCGAGATTTCACGGGGCGATAAGGAGTGCAGGCGAAACGTTGAGCGATTGGGCGGCGCGATTAAGAGGCCTCGCAAGTTATTGCGACTTCGGCAACGCTCTGGAAACGAACCTTAGGGACCGTTTCGTGCTCGGCCTGGGCTCAGGTCCCGAGCGCGACAAGTTATTTGAACAGAAACCGTCAGCATTGACTTTTGCACGGGCTTTAGAGCTGGCCGAACAGACAGAAAGTGCAAGAGAAGCGAAAATAATGGCAGTGAAGGAGGAACCTCTTTTTCGCGCTCAAGCGGAGGGTGGTTTACGTCGAGGCGCGCTTGGCGGTGGAGCCGCCGTGCGCGGCCGCGCAACCGCCGCCAGCAGCAGCGGTCAGCGGTATCGGAATCTACGCTCGACGTCTTCAGAGCAGTGCGTCGTTTGTGGAATGAAAAACCACTCCGAAGTCAACTGTCGGTACAAATCGTATAAGTGCAAAAAGTGCGGAAAAAAAGGGCATTTGAAGAAAGTGTGCGGTGAAAGTGCGCGTATAAATAACGTGTCAATTGCGGATAACAATGTCGTCGGCAGTGGCGAAGACGTTGAGTGTGAGGAATGCCAAATGTTTAATTTAAGGTATGTTTTAAATAGGCCAATAGAATTAAACGTATTGATTGGTACTCAAAAATTAAAAATGGAGCTGGATTCAGGATCCGGTACATCCGTAATATCAGAGAAATTATATAAAAACATGTTTTCCCAGTATAAACTTATAGATAGTAAGATCAGAATGTGTCTATATGACGGGCATAAAATTTCACCTTTAGGGTATTTTATTTGTGAAATAACTTATAACGGTGAAACAAAAAAAACTACATTTTTTGTAGTGAAAAATGGAGGCCCTCCCCTACTAGGACGAGATTTTATGTCCGCATTTAATTTGACCCTTTCGGCTTACCTCAATAACATATCAGCTGATGGTGATATCCATAGATTATTGGAACAATATCCGGATTTGTGGAAAGATGAATTAGGAACATTTAATAAATTAAAGATACATTTACAATTGAAAGAAAATAGTATACCTAAATTTTTCAAGCCGCGGCCCGTTCCATTTGCCTTGAAAGGAAAAGTTGAACGCGAATTAGACCGTTTAGTGAAACTAGGCATTTTAGTCCCCGTTAATTATTCACAATACGCTACCCCAATTGTACCGGTGCTGAAGGAAAACGGTAAGGTTAGAATTGCTGGAGATTTCTCGGTGACCCTTAACAAGGATCTCATAATCGATAAGTATCCGTTGCCCCGAATTGAGGAGGTATTTGCTAAATTAGGAGGAGGCGAGCATTACAGCAAGATCGATTTAAAAAATGCTTACAACCAGTTTGTGTTAAGTGATGAGTCACAAAAACTTACCACTATCAATACTCAGAAAGGGTTATATATGTACCGTCGTCTAGTTTATGGGTTGGCTAATGGCCCACAACTTTTTCAAAAATCTATGGAAATGCTACTTTCAGGTATTGATGGCGTAAGTTGTTGGCTCGACGACATATGTGTCACGGGCCCAAATAAAGAAACACATTTAAATCGGTTAAATGAAGTATTGCATAGACTATGTGAGGCAGGGCTTAGGTTGCAAAAAGAGAAATGCGAGTTTTTTAAAAGTAGTGTGACATATCTCGGCTACTCAATTAGTAAAAACGGGTTACAAACATGTCCAACTAAAGTTAAGGCCATATTAAATGCACCAGATCCTACAAACGTATCAGAAGTTAAACGGTTTGTAGGTATGGTAAATTATTACAGGAATTTTATTCCAAATGCGTCAAGTATCATGAGACCCCTGTATGATTTGCTCGGCTCAAGCGCTGAGTGGGAGTGGGGGGCGCGCCAGCGAGAGGCTGTGCGCCGCGTTAAGAACGAGTTCGCGTCGGAACGAGTGTTGGCTCACTTTGACCCCTCGGCGCAACTAGTATTGGCTGTGGACGCTGGGCCGACGGGTTTAGGGGCTGTGCTCGCACAGCGAGACGCTGATGGCGTCGAACGTCCGCTTGCATTTGCCTCAAGGTCATTAACGGCTAGTGAAAAAAATTATAGTCAAATTCACAAAGAAGCAACATCTATAATTTTTGGAGTAAAAAAATTTCACCAATATTTGTACGGCCTTAGTGATCCCTTTATTTTAAAGACTGACCATCGCCCCTTATTATCGATCTTTAACAAACAAACAGGTATCTCTATGACGTCAGCGCTTCGACTGCAGAGGTATGCTATTATCTTGTCCGCATATAACTATAATGTGCAGTACACGTCTGGCGAAAATAATGTGGTCGCTGATTACTTTTCACGTGCGCCGTTGACTGATACTTGTTGTAGTAGTGATAACGAACACGATACTCTTTCTTCGTTAAACTTTTTGAACTCATTTTCTCCGGCGGTATCCTTTTTAGAAATTCAACAAGCGACTGAGACAGATAAAGTTTTGCAAATGGTTATAAAATATATGAATCGCGGTTGGCCAAGGAAAATTAAATGTACGTCGATATTACCTTATTTTCGAAATAAGACAGATTTGCAATTCGAAAGCGGATGTTTGTTAAGGGGCCCCAAAGTGATTATTCCGACATCATTGAGGGCACGCGTGTTAGACGAATTACACAGCTCACATCAAGGAATTGTAAAAATGAAAGGTAACGCACGTAGTCGAATGTGGTGGCCGGGCATTGATAGTGATATCGAGAAGTGCGTCGGCGCGTGCGCGACATGTGCCGGGCTGCGCGCGGCACCTGCGCGCGCCGCGCCCGCGCCCTGGCCGCGGCCCAGCGCACCCTTCCAGCGCCTTCACCTGGACTATATGGTTGTTGGCCAAAGAACGTACCTAATACTTGTTGATGCATTCAGTAAGTGGATTGAGTGTTGGCATATGGCTAATGGAACGGCTACTAGGGAATTGATCGCGAAATTAAAGCAAATAATTTCATATTTTGGCATTCCTAACCTTATCGTGTCCGACAATGATATCAAAATAAGCTCAACGGAGTTTAAAGAATTTTGTTCCAGTAACGGTATTAAATACATGACGTCACCGATATATCACCCATGCAGCAACGGCCAAGCCGAAATAAGTGTTAAGGTCTGCAAAAATATTTTGAAATGTATTTTAAAAGAAAACTTGCCTGTACAAACTGTACATGAAAAACTGTTACATAGTTTGTTTGTATACAGAAATACTGTCCATAGCACTACTGGAGAGACGCCGGCAAAATTAATGTTTGGACGTGAATTAAGGACGCGTTTAGATTTACTGTTGCCAAAGGAAAATGAACCTAAATTTTTGTCTCGGTCTAGCAGTAGTGCTAGTCGGACATTTAGTTCAGGCGATTTAGTATGGGTAAGATGGTACGTCGATAGAAAAGAAAGCTGGGTAAAAGGGAAAGTATTGCATAGGGTAGGAAATAGGATGTACAAAATATTTGTGGATGATCATAATACCGAATGCGTTCGGCATGTCGACCAATTGTACAAACTTAATTTAAATAAGGATCTTACGAGAGAATCAGATCTGTCGCAAAGGAAGTCATTTCCACCCCCACCTGTCACGTCTTGAGAAGTCAGACGATTTATTCCCAGTTCTAGTAGCCATGTTTCGTCTGTGGATTTAATGGAGAACAATGAGCGCAGGGAGGACAGGGAGGAGTGGACTGACTGTGAGGACATAGATAAAGAGGTTGAGCGAGAAAGGCCTGATGTAAGTGCCGCATCCGTCCCGGCTCAGCCAGAGGCGGACGTCGGCGCCGACGGCGCCCAGCCACAACATGAGCATTTGTCGTTCCGACAACGTTTACGTCCGAGAGTAAATTTAGATTTTAAACAATACTTTTAAGTTTATATACCAGTTAAACGTATAATATTGATTGTTACAGGTTCCAAAACTAATGGGGGAGGAATATGATATGTATGTAAGGTTTACCTATAACTGTTTACGTTCTACCGTCCACATGCAGGAATAAACGAGTCGTCAAGGCATACGGTTGTTTCAATTGTTATCGCTCCCGATCTCCGACATATCACAATGCCATGACGTGCCGTGTACCTCTAGATACGTAAGTCAATAAATTAGGTGGATGTATTACATTGCGTGCCCAATTAATATGTGAGCATAAATGAAAAGATGAAAACAAATGAGCTGTATCGTAACGAAGTTTATGTAAATACGTTTTGTAGGAGCTATATTAATCGCCATTAAAATATTCGTAAATTAATTGACCGATATATGTCTTAGTAAATTAATTGACCGAGTGAGTGTATCCAGCGAAGCGTTTCTGCTTAGGCAAAAATGCTTTCGTATGTCTGTCTGCCCAGCTGTTCTCTTTCCGGCGCCTTTAGCACAGCTGCGATACACGACTCTTTGTGGCGCGCCAAAATTTCCTGTCTCTTTCCTTCCAATACAATGCGAGAAAGACAGATTACCCTATGTCTCGCGACAAGCGTAGTCGCAGAGAGTTGTGCTCGACCGGCATGTCGCATTTCTCAATCGATTTCGGTAAAGTTTTGTGAGGAGATAATTTGTCAATTCAGTTTTTTGTTTCTTTTTATGCAAATAGTCGGTTATTTGCGTGTTTAAAGACTCGCAAAATCTACACCTCACAGTGCCACTAGTTGTATTTTATTCGGAACTTTGATTGGACTAAAGTCTTTAATTCGGGTGCCTGTAACACAAGAAACAGGAGAATTGATCTCTCGACACATCTAGAAATAAAGTTATAATTTTAATGGCTCTATAGACTACCGATTTTCTTGAAACATAGCTAGGAGCACTTTCGATGAAGTCACTTTCAAAGCACAAAGAACTAATTCACAAACAGTCGACTCGTTTAAGAGCTATGATGCTACAGACACACAGATACAAACCAAATTTATAATACCCTGGTTTTCATCGGGTGTAAAAAAGCATAAGTAGTAGGTATCGACTAATTTAATAGCTATCGCGTAATTTGTGGCTAAAAGAAAAAACTTACCTAGCTTTTGATACTAGTCCCGCTACAAAGCCAAACCGGTTACTGGACACGTACTCGTAGATCCTAATTAGTTTATTATATTCTTCTTTCATTACTGCAGAGGCTGGAAAAATAGGCATTGCTAGCCAAGTAGGTATTGAATGCCGAGCGTAGCGAGGCTCGTTAGAGATACGGGCTGGCATTTCCTTTAACGCCGAGGTATGTACAGTGCTTGTCCCAAACACACAATGAATATTTTTTTTTTTTATAAAACCATCAAGTATTAATTAACAATTATGTCGAATCAAAAAATGAAAACAATATTTTTTTTTCACAAAAATGTTTCTTTTTTAATATACCTGTTGTTCGTTCTTTTCGCCGCCACAGTGAAAATATTGCGAATCGAAACAAAAGAAAGTCGCTAAAATTCAATTTTGTGTGAAAATATGATACATTATGCAACTCTCATCAAAAACATTAGACTTGAAGGCCTTTTATAAGGAACACAACGTCAATATTTCATTAGATGTTTAAGAAATATGTATTTATCTCATCATTGACATAATTATTGAATAGGTAAGTAAATAAATAAATATTACAAGACAATTTTTACCGAACTATTCCCATAATAAGGCTTGTTCTAGGAGCACTAGACGACGATATATTTATTAAATAAATTTTATATACATAGAAAACATCCAAGACTCAGGAAATTTATGCTCATCACACAAATATTTGCCTTTACCTTTTATTTGGAATTTAAACCCACCTTCAGCTTCGCAGGCAACGTTACTTAGCTGTTCAGCCACAGAATAGATAATAGTTCAGCTTCATAGGTAAGGTAGGTACGAGTACTGTACAACGTATTTCACATTTCTACCTCATCCGAGCTTCTCGCATCTTTGCAGGTGCCCGGCCATCTGTCACAGCGGAGCAGGGCTACAGTAATTCAACGCCTCCGTCATCCCCCGGGAGGCTGACCCGAGCCTCGCTCGGCCCGCCTTGGGTTCACATTTTTATTCAGTGAAAATGAAGAATATAGTGTAATGAATCGTACCGGTAAAGAAATTAATTAATTTTGGGACTGCATTGTACATTTTACTATTTCTTCAACTTATTTTGCGTAAGTACAATTTATATTATTTTGCTCATCTTATCATTTGGAAACCGTGTATGTTTTTAGGACAAATATTCCTCTACGTTATATGTATATTCTATTCTATGAAAAAATCACGTAAATCTTTTGCTCTAATTCAGTTTACTATAACGGGACATACCAACATAACCACAGATTAACAAACTAAAAAACATACTTTATCTCTCTGTTGTAATTTTCTTGTCGTCGTATAAGGGATAGAGGATACTCTGTCCTCTATCTTTAAAAGATACGCAACATTATGCTTAATACTATTGTTTTTAGGGTTCCGTAGACAAAATGGCAAAAACGGAACCTTTATAGTTTCGTCATGTCCTTCCGTCCGTCTGTCCGTCCCTATGTCACAGGCATTTTACTCAAAAACTATAAGACGTATACTGATGAAATTTAGAATATAATTGTCTTGTGTAAACCGCTACTTAGTTTGATAGTCAAATAAAATATATATGTATATATATTTCTACTGGGGGCACTCCATACATGAAACCGAAACTAAAAAAAATTTTTCAGCAAATATATATAATAACACTTTGATGTTTCAAAAAATCCTTTTTTGAAGTCAATTTTTTCGGAAATATTCGCTCCGAAAGTAGCAAAAATTGTGTCCCCCGTCCCCCTCTATTTTCTAAACGGTATGCTCAAAAAATATGAAAAAAATTACAAATATAAAGCTTAATAAATACTTCCAACGAAAATTATTTTCACCATGATCGGACATCCCGTTTTTCAGTTATTGCCAAAAAACTGCGCTTCTCAGCAAAAGGACGTAAGTGTCGGGGAGATACGCTCTTTTGTTAGTGTTTTTTTTCGTTATCGTATGTTTTTCATCTGTAGTGCATTTTTTTGTATAAACAGCTGCGGAACCCAACATTGAGCACGATCTGACATGCTCTTGGCCGGTTTTTTTTTCAGTAGTGCTCCGTGTAACCAGCATTATTAGAGGACAATACATTTAGTTTATTATTATTTTATTTTACGTTAAATATGTGTATTAACATAACACAACTTATTAGCGATAAAATTTGGTGTGAACATAAACTAATATTCCTAATTTTCATGGCACTTTGGCCGGTGTGTCAGACTCATTCATAATTTCTTGGCAGACTGCCCAATGTCGAACAACAGGCTACCTAATAACTTTCAACTACCATTGGCAATATTGTTCTACTCCCGACTATTCAAAATGTAACCGAATAACGGAAACTTACACTTCTAGTAGAGTAAAAAGGTTGGACATTACACTTAATGCTTTAATTATTTAATCTTTATTGCACAAAAGAAAACTTATAGCACAAAAGACGAACTTAATGCCATAAGGCATTCTCTACAATTCAACCTTAGGGCAAAGTAAAAAAATTGTGGGCGGTGCTGAGGCTTGTGTAATTACAAAAACACATATTTATATACTTAGGAATTAAAGGAATTTACCTTGTGAAGTTCAATTCCAATTATGCGAGAGCTTCCACCGAAGACGATTATATGTTTACAAAGCAGCAGAACACAAGATGATGCTGTCTTAGTCACACGTTTACAGCCCACTACTTAAACTTGATTTCCCACCTCACTGGCACTCGTCGCTGTGGTGGGAGACATGGGCTGCGAGCCATTACTTTTTAGAGGCTGGTGTTGTTGTAGTTTTTTTTTTTTGTTTTGTGTAAATAATTGGGTCATGGGAGGGACTGCTAATCATCTTCGGTGGAAGCTCTCGCATAATTGGAATTGAACTTCACAAGGTAAGTTCCTTTAATTCCTAGTTATACTTCAAGCTTCCACCGAAGATATGTTTACAAAGCAAATGTTTAGAGTTTCATATAAAAAATAAAAATAAAAAACTAAGTTCGTAAATAATCAGACTTATATTGAGTAATTAACTCAATATTGATAAATTGCTATTTTTTATACTAAACCACTAATTAATTTGTAGCTTGCATATCGAAATTTACGAATTCATTTTTAGAGGAATTTATTGTTACTCTCCTATAATAATTTAAGAATACGTTAGATTTGTCACTCAAACTTGCAGCTTCTCTCAATATATCTAAGCCAACCCTAGTTGTGTGAGCAGCTGATTTGAAGGCGTGTTTGGTGGTGTCAATACTTCTGTCGCCTTAATAGCTTCTTAACCCAGTGGCCAATTGTTTGAGAGCCCAGTTCTTTGAAGGGTCTTTGGACACACATAAACGAAGTGATTTTTAGACTGCTTGTGTAAGGTTGCTGTTTTCAATATAGGTGTGTATTGCAAATGTAAGACAGATACTTGACTTTTCGCGAATAAAATGCAGCTTAATTATTGGTTGAAAAGCTTCATGTTTGGTACTTTAATCACAATAGCATCGTTATTATCTATCATTTATGATATTGTTTAATTTTATAAAATACGTTTTGCATGCACTGTGTGAAAGCAATGGTTAACAGAAAGGCCGTTTCGAATGCCAGCGCTTAAATAAAAATGGATACGGATGTATTACGAATACAATTTGGATAAGTATAGCATATTAAAGCGATGAAACGTATTAAGCAGATAAACTAAGACTCTTCGGTTCTGCCAGCAAAGAAGCAGCTCACGGACTTTTTGAATGCAAACTTATTTGGGGCCAGTTTGATTTTATTGTATATAAAGTTATATAATAAAATCAAACAAACTATCCATATATCTTATTATATAGATAGTTTGTTCAGTCTTTTTGATTTCATCTTTACCTATTTTTAGGGTTCTGTACCTCAAAAGGATAACTCTGACCCTTTTTCTCAGAAACGCCTAGAAGTATCAAGTTGTAATTAAAATCAAATTGATATAAGTTCCTTTAATTTGTCAAAAAATCAAGTTACTAAGTCAATGCAATCTAAATACATAATCATTAAAAAAGGTATTTCCATACAAATTGCCGTCCATGAAAAACCTATATGGTACTTCCAGTTGTCTTACAAACTTGAAATTTGGTATGAATATAGCTCTTATAGCACAACACCCCCCGAAATAAGTCTATGTCAGTAACCGATATAAAATGACCTGAACACCGCATAAAACTTGTTCACGAATAGGGCTCTGCTAACACTGGATTTCATAGATACGGCCGTTTTTTAGCGTATATTTTGTACGGAACCCTCGATACGTGCGTCCAACTCTCACTTGGCCGGGTTTTTTTTTATGTTTCCCTTATCTCACTTGGTCACTTTTCACCACTTGAGAGGTGCTGAAGGTACATTATGTCTCGCTCCGAAAGAGCTACGCACTGAATATGTTTACCTATATTACAATAACATGACTTACAGATTGATATTCTGTGTATGAATGAGACAAAGCGAAAGGGTTGTGACAGCACAAAATGAAGAGATTAATGAATGTTGACGAAGCGGCAGTTGTATGCCAGGACCGTACCAAGTGGAAGGAGGTAGTCTCTGCCTACCCCGTAATGGGAAACAGGCGTGATTGTATATATGTATGTATGACTTATAGTTTTCGCGTAAAATAAAATATAAAACTGACATATCAATTACTTAATAAAGACACTTTAGAAATTAAATTAGGTCTTATTAATAATCTAATTCTGTTGGCATAACGAAACAAGCAATTAGGTAAATTAATTATTCATAAAGTTAGTCCTCTTATAATGGTATAAGTTGTAAAGTTTTGTAAGTATTAAAACTACATTTTTGCATAGTTAAGAATGAAAATTTTTGAATATCTAAAACTTGAAACTTGATCAAAGAACAAAGTTGAAATTGTGTTTTATTCAAAGCTTATTTAAGATGCCGTTATTGTTAATTATAAGGGAAAACTAAAGTTAACGGAACAGCTTAACCAAACTTTAAAGATTTAAAAAACAAAGTTTGACATTGGCGCGAAAGAGCTACGGAACTAAAAAGATAGTTATTGAAATACACGAGCGGTAAAAACAACAAGCCTAGCAGCATTTTCTTTTACTTGTGTTGTAGAATATATAGACAAAGGAAAATAATTGCAATCAGACAGAAAATAATAATTGTGTATACAGTTTTGATAACACATTTTGAATATCTATACTATTATCAAGTTGTAAAAATGAAATTACTGTACATTAAAGATATTTAAAAATATATATATTCCGGTTTCGATGAAGTAATCGAAAAAAATGTTTTTTGGATTTTATGCATTGTGGATTTATCACGCCAAATCGGGTGAATAGATTTCAACTATTTTTGATACACGGGTAGCAGAGTATCCACAGATGGTTATAAAATACTTTTTACCTGACTACGCTGTCGTAAAACATAGGGGTTATGACTTTTCTCCTCTACGAACGAAATTGCGAGCGCCTTCTAGTTCTTAAATAAAATAAATCGAAGCTGTTAAATTATTAAATTTTAAGTTTTTATTCATTTCCGTTGTCTATAACTATACAGTAACGCGTCATAACTATTGACGCAGACAAATTACAGCCTTTAATCTGCTGAAGCTAGAGATGGTTCAGCAGTTATGAAAGGACCTGGAAAGTATTCCGAATTTCATTGAAATTTAACAGGCTGCACGGACACTAGGAAGACTATCCTAAGTTTTTGATCTCAAGACCCTTTTCTCCACAAAAACTCAATTATTTCACTATTTTCACTTTTTGATTTAAAACTTCTTAAACTATACTATACTTATATTACTCTACTAAAACATTTTAGTACCACACTGCATGACAAAGTTTAAGAGCATTAAATTTCTTAAAAGTTCGTTTGGGATCTTTATTTCCAGGCCCAATATTAACGGAGTACAGTTGACCACAGTTAGACAAAGTTTCTTAAAAACCTTGGTGCGCAAGTCCGACTCGCCCTTGACCATTTTTTTATTGAATGTTTGTTTTTATATTGTAGGGGGCAAACAAGCAGAAAGATCGCCTGATTGTACTTAAGCGATCACTGTCGCCCATAGACTTCTGCAACACCAGAGGAATCACAAATGCGCTGCCAGCCTTTAATGTTGGAATAAGTTCTTAACTTGAAAGTTTGAAGGTCGCATCGGTCAATGTAGCTTTGTTATCCAAAATCAATTCAACGAATATGTGCCCCACCCACTGTCACGTTTAAGTCTAGCATTTTTCTGAGCTATGTCGATTACCTTGGCTTTTCTACGGATCTCCTCACTCCTGTAAAAAAAAAAGAGTAAATATAGTGGTACATTTGGTGAATTTGCCAAACATGATTTTGTTGGCGATTAAAGCACACACTTTTCATATATCTAAATAGACCATGCTATTGTACCATCATTAAATTTCACCACATTACACAGCGCACTGCCAAAAATAGCCATAGGACAAAGCGCTATTGTCCAGTTCTACGATCATTCTTGACACTAAGCTACCAATTACGAGTATGATCACACGAAAAGGTAAGTGATACTGGGATACCGGGATTATGAGTTCTGATTTGATCATGATGATTTGGGAGGAGGAGGAGGGGAGGAGGAAGCCCTTGTCCAGCAGTAGACGTGAATAGGCTGATTCATAGAATGTTTCCACGATGTTTGCAGCACCAGCAGCCCGTGCGTCGTCCGTAAGCCATCAGACACCTTGGCAGGCACTCCGACGAAATTGGAAGCGAAAATAAACACAAAACTCCACGTTCGAGATTACACTTGAGAGCCGCATGCAAACACGGTTTCGACAAGCTGGCACGTCTATTACATATCCTAGATATGATATTGCTTTTCTGAAACAACAAGATATTGCTGGAAGAATAGGCATGTTGCTTGATCTCAAAATTTCTAAAAATTATAAAAAAATCTGATAAAACAAGCAAAATAAGGAACTATGTCAAGATTTTGAGTTCGATACCTTTCGTGTAGCTTGTTTTATGGGCCTTTGAAGGTTAGGCAAGTACAGTTTTAAAGTGTAAAAATAACAAATAATGCCATTGAATAACCCATGAAACGTTAAGGTGCGTCCGCACTTGTATCATTTGCTCGTATCCGATCACCGTGCCGTGGCATGACTGCGTATCGCGCTGCTTGGACGCTCACTGTCGGCGCGCCGATCATGCCGCACTCGTCCGATATAAGTGTGTGATACACGTAGCAACATGGATTTCGAGCGATCGGATCGGTGCAACGTCCAAACGTGTGATCGTGACACGCGATAATGCCACGCGACGATGATCTGATACGGGCAAATGATACAAATGTGGACGCACCTTAAGGTAACTTTTGTTGTGAAACCGTTTCGATAAACGCAAGTTTTAACATAGCTCCAGAACAAAAGTCCATCCAAGACTGGATCTTGTGACGTCACAAGTTCGTAGGCTTTAGTATAAAGCATTTTTTGGTAAAGTCCAAAAATATGATTTTAACAATGTTGTATCTCGGGTATTTTTTATGAAAATGAATTAGTTATTTCACCAATATTTATATTGGGATGACGATTGTTGTATAACATGCCACAGATTTTTATTACATCACCATCACCATTATAGAAAGGAAAAATGCTTTTAGGAGTCCTTGTCCTATGTTAAATCATAAACAATCAAAAAAAAACCGTTCAGAAAACTGTATCTATGTATATTAAAATATATCGCACCATACATACTCAATGGATTCTTGAGACATTTAAAGGCGTCAATCCACCTTGATTTAAACAATTTCATTTAATTCAAATATATTATTCTGTCACAAAGGATACTGTAGCAGAGTGTTTCCAAATTACTACTGAGGGAAAAGTATATTTATATCCAAATACCTACCATAGATATTACTTACCACAGATTGTAAGTTTCTATTTCTCTATTGGAAAGCAAAGTATTTGATTATCTGTACCTCAATGTAATTGTTTACATAATGTTCTTGTGACGTATATACGTAATTGTTAGTTAACGGATGTATTTTTTCCATATTTTCAGCTTCATCTAAAAGACAAAATAAATAATTATACTTATTAACCAAAATAATGTTATACAATGAAAAGAAAACCCCCTATGTATTCATGGAAACTAAAAGTAGCAAACCCAATTTACACAAGGCCGTGTAACATAGATATGTGAACGCCCCATTAATATCTTGCATATAAATCCTTTCACTGACTATCCCCTTACACGTCTGTACGTTATGTCAATATAATTCTTAAGACCATAATAATAGGATGCAAGCGAAATGGTTCGTATGAGAGGTGGCCGGGTCAGAAAGCCGATTACAGGTTGCCTTAGGAACGGAGAGCTTTCACTTGTAATCCAGAAATGTGAGTGGCTTATGAAGGATACTTAAGTTATTATAATAGGATTCGTCGCTATTGGATGGAGGTTTTACAATATATTTTTGCATCGGGCAACTAATATTGTAAGGGTGCTTCAGGAGAAAGATCGATTAGGGGATTGCTTGAGCTAAATAATTAAGAGTCCGACTCGCGCACCGAGGGTTCCGTACAAATTTTCACTTAACTATACAACATTATTATATTACCCGGTTTCGGTTGAGTTAAGTTTGCACCTGATATCTATAGCGTTGGATACAAATAAGGTGCAAACTTAACGCAACCAGGCTGTACAAATATGTATATTTCTTTTGAAAAAGACTATATTTTTTATCATTTAATTACAAATATATATTTTTCAGATTCTTGTATGTATTTTTAGTATGTCACGATATTATTTGCCAAATTTCATAGTTCTATGTCAACGGGAAGTACCCTATCATTTTGATTCCCTTGGGAGTGTCGTAGTTTTATGCGGCATAAATGGCCGTATCTTTTTTTTACGTTAATTTAGAAGTTTGATTTTTCAGCTTCCAGGGACTGTAAGCCTCAGTATATGGTTTCAATTTCAACTCAACCTCTATTCGTCTCGAGATAAAGGGTCTTGTCAGACAGACAGACGGACAACAAAGTGATCCTATAAGGGGTCCGTTATTTCCGCATAAGGTACGAAACCCTAAAAATGCCTATCATTATAATGATACTACGCATGTGTATATTAATTATTTTCTTATAGAAAAATGACTTATTTGTTTAATTTGGTCATATTTTATATTATTTATTTGTATTTGAAAACCACAAGGATCGAGCAGATTTGATATTTAAAATATCATTATGTCCCTTTCTTTTGTGTAGTATTTTAATTATTTTTATAACATGTTTCACTAAAATAATAAAGGTCTAAATCGTAACATACTTCTGAAAGTTTTCCTTCTAGCGGTTTTTGTGAAATATTAGAAGAATTCTGTTATAGGAGATTTAGGTATTTGGTAATTACTAATAATTGCTGCCTCCTCCTCAAAACACTTAAACTCTTTGGTTGCGATATCGCTTAAAATTCCTCCATTTATGTGCGCGGCGGATAGAGGCATAACATCCATCAATTACTAAACATAAATAAAAATAATGTTAAGGAGCTTACAGCTCTGAATGATCTTCGATCTGTAGCTCTTTGCTTTTCAGTGTTGTTTATGTCTCATCTTATTGATAGCAACCTTCTTTACCAATATATGGTTTCAGTTTATCTTCAAGACTTACATTTTATCTTGGCTTAAAATAAGAATGCCATCAAACTTTACCAGAACCATTTTTTACTACTTTTCTCAAATAATACACGCTTTTTATAGAAAATGCTTGCGTAGCAAGTTAGGTCTTTTCATAATGAACAATTACGCATATGTTTTCAGTCTATCAAGGTTTATTGAGATACCAGATACGCAATCTTTATTTTTATAGACCTCTCTGTAAAAATCCATAATTAATTACATACATATATATTCCAATTTTCGAATGCAAGAAAGTGTTAAATAGAAACTGAACTATCATGTAAACCATATTTCGAAAGTTAGTTTTGCCATTCCAGGGACTAGGTACAAAACAAAAACCATGAAAAAACGTACATTTACGCTTGGAGCCCATTAAGTAGTGCCTGTAATGCAAATATACTAGACAAAGGGTAGGTACTAGACAAAGACACATTTCGCCTGCTAACAACCTAAACTCACCAAAATATCTGCCACTGCTCATCAAAACCTCGTCTCTTCGTACCACATCAAAACTTAGATACGAGAATTAACTTAATTTATTATTAGTTTTATTTGTTATTAGTTAGTGAGTTTTGGTTGTCAACAGACGTACATACAAATACTGCAAGTGAGTTTCGTTTTGAAAGCTTGTTTTATAGCCTTCAAAACCAAACGCATAGACCTGCAAAAACACAATGATCACAAAAATAAGTAGGCCTGGTAGTTTGTTTGTTTTTTAGTTTGTAAGCACTTTATTGTACATAAAAACAATAAAATAAAGACGTCAAAGTAATAAATGTTTACAAAAGCGAACTTACTTGATCTTCCGGTTACTTGGACTAGCAAATATGTTCATATCTAGATAAGCCTCGCTCGTTGAGAATTCCACTTTTTCCATTTTAAGTATAATGAAGAAAAAGACTGCAACTAGAACCTCCTCCATTTTTAAAAGTCGGTTAAACAAATATGTTCGTAGAACCAGACGATTATAATTGTATTATTAGTAACCATAACTCCATAATTGGAAACATGAAGTTTTCCAAACATGTGTACATGTGCGGGTACATTGTGTTGAATATTGTATTAATTACCATAATACCATAATTGAGCTTCTTAGGGTGTTCCTCAGGGTAGCATCCTACCTGTCGTTTGCATTATCATGTTGCACGCCGTTCACGCTGCATGTTAACACGCTGCGTCTGCGCCCGCCTTTAATCCACGCCAGCTACTGAGCACTTTACTTCAGAAACAAGCTACGAGACAGGCTTAACTGAAACTGACTATTCGCATACAGGTAATTTAGGGAGCTTGAGAATATAAAGGCTAATTTCATTTCCGATTATTTCTCAATCTACGAGTACCCTAGTTTTGTCTGAGCCAGTAAACTTCTCAAGAATGTTTTAAAAATCTAAGCATAAGAGACTAACTACGTTTTATACGAATACGAACCAGGTTTTATACGATTATTGTTACAATTCAAAAATATTTCCGGTTTCGAGAAGTGTGCGTAGAGAAACAAAGCATTTAAGGGAAATATATTCTACAATCATACTTCCTACTAATTTTATACATATTATGAATATTTGTCAGACGTTTAGACGATTGGAGTTTTGTTACTCAATAACACAAATCCCGTGCAAACGTATTCAGATAAAGCTTTGCACACAGATAAATCAGGTAACATAAGCTAAAATGCATTGTCACCGTACAATAAAACGGTGATTTATCGCGTATAAATTTGATAAATTTAATTACCTTCCGTTGGTAATTCTTCGACATTTCCGACGTCACGTTTCATCCAGTCTCGAAGGACTATTTGCCTCGTTTTGTAACGTTGTGATAATTAGTGAAAATCGTGCAAGTCAAAATAGAGCCACGGACGTCCACTGCTGCCTCCCCTATAGCTCGCCACAGAGTGCGATCCCGTGCAGACCGTATCCACCAACTCCCCACAACCCTCACAGAGTACCTCACTCACCTCACTTCAGATGATATCATGGCCATAGCTGAGTTGTTGAAGGAACTAACAAGACCTCGCAGAGCTTAAATAATAAGTTAAAATTATTCCCATGTAACGCAGGCGAAGTCACGGTTAATTGACAGTGCTTAATAAAAGGTAACCAAAACCGTATATAATCATCAAACCTAAGAATGTCGACACTGAGACGTGATCACTCGCAATGGACTTCATATGAAAGCGCAAAATTACTTAAATGACAATGGAGCGAGCTATGCTTGGAGTATTTCTGCAAAATCGAATTTGAAGAAAAATAAATTAGATACCGATTCTAAATCTGAAATCGTAAAATTATTCTGAATCTGTTAGATTTCGCTCAACACTAGACGGGACGTGATAGCACGTTATACGGGTTATACCACTAGTGTGCAACCAGCTTAATAATTCCTCAGGTACTAAGATGGTTAGTTAACAACACCCGAATCCCCTTGTTTGTGGAACTCTCCGAGTATTATCGGGAATTCCAACTACCCTCGTGTGAAACGTGTTTTTGTTCCCTCGTGCGGTAAGACGCTGCTTTATATCATAATTCATTTGACAATATATTAATGTTGCCTAGGTAATTTTGTAATGGATGGGTTTCCGTATCTTGGACTCAGATGTTATCTGTTAATATTTTGGGGTAGATACTGTCTTAGAGAGATTTGAATACTATTAATTTATTAATACTAACATACACGTTTCTCACTTGACTAGAACCGTGGTGACCGAGTTTTGCTCTATGGGTGCAGGTTTTTTTTTTCAAGAATGAAATCTATTTTTTATAAAATCAAAAGCGAAAACGTGGTGTTACACTTGTTTTTTATAGGAAAAAATATACAAGAATTGCTCTTTTAAAAAGATAGTATTGTTACGTAGATACACAAACGCCATTTTTGTGTATATTACTTAGTCTACTAGTAAATAAACCTGAACTTTATTAAAAATAGAACCTCAACAACTGAGTAAAATGAAAAGTAGAGTACATCGCAATTCACTACACGTAATTAACATAGTCACAACTACAAGCGTCAAATAACGTCAAAACATTTAAAAATCTCGCACATATATAAACCAGAGCTCATCATAGCGTCCCCTCTGAGTCGTTACCGGGCGGGTATCCGGGAACTTTACGAATGGGCAATTGTACCCGGTTCATTGCACCCCCGAGCCCACTGGCCCTGCATAGATCGCGCTAAAAACTGCGTTATCTTAATTTTGTTTGTTTTGTGAAGGAACTTGCAAATTGCGTTTTTTTTTTGCAATTTAGTGTGTGCTGTAAATCTAAGATGGTGACATAATTTTATAAATTTTTGATGTTGAAATTGTGATCGGTGAAGACGGTTATGAGAATATAAATAAGATTAACTATATTGACTTAAAACCTGTGCTACTCAACAATCTGCCTATATTTGAAACGGTGTTGTATTTATCGATCAATATTCAGATTATTCCCGGTAAGGTCAAATTTTTGAATGATGAGCTTAAACATTTTTTCCTGAGTTTTGGATGTTTTTATATATACAAGTAATTGTATCTATTAAATATACTTATCGTAGTCTAGTACCGTTCATAACACAAGCCTTATTGAGCTTACCGTCGGAATAGTTCGATTTGTGTACAAAATGTCCCGTTTGTAATATTTTTTAATTACGTATATTATCCATATCCATACTAATAATATAAATGTGAAAGTGTCTGTCCGTCTGAATTGAATAGAATAGAATATCTGTCTCACTGTTACCTCTTCACGCTTAAACCGCTGAACCAATTAGAATGAAATTTGGTATGGAGATAGTTTGAGTACAGGGGAAGGACATAAGCTTTATAACCTTTTATCCCGGAAAAAGGCCCTTATCCGCGATAAACGAATTTAAGGCGGACGAAGTCGCGGGCAGAAGCTAGTCGAAATGTAAAGAAAACAAAAAAATATATAACTTTGCTTTTTAATTTTTATACCTAGTAGTGAAATAAATTAAGTGTTTAATAATAATAAATTTAAGGGGACCAACATAGTACAGTAACTAAAAATGCTATAAACAAAATAGCTCGTTTTAACGCGCTCAAATTTAATTAGTATCCAAAATCCTTCGACAATCCCTTATTCCAAGCGTCACGCGCCCATTTAGTCACGTGGCGGCTTCGCCACGTCCCACAGTGGGTCAGGTTATACAGGAAAGAGGAAAAAACTATGATATGAACATAAATAAAGATAAAATAAGACTAACTGTTAACTTTAGTTAAATCTATATATACCATATGAATAGGCAATAGGGTTGTATTCCAGCTACAATATTTGCCTGACAAAGCAAAAAACTAACCTTAACTGTACCTCCGATGGGCAGATTTTTTTTTTATATTAGGTAAATAAAATAAAATTCGCACATGTTCCACGTGACTAGGGGTGAAATGTCTTTGAAGAGCGAATGACGTCACTCCACTGTGCTTAACTGTACGCGTGCAATTTGGCTTGTAACCTAATGTCTTTTGTTTGTTTATGACTGTCATCTGTTGACACACAATAGTATAGTGTTGCCACTGCATAAACATCAAGATTTACGTAAAAAATTAACTTCTACTTTGTTAAAAAAAATAGAAGCAACCCCATTTGACATAAAAACAATTTTATTTGAACTTTGTTTATTATATCTCAGAAAGTAAAATTGCATTTTTTGTGATGATTTGTGCGTATTGCAAAACTTATAAGGCAATACTATCTGCCACTTTTCATGATTGTTTTCTTCAATGAACTAAAATACAAAAAATACAGTGAGAGCTTCTACATAACCAATATAAATTCAATGTCACTATAAAATGCCAGGACTATACTCTACCAACATCTAAACTAAATGATATGCTGCAATGTAAATTTCGCACGATTCTAGGAAGCTTCGCTTTTGTCAGTAGATAAAACCATGTCGAAGTTATCCAACCGGTATTAGCGAGGGTTCCGTACAAATTTTCACTTATTGCGACTTAACTTGCCGCTTGAGTTAAGTTTGCCTCTGGTATCTATCTGGCTTCACAAACAAATGAGTGGCAAACTTAACCAAACCGGGTCATAAAATAAATAAAATAAAAATTATTTATTTTCAGATTCCTAAGATCCATAGATTGTTAGTTACAAAAAACAAAAAGTGAAAGACTATATTAGTAAACTATATTACCTTATAAATACTTATTATTAGGTCGTATGAAGGTCGGTGTGTCGGCGAAGAATATCCGAATTCCAACTCTCTCCTCTCTGTTATCATTTTCAGGATGCTATTTGAGCTCCCCCTCATCTGCATCACCACAGATGCCGTCTTCTTTCGCACTATGGCAAAAAAGTCCGCTAGCATCGGAAAACATCCCAGAGGCACTGCAAAATGTAGGAAGCCCAAACAGCATCCTGATAATATACTGGACACGCAGGGTATTATAGGGCTTCAGCCTGAAACTCGCCCACAGGCCACACGTATAAAAACTTTGACAGTAAGCTCCAAATAAAGTTAGCTTCACTTGGGCACTACAACGTGCGAACCTGTGCGCCAGCATTCCGACTCGGACAGACAACGCCCTGCGCTCCCTCTCTATATCTAGATCGTCTTTTAGGTCTTCGGTCACAATTTCAACGTCAACGCTTAAAATTATTTTGGGCGAGTAGGCTGGATACTTAATATTACCCCTGAAAATCATGAAGTCACTTTTGACAGCGTTGTACGTAGTACGACCGATATATGGTTATAATTTTCGTGTACTATTCATATTAAATTACGTAATTCCAGAAAATTCCAAATTTTTCATTTGGTAAACTTCGGAGATGAAGGGGGGGGGGGGGGTGGTATTATTTTCCGTAATAAAACAAAATTTAATTTGAATTGATGGTAATTAATACAATATTTAAAACAAAATTTAAATATAAATTTAAAAACAAATTGTTCGAAAATGAACAGATCAAACCCTTTCATATGATACCCTACTTGACCTAGTGACTAGACTTTTAATTTTTGCCCCCCTTATATTGGTTTTTTTTTTTTAGAGAATAACACATGTGGGCTGACGATGTTTATAAATATTTCAAATAGATAGCATAAGTAGTTTCTGAGATACGGCGCTCTAATAGTCGGACAGACAGACAGACAGACAGAGTCGCACCATAAGGGTTCCTTTTTTACCAGTTTTGGTACGGAACCCTAAAAACAGGCGTTGATAATGATAGTAAAGAAAAACACCTTAAATAAAATTAGAAACTAAACCATTTTAAAAGATATACAATATTGTATCGGATATGAAACAACATTTATTTAAATTAGTTAACTTTTTCACGGTTGACCAGTAAAAAAATATGAACTATTTTGTCTAGGCTCCAAAACCAGTGTGCGTCCCGCGTCCCGCCACGTCTCATGGCACGATGTAAATTCCGCGCTGAAACATTTACGCCACGTAGTAGACCCCCGGCTGGGCTCTGTGATGCGCCCGGAATCGATGATGGAAGGCTTTGGTTTCGTAGGTAGATAAAGCCATGTCGGACTTACCGTTATATCGTTCACTGATCTGTGTAGAATATGTAAGCGTATAATGTCTTTAAACTTTTAATTTTCATTGCTGAGGATCGTGTTTGCTATGAAAGGTTTTGGTGACATTTACCTGAACTGATGTTGTTTCCGTCCTACTCTGTACTGATAATTCAATATACCGTATCCAAAGTAACTTCTTTAAGAGTCTCTTTAGATAAGTTTGACATGTTTTACTAGATTATTTTAAATAATTATTTAGAAAAAATAATTATTTTTATTTTACTAAATGAGTTATATGTCAACATAATCGTAATATTTCTTCTCAACCTTACCTCTGGGGAAAATATATGGCAAACATTTTTTCAAACGGGAATCGGAAAAAAACCGGGATAACAAGTAGTCGACGTTACTATAATCCGTTCATATTTAGTTATTGGTTTATTATTCCGTTGAAGAAGGACACACGCAAATTAAGGATTTCCTACGTTAAAACAAAATGCCATCAATTATTTTCATTCAAATAAAAACCGAGTTACGAAACGATGGATAAAAGTAATATATTAAGCAAAAGAGAAAAATCACTCGAAAGTACGCAAAAAGGGAAAAGTGAACAGCCAGGTGCCTATTCTGTGAGCATTCTCTAATTCCGTTCGATTTATTTGCACGACAGTCGGATAATCGCAATGATGTTGACAAATCGAGCGACGGCGTCCCGCCTTTTAGCTGTTCGATCTTTTCAGTATCGAGCGATACAATAACTCATTCACTAAAACTGGGTTACGCCTCTAATAAATTAGGAGCGTGACTTTAAACAGGGTTTTAAATCGTGTGATGCTTCTGGGGTATGCATCGTTTCTGTGTCCTAATTAATTTGAATTGTAATTAATTCTTTTAACCAACAAAATAAGCGATAAGACCGCCTGTTGTTTACCATTTCTCATACTGGTTTAGATTTAAGTGTCTGATGTTATTTTCTTTTTGTGTGCAATAAAGAGTACTTATTATTATTATTAAAATACAATATAATGCAAAACAAAAACATGTAAATACAAATAAAAATATATTAAATTGAATATTTACATTTCAAATATCCATTGCTATAATAAGTTGGCCAAGAGCGAGTCGAAATCGCACGAAGGGTCTCGTGCTACCATACCCATTTCTTTTTTAACCTCATTTTGTCCTTATTATTTGATGCTATAGCAAGTAATATTAATACTCATTTTGTGAAAATATTAAGTGTAAATATACGTGTTACGTTTCAAAATATTAATGAATTACCCAAAAACCTGCTGAAAACACACATTACCTGTGGTCCTCTTTAATTTTTAATTTTGAGTATTGTTTTTCAGGGTTGGAGAGTTATTTTACACTTAAAAAATACTTATTTTCGAGCTTATTGTTTGTTGTTATTGGTTTATTAGCTGTTTTCCTGTGTAAAGTTGTCTAGTCTATTTAAGTGTAACAATCTTACAGGGTATCAATCCAACACGAATAATTTATCGCAAGATCGAAAGAAACAGTAAGCGAAATACGATTCTAAAACACAAATGCTTATAAAAACATTATCAGAAATTCATGCTACGATAACAGAGAAGCGAATATTGATATTCACAAAGGTATCTCAAACATCGATGGCAATATTTCATATTGTGTTTCAAACCAAAACAGTATAAGTAAACAAGATTGCGCGATACAAGTACGCTTGGTTATTTGCAATGTGGCGGGTACACCGCATTTCCATTAGACCAAGGGCATGGAACCAAGTTTTTCTCTACCCATTCTGATTTTCAACAATCTCATCAAATCAGAGCAGCGAAAGGTACCAAGGGAACTGATTGAATTGAATCCCCTACCTGACGCCATATTTCTCTCCGGGTTTCCCCAAATTGAACTTTTACCAACACTTTAATGTACTTTAATCTGATTGAAGTTACGACTCGGATAAATCGTACTGAGACGCATTTGAATTTTCGCAAGTGAAAACTGGCATGGCTGTTTATCGGGTGACTAATGCGAGCACTTAAAAGTGGCTTCATTAGCCGATATGAAAAGAAGTAATTTGTTATTCTGTGAAACATAGCTTTTTTCACTTTTTCAACCCTTTTCAACGTAACTTTGAGTTTAAAAATATCTTCGTAGTCCTGCAAATTTATCACCAGCACGTCCTAAACTTTCCAATCGTTGGAACGATATGAAAGCGTGTAAACTGTTAAAAATGTAATTTTACATGAAGAAAAAAACACATAAACCTTAAATATTCCCAAAACACAAAAAAACTTCGGAAAAAATATTACATAATTGTCATTTATTAAACTTTTTTTCAATTTAAAAAGAATGACGTAATTATTGGTAAATTTTCATGGGTTTCGGGAATTTTATAGGTTTATGTTTTCTTTTCGCAAGTACATTTTTAACAGTGTTGAAAAAAGCTAATTATCTCCAATCCGTTGCAATTTACTGATGATTTCAGAACGTAGGCTTAAAAAGTACTCTTGTATACTTACAAGAGTGTTTTTTAAGCCTTACCTTAAAAAAAACAAGATCAATGTATACGTTTAAAATCCACAATACCACAGACAGGTACAAATAGGTACACAGATACGTTACACTTATAACAATCAGTTATTTCGACGAAGGTTAAAAAGGTAAAAATTTGATTCCCCTAAACAGGTTTCGGGATCACTTATGATTCCGTGTTTAGATACACGATAAATCATAACAATGAAGCTAAATCGATAGTTTTTGTAACCCTCTCGCACCGCGGCTAACTTCTCATAAGAAATGCATGCTCCACTTTATTTATTTACATGGGGTTAGTCCGATAAATCCGAGACTTCGTATCGCATGGGGACTTTATTGGAAGTTTATGTTCAGTGCCGGCCCAGCGGATCAATAAAGGATGGAAGTAAACTTTAGTTGCATCGACTCTAGCATTGATTGTTATTTGATTGCCGCCCATGTTGTAGAGCGGTTATTATGTTGCTTTAATAATTGGTAGTCGCTGCACGCAGTTTGAATATTTATTTGTAAACAATAGCCGATGTGTTGAAATTGCGCAGGTGCAATTTCGATAGAATACGTAATATCTTCAATATTGCATACTTTTAATTACTTGTTTTTATTAACGTGCTTGGTTTTTCCCGTGGTTTCACCTTGGCAAAGATGTTTTGCTTATCTTTTAGGTACTGTAAAATTTTTCGGGCACGTAGGTATGCCAGTTTCCAGCCCCAGCAAGAAAGTTTCAATTGAAAATTATATTAAACTAGCTTTTGCCCGCGACTTAGTCCGCCTTAAATTCGTTTATCGTGGATAAGGGTATTTTTCCGGGATAAAAAGTAGCCTATGTCCTTCCCCGGGACTCAAACTATCTCCATACCAAATTTCATCCAAATCGGTTCAGCGGTTTAAGCGTGAAGAGGTAACAGACAGACAGACAGAGAGACAGATAGACAGACAGACAGACAGACAGACAGACAGACAGACACACTTTCGCATTTATAATATTAGTATGGATTTTAATACTTTCGGAGCAAAAAAATGTTACTTTATTATATAGATAAACAAACATACATACGTGGCGAAGTATAAGGGTTACTAGTTCGACCCTCTCTCTCTCTATCTCTCTTTCTCTCTCTCTGGAGTCAATCTCTTATGATCTTCCTCCACCGTATAGAATTTGGAAGATGACGAGTCTTTCATTTGATCGAATCTAAAAACTAAACCCAATTACAGTCGAGGAATTTAATTTATATCCCATTTCGTACTTTGTCAGCGTCAAAATCAATATGAAAGCAGATAGAGATTCCATATCAATGTCACTATGACAAGGTACGAAATGGTACACAAATTAAATTCCTTGACCGTACCGAGAATCACAAATTACGCACCTGCCAGTAATCGCAGTAACAAAACCGCACTAATGTGACATCTCATTAAACAATTGGTGCAACAATTTACGGCGAGCAATTAACGGGGCGGCGCAGGAGACGCGTGCAATTTGTCACGGACGCGGCCCGCGTCGCTACACCCTATATGTAAGTGTACACTGCGATCGACAGACAGACAGGCATTTCCACAGCCAAGCTTCTATCGAAACACACACACACACACATAAAAATACAATGCAATACTAATTTCACATCTCATTAAACAGTAATCAATTATCGATCGATACCTTGATCAATGTCGATCAAATTATCAACCGATCGATCAACACAAACAATTAATTCCATCGATCATTGGTCAATGCAGATATTCTTTCAACTGAAGCTAACTGTGTCTTTTATTTAACTTGCGTATATAACAACAATAAAAACAAGATATACCAACGTCCAATGTGATATCCTATCAATTGGTGCAACAATTTACAGTGAGCAATTAACGGGGCGGTACAGAAGTCGCGTGCAATTTGTCAGGGACGCGAGCCACGTCGCTGCACCCTGAATGTTACAGCACACTGTAGTAGTTAAGGGTATTTCGACTTCAAACTATTCAAAGTATACTAACACACCTATCGCTCATCTGTCCATCGATATTTGGATCAATGTTGATCAACACTCACTGTTCGTGCACACTGCAAACGAGGAAACATTTCCACAGTTAGGTCTGAATAGCCAAACTAAACAATCGATTGTTGATCGATCCAGGTATCAATGTTGATTAGCCATGTATAGATCAATAATCATATCATGCAATATTTTTAGATTTATGAGGAACTGATTGATACTAAAATGAATATAAACGACACTATCTAGCCCGAGTAACAATTAAACTTAAAACCATAGGGGGCTTAGTGATTCTTCGATCTTTCGGAAATTACTTTACAACCAGTTGAAGGTTCGAGTAAGTTCATTGCTTTAAAACAAACTATCTACTACTATAATTTTCTTTAGGCATATTTTGAAGAATAAAACAATATTACTGCATACCTAACATAACAGAGTACAGGAGAAATTTATACTGTGGGAACACAGTAGCGTCACAATTCCCACTAGGTAGGCAAATTCCTGTAACGCCGCGCGGGGCGCGAGCGAAGCCTACCGAGGCGACTAGTCAGTGGCTCCTTACACATTGTATCAAACACTTTACTTTCTCAATAAATAATTAATTTAAAGAGCACCTTGTTTCCTTGGGAATCACATCTAGCAATACCCGCACAATACATTTAAGGAAGTACCTTTCCTTAAATCTGTTACAACGGTAGGCGATCTTGTCGCTCAATAAATAAATGAAATGACATGACTTTGGGTTTTTTTTTATCAGCCTATTTGACTTTCCCACTACTGAGCAAAAGTCTCTCCCTTAGATCTCCATAGCTTCCTATCAGATATCTCCTCCGGCCCAATTTTATTTATTAAAATGTTACACGAAACTGTTACACAAAAAACTGATAGCGGTTTAAAAGTCCAAGTAACTTTTACGTCAACTGCAGTGTGCACTGCCCGTGTAGCGGTGCTACGCAGCAAAATGGAAATATACCGAGGTCGAATTTTATGCCTGTCGCACACTATACCACACGTTAAAGGACCGGGAACGTTTAGGTAGTCATCGTATAGCAATCTGATTAATATTTGATACTGGTTGAATAATAAAATTATAGTTTCTTTTTAATATGAAACACAAATTTTGTATTTCTGTGTTTATAATGTGGGAAAATTAACATCACATTATATATTGTGATTTAGACGTACAAAGATCCAGGATTATAATAGGATTGCTCTCGCACGTGGTCACTCCAGGAATCGAACCTGACACCTTTGGATTACGTGTCCAACGTTCAACCTCTCCACCAGCGAGCGCCTTGAATTTATCCATCCACTTTGACCCCCGTACTTACTATATTTTTTGAAAGGTACCCTAACGCTATCTATGAGAACATGTATTACATGTTGCACTCTTTTAGTAGAGTAATTAATTATAATATGTTTTCAGACAACCAAATTAATACACTTTTCAAGCCTGGATGACGTGATACATCTAAGTGTACTGTTGAAAAATCACCACTCTTTATATCACTTTCGTATTGCTAAACTAGCAATTTGTTAGGTAGATAATTTGATCGACACTATTCGACTTATGCATATTGCAGAACAGCTGCACCTATTTGGCTAATTGATTTTTGTTGTGTTTGTAATTGTCAGGTCAAGGTTTGTATGCAAGGAAATATACTCAAACTGCATGCATTTTGTGTTTGAAAATCTCCATAAAAGAATTGAGTGAGTGAGTCAGACAAAAGATATAGGGAAGATGTAAAAAAAATATTAATTACTTTGTTCGATACAGTAGTGTACTTCAGTTCTCATCTTCTTCATTAGTACACTAGTGTGAAGCCAGGGGGCTGACAGCTAGTCGAATATAAATATGATTTACTAAGATTTTCTATTTTTTTGAGGAGAGTTGTAGACGAACCAAGGTCACCGACATAACAAACTGGGTAAGCAAACTGAAGTGGCAATGGGCAGAGCACATAGTTCGAAGAACCGATGGCCGTTGGGGCAGAAAGGTTCTCGAGTGGAGGCCGCGTACCGGCAAGCGCAGCGTGGGAAAGTTCCGTAAGGTAGTCGTACTTGGTGACGACTTGTTTAGGGTTGCGGGGATTCGCTCGATGCGGGCTGCCTCTATCCGGCTCATGTAGAAATCTATTGAGGAGGCCTGTGTCCAGCTGTGGACGTCCTAAGGCTGAAATGATGATGATGAGGATAATCCCGCGTCTTCATCCGAGTGCTATTTTTTTATCCCTCAAGATATTAGAGAGTTTTCCCGCGTCTTCATCCGCGTACTATTTTTTTATCCCTCAAAAACCATGAATTTTCCGGGATATAAGAAGCTTACGTCAATCTCCAGCTCCTATTATCCATACTAATACTATAAATGCGAAAGTGTGTCTGTCTGTCTGTTACCTCTTCACGGTTAAACCGCTGAACCGATGTGGATGAAATTTGGCATGGAGCTGGTTCAATTGCCAGGGAAGGACAAAGGCTACTTTTTATCCCGAAAAAATACCCTTATATACGACATACGAATTTAAGGCGGACGAAGTCGCGGGCAGTATATTATATGCAAATTACGTCAATTCGTTTCCCTATTATCGTGTAAAAGTGATTAGTACGAGAATTCGAAACGTTGAGGTAAACTAATAAATCATTTTACACACGATTAGATTTGTTCCGTTTTGATGTGACACTTCAATTAACCATACCGCTACTTCAGACACATCAGCCATTCTATATTTCTCGGATTTTTCACTTGATGGATAAGTACAGTTAACCAAAGACAAAGATATGCAATCTGCCCAATAAACATGTAAGACAGAGATAGCCTACATCTGAATGTAATTTTTAAAATCGATTTAAAAAGAAAACCGCGAATAAGACGACGGAAATGTACATCATGTTCTTGATGTTATCTCTTGATCAAACGTAAAAGAAAATGTTGCTAACTTCAACTTCTTATGTGAAACTTTAAATAGTTTGAAGCTAAAAACGATCTATATAATATTTCCGCCTTTCCTTATGAAATTACCAAAGAAAAAACGTTATATCACAATCGGGAACATTAAGTTTCCCAAACGTGTTCATATTATATTTTTTCCCGATAGTTTGGGAAACTTAATGTTCCCAATTTAATTTTAAAATAATCGCAACCCAGTGTTTTTAATCTTCTTACCGTACACTAAGGGAAACTGAAAAACATGAAAAACGTACGTTTTTAGTCCTTATTGTCATTGTGTCAAGAGCGACAAAGGTACTTGCTTCAATTTCCATTACTGTACATACCACATGAACGAGCCAGCCGGCAACTTTTCCGGGCGCAAAAAGAGGATTTATGTGTTCATGCGACGGGTTTGCTCCATACTCGTGTAATACCTACATGACAGGATACGTAGGATATCACAAATTTATGCATTTCATGCATTTGTAATTTATGTCTAGTGAGGCAATTTAGGAGGATTAAAAAATAGATGTAATTTTGAAAATTACGCTTTATTACCCTACATTAAATACTAAAGATTCTGCAGCGCCACTATTATATTAAGACATACCACACCCACATCTTTCATCTATTCACAGGTGACACAAACCACATGACAAAAGCTAAAGACTCTGCAGTACCATAAAGGCTCTATTCAGAGGTGACACAACCACATGACAAATACTAAAGACTCTGCAGTGCCATTAAAGCTCTATTCAGACGTAACACAACCACATGACAAATAATAAAGACTCTGCAGTGCCACTAAGGCTCTATTCAGACGTAGCACAACCACACGAAAAATACTAAAGACTTTACAGTGCCATTAAGGCTCTATTCAGACGTAACACAACCATACATAAAATACTAAAGATTCTGCAGTGCCACTAAGGCTCTATTCAGACGTAGCACAACCACACGAAAAATACTAAAGACTCTACAGTGCCATTAAGGCTCTATTCAGACGTAACACAACCACACATAAAATACTAAAGACTCTGCAGTGCCATTAAGACTCTATTCAGACGTAAACCAACCACATGACAAATACTAAGGAATCTGCAATGCTACTAAGGCTCTATTCAGACGTAGCACAACCACACAAAAATACTAAAGACTACAGTACCATTAAGGCTCTATTTCTATTCAGACGTAACACAACCACGCGACAAATACTAAAGACTATGCAGTGCCACTAAGGCTCTATTCAGACGTACAACAACCACATGACAAATACTCTGCAGTGCCACTAAGGCTCTATTCAGATAAACCACAACCACACGGCAAATACTAAAGACTGCAGTGCCATTAAGGCTTTATTCCAACGTACCACAACCACACAAAAAATGCTAAAGACTCTACAGTGCCAGTAAGGCTCTATTCAGATGTAACACAACCACGCGACAAATACTAAAGACTAGGCAGGGCCACTAAGGCTCTATTCAGACGTACAACAAACACACGACAAATACTCTGCAGTGCCACTAAGGCGCTATTCAGATAAACCACAACCACGCGACAAATACTAAAGACTATGCAGGGCCACTAAGTCTATTCAGACGTAACACAACTACGCGACAAATACGAAAGACTATGCAGGGCCACTAAGGCTCTATTCAGACGTACAACAAACACACGACATATATTCTGCAGTGCCACTAAGGCTCTTTTCAGACAAACCACAACCACACGACAAATACTAAAGACTCTGCAGTGCCACTAAGGCTCTATTCAGACGTACAACAAACACACGACAAATATTCTGCAGTGCCACTAAGGCTCTTTTCAGACAAACCACAACCACACGACAAATACTTAAGACTCTGCAGTGCCACTAAGGCTCTATTCAGACGTTCCACACCCACACGAAAAATATTAAAGACTTTGCAGTGCCTATGTACTTTGCGCTTATGGCTCATTTATGTGCGGACCCACGTTTGATTCTTGTAAAAATAATGAGAACTGAACGCGATATCGCTTAAATACAGTTTGTCAAGAGGAGCCTGAAATAATAAATGCTACCTACCCTTTCATTGCGCATAAATTTTACTAAGACTGCCTCCTTTCCCAACTATTCAAAAATGCACGATTCAAATTGTATGCCAATATGGTCTCCACATTATTATTCAAACAATTCTTTGAAACCTACTCAATATTCCTCACTATCCTTCACGGTTCAACTCCAAGTAAAGCGCATATTAGCTCCAGGGACCACTAAATCAGACCTCGCCGTGTCGTGTGGTCACCATCTGAGACTAAGTTCACTTAGTTGTTGTTCTTGTCACGGAGCCGGCTCGTTACGAGGGTCTCCCGAATGTACCAAATGGTGGAGACATTAGTCCTGCAAAATGAGGTAAGGCTTTACTGAAATATTGTCTGTCGTAAACAGTTTGATGCGTTTGCGGTTGTTAGAGCTGTCTTGTTTAGATATACATACTAAATTAGTTTCTGAAAGCAAAAAAATATAATTTTAAATAAAGTGTAAAATAGATAATAAATAAGGGTATTACAACAGTATACCAAAAGGGAACACCAATCTAAACTGCTAAAAATACATGATAAAAGCATAATATAATCTGCTCTTTTAGGTATTTAAGAGAAGATTAGTAAAAAAAACACGTAACTCGTCTGATTCCACCGATCAAGGTAGTTTTTTGTATCTGTGGTATGACGCCACTGGCTGAATGACCCAAGTCACCTAATTTTTTTACCTGTTTATTACCTAAAGAAGCAGACTATAGTAAAAAAAACCGGCCAAGTGCGACTCGGACTCGTGCACCTAGGGTTCCGTACAAATGTACTCTTACCCTCAACATTATTATCCGGTTCCGGTTGAGTTAAGTTAGCATGTGATATCTATAGCACAAATGAGGTGCAAACTTAACGCAACCGGGTTGTTCAAATAGGTTTTTTGAAAATTGAGAAAAAAATAAAGCTGTTTAAATAAAACAATTTAACGGATTATTTCGCCTATAATCCGTTAAATTGTTTTATTTAAATGAATATTAATCGCGGTAACAGAAGAAAATATTAAAATATAGCTAGTTAGAGACATGGTTATAATTTTCGTGTAATATTTATGCTTATTTATACAAATTGTGAAAAAATCTTAATTTTCGTTTGGTAAACTTCGGACATAAAGGGGTGGAGACGGGGGTGTTTTTTCACATTTTCCTTAATAAAACAAAATCTAATGACAATAAAAAAATTGTTTAAAAATATGCAGGTTTTTAAAATATTTCCTAAGCAATACATGTGGGCCTGACCATGTATATTACAAATTTCAATAGATAGCGTAAGTAGTTTTTGAGATATGGCGCTCTAATAGTCGGACAGAGTCGCACCATAAGGGTTCCTTGTGTACCTTTTTGGTACGGAACCCTAAAAAAAAGCCAGTGTTGTTTAGATTTTTGCAAGAACGTAGCAAGTAATTTATATGATTATTTAAACATATTTAATCAATAGAGGTTTTACATCGATAAATATTCATTGCGGAAAATACACTCGCTAAAGCGCTTGTCGACTTTAAACTAGCCAGACAAAATATTTTAAATATACCGACATTAAACGCAACTTATTGCTGCCACTATTCATTTAATCGCAAATAAATTCAAGTAATTTGGCAGGAGACATGTACGAGTAATACAATAAATTGCAAACAGCAGCTCGAAATCACATAGGTACATCTCTTTTAAGAGAGGAAAAACCGGTTTAAATATTTTTGAGGGTAGTTGTAACAGCTGAGCACTGTGACGCGTGAAATAATGCCGCGTCGTATTTTGACTCGATGAGGCGTACAGTAGGCGACCGCCGGCTTTTGTCACGAAGACACGACTAATTTAGGTTGTGTATCCATACTTGTATGACCATACCGCACTGTACTGTAATGAAGGTTTTCTATAATTGAAAATTCACCAGCGCCTAAATGAAGTAATCTTTAGATTTTTGACGTGATAACGTCTTATAAATCGATGAACGCCGGCTGCACGCACGACAAAGCATGACTCATTGTCACGTTCCACTGTCACGTTCTGCCTGAGCCGAGCGTGCAAGCGAGACCGCGGAGCAAGGGATAGAGAGGCACGATCGGCCGAAGCATTCGGCTTGTGAATTCATAAAATGATGCAATTTTTCATCAATGATTTCTTATGACGTTATCACGTAAAATTATCTTCCGTAATCCGAATCCGTCTTTATATACAACCAATTTTTACAGTAATATAACAACTGCCGGACTTAATTTTAAGCAGTGATAAGCGACATTTTTATCGAAAATCACGAATTAAAAGATAAAAACTCTAAAGCGCTTGGCAAAGTCAAAATAACGAGACACAATGCATTAATTATTCCTGCGTTAAAAGCAACCTATCAGTGCCACTATTCATTTATTTACAAAATTATCCCATTAATTTGGCACGAGATATGTTATAAAATATTACTTAGTCACAAACAACAACTCGAAATAACGTGTAGTGTATTGTGTTAAGAGAGTAAAAACCGGCCAAAAGCATGTCGGACAATTCTCAGTGTAGGTATCCGCCGCCATTCATACAAAAAAAAGCATTACACATAAAAAAATACGATATGAAAAGGGCCCTTTCAAAAAGCGTATCTTCACGGCACTTACGTCATTTTGCTGTAAAGTGCAGTTTTTCGGCAATAACTCAAACAGTTTATCCGAGTATGTTGAAAATATTTTTTGTTGAATGTATTTATTAAGCTTTACCTTTGTAATTTTTTTCATATCTTTTGACATGCCGTTGAGGTAATAGAGTGGGGGACACAATTTAGGCTCCTTTTGGAGCGATTATTTCCGAAAATATCCACTAAATCATTTTGTTTTGAACTATATGATTATTAACTATATTTCTATATGATTTTAAGATCTGTCAAAATATGTGCCACATCAATGTTAATAATTTGCTGAATTTTAAGGGTTCCGTAGCCAAAATGGCAAAAACGGAACCCTTATAGATTCGTCATGTCTGTCTGTCTGTCCGTCCGTATGTCACAGGCATTTTACTCAAAAACTAAAAGATGTACATTGATGAAATTTGGAGCACAGATGTCGTGTGTAAACCGCTACTTAGTTTGATAGTTAAATTAAAGCTATATATATTTCTAGGGGGGGCACTCCATACATGTAACCGAAAATGAATTTTTTTTTTCAGCAAATATCAATGTGTGGCACATATTTCGACAGTTCTTCTAAAAACATTATGAGGTCTCTAAAATTTTTTTTTGAATTACTGAACAGTTTTCGAAATATTCGCTCCAAAAGTAGCAATAATTGTGTCCCCCCCCCCTCTATTTTCTAAACGGTATTTTAACAAATTAAAAAAAAAATTAAAAGTATAAAGCTTAATAAATCCTTTAAATAAAAATTGCTTTCAACATGATGGGACATACCGTTTTTAAGTTATTGCCAAAAAACTGCGCTTCTCAGCAAAAGGACGTAAGTGCTGGGGAGATACGCTCTTTTGTTAGTGTTTTTTTTTTCATATCGTATGTTTTTCATCTGTAGTGCATTTTTTGTATAAACGGCTGCGGAACCCTTCGTGGGCGAGTCCGACTCGCACTTGGCCGCTTTTTTTTCGGTTACATGTATGGAGTGCCCTTCCTAGATATTTTATTATCAATCAAACTAAGTAGTGGTTTGCATAAGACGCCTATACTCCAAATTTCATCAATGTATATCTTGTAGTTTTTGAGTAAAATGCCTGTGACATACGGACGGACGGTCATGACGAAACTATAAGGGTTCCTTCCGTCTTTGCCATTTTGGCTACGGAACCATATAAATGTTTAAATTATTTTTGAGAGTACGAGTAGTTGTAACAGCTGAGCACTGTGAAACATGTAATAATGCAGCGTAGCATTTTGACGCGATAATTAAGGGAGGCCGTACAAAAGGCGACCGCCGGCTATTTGTCACGGCGACACGACTAATTTCTGCTGTGTACCGGTGTAGTATTCGCAAAATGTTTGGCATCGTTGTACACAGCGCTGACAGACTCGCCGCTGCTAATATGACCCGTTAATACGTAAACTATTTGTTTTCATAGGTTTCGGCCCTGGTTTTGTTTTCTTAAGTTAGTTTTGACAACCTGCTAAATGAACCAATATATTTTGACCTGTGATCTGGGAGTACTTCACGTGTCTAGTCATATTAGGGACGAACTGAATATAGTCAAGTGCGAAATGTAAAAATGATACCCTTGGATTGTTTTCAACATGATCGAATATACCGTTTTTGAATTATGGCTAAAAAACTGCGCTTCTCAGCAAAAAGACGTAGGTGCCGTGGAAATACGCTCTTTTGCTCGGGCACTTTTTCATATTGCATTTTTTTCATCTGTAGTGTGCATTTTTCGTATGAAAGGCTACGTAACACGACTCAGAGTATGGTCCGACATGCTCTTAGTCGGTTTTTTGGACATCTTATTTCTCTGGTGGAGACCGGACCCTCAGTATCTTCAGCATCTCCTGATGATGCTCAGTAGAGACGGAACGCGTGACGAGGATTATGTACTGTTTGATGGTGGTTTGTTGTATTTGCTTGCGTATTTTTCATAAAAATATTGTCACAACACACAACAGTTCAACTTTTTGTTACTTTTAACCAAGACTCTATTTCGCGGAATAATCTATACTATTATAAAGTTGTAAAAATGAAATGTTTGTATGTGTCGTTGTGGCTTCATCACGCCAAATTGGCTTAACGGATTTCAACTATTTTTGGTACACGGGTAGCTGGGTATCTCCAGATGGTTATAGGATACTTTTTACCCGACTACGCTGGAGAATAAAAGAGGGGTTACTTGAGGGGTGACTTTTTCTCCTCCACGAACGAAGTTGCGAGCGCCTTCTAGTAATAAATAAATCGACCTATTTAGTCCCAAAGTACATAAGCAAAGCTTGTGCTATGGGTACTAAGCGACGATATACATAATAAATAGATAAATTATAATACTTAAATACATAGAAAACATCCAAGACTTAGGAAAAAACATTCGTGCTCATCACACAAACACTTGCCCTAGCCGGGATCAGAAACCCGGGACCGCCAGCTTCGTAGGTCGTTGTGCAGCCCACTGAGTGAAACGTGTCGTCAAAAAATAGCAAAGTACTATAGTCCGGTACTTTAGTTCTCCGCAAGGTATCCTCATTTCTGATTCCATTACGCAGATAAACTCGGAGCATAGCTCTTTCTATTGTACGTTTCGTGACTCTAAACCGCCTTATGAGTCCCATTGTAAACGACCATGTTGTCTCAGTTTCGTCGGTCAACACCATCACTAGCAAGACGCAATGATCGACGACCTTGGGGTCTTCAAGCACTGAGGCATTTTGTCGCAGGATTGCATGCTTGAAGTGGCCAATGGGTGGACCATGTAGCTTGGAGAAGGGATGGCCGTTAGGCCAGTAAAGTTTTGGAGTGGCGACCACGCATAGGAAAGCGCAGCGTGGGATATGATCGCGTGAGGGTCGCGGAGAGTCTGTGGATGCGGTCTGCGCATGATCGCACTCTGTGGTGTGCTATAGGGCAGGCCTATGTTCAGCACTGGACGTTAGGGTGGGCCGATTTAATATTTTTCGAACTTCACATCGTAAGACCCCTCAAAAGTTGCCAATAAAATAGCGTATTCTATGAAAAATAATAAAAAAAATCTTATATGCCATATTGAGCGCTCTACCAAAGTTTGAAATTTATAAATATCTAAATTATTCGGTTAATTTTTAATTTCATGTTTAATGTATAAAAAAAAAATATTTTTCAACATTTGATGACTTTTTCTACTCTCTATTATATTCTACTTACCAATTTATTTCGATCTTTTAATGAATTTTGAACTAAACTTGTTTGAACATGATTTGTGCCGCAAAAACATCCGTTAAGACACATCGTTTTACTTCAAACTGGTGAACCGATAAGTATCGTTTGTTGCGATCAAAAGGAGTTTTGATCACAAAGATAGTATTTGTAGTTAATTTGTAAATTTTTACCATCACAATAGTGCTGGATTTTGAACAAAAATGAGTACGTAGCCCTTATTTGGATTCGCTGGGAGACGACTAAGTGAAACCGTCTGCCCCATTTTTTGATAATTTACAAAGCTCAATTGCAAGCAGCTTCCGACTATAGCTGATGCTATTCGGTTAATATTATTAAATAGACATGAATAAAAAGAACAAAACAACGAGAAACAACCTTCTAACTCCGATATTTTTCAATTGGTAACTGAAGAAATCAACGGCTTCTTTACCAACAGTTTTTGAAAACCGCTACAGAAATTTGATTTTGATCAATACGATTAACAAATTATACCTTGATTCTAAAAAAATAAGGCTTTTGAACAAAGAATAATGATTTTAAATTTAACTGTTTGATTACGTTATTCGACATAATTTCAGTACAGATTTCTTGAAAAGAGTGTAATATAGCTGACATAAAATGTATTGGATGTGACGGTACCGCCACGAACACAGGTTGGAAGGGTGGCACCATACAGTGTCTGAAGAAGCATCTAGGAAGACCAATGCAATGGACTATATACTATACTTGCTTCACGCTAATGAGCTACCGTTGAAACGCACCATCTTTTTATGATGATTAAACCTTCTTGAGACCTGTCTGAAAACGTGAAAAATGTTATTGTTCCAGTGGTACAGAGAAATCCCTTTCTTGTACATCCAAAAAATCTATTGCTCGCAATAGTGGCAATGTTCTACGAATCAAGAAGTCACGTTCAGAAGCTTGCCGTCGAGTGGATTATTCAAGCCAGAACATCAAACGGCACACAATAAAATCCGCACTTTCCAGCTGCAACCACAAAAGTTTTTAACGGAAAATTATATTAATTTAGTGCATTGGCAAAATAAATATATAGCTCTTCCTCCAGCTCTTCCACATTACAGTAATGAAGAGTTGCAAATAATGGTAGAAACAAATCTACTTCCGGCCCTGTGAATTACCATGCCAAACCCAAGCAGTGAAAAATGTAGAAAACTAGTGTCTTAAGCTTCTGCAAGTGTTATTGAATATCCTGCTAGGGATGGTTTAGTTAAAAAAAAATATATATCGCAATAATGAAAGAGTGCCAGTATGTCCAAAACTGACCATTTTCTGCCTATTTTATGCCATACGCTTAATGTAGAAAACGACAATAAAAATCATTACTTTCAAGATAAAACATGCGTTTATTTATATCCTAGGGCTAAAATAATATTCATAACTGCATCAATAGTCATTTTTATGAGGGACTGAATTAACTGAATATGAGTGGAAAATTTGATAAAATTTAAATCTTTGACAGACGGTAGAGGGCTCAAGATACTAAATTTATTTAAAACTAAATATACCATTAAAATCAACATTACAAGCCGCAACTTTTGACACCTCTTACGTTACGATATGCGAGAAAAAAATATCTTCATACATGATCAGCCCACCCTAATGGACGTCTGTTTGTAGATTGATAGATATAATCCGTTAGTCTAGTAATGTTGTTTTTGTAAACATCCCTTCATTTTCTAACGTTTAAAAACGGAATTCTTCATTTTTACTTCTTTATGTGCCAATAATGAGCTTGTTTGAGCAAAAAATACACACTAACTTAAATAGGTGAATATCTAATAAGATAAGGTTTTAGATATTTGAGTCCTAAACAGCATTTTAGCTGCTCACGCGCCACCGCGCTATCCATCCGGAAATAATTCGATTGACTATCCAATTTCCAAGACCGCACGCTGCCAGTCCTAACTGGGCCAACAGCACACAGTTTACACACAGATGATTCATTTCTTAACAACTGATTCTTAGAAACTTCATTTTAAATGAACTGCTTCACAAACTTTCATTTAGTGTGCCCTCTCGGTCTAAAAGACACTCCCCCCTCTCAGTTAAATATGCTTCATCCAAATATAGGCAAAACAGTTACTTGATTCGTGCCAGCCGTTGTCTAAATAAAGTGACAAAAGAGCTAGAAATTGATATTTTTCATTGCTCAATTCCTTCTGTGAGACGTAATTTGGCGAGAAGCTGCTTTGAATTAGACTATTAAGATTTATCTTTTAGTGTACTTACTTTCCTTTTTTTCATCATCTGCAGGTAATTGTTTGCTCATTAATAAAAGATGTTTACGATTGTTTTATTATTCAACCAGTTACTGTTTGTTACAAATAAACAACCCTTTGTTTTGTTTTATGTATGATATTTTAGTGCATGAGTATAGTTGAATTATCGAGAAGATGGAATTGCATTTGTAGTGGTTGTACCGTTTGCAACAAAAGGAGAATAATTTTCTCTTAACTTAATAAAATGACATACCCAAGAAGTGGAATAAGTAGTAGTCCTCTGTTTTTTTCTTTTATTCGCTATCATGTTCTTCATCTGAGCTGTCACAAGTATTGATAATAAAATTGTCTGTTATTTGATCCATTTCTCCTTCCTGACATCGATATTCATTTTCTTCACTTTCGACGTGGTGACAAATATTTTCCCAGTCCTCAGCAGTGATGGTATTCATTCGTTCAGTTGCTAAACTCATAATGCCTTGCATGTTTAATGAAACGTTTCTTTTTGCTACATATCCTTTTACCATGGACCAAATATTTTCGATCGGATTGAATGTCGGGTGATACGGTGGCAATCGTAATACGGAGTGGCCATGTTCTTTTAAAATTGCATCTATGTGGTACTCGCGAAACCGCTCTTTATTTTGTTTAATTAATTCATACAAACTGGTTTTGTACATCAACCGGTTATACGAAATGTTGTGTTCTGTCAACCAATCCATCATTTCTTGTTTATTAGAATTTGACGTTGGAGCACGATTCAAAAGTTTGTTGTGATAGGACGCATTATCCACGATAAGTACGCTATTCGGTTTGAGGTTCGGTATTAATTTTTCTTTTAACCATTTTTCGTAGTTGATAAAGTTCATCTGGTCATGGTAATCTCCCGTTTTTTGGTTTGCCTTAAACATTAACAAAGCGTTGGGAATAAAACCATCTTTTCCTCCTGCGTGCACTATTATTAACCGCTGGCCTGTACTGATTTGTTTTTTTACACCAAATTCTGTTCCATCGGTCCAAGCTTTTCCGGACACATGTGAAGTGTGGATGTAGGTTTCATCAGTATAAACTAGTGGTCTATCTTGAGATCGATATTCCGCAATTTTGATAAGGTAATTTATTCTTAGCAGTCGTATGTTGTGTTTTTCCATTAATATTTTTCGGTTGTCCTCGGTCTTTTTCCATTTAAATCCTAATTTTTGTATTTGTTTTCGTAAGGTGGAAATGCCAAATTTGTAATCTATATCGGATTTTAACACAGAGTGGAGTCCCTTTAAGGTTGGAAATTGCTTATGGGCCAGATGAAAATTGTATATAGTTCTCCGGATGACTTCCTGATCAAAATCGTCTACTGCTGATGATGGACAAGGACGCAACTTTTTATTCTTCGGGGAGGTGAATTTCTTTGTTGTTGCGAATTTCTCGCTGTTGCTCTCAGTCACAATGTTATAAACAGTAGAGAGACAAACACCTGTAGCTTTTTCAACTAACTGGGCAGCGGTGTAAGGCAAGTTTAAATTTTTCGTCAGTTCATTTTCAAAATATTTATAACAGTTGAAAATTATTTGCTTACTTTGACTCTCAATAGGACCAAAATTACTTACAGCCATATTTTTTTAAATATAGAAATTATTCGTAGTCGTACGGGCGGACACAATAATTAATTGAGAATACAATCAAATCAGATGTAAAAATATACGCACAACGTAAATAATATTGACAATTTCACACTGACATTATTTTTGTTTTTAGTTCTTCGATATATATATATATATATATAACAACCTCTTTGTATGCTGATAGTACAAGAAAATAGAAAATTCAAATATAGAATGCCTGTAAACAAACAATACTACTACATATGCAATTCCACGCTCTCGATGATTCAACTATAACGTAACGTTTGTGCGTATTGTTTAACTTAATAATCTTAAATACTATCGTGGTGCTACAAGTGAGTTCTATAATTGGCTCGCTACTACTATTTAAGTCACTACTATCATATTTTAGGCTGTTGGATCTCCATGTCAAAAAATAAATAAATTCTACTACGTTACTTTCTACTTCCTACTGTTCTACTAATTCTATTGCGTTGTACTTGTATTTGCGTTGTAATTACAACAACTTCGTTAGCGGAGGAGAAGAAAATCTCAAACAATATTTTTCGGGTGAAAAGTATCCTATGGATGACCAGCCATCCGAGTACGAAAAATCGATTCAGCAGTTTTGACGTGACGAAGACGCACACAAAAATACATTTTTGTTTTAGATTCTGTGACTTAAAATAGTCCGTATCACTTATTTTTCATTATTACAACTGTATATAAGAATAGGCATGATGACTGGATATGAACATCAACATTCTAATTAGTTCGTCAGTTAGATCATAAAAAAATATTGGACACGTTGGACAAGCATATTAAAGGTTGTTCACGGTTAAGTTCAGAACTGTTCACTGTGCCGCACGCATGTAGACGATACTTTATACCGGCAATAGAGGCTGATTATTGAGGCATCGCTGTATTAGATTATAGCTCATATCCACTCGTAAAAAAATCCGCTTAAATATTAAAGCTTGTTCACTGTTTGTTCACAACTGTTTACTGGGCCACAGGAAAGTACGCAGTACATTACGCTGGCAATTAGTCGCTGATTATTGCGGCACTGCTGTATTAGCCTATAACTGTTGTCCACTCGTAACAAGACTCCACTTCAATAAACACATTCACTACCGCGAGCCCTCTCAGCGGGCGCCCTGCTTGTAGCAAGTTTTCGCTACATACGGTTTGTCCCGTGTTATTGGCTACGAGCGTAGCGCTACGAAAATGTCGGGTGCGAAGCGAAGAGAAGCGACGTTGCATTATTAAAGTTTGTTCACTGTTTGTCCACAACTGTTCACTGTGCCGCACGCAGGTAGGCGGTGCATTACACCGGAAACACTCGCCGATTGTTGCGGCGCCTCTCTAATGGGCTTAATTCTGCTGCGGCTTTTGGCTTTTAGCTATTGTTTACCTGTTTGTGTTTCAAGCCATTGCAGGCCATAAATCTGCATGTTGCATGCCATTTACGCACAATTCTGATGTTCATGTATAAAGGCAATTTTTTTGGGCTGCGCTACGATGGATTTTGTGATGCCGTGTCAGGAATCGTGACCAATAATTACGTTTTTTAAGCAAATTTCTGCTTAGGTAGATAATAAAAACTTAATAATTACAATGGACTAATTTTTACCCGCAGTTTATCTGCTAGTAAGATATCTAAAAGTCATACGTAACTGTTCGTCAAGGGAAAATCTAGCACAATTTCAACAATGTATGTGCAGAAGTCTGGATGTAGTGTTTAAATTTCATGTAAGTTTATCAAGCTGCATGCATTTATTTTAAGGTGTCACGTTGTATTTTTTATATATTTTTGTTTGGTATGACAAAAATAAAATCATAAATAGATAGGTCGTTTTCAACAACATCTTGAATAAGATGCTGTTTAATATTTTTTTGGTAGGACAACATCATTGATAATTTAGTCTAGCAAAGATTAAAATGTCAAAGATGATTGATTAACATATGAGTGACATATGACATGTAGGTATGTGTGTTGCTAGGTTTATTTACCATCAATGTATGGGTAAAGTTCACAGAGAAATTTGAAAATAACATTTATTTGGATTATTAAAGAAGATCATAAAATATACAGTATTTAAAATATTGTAGGAAGATATTTAACTTAAATATTCAAAAACAATAGATGTTCTTTCTTAATTACTAGAATATAATTAGGTGGATTAAAAGATCTTCATCGAGTAGTCTAGGAACTCAAGATGGGCAACACCAATAGGGTCATTTGGTCAGAGTTCATTAAGCCTCTAACTGTTTCCAAAATGTTTGAAAGTTTGAGCCACTTTCATCTGGGTGGTTGGGCCAAAAACAGCCGTTTTGAGTTGGTGCAAAGGAAGCTGTCTCGATGGAAGTCCATAAGTTGGTGTTATTTCGGAGTTAAAAATTGTGAGTTTTGATCTACAGATTGTCTTTTCTTCTGTTGCCATGAAGTGCCCAAAAAACAAATTTTAACCATGTGGTTCATTGTTTTAGCCCAGTCTAAGTGGAGGGCGGGTTTCTTCAGCAGTCTTTAGGAAATTCAATTTTGGTGCAGACTTCGGGAAGCATAACTGATATTTCATCTTCCTCGATCTGGAAATAAATTAAGCGTGCTATTAGTCCTGTACTAATTGAAGCAATTGTTTCCATGTCAGCTGGAGATAGGGACTTACTGACTTTCTTACTTTCTTGCTTTTGTTTCTGTTTTTTTTAAAAGGGATAAATAAATTTTAATAATAATCATAAATTATTTTGAAAGATAACTGAAATTGAATACCTGTGAGCTAGAAGCATAAAAAATTTAATTAGAGTCTTCGTCTGAACTAAGTCAGTCATTTTCGGAGGAGACAAGAACGTTAGGAACTTCACTGGCTCCATTGTGGCACAGCAGCGATCTCCATTCCCCGAGTCGTGAGCATACTGCAAGCAAGTAGGAGATTAGTGAAGGGACCAACAGCGTCCTGCAGAACACGAGGTGGGTGATTTAAACACTTTACATATTTAGGGAATTAGGATTTAATTAATTATAATAATTTTGATGGCGGTATAAACCTATAGGTACTAATAACTTAGATAACTTAAGCCTTGTGTCCAAATTACTGTGTAAGAACCATTGTGTGTAACGCCCAGCTAACTGACTGAGCTTTTAGCAAAACTACAGGTATAAGAGATACATATATGTACATAAGCTGACGACGTAATTTGCGCCACAGGCCATATTGAAATATTTGAATGATAAATAGTAGTAGGACTAAAGCATTGTCATACCAACTTACATCTTTCTTTCCTATCCCTCTAAGAGTACCTGAAATTACTGGAAGGCAATTTATGCACCTGTACACTATTATTTTGTTTTCGGAATTTTTGCCGGTGAGAGGTGTGTTTTGTGAACTCTCACCCCTTTTCTGACTTTGTCTTAGGATTCCTGAAGTTTTAGCCGAGGCCCGGGCTCCTATATCACAAAGGGTAAGTTATAAGTCCGATAAAAAATATACTGCACAAACAAAAAAAAGTCTTAACGCTAATGTTTATTATCAAAATACAAGCTTTATGAATTTCGATAACTTTTGTGCATCATATTATCGGACTAAAAACTTACCCTTAAAATAAACAAATCTTAGGGAAACAATACGCTGAGCAAAATGTACGGACATTTTTAATAAACCTCAGTTTGAGAACAAATCTTTTAGAAGCCGCCCAGTAAGATTAACCTCGCTAACAAATCTTCGAGAGTTCTACCACTTTTATGACGTCACGGCACGCGTTGAGTGAAGTTAAATTGAAACTTGTAAGCAAACCGCAGCTTGATATATGCGTGTTTCAAATGTGTTTGAATGCATAAGTCACTGTGTTGCGTACATATTAGCGTTACATGGTTTACACTCTTAACAATATAATATGTATGTGGAGTTTTAGAGATTATAGAAATTTTACTTATTATATTCTATTCGAGACGTGTGTTTTTCGCCAGAAAATAGATAAGCTAAATCTGTTTAGCAGACCTTGGTATGTCTCATTATAAAAAAAAAACTGACTAATTGTTGAACACTTATACCAATTTTTCAACGTACTTAATAAGTAACAGGACCTAGCGGTGTATTTCTAGATTTCATAAGGCGTACAAATAAAAAGGCTCAAATGATACTCCAGTGCCTATTTTTTTACGCCTTCATTAAGCCAAATAGGCAAACGGATTTCATCTATTTTTGGCGCTCGGGTAGCTGGGTATCCACAGATGGTTATAGGATACTTTTTATACAATTACGCTGACAAAAAAGAGGGGATATGACGTCAGTCATATCCCCTCTTTTTTCTGGTTTGAATGTGTGTCATTTCCGTCGTGTACCCGTTGGTACGTATCACCAGAAACTACCCGAGAGGCTTACACAGCTCCGACTCTAGATAACTATGTTTTCATAAAGGAATGAAAAACTATTGTTAGGGGCGCAATTTCATCCGTCGTCTCTCGTCTTTACATGCAAACTGACATACGTTCCGCTCTGACACCTTCTCGTATACCATACTCATTCAAATTACTAACATCTGTCATTCATTATCTGCCAGCCATCAGTTCCAGTCCTACATGTATGTAAAATCTAACAGTAGATATCAGAAAAATTTATTATACGTTTGTGCACCTATAAAAACCGACCAGTTTAGCTCAGCGGGGGTAACGTTGCCTGCGAAGCTGAAGGTCCTGGGTTCAAATCCCGGTAAGGGTAAATATTTGTGTGATGAACATAAATATGTGTTCCTCAGCCATGGATGTTTTCTATGTATATAAAAAATATATCAATTAAATATATCGTCTTCTAGTACTCATAACATTAGCGCTCATTGAGCTTACCAATGGTACTATAGTTCGATTTGTGTAAAAGTTGTCCCGTCTTATTTATATTTATACGATACAAAAAATCGAATAATTTGGAAGCGTCTACCCAACCAAGACTTCGAATATGTACGCGATTCTTGCGCGCGCATATTGTAGCCGCGACTCAAATGTGTTTAGCGCCCCTGGGAGACCCGGTCACATATTCAGCCGACGAATAAACGTGCCTGAATTACACCGCGCCCGAGAGTAATTAAGCGGAACGCGGTTGGGACAAGATCTTTGAAAATAAAGTTTATGATATGCCGTAAATGTCTTATTTTAAATTATCTATCTCTCTCTCTACCTAGCCATTATCCCACATGGTGGTGGGGTCAGCTTTTCTTACTTTGCTTTGCCACTTCGCCCTATCCTCGACGTTGTTTTCGTATGGTTGACACTCATTCATATCCTTTTGCACTACACCTTTCCACTTCGTTTTGGGTCTACCTCTAGATCTTCGACCGGGGATGGAAAGTTGTAGTGCCAGGTTCCCTAAATAGTCGGATGGTCGTCGTTTTACGTGACCATACCATCGCAGCCTGCTCTCCTACAGCTTATTTTAATCCTCTATATTTTATCAAATAGATCTTACGATCAATCAAGTAAGAGACTACATGGAACTAACCTCTTAAGTGTCTATTTTTGTTATTTAATTTCGATAATGTGATAACGATCCTTATTGGGAGATGCGATTTGATTATTACTATTGTTATTGCTATAGATTTTTTTAAATTATATCTTGTATATTGAAATAAAACAATTTAACGGATTATGTCGCGTATATTATCTCATTTTAGTTCCCGACGTTTCGGAAGCTTTTCAGCTTTCCATGGTCACGGGAGGACTGAGAAAAGATGTATTTTCCTCTGTCAAAGTTACAATTTGTGCAAACTACCCATTTTTTTGAAAAAACACAAATAAAGGTGTACATACATGCCAGATGGGCCTAAGCTGTAAAGACAGTTACACATGTGCCAGAAGGGCTTAATTATTTTATTCTAATAATTTACCAAGCAGCATTTCACAAATGAGGCGTACTGAGGAGAAAAGAAACGCTGCAAAGAAAAACTCCCAGGCTACGTCATTACTAATTATAATATTTAAAAACAGAGACTATTAAACTACTTTTAACAGATATATATCTTGTATAGTTTGACATTAAGAAATATTGAAATAAAACAATTTAACGGATTATATCGCGTATATTATCTCATTTTAGTTCCCGACGTTTCGGAAGCTTTCCAGCTTTCCATGGTCACGGGTGGACTGAGAAAAGATGTATTTTCCTCTGTCAAAGTTACAATTTGTGCAAACTACCCATTTTTTTGAAAAAACACAAATAAAGGTGTACATACATGCCAGATCATCAAAATACATCTTTTCTCAGTCCACCAGTGACCATGGAAAGCTGAAAAGCTTCCGAAACGTCGGGAACTAAAATGAGATAATATACGCGATATAATCCGTTAAATTGTTTTATTTCAATGAGTAATAATTGCGGAAACAGAAGAAAATATTATTAAGAAATATTTTATTTTGATATTGTTTCATTTAAGCGTTTTATTATTATTATTTCTTTTTCTGATGTTGTGATGACGGTCCTTATTGGGAGATGAGATTAATTATTACGTTTATTATTTACTTTTGTGTTTGACATAGTAACATTTAATTCAATTTTACTTTATATTGTATACGACTATCATGATGTAAGTACTTATAACTTTGACTAATGGTAATTTATACTGTTATTTTCTCATGTAATAAATAAATCAAATCAAATCAATCATCAATCAATGGCCTTTCAGTATACTTTCAGACTATAAAAACAGTGTTATTAAAGACGACAACGTTTTTCATAGCTAAGTAAGCCAATACGGGGGCAGTAGAAGCGACCACAGGATTGGCAGATATAAGAACGGCCTGCGCGGTAGACAAGTGCCGAGCTGATGTCTTTTGTCACTTTTGGCTGCGAGCGTCCTGAATCATGCTTACTTTTACCCACAAAAGTAATTACAGTGTGGATTTGTTAGTTTGTCCATCCTTCACGCGATGGCGAGGCAAGGGATTAATGTGGTTTTTGCGTATAGATAGTAGAAATGTAAGAGTGACATAATTAGGCTAATTTTATCCGAGAAAAATACACGACTCCTGAAGGATAAACAAAATGATGGACCACGCCTGCGCAGCCGAGAATTCTAATTGGCAATTTCAAGACGCCAGGCCTAGTTTATTGCTTACCAAAACAGGAAAGTCTATAGAAAATACAAAGGTTTTTAGGTTTACAATAAGTCTGAAAGTGACCATTGAGCGCAATACCTACAAGTCTCGGAAACTGTGATATCATTATGCTATGAGAAGAAATACCTGTACACTAAATCTGGTCTTGTCCAAATCAATTTTTTTTTAGCTAGAGGTTATTCTTATGTTCTCCCTACAGTGTGCTGATCTTTAAGAAAATATTAACGCAGCAACGTTTTGAAGAAGTCTAGTATCCATGAAAGAATCATTAAAAAACTAAGCCGACCTATTTCGTAAATAACAAGACGCGAGATTGGTGATGCTCCTCTGTCTGGTTTAAAAACCAATACTTAATACTCATGAGATATAGAATTTTATTCTATAAGTAGGCCACAAGGGCACTTTTACAAGGCTGTTCTTACGTACCCACCAAGATATATACATTACATACACTCGAAAAACATACCCTCCTTCTGATTCAGTCGGATAAAAACGTCAAGCAACAGTTTATAAACGTTACCTCCATCTGACCTCGCCACTGCCTTAGTGAAACGGGCAAAAAGGGTCCTATCACAGTCACAGACGGATTGTAAATTATTTAGGCATGGGAACTACTCGGTCAAAGGTGAGCGATAAGTTAGCCAGAGATAGGAACGGTTAATCCGTGGAACAAAGACGGACCCGTGTCCTGAGGCACGATCAACCCTTTGGGTCTATTCTTAAAGCGTGCGATAAATATCGCATGAGAAACAGTTGAGGTGGAAACAATTGAGAATGTCTATACTAACATCATACGTGAGTGCGGAATAAGGCCAGGTGATTAAACTCTCTATTTTCACAACTCGACGCGTCGCGACGGCCACCCTAATCTACCCCAATCCGTGTGTCTGTCTATCTGTCTGTTACCTCTTCACGCTTAAACCGCTGAACCGATTTAAATTAAATTTGGTATGGAGATAGTTTGAGTCCCGGGAAAGACATAGGCTACTCTTTATTCCGGAAAAATGCCCTTATCCGCGATAAACAAAATTAAGGCGGACGAATTCGCGGGCAAAAGCTAGTAACAGTCATACAATAAATGAAAAGGAAACTTCTATTTTGTGGGCATAAATAGTTAATCATTTCGTATGTACAAAATAAATTAGATGAAGATTATGAGAATAATACAGGGAAAAGTAGATGGCAAAAGGAAAAGGGGAAGATCTAGAAGTACATAAATCACAAGCATTATAACGTCGGCAACAGACAACTTTAGGCGCGCGCCGAATGCAGACACTCTATGTCTCATGTTTTGGCAATAGCCCCGCTGTCCACGACCGGCTTCTGCGCTTGAAACGTTATTATCTCTCAAAGGCCTTCCATCTCACTGCTTGCCAAACGTTTCTTTCCTACGCAAGCCTTGATCAAATAACTTGAAATGTACCCGTTTGAAGTGCATCTATTACTTGTCTGTTACAATTACAATTATAAAGCACGTCACACTCATACGGCGCAGATGTTTTCCGTGCTAGTATCGACCATCGCTGCATGCATGTGCACAAGATTTTATATAGGTAAGTTGTGGTACAGCTAAAAACCTTTATAAATCCCTTCTTGCATGTAGTAGTGTACAGTCGCTAACATAACAAAGTGGGCAAAATATCTGACACGTGCTAACGGCACTAGAAATAGAGTCGTATCAGATATTTTTGCGCGCTTTGTTGAGGCAGATATTAATGCTTGTGACTGTACACTCCTACATTTATGTGTGTGCATTTTTTTCCGGTAGTATACGTTATGTGAACTCCGAATCTACAAATAGTTTATTTTTACATCGTATTGTTTTTTAGATTTTTTTTTCAAACTCGTCGCGACATTTGTACACTCGTTTTTTCAAAAAATAAATTCTTCAGGATTTTTTAAAAGACCATCGCATAGATCAGGTTAGATTAGGTTTGTTCTATAACAATCCTGAAAAGTTTACAGTTTCACAAAATAAATGCGTTAGGAGAAACGATACATTAGGACAAACGACGGGATTCCGATATAGATCCCAGTTGTCAGACTCTATAGCACGTTTTAAACATAGGTTTCACGATGCCATACAGCTGCATGGAGTATTATTGTCAGTTTGCTCCGACTTTAAGTACCTCGGTTCACAAATACAGAGCCACGATAGCATTGACCGCGATGTGAAAAACCGAATTAGCGCAGGATTGATCAAATGGTGACAGGTAACAGGAACAGTATGTGACCCTCGACTTGTGGGCAAAATTTATAAAAGCGTTATAAGACCTGTCGTCATGTATGGATCAGAGTGTTGGGCTGTAAAGAGGACAGATGAAATGAGGTCGCATGTGGCCGAAATGAGAATGTTGCCAAGGATATCTGTGGCGTGACAAGTATGAACAGAGTAAGAAATGAGTATGTGAGAGGAAAGTAGCCAATAGGGTACATGCATGAATTTTTTATCGTTTTTCTTAACAAAATATCAAAATAGCGTAGAAAAGATTTCAAAAAGTGTAATTAAAATTAAAATCGACCAAGACATACGCATGATATAGGCATTCTAAACTACTAATTACACAGCGATTTGAAAGAGGGGTCCGACATGTACTGTTACGTCATAGTGCACTCCGGCCATAATTATAAACTCCTTATTAAATTCTGTTTTGCTAGAAAGATATAGAATGAAATGTTTGATGACTTTATATCTTGGTTTTAAAGCCTAGCATACACTAGGAGACAAATGTGCCGCGACACATGTCGGCGACGTGTCAAGCGAAGTTAAGCGATTTCGCTTGACATGTCTAGCGACATCGCGCGACTTACGTCCGTAGCAACGTCAGGCAAAATCGTGCTACTTCGCGAAGCATTGCCTGACATATCTGGCGACATCACATCACTTATATCCGTAGCGTAGTCAGGTGAAGTCGTGCGACTTTGAGAAACTTTGCCTGACAGGTCGCGACATCGCGACATTGTGTATCATGACTTAAGTTCCACAACTGAAGGCGCCGCTGCAACACAGGGTAACCGAGCGATGTCCAATTGCATATAAAGTATGAGGAAACCGCCTAGCGTGGTATGAGCATGGAGGAGGCATCAAGGTCATGACAAGAAAAGTATGAATTTGAAAGGTTACAGAAGGAGAGGAAGACCGAAGAGAACATGGTTAGATTTTGTGAAAAATGATATAGAAAAGAAGAATCTAAACAACGAGATGACGGGTAATTGAGAAGGAAGGAATAAATCACATGCTGCGCGATAAGGGCAAGAGAATGATGATGATACTATGAAACTCTCTAATAACAATGCCACCTCGACTTTGCATTTCCAATAATTGCTAATTAAAATTTAAACATTTTTCCCGCGTCGCTCTAGTGAAGGTATTATGCATATACATTTGGGAACCAAGCTATTTTAAAGAAATGAAATCTTGGCACTTGGTGGCCTTATTTCTAAATCTATACAATAGTTCCCGTTCGTTGATTTGTAACTACGTAATTACCTATTAAAAAAAAACTACTAAAGATATGTAAGCATTTATGTATATTGAACTTTGGAATAACTTATCGCCGGCAGTATTTCCGGAACAATGCGATCTTCAAACCTTCAAAAAAGAGTGTACTCCAACCTAAAAGGCCGGCAACGTACTTGTGACTCCTCAGACGCTGCATAAGCGACGGTAATCACTTACCATCAGGCGATCTGTTTGCTCGTTTGTCCCCATATAACATTAAAAAAATAAGCATATAAAATACGGAAAAGCTGATCAGAAAAAATATAACGTCACAAAACCTTCATTAACCGCAATATACCCTCAATAACGGCATCCGATAATATCCTTTACTGCCGACATCACCTATTTTCGCACATTAACGCTCCAATTTCCTTTTAAAATATGCAAAATTAGTTATATCCAGTACAAAATCCCGGTGTCCCATTAAACGTTACAAGGGACATTAAAGTTATATTTGTATTTTAACTTTCACACTTTGCGGTTCCAGTTTAATACGCTCTTTGAGTACTTAGTGCTCTCCAGTCTTTGTCCAGAATCTTAGCAGGATACTAAACTTGTTCGTAACTTTGACGGAAATCCTGACGGAATATTTTGCCTGGGCGTAGTGCCAAGTCGAAATTATTTATCAGAGCAATTTTTCGATGCATAAAATATAAAGGTTGAATTTATTTTTAAAGCGTGAAACGTGCCAATACTGTATTTTAAGTTCGTAGTAGGCACTCGTTAATTTTAAAGTAAGTATTCGTAATATTTTTTACGGTCGGGATGGAACAATAAATACCTACAGTACTTAGCATTGCTGATTTTATTTCACCAACCGAACTTGAATTCGATTTTACAGAAAAAATCGACCGTTAATTACTAACAGAGGAAGTTGTAAGAGGAAGTTGCTTTATAGGTACGGGGATGTAATAGGTGTGCACCTAATAAAATATACCTTATATATGAGACAAATTTACTAACAGAAACAAACTTTATCGCAAAAATCCCATCTTAGAGGGATTAAAGCAAGATGGTTCCTTTAATCCTGCCGCCATTTTTTGTTCAAAGCCATTACATTATTACTTTCTTGGTCGGCAGGATTTCAAGAGATGCATGGGTTTGTATGGAACCCATCAGAAATCCAAAAGAAACGGAAATTAATGCAGCTCATAGGTTGTTAGTGCATTTTATCATTGAACGATCTTCAATCGCATCGTTTGTATTGAATGGATGTATGAATTGTTCGAAAAATAAAGAAATTTGCGATGTAAAGGGAATTTGTATGAATAGGGGAGATTTGACGGAGATAGAGACAAGTCGACACGTGTCTCATTGCATTAAGTAATTTGGCTTTTATATTTATTACTTCTTGATTAATGCAGCAGCTATTTATATGTATATCGAACTAGTCGCGTGCACTCCATATTGGCACAAAGATATTTACTGTTATGAAACGAGCTTAGAATTTTTGGCACGGCAGACATTGCATTTCGAGATTAAATTATTTACTCATGTTTTATGTTGTATTTATTATTACTGTCTATTATTTAGTGTAGTTACGAGTACCTATGTACACATACTTCCGCGCATATACTGTTAGGCAATCCACGAACGTTCACATTTAAAGCGCTGCAATAGTTGATATAGAAAAAAGAGAGCCTTCTGACTCGTACTATTATTTAGATAAGAGACAACAGTTACGTAGTAATTTTATTAGGGGAAACCGCAATAAGTTGTCTCATCGATCGGTGTTGACAGATCGCGAGAGCTACCCACTCCCTCCTATATCTCTCGCGATATTTCGACCGGTTTAAAAGTCGATTCGTTCAGTGGCCGCTGAGCTGTGAGACAACCTTACCCGGTCTACGCTTCAAATAAGCGTACAATATGGCGTGTAGTACTTTTCGATAATCCCCGATCCTTCAGTGGGTCCACTCCCCAGAAGCTGCTTCCAAAGCGGTCGTTATACCCAGCGTCCTAGGAATGTGCTCTCTGATCCGGACGACGAGATCACAGCAGCCATCGATAGGAGAGCTATTGTGAACTCTTCGGACGATGTCTAGTCGTCGACGCCGAGGCTCGAGTGCCGTACTTTCCATTTCTGCCCTATTCATGTCCGATTTTTTTCTCTCTCTCCGGGCCCGCAAGTCGGGTTGACCGACTCGCCCACTCCAGCTCTAAGGCTGGATTTCATCAAACTTTTATTCAGAGAATAACACTTATTCTTGGATAGTAATGTCAAAATTCCATATTAATTTGAGAGAACTACTTATTTGAGCATAAGCGTAATTCTCGGAATAAAAGATTTTTAAAATCCAGCCTAAGTGGCCGCGGATGGCATTCCCGTTAGTGGATCTACGGTCTCCTCACTGAATCAGCTTACTGGTAAGGAAGGACTCTAGTCAGACCTACCCACTTCAAAGTGTAATAGCTTGCTACAAAGATTTATTTTCAGCTGTTATTTTGAAGAATAAAAAATATGGGATCACCACTCAGAAAAAACAAGGCAATTATCGCATAAAACAAGATTCACATTGCTGACTTATCCTTCTTACTTCTTGCTCTAAGTAATAAGACGACCATCCTTACTTATGTATGAGGTAAACGAGCAACTAATTAGCTATAGGTAGTGAACTTTATCAACTTACTGCCCCAACAACAAAGGGAGAACTTCTTTCGGGACAAATTACACCCAACGTCCAAACACGGCTAAGCCTAATTAATCTGAAAAATCCTCTTTATTTTTCCACACGTTCCGTGCCTGCGGCTAATCTGTTACTCAAACGAGAATATTTATTATCCTTCTTCTCCATTTTCTTTCAATTTATTTCTTTAATTCGCCTTTGAGCGCGGTATCAGTTTTGCTTAAACATTGATTAATAGACCTTTGCTAAGCGTTTCAAGGAAGGTTATTTCGATAAAAATCTTTATCAGTTCTGTAATTATTTTTATTTTAAACTTCATTACAATTAGCGCGGATTTATTTTAGGTACATTTTATTAAATGAGATTAAGGTTAAATAAAGTCGTAATATCAGCCGAATGTCGCCTACTGCTGGATATAGGCCTGCCCAACGATCTCCACGATGCATCTCCGGATCCAAGGGCTTGGCGTAATCCTCAGAAGATCGTCGATGTAACTTGTATATGGCGTCCCACACTTCGTTTTCCAGTTCCCGGTTCCACTCAGGAAACTTCCTGCCACAGAGCATAGCGATAAGCTATATTTTTTCTTACCATGTTCGTTTTTAGTACAAACTGAAATAAAAAGAGTACGTAGATTGAACAGACTTTGATTTTGCCCTTTTGGTTTTTTTTATGAGTTGACAACCGGTGGTGAAGTGCTACTACTTCGGTTTCATTTTATCACCAGTGGTTATATGAGACAATTTTTACCACCGGTGATGATATGTTGTTATTTAGTCATAGGTAGTCAATTGGGAAATTACAGTGCTACTGTTAGTGAACATTTAGTGGTGAAATGGTCCAGAGGGGATTTTACGAGCGTACGCTCTGCTTCGCCTACTACTAATACTTCATAGCTTAGGTATCCTTCGGGCTAAGTCAATTTCTCCTGCGAATTTTGTCATTTCTTGCCGGATCTCATAGAGCCTCGAGCCTATTGAAAGTGACCACTATCAGATTTGTTATCCACCACTGGCATTACACACTGGTCGAATACTTCAAAAACTCACAGACAAAAGCTTAACAGGGTCTCGGAAGATATCGGAGCATATACAGACTATAAAGATCTAGAAACTTTCCGCATAAAAATAGCGAGATCATGCAGTCGACAGGATGGAGTGAAGAAAATAAAGAAGGCATTTTCTCAACAGCGGGCAAAGCACGACTAAATAAGCTATTTAAAAACCGGCCAAGTGCATGTTGGACTATGCTCAGTAAAGGGTTCCGCAGCCGTGGATACAAAAAAATATACAAAGTACGGAAGGACAAATTATGATATGAATATATGCACTAGCAAAGGAGCGTATCACCACGCCACCACCACTTACGTTCCTGCTTTTGCTGAGAAGCGCAGTTTTTTCTCAATAACTCAAAAACGGTCTAAACACTAAAATGTTGAAATTAGGTAATTTTCGTTAGAAGTACTTATTAAGCTTTATCTTTGCAATTTCTTTTTATTTTTTGGACTTCAGGTTTATAAAATAGTGGAGGGGGAGAGACACAATTTATGCTCTTTTCGGAGCGATTATATCCGAAAATAGTCACTAAATAAAAAATAATTTAGAACTCTTCAAATGTTTTTAAAAGAACCGTCGAAATATGTGCCACACATTGATACTTGCTTATTTTTAGTTACATGTATGGAGCACCGCCCATCCCCTCCCTTTTTTTTAATATTTATCTATCAAACTACGAGTAAGTAGCGGTTTATACAAGACACCTTTACTCCAAATTTCATTAATACAAGTGTACATCTCGTAGTTTTTGAGTAAAATGCCTGTGAAATACATGCGACGAAACTATAAGGGTTACGTTTTTGCCATTTTGGCTACGGAACACAAAAAATAACGTAAGAAATTTGGCCTTGCGAAATACTTGTCTTTTATTTAAACCTAACATACTCTTATCCATTTTGCCCCAGTTTACCCCTTACCTTTCACGGTAAGTTACCTCCATTCGTCCGTCAAGAGGTCAACTAGACCTTCTTTCCTAATAGTCTGTCCTCCCGTGTAGTTGCCATGTAACATCTCATTACCAGCGTTTCGTTCGGGGGTAAATAGGGGTTAATTTCATTAGCAGCGACCCAACGAAACGTGTGATAACTTTAGTGATGTTATGTGGAAGGGCGCCCTGGGGAACGACATACGTTCCCAATTCTGTTTATGCGCATGTTTTGGTTTAAATGTTTAATGCCGGCTGATGAGTTTTGGAAAAGGCTTGTGTTAACGGAGCCGGACTTTATTGTAGGTACTGTTTTAAACGGATCCCTACTGACCTTCCGGAGGTAAAGACACACCCGTTGATTTAAAAATGCATAGTATATTCATCTGCTTGATCTTACTCCTTTACTTGGGGATCGGCACACCATGTCTTTTTTTTTCATACTTCTCTGTCACTCAAAATAATCCCGAATAATCGGTCACTGTCACGCGTCATCTTATCTCTTCCTTATTTCTTAGTTTTATCTTTTTTCACAAAATCCAATCTATAATATGGTCCTCATATTTTGATAAAACATATATGTAATTATTTTTGTGCATGAGATAAAAAAATACGAATTTATATCTTTATAAAATCTTTTTCAATCAACATGTTAATGTTCATTTCAGTTTAGTCTAGTTAATTTTGCCAGAACTCATCTAATACAATGAATCACTTTACTTGACTATTTAAAACCGCATTACTTACACGAGTAGCATACATAATAAATAAATTGGCTGAGTATGAAAACCCCATGTTTGCACTGAAAACTCAAACCTGCAGCTACATACTCACAATATTACCATAGCTGATTGGACATGGGTATTGTCTGAAAATTTGCGCAATAACGACCCGACAGTTGATTCGAGTTGTACAACTGCTATAAAACTTTATCCCGTCATAAATCACATTAAAGTTTGGCAATTAAACTATGGTTTGCGCAACGTGACTGATGATTTTCATTAATTCATACAGTCGAATGGTTGTCATATTGTTTTTTTCTTAGTTATTAAATATATACAGATGGACAACGAAGTCATCCTCTTATGATTTCTCTTTTACCAACCAAAATACGTATACAAGAAATAAATCTAATGTTTTCATACTTACATATAAGAATAATAAGTCCAAATATAATAACTGTTTTTAAATATTTCTCTGTTAGACTCCGGATTCCTCTTTTACCAATCGAAATACGTAAACAAGAAAAAAAAAGTTTTCGCTCTTACATATAAGAATAAATAAGTCTAAATCATTCAATATTTTAAATGACATCATAATTTTCCGATAAAAATCACAGTTTTTAAATATTTTTGGGGTAGACGTGGAACCGTCTGAACATCTGCTGCATCTCTTGATAATGCCTCGTAGAGATGTGAAACACGGCTCGAGGATTATATATGCTGTTCGATGGTATTTTTTGTACTTGCATGCGTATTTTTTTGTGGAAACTGCATAAAAATATGCGCGTATAAGCACAATTTACTGATACATCTGACCAAGACACTATTACGTGGAATAGCAAAGGAACTATGGAATTCCGCAAAGTAACACCTGAATCTATCAAATGTTTTAAAACAAAAAATTTGGGACATAGTAATTTTTGAATCAACCAGACAATGAAAACCAACTCGCCACACAACGTAATTATTGTACCGGTACCAAACGCCACTATAAAACGGTACCAAAACCCTATGGACCGCGCAAATTAAAATACCCAATGAAACTCGGACAGATTTCAACACGCCTCCCTAATTGGCTCATTCGAATATCGCGGCCGCTTGATTCCGATTTCAAAAGTAATATTTTTAATTTGAAAGAGTAATCAAGAGATTCCGTAAGTTCAAAAATTAGTAACTGGATCACGTTCGCGACCCTTAATTAAGAAGTTAATGAGATCGGGACCTGACCTCCTTCGCGGTAATCAATATTGGTCACTAAATTACAATATAAAATGCCGTCCCAAGCTTTTGGAGATAAGTGGGGTTACCTTGTTACCTGGGATGAAAATCAATTAATTTTCCTGAATACTTTCGAGGGTAACCAGGTGAAGGGTGCTGGAAAAACGCGGATTAGATTTTATGTGGCTTTCATCGAGTTTCCACCTGCGAGGCCTTTTGAACTCGGGGCGTTTCATCAATCTTATTAGTTGTCTACCTTAATTTTCGTTAGGATAATGTTTATTTTTATTAACGATTATGTTTAAAATCTTAAGTACTACTCGTATTTAAACCATGTACATTTTTACCTGCGTGATGCGCTTTTGTCAAGATTTTTTTGATAGATCATTATTTATTTATTTATTTATTTCAACTTTATTACACAAATTGTATTCTCTACCAGTCAACCATGGGTCCAAACAGAATTGCATGAAAATGCATGCATCATCATCATCATCAGCCAAAAGACATCCAATGTCTAGAAATAGCCCCCCCCATGGAACACCACTACGACTAGTCCTGCGCTGCCATCCAGAGGGCTCTAGCGACCTTCCCCAAGTCATCAGTTTACCTTGTGGGGCCTCACCACGTTGCGTCTTCCGGTACGTGGTCGTCACTCGAGAACTCATCGGCCACTTGTTCATTGCTACTTAAGTTTTGCAATTCTTCTCTCCTGAATTCAATTCTTCATTCCTGATTCAATCTCGCTGACAAACTCTTAGCATACTCCTCTCCAAATTGTCCTCTGGGTGACTTTGGCATATAGCAGTTTTTAGAATCGGAATACAAAAAGATATACAAAATGCCATATACAAAAAAAATAGACAATATCTTGTTCTAAAGTAGGATTTTTAATTTGCCGGAGTAAACTGACGTTTAAGGACACATGTGGACCGTGATTACTTCATTATGGCTGGAGTAAAGTATTTCTTATGAATAAAAGTTACCATAATATCACCGGTTACACGTATTTTCATGTATACTTTTTTAAAATTCTTCATATACTACGAATTATTCACGTTGACACCTGTCACTTTACTCCGGCTAATTAAAAATCCTACTTTAAGTACATTTTAGAATAACCAAATATTTTAAGTAATACCAGACGGAGCTACATAACCGGCGCGCCAAATTAACCTCGGCGCTTAAATGCTCCCATCGATTTCTCCTTTATTAGCGAAAACCGTGGGTCTGCATTTCTAAATTATTCCGATACTGTATAAGCTGAAAATATGCCCAGATCTGGCTACATGAATATCGAGGAGGCATTACCCGTGCGCTAATAGGCAATATCTGACGCCAAAATTGCCTTCCTAACGATATTTCTGCTGCAAGTAATAAAACCTAATCCTGTTACGAACCTGAAAACGCGTCGGTGTGGACCTGATACGAGGGCATTTGGGATTTTCGAGTTTTGTTCGTGTTATATATGTGGGTAACGTTGTTTGTTTATGTACCGCCATATTTAGTAGCAATACACTATATGCTGTGAATCCACGTACTTACGCTGTTTTATTATCAAATACTCCATTGGCGACAAGGAAAATATTTAAACTTATATAAATAAGTGCATCGCGTGCGGAATATAAAAAAAATAAACAATGTCCATCGGCAAAATCAGGGAGTTCGACATTGGAAGTGGCAGTAGGGACTCTTATGGCGAGCGGCTGGAGATGTACTTTCAAGCTAACGCCGTGCCTGAGGATAAAAGGTTAGCAACACTGATTGCAGTGGTCGGAGATCAATGTTACGAGCTCATGGCAAACCTGGCGAGCCCGAAGAAGCCGTCAGAGTTAACTTATAAAGAATTGGTCACGTTAGTACAAAAACATTTAAGTCCGAAACCATCTATCATGGCGGAGCGTTATCGTTTTCAACTTAGAAGGCAGGCCGCGGGTGAGTCCATATCGCAATATGTGGCAGAATTAAAAAGATTGGCATGAACTTGCGATTTCAAGGACAGTCTAGCTGATAATCTCAGAGACCAATTCGTTTGCGGCGTAAGTAGAGACGTCATACGACAGCGACTTTTTGCGGAGGAGTACCTCACGTACACCAAAGCGGTTGTTTTGGCTGGCTCATTGGAAGCGGCCGAGCGTAATGCGGCTGTTATCGTGGCCAACGACGGTTTGTCAGGTGGTACTCGAGCTCCAGGAAAACCTGAAGAAGAAGTGCACCGGGTAGCGAGCGGCGGGGCAGGCGGGATAGGCGCGGGGCGCGCGGCGAGCCGCCGGTCGCCAGCAGAACGCGGAGAAGCCGGTTTTAGTGCGCGGGGAACAGCTGGAGGGGCGGGTAGCGCAGCGGCATGCAGAACTTGCAGATTCCGGGAATATGTGTGCAGTCTATGTCAGACGACGGGGCACCCGCGGAGCGAGCTTGTCCCAGGTGGTCGTCCGGCGTTAGTCAGGCGGGGCGTGGCGGCGGCAGGGGCCGCCCGCGGGCCTATTTTGTCACCGGAGAAGAAGACAGTGAATCGGAGGAAGAGGAATCGTTATACAGAATGGCATTAAGTCAGTACAAGCCGGTGAGTCTGCCTGTATACATTAATGGTAGAAATGGTAGACAGTTAATTATGGAAGTCGATACGGGTGCGGCTAGCTCGTTTATAAGCAAAACCACATTCGAGTTATACTTTAGGGAAGAGAAATTAAAGAGCAGTAATACAGTGTTTAAATTTTACGACGGCACTAAGATAAAACCTTACGGAGTAATCACGCCGTCTGTGAGGTACGGTTCAATAATGAAAAATTTAGATTTGTACGTCGTAGAACGAGGCGAAACTAACTTGATGGGTAGGCAATGGCTAGCCGAGCTATCGATAGAAATACCAGTGCTAAAATGTAGTCCTCTTAGCGATATCAATTCCGTTAGTAGTGCTTATAGCGATTTAAATATAATTCTCGACAGATATAAAGAGGTGTTCGATGGGACCCTGGGGTGCTACAACGGTGGGATTGCTACTCTTCGCGTGCGCGAGGATGCGGCGCCGGTGTTCCGTCGCGCACGGCCGCTGCCCTTCGCCCTACGCTCGCGCGTGGATGCCGAGCTGGACGGCATGTTGCGGAGCGGCATTATTGAACCCGTCAGCTGCGCGGACTGGGCGACGCCCCTGGTTCCGGTTACTAAAAAGGATGGAGGTTTGAGAGTGTGCGCAGACTTTAAAGTGACACTAAACCCTGTTCTAGTAGTAGATAGGTATCCGTTGCCTAAAGTGGAGGAGTTGTTTGCTAATTTGTCAGGCGGAGAAATGTTTACAAAAATTGATTTGTCACAGGCATATAACCAGATTTGCCTATCGGAGGAGGCCTGTCGTCAAGTTCGGGAATTTTTTGTAGGATTAGCGAATCAATTGTCAAAGATATACCGATTGCGCAAAGTTTTTGTGATGATATTTTAATATTTGGTAAGACCCGGGAAGCTCATTTAGCCACACTGGAAGCAGTATTGAGTAAATTAAGGGATTTGGGCTTAAAGTTAAAAAAAACCAAGAGCACCTTCCTTGCCGACGAAGTATGTTACTTAGGGTTCGTGGTGAGCAAGGACGGTATCAAGGCCGACCCCGGCAAGGTCGCCGCCGTAGCCAAGATGCCGCCGCCATCGTCTGTGTCAGAAGTTTGATCATTTTTAGGTATGATTAACTTTTATTCTATGTCTATCCCAAACGCGAGTGAAATATTACACCCTATACATCGTTTGTTAAAAAAGGGCGCCCGGTTTAATTGGACTCCGGAGTGCAATGCATCGTTTAATAAGGTCAAATCAATGTTAATGAGTAGGCAGGTGCTAGCGCACTATGACCCTAACAATAGTTTGACGCTCACGTGTGATGCTAGTCCGCGCGGGGTGGCGGGGGTACTCAGCCAGCCGGACAGGCACGGGCGAGATCGCCCGGTAGCATATATATCGCGGAAACTTAACGCGGCCGAACAAAATTATCACAAGTGCACAGAGAGGCGCTAGCGATCGTTTTTGCACCCAAAAATTTCATCCTCTCACGAGCATTTTCGGGCCGCAAACCGGAGTGCCAAGTATGACTTCCAGTCGTATGCAGAGGTGGGCGTTATTATTGATGGCTTATAATTTTGATATACAATATGTGAAATCTGCGGACAATTGCGCCGACGCGCTGTCGCGGTTACAGATCGGGCGGAGTAAAGAGTTCGATCTACCGGAGCAATCGTACCTGCATTTCGCGTCGGACGCGCTTTTTATAGATAGTAATGAGATACGTTCGATAACGTCTAGGGACCCCATACATATAGGGTAAAAAACTTTATTAAAAATGGTTGGCCGGATAATGCGGAAATTAAGGAAATGCAGCCATATTTTAATAGACAAAAGGAATTGTATTTAGAACTCGATTGCGTCATGTGGGGCCATCGCGTAGTAGTTCCGGCGGCATGCCGCGAGATGGTGTTGCGCAAACTACATGAACCTCACATGGGAATCGTGAAGACTAAAGCCATGGCCCGGAGTTATGTGTGGTTGCCCGGAGTGGACGAGGCCATCGAGGCCCGGTGCCGCGCGTGCGACGCGTGCGCAGCGGCGGCGCCGGCCCTGCCGGCGAGCGCCCCGGTGCCATGGCATTGGCCATCACAAGCCTATGAGAGGGTCCACATTGATTTTTTGGGTCCAATAGACGGTAGTAATTACATAGTGTCAATTGACGCAAGAACAAAATGGATCGAGGTATCTAAGATGGCGCGTACGACAGCCGAAGGTGTAATAGACAAATTATTACAATCGTGGTCAAGGTGGGGAATTCCAAAATTAGTAGTGTCAGACAAGGAATCCTAGTTCAGACATATTCTATTGTTGTCCATATGTATAATTTAGTTTATTAGTAATAATTACTGTAATATGTACCTTGAATAAAGATTATTATTATTATTATTTATTAATGGGCCCCCCTTTTCTAGCAGGGAATTTAACGAATTTTTGTAAGAAATTGTGCGAAGGTCATATTTATTTGGCACCGTACCACCCGGCTTCAAATGGAGCGGCCGAAGGAGCCGTGAAGCTAATAAAAAAGGTTATCAGCAAAGCTAAGCACGAGGCGGTCAACGTAGATAGGGCCATTCTTAAATTTCTGTTACATTATCACAACACCCCGCATAGTACCACCAGTGAGTCACCCGCTCGACTCCTGCAGGGCCGCGACTTGCGTATCCGATTAGATGCCATAAAACCGGATAGAAGCGTTAAGGTGACCAATCAACAATACAAAATGGTGGAACGTTCGCATAGACCGTCCAGGAATTTAGAGATAGGCGACCGTATACAGTACAGGACATTCCGACCGAGCGCAAAATGGTCAAATGGTTTAATAACGGATAGATTAGGTAAATCTGATTATATGGTTGTGACAAGTGACGGATCTACCCACCATCGCCATGTAGATCAAATGAAGCGGCGACACTTGAGAAACTCCATCGTTTGTCCTCCGGTACATCCGGATACTATCTTAGGGTTAGGGGGCGCCGCGCAGCACGGGCGGCAAACCGCACCTGGTGCTGCCGTGCCGGACTCGCCGAAGGTGACGAGTAACTTAAGTTGAGCCACCGGCTCCAAAATAAGATACGAGACGCCGCCACCAGTCGCGCCGGATTCGACTCCGGTAGCGATAACGCTCGGGAAGTCATTATCGCACGGAGAAGGCGAACACGACACCGTCTCTAATACCGCCAAGTGTACAGAACCACCGTTGCCAGCAATACCAGCATTAGAATAAAGAGTTCCTAAGAAAGTTAAGCGCTATAGCACCGAGGGCTCCGTACATTACGCTAGGAACGGCCGTATCTATGAAAATTCAGTGTTAGCAGAACCGTACGCGGTGTTCGGTCATTTTATATTGTTTACTAATAAAGACACAGTATTTGTTTTTTATCGGCAATAGAAATACATCATATATATGTGATAATTTCAACTGTTATCACGGTTCATGAGATACAGGTGGTGAAAATAATCACGTTTGTTGCATGAGAGCCTCCCTTAAATATTTATTTTATTCTGTTTTTAGTATTTTTTGTTATAGCGGCAACAGAAATACATCATCAGTGAAAATATAGAAATACTATATAAATAAATAATCACGGACAATCTTACACAAATCTACCTAGTCCCAAAATAAGCAAAGCTATGTACTATGGGTACTAGGTGACGGTATACATAATTTATAGATAAATTATAATTCTGAATTACATGGAAAACATCCAAGACCAAGAAACAAATATTCGTGTTCATCACACAAACACTGGCCCTGGCCGGGATTCGAAACCGGGACCGCCAGCTTCGTAGGCCGTTGTGCAACCCACTGAGACAAACGTGTCGTCAAATTAAAAAAAAAAGACTATCTAACTATCACCGTTCATGAGATACAGCCTGGTGACAGACGAACGGACAGAGAGACGGACAGTGGAGTCTTAGTAATAGGGTCCCATTTTACCCTTTGCACGTAACCCTAAAAAAACGAACAGCGTCTGGCTTGGCCTCATTACCGAAATCGGATTGATTGGGGAAGCTTAAACTCACAAACTGACAAAACAATATATTGGCAGCATCAAGTTGATCTGATGATGGAGCCGGAGGTCGGTCATTTGAACTCTGTAGTATGTAATGAAGTAACGCAATCGTACCGTGTTTGGGATATTTAGAGTCATATTGGTGAGTACTTGATTTTTTACGATCAGTAGACACATCTTATTTTATATTTATTTTACCCTCATTTCGGACATTCCAAGTCTTATGTATGTCAGTATATCTTATGAATATGATGCAAATATCATTTAAATGATATTTATGTCTTTTTGTTGCACGGCACGCTCTCTATGCATTAAAAATTAGTATATTCAACCAGAAGGTGCCCGTAACTTCCTTTGCGGAGAAGAAAAAGTCGAAACCCCTCTTTTTTTTCTTCGGCATAGTTGGTTTGGAAATCCGTTTAGCCAATTTGGCGTGATCAAGCTACAAAGACACGTAAACATAAAAAATAATTATTTTTCGTTTCAGTAACCTCCAAATAGTACCTTGCAATCACTCTTTTGAAAATATCTGCAATAACTGTACAGACATTTACTTATTTTGCCACTTTATAATAGTAGGTACCTAGAGTTGTAAATGGCTAAGTATTTTATATGCCCATTATTTTATTATTTAGCCATACAGACAATTTGGCTGCATTCAGTAAACCATTAAAGCTTACTATCAAACGATATTGCGTTCCTAACGATGTTTCCATGGTAAACAAAAGCCTTAATTTTATTAGCGACAGCGGCGTAGGCTTACACGATGTGTCCACTATACAGGATGAAACATAAATACTGAAACAAAATATATCTCATCATTAATAACTATCTTATAACCATTCGAGGATGTATAGTACCTAATATTTGTACCATTGATTGAATTCCATACAGCCGTTTTTACCTAATGATGCTGCAAAAACATACGTATACATAAAATAAAAATATTTGCTGGCCTTAGAATAAGCCTTGTTTTTTTTAATTTTATAGTTTCACTTAGAAAGTGCAATTTCGTCAGCAGAGGACAAAAAAGCAGAACCCTCTTTTTTCTTCAGCTTAGTCGAAAAGTATCCTTTAACCATCTGAAGATGCCCAGGTACCCATGTACCAAAAAAAGTTCAAAACCGGTAAGACGTTTTGGCGTTATGAAGCCACAACGACACATACGAACATACACAAATTTGAAAACAATTTTTTCCCTATAGTCACCTCCAAATAGTCCGTCACAATCATTTTTTTGAAAATATTTTCAATGTACAGACATTTCGTTTTTACAACTTTATAATAGTCTTTATTATTAAAATAGTATTAGCAAGACAGCCAGGCTTAAGTGGGATTGGGATTGAGCAGGCCACGTATGCCGTATGCATCCAGAAAGATGGGCCAGCATAGCCACTAAGTGGGTGCCTACAGATGGACGACGCAGACAGGGCCGGCCCAAACGGAGATGGCGGGATGACCTAGACGCATTCCTCAACAACTGGCCGGAACAGGCATCAAACAGGGACCTGTGGAGATCCGAGGGAGAGGCCTTTGCCCAGCAGTGGGACAAAAATACAGGCTATTAAAAAAAGAAAAAAAAATAGTATCAGTGGCGTGGCGTCAAACATGTTGGTAAAGCGGGAGCATATTTTGTCTTATGTTTTTAAAAGCAGTAAAATAAAGGACTCATATGCCTTAAGGTAGGAAAGTCGATGAGAATTGGGTTCTATCAACGTCACACCACTGAATAGTATAGATAATAACATAGATGAGACAGATTGACATTTTTAGATGTTTGGATTTGTTTTTAACCGACTCCCAAAAAAGGACCAGGTTCTTAATTATTTTATTTTTTATGTGTGTTCACCGATTATTCGAAGACTATTTGACCGATTTCAATTTTTAGGAGGTATTCAATCGCGAACGTCAAGCGAATAAAATCAATCGTGGCCTAAATTACACTAAAACATGGCCTACGTAATTCTTGGTAACGTGGGTGAAGCCACGGTAAGATACTTATATTTAATATTTACAAACTCTAAGTCTGGCATTCTCATGACTTGATCTTTTTTACTCCCTATAATAAAGCGAATAGCTGCATCTTAACATTGAAATAAAACAATTTAACGGATTATATCGCGTATATTATCTCATTTTAGTTCCCGACGTTTCGGAAGCTTTCCAGCTTTCCATGGTCACGGGAGGACTGAGAAAAGATGTATTTTCCTCTGTCAAAGTTACAATTTGTGCAAACTACCCACTTTTTGAAAAAACACAAATAAAGGTGTACATAAATGCCAGATGGGCCTAAGCTGTAAAGACAGTTACACATGTGCCAGAAGGGCTTAATTATTTTATTCTAATAATTTACCAAGCAGCATTTCACAAATGAGGCGTACTGAGGAGAAAAGAAACGCTGCAAAGAAAAAGTCCCAGGCTACCTCATTACTAATTATAATATTTAAAAAACAGAGACTATTAAACTACCTTTAAACAGATAAGATATTTTACACCGTTCGGAAATTAAGGTTTTGCAGTCCTGTGTCTCGCTTGTTCCTTGATGAGATGTATTTCAATGAGTAATAATCGCGGAAACAGAAGAAAATATTATGCATCTTAACATGTTTAATCGCTTTTTCATTTAGCCAGGAAGGTATATAAATGGGAAAATTCGATATCCTCTTATTATTAAAAAGTACTGGTATAACATTAGTATTGATTACTGTTGTACCGACCGACGTCACATGACATTTATTAAAAGAATATTGTATGAAGTTGAATATAATATTACCTATTGTTTGTACCTACCAACACTGTAAATGTCACGGACCTATTAAATGTTACGTGACGCTAAGAAAGTACTATATAAAAATTCTATCTTTCTCTGAATGAAGGACAGTATTCCTCCGACACTCGTGGTATCATTTAATACCATACTCCACACATTACACAACAAATCATCTTTATCCATAAATGTTTATTATGTGATGAATAAAAAAATAAAATAACGAAAAATAAAAGCTACAATATTACTACATCGTCCTGTATATAACCAGACAATAACATTATGACAGCATTAATGTCTGATGACTACGTTGAACAAAATGTATAAAGATACGTCTTATACAATAAATTATATTATACCTATTTTATTATTTGTTTTAGAATTAAATATAGGCATATACATTTCATTTCACATTTAAAAATAATATATAAAGTGTAAAATGAAATACAGATCTAAGTATTAAAAAATCGTTAATTTGTGTGTATTACATATATTATTGTTCTAATTAATATTTCATTGTGTGTGTAAATATCTTTGTGTGTATGAAGTGATTTTTCTGAGTAACAATAAAATCGTAGTTTTAAAAGATTTCAGTATGTACAACAAAAATCATTTGATCAATCTAAAAAAAACATATTTTCCACGTAACTCCACAACACCCGACAACTCCGTAGACATTTCCTTCCGTGTGAAAGTTTTCGACAGTTTTTAACAATAAATCTCCGCTATTTCTTTAACTGCCACAACTGTTTCCATTTTATTTGTTCTAGAACAAGACAGCCGCAAACTTAACAGAGTCAAAGCTGGAACGTAACATGAAATATAACATTAGGTGGGGAAAATTAGCCGTCAGGAAAAATGATGTATGAAGCTCCGTAAAAAAATATTTTCGAAAGCTGACCCAGTTATAAAACTCTTTTGATAAATGGCTACTGACTCTTTTTTAATTTCGTTACACTGTATAGTTGAAGGTTATTTTTCTTAGTGGGGTTAGTTATTATGTTTTGAAAAGAAAACTGATGGCACACATACAAATATTCTCACATATAGACAGTTCGATGTATTTGTTTTAGGAAGGTTTTCAATTGGAGATACTTTTGCAAAGCGTACTTATTGTTATTATACAATTTTTATAATATTCTAGCTTTTGCCCGGAGGCTTTATTTTGGGAGGGAGCACTTTACCTTCATTCTTAGTTTATAAGTCAGTCAAGTAGTCGGGTTTTATCCTTATATATTCGCATTAATTCATTAAATTAAATCCCTTTTGTTAGTTTGATTACAGCAGTATAATACAAATGGATAAAATAGTACCACTTTACTGTAACCAATTTTATCTTGTATAAGGTATTTGAAAGTAATATATTAAATTTATTGATTTTAAGAAATTACATTTACTATCTTATTTGTAGTCAATTTTAGTAACACATTGTATGGATCCCTGTTATCTGAATACAGAATAAGTTATTTTGTAAAACAAAGGTCCTTTAGGCAAAGAACAGAAACAAATGAAAACAAAATCGACGATACTGGACTTGAACCAGTGCCTTGAGCCACTCAAGTCTTCAAGTCCAGTATCGTCGAAACATTTTTTCATTTGTTTCTGATCTTTGTTTATAATAATAACGCTAGTGGAGTGATCCACTAATAAATTGCAAACATTGTGATTATTATCATGATATTTGTAAAACAAAAAGTATAGGTCCTTTAGGGTTTATCCTGTTGTCGAATGATTGCTACATCATGGATATGCGATAACAATCTGTTCGTATTTTCAAGTAACACATGCTTAATACAAATAAGTATTTTTACTGAGGATTAACTATAACCGTCACAACATAATGCATATGTTTTCTAAAAGAACTTACAACTTTACTACTAGCTCCGTCCGTACCGGTTTCATGGACATTTTTCAAACCGATAACGTCACTGTGTCACGCGTAAATCTAACGGCGTGTTAATAATTTTAAAGTTGCCACCGGATTTGAGCAACCCGAAACTTTCTCAATTTATATTCATATTTTAGCAAACCGCGACTCGACCCATGTTTACATCAAACTTGGAGTTAAACGCAAATGTTATTTTTAGCAACGCTTTAAGTTCTAATTGAGTTAAGGTTATATTAAAAGGGCTGCGATTCTTATCCATTCATGCAACATGTCATTAAATGGTGACTGTTTTGTGGAGTAAACATCTAAAATATAGCATTGTTAAACTGTCTGATGAAGCTGGTAACGCAGTGATCATCGATGTCCCCACTTCAGTATGAAAATAAGGTAATTACCACCTTTTTACGGCTAAATATAATGATCAATATATGAGTTCTCACATATAAGAGCTCATAAATGGGTTACGGAACTTTGGTCTAGGATGTCAATTTTATAAATCTTTTGTTGAATATTGGTTATTCATTTGCAAAACTAAAGTTGTTAATGAAAGAGAATGACCCTAAAGTTTTATAGTTGTTGTTTCATGGCCTTCCCGTACTAATCGCTTTGTGAACTGTAGACCGAGCGAGTCTTTCAACCCCCGTTTAAAAAAAAACCGAAATTCTAAAAAAAACATGTAATTATCGAACCTGCTCACAAAACTTCACAAGATACGAAGTAATGAGTTCCGTGGAGAACAATCGGACATCTGGACATAGGAATTTTTTTGTCCAAGCTGAAACGGAGAAGATTCGCTCACTCGTTCAAAATGGACTCGTTAACCTAAAGTTATAAAATGGTGAAACCAACTCAACAAATAAATCTGAAGGCACGGTAGTGCCCCCGTCAAGACGAAAAAAAAAGAAGCGGGGCACTACCTACCTTTTCCCGAACCGTTCCGTCTCATTTTCAAACCCTCATAGCTTCGTCCCAATTAATATCTGAGAGCCCAAATTCACAGGTTAAGATGTAGTCGGGGAATATATGAAATGCACTAAATTTCAATGATCTAGCTTTAATACTTTAGGTTTTATTGATACCTAAAATACGCCGATTTTGTCACTGACTCACTCACTCACTCACGTATCAAAATTCTAGGGTACTTCACGATGACCTAGAAAGTTGAAAATTGGCATGGAGCCTATAATTTACATACAAAGAATAGTCAAATCGAGAAATCTGTAACTGTCACCCTCCTGCCCCTAAAAAGGGGGTACAGGTCTCGGTACGGAAATAGTAAAACTGAAATACTTCCCGTTGCCCAAGAAAGCTGAAATCTGGAATGGAGCCTAGAATTTACATACAAAGAACAAAAAAAATCTGAGGGCACGGTAGTGCCTCTTGTATAATGAGTACATCAGCAGTGGGGTGTCTACAATCATAAAGTGTAGTGACCTTAATGACTGCATAGCAGTTCTAAAGAAAATGATCATCCATTTCTCAGAAATAGAGAATTGCAGGAAGCGAGCCAATCTGCATTGATTTCGCAAGTTTTATTTGCATCTAACTAGAGAAAGGCGGGTCGAATAGCACTGCCAAGTTTCTCGACTGTTTTATTATCAAATTGATATTGTATACAATTGATATTTAATACGATATTTATATGTACACCTAAACTTATAAAATCTCCTCTGTCATTGCACTATTTAAAGAGCGGTCATCATGATAATCAACTTCTAGAAGAAAGAAAATACTGAGCAAATTATGCGCCTGGTAGCTCATAATTTGCTTCGTATTTTCCGCCATCTCTCACGATTCGTACATATTATGTTGCACTCACATGCAACATTTTCATACAATTAACATCAGCCAAAAGACGTCCACTGCTAAATATAGGCCTCCCCCAAAAATGCCCTCCATCACCGGTCCTGCACCACCTGCAATCAAACTCAGTAGAGATTAAACATGAGTGTATAACGAAAATTGTAATTTTAAGAGTTCCATTCTAACCGTGCAATTCTCGAATTCAACCACCAATAGTAAGGTTATACGTACAATAAAATCAGTGAAGACCGAGCATTCATTAAATAATTCTGAAAGTTGTTTTATCATCGTCAATATTATTTCCTATTTTTCTCTTCCTATCTTATTCACTTCAATAACTCATGACTTTCATGAGCCTCTCTCAATAATAGCAATCCAGGCGATAAAAGTGATTCCATTCATTATCCGAATCACACCAGCACGAAGCCAATTCAATAAGAAAAGGTCATAAGAAAAAAAATCTCATTTCGCGACGATCCCTAAGCCAATCAAATATTTTCGTAGCCGAGATGTTATCTTTTAATATCTGGTCTTGACTCACGATAACTCTGTAAGTATTTTTTCCGAGGAATTGCTTGTTTTTAATATGAAGTGGTCAACATTTAGGAATTAAAATTTCATGGAAATTACGATTATGGAAAACTCTTATTTTAATGATGAAAATATGAGATCTTATATTAAGGTCAATGTTATAAGATTTGGCACGTTAGTAGTAGATAGGGATTACTTTTATTTAAAATTTAACTAGATTTGTGCATATCTAGTTAAATTTTGAATAAAAGTAATCCCTATCTACTTCAGCAAAAAGCTATCACTTTTTTCCACTTTTCTGCACATGTGCATTCATCTCTCCAATAATGCGCACAATCATAAAGCGCGCTCTGTTTGCAGGCATTAACACCGCTTTTTTCTCCCCTGGAACTGACGGATGCCCGCGGCAATTAGTGTCCGGAAATTACACAAGAAAACACCCGCAATCCATCACCTGCCCAGAAAAAATAAAGCAGAAATCTGCAGTCGTGCTCGGCTTATACAAAACGTCATTCAAACTGAGCCTAAGATGACGATGCTGAATTTCCTTATATCCACTACATGTTCGCGCAAGTAGAAACGAAGGCAAGGTACATTGCCTGTTTTAAATACGCCAAGAACCTCAAAACTTTCAGAATAACGTCAATGTATCTCGACCTCGCTTCGGCTGGCGCAAATGTGCAGAGCAAGCGTTACGACGCGGCGTTTTACGAGGCGCTGGTGTTATACTGTTGTTATAAAAAAAACTGGCAATGAAGGCTTTGGATGTTATTGTTTGACCTCTTTGATTTTTATGAAAGACGTGACTGCGTAATGGGAATGCATCAAGTAATATCACCAGATATAAACATGAAACTTGAAACACACGTTTTGTGAACATTGAGACATTACATAGTAAACGTTTCGAAATAAAAAATGATTTTACTTTAATGAATAGTCTGATCAAAATCATCGGAGAATTAGGTATGTATAGTTTAGATTTAATTCTTGCACGGCATTATAAATTAAATAACATTGAGTCAAACATCTACATAAATAAATTACATAACTTTATTTATTTAGTATCATACTGACTGACCCATATAAAGTTAAGTAATCTATCAAGATGCATGTAATTATAATGTAACTAATAACTATTGCAAATATAATCTTAAAATACAATAGAATCTAATTCTTATTAATAAACTTAATCCGCTTAGCACCGAATATTAATACCCTTTCAAATCCGTCAATCTTACCACATCCCCACAAAGCGCCGTAAACCCCGAAACGGCATTTAAACCAATCAAAACTGGATCAAACCGCTAATTCCCGGCCCTAAAAAAGAATACAGGGCGTAAAAAAGAATACCGGCCAATTGATCCCATTAAAGCGTTCGTAAACAGGTATCAGAACGACGGGTCCAGGAAATCACGTGTAAAATCTCCATTAGGACGGTCGCCGATTGATCGCGGATGAGCTGCCATCTATCGGACACGGAACATAGCCGGAACTCATGACCTGAATCCCGAATAGCCTGAAAGGTTTTTTGGTGTGTGGTGCAAAGGGAACTTGGAATTTATGCCACGAGGTTAACTTGGAGGAAACCTTGTTAAATTAAACTGTCATTTTTTGACAATTAGATCAGTTTCATTATCATGTTTCTTATCTATACCTTATTATAAAGTAGCAAACTTGACATCAGTGACAGTACTACGTTTCTGCTTTTTGTATGTGTGTGATTTTTCGGTTTCATCTACAGTTACTCCTTGCAAAAGCAACAAGAGGTGATCTTTTAGATGCTACTATAAGATTGTCAATCTCAGACCTGAGTTCAATTTTAAAAGCACTGTTATTTTAGGTAAAACTGTTGTTATTGAACAGAAGGGGAGACCAGGGTTGTTATTGCCTAAAGAAATCTTAACAATTGGTATCCGAATCAACTGTCATAGCCCATACAAAATCATGACACTTGATTCTGATTCCGAGCGTCAAACGCGTTAGGCAATAGGGGGGCGGCTCAGGTTGTCTCACGAGTTGGATGGTCACAACGCCCATAATGGACCACGGGCCGGTGTCGAAAGATCGCGAGAGTTGCATTCTCCCTCTGACACCGGTCGATAAACGTATTCGTTCGTTTTATTTTCTGTTAAGGCCGTTTGACAACCAACCCGTGAGGACTCCTTCCCCTAGGTGAATGTAAATATAACAGTTTAACTAAACGGATATTTTTTATTTACCTTTATTATTCAACGTCAAACGCTATTTCATGATCGCGGATGCAGTGGCGTATATAGGCGTGGGCGCAGCGGACCTTTGCCCACCGCCTCGCAATTTTAAAGGGGCCTCGCGAGGCCCCCTTGTGGATGATGCACATTCTCTTGAAAGAAAAAGGCCTCGCTGATGTGACTTCGCCCACGTCTAGATTAGACTACGTTACGCCACTGCGCGGATGGACCAGTGTACCAAAAAAAGTGTTCACCTCCGTGAAGCCGTTTTGGCGCAAACATTTTTCGACTGAAAGATGGCACTGTATTTTTTTTAATTATGTAAGGTTTAAGTTTTTTCTGGGGATCATGTCCCCTGTACGGCAACTTGATTTTATTATAGTTTAAAGAATGCGTTGAAACCACGAAAGTATTAAAGACAACTAAAATTCTTGTCTTTTAAACACTCCGCTACCGAAAGGTTGTCTGGAAGACATAGCTATTTAGCAATAAGACCGCCTGTTGTTTACCTCTGCTCATTCAAATGTTATTGTCATGTTTTGTATTATTGTGTATCTGACGTGTGCAGTGCAATAAAGAGTATTTGTATCGTATCATTTTTTATAGTAGTTAAACGTTTAAGTACCTAATGTATTTTGTGATGAGTAAAATCCATTACCAGTACCTGTTTTTTCATCATTATGGGTTCTGTTCTTATCTTTAAAGCAAAAAGATTACCTCTTTGAAGACGTAAACATTTTGAATCCGTGAATGTTTTCCATTAAGCTTCTTTCAAACGAACTGGCACGTAACCAGTTAACTTAAAAGATTGTGCGTTATTATGCTAATAACAAAAGATTTATTTGGAGTTTTAAGGAAACAGCAGAGAAGAATAAGTGAGGGTTAAAATATGGAAAAAGTAAGGGTGAGGGACGGAGTTTAATATGCTAGCAGTATATAGAGTGTGAACAGAGATGCCCTTCAAAAGTAGCTATTCAGTTGGAAACGATAACACAGGGTAATCAGTAAGTGCAGTACAAAATCAAAATAACATAAAACCCATCCATAAAAAAAGCCGTTTGTAACATCTATACTATTATAAAAATGAATTGTCTGTACATTGAAGATATGTTTAAAAAAATAAGTGATACGGACATTTTTTTTATTTTTAGTTTATTTATCATAAAGAATATTAAGTGGTGTATACAAAATTATACTCCGTCAAACTAAGGACAGTTTGTTGGCGGATAAAGCGCTCCTTAAAATTTTAGTGTTCCACCGACTTATAATTTACTTATCCAACTACACGAAACATTAATGTCGCTGCCCATCCACAACAACGCCGCACGCTGCGCGAGTTCGCACCCTAGTTACATTTACTAAGGTACAAACCCGCACCGCGCAGCACCCCGACCCGAAGCGCTGCCACAGATAAGCGGCCATATGATACTTAGTTATATATTACATACTACATTTGAACAATAATACTACTCAATACTGTTATCAAACAATGCAAAGAGTTCTGCCTGCAGTTTTTTCTTAAATACTTTTTTACTACTGCTCTTTTCTATGGATGGTCTTATTTGCTTCATTAAAGGTAGCTGAATAAAAAAAAAATGTATGCTTGTTTGCGTCATTGTGGCTCCATCATGCCAAAACGGCTAAACATATTTCAACAAAATATTTTCTTCTGTTTCCGCGATTATTACTCATTGAAATAAAACAATTTTACGGATTGGTCCTCCCGTGACCATGGAAAGCTGGAAAGCTTCCGAAACGTCGGGAACTAAAATGAGATAATATACGCGATATAATCCGTTAAATTGTTTTATTTCAATATTTCAACAAGTTTTTCGTACACGGATAGCGGAGGCTCTATAGATCCATACTAATATTATAAATGCGAAAGTGTGTCTGTCTGTCTGTCTGTCTGTTACCTCTTCACGCCAAAACCGCTGAACCAATTTGGATGAAATTTGGTATGGAGATAGTTTGAGTCCCGGGGAAGGACATAGGCTACTTTTTATCCCGGAAAAATACATTTATCCGAGATAAACGAATTTAAGGCGGACGAAATCGCGGGCAGAAGCTAGTTGTTATATATAGGACACTTTTTACCAGACTACGCTGTCAAGAAAAAGGGTTATGATATGACTTTTTCTCCTCCGAACGAAGTTGCAGGCGCCTTCTATTGAAAGTATATTAAGTCATCTTCGCAAAACAAGTTCCAGCACCGTAACCTGACCAGCATAATTAATCTGCACACAATTAACGGTTATAACGACCCATTAGACAGTTTAGATTTAGTAACAGAGGTAATTTATTTAAGGTTATGACAATGCTGGTTGGTTATTTAATCCTGACAAAGAAAGGGATCCTATTCATACTTCACATGCAGACTTGACCCTTTCTTACAGGGAACTGAAGAGTTGATTGTACTGGAAGCGTTATTTCGTCTATCGGATTCTGATACATTGTTGTGTAGCTATTTAACAATTGGCAACTTTTTTTCGGCTCTGTTCCGATTGGTTCCGATCTTTACTTTGTAAAAATGATATGGCTGGAACCTTGTTCATATTTAAAAATAAGTAATACAGACTATTGGAAGGTCACTGAATCGAAAAATATATATTAAAATAGAAGGCGCCCGCAACTTCGTTCGCGGATGAGAAAAAGTCAAAAACCCCTCTTTTTATCTTTAGCATAGTTGGGTAAAAAGTATCCTATATAACCATCTGGAGATACCCAGCTACCTGTGTACCAAAAATAGTTGAAATCCGTTTTGCTGATTTAGCTTGATGAAGCCACAACGACATATACAAACATTACAGTTTTACGAAATAAGTGTCCCCAGTAAGCTCAGTTCCACGTAGTTACCCTCTCATTTTTAAACGACTGGCTAGTTTGCTTATGTAGCTTCAGATACCATAGTAAAAAAATACAGCGAATTTAAGTTTTTCGTACAAAAATAGTAATAATAATGGGTGACTTTAATGCCAAATTCGGCAAAGGGTCAGTGGGTAAAATAGTAGGGGGACATGGTTTAGGCAGTAGAGGGGAACGGTTAATACAGTTTTGCGACGAAAAAAAATTGATGATAACAAACACATGGTACCAACACCCACCAAGACGACGTTACACATGGGTTTCTCCAAAAGACAATTCAGAACGTGTCATAAGAAATCAAATAGACTTTATAATGGTACCTTTAAGATTTTGAAACTCAGTCATCAACGTAAAAACGTACCCTGGTGCCGAAGTAGGATCTGACCACAACCCTGTAGGACTTGGACTAAACTAAAGAATATAATATTGGATACTGCTAAAACACAACTAGGATATTCCAAAAAAACGAACACCAATAACGAATGGATTACAGAGGAAATATTAGATTTGATGGAAGAAAGGAGAAAACTTAAATATATAAATAAAAAAAAGTATAAAGAAGTTGATAATATTATGAGAAACAAAATAAGAAAAGAAAGAGATAAATACTTGGAAGATAAATATGGTGAAATAGAAAATCTAGCAGCTAAACATGATAGTCTTAATTTACACAAGAAAATAAAAGACTTCACTAAAACAAATAGGAAACATATTATTAGTAAACTGTTTAATGATCAACATAACTTGGTAATAGATAAAAATGAACAGAATAGAACCTGGGAACGGTACATAGAGAAATTATTTAATGACAAGAGAACCAACTCCCATTTGGACAACAACACTGATAACACAATGGAAGGACCACCAATAATAAAATCAGAGGTCATAAAGGCAATCCAGAGTATTAAAGATGGCAAATTGTGGGACCCGATGGTGTATATGCAGAGATATTGAAACTATTTGATGATAAGAAAGTTGGGGTTGATGGTGGAATTTCTTAACTTAATATATGATACTGGAATAATCCCTAGAGACTGGCTAAAATCTACTTTCCTACCGCTTCCAAAAAAACCATATGCTAAATACTATGGTGACTATAGATTAATCAGTCTGATGAGCCATGCGCTTAAGATTTTATTAAAGACATTACACCAAAGAATATACAACAGATTGTATTAAAGACATTACACCAAAGAATATACAACAGAATTGACAATATCATTAGCCCGACGCAATTTGGTTTTCGCAATGGTCTTGGAACTCGAGAGGCGTTAGTGTCTATTCAAGTACTGATACAGAAGTGCATAGAACATCAGAAAAAAGTGTATGTCTGCTTTATCGACTTCGAAAAAGCATTCGATAATGTAAAATACGACAAATTATTGGAACTCTTAGAACGTACTGATATAGACGAGAAAGACAAAAGACTGCTAAGGAATCTCTATTGGAATCAAAAAGCGCATATAAAAGTAGGGCAGGAAAGTTGCAAAGATTTAAATATACTGAAGGGAGTACGACAAGGATGTATACTTTCTCCGGATCTGTTTAACTTATATTCAGAATTTATATTTCAAGAGGCATTGGAAGAAACCAACATTGGAATCAAAATTAATGGTGTAATAATTGATAATTTAAGATACCAAGACGATACAGCAATTTTAGCAAATAACATAAATGAGCTCAACACTTTATTAATACGACTAAATTCTAAATTTGAAAAATATGGCCTGAAAATTAATGTATCGAAAACTAAACACATGATAATTAGCAAAAACCAAGAAGACGATGAACACCTTAGTATAAACCATAAGCCTATAGAAAGAGTAGACAAGCTCAAGTACCTTGGATACTGGCTCAATGAGAAATGGGACCCAGAAATGGAAATTCGCATAAGAATAGAGATGGCTCGGAGTGCTTTTATGAAAATGAAAAGACTGTACACAAACAAAGACATAAATTTAAATCTGAGATGGAGATTAGTACAATGCTATATGATGCCAATTCTGATGTATGAGATGGAAGCATGGACTTTAACTAAATCTACAATAGACAAGCTTAATGCTTTTGAAATGTGGATGTACAGAAGAATGTTGAAAATTTCATGGATGGATAAAGTTACAAATGAAATTGTCCTATCCAAAATGAAGAAGAAAATGGAAGTAATTCTCACAATTAAAAAAACGAGAACGGCATATTTTGGACATGCAATAATAACAAATATAATAGAAGGAAAAATAGACAGAAAAAGAGGAAGAGGAAGACCTAGAACGACATGGTGTGGAAATATCAGGGACTGGACCGGTATTAAGGACACTACCGCTCTAAGCAGGGTGACATCCGTTAGGATATAGCACAATAAGAAAAAGAATACAAAACTTGTTTTTGCTGTATTTCGTTTGTTTTATTTACTGCAGGCATATAAACTAGTTATAAGCCTAAATATACCTCATGTCATTGTGTATGCAAAGTTTCATTACAATCCAATATGTAGTTTTAAAATAAGAACGAAACTCCGTTTCCTCCTCCCTCCTCCCATCCTCTTGCCGGGTGCCACCAAAGTTGTATGGGTTACCAAAGATACATAAACCTGGTGCTCCGTTACGCCCTGTAGTGAGTCAAATCGATGCTCCTACCTATCGATTAGCTCGGCACTTAGCAGGTGTGCTTTCTTTACTGCGAGGGAAGACGGAAGCATACATAAGGGACTCATATCATTTTGTCAGTGAGATTAAGGATTTGAGACTAACTGATGATGAAGTTATGGTCAATTTTGATGTCCAGTCTCTGTTCATATGCCTACACCTTTATTTGTTTTTTCAAAAATGGGTAATTTGCACAAATTGTAACTTTGACAGAGGAAAATACATCTTTTCTCAGTCTACCCGTGACCATGGAAAGCTGAAAAGCTTCCGAAACGTTGAGAACTAAAATGAGATAATATACGCGATAAAATTCGTTAAATTGGGAAGGCGAAATTCGGCCGAGCTTACTGGGGACTCTTAATAATAGTATAGATATTCATTACGCCAAAACGGCTAATCGGATTTCAATCACTTTCGGTTCCCGCAGGTAGCTGGGCTTCCATAGATGGTTATAGAATACTTTTTACTCGACTGCGCTGAAAAAAACAGAGGGCTATGTTTTTCTCGTCCGCTGACGAAGTTGCTAATAAAAATAGGTTATAATATATATTCCGATATTATAAAAAAATACAATTTCAAAAGTTTCTTATTCTAAAAGAGCATAGGCAACGAAGCACTATGACTAAGGAGGATTTAGTATAGAAATTGTACTCCTGTGCTTCTTGTGCGCTGTGACTGACAGAATGTTGCTAGTACCTTCATTTAGATGATCGTATACTTCTTTCACGGAGATGGACGTCTTTTGATAAAAAACAAACAGATAAATTTGATTCCCGTAGATTTATTAATTTAGACGTCAGGCGGGCAGAGCTGAAAGCCCGACCACCAGCAGCTATCACCTATAATTACATAAATGGTGTACTCCCGTGCCCGTTGTGTGCGCGGGTCTTTACGACTAAGATTGGCTATGTGAGCCACACGAGAGCACACGAGCGTAGCCAACTATGGAGTTGAAGCGGTCGCCATGGCCGAAATCGGACAGGATTGTGTGTGTACTACTTTCAAATTTTCTTTTCCTTTTTTTATAAAAGAATAAAATATTATTTTTAGGTTCCTTGATAATAAGTGAACGAGATGGGTGTCGACTTTATATGATATGGAAATTTGAAAATACACATAACGGCCACCAACAATTTTAAGAAATAACCTTCTACAGCCTAGGACACCGACAGTGGCGTAGCTACCGAAGAGGTAGACGGGGCCGTGCCGCAGACAGTGGCGTCGTACGACAGATACATAGGTTTCAGTCAAAACTTTCATTTTTGTGACAAGTCTTTATTGCCGACTGTATTTTTCTTTGAATATCCACCAACTACTTACCAAGACAATTCTAAAGAACCCGAACTTTATAGGATTGAATTATTTTATTACAGAGTTCCTACGACTACCTTCCTGCTCCATCATCGGACCAGCTCGATGCTATCATATTATTGCGTTGTCACCAAATTTACATAAGTATGCTAAAGTTAAGCTCAATTGAAAACCAGGAAGTAGGTCTTTAACTTGCAAGATTCCACCCGAACATACATAGTTACATTGCAAGTTAAATAAAAGCTTGTAAAAAAATACCTTGTTTTTCGGAATGACACGAGTCAGTATTGTGTGTTACCTTCTTGTATTTCCAAAAAGAACAGACTATAAGTATATTAAGGTTCTTCTCGCATCGCTATATCCATCATTTCAGCCTTCCCTGTCTTTCAAATTCGTGTCCATTATGTTAAACTAATTTGGATGTCCAGCGCAGCCAAAGAAGTTTATGATTCAATGAATCACTTGACTATCTCAGTTTAGCTAAATTGAATCAGTTCTACTTAACACATGTATTTGTTAAATATTTGCTAAGCTTTAGACAATTTTACGGTGTTGAAATCTGTAGATCCTAAAAACACTTAGAACCTTTAGATTAAATAAAGGTTTTAAGTTTGCTGGTTTCGAGTAAAGATGACGTCAGACTACATGTGTCGCTTGATTTGTATGGAAGTTTTAATTAACGCCCAGCCGGTATGCCTGATTTTGAACCTCGATTTTTTTTCACATTTTCCTTAATAAAACTAAATTCAAGCACACTACGAGTATTATTTTTTAGTTAAATTGTTCGTAAATGTGCAGAGTAAGCCCTCTCCATATGAAATATATAATACTAGCTTCTGCCCGCGACTTCGTCGGCCTTAAATTCGTTTATCGCGGATAAAGGTATTTTTCCGGGATAAAAAGTAGCCTATGTCCTTCCCCTGGACTCAAACTATCTCCGTACCAAATTTCATTCCAATCGGTTCAGCGGTTTAAGCGTGAAGAGGTAACAGACAGAAAGACACACACACTTTTACTTTTATGTATGTATGTATGTATGTAATCACTTTATTGCACATAAATTAATACAAAAAAAATGTATTTACAATCACACAGATATGTACAAAGGAGAACTTATCCCTGTGAGGGATCTCTTCCAGATAACCTTTAAGCAAATGAAAGAAAAAAAAGTATATATTAAAGAAGATAGACAAACCAACTAATTAGGTACTTAATATGCACAAAAATAAAACTAAGCCAAAATTTTATTCTTATAAAATTATAATAAATACTTACCTATAATATATTTATAATATTAGTATGAAAGTATGAATTTACCCTACCGGCTTTTTGCCTAGTGGCTAGATTTTTAATTTGTGTTCTCCCTCGTATTGGTCGTTATTTTAGGAAATAAAAATATATTTTATAATGTTTCCTTTGGAATACAGATGGGCTGGCCGTATTTATAAATATACCAAATTGCAAATAGATGGCATAAGTAGTTTTTGAGATAGGCCGCTCTAATAGTTGAACCGACAGACAGACAGACCGAGTCACACCATGAGGGTTCCTTTTTTACGTTTTTGGTACGGAACCCTAAAAAGGAATGCATCTTCTTTATTATACATTACACTAGTAGAAAAAAACAACTAAACTATTAAATTACACAATGTTGGAAGATATCAGATTGTAAACAATGCAGTTTAAAGCCTTGTTCCGGAGAATAATGTATTCATTTGTAGTCCGAGAGCAACTGAACAGCACGGCGGTTTCAGAGCGGGTCCATTAGCCCGCGGTCAAACAGTTATCGTACGTACTCTAACGTTCCCATTTTGTATGATTTTAAGTAAATATTGTCTGTTGGAGTTTTGTTAAACAACGCATGTAGTATTTTCAACTTACAATTAGTTATACGATTAAGGAATGCAATCGGTTGAGTGATTGTTTATTTATAGATTCGACACATCAACAAAGTACAAGGCTTTACATTTAATTTACACTAAAAACTAGGAGCATTTCTAGCCTGCACCTCAATAACAGATGTGCAACAGCATTTACAAATATTAGACAGTTGTACTTAGACATGAAATATAAATTAAGTTAAAATAACAAATCAAATCTTCCTTATCTTACATACTACGATCCGAACAATAAAGCGAAATATGAAAAGGAAAGGAACTACTGCGTACTACAAGCTTGCGAAAGCAGTCTACGCCTCCAGCAACCGATACTATCAGAGTACACTTCCAGGATCATGCATACTTTGCAACTTCTGTATTCTGTTTAGGACGGAATACCTCCCTAAATTAGTTTTAGCTAGCTTTGGTCGGAAGGTGGTCATGCGTGAGGGTCTGACATTAGCTCCGTTCGGGTACGATAAAGTCAAAACTCTCTAGGATGCGACCTTCATTAACTTACCCATTTATCACTTTGTGTAGAAAAGTAAGATCTAAGTAATCTCGTTTTTGTTGAAGAGTGCAAATATTAAAGAGTTCAAGTCTTTTCTCATAACTGGTACGTTTCGTGATGTTTTTAGAACGATCTTTATAGGCTATATACCGAGTAAAAGAAAGATGGACCCTCTCCAAGCGGTCAATATGAACTTGGTATGATGGGTTCCAGACTTGACTACCGTACTCAAGATGCGATCTCAGGAAGGTGTTGTAGAGCCTTATAGTGTTTGAAGTTTTAAGACACTCTCTTGATGAAAGCTAGCATTTTTAAACTCCCCTGTATCACATTATCAATGTGACTGATGAAATTTAGTTTACTATCGATTATGACTTCCAAATCCTTAATAGCATTGACCTCCTCTAATATAGTTGTTATTGTTAAGAAAACACTAACTACCGCCTACCACTAATCCCGTGTTTTGGTTAAAACTTGATTCTTTCCATACTAAAAATAACTGATTGCATTGCCTAATTAGTTTACAGAAAAACTTCTAACAGACATAACATTCTATACAAAGTGTATACAATTTATTTTAAATCTAAATATCTGTTGTATATCTGATGATGGAGATGAAAGGTGGTCATAAGAACTCTGTAATAGAAAAACGCAATCTTACCGAGTTTGGGCTTTTTTGAATCGTCTCGGCACACAGTAGGTAGATGTTTAATGAAAAGTACAGTCAGAAATAAGGCATTTTATAAAAATTAAAATTTTGACCGAAACTTACTTAAATCATGTAAACTCACCACTATGTTGTAAAATTTGATATGCGGCAACACGACATCAAAGTACGAACTGTACAACATTAATAGGCAGCATGGAGTAGGACATGACACCAAAATGGGTCACCTTCAGAATCCCTAATGTCGTTTGTCCTAATGTATCATTTGTCCTAATGTATCGTTTGGCATAACGCATTTTTTTTCACAAACCGTAAATTCTTCAGGATTTTATAAAAGATCATTGTACACATTAAATAGGTTAATAGGTTAGGTTTGTTTTATAACAATCCCGAAGTTTACAGTTTCATTAAAAAATGCGTTAGGACAAACGATACATTAGGACAAACGACTTTAGGGATTCCGATATAGATCCCACCAATATAGATAAGGATTTATCATTGAAACCGAATTAAATGTCGATGGGACTGGAAATCTAACGCCACTTTAGAGAATCCCATTTCATAAGTTTTAAAGCCAATACACACAGAAACAAAGGTCGTTAACAGCCCAATCCACACGACAAGGGGCGTTCATTCCATCACATAATCGAATTTAAAGTACATTACGCTTTTATAAGCGATTAATTTTAAAACAAAATTAACCTTTAGTGCTCTGTGACCGTTCCCGTAAGTGCCCGGGGCTTCGCTGGACATGGCTGCGCCTGATCAAAACCCGGTAAGCTGGTAATATAGAAATTAGGGACAATTTCAGAGCTTTTATTTATTACGATTTCTATGGCCGTGATAAAATAATGACATCACCTGTTCTTAAATCTCCCCTTTACAAAATTCAACAAAACAAAAACAAATTAATTCAAACAGTTCAAGAATTTCTGGGTAAATAAGAATTACAAAAATACTTTGGAAATATTTGTATATCCTGTTGATAATTGCCAAATTTAGGGTTAAGGACGTCCCTCATTAAGAATAAAAAGCTTACTGTTATTACAGTTCAGTATCCAAGATTCGATTTTAACTACCTACGTTTTTGTAAGGAAAACACAACGGTATTCAGCCCCTGTTTCACGGTTTGCGCTAGACCTTACGATTATGATACACACACGTCACATCAATAAACTCAAACATACAAATTTATTACACAACATGCTTTACCACGGCTATCACTGCAACCAGCAAATAGTCGATTTCAAGTATAAATCGAAACACGTGCAATTGGCTTGATGTCCGCTACCACTTTTTGGTCCGACACAACCAAATATGTCAGCCTGGAACATTTCACCAGCGCACATCAAAAGGTTTATTTTACAGTGGCTTATTTTTTATACGCCACGTAATTGAATTGGCAAAGTTTCCGATAGCGAAAATATTTATTGTGGCATCGAAAATAAATAGTTTGCTCCCACCCGCTTTATTCGAAGTATCGGAACAAAAGTGAATTTATGGAACTTGTTGTTTATTATATTCGGTTAATTTATTAATGCATTCAGTGCTTTTGTTACGACGCTTTTTAATATTGTTAACAGCAAACTTTCAATTAGACTACCACGTTATTTAAGCCCCGAGAAAAAAAAAGAATGCTCACAGGTTTGAATTTTTTGTATAATAAACAAGCCAAGCAATTTGACTATGTCATGCTGCGCTAATCTATACTATTATAAGGTTGTGCAATTGAAGTGTTATGCACATTGAATATATTTTCAAAAAAATAAGTAACAAGGTTTATTTTTTGTATGTTTGTATGTGTCGTTGTGACTTCATCACGCCAAAACAGCTACACGGATTTCAACTATTTTTGGTACCTACCGGGTAGCTGATTTATAAAGAACAAGATTCCGTGATACACTGTTCTGTTTGTGACATTAATTTGGAACACTGATTATCACTAAAACTGACTTTGAACATGAATTTGATAAAACACTAAACTGAAGTGATTAAATGTGACTTTGTCAACTTTTCATTATTTTCGTTTGGTTGCGTATATATTTACTGATAAGCCTGTTGTTTACCTCTTTTTTCAATCTTCTTTCATATGTTGTGTTAAGTATATAATTGATCGATATAATGTGAATATCGGAAGTCGATAATTAAGAAATCCTTATGACAGCTCAAATTTGCCACGAGAATTCCGGCCTCGGGCCATCACATAAGGACGAAAAGTGACGAACCTATTGATTCCCCGACTATACATAAGTCGATACGCTTCAGATATATTACTATCGTGTTACGTACTATTTAGTTAAGATTTTAGTCATAGTTTGAGACTGAAAACCAGCGATCTCGATGAGTCTCAATCCAATTTACTGCACATAAGTTACATAATCTTGTAATATAAAATATTTTCTTGATTTGTTGTTTGTAAATAAAATGTCCTTTTATTTATTTATTATATATTCAAATAATAAGTCAGTAAAAATCTATTGACACCTATCTCGGTCTTTACTACATTAAAATCCTGCCTTGCCCCATTTGTCCGCCAAAAGCTCGCGTTTCGAATCTGCAAACTTCCTTAATCCGGCTCTATTCTTAGTTTTCTCATCAACGGAGAAACACCGCACGCTAACTCCTCCATTAGGTTGGAACAAAACAGACGTTTGGAGCTTTAGGTAATGGTCTCCGCGCAAGTGTTTAAAGAAACATTAGGGCAGCGGATAAGTTTGGTCATTAGAGGATACCTTTCGTCGAGTCCGCGGAAAACGGCCGGACGGAGAGAGAATTTTTCTTTCTTCTGTCCGAAATAAATGGGTTGTCGGTTTGTTTGTTTGTTATTTTCGTTATTAATTGCAGAACATGTACGAATCTTGTTGTTCGGTATAAAAGAACCATGCCTATATGTATTACTTATTAGTTTTCTCATTTCCGACTCTCAGTAGTAACACGGATATGATTCTGTGATTGAAGCATTTGTCTTTTGGTTTAAGATTGTGGATACCTTTTTGGAATAGATAATTGATCCTACAAATACAAAAAAAATGAGACAAATAAAACACATGATTTTTGTAACATAATAAATAAACGTTGCATATTTTACTTAAATGTGTAATTACTTAATTGACGGGTAATATTTGTGATATAAGATTTTTTAACACTAACATCTCATGGTAGCGAATTCTAAGTAGTTAAGTAACTTTAAGACTTAAGTTAAGGTCAGTTTTCTTTTTATAAACTTACTGCACACTCGTGATATACGAGGTTTTTAAAAAGCAAAGAATAATATTTTTTTATAAAGTAAGTAAACCCGGGCATAAGATTGTATTGGCCTAATAGAAGCAGCCGCTGGTTCAGAGTCACAAAAAACAAAAAGTTCGTGCCATTTGGGAGCCCGTTCACGAGTTTTGAATACTTTTTTTTAGTGTCATTGCCATAATGTTTCAAGTTTCTTAAGCGGCTTAGGTGATTCGAGTTTTAACGCAAAAATGGCGCGAGAGTCTTAGAAAGTTTACGTGATAATTCATAAAATCGGCACGTTCGTTAGCTTGAAAAAGTCGTTACTTCTTCGACTTCAAAATATATTGACCTTCCTCAAAATTTAAAAAGCAGAAATTTTCATAATTTCTTAGTGTATTATTTTTATTTATTTTATTCAAGAGCGTAGTGTCCCCTACGAGGCAAATTTCTCCCTTTCATTCTTCTACCTGTCTTAGGCAATCTCCCACCTGTTCTTCTTTATGAAATCAAGCTCCTCGCGTCATCTCCATCGAGGTCTACTTTGTGGCACCCACTTGGCGGGTACTCTTGAACACTTATTAAGTAAGGTATTTTTTTTCTACATTGTAATTGAGATATTTTAGGGTCAGGGATAAATTTTACACAAGAGTAGGTACCTGATATAGCTCAAAGATCCTCCATTATATGACGTGAGCACTAAGACATAAACAATGAAAATAAAAATCCAACTCGTAAGCCGATTACAATATTATTTGCACAAAAATCCCATGAAACATATATTATGGCTGGTGGACTCGTAATGAGGAGGTTACTTAAAAAATTATCAGAATTTATATGATAATTTGGATAACTTATATTATTACCACAAGTCGTAACCGGCTCGAATGAATCTGTTTTGTTATTTCTGATACAAAACAAATTTCCAAGATCATATTCCCGGCTTGTGACGCGTCGTGATCTTCAGGGATCTTTTACTTTCCACAAGCGATTTATCAATCCTCCGGACAGCTCATTTTGGCAAACAATAACTTTTCGCACCTTCGCTCATTTTCAGATCTGCTTCTTTGTTCAGTCCACAAAAGGGAAATGGCGTGTAATATTTTTATGGCTGCTTTTATTAAGGCTATAACAGTGATGTGAGGCATGGGCAATTGAGGGAATACAGGACCTATCACGGGGTGATAAAGTGACACAGAAAATGTTGTTTATGCGTATAATTTATTGTAGCTGTGTTAACCGAATTAATTCAAGATTTACAGGCCTAATATTAGTCGTAAACGGCTTGTCTGACAAAATATTCAAATTGGAAATGTCAGTTAACCTGAAAAAAGCTTTTTGTTTCGTTCCCACTTGCGACAGCGATACCAAAGGATCAATTCGCTTTAAAACATGTCTATGAGTACTTTAACATTAATGGAGTACTTTAGTAGATAATTTATATAAATTAAATTTGGGTGGAAGCAAAGTTTTACGCCGAATGTTCTATTTGATCGAAACGCTCTGAAATTAACAATCAAATGTGTAGTCAAGTCGTTTTTAATTTTGGACAAATTTGTCTCCGATCAACTACATACAATTTATGAAATTGCACCATAGCTTGAAGTTGTTAAACACCTAAGCCATGTTTCGAACGTTGTTACTTTGTAGGTAAAACAGACTGCGCAAATAACACAAATTATCCACTAACACAGTTAGGTCCCAAACACTCTGGGCCGCAACAATATAGTTTAAAACGACCCAAATACCAACAAGTTGTACACCTGTTAAAAACTTGTGCAGAATGTGCAGTTTGGGGCCCCGCAAATTATGCAGAGTAAGGTAAACTCAATGTAGTTATATATGGAGAATGGAAACAATTGGAATGAGCCAATTTTTTACAAGGAACGGTCGTTCACAAACGTTTTGAGGAATAGGTTAATAAGCCGCTTGCAATTATCAGATTTCAAAAATACTTATGATTTTAGACATAAATAAGTTATTCGGGTTTTTAATTTTGACTTTTCCTTTTTTCTCGCCAAACCTCAGTACCTACAGACGTCGGTTCATAGTGACGTCACTCGAAATATCTCCCAGGTGATTAAAAAATGAGATGCATCCAAAAATATAAATAATAACTGTGTCATTTTTTCTGATTTGACGCTGTGGAATGGAACTTTTCCGAGTTTGTGAGGAGAAAAAGGTAGAAGATAATAAAAGGCCAATATATTTGATAAGTTAGACCAAAACATCGCCGTATAATAATGGAATTAATACTTGCTTACGTGAAAGTGTAGAGTAAAGTCACACACAAAGCAAAATGCGTTCGTAATTCACTTGTTTATTTCATCTTAAAGAAAAGCTAACATTCGTGCGGCTAGTCGTGCTAGTGAGCTCAGGAATAGATACTTTACAAAAGAAACAAAGACCTCACTATTTAAGGAAACATTAAACAAAGTGAAACGTACGTTTTAGAAGCTACTTTAAATCTAATTACGCTTTCAACACGAATAAGAACGAAAATAAAATTGAAACGAAAAAAATACTTCAACACAAATTCGAAAAGAAATAAAGTACGTAGACAACAAAGAAGTAACATTAAATCTCAATGGATACGATCGGTGTTTGCAAACGGAAAAAAAGCACAAAAAAAGAATCCAATTAAACAAATTGATAGATCGCAGAGTACGAGATCGGCCCCATTCTTTTGCTCTTTGTGATGGCAGATCTTGGACTATCAATCCGCCATACAAAGGGGTTCTGCCTTTGGGAGTGTGTGGGCCGACACTTATCTTCTTGATGGAGTTAGCGGTTTTTTAACAAATTCACTATTAAATTATTTAATAAAACACATTATAGAAGATGCACTTCGTTCAAGGAAGACAAAAAGTCAAAACCCGCTTTAGCTTCGGCGTAGTCGGGTATAGAATAGAATAGAATAGAATAGAATACTTTATTGTTTAACTGTGTCAATACATGGGTTGGAAAATTATTACATTCTGGTTTCAACAGCTACCCATTCCGGGTGTACAATATATTATTTATATACTATTTATTCTAGTTCTCTCTATTTTTACAGTTTTGAAATTGTGTTTAGCTACTATAATATTCATTAAGATCATAGAAAGCCTTTTCGATCAGCCATTTCTTGCCATTTGAAAGTTATCCCTTCCAGAGCTTTTAAATCGGCAGGGAGATGGTTAAATATACAAATCGCCATTATAAAAGTACTCTTTTTATAAATAGAGTTTTTAACTTTAGGTAGATTTAAATTATATTTATATTGCCTTCTTGTATTATTCTTTAGTGAAGACTTTGTTGTAAAATACATTGATTGATTTTTGACGAATAAACACAGCTCTAAAATGTAAATGCCAGTTAACGTTAGAAAACGTTTATCTCGAAAGACGTCACGGAGCGAGTCTTCCATGCGCATCCGATATACAACCCTTAAACATTTCTTTTGTGATCTAAAAATCTTGTATACTTCGACAGAATTGCCCCAGTAGATCACACCGTAAGAAAGTAGTGGGTACACGCTTCCATAATAAGCATTTCTTACCACAGTTTCAGAACATGCTCCCGACAGAATTGAAAGAGCATAACAACTACTAGAGAGCTTCTTGTTTAAATGTTCAATGTGAGACTTCCAGTTTAAATGACAATCTATTTTGATCCCAAGAAAGTTAGCGCTAGTGACCTCCTCTATGGAAGTACCTGCTTGTGATATAGTAAGCGATAAAGGATCAGTTTTGTAGTTTCTGAATTGTATAAGCTTAGTTTTACTTAAGTTTACTTTAAGATTTAGTCTTTGAAGCCACTGCATAATTTTGCTCAGAGCATAGTTAATGTCATTTTTTATATTAAAATATTGTTTGTCGCTGGAAAATAATACAGTGGCATCATCAGCAAACATCACGCATGGTTCACGAATTTGCAAAGGAAGTTCGTTTAAGTAGATGAGGAACAGAAGAGGTCCAAGGACACTCCCCTGTGGCAAGCCCAGTACGACCTTTTCAAAGCACGACTGTATGTGCTCAATAGTTTTGTTTTGACTATTGTAGGTTTCAATAAGTACGGCTTGTTGTCTGTCACACAAGTAACTTTCGAACAACTGTAAAGCATTCCCTCTTATTCCAATGCGTTCCAGCTGCTGCAAAAGTATATCATGTACCACACAATCAAAAGCCCTTGACATATCAAGTAAGAGAGAAAAACACATCCTTTTTTCATTCATGTTGTCCCAAATTTGTTTAAAAATCCTAAATACAGCTAATGCCGTCGATTTTCCCTTTTGAAATCCAAATTGGGACGGGCTTAGAATATTATTTTTATGCAAAAACTGGCTTAGTCTATTATACTCGTATATTACTTTTTCAAATACTTTTGAAAAACTTGATAATAATGCTATGGGTCGGTAATGAAGTATCGTATAACGGTTGTAGGATACTTTATACCCGACTGCGCTTGGTGGCACAGATGGTTTACCATACATACTGACGCAGGGTATCAAGTAACGAGTTTTTTCAAAGTGCCAATATCTCGAAAACCATGAACTTTTATTAAGGTCAAATTTACTAAAGAGTCCCCGGCAAGCTCCGCCGAATTTCACCTTCCCATACAAACGGAGTTTCATTCTCATTTTAAAACTACGTGTTGTATTGTAACGAAACTTTGCGTTTTTTTTTTTATTGTAGCTTATTTCTTCAGAATATGCGACAGGAAAGTGATAGCGGTAGGCACACCTGTAGAACTACCCAAATAAATAATACCTAATAACAAAAATAGGGATGATGATAAATTTTGAATATATTACGTAGTCCATCATGTAGATTAATAAAAAATATTGTAAACGTATTTTTTACGAAATCATAAAATAAAGGGCGAAAGTGGCATCACTCCTAAATTTTAATGCGATTAATTTTTTTTTTGAAGTAGAAAAAAATACGTGTGCAATATTTTTTTATTATCTAACTGATAGACTGATTAGAATTTTAATTTTCTTGCCCCGTCATCATGTCTATTGTTTGCGGCGTACTGGAGACGAAACCGTTATATATCAATCACAAATCACGTGACAGAAAAGCTGACTCTGATCTATGGTCTACCGTAACCGCTATATGAGCAAGATTATATATTACATACTAGCATTTACCCACTGTTTCACCTACTACTAAGATATAATATACGTTACTAAGATATAACTCAGTTGCGTAAGATGTTTTAATAATAAAATTGATTCACTATACAAACTTCCACCCCTCTTTTACTCTATTAAGGAATGATTTTCATCATAAAAACTAATTCATGTCTTTTCCAGGATCACAAATTATCTCCATACTATAATTTCATGTAAATCAGTTTAGTGATATAAGCATGAAAAGGTAACAGACAGAGGGACTCTTGCATGTATATTATTATAAAGTTGTAAAAAAGAAATGCCTCTACATTGAATGTATTTTCGAAAAAAAAATTTCGTAACGGACTATTTGGAGTAACTGTTTGAACTGTATTTTTTTGTATGTGTCGTGGCTTGCCAAATCGGCTAAACGAGTTTCAACTATTTGCGGTACACGGGTAGCTGGGAGAGAGATGGTTATAGGATACTTTTTACCTGTCTACGCTCAAAAAAAAATAGGGATTATGACTTTTTCTCCTCCGCCAACGAAGTTGCGGGCGCCATCTAGTTTACAATATTAGGAGGTATGCATAGAGACCATGTTAACTGCGTAGGTATGTTGGTTTTAGTAGCATAGTGTGAATTTTTCGCAAAGCGGTACATTGTATTTTATTTGCATTACCTGAATGCTTTCAGTGAATCTATATCTTGACTAATATAACATTTGACTCACAATGTCACTAAAGACGAAATTGGGAGAGAATAACTCGAAAGGCGGTGAAATTTCGCTATAAAAAAGTTAGAAATACTATTCTTTATTTTTCAAAGTGAAGGCGCGGGTAGAATTTAGTGTTCTAAATAACATTAAATTTAGTGACCGATCGCTACAACCGTCATCAATCAAATAACATCCCAAACTCCAAGTCCCTGACACAGTAAACAAACTCAAAGTTTCCAATTTCACCTACATACGGTCAGTTGCCTACCCAAGTAAGGAAAATCGCCGGAAGGCAGGGTCAAATTGAAAAATACACGTCACAACATGTGTCGCGTAATATCATCAAATTACGCGGACGCGGCGATACGTGATCTCGCCGAGATGAAAGAAGCTGAGAAAACGGTAGCTATTAGTCCGAAGCGTGAGTCAGCTGGCTTCGTGAGCGTTATTTTCCCTGATGACACCCTGTTTAGATATGTATTTACGATTTCACAGGCCATTTTCCTGAGATTTTGCTTATTCTGTAAAGTAATCATAAAAATAATATTTTAGGTAAGCAAGAGCAGCGTTTGTATGGTTAAAGGGGGATGTAAAGTGTTTAAAATACTTTTTTTTTTAAATAGCGCCAGCTATAAGCAAATATATGACTGAATTAACAATGGCTTGTATTAGCATGATGCAATATGACCTGATTGGACTTTTTTATCTCTATAAAAGTATTGAGAAAAAAAAATCATAAATGATAAATACCTACAATAATCTTAATCTTAAACCTTGAACAGATTTTTCTTTTTTAACAGTTACTAAATGAAAAAAAAACTAGCTATCCAAACTTCAGAGGTCCTGTATCCACTGTTATTTATCCACATTCTATTTTTATTTGAATTTACAACTGTTAATGGATCCCAGAAAATTAAACAAACATAAATCTTCCTCGAAAGAAAAGTTAGTTGAACGGGGTCAAATGGTTTACCGCAAAATGCTGTTGCTGAAATTTTTAACATTCTTTTCGTCGAATCGCGTGGAATGTCAAAAAACTTTTCCAAAGTGGGCAAACTCTGTTCAGGCAAACGTTTGAACCAGAAAAAAAAACGGGGTTTAGCCCGATTTGGGCTCGCATACTGAAGGTTCCGTGCTACAACACAATTTTACGAGCTATCTGTGTACCAATAATAGTTTAAATCTGTTTAGCCATTTTGGCGCGATGAAGCCACAACGACGCATAGAAACATATAAAAAAAGTGTTTCGATTTAGTGTCCTCCAAATACGTTCAGATATTTCAGGTTTACAACTTTATAAAAGTACCTATAGAATTGTATATATGTACTATCAGTGATACGATTTTCTAAATATTTCAAAAAAAATCTGCAGTAACTACAGTTAATATAAATATTTTTGGCTTTGAATCCAAAATAGATAATGGCAACGCACTCTATACAATTAAACTGTTCTGAAACTATTAATAAGTTTTAATTCGATGCCTCTCCTCAAAAAATCTAAGGAATAGATTTCACTTCTTGCTGATTTAATCAAACAGACGAGAACAAGCGAAGGTACTGACATTTCAACCGATTGACAGAAAAGTCATTTTAATAGATATTAGTTCATTTCCTTAGAAGTAGGCCTACTAAAGCTTAAAAAAAGGGAGAATTTCGCTTTTACAAAATGTTATAATAAAGGTCGTCCGTGTCGCATCAGTAAATTGTCTCTTCGCTCATTCGTTCTTAAACAACCACCCGCGTGCAAAAATATTAGGGTCATATATCGCCCAAATGTGCCCTCAGACAGATGCGCTGAACCCAGGCGTGGAGAAATGGGGAGCACCTTGCGATTTCCGCAGTTCATGTGAAGGAATTTTTCCCGGTCGATTGACGTCTTAAAGAGTTGGAGACAATACTTGCTAGGAAAAGTAGAACACAATATTTTTAGTTTCCATAAAATACAAAGATTATGTGTTTAAAGATTATGTGTGTTGAGGTTCGGTTATTAGTCACATTATAAAACACCCCGCAGCATAATGAGTGATCAAATCGAATATTCATCAAAAATATTCTGATTATACGCTCTTTCCTTAATGGTATTTTATTATTACTTCTTCTAGGGATTTTTACTATAACATATTCACACAATATCTAAGTAACCTAACAACTGACAATATATGACATCGGCTTCGAAAAGAATTGAAATTTAAAATGGGAAGGTACATTTCTTTATTTCTAGTGACAAGATGACGTTATAAGCAAAGTTTCATTGAGGTACATATTTTTCCTCCAAACTGTCATATTTAAGTCTTACTTTACCTATAGTAAAAATGGCCGAAGTTTTCTCGAGCTTAAATTGGGCCTCTTGATCAAGCGTTTTTACTGGCACCGCCGCCGGGTGGGATAGGCTTGACATACTCGTAGGTACATACATATATGTCTGAAATGACAGGTATCATATTCTCCTTTGTGCTAGTGACTCGTAAACATGAGTTTGTTTTTTTTTTTTATTTGTTTCCGTGTTTTCTGTTCTGCTAAGTAAAGAGAACCTTTCAAAAGCCATCATATAAAAGAAAATGTGTCGTACTTTATCTAATTATGGATTTATTTATTTATTTTCAAATTTAAATGTGTAGGTATTTTATTGGTAGAGAAATCGGCGATGGAAATTTGATCGGGAGATTATAGGACGTGTGTTTTAGTACGTTCAATATGTAGGCAACGCTTAATAATAATTTACATTAGGTACTGTAAGCGAAAGTGTATAATTTGTCGATGTAAATCGATACAATATTTAATCTTTAATATACCTTATAAGCGTTTTTTATATGACATAGAAGATCATAACAGATTTCATACAAATCCTTGGCCATAAACTTTATGCAAGAGTTTTGTCAGCCTAGATAGAGAGACCTATGTTCAACGGTAGACTTCAGACAGAGTCGCACCACTCGCTTGCACTTGCTGCTTCTTCTAAAGCGCGAGCGAGAAGGCCGACTTCATGTTTGTGACTCTAACTTTCAGTTGATTTTGGTCTTGCTTTATCTTATAATGATGTTTCAAACCTTGATACTCCAAAAACTTATTCTGCAACAGATCTACTACAGATGCTGCGGTTGTGGCGAAGTTTGCATGTAAAATGATTCCACGACTATGTGGACGACTCAGATACATTTAAAGCTTAAGAAGTTTAGGATAAGGGTTACACTGGTTGCAAGAAAACGTAACGTTTGTAACGAGCACTTCGTGAGGCCTAAATGTGCGTGACGCCTTGAATTACCTCCAAGGAACCGCTAGTGTGCCCACGTTTTATGGAAAAGTGAATGAAAATGGAAGTAGCTAAACATTGCGGTTTATTTTCCACAAAAAATATGTATTTCTTTTGAAAATACAATCTCAATTGGACTGGACTGGGACTGATGGCTGACTGTGGTAATATGGATAACAGAGATTTGAAGTTTCGAACGGGTATACTGAGTTGTCAACGTGCGCCGCAATCCATACTAATATTATAAATGCGAAAGTGTGTCTGTCTGCCTGTCTGTCTGTCTGTTACCTCTTCACGCTTAAACCGCTGAACTGATTTGGATGAAATTTGGTATGGAGATAGTTTGAGTTCCAGGGAAGGATATAGGCTACTTTTTATTCCGGAAAAGTACCCTTATCCGCGATAAACGAATTTAAAGCGCACGAAGTCGCGGGCAGAAGCTAGTATGTATATATTCATCCCTACTCGTCTTAATTAGAACACAAAATTTCAACCTAAAAATATGTACTTAATGCCAATACCAGCTGTTTTCTCGCAAAAATATAAATTTTGTGTAAGAAAATGGCATCAGTCCACCCGTGACCATGGAAAGCTGAAAAGCTTCAGAAACGTCGGGAAATAAAATGAGATAATTTACGCGATATAATCCGTTAAATTGCTTTATTTCAATGAGTAATAATCGCGGAAACAGAAAAAATATTAAGAAAATGGCAGTTTAGACAAAAAAGGTGTACTTTTAGGTTAGAATTTTGTTTAATGTATGGACAAGTAAGGATGAACAAAGTAAAAGTTTAGATCTGAAGACAAACGACGACACATTGATTTAATTTTTAATAATAGCTTTTTCCAAATCTATTTCGATAAATAGACATGTTAATAGCCAGAACTCAGTATTTCAGTAAAACTAAGTGTATATAAATATTATTTAAAATTGATATAATAATTCATATAGTTATTGATATTAAGTTTGTGAAGATGTTTGTCTTTTAATAGTAACGCGTAAAATGTCCAGCGGATTTTCATGAAACCTGGCACATATGAATGGAATTAAAAAAAACTAGTAACGCGTGTGAAGCCGCAGTTACATGTTAGTTTCAAATAAATGCATTTGGCAGGAATCGAGGAAGGAATGTTTTCTTTTTTTAGTTGGCCGAGCGAGCGAAGCGTCTCCATTTCAGCTTGGGTAAAATGCTTCCGTACGTGTCCGGTGGATATAGGTCTGGATATTCTCCTCTACTGGTGGTGTGACAAGACCTTCGACTATATTATAGATTTTAACTAGCCGGAACCTAAATTAACCCCGTGTTCAATGCAACTAATGCTAACAACAAACCAGAACAGAGACAGTACCTTGATATAATCGCTGCGATGCGCCGTGTCACTTTTAGGAGTCTAGACCCTATCTTTCTGATGCCGCCGCTCGTTTTTCTTTACAGAATCAACAACAGCCAAGTCCATCGTATGTCACATATAGTCTTTTTAAGGAATCACATCGTAAGAGCACAAATGTGTTCAACCGATTAGGGGTACGATCCAGCCATGACCGCGCGCCGGTGAGAAGTGATTTTTTGAACGTGGTCAAAAGTCGATAGATGGCGCTGCCAGTAACGCGTGTCAGAGGCGTTTATAATGCGGCTATCTAACCGCCTCCATTCCAGAGTGAAGTCAATAATAAGTTGCCTGAACAGGTCGCATTTTAATAAATTCTCGTGAAGTTTTGTGAGCACGTTCGATAATTATAGGAAATTTGTTTGTCAATTCAGTTTTTGGATAATTTCAAAATGACGGAGATATGGCGGTTGAAAGACTCCTGAGGTCTACAGCTTTCAAAGCCACTAGTAGAATAAGTAGAAAAAAGATACGGGCGTCATTAAAAACATATTTAAAATTTTCCTAGTCAAGAAAAGTTGTCGAAATGTGCTATATTAGATGTGACTATAATATTATTTCTTTGTTAACCCTACTCTTCTTCAGCCATCTCTGAGCAGACTTACAACCAAATGCATCTCACTAACCAAAACTTTCCAAAATAATTTTAACTCTAACGAACTAACCTCATTTGTTTCCTTATCGCAAACTACATCAGGAGCTCTCTTTCCTGGGGTGAAACCAAAAACATGGTGTTACAAGTTTTTAGCCGCCGGCGTGACGTGCCGTGAAACTCGAGAGCTTTGCCAGTTAATTAACCACACAACTTTCTGCACGAGATAAAACATCAGCCTGTACTGCCCAACTTGCGGCAAATACAAACATGTATACGTGATTCTACTTAGCAAGATAACAACAGCGTGTTTAAATCGCGACAGCTGCGGCAAATTATTTGTGTATACGAAATAATCACTTCCCTTGTGTATGTAAAATCCTATAATTAACCTTAGAGCCGTTTGCATAGGTCTTGGCCATGTTTTCTTTAATATTTTCTTCTGTTTCCGCGATTATTACTTATTGAAATAAAACAAAATAATTAAGCCCTTCTGACACATGTATAACTGTCTTTATAAATTAGGTCCATCGGGCATCTATCTACACCTTTAATCTCAAAGTGGGTAGTTTGCACAAATTGTAGCTTTGACAGAGGAAAATATATCTTTTTTCTCAGTCAACCCGTGAACATGGAAAACTGAAAAGCTTCCAACACGTCGGAAACTCAAATGAGATAATCCGTTAAAATTGTTTTAGTTACATGTTTTCTTTGACAATCGGCTGAACCGGACGGATCCTTCGGCCTGTGTTTGTCCCTTTACTTCATGTGTCTAGTTATATTAATGAATTTTAAGAATGACACCCAAAGCTGTCAAGCAGGTTGTCAAAACTGACTTAAGAAAATGAAACCATGGGCGAGACCAATGAAAATGAAAAGTATATACGTGTCTAGGGGATATAATTGCGGCGAGACCGGCAGCGCTGCTTTCAACGTTGATCCACATATTATGAATGCTATAGCAGTGCAGTGTAGACGTGCCGTTAGTAAGTACCCATAAGGTGAGTTCGACGAAGATCGGACACCGGGTAAGAACGTATGGCTTAAATTTACGCTGATCGTGTTTTTAGGGTGCCGTACCCAAAGGGTAAAACGGAACCCTATTACTAAGACTCCGCTGTCCGTCTGTCTGTCAGTCAGTCTGTTAGCCCAAAAAAAAACCGGCCATGTGCGAGTCGGACTCGCACACCGAGGGTTCTGTACAAACTTTCTCTTTACCCTAACCTAACTGGCCGATTAAGTTAAGTTAACCTGGTATCTACGCCATTACATACAAATGAGGTGCAAACTCAACGCAACCGGAATGCTCAAAACTGATTTTTGAAAATTAAAAAAATACATTTTTTTGTAATAAAACAATTTAACGGATTATATCGCGTATATTATCTCATTTTAGTTTCCGATGTTTCGGAAGCTTTTCAGCTTTCCATGGTCACGGGTGGTAAAATGAAATAATATACGTGATATAATCCGTTAAATTGTTTTATTTCAATGAGTAATAATCGCGGAAACAGAAGAAAATATTGTGTACATTTTTTTTGTTTTTAGAACTAACAGAAATACATCATCTGTGAAAATTTCAACTGTCTAACTGTCACAGTTCATGAGATTCAGCCTGGTGACAGACAGACAGACAGACAGACTTACAGCGCAGTCTTAATAATAGGGTCCCGTTTTACCCTTTGGGTAAGGAACCCTAAAAACACGATAAGCGTAAATTTAAGCCATTCGTTCTTACCCGGTGTCCGATCTTAGTCAAACTCACTTTGAGTATGACGCAAGTGCGTTTCAACCGCCCAATCTCGTGTGTTTCGAGTTTCGACGGATAAAACCTTCTGTTTGCCACTTTTTAAATAACGCTACTTACTTTTTTTTACTACTACTACTACTCGTCAAAATCGAAAATCCGTGTAAAATCGTCAACACACGGAAAAGGCGGTTCAAACTCACCTGAACACCGAAAGGGGTGAAATTGGGGTTGAGATTTTTGATTAAAAGTTTGGAAAAATAATTTTATCGTTTTGTGAAACTCATCCTCTAAAGGGGTTTTATTGGGGTTAAGTTTGTATTGGAGACGAGTTCCCCGTTATGTGGCATAATCTCGATTGTCCGAATCATCATTCGGTTGAATTCATATTTTGGCATAATGCAGTTTTTGCAGAAACTGTACAATTTTCAGGGGTTTTTAAGGCATTATCCAGTTGTATACATTAGGTTAGGTTAGGTTTGTTTTATAAAAATCTTGAAAAGTTGACGCGTTCAGAAAAAAATGCATTATGTCAAATTATAAATTCGGCCAAATCATGATTCGGAAAAAAAATATATGCGTAAACAAGGGGAACCACTGAAGACGTGTAAATTTTAAAGTATTGGAGACTTCGCGAATGAATTATTCAAGAAGAAAAGTAATCATGCCATTTTTTAAAACTCATGCCCTAAAGAGGTTAAAAATTGGTTGAAAGTTTGTATGTGGAATATACGATTTTTGTAGTTTTGAAACTTCCAGTAACTTTATTAGTTTCACCATTTTTAGGCCGTTGTACCCAAAGGCTACCAATGCATTCCTATCACTAAGTCTCCACTAACTGACTCTCGGTATGACTCTCTGTTCATCCATCTGTTTGTCACGGGGCTCTAGCTTTAATTGGTAGACACACAAAATGTGTATTACGGTAGCCGTTATAACAACTAATAATAAAAAATAAAGAAATGTAGATTTCGATTGATCAACATCGACATCATAAAATATCTAGTGTAGTCATTAGACTACGTGAATTATCACGTTTCCACATTGTTGCAATTTTCAAGCCCCAATTGCTCACAATAGTCACAGTGTTACTGGCCGTGTCAGCTAACCGCGGATGCCCGAAGCCTAATTATGTCGAACAATTTATGGCACAAGCGAAACCACGGTTTTGCAATTAAAGCTAAGTATGTAACTATGTACTAGATAATTGATGAGCTTCGACTTTGAGTTTTCGTTTAATACGGTGAACAATCACGTTGACAGGCACATTATTACTTTATTATCAGATGAGTTATTTTAATTACAGTTTCGTTTTAATTTATCGTCATCACTACATTTGTACAAGTTTTGATTTAACTGGGACTAGTTCTGTTTGTGTAAAAATTGTCCTGTAGCATTCATTAATTAATTTATAACTAGCCTTTTTTTTTGTTGATCAAATCTTGCATGTCAAAGTTCACCCACTTTCCGGCTTCCGATTGAGCTAAAATTTGTCATACTTATTGAGCTGATTTGATGAAGTGTACCAAATGTTAGTTCAATCGAATACTAGGAAATTGGGTCAAACTTGCAAGATTTGTTTACACAGTTACCTACAAACACATACTTAGTTACAGATGGAAAAGTTTGCAAAAGGGGTATAAACAGTCTTCGATATGCTGAAATTAAGTATTCGTTTTACTGAAATGTCCGCTATTTATAGCCTGCTTTACATCAGTAAAAAGAAATAAAAGTACGAGTAAGTACTAAAGTTACAAACGGATAGACACAGGACCATTGAAACAAGAAGACTGACAATCACCATACAAAAAGCCCTTCCCCGATATTTGTAACGCCATGTATGTATACGAATTATTATTTATAGGAATTCTTCATTATTAGCTGTTTACGAACTAACTGTCACTGTACTGTACCTACTGTACTTTCTTTGTTCAATTATAACATCGTTAAATGTTCAGTTTTTAAGCGCCATCTTGTTCTTGCCTGATTATCTCCTTGAAGTCGGGGCACGATCCAAAGTATGCCAATACGTATGATCCAAGTCCTCTTGTTTTTATGGTCCTTGCCACAAACGTAAACAAAATCGGACCTATAGATGGTCTCGGTGAGTCAAATTCAATGCCTCTTTACTTGTTTTTGACATTATTATGCTGCTTACCTTTTATGCTCGGTTAATAATTTGTATCTCTATAATTGAAATAGTTGCAGCATTTCTGCACGGTTCAGGAGCAGCTTCAGCGCCAGGACTCGGCAATGACGCGGCTCGTTGGGTTGGTGTAGGTAATTAAATTATGCTGAGTTTACAATATCATCTCATACATTATGTTATTATGCTTATACGGACACAGTTTATAAGCGACTTTTCCTGTTATAGCCTAAGAACAAAATAACTAAGTATTATTAGTATGAACATTTAGATTTAGATCACAAAAATATAATTTCTGGGATGAGTTAATTGTGTTTTAGATCTTTATTTGTATTTATCAAACCTTAGTACAAATAGCAGTCAGTACCTAATACGTCACTCGAAATATCTCCTAAGCATTTAAAATAAAATAAAAAAATAAAAAGAAAACCGACTTCAAAATAAACTGAAAAGTCATAAATAATCTTTTATGTACGGTACGGATCACATTTGAATCACCTTTTGAAGTCAGTGCCAAACCATTCATTTATTACTATTGAGAACCGCGGCGGTGAGCCTTTAGTTATTATCTACCTACACTACATATATATTTAGTCATAGTAATTCATATTTTTGTTGAATAAAGAACTTTATTTACTTCAGGTTTGGCACCGACTTCAAAAGGTGATTCAAATGTGATCCGTACCGTACATAAAAGATTATTTATGGCTTTTTAGTTTATTTTGAAGTCGATTTTTTTTTTTTTTTCTTTTTTTCTTTTTAGTGATGGATTTTAGTAGCGATATAAAGTATTTCTTAAAGCACAGAATGGGAAGATTGAGGAGGCACTTTGCATGCATCTCGAGTCTTTGGAAGTAAGAAATGTAAAAGTTGGTTAGTTCATTGTACCTTCCATCATCAGCTCAGCATGAAATGACGACAGCCAGATGAAAACAACTGATAACTTCAGAAAAATATATACAAAACATTGTTAGTGCCCATAATATTTAAGGGTTTCTCTCGATTTCCCTGGTATTCCATCATCTAATCCTGACTTGGTGATAAGGAGACTACTTCAGGGACACACTAAAAGAATATGACTAACAGTTTTAACGTATCTACCTATAATAGATGATTTTTTTAAGAATTATCCTCTATTGTAGGTAGATACGTTAAAACTGTTACTCATATTCTTTTAATGTGTCCCTGAAGTAGTCTCCTTAACTATTTAGGAGTTGTACCTTCCGTCATCAGCTCAGCATGATGAGATGACGATTACCATATTCAAATACTTAAATAGCTTAAGAAAGTATATGAAAAACGTTATAAATGCCTATAAAATTTGAGGATTGCCCTCGATTTCCCTGGGATCCTATCATCAGATCCCAACTTGGTGGCAATGGGACCACCTCGGGAGTATATCCTTTCAAATGAAAAAATAATTTTTAAAATCGGTCCACAATTGGCGGAGTAATCGGTGAACATACACAAAAAAAAAAATATACAAAGTATCGAACATATAACCTCCTCCTTTTTTGGAAGTCGGTGAAAAACCGGTCAAGAGCATGTCAAACCGGATGTGTGTAGGGTTCCGTACTAGTACTATATAATGAAAAATATGATTATTTCCGAAAATATTTGTAGAAACCTCAAAATGTTTTGAAAATAACTATTAAAATATGTCCCACATATCGTGATGTTTGCTGTTTTATTTTTCGGTTACATGTATGGAGTGCCCCCCGGGAAAAGGCAGGTCGGTGTAGGTACGACGACGAGCGAAGCGAGGAGGAGTGTTAGGAAGAACTGCGACAAAATGGAAGTTGGGTCCAAAACCGAAAACCGTAGGTTAGCTTAGGCTTATGTTGTGACATAGCGGATCGAACGAAGCGAAGCGGAGCATCAAATATTTGTATCCTAGCTTGCTTTAATTATTATCGATTACAATGATTATGAAAAATTAGATAATTGGAATATATACTTATCAATTATGGGAAACAAAGATTCTGGCATATGATTAATATGGTAAACAATGAGATTTGCATACGAAATTATAAGAAACAAAATTATGGTATTTAAATAAAACAATTTCACGGATTATATCGCGTATTGATCTTACCATGGGACTAGTTCGATTTGTGTAAAATTGTCCTGTAATATTTATTATCTCATTTAAGTTCCCGACGTTTCGGAAGCTTTCCATCGACACGGGTGGATAATCCGTTAAATTGTTTTATTTAAATGCCATAATTTTGTTTCTTATAATTTCGTATGCAAATCTCATTGTCTCAGGACGAAGTCTGGGCAGAAGCTAGTATTAAAATAATGGCAGTTGAACATTAGGCATAATAAATTCGGATAATCGCAAGCGGTTTATTATGCGTAATAAACCGCTTTCTCGAAATGGTTGTGGAATGACCATACCTTGTAAAAAAATTGAATCCCAAGTGTTGAAATTACTGATATTTAGGTACGTCTTTGGTTAAGTTTTTTCAACAATGCCTTAATTATGCTCAAAAGTACCGCCGATAAAGCGATTAAAATATTTATAATGCTGCTGTAAAATCCGCTGTAAACCGTTAATCGTGTCATAAAATAAATCGTCCTCTCGGCAGCCATTCGGGGCGGCGCGGTACAAAATGTCAATTTTAATTTCATAGTGTAACGAACAACAATATGTTTGCGACGAAGCCTTAACAAGTTGTATTTATGTTAATCACTTCGAAATTTTGTGGGAATTAAGTTTTAACTACCGAGTTTCGCAATTGGGATGTTGACAATTTTTGAATACGTTTTTCTGTGGTTAGTTATATAACGACCTGTTAATAATAGAAACATGAAAAAACAAACACTTTGGATTTTCCCAAAAAATGCTCCATACTAAACTTGCTCTCACACGTTCCTACCTTGTATGGTAAAATTAAAAACTTTGTTCTGCAACTATGTTTAAACATGCGTTTATCGAAACGGTTTCATAATAAAAGTTACTATACATTTCATGGGCTTATTTAATGGTATTAGTTATTAATATTTTCATACTTTAAAAATGTACTTTCCCACCCAATTTTAAACGCTCATAGAACAAGTTACACGTAAGGTATTGAAATCTTCTTTTTATTCATTTCTCATCAAAAAATATGTTTATTTTAGTACAGTTTTATTATTATTTATCATCCTAATTTTAACACGATATTTGATACAAGTCCTTTTACTTGTGAATGCATTTTCCCCATTGTCATCATCCTTGCTCTTGACCTTGCCCTATGTTACAAGTAGTTGTAGCGGACGAAAATAAAAAGGCCCTACTAAATGACAATAGCGTGTAATGTTTATTATTTGAGATAATTCTATACTAATCAATACCCATAAGTAGTAAAAGTAGTGTGGAAAACCAGCAATATCACAATGTTTAGTAATTGGCTGCTAATGTAAGTTGATTAATGAAGAAATAATAATATAAAAATCTTGAGGAACTGAATTTATAAAACAACAACAATCACATGCACCCTTGCTTCTGATAGGGATTTTGTTATTATCAAGGGCTAAAACTACCACTTTAGCCCAGCCTACCTTAACTCCACTCCATTAAGCGGTGATGAGAGGTTTTTTTAGCAGTGGAATATTATTCGATGACATGATAGCTCATCAGCTCCTTGTTTCGAAACGTTAAAACGATCGGATAGTATGAAGTTAGTAAGAAAATATTTGCGTGGAAGTCACAGTAAAACTGCTACCATTTTCGTTTTTTTTTTGTTAATACAGTACAAACGCATAGTTGTGACTGTATTTCTGAACGTTTGGTTTAGTGGTTATTGTAAAATAATTTATTGTAACTACTGTCAAGCACCCTATCTTAATTATTTTATACCTTCGCGATTATGTCCCGTCTTATTAAAATCATAATAAATAAACCAGATCATTCCAGCCTCAAGATAGCAGAACATTAATTTTACCCACGCCGTCAAATTTATGAGCCCTCTCTGAATAATCTATTTTAATGACATAATTTCAGTCCCGTGTGGGAACTACACGATTAATTTAACATAAGTACTGTTTATTTGGTATAGTTTGCCTGCTTTATGTAATTGTTTAATGATAAGAGTTTGCATGAATGACGTACCATATCAAGTATTGTCACTAGGAAATGAAGAAAAATAATGTTCTTTTGCGTCACCGCTTTCAAATCGAAGAACCTTTGATAATGTATATTTAAAATCTATCGCCATAACAAAGGTTAACGAGGATTCTACCCACGATTCCTAAATTCATGTGACTGACATCTTATGTCCCGTCGTATATTTCAAATTGACTGCTCATTTCTGCAATAAAACTTAGTTCTGAATTAATTATTTATTTTATTGCAACTCCTTACGCGCTTATCGCATTCTATATAAGTACACCCGAACAGGGACCTTGTCACACACTGGCTAAGCGAAGTACCCAAGACGAAAAGATATGTACAGTTTCCGACAGCGCTGCAGTACTAAGGTACTCATATTAGAGTGCCATTTAGCATTGGAGACGATCGCGTTGCACAACCACGTCACGCTGCAATGGATTAAGGGGCACAGTGACTCTCTAGGTAACGATGCAGCCGACCAGCTGGCAAGGAGAGGAACTGATCATCTAGAGATTGGCCCAAGTCTTATATTCATCTAGCTTTTAACCAGCTGTGGGCATGGCTAGTTATAGAATCCGAACACAAGACGCTGATCAATGTGCAAAAACCAGTACATGCAGACAGTCCCGGGAAGTGGTATCACACGCAGATACGCGCTTGACGAGCCTCTGTTGTCACTTGGCAGGCCTGCTCTACATGTGATCGTAGGCGCCATCACTGGACACTGCCCACTTAACAAACACTTATATATTCCAGAAATATCCGACATAACCCCCTGTGCAGGGTCAGCCGACGAAACAGTCCCAATATGATCCTGGAATGCGTTGGCATAGCTAAATCAGGCTGAAATCCTCATAACACCGAGATTCCGGGAAGCCTGTGGAGATATCAGGAGGATCCTGCGCTTCTGGACGGAGTTAGGCTGGCTAGACCCCTAAGCAGCACTATCCCCACGCACAATGGCCCGGCTTTTCAACTAAGTGCGGAAAACAGAGCCCATAAACGTTACCATGTATAATTTTAATTTAACATTCATTATCTAGGAGTACTGTTTGTATGAGCATGCAAAGGCATATTATAGGGTAGAGTACTATTTAACAGACAAAAATGCATGGCCCAAAACAGAAACCAAATAATTTACTTTCACCGGGACGCAGTTTTTATCAGGTGGCATATTAAACCTAAGTAAGTTGCTTTAAATAAAAAAAACATTATTTTGCTTTTTTATATTCTATATACATATTTTTTACTTTTATAAGTTTTGATATGTTTTTCTTGAAGAACTACGCATTGAGTTTATACTCAAAACATATATTTAGGATAGGCTAAGTACAAATATTGTAATAGATATAAGACTTATTTCGAAAAAATGACTGACTGTTGAGTTTGTTTCGACTTTCTTTTCCTCAGTGGTCTCCGCTTGAGAAACGCCGTAGAGTCAGACTTGTAAAAGTGCCCTTGCGGCCTACTTACAGAATAAAGATCATTATTTCATTTTTTTTTTTTATTGCAATGATATAATCTTTCTTTTATTTCTGTTCCAATTAACTTTTCATTTTTAAAATTTGTATGAATTACCCTTATAAATATTTAATAATAATATTGGAGTAAGTATTGAGTCATCAAGAGCTCGTCCTAGCTAGCGTATATATACAGATTCATAAGTCGTAAATGATTGTGTTATCTAAAAAAATCGTAACGTGGCAAATGTAAGACTGACAAAATTAGACTAGTAGGTTTAGCTTTACCTTTAGTACTTATGTTGGATTTTCTATTCAGTAGCTACATAACAATTTATTGTAGCCTGAAGCAAATGTTGTATTCTGGTTAAAACTTCGTAAAATCGCTTTATTAGAGCCCTTGCCTCATGCATTAGAAAGTACAAACTCGCCGTGCCTTCCCTAAGTAAGGGTGTAATTTACCATTCTTTCCTGTCATCAACTTTCATTGCTAACCCGTCATTAGTGTATGTTGACGTCAATATTTCAATTTTAAAGTAACAAGTTTACAAGGAAAGACAGGATCATAATACATTTTTAAAGGATTGAAATGCTTTTTGTTCTATCCATTTTTGTTTACTTTATACGATCCAAACATTATATAAACTGGAAAACTACCATGACTCAGACATATTTAGATTACATTAGCGGTTACTCACATCGTAAAAGCTAAGTCTGCTGGACATGTTTCGGTCCATTTAAAGGACCTTAATCCGCGTCATACATAAGACAAGAGTGGACCCCGACGCAGCCTGCCTAGGTCTAACCGAGGAGCCTGCCGAGGGCAACGTCGTTGTCCACTTGTGTCTTATTACTTAAGTCCTCGCAAGGGACCGCAACATATTAAGGAGTGCTCGGTTTTTACGAGGTGAATAACCGCTAATGTAATCTAAACATTATATAAACGGTATACTGTATGTAGGTGATTATAGGTACATATGAACATAATTTACTAAATTAAGGTACGTCTTCATCTCAGAAAAATTATAATTTTCTAGTATGAAAGGAGTAGCCATCGGTAAGACAAGTCAGTTATCAGTTATCAATTTATTTATTGCTTTCATAGGTACATTTCAAGATGGTACATTTACGTTCACCGCTATGAAACCCTGTACTTAGGGCACTGCAACATTATCGAACTTACAGCTAGATGAATTTAATTATATAAACTAACTTACTAATTTTAAATATTTCAAATTAATTATTTACAAACTTTACTTACGAGTAGGTACATTATTGAAGTAAAATAATAAAATCTGGAATTATCACATAACAGCAAAAATAAAAAAATAAATATTGCTTGTAGTTATATGAATTATAACATTATTATATAAACTTTAATATACGACTGTCTCTACAATATACATTAATATTTATTTATTGTCCTTTGCGAAGAACTCTTGCAGAAACAATTTTCAATTAAATATTTAATGAGATCTTTCTTAAATATGCTATATTTTTTTTGATTCCTAATATTCTTTGAGAGTTTATTGTAAACCTTAATGCACATAACATAAGGAATCTTAGGGTCTAAGCAAGGACACAGGAAATTATGTAACTGCCGTCATTGCACGCCTATCCATCTTCAGTGATTAAGCTGTTACAGTACCTATACATTTCAGCCTCGTTGTCAATAACTTCATATCGGAATTCATCCCATCCCAGATAGGCCAATCAGCATCGTGCTGAACATCATTTATTTATTTATTATTCAAAAAGTTACACAGCTTTACAGTAAAAACCAAGGTACTGTGAACTACAAAAAAAAACATATATAAAAACTTAAAAGTAGTCAATTTAGACATTCATGATCACAGCACCTATGAATTTCGTTCTGTAAGTAGGCCATAAGGGCAGTTTTACAAGTGTGTCTACCAGCATTCCCACAAGGAGGCCACTGTTGAGAAGAAAATACCTACCGAAAAGAGTCAGACGGAACTGTCAGTCATGTGTTAATAATCAAATAAAAAATAATCATTTTGATGAAAATAATGTATGCTCTTCCCACGGAGGATTTCACGAGTCACAGGCATTGTCCTAGTTCGAGAGGCAGAGTCGCACTTTTGGTGATACTGTCACAAACCAAAATTATCAACTTATTGTTATAAGGATTTATTGTTATTCATAATCATAACGAATACGACGAGTTAGTATAAAGTGCTTGGTCTAAAGATTAAGGACGTCGAGAGTGACAAAATATCTAGTCATCATAAAAAGTTACATTAAAGTTATCACTTTATGAAATGACATCCGAGTCTACAATTTAAAACTCTTTAAACGAAAAAAATGTATTTTACTTCCTCCATCAAAAGCACACTTGTAAAACAAAATTAAACAAGTCTGATTAACGCGGATGTCAATAAATTAAACGGCCCTTACGCCCCACGTCTTACTATCCGCTAAGCATCGCTCGTAACCCCCACTTGCGCCCCCCATAGCCGCTATAAATCCACGCGTATTTAATGAGTTTCCTCAGTCGTTAACCGTCCGTCCCCCGGCAGTAATGCACCGCTATCATCACATGACATTATCTGAAATGTCGCTCAAACATGTGCGACTCGAGCAACATATGTTAAATGTTTTTCAGTTACATGTTTGATTACAGTTGTCACATTTAAATAAGGCTAATAAAGATAAAAGTTGTTTAAGCGCAATTCAGTCCTGTATCAATTCTGTACACAAGTATTTTGTACTATATTATAAGAGAGTACTATAAACTTTTTTTGTCCGAATTTCACTTGCCAACCAAATTTTCGCCGATGATTTCCTTTGATAATTATTTGCAAAGTTTCATTTGGTAGGATTATTTTAAGGTAGATTGACATATTACCACCTTAAAATTTTTGGATATCTATCATTTGGCAGCGCCCGGCGAGTGCCAGAATCGTTTTTTAACCGACTTCCAAAAAAGGAGAAGGTTATATGCTCGATAGTTTGTACTTTTTGTGTAATATCTGTCTATTTATATACCTAAATAAAAATCTATTGAAGAAATGTTTCTTCGCACATCATTTAAGAACGGCTGCACCGCATCTATTTGGCTAATTCTTTTTTGTTGTGTTTGTAATTATCGGGAAAAGGTTTGTATGTATGAAAATATACTATATAATAGTTGCATGGAAAATTGAACACTTTGGGTTTGAGAAACTCCATAAAAGAAGTGAGTGAGTGAGGCAAAATATAAATACGGGACATCTTACAAAAATATAATAAATGATCCATACAGTATGAGTAAGTGTAGGTCTCCTTGGTACACCCGTGCGAAGCAGGGGCCCGCAGGTAGTTTGTTATTTAAAAAAATCAAAATCCGTTTCCCCCCAATCTTACTTAGTTATCTCTTCTCTCCAATGATACATTCTTACAGGTACCTACATTGTCATAAAAACAAGTGAGCGGTTACGCTTACCAACTTAATAATTAATGTAACATGCCTAGTAAGGCACTAAATCTTTTATTGATAACATTTGGTAAACAGTGAAGTTGGGAAATAAAACTAAATCATTTAATAAATTGACACGTGATCATTTGGCAAAAATGAAATTATGCGAAAAAATGTTTGTTAACTGATAATCGGCTATAAAAATTTCAACGAAAATTTTGAAAACCTTAAAATTTTAAAACGTTAGCTTATAAACTAAATTGTGTTTAAACTTACCTATACCTAGACAGGTATATGATAAAAGTATAAGTAAAAGAAAAAAAAAACTGATAAGAGAGAAAACATGATGATCAGCACAGGATCATAAATAATTTTTAAATTTCTTTGAATGCTAAAATTATTATCTCAACAGCATTTTCATTTCATTAATAAAATGTTTACAGGTTACCAATTTTAGAAGAAGCATTCGCAAATTTCCTGTTTTATATGCTCCCGTTTATGTTATAATTAAATTTTCAAAGCCAGCTCCACCTGATTATTGATCATGATCAACCCCGTACTTTAAAAGCTAAATTAATAATTCATTGTACCTCCACATTCCTCAGAGGTGAGGGAAGTTTTAATCTGGCTTAAAGCACCCTCGGGGTAATCAAGACGACGGCACTTTCTTACGAAGACTTTGTCACTCACTGTATGAATGACTTTTTTTAAATCATATTTTGTTCCCTGCTAATCCTGCTATAGACAGTTTTGTATGCAGGTTTCTAATTGGAATTGAGTTAAAGGAAAATTGGTAATTAAATCCTGAATTAATATGATTTGTATTGATTAAAAACAGAAAAAATATGGTTTTGATTCGGATCATATTCTTAAGCACTTGTCCCACCGCCGGCGATAACCAATGAGCTATCGGCGATTTTCTTGCCCAAGAAACGAACAAAAGATAATCGCTCCCGTGTAAATAAAAAAGACATATAAGTAGATCGCCGGCAGTGTGAATGCAGCCAGTGATGAACTATAAAATATATATATCTCTCTCTCTTTTATTTACACGGGAACGATTATCTTTTGTTCGTCTATTGGGCGACAAAATCCCCTATAGCTCATCGCTTACTCGCCGGCGCGGCGGTGGGACAAGTGCCTTATAAATACAAAGATCTAAATAACTTAAAAAATTCAACACTTCGACTGGATTTGTACCAGGGCCTTATGTGCCTTGACGCGGCGCACGCTCTGCCAATTTGTCATTGTTTAGATCTTTTCTTTATTTTTTGTATTTATGAAAATAAAGTTTTCACTTTAAAAATCTCGAAGATCGTGATGGTAAGACATTAAGAATTTCATAAAATCAGTCTTAGTTGTATTTTGCCGTGGCATGCGAAAATGTCTTAATAGTGATCAGGTAAGCAAAATGACTTTTTTGTACATTTATGGTTAGAAAATAAATAGCCTTCCGTATATAACAAACGTTAAATATCAACGTAAAAAAATTCATTTTCCAGTATATTTTACATTTGTCTTTTAAACCTTTAGCGATTGGGGTTCTTCGTGGTTGATTTGGAATTAAGGGTATGTAAGTATGGTAATACATAAATGACCTTCGATCCGTAGCTGTTCACTTTTCTGTATTGTATATGTCTCATATTGTTGACAACCACTGTTGTTACCAATATAATACTGTTTCAGTTTATCTTCACGAGTTACCGAAACCAAGATAAACACTATCAAAATTTGTTATTTGTACGACAAATAACCAGTTCCTGTTACTTTTCTTAAAAACTATAGAACCTATTGAAAAACCAGTTCACAATTTTTAAGTGAACATCATAACACACTTATTGCTTTGAGTCTCATGTCTAAGCGTCGCTTGACGAGGGAGCCTATACCAATTTAAGAACGAAAAAGGTCTTTACTATTTTTTTTTCTCTTGATTTATTAAGTAACTATTATAACAGTCCAATTCATAAAATTATAGGCCAAATACCAAGCTACAATATATATACATTTTACGTGCTTTGCAGGAAGAGGAATAATTTTATACTACTTTAAAAACAGTGAAATTTACCGAAATTTTCTGGGTAGCCCCTTAATGTAAAATTTGCTTTATTACGTTAGTAGTAGCGTTTATTTTAATACAAAATCGTATTAAGTTTACTCTCGTGAAAAAAATATACTAGCAGTTCAGTAGCGTAATCAATAAAATTGGTTACTAACGACCCAAGTCGCGGAAACCCTAATCACATTAACCAAGGAACTAATTAACGAAGGTCCTTCATTAAATAAAGACAAAAGACTCGGTCGAAGTTGAAATGTTAAATCTGAAAAATCCCGAGCTGTCTGTGAACTTCAACAAAAATCGAATTAAGTCCGAAATCCACTTTGAATTTGAATTGCGTAACAGGGAACTTTAAAATTGCCATTGTGTACCCAAATTAAACTTTTCTTCCCGCCACGGTTCAAGTTTTCAATGATAATATTTTATAACTGAGCTCTTTCTTGAGGTAAATTGAAAAGTTCAGCTGAGCAAATTACATACGTGTAATTTACAACTTTGTTTTATTTTATAAGTAGAAAGGGCACCTTCTAGTTATAAAGTAAATAATTACTTCGTTAGCGGAGGAGAAAAAGTCATAGCCCCTCTTTTTTTCGACAGCGTCGTCGGGTAATATTCTATAACCATCTGACTCTACCAGGGTACCAAAAATAGTTGAAATCTGTTTAGCCGATGTAGCGCGATGAAACCACAACGACAAATACAAACATAAAAAAAAAAAATTTTTTCATCAGACACCTCCAAATAGTCTGTTAAATTTTTTTAATGTCATCAATATACAGACATTTCATTTTTACAACTTTATAATAGTATAGATTATATATAACTTTATACGAATGAAATATCAACATGTATAACTGTAACGTATATATAATTATGTACATATGTTTATGCTTTTATTTATTTTGTACCTACTACCTTTTTATAATTTTATCTCACCACCTACTCCTTCTAAATTATTTCGTGTCATTTTCGCTATCCGAAGGTTGTCTGAAAGAGATCGCTCTTTAGAAATTAGACCACCTATATTCTACCGTAGATTATCGTAAGGCTCTATTGTACCGTTTCTCTTGTTTGTGTGCAAAATAATTGTTGTATTGTATATAGATTGAAGATACTTTTGACATGAATAAAACAAAACATAAAAAGTCGGTTCAAGTATCTTCTCTCATTCATCATTTTAAGTAAAATATATACCTTTAATTTAGATATTTCACTTGCACAGTAGGTAACTATTATATAAAATAGACTAGAAAGTGCCCGCAACTTCGTTCGCGAAGGAGAAAAGTCATAATGCCTCTTTATTTCTTCAGCGTAGTCAGATAAAATGTATTTTATAGCCATCTGGAGATATCTAGCTACCCGTGTACCAAAAATAGTTGAAATCCGTTCAGCCGATGTTTCGTGATGAAAACACAACGACGCATACAAACATACATAAAATCCAAAATATATATTTTTCAATTCTGTGACCTCCAAATAGTCCGATTTTTTTTTTAAATATATCTTCATTTACAGAAATTTCATTTTAACAACTATAAAACAGTATAAATGACATATGTCATTGTAGCCACGTCACTATACCAATTGTTGGTACAAGTATAGCTGAACTTTCAAACATTGCATCAGAATTTTTTTTTTCTACTCCTGTACTTTTATCTGTCATTTACATAGTCGCTAAGTCATATACAATGAGACCGATAATAAGTTGTCAAAAACTCTATGCTGTATGGTCTATAAAAGCATTGTTAGGCGTGCTTTTATAGTTCATTAATTTTTCATAAATGCACTGTTTACCAAGATAATAACATTAACTTTTTTTTGAAGCAAGGCTTCAGTTCTAATTATTAAGTAAGTAATTACAGCAGTAACAACTTCTTAAAAAACAATATTACACAAAATAAAATAAACCCAAATTTACAAATTAAACATTGTATACTTATTTATTTTCAATCTTAGGGTAGGTTTTTTACAATAAAAAAAAGTAAAATACAAAAAGCCATAACATTAATGAAATAATGAAATAATGATCTTTATTCTGTAAGTAGGCCACAAGGGCACTTTTACAAGTCTGACTCTACGGCGTTTCCCAAGAGGAGACCACTGAAGAGAAGAAAGCCGAAACAAACTCAACAGTCAGTCATTTTTTCGAAATAACTCTTATATCTATTACAATATTCGTGCTTAGCCTAACCTAAATATATGTTTTGAGTATAAACTCAATGCGTAGTTCTTCAAGGAAACATATCAAAACTTATAAAAGTAAAAAAAAAAAAAAATCTAGAATATAAAAAAGCTAAATAGTGATTTTTATTTAAAACAACTTACATACGTTTGATATGCCACCTTATAAGAACCGTGTCCCGGTAAAAGTAAATTATTTGGTTTCTGTTTTGGGCCATGCATTTTTGTCTGTTAAATAGTCCTCTACCCTATAATAAGCCTTTGCCATTAGGGACTCTTTTAAGTACTTTTTGAGAGCTGGAAACGATAATTTCAAAGCATCATCTGGTAGCTTATTATAAAAATGTATATATTGGCCTACGGATGATTTGGCTACTTTACGAACGCGGAACTTTCTAATAGCGATTTTGTTTTTATTTCTAGTATTAAAATTGTTGATATCTGAATTCCTAGTAAAAGACTCTAGGTTCTTAATAACATAAATAATATTCTCATAAATATATTGGGACGCTACGGTTAATATGTTGATGTCTTTAAAAAGTTCTCTTAAGGAGTCACGGGAGTTCAAGTTATATATAGAACGAATCGCTCTTTTTTGTAACACAAATATAGTCTGTATGTCAGCTGCTTTGCCCCAAACCAGAATACCGTATGACATGATACTATGAAAATAACTATGATATACTAAGCGAGCAGTATCAACATTGGTCAATTGTCTAATTTTTCTAATAGCGTAAGCTGCTGAACTTAATTTACCTGCAAGTACTGCTAAATGGGGACTCCATTGCAAGTTCTTGTCCAGTGTTATACCTAAGAATAATGCCCTATCCACCATTTCTAAACATTCACCATTGAGCGATATAGCAGAATCCACTGCTCTAACATTCGGTAAAGTAAATCTAACACATTTCGTTTTCTTAGCATTCAATACCAGATTATTAATATTAAACCAGTCAAGTACTTTAACTAGTACACTATTAATTTCGGAATAGTCTGTTGCTTTCCGGTCAACTTTGAAAATTAATGATGTATCATCAGCAAATAGTACTATATCAGAAAGATTTTCTACTATAGATGGTAAGTCATTTATATAAACTAAAAATAGAAATGGCCCTAAGATAGAGCCCTGTGGCACTCCTAGCTTAACTGCAGCTCCACTGGATTGGGTTCCATTTACAACAACTGTTTGTGTTCTATTGCTGAGATATGAAGACATAAGGCTTAAGGCATTTATAGACAGGCCATAATGTTCTAATTTCAAAATGAGTTTTCCATGATCAACGCAATCAAATGCCTTAGAAAGGTCACAAAAAACTCCAATTGCATCACAAGATTTCTCCCAGATGTTGTAAATATATTTAATGAGTACAGATGCTGCATCAGCCGTGGAACGTCCCCTTGTGAAACCGAACTGTTTACTACTAAGTAGTTTATTTCTATTGAAGTGTCCCAGCAGATCCATCAACATTAACTTTTCGAAAACTTTACTTAATACATGTAGTATAGATATCGGACGGAAATTAGTCAAGTCACTCAAGTCACCTGATTTAAAAAGAGGTATGACTTTACTAAGTTTCATAAGATCAGGAAACACGCCCTCTGATATGCAATTATTATAAATCAAGGCTAGATAGGGTGCAATTGAGTCTATGATATGATGAACAATTTTTACTGAAGTTCCCCATAAATCTTCTGTTTTCTTTAAATTCGGTGACTTAAATGTTTTAATAACGTCTATTGAATTTACTTGACTAAATTCAAAGCTTACATTGCATTTGTTAAAATTAACATTAAGTAACAAATGGGCTTCGGTCGCAGATGATTGAAGATATCTTGTAGTATTAATTGCAATGTAGGAAAAATAATCCTCGAATACCGAGGCAACATCGTTCTGACCATTTCCTGTCATAATGTTGACTTGACTATTGCGAGTTTTTGTTTTACCAGTTTCTCTATTAATAAAATTCCAAACAGTTTTCACTTTATTGTCAGACATTTTGAGTTTAGAACTAATATAATTTGCCTTAGCGGCTATGCACACCTTCTTAAACATTTTTGAATAATTCTTGACATAGTCCAGGAAAGCAGTATTCTTGTTTACCTCTTTCTCTCCATATAATTCATAAAGTCTATTTCTACTTCTATGAATGCCGACAGTAGCCCATTCAATAAACTTCGTTTTTGACCCAGAAATAGTTTTCATTTTGAAATGAGTATTAAAATTATTTATAATTAACCAAATAAATTTTTGTAAAAACAATTTAGGTCATCATGTGAAATGGATAACATACATAGATCATTATGAACTTCATTTTTGAATAGTTCTAAACGATAACTAGTTATGGGTCTGTATGTTATAGTTTGTGGTATTTCTTGGAAAGTGTTTGGGAAAGATGCTCTCTGACCTCTATGATCTGAACTAAAGGACTTAAATATTTGTTGTATTATTATTATGTTATTTACTATTGTATGTAACAAAGCCATCATCAATTCTGCTTTAACTATTAAATTTTATTAATTTTAGATATTTTTATTAAACTAGACATTTGGTATTACTATCCAGTGCAAAATAAATAAATAAAAAAAACAAACCATAGACAAACGTCATATTTGAGTTGCCACCAAAAAATGTAACTTTTTAAGTTCCAAGTTACTATTGAAAAGATAATAAACGTTAAATAAATAATGAATTTCTTTCTTCTTTCTTTTTTTCTAATTAAATATTGTCCTTAAACAGATAAAGTATCTTCTGTTTCTATAAATAAACAAACTGTACGTACATACCCTAATTTTGTTTTATTTAAAAGTAGGTAGTCGTAGAAAAAGTATTGTATGCAACGGTATATAACTGGTCTAAAAACGCTCGTGGCGTATTTACTTGCGATGTTCGCCAAGCCTCACATCGCAACCCACGCCACTCGCGTTTTAAGACCCTTCTTATACAACAGTTGCATAAAATACTATTATCTGACTACGGAAAAGTAGAAAATAGGGTTACAACATTTTCGTCCTCCGCGTTAGCATGCGGTCATCTCTTTTATGTTAATGAAAGTAGGCTTAATACATAAGACAAGGCACATGTTATCTATATCTTTACATAAGTTGAAATAGTAAATACATTGCTAGCATCCCTGGAAAATCTTTCCTGCTTTATTTTGGTTTGTTTTTTAAGGATGAATAAATTGTAAGCAAGTTACCGTTCTACAACGTCGTAAAAATACAAATATGTAAGAAAAACATTGATAAAGAAATTATCCTTAAAGAGACCCTTATCTGTAAGTAACCACATAAACACAAGATTATCTTGTTTCTTTAAACATTTCCTGTTTCATTCAATTGAAAAAATTACAAGAAATTGCGGAAATAATTTCCTCTTTTGCGTAATAAAGGCCAAAATAAATGAGTTCGTTATTTCCTACCAACGATCGCCCGGCGAAAGATAAAATATTTTATACAACAGTGAATGGGATATTTGTTTGTACCATAATTCCAAAGATTTTTTTACGTAATTACCGAGAATCTTCCCCGGGGCTGGAACCCGCTTCAAAAGATAAACCGACTCATTTTGCGTGGATAAGAAACATTATTGATTTTCAGCCAGTCCGGAATTTATAATTTATGAGAAACGGTAATTAGACGTTTGAAGGGTTTTTACCAGCAAATAGGAGAAAAAAATCTTCAATAACGTTTTATAATATCCTGCCTGTAATGAAGATCGGGTTGCTCTAATAACCGCCTACTGAAAATGCACGATATTTTTTATAAAAGATGCTTCAAAAATATTCTTGGATTCTTATTAAATATGACATGAATTTAACACAGATAAATTCTATAAAATTATTCACCAAAGATGAGTAACATACAATCTCTACGTCATTACACATGTACGATCCGTCAAAAAATTGGTCTACCAATTTTGGACTCTATTTTGGATATATTAAGATACAAAAGTGGTCGATCAATTTCTTGGCCGACTGTACCTTCCGTCATGTCAGTACAACTTACAGTATAAATAATAAGAATGTGTTTACATCCTCTTTGGCCTTGCTTATCTTCTATAACCTTTTCCATCCTCGCGTCATGATTTTTAATAAACTGTTACAGCTAGTTAATCTCTTTTTTCATTATATCATTAAAGAACAAATCAAGATTTATATGTTAGAAGCGTAGTATATTATTTTTACATTCAATTCCATCACAGAAATCACTGCTAAATGGCATAATCGGCCAATAGATTTGTGCTTATTAATTCAGTCCATTCATTCCATTCGGTCAAAGGCTCAAATTGAAAGCCTAGTCAAAGACCGCGGACTTGATATAATCACGGTTTGAGTTCATTTTGCGATGTATGAGCATTCAACGATAAATTAGCACCTCGTTAGTAAAATTAACGAATGGAATTATATTTAGTAACTTACGTGACAATGTTTTTTAATGAGAATGACGTCAAAAATTTAAGGAATGGCTGGATGGAACATTTTATCTGGTTCTTACTTTGAAATAGTAACAGCCCATTTAAATTTATGGTTGTTTTTACATGGAGGGATTACATCTACTTCAGGCTTGAAGTAAATTGTTAAAGATATTTTAACAACCAAATAAATTGGTGCACTTTAAAAAAATGCTTTGCTTCATTTAAATAATTATACCTACTTAATAGGGATTTTGACTGTAATCAAATAAAAAAAAATTTTGATGCGAAATGGGAGTTGTAAGATAGAAATCCTAAATAAATAACAGTTCGATATCTTATGTGTAGCTTGTTTTATAAGTTCTGTGGTAAAGTCCATTTTTAAAGTATGAAAATATTCATAATTATTAATACCATTGAATGAAATGAAATTTTTGGTAACTTTTGTCATGAAACCGTTTCGATAAACGCAAACATTACTGCAAAAATAATAATAATACAAGGTAGGAATGCGTAACGTCACACGTTCTTAGGCTTTTTTAGTATGAAGTGTTTTTTGGGTTCGAACAGGTAGGTGACTTTAATATAGTTGTAACTCAGGGATTTTTTCTAAGATTGAAGTAGTTTTTCATCAATATTTATATTATTAAAAAGATCGCCCTATAACATACTACAGAATAAACTTGTCAAAGGTTGTCAACATCTCTATTTCAGGCACCAGCCACATCGCTTTAAATGTAGAAACTTGGTTGAATAGCATCAAAAACTACGATGATGGCACCGAGTCCGACATTCAGGGATGTCTTTGCCCGAAGGCAAAATTAAGGCTGTAATAATATAAAGTCAACTTTTCCCCGCTCAATCTACCAATGAAACATAATTATCGACCAAAGGAAACTTAATTTATTGTACTTATTTAATTTACAATAAATTTTATATATTTTGACGACACGCTTGGCTCAGTAGGTTGTACAACGGCCTACGAAGCTGGCGGTCCCGGGTTCGAATCCCGGCCAGGACAAGTGTTTGTGTGATGAGCACGAATGTTTGTTCCTAAGTCTTGGATGTTTTATATGTATTTAAGTATTATAATTTATCTATATATTATGTATATCGTCGCTTAGTACCCATAGTACCCAGATTTGCTTAGTTTGGGACTAGGTCGATTTGTGTAAGATTGTCCCTGATATTAATTTATTTATTTTATTTATTTAACTATTTTTAATTTCACTCGCCTAGTAGGTTACAAACTTGGTGCCTCCCAATACCTTGACACCTTCAACCTACTCATACTAATAGAAGTGAGAAATTATCGAATTTGTGCTGTCAAACATTGGGAAATGCTTGACAGCACAAATTCATTATAGGTGAAAAACTTAAGTAAGTCACCTAGTAAATAGTAGCGTATCCGTATAGGCAATTTGACGTACCATATTAGAAAAATTACATAAGTTCCATATCAATTTTGTACACTACTGCATACAAGAGAGGCTTTACTTAAGTTTGTTACCTATACCTCATCCATGACCTTTATCAACAGTTGCATAATCTCCCACTGCACGCTAAATGGACAATGGATTGGCAATCGAAACCACCAGATTGCTTGGGAGCAAAATATATCGACTCCACGAAAAAAGCTCCTGGCTTCTCTCTACCTCGACGACAAATCTTGCCAGCTAAACAGAACTTGCAGGCTCAGATGTGGCAGCGGACGGTCCAGTGATTTCCTACACAACTGTGGCTGGAGAACTTAAAACCGGCCTGTGACTGTGGAGCTGCGGTACAAGACGTCAAGCATATCATATGCGACTGCCCTCTCTTCAAATTCAACGGGAAGCTTGCAGACTTATTCACGTTGAAAAATAACGCAATCCATTGGATTAATAGACTTAATGTTAATTTATAAATATATATGAAAGACTGTCTATTTACAAGCCATACGAATAAATAAATAACTTCCACTGACGCGCTTAAGTATCTACTCTTAGTTTACACATACTTGAATCTAAAATTTTACCAACTGAAAAGCCCCCTAATCGAGCCGACATGTCTTTTGAACTGCATAATTTGCTCCCGAAACGCCTGCGATCGCCCACCGACACGTCCTAAAGTTAAATTGCACTAATTTGTGCACCTTATTGCCTTGCCCACTTCGTTTGAAAGCCGTTGCGCGATTCGCTTTAGTGATGCGGTGATATCGAGAACTTTGACTAATTATCAAACTTTAACGATGAATGAGATACCGACTCCTTTATTACAAGTTAGTGTTCGTTGATGCCGTGGATTGTGTGACTATTGAATTAGTCAGCTTGATCTTTCTTCATTAATGAAATAATAACCTTTATTCTGTAATTAGGCAGCAAGGGTACTTTTGCAAGTCTTACTCTACAGTATTTCCCAAGAGGATTGCCACTGTTGAAAAGAAAGCCGAAACAAATTCAACAGTCATTCATTTTTTTTTTATAATTCTTATCTTTACAATATTAGCACTTAGCCTTTATTAAATATATCTTTTTAAATATAGGTACACTCAATGCGTAGTTTTCTAAGAAAACATATCAAAAGTTATAAAAATAAACATATAACAGAATAAAAAAGCAAAGCATGTTAAATGCGTGTTTGAAGTACGATGAGTTGCAGGATCACAGGCTAACTTGTGTCTGTATCTGATTGTTAGCTTAAGTTTACATTTAGTTTCACAGTGTATTATATTTAAGTCTGAAATGCTGTATAAATTTAGTTATAAGTAAATAAATATAGGTATACAACAACTGTTCTTTCGCTGATATATAAAGACATAATAAGGCTTAAAGCATTTATAGACAGGCATTTTTTACTGACATCAAATTTGAAGACAAGTGTTTGTGTGATGTGTACGTATGTATGTTAATGGATCTCGGATGTTTGCTAAGCATTTAAGTATATTATGTATCTTAGGGAATGGCCAGAAACCGCCCAGAACAGAGAACATTGGAAGAAGAAAAGGGAGGCCTTTGCCCAGCAGTGGGATATGACGGGCTCAGAATAATAATAATAATAATGTATATAGTCGCCTGGAACCCTTACTCATAGTACAAGCTTTGCTTAGTTTATGACTAGGTCGATTTGTGCAAGAGTGTCCCTAGAATTTATTTTTATTACAAAATGGTTGAAATCGGTCCAGCTTTTTAGGCGTGTGATGGCAAAAATATACATGCATAAAAATATACATACAAACCAAAAAAAAACTATCGATACAGTGACCTTCAAATAGCCAGTTTAGGTCTAGAGGAACTAAAAGTCACAATTTAAATAATTAACTTCTGCATAAATCAAAACTTATTTTCATATCGTGTCTTATTTTCATGATAACCTTCAGTAATTTTCAAGAATCACGATTCAAGACTTAGATCTCATAATGTAGTATCACTGGTGCCCTTTGGGTACGGAGCCCTAAAAAAAGATAAGAAACAAACAGGGACTCAATACTGGTATTTTCTTCATACTATGTAACCGGTATTAAATTTCGGTATATCGCTTATTATTAATATAACCTACGTATTTAATAAAAAATTAAAAATATCATTATTTTGGAATGATATTTAAATTTAAACGAAAACCGGTAACGATCTCTAATCAAAACTATCGATAAGTATATCAAAAAAATCCGTCACTATCGACCACATAGCAGCTGCATTTTTTTCTCCCCCGTTTCAATTGCTATGTTATTTGCTTCGTTTGGCCCGTGAAAGCGCATCGCCTTTGAACTTGCTTGAATTATTTAATCGTTTAATAGAATTACGGTGCCTTCGAACACAGCCCCACCGTGCCCTATCTGTTGCGCAGTTAGCCCCGCTCTTCCCTTAATTGGCTCGCTACGAAAATATTTATCATTTACTTCACTTTGACGATGATGCAATATTAATACATATATGTATTTGAAACCACAGTTAAGTTAATTTGGTACAATTTGCTCGGTTTTCCTGGACGTGGACACTGACGGTATGACTGGTACACCAAATTAAGGTCACACAGGGAGCTACGGAGAGAGCTATGCTTGGTATTTCTATCAATGATCGGATCCGAGATGAGGTGATACAACAATCCACGTGAAAACCAAAATTTACGATATATCTGGCCCAATAAAATAGCAGATTGCAGTGGCAGTGAGCTAGTCACTTCTGCCGCAGAACTGACAACAGTTGGGGCAAACATGTTCTAGAGTGGAGACCGTGATTTGACAAACGAAGTGTAGGGCGCCCTGCAGCTGGGCGCAGCGACGACATAAGATATGTGGCAGGCAGCGGTTGGAAATAACAACTCAGGGCAGAGTTCGTAACATGACATGATAGAGGCCTATGTTTAGCAATGGACGGAGATGGGCTGATTATGATGATGCTCGTTTTTCCTGCAGTAAGTACGAAAAGTATAGTATAGCCACACTGTGGACACTCCCTGCCGGCCCGAAAGCTCCGGCCACCCGCGCTCTTCCCGCTCACAGTTCAGTTACCTCTGCCGGTAACTGCGAGGTAACCGAGCGCGGGCGGGCGGCACTTTCAGGGAGTGTCCACGTAGTACTCTTTATTATACTGTGGTTTGATTTTAACTCTTTACAATATAATATTGCACACTCTCACAAAACAGATTACAAAAGAAACTAATACAGTCAAGTAGAGGTTAACATCAGGTGGTCTTATTACTAAACAGCGATCTCTACCAGATAACCTTCTAGTATGACTCATAATCACAGGTATTATTTTTTTATATTTTATCCGCCTTAAAGAGTCAGCAGTTTTTTGCACATCACTTGAACTTCAATTTATATTATGTAGTATTGTATTCACGGCAATTCTTCTAGTAAAAGTAAATTTTTTTGGGTACGTGATGTAACAAAACATTTTGTATGTAACTAGCTGGCCGCCCCCGCTTTGCATGGGTACAAAGGAAGATGAGACCTAAAATTCCATTTATAGACCATGTCTTATATGGATAATTTCAAAAGCAAAATTCTCACTTTTCCATGCATTTTTAGTACATTTTCTTATATCCAAACCATTGTCCAGACCATTACAAACACAACAATTACATAATTAACCTTATTGCGGAGCCGTTCTGAAGTGATGCGCGAACATATATTTTTAATTGATTTTTATTAATACAGATTAATCAAAAATTCGAAAAAATATCATTACAGTGAAACCAAAGTTGTAATATTACTCCGCTGTTTATTGCTGTCCCTATATCATTTGCACCTAACAATATATTTCTTACTTGTGTTCCATTGAAACACTTTTCTCACTTGTGTTTCGTTAATTCACCGTACCGCGTTATTTCAGCACTAGACAGGTATTCCGAATTCAAAACTTGATTCTGCAAGTAGGCCGCAAGGACACTTTTACATGTCTGATTTTACAATAAACAGAAGAACATTAGCAATCTACATCATGACAATATGAATACAACAGACAAATAAACACCTGGGCAAACCTAACAAGGAGAGGTATAATAGGGAATATGAATGAATTTTTATTTTTGCTTTATTAAAAGCTCATTTATATAGCAAACAGTAGACATAAATATTTTTTCGATTAACTATAAAAATAACCAAGATATAAGCCATCAAACATTTCATTCTATCTCTTTCTTTCGAAATAGAATTTAATATGGAGTTTTTATGGCCGGAGTGCACTGTGACGTAACAGTGCATGTCGGTCCTCTCCGTCTAATTATTAGTTCAAAATGCCTATATTATGCGTATTTCTTGGCCGATTTAAATTTTTATTTCACATTTTGAAATAGATTTTACGGTTTTTTGATATTTAGAAAAGAAAAGCGATAAAAAAATCATGTATGTACCCTACTTCTCTGGGTCCATTAGATTATACAACTTAACCTATACTTTCAGAGCTGTAAAGGATCTCTAGGTGTCAAAAAAAGTAAAAATAAATAACGGTGTATACAAAAAAGTTTACACTTAGTTTAATAGAGATTTGAAAGATCTCCAGAACACATTATGTTTTGTACTATGGAGACCATTCACATTTCCTAATTTAAAGTTTTATCATAAACGTCCTAATCCTTGACAGCCTAACTCCAATAAATGACACGCAGGTTTTCACCTCCATTGATACGAACTAAGGTTGAACGTGCCAAGTAATGGGACTGTGTCAAGCACTGGTACATTTTCCTTATATAAAAGCGATGGAGACATAAAAGCACACTGACACACCACTAATTGGTAGGTGGGGGAGGTGTGAAGGGCTTAATTGGCTGTTTTAGGACGACAATAAATTGATATGGACCGAGGAATTACCATACGACCCAGGCGTATTTCACAATCGCCTTAATTACCGATGCCTGTGGTGGCAAGTGACAATAACAGCCACCCTTAACTCCCTAGTGCAAAAAGACTTATTTTAATACAGAAAGCATGTCGTTTATGTCGTTTTGTGCAAGAAGCGTGCAAGGCGAAGGTGATTTTCATTTTGTTTACGTATTTAATTGCGAGTACGTAGAGACGTGCTCGAGACAGGTGATTTAATCAAGTTATAGAGTGCGATCTATTTTGTATGATGCCTCTTTTCTCTACAAATCACGAACACTTGGAGACTCTATGTAGAGGCATATGTAGCACGATACCACTTGCACCCTGTCATTGATAAAAGCAAGCTACAGTGTGGTAGGTAATTCGCAGCAAATTTAATTATTTTTCTAGAAATCCAGTGGCGTAGCTACCGGAGGGCTAGACGATGGCGTGCACCGGGGCCCTAAGCCCTTAGTGACCATCTAAAAAAACATATTTCTTGTACGTGGAGGTTACCACTGAAACAAACTCACAAATCTCAACCCCAGCCCCAAAATAAAACTAAAAATATGAAACACGACATCGATAAAACGCTAAAATTCATTAAGTTAAATTTATATCAAAGAGCAAAACCTAAACACGGCCATTACAAGGGAAGGGCGAGCGAAAATTGGGGGCTATTTTGCACTGGCTATAAATTAATTTCGGTGCAGAGCATTGCAGTTAAGCCGCCATACATTTTAATTGGTTCCATTATCGGCTGTTCTGCTAAACGAGCTGATGACAATGGAGCCCCTCCGTGACGTAGCGTTTTGACACCGTAATAGATAATTAATAGACATTGTGTGCTTCTAGTGTTTATTTTTGTTATATAAATGTACAAGAGATCAATAAATTGCTATGTTCAAGTCCCAATCTTCGAAATTCTAGCGTTTATTTCGCTATATGAAAGTGCAAAAGAACGAAGAGTGATTTTATGTAGATGTTCCAATCAGCCTCTATATAGTACGTACTCATTTTATATGTACTTGTGTATTTTGTCGAACAGAAAACCCGAGCTTAGCCCTTTCCATTGCACCTTGCGTGACTCTGAGCCGCCTTACGACCCATTGTGAACGACCATATCTCAGTTCCGTAGGTCATCTCTAGCAACATGAACTGTTCGAAGACCTTCGTCTTCAAGCACTCGGGTCTTTATATTTTTAACAGCCGAGTTGGATTTGAGAATTGATCCTTCCTTCCTTCTCATTCTTCAGGAAGTCTATCTAGCCGGACCTATCCAATTCAAAGTCAGGTTCTAAAATAAAGAGGATCATAATATTTTCTTCTGTTTCCGCGATTATTACTCATTGAAATAAAACAATTTAACGGATTATATCGCGTATATTATCTAATTTTAGTTCCCGACGTTTCGGAAGCTTTCCAGCTTTCCATGGTCACGGGAGGACTAAGAAAAGATGTATTTTCCTCTGTCAAAGTTACAATTTGTGCAAACTACCCATTTTTTGAAAAAAAAAAAAAAAAAACACAAATAAAGGTGTACATACATGCCAGATGGGCCTAAGCTGTAAAGACAGTTACACATGTGCCAGAAGGGCTTAATTATTTTATTCTAATAATTTACCAAGCAGCATTTCACAAATGAGGCGTACTGAGGAGAAAAGAAACTCTGCAAAGAAAAACTCCCAGGCTACCTCATTACTAATTATAATATTTAAAATGAGATAATATACGCGATATAATCCGTTAAATTGTTTTATTTCAATGAGTAATAATCGCGGAAACAGAAGAAAATATTATGTACACCAGTACGGACTGGACGTTGCTAACCAAATCAGGCGGTATGAAGACCTCAGGACGGGACTCGCACGAGCTCGAAGTTCATTGAATTTCGAAAAGAATGCCGTGATGAAGATCTCATTCCTACATGCGTGAAAATAGCACCGAAGAAGGACATTTTCGGTAGTGAACGCATTCTCCGCCAAGCTAGTGTAAAGTTACTGTGCAAACTTATCCACAATACCCGTTATTCAGCTCACAAATTTGAACAACAGATTAAAGAAAAGAGTGACGAATTGCAGTTGATATTGACAGATGATGACTTTAAAAGTATTGTTGAACAAGGCGACAGACGTCACGCATCAAAATTTAAAAGCTGTACACGTAAGAAAAATGCTAAGTTTGACAAGTTGAAATCAAAACGCACTAGGAATGAAACGCTCCGTGGAGGTAATCAAACGTCAACGTCAAATGCCGTTGCACCTGTAGTGAATATTAGCTCGAAGGAACTCTCGCAATCCCAAACCTCGCTTCTTAAAAAAGGGCTTAATTATGTTGTTACTCCACGGAATATCCCTTTGAACAGATTATAGTCGGTGTGGAAGATTGTTTGGTCCAAAATCATATGCGTAAGGAGGATTTGGAGGCCGTACGCCAGGATGTGTCTTCAATTTTAAGACGAGCCAAGTTTCCTACAGTTAACTTACCCAGAACTGAATTCAACGCTTTGAAGAGCTTGCGTGAGGACCCAGATATCACCATTCTTCGAGCTGACAAGGGAAATGCGACGGTTGTTATGGATACTAGTGATTACAACCAGAAAATGGAAGTACTTTTGTCAGACGCTACAACATACAAGCTTGTTAAGCGAGATCCAACGGCGAAAGTAGTAAAAACGACAGCCGAGCTGATAAGTAAGCACTCTGAAAATCTTAATCTGGATGTGAAAAGTTTAGTGCCTTCTTGCCCGGTGCCACCAAAGTTGTACGGGTTACCAAAGATACATAAACCTGGTGCTCCGTTACGCCTTATAGTGAGTCAAATCGATGCTCCTACCTATCGATTAGCTCGGCACTTAGCAGGTGTACTTTCTTTACTGCGAGGGAAGACGGAAGCATACACAAGGGACTCATACCATTTTGTCAGTGAGATTAAGGATTTGAGACTAACTGATGATGAAGTTATGGTCAGTTTTGATGTCCAGTCTCTCTTCACATGCCTACCAGTTCAAGAATGTATCGAAATTGTGAAAAGAAGATTGGGTGAACAACAGATGGCAATAGAATATGCTGAGTTATTACAACACTGCCTTACATCTGGCTATATGCTATGGAATGGTGAATTCTACGGGCAAGTTGATGGTGTGGCAATGGAGTCTCCGGTGTCTCCTGTCGTCGCCGATATTTTCATGGAAGACTTCGAGGAGAGAGCGCTTTCATTGGCACCTGTCAAGCCGAGGATCTTTAAAAGATACGTAGATGATACCTTTACTATTTTACCTAGATCAAGTGTTTCAGCTTTCTTAGACCATCTGAACTCCATGCATAGTAAAATTAAATTCACTATGGAGTTGGAAAATCAAAATTCACTTGCATTATTAGATGTGCTAGTAATTAGAGGTCCTAAAAATGACATAGGTCATACTGTATATAGGAAACCTACGCATACAGATAGGTATTTGAATGGCAAATCTCACCACCATCCCTGTCAACTTGCTACAGTGGGTAAATCTTTGTTTCAGAGAGCCAGGGGTATCTGCGACAATCAACATCTGACTGCTGAGTTACAGAATGTCAAACGTGCGCTTCGAGCCAACGAGCTCCAGATACCACGTTCCAAGCAGAATCCCAGTATGAAGAAACCAACAGTCGAGCGTAAACCTGCCGTATTACCATATGTGAAAGGGGTCACAGACAAGATCGGAAACATCTTGAAGCGTGCTTCTATAAAAACATATTTCAAGCCGTTGAAGAAAGTGTCTCAATACCTTAGACCCGTGAAGAGTAGCACCCCTTTGCAGAGTGCAGGCATTTATAAGCTGGACTGCGAGTGTGGTCTTTCATACATTGGTCAAACGAAACACAGTGTATCAACCCGGGTGAAGGAGCACATAGCAGATGTCAAGCACCGTCGGTGTAATAGGTCTGCAGTTTGTGAACATGTTATTGAGAAACCAAACCACTCAATTAAGTTTGATAAACCTTCTATCCTTGCCAAAGAAAAAAAAAAAAAAAGATATTTTCCCAGGATGCTACGCGAGGCTATTGAGATTAAAAAGCATCCTAATTTCAATAGAGAAGATGGATTGTCACTACCACCAGCTTGGGATCCTGTAATACATCTCATCAAGGAACAAGCGAGACACAGGACTGCAAAACCTTAATTTCCGAACGGTGTAAAATATCTTATCTGTTTTAAAAGTAGTTTAATAGTCTCTGTTTTTAAATATTATAATTAGTAATGAGCCTGGGAGTTTTTCTTTGCAGCGTTTCTTTTCTCCTCAGTACGCCTCATTTGTGAAATGCTGCTTGGTAAATTATTAGAATAAAATAATTAAGCCCTTCTGGCACATGTGTAACTGTCTTTACAGCTTAGGCCCATCTGGCATGTATGTACACCTTTATTTGTGTTTTTTTTTTTTTTTTTTTTTTTTCAATAAATGGGTAGTTTGCACAAATTGTAACTTTAACAGAGGAAAATACATCTTTTCTCAGTCCTCCCGTGACCATGGAAAGCTGGAAAGCTTCCGAAACGTCGGGAACTAAAATGAGATAATATACGCGATATAATCCGTTAAATTGTTTTATTTCAATAAAGAGGATCAGTTTACTTTTGGCAGCAGAAGCGATAACATCCAAAAGGAGCAACGGCGACTGGAGAGTTGAAGTGTGACATAAGTGTTAAGTATTTCAATAGTGTTTTAAGTGTGTTATCGTAAAGTAACTGTGTGGAAATAAATCCTACTTTTATTCATCGGTTTAAAAAAGCGCTTTTTCAATCACGTACCAACTTTCCTGGTACGTAACAATATCATGCAATATCATAATTAATAGATTTAAATGTTAATTATGATAAATTAATTGCTCAAAACGCATCAAAGAGTTAATTGCAATAGCAACGGATACTTTCCTTTATGCAAATGCTCCATTCGAATTTTCGATTAAACAAACCTCTAACGCGAATTTGTTTATCCACGTGCTCTTTCAGACATTGATTTATTCAATATGGTAATTATGATTGGAATTCGTTTTCCTACGAAAATAATGTGTCGAAAACTGGTACATTAATTTTCGCATCGAAAAACAATAACAACGACGTGCAATCCCGAGTATTATCGGTATTTGCATAAATAACAAATATTTGTATGCAATCGAGTTTTCATTTCCGACGTGAGCGACTTTTAAGCTGGTTTTATTGGTGCATATTTATTTTATCTTACAAACTAAAGGATACCCACTACCCAAAGGTTGTATAGAAGAGATCGCTGTTTGGCGATAAGACCGCCTGTTGTTTACCTCGCCTTGAATGTATTGTTTTCTGTACTCTATTTTGCGTGGTGTGCAATAAAGAATAATTGTATTGTGTTGTATTGTATTGTATACCCGCGACTTCGTTCGCGGAGTAGAAAAAGTCATAACTCCTCTTTTTTTATGTAGTCCAGTGAAATGTACCCTATAACCATCTGTGGATACCCAGCTACCCATGTACCAAAAATAGTTGAAATCCGTTTAGCCGTTTTGACGTGACGAAGCCAATACGACACATACAAAGTTACAAACAATGCAATAAAAATATGTGACCTCCAAATAGTAATTTATAAATATTATTTTTAATATCTTTAATTTTATTTTACAACTTTATAATAGAATACATAGATAACTTTTTATTACAATAAAAATATGTGTCAATGTACGTAATCAAATAAAATGCAATATCAATAGGTAACTAAAGATCCTTAAATGCACTGCCTACGCAGGTCACATTGAAGGTTTTGGACTTCTGGCCACTTTTTAATTCGAATTTTGAATGCGTACTAGGTTTATCAAAAAAAAATACTTAAAATGTTAATGTAACAGTATAGTTTATGCCATGAAGTTTCAATATATACTAAGAACACAGGATTTTGACACTTGTCAAATAAGCCTTATATTATAATACAGTAGCACCAACTAGTATATTAATTGCAGAACATCCATTAGAACGTTCTTCCGAAGAATATTGTATTTTATGATAGGGACGAGGACTATATTTCAACAAATAGTCCATCATGTAATTTAATAAAAAATATTGGAAACGTATTTTTCCTTTTTTTATATAATCATAATCATAAAGTAAAGGCAATACATTGAGTCATAATGTCGCGTGACGTCACTCCGAAGTACAATTTGTACCTAGCTTTGACGTCACGAGCCCCCGCTCCTAAACTTTCATGCGATTTATTTATCTTAGTATTTTTTTGTTCATTTCAAAAAGCAAAAAAACGTGTCCAAAATTTGTTTAATATCTAACTGATGGATTAAATAGAATATTAATTTTCGTACCCCTTCGTCACGCCTAGTGTAAAAAGTTAATTAAGTATATAACTAAAACTACAATAGGATAACATTTTTAAAAGCAACCGTACCGACGGTAGCGTGGTTATATTAGTTTCAAATTACCGCTGGAATTAATTTTCTCCAGTACTAGCTTTTCGCGTAAGAGAATTTTATTTGCTTTTAGCTCCCAGCTTGGTTCTGACAAAGCAAATCCAATCCTCATTTTCTCATTACGAGTTTCTTTTACTGTCTGTTCGCTTTACTTCCGACTAAAGTGTACAAAGAAAAATCTAACAAAGCTAATACACGATTTGAAGAGTAATTAAAAACGGTATGAGCTTGATTGATATATTATACCACTAAGATTAAATTAGCTGTGCTTAAATGCACCTACTACACTACTCTCTAATTTAGGTCCCAGCAGGTTAAGTTAAGCTTATTTAGTTAGTAAGTAGCATAATGCATTTTATTTGTATGTTTCACAGACAACGTAAAAACATCACAGTTTTTCAAATTTATCATACTATGGAAGAGACGGCATGCATGATTGACTCATCAAAGCATATCCCAAACTTTTGTGCATAAAACCCTGGAATGTTGCAGGACCAAGAAGGGCAGGTTTCTCAAAATTACAAAATTTTCACAGCAGAGAAGCCATACGCTACTAAATTATAATTTATAACATTATATATGACAAGTTGGCTCATCAAATCTCTAAATCATATAGGTTTCCAAGAAACGAGACGCGATCAAAATACCAGTATCCTCACTCACTTCACTCATTTCCCAAAGGGTACAAGTAAACAAACTGTTCCAGTTGATATACGTCTTTTTATAAAATCAAAGCAATACAGTTCCCGCTTAATATTTCGCTCAGCATGCAGCCGTCTTAGCCATAGAAACGCCATATGATCCGAATAAAACAGAATTATCCAATAGTCGGATTTCAGCAAAGACGACTGGCGCCACCACCCCTCGTGTATCTGACGATGTAAGTACGAGTAGGTACCTACATTGATTGCCTTCCTTATAATGTTTTAGGGTACCGTCATTAAGTTTACTTTATGGTCATAGTTTCACACACTATTAAGGCTGCATGTATTAGATTAAAAGGCGTGATACCTTTGAATACCTAGCTGAAATTTGGTTCGCACTTACAACAGTTTTCTGTGTAGTATTCTGTAGTTATGAGTTCCAAAATATTGATTTCTACAAACTCAATATTGTGTTTATATTCATTTTTTATATAAATTAACGTTTTTTTATCTTGTTTATTTTTAAATTCAGGCCTGCTTGAAGTGGCATGTTCATTTTGTTTGATCAAAGCTCCTTAAATAAAGATTTAAAAGAAACATTTTTTAACGAAAATATCCATCGAACTTGATTATAGAATGTTAAGGATTATGTAGTTATCTTACAAAACAATTGAAAAACATGCATTATACAAAACACGACAAATGCTGCCCATAGGTGTTGTGACTGGTGACAGAGTGTATGTGTGTGTGTGTGTGTTAGTGTAGAGGATTAGGGAGAAAATTAGCTAGCAAGAAGTAACGCCTCCGTCTCGTGATAAAACAGTGACAGTAGCCACTTCTTCACAATCCTTTGTGTGTTGGACGCTGTGCATGGATATATATTGTGTATTGATATAGAAGTTTTAATTAAATTGTAACGTATCGATTGCGTTTTTAATTTACGATTTTGGTAATATAATTATGGTTTGGCCTTATTATGTTGGGTCACGGCACCACATACAAATATCCCTGTATATTTTCCTCCTATATTATATACAAATATTTACTCGAGAAATATGAACAATTTTTGATCATTCCTCTTGATACGACCTCGTACCCTAATCAAACGACATTCACTGAAACGTCTTCCCAATCCCGATAAGCGGAAAAACTTGATAAAAAGCGGAATTGGTTTATCTTTTTCCGCTATCCGAAGTGTGTCACGCAGCAAATGAACCCTTCCTGGAGACTGGAAGACAAACTAAAAGATAAAATGCTCCTTAACGGGCATTAAAGCGGTGTTGCCTTGAAAGAAAGCCATAAAAAGGCCGCGTCCCGTGGGACGACGGGCCGAGTCCTGCGCTGGCTGTGCGCTTATGCGGAGATAGAATTGGCACTTACTATATGTAATATACGGTAGCATTAATTTTATATTTGTATATGTAGGTATACAGACTTTCCTTTGTCTCAATCAAACGTCTTGACGTGATTGGCGTGTTTCATTACAACTCCGTATATAAGGATCTAGATTTCTCAGTGGCGACGAGGATGGGATGTGATACGGGCAGCGCTGTGTCTTGCATAAGTTATAAATTGTATAAAAAAATATTTAACAATTTAGATATTCAACCATCGAATTTAACGTTAAGATATTACACAGGTGAACTAGTTACGCCAGTAGGAGTGGTACGACCACTGGTTAAATATAAAGACCGAGCTAAACTCTTAGATTTATATGTAGTCAACGATGGTAAAACTGTACTACTTGGTAGACAGTGGTTATTAGAACAAGATATACAGGTACAAGTGGCTAAGTGCGATAATGTAAACCACGTAAAAAGCGAGGAGTTCAACCTAACGGAATTTAGTTCCAGATACTGTGAGGTGTTTGCGGAGGGACTCGGACGGTTTACCGGGGGCTCGGTGGGCATACACCTGCGGGATGGTGCGCGCCCTGTGTTCCTGCGCGCGCGGCCTTTGGCTTACGCGCTGCGCGAGCCGGTGGAGCGCGCGCTGGACCAGCTGGTAAGTGACGGTGTCCTCACTCCTGTAGATCGCTCCGACTGGGCCACGCCCATTGTTCCGGTAGTAAAGAAAGACGGAAGTATAAGGATCTGCGCCGATAAGCTAACACTTAACAAGGTACTCGTAGTCGACCGTTATCCGTTACCTAAAGTAGAGGACTTATTGGCGCGCTTACATGGTGGCAAGCGATTTAGCAAAATAGATTTATCGCAAGCATACGCTCAATTCGAGCTGGATGATTCCAATAAATACACAGTCATAAATACGCACAAGGGGTTATTCAGATATAATCGTTTGGTCTACGGCTTATCATCCAGCCCAGGAATTTTCCAAAAGAAACTGGAACAACTATTCGCTGACTTACCATACGTCGGAGTATTTTTAGATGACGTCATTATATCTGGGAGTGATACGAAAGAGCACGTCGAAAATTTACATAAAGTGTTTATGCGGCTTAAAACGTTTGGGCTTAAGGTAAGGAAAGAGAAGTGTACATTTTTTGCTAGATCTGTCCACTATCTAGGACATGTTATAAGTGAGGAAGGGGTGCACACTTGTCCAGAGAAAATCGCGGCCATAAATAATACGCCGCCGCCGACTACAGTATCGGAACTCAGGGCCTTTATTGGAATGGTCATGTACTACGGAAAGTTTATTAATAATGTTAGTTCAATTCTGACACCGCTGTATAACTTATTGAAAGCCGGCGTCCAGTATGTGTGGGACGTGCAATGTCAGGCGGCTTTCGAGGAAGTTAAGCGTCGGTTAGGGTCGAGTGAGGTGCTCATACATTACGCACCGGAGTTGCCTCTGATATTGACGGCGGATGCGAGTGGGGTGGGGGTAGGCGCTGTAATATCACAACTGACGCCGGAGGGCGAGCGGCCCGTGGCGTACGCATCGCGCACACTTACGCGCGCTGAACGCGTTTACGCACAGATAGATAGGGAAGCCTTAGCCATTATTTTTGGTGTAAGGAGATTTCATCAATACCTATATGGTCGAAAATTCATATTAAAGAGTGATCACAAGCCTCTCACATTCATCTTTGGTGCCAAGGTCGGTATACCGGTAATGGCGGCCTCACGCATACAACGCTGGGCGATATTACTGTCGGGATATAGCTACGATATTGAGTACGTACCATCAAAAAAAAATTGTGCAGATGCGTTGTCTAGGTTACCGCAAGCGAGTAGTGAACCGGAAGAAAGTAAAGAAATCACATATTTAAATTTTGTAGAAGATTTTTTGCCAGTGACTAACGGTGACATTTCCTCGGCTACGCGGAAAGATCGCGTCTTAAGTAGGGTTTTAGCTCACGTTCAGTCAGGATGGCCGGCGATGTGCCCTGGGGAAGAGCTTCAACCCTATTTCTCAAGGCGAAACGAACTATATCTGGATCGCGATTGTATTATGTGGGGATACCCAATTGTAGTACCAGCCGAGTTACAACGTAGCGGTCTTAAACAGTTGCACGCGAGCCACATGGGCATAGTCAAAACAAAATGCTTAGCTCGTAGTTATGTGTGGTGGCCTAATTTAGACAAAGATGTAGAGGCAACTTGCGACTCGTGCGAGACTTGTGCGGCGGAGGAGGCGCGGGCACCGCCTCGGGCGCCGCCGCAACCGTGGCAATATGTACCGCGAGTATGGAGCCGGTTGCATATAGACTTTCTAGGTCCATTTGAGGGTAGAACATTTTTAGTGCTAATTGATTCTAGTTCTAAATGGCTAGAGGTCGAAGAAATGCTGCGCACGAACGCAGCATCGGTAATCAAGTTTTTAAGGGCCACTTTTGCTCGTTTTGGTCTACCGCTCGAGGTCGTGTCAGATCAAGGGCCACCGTTTTCGAGTGCGTCTTTCAAAGATTTCTTGCTCCACAATGGTATTCGTCAGTCTTGGTCACCTACGTATCAACCGTCGTCAAATGGGGCCGCCGAAAACGCAGTGAAGCTGTGTAAGCGCGCCATAAAAAAAGCTGCCAGGGATCGAGTAGATGTAGAATCTGCTTTACAAACTTATTTACTCGCGTATCGTAACAGTAAACACTCCACCACGGGTGAAAGTCCAGCTATGTTGTTGCAACGACGCAATATTAGGTCAAGGTTAGATTTGTTGCGTAGCGATGCCGGAAGAGAATATCAGGTTTTGGATGCGCAACATAAACAAGTAGATGCAGCTGGAGGTGCCCATCGTGCATTTGCAGAAGGTGATACCGTCTGGACTAGGAACTATAGGGGTTCGGATAAGTGGTTGCCGGGTAAAGTTTTAAAGTGTGAGGGTTCTCGCACTTACTTGGTAGAAAAAGGAGGCGGTCGGCTAATGAGTAGGCATGTAGACCAGATTAGGCGCAGGTCTCAGCGATCCAGTTTGTCTTATCCAGCTGCCGAACAGGCTACCGAGAACATTAGAGATAATGCGGGAGAGGGAAGTGAGGATGTTGTTACGCCAGTAGGAGGGGAGATGACGAGTGCGGGCGCCGTACAGGGAGAGGATAGTAATAAAAGCTTAGAGGTGCATTCCCCGGGTCAGAAAAGTTTGTGTTCACCACGTTGGGGAACACCAACTGGGATAGACGTTGGAGGATCTTTTTCATCAAGCAGCCCGCACGCGTCATCCCCGAGGGCTCCGGGCGCGCCGACGTCGGGGCCCGCGCCGCCGCCGGTGCTCGTCCGAGATCGTCCTAAACGGATAATTCGACCTCCTTGTAGATTCGGTTTCGATGATAAATAAGTCGCTTCAAATCAATAAATAGATCGAATTAAGAAATTGTAGTAATTAAACTTGTTTTGTAAGTAGACTGCATGAACACTTTTATAACTCTGAGTTTACCAGCTATGATAGTTATCATATAATATCAGCTGTGGGTAAAAAGGAAGTTGTGTGGTTGTTTGTAAAGAATTAAACGTTGCTAGTTAATAGATGGAAGAGTTCAAAATATTAAATTAAGGAAATAAAAACATTATATTGTGTATAGGTATTATGTATCCTTGTAAGGTATTTACTTAGGTTATCTAGTATGCCACTTATTAAGTATCGGGCAGGTGGCATTTAAGTCTTTAAACGAGAGATAATTACGTAGTGTTTCATACAAATATTTAAAGATAGTTTAGGTACTAACTAACCGACCTCGCGTAGTATTTGTATTAAATTCACACCTCTGTATCGATTGTAAACTTACCAACTGTCCAGACAAACCTAAGCTAAATCACTACATAGCTAAGTAATACACATATCATGATACTCGTAGTGATCTTAATATCGTAGACTCCAAGTTACTGGACGTTGGTAAGTGCCCAGTAATGTGTTAGGTATAATCATCATAATTAGCTATAGATTAAGGGTGGAGGTGTAATATACGGTAGCATTAATTTTATATTTGTATATGTAGGTATACAGACTTTCCTTTGTCTCGATCAAACGTCTTGACGTGATTGGCGTGTTTCATTACAACTCCGTATATAAGGATCTAGATTTCTCACTATATTCTACTAACTTGAATATACAGACAAAGATCCGGACAGAGAAAAAAATAATTGTGATCTTCTGCAGTCTAATCTGATAGCACCTTTCTTTTATCGGAAGATCGGAACATTACTCCGGGTATCCTTCCATTTCATCGACACACTTTGCCTAGAACCTAGAAAGATTTATTTCATAAAAAATTCATTTCATTGACAATTTTTGCCCTAGAATCATAAAAATTTCATGATTTTTGAAAAGATCATCATGTAAAAGCTTAGAATAGGTTAGTTTTAAAAAATCCCAAATTGTAAACGGTTTCAAAGAATAATGCTTTTGATGAAAACATTTTTCGATAAAACAAGCAGTCAGGACTGACTTGGACTCAGGACTGACTGCTAAGCTAAATCACTACTCCACGGACCTCTTTGTATTACCACTGGATTGGCTGCTGTCAACTTGTTTTAAAGACTGTATCGTTTGTTATAAATACAACTTATTTCTAGCATGCTACAATTGTGGCCAAAGAACTGAACCCGCCTAATTGTCCAGAGCTTCGCCCGATCGAACACTACTGGGCTATAATGAAAGCTGAATTACGTAAAACAGCCTGTAGTGCCAATACAGAGCAGCAGTTTCGTTCAGACTGGAACAAGATGACTCGAACTTTTAACAAAGTCGCTGTCCAATCATTGATGGGTACCATGAGACAAAAAAACAGAAAACTGGCCAAAATGAGTAATTTTGGTTTCGTTGTAGCATTTTTGGTTTCTCTGTAGTTGTGTACGTTATTTGAAAAAGTATACGTAAATTAAAAAAAGCGAAAGATATTGCATTTTCTTTTTGTATTTATATCACACGATACAGTCTTTATTATCGCCATTTTGGCACTGTAAACACTGGTACGCAGTGCAACAAGTGTCCATGGTACCAAAATTAAATATGTCAATTAGTGATGTCCGCAAGTCTATATCTGTTACTAATATATCGATTGTTCGTTATTACATCTAAGTTTGTGCAAGTGGGTGGAGGTGGCTATGAACAGTATTCTAAAGTTCATATCACACGGTGCAGATACTTCAAATTGACAACATTGCTTGTATGTCTCAAGCGTGAATTCCACTAGCAATAAACTTGCAGAAATTGACTTTCACAATTTCATCAGAAGACTGCATTTTAAATATCACTCTATTTGAATGTCTTAATTTTATTATTCTTTTGTTTACGCCAAGTAATATTATATAAAATGAATATACGCAATATTTACATATTTCAATACAAAATTACTTATTTGAATATCGATCAGACCTCCTTCGAATAGTTAACACCGAAATGAGTTCTATGGGACATTCGCGGGGGGCGCATGACTCGTGCATAATTTGCTATCAAATGGATTGGAGCCTAACCAGTGGAATAATAGAGGTCAGAGTAGGATTCAAATAAATACTTGTAACTTACGGTAATCGCTAGTAGCACTTCTGTGTCTTTTTGGCTTAAAATACGACTGGGAAGTATAGTGTATGTTTGCAAAATTATATTTCTTTTTATTACTTTGTGGTGTTCCTACGATGACCATTAATTTTCAAAATGGCATAAGAACATTATGGCATAATAATGCTAATGCATGATATATTCTAAAGCATTTCCCTGTCTAACGTTTTCCAAGTCTATCGCTTTTCCGTGATATCAGGTTCGTGCCCCGCCCTCTGAAGGTAGTTACAAGATTTCAACCGTGAAATTTTATCGAGAGAATTAATCTCAAAAACTTTTCCTGTGCTGCCCTTTGTCTCAAAATGTCTGCAATAAAATTTATTCCTTGCTCTAATCGGAAACAGATAAGTAGGGGCAGGTCCCTCGGGTCGCGAATTCCATCCGATTTATCGCTGATAATGTCTAAAAAAGTAAATATGGGTAATTTGCGTAAATGAGATCGTCCGGTGGGCTAATTAAGATCGGTGTCGTTGATTTTGAATTCGGATACTGAAAATATTAATTTGAATTGTATTTTATTTAAATTTTCTTTCAGAAATTGATTTTGATTTCTACGTCAAATGAGCTACTTTTCCCAAAATGACAATACGATGCATTACTACAATACCAATTGGGATGTTGACAATTTTTGTCAACTTTTTCTGTTGTATGTTATAGACTGACCTCTCAATAATATAAACATCGGTGAAAAAACTACTCCGATCTCATAAAAAAACTCACCGAGATACAAAAATTTCACATTTTAGAATTTAAATATTACATTATTGGATTTTCCCAAAAAACGCTCCGTGTCCCGTCACACGTTCCTACCTTGTATAGGGAAATTAAGAACTTTGTTCGGCAGGTAAGGATAAACTCGCGATTATTGAAACGGTTTTGCAACAAAAATTACATAAATTTCATTAGTTATTCATTCATATCTTCATACTTTAAAAATAGATTTTCCGCATCGAACTCAATTTTTTTATTTAGTATTTCTGTAATAGATACTGTCATTTTGCATCAAAATTTTATTTTTATTTGAATACAGTCAACATCCCGATTGTGTAGAAAACGTTGACGCGCGTTGCAGATACAATCACACGAATCGTTGATTAAGATGACACTGTGATGCTGCCTTGACGGCATATGTTTTTTTTTAATTCTATTTCTATAAATCGTACCTTTATTTGAATCACATATCCCATGCCTCTTTTCAAAAGCATTACCCAGGGAAAGATTCTTAACCCAATATTAATAAAAACAATATAGTGTTCAAAATCCATTTCAGGCGTCGTGAATGTCAATGTTCGACTTATTTCGTGCTAGGCAACCGCGAGGGGAGCCACAATGGTGAAAATGACAGCCTTTGCGGGGAAGCCTCTAGATGCACCTCTACCTTTTTATTATTTACATCGCATTTTCAACGAGTGTTTGCTTTGAGCTTTACTTTGATTTCGGAAAAGTGGCGAGATGTAAACGTGTGATCTGAATACGTAGCTGCTGAGGGACTCTGTAACAACCTGTTTTATGGTAAGTGCTTGCGTTGGATACGTTTGAAAAAGGGCTGCACGAACGCTGTTTACGCTGATAATGTTTCTTTTGTATTTTGTGTAAGTTATTAAAATGTCTGGAATGTTCGTCTAGACTGTATTTTAGAGGTAGTTGGTGCTGATGCTTGAGAATAGTGTAGGTTAAAGTAGTGTGCTTGAAGAATATCATTCCTTCGAGCGCTAGACTGCAACGTGCGCTGTACCTAAATTGTACCGAAATTACGATTCGTGTTTTTCGTTCCATTACGAGATTGTCGTATATTTTATTAAAAGTCTAGAACTTGAATCAGGTGTTTTGTGATTAACTTCTCTTCTCCTAAATACAATCTTAAAACATTCTAGAAATAGCGTGTAGAAGATTTAAAAAATACTGGTTGGCTGTATTTATCACTGAGCTACAATTAATATGAGATGTATGACCAGGGGCTAAAAGAAGACAATATGACACGAAGTGATGCGACCAAGCAAAGCGATTACGAACAAATAGAATTTCGGAGAGTTTGAGGTTAAATAGTTTCAAGTTTTCTCAACAACTATGTCGATGACAATCATCGATAACTTATAGTATCGTAATGATAGGAGCTGAATATACATTTTAAATTGGTATAATATGAGGCTCGCGAAGATGAGCGCCCTCCGTGGGAGACAAGCCCTGGGGGATAAAACTACTCTGCAAAGCTCTAATGAGATGATTTCCGAGCATGAAAAGTGATATTTTCTCGACAATTCGCTGATACAGTATCTCCTTTATTACGCGCAGGATTCTAGAATTTAGCCGTCTTTCGGTTTTGTGGACAACGCAATAGTTAAGGGCTTGGGTACATATAACTGATATTTTTATCGCATAGATCTAGAGTATTTGTACATAGCCTATAGGGTCCTTAGAAAAAATTGTATTTAAAGCCCTTAACTTTCGGGTGTCCACACGAAAGACGCATAACGCTAACTCATACTAAAAAACTGTATGACCCAGTTACTGTAAGACCCCACTTGTCAAATCACTAATTTGAGATAATTCGTTTTCAAGCAAAAATAGTAAAACACCGGCCAAGAGCATGTTGGACCATGCTCAGTGAACGGTTCCGTAGCCGATACTATAAAGAATGGACAAAAGATGAAAAAAATATACAAAGTGACTTCTCAAGCAGTAGGAATTGACAGTCACATTTGAATGGAAGGTATTTACGAATGCCTACAAGTTAGCAGTGACACGATGTTGAATTCCGAATGAACAGGCTGTAAATGAGCATTAACTCGGCTCCACAAAGTTCGGAAACGCGCTCCAACGCCCGCAATTATCGTCAAAGATTATTTCAAATGAATGTCTGAAATCAAATCCATACTTTCTATTATAATATTTCTATTAAAATATAACTCTTAAAGTTGCGATAGCTCAGTTGATCAGAGCACTTACGCAGGTTGAAATCCTGCTTACAATTTAGTACGACGCATGCACGTACGGAATAAAAAATTTAGTATTTCGTCTTTTTATAAAAAAAAACTATAATTATATTGATTCAGTTTCTTCATTAAATGTAACTCTGTCTGTTACGTTTTCACGCTGAAACAATATGCTTGAAATTTGGTATGGAGGTAGTTTAAAGCTCTGGTAAGGACATAGATTAATTTTTATCCCGGGAATCATCCCTTAAGGGAGTGAAAAGGGGGCAAACATTTGTATGGGAATAAATCATTAAAACACAGGTTACTTAGTTCTTTAGTAACGCGGACCAAGCCGCGGGTAAACGCTAGTTAGTAAATAAGTTAAATAAAATACTGCATAAACTTGATTAAAGACGCTACGATTATCTGATAATATAGATCACAAAACACATTATAAAAGGCGAACTTATCCCCATAAGAAATATTTTCCAGTTAACTTATAATCGTTTGTAAAGTATGTAAGTACGTTAAGTTTAGGTAAGGAATTTGGGTGACAACTCAAAATTTAGCAACGTCTTATAGGCGCTTAATCACTCACCCCCACCAAACGAAAACAGATTTTGAAAAAAATGGCGCTATCAAGAAAATGCAGCAGCACCATGTGAACAGAAATAACTCTAAGTGTAAACTAATGTTCAAAAGGTAAAAAAAGTATTTATTTCTTTTTGAAACTTCTTTTCATAATAAAATCAGCCACTTGCTGAAAATAATGCCTCTGTTTGAGAAAAACAAGTCAATACAGCAGTGTTGTCCCAGGAGCGCTCGCAATCTATATAAAGGAAAACTCTCTCCAAAAAACGTGCACTGGAAAAAGTTTCATCAATTGATCAACACTACAATGTGGAGGTACGATTAATTTTTATGGCGTCGCGTCGGTGCCATCTAAAGAAACTACAGAATGTTCAAAATTGTCGATTTTGTAAGTCGTTACACGGTTGGCACCGACTCGATGGAGTTGAAAACAGGTTACTTAAATATTTGCTATCAGCTACATTTTTTCAAGCTCAAAACTCTATATGTAAACCAGCCTTTACCTGACGAAACTCGTTTTCTTATTATAAAACGGCACTATCAAAAATAAGAGGCAGAGCAACAACTTTAAGTTATATTGAACAATTCAAAAGGTAAATAACCGAATCATCTCTGCCTGAAACAGCTGCTTTTCACACTGGCTGCTAAGCAAGAACCTTGAAAAAAAAGTCAACACAGCAGTGTTGTCTCTGGAGCGCTCGTTCTATATTTGAAAATCAACTCCCGGATTCTCGCGCTCACTCCGCTGTTCATTTGTCACTGGAATTACAAAAAGCTTGCGGCTGCTACCGCGGCGCTGTCGTGAGATAATGAATTTAATTTCATCATGGCTACGTTATTCACAATTAAATGGCGCGCAATTAATTTGGAAATCGTCATTACGTCTAAGTGAGCTAAGTAGGGACGTGCGGATGTGTTGGGAATGCGAACGTCTGTTGTGTAGATTTGCTGAGGAGTCGTAAATGTGTATTTGAGTGGTTATTATGATCTTATCAAAGACATCTTATGATGGTTGGCGAAATGGCTGACGAAAAACTAATATCAACTGTCGCAAGTAACAGAGTCGGGTCTGCAAAATATAGAGTTTAAGAATTTAATATATCTATATATGTTTGTATTTTAACTTTTACGAAATAATTTGAAAGTGTTCAAATTTCGGATCCCACTCAGTTACTGATGATCGTCGATATACGAGGTCACGATCACAATTCTAAATACTGAACAGAATGACTGAGGAGCATGAATGATGATGGAGCCAATCAATACAATACAATAAAAAAAAGAAAAACAACTACTTCTAATTTTTAATATTATCAATACAGCAGTAAAGATATATTTTTTAACTTTCTTGCCAAAAGTTTGTCTGGTAGAGATCGCTGTTAAGCGATGCCTGTTGTTTATCTCTCCTTTGTGTTACTATAGTTGTGTTCCATAGAAAAAGGGTCGTTATAGTAGGTATTAACTAACGCACAGATCCATTACTAAACCCCGATGCAAAAAAGTTCGTCCAGTACTAAACAACTATCATATTTATTTTGATATATATTATATGTTTAGATCAAAAGACTAACAAGGAATTTGGTGCCCAATCTCAAATTAACCTATTGGAGAAATTGTTTTCAAAAATACTGAAAAGTTATTAAATTCTCCAGAAAGTTTTGTTGAAGCAATTCGCTAGTTATCATAACTTTTATGGACTTTTGTTTGGTTGTATTATATTTAGAAAATATGAGTTTGAGCCGATAAAACAAAAACAGTGTTCATTATTTTTTCAACCCTAGTAATTTTCGAGACAATTTGATGCACAAAAAAACATTGAAGATATAAACAAAAACTTGTTTTATATTTCGTGTTATTTAGATTATTACATCAACGGTTACTCACGTCAAAAAACCGAGTGCAGCTCGGCATGTCTCGACCCATTCCGATATTTACAGCATTATTAACCGCTAATTTAATTTAAATATACATATCTATCTTGCCGCAGTTTTTATAGTATAGCAGTTTTTATGACGATCAGAGTATCCCACAAGTAGTATTAAATGTGTGCGGCCATTTAAAAATATGATTCAAATAAAATTTGAAGCTGTATGTCAAAATTATTACCAAATGTTAGGATTAAAGTTTAGGAATATTCACATAAAGGGCAAAATTTGATGAGGATTTCCCAAAACTCGCATTAAGCGTGCCCGGCCATTTAATCTGGCTGCAACCGGCTCGTGTTAGCACTTAGCCGAATTTCAGCAAAAAGCTCAAGCGAACATTAAAACTCAGAACTAGGGCAGGTCCATTTTATCACGTAACAACAGTATTCTTAAAACTTGCTCCGTATTTTGAGATTAATGTGAAATTTTCGAAGTTGTGCAAGCGCGGGCGCTTTCTCGGTTTTGTGAATTACTTTTTGGATTTCATAAACAACTTCAGTTTATAGAGTTGAGTGCAGCGCTAAGGATCTATAGACCTGATGACGTCATAGAACCAGTTAATGAACTACACTGCGGGCGATTTAGATATAGAGGCTCTGACCCTGACATCATTTTCCGAGGTTAAAGTAACTCTTGTCACTACAGCAGTCTGTATCTGTCTATATCAATATTTTTTTGAAGTTCTGGTTTATAGATCCTGGATATGAAAAATCTTATGAACACTTATGGAAACGAATGAATTATTAATGTCATCCTACGAAACAAAGTAACCCCGTTTGGCACTAAGAATCCTAATTTAGGCCTTCCATGAATCCTCACAGAAGTTTCTCTAGTAACAACTATAAACTAGAAGGTGCGGCGGTGTAGGCCTTCCATAATGTCAACTAACGATCTTGTGAAGTTCACAGAAAGCCGTTGAATACAACGTAAGTCCGACTATCATGAATATATTTGCGGCAGACCATCAGTCTCCGTCTTCCGGCTAATATGATGATTAAGTGTAGATCTCCTCCACATTACCGCATACAGCAATTCGCCATCATTGATTTATCAAACGAATCACACATAATGAAACAACAGTTTAAAAACCAAATCGTTACTTGGATTCAGAAGGGATGAGCGCAGTCAAGCGCGAATCGAGGAAGTGCAGGCGTGCTTCATATAAGTACCTAATCGTTCTTTTATTTCTTTTCAAATGGTTTGTTATACAAATAAATAAAATGAAAAAATCAAACACGCTTTGACACATAACAGGGAAACATTAAATAGTTATGTTGACATTAAAAAGACAGGTTTGCGCTTTCACCGCTAAAAAGTCTGCGTTTGTTGCATCACCTCGTTTTGAGAATACTCCCCTAACTGCCACAGCCACTATTGGAATCCTTGGCGTCGATATATCGAGTGAAGTCCAGTTCCGCGGGCATCTAGAGGGTAAGGCCAAATTAGCCTCTAAGAAGCTCGGCGTGCTCAACAGATCGAGACAGTATTTTACTCCGGCCCACCTCCTACAGCTTTACAAGGCACAGGTCCGCCCGCACATGGAATATTGTTCTCATCTGTGGGCTGGGGCTCCCCAGTACCAGCTTCTCCCTCCAGACTGCATTCAACGGAGAGTGACTCGTATCGTCGGTTGCCAGCGTACTTCAGATCAGCTTGACTCCTTGGCACTGCGTAGAGATGTAGCCTCGCTCTGCATTTTCTATCGCTTGTATAACGGAGAGTGTTCCGAGGAATTGTTCGGGTTGATCCCAGCTGCATCGTTCCGCCATCGTCCTACGCGACAATATTTCCATCCTCACCACTTAGATGGTTGGCAGTCCATAACTGTGCGTTTTTCTAGAAATTTCCTGCCTCGCACGACTGAACTGTCGAATAAATTGCCACTTGCAGTATTTCCGGACTGATGCGATCTTCAAACCTTCAAGAAAAGAGCGTACTCCCACCTGAAAGGCCGGCAACGCACTTGTGACTCTTCTGGTGATGCAAGTCTTTATGGGCGACGGTGATCGCTTACCATCAGGCGACCCGTCTGCTCGTTTGCCCCCTATGCCATAAAAAAAAACAGAAACATAAAATGTGTTTCATAGAAATTATATTGAAAAGAATTATTTGTACAGAATCCGAACGTAAAGAAACTAATTCGAGTAATAATAATAACATTTCTTCAGACTCCCAGAGTAGGTATGGTTTACAAGTCCATTCCGCTAAGCTGCTTAAAGCTTACTCTCGAGAAACAGTCCTCAAGTCGCGGAGTCGCCAGCATCAAGAATGCGTCTTAACATCCCGCACTTGAAATAACAATTCTGATGTACTGGCATTAGATTAAATACATTATAGATATGATGCGCCAAATGTAAATGCAAGCTAATTTTATTATAATGTTTGTTTTTTATTTATTACAATCAGATTTAAAAAACTGTGGTATAAGTGATCAAACCATGCTAGTGTGTTTATAGGGACTTTTTTTAGCGTACTGTGTGAATAAATACGGAAAAGTAATAAAAAGGGCAGAGTCAAAATCTCAAGAGACTCGCTAGTTGGCGGGTGAAATACAAATGGCGTGTAGGTAGACCAAAACATGGCGCATGTCATCCTAAGATTCATCTCTGCAGCTTTAAGAGTTACTTGAGCCCTACCCCGATGCCGGTGATACATCTGTTAAGGTTTTTTTATGTATTTATTGTTTTTACATTTTGCTAAAGCCTATCCTAAATGAAATAAAAGTGTGACGTAATGCTGACTATACAAAACATACGAAATTTAATTAACAAAATGTATCGATAATGCGCGTCATTGGTCGCATATTATTCAATTACTGTTTAGGATTATAAAGGCCGATGCTATTTAACACACGAGTTAACATAATTTCCTATTTCAATTACGATTTGATGAGCAAATACGTAATAGGTACTAGGTATGACTGATACGGGAAAGATTTTTTTAAGGTATTGCTGTTAATTAAAATATATAACGTGAACATATGAAATATGATTCAATTGTACAAAATGGCAATATTTAATAAATAAACATCAAGTAATAAGCAATCGAAAAATAAACCCGACAGACTTGGAAGAAAACTAGTGATTTTCAAACGGCTGAACCTTGTTATTGTACATTCGACTAGGCGATACAGCCTTTTTTATCTAAAAATAAAAATTAAGAGAACATAAAACGACTTGTTTTTAAGCTTGTAATTTTTAAGATAATTTATTTCCGATCAAGTCGAATAAGGTTTTGCAATCATTTTTATCATCAGTCATCGCTATCATTGGATATGCAAAACAAATTTCAATTTCTCTCTCTATCTATCATCTTCAAAATAAATACTAGCGACCCACCCCATACTTTGCATGGGTTTGCTGCTTAAGCCCAGAATATATATGCATAAATTACTCACTTAAACCTCCCCGGAATCAAGCTACACGATAGTGAAAGCCACGTTAAAATCGACTCGGTACTTTTCGAGTCTATCTCGATAAGCATACAAATAGACTCAAGACACGTCTTTTATAATATGTACTAGTCTATCACAGAAGTATTGATAGGTAAAAATAAAAGCTTATAATAAAAGCATCATGGTCAAGTACGGCGTAGCAAAGGCGGAATCAATGATTACATCAGATAATTTGTTTTTCTATTTCAGATAATTGGTATTCTGTCCACCGAGCTTGCCTTATTAAGCAAACAAACGCATACTTGTGATTTTAAGATATGAGTAGGGATAAAAAACAGGTGAAGATGAGTAAAAGCTTGAGAAATTGCATTGTTTAGAAGTAATGAGCAGCGTTATCTATAAAGTTATCAAAACTAACTCAGGTATAACAGTACTCTCTGTGAAACAAAGACGGAATTGATGCTTAGATTAGATGATTGGCATGGTATTATCTGCCAAACCTACTATTTGCAGAAATGGACAATGAACACACTTGCGTATTTATTGTATGAGTAAGTAAGGATATTGCCAGACATAATTTTATAAAACATGTTAAATTTCATATTTTATGAGTAGTTTATAGGTTTCATATCGAATGTTTTATAATATCTTACTAAGGTACCGTCCAAAAATTACAAGAATCAATGACTACATCAGATAATTGGCTTTATCTGATAGCCCGTCTTATTGAACAATCTGACATACACTCGGGCATTCATTATATGAGTAAGTATATTCACAGGTGAATACGACTAAAAGCTTTTAAGATAGTAAACTTTGCGATTTTGTCACATCTAGAACTTTGTATGAACTTCCCCAGGTACGACAGTTATCCTCTGTAAAACAAAGACGGAATCGATGAGTATAAATAATAGGTTTTTCTATTCCTATTTATCCGCAAAGCCCGCCCAATTGAACAGACTATCTTATATTTGCGATTTCATGATATGTGTATTGATATTGATTTTCTGACAGTGTGGCATCTACAATATGCAAGATCTAACCCAGGTACGACAGTTACCCTCGGTGAAACAAAGACGGAATCGATGACTACATCAGATAATCGGCTTTTCTATTCCTGTTCCATCCGAGCCCGCCTAATTGCGGCGCCTCCCGCGGGACGAGATCTGCCAGGGTACTGTTATTATTTCGAAAAATAACGATCACTATTTACTGTATACGTTTCTAAGTATTATTCGTACAAGGCATGTTGTAGCTTGCTACCATTATACCTGACTACCATTATACCTGACTATCATTTTACCTGAGAAACGGCATTGTTATCTATTGCAAACTGTGTTTGGTTCACTCGGTTAATCATTTTTAAATATCCGCCCTAAATAGTTATTAACATGTATTGAGATATGTAAGTAAGCAGCAGCAGTTACTAAAAAAAAATGCAACCTTATTAAACTGAGATTTTTTGAGCTCAGATGCTTGGATAATGTTTTCGCTAGATATCTAGGCTATAACAAAATCAGAGAGTTATTTACTTTATTATGAGAAAAAGTGTAATATTTCCAACTCTATGACTGATGGTCGAGGCTGGTTATCAAAGGATACTGTTTAGGCTCAACTACCTATGTATTTTTTATTCGCGTATCAGACAAATTACAACTATTAAATCCGGCATCTATCTCGCTAGTCATAATACGATTTTGATTTTCTATAACGAGTAGCTCCCTTGATTCGTATTACCATTCCCAATTTGGAACATTTTCTTACAGAAAAGGGATACACAGATACGATAACAAGGGATAGCTCTATACTGAAAGTATATTTATAAAACATAGGAAGTGCCCGCCTCTTTGTTTGTTCCCGGAGAAGAAATAAGTCTGAGGAGAAAGTGATAATCCTTTTTTTTTACTTATTGAATAAAAGGATTCTATCCCCATCTTTGGATGTCCAGCTTTGTACCTAAAATGGTTCAAATCTGTCCAGCCATTTGGTGCTAACTGATAATTACCGACAAGTACATTACTTTAGTACTTTGTCACGTCCCACACTAAAACTACTATCATTTCCTAGCCAAGAAGTTTAGTGTTTCAGTTCATTACAAATGTATTAAAACAACTTCCCCATTACTGCGACTTTGTAGACTTGCAGACTACTTTGTCTGCGAACTTGCAAGTTTTTCATAACTTACCACTAGACTTCCTGAGGCTCTGACAACCACTTGTTTATTAACGCAGAATGCTAGAAAGCTGAAATGAAACGAGTTGCCATGAACTTGGAGTGTGTGTTATTTTATCGTGTTAGCAAAATTATTTGAACTTTTTTTGAGAACAAACGTAGCAAAACAGAAATAAACGTAGTCGTAAACTGTAGTTGGCCCTTGTTTAAAGTGATTTCGAGTAGTTCGCTCTGACTGCCAACAAGAGCTTTCTCATGATCTTAGTAAATGCTCTTCTAAAACGGATTCTTGAAATATTAAGAAAAATATGTTAGGTGTCGTAAAATACCTAGTGTAGAAACATTTTTTTTAATATATTCATTGATATGATGATACTATATAATTATGAGACATAAAGGTAAAGAACCTAAATTCTGCATTAAAATGCTTCATCTTATAATTAAACGGACCAATTTTACGATCTCTATTGAAAGGATAAACAATGAAAAAGTAATTACTCTTACGTAAAATAGTATTTTTATATAATGGACTAACGTGAAGTGTATGATTCAAATTTCAGTAAAATTATTTGCATACAACACCTTTTATATTTGCAAGGAAATTTTAGAAAATGATTGAAAGCAGGTTTACCTGCTTTTAATAATTAAATAATGTATATATAAAATAAATATCCTATCTACAACATTTAACGCACTTGCCCTTCATGTCCCATAATCGTGAATCAACCTGTGTATTATAAACGAAAAAGATGTTTGGATGTTTGTTACTCTATAACACAGACACTGAAAAAACGAATTGAGATGAAAAGTGTAGACAGATAGATCAGGTATGACTTACCCAAACAAAAGACACAAACCTTTTCCTAATCCCTTTAATCCACTATAACTGTGTTTATTATTTTTTACCAAAAAAAGACTGGTCCAATGGCTGCATGCATAAAAAGGTGCAAACCCCGTGTTGATTTTAGTAATAATGTGGTTTTTCACCCAAATCGAGCTGTAAGTTAGTTACGATGAGATGTATGATTTAGGAGCGAGAGCATATACATTTTGAATAGAATTTCTATAACAATAGGATTAAGCAAGCTACGCTACTTACATATATTATGGTATTTATAGCTTTTTTCAAACATTTTATAAATAAATTTTAGTAAGATAAGTGTAAATAGTGTTTAATTTTCAACGTACTCGTACATTCTACGTAGAACGTCGATGAAACTCTAAAATTTCAACGGATTATTGTTTTAAAGCCCCCGAGTAACGGAAAAGTTGAAGTATCCGCTCGGAAGCCTCCAGCCGGGTAGGCAACCAAATTTCAGGCTTAGGGATCCTCTTGGGGCTTCTGTTATTTTCTTCCCCTCAAAATAAAGGTAGTTTGCGGAGCGGAAATGGAAAATTGAGAATTTATCCCATAAAGACTGATGTTTTTCAGATTTTCCATTCGAGACACATTTATTATTCATTTGCTCCATTCGTAGGAAACAATACAAATAAATAATTTATTATGTTACATAGCCAGCTTAAAGGAAAGTTACAATCATTGTCCTCTCCCCCGACACAAACCTTTGTCAGCTTAACTGTATGAGATATTAAATAAATTAAAAAACGAATACAAGGTAATCCACTTAGCTAATTGAAACTTGGGTTATTAAAAACAGAGGTTCTTGTTTCAAGCGGTATCTTTGAGGTTCATCAACTTGACCATTCTTAACTGAAATTCTCGGGTATATATATATACCTATAGTGTTATTGTATTTACAAATATCTTCATTTCTCCAAGTTTTTATGCCCAAAATGTTACAACTCAAGCCGTAAAATAAAACTGTTGGAAAATTTAAACTGAATCATACAAGATTTGGTCCTGGTCTCTTTCTGCAAAATATGGCTACTTAAATACCTACTCAGACCCAGCAGTTCAGTGTTCTCCTAAAAGCGGAATAAGTCATAGAGGCGATCAGCGTAACGACGGTCATGATGAGTTCAATAACCGTTACGAGTTCCGAAGTGACGATAACGATAACACACATCTGCGCCCCGCGTCTGATGTGACGTATTGCACTTACCTCCAAGGGTAACCCGAATACGAAGTTTGGACCTTGTAACGTGGCATCTCTCTCACTCTGCTTTAAAACATATAAGAGCCAGAGCGACGGCACGATACGATCTTGCAGTGACGAATTTCGAATTGGCTCCCATGATTTTTGTTACTACGAGTATACCAAATTTGGACTTTTTGCTAACAGGAAAGGGATACAGTTTGATTGTGCGGAAGGAACGCGTCATTGCGTTAAGCGTACACCAATGCCAATATTGCTAAAGTATATTGTGCTGTTAAAAAAAAGAACTTGATGAGACCAGCGTCTGTGGTAGCGCCTTGATACCTAAAGTATATTGAAGTTTGTCTTTTGATTATTCTTCATACGTAAAATTATTTGTAGCATTATACCTCATTACACCTGAGCTTCACGTAGCAAAAGAACTGGACTAGATTGGTTAACCCAGGTATGCACGCTTTCCAATATATATTTATCTAAGTAAAATACGCTTGTCACTCAAGTGAAAGGGCAGGCAAAAGCGTACATATATTACATATTTAATGTAATGTACTTAATATGGCAATTTGTTCAGAATATAACGAATGAGTTTTCCTTCCCTCTTATAATTATACCAGCTTGTGCCCACGACTTCGTCCGTGATTGTTTGGCAATTTATGGCAATGTTCAGTTGTTTATTTTCTCTTATGGAGGAGATTAATCTCCATTGTGTTGAATTTCAATCAATGATATAATATAAAAAGAGGTAGATAGGTTACCTAAACGATAATCTACGTGTAAAAATGGCCAGGTTTATGCATACATAAATCTGATAATATTGCAATAACACACTTATCATAAAGTAATTAGTGCAAAATCTCATTACGCATGAAGGCATTTTTGTTTATTTGACGCATAATCCAATATATAACAAAGTACTCTGTGCGCGAGACTGAGTTAAGGGTTGCCAATTGGCGTAGTATTTGTGTGCCATTTCCGGAGCCCGTATATTATCTACCTGTTTTTATGTTATATCATTGATTTCAATCATAAAATGTATGGATATCAACATCTGTACCTTTAAAAGTATTTATTATCTGTTAAACAAAACCAACCACGTTAGACCATGCACAACAAAAGGGTTCCGTATCCTACCGGGTGCGTAGTGCGCATCTTCACGGGACGTACGTTCGTTTGTAATTTTAAAATTATACGTTTCCCATACTAATTATAAACCAAATTTATACCCTTTACCTAACACCTTTAGGTTTGAGTTTAAAAAATCGGATTCGTTCACGTAGGGTCCCATAGCAATATACAATTTCAACTCCCTTATAACCCCCTTGGGGGAAGAATTTTGAATCAATTTAAAGATTACTAGCTTCTGCCCGCGACTTCGTCCGCTTTAAATTCGTTTATCGCGAATAAGGGTATTTTTCCAGGATAAAAAGTAGTCTATGTCCTTCCCCGGGACTCCAACTATCTTCATACCAACTTTCATCCAAATCGGTTCAGCGGTTTAAGCGTGAAAAGGTAACAGACAGAGAGACAGACAGACAGACAGACAGACACACTTTCGCATTAATAATATTGTAGTATGGAAGTATGGATGTGTAATTCTCATGTCTAATTAACATTATGTACATACATCAGCATAAACTTTCACGTTTATAATATTACAAGAAGGTTACTTCGTTCGCGGAGGAGAAAAAGTCATACATAACCGCTTTTCTTCAGCGTAGTCAAGTAAAAAGTATCCTATAACCATCTGTTTGTTGATGCCCAGCATTTGATGTGATGAAACTACAACGACACATACAAATATGGAAAAATAAATAAAAAAAAACTTTTTCGAATTAGTGACCTCCAAATAGAGCATTTTATATCTTCAATGTACAGACATTTCATCATAACAACTTTATAATAGATATAGATTAGGATAATTCCGCTACATTGTACCCTGTTAGATATTCTGAGTAATATTTTTGTGAGAGTTAAATAGATGAACATGACGAACATAATGCTTGGCACGCTAGCAAAGTCATGTGAAACCGCTACTTTCATTTATTTTCAGGATTCTTCTCCAGGTATCGTATGGTAATGCAATTTTGCTAATCCTGATGAGATTGCTTTTGTTTTTCAAATATTTGTAATTCAGGATTTCGGAATAAGCGTAATTCTATATGCTAGAAGGAAATCGTGATGTTACGCACGTACGGCCTCGTGAATTCCTCCCTTGCCATTCGGTACAATCTTACTGTTTCAACGAAATTCTTCAAACGCGTCGTTTGCCGTCTTTCCGATATTGCCGATACACTTTTAGCATAAATAATCACAGGAAAATAAAAAAAGCTTTCCTATATATTAAAAAAAATATTAAACCTTTTTTGCATATAGCTTCCTATTTTTCGACAATACTTTTAAAATTAACCCGAATGCAGAGTTATCGTGATTAGGTACTCGTAATTAAAGAATTAATATGGCTAGTTTCTGTCACGATAATTAAAACCTTTTCGATGGTACTACTCGTGCATTATCACTAACACAAAAAATCTATAAAAGCCTCAATATGCCAGATTTCAGTTTTTATTGGATACAAATAAATAGATAAAAAATGGTTTGTGAATATGGACAAATAATAAAAACCTTACTTAAATATGAAAGTGAACGAGCCCAATCACAATATACACTTATTAAATTAGTTCACTAAAAAGGACCCTACTGTGAGACATTTCTCCATCCATAATAACATGCATTAATATGGTATCAAAATTATTACCCTTCCTTTGCATCGCTGTACTTGGGTAAAAACAATCAGGGATAAACTTATCCGACCGAGATTAAGGCGAAACAAATGCCAGTTGGAAAGTTCCGTAGATGTTCCTGTTTCATTCCGTTATTTCACCTTTTTTCACAAACGTACAATGCCGTAAGCACCTCAACGGTTATTACCTCCAAGGCGGGACCTTTGTTAGCGCGGAACTCGTCACAACCTCCCCACCCTCCCTGAATTTAAATGGAGAATTATATTGAAGTATTTTTCGGAAGAGAAGTTTTATTGTATTGTTTGATTGCGTGTCACTCTGATAGATGAAGGAATGGCTTTCAAATGGCACCTCCTTTGTCGCTTGGAGCCTGTACGTAATGTCGTTGGCTTTGGATGGATGAATTTATTAAAAAGTTTACCGGGACACGACTCGGCGGAAAGTTTAATAGTCGCTCTCAAGTTTTTGGTAAGTGTTGAAGTTTCGAAAAGGTGAACAATAGGCTTCCTGCCTTCGCCGTCGCTTCATTTACTGTCGCTCGGTGCATAAATAGCTTATGATTACGAAAGTTATACAACTTCTGTATTCAATTTGGAAATATAAATCTTAAAATTATAATACCGACAGATTTACTTCTTCAACTCAATTAACGTTTCTTGCGAGTGTTTGAAATCATGACATGAAAAAACGAAAGCCACAAACCCTAATATTTTCATTTGTTTGTATTAGAAGACAGTCACTAAATAACAACTAGCTAATGACCCACAGATTGAAGTTGCCTATCGTTAATAAAATTGGCTATAACAATAAAACAATACAAAATTATCATATTACTAGATGGCGCCCACAACTTCATTCACGGAGGAGAAAAAGTCATAAGCCTTATTTTTATCGTCAGCGTTATCAGATAAAAAGTATTGAATAACCATCTGGAGATACCCAGCTACCCGTGTACCAAAAATAGTTCAAATCGGTCTGGCCTGGTATCCGATTAGTTTTGATGAAGCCACAACGACACATACTAACACTAAACGACGATATATTTAATAGCCTTTACCTATGTACATAAAAAACATCCAAGACCCAGGAACAAATATGTATGCTCATCACACAAATATCTTCCCCTGGATTTGAAGTATTTGAACCGAGGACTGTCAGTTTACATGACAGGCAGCGTCTCTTCTATGCTAAATCGGCCGTCAAGAAACAAATGCCTTGCTATAATATATATTTTGGTGTATTAACTACGGACCAACGTTATGTATGTTCTATATTTCTACAAAAATGAAGCATGAAAGCACATACCTGCTCAAAACTAGCGGAAAAGTATACAATACAATCCAAAAACATAGCATACTATTTACTCCTTAGGTTTAGATTTCATCTTGATATGGGAAAAGGAATTTCTATGAGTAGCTGCATCCTTTGCCTTCTTCTTATCTTATAATGATTATTTTATTTATTTATTTATCGTTTAATTCAGGTACCATGGCCCATATATAATAAATACCTTAAAGAATAACATACATATTAATTATAACAGTAAAATAAACTAAACATCTGGGTCATACTGATTTTTAGTATGAGTAAGCGTTATGTGTCTTTCCTGTGGACACCCGAAAGTTAAGGGCTTTAAATACTGATTTTTCTTAGTGCCCTATTAGGCGATGTACAAATTGATTAATACTTTAAAATATCATAAACATATCAGTTACATGTACCCAAGCCCTTAACTATTGCGTTGTCTACAGGAAAGACGGCTAAATTCTAGAATCAGTATGACCCATCTAGGTCACATTTTTAACAGCGATGTTTTCTGGTTCGAGGTTTTAGGTAGCGGACCGTAGTAACCGCCAGAATTCTTCCTTTGTGGCTACAAAGGAAGAATTGCTCTGTCGGAATTCTCACCACGAAAGAATTAAAAATCACGTTTTGGTGAGACGCAACTTCACGGCCCTTAGGATGACCCCGGTCTTCACACGTACATACCCTACAATCTCCTCAGCCTTCATAGACTAATGCAGACGGGACACATACAACGGCGTCGTTGGTACATCAGAAGACACAACAATATTTTGGTATATCAAGCACGGATACGGACCAAGGAACACTGTGTATGCTTCAAGAAAATATATCCGTGAAAGCATAACCGGTTCAAACTAGCGGGAACAAATTACAGTGTGGTAGAAGAAACAGACACTCGGAAAGTGTGCCGCGAAGTAAAACAACGGGAATGGAACTCCGCGCAACGGAACAAAACAAACACAATTTGGGTAACGAGTGTTTACGGAGTGAGGACGGATATAAAAATTAAAATTTGCTTTGTAACAAGCCTTCTGCTCTTTACTTAAGCGGAGTTGGTTTCGACATGTTTTAATGCCGTTTTCTTTTTAATATTTAAGGTCAGTGGTTCTTAACTTTTTACCAGAAATGTTATTCAAGTAGTTATTTCTATTTCTTTGGCACGTTTCGCAGTCTAAACGTCTGAATGGTTTTTTTGTTAAGCTGTGGAAAGCATAGTTGGCTATGGTCATGATGGTATGGTAGATGCAGTGCATTATAGGCATACATTGTACGTAATGATGTCTTTTCTGGAGGATTTATTGCAGAAGTGATCTCTCTTCTCTCCTATCATTTAGGAGTTACGCTCTTGCCGGTGTAGAAATTACCAGCCGTTACCATCTTGCGCCATCTCTTTAACTTCTTGGTAGGTAGTTTATCACTTGTTCAATCTTCTACTTTAGAATAAATTATCGCATAGCATAACTTACATACACAACAGTATTGTGACGACGGGAGGTTTACTACACTATACAAGCATGTAAACAGACAACTCATATCCAAAGCCTGCTCAGACTAACTTCTTGTTCTGCTCTGGTCCTCTGTGTTTCGTAGATCGTAAAGACAGTGAACGGTCTATTTCAGGGTTACTGCAAGGGTGCTGGAAGTTGCTATGTCTACGGCAGTCTGACAACATATAAAAAAACAGAACAATAAATTTATGGTAATAAAAAAATAAGAAAAAATATATTTCTCAAGTTAAATACAACTTTAATATTAGCGTGTCCAATACTAAAACAATCCTTCAAAGGTCACCATTACCTTCGGGAATCAACTTTGCACGTAAAATGTCCGTGAAACCGTTCCAAAGTTGGTGCATAAAAATGATTACAAAGTATCTTGCCTTGATTATTTCATGAAAGTTTAAAGGGGAAACTATAAAAGTTTACGAACCGTGCGACGCGCCACGTCTGTGGAATTACATTAATGACACGGGCTTTTTACAGGATGAGGGGAAATACCGTTAGAAGTCAGCTTTTACCTAGTGGAAGATCGTATTTACTCGTACATAATTTAATAAATAATAACGCAGTAACTACTAAATAAAACTAAGCTCTTTACGTTTTTTGACATCGTACCTTCTTTAAAAACTCTGAAAGGTGCGTCCACATTTGTATCATTTGCCCGATCAGATCTTCGTCCCGTGGCATGATAGCGTGTCACGATCACGCGTTTGGACGTTGCGCCGATCAAACCGCTCGAAATCCATGTTGCTACGCGTATCACACACTTAGATCAGACAAGCGCGGCGTGATCGCCGCGCCGACAGTGAGCGTCCAAGCAGCGCGATACGCAGTCATGCCACGCCACGGTCATCGGATACGAGCAAACGATATAAATGTGGACTTTTTTATTCTCCGTGGTATGGTATTTGACCTTCTTGTATAAATTTTATAATAAGGAATCTATAATGACTGCAACACACAGTTTCAGTAAATGCCCTATCAGGAAATACGCTCGGGCGGACTTTTCCCGCACGTGCAGCCGAATATTTGTACAACTTTAGATTTTTTTTTTTGCATAATAAGTTTTAATTATGTTTACTGAGTTGTATTTCTACAAATATGTACTTTAATGTAATGTAGGTACGATGTGAATAGTTCAACAATAGTTAGAAAATTCGTGTGTTTTTAAGTGAGACTTTGTTGAAAAATATTATATATATAATTTAATAAGCTGCCTTTCGATGTCAATTATGTGTAGGTGTTTTTATTTTATTTTAGATTGATTTATTTTTTATATAAAATTATATGATTAAGAAGTTTTTTTGTACTATCACTTATTGTTCATATATCGATTTTATAAAACCATAAATACTTTTCTTTGCGTTCAGTTCAAATAAACAGTGACTTATTTGACCGAAAAATTAAATATTAAAATTACACTTTATAAACCTCATTAAGTAGTTTTGGTATGACCAAAATAAAATTAGATTTTCTTCATATATGAGTGTTCCACACCCTTATGAATAAAGGCCGAGCCACACCGGATGCATGTGCACGACGTGCACGTGGAGATGTGACACACCGCTGCGTACGCACACGTCTACGTGCACGTTACGCACACGCATTCGGTGTGACTCGGCCTTAAATCGCATCATAACGTACCACGCGACACATGACCTAGTTTCCCTGGCAATTGTTAGATCTAGCTTCACAGCACTTAACCTGAAACTAGGATCGTCATACCCCTCCCACAGGAGTTATGACTTAGTTTTGCCATTTAGATACCGAAGGCACTATTAAATATTAAAGTTAGTGATGTTTAAAAACTCAGATGCGGTTACCCTCATCTGGCATAAACTATTTTTGTCATAAGCATCATTTGGTATAATTCATCATTTTGATCATCATCAATTTTCAGAACTTGGTAAGGCATCATCCTGTTAAATGGTTCGGTTGGGTTTGTTTTATAATAATCCTAAAATGTTAACAGGTTCAGAAAAAAATGCGTTATGCCATATGATGAATTATGCCAAATGATGATATGTCAAAAAATAATTATAACAAAAAAGTTTATGCCAGATGAGGGTAATTGACTTGGATGTTTATTATTTAATAAATATAAACATAAAACATAAGGATTACAGACAACGGAAGGACTTAGTACTGTAAGGGTGTAGCGAACCAATAGGGTAGTTTCCTCGGTAAAAAAATATTAGATCAATGGATTATAGTTCCTTTGCTGTTCCGCGAACTTGTGTCTTGGATAGATGTGACGATAAATTGTGCTCACATGCGCAATTTACATGCAGTTTCCACAAAAAAAATATGCATGCAAATACAACAAACCAACACCAAACAGTATAATCCTCGACACGTGTTTCGCCTCTCTACGAGGCATCATCAGGAGATGCAGGAGATGTTGAGGGTCCACCCAAGAAAAAACAAAAAAAAAATTTTTAGACAACGCAAGACACAAGTTCGCGGAACAGCAAACGAAATATAATCCATTGATCTAGTATGAAATTCCGCAAAGTAACTCCTGAATCTATCAATTATTTAAAAAAATATTATTCTAATTAGTCCGTCATCAGTGCGATTATCAAATAATATTGGACACGTATGTCGTAAGATAAAGATAAAGCGCGTCAAAGTTTGGGGGTGGGGGCGCGTGGCAACTTTTACGGGCTATTCTTCATTTATTTTAATTGACTACTGAAAAAATACGTGGCCCAATATTTTTTGATAATTTAATTATATTTTTTAACACAAGCCTATTATGAGGGTTTAGGGCTTCAGGCAGCAGTCAAACAATATATATAGAGGTTTTTTTAATTGTATCTTCATAGTACACACATAAAGGAAGTTGCGTAATAAAATATAGGGTACTTAATTATCGGTAAAGGGGACGAAGCCGCGGGTAAAATATTGTATTTTTATAAAGCATTTCCCATAATTACGTGTATAAATCCACATAAGCTACCACATGAAATATGACCTAATTTCCCTGGAAATTTTTAGATACAGCATCACAGCAGTTAACCTAAAACTTGGATCGTCACGGGACCAATTGCTACGTAGGTACCCCTGCCTACCCAATGCGGGACGAATTAAATTTAATCCAACAATTTTAAACCATACTTAACTTTGCTGCGCCCTGGTATTTCTGGTCGTTAACCGCTGTGGTTTGAATATAATATGTTTATTTTGGTTGATGCAGTTAAGATTTAGACCAATTTCAGTGTTTTGAATGTTTTCATTGGGTGTTTTTGACCATAAATAACCATTTTAGTTTGCTTGCTTCTCTCGGGTTTATTATATTTAAGACAGCATTGAACCGATATCAAAACGAACACCCTTTTATCGCTGTATTGACTGTAAAGTAATTTATAACAAAGACATAAATATTATGTCATCATGAGTATTATAAGCAATATCAATACCACAAAAATATTTCGGCAAAACGTCAAGTATTTTAAATTTATAATATAACACGTATTCATTATAAATACTTGTCAAAATACTTAAGTCACAACCTGCACAAAGATTAAAACTAGAAAGATGAAAATACGTCAGCATTACAAGCAAAACGATCCACATTATACGACGGCACCTACAGAACGCGGATCTCAGGTGCGCGTAGAGAAGTTTTCAATCAAATCAGCAAAGTAAGGAGAAAACTGGAAGAGGAAATGCGTGGACTGGCTGTGACTGATTGACAACATTGTAACGGAAAAATGTACCAGCGCTCGGTGAAATTCAAAAAGTTGGCAACTTTATTTAGCTACATCCTTGGCGTTTTCTTTTGAGTGAACCAGGGAAATTTTCGAGGGAATATAAAGAGAATAGTTATTTAAACGGATCAGATTTGTTTGTATGTTAATTTTGCGGTTGAGGTACGAATATTTATTTTCATCACACTTGTGTAAACGGTGTCATTACGCGCAAGCAAAACGAGTGACAAGGTCTTAATTAAAACCGTGGGCTTTTTATTTATCCATTAAGGCCACGGACGTAATGACTTTTTTTAATTTTTTTTTGACTCCATTCACTACTCTAATATGCCAGGTTTAGAACGGAACCGAAAGGAAATAGTCAAAATCAACAAATTTTAATTATACATAATGTAATATCAATAAAATACACGTCGACGCTATAGTTAAATACGTTAAAATAGCTTGTCTATACTAGTTTACAATTATTAATTTACCTAAGAGATTGTATGCAACAAAATTAAAAAATAGTTTCGGAACGAAACCTTTGTTGGACGAACGAAAAAAAAACGAAACCTTTGTTTATGTTATCTATGGAATGAGATTCTACCAATCACGAAATGACATTTTATGACACAATGTTGCGCCTTGTGACACTTTAAAGTAACAATATTTTTGTGACTTAATGATTTATTAGTTTCCTCATAAGTGTCATGAAAAACATTGTGTGTTTACTCGGGCGGTACCGGAATTACAAACTCGAGTCATTGAAGCCCTCAGCCTGCGGCATCGGCCTTCAATGTACTCGCGTTTGTAATTCCTTCTCTACCGCCCACGGTGCACAATGTACTATTTATTTTTATAATGGCAAATATTTTTGAAGGGATGTGTCTTCGTCTTTTATAGCTAGTTTTATCATTTATTAGTGTTTGTCTATCTATTGTTAGCGTGATATATTTTTTTTTTGAGAAGCCTGTTTTTTTCTTGAAACAGAACTTCCAAAACTGTAGTGTGGACTTAAATAACGCTATTTACAAAAGCAATTTTCTACGGATCTGATTCACCGGAAATAAAATAAAGGAAAAAAAATTAAGTACCTTATTTAATGCAACATACCTATATCCTGTGATGAGCATAAATATTTATTCCCGAGTCTTGGATGATTCCTAATGTATATAAGTATATTTATTAAAAATATCATTGTCTAATTACTCATAACACAAGCCTTATTGAGCTTACTTACTATAGGACTAGTTCGATTTGTAAAAATTGTCCCCTAATCCATATTTTTTTGTTTGTGTGTGTGTGAAAATATGACTTCGCAGCGGATGAGAAAAAACATTACCCAATTTTTTCTTTAGCGTAGTTGTATAAAAAGTATTATATAACCATCTGTGAACACCTAGCTTTACGTGCAGCAAAAATAGTTGAAATCAGTTTATTAGCCGTTTTAGCGTGATGAAGCCACAACGACACATACAAACGGACAAAAATCGAATAACAAAAATTAGATTCAGTAACCTTCAAATAGTCCATATAACTTTTTTTTTTTTGAAACTATCTTCTCTGTACAGTACCATTACTTTGAGCTTACCACTGACATATGCTTTTATTCCATTGGATATGACTTTAACACTAAAACAAAAGAGTTTCTATTACAAAAAAACTACGTTTAGACAGTGTGTAAGTAATATAAACTCTTTTACGAGGGCTGCTATTTATATATCCGGAAACCGGGATTACAATCTTCTTAAATAGCATATTTGACCGCCATGGTAAAATTTGAACTTTTTTAAGTATATAAGGTATATTTTTTCTTCCTTATTAACGCTCGTGTTTTGTTTTTGACGGGTTTTAAATGTCATCTCGCAGCAAGAATGGAACTCACTCGTGAAAATATTCGTGCTATGATTTATTATGATTTTCGGCGTGGTTTAACGCAACAACAGTGCATAGATCAACTAACTTCAACTTTTGGTGATGAAGCCCCATCTAAAACTACTGTGTATCACTGGTTTAGTGAGTTCAATCGTGGACGTAGTATGCTTACGGACGAAGTTAAGGCAGGTCGCCCGAAATCGGTCGTTGTACAACAAAATATCGAGGCTGTGCGAAAACTTATAATGGACGACCGACATGTTACGTACCGCGAGATAGAGGCGACTCTGGGTATTTCTATGACCAGCATTAATAGCATATTACATAATTATTTGGCTGTAAAAAAAATTTGTTCGCGTTGGATACCCCACAACTTAACAAATGAGCAAAAACATGCTCGCGTCGAATGGTGCAATAAAATGTTAAAAAAATATAACCGTGGTGACTCAAAAGCCGTTTATAACATCTATACAGGTGACGAATCCTGGATCTATGCATACGATCCCGAAACGAAGCAACAATCAACGGTATGGGTGTTTCAAAATGAGCCGAACCCTACGAAAGTTACTCGTGCAAAAAGTACATTGAAACAAATGGTGGCCTGCTTCTTCGGTATTAATGGCCATGTAGCTACAGTGCCACTAGAAAACCGTAGAACGGTTAATTCAGAGTGGTACACGACCATTTGCTTACCGGAAGTATTTGAACAAATTCGTAAAACTAACCAGCGACGAAGAATCATTCTTCATCATGACAATGCCAGCTGTCATACGTCACGCGAAACAACTCTATTTTTGGAGGGTCAAAATGTGGAATTAACGGGTCATCCGCCGTACAGCCCTGACTTGGCACCCAACGATTTTTATTTATTTCCAAATATAAAGAATAAATTACGCGGTCAACGATTTTCGACCGCTGAAGATGCTGTCGACGCATTCAAACAACACGTTATGGAGGTACCTCAGGCGGAGTGGCAGAAGTGCTTTAAAAATTGGTTCACGCGAATGCAAAAGTGCATAGATCATCAAGGGGAATACTTTGAAAAACAATAAAACTATTTTCAGCCGTGTACGTTTGTTTGTTTTTTTGTTTCCGGATATATAAGTAGCAACCCTCGTACATTAGTGTTAAAATCGAATATCCAATGGAATAAAAGCATATGTCTTTTAATTTTTAAAACTATATAATAGGATAGATATGAAATGAAAGGAAGCAATATTGTCTGTGTACTCATTTTCTTAATGTCACGAACTACTCACTCACGTCCGTATTTATTTTTTATTTTTGTATGCATAAAATACTTGGTTTGTTGGTCCATAGCTTTCTGTTCCAACGGAACTGGTCACTAATCCTCGAATTGAGAATGGCCTGCATGTTCTGCAGACATTCTTCAGGATTCCAATTCAACTTAAACCTCCTTGCGGCTAGATGGATCTGCACGATATCCTTTTACGACTGATTTATACTTTTGTTAATAGTAAAGAGCTTTGTTACGGAAAGATGCTTTTAATCGATTTGTTTTGATGAAAAGAAGATAACTTGATTACAATACAGTTTTAGTAGTACTGCTGAAGGTTATGAAAATGTGAATTAGATAACTTTGCGTACAAACTGGACATTGAAAACGGACTATTTGGCGGTCACAGAAACGAAAAATATTTTTTTTTGGATTTTTGTATGTTTGTATGTGTTGTTGCGGCTTAATCAAGCCAAATTGGCTAAACAAATTTCAACTTTTTTTGGTACACGGACAGCTGGATTCTTAATTTCCCCATACAAGGTGGGAACTTGTGACGTCACAAGTTCGTAGGCTTCCGTATAAAGCGTTTTTTCGGGAAAATATGATTTTCACATTGTTGTATCTCAGGGAGTTTTTATGAGCTTGAAGTAGGTTTTTAACCAATATTTATATCAAATATTGAAAGGTCGTTCTAAAACACACCACAAAAAAAGTTATCATCAGCCGCGTCAGCCGAGATACGGAATAGCCCGTGTAAATCTATTAGTGGGTATTTACCTGGGTATTTCTATAAACTGATCTATAATGCACAATCAACGCCGGTGGATCTATAAGCTTAGCATTTACAGAGACATCCTTGATAGTGGATTTTAAAAACGTAAGCGCTAAAAAATATTTTAGAAAATTCATCTCTTAAAACGGATGAAAACTTTAACAAGAAGCCCATCTGACAAAATGTCGTGGCACTAAATCTCGCAGCTTAAAACATACGCACTACCTAAGTAATATGCATTGCAACTACAGAATTAGTAAAAAATGTTCTAGATTTTTTTGTTTTAGTGGGCCGATTTGTAATTTCCCTTACTATTACAGAATATCAAGCTGCGATCGAAGACAATATAGGTGCCCTACTATCAAAGCACGTACTCGTGCCAGACTGGCAAGTCTCGTATCATAAAACCCGCAAGATGGCGCCACTTGCCCCCAACTTATTGAGTTTTGACGCGGCGACCACGAGCCCAACTTGGTCCCAAGTTTCGCCAACTTCGACTGTCGCTTATTACAAAAAGTTTTCGTGATATAGATTGGTAAACATATTAGACTATTTATAGTGTATTTAAAACTATTTGTTTTGATATAGGCGAAGATTTGGTCCTTTGGATGATTTATATTAAAAGCCCAACCTAACCCTATATACCTAATAATATAAAAACTTATACAAGTTTTTCATCATTAGGAATATAGGGTTAGGTTGGGATTTTAATATAAATCATCCAAAGGAAGGAAGGAAAATAACTATCATTTAATGCGTAATTAATCATACGATTAATTACGCATTAAATGATAGTTATTTTCGGAGTTTGTATTGGGTAAATAAGAGTATTTACATGGAGTGTTCCGTAGATCTTTGACCAAATTTAGACCTTAAAACTTTTTTTCTGAAACCATAAAATAACGAATTATTTAATGATAAATTTCATACTTTTTATTATATCATTTTTTTAAATGCTTCGGACAAATGAACATTTGGCAAACATACCAACTTTGTACTTGAGAAATAAATAAGATAAAGGACTACCAAAAGCAGACTAAAAATATTTTTAAAAAGGCAAGCATAAAACAAGTAACGATTCTTGCCTTCATATTTATGACATCTCCCAACTCTGTCAAGTACCTAGTCTTAACTGGGATGCGTGATTAAAATGTCAAAACAAAGCTCAAGTGCTTGACAGCACGTGCCTTCGAATAATATAGTTGCAGGGGATTCCCCCGTCTGTCATAGCTTGTTTGGGAGGCCCAAGTCACGAATCATGAGCGGTCCAAAGCTAAAAGTCTCAATCGTTTAAACACCTCTGTAACCTAATTTTCGCCTACTCTATAATTTATCGCAGGTGAGAACTCATTTAAAATCACTCTCATGTAAATAAACTTCCAACTTAGATTTGTGTAGTTTAAAAAAAATCTTACCTGCGATAAAAGCGAAAAAAAGGGTAGATCTATGGTGGTGATTTTGATTTTGACTTGATTTTGATCTATGCCGAGCTGTTTAAACCTAGGACTGATTGAGGCTTTTTACATTTCCGAACAAAGTTAGCTATAAACTGTAATAAAATAATTATAATAATACATCCTATTAGATAAAAAATGGCCACGTGATCTACTATTGTCTTATTTTCTTCGATTTAGTCCAATAAAACATTTAAGTGTATTTTTTAGATAAGGTATTAAAATAATTGTATAGCTAAAAACTTCTTGTATTCAATAGTGTGCAGAATTAATATGGGACTTGCGTGAGTTTTCCAATATGGAATGTCATGTTGCCGTACTTACATGAAAGGTCTTTCTTACATATAAAGGCTTGATTCAGCTTGCAACTTAGCCTCGGAAGCATACGTGGGGATAGTTGACTTTACCTTGAATATTTTGTACTACACACACTGACATAAAAAAAATCCATGTATTTTCTTCTGTTTCCGCGATTATTACTCATTGAAATAAAACAATTTAACGGATTATATCGCGTATATTATCTCATTTTAGTTCCCGACGTTTCGGAAGCTTTCCAGCTTTCCATGGTCACGGGTGGACTGAGAAAAGATGTATTTTCCTCTGTCAAAGTTACAATTTGTGCAAACTACCCATTTTTTTGAAAAAACACAAATAAAAGTGTACATACATGCTAGATGGGCCTAAGCTGTAAAGACAGTTACACCTGTGCCAGAAGGGCTTAATTATTTTATTCTAATAATTTACCAAGCAGCATTTCACAAATGAGGCGTACTGAGGAGAAAAGAAACGCTGCAAAGAAAAACTCCCCAGGCTACCTCATTACTAATTATAATATTTAAAAAACAGAGACTATTAAACTACTTTTAAACAGATAAGATATTTTACACCGTTCGGAAATTAAGGTTTTGCAGTCCTGTGTTTCGCTTGTTCCTTGATGAGATGTATTACAGGATCCCAAGCTGGTGGCAGTGACAATCCATCTTCTCTATTGAAATTAGGATGCTTTTTAATCTCAATAGCCTCGCGTAGCATCCTGGGAAAATATCTTTTTTCTTTGGCAAGGATAGAAGGTTTATCAAACTTAATTGAGTGGTTTGGTTTGTCAATGACATGTTCACAGACTGCAGACCTATTACACCGACGGTGCTTGACATCTGCTATGTGCTCCTTCACCCGGATTGATACACTGCGTTTCGTTTGACCAATGTATGAAAGACCACACTCGCAGTCCAGCTTATAAATGCCTGCACTCTGCAAAGGGGTGCTACTCTTCACGGGTCTAAGGTATTGAGAGACCTTCTTCAACGGCTTGAAATATGTTTTTATAGAAGTACGCTTCAAGATGTTTCCGATCTTGTCTGTGACCCTTTTCACATATGGTAATACGGCAGGTTTACGCTCGACTGTTGGTTTCTTCATACTGGGATTCTGCTTGGAACATGGTATCTGGAGCTCGTTGGCTCAAAGCGCACGTTTGACATTCTGTAACTCAGCAGTCAGATGTTGATTGTCGCAGATACCCCTGGCTCTCTGAAACAAAGATTTACCCACTGTAGCAAGTTGACAGGGATGGTGGTGAGATTTGCCATTCAAATACCTATCTGTATGCGTAGGTTTCCTATATACAGTATGACCTGTATCATTTTTAGGACATCTAATTACTAGCACATCTAAGAATGCAAGTGAATTTTGATTTTCCAACTCCATAGTGAATTTAATTTTACTATGCATGGAGTTCAGATGATCTAAGAAAGCTGAAACACTAGATCTAGGTAAAATAGTAAAGGTATCATCTACCTATTATTAGAATAAAATAATTAAGCCCTTCTGGCACATGTGTAACTGTCTTTACAGCTTAGGCCCATCTGGCATGTATGTACACCTTTATTTGTGTTTTTTCAAAAAAATGGGTAGTTTGCACAAATTGTAACTTTGACAGAGGAAAATACATCTTTTCTCAGTCCACCCGTGACCATGGAGAGCTGGAAAGCTTCCGAAACGTCGGGAACTAAAATGAGATAATATACGCGATATAATCCGTTAAATTGTTTTATTTCAAAATCCATATAGTTATTGACGACTATTAATTATAGATTTTGTGATATTTCCCCACAATTCGCTCCTCACTTACGGCAACGGCAGAAGTAAGCAAGCGGCATATGAAACGTAGAAATAATGAGGGAAATGTAAATCTTTCCGATTAACATATCATTAGAACTGCCTCTGTGCAGTTCAGATAAAAGGCCACAATAATTTATTCATGCCATGTTTGCCGATCAGAATGACTTTTCCTGTCTCGTATCACATAAAGTTTTATCCACTGTCTGTTTCTTTGGGCACTGATTGACTTTTAAACTGGTAACTTAAAACTAAGTTTTAGATGTCACCAAAGCACTTCACGGTGCTTACATTATCTTAAAAACGGGACTAAATTGCACATAAACATTAATTATTCATTTAGTCTCTTTGATATTTAACCGTCTCATACCGCCCTTGATTAGAAAGTACTTAGTTATTTAAAATAATGGATGATTAAAAAAAAAACTTCTGAGTCCTGGTGTAACCACGTGCGAGAACAATCGTATTTTTCTTTGCGCTTTGACTTGTGTCTATGTCACAATAAAAAAAAAACATTGCAATTCTATAATTTTATCGTAATATTCTCTTCCCGGTATTCACTGACTATTTCAAATCAATGTTAATGTATTCTTTTCGGAGTAAATATCAGGGATCGGAACCAGCATTTTTTTCGTACAAAATATCCGAGAGAACGATTACTTTTTTCGTTCATATTTTCGTACAATTTATTCAGAATCAGAATCAGAATCAGAATAAGAATATATTTATTGTCAAATCGTGCTTTTGTTACAGATGTTAATACATGATTATTTTGTGTGTGTCACAATCAACCGTTATTACGGTATACAATAATTTCCTAGATAGGTGCTGCTAAAATCAACATTAATTTACATGAACAACTCGATTACTCGTACAAATTAATTAAATATTAAAATAATAAACATGTCAGTGGTTGAATTGAATTGAAATAATTTACATAGTATAAAATAAAATAGTGTTAAAATTATTTTAGCATCCAAATCTTAAAATGAATCTAATAGGAAGCTTTTGACATCATAGTACTGTTTTGCTTGTAGCAATTTTGTTAGGCTACTTGTAAACAAAGAAAATGATAGTTGTTGTGTCTTTTGCGGCAACTTATTAAAGATTTTCATGCACATGGCATGGCTTTGTTTTAAGTAAAACGATGTCCTTGGCACACAGTCATGTACTAGCCTCCCAGGTTGTCTTGTATTTCTGGGATATATGCTTCTTGCTGTGTTAAATAGATATAAGTGTTTCTTAACAAAAATACAAGCTTCTAATATGTATAAGCATGGCAATGGTAGTATTTTTTTTTAAAGAGGCTTGCAAGATATATAAGGAGCTAGTCCATATATTGCCCTTAGACATTTTTTTTGTGCCATAAATGCCCTGTTAAAATTCGTGCTATTACCCCATAGCACAATGCCGTATCTTAACTGCGAACCGACGTATCCATGATAAGCGGTTAGTGTAGCCTCCACGGTGGCGGTCTCTCTTAGTCTACTTAGTACGTATATAAATCTATTTACCTTGCAGCATACACTTTCAATTTGAGCATCCAAATTTAATTGTTCATCTAATTTAAGCCCTAAGGAAGTAACATTGTTCACTTTGTTAATATTTACATTATTGTAGTGTAGTTTTAATTTGTTATTCATAACTTGTTTCATATTGAATTGTATAAAATTTGTTTTATTTAAAATTAAAATTAAAATTCTAGAACTTGAATTAGGTAAAAAACCTAATTCAAGTATGATTAATTTTCCTTCACCTAAATACAGCTTTAAAACATTCCAGAAATAGCGTGTATATTAGAAGATTTAAAAATCCGATCCCTTGTAAAAATTGTTTTATTTGACCAAAATCAATCCAAAGCCAAAATACCTACATTTAGAATAAAGACAGAACAAGTTCAATATAAACATTACTTATTTAATAATGCCAATGATTTTCAGCCAGAAAAGCAGACAACGTTACTGTAAACTCAGTACAGTCTCCTACTTTACAAAGAACAATACCCAATCCCATTAAACAAACTGGAGACAAATATACGACTCGATCGTTTTGCATAACAATAACAAAACAACTTCAAATCCGATCTCTGAGAAGTCAGATTATCGCCTGAAAACCAAATATATTTATCAACTCACTAATCTGTGAGTGGATGAATAAGTTTATTCGGCACTCAATCCCGCTGCACCATTTGTTACCAGAACGGAGAACAATGCTTTTATTAAAACCACAAATGATGGAGTATTTATATAATAAATTGCTACAGTGGATTGTTAAAAGATACGCGCTGTCAGTGGTCTTTGTGATGTCGCACAATAGGCACTCTGTGAGATTCGGTAAAAGGCTTTTTGGGGCGCAAATTGTTTTGCGAGAAAAAAACAATGAACGCATTATTAAACGTAGATGAGATTACAGGGCAGCGTTAATTTGGACGAATATTTAATGTTGTGAAGTCAAACGCTCTTTATTCGGTTATGCATGTGGAAGTAGGTACCTACTAATTGCGTGGATGAGTTGATTCGCGGCTCATTTATTATTTTCGGTCAATTACTGCTCATTTTGGGCACCATTTTTACACATAAATTTGGGTACTTAAGGAATTAACTCATTTTAACAATATATACTCTCGTTTCTTTTTTTGTAATTAACGGGGATATACAGGGTTTAAACCGCAACCATAACGCATGAAACTGCGTCGAAACGTTGGATAATAAAGCTAAATAAAACATAATCGCGTTAGACCCGTCATAATAATAATTAAATAATTTTGCTTACATGGTCAACGGTCAGCTAAAATTAGCCTTTTTTAAGGGGTGTTTAATCAAATATAGACCTGCAAAAGTGTAACAAAATGTATTCAAAATCCATTCCTACCCCACTGCGCCAGAAAGAGGGCTATATTTCTCGAGCGTGTTTATGTATATATATGTGGTTACATAATATGTGGGAATACGATTATTTCTTTGGCATGCTCTGCAGCTCACACAGCTTTATGCATTTTGACGTACTAGTATAAGGTGTCGTTGGATTTGTCTTGGTTGTAGAATATTTTGCGGTCGTGTTTTTAGGGACTATCGATATACGTGTATTCAATAAACAAATAAACTTTCCCATCAATTTATCCACGAATATTAAGGGTTGAAATAAAAGTCGACAATTGTAAATTTTTCATACGACATAAAAATCTACGTTTTGAGTAAACTTGTATCGCGACATACATTTTACAATAATTGGTATTAGTTTGTCATTCAAATATTATAAGTAAAGTAATAAATAAATAATAAAAATTGTTAATTAATTTAATAATACAAATTGTATTTTATGAAATGAAGAATTTTGTATTTTTGTATTTATAGCTATGTCAGTTTATTTGTTGTAACATCAAATAAGCTTACTTATATTTAATATAATTTAGTAATTTACTAACGCAATCAACTATAATAGTAAGAGACTATATCCCTAATTGTTGTATCTTTGGTGTTGGTTCTTTTAAAAAGAAAACGTTTTCCGTTGTCAGCATTAAAACTGTACGTGTGTTTTATTAGATACATATTAATAAATATATATTAATTTGAATTTGTGATAAGCAAGTATTCAAAGAAATAATTATAATTTACCTCTAGACGTTTTCATTCTCACTGCTTACTTGCACACACTGCTTACTTACACTCTATCTACGGCTCCCGAAACACCTGCACAAAAGCATCATACCACCTAAGTCGAAATAACATAAAACCTTGTTTTATGGACATATTGGATTACCTTCAGTGGTGTTAGTATGTTTCGGACCCTCATAAACGTCAAGCGTTGCGGGATATGGGTCCGAATTGACCGTCAGGCGTCATTCGGCGTTAGAGTCCAAATAAACAGGAGTCTCTGCGGCACAATAAACCCGACCGGTGGAAATCGTCTAATTTATCATGGGAATTTAATCGTGGAAAAGGTTTTGTCCATCGTTCGAATTTAACCAGTGTCCACTTGTAACGTTTTAAATACTTCCCCTTTTCAATTCGAAAGTATATTTCTGATTAATTTTTGTCTTTGTGTAGGGTAAACCGCACTATTATTGTCCACTTCAATTTTAGGATCGGTTTACCATATTTGTGTTATAAATCAAAGTGTTAAGCCGCCTCTGTCTATTTGGAAACTATTTTTGGATATTTTTTATGCAAATTTCACTAATGTTTACGTACTTAGCATGATAGCTTTGAAGGTTCTATTTAGTATATTTATCTGTCTTACATATTATAAACGTCCAAAGTACAACGCGAGATGCTACTTAATAATAAATTGTCTTACACGTCTTATTTACCTGTCTCTCCATTAACACACTGCTATTGAAATCACTTTCTCAACTTTGCGGCTGGCACTGTTATGGTTATTTATTTATTTACTTTGCATCTGTTATATTTAATGGAGATGGTAATGGAGGCTCTTTGTCTCTGGGTTCACCCATCGCTTAAAATCCCGAAATAAAAGCACAGTCTGATGGTACGAGTGTGTAATAATTTGTTACAATACGAAAATTAACTTAAAGTAATACGATCACAATGATTTACGCGGATTGGATATAGAAACTAGTGAGCACTACGGGGCTGGCTAACCAACTTGACTGTTCGGCTGATCGATAACGATACCCGTTTGACCGCTCGAACACGCTTTTATGTGACATTACCCCCGCCAAGTTTGCTACCTTGCTTAGAAAAAGGTGGATGCACACCTGCCTGACAAACAATGAAGAAAGCCAGTGTTGCCAGCCCAGTATCGACCTCACTCAAGCTACCCGCTTGACGTTTCTGATTGAAATTATTTCTGAACGCAAATTGTTGTCTATGGCTAAACGGCAATCCGAGTGACATCATCTGTCATCACGTTCTGACAACTGAGACGTCAAAACAAACGGTGCCTTCCGCTATCATGCTCCGACATATTTATTATGTATAAGTGTTTATGTATGTTTATTGTGTTTACATGTGTCTAGATGTTTTTTGTTTTGCTTCATAACTGTTTCTCACCACTTACTCAACTAAAATTGTTGTCTTTTAAACACTCCGCTACCCAAAGGTTGTCTGTAACAGATCGCTATTTAGCGATAAGACCGCCTGTTGTTTACCTCTGCTAATTCGAATGTTACTGTCATGTTCTGTATTTCTGTGTATCTGAGGTGTACAATAAAGAGTATTTGTATTGTATTGTATTTACGTGTATTTAAAGTTAGGTTAGTTAGTCTAGCTTCAATGATCTTTTTAACATCTGTACTATTTATTATGACGTTGTAAAAATAAAACGTCTGTACATTGAAGGTATTTCAAGATATATAAGTGATACGGTCTATTTGAAGGTCACTAAAAAAGTGTTATTTTTTCAATGATTTTATGTGTCGTTGTGACTTCATTATGCCAAAACGGATTTTAACTATTTTTGGTATACGGGTACGCTGGGCAGTTATAGTCAGGCAATGTAGTTGAGTAAATACATAAAAAAACACTCCACTAGATTGAAAAAAAGAGGGTTATGTTGTTTTTTTCCTCCGCTGACGAATCATTTACGTAGTCTCTCATATCATAAATATTTGTCATTAATATCAATAACCAGCCGCCTATAAAGCTGAAACTTTTCATGAGGAGGCTGTCCTTATGAAAAACTCTGTGCACGCCACCACTGCGATTGCTAATTAATATGTTACGCAACTTGATAGCAATTAAAATAACGAGTTCTGAGCTAAACTCGTATCTTAACTATCATTTTTATTACACGAAACTATGATTACAAGAACAATTAAAATTAACAAGGTCTGAGCTAAACTCGCATCTTAACTATCATTTTAATTACATGAAACTATGAATACAAGAACAAAAAAAATAACGAGGTCTGAGCTAAACTCGTATCTTAACTATAATTTCTTTTAGACGAAACTATGATTACAAGTAGGTTTCTATCGATATTCAATTTCAGTATTTTCACCGTTCATCAGAAAATCACTACAAGATAGCCAAAAACCTAATTAAATAACTGCGCTGTACGAGTACAATTTATCATCAAGTGATGTAATATCTGCACATAGACCTGCTAACAGACCGAAAAACTTAAAGTGTAAGATAAATATTATATAACTAGCTTCTGCCCACAACTTTGTCCTCCTTGAATTCGTTCATCGCGGATAAGGGTATTTTTTCGGGATAAAAAGTAGCCTATGTCCTTTCCCGGGATTCAAACTATCTCCATACCAAATTTCATCCAAATCGGTTCAGCGGTTTAAGCGTAAAGAGGTAACAGACAGACAAACACACTTTCGCATTTATAATTTTAGTATGGATATTAGTATGGATACGCTTAAAAATTATATTCAATTTTTATTTTATGGGTTAACTAGCTTCTGCCGGCGACTTCGTCCGCCTTAAATTCCTTTATCGTGGATAACCTCAGTCCTTCCCCAGGACTCAAACTATCTCCATACCAAATTTCATCCAAATCGGTTCAGCGGTTTAAGCGTGATGGATATCAATTTTACTTCATTTGCTTATCAACTGGCTGAAGATTTTTGATGGCACTATTTCAGATTATAGTGTTGTAATACAACATGACGAATGACGGTGTAATAATGAAATGAGGAAGCGAGCGATCACGTTGTCCTTCATAAATCACTCAAAAACTTGCTTACTGCATACACTATCGTAAATTATTCTCACGTCGCGTTGTGTAGTGCGATTTCGCGATGTCACAGCTAACTCGAATACAGTGGATTACTTACGCCACTTTTCAAGCAAAACAGTGTAAAATACGTAATAATTGTTAATGGTACCCTGACGTATGGTAGTATCTGCGACCAGCGATCGGAATATGTGGAGTAAATACTAACTAGCATTGACTGAGAGCTATCAATTACATTAGGCTAAAAAATTATCAATATAAATAATAAACATTAATTTCTAAATATGTAAATGGAATATAATTTCGTAATTATTTAAAGATATTTTTATTGCCGTCAAATAATCACTAATACGGTACATAACAGCACATATCCACGTAAAACTTATGTAATTTGTATTAAAATTCAAGCATGCCAGTATCTCTTATTTCTAAGGGTAAATAGTAAAATATTTTATGGTCATACACAAAACATTTTCCCAAAATGCTGTATTTGAAATGCAAGCGATAGCAATGCCGTGTCGAGAGTGGTATTTTGTGACCAATAGCGTTGTGACTTTTATGTTTTGGAAACGAATGATTAACTGTGTTGTGTTTTTGAAATGGGAGTTTAAGTGTCGCTTCGCTATTAAATGAATGAATGAAAAACATTTATTTCGAGTAACAAGGGCTCATATAGTAGCTATACTAGTCCAGATAAGAAGACTCAAAAAAATCTGAAACCCGCTAATGCAAGCGGAATAGCTTTACCACAGTACTAGAGCTTCTAATATATATCTATCTATCAGCCACGGACGTCCACTGCTGAACATAGGCCTCCCCTATAGTTCGCTACAGGGTGCGAATTGCATCGTGCAAAACGATCTAAAAGCAAAACTGGAATACTATGCTGTTGTTAATTACTTGTTGGTTCAGTAAGTTTACTTTGCTGTTTCCATTGAGAACAGGGAAAGCGGACAAAATTGGAACATTGTAAGGAATCAGTTTTTGCTATATAGAGCTCTTGAGGTGATTATTTGCGATAACGGCAAATAATTTTCTTCTGCTATTTAAAGAATTAGCACAGGACTTTAATTCTAAATTCTTGCATACGCCAAATTACCACCCTCAAAGTAAATGCATCGTTGAAGTGGCAATGGGCGGGCCATGTAGCCTGAGAACTTCCTATTCCAAAGTGTTTCGTATGAATAATACCAGGATCCCAGGATTGCCACTTGCCGTACTCCAATCCTGCTCAGTCAACCTACTGTGGCCGGGACATTTTTCGCGATGTCAGTGCGTTTATGTGACTCTACGCGTGGTGCCCGCGGCTATGACGTGACAGGAATTACAGCCGCTCTCATACAATCTCACTATTTTCACGAGAACACAGCAAATGCACGTAAACGTGAATTTGCGGAACGTACAATCAGCTTGGCAATTTTGAACAATGGCGCTCGTATATTTAAAACGCTTGTGGGTTAATCAACTAAGGTGAATTTGATTAAGATCAGTCATCGGGTAAGAACGTATGGCTTATATTTACGATTATTGTGGTTTTTTATTAATGCTGGCGATGTGACGTGATGCGCTATTTTAGCAGCAGGATAAAACACAATAAGCGTAAATTTAAGCTATACGTTCTTACCCGATGTGTGATCTTAGTCGAACTCACCCTATTTATGTTTCTGTAATTTGCTGTTCAAAAGGAAATTACCAGAAAATACAATGTCTGCTGATGTTACTTGTTATTGCATTCTTTACTCACTAGCGTTAAACTCTGAGTACCATAAGCCACAGACTGGACTGGACTGACTATTGGTAGACTTTATTGAAATTGACATAAAGCCTTCATATGGTCACTTAAGTCTATTGCTGTGTGTACATCTTTCCACGGCCGGTTAATTGTTAATTGACACCTAGAAGTTGCGTCACACGTCCCCAGATATTAAACCGTGTTAGTGTTTATTATTTTCTTCTATATTTAATATGTATGTTAGTTTGAACAGTATTTATCTATGGGCAAAAGATGCCTGGAATAAATAAATTTGAATTTAAATTTAATAACATCAATTTCATCGGTTGCCCAGCGGACGTCAATGCCCCCGATTTCTTATGCTTAGTGTTTTCTGCTACAATACGGCTCATAAGAACTACATATGTTGTGTTAACTAATAAAGAAAAAAAAACTAATGGACAAGAACAAGTTGATTAACGCTTTTACGAAATCCAAATATACGTCTAAGCGATCCCGTGGTATGACAAACATTCAGTGAGGACATTATAGAAACATCATGATTTGCTGACGTCGTTTCTGCTGGTGAGTCTGTTCCAGCCCGCCGGAAAGTCGTGCCCTCAAAAGCGCGTGAAGTTCGGGATCCTCCAAAAGAGGAAACCCGTCGTACCAATGTGGACAAGGAGGGTTTCACAAGCGTATGACACGCAAGAGTCAGTGTGGTACTGCAGAACTAGTTGGTTGTGGTCTGCGGGTCTCCACACCGAGCAAAGCGCTGTACGTGTCGCGCCTGCATCACACTGCCACCGCTGAAGAAGTGACGCAGTATGTTCACCAAAAAACCGGCTACTCGCTGCGGGTGTTCCAGTTGCATTCGCGCCACTACGTGCACTTCAGCTCGTTTGTAGTGCGCGTGCCGCGGCCGCTCCAGGAGACAATGGCGTGTGCTGATTTCTGGCCGAAAGGTGTCGTGTATCGTCGGTTCCGGGGGAAACCTACCGAATCCAACACCCGAGATGTCGACACAACGGGGCCACGCCGTTTTGCCGTCTAAATAAACATTGTTCGGTTCATGACGCATTGGTGTATACATTGTAATGTAATGTAACTTGTTTTTTTAATAAATAAATAAATCATGTAGTAAGTAGGCAGATGATCTGAGTTTGAAACTTTGGCTATAAGCTATCAGCTGAAACTCGAAGTTATAAAGTGCCGCCATATCTATTACTTATATATCTACTTCACTTACTTTTCCGTGTTAAGGTATATATAGTTTTATTTCGTATACTGACATATTTAAATTTTATATTTCCTGAATCTATTTAATAACAAGAACTTATTAAATAGATTCAGGAAATATACAATAATAGGTTTTAATACAAGCTCATTTCACAACTCAAGTAAATCCAGCTATTGTATTCGCGAAATGTGTAGCAGCGTGGAATGTCGATGAACTCGTCACTGCATTAATATGACCCCTGGACACCTACCAGCTTTTCGTTGTCATCGGTCTGGCCCTTGGCATATTTGGGGTATTTTATGACAAACTGCCTGGTGGATCAACATATTTCGACCTTCCATGCACTTCCATATCCCATGTACCACTATTTCACGTGTCTAGTCATAACAGGGACGAAGTAAAGGAGGTTTAAAGCATTTTTTCAGAATTACACCCCAAAGATTATAAGTCTATCACGTGTAGTTTGGAAAATACCATACCATAGCGTAACCAAAGAGGATATACTCCCTCCTCGTCTTTCAAGCGAAAGGCCAACAATACATTTGTGACTTCTTTGATGTTGCAGGTGTCTATGGGCGACGGTGATCACTAATTTCAGGTGATCCGTCTGCTCGTTTGTCCCCTATAACATAATAATAATAACATTGCCACAGATCTTACATAAACTACATTTCTGAACAGCTATTGTATGGGGAAGAGCGCTGTTTATCCAGAAGCACGTGCGGCACATGACCTGACAACACATTGTGTTCTATTACAGTAAGGTTCTAGTGTTAAAAGATGTTTTTTTTATAAATAATATTAACAACCATACACGTCAAACAGCTCAATCGAGAGCCAATTGCAGGCTGTACATATAACAGTAAATTTCCAATCGCACAACATACTGTACGTGACAAACGAACATTGCAATTTATATTTATAAAAACTTTAATAACGTTGGTAAATAAAACAATTTAACGGATTATATCGCGTATATTATCTGACTGATCAGTCCACCCGTGACCATGGAAAGCTGAAAAGCTTCCAACACGTCGGGAACTCAAATGAGATAATATACGCGATATAATCTGTTAAATTGTTTTATTTAAATGAGTAATAATCGTGGGAACAGAAGAAAATATAACGTTGGTAAAATTCTAGAAAGCTAAATACTAATTTCCGCCTTTTAGAGAACAAGAACTAGTTTCCTAACTGATTGTATACCTCGATTCAATTCGTCGGTTTGGCATGCGAAACATGAAAGCCTCAGCATTTACGTCTCCGACCGTACCGTCACACCCACGTTATAAGAAAATCAGTCGCCTGACAACGTATCGGGAAATAAAAGTTTATTCAGGATTCCAACTGTGTTTTGGTAAGTTCACCGTGGGTGGAATTGACGACATAATAAAAAGGATTTTGAAAATTACAATGTTCTTTTAGGGGCTGTTTGATAAAACTGTCTATTTTAAGGGTGCTGACTGTTTAACGTTTTTTTGTTGATTTCATTTTTACAATTAAAATGCAGTGCATTCCTTTGCAGTCAGTTCATACATTTGAATCATGTTGACGGTTTTTTCAGCAGACTAACGATTTTTTAAAATATCTAATTTGACTTTGCCTACCTAGCCTATGTTGATCGTATTAATATAATTCTGGCGTTCAACATTGATACTTATTGCGGTAGGGATAATTTTATTGCAGAAAATATGTGGTCAAATATATCGGTATACACAATTAATAACATACTTTTATAGACTCATAATTGGTATACAGATAAAAAAAAACTGGCCAAGAGCATGTCGGACCAAGCTCAGTGTTGGGTTTCATAGCCGTAACTACTAAGAAAAGCACTACAGATGAAAAAGATACGATGTAAAAAAGCGCACCAGCATAAATCAGTAGCTTTACAGAACCAGGCAACACTATTTCAAAGAAAACGTTTCGATCATAATTCAATTCTATTCTATTCTATTCACGTGCAACACCGCAAAAGTGCATTATGTTTGCAAATTGACTTGAACATGACATTAATAATTCTTTGATAAATACAATAAACTGGATGAAAACAAATGATCTGCATATAAAAATTAATAACAAATTTATGCAATACACCTCTAATAATTCGAATGGTTTACCAATCGCAGTAAAATATAACAAAACTAATGTCCATGAAGTAGTTTCTTTTAAATTTCTTGACATCTCACTTGGCAGATACCTAAACTGTAGACCACATTAAGCAAATCCGCAGCAAATTAAATACATTTGTTTTTGCACTGTGAAGGTTGAGAGAGACCGTGTCGGTGGAGGCTGCACTAACAGCTTACCATGGGTATGTGTCTTCAGTTCTTCGTTACGGACTAATACTGTGTGGTAATTTAGTCGATGTGGATAGAGTTTTTAAAATTCGGAAGAAGTGTATCAGAGTCATTTGTAGCGTGCTCGATGATAGACGCATACTTTAAAAAAAAAACTAACAAATATCTTAAGACGCTTGGTTAAAGTAAGGATTATGGATCTATTTTATAAGCCGCAGGTCAGTAAGGCAATACAGTAAAACTTGGTTAAGTGAGGGACAAGTGAGAAACCTAGCCATAGCTGGAACTCATGGTGAGGTCCCAACACTTTAGCTTTGAATTACCTCTGTCAGTGAGACAAAACAAACCTCTATATCTGGGATAAGTTTTTTGATTTTATCGTCATAGGTACCTCTGTAATTGAGACAGCAAGTGTAATTTAGCTCTTTTACTGAGAGTTTATGTTGAAGAATAATTATTTTCTTCGAATTTTATAGGTATGACCTTTGTAACTGAGATAACATAAATGAATTTCCTCTCTAAGGCGAATTTTATGGTAACTAGATTTTCCGTTTTGTTTACAAAGTTTTAGTCTACCCGTAAATTCTGCAATTGGCTAATTTGGCCTGCATAACCTCCAGTTTTAGTTTGGTTTTGATATCGTACGGATGTTTATTTAAAAAACCAAGGCTTTTATCAGTACGTGAAAAACTAAAGTTAATATTCGTTTATGAAAGTGGAAAGACACGGGATGAAGTCTGTGTCGAATTTAATGTGACAAAATTGTTCTTTTTTTTCTTTATCTTCAAAATAACTTATGTATAATGTTTACAAAATACGTTATTTTATTTAATAATTGCACCTCTGTTACTGAAATAATCTCTCTATTCGCACCTATTTTAATTGAACCATCCGTATTTACGGATTCCGCATCCGTATATTAAAATACAGAGATTAGAGACATATTTATTTATACTTGGATATCTGAGACACTGAGTAAGAGGAATACCTCTTTAAGTGAGACAAATTTGCAGGTCTCTTAATGTCCCAGTTATCCAGGTTTCACCAGGAATGTATACAACATGTGCATTAAGTTATTTTTCTAAGAATGAATAAGAACGCCGCGAATCATCCTAAAAGGCATACTTTTTAGATTGGACTATCACTCTATACTCTATGGTTTATATTATTTGCCACTGAACTACCTATATTATTCAACTCCGCACAGAACTATAATGATTTTCAAAAAAGAACGCAGTGTTTTTCACGCGTTACTCGACTGAAGAAGCATTACATTAATAAATAAAATAAAATAAAATAATTTTATTTCAGACAGCGTCCATATTTATATATACTATTATATATAAAATACTATTTTCTTGGAATAATGACCTTAGTAAGACAATTTGATTTTTAGTAAAGAAGACAAGACAGAATTTAAATAAATCTAAACAGTAAAATTTTAAGATTGGAGTCTTTTATTGGAAATACAGTTTTCAATATTCCACAGGGGGGGGGGGGGGGGGGGGGGGGGACTCGAACATCAAAATAGGTTTCGTATTTAGAAACGTGATACAATCTCAACGAATTATCTGACTGAAGAAAGGTCTACGGAATGAAGATGGGTAATTCTTCTCAGCTGTACCGTCTTAAATTGCATTTGTTATCAGATCTGTCCGGCCACTCGAAACCTTATCTGCAGGGATGCAAGGAAAAGTACATTACTTTTAGTCCGAGAGACCGCTGTCGCTAACCCTGCCCCATCGAATACGATTATAAGTCGTATTGCGTCAAAGAAAACGAGTGTAATAAAAATATATAACTGAAACTAAACAAGAATGAAAATGAATTGTTTTAGTACAACCACTTTTTTTAAATAACATAGTCCGCCATGTGTACTAACTTTCGTTTTGTGCAATACAGTTTAAATAGTTTAAATAAATAAATACTTACTGCACCCTGGCAGACTAGGTATGTTAAGGATCTATTGTACTGTTTCTCTTGTTGGTTTGCAATAAAAAATTGTTGTATTGTATTGTATTTGCAGTACAGGTTGGGCAACACCACAATTAATACGCGGGTAGCAAATATGTCACTCAATACAAAAAATATCTCTGATATCGAGTTTCTATGATATTTTTTTTACTATCCAAGTTACATGTTTATAACTAACAGTTAATTATGGTGATATCTAACTTGATAATGAGAATGTCCCGGGAAGCTACGGTTAAATAAAAAAAATCCGGCCAAGAGCATGTGGGACCATGTTCAGTGTAGGGTTCCGCAGCCGTTCATACAAAAAATGCGTTTTTCGGCAATAACTCAAAAACAGTATATTCGATCATGTTAAAAATAATTTTCGTTGACAGTAATTATTTATTAGACGTTACCTTTGTATTTTTTATTATATTTTTTGGACTACGGCTTATGAGATAAAGGCGGAAGGACACAATGTATGCAACTTTCGGAGGAATTATTTTCGCATATTATGAACTTAATTCAAATTTATATTTAAATGAACTGTCAAAATAAGTGCCACACATTCATTTTTGCATAAAAAAAATGTTTCAGATTCTGGTACATGTATGTAGTCGCCCCCTCCTAGAAATATTCATTTTTGTTACTTAACTACTACAGTAAGTAACGGCTTATACAAGACACCTATACTCCAAATTTCATCAATCTACATCTTATAGTTTTTGAGTATATTGCCTGTGACATACGGACGGATGGATGGCCGGATGGATGGACGGATATGCGAAACTATAAGGGTTCCGCCATTTTGGCTGCGGGATAAGGGATAGAAAAAAATCCTTTTTCACGTGGTGCCATTTTTATAATTTACTTAATGAAGTAGGGTTTCGACCGTCACCACTTGGTCTATTTAACTCGCCCTTAAATTGCGCTCCAAACTTTTATAAAGAAATCTATTTTCTCGAGCTTAAGATTTACGTTGGAGCAACGCTGCAGTGAGACATGTACCTATTTTAGGGTTCTTACAAAGATGTATCTATTTCAGTGTTCGCTGAAATATTACCCCTGGAAATTGATTCAGAGAAAGTTATCTTATTTAATTTATGTGCAGTTCAAAGGAGGATGAATTTGTCTCTTATCTTAAATAGATTGCGGTTCGTTAACATTTTGCATTTCCACGTTTAAATAGAATCATGGCGCGTATATAATAGTATAAATACTGGGTACTCAGTTATGTAAAAACGGTTAAATAGGTGTTTTATTAACAAAGGTTCATCATATCAGCCCAAGGTCGTCCACTGCTGGACAAAGGTCTCCCCCAAGAATCTCCACAATGACCGGTCGCGCGCCGCCCTCATCCAACGGTTTCCCGCGTTCTTCACCAGATCATCTTATGGTCCACTTGTTGAGAGACTCTACTGAGGTCATTGAGCATTTTACCGAGGTCCACCAGGGTCTCAGCCATGATTACGATATGATCAGCGAAGCGGAGGTTGGTAATGTTTTCGCTGTTGATGTTGATGCCAATTCCGTCCCACTCCAGGAGCTTGAAGACATCTTCCTAAGCAGCGGTGAATAATTTGGGAGATATGACATCTCCCTGCCTCACACCAAACTGCAATTTGATAGATCTTGAATTCTTGGCTTGGAGGCGAACTGATATTTTCATGTAAACAAAGGCCGATTAATAATAGAGGATATTAGAATAAAGGTGCGAGCAAACCGCTGCTTAAAATACGGAGACGGTACGGAATGGCAGTGACGCATGGTATCCGTACCGTGTTTATCGCATGGCCTACACACCGCTGCTCAAAATACGCAGATGCAACGTGTACGCCGTGACATGCCCGTATATGAAAGATTTTTGACGCGAACCTTCCAAACCGATGCTTAAAATACGATGCATCAAAATCATGCTCCGGCCATGTGATGTAAAAAGATGATCAACGAGAGCAGCCACAGCAATTCTGAGCAGCGTGTGGAGGTCACGCGATAAAAACAGTATGGATACGATGCGTCATTGCGATTCCGTGCCGTCTTCGTATTTTAAGCATCGGTTTGGTCGCACCTTAATAAAAGACATAAAATGTCGCTCAGTGCCTCACAGGCAGCCATACAAAAATGTAACTTTTCCCAGCCTTTTGCAACCCACTGCTTGGCGAAGGCCTCACCTCACCTCTCCCCTTATGCTTAGAAAAGTCTCACCAATCCTTTTTCTCAATATCTTACATAGCTCATGCCGCCGATGTTGGCGCCAGACATTTTATAAAATCTGTTTCGTACATTTCATAATCTAGGACAACCGTTTCTGGGAACATGGAAATAAGCTTGAAATGCAATTTGGATATGCGTTTCGCATTTTTGAAGAGCACTATTGTAATTTCCAGCAAATCTGAGATGTATTTACGGACTCAACGTAATGGGGTAGCTGTGACAGTCCGTTGTGCTGTCACTTAGTTGTGCTTCAAGTGCTTTAGTGGCTGACGACAATGCTATTCTTAGTGTACAAATGATGTAACTGACTGTGATTGTATAATAAAATATGCTCTTTTGTGTAAAAAGCAAGATGCTTTACTTGTAATACCGTATCTGAAAATACGATGGTTTGATGCCACTCTCGTGCCATGTTAACGTAAAACAGATTCGGAATACTTAATAGGCCTTTTAATCAGGGTATTTTTTGATACAGTATTTTAAATAATTGATAGATTCAGGCGTTACTTTGCGGGATTCCATACTAGATCTAGATGGATTTTAGTTCCTTTGCTGTTTCGCGAAATAGTATCTTGATTAGATGTGACAATAAATTGTGTTCACATGCGCATTATGTTCAAGCAGTTTCCACAAAAAAATACGCATGCAAATAAAACAAACCACCACCAAACAGTATAATCCTCGACACGTGTTTCGCCTCTCTACGAGGCATCATCAGGAGATGTTGACGGTCCGGCGTCTACCCGAGAAATTGATTGTCACATCTAACCAAGATACTTTTTAAAGCAAAGGAAATATAATCCATTAATACAGTATTTTACACTACGTACTTGCGAGGACTAGCTAAAAGAACTGACCGGATGCTTGTGACAAATTGCTTTCGTATTTCAGAAACATGTCAAATACGTATCTGTTAGATATTTATTGTAGCTCAAGATATAGGCCTCATTTTTTTTATCGTAGCTAGTTCGATTTGTGTATAAACAATAAAGTAGACTTTTCAATGCAAAAAACCGGCCAAGTGCGATTCTAACACGTCCACGACTCGATCAGGGTTCCGTACCGCCGTAGACTCTACTTTAAGTTTATTTGTTCTGTGAAATATTCAGCTGTCAACTTATTATGAATCTAGTTAGAGCCCTGTAATAGACACACGGACAGACAGATAACGGAAGCATACTAATAGAGGACCCTAAAAAAGTACAATATTTTCAATATTCTATTGTTTTTACCTTTTTTTATTTTCACGTGACAAGGTCTGCTTTTAATCTTCTCCTTTCTGGTCTTTCTACAGCAGTCTACATAATCTCGCTACCGCTACTCGTCACATATCGCCTCCTCAATATTTCTGTTGATTCCACTTTTTCGTATCCTTTTTCTCAGGTACCAATCTACCGCATCCAAATTCTTGCTCCAAGCAACTGCTCAGCGTAATACATTCTCCATTCTCCCAAATGAAATGTAAATAAATATTTAGGTCGCAGCATTCTGGAGCAACATCACACGCTGTTCGCCTGCGGCTCCGGGCTTAATTACGAACAGTTTTCATACCATTATGCGGAACGAGCAGCGATGGAACCTACTGACATGGTTCACATGCTTCATGTAACGTTGCGAGGCCTTGAATAATATTATTTTTATTTTAAAAGCACCCATAAGGACAAAAAAGGCTTGGTGGAGAAATTCGATGACTCGATTCGTTTCTATGGCAACATTAGTAGTGATAATGAAAAGATGAGGACTGCGCCAAGTGGGACATGCAAGCACGTAGATAATATGCATTTCTATAAGTGGGAATCGTTCTTAGTGGACAGAGACAAATTGGTATTGGATGGGCGTAAAATGTTTGATGAAGCATAGTTTAGGACACACTCATTCTGATCTCACTCTAACCAAACGTGACAAAATCCATCAGCTCAGCATTTGTTTCCCAGGCGCAGGCCGCTCCCACATCTGCCAAATCTGTGGTCGCATGTGCCATTCCCGTATTTCCTTCAGGCGCGAAAAACGTTGTCTTCTTTCATAGCATCATTTTTATAATCTGTAACAGACAGAAACCACTTAAAGGAACAGACTGAATGATCCTTCTTTTTTATTTGTCGCTGAAGATTGCAGCCTTTTGGTTAGTTCACTCCCCATTTTTCGATTTTGACCTCTACTTAGCTAGTTCTTTCCGATCTTCGACTATCATCAGTTCATCCCATTGATCCACGTTTTTGGTTCAATTGGACTTTTGCCTCCACCAGCCGTCACTTCTCTATTTTTTTTTAAGCAATGTATGCATGACAATAATACAATCATCATCATTGTCATATCAGCCTACGGACGTCCACTCCTAGACAGAGGCCCCCCAGGGATATCCATTTGATAACGACCGGTCGTGCGCCGCCGTCATCTACCTAACGGCTTCCCGTGATCCTGATCCCATCGTCAGTTCATTTTGTTGGGAGCCTATATACCCATGCTTCGATATCCTTTACGCGGTCACCACAGAAATCCGCTTCTGGCCCAGCGGTTTTGTTCTATAAGCAACGTGCACCACTTTTAAATTCTTCGTATTGTCTTAATTAATATCATAACAGAATTGGTAAACGATTTTAACTACTCATAAACTTAAGCATTCATTCATCATATAAGAGTTTGACTCTTGTCAGAGCAGTTCCCTCCAGCGCTTCCTAATGCAAGTTCTTTAATTCATTTAAATACGTCACAACTTCTACTCTCCCCTTCAACTGGTCTATATAACTGACCAAAACTTATACTGCTTTTAAAATATACTCAGATTTAGATTTGCGTATGCGTATTCGTATTCTTACTGTACCTATTGCCAAAGAAGTATTTTAGTGGTAGGTATGCCTTTGCAACACAGTTAACGAAGCTTGAGAGCATGTTAACCCAAAATTTCTTATGTTTACAGAGCACAGAATTACGCGAATGATATTAAAATTCCGTTTGTTCGTAACAAATTGAGGAAACGGAAAGGGCTTCTCTAATGAGATAATAACATTTCCGTGCAGGTGCCCCGGCTGTGTGAATATTCCATTTTACCGGTGCCTCAAGCCCTTGTATTATAAATACGTTACTTAGTTTCGTAGATTACTTATCATTTACATCGCTTTGGATAATACCTGAAAATGTGTACGCGTGTAGTAAATTGCGCGTTCTGAATTGCTTGCGTTAAATTTTACCTTATAATTAACCCAACAGCGTATTATTCTCATCATTTTGGAAATATTCATGCAAGACGCATTTAATTATATGGCCTCGTCTGCGTGATAACGTATCTAAAAATAGTGCATTTTCCGATAGTGTCACTCTCCAGGCTAAACACCGCAAGTAATGATCTTGCGTTGTTCCGCTGTTGCGTGACAGATGCATTTTCAAATTCACACTACCAATAACCGGATTTTTACCGTAGATAACAATAAAATGAATATATTAATATAAAACAGCCTTGATGTTTAATTTAAAACAGTTTTTTCAAAATAAGCCTCAGTCTCAGTCTTATACCAAATAAACCTACCATTATTACTAATAATTTAATGTTGAATATAATCATTGCGTTCGCTGCAACATAACTGAGCGGTACCTTGTAGCACGCAACCGCAACAATTTTTTAAATTTTATTTATAACATTCGTGTGTGTCATGTGTGTCTACATACAAATACGTATATGTAAATACGAGTACACCCTTTTTTCAGTCAAATTATAATACACATGAGCTACATACGTTATCCAATTATTACATGCCATACTGCTTGACGTGCTGTATTAACACTGTTTTATGTCTAAGCTGTAACGCCAAGAGCTCTCTTGACAACCGACACTTTTCACGTAAAAATATGTGGCAGCAAATGCAGGCTACGCATTCAAAACCACTTAACGAAGAAAGGTAGTCGCTTTCTACGGAGTCTGTACATACTTAATACATTTTTCTTTCGACGACAATAGACCTTAGTAATAAAGCGAACCGCACTGCCCCGTGTTAATTCGGAAACCGCTCTACGGTCCTACAATTTGTTCAAATAAACGTCGCCGGATTTAACCCCCAAAACGCCAGTGTGTCCATGAGGAGTCGTATTCTCTAGCAATAAGATACACGGGGCGCACGGGCAGAGCTGGCGTACTGCGACAACGGGTGTAACTTCATAGGAGCTTAATGGCTTATAAATCTTTTTGGAAGTAAGGAAGTGTTAACGGACAAGGCACGTGCCGGGCACGTACCTCGTAATTCAGTTCCCAGGTGCGCGGCAATACGATGACAAGGAGAACTGAAATTTATTAAAAATTGGGGTTTGAAGTGTTCGTGCATTGATGGATGGAGGTATTGGAGGTCTTTGACTGTGCATCTTGCCTCACCAATGTGGGGTAAAATATTTTCACGTTTAGATATAAAACGGAAGGGAAACATCCGAAAGGTTGTGTTATAGAAATATAGATGGAATATAAGAGTACATTATAATGACAATTTATCGTTTTTATCCTGATAGATTTGAAATTTTTTCTACTAATCACGTAGGTACCCGAGGTCAATCACGAGTGGAAGGACATAACTTGCAATAATTATTATTAGTCAACAGTTTATTGGACATATGTAGAACGTACAGTATATATTTAAGTATATACTGTATATTAGCAATAAGACCGCCTGTTGTTTAGCATTTCTCATACTGTTTTAGATTTAAGTGTCTGGTGTGCAGTAAAGAGTAGGTATTGTATTGAATTAACCATACTATTATAAATTTCTAAAAAATTGTATGCCTGTACATTGAAGACATTTGCAAAAAAATAATTAATACGGACTATTTGAAGACAAACTATCGTTTTTTTCATCTATTGTATGTTTGTATGTGTCGTTGTAGCTTCATCACGCAAAAACGGCTAAACTAATTTCAAATATTCTTGGTACAATGGTAGCCGGGCATCCCCAAATGGTTATACAATACTTTTTACTCGACTACGCTAAATAAAAAAGAGGATTATGATGTTTTTCGCCTCCGCTGACGAAGTTGCGGGCATCTTCTAAATTGTATATTTTTAGACGGAGATTCTGAACTTGATGTATTTTAAAGCTCTTCCGGTAATGAATGTGATTTTGAATTTTGTATTTTTTTTATACTTAATTAAACAATTAACATTATGACAATACAATTAACAATTTAACATTCGGCGGCCTAACACGATCTGTTTTGGTAACTAATACATCCTCATCACTTACCCACTTAGCTATACTCAACACGATCCGTATCAGAAACGGAATCGAATCCGTAACTCCAAATCCATTACACCTATACACCCGTTGCAATTCCTTTTTTTGTATGAAACTCGGGAGGGCCAGTAATGGGGAAAGTTTTTCCTTCTCCCGTAATTGTGTGGGCCGATGTAAGGTAATAAATAACCACAGGCTGCGGCCCTCTGATTGAACTTGCTAATGAATGAAGGACAAGAAATTCAGATATCGAAACGAAGAATACTGGTAACGGTGGTTTGAGAAACGAGTGAAGTTTCTCTTAAACTTTTCACGTTTAGATGGATCGGATCGGATTGTGGAGGGTTTTGAAATGCAATATTTTATACGGTTGTGCTTTGCAGGATTTCTTAAAGAAAACGTACAAGTCAATTCTTATCACCCTACTCTTATTGACCTCCTATTTCTTAAAAGTTACCATTCGGAATATTAAGTTCTCCCGAGGTATACATTTTATATTTTTATGTCATAGTCTTCGTTAGATGAACACATAATCTTCAAATAGTTTATGTTTTTTAGATATATTTTTTATAACGTCGATGTGAACTTTGTTCTCTACAATCGACTGTATTATACCTTAGTCTATGGTTTACTAATAAAATTTAAAAAAAAGTGACGCGTAGCTAACTTATGATTTTTTCTTGCTAACTTGTACAGATCAACGTAAGGATTTATACAGTCGATTGCCATGAGCACATGTCACTTCCGATTGAAAAAACCAACATCCTAGAAACAATATGACATAAAAATAAACCATTTGTACACTGAGTCCATATAACGCGTACGTATCGAAAAAATATATATATGAACACTACTGCGAAAGTTAATGTTCCCGATTGTCTGCGACCACTGATAAGTGATAATTTGTCAATTTATCAGTTCAGTTAGAATATATTTATTTCTCTAAGATTACAAATCACTTAAGCGAAAAACAAACAATAATATAGTAATATTATCTTCTGTTTTTATTTCAATGAATAATATAGTAAGTATAGAAACTTATATATATTAAATTATAAGTACATAATTTATTTATATGAGTATAACTTTTTGCATAATAAAAAGGATGTCTATATACGAGTATTAAATTCAATTTGTATGGCTCGGTTCACTCGCGAGGGCGCGTGATTTGGTTCTTATTTTCATGCTGTTACAGTTTAGTGGATCGATCCATATCAACTACATAGGTTAGACACCTGTTAGAGCACAGCATAGCCGATGATGCACGGCAACATACATTGAACCGGTGCGTGCTGCTGATATAAGGCGGCACGCATACTGGATAAAATGTATTTACAACTTCTATTAGGTACCATATATTATTATTTTAGACAGATTCGATTTCTGTGATATTTAGGGCGGCTTGCACCAAATTTCGTTTAAATATATGCTAAACAAATTTAACTAAACACGTTTATATCGTTAAATGCGATTAACATAATTGCGTTTAGTGACATCTTGCACCAAGCTGTTTTGAAGATTATTTAACTAAACGCGTTTATTGTGTCGGTAAAACAGATTTCCTACGTTTCGTTGTAGGTAAATGGCGAAATCTTTTTAACCAAAATTAATCATTTCCACGCGACAAGTATGCGTAAATAGGAACGGTCCGTTTAATTTTGACACAAAGTGACGTGCGCGCGCATTTCAACATTTTATTTGTCGCTTGCCATTGTAAAATCAAATTTAAAACAAATATAGCAAAGTATTGCCGCTAAATTTAACAACCAACTAAAGTAAATAAACCGACTCCTGCTGCCATCACTATTCGTACTGCTGAGTGCGGTGCCGTGTGTTCGTGTTCTTTAGTTATTATTAGAGTATTTGTCAGGTATGTTTTCGTAGTCGGAACCTTCTTATGTTTTTTTTTTTGTAACTGAGCGTCTCAAATAAATTGATGCTTGTATTAATTACCCGTAGTATTACTGGTCTTTTTATGAACTCTATTATTTCCTCATCATCGTCAAAATAAAAACTCGAAATATCCATTATTAATTAATAGTTGCACCAAATTTTAAACGATTGGCGCCAAATGTTACAAACATAACCTGTCAAAGTAAACGTCAAATTAATTTTAAATATGGCGCTAAACGTATTTAGCCGAGTTAAATAGCCTTTGATGGGCGTTTAATTTTGACAGCTCCCTAAACATGTATAGCGATCTATTTAACGTGGTGCAAGGCGTTAAACGTAATTTTGTATTTAAATAGTATTTAAATACTATTTAGCGCCATGGTGCAAGCCGCCCTTAATGTTACAAATAATTTATATTAGCAGTAATATTTACAATTATATTCATTTGAATATAGATAATTGAAATATAATTTTTATTAAAATTATTATTTTATGGTTAGCTAATAGCTACCTAAAATGCATGTTATTTATTTCTACTAGATTTTTGGCCTTTTTAAAAATGATTATGAAATTAATAAAATGTATACATTTGTATAATTATAGTTTTAATTTTAGTTTATTATTATTATGTTATTTATTATAAAACGCTTTTGAGATCTTATGCTAAATGGAGCCGTTTAGGATGTGGCATTTAAGTTTATTTTTGAAAATAAACAATCACTTGGTATTCACTACATCCCTTGGCAAAGTATTATAAAATTTAGCACCTTCATAAACAATACTTTTCTCACCATAGTTTGATGTTCTTGGCATTCTTAGACAAATATGGTGGGCCCATCTCAGTAGTAGTTTATATGGTTTTATTGTTGACTTTTACTTTAAAATTAATTTGTGTGTAGATGCTTTTGTTAAGTATTTTTCGTATAAGGAAACATGTGTTATATTGTTAACTTTGTTTGATACTCATATTTTTTGTTTCCTTAAGTATATATTTTATCTGTAGATGTTAAGTAGTTTCAATTAAACAGTAGTTTTATAAGCTTGTTTTGTGCTATTTGTACTGTTTTAAGGTTTGTTTTTGCAGCTGTTCCCCAGAGTTCAACTAAGTAATCAATGCTAGGTTTTACTAAACAGATGTATATTGTGTAGCGCACTTTAAAAGGGACACACCTGACTATAGATCTTAAGGCCCTCTGAGACTTGATATTTTTGAGACAATTTTTTCTAGGTGCGGTTTCCATGACAGCCGCTTGTCGATTTATGAAACTTTTATCCAGAAATATAAACGGAAGAACTGAAATTTTGGCGTTTCATGAAATATACAGGGTTAATGCGCAAAATGATTGCGTGACGTTAGCCTGTAAGATTATTTTTTCACCCACTTTAAAAGGGCAATTTTTGTAATTATATACCTTATGAGATAACTTTTCTTACGTCGGGACCCTAATCTAATAAGAGTTGGCGCATTTTCTGATACTAGATACAAGTCAGCTGATGAGATGTGTCAGAGGCTTTTTTATAGGTTCGAAGATTACTTGCTTAAATAATGTATTACAGTCTTTATAAATAAAACAACCTTCATAACAGAATAAAGCAGCTTTTAGCAAAAAAGGAACCCAATAACGCAAATCATACATAGTCGAAGTAAAAAGTCAAAGGGTAAGAATCTATTACTCGATGCCGGTTTAGTTATCAATAATTCTGTTCAAGATATGCATTAAAAAATCGCTGTTCCTTATATCAAAGGGCAGCGGTGTTTTCTTTGCGAGACGGGCGCGTGTTCGGGGTTCCAATGAGACGATTTCGAACCCTTGTTTTTCTTTATACTTTGGAACAACTCACTTTGGGCAGGGAGACTTGACTTAGCGATTGGACCGGACATTGAACCGATGAATAATTCGGTTAGTTAATGGAAGACTTGTTAGTTCAAGCGTACATTTTGGGCAAATTTACACCTATTAAATTTTCGACAAAACAAGTCTAAAGTTGGATTTCAAGCAAGTTCTGTCTCAAACATATCCTTGAAACTTCTCGATGGGAGTTTCATTCAAATTTTCACTCCTTAACCCTTTCATGGATCTATTTTCTAACTAGAACTACGTTCGCAAAAGAGAAAAAGTCATAACCCTCTCTTATTGCTTTACCGTAGTCGGGTAAAACTATTCTCGAATTTCCAGCTCCTTTTTACCAAAAATGGTTGAAATCCGTTTAGTCATACAGAAAATATTTTGTTTATTTAGTGATTTCCAAATAAATAACATGTTTCTCTATTTTTTATCTCTCCAATGTACCTACAGCGATTTCATTTTTACAACATTATAATAGTAAGTTTAGTGTTGTTTTCTGTTCACGTATGATATACAAAAAACTTACATGCAAAATTCCCCGATTCTAGACCCGTAATATCGTCATGACAATGAATTACCTCAATTATTATTCTTAATCGTTCTTATATATTTTTGTTGGTTTCTATAAACATTTTTATCTTCGTAAGCCTTGGTAGCTAAGTTGTTCAAACGTGCGACTTTCAAGCAGGAGGGCTTTTTACAACTGAGTGTCTCGGAATGTACGAAATGTCATTTGATATTTACCAGTAGCTTTTCGGTGAAAGAAACATCGTGAGGAAATCTGTATGCATCTGCGGTAAAATTCAGGGGTGTATGTGAAGTCTTCAATCCACACTAGGCCAGCGTGGGGACTACAGTCCATTCTGTTTCATCCTTGAGAGGAGACCTGTGTCCAGTAAGGGGACGCATATTGGCTGATGATGATGAGGGTAATCACTTTCAAAAATTTGTCTCAATACTCGCCGTTATAATAACCTTCACCATTTGTGCAATGCATTACGTACGTATGTCAGTCTAACCCAGGTAGCACACAAGCTGAATAAGAGCTTATACGGCGTTATAAGGGCTTTAAGCTACCAGATGATGCTTTGAAATTATCGTTTCCAGCTCTCAAAAAGTACTTAAAAGAGTCCCTAATGGCAAAGGCTTATTATAGGGTAGAGGACTATTTAACAGACAAAAATGCATGGCCCAAAACAGAAACCAAATAATTTACTTTCTACCGGGACACGGTTCTTATAAGGTGGCATATCAAACGTTGTTTTAAATAAAAATCACTATTTTGCTTTTTTATATTCTAGTTTTTTTTTTTTACTTTTATAAGTTTTGATATGTTTCCTTGAAGAACTACGCATTGAGTTTATACTCAAAACATATATTTAGGTTAGTTAGGCTAAGCACGAATATTGTAATAGATATAAGAGTTATTTCGAAAAAATGACTGACTGTTGAGTTTGTTTCGGCTTTCTTCTCTTCAGTGGTCTCCTCTTGGGAAACGCCGTAGAGTCAGACTTGTAAAAGTGCCCTTGTGGCCTACTTACAGAATAAAGATCATTATTTCATTATTTCCTTATTTACAAGCTCCATCTAATACAGCTTGTATGCTACTTGGGAATCTAGTTCACGATTTCATCGTCATTCCATCGATTTGTCAAATTCATAATGGAATTCATATTAGTTAGACTTTCTATTTTAATTTAGAACGTGACCTTGAAATGGGTAGGTTACATATGCGTTGCGTCAGGCAAATTACAAGGGAAGCCGAAGCGTATTCATATACTCATAATAAAAGAAGAAGGTGGTTATAAGCCTTTCCTTAGGCAACCCGGTGGGAATCGGCTTATATGGACGCCTAGGCACCGACGCCGTTTCTATCATTCCCCGTAATCGGATTCAGGGAAGAGAGCGCAAACTCACAAACGAGAATGACATCCACGGCCACTTGGAGAGTAGGGAAACGAAAAATTTTAATCCAAAAGTTCATCTACTCTCATATCGCTTTTATTTACCAACCTCATCCAGTAATCCTATTACCGAAACCATCTACCTGTTAGTTTTCTTTGAAACAGGTCAGCGTATCATGCGAAACGGCAAAACATAAAAAATATCTTATATTTCAATCAGTAGAAGCAAACCCTTTGCGGGGTCACGTCATACAAAAGGACAACGGGCTGCCTTTATCCCGTACCCAGTCAATTAAGTCCCTCTACAATGGTCGCGGAAATAACTTCATGTTTACTCAGAATTATGTATATGTTTATTAACAAAAGAATGGTGTTTGCGGAATTTCCGTATCGTGAACGTTGACAAAACGTATTACCACCAGACCTGTTCAGCATGTAAGTGAATTATAGTGACTGCGCAACGCGCTCCTGATTTCATTTACGTTTAAGTCTACCGATTTCAAGTGGGCCTAACAAATCATTTTCAACCTCCAAATACGAGTCAGACTGGCGCGCAAAAGGTTCCGTGCCACTGTATGAAAGCTTCTTGTCCATACTACTTGTCCCCATGGACATCTCATGGACATGGACTCTTTATTTAAGTTTTATTTTTTGTGATAGAAGCCACAGCCAAAATTTCAATTGTATTAATTATTTGTAGTAATCTAATGTATCGTTTGTCATAACGCATTTTATACGAAACTGTAAACTTTTCGGGATTGTTATAAAACAAACCTAACCTAAACTAATCTATACGATGATCTTTTGAAAAATCATGAAAAATTTACGGTTTCTGAAAAAATGCGTTATGGCAAACGATATATTAGAACAAATGACATTAGGGATTCTGAAGGAGACCCGTTTATTGTTTTTATGGTTCAGGAGTTAGTGACGTGACAGACAGACAGAAAGTATTAACACCTTTTTTGCCGGAAACGCGCCTGGCGGGCGCTCTGCTCGTAGGCGCGTAGCGGATACCATGCGTTTCCCCGTATGTAGAGGAAAGTGCGTATGCGTAGCGCTACGAAAATATTGGCAGCGAAAGTGTTAATAAATACCTATAAGAGTTTGGTAATAGCATTTTTTTATTTACAAAATAGCGTGATACAAGTTACAGAAAGCTAACTCGTTGAAAATTGTATTGGTAGTCGTATCGAATAATACTTCCAGTTAATATTAAACTATTTATTAGTATACAACAACATTAAACCTCCACCATCTTGCTTCCCCAAAACCACAGATCACCCCCCGAACGCTATCGCGCTCATTAGGGATGTGTGGTGACGCTAGTGATGTCTACCACAACATCCTCTCTCTTAAGAATTAGAAATCACATTCATCTCCACTACATAATCGCTCATCCATCTAGGTTGAGTCCGTATGCGCTGCGATCTACGCGACGTCTCTAAATTATTATTTACTTCACTCTCTTCATTACTGCCATTGCCTACATTTTGTACATTTTCATCGTCTTAAGATTTCGACAACATCATTGTTTTCACCTACTCTATGTTTCCTATAATCCTCATTTTTTACAGTGCTCCCATAGTCTATAAAACTCTCATACAACTGTTCCATCTGATTCTTGGTCGGTTGTACGAAAGGTGCTGGTACCAGATGCCATCTATTTCTTCTATAAGTAACTCCATCCACTTCAACAAAATAAGATCGTGGTTCCTTAGCCATTCTCCCAATACCCAAACCTTATCACCTTGCCCTAAATCACTTAAATTCGTCACTCTATGTCTTTTATTATAGTTTTCAGCCATTTTACTCCTGAACTGGTTTCTTTTTACATTAAAGTTCTCATGCACATTAGTTACCTTAGTTAAGTTGTCTGGATACATAGGCAAAATATCTTTCATCTTTCTATTAAATACCAATTCGTTTGGGCTATAGCCACATTCCAATGGAGTGTTCTATATATCATTAATGCTAAGTATCTTTACTTAAAATGTGTACCTATTTTTTTACTGAAAATGATCAAATCTCATGTCACTATTATAATATTTTGCTACCGAGTTTCTAAATTAAAAATATTAATTATACTTAAATTAAATATAAAATGGTTTTGAATCCTTGCGCCCACTGTCTTACAGCCGCGGCGACTAGATAAAATTGCATCGGATTAATTTGCCTACCTGTTCGAACCGACCTGTCTCTGACAGCCTTTGTTCGGTAGATATACGTGATCTTCATTACGATCATACGTTTTCTAGAGGAATAAAAATGTGGGAACTTGCTGCTCGGAGCTAATCAAGTACTAGAGGCATTCGTTTTTTTTTTTATTTTAATACTAATACCATTGGCCCTAAACATTGTTTCACCAGAAATACCGTGGAAGGGCGCTGAGAGGTCAAAAATGTAGATATCGACAAAATACGTAATTATCTCACGCCCATAAGAGTGTAATTGGTTTCGGCGCGCATTTTTCAAATGTATCAGTACTAATTAACTCTGTTAGAAAAATCGTTAAGCTTTCGGAGTATGTAAAAAGGCATACGTGTATACGTCTATATTTCCACGCCCTGCGCTTTTTTTCAACGTAGCCTCTTAACAAGTCTACACTCATGGAACATCGTTTCTTCAGACAACGAATTTGTTGAAAAATAATCTTGACCCTTTAAAAATGCCTCCACAGCGGCCATTCCCTCGCTATCATCCGAAAATGTGCTGCCTCTAGGATCTTCCTTCAACCGTGGAAAGAGATAAAAGTCACTGGAGGCTAGATACGGCGAATATAGGTGGTAATACAGCAATCCAAACCCTGCATCATGTATGGTAGCCATGGCAACACGGCCTAGTGCGGGCGGGTGCGTTGTCCTGATGAAACAGGACACCTGCTCGAAGTCCACCCCGCCGTTTTTCTTCGATTGCTTCTCTCAATCTGCGTTTTTCAGAATCGCAGTAAGAGCCCGTAGTAGTGATTCCTTTTTCCGGGTATTCAATCATTATGACTCGCATGGCATCCCAGAACATGGAATGACCTTTCCAGCTGAGCTTGCGACCTCGAAGTTTTTCGGGGTAGGGGAAGTCGGTCACTTCCAGGTCATTGATGGTCTATTTAGTCTCAGGATCGAAGTGATGGATCCAATACTCATCTATAGCCACAAACCCACGCCAAAATTTTTCGGGATCATACAATAACTCTTTATTGCACACCTCACAAACAGAGTGCAGAAAACAATACATTCAAGCAGAGGTAAACAACACGCGGTCTTATCACTAAGCAGCGATCTTTTCCAGACAACCTTTGGGTAGTGGGAGAGAATGAGAAAAAGAAACTGAACGCGTAAGTAGGATCATTTCGATATTTCTGAAGATTTTTCTTGGAAAACTAACATCGTATTTTCTATTTTCCGTGAACATTCTAGCCACCCAACGAGCGGAGATTGTTTTCATGTTAGTTCATCAGTTAAGATCATTTGAATGAGATTCTCGTGAGTTTGACTAGATGTCTGATAGTTATCCTCTTATCCGTTAATATCGTTAATATCAGTAATGACGATAGATGGGCGGCCTTCGCGATGTTCATCTTTGAGTGAATGTTTTCCCAAGTCATGTTCCTGCGACCAGCGTGCCAATGTGGAATACAGCGGAGTGGAGTCCCCCAGTGTTCCCACTAATTCAGTATTTATATGTTAAGTATCCTTGTTTTCAAATAAAAGTATTTAATAACCGGTCTCACCTCAGTTTCCCCCATTTTTTAGGGTTCCGTAGCCAAAACGGACGGTATGCTCCGAAAGTAGCATAAATTGTGTCCCCCCCTAACAAGTCTATATTTTCTAAACCTTATGTCAAAGTTTGAGCATGGGCCGACGTGCACTTGGCCGGTTTTTGCGTTATTATTCCGACCGCTCATAAAAAAACAGTTGCAACTCTCTGACAGACACCTACATATTTTTTTTAATAAAGGTTTATTTACATTTTACTAAGATCCGATATAATAAGTATTCAGTTATCTTATCACTTTTAAAACACCCCTCTTAATATCAGTGGATTCGCCCGAAGTAACATAGGCTTCTAATATATTACTTTGTTCCAATAATTTGACTTAGCTACTTGGCTTTCTGCTGCATTTTTCGTTTTTTAACCAACTGTGCTTGTTGTAGTTTTTGTAATCCTATTGCTCTTACCAGCTTCATATATTCAGATTTTAATTCCACCCAGCCCGGTATCTCACACGCTGAGGTTGTTTGACGTACTCGTACACCTCGCACAACTCTTTTAGTTTGTCTTTCCGGCAACTTTGATTGAAACTCTCTTTATTCAGGAAAATTGGTAAAACTTCCCAATTGCTTTTCTTTTACGTGCAAATCCGTTCTATTCACGTTTAAAGCGAGCTCGATACTGGAGTTTCATGCGGAGTATTTTTAGTCTTTGTCCGTGTAGGTTTGTTTGTGAGGTGGTATTAATTATAATTTTACAGTTTTCTCCGGCTTAGCAGACTTTAGTTTTTTTAAATGTAACTTTCTCCCTACGGGACGAAATACGACTGAAATGAATTAAGTAGTTGATAAAGTAGCATTTAAAAAAAAATACCTTGAAATTGGGCCTTTGTTTGCGATCCCACCACATGACATTTAAATCTCCAGTAAAAATCATTATTCAACAAACCTTATTTTCAAGAATGATAGTGTTTATCCATGGTGCCCGCGTTGAGTCCGAATGATTTTAACAACGCAATTTTTACGTCATTTGGAGCATATGAGCCCCAGTGAAATCCAGAATATATTTATTTATTTGAACTTTATTGCACAATACAAACTGTTACAAATGGCGGATGCTTTAAGACATTCTCCACCAGTCAACTATAAGGCCAAACAGAAACTAGTAGTTAGTGCAGGATCATTAATGTTGACAATACAAAAAAAAAGTAAAGAAAAGAGACACAAATCCACAAGTCAATATGGGGATATATACGTATAAATATTTACATACATACACACATATTATTAAAATACAAATAGATAAATACAATACAATTATAAAATATATATGTACCCTTACACCTGAAAAACATCACACAGATAATCAATCTTGAGATTTGTTGAAGAGATGATTGCGCAACATGCGCTTGAAAGGGAAAATGCTCTGAGCTTGCCTTATAGAGAGAGGAAGATCGTTCCATAAACGAATTGCTTGAACAGAGAAGGATTTGGACAAAAAACTAGTGCTGTGAGAAGGAAGAGAGAGTTTGAGACTGCGAGCAGAGCGCAGCTTACACCCAGGACGGGCAGTTACAAATGTAAACATAGATTTAAGATAATCCGGTGTGGTTGGATTAAATAAAATGTTGAAAAGGGTACAAAGAATTTTAATATTTATAATTAGTATATGTATTACTGAGATTGATACCTAACCTATATCAAAACGATAAGACAGTAGGTATAATTATAATAACATACATATACGATATTCGTCCAAATTCATTTCGCGCAGAATAAGCTTGGCTAAGTTCTACTGCTTAAAAAGGCACTGACAAACTCGAAATGTATGTGACCTATCATAATCTTCAATTTTCCTGTTCCCTATAAATCGTCTTTTTCTTCAAGCAATCGTCACAAGTCTTCCCAATGAAGTCTCATTTCACAATCCTCTTACATAAGAGTTCGCCAGGCATTAAACCTCCTTAAACCGAGAATGGCGGATGCTGAAGGGGCCAGCAAAATAGAAAAGTTAATTTTAATGCGCATCGCGTACTATCTCGTTATGGAGCTCGATGCGTTCTGTGGAGGGATTGCCTCTTCAGGTAGGTAAGGGTTCCAGTGTGTGGAAGGAGCTTTTGTGGAGACATTCCACACAATGCTTGTTGAAATTCATCTCATTACCAGAAACGTACGTCAGTTGAATCTTGATAAGCTGGGACCCACATTTGTAATATACACGGTGGGCACTCCACACTCCTCACAAGGAATGGGAAAGATTTTTTTTTAACTTGTTGCGTGCATTTTTTCATATTAACAGCGACAGAACACTGAGCATGGTCCGACACGCTCTTGGGTGGTTTTAACATTTTAGTTTTATTTTTACTTTAATTCTGGAATCATTCAATGAGTAACTGGTTTTGAGTATGCCCAGATAAGGGGAATATTCCCTGATAACATCGGGAAAATACCGGGTCTGAATGAAAATGTTCCCAGTCATATTGGGTATTTACTTAAAGAGTATATCTATGTTGATTGTTTGTATTTTGTATGATGCATTAGTTCACAAGAAAAGGTTTAATGTAAAAACAACATATGTTTACATTTTCGAAATTTTAATATTTCCGTTAATAACTGATGACTTTTGAGAATGCTACGTAAAGTTACTGGGAATTATCCCACCGCAGGTATATTCCCGGTAACAGCACATCACTAAATAATCGCGACGTTACCACATATGTAGCTAAGTTTCGCGCCACTATTGATAGAAAATCAAGGTGACGCTACTACTTACTAATCATAATTTTTTGGAAAAAATTGTAGGTACCATTTTATTTAAAAGGGATAATTTTCATAGAAAAGCAAAATTAATTCCATTTTCATGAACAAAAACGACTAAAATATTTAGTTTTGCTGAATTCACTTGAATCATGTAACATTTTTTTACTCCTAATGTTAAAATCTTTCTCATTCTTCGCGGGCACCGTGTATAATTATCATGATTTTTCTTTAGATAAAAAGTTATAATTTATGACACACTTCATTTATTCATGTATTTCCATGCCTTTTATAGTTTTTTGTTACAGGTACCAAGGAAACGCACAAGAATCGACTGAAATTCTTAAGAGTCCCCAGTAAGCTCGATTCCCCATACAAACGTAGTTACACTCTCATTTTCAAACGACTAGCTAGTTTGCTCTGAAACTTTATACGTAGAATAAGTTTAGGTATATGCAGGCCTGTAATTAGTTTATGTAGCTTCGGATACCATAGTAAAAAAATATAGTGAATTTAAGTTTTTCATACAGAACTTGTTTTTGCTGTAATTCGTTTATTTTATAAACTGCAGCCATATAAACTAGTTTCACGCCTAGATATACCTCATTTTACTGTGTATAAGTTTCGTTACAATCCAACTCGTAGTTTTAAAATAAGAACGAAACTCCGTTTGTATGGGGAAGATAAATTCGGCCGAGCTTACTGGGAACTCTTAAGATTGAGTCTCATTTCACAATCATCTTACATAAGTAGTACATCTTTCATAGTGCATTAAACAACAACAATAAGATTGACTGGTAGAAAATACCCTATGACATTAAGTCCACCTTTTTTACAATAAGATCTTCTTTTGTGTCGATCACCACCACTATCTCGATGGAGCCCGATGCGTTCTGTGGAGGGAGTGCCTATTCAGGTACGAGGTAGAGTGTGTGGAAGGGTCTTTTGTAAAGACAGTCCACACAATGCTGGTTGACATTTATCTCATAACCAAAGAGCATTAGTAAGTTTGTAATGTCATGATTAAATTATAAAAGGGTAGAGAGCAGAAAATAATTTAATTTCTTTGTTCAAATACTAGAAATATTTTTTAAGGCTGCATAGCCTCGAACACCGTAGGAAGGTCATCATTGTTGCAGTATTTTAAAGGATACATTTCGGGGAGTGGACAGCGAGACTGCATGAACTGATTCAGCCTTCTCCATTTCGTCAGTATAGAACTAGCGTGGATTTGGGTTCCACTCGTATGTTGTTGATGTAACACCGACTCGGACAAAGCGATTTGCTTTCACCGTCTTAGCACTGCTAAAGAGTGGAATTTCCTTTCAGCATACCTTTTCCTGGAACAAAATAACTTGGATCTCTTCGAGACGTGAGTGAATTAGGCACTGTCGTCGGCTTCATCATCGTTTACCAACAGGTGAGTTTGAAGTAAAATGCTTGAATAAACATTTAAAAAATTTTTGAAAAAGATAACTCCACATTAAAACACTTTTGTTACTTTTTTTGTGGTATTAACGTATAATAAATAGCTCCCGTTGAGACAGTAAAAAAAATGTTTCAATAAAAAAAGAATCGACTTCAAAATAAACTAAAAAACCATAAATAATCTTTTATGTACGGTACGGATCACATTTGAATCACCTTTTAAAGTCGGTGCCAAACCATTAATTTATTACTACTAAGAACCTCAGCGGCGAGCCTTTAGTTATTATCTACCTACATATATACTTAGTCATAGGAATTCGTATTTTTGTTGAATAAAGAACTTTATTTACTTCAGGTTTGGCACCGACTTCAAAAGGTTATTCAAATGTGATCCGTACCGTACATAAAAGATTATTTATGGATTTTTAGTTTATTTTGAAGTCTGTTCTTTTTTTTTTTTTTTTTTTGCTGTTTAGTGATGGATCTTAGTAGTTATATGAAGTATTAGAGCCCAGAATGGGAAGATTGAGGAGGCACTTTGCACGCATCTCGAGTCTTTGGAAGTAAGAAATGTAAAAGTTGGTTAGTTCATTGTACCTTCCATCAGCAGCTCAGCATGAAATGATGACAACCAGAGGAATACAACTGATAACTTTAGAAAAAAATATACAAAACATTGTTAGTGTATTTGAGGGTTTCTCTCGATTTCCCTGGTATTCCATCATCTAATCCAGACTTGGTGATAAGGAGACTACTTCAGGGACACACTAAAAAGAATATGACTAACAGTCTTAACGTATTTACCTATAATAGATGTTTTTTTTTTGAGAATTATCCTCTAACTCGTAACTATTAAGGAGTTGTACCTTCCGTCATCAGCTCAACATGATTAGATGATGACTAACATATGCAAATACTTAAATATCTTAAGAAAATATATGAAAAACGTTATAAGTGCCTATAAAACTTAAGGATTGCCCTCGATTTCCCTGGAATCCCATCATCAGATCCCAACTTGGTGGCAATGGGACCACCTCGGGAGTATATCCTTTCAAATAAAAAAAGGTTTTTTCAAATCGGTCCACAATTGGCGAAGTAATCGGTGAACATACATAAAAAAAAAGAAAAAAAACAAAAAAAAAACAAAAAAAAAATACAAACTATCGAACATATAACCTCCTCCTTTTTTAGAAGTCGGTCAAAAAACATGTGACCCTCCAGTTTCAAAGACAAACCAACAAACACACTTGCGCATGTATTATTAATTTGAGTTAATAATTTTGTTCAAACAACTCAGAATCAGGGGGGTATTCACAGGCCACTTTGGATTTGAAGGACTCCTGGCCAAACTGGGACTTATTGATACTACGGATATATAGAATGTGCGCTGAGAAGGCAGAAACAATGGAACACATACTATTTGAATATATGCCCTCGCCAGACAGAGAATGAAGGAATTTGGTATTGGGTACCCAAGGTCAAAGGAATTTCAGACGCTACCATTGGTAGGTATTTATCATCCGGTTTATGGAGGTGGTAGAACAAACTATTGAGTAGCAAGAAGGGGTAATTACACAAATATCCTACTGAGTCTAAGTGTACTTGATAGATTCTGGCGGCGTTATTTTGTCGAATTCCATATTATATTAATGGATTATAAGTTCCTTTGCTTTTCCGACAAATAGTGTTTCGGTTAAAGGCATCATCAGTAAATGCAGTAGATGTTGACGGTCCGTCGTCCACCCGAGAAACATCTCCTGCATCTCCTGATGATGCTTGATAGAGAGGCGAAACACGTGTCGAAGATTATATACTGTCTGGTAGTGGTTTGTTGTATTTGCTTGCGTATTTTTTTGTAGAGACTGCATGAAATTATGCGTATGTCAGCACAAATTATCGTCACATCTAACGAAGACACTATTTCGCGGAAAGCAAAATAACTTTTATGCATTAACCCAATAAATATGGTACTTCAACTCAACAGCTAACAGACTTGATTATTTTAATCTCGTAAAATATATATTTTTTTAGTTTATTTATCAAAATAATTACACAGTATTACAGTTAAACACTAATGCACTGTGAGACTCAGAATATACAACAGACACTATTACAAAACAATTTTACATTACACACAGTTGACTGCAGAAGGGCGGTCATCCATCGCCTCACAAAACCTCATACATTCATCACATACTAACATCCAGCTACTTGCAAAAACATCACATTCGGGTGCTGATGCGAGAAGCTCGTTCTAATAGCGTAAAGCGCGAACAAGAGGAGAATTCCTGTAAGACACAGTATGCGCTTTAGGTGCTGCCAGCAAATCGCGGGTACGTGGCCTGTAATTAAACCTGGATTGAGACAGTGAAGGCGCGAGAAGGCGTACCAATTGCGCCACCAATTCAGGGCAGTCTGACTCTCCACGCAATATCCGACACGCGCCTGTCATCAGGCAGTAATTTCGCCTTGCCTCCAGAGAATTAAAACCTAAGGTGCCCAACAGAAACTTTGTCGGATAAAGAAATGGATAGTATCCGTAAGTTTTCTTATAGAGAAATCGCAGAAATGCTTTTTGAATTTTCTCAAGAAGCAAGGTGTAAGTGACTTCATGGGGGTTCCATACGAGAGATGCTGCTTCGAGTTTGCTCCTGACTAGAGCGGTGTAAACAAGCCTAATGACAAAGGGATTGTCAAACTCCCGTGTATTACGAATGACAAATCCCAAACTCCGATAACAGTTGGTAGCCAGCGTCTTCATGTGGGCATGAAAGTTAAGGTGCGTGTCGAATATGACGCCCAAGTCTTTAACGGTGTCAACGCGCTTAATGAGTTCCATCCCTAGAAGATAATTCGCCGATATGAGATTATGTGCGCGGCTAAAAGACATCACAGAACACTTTTCAGGGTTGAAATGAAGTTTGTTGTCAATGCTCCATTGGTGAACACGGTTGATGTCTTCCTGGAGCGACCTACAATCGGACAGACTTTGAACGCCATAAATAAGCTTCAAGTCATCGGCATAGAGAAGACACCTGGCATTTCTAGGTGCAAAAGCCAAGTCATTTATCATCACACCGAAAAGAAATGGGCCCAGGATCGAACCCTGGCTGACTCCAAAGCGAGTGCGGTAGGAATCGGAAACAAAGCTACCATGTTGAACAAACTGCTGCCTGTCACGTAGATAATTGGCAAAAAACTGAAGCAATTTTGGTGAAAAACCGATGTTGCATAACTTGTTTAGTAATTTGTCATTGTCCACGCGGTCAAATGCTTTCTTAAAGTCAAAGTACAACACGTTAACTTGTATTCCTTTGTCGAAATGCTCGGAAATTGAGTCAACCAGGGTTAGAAGATTAGTCTCAACTGATCGTCTCGGCCTAAAACCATGTTGTGAGTCACAAAGATAGGGTTGTATTTGAGAGGCTAAGAGTTTGCTTATGATTGACTCAAACAACTTTGCAATAGAAGAAAGTATTGCTATAGGTCGATAATTTTCGACACCAGCTGTATCCCTTGACTTGGGGATCGGACGCACCCGTGTGATCTTCCACTCATTAGGATACACACCAGTACTTAGGGCTAGATTAAAAATGTGCGTTAAAGGTAGTACTAGCCATTCTTTACAGCCTTTCAAGATATAAGCGGGGATGCCATCAGGACCCAGAGAACTATGAAGTTTCAGACGAGCTATGCCAATTTCTACATCCTGAAGGAGTATTGTTCTAATATGAACATGGTTAGCAGTATTTGATGAGTCATCCTCCATAATCTTTGCATGGTCGAGGAGAGGTACACTGGGTAGAAAAACGGTTGAGAAAAAGTCCGCGAAAGCCTGAGCAGCCTCTACCCCTTCATGTGGCTTTCCATTATAAATCACCCGACTCTCAAGCCCACCCTTGGATTTTAAGCTACTAATATGTTGCCAAAAAGCTCGAGGATTGCTAGTTATGTTGTTCTGGATAAGGCATATATAATTATCATAAGCTCTTGACGTTCTCAATTTTATATCTGCTCTGAGCTTAGAAAAATTTGCGTATACTTCTCTGTCACCAGAGCGTTTCCACTCACGATTGAGAAAAGCTTTTTGTTTAATATCTCTTATAAGATCAGCTGTTAACCAGACCGGATATCGCCTGCAAGGGTTACTAGACCTTATTTTCCTGGGTAAACAGTCATCAAAGATGTCGTAAATTACTTCATAAAAGCAATCTACGGCAATATTAACGTTACAGGTCTCTAAAACGCACTTCCAGGATATGTCGACGATCATTTCGTAGAGGAGTTCGTAATTGCCTATGTAAAAATTCCAATCACGCTTTGTATCAATGTTACTAGGGTCAATATTAAGGATGGGTACGCCATTTACAAGCGGAACGAAGATTTCCAAGGGTGGGTGATAAGAGTCGGGATGTAGAACAAGACTACTTTTTGTGACCTCGCTGACTAACACCCCATTGGCAGGCTCTCGCACCAGCACCACATCTAACAGTCCTCCATGCACATTAACAATTTCATTCATCTCAATTATATTACAGACTGGTGTAAAATAACTATAGTAACTTAAAATACTCGCACTAGTATATTTAGGGTTTAGGTTTAAGTCACCGACAACTATAACAAGACCAATAGAGTCAATAAAGGATCCTACTTTTTGAAAAAAACTAATATATACATTCTCCGAAGAGTTCGGTGGAATATATAATATAAAAACGTTTTCCATATATCCCGCCCAAGAGAACGCTAATCCGTCTGCAGCTATTATTTTCTCATTGTGAACCGTTTTTACTTATTCCTATTCCCTTACATTGCCAGATAATTAAAATGCCTGCGAACCCAGGGACAGAAGTGGATGAAAAAGTTGCCTTTTTATGAGAATTGTTCGTCTTAATTAGGTTTTGTTCGGGTATCATTCTAGTTGTTGTATTGGCTGCTGAAACTGTTATTCACGCAGAGGAAAATTATAGAAGGAATGATGATCAAATATTCTCAGCGTATATTATGTAAGGTGCGTTGGATCTTACGACCCTTCGTATGAGTATGGGAATGACTAAAACTTTACCGAAAATTATCTTAAAGGCGTTGAAATAAAGTTCACCTTTTGAACTTCTTCCTACATCCGTCTTACCCCAACGCAACCTAATTATTGTTCTGCAAGAAATACTGTAAAATTGCAAATAAATGGGTTAAATTAAGTAAAACATGTTTCGTCGCTAAAATATGATTTCACTGAAAACTTATACGTAAATATTTATTGTGTTTTTGCGAACGAAAGACACACATTTTGAAAAATCTCATGGGCAAAAACGATTTTGATCATACGCAAAACGTGTGTTTGCTGTAAAAATCAGACCTCTAAAGGAGGCCCTAAGGCCTACATGCTCAAGTGGCCGCGGATGGCATTACAGTTTATAGGTTTGCGCTCCCCCCACTGAATCCGATTACTAGTAATGAAGCCTAGCCAGACCCAACACCTAGTTCAAAGTCAGGTTTTAAAAAAGCCTACATGCAGAATAAGGTAATGTACGGGTGCTCGACACTGTCCTAATATTGAACCCCTTCAACCGTAATTCGTTGCAATACAGGTAATAAACAGGCTGTTATTACTTGGAATTTAGTTGTCAAGGATTGGGATGTTTACCTTTCACTTTTCAATTTTGAAACATATACTTATCTTAACTTATCTTTATTAATTTATTAAAAAAATGTTGATGTTTTACCATCACGATCACGACTTTCATGCTTTTTTAAAGTGAATTTCATCACTAAAAGACAATATTCTTATATACAATGATTAAAATAATGGACAAATTTTAAGACTCCGACTTGCCGGAGCGTACGCTCTGCCAACTGAGCTGCAGAATCCATTCTTGTTTTTTTTTTCATTATTCAAATCTTTGTATTTAAAAGACTTAGACCATCTTTATTGGTAATCTTCACGGCCCAAGTCCCAGAATTTTTACTATGCCTCTCCACTTATACTCGTATGTAAGGAAAGATCTCGTTTAACATTTGTACGGCATCTGAACCTAAAGAAGCGAGAAAAATAAAGCACAAAACAAAACACTTGCGTAAAACAACTTGCCCTCGTTTCTTCGCTCAGTTTATGAGAAAAGTTGAGGTGTATTTTCCTAAGAATAAACGTACGTTGGTAATTTATTTACAGTTACCTACACTAGCACGCTAATGAGGAAATAATTACTTGTTTGCCGGGATCACTAGCATGCGTAATGGGAAAAAGATTTTTCCAAACGTATTTTTCTTCCGTTTTTCTCTCGTTACCTAGCGTCCGGGAAAGGTATTTTTGTTTCGTAATAAGAAGCCTTAATCACCGAAATGATACGGGTTTCTTGTCTTAGTTTATTACCTTGGGATTATGAGCGTATTTTCATCTATATATATCCGTTAATTCTTTTCATAAAAGAAATTCTCTCGTCACAATGTTTCTAATAGTGTTGATACGAGTACAAACACTTAAAACATGGTAACTAAGAGAACTATTTTAACCCCCGACAAAAGAGGGGTGTTATAAGTTTAACTCTGTGTATCTGTGTATATGTCTGTGGCATCGTAGCGCCCATACGGATGGATCGATTTGAGTGCGGTTTTTTGTGTCATAGGTAATTTTAAAATCGGAGCACTCGTCTCCAAGATCAGCTTTTAGTGGAACAAGTGACCGGATCTCAGCCAATATTGAAGCTAGGAACTCCAAATTTTGTTGTTATGTTCATTTGTGTCGGGGGGTTTTTTTATTTTTTTATTTTGTTGTTATAAATAGAAACATGGAACTTATGTGCCATAAAATACACGATGATTCTTAATCGGAGATCAGGAATAGGAAAATCTTAATATATAGCTAAAATAAAACTAACAGACGAGGTCTCACGCAATTACCTCGCTGTTTACTTAATTAAAAGTTAAAAGATAATCAAAACTAAGAACCTCTGGATACATGGTTATCCTACAATTGAAGTAACGTACAATTCGTCAAGTGCCATCGCTTTGGCGGGAAATTTGATGACTTAAGTCAATAAACTTTATGCATATGACAACTTGGTATGACAATGACAAGATTGACAAATTTTTACTCATAAATTATCATGACCATTAATTTTCTGAAGAGGTTGTAGGCTCGCAGATACACATTAGTAGGGTGACAAGAAATTTAGGATAAAATTGATTTCAAATGAATGATTTGATAATAAAAGAGTTAATTAAAATCTACCTAATTACGACTTTAACGTGACCGCCACCAATTACTTACTTAGAAAAATTGGTTGCGGATCACTGATTAACAATCAAGATTAAGAAGCAAGTTGTCAGCGGAGGAGAAAAAATCACAACCCTTCTTTTTTCTTCAGCATAAACGAGTAAAATGTATCCTATAAATAAATATGTCATTAGCAGTAGGAACTTTTCCATACAGTCTGAAAGCATGTATCATAAAGCCATTATTCAAAAAAGGGGACCGTCAAGATCCAAATAATTCTAGGCCGATCGCTTTAATTCCTATATTGTCAAAGATATTTGAAAGAGCGTTCTCTACTAGACTGAAAGATTTTTTAACCAAATTCAATATTCTGTGTCCTGAACAGGGCTTTCGAAGAGGTAAGTCAACTGCTTTTGCTTGTTTCGATCTAATAAAGTATGTTACTGAGAGCATAGATACTAAAACTCCAGTCATGTTCATCTTCTTAGACATGACACGAGCTTTTGACTTTGTAAATCATTCGAAACTTCTACACAAGCTCGAAATATACGGCGTTCGAGGGAAAGCTATTGATTGGGTCAAAAGCTATTTGGAAGATAGAAGGCAGTGTACGGAACTGAGCAATGTTACGGAGCTTGAGAGAGCTGTTGCTAAGCGGTCATACAGATCCGAATTTAAATTAATTAATACGGGTATCCCTCAGGGTAGCATTCTCGGACCACTGCTCTTCATCATATATATAAATGACCTGCCTAACCCTTGTAAAACTATAATGTTTGCTGATGACACAACCCTTGTATTAAAATATTCCGATAAGTTGACATATGAGAAAGATTTAAATAATTCATTAACTGACATTATAAATTGGTTGAATAATAATGATTTACACATGAATATTAATAAAACTAAATACATGCAATTTCTTCCATATAATTCTACTAATATTCCCTTAAATTTAAGCTATAATAATGAAAATATTGAAAAAGTTGACACATTTAAATTCCTTGGTATAGTTTTAGATAAACACTGGAAGGAACACGTTGAACAGGTATATAATAAACTAAATCGTTTTGTTTTTGCTCTGAGACGGTTACGAGACACTGTCTCAGCGGAAGCCGCTCTCACAGCCTATTACGGCTATGTGTCATCTGTGCTCCTGTATGTATTGATCTTGTGGGGAAATTCTGTGGATGTAGACAGAGTATATAAAATAAAGAAATATGTGTGAGAGTAATTTGCAATGCATGGTATGACGATAGCTGTGTCCCACTTTTCAAAAAACTAAACATTCTGCCTTTGCCATACTTGTACATCAGAGAAGTATGCGTTTTTGTAAACTCCCACTTACACTACTTCCAAGAGCGTGAAGAAACCTTGCAAAGGCAGACACGATTGAAAGGGAGACACCTGCTACTAAAACCACAATGCCGCAAAGCTATATACAAAAAAAAAATTATAACATGTGTATTGACATTTATAATCGCATCCCTGAAGGAATTGTAACTCTCCATGGGAATAGGTTGAAAACTACTCTAAATAGCTGGCTGATTAAAAATTGTTTTTATAGCGTAAAATATTTTCTTGACACATGTAGAATTAGGTAATTATTTTAATTATACTATTATTATTGATTATTTTAATTATACTATTATTATTGATTATTGCCATTATTATATTATTATTGATTATTTAGATTGGAAATTGAATATTAATATAATTTATTGTGATTAATATTTGCATGCCTACGTGTAGGCTGAATACATGAAACCAAAAATATTGTAAGACCTATATGAAATCTGTATTCCTTGCAAATAAATCTTTTGAATTTTGAATTTGAATTTAAATTTTATAGCCATCTGTGAATAGTTGGGCACCCATGTACCAAAAATAGTTAAAATCCGTTTAGCCGTTTTGGCGCGAAAAGGCCACAACGATACATACATACATACAAAAATACCAAAAAATATATTTCGATTCAGTGACCTTCAAACTATATATACTACTACTTATATTTTCAATAATACTATCACTTATATTTTCAATAATATTTTCAATGTACAAACATTTCATTTCTACAACTTTATAAAATAATAATAGAAGATAAAGAATAAAGCATATCGCTGTAATAAAACAATACAGATAACGAAGTCGCATAACCGTAAAACAAAAGACAATCGAATTTCGATTCCAAAATAAACATCCAAGGATCGCTTTAACGATTGAATTTGATTACATTCTGTAGTTGGATCGCTTGAATAAGGCTGGCCACTAACTTCTGCACAATTGAACAGCTAACATACCGCCTTCGGCGCTGGCCGGTCATTGTTATCCTTGCAGACCGCAATCGACGTTGATAACCGTTGAACGGAACGATTCAATGAGCCGGTATTTTGTCATGTTGGAAATTTCAAAGTGATTTACTGGCTACTGGGCATAAAGCCCAGAATCATTCCGATGTTCTTTTCATCTCACTAATCGTAGCTTGAAAAAGTTCCCTTTATAGCCCCAAATCATCGTGGAAAAGTGATTTTTATCCGCTAGTGTGGAAAAGTCAGTTGAAGTTTCAGTTTATATATTACACGTATTTGTTGGTTTTGTAGATTCTTTATCACTAGTTTGAAATGAAAAAAATATCGGTGTGTTATATTTTCATAGGTTTTCTTACATCTCACATATTCCTCGCTGTAGTAAGGTAAAAAGTTGTGAGTTTCCACGGCTGCAATTTTTTGGTGCCTTCAAAGCCTCGTTACGCTCAGGAATCTATATTTGAATCACAAGTGGAGTGGTCGCGACAATTTTGTGAATAAGCATGATGACGGGGTATGAAAAGGAAAATTCTAATTTGTCCGACAGTTAGGTAATAAAAAATATGGGACACGTATTTTTTGCTTCGCATAGTTCAGGAGTGGGGGCTCGTGACGTCACTCCTAGGGTAAAATTTGTACCTAGGAGTGATGTCACGAGATATTTCGACTCAATGTATAAACCTTTATTTTTAACCGACTTCAAAAACAGGAGGAGGTCCTCAATTCGGTTGTATGTTTTTTTTTATGTTTGTTACCTCAAAACTCTGCCATTTACACGACGATTTGGAAAAATATTTTTTTGTTCATGAGTAGGTATATTCAAATTGGTCCCATAAAATTTTGGTGAAGATCTGATGCCGGGATCAATGAGGAAACGAAGGAATTTTTCGATTTTTATTAGCACATCTATGGCAATTTCGGTATTTATTACAGTAGTTTAGGCATTTACATTTGAAAATCACCATTTAGTGGAGAGAAACCAATGATGAAGACACCAGCCATCAGTTGCCACTGAGGGCTCCACCAGTGTTATTTAATTCGCGGATCGCGAGTCGATTTAGAAAATTATTTCTTCGGTTAAGAGTACAAATATCCAAGTTGGTCCCATAAAAGTTTGGTCATGATCTGATGATGAAATCGATGAGGAAAGGAGGGATTGCCACTGAGGGCCCCACCAGTGTTATTTAATTCGTGGATCGCGAGTCAATTTAGAAAATTATTTCTTCGGTTAAGAGTACAAATATCCAAGTTGGTCCCATAAAATTTTGGTCATGATCTGATGATGAAATCGATGAGGAATCGAAGGATTTCTTCAAATATTATGGGTACACCTATGGCGATTTCGGTGTTTATTAAAGAAGAACAAGCATTTACACTGGAAAATCATCATTTGGTGAAGAGAAACTGATGATGAAGACACATGTCACCAGTCACTAATAAGGGCTCAGCCAATGTTATTCACTAATCGCAATATAATTCTTTATCATATTTTACTTAGAGGCAGAAGTTAGTTAAGATCAGGGTAGCAAAGTAGAGCTGATAGTGGAGAACCAGAGAACTCCTTAACGGTTAAGAGTTACAGGATAATTCTTAAAACAAACATGTATTATAGGTACGTACGTTAAGACTGTTAGTCATATTCTTTATAGTGTATCTCTGAGGTAGACTCCTTATCACCAAGTCAGGATCTGATGATGGGATCCCAGGGAAATCGAGAGAAACCCTCAAATATTGTACGCACTAACAATGTTTTGTATATATTTTTCTAAAGTTATTCAGTTATTTACGTCTGCGTGTCATCATTTAATGATGCTGAGCTGATGATGGAAGGTACAAGTCCTTATTAACGGTCAATAGTTACGATATAATCCTTTAAATATTATGGGTAAGTTGAGACTGTCAGTCGTATTCTTTTTTAACGAGCAAGCTACTGGACTTATCCATTTTGACCTAGCCAATTCTTATAATTTAGATTTTTATCAACGATCAAATCCTCCTCAATCTTCCCATTCTGGGCTCTAAAAAATACTTTATATCACTAAAATCCATTACTAAAAGGCAAAAAATATTTTTTTTAAGTAAAAATTACTATAACTAAATATACCTATAGGTAGGTAATAACTAAAGGCTCGCCGCCGCGGTTCTTGTGTGCCATCTGTGTTAATAGTAATAAATTAATGGTTTGGCACCGACTTCAAAAGGTGATTCAAATGTGATCCGTACCGTACATAAAATATTATTTTTGGCTTTTTAGTTTATTTTGAAGTCGGTTCTTTTTTTACTTATTTTTTTTTATTTGATTACGTAAAAAAAGAGAAAATACTCCCATATTTTCTAATCTCCAATGTTTTTTATTAATCTACATGACGGATTACTATTAAAATTTAGTCATCATCCCTATTTTGGGTATGTTTAAAATATGTCTTTACTCTCTTTGGCATGCTCTGCAGCCTAAACGGCTTGATGAATTCAGACGGATGAAGTGTTGTTTGTTACATACATCTTAGTCGTGGGACATGCAGTTCTGTTTTTTGGAGCTCTGATTATATACTGTTTGACTTAAAATCCGGCGTCTCTACTTAGATGGGACAGAGGGACGTATACAATGACTCTACATCCTGATTGGACTTGAGTTTTGCACTTGATTTCACAGTTTTACTGGATTTTAATAACCTAATTTACTTATTTTATGACAGTATTTTTCGCTATGAGAGGAATTGCCGATTCATAAATTTTTAGTTTATATCCTTGGCAGACTATCTCAGTGGTTACTATGTGAGCTTTAGCTATTTAATTGTACGGGATGAAACCATAAAAAACAAACAAAATAAAAGACAAAGGTGGACTTTCATACGTCAATATTCAAGTAAAAAGCTAGCCAAAAAACATCCTATGAAAACTTGCGAACCCGCTATTGTACAAATGATGAAAGAGGCGATCACACGTAAGCGGGCAGATTGTCCCGCCGCAAACTTAGGCTATTATGACGGGCAAAATGTGGGCAAAATAGTTGGCAAGTCGGCAACTAACCGCCCCGTTACGACGCTAGTTGGGCAATATTTTTGTCGGAAGATGGCGACTTGTTATAACAAACTATTGTGCCGATAGATTAGACGTATTTATGAGGCGGGCTTATTGGAACGTTTAGTTGGTGCGATGATAATTTATGGTCTTTGATTGAGATTGTTTTCTTATTAATTTCGCTTAAAGACGTGGAGTTTCAGAAAAATATGCCAACAGTAATTTCTTCGTCTTGCATCCCTGATTGAAAAATCATAAGCGTTGTCGGGTAGAAAGTATCGTATAACTTAGATACCGAGCTATCCGTGTACCACAAATAGTTAAATTCCGTTTAGCCGTTTTAGCGTGATGAAGCCACAACGACTCATACAATATAACGGACTATATTAACTATTTTTTTTAATATCTTCAACGTACAGACATCTAATTTTTACAACATTATAATAGTATAGATATTGTGTCGTATCCTCAAATATTTTTTTTGCTCAAACAAAAGTTAGAGGGCTTTTTTTCAGAAGTTAAAATCGATTTGAAGAATTGTATTTTTTGTGGTTGAAACCACATAAAAGTTTGAAAACATAACACCTATTTACATCAATTTACTGCTTACATTTTTGGCCTTCATTTGTACTTAACTGTACAGTTAAGTACAAACGTACGTGTTAATATTAAGGCTTAAGATTGATTTGAATGATGCAACTATGTCCAATGCCACTGCGTCATAAATGTTTCAAAATAGAGTGATTGGAGAGTTTTTGTCGAAATTCTCCAGATGTCATATATTTCGGAGTGCTAACAGATATTTGTGACAGTTTTTGATGAATCTGCGGCTCATGTTATAAATATAGAAAAAAACCCATATTCGGGATTGACATATTTTTGTTCTGTTTTTATGTTCAACCCTCCGTAACATTCAAACTACTAAGGTTACCATACATGAATTTGATTAATTTGAAATCCTTAAAGTATGCCAATTCATTTGATACTAACCACTCCATAACTTCAAAGTACAAGTGTGTTTTTTGCGGTCCCAAACTTTAACCAACGTTTTCTCAATTGTCGCTTTTTCACCTTTGCAAGTTTGAAGAATTAAAAAAAAATAACTATAGCACTTAGAGACATAATTCTTTCACAGAACGATAGCTTATGCTTTCTTATATTACAAACTACTCATAAGTCCATATCGACAAAGTAGAAATGTTTCCCTATAACAGGCACAAATATGATATCGACAATTTTTTTCGGTATTCGACAAAGTGGGACGCTGGGCTCTAAACTTTGAGGCCTTAAAAAGGTGCTTAAATTGGTCATTTATGGATCGACATCAAAATCATAGGTTTATTACAGTATGTTCTATCAGTTTTCATTGAAAGTCGATTTTCGGTAGGTTTTGCCGTATTTCACTAAACTGCCCGTAACTCCGAAACTAGAATCGACAAAAGTGGGACGTTTTTCTAAACTCCCTCACATTTATGGTTAAAGGACTTTTTCACTTAATGAGAACTTATTGTCTAAAGAATACTTAATTATTGCAGTGAACATCGTGAGATACAAAGTTACGTTACATGTTTATTTATACATTACTAATAGCACTTACGTACCACAACATTATCTTATTAATAATATAGAATGTAACACATTAAATAAGAAAATCAAATACAACGTGGGTACGCAAAGATTTGTATGTACGGTAGCCTAACAAAAAAAAACATTAATTTACATGTACTTTTAGTGCGCTTCAAATAAAATTTTAAGGTAAATGCTCGAAGGACAATCTTATCAGTCGTCTTTTGTCTACGATGTGGAAATCCCAGTGCCGCATTTAGACGTTGTTAATTACATGGTCTTTCAGTTTACGTTTAAAGATATTAAATTTTTTACATTCTTTGACTTATTTTGGTAACTGGTTGTAGAATAGTGCTCCTTGAAACCCAATGTGTTTCTGGCCAAATTTAGTACGCGTTGGTTGGAGACATAGATTATTACGTAGCGGACGTATTCCCATTTCATTTTTGGTCTTAAATTGTATTTTGGTGTGGATTTTCTTATCTAGTATTTTTCTTAGAAGTAAACAAATATTATTGTAATGTAATTGATTCAGGTTCATTATTTTAGTTTCTGAGTAATTTTTTTTGCTGGATGTTATGATAATTGTACCAAAAAAGTGACTTTACAATTTTATTTTGAGCAATTTGTAGATTTTTGAGCGTTGTTTTATTATCACTACCCCATATCTCTACGAGATAGTTTAGGTGGGACTTTACAAGCGAGTTATAAATGATATATCGCACTTGGCGAGGAAAACATTGTGCAGTGTTATAAAGACATCCACGTAAAGATGATAGTTTAGATATAATTTTATTTATACGAGGCTTCCATGTTAATGCGCTATCCAGTAATAATCCTAAATACTTTTCTTCTGTTGATTCTTTTATGTGTATTTTATTTATTGTTAATGGCTTTTCGTCAGTAATAGTCTATATTTTATGAGTGAGTGCTTATATTTATTTTGATTTGTAAAAATGTCCGTGGTTTATTTACAGATACATTTTTGAATTATGTCAATGTACTGTTTACAAAAAGAAACCTCCATATTTACTTATAGAGCATTATCCACGGCATCACCGAGATTCCCCATTCGAAATTCCACCCCCCTTTTTCATCCTTTGGAGGGTTGATTTTCGGGATAAAACTATCCTAGACCATTTCCAAGGTCTCAAACTATTGCCATACCAAATTCATCTAAATCGGTTCAGCGTGAAAAGGTAACAGACATACAGACAGACAAAGATATTTCTCCATTTATAATTTTAAAAATTAATAATGCTGAATATAGAATGTATAGTATGGATTAGTGTTGTCGCTCCAAAAGCAAAGTCAGTTTTACGGTAGGCTTTTATTATTTAATGAATTTCTTGATTGCATGTCAACGTGCATCAACTATCGAACAGACCAAACGTAAGCTCCCGTTATGAATGTTTCCATATAATCAGACCCAGTCGTATTGTCGCGGTGTATAATTAATCCTACTTCGGTACCGCTCGTAATCAATTGGTTGTTGCTAATAATTAATTGGATTTGACGCGGAGACACGACGATAAGGGCTTGAATGATTGCGGCGATCAATACGTGTCAAATTAAGGATCAATGATTGGCTTTACAATTTGATTTCTATTCACCTATTTATGTTCATTTATGGCACCCACTAAGGGGTCTTAAAATACATAAGTAATCGTAAGAACGATAAAGAGCTTCCGAAACACCTCGAAAAACGCTTTTAATTATGACTGTCGATCAGCGACATCGATTATCTTGATTTTGAATATAACTTAGCATTCCAACAAAAATAACCGGCCAAGTGCGAGTTTGACTCACATACCGAAGGTTCCGTACAAAATGGGTAATTTTATATTGGTTACTGACTTAGACACACGGACATAAAAAATCAAAGTTTTTCACATTTATTTCGTGGGCTTCATACCAAATTTCAAATTTCTAAACAACTGGAAGTACCCTATACCAAGGTTCTCCATCGACGGAAATTTGCATGGAAACACCTTTTTTTATGTCTGTATCATTGAATTACGTTGACTTAGAAGCTTGTTTTGTTTACAAATTCAAGACACCGCAGACCTAAAGTATTTGATGTTAATTTTATCTTAATACCTTCACGTGTTCCTGAGAAAAAGGGTCTTAACAGACAGACGGATAACAAATTGATCATATAAGGATTCTGCTTTTTCCTTATGAGGTACGGAACCAGACGGAATGATGAGGGACGGATCAGGTGGAAATCGATGTTTACGTGATCATTTTGAATTAAGTTAAAAATATTACCTCACACAAAAATCAGAGGAGTAAGAGTAGGTAACTTAGCGCTACAGTGGAGCAGTAAATTCGAACACACATAAAATTATTACTAAAATCATAAATCATAAGTGAGCCGTTTCTACTGGCTTTGCTTTAGTAGTCGGGTAAAAAATGCCTGTGCCTTTTATCTGCACCTCTATTAATTAATAAGTGTTATTTTCTTAGGAGGTAACTCGAATTCATCCATCATATGCCCCGGTGGATGAGCTACCAGCGATGCAGGAGTACAAGCAAGCCGATGTAAATGCTAAGCGGGCGGGTAATAGCTCATTCCCGTCCTGTTACATTAATTTTGGCTAGCAATGTCAAGGAGCTACGAAAACCGGTGAATATCCTAAAAAAATCTTTTTTCCCTAACATATACCACTTGGAGAGTGATCGGACGGCACTTTTTAAGTGAACAGGTCCAGCACGTCCTCTGCTTCCACTTCTACCTACGTTACTCGGACTAGCACCCGCATCCCTGCCTAAGGCAGCATTGCGGCTCGCAATGATACCCAGCGTAGCGCCATGCGTTGTAGCTTCATCCCATAAGGGTACGGCTTCTCCCTTTTTCGTCGTTGTTGGTTGTTGAGGATCTATTAAACCTACTACTAAGACTTCATCAGACTGGCTCCCCACCCACCTTGGAGCCCTCCTACTGGGGATGCTTTAACGCATCAGTCCGATATAGCTCCCCAAAGTGAGTTGTCCATGAGTCCGCACGGTGCCAAGACCATCGTCACCTTCACAGGCGACTATGGATCCCATCACCCCAGGACACTCGCTCGCGGCCATCAGACTGGACGCGATAGCCGATTGATCATGTCTGGCTAGGACAAGATCTCCCGTGTGAAATGAATCCCGAACCAAAGTGGCGTGTTGTCTTCCAGAGGTAACGACTCCAACCCCTGTAGGACTCAACCTACCAGGATTTTGTTCTCCGCCCGTACGGGTCCCTACGCACGGCACAAACACGGGGGTGATATTCTACCGCTAACCACCCTTATTTGTGGATAGAGAGCCCGCTGCGACATGCAACATCATCGCTTGCAGTGACTGTGCAGGAGGTGCGGCATAGGGAAGGCTTGGACTACACAACTAGAAGCTTAACTGGTTGTTTCGGTGCTACCTGTTTCCTCGGTTGAACCAAGTTGTTAACGGGCGGTAACCACGGGAAGGACCTCAGCTAGTTTTTGCCTCGGGGTTCGAGGCAACTGTGAGCTTCCTCGAGACCATTCACTAAGTTAACTACCGGGCAGGTAGCTACCATAGAGACACACCCAGTAGGTACAAGAATAGCGAACGATCGCAAATTTACCACTAGTTCTGGACCCATCTCCTCCCTCACATTACCTCTATAGATTACCTCACACATAACCTTTATAGCCCTAGTCAAGTCGTGTATCGATACCGTTATCCATTTAGCGTTCCTAAAGCTGTAGTAGCGCTTTCAAATCCGTATTAATTAGTTCAAGGTGAAACCCGCTCTAGTACAGGCATCAGTCTCCTTAAGGCCTGACCCGAGATTAAGCTAAGTGTTGTGAGACAACTCCATCAATATACTTACTTACTACCTAAGCAGGTACACCGATGGTAGGTAATATTATTTTAGTGTTGTAATTCTACTGATAGTACTAAATTTTAACTAGGTACAGTAAGTTACTAAAACCGAAATAAATTCATTATAAAATTTGAATAACAAGGAATAGAAAACAGTAGGAGCGCCGTACGCAAATGATTTTTAAAATAAGTAATGGCAAGGGTGGAATGAAAAGCAAGTTGACTCTCTCTTTAACCTTTACTTTCTTAACTATGGACAAATGTGGCCGATGATACGTTGCTGTATGTACCAAGCAAGAGCCATGTTATGTGACTTTGTTACGTAGGCGTAGCAATAACCGGCCTAATAATGAGTTTCGTTTTCATCATAGGTATAGAAAAACAATTACAACATTTTCATCTAACAACGGCCATGTTTCGTAGGTGGTGGTGAGTGGGCAGCCAGAGCTTCTTGTTCCGCAGCCGGCGACGGCCATACGTGTTGCCTCGTGTCCCTAGCAGTAGTAGTTAGCGCGGGAAACGTAAGCAGTGCCGTTAATTTTTATCGAAGCTAGATACTTCAAATGCTATGGGTCAGCCACTCTTTTACTAGCTCCCGGAGTAGTACTAAAGAAAATATTAATAATTTGGTACAATGTTTTCATTTTATACCAGCCATGTTTCGTAGCTGGTTGTGAGCGGACAGCCGGCCCTTCATGTCCCGCAGCCGGCGACGGCCGGACGTGTTTATTTTTCATTTCCGCGCGGACCGAGCCCTCGGGCTCGCGGCCCGCTTCCCGGGGCCTGACGACTGAATAGAAGCGATTAGCGATTATGTGATAATAACAACCTGTGGGGTTATTGCCTAACGAAATTTTGACACTTGGTATCGGAATTAACTGTCATAGCCCAAACAAAATCATGACACTTGATTGTGATTGTGAGCGTCAAACGCGTTAGGCAATACGGGGGCTGCTTTTCTAACTTCATCATCATCATCATCATCATCATCATCATTTCAGCCATGGCTGAAATAGGTCGTGACGACGATGATAATGAAGCTAGAAAAACAGGTTGGCTCAATTTTATTCTACACACACACACTTAGTCGTCCCCAAAGAACTCCATGATCGATCAGGCCCCTGCATCCAGCGGACTCTCGCAACCATCACCAGATCATCAGCGACCAGCCAGCGATACTAGGGGCATAGCGGCAAATTCTACGGTTTCTAGTCTAAAAGGTCTAAAATGGGCGGTATTTTTCATGGAGTGCCCTAAGGCGGCACACTGAAGGTACCGGCCCTGCGGGCTGACAGATAGCGAAAGCTTAGCTTCCATCGACACCCTTGGCCAGTGGCGTGCAGTCAATATAGACACTGCCCACCCTGAACGACCATGGATCCATATAGGCACAGAGAAACAGTCTACCCTGAAGCCCTGGACGACCATGGCTCCATAGGCACATAAAAACTGCCTATCTTAGCCAACAATCCTGTCCACGTCACGGCTATTGAGATATAGAATTTGAGGTTTTGAAATTAGGAAGTAAATATGTGCACATATTTACTTCCTAATTTATACTTCCTGGGACATTAGATCAGAATATATTCTCTTGATTTTTTATTGCCAGTGATAAAACGAATATACTAATCTATATATATAAACGTAAACGTCCTGACTGACTGACTGACTCACTTAAATCAACGCCCAGCCCAAACCGTTGGACCTAAATAGAGAGCTGATTTTTTCACAATAGGTAATTTTTATAACGTTAGTATCCACTAAGAAGGGGTTTTTAGAATTCAGCCCCTATGGGGATGAAATGGGGGTTCAAAGTGTGTATGGGGAAACAAGATTAGTTAGACTATTTTATTCGAAACTTCACAGAAGTATCCCTAATAATAAATGAGTAAACACGTATTTCAGGTTTTTTGAGAATTCAACTTCTTAGGGTATGAAATGAGGGTCCAAAGATTGTATGGGGAAATCAGATCAGTTTCGACTATTTAATTATAAACTTCACACGAGTATTTCAATCAATAAATGAGTAAATACGCGTTTCAGGGTTTTTGATAACTCAACTCCTAAGGGGATGAAATAAGGGTCCGAAGTTTGAATGGGGAAATCAGATCAGTTTCGACTATTTAATTCTAAAGTTCACACGAGTATTTTTAACAATAAACGAGTAAATACGTGTTTCAGGGTTTTTGAAAATTCAACCCCTAAAAAGGGGAAATTTGGTTACAAAGTCTAAAAGTCGACATGGGTATTGTTTCTTTGGTTTTTCCGGTCGCTGATTAAGAAAAGAACAACGATTTTAAAATCCAACGTGGCGGACGTGAAATACTATCTCCTCTGTCAGGGTGCGATGGGGTTGAAATGTCAAAATATCAATATGGGTTTCGTTTTTATGGTTATTTGGGATGTTAATAACGAAAATTGCATCGATTTTGAAATCGAATTTAGTGTACGTGAAATATCATGTCCCGATTCCGTGTTCAATGGGGTTGAAATGTCAAAATATCAATATGGGTGTCGTTTATATGGTTTTTAGGGACGTTAATTACGAAAATAGCATCGATTTTGAAATCTGCCGAGGTGTGACAGGGTTCAAATGCCTAAATATCAATATGGTTGTCGTTTTTATGGTTTATTGGCACGTTAATTACGAAAATGGCATTGATTTTGAAATCCAACGTAACAACGTAAGAAAGACGTGAAATATCATCTCCTTGTTGGTGTGCGATGGGGATGAAATGTGAAAATATCAATGTACTTAGGTGTCGTTTTTATTGTTTTTTGGGACGTTAATTACAATACATTGACGGAGAGGTAAACAACAAGCGGTCTTATCGCTAAACAGTGATCTCTTCCAAACAACCTTTGGGTACTGAAAACACTGAGGTTTCTAAGAAAAAAAATGAGTTAGGGAATATGTTGTATCCTCCCCCCCTCCCTCTATTTTCTAAACCGTAAGTCGTAAAAAATTACAAACGTCAAACTTACATACTTTCAACAAAAGTTGTGTGCAATACGATCAGATAAACGGTTTTTGAGATATTTCCAAAAACTGTGCTTCTCAACAAAAGGAAGTATGCATGAAAATACGCTCTTTTGCTGGTCTGTAGTGCTTATTTTTGTAGTAACGCCTGCGAAACCGTACACTAAGCATGATCCGACATGCTCTTAGCTGGTTTTTAAATTCAAAATTACCCCGAATTTGACGCGAGCGAAGCCGCGGGCAAAAGTTTCTATTCAAGAGTAGAAATCTGCATGAATCATAATCTCTTAGTAGTAGTAAGTCATTGCCGGCGTAATAATTCAACAATTATTGCAATCATTTCTTTAAAAAAAAATAAGGGAACTGCCTTCACCAAAACGTCGTATACCGAGGCTTTCAGAAAATATCAAATACTTTTTCGAAAACCGCATCTAAATCGGTTCAGCCAAACGTGAGATAATCGCGGACAAGTTTACATTCCTACATAAGGGTCAAACTGAGAACCTCCTTTTTTGTAGACGGTTAAAAATTACGTTTAGTACGCGGGCGAAGCCGCGGGCAAAAGCTAGTAGTTAATAAAACTCATTTTACATCATCGCTTCTCTGACATGATTTAGACCATTCCCAACATCAATGCACCGAGCAAAGAGCAATGGAGTATAGAAGGGACGAAATAATATTTTAATAAGCTATAAAGGTGGGTCAGAATGATGTTTTGTGAATTGCTACAACTGTTTTAGGTGAGTTGCTCACTTACCTTTCTTCTATTACCTATTTAAATGGGCTTGTTATTGGAGCGCGGGGTAAAGATTAATATCTAGATACGTATTTTGGGTGAAAGCATGACATACTTACTATAAATGAGTTTCGGAATTTAACTTTGTGTTATGGAAAGCAATTAGGTAAAATAGATATATTTTTCGTGTGGAAGATAATTTGCTACAGATATCCAATAAAAAGTACCTACCTATCGCTTTGAATTTGCATACAATTTAACTATGTTTTTTACTGTTACCACATTTTAGACCTTAGCTGGTAATTATTTATTACAGAATATAAAACTTTCACGAGCAGTTACTATGTTGAAAAGTCATCTGAAGCAACTTTTTCAACGACTTTTAGTATAGTGAACCTTAGGATTGTTTCCCCTGACCAATATACTAACGGTCGTATAAGCGTAGGATATTATCATAGTATTACTTAAAATATAATGACCATTGCATCTTTAAAAAAATGAGTTAATTTGCATCCCATAAGCAGATTATCATCATCATCATATCCTCCCAAGGAATTCCACTGCTGGACAAAGGCCTCCCCCAAGGATCTCCATAACGACCGGGCGTGCGCTACCCTCATCCAACGGTTACCCGCGATCTTCACCAGATCATCGGTCCATCTTGTTGGGAGCCTCCCACGCTGCGTCGTTCTGGGCGGGCGCCACTCGAGAACATTTCAGCCCCAGCGGCCATCGGTTCTACAAGCAATGTGCCCCGCCCACTGCCACTTAAGTCTTGCAACTATTTGAGCTATGTCTGCGACCTTGGTTCTTCTGCGGATCTTCTTATTTCTGATTCGATCACGCAAAGAGACTACGAGCGTAGCTCACTCCATTGCCCTTTGAGTGACCACGTCTCAGTGCCGTATGTCATCACTGGCAACATACAGTAAGCAGATAACATGCGATAATTACATGGTTCGTGACGTCACGCTCATGTTAAATAGATGCCTGTGGTAATAACACTAATAACGCTTCTATTGTGGCCCAAGTGTGCCTGTAATTGTGCACGGCAGGAATAAATTTATAATTCTGCAGAAAAACACGAATGAATTTGTAGGTACCTATGCAATCTGTACTTAGTTAATTTTTTTTGAGTTTAAATCGAGTTATCAAACATTATATCCCCGCCGAATACGGATTTAATCTTTTAATTAAAAACTAGAAGGTGCGTAACTTTGCTCATAGGGGAGGAAAAAGTTAGAATCCTCTTTTTCCTCCAGTGTAGTCCAGGGTAAAAAGAATGGCCAGCTATTCTTGTACCTCTATCCAAAATGATTGAACTCCGTTTAACGTGATGAGGCTGCGCAGTGGTACATAATTATTTCATTTTTATAATAGAGTAGGCTATAAAAAAATGTTATTGAAGCTTATTGCGTCCGTTCGACTTCAATATTGTATATATACGGACTGCACTTTTTCCCTTTTACCTACTAAGTGGAAACTAATGGAATATTTTATCTGCGTTGCGACAGAGTGCTAAACTTACAATTTACAACTGTCCCAGTCTATCCGAGCGCATTCGTCACGCACATATCTCAACACCCCTTGATAACGTAACTACCAAGCCATTCTTAAAAACTACCAACCCGCAGTTTGTTACCTCCTGCACGAGGGCATAATCAGTGGACTTTGCGCCCTAGAAAGTAAAGACTGGATTTGTGTGGATGTTTAAAACATGGAAGTGGAAATTGCAGTGTGTTTGTTTCCATCATGGCCCTTTGCCGTGTTTATTTGTGTGAGTCCACGTTATCTGTTGTTTTAACGTGTCCTCTTCATCAGTGGGGAGTTGGTATACATTTACACAATGAATTTAAAGTACCTTTCTTTCTGGTGGGTAATGAGATGGCAACTGTTTGTTTATTGTTGCTGTAGGTATCGGCACGAGAGTTGAAATGAATGATTATGTACAGGGTTCGGATATTCGGTGAGATATTTACCTAAAGTTGCCAAAAACCCGGCAATAGTTGGGCAAAGATGGAGTCCGCTTCTTAATTAAATTATTTTAATAATATATGTTCCAGGATTCCGGGATTGCATAAAACGACACGAGGAGGTAAAAATACACAAACATGTTTAATAATAATAATGATCATTTATTTTCATATAATAACATCCGTAGATTTGTTGGTAAATAGCTTACAACTATGTTAGTTTCTCATTATACATATATTATGAATTAATTTATTAAAACACTGTCTCAGGTGATGATTATAGCCACCCAAAACCGCAGGATGGAGCAATCAAAATCAGCGAATAACTTCAGAATTCTGTTGTGACTAAACCCCCCCCCCCCCGTACCCGGCTCAACAGGGATACGATCCGTTTCCTCCTGATTGCGTAAAAATCATCAGATCTCCAAATATATTCTCGGGGTGTACTCGGCGATCTCCCGTCGGTCATAACCATGGGAAATTGTGACTTGGAGCTAATTTCGGAGTGGACTAGTAGCTATGGCCTGAAAGTTAATCCTATGAAGACGCAAGTTATCATCATAGGCAGCTCAAAGATGATTTCTAAAGTTGACATTGCTGGCCTCCCAAGAATTGTATTTAATGGTGTTCAAATTCCTTTTTCTCACTCTGTAAAGAATTTAGGTATAATCTTGGATCGCACTCTTTCCTGGGTGCCGCAGCTCAATGAGGTTAGCAGGAGGGTGTTGGCCGCAGTGGGTTCACTGAGAAGGCTTCGTAATTTTCTTCCTATCGCCACTAAAATTGCGCTTGCTCAAACACTACTCCTTCCCATTTTTGACTACGCTGATGCTGCCTATCTAGATCTTTCAGAGGAGCAACTTAACAAACTTGAGCGAATTCAAAACATGTGTATTAGGTTTATATTTGGGTTACGCAAGTATATGATCATGTGTCTAGTTTCCGTTCACAACTGAAGTGGCTCCCTATCCGTCTTCGTCGTAACACTCACATTCTTTCTCTTCTATATAATACACTCTTTCATCCTGCGACTCCCCGCTATCTCAAAGAACGTTTTAGTTATCTTCTATCAGCAAGGTCCGCTCAAAACTTTCTTCTAGCTGTTTCATCATCAAAGTCAAAGTTTTATACAAATTCTTTTACATTCCGGGCTACTGTGTTGTGGAACTCTCTTCCACTCGATTTAAGGCAAGCGAAGTCATTGCCTATTTTTAAAAGTAAGTTAAAGGATCATTATTTATCTCTCCCATAATTTCTATTTTTAATTCTGCTGCTGGTTTTCTAATAACTTTGATGTCAACTGTATCATAGTTTTCTTTCTTACTTTGTATATATATATATATATATTTATAGTCGTATGTATGTTTAGTATATGTATATGTATAATATGTATATTTGTTTTTATTTATTTTGTATTATATGTAATCTTATCTCACCACCTACTCATTTCTAGCTATTTTACGTCATTTCCGCTACCCAAAGGTTGTCTGGAAGAGATCGCTCTTTAGCGATAAGACTGCCTAATGTTTACCTATTTTATGTTAAGGCTCTATTGTACTGATTCTGTTGTTGGTGTGCAATAAAGAATTGTTGTTGTTGTTGTTGTTTTTGTTGTTCCTTTGCGGAATTCCATACTAGATTAATGGATTATAGTTCCTTTGCTTTCACGCGATATTAGTGTCTTGGTTAAATGTAATTGTTTCATGCAGTTTCCACAAAAAAAAATCTCATGCAAATACAACTAACCCAGGGGCCCGTTCCTCAAAATCTGGTAACTTGTATTACGGAAGTCTCTTTTTAATTCATATTGTTGGAAAGAGATTTCCATTTGTAATACAAGTTGCAAGCGTTTATGAAACGGGCCCCAGTGTGCCTACCATGAGCTGAGTTTACGATCGGCGCTAGCGAGTATCTCGTATCGAGAGTCAGTGCACCTCTCTCGCACGTGCCAATAGTGCGAAAGAGATAGACTGTCATCGAGCGCTCGATACTCGCTTGTGCCGAACTCATGGTCTTCACGGGTGGACGCCGGACCGTCTACATCTCCTGCAAAACACGTGCCGCGGATTATACTGCCTGGTGGTGGTTTGTTGTATTTGCATCCCTATATTTTTTTTAAAACTGCATTAAAATATGCGCATGTGAGCACAATACATTCTCACATCTAACCAAGACACTATTTCGCGGAAAAGTAAATCAACTATAATCCGTTTTTTTTATTATTATTAACACGAAATATACACAGCGTTTTTAAATAAAAAAAAGAGCCAAATTGCAAGGCAATTTGCCATTACAGTTGCCGGCAAACGTCTTGAGCAAAACCTTGACTGCGCAGTAATAAGTAAAAATTACGGAAACTAAAGGAGCAATAATCAAACAGACATACAGATCGGAATTTAAACTAATAAACACAGGTGTACCTCAAGGCAGCATTCTTGGACCACTGCTCTTTATTTTATATATTAACGCCTTACCCAATGCGTACCCCGAGAAAACTGTAATGTTTGCCGACGATACGACCCTGGTGCTAAAATGTAGCAATAGGTCATCTTATGAACGTGAAATTCAAAAATCATTAATGAACATTATTAATTGGATGAATAATAAAAATTTAATAATAAATATTATTAAAACTAAATGCATGCAATTTATATCATAAAATTCTTCTGACATTCCTATTAATTTAAATTTTAAAAATAAAATTATTGATAAGGTCGATAGTCTTAAATTCCTCGGTATTGAACACATATGTACAAAATTAAATCGTTTTGTCTTTGCGCTTAAACGGTTGCGTGACACTGTTTCAACAGAAGCCGCACTCATGGCCTATCACGGCTGTGTATCAGCCGTGCTTCTGTATGGTCTAATTCTCTGGGGAAATTCTGTAGAAGTAGACAGAGTATTTAAGATACAGAAAAAATGCATCAGAGTCATTTGCGGTGTGTGGTTTGATGATAGTTGTGTTCCACTTTTCAAAAAGTTACAAATTCTGCCTTTGCCGTGTTTATATATCAGAGAAGTGTGCACTTTTGTAAAATCTAATTCACATTACTTTGAATTACGTGGAGAAACTACGCAAAGGCAGACGAGATTGAAAGATAGGCATCTGCTACAAAGACCTCGCTGCCCATACTATGCTATACGAGAAAAATGTCTTTAACATGTGCATTGACATTTTTAATCGTATGCCTAATGACATTAGAATTCAAGAAGGAAATAGTTTTAAAAATAAACTAAATAGCTGGCTGCTCGACGGTTGTTTCTATGGTGTAAAAGTTTTCTCGAGTCATGTAGAATTAGGTAGAATTATATTATTGACATTCTATATTTTATTTTCTATAATTAATTGTTTTTACTCATTAGTTTTAATTATCCTAAACATTTGCGTGCATGTTTGTAGGCTGAATACATGTTACTTTTTAATTACATGTAACAACTGTGTAACTGTATTCGTGGCAAATAAATCTTTGAATCTTGAATCTAACTGATTTACGTACAAATGTACATGCGCAGATCCGCTATATTGTATATCCGCGATATTGCATCTCATTTTTAGGATTCCGTACCAAAAAAGTTAATTGATCCATATCCAGCTTTACATATTCTTGAATCTCGTCGCAGTATCCGCATCTTCTATCTCACATTGTACGTATAACTCCTGTGTTTCGAGCCGTCAAAACATGTACTGTATACGAAACTAAAAAACTTCCCAGACAATCTGCTTACTCCTTAAACCACGTGGGCCTGATTGTGCCGCGGGTCGCGACAGACGCGGCACGTGCTGGCTGTCTGCTGATATTGAAACAAACGAACCGGCGCATCGCCTGCTGATCTCGAACTCCACTTTTTGCTCACGCCTACATCTTGGTCAATACTATTATAAAATTAAAAAAATAAAGTGTCTGTACATTGAAGATATTAAAAAAAAACGATCGTCATAAACATATTTTAAAAATTGTTGGTACACGGATAACTGGGCGTCCACAGATGGTTATACGATATTCTTTACCCATGAAAATTGCATCACAAATTGCGTCATTTTATTTTCGATAGGAATCATCGATAAAAATAATCAAAAACAATTTGATAAAAATGATAACCGCGATCCCGTTCGTTCCCGGCCGCCGCGCCGGCCTCCTACCGCGCAGTGCCAGACTGCCGAATGAAAAAACCGTCTAAGAGCATGTCGGACCATGCTCAGTGTAGGGTTCCGCAGCCGTTCATAAAAAAATACAAATGAAAAAATACGGTATGAAAAAGTGCACTAGCAAAAGAGCGTAAGTACTATCTCCACGGCACTTAAGTCCTTTTGCTGAGAAGCACAGTTTTTCGACAATAACTCAAAAACGGTATATCCGATCATGTTCAAAACTATTTACGTTGAAAATATTTATTAAGTTTTATTTTTGTGTTTTTTTTTACATTTTTTGGAAATAAGGTTTAGAAACTGGAGGGGGACACAATTTATGCTACTTTCGGAACGATTATTTCCGAAATATTCACTAAATCAAAAACTTTTTAAAAACTTGAAAATATTTTTAAAAGAACCGTCGAAATATGTACCATACATTTATCACTTCAATATACTTAAAAACAAAACTGTACCTACTCCAAATTTCATAAATATAATTCTTGTAGTTTTTATGTAAAATGCCTGTGACCTGGGGCGTATTTACCCTAGGACCATCCGGGCCATGGCCAGGGGCGCCGATGCGCCATGCCTGAAATAAATAGTTGAATTTAATAAATAATGCCTAGTACAGTCAGTGTCAAATTGTCAACAGCATCTAAAGTGCCAATTATATCGCAACACATCCTATGCATAAAGATAATGTAACGATATATTTGGCGCATTGGATTGGATGCCACAGACTATTTGATGCTGACTGTACTAGGCATTATTTATTAAATTCAACTATTTATTTCAGGCATAGAACCCATATAGTGTTAGTATTGTGTGCTTATGAAACTACTAGGAAGCGTCCGCAACTTCGTTCGGGAGGAGAAAAAGTCATAACCCCTCTTTTCGACAGCGTAGTCAGGTAAAAAGTATCCTATAACCGTCTGTTAATACCCCCCAGCTACCCGTGAGCCAAAAATAGTTGAAATGTGTTTAGCCGATTTGGCGTGATGAAGCCACAACGTAACATAGTCCGTTACTATTTTTTTTTGTATCTTCAATTTTATTTTTTACAACTTTATAACAGTATAGAAGTGTTCGTGGTGACAATAATTAAAAAACAGCAGTTTGGCCCTCGGTGCTTAGTGTGCATGCATATAGGGCTGTCTCAGCGGCACGCCAATGCGCTGAGAATGGGGTTGGGGCTGCGACGCGCACCTTTGTACCTTCAAGTTTTCCACAGAAAAACATTGAATTTAATGGTTAATTGTGTGATGATGCGATTCACTCACATGGATTATTTCTGGATACCATCAGACGTTTGAGAATAACGCAGTGTAGATTGATTCTAATTACAGCACATTAAGCAGAAACATGGTTAAATACTACAGTATCAACCGTATCAATTATCCGTACCCTGGGTGTAAAGGGGCAGCTTATAGTATGGGATGGTAATTAAAATACCAAGGTTTGTAATATAACTTTATTAATTAGTAGAAACAAGGTTTACAATGCGCACATTAAATAACAGTTTTTTAGTGAGACAGAGAGCTAATACTTCCCGCTATCACTTGCAAACAAACACCAACCGTCCAAAAAATATAATTTATCATAAGTATAAATACTCTCTCGTCTACTATCACAGTCCAAAGCTTAGAAGTGATGGGCCCCATTCGTTCTATAGACTTGACACTTTATATGGACAAACTAAATAGAAAACCGGCCAAGAGCATGTTGGACCATGCTTAGTATAGGGTTCCGCAGCCGCTCATACAAAAAATGCACTAGCGATGAACAAAATACGATATGAAAAATTTGACTAGCAAAAGAGCGTATCTCCGCGGCACTAAGCTCTATTAAGGTGTCCATTTTCATAAACACTTTTCCAATTCTACAAATGCTTTCTTTGCTTCAAGTCATTTTCCTCGTAAACACTGCTGACTTAAAAGTGAGACAACGTCTTGGACATCAATTTGCCATTTTTTTATCAGTTCTTTGAATTGAGAACAAACAATAGCGGTTACTCATGTCGAAAAAGCCGAGTACTGCTCGACATATTTCAGAGCGAAACATTTAACATGTTACGTAACCGAAACATTAACATGTTACGTAACCAAAACATTACAATATTACTTAAACGTAACATGGTAACGTAACCGACGAAAGTAACTTCTATGATAAATCTAAATACATATTTAGATTCTCAAGTCATTCTAGCTAAAATATCATAAGACAAGTAGTTTTGATTTTGGATATATGTTCAGTGCTTAACATTTCATATGGTATATTTGTTGTCTATACCTAGGTATATATATATATATTTCTTGAAACATCACTGCAACCAAATAGGTACTAGAAATGTATTTAAGTACTTTAAAGTTTAAAATATTTTGTAGGTAACATGACAAATTTCTATAGAACAAATGGCAGTACCCGAAAAGATCCGATACTGAAAAGTAAGTGTTAGTACAACTATGGATCTAGAATCATTACTGCTATTGATATGTTGGAGAAAATGTACTTATTTTTAGCGGAGATGAATTCTAGATTTCGAATCGAAGCTAGCTATTGTAACTGGGGTATCTAATGAAGTTGTATGGGCGTATTAACCGCTCACACCTACCTCGTATTATTACCGGAATAATCGTATTACATTTGTGAATTATAACATTTTATACCTAACCAAAATACTGGGCTCTTTGACAATAGACAACAATTCAACACAATTTTAGATAGTTTTGACTTCACTGTCTATATAGCTACAATGTTTTGGAATTTTACAAGCAGTAGTTGATCTCATCTTTCAATATGTAACTTATTTAAACATGTCTAAAATACGAGTAGATAAGGTCTATTTGGCAAGTGTCAATTTTTTTTGCCGCAAAGGTATTTTGACACTTCTCATCTAATAGACCTCATTCCACAATGGCGTCAGCTGGTGATTTTTCAATTTCGGAAAAAATATGGACACCGAAAATTTCAATTATAGAGCATGGGAGCATGTAAAATTATTACCCTTACAACAATTGAAGTTCCCCGTGTCAATGTTATCATGACTACACAGACCCAAACTTGCGTTTTGTAGCGAGCCACATTTAGTCAAATCTAGTCGAAAAGTCAATTTTGCTATCGATGTGCATAGCTCTATTAATGACAAATGACACCCGCCCCCTATTGCCTAATGCGCTTGACGCTCGAAATCAGAATCAAGTGTCATGATTTTGTATGGACTATGACAGTTGATTCGGATACCAATTGTCAAAATTTCGTTAGGCAATAGGGGGGCTTTTGGTGATTCACTCCTCGACCGGTATATTTGGAATATATAGCTTTTGCATTATTTTATGGCAGTCACTAAAGCTATATTATCTTTAGCAAGGTTCAACGATAAACGTGCTTTTATAAACATTCAAGATAACCTTTTTTTTATTCACAATAAACGGTTACCTACGCTATCATTATACTTGCCCTCAACTAAAGTGACGCCTGAGATTATAATACTATCTCTTTCACACCTGCTAAGACCACGGAAGTGTGAACAAGATCGCGGTCGTGACTTTGGTCGAGAGCAAGTACAGCAACTAACGAAAACTGCAAATGTGTTGACGTAATCATTGTAAGTTACACGATATTTCGTGAAAATTTTCATAGTCTTATAGTATGTAAAACCTTACATACACCCATGGTCCAAGGCACATAACTATGGTACCTAACTGTTGAGTAGTCAGGGTATACTTAAGTACATTAAGGCCTCTGCCTCACTGGGACGCCATGCGTTGTTGCCAGCGACGTCGCCAAACCGTCTCAAGTAAGTGAGCTGTCATACATCTCAGTATGAATTGTTTGGCTACCGTAGCTGGCAACATCGCCATAGCATCCAAGTGAGGCAGAGGACTAAGTGCCATTATTAGCTACTATTTAGTAAAGTCCTGGAGTGGTCGCCACTCCTGCCTTAACGACCATCCGTTCTCCGGGCTACGTGATAGATAGATAGATAGATGATAACTGTAACTTTCATCTTAGGTACATATATAATCGATAAATTGCAATTTTAAGAGAGCGCATAATAATTTGAACCATAATTGTGGCCCAGTTCCACGAATGTAGAGGTTTTACATTATTATTACAATACAATGACTTTATTCATTGTTGAAAAAAAGTTTTTATATTCTAAATAATCAGTAATCACATTTAGGTTATATGTAGGTCCCATAACTATTTTTGCGCTAGAAAAAAAATACTTAAAATATCAACACAACTTTTCAACACATCGAACTAATACAACTTTTGTAAATCAGTGTTAAAATACCCTTTTTAACACTGATTTACAAAAGTTGTATTAGCCGCTCTCACTTAGTTCTGACATAACCGGAATGACACGATTATGTTACTTAGTTTGGAACTGGGGTAGACTGTTCTAGTGGTATTTCGCTTTGAAAAAAGTGCCAAAACCTTACTTGATCCGACTTATTTTCCAAATTACATACAGTTTTACAAGTATTTGCTTATAATACTATACCTAATTACAAAAGCAATAGAAGCAGTAATAATTATAATATTTAAAAAAAACAGCAGTGGTGCAAGATCGAGTAGAAAAAACAATTATTTGTCATACTTGTATATATTGGTTATTTTAATGACATTCATATTCCTGATATATTAGATCATAGAAAAACAATAAAATGCTTAAATGGGACATATTGTGTTTGTGTTAAAAAAATATATTCTGTTGTACCACCAAGGAACATTCTTATTCTTAAACAGAATACAATGGCACTAATTTTAAGTACTAAATAATTATAATGAAAATATAGGTTCACGTATTGGTAATTACGTGTAGCTATACCATCATTTACATAGCAGAATAATAATGGTTTAGTACAGACAAGAACATGCCATCTTAATTTAGATTATATACAACCATGGGTAACAACTTGTTTAAATTATGTAGGGACTTCATGCCCTTTCCTATTGATGACTTAAATGTTTAAGGCATCAAAAACACAGGCTACTATAAATATAAATATACTTTTATTATATTTTCCTTTAGTTGTAAGCATTAACGTCAGATCGAATAATAAGATATCGATCGGTACATATTATTATAGAAAATTCGTTAGATATTACTTATTTTGAAACGAATAGATAGATTTCCAAAATAAGTATATAGTAGAAATAAAATATACTAACGCAAACGAACAGGCCTGAACTGCCCCCCTATTGCCTAACGCGTTTGACGCCCGCAATCAGAATCAAGTGTCATGATTTTGTATGGGCTATGACAGTTGATTCGGATACCAAGTGTCAAAATTTCGTTAGAGAATAACCCCCCCGATCTGAGATCGGAATTTTCGCGGCAAAAATAAGACTCACAATACATGCAATCTAACTAGTGTTAGAAACATTTTTCTCATAGAAAAATGGTCCACTAAAATATATATTATTTTAAAGGACGCTTAACTTTACTCGACGTCAAGAAAGAAATTTATAATTAAACTCATTGAATGGCTGCAAAATCGCTTAATTCTTACCTAGTCTTAGATGATAGCAAAAATCAGAACGATATTATGCAACTAGGCTCTCGAAAACACTACTATCAGTCGTCAAGCCGTCATCAATATGGCTAGTATGTTCAGGTTGAGAGAAATTATCAATAATTGTATTCATGGTCTCACCGGAAGATCAACGCTGGCTTCCGAGCCAGCATTATGCTGAGGTGGGACCATTACGAGGCATACTCAGTGCTGCATAAATATGCCCTCGAATAAATATATTTTCTTTCTTTCTTTCTAATTTTAACGAGTTTTATGAAGAAATTAATTGTTATTTATACTCCTATCGCAAAACAGATTAAATTTCTTGTGATTACATTACTGAGTGGACATTTAAAAAGAAATGGTTTCTATATAATTTTATACAAAACTACAACGACCGCTCAAGTAAGAGTTTCGATTAAATATTGATTCGTGTGTCATGTTTTGCCGCAAAAATTCCCACCTCGCTGATTATAGGCATGAGTGATCACGAGACCAGCTTTTGACGTTAACTGTGCAGCAAAAAGTTTTTATTAAAATAATTTAGGCCTGTTTAATCGTACTGACTATGCACAACAACATTAAAACGAAGGAGTTTTTCACTTCTCCTGCTCAAAAAGTACGTCCTATTAGCTTCACGAAGCCACCTAGAGGCTAAATGTACTAAAATAGTATGTAAATAGTACATTTAGCCCCTAGGGTTTAAAAGAAAGCCATATAATTCCATACAAATTTCTATGACACTGAAAAAAAAATCTTGCGGCCAGCTACATACTCTTTGCAAATAATAAAAACAAACAAACTAACCTGATCAGATTGGCCAAACTTTCTGATAGAATTGCTCAAACTGTACTTTTAGTTTTTCATGAAATATACAATTTTAATGTAGAGACTTTTTTATTTTTTCGCAGTCGAAGTGAAAAGCAGAGTGTTTGACAAGGGACTAAAATAAGTCATTACGACACAAAGTGATTATTTGGACGAGCTCACGAAGTGAGCGAGGACAAATATGTCTGAGTGTCATAATGTCTTTTAGCCACGTGTTAAACATCTAAATCTACATTATAATAACAACAATAAGCTCAACCATTTCAATTACCTTTTTTCACTTTTCTATTTGCACTGGAGCTATAGGCCTAACCCATAACTGAGACTGTTTCTGAGGTATGGGAGCGGGACGGGAGGGGTGACAAGTGACGTATATGTGTATAGTGCGACAGTTAGGGCACGTCTTGTCACCCCTCCCGTGCCGCTCCCATACCCCAGGAAGGGAAGGGAAAGCGTTAGACCTGTAATAAGCAGATTTGTTCGCGTGTCAGAATTTTATCGCGTGTTTTCAAGTTTGATGCATAGTACACGGCCATTGAGACAAGATAAACAATTGCATGAGCGAAAGAGAGGGCAGATGCTAACAATCACGAATCAGATAAGGACAAAGTTAATTTTATCTCGATGGCCATTGATTAGTACTTATCATCATGAAGATATAAAAAAAGAACTGTCATTCGCTTTATAGAGTGACCAACACCGCTGTACCATGCGAGCGGAAGGACGGGGGAACAGAGCGGCTGCCGATTCGTCATTTCGCCGTCGTCTGCCCCCCCGTCTCGCCGCTCGCATACCTAAGGCCCGGTACAACGGTATTTGGCACACTATAGTTCGGACATCAACTGCAAGATACATTCAGTATTAAAACTAGGTAGGGCTTTAAAACCAAACATAAATGATGTCAAGTATATTTGAATAAAGTTCGTTCGAAAACAGTTACAATAGCTAAATACTGTCTCATGGTCTAAAGTTAAGCACTGTGTTACGCTACCAAAGTTTAATGGTTGCTAATAATTATTATTTTACATAGATGGCGTTGTAAATATCAGGGTACGGTTACTCACGGCGATGGACAGTGCTTGTTATATTCTTCCATAGTATTTATTAGGTACACACACATCTCAGAAGTCCTAGCAAAAACTAATAAAGTTAAATTGTTCAGAAACTACACAAAGATAATAAATAGCAAATGAAATAAACCAAACGCAAGGTTTATTTTCGATAGCAATACAGTTGATTCCTGCTCGATTGTATTTTTCGACATAGACCCCAACGAGCTAAAGCAGTATCTTTCTCTTTTCTCTTAAAGGGGGTCGATGTTTGAATCATCGTAGAAAAGGATGTCGTGAAATATTTTTCCATTAAAGGGGGTCGAGCGTCATGAAATAGATTGAAAAACACTAGTACAAAGTATTATATTTTCATATAATTATTTATTAAAAAAAAAAACATACCTACACTTCGAAATCACCAGTTGGACAGTAATAGCCTTCTTAAGACCTGGATTTTTTTTTTTTATAGTAACTGAATGTATACAAAAAACGGAATGAAGTTTATAATTTGTACACATTTTGTATGATATATGTGTTTTATAATGCCAAAGGAAAAACAACGTTAATATACAGAAATGCAATTAAAATGCTCAGGATAACTCTGCATCTTGAATCTATAGACATTACTGGTTTATCAGGTTCTATTGCCTACTTGATAAGAAATCTAAACCAAGTGTCTTCATTAGAGTTGTGCTCTTCTCAGAAATATGATCGAGAAAATTTTCTATACAAAACGGAAAACGTTCTCGAGAATGATGAACGAAAGATCCGACATTCAACGTCAATACTTTTCGTTACGCTTCGGCTTGTATTTAGCCTAAAAGCATACAAAACAATAACACAACCTCTAACTTTGGTTCTAGTACTCTATCAAGCATATCAATCATTTATTCATCATATCAGCTAAAAGACATCCATTGTTGGACATAGGCCTCCCCCAAGAATCTCTAAGACTGACCGAGCACCGTAAGGATCCAACAGGTTCCCGCGATCCGGATAAGATCGTCGATCCACCGTGTTGGGGCCTGTGCACCGCCCTCTGCCACTTAAGTCTGGCAACTCTCACTGAGCTATGTCAACGGCCTTGGTTCTCTTAAGGAACTCCCCATTTCTGATTTGATTACGCAAGGAAACTCCAAACCAAAGCCTCGATTTATTTAGCCTGTAAACAATCAACTTAACTATACTATTGCTGACATAAAAAAAAACGCAATCAACTGTAAACAATTTTTTTCAAAGTAGCTATGCAACACGTCGCATTATAAAGAATTATCAAAACAAAACAAACCTTTTCGCAGTAACGATCACAATGGTTAGCGGCGGGATCCTAATTACACTTCGAATGTAGTACGGGATGTTCCTACATAATAGAATATCGTCACTACTTTGAAAAGGCTTATATCTCAAAAAACTTCATGAATAGCGACGTAAGTGCACAAGGTATACACTTAACTTAATGCGTTTTTACTTGGAGAAAAATGAGATACAAGTTTTTTTTTCACGTAGCCTCGATATAGGAGAACATTATTATACAGTAGCATAGGACACCTATATGATCATTTACTAATATTCTCGAGACTATCCATTATTTCCCAGCCTAATATTTTTTAAGGGCATTATTTTCGAATAACTTTTTGCAATTCTTAAATGAGTGAGATCGGATTTTTTTTAATGCCGTAAAACGCTGGAACTTTACTTAGCAGTTTACAACTTTGCCCGGGGTGCAAAATGAACCATATTTATACGCGATTAGGTTCCCCACAGACATAGTTTTAAACTAGTGGGCAAAGTTATTTGGCATTTTATGGTGATTCTCTTACATTTCTGTAATGGCGATAGAACATATACATCTTCTGTAGCTCTATACTGCACAAATAACAAACCAAATTAAATAGTTTTGGAAAGATATGGGTTAGTGCGAGAAATATATAATGAAACGTTGTTCGACACAAGACAACATACAAAAAACTAACAAAACGGAGAAAACTGCACGTGTTAAATATCTATACCATAAAAAAACGAACGAATTAAAGTCTCACTTTTAATCTCCCGGAATGTATCTAAACAAAGTTAGATTACTGTCAAAGTCTCCGAGATATTTAAAGTTGTGTGGTCATACATAAAATACCTATATATGCCGACCTCGCCTTTTTTCTTTCATCGGTTTAAAAAAGTTACTCTGCCAAATTAAATCTTTCTTTTTTCTTATAATAATGTACATTTTGTTAAAGAAAGCCTATTTCTTGTTGATGTGGAAATTATAAATTAGTTAAATAACTCGAATAATGCAAATGGTTTTCATTGCTTCCAACACCATTGTTTACATAGATTCCGTGGGAATAAAAATTAGACTATAGGTTCGATATTCCTACGCGAAACGTGATAATTATGTAAATTCGAGCATAGATAATGAACCTGGTGCAAACACAAGGTTAAGAATATAAAAGAATTAAAATTCAAAGGCTTAGTACATAGCGTTTGTAACAAGCGTGACTAAATATGACCGCCTTTCAAAACGAGTGATGTATTGATGCCGCAAATTATTTACTCGTTATTGCATCTATGATGGTCATTAAGCCTTGTTAGATCTCATTGATGTGACCTTGATACAATCATGTGAGACTGTTGAATAATTTAAGTACACTGAATGAATACTATCTATGAAATAAATGGGATTTAAAAAAATCCTTTCTTTTAATAAATAAAATGGAATTTTGGGTTCATAACTCAAGAGTCATTAACATTTAATTTTTATGAATCTCGATTTTGAGTAAAATAATCCCAAAATTTATTTATCTTGATAAAACTTACCCTTTTTATGAATACCCCGATTACACCATTCTATATATGGTGTTTCCTCTATATGGAAGGCCTCTGCCCAGCAGTAAGGCGTTTCAACATATCCATATTTTTAATTAGACACACAGTCCTAGTACAACGTCTAGCTATCCATAAGATCTTCTTAAATGCAATATTTTAAATGTAAAATAAAACTTTCAGAGTACACTATCTAGTAACTAATTATAATATTGACTTACTCCCACTGCTTGACCAGTTGATCAGTGTATCCGTATTCTTATCTTCAATGTCAACAAGAAGATTCTCCATATCTATACTTCTCGAGTCATTTAAGACAATGTCTTCATCATGTTGTTCTAAGTTGATGTATGACAGTGACTTTTTCTTCTGTCCTAGGTCAAATATCTCTAAGTCTTCGTCATCATCTTCATCCGACTCCATGGTCAGTGGCACTCTGGATAGTTCCATGCTACTTCTTTGGTCTTCTGACTGTAGAACTCCGTATCGGAATTGGTTTGGATCAATTGAGTTGTGTGTGTTTTTGGCATCGTTGGTACTGCCTCTCTTCCTAGAAATTATAATGTATACAATTTAATATTCTATTAGCATTTTAGCCAGTAGCAGGCAGGGCTCGCTTGTAACCCGGTTTTTTTTCCGCACCGGTTAGAGCCACACTTTGAGAGCCTAACCCATTATAAAGGTTACCCTCGCAAGAACATCGTTCTATCTGGTTAATATCTCGGAACGCTAAACAGGGAGCGAAATCAATTTACCGGTTAGAGAGCGTTTCCTCCGTATGAGTGGAGTCTAGGGTGAATAACCGCTCGCTTAGACATGATTGGTTTGCTTGCTATGGTATTAGATTCAATTTTTCATGTAGTTGACTGTCATTGATCCCGTAACCGAACATGGAGTAACCAGTTACAGAGCGCTTCGAAATAAATTTCTCAAATCAATTCATCCGAACGTAACCTAAATAATTAACCGGTTTAACCCAAATGAACCAATAGCAGGGCTTGTAATCGGTTACAGATAAACCGGTATTTATTCAGGCTATACCGGTTAATTATTTAGGTTACGTTCGGACGAATCGATTTGGGAGCTTTATTTCGAAGCTAACTAAAATAAGAAAACTAACCCGGTTCCGGGGGTTTGTACCCTGCCCAGTAGCGTGCAGTTCATATAGGCACAAAGGTACTGCCTACCCTAAACGACCATGGCTCCATATATGCACAGATAAGCTGCCTACCCATGTGATCGAAACATTTTAACTGCCTACCTTGGCCAAATTATAAAATTCAGTTACCTTACTGGGGTTCCCAGATAATCTTAACAGCGCGATGCACGAATGTCACATAAAGTATAAATATTGATGCCAGCGCCATCTCTCGGTTGAAATATTTTTACGGTTTTCTCACATCCAAACGGCCAGACCGATGTCAACCATATTTGGTACAAAAATAGCAAAGTTATAGGGCACTTACCTGACTATACGGGAGTAAAGGCCAAGCCAAACCGGATGCGTGTGCGTGGCGTGGCGTGCACGTAGACGTCCGCGTGGCGTGCGCGTTGTAAAGTACGAATACCCATAAGAGACACACCGCTGCGCACGTGCACGCTACGCAATCAGTGTGCCATCTACATTACATATGATACAACGCGCACGCCACGCACACGCGTACGTATTTGTGCTGCGCACGCATCCGGTGTGTTTCGGCCTTAAAAAAGAAGGTTATGACTGCCCCGTCAGTGAACGAAATTGCAGGCAGGTGCCTGAAGAAGTCTCTAGTTAGTCATAATTCCAATGACAGCATTGGGTACTTTCAAATTCAATTTCAAGATCCGTTTCTGTTAACCTCTGTTATTATTATTAAAACCTTTATTGTAAACATTTATTGTCAATAATTAATGTTACTGCAACATTAAATAAAACACTACATCAAACCAGCCCCATGTTAAGGTATTGATAGTAATAATATCTAGCAATCATAAACTTTGTCAGTGGAGGAAAAAAAACATACATAACCCTCTTTTTTCTTCAGCATAGTCGAGTAAAAAATATCCTATAACCATCTGTGGATGACCAGCTACCCATACAACATCTTTTTTTTAAAACTGTTTAGCCGTCTTGGCATTGTTAAGCCACAATGACACATACAAACATACAAAAAATCAAAAAAAAAATATTATTCGATTCAGTGACTTTGAAGGTCATAGTCCGTAAGTATCCTTTATTTTTTTGAAAACTACTTTACAACTAAATAATGGTATAACTTATTCACGCATCTTATCTCTCTCAACTGGCTTTGCCCAATCAGTGAGCAGGTAGGTATAGATTTTTCCTTGTTACACCACAGCAGTCAGTCAATTTCAACATCCGCTAGACAACAGCAATTCAAAATGATGCATTCATTTTGTAAATGGGTGCACATCGACATTACGACTCAGATCAATTGAAACTGACTCAGACCAATTAAAACAGATGAAGGTATAACTGACCTTTAGATGCTTGAGTAATCAGAAAAGGTTAAAACTCCGTGCGCATTTGTTTGATAAACTTATGAACCTGATTAGTTAATGATGAATACTGTGGACTATTATCCAATTTTACCAGTGGTGTGGCGTAAATAGAACCCGATTCTCATTGGCTTGCCTACTTTAAGGCATTTGATTTATTATACTGCTTTTAAAAGATAAGAGAAAATATACTCTGTCTTTACCAACAACATGTTAGACTGGCGTCTGTCCACTATTATTTACTAGCATTTATTAAGAAGTAGGATTTTCCCGCTACACCCAAGTGGCTCCAATTTTATTAATCCCTTGGAAACCATTTTTCCGGGGTAACAACTATTCTTTATCCTTTATAGAGTTTCAAAATATCTCCAAATTTCATCTAAATTGATTGAGGAATTTTACCGTGAAAAGGTAACAGACAGACATACAGACCGAGTTACTTTTGCATTTATAATATTAGTATGGATTCTTCAGCAGCAGTTCATCATCATTCTCTTCCCCTTATCCCTTTTATTAGGGTTGGTACAGCTTGTTTTTTTCTTCCATTCATCTCTATCACCTGTCATTTTGTTGTTTAGATTCTTCTTTTGCATTTATCCCACAATTTATAATTTTTTTCTTCGGTGTTCCTTCTACATTCAAATTTAACGCATTTCCTACTTTATCTGTAATTGGAACTGCTACTTTCAGACTTACTCTCACATACTCATATCTTACTCTGCCCATTCCCGTCATGCCACACATTCTTATCAATAATTATATTGGTATAAATACAGATAAATAATCTGATTTTACCTGTAAATTAGGAAATAGTATGCTGTAGCAAGAAGAGCAAATCCCCCAAACACAATGAAGGCCCTCTTCAGTACTCCCGGATCACTAAGGTTGATTTTAGGCGGTTCTGTAGCAGTTGTGTTGTGTGTCATCTTATCCTCGACATTACTGCTTGTATTATTGTTGGCTGATGCATTTTGAGGCTTGTGTACTGGAATTTGTAAATATAAAAAGGTGTATTAAACAATAACAAGAGAAACTGTTATGGTGACATTGTTTCATTGACAACTGTTTGGCTCAGCGGGAGTACCATTGGCTGCAAAGCTGAAGGTCCTGGGTTAAAATCTCGGTAAGGGCAAATATTTGTCTGATGAGCATGAATATTTGTTCCTGAGTCTTGGATGTTTTCTATGTATATATATGTAAATATATATATTAAATATATTGTTGTCTAGTACCCATAATACAAGTTCATTGAGCTTACCATGGGACTAGTTTGATTTGTGTAAAGCTGGGTGTAATATTCATAAATTTATTATTTATCAAAATATTCTGGTTATAGCAATGCAATTGAAATTTATGACATTGAATTAACAAGAAAACAATGTTTTACATGTAAAATATAATTTAGTGTATCAAGTCTGAGTGTAATTCAATGTCTACACATTGGTTTTAAAATGAATTCACTATGTTTTCTTTAATAATGAATAAACAGTCAGATTTCATGGTCTTCCACAATAAGCACACACCAGACAGCTAATTGTATCTGCATTAATTTATGTTTAGAATATATCAATACTGTACCTGTTCTGTTATCTAAAATTGGAGGTGTTTCACTTCCTTTGTTGTCATCCTTTACATTGTTTTGAGGAGCAAGAGCTAGAGTGGTTTGAACTGGAGGCACTGCAGGCTGCTGTTGAGGTTGTAGAGGAGTCTGCGTAGGTGATTGGGCAGGAGACTGTACAGGCTGGGCATTAGACTGCCCTCCAATTTGGGCACCAGATTGACCCACACTTTGGGCACTAGCTTGAGCCTCCTGTGTTCCAATTTTGGCACTAGCCTCGGCCCCAGACTGAGCCACAAGTTTTAGTGTCGTAGGCGGCGTCTCCGCCTCACGCTTACGGATCCTCATCAACTGAACTCCGTCGTGAATCGACGGCCACAGCGAATACCTCGCGTCAACATCACTAACAAAATTACTCAAACCAGTGTTAACCTCAGACGTCCTAGCAACATTTAGATACAAAAACAACACTGCACAGTGCAATAACATCGTTATTAAAAACTCAAGAACACCAGTTAAATCAGAGTTTCAATAATTGCTGAATTAGCGAAGCAAACAATTATGTACTATGAAATCAGATCTGACTGAAGTTACTCATTCTTCGTTCATCGTACTTCGTAATTCTTGCAATATTTTCAAAAATCTCTAATAAGAATCCGAATCACACTAAATACTTGAATGATATTACCCATCTCACTTTTGTCAGTTGCTAGACGAAAAAGGAAAGACTGAGGATGGTGGGATGAAGATACAATTCGGACTTAAGTCACTTTGTGTCAAAGTCATGACGACATTGACGACTTCCGCGAAACGCTGCGATCTCACAAAGGTGCGTTCGTCGTCACGTTTATTTTTGTATCGACGTTAGGAAAGAAGAGACACTTGCTATTCTAAAAATAGTTTAAAATACTCTTTCAAATAATAATTAATGTGTTAAAGTTATGACTTTTTAATGATATTTTATACTGTAAGCTGCCGTACTATGGAGGGTAGATGTAAGGAGCACAATCTCATTCAAGGGAACAATTGCATAAGTGTCCAGCTGTAAGTAGTTCAGCTGGACAACTTCTTTCGTGACATTCCCATGGTATTTAGCGCGCGGCGGAGCTCGGTGTCTCTGCCGCGGGCACACTCCTTACTCGCCCCCGTTGTCTTTCCCCTCCCGTCACCCGCAGACCATGGGAGTGTCACGAAAGAACTTGTTAAGCTATAAATATTAGTTAACCCCTCCTGAATGGCGCTAAAGTAACACAGAGGTATCATTCATTAAATTTATTTCCGGTACCTAATTTTTTTGTGCAAGAAGTAAGTACCTTTATAAAGTTGATTGAAGATAACAAGTACTAGTAATCTTCAATAAGGAGTACTAATTTATTCAATATAACTTCGTTATACAAACGACTTGGTAAGTATTAGGTTTTACTATACTGCTAATTTTGTTTTGTTCGCTCCGGCGCAGCGCCTAATAATAGTTTGCATCAATTATTTTGTTTTCAATTAATTTCTGCAACAACAATGTACATAGGCGACTGCACAGTGTATATTACAGGCTATTGTTTAGCTTCATTTGTTCTACTAACCGGTTAACCTATTCACCGCCACGGTCTAAAATTATGACTATTGGAATAAAAACATACGACGAGGTAATGATGAGGAGAACAGGTTAAATTGGAACGACTGTCCGGAGTTCAATGAGCTTAAGTATAGCATAGTTCAGTGATAATGCAATACCAATTATATCGTGAGGTTGAGTTGGTCTCGGGCCATTCGAGTAATACGCAAGTAGAATTTTATTAATTTTATAACCTATCTGGATGTAAAATTGAGAGTGTAAAATTCTTAAAATCCCCCTTTTATCGGCAAAAGTAAACTAAATAATGAAATAAATATCTATTTATTTTATTAACAAATTGTAACTTTGACAGAGTAAAATATATCTTTTCTCAGTCCACCTGTGACCATGGAAAGCTGAAAAGCTTCCGAAACGTCAGGAACTGAAATGAGCGAATACGCAAATCCGTTAAATCGCGGAAACAGAAGAAAATATTACTGAACTACTTATTTCACTTTCCAGACCTTTCGTGTTTACAACTTTATAATGAAATTGCGGTGATACATGTGTTTTAAGTTGACAATCGATACTGTTTTGTACAGGCATGAAATGTTTATATAGGACTAAGGGCGATTGTGCACTACAAGGAATTTCACTGCCCGGCAGTCCGATTTTTTATCAGTTTGTAAAAAATCCCTAAGACTAAAGTGCTCAAAAATTCAAAATTTTTAACTATAGTTCAGTATTCAAGTGAGTGCTGAAAATGCTCAGTAGGAACTAATTGTTACTAAATTCATACGGAAGTATGTTAGCATTTTGGTCGTGGACAACTGCGTTTAACTACATGGTAGTAAGTGTAAAGTACCTACTTATAGATATTCCCGACTATAAAAGACCTCCGGGCATTATAAAGATAACTCTGATAAAGGTTATTAAATAAAACATACGATCACATATATTATTTTATTTTATTCAATAGACATTTATTTTAATCATATACTATAAAGTAGAATTTCCAAATTTTAATTTTTGGTATCTAGGTATTCAACACTGATTGAGTATCCACATAGGTTCGATTACAATGTTAATCCTAACCTAATGCACAAACGTCGGCACGTTTCGTTCCAAACATTTAGGTACACAGTAAATATCACCTACAAAATTGAACGAGTTGATAAGTAGATATAGTATAGATTTATCAAAGGTTTTAGTATTAAAATACCGGCAGTGATGAGACAAGCCTTGCTCTTGTGTTCGAGAGCTCGCGGACTCGGTCAGAGGCCTAAAGCTTCCTGGAAATCATACGACGGGCTCACAGTTCAACTTACTTAGCTTTAGTAATAAATTACGAACATTACTTTAACATTAAAATATAATAAAACCATTCAAAAACTAACTAGATACACATCACGCCGCTTCACACACACTCTCAGATCTTACAGCGATAGGTTTACTTTAACCTTAAGTTAATTTACAAAGTTAATAAATGTGTTATAAATAAATAAATTATTAGCTATTTTATACAAAATCCATAACATCGAAATGATATCACGTGTAACGACGCGTTCGTATTTAACACCATCTATAGTATGTAAAATTAATAAGCCTATAAAAATAGATTGCACACAAAGATCGTTACGAAAATATCTGCAGTGACCATTTTTAATGCAACTGAAACAGTGCTTCAAATCGTGTTTTTCAATAGCTTAGCGTCTAAAGCCTGATTTAGCTTGCTTATTTTAAGCACTCTATCGTATTGCTCACGAAGAAAAAGTAAAATAACCTTTTCTTTGTTTCTTCACTGATAAAATAGACGCCATGCCAGTTTACCCCTTTTATCACGGAGATACGCACATTCGCCATCCAACAATCAAATTGGATGTCTAGAAGTTCACCCAATGTCATGACAAGAGTCGGCAAAAGCCAGTACAAATGTACAAAATGTCTGTGGTGTAGGTCAGGTATACGAGTAACATCACTATCAAGACTTAGATTTTCCATTTAGGTATGTGACCCATTGGTTTTTCCACATTTTCTCCAGATGATTCAAATTTAAAGGCTTGCGCCTCGCATTGAAGTTTTAGACGCAGTCTATCAGTATGAAGATTGAAAGGTTTATAAAGATGGAAATGCTAGATTGTATTGGTGATAAACGCAGTATTATTTTGTTATGGCCCCATGCAATAAAAATGTGTCCTCGACTCATAAATATAGCTACCGAAATGATCCGTATCAAGCAGTTAACTGCAGCTGAAAGTACAATACTATCTGCATGTACTCCTAAAATTAAGTACATAATAAGATACTTCCCACTAGTCAACTACCGGCTTACGATTATAAATATTCCGAAATTTTTATATTAATCTTTCGATATAATTCTACTTGCTTACATCAAATAGGTATTCTATTGTGTTGGCTAATAAATCTTCTGAAACTTTAATATAGCAATTAATATTATTTTAAATTTCTAAAATGTCACGACTTTAAAAACGCAGTTAGTCATCAAAGGAATATATCCCCAACCAAACGATTTTCAAAAATTTTCCTCACTTAGGTAGCCCTCTCAAAAATATAAACATAGGGAAAATGTAAAATATTGTCAAATTTTAATTGAGCCTTAACCCTAAAATCATGGCACTCAAATTATTCTAACAAAGGAGGGAACTCTTCACAACTGGGATTATGTCTATTATCATGTTTCGATCAATCAGTTTTACTTATTTTGTAAGTAAAAAAGCTGTCTTACAAATTTTAACAAACCGCAAGATATGAATCCGAAATATGAGCAATTTGCATTTACGTACACACCTACCGAAGAAAATCATTGTAGGCAATGAAAATTGTAAAAAATGTTTGGTCGCGTAAGTCTCCACAGTCAGTCTTCGAAGAAACCTAATTTTAATATGAAACTGTAACGTATATGGAATGTGACAAAACAACGAAAAAACTGTTAAAACAAAAAATGATTAAAAAAAATCTTGTTCTACTTTCATCAGCTGCCTATTCACCCCGGGATTAGCAATCAGTTATTCTACAGTAACACAGAATTTCACAGCTTCGCAAAATTTGTCACACGATTCTACAATTAAGACGTTTAATTAGCGAGATGATTTTGATAACAATTTATTCCGATCTAACTACATAATTGCTGTCCCGGATAAGGACGAAATCAGTAGCTTCCCAGTATAATCCAGGACGTTGTGTTGCATTGGATTCTCACATGTACATTCCTTGTTTTGTATTGAGGGTTCAGCACCAAGAATAATCTCCGGTTTTTAGTGTTAGTAACGCCTGGTTTTAACTTGCTAGGTAGTGTAAGTAACCCTCATGTCGCGAGACCCATTTGCTCGTCAGTATTGGGATCAAGCGCTCACTCCAGGCGGGCTTTGTAGCTGGTCTTCCATATCTCGGCTAGGGTCACAGCTGAGTGGAAGCGGTGGAAGATGCAAAGCGGCAGAGTGAATCGTTGGACCAAAGACCAGGCCACGTAGCCGTAGAAATCCAGTTGAACCTGAAATCGACAGAAATGAGTTTATCAGGAATATTGTATCAATAAAGCTGTCTCAAAACGTCAACGCTTTATTTGAAACCCATATCAAAGTCGTATATAGGAGAGTCTGTCATGTTAATATGGCACAAATCGTTCGGGGTTATAACAAAAAACAAATATCATGTAGTTATGTAGGTATCCAAAATAAACTTATCTAATAAACGTAATGACAAAGTCAATAATAAATTTCTTTTAGAATATTTGTCACATCTTCAAACCGAAAATCCTAACGAGGAAGTCAGGATAATTGATTTCACTTTGACAGGAGCGAGCTAGAGGTATTACGAAGTACTGTGGAAAAAGCTTGAGTCCATAAATTTGCCGGTTGAAATAATTAGCATCCTCAAGTACTGGTACGAACATCAGATCAACAGTGTCAGGTGGGCGGGAGCAATGTCGAAAGAGTATGGGTTGGAATGCGGGGTGAGGCAGGGGGGTCTAACGTCCCCCGCACTTTTCAACCTATACATTAATGGCTTGATCGAGGCGCTCAGCAGTCAGCATGTTGGTTGTCAGATTGACGGAGTATGCCTAAACAATCTTAGTTATGCAGATGATATGGTGCTGCTGAGCGCGTCGGTCTGTGGCCTAAGAAGGCTAATTGGAATATGTGAAGAGTACGCCGTGAGTCACGGGTTAAAATACAATGTGACGAAAAGTCAATGCATGGTTTTTGAGGCCGGCAGTAACAGACCCTCTAACGTACCTCCCGTACTGCTCTATGGAGCTCCACTTGAGAAAGTGTATGAATTTAAATATTTAGGACATGTCGTTACTGCTGACCTCAAAGATGACAAAGACATGGAGCGTGAGCGGAGGGCGTTGTGCGTGAGGGCGAACATGTTGGCGCGCAGGTTCGCGCGGTGCTCCGAAGGGGTGAAACTGACGCTTTTCAAAGCATACTGCACATCGCTATATACGTGCAGCTTGTGGGCCAACTACACGCTGAAAGCGTACAACGCGCTTCGCGTACAGTATAATAACGCGTTTAGGGCGGTGATGGGGCTGCCTCGCTACTGCAGTGCCTCGGGCATGTTCGCTGAGGCGCGCACGGCCTGCTTCCACAGCACCATGCGCATGCGCGCCGCGTCCCTGGTGCAGCGGGTGCGAGCCAGCGCCAACACCGTCCTTGCGATGATAGCGGACGAACAGGCGTAGGTTAATTATTATTATTATTATTTTTATTTATTTATTTAAGGTATTCTAATTGTATAATTGTTTTTATGTGTAATGTTAAAATTTTTATAATGTAATTATGTACGAGCCATCGACGCTTGAAATAAATGAATTTTGATTTGATTTTTTGATTAAGGTCCGCATGAGGATAACGGAAGCAATGTTGTGTGAATAGTTACTAGGTTTTGAAAATAATGAGTTTTATTTATTTACTTATTGTAGGAGAACCTACAGCCAATATAGTGCAAATTGAAACTTAAATAGAAGTATAGGACCAATTACAGATACATATTTGTATAAGAATGAAATTATCAACGTTATTGTGTAAGTAGGCCGCAAAAAACTTTAACAAGTCTGAGACTACCAGAATGAAAAACTAAACATTACCGGGTTGGCCAGAACTTTCTGGGCCTCGAAGGTGTAGATAAGCCACATGGTGACGTTGCAGATGAGGAGGAAGGTAACCGCTTGGCGCGCTGGCTTGCTGCGCTCTTGTTCGGGGAGGTGCACGCGACGGCGGGATACGTCAGCGATGAACAGCAGTTGTAGGACCACCTGGAATTCATTTTAGAAGATATTTTATAAACTGTTTACTTTCTGACTTAACAAGGTTTAACTTAAAGTTTAAGTTTCCTTTCAGTAACTTGGTTCTGAGCGTGCTTTGCCACTGAAACCCGCCAGGGTTATTTGAGTGCTAACAAAACTTTCCAACATAGTAGGTATATTTTCAAAGGAAAAATGGAAGTTGTCACCATATGCGACACTTAAAGTATTTCACTGAGCGCAGCAATGTATGCTTTGTGATTTTGCATAATGACTGAGAAAAGATTGAAAAAAGTCTTATCAATAATAAATAATAAATTTGAAAGTTGTGAGCTTACCTGAAGAACACTCAAGCATCCAGTAATCATGACAAGCAGGTTCGGTTCGTGGGTGAAGGCTCCCATTCCACCAGCGATAACGCTGAATACGGCATACACGAAGAGTCCAAAGGCCGATACACGCAGCAGGATATCATTCAAGTCCGATTGTTCTTCCGAGCGGAACTTCAGCGATTGCACCCTGCGGAGAGGTTCGGTGTAGGAAGGGGGAGTATTGCTCCATCTCATTACTCGACCACTGGCCGTTTAAGGGGCAACCAAATATGGTAAACGATTAACATAACGAGGTAAAGATGACACGTTACCGTGCGTGGTGAAGGTTAGCAATAAAGTAGTAAAATTATGTCAAAATTATTGGAGCACGAAGGATAGGGGATAATGTCGGAACAGGAGGGGCGGGAGAAAGAAAAACAAAAAACTAAAGTAAGTAACTAAATGTGAAAATTATAATCTAACTAAACAAATATAGACTAAAACTACGTTTGGATAGGACGTAAATGAAAACTTTGCAACAAAATGTGATGTAAGTAAAGATTTATACGAACTAAACATTACATTTATTTGACAAAAGTATCACACTGAACATAAAACTTACCGTATGAATCCAATCAAGATCGCCAGTATAGACAAGACCATAAGAGCGCAATGGGACACATCAGCCAAATAGATCGAGAGGCGTTTCAGTTCTTGATGTCTAATGAGCACGAAGAAGAGAATCAAACAGATGAGCGAGGCAACCAATAACAGCAGTCCACAGAAGAGTCCTTTGGAGGCGCCAGCGCAGTCGACTCGGTTTCCACGTTGAGCCGCTGCCAGTGCTGCCGCCCTGCGGGAGAGAACAGCCTCCAGACGTCTTTCCAGATCTTCGTCGTTGGTCACGCTGCAACCAAACGCGTCCCCGTCAGTCACGTAATCTCGACACTAGCTGCCGGTTTTACGTTAATAATATACGCTATTCTTCTATGTATAATATATTAATATTGCTAAATAGTTGCTGTTGCATAGTTTATACATGTATCAGTAAAAGCAGACGATTGTGAGTGTGGAGGCACTCAAGGCGTGATTGTGGTGGTGGTAGTGGTGGACTACTGGTGAGTTAGTCAAATATAATATATCTATAGGTATTGTGATGTAAAACCGGCAGCTAATGGGTTATGAAAGCTACTTTTATTAGGAAAACAAAAGTGATAGTGCTACGTGTTGACTTTAAGTTACTCAATCAAAACGTTATGTTAGGTTGCGTTTCGGTTACAACATGCTTCTATAGGTAGGTACATATGGAAATAGGTTACCTGGGATAGCGGCCAATGTGTTTCCACATAATGTAGATGACAGCGGCCCCGATCAAAGAGTACTCAATGATGAACGGGTAGAGATAAGGTGCAGAGTCTGTGACGATGGTCCCCATAATCGGGTTTCGGCCACACACTGTACTGTTATCAATATTGGCAATCAGCGCTTGGGGCTGCAGGTTGTATAAGGATTCGAATATTTCCGAGGAGTTGTTCACTGAAAATAGATTAATCACAGTCAGTAACAAGATTTTATGCATAGCAATTCATACAAGTATCAGACTTACATTTTCTAATTTTCAAAATACGGATCTAATATGGAATTTATTTACAAACGAAACATAAATTGATATTTAATGTGATAACCGAAACTAAGATTCTGTAGAATAGTTTCTGCATACTATCAGAATCTAAAGTTTCGATCACTTGACAACAACCATGCACAAAAGGCGATGAAGAATAAATGTACCGTTGACGACATCCTAAGGGTCTAGACAACCTACATGACAAGTCGACAGTAGAATCAGATGGAACATAAATAAATCAGGCAACGGCAAATAAAAAGTGCAACGGCGACGAACGGAAACGTGAAGATTCAAAACGACACTCCGACAAACCTGGCGAGTGAGGTGGTTCGTCAACGCGGTAGGTTTCGACACTGTTACCCCACTCGTCCTTGGTAGTAAAGTACGAGCCGGGGGTCGATGTCTGCACCATGGTGCTGACTATCGGTTTCAAAGTCGACGAGTAAAACCCTTGGTACACCTCTAACATAGCCGACTGAGATTGAGTCACTTTCTCATCCGTCAGTGGCGCATGAGTAGTTGTAGTGAAAGGGTTATCGTTAGGCCAAGAGTCTTGTTCGCGACCATAGCCCATCTCATTATCGTACCCCAAAGTACTCTTAATGGCCTCGAGTATTTTCGAATTTGGAAGGAAACCACCCATATTGAAATACGGTGAGGGAGGTGTCGCTGAAAATTAGAGTTCAAAACGCATTTTATTGACATGTAACATGCAAGTTTTAGTATGAATGGCAACGATTCACAGGGACAACATTAGTGTATTAGTGAACAATTATGATTAGGGTTGAACAAAACTTACTTGTTGTTGAGGTTGTACTTGGAGCGGGGGTAGTAGTGGTGATACCAATGGCTTCTCCTGCGGCTTTAGCGCTATTTACAGCGGTCGAAGCAACAGCAGTTGCAACAGTGGAAGCTGCTCCAAACACCTTTCCAGAATGTCTCAATGTATGCTTACGAATGACTTCTGAAAATAAAAATAAAACACACATTATTTTCCATCGCCTTACGTAGGCCATTATCTACTTTGAATGTACTTTCTTCAACTATATCTTACTTCCAAGTACGGTCTCACCAGACACTCCCAGGGGATACTTGACATGGTAATCTGTGATTTCTTTTAGAGATTCTAAGACCAATGTCCTAATCCAAACACAGATGTTTGTTGCTACCACGTGCATTAATCCAAATCGGGCAATAACTTTGAATCGATGAATATTTAACTGAAAAAGATAAAATTTAATTAAATATACCTTTTTGGTATGGAACAGAATTAATATTGCTACATTATTTTATGGTAAACTTACTCGAGAGTTCATAAAAATGAAGTACATCTGCATGAAGGTGAAGACCATCTGTAGTACAGGGTTCACTCCCTTCAGGATCAGATAGCAAGGAGATTCCATGGGCAATTCAAAGAAAGTCCCAAACTCCAATCCATTGTAAATCATGGTGCCCAAGCCGAATGCTAAAAACAATCAAGAGTAATTTAAATATGTACAACCACAGTTAAAAAGACTTTACTGTGTAGTGCGTGGGAACCAAATGTTTATTTTTGTCTGCTTACCAATAGCTCCAATCCGAAGGAAAAAGCTACCATGGCTGTGTTCGTTTTGCGATGTCTTACGCCTGCGTACTGGTCTTGCCACCGGTCCAGCTTCCATCTCCACAATGTCTTGTTGCTGTAAAAATAAAAATAAAAATAATTTTAAAAAGATACAAGTTGCACTCTTATTACCTTTGCCCTATTTGAGCGATATCGGTGAAATAGTGGAGCTGTACAGTGATGATTAAGTCATAACAGTTTATTAGTATATTTCTACTCGATTTGGTGCCTACTGTTAATTTTTTTTTACATTTGTATATTGTTATATGTACTATCATCGTGGATACATTTCTTCAGTAGGCTTACCAGGCGATGTCCAAGAAAGCAAAACCATACAGCAAATAAGAGACTTATTGAAACACTTTCAAAGTCGGGAAAATAATCGTCAACTTGCAGTCCAAAATGTAATTAACGTCTTTACTGACATTTTAATTCTTTTGTCTTTGTTAGATGTGGAGTCCCAGTGAGAATGAAGTTCAAAAAAGCATTCTCCTCATACAGATTTTAGAATTTATCTATTTTGTCACAAGTTAATTAAGAGACCAACGCGCAAAAGTTATAAATGTTGCACTTTGCCACCTCTCTGTACTCAATAAGCCTATTATACATACACACAACACAATAAGCACTACTGCCAACGAACTACGACAGCACATCCAAAGCTCTCCGCAATAATATGATACAAGTGTCAAGCGGGATGCGAATGATCCTCACCTGGTCGGACGCATACAGCGCCATTTGAATCTGTAATTGTTGTTGACGAACTTTATCACGCATCTTACGGGGATACACCTCCTGCCCAAATGATATGAAAAAACAAAAAAAAGTAGCCGGCGTAAACATAAAGGGGATCATGCGCCTGTTACATCTCCGTTGAAGCGATCACAGTGACAACGAGGTTAAACAAAATAATTGTGAAATTCGTGGTGATAGTCAAATTATAATAAAAGGCGAACATTTAAGGGTTAACAAAACAGTACACACGAAGCGAACAGTGTGTGATAAACTTGAACTAATAAAATGGATGTGCTGTACAATGATTATAAGCTTGACTCACCTGGAATTGACTTTGTTTCTTAGCCTCTTTGCTCGGTTTGTCCTTTCCAGCGTCTTTGTCCTTGTCTTTGCCCTTTCCTTCTTTCTTGCCGTCTTTCTTTCCATCCTTGCCTTCTTTACCGTCTTTACCTTCTTTCGCATCTTTATCTTTGGTTTTCTTTTCTTTTTCTTTTTTGGGTTTCTTCTCCTTTGGGGGAGGCTTCGGTTTCGGGGGACTGCCACTGCAGCAGGCGCTTTCTAATAAACAAAATTATTATACTTATATTTTACTGTTGAAACTGCCGTTTATATGAGATTTATTATTTAGTTGTCAGTCAAGTCAGTTATTTAGTTCTAGCAGTTGTCAGTAGGACGTACTATTGTCTTTTGTCGGTCAAGTACTGTGAAAACAATAAAGTCGCGTAACAACAATTCGCTTAACATAATTGCATATAACAACGATGATGATTGGATATTACTAACCTTGAAGCAAGAAGCAGAATACGTATAACAAAAACAATATGCTCATGCCATAGAGGTAGGTGAAGAATCCTTCGTAGTAGTAGAGGGGCAGGTTGTGTGTAATGACATCACTGATAACGTAAGCGATGCATACGACGACCAAAAGCTTCGCGTAGATGAAACTCGAGATGATGAACAGGGAAGTTCTGTAACAAACAAAGAACTCTTATGAAATGAGTGCACATGTGTGTTCCTAAGAAGCGGTGATCGAACAATGGGCGATTTTATTACTGATCGCAGAAATTGGTGCGAGCGAATTTTTCTGAGTAGTACAACTTGAGCAACATTTTGTTCAAACAAACAACAAGTTAGTGTAACATTGTTTTATGGTCAGTAATAGTTCCTATATTCTACCATTAGGAGTAATGGGAATAATTGGTACAGAATTGTACTCTGGGGCTTTCCGGTACATTTTCATCAGTCAACAATCAAAAAGAGCAGGCGGGCCTTTTGATATGCAGAACTAGGATATGCACTTTTTCGTAGAAGTAATTAGCCAGCGTCGCCTTCAAATGTAGACAAAGGACAATATCGACGGCAAAAAGCGGAAACGTAGTAACCGCCAACTGAATCCATTAGCGGTTACTACATTTTTCGATAAGTAGCTGCACCTGTTAGTGCGCAGTTACTGCACTCTTGAAAATTACACTTTACAAGAAATTATGAATATTATAATATATATATTTTTGTGTTCAGTTATAAATTAGTTTATATTTAACACTCCCGATTTATTTGATTTAGTAACACACCCGTTTATTCTATTAGCTTTAAACATACCTTTTTTAAATTTAACAAATAATAATTGCGCTAAATTTTAATGTTCTTAAGGAACACGGTTAAAACTTTTGTGCATCGTTATTGCAAAATTAGAAAGTAAGAGACAGAGTCACATCTTATACCCGGGCTTCCGAAAACTGAATTTATGCCAATCGATCAACACCTACTTTTTTGAGGGTTTCGGCTGCACGCATTTCAGCTCCATTTCCTTATTAGCGGTGTTGTGCTTCTCAGCGATGGCGATGTCGCTGCCCTGCTGCCGATGCTGGCCCACCGGCAGGGTCGCCATGTTGTCCACGGCCTCTAACTCCACCGTGGCTACTTTCACCTCAGCCTCCATCGGCTGGTGCTTGTCCTTCCCCATCACGACACACTTAGCGCACTCAAGCTGCCATATAACTCAGGGTTAAGGATACGAGGGCAGGGCGGACTGTGCTATCAAAGCTCCGGAAGTAAGGTGCGGCGGGATGCTGAGTGCCGAGTTGCGCAGTCTCGGATGCTGCGCGAGTCACTAGGGGTGCCACCGACCCTCCCAAGCGAACCCCTCTTTTAAATTGCACTCGTAATGGCGAGAGGGTCGTATTCTGTGCGTGATTACAAAGGGGAGGCGAAGAAATGCATGTTTTATGCAACTAATGTGCTATCGACTTGCAGTGTTGATATCTTATTTGTCTTATCATAGTCTCCTTATAAGCTGGATTTTAACTGTACCTAAGTTATTTCGTTAAAACTTTTTTTTGTTATAATTATACAATCGTGTGATAAGAACTACCGATTCATATCACGTTTCAATCAAGCTGACTTAAACACGGTCCCATACTTTATTATTAACTAGATAATATATGCTTATATTCGTTGTTTATACTCCTGTCTAACTATTATACGTCGTGACATAATATTACTTACAGAACTCATAAAAAGAAGTTACCAAGAGCGTAAAAATATTTCATCGTTATCAAACCATTTCACCCCAAAAATGTTCCACTTGACAACCCTAATCCGGTGGCAACCGGTCGATAGAGACGCGTCCCGGAGCGTTGGGAGGCTGCGCGAGCGACCCACTGACCCCGGCCACACACCCCTACCAAAAAGCTACGCACCATGCACTTACAAACTTACTTATGAATGCAAGTAACTGCCAACCCTGATAACGCATCCATGATGCTCGTAAAGGTAAAGTTAAGTGCCAATCTAATGGTAATAAAAGGATGAACACGCATGCGCAGACCCCACTGAATAGTGACCTATGAGCGGGGTCAACGATCTCTGTATACACTACGTTTTTGTGTATGTCCCAATGCAATCGAGGTCACTATTACGTTACCATTACCCTTGTATGGTGTATGGAACTTTTTAATGAGGCCTACCTACTGAGGGAATTGTAAACAAAGTTGTTTTAATACCGTCATGATTTATACATACAACTTTGCCACGGAGGGCAGTGAGACGCATTTTGTAAACCGTCTTTGTTTACCAATGATGATAGTATCGTAACGATATATTTGCATTTATCAATTCATCAAGCGTTGTAATAAAAAAGCCTTTAATTAGAATTTGCAAACAAGTCAGTCATAAATGCGAATAAAATTGGGTATATTTCGGTCAGAAAACTTCAGAGGTTCTTTTACTTCCAAATTGGCTATTGTGACGTGTCAAGGGCTTACGTATCGCCAACTTGTGTTACTCAGATTGGCGTGTTAGTTCACTATTATTATAATATGACCTCTTGAATTGGAGTAACTGTTTGCACTTGAGGATCAAAATACAGTGGCCTATCATGCGGTAAAATTGCACATATTTAAATACTCCTCAAGTTTAGAACTTGAAAATATGCAAATTAATAAAGTTAATGAACCACTTCATAGTGGCGACGAAGAAAAGAGAGAAAAGAACTATTGTTAACCTCATTATGTCGAGTTGTGGATTTATTTACGCCCAGCGGGCCGGGCCTATGATGGTTGCGTTTGTCACGCGATAAATAAGTGACATAGCTGCCATCACCTTCTGCCACGTATGTGAGTGCGAGAGTGACAGGCGCGTTATCATATCATTTATCACGAGATAAACGCGACCATCATAGGCCCGCAGAAAAGTTGACACGTTACTTTAGTAAATATATACCTTCAAAGATATGATAATTGGCGTCCTTTTTTTTAATAATATCAATGGATTCAGTTTCTCATAAGGAGAATATGTACGTATATTATAGGACCAATAGGGATTGAGCATTAGGAACGTCAAAAATGACAGTCAAAGTCAGGCAATATCTGCCGAGCGTCAAAACAACCCATACAAAATGGCCATAAGCTAACAGTAAAACTCTACTGTAAAACCAAGTTTTACAGTTTTGGTCCTGAAAAACTACGTTAAACTACATGGATGTTTTAAAAAAAAACAAGATGCATTGATTAAAAAGGAAGATATATTAAGAATTTAATATTTATTGTGTATTTAAATTTTATTTTCATAATGTGGTGTTGTTTTCGACCATCATGTATAGATACAGTAATGATATTTTTTTCTTTATGAAAGTTCCTCATTTAGTTTAGGTTGTTTGATACATTAAATTAAATATCTCATGATCAATCATAAACTAAAATGAGATTGCATTTTTAATGAAACGAATGGCGAGATGATCCTCTTGTAGGGAAGAGGCATAAATTATCTAATAATTATTTGGTAAGTTGATGGTCTTCCAAGGTAAACTGTGTGACATTCAGTTGATTATTCTGTGTCGCTGACCGGTCGACATCGGCCGTAATTAATAATGCCGTTTTCGCCCTGGATAATAAAAATGGATAATTAGGTCACGATCACGAACCTTATTTATACCCTGTCCTCGAAAGTCCAGCACACTTCGGGTGAGTTGCCACTCCGTCCTTGTGAACTAATTACAGTAGTATATTCTATTTTTGTTGAAGCAGGCTGGCAGTTTTTTTATAGAATACATTGTCTGTGTGTGTGTGTTGTGCGGTTGCAATTTTACAACTTTCAGTACAACTTATTACGAAAAAAATCATGTAATCAGCATATTTAGGTCATTGTTGTCTGGTTAGTGAGACCGACAATTTGGTGAAGATCATAGGAAGCTGTTGAAAGCAGTGAACGACCGATCGTTGTGGAGATCGTGATATGATGATGTCATTTTTCTTCTTGTCAATAGCTTCTTCATAATTAATAATGTTGTCAATTTTAAACACGGACTGACTGACAAAAAATTCAAACGTAGGTATTTTATCCACCTCCTTGATCCTGTAGCATAACCTCTCTGTTGATGTTTCTTGCTCTCCTGATGAATGTCATTGTGACTATTGGTTTAGAGTTTATACTAACCATAATTTTACCGCTACTCCGGTCAGCTCTTATAATTTGTTAAAGAACCTGGATGATTAAAGACAAGAGAATTCCATAGAAGCAGAGGCACATTGTTAGCAGTGATTTCTAGTAGATCATATAACATATGCTACGCTAAAATTCCAAGTTGAGACTAAGAGCCAAGCAATTAGTACTCTGCAGCTAGGCATGTTAGAATCGTCACTTGCATTCTAAACGGCTCATTACGCAAGATCCTGCTTCGTCGCTGTCGTCATCTCGTTAGGTCTTGGATTAAAAGTAGACTAAGTAGCTGTTTGTTTACAGGTTCTTGATTTGACTCTTTATAAGTTCGTTGTAGCTTTTAAAAGATGCGTGATAATATATTTATAAGATTTATGATCGTACCTTTTTTCAAGATTTGTTTTGCCAAGTTTAGCTTCAGTAAAGTCAGCATCAAACAGTCTGTAGCATCCAAAGCGCCAAATATATCGCAACACATCTTTCTACTAAAGGCATAAAGATGTGAAACGATATATTTGGCGCTTTGGCTGTTACAGAGTATTTGATGCTGACTGTACCACGTTAAGTTAAGAATTATAACGAGTAATAATCGCGGAAACAGAAGAAAATATTAAAGAATTATATATTAATGTCATTCAGTATTGGAGAATTTAAGCATTTTTTATAGGCACCTACTCTGTACATTATCAAAATTTATTTTAATCACTTGTTATTGAGACCCAATCCTCCCTAATTCTTTTTTTTACACGGCTTTAAAGTTAGGTTTCTGTATTGTTTGTGGAATGTGGGTGTGGTGGCATCTGCGCTTAGCTTTGCCACTTGATTTTTCTGTCCTATTTGGAAAATAAAAAATAACGGAAGTTCAATCGTCAGGAGCGGGGAAAAATCCTGGTTAGCTAATCTTTTTTTCCTACTCAGTGTGACATTTTATAAAATTAAAGTATCAAAATCAATTATAAATAAAAGAGCTATAAGAATAGCCCCTTAATAATGATTTAAAAAAGTCTTTAAAAATTCCAACACGTGACAAATCCGTAAAGATATAAAGATTATAATGGGTGGGCTTTGTTTGGTCGGAACGTCCTTCTTAAAGGAGCTTTACATTAATTACTTGAGGGTTATAGGACTTAGAGGGAGGGCTGTATTACAAAACGATTCTACTCTCCTTACAATAAGTATCAGGGGTAAATTTTCCAACTTTCGTCTTTAAGTTTAAAAAAAAAAAAAAAAAAAAAAAAAAAAAAAAAAAAAAAAAAAAAAAAAAAAAAAAAAAAAAAAAATTAATTAACTGGTTGGATTTGCTTTACTCGCGCTTATTTTTTAACCGTACGTTGTCAGAAGGAGGAATGAGAACGATTTTACCCGCGTATTCCTCAATAATGGCCCCAGGAATGCCTGGTTAAAATCTTTTCCACTTTTCGCGGGCACCGTATATATATATTATAGAAACTAATATCTATATCTATCAACTTGAGCGACTTGTGGTCCAGGGAAAGGTTGAGGTGTGGAAGAAAGTAAGATCGCCTATGAGATGGACTGATCAAATAAAAGCTTCAGTAAATGGCTCATCATCACTACACGAATGCACGAGGAAGGCGACCATCAGAGAAGAATGGCGGCGTGTTGTGAGGCTTGCCACCAATACCTGAAATGATGACCACGACCACTCTCCCAAGATTGAAACCGACGAAGAAGAAGAATCTATCAACTTTACATTGTTCGTAGGCCACCAGCCAGGGGTCTGCCAGCCAACAGTAGGATTTTAATTAGTTAGAGATAATGATGAACAGACAATCTAACACGCAGCCCTGCACAAACAGTGGCCGCAATCAAAACGCAAAACCATATCACAAAGGCCGTCTTCACACATGTCGAAGTCCTCGGGTATTCAAGAATGGGGGGCCCTCAGGCACTAAAGAATGAAATAGGTCTTAGAGCACTCAATAATTAAGGACCTCATTTAAAAATGACGTCGTTGAAGATCTGTCAGTGCCCCGGTGATGGTGGGGGCCTTCACGTGCCCGTTTGCAAAAAAATAGTGTAGACGGTACTGCACATCATCTTGTTACAATTTAACAAAATAAACAAGTGAAGTCTTCACTTTATCCATCATTCTAAAAATTCCAGTCCCCTATTCAATTATAGCATGATATCAATATCAATTAAGAGCTAAACTAGTCAATGATATAAGCGTTCGGCCTTGGTGCACACAATGCACACTTACATAACATTATGGTCGTCTGGGTCGGACCGTAGACGGATTTGATACAAGTTTAGTCTGTCACCAAGTCGTTTATTTGCCCCTTTGTTTGGTATGTCTGTAAACTTCGACAATCCCACACTGAAACGTAGGCCTTAATAAACAGACGTAAAGTCTGTCTTATGGATTGCGTACCTAGTGTAATTGCGAATGTCTGGAGTATAACGTGGCATAACCATAGAGGTGAGTGCTCTGGCAAATGGCTTCAACTGCTCTATAAAGCTCAGTATTCTGAATGCGTAATTATAATAAATGGCAGGGGAGACGTTTCATTTCGATTGGCTTCGAAAATGAATGCATTTGCAATGCACGTGCCCTCAATGATCCAGGCTCGAATGGAGCACCTGAAGCTATTCCACTGCGTATTTTGTGCTACGCACGTAAAAACACATTTTTATCAATGATTTCCAAAATACCTTCATATATATATATATATACCATTCGAAATAATCAGATTGTATATATTAGAATATCAACAAACGGGGCTTAATCGCGTATGAATATGATTTTATTTAATTACCTTTCGTTGGTAATTTTTCGACGTTTCCGTCTAGCGCACGAAAGTAAATGCTTGCAATTCGAGAGAAGAGGCACTGACATCTCATATTTTCTACTTGAGTAGATCCATGCCGACATGCGCATTGGTCATCTACCTATACTATTATAAAGTTGTAAAAATGAAATATCTGTATAATGAAGATATTTTCAAGAATAAGTGATACTGACTATTTGGAGGTCATGAAATAGAAAAATATTTTTTTTTGATTTTTTGTATATTTGTACCTATGTGTCGTTTTCGCTTCATCACGCCAAAACGGCTAAACGGTTAGGCACCTCACTCCTTCAGAGCGAGAGGCCCGCTTCACACCTCTAAAACGGTCTCTATAGACCGTAAGAGATAAATAAATAATAATAATAATAATAAGGTCACTCGCTGTCATGGATTTTGGCCTCCGCTTATATTTAATATTTTTTATGTTTACCTAACTGTTTTCGACGTAATTTTACAACATCTATCATGAAAAACCGAAGAAAATTCTCAATAACCACGGACATAGTAAAAATACAGCTCAGAAACGATAATTATGGACGAAAAACCGAATTTGTGAAGTGTCAAAAATGTCAACGTTAAAATATGTAAATGCTGTTTAAATCATGCAACGCTATTTCACGATTGGCTCCTCGTGAAATAGCGTTGCATGATTTAAACAGCATTTACATATAATAATACGCGAAAAATAAGCACAGCTGCCACGCCAACACACGCACGACCAACACCCCCGCCCGCCTCGTCTTGCTCACCATCGGCATCGAGCGACGACTTCGCCACCGCGCCCGACACGAGCGAGTCGAGCGACGACGAGTGCGGGCCACCGCCCCCGCCGCCACGACCACCTGCGCGACGAGGGCGGCCACCGCTGCCGGCACGCTTGGGGCCTGCGGGGCACTCTGCTCCGCCCACGGCTCCAGCTACCGGTGGTATAGTGCGTCGCATGGTCTCAAGCCAATAACGAGAACGTCATGCGCGCATACTATGGGGCTACAGAGGGGGGAACCCACCTGTCTGCATACCGGGACAGGATGCTCCTTCTGTTCCAGACCCTCGAACCGGCCATCGCCGTATCTGCGCAGCCGCTATCGGATCAAGTGCGCGCCATTCAACGGCGTAAGCTGCTGGACGACGCGACGCTTGATCGACTGAGCCTGGAAGTACTGGCTGCTCACGCGGCCTCCACGTCGTCTCGGAATCCACCTGCTACGTCGCCGGTTCCGGCACCAGCACTCCACCTGGTGCCGGGGGCGCCGCGGGTCGATCCCGACTCTAACGAGGAGCACTGCGTGTGTAGCGTGAGTACCCAGGCCAATGAGCAATTGAGGAGGACTCTGGAAGAGACGATTGAGCGGTATCGATTCGCACCTGACTCTAGGCCGCGATTACGACGCTTGCCCGCGAATAAACGTAACTTGGCGCTAGTGGGAGCCCTGAATGCTTTGCTAGACCCGTATCTGCGGGCTAGCGAAGATCTAGCGGATACCCACTCGATCATGTACTGTGGGACCATCGCGGCGTGCCGCGTTGCTCGTGTCAAGTTCCCGGACGCTGACCGAGCACCGCGGACTGCCGGTGGTGTCCCCGCCTGACAAGTACGGATCGAGCGGTGTATCAGCACGTTCAAGACTCTCATTGCAAAGTTAATCTGCTTCAGGGGGGGTAACAACCGCCCTCGTGCCATGCGCTACGTAGCACAGGCCTTTGCGGGGACTGATGTCAGTTCCTGTGATTACATGGCCTGTGTCACGGAGCGCATCGACTTCCTGAAGCAGAAAGTCTATGCGTGGGCAAGCCGTATGCGTCGCTACAGAGAACGTGTGGATCGATTCCAGCAGAATCGCCTCTTCCAGAGCGATCAAAGGAAGGTATACCGAAAGTGGGAGGGAACCGACCAACGTGTGACCGACGGGCGGCTGCCGGATCTTACTGCCATGAGTAACTTCTGGCGTAGTATCTGGTCGGTGCCAGTCGAGCACACAGAGGGCGAGTGGATGAATGTTGTCGAGCGCGAGTGTGAGCCCATCTAAGCCATGGGGGCTGTTACTATCAGCCCCGATGACGTGAGTTGTGCGGCTCGTACGACTCAGAACTGGAAAAGTCCTGGGCCAGACGGGTTGCACAACTTCTGGGTTAAGTGGTTTCGATGCTCACACGAACGACTGGGAACACAATTCCAACAAGCCCTCGAGCTTGGTTCCCTGCCATCTTTCTTAACAACTGGCGTTACCTTCTTGCTCTACAAGTCCGGTAGTACCACGGAAGCGAAAAACTACCGACCCATCACGTGCTTGCCTACGCTGTACAAGCTCCTTACATCTATTTTGAGAGCAAAAATTAACACGCACATTTTTGCGAACAACGTTTTGGCCTTCTCTCAAAATGGATGTAGGGTTGGGTCCCGTGGTACTAAGAAGCTCCTTCTCATTGACACGACCATTTCTCAACAAGATCGGCGGCGCAGGGGGTCTCTCTCTGCCGCTTGGATTGACTACAAGAAGGCCTATGATTCGGTGCCTCATTCACGGCTCGAGAGGATTTTGGAGCTGTATAAAGTCGATACAGCTCTAAGATCCTTCTTAGGCGCATGTATGAGACAGTGGACCACAGTCCTTTGTCAACCAGGCGGCCGAGACGCCCGCCCTGCTCCGCAGGACTTTATAAGGATTAAGAGGGGTATTTTTCAGGGCGACAGTTTGAGTCCACTGTGGTTCTGCCTAGCCCTGAATCCACTCAGCACTCTGCTGAAGGATTCAGGACTAGGTTGCCGGCTTCCGAGAGGGGGTGAGCATTTCTCATCTGATGTACATGGACGACCTCAAGCTGTTTGCACCAAAACGACCGGAACTGGTGGAGCTACTGAAAGTTACAGATACTTTCAGTAGCGCCATCAAAATGGAGTTGAGAGCATGTACAGCGGGGGAAAGTTGTAAATTCCACGAATTTAGAGCTTTTCGAGACAATGTCTCTTAGATCTCTCTCCGAAACTGAAACCTACAAATACCTTGGTATATCCCAGGCATTGAGTATTGCGGATGGGGACATTAGGCAGGCAGTGAAAGAGCGCTTTTTCTGTCGCCTGACAAAAGTACTTAACAGTCTTTTGTCGGGTGGCAACAAGGCGCGCGCCTTCAACGCTTGGGTGATGCCCCTGCTCACTTACTCCTTTGGCATACTAAGGTGGACCCAGACTGAGCTGGACGCCCTGGATAGGAGGGTCCGTATATTGCTCACTACACATCGCATGCTACACCCACGCTCGTCAGTAATGAGACTGTACATCCCGCGTAAGTGTGGGGGCCGTGGCTTTTTAAACGCCAAGGACCTCCATAATCGCGAGGTGTGCAGTCTCAGGGAGTATTTCCTAAACAACGAGTGTGGGATACATCGCGATGTAGTGGCAGTAGACAAAGGCCTCACCCCTCTATCCTTGGCAAACGAGAACTGGCGCAGACCAACGGTGCTTAGCACCGTAGACCGCAAAGACGTATGGAAGAGTAAGGAGCTACACGGGCGGTTCTACAAGGCCCTTACAGGACCCGATGTGGATCTGCTCGCGTCGGTGAACTGGCTACGTTTCGGCGATCTCTTCGGGGAAACCGAAGGTTTTTCCTGTGCAATTGCGGACGAAGTTATCATGACGAACAACTACCGGAGGTATATCCTGAAGGACGGTACGGTCGACATTTGTCGGGCATGCCGCCGTCCTGGAGAGTCACTCAGGCATATCATGTCCGGTTGTTCTCATCTTACTAACGGCGAGTACTTGCACAGACATAACCAAGTAGCCAGGATCATTCACCAGCAACTTGCTGTTAAATACGGTCCTGTGGGGTCTGAGGTGGCATACTATAAGTATGTACCGATGCCAGTTCTCGAAAATGGTCGTGCCACGCTGTATTGGGATCGATCTATGATCACGGACAGGACTATTGTAGCCAATAAGCCTGATATCGTGCTGGTAGATCGATCTAAGCGCCGAGCAATGCTCGTCGACATTACCATCCCACATGACGAGAACCTCGTGAAGGCCGAGAAGGACAAACTCAGCAAGTACCTTGACTTGGCTCACGAGTTCACTGCCATGTGGGATGTTGATTCGACGATCATTGTGCCAATAGTCGTTTCGGTAAACGGTCTTATAGCGAAGAGTCTCGACGAGCATCTTAAGAGACTCTCGCTAGATGGCTGGATCAAGGGTCAGATACAGAAGGCAGTAATCCTGGACACGGCCCGCATTGTCAGGAGGTTCCTCTCTTTGCAGTCCTAACCACCGGTAGCTTGAACCCTGCCCCGCTGCCGCTGCCACCCTAGGTTAGGTTTTTTATAATGTGTTTATATTTTGTATTTGCATTTTGTATTTTACTTTATATATATATATTGTAAAAAACCTACCTAAGATTGAAAATAAATAAGTGTATAATAATAAAAAAGGCTAAACGGATTCCAACCATTTTTGGTACACGGGTGGCTGGGCATCTCCAGATAGTTATAGAATACTTTTTACTCGACTACGATGAAGAAAGAAAAGAGGGTTATGATTTTTTTCTCCTCCACTAACGAAGTTGCTAAGCTAAAGTCTGCTTTGCCCCTTCTACTATTTTAATATTTAAGCAGACTTTAGCTTGCTTGGGTATTTATGTACGTACGTTAGCTAGTTCTAATCATGAGCTGTCCCTCAAGGCCCAGTTTTGCACAGTGTAGGTAATTTTCCTTCATTAAAGCGCTGTCCACATCCCACAACGGATGAACGCCTTTCGACCACGCTCTAGTATGTTACCTGATTCCCACGTTGTTCATTAACTCTCAGCTCTGTTATAAAGCCAATGAATTCAGTTTACAATTGCCAGCGTCCATCACACGTGGTCGTTTAGTCACGACTGTATGCGTAACCATTTAATCGATTGTCCATCCATGCGACAGGGAAGTGCTTTGATTAAAGCTTCCTCCCCTTTATTTATTTTTAAATTGTCCGAACGATTTTGTCCGATGTCATTTTTGTCCTTTACAGATCGAATAAATCAAGCAGTTTCAAAGCCGTTTGATACTGGTTGATAGATTTAATATTAAGCCTGAAGAGGATTAATGTTTACAAAAAAGATATTTCATTATTACTTAACGTTTTGGATGCTTGGATTTATTGTGGGTTGGGGCATAAATAATTCAATGATGGACGTTAACAGTCATACCTTATTCATGCCTGAGGCCTTTGCTACAAAGCCGACATGAGATTATTCAGGAGTATACAAATGCAAAACTCGTCCTTATATGTTCTGCCCACATCAACAGGCCTCAAACAAACACAAACTCAGTGAGTTTACTTACGTTAGTGGCTCTGTGAGTTCTAGACTTCGCCAGTCTTTTAATCCCCATAATTACAATTTTGAAGAAAAAAACTGAATCTAAAAAATCTATACAATTATGGAAATTGCTCTCAAAATTTCAAGAGAGAACATTGGGACAGAAGAACATTCGGATAGATATACGAAAGTAAGTAAGCTGATACGGAAACTAACGCTCGGTCAATAAAAAAGCTTACACCATCGCATTTGTCCATACACACTTTCTACCCCTAGAAGTAAACCAACGTATAGCCTGACAAGTTTCTTTACATTGAAAGAAAAAACCATAACAATGCAAAACAATCTACTATGATACAAGAAAAATCATTTTGAATACGATTACAAGATAGATTAAGTAGTATTTCCATAAAAATGTTTTGAAATTGGTTGTTGACATCCTAATGTATCGTTTGCCCTAATGTATCATTTGCCATAACGCATTTTTTTTAGGAAACTGTAAACTTTTCAGGATTTTTATAAAACAAACCTAACCTAACCTAACCTAATCTATACGACGATCTTTTAAAAAATCCTGAAAAATGTACGGTTTCTGAAAAAAATGCGTTATGGCAAATGATACATTAGGACAAACGATACATTAGGAAATCACCCTAAATTTTAAAGTAAATAAGGTTTTTCTCAGCAGTAGGTAGATTAAGCGAAATTTATTGACACTGATGTGATGTCTATAAGACTGTGGTTTATTTCTCCTTATTGTTATTCGATAGTGTCGCTACAAACAGTTTACAAATGGCAGCAATGTGCATGGGTCTCCTTCGGAATCCCTAATGTCGGCGTTTGTTTGTCCTAATGTATCGATTGTCCTAATGTATCATTTGCCATAACGCATTTTTTTCAGAAACCGTAAATTTTTCAGGATTTTTTAAAAGATCGTCGTATAGATTAGGTTAGGATAGGTTAGGTTTGTTTTATAACAATCCTGAAAAGTTTACAGTTTCCTAAAAAAATGCGTTATGGCAATTGATACATTAGGACAAACGATACATTAGGAGTGATTTTGCCTGGTCCTGTGGTAGTTTATTTACAAAAGACGTGGCCTAATATTGGGTCTAAACTTCTGCTGGGGTGACACTTGGTGCCTCTACTACAAACTCTTCGTAACCTCGTGGCTGAGGATCGAAGCACGTCAGATCGATATTTTTTTGCACCAAGACCTTACATACAAATCGGTTCTTTGCCATACTTAGTTCATCACTAGTGCATCTTCTAAATAAACAGACTTAAAGTCTTTTGGCGTGTTTAAATGTAGTCTCTGGCCAGCAGCAGGCTTGATACCGCAAGATGGAGTCAGTGGGCGAGAACGCATCGGTCGATTGGCACCTCCTCGCTTTTAAGAAACTTCTTACGGTTTTGAAGATTTCCCTACTAACTGCCACATCATCTGCATCTGATTGTGGACTTTTTGCCTAATCTTGGGCACTACTAGAATAGATATTTATAATTAAATGTCCTTAAACTTACTTGGCATTTTTGGGTGTAGTCTCCGGCTGGCAGCAGGCCCGGTACCGCAAGATGGCGTCTGTGGGCGAGAGTGCATCGGTCTCATCTGGCGCGTCGCACTCGTCGGTCACGAGCGGCGCCCGCGCCGGCGACGTGTGCGACCCGTAGCCGTCGGAATTCAGCTGAAACAAACTCGAATCTATAGTTCGTGAAATTATTTGCAGAATGTTCATGCGATTCATCTTCGCGTTCCATATGTGAAAAGAGGCGCAAAATCTCTTGTCACGCGAGAAGTGGTATCTGCTTCCTTTCTATCTACATTCTACAATATCTTTGTAAAAATGTAACAATCCAAACTTCGTCCCTGCTTGTTATGTAAAATAGAATCCCAAATACAGGTACCTGCAACTATTATATTTTTATCTATTGCTATGGCAATAGAGGTCAAAATATGGGTGTCAAATAGAGGTCAAAATTGGAGTTAGGCTTCCAAATATTGCCAGAGCAAAGAAATAACAAGCAGAAGAGAGAGTAAAATAAAATTTAAGGAAACACTATCAGTCGCCATTGCCTTTCAGTCCCTTTTTCCCATAGAATGGTATAAATCCTTGGTAGACAATAAACATGTTATATCTGTTGAACCCTACACTGGAATTAATTAAGACCACAGAATCCAGCGTTTTTCTCAAGCAATAAGAATACCCGGCCCATGTTATTGCGTGAACCTTCGGCGTACCTAAGGGTTAGATACCAGCCCCGCAATTAACTAGCTTGGGTTTGAGGTGACCGTCCGCAAGAAATATGTCAAAGGAATGCGTATGTAAAAAATAACAGTGGAATTTACTAGAAAACACCTTTAAGGGCTACTTGCTACATATTTTTCTAAGACAACTGTACACTCAGCGTTAAATAGTTTGTATCACATAAATGGCGAAATATGTCTTTCAGATCTTTATACTTATAGGAATAAAATGTGTTCCGATATTTTTGACACTGTTGCTGTGACATACTTGTGATGCTGATTGCACATAAATGTACTCCCATACTAGAACCTGACGCGTATTTAAACTAATCACCTCTATTTGCCTTAATTAAATGAATGAAAATAATTTTCATCAGAGGCCTACATCAAATAGGCCGCTTATGAAATTTATGGTCCAACCGGGTCTCATAAAAAGCTTAAAATGGAAGGGGACGCATGCATATTCCCGTATAATGTAGTACAAGTTGTAGCACTTAATTTGTAAGTGGAGCACACGTGTTGACCCATTATCGTTTGCACACTATAGAAATTGGTTGTTTTGATATCAATTATTTTTCTAAACGGTATGCCATGTGCGTAAATGGTCATTCTTCAAGCTAATTGTGGGATTACTTCCGCATGATTGCTTACTTTCAAAAAATGACAGATGATGAGGGAAAATATACGCAAATAAATCATCCTTTTATCTTGTACATATGGGGTGCAGATTTTTCTGAATAGTAAATTAAAATGTTCAACTCGAGACTTCAGATTCGAACACAAAATATTGGTCTAGTATAATTGATAACTTGCTTGCTTGTTAATAAACAACAAATAGTTAAATAGGGTAAGGAGTGAAAATTTTCAAAAAATAAGTCTTTAACTTACTAATTTTAAGTCAATGTAAGGTACTCGTACGGTGGTTTTGACTTTATTATCTCAATTATATCAGCCAAAAGACATCCACGTTGGACAAAGTCCTTTGAAAGGACTTGTCCTTATCGTAGCGTACCTTGGAAAGGACTCCTTTTCAAGGTACGCCAAGATAACTGTTTTTGCCGTAAACTCTACCGCGATTGTCACAATACTCGTATCATAGCTTTGGTTTAGGTGCGAAATTAAGAAGCGTTTCATGACTGGCATTAAACTATACTTTACTCACTTTGACGAGTTAGGAATCTTGGACAAGTTCTAGGACAAGTTCTATGGTCACAAAGGGTCTCGAAGGTTAATAAGAGCGAGTACAAAAATAAGAAAGTCTTACTAGTGTAGTAAAATACTTCACTTCTTTAGACAATGGACCCAATCGGAAGTCTTGGACAAGTTTTAGGGCGCGTTTGCGGGTCACGAGGGGTCAGAAAGAGTGAGTCGCAAGGCTCTGCCCCACGGTTACATGCTCTTTTACAAAAATAAAGTTTCTTTGCTAGTTAAAATCCTCTACTCACTTTGACGATGGTTCCCACTTGGGAGTCCTGGACAAGTTCTAGGGCGCGCTCGCGGGGCGGGTCGCGCTGTTCACGGGGGTCCCGGGGGTCGGGGAGGGTGCGGGGGTCACGGGGGCTCTCCCGAGAATCGCCGTCCACGGGCGCGCTGAGCAGTCGCTCCTTCATCTCGTGGATGTAGGGGCAACGCTGCATCGCGATGTAAAACTCGCGGACGCGAACCTGTAATAACAGAAGATGCTATTAGTAAAACTGAAAGAGAAAGAAATATATACATTATTATCATTTGCGTACGACACACTCCCTCAAAGAATGGCTGGTCCTGCGCCGCACTCAAAAAAAAAGGATATTTGTATCTTTATCACAATAGAGAGTGGGAAGGTTTTGGTAACTCATTGTAACGCATTCTACTACTTAGACTAATATGGGAACACCAGCGTGCAGTATCCGGGCAGTTGGTTTGCAGTTAATCATACAAGTTTGCAGATGAAATGAAGTCTTTTGTTTACCCTAAGAAAAGTACTGGAATTAGTGAAGTAGAAAAAGTTAAACGATCCCGTACTTTTCCTTTTTTATTGATTCTATCTAGGAGTACAAAATACTCTATATGGAAATGAAACAAAATACTGGTCACTATATGGCGTTGACCGCTTTAATTTATAGTAAACATTCCTATGTGTTCATTTTGTAATTCTAAACAGGGTGCCCGTCTATGCTTCATTGTAGATCGAGTACCTACCCAATAAAAACAAATTACTAATACACGTTTTTGGCTCAGTCGGTTGCACAACGGCGTATGAAGCCGGCGGTCCTCGGTTCGGATCCCAGCTAGGGCAAGTGTTCGTGTGATAAGCACGAATATTTGTTCCTGGGGCTTACATGTTTTATATGTAAATATTTAAGTATAATAATGTAACTATTAAGTTATGTATATCGTCGCCTAGTATCCATTGTACAAGCTTTGCTTAGTTTGGGACTAGGTCGATTTGTGAATGTCTGTGAACATTTTTTAAGTCAATAATGTTACACATTAAATTATAAAGCCTGATTATAAAGACTATTATCATAAATTTCCCGAGTTCAACTCATTGTTCTTCTGTAGAAACAAATCTCCAATTAATACAATTGCCACAGGCACTATGAACCGGTTAATTAATTTTAAGTAATTTTCCTAATCAATAGCGAGTGTGACATTCCTCTGAAAAACATTTTCCTTTCTAAAGATTCTAGCAGGATATCAAATCATGTCACAAACAGAGAAATCAGGCACATTTCCCTTCTTAGTATGTCAATTTAAGTCAAGTAAAACACCACTGAGCAAATTAAGGTTAGTCTCGCCGCAATACTGAGAGCATTAAACCACAGGAGATGACAGACGGACGCATTCCCTTATGTCAAAATGTCAAAGTATACGACGTGTCTTGGGATGTGATTGGGGTATTTCTAACAGATGTACAAAATCTCATACCAAGCGGCAAAATAAATAGTAACGGATAAATTACTTATTGACGATTGAATATTTCGGAACAGCCTGTATGTATGTATGCATGTATGTAGATACACATTCGCTGGCCCAATATTACTTATATGTTTCACATTTAACGGATTGAAGTTTGAACATTGTCATAGTGACATATATTCAAATTTTAACTGCCCTAAAAAATGGAACATACAACCCTGTAATATTGGGCCAGCGATATGGTAATTAAAGAGTTTCTTTTCATCTGCTCAAATAATATATAATATTAGAGCATCCCTGAGAAGTATATCTGTTTTTACTTTCTAGACACTTTCTTGTCTTCTGCCAAAGACACGTTATATGACCAAATGTCAGTACGTGTGTCTTTTAGAGTTCCGTAGCTAAAATGCCAAAAACGAAACCCTTATAGTTTCGTCATGTCCATCCATCCGTACGTATGTCTCAAGCATTTTACTCAACAACAAGATGTTAGGTATTTATGAGGAGTATCGATGTCTTGTATAAGCTGCTACTTAGTTTGCTGGTTAAATAACAAAAATAAATATTTATGGGGGTGCACTCCATACACATGAATGGAGTGCACCTCATAAGCGAACCTGTTTTTTTTTAGCAAACATCAATGTGGCACAGATATCGACAGTTCTCTAAAAAAAGTTTTTATTGGACATAATCGTTCCGAAAGTAGCATAAATGTCCTCCCCCTCTATATTTTAAGCCGTAGGCATACCCAAACAATATATAACAAATTAAAAAAGGTAACGCTTTAATAAATACATTGATTGAATATACCGTTTTTGAGTTATTGCCGAAAAACTCAAAAACTGTGGTTTTTAACAAACGGTCGTAAGTGCCTTGAAGATACGCTATTTTGCTGGTGCACTTTGTTACATCGATTTGTTTTCATCTGTAGTTCATTTCTTTGTAGTAATGACTACTGAAACATACCCTGAGCATGGTCCAACATGCTCTTGGCGGGTTTTTTTTCGTTTTTTTATTATTGTGTGCGTTTATAGAAATATGATTAGTTCCGTAGTGTGCTTTACTTATTTACCTCGCCTCTCCGATAGTTCGGAATTATATGCTTACCATGTCCAGTGGCTTAGTAAAGCCAAGCCGCAATAGCATTATATGAATTAATTCAGGGTTCGCAGAGAAGAAAGCGGTCTGAATGCAGAGAAGTTTTTACTGTCAACGTTTCTATTATGAGGGGATGGCCTACTGATGCTGAGACGTCCGGTGGTACTCGTCTTGCCTTATGGGGATCGGCTCAGTGATACAAGCAGTAACGGACTCTCTTAGGCATTTTTACGAGCTTTTAATTGAATAAAACAGCCATATTTTTTATGTTTTATGTACTTTGATACTACACTTAAATCCAAATCCAAGCTGTATCCAAAAATTAATAAAAAATAGATTTGGGAGTTAAGAATTGTAAGTCAACTTGGTCTAGCTAGACTTATTACTTAACTAAATTCAGCAGGAGAGACACTCGTAACAGATTTTTTTTATATCACTTCGCGGAAATAATCTTGTTACGCAGGAGAAACCTACTATTATCATAAAGTAGAAACTTCTTTCTCGGCAAAAAAAGGCGCCATTTCTCATGATATGACTATGAAAACCGAATGATGACATATATACTACGTTTAAAAAGTTGTAAAAACGAAATATACATTCAAGATATTTTCAAAAATATAAGTGAAGGTCATTGGACCTCAAAAAAAAATTTGTTTGGACTTTTTTGTAAGTTTTTATATGTTGGTACACACTATTTTTGGTACACAAATAGCTTGTCATCCACAGATGGTTATAGGATACTTTTATCCAACTACGCTTAACAAAAAAAGAAGTTCATAATTTCTTCTAGTATTCAATACTTTTATACACAGGAGCATTCATAACTTCATTTTTTTTGGCCTATATTCCATTGAGCATTATAATTAGTTGGGTATCAAATTACGAAAATGTTTTATTCCTGAGGGTAATTTGACTCAAACAGTAGTGATGTCTATCAGCTTTAAGCCACATCTTCATTACACTCGAAATTATATATTTTTTAATTACTTAGTACTTACATTAGGCACTACCTACTCCAATTAGGCATTAAACACGACAGTTAGTCTGACGGGTTGCTCGGGCCCACGGATAGATCAGATCTTGTACAAAGACCTAAAATTTGTAATACAAAGTTGGACTAATGAAGATGCATCTAGCATTGTTGGCAATGAGCAAAAACAATTAACCTACTTAGAGTACTTAGGTATTGCGCGGAGCTTGTAACCTAACCGACCTCAATCTTAATAATAAAGGATTTGCGAAGACGGAAGCTATTGAAGTGCAGCTAAGAGCGAAATACTACACGTCTAAAAAATCTACCGACCTTAGTTAAGTCCAGACTAACAAATTAATATCTTTAGAACATATTGCTCTCTGTATTTACTTTGTGTCTATTAAATAAAATAAATAAATATTAGGGTTTCCAATTCAAAGTAGTCCCATGGTTAACTCAATAAGACTTGTGCTATGAGTATTACACGACGATATATTTAATAAGTAGATGATACTTATATAGGTACATAGGAAACATACAAGACTCCTGAACGAATATTTATGCTTATCGCACAAATGTCGTCACTACATACTGAATGTTTATCATTCAATAGAATTCTATGCATGTTTCTGGGTTATCAAATAGAATATCCAAAACGCATTTTCAGAAGTCAGCTCAAATCCAAAAGTGTTTTTATTCATAATTCATTTATTCCATTGTAATCATGTTCATCGCTTAATGGCGTGACATTTAGTTTAGTAGGTACAGGATGCCCTAATTTTGGGTTATTATATAATTATTAGAAATTAATGGTACAAAATAATAAATTATCTCATTAATTTTTGACATGTTATTAGTATTACTGAAAGTAGGGAAAGAAAGAGTAGTGAATAGTAGTAATATTGCTGAAAATTACTACATTATTATTATTATTATTTTTTATCTTAATTTGAGGAGCTTGGTCGTTGAACGATCATGTCGCTCCATGCGTTCTCCAAAGTATAATTACAATTTACTGAACGCACATTTTATAAAACTTATACTACAAATTACTACAAATATTTTAATTATTATTATTTTCATGTTAAGAAGGTTTATTACAGTGTCAGTTATATTTTAGAGCTATTATTGTATAATTTCAAGTCTTAAATTAAACTAATTCATTCATTCTGGTCATCTCGAATATGTGAATTCATGGTATCAAATGCGTTCAGGATGATATTTTGAACACAAATATATGTGGGAGTAGAAGCTGTGACGTCATGAAGGTTGCGGAACAAAGTTTTTGTTTTTTATATTGTACAAACAGTAACACCCTTATTAAGTGACCAATCTGTAGGCTTTATGTCAATGCCAATAAGTTCTAACAATGGTTAGTTCAGAGTGTGGCTGATGGTACCATGCGGGGTATCAATTGAAAGGACTTTGCGAGTAGATTACAAATACCTATATGACATACTACTACATTTTCACTACTTGGTCTAACATGTATAATGACGTCATTTAACTATTTTCTTTGAAACTTTATGCTTTCTTAGTGTTTTGACAGTTTATAAAAAACAGCTGAATAGGGATCGAAAAAGTAGGCATGTTTTTTTTATTTTTGCTCCTGTTAAAAGCTCATTCATGTAACAGAGATTTTTTTTCGAATAACTATAAAAATAACCGAGATATAAGCCATGAAACATTTCATTCTATCTCTTTCTAGCAAAACAGAATTTAATATGGAGTTTATATGGCCGTAGTGCACATGTCGGACTCTCTGTCAAATCGCTGTCTAATTAGTAGTTTAAAATGCCTAGATCATAAGTAATGCCCGATTTTAATTTTAATTTAACTTTTTGAAATAGTTTTTATGGTACTTTGATTGTTTGTTAAGAAAAGCGATAAAAAAATCCTGCATGTTTCCTATTTATTTGGTCTCGTGCCTTATTCCCACCGGACCGGAAGGATGTAATGGTTGCACAATTGCAAAATTTGCAAACTCCGATGAGGGAATGATAGCGACACAACAACAACTGGTAATGAACAATGGCCGTTACCTAGTTGGCCGGCTGCCCGCGCCCCTCGACTGGTGAATTACCGTGGGCTCTGCGTAATCGAATTACCTAACTCACGCAAATGATTTGTTTACAAACAAGCCATCATAGTACTTAAGTATCTGATGGCCGAAAATAACACGCTTGGTTGCTGTGGTAAAATTTTCGTTTTGATCGTTATCTTGTGTACTTACCTTTATATAAATCGAGAAAGGCTCCCTTTAGTTCATCAATAAGAGCAAATAGTAGGTCGGCCAAATGACCAAAACACGCTTAAATACGATTTTGACACAAGTCATCTCCGATCTATGCGTATGTGGTATCAATGAGTTCAAGATGAAGTCCTGAACACAAATATATCAGAAGAAGGTGCCCGCAACTTCGTTAGCGGAGGAAATATAATCCTCTTTTAATACTTAAAATACTTAATAAAAGTATTTAATAACCATCTCCATCCGCCCAGCTACCCGTGTACCAAAAACAGTCCAAATCCGCTAAGCCGCTTTGGCCTTATGAAGCCACAACGACACATACAAACATACAAAAAATCAACAACAGTACCTAAAGAATTCGATTCAGATCACTGAATCGAATTCTTAAAAATAAGTGATAGGTACTCCTTTCACTTAGGTATTTTTTTAAATATCTTCAATGTAAAGAAATTTCATTTTTACAAATCTATAGAAGTATAGAAATCAATTTGTTACAAGCTTTTATTTAACTTGGAAATATGTATCTTTGTACGGGTCAAATCTTGTAAGTTAAATTTGACCAACTTTCCGGTTTCCCATTGCGCTAAAATTTTCACAAATACGGCCATTTGTAGCGTATATTTTGCAGGGAACCCTCGGTGCGCGAGTCCGACTCGCACTTGGCCGGCTTTTAGTTTGTATTATTTATACCAGGGTATACCTAGTTGCTATACCGCAGCAACAGCGCAATTTTATCCTAATGCAGATATATCACTTTATTATTATGGCCAAAATATAGCTAAATTCTAGATATCGACTGCCCGCCGGTCGACCTTGTGCGATGGGCTCAACGTAAGCCAATTACCTAACATACGTAACTTATTTGTTTACATACAAGTTTAGTAATCCGACGACTTATCTGATGGTAGGTTATTTTTTTTTAGTAACTATAAAATAACGCGATTGGGTCTGGCGGTATTTTATTCACCCGTTAGCTTTAAAATCGTTTACTTATAAAAACCTTATTATGGTCGCTTGTATGTTGGCTTATCCTGCATAATTCAGCAACACAGTGTCATTTTTTTTCATATAAATAGATGATATATAGATTATAGAGTTTTAGAAACAGAGGTTTTTTTTAATTTGTGATTGCTCAGTTTATTTTAACTATATTGTGATAATATCTTAATAGATTTATATTCTTGACATTGTAATTTATTTATTAACTCTGATGGTATTGGCTTTTGGACTAGGTGTAATGATTTGAATTATTGAATTAGTAATTTGTTCAATTTTCTTTAATTTTATTATATTATAATAATAATTCCTTGACATATAGGAGCTGTATGTGAAAGCGTTTGTTAGATAAATGGTTTCAAACACAGTCATGTATTGTATATGAATAAATAAATAAAAGTATGGAACAAGAAAGATATGAACTTATGCATTTTTTCCCAGTAAAGTTCCCGTAGGGCAGTACGCTTGCCGTCCGTGAGAAACTGGATTTTTTTACTGCAATTATGAGTTAATTGAGGGTATAAAAATGGTTCTTTTTAATTCTAAGCCTTTAGCTATGACTACCTGTACCTTTCTGAAAATATATTTATAGTTTTGCGGACTCAAACTGTTAAACAAAAAATAAAATATTATAAATAAAAATTAAAGCCACTATCGCAATCATCTCCCGTCTTTGTTTTCGTTTCTATTTTTGAATTTATTGTTGTAAGGAACTTTTCTCAAACATTAAAATTTGATATAGTTCTGTGTTCTGTGATGCAAATCCTCTGCATTTAATTTATTTATTATATAAATTAAGTACCTATAACTAAGTTAATTTATAATTAAATTAATTGTGTATGACGGCCTTAATAGGGTCTACTCGAACACTACACACGCGAGATACAGACGACTTCCTTGAAAAAAAAAAACATTATGAAGGGATTGGAGGGAAAATTAAAAAAAAAACTTCTAACGTGTAGTTTTTTGGGCAGTGTATTTTTTATTTCATTGCATATGTTTGAGAAAAGCACTATACATGCTTCTGGCCGTGAAAAATGCTTGCCGGCTTCGTATCACTATCCTATACCTACTCGCCCGGCAAGCCCTTTTTTCCCGGCGTTGCAGTAATGTACTATTATACAAACGTACATCTCTGCCCTATAAAAGCCAACACTGTGTCACTAACATAAATTAAATCAACACAATACTAAATAAGTATTAAAGCTACCTACTAAAAGACTCTCAATCTTCATACAAAAGCCATTCCCAGACGCCATCTATGTGTTAGTTTTTTTTTTACATTTATTCAAGTTAGCAAGCGTGACACAGTATTAAAATGTTATAATTTATTTATAATTAGCTGTTTACGAACTAATTGGTATTGTACTACCCTTCTTTGTTCAATTATAACATCGCTAAATGTTTAGTTTTACAGCACCATCTAGTTTTTGCCTGAATATTTTCTTGCAATCGGGACTCGATCCAAAGTATGGCAACTGACAGTTTGCTTTGGATTTTATGGTCCCTACTACCTATTTTAAAAAACTATTAATTTCGTTAGTCAACTTATACATCATACGTGCATTGTCTAATGTTGGATTTGCAAGAATGTGCGTTAAGTCCCCATTTCATATGGGTTACGATTGGCTGTCGTCATCAGCGCCTCTCTCTGGGCGGTTCCGCCCACACTCCATTAACTAGGGTTGGACATTTTTATAGTGCCGCAGACATCACAATACGGTACATGAATGAATTTTTTTTATCGCTTTTCCTCATAATCTCGTAATATCAAAACGATTACAAAAAGTGAAATTAAAATTAAAATCGGCCAAGAAATACGCACGATACGCACTTCAAGCTAGGTACTGATTCGACAGCGATTGACAGAGTCCGACATGTACTTTTACGTCAGAGTACACTTTACGACCATACAAACTTTATTTTGCTTTTTTTTAACATCTGTTTTGCTAGAAAGAGATAGAATTAAATGTTTGATGGCTTGGTAATTTTTATAGTTATTCGCAAAATTATTGGTTTTATTGTTTGTTACATGAATGACCTTTTAACAAAGCAAAAATGAAATTCACGCATATTCCCTATTAGGCGAATGTATTATTTACACTCCCGACTTCGTTTTAGCCTATATTACTATCAAAGTTTCATGTGGCAAAGCGTTTTGTTCAAAGTTATTTTATTTTAAACGCGTAAATGCACGTAGACGCAAAGCAGGGAATGCAATCGATTCAGAAATGAGGCTAATAGGTCAGCGTACTTAGGTGACACCGTATGTACCAGCAGGCAGTGGCGTGACATGACGAGACTAATTAGTGATTGTCCATTTTAAACATAAGGGTTTTTGCATAAACTATATTATGTGAAAACATTTCACATGGAGTCCATTTGTTAGCATTGTGATTGCACCGTCATCGAATATTCAGGGTGTTAATAATTATTTAATAGAGTAACCCAAATATTTATTCTAATTTTATAGGTTCAAATGGGTTGTTTTTAGAATTCCGAAGCCAAAATGGCAAAAACGGAACCCTTATAGTTTCGTCAATGTCACAGGCAATTTACTCATAACTACAAGATGTGTATTGATAAAATTTGAAGTATAGGTGTCTTGTATAAGCCGCTACTTAGTTTGATAGTTAAATAACAAATAAAAAAATATTTAGGGGGGCACTCCATATATATGTAACCGAAACTGATTTTTTTTTTAGCAAACGTCAATGAGTTGCACATATTTCGACTTAAATAGTCTTAAGTGAATATTTTTTACGTAGAAACTGACTAAAAGATCGGCGTAATTTTTTTCAGTGAGAAGATATAGATAGAATATGGACCCGGAAAGTGAAAAGCTACTTTTCATTGTGAAAAATATTTAGCGACTAGGGTAAATTTCTAATAAGATACCGAAGGCAATCAGGGATGCTAGTATGAGTAGATTTAAGCAAGGATTTATGACATTATTACTTACTAGCTTCTGCCCGCGACTTCGTCCGCCTTAAATTCGTTTATCGCGGTTAAGGGTATTTTTTCGAGATAAAAAGTAGCCTATGTCCTTCCCTGGGACTCAAACTATCTCCATACCAAATTTCATCCAAATCGGTTCAGCGGTTTAAGCGTGAAGAGGTAACAGACAGACAGACAGACAGACACACTTTCGCATTTATAGTATTAGTATTAGTATGGATTGAAGGAGAAATTCTATTACAATGTGAATGAATTCTTAAATGACATGGCTATTGAAATTTGATATAATGTACTGCAATCAGATTAATAATTAACATAATACATTATGTTAATTAGTTACAATTTGTAAACCGATAGGTAAAACATGACGGACTTTTCTATTTTTTTGTGTAAAATCTTTATAATTGTAATTGTATACTCGTTTACGCAAATAAAAAATAGCTCTCTCTCCCTCTCGCTCTAAGTAAAGTAGTTTTTCCACGCGGGCAAAACCTAATGGCCTAGAGTAGAGACACTATATTTCTAATTGACTATATGTAGGTTTGTTTACCATGCTTTTATTAGAAATAAAACCGCCGCGTGTAGTAACCATTTGCCATCATACGAGTACATGCTCGGGACACACCCAACAATATAAGTACGATGAGCTCAATGGTTTGTGTTCTATAAAATAACTTAGTTCCATCTTCTTATGAGCTTTATTGTCATGTATCGAGGAGCATTAAAACAAGAGGACTGTCAATTGCCATACTTTGGACCGCAAGGAGATATTTAGGCAACTTTAACTATGGCGCTTTGAAACGAATCATTTAACGAAATTATAATTGAACAAAGAAACTAGTACAGTATTAATTAGTTCGTAAACAGCTAATCTGGACTATTATAAAGTTGTAAAAACGAAATGTCTGTATATTGAAGATATTTAAAAAAAAACTATTGTAAGGAAATATTTGGAGGTCACTGAAGCGAAAAATATTTGTTTTTTTTGTAAATTTGTATGTGTCGTTGCGGCTTCATCACGCGAAATCGGCTTAAAGGATTACAATTATTTTTGGTACACGAGTAGCTGGGTATACTTTTACCCGACTACGCTGAAGAAAAAAAGAAGGGGTTATGACTTTTTCTCCTCCGCGAACGAAGTTGCGGGCGCCTTCTAGTACTAAGTAATAATAATGATTCGTAACATTCAATATTACGTCACGCTTGCAAAGTTGAATAATTGTAAATAATAATTCCTATACTTTCATAGCATTGTACATATTGGTCTAACGTCTTTTTGTATGGTGATTATCAGTCCTCTTGTTTTAATGTGATTGGTCCTTGCCATTATTAAGATTAAAGCTGTCATTTATTAAGAGAGTGTCGATTATCGGCGCATTCAACTTTTGCTTAACCACTGAGCCCTCGATGTATGGTATTTATATTGTAAAAATCGCCCAATTGAAAACCGCTTCCTTATCAAAACATGAACACATGAAAATTTCTCAAACAATCGAAGCGTATCTCAAAGGAAGCTGAAAGCCCATTGGCGCCAAATCTCTGAAACGGGCGCCCTTGAGACACCCTTTGTTGTGTCTCTTGACAGATCCACAAGTGTGTAGTTGTGTGGAGTTATGTGAAGTTGTGTGGAGTAGTGCCGAGTTGCCCTTTTGGACCGATTCTTATCCCATCTCCATTTGGCTTTGAAACACAAATTTTATATTACATACCATTTCACATTATATAAATATGTAATAAATGGCATTTTAAAGCGTGTGGCGACGAACACACAGCACCACATTATTAAATGTATATTAGATATTCGTCTTTCTTCATTATTATCTCTTTTAAAGAAATAAAATTTGTAGAAAGTTTTCAGATATATTTTCAGACTGTGGATTTTTTACATATTTTTCCAATTGCACAAAAAGGTTTATTATGCTATTCCTCCGAAATAATTTTTAATGCAAAAATCTGAAATGCTTTCATCTAAGAAAATCTTTGTATTGTTTTTAAATACTTCGATCTGTTTCCGACATAATGAAGAAAAATGATAGGTTTTAAACGTAGCATTACGTCCTAGTTGCTGACCTATCACCTTAATAAAGCAAGCTCTTTGATGTATTCACGGGCACGCGCCGATCTAGAATCTAGATACTGTTCCTGCTATGGATATGGTAAGGTCGTTAACTTCGAACCGATTATGGATTGTTGCGTAATAGTCAGACAGGAATACTAAGTAGAATTCATAAATATAACTAACTAGCTTCTGCCCGCCACTTCATCCGCCTTAAATTCGTTTAGCGCGGATAAGGGTATTTTTCCGGGATAAAAAGTAGCCTATGTCCTTCCCCGGGGCTCAAACTATCTCCATACCAAATTTTATCCAAATCGGTTCAGCGGTTTAAGCGTGAAGAGGTAACAGACAGACAGACAGACACACTTTCGCATTTATAATATTATATATAGTATGGATGGGTATGGTAACTATTATTCGTTTTTATGTAGGTATTGTATCAGTTCGTTTTACTTGCTGAAACTTCAATTTTATACAACAGAAATAAACACACTCAAGACTACAGTGCGACATATTCAATGAGGGCGCCACTTTCTACGTAACTGTGACATTTTTGACGCAAAAAACTTAAACATGGCAACAATATAGTATGATTTTTTTTTTAGTTCCATTTTATTCAATTTCTACTCTTTTATGTCGCACTGTAATGGTATAACCGGAATATAATGTCAGTTGGCAACATTATCGTTTTAAAATATTTTCATCTTCTAACGTTTCTTAAAATTGAATGCGTGTATTTATACCGAAATATCAGTTTTGTTTTCAATCCCTTAAGGTGCGTCCACACTTGTATCATTTGCTCGTATCCGATCACCGTGCCGTAGCATGACTGCGTATCGCGCTGCTTGGACGCTTACTGTCGGCGCGCCGATAATGCCCCACTCTTCCGATACAAGTGTGTGATACGCGTAGCAAATGGATTTCGAGTGATCGGATCGGCGCAACGTCCAAACGCGTGATCGTGACACGCGATCATGCGACGCGACGATGATCTGATACGGGCAAATGATACAAATGTGGACGCACCTTTAGTGGTTGTAATTACTGACAATTTGGTGCGTAACAGTATATTCGTTAAAATTGGAATAATGGTCTATGTAGCGTTTTCGGTCACATGTCATACAGATTTAAAACCACGATTAAAATTTTCTAACAAAGACGAAGATACTTTTTGTGATAAGAAAATTTGTTTTTTTTATAATAAAAACTATCATAAATACGTAATTTGAACATTTTTGTTGCATGCCGCAAACACTCTATTAAAATCTGTATACAGGGTGCTCGTGAGCATTGCGAGAGATTTTAACAGCATGTTCCTGACCATATTTTAAGTTAAAAATCTTAATTAACTTCGGCTAAATTCGGCTCGGGTTTCGAGATATTTCCCTTTTCCTGTAAAAACGTTTTAATTAAATCTCCAGTATGAAACACCTTTATGATAGCAACGTTGCGAGACTTAACAATCTAATTTGACTGTAAACGTCAAATCCAGTTGTCACTATGAGTGTTTATCAACAGAAATATCGCCGTGTTATTTTTAGTAAAAAAAATACATCTGATGCTAAGAATGGTTCCGCAAATGATTTTTTGAATGAAATTTCACGTGTTTACTATTGAAAGCTTTCACTGATGCCAGGGGGCAAGTAACAAAAAAGAGTGATTGTGCACTGTTCCCCATCGTCTGTTGTTGCACATGCTTTCCAGAGGATATTGAGAAGGCTCGTAAAATACGACTGGGAGTAGGGAAAACTACTAGTAAATCCTATTGACGTAATTATTGGACTAATAAATGTAATACTTACTAATTATGTGTATTCTGTTACTGTTACAACAGTTAGAAAGGTGAATAAAGATAAACTCTTATCAAGACTTCATTCAAAGTGATACAGCTATTAACACCATGAATGCCCAGTAAGGAATATTCCTTACTGGGCATTCATGGTGTTGGGTTTGGGTTTCAGTTTCACTTTCAGTCAGCCACAAAGAAAACTACTTTGTGCACTCAAAGGGTTTCAAGGTTTTCCGCAGATGACCGTACTCAGTTGATTTTGTATCATATGGACAGTAAATATCAGGGACAATCTTACAAAACACACCTAGTGTCCTAGACCCTAGGTTCCATCCACATAAGAAAGTTTAAGTTAAAAACGTAAAAGTAGCATGTTATTACAGTCCCTACATAAATAAAATATGAAGTATTTAGTTAAATTTATTTACTCAGCTTTTTATTAATAAATCTCATTACACATTACACATCACATTTTATCAATACTTTACTATCTAGATTAATATCTACTGCTGCTTACTACTGCTTAATAGCAGTCATATCCTTTTTTATTTAGCCGTCGCAGCTGATAAAACGCCGTCTGCAGCATCAAATACTCAAGGCACACTGATGTTGTAATAAGTCGGACCACAAAGCACTCGACATAACATTTCTTTAGCTTTCGTTATTAAACGACCTACCGGCCGTCACATTAAACTGGTCCTCAATTTCTTATTATTAAGAATTTGGTCTCGGTGATACTTTAGAACAATTTTATTAAACATGCTTGGATATTTTAGTTTTAGATTTTTCTCTTTTAATTTTAGATTACAGTATTTACAGTTTTAACGCTAAAATTAATACCAATAATATCAATCACTCGTATGAAAGTCATAAATGACATTATGAAAGAGGAAATTTAGTTCAGGTAGAACATTTTCAAGTGGCCAGTTGCTTTTATCGTAGCTACTAAAGTACCGATAACGATACTCTTGAATACATTAAACTACCTCTGTTGTCTAATAGTAGATTCTGACAAGTGGAAAAGGTGTGTTATTTATTGAGCTAGTCTATGTCGGTTGACAAGTCATGTCATAAATTTTTCATTCGGTAAAAATAATTATTGTATGCTATAACGAAAATGCCTCGTCCGCGTACATACCCACCGGAACACGTGGCAGACATAATTTTTACATACGGTTTCTGTAATGGGAACTCTGTGCAAGCTGTGGAAGAGTATAGACGTAAATATCCAAATAGACCTGTGCCCCATCATACCACTTTTGTGGGCATGTTCAGACAGTTACGTGAAAGGGGCATTCAAGCGAACAAGTCTGAGCGAGCTATTGGATTGGACATCGTGACTGAAAACAGAATTCTTAACCTAATTACCGAGGATCCAACTCTATCAACCCGTGGTGTGGGTATTACTTGCGGCGTTAGTAGTGAAGCTGTTTGGAGGTGTTGGAAGAAACATAACCTCCATCCTTTCCATTATAGGAAGGTGCAGGGGCTAATAAAAAATGACGGGTTTTCTAGGGTAGTGTTTTGTGAACGAATAAATGGAAAACTTGATCAAGATCCAAATTTTATAAGAAAAATATTATGGACCGACGAAGCTCAGTTCACGAGAACGGGGATATTTAATTCCCACAATTTCCACAACTGGATGGAAGAAAATCCACATAAAACCTGGGTTTTCTCTCACCAACACCAGTTTTCGGTGAACATGTGGGCAGGCATAATAAATGACCAATTGATAGGGCCGATAGAGTTTCCGGCTAGATTGAATTCGGACATGTATCTAAATTTTTTGCGCAATGATTTCAATGATCTCTTGGAAGACATCGATTTGGAAACTAGGCGGGATATGTGGTACCAATATGATGGAGCACCTCCACACTATGGTCTAATTGTTAGGAACCACCTGGACCGAGAGTTTCCAAATCGATGGATTGGTAGAGCGTCTCCAGCAATCCAATGGCCACCGAGGTCTCCGGATCTTACGCCATTGGATTTTTATCTTTGGGGTACGTTGAAAAATATGGTTTATTCAAAACCTATTCGTTCCAGAGAACAATTGGTTGAAAAGATTATGGAAGCTGCTGAGCAATTGAAACACAGGCCTGCCCCACTTGCAGACCAAATACGTAAACGATTAAATTTATGTCTTGAAAAAGATGGATCGCATTTTGTTTTTTTTTTTTAAATTGAAATGATTAAATGAATTTATTTTTTTTATCTTGTGTTTTAATGCCAAATGTATTTTAAAAGAGTACAAAACGAAACAATTTTTTTTTCGTTATTATGTTCAACAGGTGTATCTAACCCTGCATAGTAATTTGTATGCTACGGTGGATACGATTCTGTATTGCTGACTGTACATTCAATTTATAAATTAAATAGTTAAGTGTTTCACGCCATTTTGTCGTTCTTTAGTTTAAACCCACAATAATGTCAAAGTGGTACTAAAACCCATGTTTTATGTTTTCTGCCTTTTTGGGAATATGAACGTGTGCGTATGTATGTAAATATCAATATCAAGTTAATTATGGAGTCGTACTTTGCAGCACTTGAGATTGTTGATAATGATAACTGAGAGTGATAGGTAAGGGACATCGTATTTTGTGTACCAACCTTTTACTTTCATTCAATGTAGTACAGCTAACTCGAAAAAGAAGAAGCTAAATCGTAATTTGAATAATCTATGCCCAAAAGAAAAAAGCATATGACATTGTCTATTGTAAAAAAGAGATAGCAATATCAGACGTTGCCAGCTCGTCCTAAAGGCACGTTTATACTACGTTAGCAATTATTATGTATGAAAATAATAATAAAAAAAAAACGTGTTTCGACCTAAGTTAATATAACATTTATTACTTCTTATAGCCTCAGGAATTAGTAGTTAAAATCTCTCGCAATGCTCACGAGCACCTTGTATAATAATACAATAACGACGACGCACAGAAAAACACGCGTAGGTAAACGGAACAATAAATAAATAATAAATAAATAAATATTACGGGACAATTTTACACAAATCGAACTGGCCCCATGGTAAGCTCATTAAGGCTTGTGTTATGGGTACTAGCCGACGATATATTTAATAGATATATTACTTATATACATAGAAAACATCCAAGACTCAGGAACAAATATTTATGCTCATCACACAAATATTTGCCCTTACCGGGGTTTGAACCCAATAGTACATTGTTTTATGTGGAGCTATATATGCCGAGCTATATATGCCATAAGCCATTTTCTTTGAGTATTTTATCTACTTCAGCTCAGAGTCACTCAGCGAACTATGGAAAGGGAGAACTCTACGAAATCGAATCAGAAATGAGGAGATTCGTAGACGAACCAAGGTCACCGACAGGCAGGGCACGTAGTTCGAAGAACCGATGGCCGTTGGGGCAGAAAGGTTCTTGAGTCGAGGCCACGTACCGGCAAGCGCAGCGTGGGAAGACCACCCGCAAGGTGGTCGGACGACCTGCTTAGGGTTGCGGGGACTCGCTGGATGCGGGTCGTTACTTGGACTTTAACTTTTAGTTAACGAAACAAATCTGACGATCATGTGCTGTATAGCTTTTATTGTACAAATCTAATCTTCGCTTCGGATATAATTATAACACCAAGTTCTAAAGGACTTTATGAATCAATTATGAAAGATGAAATCGTTCGAAAAGGGAACGAACTCAATATAAATAGCTGCAAATTACTGATATCTTTATAAAGGAAGTTTGAAATTGCTTTGACTTCTGAATAAATATTAAAAAGCTTCACTGAAATCAGAAAAAAGACTCGTGGCAAAGTTATTTACAACTAACGACCCTCCTCGCTGCCGTAGATAAAATAGCTTTTAATGGAAATCAATTTACTGATGAAAACATTAGATATAGGTATACAACAAGTGATTCTATTATTTCTATTATCAAAAGACGAAAACTCGACGACGGCAGCGGGTGGGTTTTGTGATATTTGGAATAGGAATATGTTATATATATACCACATATATGTCTATGTCTGTAGGTACAACCATGTACCCATTACTTAATGTAATGCCATCTAATCTCACTTTATGTACAGTCGCCGTCAAAATATATTTACATTTTTGCACCTTATCGCATTGTAGTTAATATGGCGAAAAGTGTAAACATATCTTTGACGTCGACTGTACTATTTATAAAAAAGTATGTTTGCGTTGACCTCATTTCATGCCACAGTAGAATAACGAATAACCGTGTTGTTTTATATACCTAAAGATGGATGAAAAACATTTAAGAAAAATAGCAGGTTTCGGAAGCGTAAGCAAAGAACGTTAACCGGGAAAAATATTTAGTATCATAAAGTTGTAAACATGAAACTGTACAATGAAGATATTTTTAAATAACCACGGAATATTTGAAGGTCATTAAATAGAAAAATATGTTTTTGGATTTTTTTAATGTTTGTATGTGTCATTGTGGCTTCATCACGCCAATTCGGCTTAATGAATTTTAATTATTTTTAGTACACGGATAGCTGAGTATCTCCAGATGGTTATACGATACTTTTTACCCGACTACGCTGAAGAAAAAAGAAGGGGTTATGATTTTTTCTCCACCGCTGACGAAGTTGCAGGCACCTTCTAGTCTAGGTATACTATTATAAAGTAGTAAAAATTAAATGTCTCTAAATTGAAGATATTAAAAAAAATCCAATGGACTATACTATGTCACTAAATTGAAAAATAGTTTTTTCGGATTTTTTGTATGTGTGTCGTTGTGGCTTCATCACGCCAAATCTGCTAAACGGATTTTAACTATTTTTGGTATACGGGTAGCTGGGTATCTACAGATGGTTATAGAATACTTTTTACCCGGCTAATCTGTCGAAAAAAAGAGATGATATGACTTTTTCACCTTCGCGAACGAAGTTGTGGGCGCCTTCTAGTTAATACTAAAAACACGTACGTGATCATGATCAATCATCGGCTTAAAAGTTAACTACAAATACTTTATTATCACAAAAACACTGCGAGATTAAACATAACACCACAAATATTCCCTCCTAATATCCATTAACAGGTTATTTCGGAATATAGGTCGCATGTAGTAACCGCAGAGTATAAAGCGGCCATTTTAAATTGTGGCTTTTATATCGTATCGCTGTAAATACGTGAGCACGATGCTTAGAGGATATCATCGACAGGTGTGCGGTGTGCGCTGTCGAAATAAGAATAACAGTTTTTCTGCTCATTTTTAGGGTTCCGTACCCAAAGGGTAAAATGGGAACCTATTACTAAGACTCCGCTGTCCGTCCGTTTGTCTGTACGTCTGTTACCAGGCTGTATCTCATGCACCGTGGTAATTTTCTTAGATGATGTATTTCTGTTGCCGCTATTACAATATACTTGTCGTCTTGTACTCATATACAAGCCTTATTGAGCTTGCCATGGGACCAGTTCGATTTGTGTAAAATGGTCCCGTAATATTTATTTATTATTCAAATCAAATCAAATCAAAATATGCTTTATTCAAGTAGGCCTAGGTACAAGCACTTTCGAATTTTCAGTTGCATTGAGAGTGTTTGCTGCGATATTACAATATGATCCAACATTTGTTGCAAGGATTAGGGAAAACCCAGAAAAACCTAATCAGATCATTGAACTTAAATATTATGGATAAAATCATAATTTTAAAAATTAAAATAATTAATAAGTTAAATCCAAAAGGATAGTCAATAAAAAAGAAAAAAAAATCTAGTATTTATTTATTTATACTAAAAACAGTATAATTTTATGTCTGTTCGTCTATGTCAGTAACCAATATGAAATGATTGAACACCGTGTATATGCATACGAGTTAGGGCTCTGCTTACAACGGATTTTCATAGACACGGCCGTTTGTAGCGTATATTTTGTACGGCGCCCTCGGTGCGCGAGTCTGACTTGCACTTGGCTGGTTTTTTATATCATGGTCATGCACGGCTTGAGGTTTGTGTCAAGTGACTAACATTCTACATATTATGCATGAGTTATGACTATAAGATGCGAGGAATGTTGTTCAGGAAGGAGGAAAAATTTCTTAAAAATTTCTCTTTTGTGTGTAAAACATTATAAAAATCTGCTTAGTCGTTATTGCGTAATGAGGTAAAAAAAGGCAGCAAGGAGTAAAGAAAGGGTAAGGAGCACAATTTCATAGGTATAGGAAATTAAACAGATGAAAACCTATCTAGCGGTAAGCAGTAAATAATAGTTTCAAATCCATCCAGAATGGCGCTAGAGTAGCGGGATAGTATGAAGTCAACAAACATTTAAAACGTTTTTCATCGAAATGCTACTCAATCATTCGTTCGCCTTCTGATGGAATTGTTGAATCAGGTTCAAAATATTTTATCTTGCGTTGTTGTGGATTTTTATGGCATTATTATACTAATTTATTTTACAGATGTAATGCTATGGCGCTACAAATTTAATGCCTTTTGACGGACACTTCTATACAATTATTAAATTGTAAAAATTACATAGCGGATATTTTCAAAAAATAAGTGATTGGTACGGAATATTTGAAGTTCAGTGAAACGAATAGAATAAAATGATTTGTTTTGAAATAAATAATAATTATTTGCTATTATCTATACTATAAACAAGTATCAGTAAATGACTATGTAGGTATTACAATTAATATTTTACATTCCAGACAAAATAAAAGTAAATAAAAAGTATATATAATCCTTAAACTAAACTTATAAGATGAAAAAGATTATACAAAGAATACACCACCTGTAGGTCCGCCTGCGGCATCGTACCCGGTATGCTGGCAGCGTTACCTCTTTGTATTGCCAGAGAGATTCTCTGACAGAGGTTTATTTTGTGAACGGGTAGAGTTACATAGGTGACTTATATTAAATTGGAACACTATGTTTTGCCAAAGGCAGCACGCATAATACAAAATTAAAGTGAACACCTTTTATTTTATATCGTTTTCCGTTAGGTATTCTTAAGTTGAAATAGTATGCTTTCTTAACTAAAAGTGTAAACAATGTTTTTTTTTAATAATTGAGGATCATGCAAATTTCGAATAGCTTTTGGTACTTAATTTATAAAAAATTCTAGGCACCATTCTATAAATACTTTTTTGCAATCAGGGCAGTTTTATGGCATGATTAATTCTGTCCTGCATCTGGATTCGAAAACTATTGAACTACATAATTTTTTTTATAGCTATGTTTGTATGTGTTGTTGTGGCTTCATAACACCAAAACAGCTAAACGGATTTCAATTATTTTTGGTACACAGGTAGCTGGAGATCCACAGATGGTTATAGAGTACTTGTTACGTTGAAGAAAATAGAGGGTTATGATTTGTTTTCCCATATATTAGATTGTTCTCCTCAGTTTTCTACACTCTATAGAAGACAGAACGATATTCTGAATTTCTGATAGACAGATGGCGTTATAGTGGCGACTCAATGCATACTACAAAGCGGCCATTGTAAATTGGCGTATCGCTGGAAATACGCAAGCCCGATGCTTTAAGTTTATCATCGACAGGTGTACGCCTCAGAAATGAGAATAGTTTCAACCTAACCTACTAACACAATACGTGAGTACAGATATTCATATACCAACGAAGTTCTAGAGCAATAGTGTTTACCACGATGAAAGATAACGGGTGCGCTATTTTACGCATAATTTTTTTTGTCATAATTCTATACTTATCCCATAATCACAATAGGCATAATGATCTATAAGCATGTATGAATGGTCTTTACGCATAATATTCAAATTCAAATTGTTTATTCTGTACGTAGGCCACAAGGGCACTTTTACAAGTCTGACTCTACGGCATTTCCTCAGAGGAGACCACTGTTGAGAAGTAAGCCGAAACAAAATCAACAAACAAATAACATAAAATTTTAATGCCAAAAACCTACTTTTCTGGTAGTACTCATCTTCTGTTCCGAATTGCAGTTCTAATCTAACCTGACCTACTATACTGGCAGCAGTTTTTTATTGTTAGAGATTGAATTTGCTAAAATTCGGCGATACTAAATTATGCATATTTAGATTCGGACAAATAATGATTCGGCAAGATGAACATTCGGCGAAATCAATTTATGCGAAACCTGTTCGGTGAAATCAGTTTTGGACATAAAAAAATATGTGAAATAGATATAGCACCCGAAAAATAACACTTAATCGCGTATAGAATTTAAATTTACAGCATTATTTTTTCGAAAATTACAGCTTTCGTTATTGCACTAAGCAGAAAGACATTATGTTATGACCATTGCATCAACTAGAAACCTACAGTCTTGTTTTTCATGCAATTCAAAAAGTTTCTTAACGAAGAACAACTTCACTTGTTGAATCGTACAACGATTTCATCCAATACAACGACAGACGAACGACTATTACAAATGGCTTTTCTAAACTGAAATTTGATCAGTACAAAACAAGGCCTCAATTACCGATAAGTAATAAAGTAACAATTAATTTTAGAACTTTCTAACTCCATTAGCATTACAAAAGCGACGGTATAACAAACAAAACTAAATTGTTTTCCTAACGCGACTCTTTGTCTTTGGTAATTAAGCATAATGGCTTGGCTTTTAAAGCCGTATTTGTGAAAAAGGTAAAAGTCTGTTACAACAAATGCTCTGTCATTTATAGAATGCAAGCTACCGTCGGATATGCAAATTTTCATCACTTTTCCACTCCTCTTTCCAACGTCGATGGCTGTTTTGTTTCGTTCTTCCATTGTTTTACTTATTTGTGTGTTTTCCCAGTAGTTTTGTTTAGCTTCTGCAGGTTATTATTGATTTAAGTCACGTAATTTCTCTGTCCGTTTTCCGTATAAGTCTAGCATAATAGAACATTAACACTGTTCCCTTATACGTAACGTATGACTATGAGGTTACTGTTAGCTTTTAGACTCTTTTATTATTGTTACAAAGTAAGTACGTTACTTTATAATTTTTGTATTATGTGGTCCAATCAGTCTTAAGTGTAGATACTAGCTAGCTGATTGGTTCCAAAATTTATAATAGATTCATCTGAAATTAGAGCAATACACAAGACAAACGAGCTCGAGGCCGATTTTCAACCAGTAGCAAAGGACTCATCTTCCTCCAAGTTTTGCTATAATTGTACTAGATGCCATTAATAACAATCAATGAAGATGACTACCATTTTAATCATTCTGGAACAATAAGGGAGGCCAGTACTGTCATCTCAGTAATCGAAAAAGAGATTTTAATTGCTTTCAGAATACGAGAAATTTCGTTTAAATTGGTTACTGAGTTTATTCTACTCGTAAGATGATCCCTTGTTAGTTTGCGATAACTTCCTGGAAGTTTACGTCCATTTGTTTGCATATATGGACGTACTACAAAAGAATGTTTTTTGATGGCAAGCCCTACATCGGTTTCCGCAAATAGGAACGAGAGCGGAAACAAAACTGGGTTTGTTTTCAATCCATGATGAAAGAGACATCGAGCACGCTCCCTACACGTTTGCGTAATCCTAGTCAGTCCGAGTAATTAGGAAATCGAAGATATGGGTTTAGTTTGTTGATTCTGTATGGATGTCTGTTTTGCTATTTTTTTTATTTTTTACTGTATTTAAAAAAAAAATCTGTTTAAAAATAACGTCATTTTTTTTTATTAAGAAACAAACAGTCATACACAAGCAATTGCAAAGGAATCAAGACCAGAAAAATAAGACCTATAGTTTCCTTAATGTAATAATAATAATTAGAGATCGATACATTGCAGACAGTAATGCATAAGGTAAAGTAGATAGGATTTACTTACTAGATTTTTTGTGCATAGTTGTTACAAAAGAAAGAGACTTAAAACTAGCAGTGAACAGATACTTAACTATTATCTCGCCATAGAAATATTATAGTATATGTTTACTGGTCACTTGAACAGTTAGTACTTATAGTACCTATCTACGTATTTAGTACTTTTTTATTTTTTATTATTTTGTTGCTAGTTAATTTTTGAATTGATGATAATGACGCTTTGTATTGTAGAATAAGAACAGGGATGGGTTCTTCGATATTCCCTGGAAGTGAAACCGCGGGGAACAAACAAAATTTCAAATTTCCAAGTCATAATAAATCGATACTTCATTTCGTTAATTTATTATCAAGGAAACCAAAAACAATTTTTATTTTTTTATAGTTTTTTTTATTCAGATATCCGGGAAAATTTGAAAGAAGCGTTATACTCGTATGATCGTTTAAATAAATGACGTCATTAGCGAAATTGTGACAGTGATGAACAGCAATTCAGTCTATAGTAAATTCGTCTTATTAATAGTGCTTCTGTATGATTTTCTACGCTGTGACTGTCACTGTCAAAAGTGTCCAATCCAAATCATGTTCAATATTAAGTTTATTAAACTTTATCTTTGTATTTTTTTCGTATTTTTTTACTTAAACTTGTAAAATTTATAAAATATTAACAGGGGGACACAATTTATGTAACTTTCATAGTGATTATTTCGGAAAATATGCACTTAATCTGGAAATCTTCTGAGAAACCTTAGAATGTTTTAGAAGAACTGTCGAGATAAGTATTTACCACACATTGATGTTTGCTGTTACATGTATAGTGTCCCCTCCTAGAAATATTTATATTTGATTTTGTATTTCAAGAATATTGATATTTGTCATTTAATTGCCAAACTAAGTAGCGGCTTATAACAGATTTCATCAATATACATCCTGATATGCAAATTTCATCAATATACATCCTGCTGTTTTTGAGTTTGCCTACGACAAACGATCGTCCGTGAAAGACGGCCATGACAAGACTATAAGGATTCCGTGTTTGCCATTTTAGCTACGGAACCCTGATAAAAAAGAGGTAACTGCGTGTAAATTGCCTCATTATCGAGCGGGTTAATCGCCTAATTCTCGTGTACAACCATTTTGTACAATGCTGGAAGATTTTAACCGGTCTTCAAACTATTTCTTAGACCTCCAGGATCTCTACCAAATAGCTGAATTACTCGAGTAATGACCGAAATAAGTGGTGACTTAGTCACTCAGAAATTTCAGTATAAACCGCGACGATAAAATTGACATAAACCTACTAGCAAAGCGTGCGTGAGGCGGAATGGCGGCCCTTTTGGCATCGTTTACCGTTCGGCCAGATGTAATGCAATTTGAATTTGAGCGAGCTCGAACATTTGTATTTCTAAAGGTGCGTCCACATTTGTATCATTTGCCCGATCAGATCTTCGTCCCGTGGCATGATCGCGTGTCACGATCACGCATTTGGACGTTGCGCCGATCCGATCGCTCGAAATCCATGTTGATACGCGTATCACACTCTTAGATCGGAGAAGCGCGGCGTAGTCGCCGCGCCGACAGTGAGCGTCCAAGCAGCGCGATACGCAGTCATGCCACGCCACGGTGATCGGATACGAGCAAATGATACAAGTGTGGACGCGCCTTTAGGTGTAATTAGATTTTAGATTTTGAAACTAGTTCTATATATCAGCCACGGACGGCTACTGCTCAATATAGGCGTCTCCTATAGTTCGCCACAGTATGACCGCATTGACCGACTCTTCGCAGCCCCCACGGGGTCATCAGTCCATCTTGTTGGGGGCCGCCCACGCTGCGCTTTCCTGCGTGGTCGCCACTCCAGGACTTTACTGCCCCAACGGCCATCCGTTTTCCGGGCTATGGTCCGCCCAATGCCACTTCAAACATGCAACCCTGCGAGCTATGTGGGGCACGAATAGTAGAATAATAACGTGTAATAGTAGTATTATTATAGCGTGCATAATCTACTATAGCAGCTCAGCGTGTCCAATGCTTAATGCCTATTGATCGCCATAATACAAAATGCAGAAAAACTGTTGTTTTTGAAATTAAATAACCTTTGTAAGTAAATACTGTAATGTTTCCACTATGAATCACGTTAATCTATGAAAGTTAGGTTCCTACTCACGTTTAGGTACCACAAAATAAAATATAACATCGGCAGAGGCTGGAAAAAATTGTGTTTCTGCTTTGTGCTTCTAATTTCGATCAATGACATGTCTTGTGAAAGTATACAAAGATCCTTTTAAATGTCTAACGCTGACCGATCATTCGCCTTGATCTGTTATTTAATAGTCATAGTAAGAAAGAAAGAAAGAAGATTTTCTTTCTTTCTTCTTTCTTTCTAATAGTTATAAAATTCTATAATACAATTACAGAAGTTGCCTTGATATTAACACATGATTAACGGTTTTTAAACAGTGGGGACCCATTGTTGGGAAGATTTGCGTTGATCTAGATTTCTTATGGGTCCCGACTGTTTAAAATCGCTATGTCCCACTTCCACATTAGAATTTATTATTTGTTTGATGTGAGTATCGATCATGAATCATGAAACATTTACATTATAACTTAACAAATTTCTAGGGTACTGGACTTGTTTTGATCTTTTTAGTATTTTTACTCAGTCGGGTTTTTTTTTAATTAATATATATCTTTTTTTTAATGTAATATAAAAAGTGACAAAAGGGAAGCCGAACCATCTGATGGAAAGTCAGACAAGTAGTCATCAGTCAAGACAACACCGGAGGAGTCGCCCATACGTTTGGCAACCTTTGAGTGCCCTGTTAACTCGCTTCTTGAAGAATCCCATGTTACAGCGCTCCGGAAACACCTCAGGGGGAAGCTCAATTCACAACTTACAAGTTCGTAAAAAAAGGTGGGTGATGCGCGTTTAATTTTGTTTTTTGTTACATCTAGCACAGATATCAGTGATTAGAGCATAGTAAAAACTTCACAACCCCATTCTACAAAGCATGGAAACCGCCTACCACGCCTTAAAAGATAAAAATAACTGTTTGAAGGTGATACTGTCCTGTGCAACGTTTTACGCGCGCCGTAACCCGCTTCAAAGGAGTGAGCTTAGATAAAATTAACATCATAATTATAAAAATAAATGCTTTTTCCAGCTTGCGTTATTATAGTTCAAAAGTATGGAAAATATGAGCCGCGTACGTTGATGAGAGCGTATTCAGAAATTTTCATTATTTCACTGCCTGTTGCTTATTGAAACGTGAGTGCTGCCGTAGATTAATTTCTATCTAAACCGAATAGGGCACTATTTTGTAAAACGACAGCTGTACGAGTAGAGGTAATCGTATTAAATTCAGCTGAAACCTTTTCCCGCTACGCTTTTGTTGTGCTATTTTAAATCGCTAGTGTTATTGTTTCTGCTGAATCGAATCTAGCTTTTGCAGTTTTATTTTAGCTTTTTACTAGACAGCTTTATGAATTTATGACCAACGTTCAGAATTGAAATTAGTTTTGTTATCAATAGGGATGAACAAGCATGTGAAATTTTACAGCCTATACTATAGTCAATTGTTTAAATATTGCAATGTATCATGAAATCAAGAAAAGATCTCGGAAAATCTAAACGACTTTGAAATACAAAACTTAAAATATTGCTCTTTTTTTTTTAATTAAAAATCAAACATACTTATTTTTCTACATAAATTTGGAACGCCAACTCAATTACGACACTCGAGTAGCAATTAGAATGGAGCGTTTTCAGCGCTCAGTTGGAATGCGGAACTTAAACCATAATTTCTGACTTTTAGATTACCGGTAAACTGGGGTCACTGTGATCAACGGGGTAACATTGATCATAATATGTTTTAAACTATAAGGAGCGTATTTTCTGAACGCGTCAAAGATGTTTAACGAAGTTGCCAACCTTAACAATAAAATCTCAAAAACGCGTTTAGGAACCAATATCTTATGGATTAAAAATGAGTAATCAATGTTACCCCGTTGATCAGAGTAACCCCAGTTGGCGGTACTGTATGTGTATTTTGTTCCATATCGACAATTGATCCTTACGAAAAGAGACTCGAAAAACTCGTCATCATTCCAATTGAAACACTAAGAAAACATTGGTTAACTCTGGGCTGTGGTCGTGTTGGTGTCTTATCACCAGTGATCATAAATTTGGTAGCATTTTTGGTGCAGCATTGCACTATAGATGTGAAAGATACCAATTTAAACGTTAAACATAGTTAATAATGTCGACAGTACCCCTAACCCATCATTTTGATTGAAATTTGCCACACCTATTATTTATTACTCTACCATAATCGCTGCAAGAAAAATGCTCAGGTACTACCAAATTTACGATCACTGGTTATTCACTTATCACACGAAAGCTATCTTATCACTTAAGATTTCTTCCCTCTATTTTAAATAACTGATTGACGATATGAAAAAGATAGAAATACTAATATTAGTATGTTTATCTGTTTTACAATTTCCCAATGCTCACATGAGTAATATGTATAAAGGCTTGCGTTTGTACACTAATAAAGTAAGGATTTTTGCTTCAAAATTCCAAAATTATTTAGTCGTCTTTATATTGAAATAGGTATTTTCCTTTAACATTCCTTACGTTGCTGAAATGGAAAACTCGAACGCAGGCAACCCGAGGATGGGGTTGAGATTAAGTAACACTGTTCAGTAATATCTAAGTAAGCTAGGGCCCAAAGTTGAATTGGATTGCTGTCGCCTGTGCGTCAATGACAAAATCAAGGTAAAAAAACCGGCCAAGTGCGAGTCGGACTCGCGCACCGAGGGTTCCGTATAAATTTTCACTTAGCCCAACTTTATTACCCAGTACCGGTTGAGTTAAGTTTGCACCTGATATATATAGATAGCATTTTTTTTTATGGCTTAGGGGGCAAACGAGCAGACGAGTCGCCTGATGGTAAGCGATCACCGTCGCCCATAGACACTTGCATCACCAGAGGAGTCACAAGTGCGTTGTCAGCCTTTCAGGTGGGAGTACGCTTCTTGAAGGTTTGAAGATCGCATCGGTCCGGAAATACTGCATGCGGCAATTTATTCCACAGTTCAGTCGTGCGAGGCAGGAAATTTCTAGAAAAACGCACAGTTGTGGACTGCCAACCATCTAAGTGGTGAGGATGGAAATATTGTCGCGTAGGACGATGGCGGAAATATGCAGCTGGGATCAACCCGAACAATTGCTCGGAACACTCCCCGTTATACAAGCGATAAAAAATGCAGAGCGAGGCAACATCTCTACGCAGTGCCAAGGAGTCAAGCTGATCTGAAACACGCTGGCAACCCACGATACGAGTCGCTCTCCGTTGAATGCGGTTTAGAGGGAGAAGCTGGTACTGTGGAGCCCCAGCCCACAGATGAGAACAGTATTCCATGTGCGGGCGGACCTGTGCCTTGTAAAGCTGTAGGAGGTGGGCCGGAGTAAAATACTGTCTCGCTCTGTTGAGCACGCCGAGCTTTTTAGAGGCTAATTTGGCCTTACCCTCTAGATGGCCACGGAACTGGACTTCACTCGATATATCGACGCCAAGGATTGTGGCTGTTGCAGTTAGGGCAGTATTCTCAAAACGAGGTGATGCAACAAACGCAGACTTTTTAGCGGTGAAAGCGCAAACCTGTGTCTTTGTAGGGTTAAAACGGACTAAATTAAGTCGACCCCATTCTGAAACTTCTTTTAGGGAAGTTTCAACTTCAGACACAAGTTTGTTACGGCTCTCGATGACGTTATCCCGAGAAATATTGGCGCGGCCAGTGTAGGAGGCATCACCCGTGCTATCATCCGCATAACAGTGAATGCCACAAATTTGCAGCATATCGTTGATATGCAGAACGAAACAGCGTAGGCGATAACACAGCCTTGAGGGACACCAGCATTCACAGACATGGATTCAGAGCACGCACCGTCAACTACGACCTTTATGCATCTGTCTGCTAGAAAGCTACTGACCCATTCGCATAATTTCTCGGGAAGCCCATAAGATGGAAGCTTCGACAGAAGTGCTTTGTGCCAAACCCGATCAAAAGCCTTCGCCATGTCCAAGCTAACCGCAATTGCTTCGCCCTTAGTCTCGATCGAGACACATGTGATCGCCTGTGATCGATGTGTCAGGTAAACCAAAACCACCAGCTGAGCGACCTCTACGGAAACCATATGGTTGGTCACTAAGCAGTTGGTGATCCTCTAGGTACCGAAGGAGCTGGCTGTTGATAATGGACTCCATTATCTTCGAGAACAGGGAGGTTATAGCTATCGGCCTGTAGTTGGATGGGTTTGAGCGGTCACCTTTTTTAGGGATCGGGTGCACCAAAGCTGACTTCCATGAGATCGGGACTACGCCAGAAGAGTAAGAGAGCCGAAAAAGCCGCGTTAAAACCGGTGCCAACTCTGGAGCGCACGTCTTCAACACGATAGGGGGAATTCTATCGGGCCCACATATGGACATCGAGGGAAAGAAGTGCTTTACGCACTGACCATGGTTATTTATGGTGGAACCGGACATCCAGCATATAGCTATCGTGCCGCGGTATTGTCGGCGGCTCGTGTCCCCCATCATCGAAAGTCGAGCTGGACGCAAATAGTTTGCCCAAGAGGTCAGCTTTCTCCTTTGCGTCGTGGGCCAACGAATCATTTCCCATATGTAAAGGTGGAAAAGACGGCGTGCAGAAATTTCCCTGGACAGCCTTGGCAAGAGACCAGAACGCACGAGTTCCCGAAGGGAGGCGCTCTAGTTTCTCGCCAATTCTGCCAATGTGCAACGACTTTGCTCTGGCAATATCCTTTTTGAAGAATCTGGAGGCAAAGTTAAACTCCTTTTTTAACGCGCTGATCTTTTCATCCCGTACTGTCACTGCATTTACCCAGGTTTAGTAACACTCCTGCTTTCGTCGCGAAGCCTTTTGTATACAAATGAGGTGCTAACTTAACACAGCCGGGTTGTTTCTAATAGGTTTCTTGAAAATAAAAATATAAATTGCTAGTTAGAGACATGGTTATAATTATCGTGTAATATGTATGTTAATTAATAGAAATTGTGAACATTCCAAAATTCATTCAATAACCTTCGGAGATAAAGGGGGGGCAATGGTGGTTTTTTTTTCACATTTTCCTTTATAAAACAAAATATAATCACAATAAAAAAAAAAGTTGTTCAAAAATGTAGAGATCAAGCCCTTTCATAAATATGATATACTATTTGACCTAGTAGCTAGGACTTTGAATTTTTGCCCCCCCCCCCCCCCCCCCTCATATTCGTCGTTTTTTTAGAAAATAAAAATATATTTTTAAATATTTTCTTTGCAATACATGTGGGCTGACCATGTTTATAAATATCCCAAATTTCAAATAAATACGATAAGTCGTTTTTGAGATATGGCGCTTTAATAGTTGGACAGACAGACAGACAGACTGGCAGAGTCGCACCATAAGGGTTCCTTTTTTAGAATTTTTGGTACGGAAGCCTAAAAATATGCTGAATGGCAGTTAATTAAATATAAAATCATTGTCAAGATACAATATATGATAGCTACTGATAATATTGTCATTTTAATGTTACAGTTTTCACTTGTAATTTATGTATGGTTAAGATGAGAGGAACGTAGAAACCTACCTGACTTGCCTAGTTTGAAACATATGTATGACCACAAACACGCTAATTTTATGTTATCTTTATGACACCCCTGAATAGACTTATCGTTAGTGTGATATCGTATTAAACATCCCATAATATCCCACGAGCTAATCTAATTTTCCGCACATCAATCTCTAGTCATCTTCAAGCAGAAATTCGTATACAGACCAGAATGACGTATGTCTTTAGAAAACTGGACGTCTCTTACGGCTTTTGATGTATGATATTTTAATTTTATGATCGCGTTTCCTCTAATAACTCGATCCAACTAGTGCAAACGCTAATTACATCTACCGCTTGCTTTATATTAAGTTAGTGTAAAAAGACTTGCTTTAAAATATTAACCAAAATGCTTGAAAGTTTTTATGAAATAAGCCACGTGTATGAAAACGTTCACATTGGTAAAAGCGAGCCAATTAAAATTATTTCCTGAAAGAATTAGGTTAACTGCCTACAGTCGGGTTTCGACTTGGTGAAATAACATGACAAGTCGTTGATGGAATACGTACACGTAGGCGGTATGCCGTAATTTAAGTAGCTAGCATAAATACAAAAAAGAATTCCTACAATTACCGGTTTTAACCATTTTTTGTTCCTTCGTGTTATTCAGTTTTTCTGTAGGTTTGGATGACCATTTCCGGTAATTTTCTGTCTGTCTAGGCATCGTATAAAACAAATTTTAAAAAACCAGACTTAAAGGGAAAAATTGCGAGTGTTGAAAGTGCTTGAAACACTCGAACTACCATCTTAATGATAACTAGAAGGTGCAACTTCGTTCGCGGAGGAGAAAAGTCTTAACCCCCTTTTGTCTTCAGCGTTGTCGAGTAAGAAGTATTGTATAACCTCTTGTGGATATCTAGCTACCTGTATACTTTAAATAGTTGAAATCTGTTAAGCCGATTTGGCGTGATGAAGCCACAACGACACATACAAACAAACTTTAAAAAAATCGATTCTGTGACTACCAATTAATCCGCTACAATATTTTTATGTAGATATCTTCATTTATCAGGCATTTCATTTGTACAACGTTATAATAGTATAAACGTTAAGTTTTTTATTTGGTATACAAAGGTCTACTGACATACATCTTTGCATATATCTTTGAAAGAAACACTTGTGAAAATGTTGAATATACGTAAGTCGTAAATTATTGGATATTAAATACCGGTGTTCGCCTCGCAACCGCTTTTTATTTTCTTTTCATTTCATTCGTTCAAATTTCCACTAAACCATTTTACTGTAACCGATATGCAGTAACCCCATGTTCAGTAAGGGGATTACATTGCCGCTCAGAAGAAAAAGGCTACAAGAACCTAGGACTTTCAATCGTCTAACTGCCATTTGAGTAACACGGTAGTATGAAGCTACGGGAGGGAGACGAAGCATATCTTTAAATGTTTATGGAAGATAACGGGCATATATTTTACATAAAGTTGAAGGAAATTATGGAAGAATTAATTAGCAAAATTTAATTTCCTCGGTTTAAGAGTCGATGTGAAATATTAAATATGATGGTGTGAAAAGGATATGGAAAGTTATCGATAACTGGTCATATAATTTTTGTAGTGCTTTTAAAAAAGAGCCGAGAAAAATCTTAATCATTACCACGTTTTAGATTTGAAGGAAAAAGTTATAAAGTTATTTCTTAAAAAGTTCTCCGAAATACTCACTTCTTAAACAGGTTACAATTGATCGACTTCTGACAGATATACCAAATACGTTTGATGAAAATGGAGGCTAAAAATGCATCAAATTACTTCGAGAAAATGATGTAGGTACAGCCCTGCTTAGAGGGCTTAGAGAATGTACTGTGAGTAGGGTTGCCCACCCAACTATATAATATAGTAAGTATCCTAGACTATATTAGACATATTTTTTTTTTATATATATAGTAGGCGAAACTACTATATTTTGTGTAAAGCAGAACACACAGCCTAACACTTTCCTTCATTGACCTGTCACTGTCAATACTTTCTCAAAATTAAAATCTAATTATTTAGGCGTAGAGCAGTAAAAATATTTGTTTTAAAAAAAAGTAAATATTCTTAACCACATACTATTTTATTTCCTTTTTTTTCCATCTACTATATTTTTAGAGGTGACAAATGTGAAAATAATATATTTGTTGAAAAGAAAAGTTATACTCCGCACCTCCACCAAATATGAGGGAAAGGGCTTCAGGAAGCAGTAAAAACAATTATTATAAAGGTTTTAGATATCTGTCCTATTCAATAGCTGACTTAAGACTTTAAGTCTCGGAATTGTAGCTTAAAAGTTTACAGTAAGTGCTACAAGGATACAAAATTAGATAGTGCATGGGTGTGTCCCTAAGAGACCAACTCCTTACAAGTATTTAATAGACTTCTTTTAAAACTCGAGTGTTCATATTGCTTTATAATTTTACAATACATTATTATAAAAATTTCGACTCGAAGTAGGATTTGGTCCAAAAAAAACGCTTTTCAAGTTTTCCTTGAGAGTGAGTCTCTTTATAGTTTGGTTTTTGCCATTATTTATGTAATCTCTTGATTTACGGAAATGATTAGTCTGCAGGTGATGTCACTAGGATATAAAACATTATTTACAATGGAATATATCGTGCCATGTTGCTAATTGTATTTTACATATATCATTAAATAATAAACACATATAAGCTTTATATCAGTTGCTAAAATCATTTGAGAAAATTTATGAGCTAGAGACTTATAATGCAATACTAAGAAAATCACACGAAATTTGAGAATTTACGTTAGTTTTGCATAGTGTACAAACATTTTAAATGAGTTTTATGGTTCCAGATCACATAATTGAAATACTGGTTACAGTCAAAACTTTTCAGTACTTTGACAGATGACGTGCTACGATTTCAATACATTTAAAGCATTCCTATAATTAGGTTCATCGTAAGTAATGAACACACGTTTAAAAATACTATTTATCTAATTTATGTCAGTGTCATTTGCATGGGATGATCTCATCAATGTTTCCTAGTATCTAGCTGATATTTCTAACCGTGACATGGTATCTTGGCATAGGTTTCTTGGTCTGGCGAAGACATTTCGCGGTGTGAATTTAGTTTAAGAGTCGAATGTGGGTCACAATTTTCTCTTTATGAACGGCGGAGGCGATTTGTCTGCAGATTTCTTATTCATGTTTTGTACAGAACGCTGTCCGAGATTTTTGATTTAGACTTAGAATTGTTAGACGGTCTTAGTCTACTACGTTTTGGTTCACAAACAAATATCAAACTAAACATTATCAATAATTAGTTTCATTACTGAGTAATGTTTCATCTACATAACGCGACGAATTTATCGTGCTTTAATTTTTTTTATAGTTATCAGAAAAGGAACGAACTGTCAAGTACGAGGATAATAATTGTATCTATTTGTAAAGATAACATCAAAATTACAAAACCTTTTATATTACTGAACGTCCATCCCGATCAACACAACGGAACAACGACGAAATTAACAAACGATTTTACGTTTGACAGTACCAGGACACGAGAGAATTACACGCCGTAAAATCAAATGTTACAAACCGGCGAGCGAATTTCGCGTTTCGGGGGTTTGTTATTGGGTGCACATCTGAGGGTTCACCAACCTTTTGACACTGAATTTCAGTTTCGGCGGCAGTGTTGCCCTCCTCGGTCGATTCGAGGAAGGTTACACCGCGTTTCGCGCGGCGCGCGGCGTGCGCCAGGGCGCTTGCGTCGCGGGGTTCGCGCGACCGGTCGCGCTAGCGGCCCAAGACTGAACGGTCGGCTCCGCGCACGTTTTCCCTCCCGCGCTTTCCCGGCGTGCGCATATCAAGGCATTGTTCTGCAAATAGCGCGTAGGGTTGCCAGGTTGCCGCCGTAAAGTTGCGGGGCTTTGTGGGGTTAGGGGATGACGTCACGCTTACTTGTTGATGAACATCTTTTTCTTCTGCTACATTACATTCTTTACTATTAAGCAGACGTGCATTTAATGGTGCTCTCTGCGTATAAAAATATCAAATTTTATTTGAAATGTACAAGTTGAAATCTTTTTTTGTAATTTTATTCATGTGTGTACTTAGAAACTTTGTATTGATATGGGTATTAAGGTGACCACATGACTGGCATTGGCAACCCTATAACTAGGGTTGGGCCGTTATTCAACCGAGATGAGCACTTTCAGGACCGGACTGCTGCTCTTCACGGTCCTTACCGCGATGGGAACAAAAAAGCCGTTTAGCACCAACCTTATGCAATCGCGTGTAACACGGCACAGAAGCAAAACGACGAATATCTCTTGAAACTTCATTAGCACATACGCTGTTTGGTAATAACAGAGTGAAAAGTAGCTAAACTCTGCTTCAGTAATCTGAAAAGGCGCAGTACCTGTAAAATGTATGAAGACTTACGCTCTTTTAAAATAAATAAGTGTAATAGCAGCGAAACCAGTGCTAACTTTTAGTTAGCAATGAGATTACGTTGTTGTAACTTCTGCTAAGAGTGTTACGGACTTGTCACGTGTTGGAGTTAGAACTATTTATTTTTTATTTGTGTCTCAACTTTCGAGGTCTTCTTTTTTTAACTTAGATCTGCATTAAAATTAAAGTTGTATGTGTTAGAATGCCTTTATTTTCGATACTTCTGTTTGAAACATATGCCGAAAACAAGATTTGTTTTTATAATTATACATATAGCTTATGTTAATGTCATTTTAGTAACTCTCAATTATAATTGTTCAATATGAATGTATTCGCTTTTTTTTCTTATTGCTGAGTTTACGAGGCAAGCTCCATCGTGGTTTCATGGAATTTTAGTAGTATTTTTTTAGTTAGATTGTCCTCTGATGTGGAAACTCAGCCAGAGGACAAAATCAGTCATAAAAATTAAGCACACAGATTCTTATGTTTAATAACACCAATTGGACCTGTATATTATAACTACTCATAGTCGTATTTAGAGGTAAATGAATTTAATTAAATTTGATTTAATCCATTATTGTAAAGAAATTCTACGATTAACGAACCATAAAAATTTAATTATTTAAAGTAGGTATTGCTTGACACTTTTGTTACTAAGAATCGGCTGTTTGGATTAATTATGCATAGAAATTAAGAGACTCTATTAACACACAAATCGCTAAAAGCTAATTAATGCTTAAAGTAAAACTTAGTTTAACCTGGGTGATCGAGCTTTGCTCGGTGGGCACATGGTCTTTTTTTATCTGGATAAACTTGAACAGCAAAACTGGACCAACGTACCAAATTCCATCCAAATCGTTAGAGCCGTTAGCGAAAAACTGATTACATACCTATACAACGTGTTACATAATTCCCCATGAAAAAGAAAATATTAATATAAATAAAACTGCCAACCCTAATAAACCGTGACGTCAATAAAACTGAATTGTCATAGATTTTTTAATAGAATTGAAATTTTAATAATATTTAAAAAGGTTTTCAATCGCAATACAATTTAAAAAAATGGGTATTACTACGATTTTTAAATATTGCCAATAGACTCTTCACAAGGGATCTTTAAACCCCCTTTCGGCTTAAGGGGTATTTCTGTTACATCCTGTATACTAGAAATGCACATTAAAAGTATTGAATAGAATAAGGTCACTTTATATTTTTACTAACTCTTATTTACACAGCTCGTGTACAGTCGCCATGAAATATATCTTTACATATCAGGATGGTCACCAACATCTGAATATGCACTCTAACGTCTTAGCAATAGAGCGTTTTTTAGATATTTGTAAGCACTTTGATAGCTCCGATTTATCTGATGACGTGAGGTCACCGACATAGCAAACAGGGTAAGCAAACTGAAGTGGCAATGGGCAGGGTACATAGTTCGATGAATCGATGGCCGTTGGGACAGAGAGGTTCTCGAGTGGAGATCGCGTACCAGCAAGCGCAGCGTGGGAAGGCCACCCGCAAGGTGGTCGGACGACCTGGTTAGGGTTGCGAGGACATGCTGGATGCGGGTCGCTTCTATCCGGCCCATGTAGAAATCTATTGAGGAGGCCTGTGCCTAGCAGACGCCCCATGCCTAAAATGATGATAATGATCATATGAAGACTACCGAAAGTGTTAAATGGCTACAGGTAAAAAACTCAAGTAAGTCACCTGTTGTATGTAGTAGTAGCGTATCCGTACAGGTAATTTGACGTTCCATATTAGAAAAATAACGTAAGTTCCATATCAATTTTGTACCCTACTACATACAACCAGGTGACTTACTTAAGTTTTTCACCTATACGATAATTAACACCCTTTTACAATTAGCTCTCTAAGTAGAAATGTCAGGATGGTTTCGTAATGAGCCATTACAATGGAGTTTCCATTAATGATATCGCGGTAACCTATTTTTAAGATGGCAGTAAACTCCCTGTGATTTATCAACACTTGGATATATCGTAACTTCTAGTTAACCGCAATAGAAATAGATGACATTAGAAGATACCCTGCTACTTTGTCTGCGGGGAATAAGTTATTTTTATTTGACGTAGTCGGCTAAAAAGTATCCTATTACCATCCTTACATATCGAGCTATCCTTGTAAGAAAATAGGTCAAAGTCGGTTTAGGCGTTTTAATGCGATGTGTCTACAATGACACAAACATACAGACATACAACCAAAAATTCAGGTTAAATAGATATATCTTGAGTTTTATTTTATTTTAAGGAAATGGAATGACCACTAATGGCGATACCAATCTTAATTAATCTTAATTAGGAGAGCATTATCGCGTGCGCGCTCGTAGCTTCTCTATTTATATGTTCCGTAAGTAACTAGGGTCGCCAGCTTTTTTTGGGCCTGATGGGACAAATGATCACAAATGTTAATAAATACGGTATTCACGCGGGACAAATAAAAATCCTGGAGTACTCTAGTCAAAATTTGTTGTATGTAGACTTAAAACCTATACTTTGTTAACAAATTTTACTCCTCATAACAAATCATTTTGTCTTTTGATAAAACAGTCAAAATCGTAGTTAAGCATCATAGTCATCAGTTTTGGCTTTAATCAAATTCGGTGTGCATTTATTACGAACGTCAGTCCATTTACAAAAATACTCGTTCGGCAAAACAATTTGAGCTATAAATCCTGAAAATAAAGGAAATTATCGTGTAAAAGCGGTTGCTTAGCTCGGTTTTAGAAAACTGCTGTATAATTTTCTTCTATTTTTCGATAGCATTCATGGATTGGTCGTCTCGATGAAAACATGCGATTTCCAGGCTTTTCTTAAAAAGTTGGAATTCCTCGTAATGCACGTCTTTATCGACTTACATTTTTAGCAGTTTAGCCGCTGATTTAAAATAATTGTAGTTGATATTTGATTGAAGATTTTGAAATAATATTGTCTTCAGAAAAGTCGTATCTTATCAACAAACATATTCCAAAAAGTTGGAACAAAATTGACGGAAGTCAGTCATTATACTATCTTTCTCCGCCCGCGGTTGGCAGATTTTCGTAAAATACGGGACATTGGCTGTCCCGGCGAGACATAGAAATTTATGCATGAAATACGGGATGTCCCGTGAAATACGGCATAGTTGGCAGCACTATAAGTAACCTAAATCAATTTAACACAGTGTTTTCCCATAAATAAGCAAATTATCGTGGAAACGATATCTTGGACATATTGAAATTCAAAGTAGTTAGAAAATCGAACAGTTTTTTTGTGCATGTTTGTTGAGCGTTTAATACATTTACGTTGAAATACTAACGATCGTATTTTTCAAGCGAAGCAACGGTTTCAGTGAGGGCATCAGAAAAGCGATGTTTAAACAAGCAAGACGATACGTTTGTACCAATTTTCAAAGCATCACCATTAATACTGAGGCCTCTAGCTACATTCGCTCAACATTTCGGTTTGGTAGATGATTGATAACACGAACGTGTATTTCTCGGTTGATTTTATACCAACTCTGCCACTTGTACACGACAAAAAAATGCAAAACAAAGTCACCATAGCGTTAAGATTACTTATTTGAAATATTATTAATAGTATTTTCGTAAACGTATAAGTAATCTCAAAGATGTACTCAAAATGTGTATCAAACTACCAAAGCGTATGGTCAGCTTAATTTATCGTAGCCACGACAGGATACGCAGTCTCAACGTAATACACTTTGGAGATACGTTTCGAGGCCCGATACGGGGGTTTCATCCCGGAGGATTTCGTCCGATCACTAATGATAATAAGCACGTGTATATATGAGTTACGAAGCACGACGTAACGAGATGAAGCACATATGATATGCGAACTTGTGAAGTTTGCGTAGCATGTCCTCCCGTGACCATGGAAAGCTGGAAAGCTTTCTAAACGTCGTGAACTAAAATGAGATAATATACGCGATATAATCCGTTAAATTGTTTGATTTCAATGAGTAATAATCGCGGAAACAGAAGAAAATATTTTGCGTAGCATGTTGTCCGTCTACGTGTCGTGTGAAGCTATTAAGAAAAGCTCTGAAGTACGTCAAATAAGTTATTGAAGTACAAGTAGGTATGTAGCGAAAACTAACTACGAGCAGAGCGCCCACTTAGCGGGTTCCTGGTTGTGAAAGTGTTAACTAGAGCTGGGTTAAATCTTCAAAATCGACTCTAAAAACATGCCATTAGTCTGAGCAAATCCTAAGTAAATCTTCCAAAGATTTAACAAATCTCTGTAAAAGCTAAAAGCCTCTCAGATTAAAGTTTTAACGAGATGCGATCGGATGCCAGCTGCTATAGTATTCGCGAAGTGTGTGTCAGCGTCGAAGCAGCACTGACGCACTCATCGCCGCTATAAAATGACCCCTAGACACGTATCAACTATTGGTAATCATAGGTGAAAGTTCAGCCGAATTTCAACTTCCCATGCATGGAGTTTCGTTCTCATTTTAAAACAACGTGTTGGATTGTAACGAAACTTTGCATATACAATGACATGAGGTATATCTAGGCCTGTAATTACTTTAAATAGCTCAAGTTCATGAAACAAACGAAATACAGCAGAAAAAAAAATTGCTTTATTTTTTAAAATATGGTATCTGAAGCTACATAAACTAATTACAGGCGTGCATATACCTTAACTTATTTTAAGTTCAAATTTCAGAGCAAACTAGCAAGGCGAATTAAAGTGAGAGCGTAACTACGTTTGTATGGAAAACCGAGCTTACCGGGGACTCTTAAACCAAAGGGGCTATTCCGAAATTTAAAGTTCGTAATGCACCGTCTCACTCACGCAAGTACAATTTAAATCAAGAGCGTGAGGGATGGAACGATATGAATTTCTTATTTCGAATATCGGAGTAACTCCTCTGTCACGACAAGCTGCTTGCAGGAACAATATATTTTGAACTGCGATCTGTAACATGAATCACTACTGCACGTTCCTAGGTGTAGTTGTAGTTGTAGTAGTATTAGTGGTAGTAGTCGGACTGAAGGCGGATAAACGCGAAATTTCAGAATAACACCCCAGCGGGGATTGGCTGCACGCCGAACTGGCCCCCTGAGATATTGGGCTGAATGTCTGAGCACAGATCATAAACAAAGAACTACGCAACAGATACAACATACATATGTAATACTAGAAGGTGCCCGGAACTTCGTTCGCAGAAGAGAAAAAGTCATAACCCTTTTTTTACTTCAGCGTAGTCGGAAAAAATCCTATAACCTAGCCTACTACACTACTGCTACACGGGTATGAAAAATAGTTTCACTTAGTTATGTGCCGACGAGAATAAATAAACAAAAATTACGGGTCAATTTTACACAAATCGAACTATTCCCATGGTAAACTCACTGACGCTTGCGTTTATGGATTTTAGACGACGATATATGTAATAGATAGAGAAGTTTCTAAAGTTGCAAAATGTTCTTTATGAGAAGTTTCGGTAAACTTCTGAGAATTTTCTTAAGAGCGGGAATTTATGTTAGCTTGTACAATAGACTACGAAGCTGGTCCCAGCATGCAGCAGTTATGTGCACGAATATTTTTTAGATTCGGTTTAGAGTAAAAGGTGCGGAGATAAATATTATAACCAAAAAGGTGCCAACATTAAAGGTTTTGAAAAAATGGGTGTTTTCTGAAACAAATTTCACGTTGCAAGAATGTTCTGAGGACATTCTCGATAATGTTTCCACGTTCGGGAATGTTCTGCAACCTGCACATTGCTAGTTCACTGTATTGCCAATGATGTGCACCAAATCTACTTTTAGCATATAACAAAACCTTCCATAGATCAAATAAATCGCTGTAAACGTTACGCCTCGCATAAAGTTTTAAGAGTCCCCAGTAAGCTCGGTTCTCCATACAAACGTAGTTACGCTCTCATTTTCAAACGACTAGCTAGTGTGTGCTCTGAAACTTTGTACTTAGAATAACTTAAAGTATATGCAAGCCTGTAATTAGTTTATTAGTTCAGATATCATAGTAAAAAAAATACAGCGAATTTATTTTTCATACGAAACTTGTTTTTGCTGTATTTCGTTTGTTTTTTAAACTGCAGGAATATAAACTAGTTTCCGGCCTAGATATACCTCATGTCATTGTATATGCAAAGTTTCGGTACAATCCAACACGTAGTTTTAAAATAAGAACGAAACTCCGTTTGTATGGGAAGGTGAAATTCGGCCGAGCTTACTGGGGACTCTTAACGAGATGCAATCGGCTGGCAGATGCATCGGAGACTGCCTGCAAGCCGAACTGGCCCTATCTAAATATCTTAATATTGAGCTGAATGTCTGAACGTAAAAATGTATCCTATTACTTTAAATTTTATTTACTTACTTTACTTTACTTAATAAGCGTCAAACGACCAGACGGATCGCCTGATGGTAAGCGATCACCGTCGCCCATAGACCAGAGGAGTCGCAAGTGCGTTGCCGTTCAGGCATTTCAGATCTACGCTCTTTTCTTAGAAGCTTGAAGGTTGCATCGGTCCGGAAATACTGCAGGCGACCATTTATTCCACAGTTCAATCGTACGAGGAAGGAAAGTAGTAGTTGGTATCTCAGATAAACTTTTAAACAAAAAAATAAAACCGACTCCAAAAAAACTAAAAAGTAAAAAATAACGCCATAATTCAGTTTCTTCAAATTACTTACAAGTAACCGTTTGTATACTCAATCTATACAGTATATACAATTAATCTTATTTTGGCGTCGGTGCCATATAAAGAATGTGTAAAATATTGAAAATTGACGATTTTAGTAAGTTGTGACACGATGGCACCGCAGCAAAATAACATTAATTGTATATACTGTATAGATTGAGTATACAAACGGTTACTTGTAAGTAATTTGAAGAAACTGAATTATGGCGTTATTTATTACTTTTTAGTTTTTTTGGAGTCGGTTTTATTTCTTTGTTTAAAAGTTTATTTATTTTACACTTTTTAGTTAATCGTTACTTAAAAGTGTATCTCGTGACGATTCGAACAAGCCCAAACACGGCTAGGATACATTATTTTATTACATATAGATCTGGTGCCTACCATCCGGCTCCATCATCATATCAATTCGATGGTACCATTCTCATCAGGAACATTTAAATTTGTGACTATGAAGTTGCTTAGCTAAATTAATCAAGATATTTTGTCGCCACCCGTAAATCATTTATCATTGAGGAGAGATGGCATTCTGTGGTCTTCTGCATCAGTTCCACTTCACCAATTTACACTTTCTGAATGCAAATGCTTATTATGTTTCTTATAATACCAAAATCACTATATGTATGCCTACAATATTTGAGGAGTTCCTTCAATTTCTCATGGATTCCATCATCAAATCTTCACCAAAATTAAATGGGACCAACTAAAAAGTACCTTCTATAAAACCAAAAAATTTTTTTTCAAATCGGTCAAATAGTCTTTGAGTAATCGGTGAACATCCATAAAAAAAAACATTCCGTCGAATTGAGAACCTCCTCCTTTTTTGGAAGTCGGTTAAAAAGGTTCTAACGATTAGTACGAAATTTCATGTATGGGCCCAGTTTTGGTTTTCAAATTGACGATTTATCCGCTCACCGAGTAAGCTTGGTCGCCTAGGTTCTCGTCATAGATGTCATAATACAAGTTACTACATATCATGACTACTGTGTGTTACGCATTAGTTAATTATGCGGTATAAATTTTACATAGAGTTGCGAGTATTTGGTCTGAAAACGTAAGCAATACCGTACGTATACTATTACACTATTACAAAACTATTTTACCTACATGTATGTATGTGTAGGTTTTTGAGTGTCGATGGCGACATACTCCCTACAAAGTGGTAACAGACTCCCTACAAGGTGAACTGATGATCTAGTGAAGATAGTGAGAAGCCATAAGATGCGGGTAGTGCAAGACCGGTAATTTTATACTGGAGGTCCTTGGGGGACACCTGGTTTCAACAATGGACGTCTTTCCACTGAGATGATACCTATACTTACTAGACTAGCGCATGAAATTATTTCGACGTCGACTGTACTTTTAACAAAACGCTAATAACTGTTTATTAAGATACAGCTACGCTGCTGTAGCGGTCATTAAAGCCAACTTGCGATATTTCTCCGCCTCATTATAAAATAGTTAACGGAAAAGCGTTCTACAGTATCCATTTTGAACCATAAACTTTGCTGCTAAATGCAAAAGGTTAAATACTTAAATCAAACAAACATTCACTTGGGTTTTGGCTCCCAAATAATTGTGAAGCAAACGGCAAAGAGACAAGAGGTAAAAGGCATCTCATTTACTAGCGTAGCTTTTTAGTACTTGCATAAACCAAAGGCGGTTTTAATGGCAGAAAAGAAACTATCATTTTTACGTCGCTTTTTACAAATCCGAGATTGTACCTAGTCAGATTCTACCTGCACAATTCATAAGGTTTCACTATTTCAAAATAATACAAAGTCTTAAAAATACAAAGATGGGCGTAACTATCTTCTGCTATTTATTTTTAATTATTTATAAGACACGCCAACAGTACAAAACAGTGTATAAACAATATAAGTGAAAATACAAACACAGATACTTTACCTACTCAAAACCGGTTTATCCACCAATGACAGACGTGTTATTGTTATTTGATTAAACACATAATAATTTAAACGTCATATAATAATAATTATTATTATTATTTTATGACAGGAGGCAAACGAGCAGACGGGTCGCCTAAAGATAAGCGATCACCATCGCCCATAGACACTTGCATCACCGGAGGAGTCACAAGTACGTTGCCGGCCTTTCAGGTGGGAGTAAATTCATAATACACAAAATAATACAAGAAAAGGATATAATTAGTCAGCTGATTCCAGTACTTTATGCCTTAGAACTGGCAAAGAGTCTTGAAAAATGTCCAAGACGTCGGGTGCGTTGGGGTAAAACAGAAGTAGGAGGAAGTTCGAAAGATTACCTTTATTTCAACGCCTTAAGAGTATTTCCAAACTTTTAGTATTTTTATACTTCCGTCTTACCCCAACGTACTTGATGTACCTTTGTATGGAGAGTGAATAGTGTTTATAATCCGGATTAATTTTGTATGGAAGTTTAGGATCCAGATCCGTATTATCCGGATGCTATACGAATACTAAAAGCCACCGTCCGATATTAATGTCGTCTAACTTAGTTACACACAATTAGACACCTTTCAAAAAGCTATTTAACTAAACAGATATTTTTCCTTTACATACACCCTTCACTTTCTTCCCAGATGTATGCAGGTTATCTCACGATGTTTTCCTTCGCCGAAAATTGTGTTTGTCAAGTCTCCAATCCGCACTGGGGTAGCGTCGAGACTACAGCCCATTCCCTCTCATCCATGAGAGGAGGCTTGTTCCCAGCAGTGGGACGTACAGGGTGTTTGGTAACGGGATGCAAAGTTGAAAGGAGGTGATAGCTTAGGCCATTTAGAACATTTTAAGCGATATATGTGTTAGGCAAATGTTATAAGATTTTTTTTTATTTAAGTTTTAAGATTTTTCTGGGAAAACTCCAAAATTTCAGACTACATCGATAATAGTACTTTTTTTACTGTAGGTAGCATTTTTTGTATTTTTTTTTGTATTGTGCAATGTCTATCGTACACCATAAAAGTTATTTGAAACATCTGTGTCTAAAGAAAAAAAACTACAGCGATTTAAAAATTAAATATCATGAAAAAAAATGATTTAAGCGTTTTCTAAGGACGGTAAAAAAAAACTAAAATAGCCCCGGTTCTTCAAACCATTTAAGAAACATGCTTGGCTATTGCCCTTTCATTTAAGCTATCAAGCACGATTGTAGCTATCGTATCTTTAAAAATAAGCCACTTAAACCAACTAGAGCGCTAAAATGTTTCACTCTACTTGTGATACTTGTGACGAATCTAATTATGATTTTGTAATAAAACATTGGTTCTTAATACTAAGTTGGCGTTTACCTGACATTTGAAATGTTTTGAAAGGGTTAAGTGCAGTGGACAAAACTGTCACATGCAATTTTAATAAACAACGGTTCGCGGTGGTGTGAAACAAAAGGGACCGATAGCGGCGGGCGGCGTTTAACAAAGATGACTCAACCGTTTTACCTTTGAAAATAAGCTTTCTAACTGATAAGAGGGAATTTGTATTTCTTTTTACTTACGACGAAATCAAACAAAAGCATAAAAGTTAAGATATTTATTTCCACACTTAATTTAGCATGTTTCTTAAATGGTTTGAAGAACCGGGGCTATTTCAGTTTTTTTTTACCGTCCTTAGAAAACACTTAAATCATTTTTTTTCATGTTATTTAATTTTTAAATCGCTGTAGTTTTTTTCTTTAGACACAGATGTTTTAAATAACTTTTATGGTGTACGATAGACATTGCACAATACAAAAAAAAATACAAAAAAATGCTACCTACATTTTAAAAAGTACTTTTGTCGATGTAGTCTGAAATTTTGGAGTTTTCCCAGAAAAATCTTACAATTTAAATTAAAAAAAAACTAATAACATTTGCCTAACACATATATCGCTTAAAATGTTCTAAATGGCCTAAGCTATCACCTCCTTTCAACTTTGCATCCTGTTACCAAACATCCTGTATATAGGCTGATTATGATGAAGATGATGTTATCTGTCCTAGACAGCGACACTGTATGGTACTATCCATATTCTTTTGTAGATATAATGATCGTCAGCTTTTTCAAGCGTATTGTGGCTCGGCGACCTTTTACGGTATAGATGTCACGTCAAGAACACGATTTCTGTACTAAATTTCGCAGATATGAAAACAAAAATCCTCATAATTCCTACAATCTACCTACATATAGATACATATATAAGGTGAGTTGGACTAAGATCGGACACCGGGTAAAAACGTATGGCTTAAATTTACGCTTTTTGGTTTTTTTTTAATGCTGGTGATGACGTAATGCGCTATTTTATCCTGCTACTAAAATATTTCATCACGTCATCAGCGCATCACAGCATTAAAAAAAACACAATAAGCGTAAACTTAAGCCATACGTTATTAACCGGTGTCCGATCTTAGGTGAATTCGCCTTACTAGATAGAAACATTTATATAAAGATAGACATTTCTAAAATATACGTTTAATACGTTTTGTATGACGATTTTTTATCAAAACTAATTTTCAATGTCTAAACAATCCGATCAATTTTATTAGGTTACTTGAAGAAATGAGAAAATTATAAGTATATGTATTATTTTCAGTCTCCACAGGTACTTATCTTTATAGATACATTATTTTAATATCGCTGCATAGGTACCCAATTGATTTTGGTAACCTTATGTTAAGTGCATTACCATTTACCATTTATCTCGACAACAAGATAAAACATAATAAGAACATTGACAACACGGGCTATTAAAAAATTACCTGTGTTACAAAGTTTGTTTGATTGTTCCGTATTTTGTTTGTGGAGTTTTATGCAAAGAAAAATCTGGTAAGAAATTGAAACGATTTTCATGATACACACTTCGTATAACTTGTTTATTAATATTAAAGAACTATTTACCTTTTATCATTAAAGAAATATTTTTTACTATTACTCATATAAAACAAATTAACGGATTATATCGCGTATATCATCACATATAATATATAAACCGTTAATTTGTTTTATTTAAATGAATATTAATCGCGAAAGAATAGAAATCTGAAGAAAATATTATGACCTATATTTATTATCTTTATCTAATCCCAGGTATCATAAACAACAATAAAGTGTGACAAAACCTTTAGCAAAGCCATGACTATTGACCATGAATCAGAAATGTATACGCCTTTGCCGCCTGGAATCACATCGATTTGTTTTGAGTCATACCTTTTGTTATTACAGAAAACATCCGTGATAGAAAACTTTCACGCAATCTCAAACAAATCAGCTTTCTATTCATATACAAAACAATCTATAAGTAAACTAACTAAACTAAAAACTATAAATAATAACACTAGAACAGTTGAAAGTAGAAATTATTTGTTAAAATCTACTCACATAATTCCAATTGAAATGAACCACTGTTATCAGAAATCCCACCACTATTACACTGCCCGGTAACGGTCTATAAATTGAACAGCACTAGTTTTACACAAATACTGCGAGTTGAACAACTTTGTAAGTTTGTGTAATAACATAAACAATATTTATAGACGAACTTCGTAGCACGTTCACTCCCTCTATGGTGAGCGAGTAAGTGCAACGCTTGCAAGCCATGAGCCATGGCTCGGCCACCATGTTTTCGTTAAGTGAAAGAGCGAGACGGAACAAAAAACAACATAAACTTTCGGTTAACTTCGGCGTCTTCCGTAGCGCCTGTTGAATTCTAAGGCTAGGATAGTGTGGATAAGCTAAATATATGAATATATTGTTGGCTAACTGAACTTACTGTGGTGCTAGGAAAAGCAAACGATTTTTTTATGAGATAATAGGAAACACAAAATAAACGATGTATATTCTTTTAAATACAAAGATCTAAAGAAAAAAAAGCAGACTCCGACTCGATTTGAACCAGTGCCTTAAAAAAAACTACCTACGTACTCGTAATACACGAGAATATCTCTTACCTCTAAATATTTTCTTAAACATTCATTCTTAAACAATTGCAAAGAATAATTTAACATTTTTTTATTTAAGTCCTTGTCGTAGATTAGGTTAGGTTAGCAGCATAACCACACAATGTGATTTTGCAGTTTCCCATATAAGTAAATGAATATTTATTGAACTATTTTAAATTTTATCCTCTAAATGTTATATGGGACTTCCATTTGGGCGAATTATTTATGTAAATGTATGATACACTGATTTCATATCATTGACAGTCTTGACACCTTGTTTATCACTTCCATCGCTTTGAATTAAGGTTGAAGGTTAGGTTAGGCAACAGAGTCGAGCACTGGAACATTCAGTTTTCACACATGAAATAAGGTTTGACTAGTATGAATGTAACGTTGATTTCGATTCCTTATTACATGTATAATAAATACAAAAGTATGTTTTATGGTGATGGATTTATCCTTCATTCATTCTACACTGGAATCAACATGTTTTTTGACATTGTTTAAGAGTGAGACATAGGGTGACAAAGGATAATTTTTAGCCCAGAAAGATACACAGTTGCCCGAGAAAATTAAAAACATTTGCCAAACAGCCTAAGCCACAAAAAAACCGTACTAAATGAATATTTATCGCTTAAAATTGCGTTGAAAAAAATCTTTTTTAATTTAACATTCACATTGATTTGATTAGTTTTAATGCTAATTTGTTTTTTTTATTGCGTTATTTGATTTTGTTTAATTCTCTCATGCCGCTAGCATTCTTTACTTAACAAAACTGTAAATGTTTTTAAAATTTCAATGCATTTTATTATAATAAAATAAATTAAGTCCACATTAGTCTATCGTGTCTAAGCGAATGAATGGCCGTAGCGTAGGAAACAGATGGGGGCGTAGTGTGGGGTTCGATCCGTTGTCGCACGCTTTTGTCGTATCTCACACTTTCATAATGGGTGCCACCATCAATTCGTCGACACTATTTATGACGATGACGGTTTTGGTGTCGTGCGTATAAGCGATAAATAACCGATATCGCTTACATAACTTATCGATTTTAAATAAGATGCAATCCTATCTAATTGAGTCAAAAGTAAGAATATTTATTTCGCTTGAATTCATTATTTTATATTTATGTTTGGCAAAAAATATAGATATTTATTTAGTTTTGCTATTTGGGCCATTTTACTTTTCGTTTTTTCAAATTGAATCACCATTATTCAACGAATCAGCTATAAGATTAACATTTCATGCAAAAAAAAATGTCACCGATTTATTTATATGATATTCATATATTGATTATTATATTAGTAAAAAGGTAACACAGAAGTAAAAACCTTATTTTCATAGTAGAGAGTAGAGACATCGATGATCAATAAAATTAAATTTTAGATTAATTGTAAATGACTGTTGAAAAAGATATTTTTTTAGATTAATATGACACAATTAACAGTCTGGCAATCAGTTTTTTCATTATATATATTTTTTAAATAGTGGCGCTTTAAAACTAGAACTTACTCTACATGGCAGTCACGGTAAACTGCAAATAAATTTAAAACTTTGTGACGCTACGCTTAGCTGAGTTGATACAACTACAGGCCTACGAAGCTGGTGTTATCGGGGTATATCTGGGTTCAAATTCTGGCAAGGGCATGTATTTATGTGATAAGCACAATTTGGTTATGTATGACCAGGCCATGAAACCTATTAAAACCTGAGACACTTAGGAAAGTTCATTTCCTGAATGACTCTAACTCTACCCTAGCCTCCTTCACCGTGGGGGAGGACTCTGTTAAATGGTCGGCATTTGGTAGAATGGCTAGCAAATGCCTTAAAAAAATAAAACGACCAAGCGCGAGTCGGGACTCAAGCACCGAGAGGGTTCCGTACAAAAAACACTAAATACCGTAGCATCTATTAAATCCATTCTTAGCAGTAAGTACAAAGTAAAATATACACGGTGTGGGGTCATTTTATATTGGTTATTGACATAGACAGACGACGTAAAAAATAAGGTTTTCTGATTTATGTCGTGGGTTGTGCTAAAAGAGCTACCTTCATACCAAACGTCTGGCATCTAGGACAACAGGAAGTACCCTATAGGTTTTCCATGGACGCCAATTTGTATGGAAACACCTTTTCAATGACTGTATCTTTGGATTGCGTTGACTTAAAAGCTTGATTTTTGTACAGCTTCAGGGACCGCAGACATAATTGAGGTATCAACTTGATACCTTCATGCGTTCCTGAGAAAATTGGTTTTGACAGACAGACAGACGTACGGGCGGGCAGCCAAATGGACAAGTCTGAAAGAGTTTACTATTTTTCTTTTTGAGGTACAGAACCCTAAAAAGCAGTATAAAATTTATTTACAAAAACAGTTCCTCTAAAATACTTTAAGCTTTATAATATCTTTGCCCTATCTAGATCTTTATTCTCTTCAAGCATGCTCATTCCCAGAAGCCCGCATTACGCGTCGGCTCCAAACAAACGGATCGGCGCTCGCGCACGTTCGCTGTTTACGTGACCGACATCTGTCATAACACTCATAACAGTAGCGAGCAACACGACTCTAATACCGGTATGCGTTTATTGTACTGTTTACCACAATACGTACGGTATTTTGATGTTATTTTTTTACACTAAGCACAATAAATGGATAAGGCTTAAAAAAATATCAGAACAATCGTGAACTTGTAACATTCGAATTCTTACCTTTATAAACAACGAACGGAATTATCTCATAGCAAAGTAATTTGTCAAAATGGATTGAATGTTATTTTCTGTCGACTTTTGCGACTGTCAATAAGTTTTGATGAATCTCTTTGATGTTTGGTGCTGATAATCTCTTAAACATTTTTTTGTAATGAAATTTCTAATAAAAAGAAGATTTTTTTTCGATACGTACCTACGTATTACAATAGATGTACAGTCTATTTTATACAACTTAAACATACTTTTCTGTAATAAATAACAAACTTCATTTATTTTTTGCTTAAATGTGGATGAGAGGGTTGTTTGGCTATTAAATAAAATTAGAGATAGCATGCCCGCATGGCCATTCAAAGATGTTTCCGCTTGTCGATAGACAGTAAAAAAATATTCAATCACTTTTGACAGTTGAACCTAGCAATGAGTTTTCCACTCCTTGCTTATACATGACTGAAGGTAGTAAATTTCCTTCACACTAATAATCTCCGAGGGAAAAAGAGGGATGTTAGACGTACCTTTGACGGGTGTATGGTAAATGTTTATTTGCCTGTCTACGGTATTGTAACTCTTAGATGGATAGACCGATTTTGATATAGTTTGGTTATGGTTGGAAGATTACTTGATGCAGAGTGTTTTTAGCTATTCAAAAAGCCTGCCAGCTTTTTTCCAAGTACGTACAGTCAGCTAAGAAAGACCAATTTCTTGGCCAACCGTACCTATACGGGGTTTTGATTGTTCCAACAATTACTTATTAATGAAGCAAAAACTAAGAAAAGGAGGCAGTTAGAGTTCGCTGTTACGTGACCGGCATCTGTCATGACACTATCATCATGATTCTGTTGCCTTCCCCCTCCTATCATCATCATCCCTTTTATTTGGGGTAGGTGCAGCGTGTGATGTGTTATGCTATCCTGCTCTATCACCTGTCGTCATAACACTCATAACAATGGCTCTAATACAAATATGCGTTTATTGTACCGGTTGCCACAATAACGGTGGCATTTAACCGTAGTTAACACTTAGTAATTTTTTTACGGAGGATCAAACAAGTCATCACGGCACGAAATCGCTGATCTTACCTGTCAGAGACCCGCGATATATAAAAAAAGCGGCCAAGTGCGAGTCGGACTTGCCCATGAAGGGTTCCGCAGCAGTTTATACAAAAAAAATGCACTACGGATGAAAAAAAAATGATATAAAAATAACAATAACAAAAAAGCGTATCTCCCCGGCACTTACGTCCTTTTGCTGAGAAGCGCAGTTTTTTGGCAATAACTTAAAAACGGTATGACTGATCATGTTGAAAACAATTTTCGGGAGTATTTATTAAGCTTTATATTTGTAAATTATTTCATATTTTTTGAATATACCATTAAGAAAATAGATGGGGGGACACAATTTTTGCTACTGTCGTAGCGAATGTTTCGGAAAATATTCACAAAATCAAAAAAAAATCTTAGAAACCTCAAAATGTTTTTAATATTACTGTCGAAATATGTGCCACAAATTAATATTTGATGAAAAAAATTTTTTTAGTTTCGGTTAGTTAGTGCCCCTCTACAAATATTTTTTTTTTATTCAACTATCAAACTAAGTAGCGGTTTACACACCACACCTATCCTCCAAATTTCATCAATGTAAATGTTATAGTTTTTGAGTAAAATGCCTGTGACATACGGACGGACAGACAGACAGACAGACAGACATGACGAATCTATAAGGGTTCCGTTTTTGCCATTTTGGCTATGGAACCCTAAAAAGTATTAACGTTATTGATAATATCCTGATGCTTTACTACCACGATTTTAAATTTTTAGTAATGTCACCTACTTGGGCCATGCCAATTGCCCAACCGTTCGTTGTTTTAAATTAGTGGGCTCTACAGATTTCAACCAACGGTTAACATAAAAAGATGGTTTTACGACCCGAATACGTTGGAGAAAAAACGAATTATTATGATTGTTTCCCCTTTAACAGGAAGGATAATCAAAACTATGCCTTAAATACATACGTTCTTATCACCTTAATATTTAAGGTACCTAGACAAACACATTAAATATTCGTTTTACAAAAATATGCTATGGAAGTTTGTAACGTCATCTGCATAAAATGATGTTGTAGCTATTTCTTAATTATTCATCACAATTAACAACCTCTCTGCTTGTTAGCTACCTCTGCAATATCCATGCTTGGTATATTGCGCGGTTAGTTTACTAACGTTGATAGTTTTTGAGATAAAATTACAGTGACAAAAAAAGAGAGACATGTTGAAATTATAAGAGTTGTATGCTGAGCAAAGTCTGGAAGGACCGTAACATCTCCAATAGAACCAAAATACACGAAGTTCGCTCACTGGTCTTTCCAATCGCTCTATATGGTGCAGAAACATGGACGCTGAAGGCAGCTGATCGAAACAGAGTCGATGCCTTAGAAATGTGGTTCCATGGACGGCACACCGGACTAACATCTCAGTCCTAGAAGAACTGAAAATAGAGAGTGCTCAACGTCTGTCTACCACCTGTTTGCAGCGCATAATGCGTTACTTTGGCCACGTCGCTCGCAATGGTGCGAATAACTTGGAACGTCTGATGGTCACAGGAAAGGTGGAAGAAAAACGACCTAGAGGCCAGAGCCCAAAACGTTGGTTTGACCAGATCTCAGAGCAGACCAACAAACCAATTAACGCCGCACTACACCAGGCAGCTGACCGTAAACGATGGAGAGAAGCAGTTGATAAGCTGAAGCGGAGCTCAGCTATGAGGGAGCGATTGAGAAGAGTAGTTTGACAACGGAGTCCTACAAAATCTTCCAAATTATCGCATTATAAGAATCCTATAATAAAGTTGTAAAATCTAACTATCACGGTTCATGAGATACAGCCCGGTGACAGACGGACAGACAGACAGATTGACGGCGGAGTCTTAGTAATGAGGTCCCATTTTACCCTTTGGGTGCGGAACCCTAAAAATAAGTGATACTAACTATTTGAAGGCGACTTTCTTTATATGTTTGTATGTGTCGTGGCTTCATCTCGCCAAAACGGCTGTTTAACCGTTTTGGGATTTTAGCTATCTTTGGTACACACGGGTAGCATGGCATCCACAGATGGTTATAGGATAAATAATAAATAAATAAATATTACAGGACATTTATACTCGACTAAGCTGAAGTTACAATAAGGGTACCTACTCGTAATTATTTTATTCTCCTTCACTGACAAAGTCGCGGGCACCTTCTAGTAATACAAGTACAGAAGGCTCTCTCTTTTGATCTTAGCGAAAGCCGCGCGTCACTAGCCACCACGTGCAAGCGAGAAGCGAATAGCGCATGCGCGATAGAGTAGTCAACTATATCGACCAAGTATTGCAGCGTTCAAAAAGTAACTATTCGTTCATTATATAGCCCCGATGCATAACTTTTCGTCTAGTCAGAGCAGTTTTTGAGATTCTCCTATTTGTACGGAAATAATAATTTAAACAAAAACTCAATACCGTTTATTTGTAGTGGTTCCATTTTGCACGAAAATATTCCGCATAAAATATAAGGATACCTCTTTTGTGAGCAGAAAAAAATATTTATTTTTATCTAACTATTTCGGTTAAGAATTAAACAGGCGTGAACAGAGCCATTACTAGGAAAAGCAACACGGCATAGCTATATGATGACAGTTCTGCTTCGAGCCCATGAGTCAAGAAGGGCAATTGGCGACCACAATTTGACTTGGACAATAGTGGAATGGAAGAGCCCTTTTTCACAATAAAAGCCTTAAGTATAGAATTTCTATTAAACAATGAAATTAAACTGTACATCAAACATTACTATTATTGTTCCTATTACTTAGCCGTTTGATCTAAGCATATAAAAAAAATCAATACAAATGTGATAGTTGTTAAGTACTGGACGAACTGTTCTGCATCGGGGATATAGCTTGACAAGTTCTTTCGTGACACTACCATGATGTGCGGGCGAGGGGAGGGGAAAGACAGCGGGGACGGGTATAAAGTATCCACGCGCACACTTCTTACTCGCCCCCGCTGTCTTTCCCCCCGTCGCCCGAAGACCATGGGATTGTCACGAAAAAAACTTGTCAAGTGTAGTACACGCTGCGCGTCAATAGTAGATTGTTTGACAAGGGGCTAAAATAAGTATTATTGTATATTTCATGAAAAATAAAAGTACAGTTTGAGCAATTCTATCAGGAAGTTTGGCCAGTCTGGTCGGCGGGGTTATTGCCTAACGAAATTTTGACACTTGGTATCCGAATCAACTGTCATTATACTACGCGTCTCGTTCTCGATGATAGATAACATGTAGTACTGTTAAGTATGTTTAAACTTCACAACGTTTAGAGATTTAAATTGAAAGAATATTCCCGCGCCCCGTGTTATCGCCTCGCGCGCTCCTCTATCGGTCGCCATATTGTTTTGTTGTGAAAAAAGCTTCTGACGTTTGAGAATTTTATTAAACAATATAATATTGATTATTTGGTTAAATCGTTACAATTGTGTCGATATTGTGTTAATAACAATGCCGAAAAGTGAAAAACGTTCTAGAGAAAGAGATCGGGAAGATCGAAAAACTAGTAAAAAACTGAAATCAATGCAGGAACAAATTGATAGCCTAACCAAGTGTGTGACTGAATTTATACAAAGCCAAAGAAAGGATTTCAATGCTACAGGTAAGGTTTTTTATGTTTTGTTACTGAACATGAACGTTCTATACGAACATCATGTGTTGAGCAACTCCACACGAGCGAGCTCAGTTCTATACGAACATTTTTTATGGTGGACCGCTCCACACGAGCGTGTTCAGTTCTATACGAACATTATTATATTGGAAAGCCTCTCTCGAGCAGGCTACATTCTATACGAACGTAAGCTTGAACGTAATTATGTCCATTGGGAGATCTGTCCACAATTAAGCGAAGTTCAACAAGAACCAGCTTTTTTTTTTTTATGTACAGAAGTATACTTACCAACTTACATAATATATGTCATTACAATGATAATACATATATCACATGTATATATTTTCACTTACAGATGCTATAGAGTCTAATAAAGAAAATATACCAGAGACTAATAAAGGCTTGGACAAATCTCCAAATAATAGTGATTTTCCTATAATATCAACTCCACCCGAGATGGATACTATTATTCCATTCGAAGAAAATATTCAAGAGTCAACCGAAGCTCCACAAGACTGGAACCAAGAATTTCTGGAAATGATGGGAGAAGAATTACCTTCTACTACCTCCACATCAAAGATTGATGATACAATCCAAAAACAGTGGACACACTGGATGACTAAAGGCCTGACGGATGAGACTCGGAAAGACCTACTTAAAAAATATTGTAGAGAAGGTACTTTCCGTACTGAAGCTCCCAAGATTAATTTGGAAATAGTGAGTCATTTAACCGAGGTAGCAAAAAAGAGAGATCAACATTTCACCGATACCCAAAACTGTGTGGGTACAAGCCTGATATCACTCGGAGCAGCAATCACAATGTTGATGGAAAATCCTGAGGACGTTGTAGACCATATGCAGCTTATGAAGTACCTTTGGGACTCTGGGAAAATTCTGGCAGACATATTTCATCAACACTCAGTTGCGAGAAAGTCTTTTATCACTCCAAGCCTCGATAAAGACATTAAATCTACCCTTGAATCGGCAGATTCTGATGAATGGCTCTATGGCAAAAATCTAAATGAGCAAGTAAAGGATGCCAAAAACATTAAGAAGGCTTCGGCTTCTCTTAAGATGACTGAAAAACCATCAGCCAAGAAGACCACCAACCAGGTAAACTGGAGAGGCCCACCTGCAAAAGCCAGACAGGTGGGCTATTTTCCACGGAGGCAATTCACCAATGTGAGGTACAAAGGGAAGCCATTTCAGACAAAGTCTTCTCAGAACCAAGGGCGCTTAATGACCCAAAAATCAAACCGCCCAGTTTTGAAGAAGTAAATAAGGTAAATTATACTGCAGGCAGACTACAATATTTTATACAATCATGGAGAAATATCACATGTGATAACTTCATTTTAAATTGTATAAAAGGGTATGATATAACCTTCAAAACCAAACCTTTTCAGTTTCAAGAGCCAAGTCTTTCGAACTGGCCTCCAGACGAATTTAAAAAAATTGAACTGGAAATTTCCTCACTTCTATCTAAAGGGGCTATTGAAAAATGTACAGAATGTGAGGGACAATTTGTGTCATCCTATTTCCTAGTTGCAAAACCAGATAGGTCATATAGATTTATTATTAATTTGCAAAAATTAAATGAGTTCATACAAACTACTCATTTTAAAATGGAAGATCTTAGAGCAGCTAGAGACTTAATTTCTCCAAATACTTATATGGCAACACTAGACTTAAAAGATGCCTATTTTTTAGTCCCAATGTGTAAAAATAGTAGAAAATATTTAAGATTCCGATTTAATGGTATTTTATATCAATTCACTTGTCTCCCGTTTGGCTTGTCAACCAGCCCATATATTTTTACCAAGATCATGAAACCGGTAATGAATAATATACGCTTAAATGGCTGGTTATCTTTAATTTACTTAGATGATTTACTTTGCATTGGTGAAACATATGAATCATGTAATAATAATGTAAAAAGTGTAATTGTATTATTAGAAAAGCTAGGATTTATTATAAATTATATGAAAAGCCAAACAGATCCAAGTAAAAGATGCAAATACCTTGGATTCTTTTTAGATTCAGAAAAATATTCAGTGGATTTACCAGATGATAAGAAAAACCAAATTATAAATTTTATAAGCCATTTTGAAGTAGGGAAAAAGTACAAAATCCGCCTTTTCGCACAACTACTAGGAGTTCTAGTTGCAGCATCTCATGCAGTTGAATATAGTAAAATATATTGTAAGAGACTAGAGAGAGCTAAATGGCTTGCTTTAACTGTAAATAGTGACGATTTTGAAAGTTACATGAAAATTACTGATTATGTAATGGAAGATCTTGCTTGGTGGGCCTTAAATGTATTAACTGGTTCAAACCCCATACGGTCAAGGAAATACAAAATAATAATTTCTACAGATGCATCGGGATCAGGGTGGGGCGCTGAATCCAATTCAATAATAACCCGAGGATTCTGGAGTCAGAGTGATAAAAAATTTCACATAAATTATCTTGAGCTCTTAGCAGCCTTTTTTGGGCTAGAATGCTTTGCATCTAAACTCAGCAACTGCGAAATTCTAATGCGTATAGACAATACTACAGCAATTGCTTACATCAACAAGGCCGGAGGTGTAAAATTTCCCCACTTAAGTGAATTAGCCCGTAAAATATGGCAGTGGTGTGAGAGTAGAAAGATATGGATAGTGGCTTCATATATCGCGTCAAAAGAAAACGTCGACGCAGATACTGCTTCTCGCGATACCAACCTAGACACCGAATGGGAGCTGGCGGGAAAATACTTTAAACAAATTGTGAACAAATTTGGTAGCTGTTGTATTGATCTGTTTGCATCTAGAATTAATACCAAATGCAAAACATTTTGCTCACGTTACCCTGACCCAGAAGCATCAGCAGTAGATGCTTTTACAATTTCATGGGAAAAAGAACGTTTCTATGCTTTTCCCCCTTTTGCAATAATATTGCCAGTATTGAGAAAAATAATTAACGATAAAGCAACAGGGATAGTAGTTGTACCAAATTGGCCCACGCAAGCGTGGTATCCCATGTTTTCGTCACTTTTATGTGAATCTCCCTTAGTATTGGGGCCTTCAGCTGATTTACTACTTTCTCCTTGCAGGAGCAGATTACACCCCCTGTCACACAAACTTTCTCTAGTGGCCGGGAAATTATCAGGGAGGCATACTTGAAAAAAGGAGTTCCCGAAATGTCTGTTGAGTTTATGGTAGACTCCATATCACAATCCACGCTCAAGCAATATGAAGGATGTCTCAAAAAATGGGTACAATTTGCTACATGTAATAAATATGACATATTTGATCCTACCAGTACTAATGTTATAGAGTTTTTGACAATGAGATTCAATGAGAATGCAAGTTATGGCACTTTAAACTCTGCAAGATCAGCCATCTCACTTATATCAAAAAGCGACATATCTAAAGATGCCATTATATCTAGGTTTTTCAAGGGCATTTTCAGGAGACGTCCTCCTGCACCTAAATACTCGGAAACATGGAATATAGAGCAAGTTTTAGAATATATTGAAAACTTAGATAACTTAGAAAATCAAAACCTAAAAAATATATCTGAGATTGCTACAACACTATTAGTTCTGGTTACAGCCCATAGATTACAAACAATAGCATTAATTAATATTGATGAGATAATTACAAGTTCATTCGGGCTACAAATTAAAATTCCTGATAGGATAAAGACATCAAAGCTGGGAAAAAATCAACCCTTACTTGTAATTCCATTTTTCAGAAAACGACCAAAAGTTTGTGTAGCCACTATAATTCTTCACTATTTAAAAATAACTGAACCAATTAGAGTAGAAAATAAGAGTCTATTTCTATCCACAATAAAACCTCACAAACCAGTCAGTCCTCAGACGATTGGTCATTGGATCAAGTCTTTACTTGGCAAAGCCGGTATTGATACCGATAAATTCAGTGCATACAGCACTAAACATGCCTCTGTGTCTGCTGCCTATAGAAAAGGGATAGACATTGATACAATAAGGAGAACAGCAGGATGGACGGAAGGGTCAAGAACATTCGCACAGTTCTATAACAGACCTCTTACAGAACCAAATGATAAGTTCGCAATTAGTATTCTAACTAAAAATGATTAAGTGTTGTATAGTTATATGCATATAACTTATATTATGTGATTGTTTAAACATATGATTGTTATGTTTATTATTAATAAATAAATATAAAAAACTATGTCAAAGTTGTAAATATTTGTATCATCTCTAGGTTAAAAAATACAAATATTTTAAACAGGGCTCTATCACAGGCTCTAAAAATCTACATGTTATCTATCATCGAGAACGAGACGCGTAGTATAATTGTACGATCAAACGAGCCCGCCGAAGGCGGGCGAAGTTCGATCGAAATTATACGAAGCGTCTCGTTCGAAGATGATCACTTCCCACCCATAAAACAGAAGTTACATCCCAAACTAATATTATAATAAGTGAACCCCATCCCCGTAATCATCTTACACGAAACTGTGATATCGCTTAAATTACTCTGAAATATATGGCGACCGATAGAGGAGCGCGCGAGGCGATAACACGGGGCGCGGGAATATTCTTTCAATTTAAATCTCTAAACGTTGTGAAGTTTAAACATACTTAACAGTACTACATGTTATCTATCATCTTCGAACGAGACGCTTCGTATAATTTCGATCGAACTTCGCCCGCCTTCGGCGGGCTCGTTTGATCGTACAATAGCCCTTACAAAATCATGACACTTGATTGCGATTGCGATCGTCAAACGCGTTAGGCAATACGGGGACAGGTCGGTTTGTTTGTTTTTAATTATTCGTAAGGAGTATGTAACTGGCCGTAAGTTTTTTTTTCAGTATCATAGAAATTTGTATGGCTTTCTTTTAAACCCTAGGGGCTAAATGTACCTACAATTTTTTTGAGTCTCGCTTCGCGAAGCTAATATGACGTACTTTTTAAGCAGGAGAAGTGAAAAGTATATTAACGACCTCAGTCCTGAGACCGCCGCCGGTAGATACTTGTCTATTGTCTTGTTGTCGAGTGCTCCACGCCTGGTTGTCCAGTAAAGTTCTGATACATTCTTTCTGACATTATTGTAATCAATCACTATTTGCTTTTGCTCCATCCCTGGACGAAATAACGTAAGCTACATGATATTTGTACTAAGAGCCGACGTTTCGTGCAAGTAGGTCGAAGTGAACCGGAAACAGTAAGTTCACTGGCCGGTTGATGCATTGTGATATAAGCGGCGTAATATTAATCGCTTCCTTCGTTTTGTTAAGAAAATAATGCACTTGACTCGGTGCATATGGGCATCAGATGTTGATATGGGGCTATATAATTCGAGTACCTAGACCGTGCTCTAAAGTGTATCTTATTCGTATGTACGTAAGCAAATTAAGTTAGTGTATCATTATGTAAAATTACACTGACATTTGATGTAAAGAAAAAAGTAAATAAGTATGTTCTACTTAGAAACTATTTTAGTTACCTATTTTATTTATTTGTATGGGAAATAAGAAAAAAGTACATAAGTATGTTCTACTAACAAACTCTTTTAGGTATTGTATTTATTTAATATTCATTGTGGTTACCGCGATATGATTTTGCCCCATTCGTTGGCTCCTCTAACCTCAATTAATTGCAAAAGACGTGAAACACAGGGTGCAAACTATTTAAATTAGGGTGTTAAATATTGTAACATTTACTTCATTCTTAAAATTAATACCTAATTTTATTTATTATTTACTTATTTGCAAAAAACCTACCCTAAGATTCCAAATAAATAAGTGCATAATAATTTATTTGGTGAAAAACAAATTGATCCTATAAGGGTTCCACTTTTTTGCTTTTGAGGTACGGAACCTTAAAAACACGGTTTCACATGTATATATAGGTACCTATAGATTTAAGGCCATAAAATAATCTACTTCTTGTATATACTTGTTTGTTAGCGATTTCGCCCGTGTTACCGAGAACTGAGTAAGGAGCCTATTTTTAATTATTGATTCCCCATACAAACTTCCACCATTTTGTTTCAAGGGATGATTGATAAAAACAATCCTAAGATATGTCCTTCCCTGGGGCTCAAACTATCTCCACACCTAATCTATATATTTAGCGGTTTTATCGCGAAAAGTTAACAGGCAAACTGAGTAACCTTGATTTTATATTATTGTATCGATTTAGATTCGTAATAAATAAACAGTTATATTAAACGCTTAATTCTGATCAATACAGATAACATCCCACTCATGTGGCAATGTCATAAAAAGAAACAGCGTCCCATAAAACTATGCAATAAAATCAAAATAGCAACTCCAATTTCAATCGATCCGTCAAAACGCCATCATTATGCAACGCATTTCACTTGATTACCTACGAAAAATCGTGTTTTAATGACCATGTAACTATAAAAACTACTCAGATCCAAACGTATAAAGTGCATAAATCGAAATAAAGTTTTATGGTGATACGATGTTGTGGAAGTGATTAGTCGATTTGGGCACGCCCTCACCGGATATTACAGGAGCACACTGCTCTGATGACGTCACCGACGGGAATACTGGTTGATTTTTGGGCAAAGATAATATTTAATATTTTCTTCTGTTTCCGCGATTATTACTCATTGAAATAAAACAATTTAACGGATTATATCGCGTATATTATCTCATTTTAGTTCCCGACGTTTCGGAAGCTTTCCAGCTCTCCATGGTCACGGGTGGACTGAGAAAAGATGTATTTTCCTCTGTCAAAGTTACAATTTGTGCAAACTACCTATTTTTGAAGAAACAAAAATAAAGGTGTACATACATGCCAGATAGACCTAAGCTGTAAAGACAGTTACCATGTGCCAGAAGGGCTTAATTATTTTATTTTAATAATTTACCAAGCAGCATTTCACAAATGAGGCGTACTGAGGAGAAAAGAAACGCTGCAAAGAAAAACTCCCAGGCTACCTCATTACTAATTATAATATTTAAAAAAACCAGAGACTATTAAAGTACTTTTAAAGAGATAAGATATTTTACACCGTTCGGAAATTAAGGTTTTGCAGCCCTGTGTCTCGCTTGTTCCTTGATGAGATGTATTACAGGATCCCAAGCTGGTGGTAGTGACAATCCATCTTCTCTATTGAAATTAGGATGCTTTTTAATCTCAATTGCCTCGCGTAGCATTCTGTCAAGCACCGTCGGTGTAATAGGTCTGCAGTCTGTGAACATGTCATTGACAAACCAAACTACTCAATTAAGTTTGATAAACCTTCTATCCTTGCCAAAGAAAAAAGATATTTTCCCAGAATGCTATTTAATACATATATATATATTTATGTTATTCATGTATTTAAAGTTTATAATATGTGCGTTTTTGTAATTACACAAGTCTCAGCACGGTCCAAAATTGCAATAAAGATTAAATGAATAAATTAAAGAAATAATTCTTCATTTTTTTACAATGTATTAGGATGTTTAATATTTTGGGTGTATTTGTAATCTTTTGTGATTTCTAATGTCGGTTTTTGGTTACCAATATACAATATAAATAAGTATAAATAAATAAATGGAAACTGAAAATAGTAAAAGAAACAATTATGTTTATGTACATTTGGCCTGCAATATATTCCTTGCAGTTCATGATAACTATGATCAAATTTTGTCTTGTGAAAAACGCTACGAACACGTAAGTCGTAATCGTCCTTAAATGGAAGTAGTCTAATTGTCTCACCTCCAAATCATTTTTTTTTTGTCCAACGCCACTTTTTTCTCTTAAACAAAGCAGCCTAAGTTGCAAAATTAGCAAAGTGATATTTAAATATTTACTTGTTTAGTTTTTTCAGGGAATAGGAAGAACTTTACTCTCGCAGTTAGTTTTTGATTTGTAAAAGAATTAAATGTGTAAACTTTTACAGTCAAATCACTCAAGGATTGCAAATGCCTAAATTAATTATATTCGAGCACTGCTTAAAAATTCCCCGCAGCATAAAATATTCAATAGCAGCGCTTGAATTAAAATTTTGAAAGAAACATGGAAAAAAAGAAGTTAACCGAAATGAAGGAACTTATTTTCTTGAAGCCGGCAAAAAAATAAAATTCCCTTGTAACTTAAGTTATGACCTTTGCCACAAGCTCTCTTCTTTCAGCAGGGAACTAACTGATCGGCTAGTTTTTATTTACGTAACCATCATCTATGTTCACATTAAATTTGAACTTTATGTAATTTGTACAATGTCGAAATTGCCACAGCAATGTTAGGTGAGTTAAGAGATTGGGGACGTTTTAATGGATTTGAAACGGGTTAGCACTTGCCAGTCATTGATGGGTTCAATTATTCAGCGTTTTTTTTGAGTGGCATGATACTTAACTATGCTTTCCTTCACGTTGCGCTGTTATGTGAAAAAAAACCTCCTACACAACTAATAATGGTGTTATCTATACTACACTCGAGAGTAAACATTTTATCTCCTAAAATAGTGCAGAGTTGTAGAGTTTATTAATCCTGTCATAATCTTTATTAAATTTTACATCTAAACTGCAAAAATAACAGGTAAATCGGACTCATAAAAATCCATGAAAGAAAAAAGTCGTTACCTAATGGAACGATATACAGGGTGGAAAGGCACGACGATCCTTTCCGCAAACGGGGGTTAGTTTAAGTGATGGAGAATTGATTTGTAATGTTTAAATTTTTGTTACGAACAGTTAGTAAAAATATTAAAATTAATTGATGTTCTTCTTAGTGATAACCCTACTATTACTACGTACTTTCTACATACATGTAAGTATACACACACAATTGTAATAATGATTGGGAAATATTATGGGTAAAAATGTTGTTTTGATAAAGGTCCTTGACCCTTGTGTTATTGTTAAATGTTACTGTACCTAATGAGGGTTGTCACTTGCAGTATATTGCATTTAAAGTCAACCGCCTATAACTTCAAAACGCTTACGAATATAAGCCTAGTTTCTTTAGAGGAAATACAGTACTCAATCTAAACGATCCCCCTTTTGCGGAAAGGATCGTCGTGCCTTTGTACCTTATATAAGGTGTTAATTTATTAGTTGCAGATATTTTAACAGATAAATAAAACAATTTAACGGATTACATCGCGTAGGTATATTATCTCATTTTAGTTCCCGACGATTCGGAAGCTTTTCAGCTTTCCATGGTCACGGGTGGACTGAGTCCTTTAAATTGTTTTATTTCAATGTGTAATAATCGCGGAAACAGAAGAAAATATTAGATGATACTTTACTTTAAAACAATTAACTTTAAATAGAAATTAAGAAATCTTTGGTATTAGCTAAAAACTTTCAAAGAAGTAAAAGTGCAAAAATAAAGTATAAATTATAAATGAATGTTCGAATACACCTTATTTTTATCCACTGCACTACGATGTAATCGTACCCTCTTATAAAGCTAATGAATTAATAAAGCTTACTTTCTGTATATCATTAATCTAGGGATATAATTAAGCCATAGTCAAATTTAAATGATTAAAAACTTTGCGCATGCCCGTATACAAACGCATTAATCCAAGACGTCCTAAGTACCCTTTAATATACATGAGTTAGGCTCTTTTGTATCTGTGGCGGTGTATAGAGTACAAGGGCGCGGCAGACGTCCCTGCCGGGTGAATGACCGCGCCAAAACAAAGAACACCTGTGGCCGCGATCGATAAATGCATAGAAGCCACTATTCTTGTTACCTAATTGTACACTGGACAGCATAATTGCATGGACATTTGTCAAAAGTTTGCTTTGCAGCGAAACGAGACGCCATCTATCCGGTAACGACATTGGTTTCATAAGATCTTACTAGATGGCGTTGATAACATCAAAAATATTTTTAAAAAAATCTCAGTTGAACTAACGATTGCCAAACACACACGGCAAGTCACTCAAATATTCAATTTACATTATGGACCGTATTTTCAGAATCCAGTATTTTTTAATGCACCTTCAATTAAATATTACTTAGATTCACCGTCATATATAAACCAAAGCCATCGATGATTTTGCTAATTCAAACACAAAATACAAAAACGCTTTTATCCTACACCGTGTTCGATAGGATTTGAAACCCGGAACTCGTCGGAATTCGTCGTATAGATCAAGTCATTAAACCCCTAGCCATCAAGCCATATTCGACATGGATGAAATTTATAACCGTATTTGTAATCACTAATCACCTACGTTTGCAAGGCATGCGTTTAGTGTTAATAGTTTTTTTTTAATTTATTTTTACTGAGGTTATTTAACAGCTGCTTAAACAAAACATTTTTATTTAAACAAATAAATATTTATAATTAAGTTACATGTTGAATAGTGCAACAATTATATAAAAGTAACCGCACTACTTAGAGGGTGGACTTAAGATTATGAATATACCATAATAGTTTTTATACAAAGAAACTATTCGTTCGTTCTCTTGCGGCTGCCGTCCGTTTGATTGTATGTTTGATTGAGTTTTAGTATGTATTGATTCTTTTATTTTGTAATAATGGGTTCTCGTTGCAATATTGACTTAGCCACAATGTTACAAATATTTACTTTGCATAGTCAAGGCAAAAATTTGACAGAAATTGCCACAGAAACCGGTGTAAGCGTAAGTATTATTGTTTACATTTCTTTCTACATTTTTTATATGTTATATCTGTATGCTAATTTAATAATGATAATACATTTCTGAAAATTGTTACAAATTAAAACAGTTGTGGTATGGGTGCGACAATTTCACAAAGGGAGGGTCATATAGGATCTGCACCGCCAAAGGATCGGTAGACCTCGACTTATAAGCGCACAGCGGTGTCAAAGCGTAGTCCAGGAATATGAAGAAAATGGTTTATAAACAACCCATTACACCCGTTTATTTAACATAGGCGTGGACACTGTTCACCGTGTTCTCCACACAGTGATGGTTTACATCCTCGCAAGCGTGCAGTCAAACCCTTGCTGACTCCACAGTTCAAAGAAACGAGACTAAAGTTTGCTCGAGAATACTTAAATGCCGATTTTACGTTTCACTAGTCAACACGGACGTTTTAGCTTGTGGCGTCGAAATAATACGCGTTATAATAACGATGACGTAGTGCCCAATGTGCGATCTGGTCGCATTACAGTGAATATGTGGAGTTGGATGAGCGGGGCTGACCCGGGAGAACTCGTCAGAGTGCCCAGTCGGGCTAATTGCTGATTACGTCAATGTGCTGGAGGAGACCATGATTCGAAATTTGTATCCGGAGGAAGAATTACCCATAATTTCATTTGTGCAGGATAATTTTCTCATACATCGTTCCTAAAGTGTGAGTGCGTGTTTTCGCCGGCGTTGTAACATAAATATCATTTTGTGGCCTGTTAGATCACCAGATTTAAATCCCATTGAAAACCTGTGGCTATAGCCAATTAGGGACAGAAGATAGTGGAGATAGGGTTACACTGATGTTTATTAGTAGTTAAACAGGGCGTCATTGCGTTCAGTATATTTTATTTTTATATTTTTCTATAGTATAACTACATTTTTATACTACAAAACGGGACTCCATCACATATTGTTCTTTATGCATATACGCTATTTTGTGACAGTATTTTACGATATCTTTTTCATCACTCAGTCTTTGAATTGTTAAGAAATGATAAGGTAGTAAAACAGAAAAAGGTAAATGTTAGAGTGCGTTCGCCTACAATGATAACCAGTCTCAGATTTGTAATTAATTATATTCGCTTATAATACTGTTTTGTTGAAGGGAAGCTTCAATCCTCTTTCCAATTTTGGAAATGAATACTTAAGCTATACCCTTGTAGGTGATTGACGTCCGAATCACATAGAAACAGACTGTAGTGTGATTGACGTCTGAATCAAGTAGAAAGAGACAGGATTGACGTTCTGTTCTGCCTCGGTGAGGAGTCAGCGTTGCAGGTGCGAAGTATGTGGCACGAAGCACGGAGCACGAGGCGATGTTCACTCGACGGCGGCCGGCAGCAGAAAGAACGAGCGCGGACTGCAGCACGCCTTATATGCACGCGCGCCGCGGGACGCGTAGCGTACTGAGGTAGTTGAGAAACTCGGCGTTCCCAACTACCTAAATGTAGGTTTCCCTTATTGTAATTAAATCTAATTTTATCTATTTCTAATTTTATGTGTTTAGTATCGCGGTAGTTGAGAACACTAGGTTCACAACTACCAACGCAAATTATAAAAATGTTAACCTAGTTTTACTATATAAGAAGCAGATATTTAAATAAAAATTATTACCATTACCATAACCACCTGAACTGCCTTTCAATCAAGCAGTCCCCAAAGTCTTCGGGTGGTCAAAACCACTAAAGTGGTGACCCCGACGTGATGAACTATAACAGAAGAACGAAAAACATCATGAACAACGGAGCTTCTGCACCTGCACCTGCACCTCAAGCCGTCGCACCACAGCCTCAGATGCAGCCACCCGCGCCGTCTGAACAACAAGCACCGTCGTCGCACGAAGTCTCCGGCATATCACTGTCGCTTCGCGTTCCGCCGTTTTGGCGGGATCAACCACGACTGTGGTTTTGCAGTTTCGAAGCCGCTACTGCCGAACTGAAGCGAAGCCAGCCGCAACTCGCGCAGATGGTTATTGCCCAACTTGAGAAACAAGACATTCAGAACATCTCCGATCTCATCTATTCGCCGCCAGAAAAAGACTACTACAAGGCCATCAAAGAGCGTCTGATATCCCTATATGAAGAATCGAGCAGCACACAGACCAAGAAGTTGCTGTCACAAGTCGAGTTAGGCGATCAAAAACCGAGCCAACTCCTACGCCGCATGCAGAATCTCAACCGAGAAAAGTTTCCCGAGAGCACAATACAGATGATGTGGCTAGACCATCTACCACCCCACGTCCGCTCCGTGCTCACCGTCAGCGAGGCATTCCAGATCAAAACCACGCTCGACGACCTAGCTCTCCTCGCCGACAGGATGATGGAGGTGTCACACACGTCGTCAGAGCACATCGCCGCAATAGCGACGTCCGCGCCTACGACCGCGCCCGCCGTGCCCGCACATCTACAACCGCCGCCACTGCCACAACAACCAACTTACCAACCGCATCCACCGTTCGACCAGCAATACTTAATCACCGAAATCAGAAGACTGTCCCTGGAAATCGCCGAACTCCGATCGCGACCGTACGAAAATCCACGTCCGTACGAAAACCAGCGAGACAGCCGATCACGGCGCCGTTTCCAATCACGATCAAGAAACGCGTCGCACAGCCGCAGCCGCAACAGTACGCCCATGCCGTACTGTTATTACCACCACCGTTATGGCATGGACGCCAAGAAATGTACGCCACCGTGCAGCTTCAAGCCCATCACCGCGCCGCAGCCGGAAAACTAAAATTAACGTTAGCTGTGGCGGACGCTGGCGTTTACGAAACCTCTCACCGCCTCTTCGTGACAGACAAGCAAACGAAGCTCACGTTCTTGGTAGACACGGGTGCAAATATTTCCGTACTACCGAGAACGAAAGGCACGCAAGAGCAACCACTACCGTTTCAACTGTACGCCGCAAACAACACCGCCATACCTACATACGGCGAGAAAACACTCGATCTCGATCTCAACCTCCGACGTTCATTCAAATGGAAATTCATCATCGCAGCCGTATCGAAACCTATCCTGGGAGCCGATTTTCTGAAGCACCACAATCTCATCGTGGACATCAAAAATCGAAGACTCATCGACGGCAAGACGCTACTCACAACAAATGCACAAATCTGTTCTGCGGACATACCTACCGTTCGTAGCATAGACGTGCAGCAAGCATATCACAATATACTCGCCGATTTCCCCGGAATAACAAGAATAACATCCATGAAGCTTAGTCCAAAACATAACGTCGAACATTTCATCGAGACAACCGGTCCGCCCCTCCACTGCAGACCACGCCCCATCGCTCCCCACCGCTACGAGCTTGTGAAGAAGGAGTTTTCAAACATGATGGCACAGGGCCTCTGTAGACCAAGCAAAATCCTTGGGCATCACCACTACACGTCGTACCTAAGAAGAATGGGGAAATACGAGTATGTGGAGATTACCGAAGGCTAAACGCTATCACCAAGCCCGACCGGTACCCCATACCGCGTATGCGCGACTTCACATACCAACTCGCCGCGAAGCAAATATTCTCAACTCTCGACCTAAACCGCGCATATCAGCAGATACCTGTCAGCGAACAAGATGTGGAGAAGACCGCCATCATCACGCCATTCGGTCTGTACGAGTTCCCTCGGATTTGCGCGGGACTAAAAAATGGAGGTCAAACGTTCCAGAGGTTCATCCACGAAGTTCTACGTGACCTCAACTACGTATTCCCATTCGTCGATGACATCCTCATAGCTTCGACCAACGAAGATGAGCACCAACAACACCTACGCACAGTACTGCAACGACTTGAAGAATATGTCATCACCATCAACCCATCGAAATGCGTCTTCGGCCAGCCATCTGTCAAATTCCTCGGCTACCAAGTCTCACAACAAGGAATCCAACCACCCGAAGAAAAAGTCGAAGCAATTAACAACTTCCCGAAACCACAAACAGTCGAAGAGTTACGTCGTTTTCTCGGCATGCTAAATTTCTACCGAGAAAATATCAAGGATGCCGCAACCATACAAGCACCACTATACGCATACCTACACAACGTCAAGAAGCGAGACAAAACAGAAATCGACTGGACCGCTGAAGCAAACCAAGCATTCGAGGCATGTAAAGTCAGCATCAAAAACGCAGCTTTACTCGCCCATCCTTCGCACCATGCGGCATTGGCGATCTTCAGCGATGCTAGCGACAAAACCGCAGGAGCCGCGCTAAATCAATTCGTAAACAACGCATGGCAACCACTCGGCTACTTCTCAAAGAAATTCACCGACGCACAGACACGCTACTCCACATTCGACCGCGAGTTGACAGCAATTTACATGGCAACGAAGCATTTCCGCAAGATGTTCGAGGGAAGAGAAATTATTATCTACACCGATCATCGACCGCTCACATTCGCATTCACCAAGACGAACACAAACAACGAATTGCCACGTCGGACACGTCAACTGCTATACATATCCGAATTTACCACGGATATACGACACATCAGTGGATCGCTGAATGCAGCCGCCGACGCTCTATCACGAATAGAGACAATTTCCTGCCCATCACCAATCGACTACGAACAACTCGCCGAAGCACAAGAAAGAGACAGCAACATCATCGAAACACTCGCACAACAAGGAAATCTAACAATCAAGAAAATAACTTTACCCGGATCAAACGCAAAACTACACTGCGAAACATCAACAGATTACCTACGTCCATACCTACCAAAAGAATATCGCCGCATCGCATTCAACTCTATTCACAACATAAGTCATCCTGGAGTCAAAACTACTCGCAAACTAATAACGCAGCGATACTTTTGGCCAACGATGAACCGCCAGATCGCAGAGTGGGGACGATCTTGCTTACACTGCCAACGTGCGAAAATCATTCGACACACATCGAGTCCGCTGTCCACTTTTCCGCCAACCGACCGCTTTCAGCACGTGCACTGTGACATCGTCGGCCCGCTGAGTACAGCGGCAAGCGGATGCAAATACCTACTGACGATGATAGACAGAGCAACCAGATGGCCCGAAGCGTTCCCGTTATGCGAAATAACAGCAGAAGTCGTCGCCAAGACAGTTTACGACGGATGGATTTCGCGTTTCGATTGTCCCGCTACAATCACTACGGATCAAGGAAGGCAATTCGAAAGTAGAGTATTTGCGTCCCTTTCACGCTTACTCGGCATCGAACGAACCCGGACAACACCGTACCATCCGCAATCTAACGCTATCGTCGAACGCTGGCACAGAACACTCAAGGCCGCACTAAAAGCAAGACTACAGACAACAAGAAGTTGGATCGACGAAATACCTACTGTCCTACTGGGAGTTCGCACCGCGATGAGAAGTGACACAAACGTCAGCGCTGCCCAACTAACTTACGGCTGCAGTGTACGACTACCGGGCGAATTCCTGGGATCGACGCCGCGTGGCGACTCCGCCGCCGAATCCAACATGGACGCCGAATTCGTGGAACGATTGCGCGAAGTTATAAACAAATTGAGACCTATGCCGAACCAGTCACATAGCAACACAAGACCTATCTTCGTACACCGTGACCTTCAGACATGCGACAACGTTTTTGTACGAGTCGACGCCGTAAAGAAGCCACTACAAGCACCTTACGACGGACCCTATCGCGTGCTGAAACGAAATGGAAAGGTTTTCACACTGCAACTACCTAACCGGCAATCCAACATCTCAATAGACCGTCTAAAACCCGCATATACGATCATCGAGCAAGATTTACAAGAACCTACTTCGACGCAGACTACGCAGAGTTCCTGTAACAACGCTACCGCCAAACAAAACACATCTACATCAACGCAGATTACACAGAGTTCCTGTAACGACACTACGACCGAGAAAAACACACCGATGCAGAACCTGAAACAACAAACACAAACCAACTCAACACCTACCAAAGAAAACCGAACAACCCGCAGTGGACGTACTATTCGCCTGCCGGTACGTTTCCACTAGGAGGGGAAGCATGTAGGTGATTGACGTCCGAATCACATAGAAACAGACTGTAGCGTGATTGACGTCTGAATCAAGTAGAAACAGACAGGATTGACGTTGTGTTCTGCCTCGGTGAGGAGTCAGCGTTGCAGGTGCGAAGTATGTGGCACGAAGCACGGAGCACGAGGCGATGTTCACTCGACGGCGGCCGGCAGCAGAAAGAACGAGCGCGGACTGCAGCACGCCTTATATGCACGCGCGCCGCGGGACGCGTAGCGTACTGAGGTAGTTGAGAAACTCGGCGTTCCCAACTACCTACATGTAGGTTTCCCTTATTGTAATTAAATCTAATTTTATCTATTTCTAATTTTATGTGTTTAGTATCGCGGTAGTTGAGAACAATAGGTTCACAACTACCAACGCAAATTATAAAAATGTTAACCTAGTTTTACTATATAAGAAGCAGATATTTAAATAAAAATTATTACCATTGCCATAACCACCTGAACTGCCTTTCAATCAAGCAGTCCCCAAAGTCTTCGGGTGGTCAAAACCATTAAACCCTCAACAAAATCTTAAGAAGAGATTTTAAATAAATTATAGATTAATAAATTGTGTTATTTATCTTAAATTAATATTGTGTAAGAAATAAAGTTATTTTAATTCATTTCAAAGTTGTATGATTTCTAGTTGTAAGTATAGATAGTTATTAATTGGTTGTAATTAAAAAAAAACCCTACTTTTGAGGAGTGTCATTATAAGAGAACTTACCTTTTATGAATACACACAGTCAATTGTACATTTTCTTGTAATAACTATATAATTTAATAACCATACTAATATTGAATCAGTATTTCGATTGCTATAAATGTAGGTATTCATAGTCAATATTCAGGCAAAGATCCAGGCACAAGCAATGATTGTTTTGTTTCAGCCTAGTCCATGTATCAATTGACTATCTCTTCATATTATATGATATTATAATAGATTTTCATCCTTGATGACTTTCAAACTTTTTACGGAAATGCATCCAAAGTAGAGTATTTTCCAAAGGAGTGTATTCTAAAGTTCCACCTTGCTTATTATATTATTTTTATTAAAGTATAGTGCCGTCGTGCGTATTCATGTCATCGCATATGTTATTGAAGTGTAGATGAAGTTAAGTATGTTCAAAAACCTCGTAGTTTCATGAAGAAACAAAGTGTAAATGGCGGTATATTTGGAATGAGTTCTTGTTGCAGAACAGACTCTGTTCTGTTACGATAGTAACAATACGCTTAAAAGATAAATTTTAAAACAACCTTACTTAAAAAAAAAACATTCGGACGAATTGAAAACCTCCTTCTTTTTCTGGAAGTCGGTTAAAAAGAAGCGTGTTCCAAAAGTTAAATACAGGTGCCAATAATAATTTCAGTGGAAGCTTTCTTTAATAGTAATTATATTTCATCCATGTAGTAGATTATTCTATTAAAGAACAATTTTAGTGCTATCTCACAGATTTACATATCAACAAACAAAGCATTATTTTTTTTGTTCGTTTTGATAACAACGCCATCTAGTTTATTTTTTGTAACCATCATGCAATGCTGAGAGCTACGTGCTCTCAGCATCTTAAGACCGCCAAGCGATTATCGTCTTTGCCATGTCCATGCAATTATGCTGTTGATAGTACAGACGTTCATTAAAGTTAATAAAACATTAGAGCCTTCAAGAAAAGAGCGCACTCTCACCTGAAAGGCCGGCAACGCACTTGTGACTACTCTGGTGATGCAAGTGTCTATGGGCGACGGTGATCGCTTACCATCCGGCCGTCCGTCTGCTCGTTTGCCTCCTATGTCATAAAAAAAGAGCATGTCGGTGCTTTCACTCGCGAAAATTAAAAGTAACTATCGATGGCTTATTTTCTTTAATTGGAGGGTGTCAGCCAGACGTGGGCCGGACATGTTTCACGATACAATGGTACAAGAAGATGGACCATAGAAGCCACATGATGGAAAGGACCAAAGGGAAAGAGGAATGTAGGCCGACCAATAAGACGGTGGGCTGATGACATCATACATGTGACAGGAAACGACTGGATCAAGTCAGGCAAAGACAGAAAGTCATGGAAGGAATTGGAGGAGGCCTTTACCCAAACAGGGGTCCATGTTTCAATAGAATAAGTCAAACATTAATTTAAGGTAGTTTATGTAGAACCAAATTTGAAATAGGGAATAATTGTTTTTTTTTAATTTTTGTTTTTTTTTGTTTATTATTTTATATCGATGGCTGAATAGGCGAAAGAAAGGTCTTAAATAAATAAATAAATAAATCCGTATAATATTATAAATGCGAAAGTGTGTCTGTCTGTCTGTCTGTCTGTCTGTCTGTTACCTCTTCACGCCTAAACCGCTGAACCGATTTGGATGAAATTTGGTATGGAGATAGCTTGAGTCCCGGGAAAGGACATAGGCTACTTTTTATCCCGGAAAATACCTTTATCCACGATAAACGAATTTAAGGCGGACCAAGTCGCGGGCAGAAGCTAGTAATAAATAAATGGAGAACACAAACGTAGACATAGTGTAATTTGTCCATAATATAATTTGCCCTACGTATGATTAGACTGACGGCCTGGTTAAGGTCGCCGAAGGCCAGTGAATGCAGAAAGCGTGCGACAGTCCATTGTGGAAGTCTCTAGGCGAAACATATAAGTCAAGCGGGACGTTCACTGACTGAAATCATTGTAATGATAATGATGATGATGATGATGATGATGGTGAGTCATTGCACATGACCTACGAAAAATCTGCATAAACTTTGATTATAGTGAATATTGCTTAATTTTTTTTATTAATATCGAAAAGATATAATCAACTGAAATACATCTTCTACTTTTATTTTCTAGCAATGTTTCATAATAAAACCGTGAACCTACCCGCGAGAATCCAGCGTAAATTGGAATAAGATCAACGTTTCATAAGAAACTCGTGCAGCCAAGAGAATCTGCCGTAAAATGAAATAAGCTCTCTTAATTGAAGTGAACATTTTGTAACATTATTTATTTGAATATTTTCCAGAACCAGGAATAATGCACAAAATGTATTAAGAATAAATGTATTAAATGTGCTTTATCGTTTGCCCGAATTTCGTATTCATACCCAATAATCTCATGTGCTCAAATTTCATGTGCCATAATCATGATATTGTATTCCATAACTTTCATCATTAGCCATAATTGTATATTCCAATACGATTGATATGCCATAATAATCATTTGTCATATTTTCATTTCCCATATTGTTAGGTGCCATAACCATACGTTTGCCTTAATTTACCCATTATTAATTATCCTACAGTCCCATGCCAGAAAAATCAAACGCCATACAATTTAAACGCCATAATAATTATTTGCCATAATAAAGGTGTGCAGACTGAGGACTGTAAAGGCAGTCTGAACCCCTTTCGATAGCTTTAAGAGCAGTGTAGGTGAAGTAGAGAATAAAAAGTCACAGTTTATATCGAAATCCCGTTCCTAAACCAATACTTAGGCTTCCTATTTTAACTATGATATCTATCTGACTGAAGCTAATTCACTTGACGATTATTTCTTGTAAGTATTTCCAAAGGCTAGTAAGTAGTACCGATAACTTGTAGTAACGACATGTAACGACATGAATAGTATGGGGACTATTTGTATATTTATGTGTTCATTCGTATGCCACATATAGTGGGGTTATTGTCAATTGAATTAGCTTTGGCTTTTATACTCGAGCCGTATATTGGTTGGGGAGGGGGTAATTTTATTATTTCTGAGAATTACAATTAACAATTATTGTGCAACATATTGGGTTTTTATGGAAAGTTCCAATGTTATGGTATAGTTGCAAATGTTGTGCAATACCTGTGGAAAGTTTACATACATTATTCCACTATGTATTTTATCGCCTTATGGGCTTCATACAACTGATATTTAAATTGAACGTATGAATATTATTCCTTTAACTGTTAAGTTAAAGCAATGATTTCATATCTTTCTATCGGGGTTAGATAGAAAGATATGAAATTAATTTATTGAACAAATCGTACTTTTTATTAACTTATAAATTTTGTAGGTATTTCAGGTCTTATGTTAAGTCTATATAATATTATATTTGTAATTGTGGGGTCATCCGGTACATTCTCCCGCCACTATGACCTTAGTCATAGGAAACTTCGCCGGTGCCGGTGACACGTTGATGTTGCCTGATGCTCGCAGACGTCGGCTGTTGTGGCTCGATGCTCAGGTCTGCTGTGATGATACGGGCGCCGTGGGCGGCGCGCTGTCTTGGGCGCCGCAGGCGACACACTGTCGCCGTGGGCGGCGCGGACGCGGTGTGTAAGGCGCGTCGCTGCGATTTCTTGGGCGCCGTGGGCGGCGCGCTGTCCTCGCGCTGCGGTGTCTCTTGCGGCGCAGGCGGCGCGCTGTCGCCGTGGGCGGCGCGGACGCGGTGTGTAAAGCGCGTCGCTGCGATTTCTCGGGCGCCGTGGGCGGCGCGCTTTCCTCTCGGGCGCCGGCGCGATAAGTCGCGGGGCCGGCGTAGGAGCCCGCTGTGCGCCACTAGGCGCGTGCAGGCCTTTTGAGAGTTGATCGGTTGGGCGGCGCGACCGACGGCGTCGCGCTCGGTGAGCGCGGCGTCGGGGGCGCCGATCGGTGTTGTTGGCCCGGCCGACGTCACTCGTCTGGATTGCGAGTGGCGGCTCGAGCGCCGGCGCGATAATTCGCGGGGCCGGCAAAGGAGCCCGCTGTGCTCGACCAGGTGCGTGTAGGGCTTCTGGGAGCTGCGCGGTTGGGCGGCGCGACTGACGGCGTCGCGCTCGGCGAGCGCTGCGTCGGGGGCGCCGATTGGTATTGTTGGCCCGGCCGACGTCACTCGTCTGGATTGCGAGTGGCGGCTCGGGCGCCGGCGCGATAAGTCGCGGGGCCGGCATGGGAGCCCGCTGTGCTCGACCAGGTGCGTGTAGGGCTTCTGGGAGCTGCGCGGCTGGGCGGCGCGACCGACGGCGTCGCGCTCGGTGAGTGCGGCGTCGGGGGCGCCGATTGGTGTTGTTGGCCCGGCCGACGTCACTCGTGTGTAGGACGAGTGGCGGCTCGGGCGCCGGCGCGATAAGTCGCGGGGCCGGCATGGGAGCCCGCTGTGCGCCACTAGGCGCGCGCAGGGCTTCTGAGTGCTGTGTTGGGCGGCGCGACCGACGGCGTCGCGCTCGGCGAGTGCGGCGTCGGGGGCGCCGATTGATGCTGATGGCCCGGCCGACGTCACTCGTGTGGGGTACGAGTGGTGGCTCGGGCGCCGGCGCGATTTGTCGCGGGGCCGGCATGGTAGCCCGCTGTGCTCGACCAGGTGCGTGTAGGGCTTCTGGGAGCTGCGCGGTTGGGCGGCGCGACCGACGGCGTCGCGCTCGGCGAGCGCGGCGTCGGGGGCGCCGATTGGTGTTGATAGCCCGGCCGACGTCACTCGTGTGTAGTACGAGTGGCGGCTCGGGCGCCGGCGCGATAAGTCGCGGGGCCGGCAAAGGAGCCCGCTGTGCGCCACTAGGCGCGTACAGGGCTTCCGGGAGCTGCGCGGTTGCCAGCTGCTTCCGAGCGGCACCAGTAGGTGCGGGCGGGCTGGTTGGCAGTGGAGGCGCAGCGTAGACTCCGTCCGGCGCGCTTGCCGTGTAGGTGGGCTTCTTAGCAGGCCCGGCGGCACCGTGGACGGGGTCGACGGAGGGAGAGTCATTGTGGGTCCATGCACACAACACTGTTTCACTCGCAACTGTATCTGTAACTGATTTAATATTGTCTTTATGCACTAGCACATGATGATTTTTCCCGCAGTTAGGCGCCGAACAAATCATTTTCTTGCAAAAATGTTGTTTTTTACGTATACACAGGCACATAAAACACAGTTGCGCCGTTTTCGCGATCTCCCGCCGTTTATCTAAACACATATTTATAAACTTCGCGCACTCTCCGCCCCCACTGTGTTGTGTACTTTCACATACCGGGCATTTCTTCTCCATGGCGGTATGGGTCCTCTGGGGTCGCGGCTGCGCGACGGCGGCGGGCGGCGGATATGTACGTGGCGCACTGTACCTTGTAAATTGGCCGGGCGGGCGCGGTGCGTAGGGCGCGTTGAAGTGGCTTCGTTGCTGGAAGGGCTGATGGCGCGGCGGCACCTGGGTTGCGTCGCTGATTACGGTGTACGGTTCTCGTAATCTGGCTTCTTCTCGCATAAAATTTACCATCAGCATGACATCGCTTTCGCGCCTCGGTTTGTCAGCTGAGTAGGTATACCACTTTGATTGTAAATTCACTGTTAGCTTATCATGGAGCGATCGTAGGACTTCTGAGCTATATCTGCTTTCATGGGCGTCGACGAGTTGTAACGTAGCCATTATCGTTCCGAGCTTGAGCGAGAACGAACAGATGTCTTGCGCGCTGTCGGTGAGCTTGGGCAGCTCACGGAGATTTCTATATTCCAATGCCGCAAGAGTCGCCGTGTTGCCGTAGCACTCTTCCAACTTCTCCATGATGAGTTCCGGCTTGGCACCGGATATGACGAAATCACTTATCGCCGTATTTTTCAGGTTTCGGGTAGCTGTCTGCAGTCGCGCCGTATTTTCGCCCGGCGTGTAGTACGGGGCAGTGTCCGTATATACCTGCTTGAATGACAGCCATTGCCGTCGGGAACCTGTGAAGACTGGTAGATCCGCCGTTTTTCTTGAATGGGGATCTTGCTTGCTTGCCAGTATGGCATTCCGGATCGCTTCTGTGATGGTCATGATGTCGTTGTTCGGCGCGTACGGTTGTACCGCCAATCCATCCATCGCAGCGGGTCCCGCAGAGCCGTGAAGCACGGCGGACGGGAGCGCTGGGTACTGCGTGGCCGTAGGCGCAGGCGCGGGCGGCGCATGCGCTTGTAGTGGCACGGCGTACATCGGCGCAGGGGGCGCAGGGGGCGCGGGGGGCATCGTGGCCGCAGGGACGGGCGGCGCATGCGCGCCGGGCGCCTGCGTAAAAGCGGGCGCTCCCGTCGTATACTGTAACTGAGAAGAAAAATTATGGGGATTCAAATCAAGGGCTGGGAGGTGGTGCCGGTCCAACCAGGTCTCGACCTGCCGGCTTGTATCCACATCCGTCGTGGCACTTGCGTTGTCCTCTTCTTCACTAGTTTCTAGCTCCGCTTCAAGCGTTACTAGTTTGGCTGCAGCTAGCACTTCCCGCGCTTTTGCCAATTGGATTCGCCTCTCCTTTGTCGACTTCCGCGATGAGGCCTTTGATTGCGTCTTTCTGGGCGCAATGGGTTTTTCGACCAAGGTACTCGGTGCCATCACCGACCGTTGTGCGTCGTACTGTGACGACGCTACGACATCGGCGGGGGCTCGTGCTTGGTTGGGGTCCTGGGTCTCGCCGGCGGCGCCCGCGAGGAGCGCGGAAGCCGGGCCGGGACTAGGGCCCGCCTGTTGCACGTTGTAGTGAAGCTCCGGAGCTGGAGCCTGCTGTGCGCCAGTAGGCGCGGGCAGGGCTCCAGGGGGCTGCGCCGCCACCAGCCGCTTCCGCCCAGCACCAGGAGGCGCTTGCGGAGGTGCCAATGACGGCGCAGTAGCGCCGCTTCTAGCAGCACTTCTGGTGACCCTCGACGACTCGGAGGTCTGGGCCGTGGTCGTTTCGGAGCTCTGCTCCGAGGTATCGGTAATACCGCCGGGGGTGTCGGTCGTCCTTACTGACGACGGAGACGGACTTTCGTTTCTTTGTGACATTTTATTCTATTGAGCTTAGGATCAATCCGGCTCGAAGTGACCAATGTGCAGACTGAGGACTGTAAAGGCAGTCTGAACCCCTTTCGATAGCTTTAAGAGCAGTGTAGGTGAAGTAGAGAATAAAAAGTCACAGTTTATATCGAAATCCCGTTCCTAAACCAATACTTAGGCTTCCTATTTTAACTATGATATCTATCTGACTGAAGCTAATTCACTTGACGATTATTTCTTGTAAGTATTTCCAAAGGCTAGTAAGTAGTACCGATAACTTGTAGTAACGACATGTAACGACATGAATAGTATGGGGACTATTTGTATATTTATGTGTTCATTCGTATGCCACATATAGTGGGGTTATTGTCAATTGAATTATTATGAGCCGTATATTGGTTGGGGAGGGGGTAATTTTATTATTTCTGAGAATTACAATTAACAATTATTGTGCAACATATTGGGTTTTTATGGAAAGTTACCAATGTTATGGTATAGTTGCAAATGTTGTGCAATACCTGTGGAAAGTTTACATACATTATTCCACTATGTATTTTATCGCCTTATGGGCTTCATACAACTGATATTTAAATTGAACGTATGAATATTATTCCTTTAACTGTTAAGTTAAAGCAATGATTTCATATCTTTCTATCGGGGTTAGATAGAAAGATATGAAATTAATTTATTGAACAAATCGTACTTTTTATTAACTTATAAATTTTGTAGGTATTTCAGGTCTTATGTTAAGTCTATATAATATTATATTTGTAATTGTGGGGTCATCCGGTACAAAAGGGTCGTAAGAAATCTAACGAACCTACCAGTGTTGAGACAGTAGTCAATTTTAACAGTCTGTGGGAAATAACTAGGATTAGGAATTGATTAATTGTGTAAACTTAGTTATAAGAGATAAATCAATATTATTTCGCTATTTTTAATCATAATTATTTTTATTTCATTTTACTACTCTGTCATATATTTTTTACCCTGTTTTATAAAATACGTGTTATGTTGTTTTATAGCATTAAGAAAGTAATATAACTATATATATCATTCAATTGTAAAACATGATGAATAAAGAATATCTTTTGTCGCATTTATTAATTCGCCTGCATCAGCCGATAAGCCGCTAATTCAGGCCCTAGTATGTGGGAATAATAAGTGGCCATTTTGATAGCCACAGTCAGTCTTATACTATACTCAGAGTCTTCTACTACACTCAGAGTCTTATACTCTCTTGCGGCTATATTAGCTGATTATGGCTAATTAGCAAATACTTACCATGAAGAAATAAGTATTTTATTTTAAATCAAGAAAGAAGTAGTCCAATACAGTCCACACATTCAACAATGGTACTTCGAGAGCCGGATCAATGAAGCAGAGGTGCGCAAGATAAATAGAAGATCGAAGCATTTCCCGTTTCAACGAGTCAGCAAGAGCCTGTACGTCGTGCACCATACTGTGAAGCCACCAGCTTCCCCCCGTACGGCGTGCATCATTTTTGCCTCTTGTAGCCCTCGGGCTTTTGTCTCTTGACGGGGTTCGGGCTAGTCTCGACTCCGGGGAACTTATGAAGCTTCGGTTTCTGTTCCTTCATACGGCGACCCTCTAAACGATTCGCCTTTTACTCTGGCATGGTCCAGACGCTCGCTCTCTGTTAACACGGATTGCGCAGCACCCCTGAGTGAGTATTATCACTGGAAGAAAGAAGAAAGAAGACGTAGGGATTTAGGTCCCCGGGCGTTGCTTGAGCGTCAAGTGCCGGTAGCGCTCGCGTAGGGCAATTAGGTGTTAGGTTGTGTTTCCCCCCCATTCCCCGTGTGTGTGTAAAATGTCGACCAACGAAGAGGTAGGTCGTATCGTGCGTCAGACGCGTTCGCGCACATATGAAGAAACGCCACCTTCAGGTCAGACAACAAGTGAGGAAACTAATACATGGAGCAGGGAACCGGGAGAGAGTAGGATTGGTAGTAGTAGCCACCTAGGGAACGAATCGACACATCCCGCGAACGTTATTCATTCTAACGGTGCCGCGCCACCGACCGCGAACCCGCCGTTAACTCAAGACCCCGTAGGCCATCATAGTAGGAGTGCGTCGGGTACTGTGGTAAACGCGCCAATTGTTAATGTTAATCAGCAGCTTTCCGTTTTGATTGCCGAATTGGATTTTCATAACGCAGAATTAGAGCAGGCTAGATGTAGGTCGATCGCGGCTAAAAGTAGGTTGGAAATTGCTAGGATGGAAGCGTCCAACAATTCAGTGCCCACGTTCGATCAGACAGTGCCTAGAAACGCGCGTGTGTTAGGATGGGTAGAACAGCAAAGACAGAGTCTGAACCATCCGGTGCAGGAAATAGAGTCAAATCTCGCGCCTATGAACGTACCGCGTACGAGTTTCGAAAATAGGGATTTCGAGCTGTTATCCAGTCAAGTGGTAGAGGCAGTTAATCGTAGTAAGAGCACGCCAGTTATTCAAAGACACGTGCCAGAATTAACTCCTTTCGATGGCAATATCGCCGAGTGGATAGCATTTCGATCGGAATTTACGGACAGCGCGCCTCTATTTTCCAATATCAGTAACATAAGTAGATTACGTAGGGCTTTACGCGGAGAAGCGAAAATAGCCGTAAAATCTATCATGTACACCGTGTCGGATCCGTTAGAGATAATCGAAGCGTTAGAAAGGCATTTCGGTAACCCGGAGGAAATAGTCTTGGCGGAGATACATAACGTAAAAAAAATGCAACGCTTAGCGGAAGATAACAGTAATATAACCACTTTCGCGGGAACCGTAGCTAACGTAGTTTCCACCATAAAAGCGCTCCACCAAGACGAATTTCTCTATTCGCCCGAGTTAGTGAATAAAATCGTTGACAAACTGAATCTGATCGTGCGATATGAATGGAATAAATATAGGGCTTCGAACAAGGGGACGCCGGGTTTAGTAGCCATGTCTCAGTTTTTAAATGAGATAAGTGTAGCTACCCGAAAAACTCACGGTCGTCAACGAGTTCGGTCCTCGATAAATTTTATATCGGAAACCGCTTGCGATTCACCACCGCGCATGCGCGGCGGAGGAGCGAGAGCGCGTCAGCCGTCTCGATCGCACGCCTCAGGCTATAATTACGAGTCATCAGATTCTGATTGCGATGATTTTATCCCGCGAACGGTAGCTCAAGTAAACGTTAAAACGCAGAAAAATAGGAATAATGCGCCTATTAATAAAAAAAAAACCCCAAAAACCGCGTATGGTAGAAACCAGGACGAGCGAACCGATTTCCCCCCCCACCGCGACTATTAAGTGCATAATTTGTAGCGGAAATCATATTTTAAGCAAATGCGCTGATTTCGCTAGCTTAACTATAGAAAAAAGATGGGAAACGGTCAGAACACATAAACTGTGTTTTAGGTGCCTGGAATCTAACCATAAGCGTCCCGTAAAGTGTAAATACGTACCTTGCGGTTTTAATCAGTGCGAATCAGGTCATCATAAAATGTTACACGGATTGATGCTTAACACGACCCCATCGCGAAAAAATAATACCGGGTTAGTAAATCATGTACGTAGTGCTGACACCTACCTGAAAATAATTCCGGTAGAGTTGTCAGGGCCCTTAGGGTCTGTACAAACTACAGCTCTTTTAGACGATGGCAGTTCAATTTCGCTAATTGAAAGGCATGTAGCTGATTTGGTATCACCTCGCAGTAACGCAGAGACCCTATCGATTGAGGGTGTCGGCGGTAACATATTGTCTGAAAAAGAGTCGTGCAAAATTAGTTTCAATATCCGTGGAGCATGCAGTAGGAATTTAATAAAAATGTCCGCGTACACAATAGATAAATTAAATCTCGCTACTCAGGCGGTATCTCGCGATTTGGTAAGAAAATGCGAACATTTACACGATATCGAAGATGAGCTATGTTATGAGCAAACGTCACCTACAATGATTATAGGACAGGATCACTGGGATCTTTTAGTGCCTCGCCGCATTTTAAGCGGAGACAAAGGCCTCCCCGTTGCATCTCTGACAAAGTTAGGATGGTCGCTCCACGGTAGCCACGACGTACCTAGTGGCCGTGCTTTCATAGTAAATCATTTGCGTCCCGCTAAAACTACCGAAAATGAGATAGCCGACTTGATAAAAGAGCATTTTAGTATCGAATCATTAGGAGTAGGAAATCGCCCTCCTAAATCCGATCCAGAACAACGTGCGTTAGAAAAGTTAAATTCGACTTGCGAAAAATTGGAAAACGAAGATAGGTATCGTGCCGGTTTGTTATGGAAATCCGATGACGAAACTTTGCCGAACAACAAATCGCAGGCGCTAAAACGATTACACTCTCTCGAAAATAAATTAAACAAAGATGTGCAACTAAAATCTGAATATACGAAACAGATAAATAAATTACTCGAGAAAGGTTATGCCGAGAGAATGGAATCGCCCGCGCCAATAGATTCGTTAAGGTCATGGTATTTACCGCATTTTCCGGTTTTTCACGCGCAGAAAGGTTCTATGCGTCTAGTTTTCGACGCGGCTAGTAGGTCATTCAATAAATGCTTAAATGACGCACTATTACCAGGTCCGGACCTGCTTCAATCTCTTTTCGGTGTGTTATTGAGATTTCGCGAAGGTAAAATCGCCGTAATAGCCGACATCCGCGAGATGTTTTTACAAATAGAGGTTTTAGAGGAGGACAGGGATAGTCTACGTTTCCTATGGAGGGAGGGAGACGGGCAGTGTGAACCGACTGAATTCAGGATGAAAAGGCTCTGTTTTGGGTCCGTTTCATCGCCCTGTACTGCCCTATATGTTAAAAATAGGAACGCTGACTATCACCGGGATAGGTACCCCATAGCCGCCGAATACACGGTAAAAAACGCGTATATGGACGATTTTCTGATAGCTATGGATGAAAACGAAGTCGAGGCGAAAAAGGTCGTAAATGACATAATAGAGTTGAACAGTAAAGCCTCTTTCGAATTGAAAGGTTTCGCTTCGAGTCATCCATATGTGTTATCGGATATCAAGGATAAAAGTTCGCGATCGGAAACGGTTATAGGAGGTAATAACGCGGAAAGAACCCTTGGTTTAATATGGAATCACGAACGTGACACGCTAGGGTTCAACGTAAATCTGCGTAACACTCCGCGGGAGGTCCTGGAGGGTAAAAAGTTACCTACGAAAAGGCAGGTCACGAGTAGCGTTATGGCCGTCTTCGATCCTCTAGGATACATTTCACCCATATCGGCTTTAGGCAAGATCCTCATACAGGATACCTGGCGAACAGGCATAGGCTGGGACGATACGATATTGGATGAATCAGTACCCGCGTGGAATAGTTTCATACAAAATATACAACAATTAAAAGAGTTAGAATTGGATCGCTATGTACCCGCGAGTAATAGGAAGGGCTCGTTACACATTTTTTGCGACGCTAGTGAGAAAATTTACGCGGCGGCTGTCTATTTTGTGAGTGACAGCCCGATAGGTAAAACATCACGATTAGTAGCGGCTAAGGCGCGCGCGAGCCCCCTCCGTATAGTGTCAATTCCAAGACTCGAATTGCAAAGCTGTGTCCTAGGCTGTAGGTTAGCTAAATCAGTAAAGGAACAGACTAGTTACGAAATAGATAGTTGCCATTATTGGTCAGACTCACGTACAGTTTTAGCATGGATAAAATCAGACCCGCGCTCATACAAGAGTTTCGTGGCATTCCGTCTGGCAGAAATCGAGGATAGTTCGAAACCCACGGAATGGAGATGGGTTCCGAGCGCCTCAAACGTGGCCGACGATGCCACGAAGGCTATCCCATTAAAATTCGATAAAAACCATAGATGGTTTCACGGCCCTGAATTTATCCGTAAAAATGAGTCTGATTGGCCGGTTGACAAATCAAATAAGAATCCAATTCCCACCACGGGAGAGGAGCGTAGCGCGAAAAAGGTCGTAACCGCCGTTACTGTAGATAGGCCGCTTAAGTCCTTTTCGTATTTACCTAAGATAGAACGTTTTTCGAAATACACGCGTTTAATTAGGGCTACTGCTACCACCCTACTAGCTGCTGAGGTTTTTAAGTCCAAAATGCTCAATAGAAAAATAGAAACTGAAATGAACAATAACCACTTGAAAATGGCCGAGTTATTAAATATTCAACGCAGTCAACGGGCATATTTCGACGAGGAAATGAAACTCATCGAGGCTGGACGACAAATACCCAAGAAGTCTGCACTCAGCAAGCTCGCCGTGAAGATGGACCGCCACGGAACTCTACTGCTGGACGGGAGAATCGACAGAGAAAAGGCCACGCCGATACTTCACGCCAAAGAAGACTTCACTCGCCTCCTGATCGCTCACTATCACGCTATGTTCAATCACGGCAACCACTCCACTGTGATGAACGAGATAAACCAACATTTTTACGTGATAGGATTGCGAGGTGCTCTGAGATTTATAAGTAACAGATGCCAATGGTGTCGTGTCAGAAGGGGGTCACCCTCTAAGGCTCCTTTCGGCGATATACCTAAAGAAAGGCTAACTGTAAATCAACCTGCTTTTACCGCCACAGCCTGCGATTTATTCGGGCCTATGACTGTCACAGTCGGACGAAGACACGAAAAGCGATGGGGAGTCCTGTATACGTGCCTAACCACAAGGGCCGTACATCTTGAACTAGTGAACTCCTTATCTGGTTCGGCTATGATCATGTCACTCAGAAGAATGATGGCGCGACGTGGCACTCCATCAATCATTTTTTCGGACAACGCTACAAACTTTTATGGAAGCGAACGTGAGATCAGTGACGCCATGAATAGCGCAGCCAGTGATCTGCTAGAATACGCTAGGCAGCGTCAGATTATTTGGAAGAAGATCCCACCAGGTAACCCTTCCGCCGGCGGCGCATGGGAGAGGCTCGTAGGCTCAGTAAAAACCGCCCTACGAGCTACCCTTAATGAAAAGCACCCCCACGAAGAAGTGCTTCACACCCTGCTTTTAGAGGCCGAGCACGTAATTAACTCGCGACCTCTCACGCCGGTTATGCTAAACGAAGAAAAAGAAGCTCTCACACCGAACCATTTTCTTATCGGCCGCTCTAATGCCATGTCACCATTCGGCTCATTTTCCGACGTCGTTCTTACTTCAAGCTCATGGAAAACAGCGCAGCGACTAGCCGATCATTTTTGGCAAAGATGGATCAAAGAATACCGCCCGTCGCTGAGAGCTAGATCCAATAGCGCCCACGACAACGTGAAAGAAGGCGACATAGTGCTCATAATGGACAGTACAATGCCCAGAGGTACCTGGCCAAGAGGAGAGGTAGTTAAAGTCTACCCAGGTCCAGACGGCAAAGTCCGAGTCACTGAAGTACGCACAGCAGCGGGATCCATCCGTCGTCCAGCCTCCAGACTCATTGTTATTTCCTAGAAACCAAGAGAATGGTGTTTGCACACGCGGGGGATATTGTGGGAAATAACTAGGATTAGGAATTGATTAATTGTGTAAACTTAGTTATAAGAGATAAATCAATATTATTTCGCTATTTTTAATCATAATTATTTTTATTTCATTTTACTACTCTGTCATATATTTTTTACCCTGTTTTATAAAATACGTGTTATGTTGTTTTATAGCATTAAGAAAGTAATATAACTATATATATCATTCAATTGTAAAACATGATGAATAAAGAATATCTTTTGTCGCATTTATTAATTCGCCTGCATCAGCCGATAAGCCGCTAATTCAGGCCCTAGTATGTGGGAATAATAAGTGGCCATTTTGATAGCCACAGTCAGTCTTATACTATACTCAGAGTCTTCTACTACACTCAGAGTCTTATACTCTCTTGCGGCTATATTAGCTGATTATGGCTAATTAGCAAATACTTACCATGAAGAAATAAGTATTTTATTTTAAATCAAGAAAGAAGTAGTCCAATACAGTCCACACATTCAACACAGTCGTTATCTGCTATTTCCATAATTATGCCAAATAATTATTATGGCATTACATAGTAGGGATTGTGAACGTTATAGGGGAAGTAAATATTGGAAAGTGTTATTATGGTATTATTTCTGTGATATTAGGGCAAATGAAGGTTATAGGCAGTAGCCACATGATGGGACACTTATCATCCTTTAAGCCAGTAAAATATAATTTTCAAAAACATTAACAAACTACCAGTAGGAATAACCAAATAAACGCTATAAATTTGTCCCAGTTACACAGCAGAGGCGTGCGGTCCAAGGGCACTGCCTACTCTGAACGACCATGGCTCCGTATAGCCACAGAGAAACTGCCTATCTTGAACCACCATGACTCCATACAGCCACAGATAAGCTGCCTACCCTGAACGACTATGGCTCCATATAGGCACAGAGGCACTGCCTACTCTGAGCGACCATGGCGCCGTATAGCCACAGAGAAACTGCCTACCTTGAACCACCATGGCTCCATAGAGCCACAGATAAGCTGCCTACCCTGAACGACCATGGCTCCATATAGGCACTGAGGAACTGCCTACTCTGAGCGACCATGGCGCCTTATAGCCACAGAGAAACTGCCTACCTTGAACCACCATTGCTCCATACAGCCACACATAAGCTGCCTACCCTGAATGACCATGGCTCCAAATAGGCACAGATAAGCTGCCTACCCTGAGCGACCATGGCTCCATATAGCCACAGAGAAACTGCCTACCTTTAACCACCATGGCTCCATACAGCCACAGATAAGCTGCCTAACCCTGAACGACCATGGCTCCTATATGTATCTATGTATCAGCCACGGACATCCACTGCTGAACATAGGCATTCCCTATAGCTCGCCACAGGGTGCGATCCTGCTCAGACCGCATCCACTGACTCCCCGCGACCCTTACGAGGTCATCCGTCCACTTAGTCGAGGCCCGTCCCACCCTGCGCTTTCCTATGCGTGGTCGCCACTCCAGGACTTTACTGCCCCGACGGCCATCCGTTCTCCGGGCTACATGGCCCGCCCATTGCCACTTCAACAATGCAATCCTGTGAGCTATGCCGGCTCCTATATGGAACACAGAAACTGCCTACCTTGACCATAAACTCAGTGCACGCTGCTGCTACACAGTAATATCATAGTTTCTATTTCTCTTATAACTTTTGAATTTAGTAAGCGATAGATTCCTTACCCAACTAGCAAATTGGTGGTATAAGTAAAGTAGTATACGACTAATGATCGAGAAATAGTCATAAGAAGGACTCGAATATACGAAGTCATCGTATAAATGGGGTGTTCTCGACTAATTAGTATATTCACCTTTTAGAGGTATAACTATGTCGTATAAACGTTTACTCTACTTTTGAATAGCGCTTTTTTCAATCGTTGTATAAATGTGTCAATTAATACCTTTACGCCGCTTAAAGTACTGTGATAGTCTTAAAAAGGTATTTGATTTCCCATTTTGTTGCTATTGGAACTTTTATAGAACTTTTACTCGACTAATCCTAAATGTGGAAATTTACACCTTTACGCCACTTACAGTTCTGTTATAGTATTAAAAAGGTTTTTGAATTACCATTTTTTTGCTATTGGGACTTTTATAGAACTTTTACTCGTCTCTGCTCCTCTGGAGGCATTAGTGTGGTATAAAAGTTACCAATAGGATCTTGATTACTTTTATTGCACCTAATGTCGTATAAAATTATATTTAACTACCTGTATAGAACCAGTCATGTGAAAGTTCCTTCATCTATTGTTTACAGAACTTATGGCAATTTGACCGTCCTTTTAAACCTATGATACAACAAAAAGTAATATGAACGATCTTGAAATTCTTTTATAGCGCCAAAGCGTGCCTTTTGTAGAATCTTAGAATCTGAATTGAGAAAATGGTCAAGTGTGCTCAGTTAGTGACAGTGGTTCCGTAGGTATTATTTTTGTGTCAGACTTCGATTTATGATTCTCATTAATGTCACATTATTTATAAGATACCCTTATTTCTTTCAATTTCACATGATGCAAGTAGTAAAAAACATTTAATGCATCAAAAAATTCTAATAAATAGAAACCAGCCCAAATGGCGATGATTATTATGCCTGCAATGTGATGTCTTTATGGTCTATGTACTTAAGCAGTTGTAAAATACTACCAAGGCCAGATGGTTTTCATTAGACATTATATTACAATAAGGAATCCCAATTTTGATCAAACATGTCGTCTGACAAGTAAATATAGGTAATCAAATTACTGTTATACAACTGAGTGTCGAAAAAATGACGTAAAATGGCAGTTATACTGATATAGCGATAAAAGTATGTCCATTTATAATTTAATTTAATAAACAATTTCTTAATTATTGAAATATACGAGTGCCTATTAAAAATGAATAACAAATATAAGTAAGATACACGAAAAATAAAATTTGGCAAAGGGTTAGTTGAACTAACACAACTTAGGCAAAGTACGTAATATCTAAAATCATTATGGCTGCCATTTCCCTAGGAGTTACAGAAAAGTCAGTACTTAGGTGAATATAATATTCAAATATTATTTTTTCTTCTTAGCTCACAATAATCCTTCACTCAAAATCACGTTTATAAAAACTTCTAAGAAGGTCGCTTCGTTACCTTCAAACGACTAAATAGTCGTGTGAATTCCAGTATTTGACCTTCTCAGCACTAATACGTCGAGTAAAAGGGATTCTAGCTACTTTAAGCCGTCCATTTGGTTGAGTAATGGTAACTGAAATACTATTATAGCGGTAATTGTGCCACCATTAGGCACTTATTATGACTATTTTACAACAATTATACCACTTAAAGTCTGGTAATTTGTGCCCAAATCGCGTCGTAAACACGTTATAGCTACGTTTACTCGACCATCGTCGGCGACCTTAAGTGAAAATGAAAACGTTCTCTCGACTTTCATACGACACCATTTTGCTAGTTGGGTTCTATACTATGCCTATTGATTGCTGTTTGATTTTCTCTTTCTGGTTTATCTTTCGATTTGTTACAAGGCCGCTATTTTTAATAGGTGGGTATTGGCTTAACAGATGTTCGATACCACGCCTCCCACGTAATCTATTCAACTTTGTTTGTAAATGGTATTTAGTGAACATTATGTTGCCTTGGACGGATTGTCAATGGAGACCCCATTCCGTACACAATTTAGCTCGATATCATTCATGAATGAATGATATTAATTCATATCATGTATTGAGCATCAAATAAAGTCCCATTTGGCATTCATGGTACATACTGGATATTGATTGTCAAAAGAATTGAGTCTTTGAAATTCATTCGTATTTTATTTATATTCGTATGAATATAAAGTATACAACCTCGATATGTAGGGATGTGTTTATAATTATGTAGGCATACCTTCTTTTTTAGGACAAGGTAATTTATTTTTGTCTTCATTCGAATAATTGCGGAAACACTCTCACCCTAATTCTCTTCTAATATATAGATCAAGATTTTTTTTAAATCGAACATACGAAATTATTAATGACTATTGATAGATATTAATATCATTTTAAATGGATCCGTAGCATACTTTCTATATATTTTTCTTATTTCCAACCTTTTACATAAAGTATCCATTTATAAATAAAATTTATTCAACAAATTGTTAAAATAGAATAAAATGTATAATAATTGCATGCGGTTTTATGACATGGGAAAGTATGTCGCAAGTTATAAAAGAAATATATATTATAATTTAAAGCGAGTGGTCTAAGCCACCCATTTTTCTATTTTAATTGCTATTTTTCAAAAACAATAGATTCATCTTTCTATAAATCTTCATAATAGATATTTTATTATAGAACTATCAATAACCTGCGGCTTCGCCCTCGTTACAGAGAACTGAGTAGGTAGCCAAATGTTTTAATGATTGAATCACCGTACAAATTTCTACTCCTCTTTTCACAAAGGACAATTTCCAGGAGAAAATCTATCCTATATTCTTTCTTCAGACTATCGCCATACTAAATTTCATCTACATCAGTTCAGCGATATAAGGATAAAAATAAAAAGGTAACAGACAGACAGAGTCATCAGTATTAGGTAGTATAGATTAAGTATGGATTAAACTTTTCACTATAGAGACTGAATTAAAAATTGAATCTAAAGGCTTTTATCAATTTGTATGCTAAACTATTAGTCTACATTCTACACACTGCTCCAAAAGTGGCTAGGAGGTACCTCCTAGTACCAAAGATTCTAAAGGACGGACGGTGCCACAGAACAGCGTGGCAATATACACTTGATTGCAGTTTTACAACCGTACCCAACTGAGTTTACTATGCAAAAACTTTGTAAAAGTATCATTGTTTTAAAATACTGCCTGGGAATGAAAAGTTTTATTGCGTCGCAGTTTTTTGTTTTGCAGAAACTTTTGCATTGTTCCACGTCTTATTACTTGAAGTTTTTCTTTTCTGGAGATTTAAATGTTGATTACGGTATTAAATTAATCTGTAGGTATAAAGAATGAATTAAAGCCTTTCCCGTTATTGTAAAATAAAATAACATGAAATATTATGATGTGTACATTTTTAAAAGTGCTTTTTTATGTGAATAAATACTGCAATCATTTTCAAGTTAACAAATACTAACCAAAAACCAATAGCCATTTTTTATGAGGTGAGCATTGTTTTACAAGTACTATCAAATTTCTGCTAAGCATTTCTAATCTGTTAAACAAGTGACTATATTAAAAACGGGAGGAAAGACTTGTAAAAAAATCCAGTAATGTATATACATATTTTCTTAAAAATTGAAAACACATTCTTTGATACCCAATATTTAATGTATTTTCCTTATATACTAAATTATGATCGTGACGCACCTTTGCATGGTCAATAAGGTTCGCGTTAGGGCGAATTTAGACTGGAGTGTTTAGCTTAGTTTAATTATAAGGTTATTATAAGATTTCTTAATACGAGTAAATATACTTTATCTTTAATTATTAACCATTGCATGCGTCGCAAACAATAACAAATTAATCAACGTCGTCATATGACGACAGAGATTGTTGGATAAAAAAACGTAATTATTTCTCTCGTGAACCGGCAAGTGTAAGCCAGATTAATTAGATGACTTCCTGAGATAGTCACGAGCGTTGACGGCTTGTGCGTAGGGTGACCATGTGGATTTAGACAATTATCTTGACCATTTATACTTTTAAACAATCCAGTTGCCCTAACGGCGTCATGATTGCATGAAGCGCGACCTACGAGCTATTTTTTTTTTTATCTGTTGTGACACTCGTTAGCATGAGGTAAAAATCCCAGTGCCCGACACTAACCCAACAGTTAGCAAGTTCAACCTTATTTCATTGTAATAGAGGCAACAAACAAGCTGCCAATTAGTAGACTATACTATTAAAAAAAATATACCTACTCTAATTCTATTCGAGATTATGGTCTGGAACACATTGATATGATTTTTTTTGTCGCTGTAACAAAGATATCGTTGTTTTTTGCATAGACAGACAGACAACTTTCGCAACACAGACAGTGACTTTTTCAACACAAAATACAACAATGTCGCGGGGAACACCTTATTTAAAAAATAATACGAAGACCCTGATTTTAATTGAACATATTGTGTGGTCATCCTATAAACGGAGGAGGCCCTCTCCACAGTAATTATATCCTTATAACTACATACTTAAGGTTCAAGGATAACAATTTACCTACAGCCAACTACAACACAAAGGGGATTTAAAATTTCAGTTTAATATAAATGTAAGTTCGTTTTGATCATTATTCATTGCAACATTTCTAATTTCAGAGATATTATCATTGTTTATTTTAGGAAGCACTTTTGTATGTTTACTTATTCATATATGTTGTGTATGTTCGTAAGTCGAACAATGCGGCAAATCGAAATCTATTCATAGAGAAATACATATAAAGAGCTTTAAATTATTAATAAAAATGCCATTGGCTCGAAAGCTCTTTTCTCGAATTCTCTATAAGTAATATAAATTCATATATTCCAGAACAGTCCATAAATATTCCAAAAGCATACAATGTCCTAGTTTTTGATATCCTTATACATTATGAGATTGTGTTAAGTAGATGCCTATTTTGCTAAAGTCGAAGGAAAGTTTTAAATTTTTCGATTTCACGGTTAGCCCTTCTAGCACAAATTGCTAGTTTCCCTTCGAAGCACAGGCTTTGAATGTCACGTTAAATACACATTAATTCCTCACTCAATATAAAAATAGGAATATTATAATTTTTATCCACTGCTGCCTTACATGATGGGTTTTATTTCGACACCTCCCAGGAAATACTAACATAACCTGACTTGACGATCCGGAGTTAACTTTATGAAGTAATAGTAGATTGTTTGACAAGGGGCTAAAATAGGTCATAATGAGACGAAGCGATTATTTGGACGAGCTCATGGAGTGAGCCAGGACAAATAGGTCTGAGTGTCACAATGGCTTTTAGCCACGTGTTAAACACTCTGCTTTTTACTTCGAGTAAGAGAAAATAAAAAAGCCTTAGCATTAAAATTTTAGTGACGTGTGCGTACGCAGCGCTGTGTCATCTCTTATGAAGATTCGTACTTTACAACGCGCACGCTATGCGCACGTCTACGTGCACTGCACGTCACGCACACGCTTCTGGTATGGCTCGGCCTTAAATATGTCGGCTCAAATGCGATATGTTTTATTTACCATTATTATTCAACGTTTCGACGAACTTTCATGCGTTATGGTCGCTGATGGACCGGTGAAATAGCAAATATTGGAGATTGACATCTCCACTATTTGCTATGCCAACTGTGTGAACACTCGAAGAATTGTCTATAATCTAATCTATCTATCACAGGGTTTCTGGTCCAGGTAGGCAGTTAATTTTTTTTTCTCAAACATGCAATGAAATATTGATGTTATGTCCCTTATATTATAACTAGCTGTGCCCGCAGCTCCGCCCGCGTGGAATTCGGTCTGTGTCAGTAAGCGGTTAATTCACCCCTCTCCCCTGGAGCCGAAACTTGAAGTAAAGTACAGATAAAATGTTAAACAAATACCACTACATAAAACTATACTCCAAAATCAATAGTTTTTCGCACTTATTAAAATTGTTGACGTGATTTAAAAGACATACAGTATATACTTAGAGGTGTATATCGACGATACAGTACCACTTTTCTATTTTTACGTCCTTAACTGTAATCTAAATTTAAAAGATAAAAGTGCTATCTGAATCAAGGCCATGGCAAATATCATCCAAATCGGTCCTCCACTCAAATCAGTCTAAGCATGAAAAGGTAAGAAATATACACATAGAAATCCATACTTCCTAACAACCTTTCGAATTTAGGTCTAATATTATTTAGAAGTAAGACTAGAGGAAAGGTGAATATAGATATTGAGGCTAAGTATTTACATTTTATTTACAGTTATGTTTATGTATGCACAACTAAATACGTAGTTACATATAATTATATCTACAGTTACATACTCCAAAAGTAGGTATGTAAAGTATATTTACATAACGTTGACATTTTACAATATTTTCTTGTACACCACATTGTGAGTCTTCCCGGTGGGCATCAGCACGAACAGCTCCGTGCAGCTGGTGACGCGCGAGCGCGCCACGTAGAGCTACCCGTGCGAGAAACAGCCCGTACGCAGGTCCACGCCAGCGGCGCGCAGCGTCTGCCCCTGCGACTTGTTAATGGTCATGGCGAAGCAGACGCTCACGGGGAACTGTAGGCGCTTGAAGCGGAGCGGGAAGTTGCTCGGAATGAACGGTGCATGAATGGTGCACGGGATGAACACGGCTTCTCCGGCGCCGCACCCCATCGGGATTTGCGCCTCGATGAGGTTTCGCTGCAGCTGCACAACTTTTAGCCTAGTTCGGTTGTATAACATTGGAGGTGACAAATTCCGAAGAAGCATGATCGGAACTCCAACTTTCAGGGTTAATGTGTGTGCTGGGAGTCCTGAAACGCTCAATGAGTTTAGGAACTCCATCAAGTATGTGATTACGAAGCGTTCATCCAAGACAGTGTAATGGAATTATATACTGCCTGTTCACCTTCCATTTCCGCCATTATCCGCGCATTAACGGCTCTCTCACAAACACGTCAGTCACCTGTCACCTGGCTCAGGTCTCCATTTATGTACGCTGTGAATGTGGTCTTCAACGGACTAAACGATCTTGCATAACGTCTCTGGTAATCGAATCAGGCCGTTGCTTTTCTCTAGAAGTCCTTCTCCAACCTGAAGCAGTACCTGGGCAAATTCTTGCACATGTGAGACTCCTCCTTGTTGATACTACTGAGCCACTTATCTCGTATATTGTTGTATTATTAAGTCAATTATATTCAATTAAATTTGTTGAAATCCGTACCCTCTCTACTAAACTTAGATTTAATTTGGCAAAATGCCAAGGTATTAATTTTAGCGCCACCTGTCCTGTTAGTTTAGCAAGGTACTCAATAGTAGTCGTAGGCTCGTGTAGCACAATTTGAGAAAATGTGCACCTTCTTCCTAAGTAGCGCCATAAGATTCAGGAGCAAACTTAATTCAATCAAGTGTAGTGTGGCTACTCCCCCTTTTAAGGGTTGAATTTTTATAGCCTATAACCTGGCTGGAAATTTTCTCAACAGATTAGTAAACTTTGCATCAAAATCTGTTCAGCCGTTTTTACGTGATGCGCGTACAAATAAACAGACAAACAGACAAAAATTCTAAAAACTGTTGGAACGTGTTCTGTTATCGATTTTAAGTATCCCCCCCCCAATTTTCTTTCAAAGATCTTCCATGTACAGACTTTTGACCCTCTTCAGCTTTATTATAAGTATAGATAGGCTGCGAAGTATGACGTTTCAGGTGCGGCTAGGACAAGAGGTCGTTGGAATTTTATACAAATCATACAAGCCTAGGCCAGCAAAGTCCTCTTTAATTCTCTTTTTTAATTTCCATTACACATAAATTTGTGGCACAGGCATCATGACATTCTGCCACTATGCGTATTAAAAAATAAAACTTTGATTTTTTTGCTGTTTACTTCATTGCATGTTTGAAAAACCGGCCAAGAGCATATCGGTCCATGCTCAATGTGGCTCCGCAGCCATTTATACAAAAAAATGCACTGCAGATGACAAAAATACGATATGAAAAAAAAACACTAATAAAAGAGTGTATCTCCCCGGCACTTTACTTAAAAAAGAAATGTACATACAGTTTTTGAGTAAAATGCCTGTGACATACGGACGGACGGACGGACGGACATGACGAAACTATAAGGGTTCCGTTTTTGCCATTTTGGCTTCGGAACCCTAAAAAACACTACACATACCTCGGCGGGGAATATGGGGTAGATCGCCTCAGACCTATCCGTCTATATGTCTTCGGCCGGCAACCCCTTTCGTCCCGGCCTTTGTAGTAATGTACTATTGATCACACGGGTAGGCAGTTTCTCTATGGCTATATGGAGCTATGGCTCCACCTTACCTTTACCCAAGCAGCAAAAACAGTAATCAGTGTCTTTGTGCCTATATGGACCGCACGTCACTGTTACTTACTATTTAGTTCGACATGCGTAAAAACGGTTCCATAATACCACCGTACGTGCTATGTACAAAAAAATGGCGAAACAAACACGTATCTTATATCTAAGATTTATTGAAGTGTACCTATACTCATAAGTAGACCTATTATGATTCAAGAGTAAATGCCCTGCGATAGACAATTAAACGTGGCTTATTAATAGGGTTCCCTTTGGATACGATACCCTAAAAATCGTATCATTAATTTATTAAATCCTGATTGCACAGAATAAAATGCATATAATTTATAGTACAAAAGGGGGGCTTAGTGCCATAAGGCAATCTCTACACGTCAACATTAACAAAAAGTTGTAGGTGCTTACTTAAATAAACTTATACGTAACTAGAAGGTTCAACAGCAACTTCGTTCGCCGAAGCAAAAAAAGTCATAAACTTCTTTTTTTCTTCAGCATTTTCGAATAAAAAATATTTTATAGCCATCTTTGGATGCCTAAGCTACCACTGCACCGAAAATACAGTCAAACCTGCGTAAGTGAGAACTGGATAAGTGAGAAAACTCTATAAGTGAGAGTAATAGCCAGGACCCGTCATTTTAAGCTCCCAAAACCTATATTAACGAGTATAAAAAAAACAGAAACCTCTGTAAGAGAGTCGTTTTCCCTCATGGACGTCCGTAAGTGAGACTGCTACTTATCTATACCTCTATAAGCGACAGTTGAGCTTTATTTAACATATGCTATTTTTATGACTCATTTTGAACTTTCGTGGAACTTCCTTCCATTGTTTTTGTATTGTTTTCTTGTCAATATTGTACCTATTCTATTTCGTGGAACTAAATAACGTTGTTATTTTATCGCATTCTTTTCGAATGGACACGTGAACCCTGTGTACCGTCCTGTTTGTCCATCCATTCGTACTTGGTGTGGCTTGTTATTGCTGCGTACCTCTATAAGAGAGAAACGCTACCCATATACCTGCATTAGCGAGAAACTCGGGTTAGTGAGAAACCTCTATAAGTGAGAATGAGATTGTGCTCCCTTGAACTCTCGCTTATCCAGGTTTGACTGTAGTTTAAATCCGATAAGCAATTTTGACGTGATAAAACCACAACTACACATATAAACATACGAAAAACATCGATTCTGTGACTTAAAATATCTTCAATGTATATTTAGTATAGCTATCATTAACATCATTCGATTTTTTTACATTCACGGAACATCCGTCCTTACCTCACTTCCACAGCACAACATCGCAACTTTTATAATGCTTATTATGTCATCCGAGCCTTGAACTTATGCTCATAATAGCATTGGTCGTCGCGTGATCATAAACATGCCTTCGCAAACCCACTACAGTTAAGTAAATAGTTGTTCAAGCGCATAAAATCTTACTAGATGCATATTGTTGTCCCGGCGTGTCTCATAGAGTTAAACGAAGACAGGAGATGGTAGATTAAAGGCTATTAGAGACTATATAGTCTGTCGTAATTTGATAAGCATAACCTTGGAGTTCTAATTTTGTAGATTATGCCAATATCGATTGATCAAGCCAATGACTGTCTGTCTATAATATAAATAACTTAAGATATAGCTTTGTCGCTTGTGATTTTAGTGTTGTCCGAAATAAGTAATAGTCTAAGTTAAGTGAGGCAAGTGACTTATTTTTTTAGAATGAGAAAGCGCCCAGTTTATCACGGATTCAGGGAAGTGTCAGGGGATAGCAGAGGACATTTACTGGTAGAAATAATAATGACTTTAGTGTTTACAAAATACAAACAGAAAAACAAACTTATAGCCCCATATATAACATCATATTATTAAATTAGACTTATTTGGATTATATTAGCGTCGTAAAAGTTAACATGTTTTGGTTTATTACTAAGACCTTAGTCACGAGACATGAGTGGCCCCGACGCTGCCATTCTCTTTTCTTGGGTCCATTCATGTCTTAATCTCTTATTATTTTCTTGTGAAAATTACTAATTTAATTGGCCATTATGCGTCTTAAATATTTTTATATGGACTATTATTGGGAGAGACCCAATCGGTCAATATTGACGCGGAAAGAGTAGCATTCTGTTTACAGGTGTGATAATTATTTTGTCTCGTTTTATAAGAACACAGCGAGGTAAATGTCCTTAAAACTTATTAAGGTCAGTAAATGAGCGAAAAATTTTTTTTAAGAATTTTTAATAAGGTTCGTTGGTTTCCAAAAAACCCTCCAATAGCATGTCGGATCATGTTCAGTGTAGGGTTCCGTAGCCTACAACGAAAGGAACAACAGATGAAAAAATACGAAAGGTGAAAAGGTGCACCAACAACTGAGCGCATATCTTGATTACACTTACGTCCTTTTGTTTGGAAGCACAGTTTTTCGACAATAACTCAAAAACAATCCAATCATGTTGAAAAACATTTTCGTTGATATTGTGAATTAAGAAAGCGTTAACTTCGTAATTTTTTCATATTTTTAAGACATACGGTTAAAAGATAAAGGGGCAGACACGATTTATGCTAGTTGCGGAGCGATTATTTCCGAAAATATTCACTTAATCAAAATAATAATAAAAACTCATAAAAAGTGATATAATTTTTCAAACTTCTTGTTTAATTATTTTTTGTCGATAAATTTGCATTTAGTTTCATCCTTATTCGCATGTACAGTACACTTTATCCAGTAACACACTGTATGCATATGAATGAGCGTCCAGTAAATCCCAAAAAAATGCATGATTATAAACTTAATATTCATCGCTTGGCTTTAATTTACCATTTAAGGCGCAGCATGCTTTTTTCTTCCATCTTCTATCACCCATCAGCCCATCACCAGTCATCTTATCACTACATATTTCCTGTTCATGTCGTCTCTCACGCAAAACATCCACCGTCTCTTACATCCATCCGCGCATACCTAATACACAATATTATTAATTTAAAAAAAAACACTCCGCTACCCAAAGGTTGTCTGGAAGAGATAAGACCGCCTGTTGTTTACCTCTGCTAATTCGACTCGAATGTTAGTGTCATGTTTTATACTTCTGTGTATCTGTGGTGTGCAATAAAGAGTTTTTGTATTGTAATGTGTTTTCTCTTTTCATTATTCATTAGTACTTAATTTCATTTATGGTACAGAATGCAATTTGGCATTTATTTTCCCATTTAAAACTGACATTAGTTTTATACAATGAAGTTTAAATTAATAAAGAACAATTATTTAGTTTAATATTTTCTTCTGTTTCCGCGATTATTACTCATTGAAATAAAACAATTTAACGGATTATATCGCGTATATTATCTCATTTTAGTTCCCGACGTTTCGGAAGCTTTCCAGCTTTCCATGTTTTATTTCAATTGTTTTATTTCAATGAATTATTTAATTTGTAAACTTCACTCGATCAATTTCTTCGAACCTTGATAACTCGTTTAGCCGGAGCGCAAAACAATCGAAACGCTTCTTCGCAAAGAACGTTTAAACTACCGGTATGCAATTATAACTGTATCATGCCGTCTCACACAATTACGTAAGCGACGTGGTTTTATTTTACAAATACAACGTTTTGTACTGGTGACACTACTGTGGGAACATCGAACAGACCTTGAACCGCTGCATCAACAATACGCCATTTAAAGCGGAAAAAAACGTTGAAATGATACGATATATTCCAAAATGTAAGTAGAAGAGGTGATGTTATTTTCATTGGTGAAAACCAACAGAGGCGATGTTTGACAATACTTTCTTAATTATAAAACATCAAGTCGAAATCAGATCGCAATTAATTAGTATTAATTAAGTATTATAAGACACAAAAATATCGTAAATGCAAAACTTACGTAAATTCTAAAATGTACATACACAAAACCTAAACCAGTAAGAATATTATACACAAACCCGCTTAAATTTAAATTACCGTAATTAATCAATTAACCTATACTTACTAAAATTATAGGTACGTAACTAAGTACAATATACCTTTAGTTCTTTCCATATTACGGAAATATTGTAATTATTTTATCTTTTTGACCAGAATTGTCTAAAATTAGGTACAGATAGTAATTTGTATATTAAAGTATTTTTTGCAAAACTTTGGTAAATAAAGATAAATAAGTAAACAAAACGGCGCTAAACCGTCATCTATACTATTACAAAGTTGTAAAAATTAAATGTCTTTACATTGATGAAATTTTCAAAAAAAAAATGTATCTGACTACATATTTAGGGATCTCTGAATCGTTTTTTTTTTTTTTGAATGTTTGTATGCATCGTTGTGGCTTCATCACGCCAAAACGGCTAAACGGATTTCAACTATTTTTTGGTACACGTACAGCGTAGTTCCCACCAATTGTTATAGGATACTTTTTACCTGACTACGCTGAAGAAAAAAAGAGGATTATGACTTTTACTCCGCGAACAAAGTTACGGGCATCTTTTAGTACTTACTAAAGTTATAATTAGTGTCTAAAATGTGGTACAGATTATATTGGTATTTTAAAGTATTTTTCGCAAAACGTTGGATAATAAAGATTAATAAGTAAACAAAACGGCGTTAAACCGTCATATAAACATATAAGTTTAAGTATGTACACAAACCACGAGAGCATAAAGTATAATGTTTTGGTGCATATGTAGTCCGCATAAATAATTACTTGTCACGTCACCTTGGAAGTCCAATAAGTGGAACAGTGTCCATGCACTCTTAAGTTACAATTACTTCGGCCAACGCAATTCACTGCATATCAATCATTCGAGACCAACGTTTAATCTAAAGGTACTATTATAAAGTTTTAAAAAAAAATTCTGTAGGTACATCAGTGGCAGAGCATTCATATAACCCGATTCCCACCGGGTTGCCCAAGGAAAGGCTTACATCCACCTTTTTCTTTAAATATGATAAAATGAATACGCTTCGGCTTCCCTTGTAATTTTCCTCACGCCACGCCTCTGACTGTACATTGAAGATATTTTCAAAAAAACTATTGTAACGTACTAATTTGCAGGTCACTGAAGAGAAAAATATTTTATATGGATTTTTGGTACGTGTCGTTGTAGCTTCATCACGCCAAATCGACTAGACGAATTTCAAACGTTTTTGGTACACAGCTAGCTAGGTATTTCGCAGATGGTTATAAGATACTTACTACGATACAGACTACGCTGACGGAAAAAGAAGGGTTATCACTTATGCCTGTTTCTCCTCCGCAAACGGAGTTGCGGGCATCTATTAGTTCAGATAATATATTTATACCTTGCTAACTACGCATATACCTTTAATACCCGTTAAAAATAAGATACCATTGTACACATTTGCGCACTTTTTGAATGAGCACACAAAAAATTACACATAAAATAAGTAATGTAATAAAGTAAGCGCGATATCCAATTGCATGATGAAACGTAAATATAATGCAGCGTACGTGATTTATGCAAGTATCCATTAGTTATGGTGTGACTCTGTCTGTCTGTCCGTCTGACAGCTACATCGCTATATCTCAGATTATATGTATCTATATATATTATGGAATCCATTTGTGGAATTGCTATAAACATGACCAGCCCAAATGTATTGCAAATGAAAAAATTCAAAATATATTTTCATTATCTATGAAAAATTTCCAATATGAGGGGGTGCAAGAAAGTCAAGTGGGCCGAGCGAGTGAGGTGAAAACTATTTTTTTGATAAAGTTTGCCCCTCACTTGTACTTGTATGCGACGCCTTTGGCAAAATAAACTCAATCAGCTAGTTAAGTCAGAATAAATAACAGTTTGTACGGAAGCCTAGTTGCGCGAGTGAGACTCAGTCTTAGCTTATTACATAGCGTACTGCATTCCGTAATAAAGTATCCACTTCCACCGTATTCTGACGCTAGCATGCATCTAAAAAGTGTGTAATTCTGTAATTATATCAACGTGCGGTTAGGGCATCGCCGCTGGAGAAACATGCTACCAAGCTAGTTATAAGAAAGCGCGTTTATCATTAAATTCAACTAGTTCTCAATGACTCGAAGCAGCTCGCTTCAGAAAGTAAATATAAAGCTCACAATGCTTACTTTCTCATTTTCTTGTGATGAAAATTGCTAGCAGAAAAGTTCTATTGTGTCCATTCAGCGGAGTCCTATTGTAAACACGCGCACTGTCTGCTCACAAAAACTATCCTGAATACTCTGTGTCCAAATTAACGCCACTTAAGTTTAAAAAAAAAGAATCACTGATGTTCGAATCGTTCGATTTTCGAATTGTATCACAGTTTATTGTTTTGTTTTTTTCGCGTTCGAATTTCAAATCCAGCGAACGCGCGACCAAGTTCGCGGCCAGACGCCAACTCGCGGATAGCGCGCCGACGTATACAAACATGCATAACTATACTACGGACAGTCTTCTATTGTACCTACCGTGGTGGTTGCCAGACACGCGAACCCTCTCGCCATTGCTAGAACTATACAAGCCTCTATATCCTACAAGACCCCTCGTTCGTATTTCACATAATCATAATAATCTGTAGATAGGGATATTCGTTTTCAATTTTGTTTATTCGAAAGGGCTTCGAGGCTATCGGAACTTTTTACTATGTACCGTTTATTTACACTCATAAAAATATAAGGAACTAGAAGGTGCACTTCGTTCGCGGAGGGGAAAAAAGTCATAACCTTATTTTTGCTTCAGCGTAGTTGGGCAAAAAGTGTCAGTTATACTTGTACTAAAAATGGTTGAAATCAGTTTAGCCGCGGCTTTTACGCGTAAACACACAAAGAATAAAATTAAATTAAATTACGGTTCAGTGACCTTTGAATAGCGAGTTGCAGTGAATTTTTAAAAATTGAATAGATATTGAATTAAAACCGGCCGTGTGGCTTTTGTCTTTGTAGATGCTCATTTATATCTTGATTTTAGTCAAATTTCCTTTCCGCTTCAGTCTTTTCGATCAATTATAATCCAAACTTTCACACTCACTATCTTAGACTTCATGAATACCTACCGTAAGGCATAGCAATTTAGAGCAATTACATTTATATTTTAAAAAATGTTGCTGATAAATTTACAGCTAGCCAAAAGTCAATCAATTGTGTCATTGCATTGGTTTACCTAACAATTTGAAAAGGTTTTCAACCTTACGCGTGGGTAGCCTATTTTTGCGGTAATATCCTATTGTTATATAGCAAAAATAAATTGGGTGTCGTCAAATGTTTATTGTTTATGCAATACCAATCTTCATTCTTGGCCATCGACAATAAGGTATGTTTCGTAAGACTTGGACTTACAAACAAGTAGGAGTTACGTGGGTGACATTTTTCTGATATCAGGTTTCTTCTTGTATGGTACTCGTACTTTTATTTGTAACAACGAATAATTTAATTATAATTATATAATTTAACTGATTACGGTATAAAAAATATCACAATATAAAGTTAATATTATTATTTGTTGCTATAGCGGCCAGGCAGTAATATAAACATTCTGTGAAAATTTCGAATGTTTATCTATTACGATTTAAAAGTTAGATTGTGTGTCTTATTAGAGGGTTTTTTACCAATTCAATCTTGCCTGATCTAAAAATCTGTAAAAATTATGTAGGACCTGATAAAAGTTTTTTTTTTTAATTGCGATCCACTGCAGTGTAAGCCGGAATCGAACCAGCGTCTCTGTTATACCGGAACAGCGCCCTATCCGTTAGACCACGTTAGAGTTTTTTTATGGTTGATGCCTTACGCGTAGCTTGTTTTATGAGCCTTTGAAATGAGTAGGAAAGTAAATTCTTAAAGCATGACCTATAAATTGTGTGGTTACTTTTGTTATGAAACTATTTCAATAAACGCAAGTTTTAACATTTCTGCAAAACAAAGTTCTTAATGTTTTGGAGTTTAACCTGTTAATTTGCATATATTTACTGAATAAATTGAACGGAATTGAAATTAAATTGAATTATTTCCCTACAGCGTAGGTATGGGCAGGTTTTAGTGAAGCGTTTTTTTGCAAAGTCGAAAAATGAAATTTTATCATTGCTGTGTCTCGAGGAGTGTTTATTGAAGTAGTTTTTTCACCAATATTTCTATTTGATCTCTAAGATTAATAGAAAAATAATAATGATAGCCTATTGTATATCCACGTACAGCTTAGCACAGCTTTGGCGACACTAATGATGTATCGACCCGCGCCGAGACACTTTCTATGCATTTGGTCTAAAAATAAGCCGCCGCCGACCGCGGCCTAGAAATCATAGGTCAGTGAAAGTGTTATTGTCATATCGAGATTGAGACCAATATCACTCGATTATGATGATTTTAGCTCTTAATATATGTATGTGAATTATTTATTGTAGGCACCAGTGGCGTAGCGTCCATATAAGCCGATTCCCACTAAGTTGCCCAAGGAAAGGCTTATAACCACCTTTTTCTTTAAATATGAGTAAATTAATATGCTCGGCTTCCCTTGTAATTTTCCTGACGCCACGCGTCTGGTAGGTACATAAAACAATGGAACAAAGAAGCAAAAATAAAAGATGTGTACTTGTTTGAGACGAACTTATCCCTGAAAGGGATTTCTTGTAGTTAAATGTAGAGCAAATGAGAGAGAAAATAAAGGTCAAATAAAATAAACAAACGAACAAGTTATTATGCATAAAAATACTAAAGTATCAGATTGTCTGATTTTCATACATATTCATATGTCTATTTGTTTAGTAAAAGCTTTGTCTGCGACTTCGTCTTCGTGCAATTCAAAATCACAATCTTACACAAATCGACCTAGTCCAAATCTAAACAAAGCTTGTACTATGTGTTAGTACTCGTATCTATAGTATATCATCATCTAGACGACGATATACTTCATATCGATAAATTATAAAACTTAAATACATAGAAAACATCTAAGACCCAGGAACAAACATTTATATATGCTCATCACACAAACACTTGCCCTAGCTGGGATTCGAACCCAGGATCGCCAGCTTTGTAGGCCGTTGTGCTACCAACGGAGCCAAACGTGTCGTCAAATCAAAAAATCCTTCCTAAGTGCACCTTAGAGGTGAAATACGCGCAGCTAATTTTTGGCCTAGGCACGTCGAGGTCTTATTGGAGGGGTCCATACCTAAGAGCTACTAGAATTTTTATAAGGTTTCTATTAAAAATACCATAAGGGATCCATTTCTATATTGAACCATAAAAATACGAAATAAGAGCAAAATTTTCTTCCCTATGAGATGAGGTGAAGCTAAGGTATGGTCATAAAAGTGCAACATGGTCAATTCAATGCTTCAAAGGTTGCACGTGTTTTGTCAATTTTCATATTTTTCATGTAGAAATTAAAAAAATAACCCACACTGGACGTTATTGCAAGGATATTATATGGCTTTTCGTACATTTCAATGACGGCGCGAGTTTTAAAACTCGTGCTGGCGACGACGGCGTGGGGTGCGAGGGCCTGGTCCCGGCCGCGCCTGCGTGATGCACACCGCGGGCACACGTCGAAAGTGCACCTTTGTTTTTAAAAGTATGTGCATCAAATTTCATATTCTTACCTTGAACGGTTTCAGTTAAGCAACGTTAATGTAATGTAATAATAGGTCGTTATAGATTAAACATACATACCTACATAATCAACGATCGAACTGTAAATGAGCTATTATTGTGTCTATACACAATGGGAAAGATTAACCCGTCAGACTTTAACCATCAAATTTAGTGCCTCATTGGAGTACATTGATATAACATTCAGATAAAAAAAAAAATTGAGATTTTTTTTTCATAATTTCGCGTATAATCAAGGTGTGACTTAAACCTGAGAAATACGATACGAAACACGAAAAATAAATAAATTGGATACCAAACTTAATGTCAAACTTCATACAAACTGGCCAAAAAGCATGCAGGTACTACTTATGTGTATAAAAGTATTGAATAAGTGGCTACATCACATCATTAAGCGGTGATAGTCATCAGATTTTAAGATTTTTGTATTTATAAAAATAATTAATATCTCAAAAATTACGCGTTGTTGAACTTCATGTCATAAAACACTTAAATCTGTCAGTTTGCTTCAGTCTTTCTCAAAGTGGGCGATATCGACCCCTTGTGGGCGCTCGAGGCCTAGAGGGGGGCGGTAAGTGGCCCAGAAAAAATTGGGGGTAGCATAGCACACTATAATTCAATTAATTTAAAGTTATAGTGGTTTTTAAGTTAAAAAAATCAGGGGGCGCTGTGAAAACAATTTATTTTTAAAGTGGGCAGTAGACAAAATAAGTTTGAGAACCTCTAGTTTACTTGTATACACAGTGGGCAAACTGTGTTTAATGTATATAACATACATAATGGTTTCTCGGATACGGCTCTAACGACCTAGATGAAATTTGGCATGGTGACTTAGTTTTGCCTTCCAAGTTTATAGATATAGGTTTCATCTTCTACTAAACAAATAATCGAGGCCCAATTGGTCAACGGTGGTTTTTACAATTATATAGGTACACATTTTCCATAAGTACTAACATAATTTTACAAACAAATAATGTTTAACATTAAATACGGTGTGTTCCACTCATGAATTCCACCGAATAATAGGCCGTTTGAAGTACCAGGGATTAGAACCGGTATTTTTTTCATACAAAATATCCGAAATAACGATACGTTTTTTTCGTTCAGTTATGAGATTTTCGGATATTTTATTTAATACCTAGAAATTGAATCAGATGTTTTGTGATTAATTTCTCTTCTACTAAATACAGTTTTAAAACATTCTAGAAATAGCGTGTATTTTAGAAGATTTAAGAAGTACCGGTTCCGATCCCTGGAAGTAACATGAATTGAAATCATATCAGTCCACAGGTTTGAGCACTATAATGACAGACAGACAGGCTTCAAACATATAAGACCCCTTTGCATCGGGGGTTATAAGTACTCTTATCCCAAGCACTTACGACTAGATGTTTACCCGCCATCTAGGGTTATTACAAGTAGTTCCGCAAAGTAGTATGTAGATGTGATTAGACTTTCTCGCTACGCCAACTTTTTATGTTGTCTGCATGCCGAGCAAAACTAACTAGCCGCTGGGTAAGTATATGGCATACTTAAAAAATAAAAAATGCTTAAATACTTTCTTTGAAGATAACATGAGGTCTATATTGACTGTCAAAAAATTGTAATTATATAAATGAAAATCTATCTAGCTCATTTTTTATTGATTCAATAAAATTTTCAACAACCCGGTTGCGTTACGTTGGCATTTCATTTGTTTGCGACGCCATAGATACAAGGTGCAAAGTTAACTTGTAAATTAGGTTAGGTTAGTGTTAGGTTAGGTTAGTGTTAGGTTAGGTTAGTGTTAGGTCAGGTTAGTGTTAGGTACGCGAGTCAGGATCGCACTTGGTCGTTTTCATTTGGAGTTTTTCTTCTTTGGCTCGTGTCCTCAATACTGGGGATCACGACCATATAATGCTTGCCCCCTTGGGTGTGATTGTAAGTCGTATAGACCGCGCGATGCATGCTGCTGCCATAAACATTCCTTACACAGTCAGCGGGCCTATGATGGGTGCGTTTGCCACGCGATAAATAAGTGACATAGCTGCCGTCACCTTCTGACACGTATGTGAGTGCGAGAGTGACAGGCGCGTTATCATATCATTTATCGCGTGATAAACGCGACCATCATTGGTCCGCAGGCCATCGCGTAGGTGCCCTACCTTGAGCACGCCATTTTGCCTATAGCTTGACTAATTCTTAAGTGACACTCCCATGGTCTGCGGACGTCGGAGGCGGAGCACGATGACCCTTTGCCTTTCCCCAGTCGCCCGCAGACCATTGGGAGTGTCACGGAAGAACTTTTCAATGTGTAACATTCTCGAGATCATGCTTTTTTTAGGTGTTTAGATTCTATGATGTCTTTAAAAGACGCAATTGGCCCCACAGACGCAATTATCTCTGTTGACGTCATTTTATAATGGTTTCTAATTTGGTGGTCAACAGTCGTTTCTTGAGTTATTCAAACTGCGTTTAATGTTTCCTTCTTCTTCCATGTTTGGAGGTTTCCTTGTAGGGTGCTATGGCGAAACATGTTTTGTTTTAATTCGGTACAGAAACAATTAGACACTTACGAATGAATGACTACCAAGTAAAAGTAAAATAGTATGTGAGGTTTTGTTGTAATGTATCACCATAATTATGTGGAATAGAATTTAATTCAGTACGGACAGTAATTCTCAAAATAGGTGATCAATGGTCGTCGTACTCCAGGAGGCTGTTACTCTGTCTCTTGAGTCAAATAGATAAAAAGTATCAGGAACTTCAGTAATGAAATTTACTTATTTTTGAATGAACATACATACCTACATATTATCATAACTACTAATGTACTGACAGAAATACTATAAAATTACAATACTTCTGGAATTTTCTTCATGGAATTATTTCAGTAATTTCTCAAATATTTTCATTAAATTCTTGTAATTTTAAGTTTTGAAACTTGTACATTCGTTTTGGAATCATTTCGAAACTTGTACATTTACAAATTTACAAGTGTGCAAGTGCACGTACAACATGGCTATGATATCAAACAATGTATAAACTGTTTTCCTCCTTTATGTGTTAGTGTAGGGAAATGTCGAACGAAGCATACCCTTCCCGCCGAGAACAGATAATGCATCTTCAAACGGAAGCTCACAGCAGGAGGACGAACAAAGCGTTAATGTATCATTAGCGCTAGGGAAAAACAGTCGAATTAAAACGAGCAATGAGCAGTTTCATACATCTATACTATTATAAAATTCTAGATTTGTATTGAAAATCAGTTTTCTATGGAGAGGTCTCATGATTTCAGGAAAAATCTCAATAGCGCGATGCAGGATCGTCTTTTGTTTTGTATGGCCGCGCGGCGCCTTGCCAGTCTGGTGCCATCTGTTAGCCAGAATTTCATTGTCCTCTCATCATGTCAAAACGGCTGGATGGATTTTAACTAATTTTGATACGGGAATAGCTCGACATCCAAAGATGGTTTTTTTATCTTTTTCCCAACTACGGTAAAAAAAGTTTGACGCGGTCGAGGTCGCGGGCACATTCTAGTATAATATAAAATTAAACCAAATTACATGCTAAAACGAATTTGAACCTAAACTTAACTAACCCTGCGCCACGCCGCAGTCAGTAGGCCCAGGTAGGAAGTTTTTCTGTGCTTCTGAGCCTTGGTCGTTCAGGGTAGGCAGTGCCTTTGTTCCAATATGGACTGCACGCCACTGTGTGCAGTTTATTTCAGAATTACATAAATGACAAAGCATATTTTTTAATTATTTGGAGCTCAATTAAAATGTTTGTGTTATTCATTACACATTTGATGATAACAGTAGGAAAATACATATTATCCGTGATAAAACTTACCATTGAAATTGATCTTCACTGTAATGAATGAATGAAAATGAAAATGAATCTTCTTCGTAATGAATGATTAGGACACATGTAGATTACCTATTTTATATAGAGACTAGAAGATACCCGCAACTTGTTCAACTGAGGAGAAAAAAATCATAACCCTCTTTCTTTCTTCAGCATAGTCGAGTATAAAGTATCCTATAACTGTGGATTAAAGCTACCCGTGTACCAAAAATAGTTCATTTCGGATTAACCGTTTTGGCGAGATGACGCCACAATGACACATACAATTTTAAAATTTATTTCATTCAATGCCCTTCACAAAGTCCATATCACTTCTAGACGAGAGTGAATAGACACTATCTAGGTAAGCATGCTCCATCGTCGGCTTCATCGTCGCTTACCAACAGGGGAGATTGAAGTCTAATGCTTGCCTATCTTACATAATAAAAAAAACTTTCTTTTTTGAAAATGTTTTCGTTAACAGACATTTCATTTTTACTACTTTATAATATATATAATAGATGTGCCGACACAAAATTTCCAATATTGCGAAAATTTCCACATGGAAATATTTTAGTGATTATTCTCATGGACTTCCACTTCTAGATATTATCGAGAGGATTATAATCAATGTAGAAATAGTTGCATTTTTGGCGCTACGAGTACCTTTGTTCCAGCATCGAAAATCTCAGACACCAATTAACTGCACCCGTTCCCTCTTTGCATTGCAATGAGGGTTGCAATCTATACCAACAATTATATATCTTAACCCTTTGGAATAAAGACCAAATTAGCGTGTCACATCTCCTCAACATGTGCATTCTTGTATTTATAGTGGGTGTGTAAATGCTTTGAGGGGTGCACAGAAACACCTAATCTAAGCATGCAGTTGACGGCTCCGATAAATCTTCCTTTGGCTCTTGATTTACAGTATGTTAATGCACATGTACATACAGAACCTGGTCGACCGAGCTTTGCTCCTGGTCGAGCTTTGCTCGGTGAATGGTTTTTTTTTGCGAGGATGAAAACTATCTAAGTATTTGGCAGGCAAAACCACGTTCACGAACCTAATTTCATCCTGGGGCGGATTCCGAGAGAACAATTAGCATTACTCGTTAAAAGTATATATAGGATTTACAATCTGAGGTGAAGGTCAAGTAACATTATTTGTTCAATTATTTTTTTCTTTTTTTAGCAGTAAACAAGCTTTTTGTTTACTTTTTTAATGTGATAACATCACACAATTTTTATTATCAACAATATTGATTCAAAGATCTTAGTAAACAGAAAAATAACAGCGATGCTGCGCTGGATCGGTTGTGGCTTAGACCGCAGTGGATCACAATTATTTTTTCTTTCTACATACTTAGATCTTTGTATCAATATTGTACTAAACAAGCTATTTAGATGTAACAAAAGGCAATTTGGAGATAATTAAATTGATAAAAAAAATTGTGTGACATACAAACACATTTTTTTTTTTTCAATTTAGTACGTATCTTTTAGCTTCATCACGTCAAAACAACTCGATTGATTTCAAACATTTTTTGTACAAGGATAGTCGGATATCCGAGAATGGTAGCTATAGGACGCTTTTCACCCAATTACGCTGAAGAAAAAAAGAGAGTTAGGTCTTTTTCCTACTAGTAAGACATCAATACTGTCTCTCAATATATCTCGAATGATTTGAATATAAATCGTTTATTTCATATATTTTTTACTTACACTATCACTTACAGAATCTAATTTCTAATTTTTCGGGCTTGTGTTAGGGTTTAGGAGCTGATTATTCAATCCATTAAAATTCCAGTTTAGAAAAATATTTTGGTGTAAAGATAGGATACCCTAAATTCACGAACAGTAATTACTGTAAAGGTGGCTCGGGTATAGACACTTTTTTCAGAGACTGGCCGTTATTAAAATAATAGATAGTCCTTATTTGAACGACCGATTCGAATAAGGAATATCTTCTGTCTCTGTTTTGGAATGTCATGATGTATTTGAATGGATTACTGATTTGGATCTGAATGAATAAACGCGTATTTAAGTCTCGACCGTTGTTTATCCTCGACATCTGAGAACATCGTCCCACAGTACCTACTAAAATAGATATGTATATGCTTATCCATTTTGCGTCTAGACGATTCACTACCCCAACGCTACAGGCGGTGTTACGGAACCAAGGGGCTTCCGTCTTCTTCATGGGAATAAGAGGCGTCATATATTTTGATTCACTTCACTTCTATACTATTATTAAGTTTATTCAAATAAATAACAATCACATAATAAATATTAGTGAAGTATTGTCTAAATTATACTGACTATAATAACAGAAAAAAAACTGAAATAAAAACTATTTCTAAAAGCACTGCCGAAAATCGGGAGCCCTTGGCAGAGTGCCCACGAGACAGGCAGCTTTCTCGCGCAAAGGGTAGCAATTGCTATCCAGCGCGAAACTATTAGGCCTAAAATTTTTTCCCTTTGCGCGAGAAAGCCGCCTGCGCGAGGGTCACCTGTACCTGTGCACCGTCTCCCGTGAATCAATTATAAACTTGTAATAATGAATAAATAAATAAATATTACGGGTAAATTTTTACACAAATCGAACTAGTCCCATGGTAAGCTCAATAAGGCTTGTGTTATGGGTACTAGACGAAGATATATTTAATGGATATATTTCTTATATACATAGAAAATATCCAAGACTCAGGAACAAATATTAATGCTCATCACACAAATATTTGCCCTTACCGGGATTTGAACCCAGGACCTCAGCTTCGCAGGAAACGCTACTCCCACTGAGCTAAACCGGTCGTCAAATGAAAATGTCTGTACATTGAAGATATTTCCAAAAAATAAGGGATTTGTATGTGTCATCGTGGCTACATCACGCCAAAACTTTTGAACGGATTTCAACTATTTTTGGTTAATGGGTAGCTGGCCATCCGAAAATAGTTTATATAGCATACCTTTATCCGACTACGCTGAAGAAAAAGGAGAATTATGGCTTTTCCTCCTCCGCAAACGAAGTTTTATTACAGTGTTATAACACCACTAGAAGGCGCACTCTAGTTGGGTAACAAAACTGTCTTCTTTTTTTTAATTAGAAATGTTTTCATGCCTGTTAAACATTGTCGTCTGAATTTCTGGAACAAAATCTTCATGATATGAATTCACATAACAGATGTTTGAGATTTAAGGATTTTTTTTGTGTGAACTGTTTCCTGAAGATTAAGATAAACGTGTACAAAAAATAAGGGAATCAACATATTGTTAAGTATTTTAATACTTACTGAAAGTGTATTTTTGCTATAAAATAAAAGTCATTGATAAAATTAGTAGTGGTAGAGAGTTTTTCACATTTCTGTATTAGCGGGATATAAGCTTACCATTAGGTACTGTTTGTTAACGTAATTCGGTTTTTATCTCTACTAATTAAAAGATTTTGTGGTTACACATACGGCGGGTCCTGGGTTCCGTGCCTAACGATCACACTTTTTGGCCAAAATACGAGTATAAGTAAAAATATTAATTAATTAGGGTACTTTTTATTCGGGTCTCAAATCATTCATAATACATATTAAAAAAAAGTTTTTTATTTGTATTTAATTTGAATAGATAGTTAGGTATAATGGGGTAGCTTTTACAGTAATTAGGGTTGGCTTCAATGCCATATAAAAAGCTCCATCATTAAGAGGTAGTATGCAATACAGCGGATTACAACATAAATTTAGAGAAAACTTATAGTGTTTTGAATAATATTCCTAGAAGCAAAATATTTATTTCCCAGATAAGTTCCTAGAAAACCGTCTCATTAGCCTGTGAATGAGCACAAATTTTGTATAGGACAAAACCACGTTAGAATCGGTTTCCACAGTCACGTCCTCTGATGAAGCTTTAAACGTATTTATTCATCGGCTCCGATTGAAGAATGGAATCGCTTTGTATGCAGCCGGTCTCGCGTTCAATAGGGCATCAATAAAGGCTAGGAATAGGGGCATAACCTATTCAGAGTCACACGCCAATAAAACCGACGAAGTGCGGGTCGGACTCGCGCATAAAGGGTTCCGCACGACTGTAATAAAAAAAACTTTTACTTAACCCAACTTAAGTGGCCGGTTAAGTTTAGTTTGCACCTGGTATAGATACCAGGCCCCTATTTCATAAACGTGACAGATGACAGTTGACAATGACAATTCGGTATACATTACTTCTCCATCATGATGCCAGGCATATACTTACTCGAGGCGAACCAGCAATTTACGTCGAATTGTCGTTGTCAATTGTCACTTGTCACGTTTATGAAATAGGGGCCAGGCGACGGATACTATTGAAGTGCAAACTTAACGCAACCGAAATCCAGAAATGATTTTCTAAACAAACCATGTTACATTAAATACCATAGACTTCTTATACGTTTTCTTGTAAGATATGAGTAAAGAACTATTTTCTGTATATTTTTCAAAATTTTAGGCCTAATAGTTTCGGAAATAGCGGGGGAGGGGTCAATTTTCGTGTATTTTCTTAAATAACTTCAAAACTATGTATTAAAATAAAAAATTAAAATGTATTTCACATTCTCACAATAAGTTCTTTCATTTGATATGTCACACAATATAGTTTACAAAACTTTTTTTTAAATATTTACCCCCAAAAGTGGCCCCTATGTTTAAAATTCATTTATTTACGTTACATGGCCGTTTTTGGGTCACCAACTTACATGTGTGCCAAATTTCAACTCAATCGGTCCAGTACTTTCCGACCAAACTGGCTGTGACAGGCGGACGGACAGACACACGAGTGATCATATAAGGGTCCCGTTTTTTCCTTTTGAGAAATGGAACCCTAAAACCGCCATAATGCTGTGAATGGGCACTCATACGTAGTAACTTTTGTCTGGGAAAAAAACCGATGAGCCGAGATTTAACACTAAAGCTTACTAATTTACCTATCCAGCGTGGCGGGAAAAAAATGTGCTGATAAGAAATGTGCCAGCGAGTACGAAAAAGTGTGCCAACGGTAGAGAGCAAGTACAAATTTTTGCAACCATTCCGGCGCTTAAAAGTAGATGTCCGAGGCTTACGCACGATGCGGCCCAACAACCAATTATTATCTCATCAGCTTGGAGTTTATTTATCTATCTATCTATCAACTACGGACGTCCACTGCAGAACATAGGCCTCCCCTGTTGCTCGCCACAGGGTGCAATCCTGCGCAGTCCGCATCATAAGGCTGTATTTCAACTTCAGTAACGTTATTGGTTCTGTAACGGAGTTAATTAAGAGTGTAATAACACTAAACTCTACATGCGTTGTATAACTCTTATATGGAGCTTACGCCTGTGATATATTAAAGGCAATAACCACACTTGACTACTGCAGTTGTTGTAAGAGAAAATTGCACTGAAGCAGTTTCGGAAAAATACTTTGGTGACAAGAAAGGATCCCGATTTAACACTGTAGTAATACATTTTTGAGGTCTAATTTCACTACACTCAGTTTCAGCGACGATTTCGTCTATCAACCGTTAATCAGCCATCAGCAACTAAGTGCGCATGTTGAACCTGCACAAAACTGATGTAGTGTGTGATAAAACCCGTATTAATGCTGCGTGCGACACCGAGGGGTAGGTATCGATCGGTAGCCAATCAGAAACACGGGGGTGCAGTCCTGGGGTGAAGGAATAACTAAACTATTATGCAGGCTACCATTAGTAAGGACAAAGGGTGTCGCATCGTACCTTACTTTGACGTCATTTTAGAAAGCCATTTGGAGATTGTTGAGTATATCTTAGTGCGTGCTTATTTGTGTTATTACTCACATGTACTCTTTAGGAAGAAATGTGTTGTATGAGTAAAATCTATGACCATTGTTGACTCTGTGAAATACACATATTTAAGTTGAAATATCCAATATGTAATTTACTTTTTAATATCAAATATTATAATTTATGCACTTATTAAGTTGTAAGAATAAAATGTGTGTACCTATGTTTGTATGTGTCGTGGCTTCATCACGCTAAATCGGCTAAACGGATTTCAACTATTTTTGGTACCTACACGGGTAACTGAGTATCTCCATATTGTTATAGGTAAATTTTTACCCGAATATGCTAAAGAACAAAAAGAGGGGTTATGACTTTTTCTCCTCTGTGAACAAAGTTGTGAGCGGCTTCTAGGTAATTAATAAAATTATTTTCCTATAGTTAAACGTGCATATAGTATTTTCAACATCAATATTCAATACCCACCTAATTCACTTTTCATTCTGTTTTAAATTCTGGAGTTTCAAATTTCAACCTCTTACGTAAGTTAGGATCTATTTTATCTATCTATCAGCCACGGGCGTCCACTGCTGAACATAGGCTTCCCCTAAAACTCGCCATAGAGTGCGATGCTTTACAAACCACATTCACCGACTCCCCGCCACCCTCGCAAGATCATCCGTCCATCTAGTCGGGGCTGTCCCACGCTGCGCTTTCCTATGCGTAGTCGCTACTCCAGCACTATCTTAGAATCAAATTTATAACTATGTATAACTACATAGATTAAACTTAACAAGATAGTTCTCTTAAAACACTTACCAGTACCATGTATGTGCAACATCATAAATCCATACTTTATAAATGCCTTCGCATCAACGGCCCTTAAGTGGCAGCGAATGTATGCACATCGAAGCTACTTTAATGACGTAGATGGCAGATAAGTGTGATCACCTGACTGCAGGCTTGCTGCATTTTACTGCTTTCTAATTCAGTATCTAGAAATCTGACTTGCAGCTGGTGTAACGATTAATTTTCTTAAATTAATGTTTGCGTTCAGACGCTTGGAGGGTTAAATGATTTTCAATAATTACGTACCTATTACATCGACGACATGTTTGGCTTCGTTGGTTGTACAACGGCCTACGAAGCTTGCGGTCTCGGGTCCGAATCCCATCGAAATATTTTATATGTATTTATGTATTTTTTTAAGTAATTTTTAATAATCCTAGGTTAATTAGGTAGTTTAGTTGTTATTTATTATTTGTAATTTCTATCTAATGTTAATTTTCATTTTTACCTATACTATCTTTAAGTATTATAATTTATCTATATATATACAACTAGCTTCTGCCCGCGACTTTGTCCGCCTTAAATTCGTTTATCGCGGATAAGGGAATATTTCCCCGGGACTCAAAATATCTCCATACCAAATTTCATCCAAATCGGTTCAGCGGTTTAAGCGTGAAGAGGTAACAAACAGACAGACAGACACACTTTCGCATTTATAATATTAGTATGGATGTATGTCGTCACCTGGTACCGTCACATCTAGGTACAAACTTTGCTTAGTTTGGGACTAAGGGCGATTTGAGTAAGATTATCCCTGATATTTATTTACATATGTTTCAAAGCGAATGTGCTAGGTATATGTCATTCTTATTTGTCATTAATTTTCATTGACGCATTAAGAGTCTCCGGCAAGCTCGGCCGAATTTCACCTTCCCATACAACCGGAGTTTCGTTCTCATTTTAAAACTACGTGTTGGATTGTAACGAAACTTTGCATATACAATGACATGAGGTATATCTAGGCTTGTAATTAGTTTATATGGCGCCAGTTTATAAAACAAACGAAATACAGCAAAAACAAGTTTTTTATGAAAAACTTAAATTCGCTGTATTTTTTTTACTATGGTATCTGAAGCTACATAAAGTAATTACAGCCTGCATATACCTTAACTTATTCTAAGTACAAAGTTTCAGAGCAAACTAACTAATCGATTTAAAATGAGAGCGTAACTACGTTTGTATGGAGAACCGAGCTTACCGGGGACTCATAAATATTTTTTTTACGAAAAGAAGTATTTTTTCCGTGGCTTTGGGGACATGTCTAGTGTTACTGATCCCTATTATTCCACTGGATAGGCTGTCTAATACATTTGACAGCTAATTTTGTGTACAAATTTGGAGCGCCTCCCGCGGTCTGCGAGTGTTGCATTGAATGCAGTCATATCGATAATTTCGATATCGATATTCAAATAAGTAATTTTCTATTGAAATATGCTATATATTAATTTTATTTCATATAGAGCGTTATTTAAAATGCATTCTTCATTTTTGATACTAGCCTTTTTAAATGGCTTTAAAGTCACCTTATGTATTCCATGCAAACGAAAATTGCGAAAATCAGCTTCTACAAGTTTTATTAATAGTGTAATTTTTCGCTTGAGACAGACTGCGCCGTGTGTAATGAACTTAAGGATGCTATTTGTAGTCATCTCCACCGACAAACTAAGTTACTGATCGACATACGGACATCACTTTTTGTAGTTCCATGGACACTCTTATCTGCCCCAGTGCCTAAAGAGCCATAATTATAAATGTTGGGTCAGTTTACACGATAAATTGTTAGTCACAACCTCACAACAAAACAACGAAACAAAAAATACACATGCTTTCGTTTGTTCATGTCTTTTTTTTTGTGTGCGTGGTTGTAGAAATACTAAGGATTTTTTCCGTAGTGTGCTGTACACACGGATCAAATAACCAGTGGACGTCTAATGCCATATTTTTGTATGAAGAAAATTCCGCAGTTTCCCGAACCATCAAATGAGATAACTAGTATAGACTCGATATCGATAGTATAATTAAAATATATGTCGATAATTTTGGAGTACCTTTGTGAGTTGTTGTGGTGCAAAGTTACCACAAGGATATCAAATCAGTACCTATTGAAAAACTAACTGTATCAATTTTATCGATATACCTATTGTCTAGCATTAGTCAGTCCGCACCATTTTTCCACGTCACATAGTGGGACTGAGATAAAAAATAGCAAATCGACGTTGTAAGAGCGAGACCCAGTGCATGTCATGATTGATCATAACCAATTAAACAAGAGCTATTTATGTGTTTAAGGTTCATGAATAATTTCGTGAATCACTGATGAAAAGTTATATCGCCCTTAGATAGATTGCATGTTTTTGTGTTGCGTATAAATGTAGAAACATGGCAATTACTAATTTTAATTTAGAATATCACCATAAGCATGCCGTTGCATCATATGGCAACAGTCTCCTATGTATCTTGACGACTAAAAGACTTTGAAGTAAGTACTTTTATGTAGTATACATGAAAAATCATTTAGGTACTCTGTTGCGAAAACGTATGTAAGAAGGAGCGTAAGCCTTTAGGCTGCCAATCCATTGAAGCGAAGCTGTGCGAGATAAACCAATCACATTCCGCAGATACAAATTTGCTCGAGTTGGTTTCAACAGCGGCGCATCCTGATTGGTCCAATTCGCACAGCTCGGCTCCGGTCTGCTTCAATGGATTGGCAGTCTAATTCACAGGTTATGTAATCCATGGCTGTACGTGTTTACCTCACCTCCCGCTAAACGTGAGTTAGATATTGCACCATAAGGAGGATCGCCGATTCAGCACACAAACTGCCTGACTCAGAAAGCAACTGCGAAGGCACGAGGCGCCGCATCAGCACGGCACGCGCTTACCTCAATAGTGCAGTTAATTAGATTTTTACTTTCTGTTCATACTTCGAGCGTTTGTCACCTATAGGCTATAATTAATGTAATTTTATTTTAATTAAAAGTAGTTTGTAAAGTTTTTGGTTTTTTTTCGAGCCTCCGACAGCAGCTATCGTATGTGGCGCAGTCTTACGGATCTTGAGGCTTTTCGCGACCGCCGAAATTAAAATCGCAAACGAGCGCGTGCGATCGCGGGCAGCTGGCTTCTTAAAGCTTCATCAAGAGAAGAATCTACGTGCTGCAGACCGGAGGTGTATCCAGCAATCGATCCTTCGAAGAAGACCAGAAATGAAGCATATGTAAGTACACTTGAATCGTTCTCGTGTTGCTTGCTTCCTTAATTCTTAGTCCTAATATCCTTCTAAGATTTTTCATCCCAAGAATTCGGGACCCCGGGAACCTGCATCGAGTCAGGCTCGCCGGGACAGAATAGATTTATTTAGGAATCTGGATAGCTCAGATTTAGATATTTCTTTAGGTAATTTGTTTGAGAGTGATATTATAATGGCTAGAAACCCGGACGATATTTACAAGGCCCTACGCCTAGTCCCAGACTTTGACGGCAACCCCAATATTCTTACAAGATTTGTTAGAATATGCGACCAGATAGTAGAAGCTTATATGAGTAACGAAGTCGGAAATGAATTGTCCAACCTATGCCTTCTAAATGGTATTCTCAATAAGATCACTGGTACAGCTGCAAGTACTATCAATAGTAATGGCATCCCCGAAAATTGGATAGGTATTAGGACCGCCCTTATTAATAACTTTTCCGATCAACGTGACGAAACCGCACTGTACAATGACCTTTCAAAAGCCAGTCAGGGTAATAGGACACCCCAAGAGTTCTATGACCACTGCCAGACACTTCTCAGCACAATTATGACTTACGTTTCGTTACATGAGAGCATTAACACCACGATAGAAGCTAAGCGGACACTTTATAAAAAGGTAGCTATGCAAGCCTTTGTACGCGGCTTAAAAGAACCTTTAGGGTCACGTATTAGATGCATGCGTCCCGAATCCATAGAGAAGGCCCTTGAGTTCGTTCAAGAGGAGCTAAACGTAATATATTTGCAACAGCATAGCGAACCAGCAAAACCCTCACAACCAGTTAGGGTGACCGCACCCTTCCCTAACGTAGGATATTTGCCGCCTCGACCATTATTCCAGCCTCAGATGCAGAATTGGCCAGCTCCTGCTGGACAACGTCCTGTACAGCCATCCCCGCAACCCTTTAAATTCAACTCGATACAACCACGACCGCAAAACCGTATGCCGACCAGGACTCAGCAAATGTTCAGTGCCCGTCCACCCAATTATAATCCACAGAGCAACGTTTTCCGATTGCCCCCTAGGAACAACCCGCAATTCAACTCAACCCCCAAACCTATGAGTGGAGTTCAAACCTACACACCGAAAGCCTTGCCCCAGTCAAATCAAACTTTTTATAATTCCCGCGAGATGAATGTTAATGAATGCGCACCCTACACGACCGACTCTTATTACACGGACTTTTATATGCAACCAGAATGCTATGACGGTACGCCCTACGACAATTACTCGTACATTGATCATGACCCCGCCGCCGGGCAATACGAGGAAATAACTTACGATTGTCAGCAGAATGACGTAGCGCTGCCCAGTACTAGCGAGGAGTCGGATTTTCACTCGGACCAGCAGTCACAAAAGCCAAAATAGAAATAAATTTACAATCCCAGAGGCAATTACCTTTTATCCAGATTAGTGACCCCCCGCTTAAATTCCTGATAGATACAGGCGCTAATCAATCTTTTATCAGCCCAGAGGCCGTAGAGCGTTATTTTTTCAAATTACCCGCTTAACTATGACCCGTTTGAGGTCACCAACGTTCACGCTGTGACTAGGAATAACTATTCCGTGACCTTACCTTGTTTTCCGGAATTTAACGATACGAACAATATCAAGTTATTCATATATCGTTTCCATGACTACTTTGATGGCCTTATAGGATTAGATTTATTAACAAAATGGGAAGCTCAAATTGATCTAAAAAATAATACCTTACAGACACGAGCCTCGAGTAACCCAATACGCATGTATAGCTCGAATAATGTTAACTACTTCGAAGAAATGATCCCAGCCGGCACGTCTAAGATAATTAGAGTACCAATTAATACCTCTGACGGAGAAGTTTTAGTAAGACAACAAATAATTAGTAATTGCATGATCCATCCCTGCTTTACAATAGTTAAAAATAACCGCGGATATATAGAAGTCGAAAACCCATCTCCGAATGACGTAATCTTTTCACTCGACCAGCCAGCGCAAGCTGACCTATACAGTATCGAGTGCATGCGCACGGAGCATTGTAATAATACGCGCGCACGCGACGTAGTATCGCGATTACGTACCGACCATTTAAATAGGGAAGAGCGAACTAATTTAGAATTACTTTGCTCCCGCTATGCAGACGTTTTTTATATTGAAGGGGAACCACTCACCTTCACAAATAAAATCAAGCATCGAATAAGAACCACCGATGAAGTACCCGTTTACACCAAAAGTTACCGCTACCCCTTTGTGCATAGACAGGAAGTCAGAGACCAAATAACTAAAATGCTCGATCAGGGAATCATTCGACCTTCAGACTCCGCTTGGAGTTCCCCCATTTGGGTTGTACCCAAAAAGGTGGATGCCTCAGGGAAACAAAAATGGCGTTTGGTAGTCGACTTTCGTAAATTAAACGACAAGACAATAGACGACAAATACCCGATCCCGAACATTACTGATGTACTCGACAAACTAGGAAAGTGTCACTACTTTACTACACTGGATTTGGCCAGCGGATTTTATCAAGTCGAAATGGACCCCCAGGATATCCCTAAGACAGCCTTTAACGTAGAACAGGGTCATTTTGAGTACCTCAGGATGCCCATGGGCTTGAAAAACTCACCAAGTACATTTCAGCGGGTCATGGACAACGTCCTGAGAGGTCTCCAAAACGAAATTTGCCTCGTCTACCTTGACGACATCATAGTATTCAGTACATCCCTCCAAGAACATATGGTAAACCTTGAGAGAGTTTTCCAAAGATTAAGAGACTCCAATTTCAAGATTCAGATGGACAAATCTGAATTCCTGGAGCTTGAAACTGCCTACCTTGGTCATATAATTAGCAATGAAGGTATCAAGCCAAATCCTGAAAAGGTCTTGGCAATTCAAAAGTATCCCATACCCAAAACGCCAAGGGAAATTAAGCAATTTTTAGGCCTTCTTGGATACTACCGAAAATTCATTCCCGATTTCGCCCACATAACAAAGCCCCTCACTAGGTGCCTTAAGAAAGGTAATAGGGTATCTCTTAACTCCGATTACATCAATTGTTTCGAAAAATGCAAAACCCTTCTTACGAACGATCCGCTTTTACAATACCCAGACTTTTCCAAAGAATTTGTTCTTACAACAGACGCCTCCAACGTCGCTTTGGGCGCTGTACTATCCCAGGGTCCCATAGGGTCTGATCGACCAATATGCTACGCCTCCCGCACTCTTAATGAGAGCGAAATTCACTATAGCACGATAGAGAGGGAGCTGCTCTCTATAGTTTGGGCGACCAAATACTTCCGCCCTTATCTCTATGGACGAAAATTCAAGATCGTTACAGATCACAAACCTCTGCAATGGATCGTTAATATAAAGGAGCCTAACTCACGTCTCACAAGATGGAGATTAAAACTCAGTGAGTACGACTATACAGTTGTATATAAGAAAGGGAAATCCAATACCAACGCGGACGCCCTATCCAGAGTAGAGATCCATAACGAGGAAGTTGAGTCCCTAGTAGCTGACGAGCTTTGTTCGATACTACCTAACCCCACAGAAATACCTGGAACTATAGGAGATTCTTCTACCGAAACTGTTCACACCAGCGAAGAGAACCCCATACTAGAAGTTCCAATCACTGATGAACCACTGAACAGATTTCATAGGCAAATTATACTCACTATGGTGGATGACGTGAAAAGAAAACCAGCCGTAACCAAGCCGTTTGACACTCATACACGTATATCAGTTCAAATATCCCATTCAAACTTAGAAACCGACTTAGTGAATGCCCTTAAAGAATATGTAAATCCTAAGGTTAAAACAGGCCTCCTTATACAGCCCCCACTCGCCATGTATAAGATCATCCCCATTATCCAGAATAAGTTCAAAAGCTCCACAATGAACCTCATGCTCGCTAAATTAGAACTCGAAAATGTCAAAGATTATCTTAGACAACAAGAGATAATTAGTAACTACCATGACGGTAGAACTAACCACCGCGGCATTACAGAGTGCTACCTAGCCCTCTCCAGGAAGTTTTATTGGCCAAAAATGAAAGATCAGGTTACTAAATTTATTAACGAATGTACCACTTGTGGCCAAGCCAAATATGATAGGAACCCGATTAGACCAAAATTTAATATTGTACCCCCAGCAACCAAACCTTTCGAGACAGTCCATATGGACCTCTTTACCGTCCATAACGAAAAGTACGTTACATTTATGGATGTATTCACGAAGTATGGCCAAGCGTATCATCTGCGTGACGGCACCGCGGTTAGCGTAATTCAAGCCCTTTTGCAATATTGCACACACCACGGCGTCCCTATTACTATAACTACAGATAACGGTACCGAATTTACTAACCAGCTATTTGCCGAATTTTCCCGAGTCCATAAAATAAATCATCATAAAATCCTAGCTCATTCTCCAAATGACAACGGTATTATAGAACGCTTTCATTCAACCCTTCTTGAACACCTCCGTATCCTAAAATTAAAACAAAAAGATGAACCCATTGTAAATCTCATGCCCTATGCCCTTATAGCCTATAACAGTTCTATTCATAGTTTCACTAAATGCAGACCTTTTGATCTACTGACAGGACACTTTGACCCAAGGACTCCGCTCGATATTGATATCACCGAGCGTTTATTACAACAATACGTTCAAAACCATAAAGAACAGATGCAACAGGTCTATAATATAATTAATGACTCATCTCTTGCCAACCGAACCTCTCTAATAGAAAGTAGGAACAAAAACCGAGAACCCGAAGTAGAATACACTCCACAACAGCAAGTATTTATAAGGAACCCTTTAGCGAGCCGACAAAAAACTGCCCCACGTTATACCCAGGATACAGTTCTAGCAGATCTCCCTATACACATATATACCTCTAAGAAACGCGGACCAGTAGCGAAATCGCGGCTGAAACGCACTCCTAAGACAAACACCTTGTTACAGGATTCTTTTGCTGCTGACGGCCCTTCTGACGAAAGGCTCAGAGATAAGACTTGAGAGCTTAGCCGACGGACCCGGACTTCTACCCTACAAGCTTGGACCAATGCGACTTACGACCCATTACCACACTTACCTACAGTACATACAGCTTGGCGATATCGAAGACAAAATTAGCTTAACTTCTGGACAGCTACAGACATACAAAACTAGATTAGTTAATGACACGTACCTCCTTTATGAAAGCCAGATCAACTATCTCTTAGATAAATTAGGAAAGGTATCGAACCAATTAAGAACTCTAGAGCCAACCCGAGCCAAAAGAGGCCTTGTAGACGGACTTGGGTCAATCATAAAAAGTATTAGCGGAAATCTTGACCAAACAGATGCCATTTACTATAACAACTTGTTAAAAAAATTACAGCTTAACCAGAATAAAATAGTTTCAGAACTCAATAGTCACGTGAGTCTAAGCAAAGATTGGGCAAGTCGTCACGACAATATAGTGGAAACCTTAGTGGAAAATCAAAGGAAAATTAATTCCACCCTAGAAATAATCCTAGAAAGTAATGCCTATAGAGAAAATAGCTTAATTAAATACGCAAAACTAGCCCAGCTCTTAATAATCTTGAGCGAAAATGTAGAAGATTTAAATCAGGAACTTATAAGAATAGAGAATAGTTTAGCTTTTATACGTAGTTCTAGTACGCACCATTCTATGATAGAAATTAGTGTCTTAAAAAACATGTTAGATAGGTTAAAGTCCTTATACGGCCAGGATAGAATCTTAGACTTAGAATTACGAGAATATTACGATATAATACGCCCGGGATCCTATTACACCGATAAGCAGATAGTTATCGTATTTCAATTTCCCATAGTTGCATCAGAAGTATATGACATATTCAAATTATCCATAGTACCTAATAAAAACCAACTCGCCTTTATCCCGCCATATCCCTTCTTAGCAACACACGGGAATGCATTCGTGTACATGGAGGCAGAATGCCCGAAGTTCAGTCTTCACTACATCTGCGAGAAAGGAACCAGCCTCCAACTCCGTACCTCTTCAGATTGCATACACCGGCTAATCAAAAATGAAGACCCCCAAACAACCTGCCAGTTGACGACGGTATCACTTTCAAAACCAGCCATGGAGAAGCTCGATGATCAGCACTACGTCATCTCACTACCTCAGCCAACAAAAGTACAGCTATCTTGTAATAGAGAAGATTATACCTCACTACACGGAAGCTACCTCGTCACCATCCCACTCAACTGCTACCTACGGACATCGCACTTCACTATTGCCAACGACAAGGACGAAATACAGGGACACCCCCTGAAGCTAGCCGAAATCACACACGACTTCGAGAAGCGAACCGCAGTCTCCGGCCACATCAATCTAAAGACTATAGACCTGAAAGGATTACATGACGCACAGAATAGGCTTATTTCCCAGAATTCTGTTCAGATAGACGCGGGGCAATCCATCAGCCTATATCATACAACCATACCATTGTATGTATTCATAATAGGTGCATGTGCACTCACGATCGCCGTCATAAAGCAATACTACAAACGCAGCCACGCAGCTACAAGCGTCCCGGAACCAGAGCCAAGCAGCCAGAGCCAACACGAAGATCCTGAAAAAATTGGAATCTGTCCTCCCAAGAATGAAATTCCGGCAATTTTTTCACTAAACGTTGGAAAATAATTGCCGATTTGCGGATGGAGGAGTTAGATATTGCACCATAAGGAGGATCGCCGATTCAGCACACAAACTGCCTGACTCAGAAAGCAACTGCGAAGGCACGAGGCGCCGCATCAGCACGGCACGCGCTTACCTCAATAGTGCAGTTAATTAGATTTTTACTTTCTGTTCATACTTCGAGCGTTTGTCACCTATAGGCTATAATTAATGTAATTTTATTTTAATTAAAAGTAGTTTGTAAAGTTTTTGGTTTTTTTTCGAGCCTCCGACAGCAGCTATCGTATGTCGTGCATAAGCAAGTTGTTCGGAATAATACGGCTTGTCATCTGCAGTTGATAAATATGTAAAGATCTTTAAGTTGCGGACCTGTGCCCTTTTTTTGGGATAAAAGTAATTTATGTCACTATCGGCCCACAGTTTATTCCTATGCTAACCACCACCTGGACCTAGTCCAACAACTGACCAACTGATGTGTTGATTTGGCGGCAACCCTAGATATGACGTAGGATTCACTAACGTATGGACAAATAATTTTACCCTAAACTGCTTCATTTTCCAATCTAAGTTTGTACAAACCTTTCCTAACCTATTGGGTTCTATCTTTATCATTATTCATCATATCAGCCCAAGGACGTCCACTGCCAAGGATTTACATAACAAATGGTCATGGACCGCCCTTTTCCAACGGTATCCCGCGATTTTCATCAGATCATCAGTCCATTTTGTCGGGGGCCGTCCCAGGTTCGTCTCATCAAGTGAGCCTTAAGATGAACTTAGAAAAGACTAAAGTTATGTCAAACTCTCATGTGGGTACTCCCCCATAAGTTGGAGACTATATATACCCACGACAAACAGTTGGATTGGGTTGATGCAACTTCTAAAAAGAGGTCACTGGTCGAATCCAACTCGGATGGGCAGCATTTAGGAAGCTACGTAATATCTTCTGTTCCCAAATACAACAATGTCTTAAGACGAAGGTTTTAATCAGTGTGTGTTGCCAGTGACGATGACGATATATGAGGCACTGAGACGTAGTCACGCACAATGAGCCTCATAAGAAGACTCAAAGTCACTCAAAGGGCAATGGAGCGAGCTGTGCTCGGAGTTTGAGAAATGAGGTGATCCGCAGAAGAATCACAGTCGTCGGCATAGCTCAAAAAGTTGCTAGACTTAAGTGGCAGTGGGCGGGGCACATTGCTTGTAGAACCGATGGCTGCTGGGGAGAAAGGTTCGCAACTAGCGATTGCGCTCACACGTGGTCATACCAAGAATCGAACCCATTACCTTTGGATTACTGGACCAACGTCTCACGTTGTGGTGATTACCCACATTTAAAACCCGTAGAAACACAAATTTGTATTTCCTAAAAAACTGTTTCTATTTTGTTTCCAACTTCAACAAAGGCCTAAAATAATGAGCCACTTGCAGCCTAGACTTAGCGCATACGCAATGGTGAGAGTGAGCAGTCTAAATATGGAGGTGTCATTTATCCCGCAGAAGGCAGTCAGATGTTGAAAATGATTGCTTGCCGAGCTTCCAGTGCACTTAAAAGGATATGTTAGTTTTGATATTCGATATCCACACACTAGTAGAGATTGCTTTGCAGATCACGTAAGATACCATACATTCGATGAACCGTAGACAATTTACAAGAGGCAAATTAGCATATAAAAAACCGAACTCTGATATTCATTTGCAGCGTCACCAATCTTACGAATGATTAATATCTACCACTCAACATTGCGAGTGAATGACAGTTTCTAACTATTCTTTCATATCGTGACACTAACATGGTACTGTGGAATAAATTTTCGCCGGCAGTATATCCGAACCGATGCGACCTTCAAACCTTGAAGAGAAGAGCGTACTCCCACCTGAAAGGCTGGCAACGCACTTGTGACTCCTCTGGTGTTGCAGGTATCTATGGATCAGGTGATCTGTCTGCTCCTTTGCCCCCTATAACATTTAAAAAATCTATGTCTCTTTAGTCAGTTTTCGTTTTTAAAGCGCAATCTAGTTTTGATACTCCTTTGTATTTGGTGCATACACAAATCCCAGTATAGCCAGTGCTAATCACTTAATTTATTCATCCGTGTTTTAGTGTGCGATTCAATAAGACACGACCGACGTGTCCATGAAAGCACAAGCATGTCTAAAAATCGCGAGAGATGGCGCCAATGGTGGGATATCATATTATAATATATATGGGATATATATCATTATGTTCCGTTAAAAGAAAACTTCTTACTTGTATATCGATTAATACAAGATAAAACTTTTTTCACTTCTCCTGCTCAAAATGTACGTCATATTAGCTTCGCGAAGCGAGACTAACATAGTACATTTAGCCCCTAGGGTTTACAAGAAAGCCATATAATCCCATACAAATTTCTATGAAGCTGAAGAAAAAATCTTCCGGCCAGCTACATACTACTTACGAATAATTAAAAACAAACAAACCAACCCGATCAGATTGGCCAACATTTCGGATCGAATTGCTCAAACTGTACTTTTAATTTCATGAAATATACAATTTTAATGTTAAGTCTTTTTTATTTTATCGCAGTCGAAGTGAAAAGCAGAGTGTTTAACACGTGGCTAAAAGCCATTATGATACTCAGACATACTTGTCCTCGCTCACTTCGTGAGCTCGTCCCAATAATGACTTCGTGTCATGATAGCTTATTTTAGCCCCTTGTCAAACAATCTACTATTTAGGGTAGTGTACAACTTTTTGTTAGTGATACTTTATTCCAATAATGTTATTAAATCTTGGATTACACAACAAATATCAAGTCATTTAGACAACCAGAAGTGTTTTGTAAGATGTTTTGTCTCTGCTACTTTGTTTGTGACTTTTCCGAGAGATGGCGCTATGCCTAATCAAGGAATACCTTACCCACCCTCTCTGTGACGATTAACATATTTCATATTCATATATATTCATATTGTAACTAAAAAGTTATCTGAAATGTATTATAATAAAATACTAGGAGCATATTCAAATTGTTGCATCTTTCAACATAAATATTTTTTATTGCAATGGGTATAGCGTCATTGAGACATAAAAAACAAACGGAAATCGAATTACCGACATAAATAATTTCATTCTATAAACAAATTACCTATAAATTGTTCTAATAACGTTATTCGAACTTCGAGTATTTAAAAATGGAAAGATGTGTGATGAACATCCTGTGTGACCCATATAACATGCGGAAAAATTAAACGAAGCACACCTTTATTGACATTAATATACTCGTAGTAGAACCTACTTGGAAGGTTTTTCCTATCCCGAATTAAATGTCTTGCAATATTTGTGTAACAGTAACAACAAAAAAGCTGCGTGGCTTCTCAACCGACGGAAATTGTTCGTCATGGAAAGAGAACCATAGAGTCTACCGGACACTTTATGATTTTTATGCGACAATCAAGTAAGATTAAATTTGTCACAAATCGTCAGAAATACTGCTGATGGTGACGGAAATTCACTGGATGTGGTCAGCGCAGTATTATTATCCATAAGGTAATAGAGGCATCTTCCTATGGGGCCAACGCCTCCTAGTGGCTCCGTTCCATCCTACCTACCTAAGCGTTAAAAGGGAACGAGACTCGCATTGCCTAGCCTATGCTCTATGGAGATAGCCAATTTAGTCATTGTCGACCATTTGACAAAAGAAATCAGAGCATTGTAGAACTGGGACTTGTTGATATTGTTACTTGGATAAGAAAACATGCAGATGTGTGAAAAAACGAACAAAAATAAACGAGCGAAGGATTAATTTGAAGAGTTTATTTGCTTGTAAACGTTTAACATCCGAAAAGACAATCTTAAAGCTATTTATAATACACAATCTCACCTGAACAAATAAATAATTCAAGATATATATAAAAAGAAACTCTAATCTAATATCACTATACTGTACAAAACTGAATTCAATTAGTGGACATTTAACAAATATTTGGTAAGAATCATATTATAGCAAGGAGAAATAAGAGGACGCTGTCATATTACTGTAAATAACCGATGTACATGTTTAAACTTATAGGTCATAATCATAAGAAAATAGGAATACTTACATGTAAAATTGTAAATGTAAACATTATTAAATAATTTCAGAGCATCTTATTCGTATATCAATACAGTAAAAAGTATATATATATGGAAATATCGTTGAGAAATAGAATTATTTTCACTTTTCATACTCAAAAAGGTCTTCATTAGTGAGTAGTCAATATAGCTTGTTTTAGCCTCTTGTAAAACAATCTACTATTACGGGTATTTGTCTTTTAGCTTAAACAAAATGGAGAATACGTATTTTATAAATATAAAATAAGACTCCATGTCTGACTATCCTAAGTGAAAAGAGCGTGTCTCTTTCGTTTTTAAATTGTATTGCACTGAATTACAAACAAAGGCAAATATAAATATAATTATGACTTAAAACACTATACATTATTGTATTTAAAACACAAAGCAATTGAGCTGACATTTAGAACTGTATCCACTGTATCCATTCGCGCATTATTCAGCATAAAGTAAAAAGTTATGACATTTTTTTATAGTTAGTAGATAATTTAAAGCTAACATTGTCATGATGAGTATTGTTTGTATCTTACTTTATAATATTATCATATGTACAACTAGGCCAATACAATAAAGTTATATTAAAACTACAATTACATGTAGGTATAGTAAATGTTTCAAACAATTTCGTGTAGCAATCTTGCTTGTTACAACAAGACAACTTACAGCAAATCATAATGCAGCGTACTGATCACAGTTTGATAAATTTGTACAAAAATAAAATAGTCAGAAAACCTTAAATCTAAATAAAGTTCTGGAGGTACATATCAAAAATGTATATATGAGAAATACGATCAGTATTATTAATTCTATTGCTAGTTATTAAAGTTGTCTAAAGTTTTATTTATTCTGAAAATCGATTATCAATTCATAATTACGATTTTTTATACTTTAAAACGTTTTATAAATAGCATTTTAGCTCAGCTAAATATTACGCCGCAGTACTTGAGCAACTATGTATGCTACAAAACAATTTGTATAGAAAATTAATTATTATGCTAATTGAGTATCGTTCCCGGATAAATAATGTTCTTACTGGACGTAATACCTAAGTCTATCAATAACCTTTGATATTCAAAAATTGGTGTAGGAATGCAAGTCAATTGTACAATTTATCCGAATCTAAAAAAATAACGTTTTCACGCTGGACTGTATACAGTTAATAAGCTCCAAAAATTACTTACTCCATTATAGGTAAAAACTTTGGTGTTACTTTTGCCTAACTAGTGAGTCCTCGGTACAATAAGTATCCCTATGGTTTATAAATTTATCCAAAATACTGACACTACATTTACTATAGCAAAATATCGCTACAAAATGTATAAATCTGATCAGACTATGCTTTATATGGGGCCCGTAGTAATATGAACTACATAAATACAAAATATTAAATCAGTGTTCAGTTCTGTTTCTAGAAAATGTTCTACAAATTGCCCAAGCCGGCAAATTTGAAGTTGTTCCCGTATTGTGACTATAAATGATAGTGAGCGGTTCTACAATGGCACTACTGATACATCTACGAATAAAAGCCGTCGGTATAGAAAAGTTTCGGTAACCTATTTATTGGAAGACTTTTTTTTATTTTGATAATGGTTGCAAAATATTCCCATGTAGCATTTTTGTTGCAAATGGAATTGAAATGGTATGTAGGTGCGAATGATTGATTTTTTTTCCTTATCTAAATAAATATTCAAAGACATAAGATATTTTATGACCATTTCTTACTAGGTTATAAATAAATATTTGAATTAGGTGAACAATTAAATTTGCGAGAATATGTTAACTTCAAGCGTTTTTCAATGAAACCCCAACGCCTACTTGGAATATGATTTTGTTATGTTAAGATATTTAAAGCGTCTAATAAAGCTACAAATAAATAACACATTAAAATATTTAAATACAATAACTTAACATTAAAGCAGTCAACTTCAAACTAACACAGGTAGTAATAAAATTTTAGTGCACACCGGAGAAAAAGCAATTACGAAATGGATAGCTTTGGTAAGTATTTTAATACATAGTTTGCCATCCTTCTAGGACAGCTAAAATGCTAATCCGGTATCAACTGAGGTTGTATCTATGGCACAATCTATTAACTACGTCACATTTCTAGCTAACATATATGTAGTTTAAAAAGTGCGATAGTTTTTGTTTTCAAGAGCGAGATGCACTTAATACCAGGCGCGTCGCTACATGTAGGCGGGCTTCATCTTGTAGGCCCGCTTCCAGATCTCACATAAACAGACTGTTGAATGGAACCTGTAGAAGATCGCCAGCGGCATAGAAACGTGAGTGATGATTGTCCATGCCCACAACCCGTAAAAATGCAATTGCACAGGATGGGACTCCGCCCTAGACTTTTCTAGGGTATTTATCGCCCACATAGCCAGATTAGTTACCAAGAGGAATGTAACGATTTCCCGTCCGGGCTTCTTTCGCAACTGATCCGGTGTTTTGGCAGATCGACGACTGGCGTCCAGAATAAACATTGTTTGACAAGTCGTTTGCACTAACGACGATAATGCTGTAATCAATATTAGAATTGTGTTTTTCTCTATAGTGAAATGACCACCGATAATCGTGAATGTTCCATAGATGAACATGCCTGTCTGCGCTCCGACCAGCAGGATGTTGTCCAACTCGAGATTTCTATTCCCATCATATTTGAGGTTTCTTACGCATACCATTCCTGCTAAACTTGCCAAAGTTGTCATAGCGTACAACGCTAACTCACAGACGTTAACTTCGACAACTGCTAAGGTTGCGTAGTCTTTTTTCGAGATTAGAACAAAGAATAGTATGAGCGAGATGATGGTGAGAACCAACACCAGAATTCCGAAGAACAAGCCTTTGTGAGCTCTAGCACAGTCCACGCTGTATAAATGTGGCGATTTCTTGTACGCCAGGCCTTCTAGTAACCTTGCTTTTGCGATAGCAGCTGCCACGTCTTTCGACGGATATTTTGAAATATTCTTCCACATAACGTATAAGATAGCAGCACATATGAGAGAGTACTCAATGGTGCAGGGGAAGAGAAAAGGTGAGGCATCTTGTACTAAAGAGCCCATGATATTGGTCCGGCGACACTCGAAGATGTGATGGGGTCCTTTCAGGCCTCGAGGAACCCGTAGATGAGCTGCCGCGGGATGAGATGGAGGCACTTCGGTCGCCAGCGATGCGAAAGCTTTTTGGAATGCTGAAAAGTAAAAAGAAATCTTAAAGGTATGTCAGAAACGAATAAAATAAAATTAAACTATTATAAATCCCGACACACTGATAAAAACTTAATGATCATCAAACTGAAAAACTGAACTAAGATTGTCTCGAATTTAAAGAACTCTACCCGTACTCAAACAAATACTAGATGTCTAAATCTCTAGAGACATCAAAATCGTTCTCAAACCGAAGCGTTTAATCGATATATAATTTCAGTTATGAGGCTCTAAAGCATGTCGAACCAATCCAAGGCTCCCCGAGAATTTAGGTCGGATATCGACGGATCGGAATTAGAACGCAATCGGGACGACGTGACAAGGGCCTCATTAATTACAACCCGTTTGCCGTCCTGTTAATTTAGAATTAAAAATCGAAGCTACCGTTAAAGTAAATAACGTATAATAAATAGAAAGGAAGTCAGGGCGGATTGTGCTGACAAGTGATGAGGGTGATTGTTATTAAGGATCGCTTCGAAATTTAAACTTGATATCTGATTGAATTTGAGGAAGGCACGTCCTCAAAATTGCGATTTTGCATTATTTTGTGCAAGGATTTCGTTAGGATTCGGTCGCGTGGCGAACGATTTTGTTACATCCTTAAACTCTTTAGTTTTTTCCGAGATTTAACATACGTATGATATTCTCTATCCTAATTAAATCGTTAAGCAATGAATCACGTCAATTCACGTCCAATTAGATAACACTTTTTCTTTTTAGGCTATGGCCTGTAATGGTTTGGAAACTAGCTGTAAGGTACGGATATTTAATTCTTGAATAAATAAATTAATTCATTGATCTATTGATGTGCGGGACAAGAACAAGCCAATAACCTAACAAATACATTTTCCATTTATATTTAGCGAGATAACGGCAGTGAGCATTATACTTTAATGGCATAAAGTTTTTTTTTCATATATTTAACATAATTATTTAGAAACAAATACTGTTATTTGGTTTAGAAATGTGTAGATGAATATCAAGTACAACTAAATTCTTAAAATATGCTATGCCAAAGTGAAGTGTAGTTTTTTAGTTTAGAAAAATATCAAATTTTGTTACTACTTAATTAAAACGGACTTAGGCGACTTTCATATGCGTCGACGCAGATACGAGTACATAATGTACTTAATTAACGCAGTCTCATTGAATTCGTTCTCTTTCATTACGATACATTGCAAGCTTTCAATGATATTTCGTATGTAATTAATTCAATTATGAGGACAATGAGAGGAAATCTGCGAACAATGTCACAACGGGATGTCGATGCTTGTGGAAATAATTGGTTTCACTAACACACATGTTTGTGATGATGTCATGTTGACAAAATAAGAAAAAAATTTGAACCTAGAGTAGGCAAGCATTTTATCCCATTCTCACTAGTTTATCAATAATGATTGCGTTTAGGGAGCGTTTAAGTATTACGTAACGAATTTGGGGGGGGTCTTGTAAAACGTTACGATGCGTTAGCAGAAGGGGGGGGGGGGGGGGGGGGTTTGAACTACGCGTTACGTAACATTGTTTTATTTAACCCTTCAAAACGGGCGTGTAGAGAGATTCTCTCACGCATTTTTTAAAACGTATTATTTTACAAAAATTCAAATGGAATGAGCACTTTAAATTTTTAGGTAAAGTGGTCACTTGGGGGGGAGGGGGACGTCACGTAACGTTTTACTAGGGGGAGGGGTACAGAAAAACGTTACGGCGCGTTACGTGTGGGGGGAGGGGGGGTCAAAAATGTCAAAAAAAATCGTTACGTAATACTTGAACGCCCCCTTGTCACGCGATTTAAACGACAATGCGCTCGTTACTTTCTGATGAGCATGTGTGTGCGAGAGCGACTAATGCTTTATAATTTAAAATATCTATGCATTGATAGGGCATTTCTCTGAGCGTTTCAACCGCTGGGTTCATCCTGGTTATATCGGCAACAGTTTTTCTAATTCATTGTCCGTTTGTCACAGGCATTTCATTAAAAAACTACATGATTAATATTGAAATTAGGAGTATAGGTGCCTTGTGTAAGCCGCTACTTAGTTTAATAGTTCAATAAGGGACTCCATAGGGGCTGTGCATAAATTACGTCATCTATTTTGGACAATATTTGATGAAACAAAAATTTCACTCGCCCCATACATGTAACCGAAACTGAAAAAAATAACATCAATTTTTCTATAAGGCACATATTTCGACAGTTCTTCTAAAAACACTTTGAAGTTTTAAAAAAAATGGTAAATTTATATATTGGAAAATAATTGCTCCGAAAGTAGCATAAATTGTGTCCCTCCTAATTTCTTAACGGTATACCGTTTTTGAGTTATTGCCAAAAAACTGCGCTTCTCAGGAAAAGGACGTAATCGCCGTGGAGATACGCTCTTTTGCTAGTGCACATGTTCATATCGTATTTTTCCATCTGTAGTGCATTTTTTATATAAACGGCTGTGGAACTCTACACTGAGCATGGTCCGACAAGCTCTTGGCCGCTTTTTTTAAATCTTTCACAGAAAATATTTTTATTTATTCGTATTTTTTGGGATTTGTATTCAAAAAACATTCTCGGAACCTGATAAAAATCCATACTATAATATTATAAATGTGAAAGTGTGTCTGTCTGTCTTTCTGTCTGTCTGTCTGTCTGTCTGTTACCTCTTCACGCTTAATCCGCTGAACCGATTGGAGTGTAATTAGGTATGGAGATAGCTTGAGTCCCGGGGAAGGACATAGGCTACTTTTTATCACGGAAAAATACCCTTATTCACGATAAATGAGTTTAAGGCGGACAAATCGTATGTTACGCTGGAATGCAAAAACTACGTAACAGATTTGCGTAAAATTCTGCAGTAATATAGCTTAGATATCAGAATAGGACATAGGCTACCACTTTTGAGGGTATTCATTCATAAAAGGGTATTTTTTAACAATAAATGGTAAAACATGACCTTTTGTTCATTGACGTTTTCTTTTCTAGATAATGAATAAACAATTGGTAACCTAGCAACAGTAATCCTACCTACACGATTAAGCAAAGAACACACCATTCGTATATGACGTATCATACAAATAAGAGTATATCCTAATATAGCCGGATAATAGCCCATTGTACATTTTGGACTTGCGATCATCTCTGAATGATAAACTTTTTGTTACAAAAATATGGTTTATGAATAAGATAAATACATAAAACGAGTTCTTTTTAACAATAAATGGAAAATCATCACTTTTTGTTAACTGAAATTTTTATTCCGAAGAATTTTAAAGAAATAATTGCTTTATCGTTCGTAAACGCTTTTTCTTTCTTTATCTATCTTCTATACATCTACATATGTAATAAAGCTGAAGAGGGTCGAAAGTCTGTACATGGAAGATATTTAAAAAAAAAACAGTTTATCTGTTTGTCTGTTTATTTGTACGCGCATCACGTGAAAACGGCTGAACAGATTTTGATTCAAACTTTACGAATCTGTCGAGAAAATTCTCGGCCAGGTTATAGGCTATAAAAATTTTACCCCTAAAAGGGCCAGGTTATAGGCTATAAAAATTTTACCCCTAAAAGGGGAGGTAGCCACTACACTTGATTGAGTTAAGTTTGCACCTGAATCTTATGGCGCTACTTAGGAAGAAGCTGCAAACTTATCTCAACCCTACTCTAGCTGTTACTCGAGCCTACGAACTATCGAGTACCCCGCTAAAGTAATAGGTGGCGCTAAAATAAATATCTTATGATATAACTTAAGCCACTGAGGAAGCATTATGCCAAATTAACTCTAAGTTTAGAAGTGGGGGTACAGATATCGACAAATTTAATTGAATAATTGATTTAATAATACAACAAAATACGAGATGAATGGCTCGGTGGTATCAACAAGGAGGAGGCTCACATGTGCAGGAATTCGCCCATGTACTGCTTCAGGTGGGAGAAGGACTTCTGGAGGAAACCAACGCCCTGGTTCGATTACCAGAGACGCCCTGGTTCGATTATGCAGGATCATTCCGTCCGATGAAGACCACATTTGGAGCGTATAGGGAGACCTGAGCCAGGTGACGCGACATGAGAACTCATGAGAGCTGTTAATGCGCGGATATTGGTGGAAATCGAAGGTGAACAGGCAGTATATCAAATCAAATCAAATCAAAATCAAAATATCCTTTATTCAATCGTTGCTGGGAAACATACAATATGATCCAACATATATAACTCCATTAACACTGTCGTGGATGAAGGCAACGTCACAAGATACCCGATGGAGTTCCTAAACTCATTGAGCGCTTCAGGATTCCCACAGCACACACAATGGGGAATGGATGAAAATTTTCAAAAATCTTGAAATTTTTTTTTGTAGGTAGTAATAAGCCTCCTTATTTTCAAAAAAAAATACAGAAATTTCTGTGGCGTAGCAAAAAAATAAAAAGATGAAAAGGTGTTGGTGAGCTTATATACCTGCAGCATTGATATTTATATTTTGACATTGATATCATATTTTAGATTTAAAAAAATTAAATAAATAAGAACTGACTTCAAAATAAACTGAAAAGCCAAAAATAATCTTTTATGTACGGTACGGATCACATTTGCATCACCTTTTTTAGTCGGTGCCAAACCATTAATTTATTACTATTAAGAACCGCGGAGGCGAGCCTTTAGTTATTATCTACCTACATATATATTTAGTCATAGTAATTCGTATTTTTGGTGAATAAAGAACTTTATTTACATCAGGTTTGGCACCGACTTCAAAAGGTGATTCATATGTGATCCGTACCGTACATAAAACATTAGTTTTGGCTTTTTAGTTTATTTTGAAGTGGTTTCTTTTTTATTTTTTAGTTTTTGCTTTTTAGTGATGGATTTTAGTAGTGATATAAAGTATTTCTTAGAGCCCAGAATGGGAAGATTGGGGAGGCACTTTGCACGCATCTCGAGTCTTGGAAAGTAAGAAATGTAAAAGTTGGTTAGTTCATTCTACCTTCCATCATCAGCTCAGCATGAAATGATGACAACCAGAGGAAAACAACTGATAACTTTAGAAAAATATATACAGAACATTGTTTGTGCCTATAATATGTGAGGGTTTCTCTCGATTTCCCTGGTATTCCATCATCTGATCCTGACTTGGTGATAAGGAGACTACTTTAGGGACACACTATAAAGAATATGACTATCAGTCTTAACGTATCTACCTATAATAAGGTAGATGATTTTTTTAGGAATTATCCTCCAAACTCTTAACTATTAAAGAGTTGTACCTTCCGTAATCAGCTCAGCATGATGAGATGATGACTACCATATGCAAATACTTAAATAGCTTAAAAGAATACATGAAAAACGTTCTAAGTGCCTATAAAATTTGAGGATTGCCCTCGATTTCCCTGGAATCACATCATTAGGTCCCAACTTGGTGGCAATGGGACCACCTCAGGAGTATATCCTTTCAAATAAAAAAATATTTTTTTAAATCGGTCTACTATTGGCGAAGTAATCGGTGAACATACATAAAAAAAAATACAAACTGTCGAACATAGAACCTCCTCCTTTTTTGGAAGTCGGTTAAAAATGACTGTAAATGTACTGTTATTTTTGCTGTACCGCATAAGACGGGCATAGAGGCCCAACAACACCTTTTCATCTTTTTATTTTTTGTAAACAACAGTAAAATCTATATTTTTTCTGACAATAAGGAGGCTTATTCCTACCTATAAACAAAATTTCAAGATTATTGAAAATTTTCATCCATTCCCCATTGCCCTGAAAATTGGAGTTCCGATCATGCTTCTTCGGAATTTGTCACCTCCAAAGTTATGCAACGGAAACAAGCTAAAAGTAGTGCAGCTGCAGCGAAACCTCATCGAGGCGCAAATCCTGATGGTGTGCGGCTTCGGAGTGTTCATTCCCCGCTTCCCCCTCATCCCGAGCAACTCCCAGTTCCGCTTCAAGCGCCTACAGTTCCCCGTGAGCGTCTGCTTCGCCATGACCATCTACAAGTCGCAGGGGCAGACGCTGCGTGCCGCCGGCGTGGACCTGCGCACGGGCTGCTTCTCGCACGGGCTGCTCTACGGGGCGTGCTCGCGCGTCACCAGCGGCACGGAGCTGTTCGTGCTGATGCCCACCGGGAAGACTCACAACGGGGTGTACAAAAAATATTGGAAAATGACAACGTTATGTAAATATACTCTACATACCTACTTTTGGAGTCTGTATGTACATATTTGGTTGTGCATACATAAAAGTAACTTTAAATAAAATATAAATATTTGGCCTCACGTTTTTGATATCTATATTCACCTTTCCTCTAATCTTACTTCTTAATAATATTAGACCTAAATTCGAAAGTTTGTTAGGAAGCACGGATTTCTATGTGTTCTTATCTTTTCATGCTTAGACTGATTTAACTGGAGAACCGTTTTGGATGATATTTGTCAAGGACTTGATTTGGATAAGGACATAAAAATAGAAAAGTGGTACTGTATCGTCCGATATACACCTACTAAGTATATATATATCGTCCGATATGCACCTACTAAGTATACCTATTTTAAATCACGTCAAAAATTTGAATAAGGGCGAAAAACTATTGATTTTGGTGTAGTTTTATTTAGTGGTAATTGTATAATATTTTATCTGGACTTTAATTTAAGTTACGTCACCAGGGGAGAGGGGTGAAGTAGCCGCTTACTGACACATAACGAATTCCACGCGGGCGGAGCCGCGGGCACAGCTAGTATGTAATAAATGAAATTCCTGTAATATTAAACATTATTGACCTATTATCCCCAAAAACGACCATCCAATAAAGTAATAAGGTTATTCCTTTTAACGGAAAGTCTTAGTTAATAACAAATAACACAATTGAACAACGTTATACGAGAAACATGTTCTATGATGGGTTTACATGCGAAAAAAATAATCGTCGGCACGGCAGGACGATACGAGCAAAAACAAAGGCACGCAGTCAATATCGATTGACGCGAAACACCACCGGCACGCCACTGCCTTATGTCTAGAATATTCTACGATACCTTCAAGTGAACATTGGTTCCAATGTGTCCCTCAAATGCGATTCTAAAATAGTGGTCACAATACAGACCAAAAATGAATAGCAGACGAACCGAAATATAGCGTGTAAACTTACGAATGTCAAACTTTTAAACCGGTAGACAGGCAAGACGAGTTGAGTACTATATACTACATACTCTTTGTCCGTATTAAATACTTTAATCTTAACATTTTATTTCAAAATAACGAAATTGTATTTTTTTCAAAGTCAATTAACTTTTTATATTAAACTTTGTGTGTTTGGCAAGTACGAGTTTTACTCTGGCTCCAAGTCATGGGAGGTCGGCTTAGATCCAACGGGAAAAACCACATCACAAAACTACCCCCACACCACTATATGATAAAAGCGTTTATAAGTGTAGCTGATATCTAGTCAAACAAAAGAAAATCATCTCAATAATTTTAAGCACATTACTTGAAAGACTATTCATGATGTTCAGTAAATATGCGCTAGTTATTTAAATACCAACTTGAAAAATGTAGTACTTATAGTTAAAATATATCGAGCCTCAACTGCCAATAAACCGCCATGTAGATTGGCAGAGGATGAATTAGAGTTAATAGGTATTTTATTGAATAAATTTTATTTTATTTTTTTTATTATTTATTATAAGAACAAAAATTATGGTTATAGTACTAAACTCGACTTGGCCATCAACGGGCTAAAAGTTTTGCCTTTCGTAAGTTTATACTCCTGAATGTGTCACAAAATGTACGTAATAGTCGTAGTAGGTAAACTTCAACCACTTTTCAATCAGAACAATAAGATTTTGCACGATGTTCAAAATTTGTAAAGACGATCTTATTTGATACAGGTAAGTTTTTTATATTTTAAATATTTATCTTTGTTGAGTTCTCAGTCCTGAAAAGAGAACAAACTTGCAGTTTGTCTATAGTGAATTCTGTACATTTTTCATACTGTTCAATTTGTAAATTTTTGCCATTCGAATACATAACCATGTTATTCAACAATCGTTTTCTTTTCTTCAAACATTGTCTCTAATTAAGATTCGTTCTCTTTATTGGACATGCCTGATAAGTTGTTGATTCAACCCGTGACCATGGAAAGCTGAAAAGCTTCCGAAACATCGGGAACTCAAATGAGATAATATACGCGATATAATCGTAATAATCGCGGTAACAGAAGAAAATATATTATGCCGGATAAGTGTTTGAACTTTTATAAATTTCACTATAGTGAAGTAGTATTCGAACCAGTTGTGTATCTATTTCCGCAGCAACCATGTGATGTACACTTCTTCGTCGTGGCTTTGGCTCCACGCACGCCTCTTGAAGACCCGAGATACCATTTTCCAGTGAGCGGGTACTGCATAAAGATGCTAAACAAGAAAGAGAGCTTATATCATACCTAGTCTATGCGACAGGCCTATGGTCTTGTTCTCCGGATCGTAGAAGGTGAGTATTTCGTGCTTCGTCTCCTGGACTAGTACGTTAAGCCACACGCTCAGGTTTGTCCCAACCATGTGCATCAACCCGAACCTCGCCACTATCTTGTGTTTGTACACTTTCATCTGAAAACACAAAAATGTCATTTTTAGTTAAGTTCTTATTATATTTACATTGTTTGTTCTCTGTATTGACGTTATTTTCACTATTACGAATCACACTCATTTACAAATCTGTTTTATTTATAAGATTCAGTTTTAACCTAAAGCACTAAAATTTACTACCAGTAAGTATGTTGCAAGTAATTGACATAAATGTGTTTATTACAACGATTAGCTTCAAGCATACTTCACTTGGTCTACTTACTAGTCACTTGATAACATAAGTATATTATATAATTTTAGTTAGATGAGATTATTATGATGAGAAAATGCGCCTAAAGTACCACTGTTTTTTTGTCTCCTCTAGTAAAGTAGGATTATTTAAAGGTGATTACTTCATTACGGCTGAAGTACAAAATTTCTTATGAGTAAAAGTTACCCTTATATCACCAATTACACGTATTCTCATGTATACTTTTGTGAAATTATTTCTAAACAACGAAATTTTCACGATGACATCTGTCAGTTTACTCTAACTAATTAAAAAGCCTACTATAGTATATTTTATTTTATTTTAAAGCAGCTTAGATATTTGTACTGCTCATCTCGTTGATTGTGCTTGTACAAATCATATTTCCTACACTACGTCTTAGAGATGACAGAAGTTGCTTGGCATCGAATTGTTTTTGCCCGATGCAAAAGTTGGCGTGATTTATCACTATTGGGGGGCATAGTACGGCAAGAGGGCGAACGCGTCTGCGTGCCCAATCTCGGCAAGAGGACTATCTTTATCCATTTGAGTAGTATTTTTGAGATAACAATCTTAGCTAACAGATTTTTTTGAATAGAGACTGTAACTGCACTATGATAACAAATTTATGGTGTTACTAGTTGTGAACACTACTAAAAGGTAAGTAACTATTTTAAAATGGAACTTGATATTTTGTCAACATCATTACCACTGCCGAAAAATGTCCTTTGCACAACGGAGGCCTAACTCGTGAAACCGGCACAAAACCGGGTAGAATACGTTGAGATATGACGGAAGTAGGGGGAAGTTTGAAGGGTGAAATTTATTTCAACGCCTTTAAAAGCATTTTCGATAAATTTTTAGTTTTTCCCATACTTCTGGGGTAAGAACCCCAAGGCACTTTATTTTGAAAATCGGCAAGGCAGGCCTCAGTCTTTCATTCAAAAATGGAACAATCACTAAATTAAATATGCATATTATAGAAAAAAATGAGATATGTAGTATAATTTGATAAAGGTTACATCAAGTAAATAAGTCATACGCCGATGGGCAAAGAAACAAATCTCCTAGGGATTAATAAGAAACAATTGCTAAATTCAGATATAACTTTAAACTTCACCACGCTCTCTATTTAGAAAGCTGAATTACGAATACATCTGATATATTACACGGAGACGACAGTAGACGGAGCCAATAAACTCTACACTGGAGACCTCGAATGGTTAGCAAAGAAGCATTGGAAGCCCGGAATCGTGATAGGAGCACATTATTTAGAAGTGTGGGCTGACCTGGATTATTATGCAGCCGTATCTGAACGAAATTCATGCCAGAAGTACACCATGTTTGAAAGTTATGAAGGAGGAGAGGAAGAAAACAATCCTAATGTATTTATCCTAATATCCTAATATATTTATAATTATAAACGTAAGAGTTTGTGCCGGCGTACGTACGTTGCTCTAATAAAATTTAAAATGACTGAACGTATCTCAACGACACTTTTCAGTAATGTTGTTTAGACCCATACTATTATAAAGTTGTAGAAATGAAATGTCTGTATACTAAATATATTTCAAAATATATATTGTAACGACATATTTGGAGGTTACTGAATCGAAAAATCTCCGCTAAGTTGCAAAAAAAAACCGAACCCAAATAAACTACTTTTCTTGGAATCTGTTTTCTTCTGTGTTAAAGATTAATTTATTTCACGTTTAGTAATCGTAACGTACTATCTCGTGACAATTCTAACAAGCCCAAAACGGCTAGGATACATTATATTATTATAGGAATTGGGTGCCTACCTTCCGGTCTTACCATCACTGATTTGATGGTACCATTCTCATCAAGTACATTTAAATTTGTGACTATGAAGATGCTTAACTAACTTAATCAAGATATCTCGTCGGCACTCGTAAATCATTTATCATTGACGAGTTCCGATGGCATTCCGTGGTCTTCTTCATCAGTTTTACCTTACTAATTTATATTTTCAGAATGCAAATGCTCAATTTGTTTCTAAAAATACTGAAATCGCTATATAGATGCCAATGATATTTGAGATGTTCCATTCATTCCTCGTGGATCCCATCATCACATCTTCACCAAAATTAAATGGGGATAACTTGAAAACAACAAAAGAATTTTCGAAATCAGTCAAATAGTCTCCGAGTAATCGGTGAACATAAATAAAAAAATAATAATATAAGATTACGACGAACTGAGAACCTCCTCTTTTTTTGAAGTCGGTTAAAAATGAAACAAAAATTTTACTACTTTAAAGTCAACTGACCTCATTATTGAGAAAGATGAAGTACATCTGTATGAAGATGAACGCCATCCTGGTGGCAGGCGTAAGCGCCAGCAGCACGTTGTGGCAGTTGGTGTTCCTCTCCAGTTCCCAGTACTGCCCGAACTCTAGCCCAGAGTAGATCATGGAGCCGATGCCAAATGCTGGAAAAAAATGGTTGTAACTTCAAAAAAAGGTTATTGATTAAGTAGCTTTTTTTATGTAACAAGTGGCAGACAGACATATGAGCTACCTGATGGAAAGTGCTCATCGTCGCCCATGGATATGTGCAACACTGGAGGTATCACCCATACGTTACCAGCCTTTACTGTTAACTCGCTTCTTCAAGAATCCCATGTTATAGAGCCCGGAAAACACACCAGAGGGAAACTCATTCACAAGTGCAAGTTTGTGGTAATAATGAGCGTGATGCCCTTTTATTATTGAGATACCAAGCATCCAGATAGGGGGAATGTACTCTGTTCCTGAGGCGGGAGGTGTGATGATAGAAACCTGATGGTTCGGCCGATGAAAAAGTTCTTCAGAACTTTCCCCATCTTACAAACGGTAAAACAAATACAGAGAGCCAACATCTCTCCGAAAGCTAAGTGGTTCTTCGCCTCCTTCTTCCGTTGGGGATCGTCGACAGTACGAACTGCCCGGCGTTGGATGGAGTTGATATTGGGGTGCTCCGGGCCAGGGATGAGAGCATTACTCCATACGGGGTCAAACCTGAGGGGCTACTCCGAAATCCGAAAAACGAAGTTCGTATGGTGCCATCCCGCACACTCAAATACAGCATAACATGAGACCGAGAGGGCAGCACGTTACGAACTTCGATTTTTGAGTTTCAGAGTAACCCCTCTGAACTGTGTAGAGTAAATGCCGATATCACAGTCTCAAGCACTGTTTCGCTCAGTTGAGCACCCCGAGCTTTTTTTCCGAGCCTTTTGTCTATAAATTGTTTGTAAAAATGTCTAAAAATAGGTGTGTGGTCTAAAAATGTTATTTGTGTAATTATCAATAAAAAAAACTGTAAAGATTTTTACCGTGGTGACCGGTTTACATCAGCTATACTGATGCTACCTGCGACGCTGAATCCAAATTCAGGTAAGGAAAAATGTTATGAAGTTTATTGGTAAATTCAGTTCAACCCGTAGAACAGTAATTTACCGCTCGTGCTCCAATTACTGTGATTTTGTATCAAAGAACTCATATTTGCTCACTAATTCATCGAGTCCACTTTCAAAATACTTATGCTTGCCAGAGTTACATCAGCACAAAGTTCACATGGAAACTGATAGGAGCTTTTTACGAATGATGCCGCTGCTAAGTTAAGGCCTACGGGTATTGGGGACATCGGAACTAGGGCTAAGCTATCAAATTGAAGAGGTGACATGAAATGAAATAACACATTTTGTATTTTAATACCGTTTATTTTCAATTAAATTAGTAACAACAGCAACGACAAGAATGATAATATTGAATTTCTAAATGTTAGTTTTACATTAATCAAGTACAAATTCCAAACCAGTGATCATAATCCACTAGCTTTATATCTATATAACTAATGGCAAAATAATAATTAAAGCTCTTATCGTTTATGTACTGTATTTACAAAAATCGTGCAAAATACTGATTTAGTTCGTTACTGAATTTCCATCTTATAAAGCTTGGGCTTTATAAGATGTAAATTCAGTAACGAACTAAATGTACAAAAATATCATTATGAAGTAGTTTTGACATTATCTTCTAAAGGACTGAATCCACAATTTAACGTTCCTTTTATTACTACGTGAAATCTCAACTACAAATACGAGACATGCAAATATATATCCCAAAATTAAAATAGTGAATGGTACAGTCACATCCTCCATTTTCAGTACACACTTTTTAAATGACCCTATGGTGTCTGACTCTGATCGAACTTCCTGCGGTATCCAGTGGAAACGTTTAGTTGCCTCTAAGAAGCCATATTCAGTGAAACGATATACCAGTGCTTCGTACTTATGCAATAGAGGAAAACCACGTTTGAAATACAAACCGTAGAGGACATTATAAAATGTGTCTTTCACAAGATGAATTCTCTCTTCTTCTTGCTTGTGTAGAGTGATCCACCATAAATATCTTAAGTAATTCGTTATTGTGTATTTGGTCTGTGTATCTGCAACCTGGTTCAGAGCTAGATCACCAGTCTCGCAGCCGTTGAGTTCTAAGTATTTTTCATTTATTACGACAATGTTGCCGGCGTTTTTTAAAAATGGTGCGACATCCGATGCAAAACATGGGGTAAAATTATAGTTTTTAAGATTGTTGTATTCTTTTACTTGGGGTTTGGAAGGTCTATATGTTGAATAACTTGTTAATCTAGTTTGATAGAAACTGTTCAGCAAAAACATGTACCACAACCAATGAATTATAAGCAAATTTTTGTAAATGTTTTGTTTGAGAACTAAAACTGTATTGTGAGTAGCATTTCCAAAGACATTTAAAAATACTAAACAACTATCATTACATAGTGGGCTTCTCGTAAAATTATTGCAGTCCAATAGGAGTATTGCACAAATAACGGTTACTAATAAAATTGTTAACCAAAGTACAGGATTAAACATAATGTAAACTATTTTCCATCGTTCTATTAAACCAGCACGAGGAGCTACGGCAACAAAACTATCTTCCACCGACAAGTGAGACCACACATAATCAAAAAATGCTATTCGTCTGTGATTCAATGCAAAACCTCCAAATACCAAATCAACTTCATTTTCATATAGCTTCCTTAATTTTCCTGTTACTGTGAAGTTATCTGAAATATTGCCAAATTCGTCTGATTCAGGGAAATATGTATAGTTCAAAGATATATTTTGTCTCTCCGCCAAAATTTCTAACAAAAATCTCTCGATTCCAACAGCCGATGGATTTTCGGGATTGAAGGGAGATAAAACCAGAGGTGGAAAATTGTGAGTAGCGACCTGTAATGTGCAGTGTTCTAGAACAGGTTCATCAATTTCATTGAGAACTGCAAAGACATCCTTCACAGCACTTTCACAGTCACATAATTTCATTGTATTTGTATAGTCCCGACCACACCCTCCGGCTGCGTAAGGAAAATAAGTGTTTATTGTAGCTTTATCATTCAAGCCATCAATAATAACAAGAACGTGTATTATGTGATATTCCCACAATGTCTTAAATATTGGTGTAAAATCATCCTCAGATATTTTTGTCAGAACAATAATATGTAAAGACTCTGGTTTCCGATTCCAATCCCTGTCCAAATGGTCAATTACGGTCTGGAAATCGAATAAGTCTTGAACATGTATTACAATAATGCCAGGCGAAGTGTTCACAAACTTGTTTGAATCTTTAACGTAAAGTTTTACATTGTTTGTGTCATGAATACGGCGAAGCAGATTGTTGGTCATCACATCATTATTAATTACGGTCAAGTCTGATCCGAACTGCGTTGTGGATGATAGAATATTCACGAGGCAAGTCATCATTTCATCTTCCGGTTCTTCACTGTCGTAGGTAAAATTCATACTATGCACGATATTGACCTGGCTAATAACGCAGAATAAAACGAATGTATGATACATGGCCAGCACATTTGTTGCGAGCTTCCGATAAAACTAATTGCTTTGATGCTAGTGACGGTAACACTGTTCATTATTTACCGCTAGATAATGATCTTTAGTACGCTTTGATAAATTGTGTGTAGGTATCTTTTATTTTTCAAATGACTATTAGGACCATGTTTACTTCACTCTTATGTAAATTCTACTTGACTTGATAAATTATTCTCAAATCATAACATAAATCAAATATTTGGTACAGTCAGTCACAAAATATGATTAACAATTGAAATAAAACAATTTAACGGATTATCTCGCGTATTTTATCTCATTTGAGTTCACGACGTTTCGGAAGCTTTTCAGCTTTCCATGATCACTGGTTAACTGTCAACAATGTGAGATAATCCTTTACGATATGCGATATAATCCTTTAAATTATTTTATTGAAATGAGTAATAATCGCGGAAACAGAAGAAAATATTATAATTAACATATTATAAAATTAACTGAATTTTTTGGCTGCAAAAGTATCGACGATCTCAAGTTTTATCGATACTTTAATTATACATTAGTAAAAGTATGCTTAAGGCATAAATAAATCTTGAATCATTAATATATTTGGTACATAACCACTGAAGTTCTTTCCACAACTGTAGTTACGTGTCAACATTCTTATTCAAGTATAAATAGAGTTCAAACCAGAATCACGAACACGTGAGAGAATAAGATACACCCAAGACTTGGGAACAAATATTTATGCTCATCACACATATATTTGCCCAGGACCGAGAGCTTCGCAGGTAAGGTCACTACCGCTGCCTGAGCCAAACCGGCATATTTACTAGTGCTAGCGGTACACTCCGAAATTCAGTAAAAAGCTGCAAATTGTGTTAAATGCATGAAAATCGGAACGATTGACCTTTACGCCATAAAAATCAATTTGACCCTTAGCACGAAAAAAGGAAACAAAAAAGGGGAGGAGTTATGATCTAATGCCGTGTCCGTTGCCACTTCAATTTGCTTACCCAGTTTACTATGTCGGTGACCATGGTTCGTCTACGAATCTCATCATTTCTGATTCGATCTCGTAGAGAGATCCCGAGCATAGCCCTTTCTATAGCTCGCTGTGTGACTCTAAGCTTCCTTAAGAGGCCTATAGTTAGAGACCACGTCTCATCACCGATAATACGCACTGGTTGAAGACTTTCGTCTTCGGTATCCTAGACGAGAAAACACTTCTCAGTTTCCCAAACGGTGCCCATCCGAGTTGGATCCGTCAATTGATCTCTTTGTCGAAGTTGGACCTGGCTAGAATTGATCAAACCTGCTTGAGAGACGATTCGTGATGTGGAATACGGAAGCAAGCGAATTCTTTAGCAGCGTTTTATCATCACCTTCCTTGAAAAATAGCACCACCTCACTTCCATTACATGCCTCCGGCGTGATGCCCTCGTGCAATAGGGTATTGAAGAGCTTCTGAAGGACCTTAAGTAGTACTTGTATGTCATTGACGATCAATTATTTGAATAATTGCGTCAAAGTTAAAGTATAAAGAAGTTAAGTAAGTGATTACCTTTAAGTTCAGATCAACCAAGTAGAGAAATTTGAATTAGAGAAAGGTATTGAGTAGCAAATAACATAATAAATAATTTTAGAGAATTGAAGAACGTGAAATGCGGGTGTATCAACTTTTAGAGCCATAGTTTTGACTTCTCTGGCGTTAACAAAAATTTCTCAGGTGTTACCAAGAAATCGGGCTCCTAATATGATATTTTTTATTAGGTTTTACAGACGGGGCATTCAACGTCTTAACGTAAACCATAAATTTAAATAAAGATAAACCATTATTTAAAGCCGTTATTTTTAGTACTAAAAACTGATTCACCCATGTACATAAGCTATGATTTTGAGGAGCTGGAAAGAACTTGATCTCACTTTTTTTAGTAGCGAAACTGTTAACAAACTTGGCATTCTTTCACATTTATGATTTTAAATGAATGTCTTAAATGAGATATCATTCGTTTTTACCAGTGTGTAGGTATTTAATGTCTTTATTCCACTAATCGCAAATATAAGTTTGTGTTTTCTTTCCTATACTATGTAATTTCAGATTTGTATAAATGTAAACATGTAATGATATACCCCCACAATCAATTTCAACTTCCTAAGTCACCTTAAAGTAGTCAAGCATTCTGATTAGTGAGTAAGTTGGTGAAAAACTAGCGATGGTAGGTTAAATATATTTTAAGTTATAGGGCGGGTCAAAAGTGATCCAAAATGGTTTGTGTAATATTAGTACTATTATTTGCTTTGCCAACTTGGCTGATAAACTCCCATGTACCTAGATTCAAGTGTTATAGCTATTTACTTGGACTATTTGGTCCCTGTAGATCTAATACAAGAAAAGGTTTGAAAGAGTCCTAGGAAAAGCATTGAATAAACCTTTTTTATCTTCTGTCGTTGACCTGTACTCGGCATGAATCAGATAATTATTTAGACTCGGTCGACTTTTTTAATTCATACGAAACTATATTTTACAGGAAATGTACCAAAATAGTTTTAATTTTACTCCACTTATATTGTATGAAGCACTGAAAAATGTATATCGAGCAGACCCGCGGGAACAAGGAACTAGGTTTTACTGTATGAATAGACGCAACAGAACTGACCTTATCGTACCTATTCGAAAGATTTTTTGAACACCTGGGTAAAAGAAGCTTGTGAATTTAACGACCAATTTCACAAAAAAATAGACCTATTTACAAAATAATTGATAGATACGCTTTGTCAATACTGAATTCGAGAAATATAGAAATGACAAATTAGTCCATCTAATTAAAATAGTCCAAATAACTATCACCTTCACAGGCTTATTTGTAACAAAAATCACAGTTTAGTTTAATATTTACAATATTATAAAATATAGTTGACATTCAAAGTCAACACGAAATAATTTATTTTCACAACATAGTTACTAAGTCATGCCAATGCACATACAACCTTAAATATTATTTACATCTAGCTACTACGCCAATCATAAACGAACGAACAAAAAACTACACATTATCTATACACTAAAATAGTATAATATATATTATTTTCTAAATAGTTGGCCCATTGGGCATCGTGCCGAGGACACTGGCAGCTTTTCCTCGCTGAATGGCAATTCCTAATCTGGGCGAGACAGCTGCCAGCTTTGCCATCCCCGGTGGAGTCCACGAGCCTTCTTGCCAGCTCCTTAAAGTGCCCGTGAGCCTTCAGGCCCCACGGACCCAGGGTTTCAACACCGAATAGCATGAAATTAGAGGTCGAGACCCCGGTATTTGTTGGGCTTTACCTTTTCGGCCGCTTCTGCCGCTGGTTCTGCTTTATTATAAGTTCAATGGAAGCGAGAGGGACCCAGGGTGTCTACACATGTAGCGTCCAGCACAAAATGAATTTAATTACATGGAGCACTTCTAGAAATAAATAATCTACTAATCTAAACGGTTTCTGATTTCATTGAACGAATCTGATAAACGCTAACAATGATGATTGATGATGACTGTAAGCTTATAATGGAGAAGTATTTTATCCTAGTTAATGTTTTTGATTTTATGACGTTTTATTTGCAGAATTTCCATTGCAAATGCGAGTAGTGCTATGGTCTGGCCAATAATTAAAATACCGAAAGGTACAATTAGGTCTTTCAGTTTTAGAACAGATATTTGAAATAATGCAATGGCGTTACTATCTGGCCTTAGTTGTTTAGAAATTCCATGAAATGATTTAATAGCTTCAACAATGCCATATTCATTCAAAAGCATCATTTGCTTATTAAAAGTACGTGTTAAGGGGTAACCCCGTTTGAAATAAAATGCATAGATGTTGTTCATCAACTTTTCATTCATGAGATGGATTTGGTCCTTTTTCTTCACATTGTTAAATCTCCACCACAAATAAAGGAAATACATAGTCTGAGTGTACTTAGTACTGGTATCTGCTATTTGATTCATAGATTGTTCGGTTGTTTCGCAGTTTTTTGTTTCCATATACTCTTCGTTTATTACAAGAAGCTGGATGCAGTGCTTCCAATATAGTATAAAGTCAATGGAAACACATGGAGTCAAGTTGTAAGTCATTAGATCCATGTAATTATTCGGTTGTGTCTTATAAGCCCGGTACGTGGAATAACTTGTAAGCCTTGTTTGGTAAAAACAAGTTGCTAGAAAAATAAACCACAGCCAATGTACTATGACAATGTTTTGGTAAAATTTTTTTTCAAGTTTCAGTGTCACATTTTGCGTTGCACTTCCAAAGAAATGTAATAACTTCAAAGATACGCTATTTTTATTCTTAAATGTATTTAATTTTCCAAAATCTAAAATAAAAATAGCACAGATAACTAATACCAATAATATTACTACCCAAACTGTCGGGTCAAACATTATGTAAACAATTTTCCATCTTTCGACTAAATCAGTTGTATGTGTTAAAGTAACTATATAATCATCGAATGCTAAATGACTAGACACGTAGTCAAAAACTCGTGAACGTGAACTGTCTAAGCTAAATCCACCAAACACTAAATCGACATCAACTTTATTCAGCTGTGCCAATTTACCACTCACTGTACCATTGTCAGATACATCCCCAAAGTCATCAGTTACAGGAAAAAAGGTATAATTTAAGAACATGTTGCTTTTTTGGGCCATAGTTTCGAGTATATACCGTTCTATACCTATCATGTATTGATTATTTGAATCAGGATCAGACAGAACCAAAGGAGGATAATTGTGCGTTACAACTTGCAAAGTACAGTTTTCTAGCACAGGTTTATCATATTCGTGTAACATTGCTACGACGTCCAAATATTCAGCACTTTCACAATCACACAGTTTAATGGTGTTGTTGTAGTCCCGACCACAGCGGCCGTCTGCATACGGAAAGTAGGAATAAATAACAGCTCCATCCAGAACTTCAGCAATAACCAGTACTTGTGTTATATGGTACTTCCACAATACTTCAAATATTTTGGTTAAGTTCTCTTCATTCAAATTGATCAATATGATTATGTGTAAAGCTGCACGGTCACGGTGCCAATCTCTATCTAGATTGTCAATCAAGATTATAAAATCAATCACATTGGAAACAAAAATTAAATAAATACTTGGGGACACGTTTATAGATACTTCGTATTCTTTGATGTAAAGCTTGACGTTATTAGTTGAGTGAATCTGCAGAAGAAAATCATCAGATATAGTACTATGATTGATGATAGCTACGTCTGTTCCATATTCAGTTTTAGATAAAAGTATATCTACAACACATTTTTCGATATGTGATAGGCTTGGATCGTAACCAGCAAATTTTTCTACAGCCATCACATTTATCAATTGCGTAATAAAATACAAAATTTCAACAACACAGCACATGGTGAAAGTAGAGTGTCTGGAGGAAATACTGTGTCCTGTTCCAAATAAACGTTTTAAGTAAATTTTGTAACACGAAATTTTATAACGACGTATAAATATAAACATACTATTCACCGTTAGATTAATAGTTTTTCATGTAATTACATATTATCATCATTATTTAAGCGTTCACTGTGTCCTCGTAGATTGTACTTGTCTAATGTCACATTGATACCTATCCGACTTAAAATTTTACTTGTTAATAAAATAAGATAGATATACATTTTTATTAAGATATAGATTTTCACACATTATTATTAATAACTATAACTAATAATAAAATAAAATTATCGAATAAAAATTATGGTCATCTAATGTTTCTTAATGCAAATTAGGAGCTTTATTTTCTCGGAAAGGTTCTGTACGAGTGTTTAAGTAGTTTAACAATGAGGCTATTCATTTGTTTAAAACATGCATTTTGTGTTGTTTTATTAATTAGCTCTCTTTGTCGTTTATAGCAGGCGTCGTCGATAAAGTTTATTAATAACTTATATCCGGATAAAAAAATATTATCCGTTTGAATATCCCGAGTACAACGCTAATTGTACTTTACTACTGTATTTTAGTTAAATATAACAACTTCATGAAAGATAATTGAAAGTAGTAAAATTTTACCATTGATTAAAATAACAAATAGTGTTATTATATCTTTGAGTATGTTATTCCTTCCTATGTGAAGGCTCTGACTTTACGTCTACGGATTTCGTCAGTAAACGTTTGGAAACCATAACCGTCTTGAACATGTAACATAATAAAAAGAAAGATGACGTGTCTACAAACTTGTTCGAGTTTTCGGCATAAGGTATGTCATTTTTTGTGTCATGAATACTACGCAAATGGTGTGAAAAAATTTTCATCAGAACGATCTTAAGTTTCTGTACTTAATAGATACCAACGGAATCCTATTACTAATACTAAACCACAACTGACTGACTGTCTGTCAAAGGGGTCTAACTTTCGAACCGTTACAGATAGATACTTGAAATGTGCAGTACAGCCGGTCTAGCACATCTCGCCGCGATTACGCTTCTCGCGCGACTTAGCTTCACCCGTCTTTCTCGCATTGTATTGAAAGGAAAGAGACGTTTTTTGTCGCGCGACAAAGAGTCACACAGTTGTGCTAAAGGTGCAGCATGTGTATTATAACTATGACCACTCAATAACAAATAGTAAAAATAAAATAAACTTATAATTGAAGGGATGTGGTAACGCATACGCTTTTTGCGGGAGGCATACTCGCGCTTGACCAGGTTTTAAAGGTATTGGATAATTTATTTCTGAAAAATCTTAGTTACATGATATTCCACAGAAGGGTTTAAACATGTCCCACGCGTAAGAAAAGCATTGATTGAAGCTATTTACTTACCATTTCTTCTATTGATCAGTGCTCGGTGTGAATAAGAGGATTATTCAGACTTGGTCGACTGTTCTGAATCACAAAAGACTTATACCCTTCAGGAAATGTACTGAATTAATTCGAAACTTGCTCAACTTGTATAAAGCGTGAATAAAATTTAATCAAGCTGGACACGGACAGTGACAAGGAAATAGTTAAACTAGAGGTTAAAAACTAAAACTGACCGATACGTAAAGATCATCTCAACAGCCAAGTAAAGAAGCCTGCAAAATTGACTAATTAAAACCAGACTAATTAAAATAAAATTAATTAAACGGATATAAAATAAAATACTTAAGCCCTTCTGGCACATGGTGTAATTTTCCTTACACATTAGGCTCACCTGGCATGTGTTTACCTTTATTTGTTTCCTCAAAGTGGGTATTTGCACAAATTGTAACTTTGACAGAGGAAAATATATCTTTTCTCAGTCGATCCCGTGAACACGGGAGCTGCAAATCTTCCGAAACTTCGGGAACTCAAATGAAATAATATACGCCATATAATCCGTTTCAATTGTTTTATTTAAATTAGCGATAGTCGTGGAATTTTTTTTAACCAACTTCAAAAAAAGGAGCTTCTCAATTCGTCAGATCCTTTGGTTTATGTATGTTTACCGATTACTCGGAGACTATAGGACCGATTTCAGAAAAAAAAGGAGGTAATCTCCAATTTGGTCTAATATAATTTTGGTGAAGATGCGATGATGAAATCCATGAGGAATGAAGGAACTCCTGAAATGTATACTTTTACGTCACGATTAGCTAAAAGGCGTTAAATTAATTAATTTTAAATAAAAAATCAGGCATCGATGCGAGTTGGCCTGAAAATGAATATGGAAAAGACGAAGTGGATGGGCACCTCCGTCGTCAGCACAAGCATATCATTGGATGGCAAAACGATAGAGGAAGTGAGCGACTACATATACCTAGGTCAGAAAATCACCCTAAAAAGGGATTAATTAGAAGCTGAAATTAGCAGACGCATCCAACTTAGATGGGGTGCTTTCGGTAAACTCAAAGATGTCTTCACTTCAAAAATCCCTCAATAACTGAAAACGAGAGTGAACAATCAATGTGTTCTCCCAGTAATGACGTACGCATGCGAAACGTGGACGCTAACCGTCGGAAGAATCCAACTGTCTGAAGGTGGCACAGTGAGCTATGGAACGCTCAATGCTCGTAATCTCTCTGCGAGATAGAATACGCAACGAGGACATTCGCCAACGCACGAAAGTCACCGACATCGGTTAAAAAGCTGCGCAACTAAAGTGGCAATGGGCCGGCCATATATGTCGCAGAGACGATGACAGGTGGAGTCAGCGAGCGCTACACTGGAGACCAGGCGAACGGGTGGCAGAAGCGTTGGAAGACTGCAAGCCATGGTCGGACGACATCAAAAAGACGGCAGGGCCGACCTGGAATAGAATCGCCGCATCAAGAACAAATTGGAAATCCATGCAAGAGGCATATGTCCAGCAGTAGACACATATATGCTGAGAAGAGAAGAGAAATAAAAAATAAAAGCGAGAGATGAAAAAAGGTTACTTAAAGTAAAAAGAAACTATATTATACAGTTTTTTTTTTAGTTTTTTTTTGGAGTCGGTTTTATTTTTCATTGCCGTTATAAAGAAAAGTCATTATTTGGAATAATTTAAGAAAACGATCACTGTTAGGTTATTATTATTTATTTTACACTTTATAATACTCAGACGTAAAGTGAACGACACGTCGCACCAGAGTTCAAATCATTGGCCGAAGTCCGGGAGAAATGGCGGTCAATCCAATGAGCTTGCTCCTAATTTGGGTCAATTTCACCAAATGAGCATTTTTGTCTAATTTCCGTGGAATTTTAAAATACCAACATTACACAGAAAATTTAATGCTGATAATTTGATAAAAAAAATAATATGCACAAATTTCCTTACGGGGTAACTATATTCATATTCAACTACAAAAGTTATTACAGTTTGAAAATTTCGCCGAGGCACGGGAATTTATCTGTCCATGGGAATTAGTTTTTCGTGGCACGGAAATTGTTTCTTTTTAGAATAATGTGCATTAAAACTATTATTTACTGTTTAATCAAACAAGAATTATAAACTTCACTCATACTGGAGTTGTATCGAAATTATTAGCCCTAATTTACCAATCATAGTGATCAACCAACGACACTAAATAAATGTCTAGTATCATTTCTATCTTAATGAAAAATCTAGCAGATATTAATATTTAAAAAGTATCAGTAAATGCGATTCTCTATGTAACGACAAAATACCTATATGATTTTGTATACATGGTGTTTAGAAACCGATATTAAGAAAAAGCAAGGTCACAGTAAGAAATGATTATTTTATTATTGTAAGTTGGTCGAACATCCTGCCAAATCATGACACTCATAAATAGTTTGCGATACTTACAGGGTGTCTCTGGGCTTTAGGCAAGCCTTTAACTTCTGACTAATATATACATGAAGTATATACTTACAATCTGAACAGTATTAGGCAGTACTGTATAAAGATGCTAGGCAGGATTATGTAGCATTACTGTGGTTGTTAAATTTGTTTATAGGCAGTTGTTTTCTAAATCTAAAAGATGATGATTGTGCGTTGAGAATGATTGGGTGTCAAATGTCTTCTTTACGCCGATGACCTGGTATCTGTAACCTGGTATCGTGCCCCAAAATCAGCTGTTTTGAGTAAATAGTCCATAGGAATTAGGGCACGGGAATCGGAAATCGTAATACGGCGATTTTCAAATATAAATTTTACCCTCGCGCTCGGACAGAATTTAAACATCGATCATGACTCATGAGTTATTCACCACCATGAAGTGAATAGCGTTTGTGCTCAGTGATAGCAAATATCCTCTAGTTTAAGTTTAAGTTTTTGACACGAAATCAGTGATATTGACGATATTGACGTACAGTTTTTGGTAGGAATTTTCAATCAACTCAAAAGTCGATTCGGGACAGGGCACGGACTCTTAATTTGAGCCTTTAGGTATTTTTAAATGTAGTGTGATCTCGACGGGAAAACATGTATTCTTTGTGGAAAAAAATGGAAACTCGAAAAATTCAGCTCGGACACAAAAAATGCGAGCTCAGAAATTGACCCATTTAAATGGTGAATACGCAATCGTACGCCAGAAAGAATTTTTTTCTACTATACAGGACACTGCAGAAGACAAGTGACAAGAACCAGACAATGTGGTTGATTCAATGGAACTTGAAAAGTGGTTGGTGTAGAATTCTGATGATGATGAATGATAAAAAATTACTTCGAGGTTCAGAGAGAAGTCTTTATAGCCTAAAAAAAATGTTATTGATTTTATAGCGATTTATGTACAAAATTTCGAGGACGAACGCTAGAAATGCTAAAAAATGTCCTATGATTAAAATACTGAAGGGTATGATAAGGTGTTCCAGTTTCAGCACAGATAGTTTAAATACTCCATTGGCGTTATCATCTGGTTTGGCTTCTCTAGCAATTCCATGAAAAGATTTAATGGCTTCTACAATACCAAATTCATTCAAAAGCATCATTTGCCTATTAAAGGTATGAATTAATGGATAACCCCGTTTGAAATACACTGCATAGATACAGTTCATCAGCTTTTCATTCATTAGATGTATTTGATGCTTTTTCTTCGCATTGTTTGATTTCCACCACAGATACAGGTAATACATTGTCTGAGTATACTTAGTTTTGGTATCTGCTACTTGGTTCATAGAAACTTTAGTTGTTTCACAGTTTTTTGTATCCATATACTCTTCATTTACTATAGGAAGTTGGACGTAGTGTTTCCAGTATAATACGAAGTCAATAGAAACACATGGGGTCAAGTTGTAATTTGTTAGAGCCATGTATTCATTCTGTGGTGGCTTATAAGCCCGGTATGTTGAATAACTTGTCAGCCTTGTTTGGTAATAACAAGTTGCTAGAAAAATAAACCACAGCCAATGTACTATGATAAAGTTTTGGTAAATATTTTTTTCTAGTTTAAGTGTCACATTTTGCGTTGCACTGCCAAAGATATTTAATAGCTTCAATGATAATATGTTATTGTTCATTTTAAATATGGCAAATTTACTAAAATCTGAAATAAAAATAGCACATGTGATCATTATCAGTAATATTAAAAACCAAACTATTGGTCCAAACATTATGTAAACTATTTTCCATCTTTCAATTAAATCGGTCTTATGGGTTATAGTAACTATATAATCTTCAAATACTAAATGAGTAGACACATGATCAAAAACTCGTGATCGCTTGATTTCAACACTAAATCCACCAAACACTAAATCAAAGTCAACTTTATTCAGCTGCGCTAATTTACCGCTAGCTGTACCGTTGTCAAATATGTCTCCAAAGTCGTCAGTTATCGGAAAGTAAGTAAAGTTTAAGAACATATTGTTTTTTTGAGCCATAATTTCAAGCAGATACCGTTCTATACCAATCAGTAATTTATCATTTCGGTTAGGATCAGAGATAACTAATGGAGGATAATGGTGCGTTACAGCTTGTAAAGTACAGTTTGTTAGAACAGGTACATCATATTCTTGTAACATTGCTAGGACATGAAAATGTTCAGCACTTTTACAATCACACAGCTTGATGGTGGTGTTGTAGTCCCGACCGCAACTGCCTTCTGAATACGGGAAGTATGAATAAATTGCTGCTTCATCCATAACTTCAGCAATAACCAGTACGTGCACTATATGGTTCTTCCATAATATTTCAAATATTCTTGTTAAGTCATGTTTATATAAATTGGGCAATATGATTATGTGTAGAGCTGCACGCTCACGGTGCCAATGCCAATCTGTGACAATATTGTCAATCAAGATCTTAAAATCAAACAAATCTGGCACGTAAATTACAAAAACGCCAGGAGAAATCTTCATGGACACCTGATAGTCTTTTATATAAAGCTTGACGTTGTTCGTTGAGTGAATCTGGCGAAGAAAGTTGTTAGATACAATTTGATGGTTGATGACGTTTAAGTCCACTACATATTGAGTTTTTGATAACAGTATGTCTACAACACACTTCTCCATGCGTGTTAAGCGCGTAGCGTTCAGAGCAAATTTCTCAATACCCAACACAATTATAACTTGATAAATTATGTAAAATATTATAGTACGCATGGCTGCCAAAGAGTTGTGTCCAGGTTCGAATACACGTTTTAAGTAATCTGAAATATTTAATGTAATATTTGTGTAGATATAATTGCATAGTATTTACTTATACTTTTTTGTGTCAATGCATGTTATCAAAGTTATCATTGAAAATAATCTACTAGTTTCAGGCTATAATGAATACTATCGTCTTGTCTGATTTGATATAAATACAAGCATTAATTTCAAATTATTACTACAAATGATTATTAATTTCTGTTTCGTTGGTTTTAAGTTTCTAAAGCCATTGTTTATCGAGGAAAATGTATAATATACGTGGGTATATTTAGTATCTTATACGTATAGTAAGTATACAGGGTGTCCCAAGAAGTAGTAATATACTGAAATCTGCTATCTAAATCACCCCCATAAATGTTCCGCGATTTTTCGTATTTTCGGAGTTCTGACTTTTTTTTTATTTTTCACCTATCGCCGAGTGCGATGAGATTTTTATTTATGGTGACGTGAATTATTGCGGTAGATGCTTGATTTTTTTTGTGTGCTAAGCTGATAGATAGGCCAATTCAGTATGGTAACTACTATCGTTAGATCTTTGAATGGAATAAAAAAAAAATTAAATGCCAAGAATGATAAAATTACCCAATATGTAGAGATAGCATTACCCAATATGTAGAGAAGATAAAATGACATAAAAAAAATACCGTTTGGCTTTTAAAAACTTGCTCTATCTATCAGGTAGCTACCCTGAAAATTTCATTTTATTATTCATAAGGCTTCAATCAAAAAATTGAAATGATAGACCTGATAGATAGAGCAAGTTTGTAAAAGCCAAACGGTATTTTTTTTATGTGATTTTATCTTTTTAAAGCCCTTTGAAGTTGTGAACATATTGGTTAATTTAATCATTTTTGGCATTTTTTTTTTATTCCATTCAAAGATCTAACGATAGTAAATGTTACTATACTGAATTGGCCTATCTATCAGCTTAGCACACAAAAAAAAAACAAGTATCTACCGCAATAATTCACGTCACCATAAATAAAAATCACATCGTACTCGGCGATAGGTGAAGAATTAAAAAAAAAGTCATAACTCCGAAATTACGAAAAATCGCGGAACATACATGGGGGTGATTTAGATAGCCCTCTAGATCCTCTACGTTCCAGCTTCAGTATATCACTACTTCTTGAGACATCCTGTATGAATGTGCGTCAACACTTGTATCATTTGCTCGTATCCGATCATCGTCCCGTGGTATGACTGCGTATCGCGCTGCTTGGACGCTCACTGTCGGCATTCCGTATCATTTGCGCCGCCGCGTCAAGAAACGCGTCCACACTAAGCCGTAGCGTGTCACCGTATCCGATCACCGTGCCGATCATTTTGCATGCTGCAGTTTGGACGCTAGCCGTATCGTTTCACCGCTCCGATCATTTTGGCATTTCGCCGATCATCATTTTTCGCGTGATCGTTCTTCTGTAGTATCGTTGTGTTCCGTGTAAAACTGTTGCACTCTGCGATCGCACATCAAATTGGTTAACACCGCGAGCGTCGAGCACCAGCGTGGACAGCAGCGCCCATGCGTCGGCGGCACCGCGCGCGTAGCAACTAAAAATGGCAGTACTTTGGAAATTCGCCGTAACACACCTGCGCCAGCGACTCAAGCCACGCCTCTCGGCCATCTCTTTCACGCGTAGCTGCAATGGACGAGACAGAAGATGATCGGGTAAAAACCGACTCGAGATGGATCGCGGCGTATCATAACCGCGTAGCATGATCGCGTGTCATGATCGCTAGGGTGGACGTCGCACCGTCGCGATCATGCCGCGCTCGTCCGATCGGAGTATTTGATACGCGTAGCAATATGGATTTCGAGCGATCTGATCGGTGCAACGTCCAAACGCGTGATCGTGACACGCGATCATGTCACGCGACGATGATCTGATACGGGCAAATGATACAAATGTGGACGCACCTTGACATTGCTTTTTAACTCGTGTACTATATATAATCTGTGAATAAGAACTCCGCGTTACATACTAAGAAAGCATACTTTTTAGATTGGAACATCACTCTATGCTCTCTGGTTTATATTATATGCCACTGAACTATTATATAACTCAACGCAAAACTATAATGAAATTAAAAAAAAGAACGCAGTGTTTTTGCAATATTTTCTTTAGCTGTGTTTCATTTATTGTAGTTTTTTGGTTACTCGTCGAAAAAGTATTGTATACAATAGTTATATAATTAGCTTTTTAAGTCTTGTACAGTCACCAGCATTAATATTTGCCACAACAAAGCATGCATAAATATCTGACACGACTCTATTTCTAGGGCCGTTTAGGACGTGTCAGATATTTTCACCCGCTTTGTTATGGCAGATATTGAATCTGGTGACTGTACCTTAATAAGGCCACTTAGCAAGCTTCGTGGTCTGAACACGGTACTTAGCTGAAAAAGCATACATTATATAACGATTGCATAAAATACTATTAACAACACACTTTCTCGCAATCGGGGTCTTATAAAACCTTTTTTATGATTGTAATCCATTGCATTAAACACACGTGTTTTATACATTACATAATAACACTAGAGCCAACGAGCTCCAGATACCACGTTCCAAGCAGAATCCCAGAATGAAGAAATCAACAGTCCAGCGTAAACCTGCCGTATTACCATATGTGAAAGGGGTCACAGACAAGATCGGAAACATCTTGAAGCGTGCTTCTATAAAAACATATTTCAAGCCGTTGAAGACGGTGTCTCTATACTTTAGAGCCGTGAAAAGTAGCACTCTTTTGCAGAGTGCAGGCATTTATAAGCTGGACTGCGAGTGTAGTCTTTCATACATTGGTCAAACGACACGCAGTGTATCAACCCGAGTGATGGAGCACATAGCAGATGTCAAGCACCGTCGGTGTAATAGGTCTGCAGTGTGTGAACATGTCATTGACAAACCAAACCACTCAATTAAGTTTGATAAACCTTCTATCCTTGCCAAAGAAAAAAGATATTTTCCCAGAATGCTACGTGAGGCTATTGAGATTAAAAAGCATCCTAATTTCAATAGAGAAGATGGACTGTCACTACCACCGGCTTGGGATCCTTTAATACATCTCATCAAGGAACAAGCGAGACACAGGATTGCAAAACCTTAATTTCCGAACGATGTAAAATATCTTATCTGTTTAAAAAGTAGTAAATAGTCTGTTTTTAAAATAGTATAATTAGTAATGAGGTAGCCTGGGAGTTTTTCTTTGCAGCGTTTCTTTTCTCCTCAGTACGCCTCATTTGTGAAATGCTGTTTGGTAAATTATTAAAATAAAATAATTAAGCCCTTCCGGCACGTGTATAACTGTCTTTATAGCTTAGGCCCATCTGGTATGTATGTAAACCTTTATTTGTTTTTTTTTTAATGGGTAGTTTGCACAAATTGTGACTTTGACAGAGGAAAATACATCTTCTCAGTCCACCCGTGACCATGGAATGCTGGAAAGCTTCCGAAACGTCGGGAACTAAAATGAGATAATATACGCGATATAATCCGTTAAATTGTTTTAACCTATTGTTTACCGTATTTTATGTTAAGGCTCTTTGGTACTGTTTTTGTTGTTTGTGTGCAATAAAGGATGATTGTATTGTACTGTATTTATTTCTATTAAATTACAAAAATATATACTTTATTTCCCAAAAAAAAAAACATTTTACCTCAACTTAGTTATCATTCAGAAACCAAACTAGGCTAAGCGTATATTGGCTGTCTGCGAGTGTGGTGGACAAGTCATCATCATCATCATCATATCAGCCCATGAGCGTCGAGTGCTGGACAAAGGCCCAAGGATCTCCACAACGACCGGTCTTTCCGTCGACTCGAACCCGGTACTTCCTGATTACGCGTCAGGTGTGTTACCCTTTCACTAGCGAGCACTGTGACGCACGCATCGAATTTATCTATCCGCGTTGACCCCTGTACGTATTTTTATTTTATAAGTATACCCAAGTAAGATACGATTATTTGTTTTTTTTTCTTACATATTTCTGGAAAACATTTGAAAGTCGTGCGCATTACTAATGATTAGTGATCGTTTTGGTTGCATTTTTGGTGCAGCGATCATCGTTTAGTGCCATAGGTGTGGCAAATTTCAATCAAAATGATGCATTAGAGTTACTGTCGACAGTATTAACACTCTATAACCGTTTAAACTGGATTTTTTCACTTATATAGCGCAATATCATGACACTGCAGCAAAAATGCTACCAAAATTTATGATCACTGGTCATTACACTCTTGGCTTTATTCAGCCCTCGCTTTTGACTCGGGCTGCAAGATATCCTCGAGTTTAGTTACCTACGTAGCACACTCTTATCATAATGTATCTATTTGAGTAGTTTCGGATACTTATCATTAGGGTCAGAGTAGACCGAACCAAAGCGCCTGCGTTGCGACTTGCAAACACCGTGTATTGAACAGGCTTTTCACCAAATTGAATAATTGCTATGATAATTTAATGTTAATAAAGTTAAATAAAGCAGCCAAGTAACATCAGGAGAATAAAATAATAAACTCGAGTTTATTTACTAATTTTAATAGCTTCACGAATTCTCAGGATATGACATATATAGGTTACACAAATATAATAATTTACAAGTACAATTTTGCATGGGCAGTTGAAGAAAACATTCATGTTTTATAGTATTTAAGTAGAATTTCAATTACAAACGTAAAAAATGATAATGTCTGACCGAAAAGTAAGATAACAAACGGTACAATTAAATCTTCTAGTTTCAAAACAGATAATGCAAATAATCCCACTGCGTTACTTTCGAAACTCATGACTTTAGAAAATCGATGGACGGACTGAATGGCCTCGACTAAACCATGCTCATTTAAAAGCATCATGTCTGCATCAAAATTTCTCACAAAAGGGTAACCACGTTTGAAATATATCGCATATATGTTTTTCATTACGTTTTCATTAATGAAATGAAATTTATTTATTTTCTTTTTATTCTTGGACATCAACCATATATACCGTGAATACCACATTTGTGTATACTTAGCTTTGGAGTTTGCAACTTGATACAGTGTTAATGCGCTAGACTCACAACCTTTATATTGTGCATAATTTTCATTAACAATGGAATATTGAATATAACGCGCCCATTCTACAAATCCAACAGGAAGACATGGAGTAAAGTTGTAAGTTTCTAGATCCTTCAAAGTGTTTGGTTGTGGCTTGTAAGAGCGGTATGTTGAAAAACTTGCCAGTCTAGTCTGGTAAAAGCAAGTTACTAAAAAAATAAACCACAACCAATTCACGATTATAAAGTTTTTACGCAATTTTTTTCTGAGTTTCAGCGGCATATTTTGCATTGCACTTCCAAAAACGTTCATAAACTCGAAGGAAAGATTGCTTATAAATAGTTTCTTTTTACTGAAATCCGAAAGAAAAGTCACACAGATGATTAATGCCAGCAATATTATTAACCAAACCGACGGATCAAATATTACGTAAACGATTTTCCATCGGTCGACTAAATTAGCGTTACCTGTTATAGTAAGTAAATTATCTCTATATATTAAATGATTAGATACAAAATAGAAAACTCGGGATCGTATGCTGTCTAAAATAAACCCACCAAATACAACATCGAAGTCAATTTTAAACAGCTCCGCTAAATTGCCATTAACTGTACCATTATCAGATACTACTGCATATTTCCCAATCCTGTAAGGTATGAAAGTATAATTTAAATATATATTGTTTTTTTGAGCTATAGTTTCTACAAGATACCGTTCTATACCAATCACGTATTTATCATTTGGATCAGGATTATACATAATCAAAGGAGGATTGTAGTATGTTGCGACTTGCAAAGTACAGTTTGTTATAACTGGCTTGTCATATTCGTGTAACATTGCTACGACGTCCAAATGTTCAGCACTTTTACAATCACACAGCTTGATTGTGTTGTTGTAGTCCCGACCGCAGCGGCCTTCTGCATACGGGAAGTAAGAATAAATTACTGCTTCATTCACAATGTCGACAATGACAAGTACGTGTATTATATGGTGCTTCCACAATATCTCAAATATTCCTGTTAAGTCATCATCATAAAAATTCCGCAAAGTGATTATGTGTAGAGCTGCACGGTCACGGTGCCAATCTTTGTCTATACTATCAATAAGGACCTTTAAATCAAACACATCTGGAACGTAAATTACGAAAACACTTGAAGACATCTTCATAGACACATCATAGTCTTTGATATAGAGCTTGACGTTATTAGTTGAGTGAATCTGCAAAAGAAATTCGTCTGATACAATACTATGGTTGATAATGGTTAGGTCGACTCCATATTCAGTTTTAGATGAGAGGATGTTCACGACACATTTCTCCGTGCGTGTTAGGCGAGTAGAGATGATAGACGTGCTGAATATTGCCATAGCCAACACAAGTGTAACTAGATTTAAAAAGTAGAATGTTACTACAAGACGCATGGTTGTCAAATAGTTGTATGCTGTGTCAAAAAAACGTGAGACCTGAAATACATACGGCATGTTAAATTTAAACCGTCACATAATTACATGTTGTTTACTGCACGATTAAAATCGGTTTCCATGTCATTGTATAATTATATATTCGAGTATCATCAGTGAGAATAATCGACTACTGTTTTGTTGTGATTTATAGTTGTCTAACTTAATATTCTACATATTATCTCTCTCGGCTTCGCTTGAGTCACCGGGAATTAAATAGCCTATGTTTTAATCCATAACATGATATACAGATATCAGGTTATGGATTAAAACATAACACTGCCGTGCCCACAGGGGCATGGCAGTGCCCCTGGCAAGTCGAGCAGAAACGCCGTACCATTTTTTTCTCGAACCCATTGATGACATTTTCAAGCCTCTGTAATTTCGTTACTGGTAAAGCTAAATGCCTAAACGTTCAGTGATCAAGAGGGCATAATATGACTTAGGGTATTCCTAATTACAGATGTAGTGAATAATCCTTTCCCATAGTGAAAACTCGGCCCATACGACTACTTCCGAATGGTGCCGATGTGTCCATGAATTATTGTGTTATTAAGTGACGTGTTTGTATCAAATAAATTGAGTACTTTATTCGTCAATGTCAAATGTCAAACCACCAGGTTGAAGTATATCACACTGAGATGTTAAAACCACCACGATCCAATCATATAAAGAATTCGTTAGGTAAACAAAGATCAAACTAGTTACCGTGGATATTTTATTTCACTAAGAGCACTGATAAAAATTGCAATTCCCGGTTCCTATATATGAATATACTATATTTACATTACTATACAATACTTAAGTCTGACGGGAGCTAACCAGTTCATAATCTAATTTTCTCTTCATGTCCGATTGTTTATCTCTCTCTAGCGCGCCTTAAGTCTGGTTGAACCGGTTCAACCTACCTCCACAGACTTTGTTGACCTAATTTAAGTGCACGCGGATGGCATTGCCGTTTGTGGGTTTGCGCTCGCCCCACTGAACCCGATTACTGGTAAGGAGGCCTAAAGTAAGGTTCTAAAAGTAAACCTCTGGACATGAGCAATGTCCAGTATCAGACTACTAGAGGAGTCTAGGCCTCGTGGGGAACTACCGTCGTCGTAATAAAGTCTAGAGTTTTGTATATTAATTGCTGCTGTCAGAAGTCAAATTGAGCCCACAGTTAATCCTAGATAACGTACATAACTTATTTTCGCCTATTCGGTGCCATGAAGATGCGGCTCTAATATGGGAAGCCACACTCAAGTGAAATTGATATCAATGTGGCCAGTGCATCTAAATACGACAGGGTCGGGGGATTATTTAGTGTCTAAATATAGCTCTAGATCGTCTGCGAACATTAAGCAACCTGCAGTGCTGCCAACCCTCGCCAAGTCATTTAGCATTATTGGGAATTACTTTGGACCTACGAGCTCCCCTGACTTCTTACTCTAGTGCGGTTAAAGTGTGGCGGGTATGATATTTGCGTAAAATTTCAATTAGGAACGTCAATAATGCTAATGTCTGACCAGTGATTAAGATAACAAATGGCACAATTAAATCTTCCAGTTTCAGAACAGATATTTCAAATAATCCAATGGCGTCACTTCCTGAGTTTATTTCTTTAGAAATTCCATGGAAGGATTTAATGGCTTCGACTAAACCATGCTCATTTAAAAGCATCATACTTTTATTAAGAATTCCTATCAAAGGGTAACCACGTTTGAAATATGTCACATATATATTGTTAAATATTTTTTCATTTATGATATGAATTTGGTTCCTTTTCTTTTTATTTTTGGACTTCCACAATATATATAGAAAATACCAAATTTGTGTATACTTATTTTTTGTATCTGAAACTTGATTTAGAGCTAATAAGCTTGACTCACAACCGTTATCAGTTTGTATATACCGTTCGTTTATAAAATAATGTTGAACATAGTGTGCCCAATTCACTAAAGCAGCAGGAACACATGGGATAAAATTGTATTTTTTTAAAGCTGATAACGTGTTCGGTTGTGGTTTATATGGACGGTATGTGGAAAAACTTGACAGTCTTGTTTCGTAAAAGCAAGTTATTAAAAAAATAAACCATAGCCAATACACTATTACAAAGTTTTTATGCATATTTTTTCTTAATTTTAACGTAATATTTTGTGTGGCATTTCCAAAAACTGTAAAAAACTCAGAGGCGATATTATTATTGTCATTTCTAAATAATAGTTTATTGAAACCAGCTAGAAAAATCGCACAGATGATTAATACCAGCAAAATCATTAACCACACTAAGAAGTCAAATATTATGTAAACTATTTTCCATCTGTCGACTAAATCGGCTTTATGTGTGACAGTAACTATATAATCTTCAAATATTAGATTAGACATATAGTCAAAAACTCGTGATCGTCTGCTGTCTAAACTAAATCCACCGAAAAATAAATCAACATCAACTTTATTCAGTTGTGCTAATTTGCCGCTGACTGTACCATTGTCAGAGATGTCCCCAAACTTGTCATATGGCGAAAAGAATGTATAATTTAGGTAGATATTGTTTTTTTGAGTTAAAGTTTCTAGCAGGTACCGCTCTATACCAATCAAATATTTATTACTAGGATCAGTAGGCAGAACCAAGGGAAAATATTTGGGTGCTACGACTTGCAAAGTACAGTTTGTTAGAAGAGGCTTATCATATTCATGTAACATTGCTACGACATCCAAAATATTAGCACTTTCACAATCACAAAGCTTGATGGTGTTGCTGTAGTCCCGACCACAGCGACCTTCTGCATACGGCAAGTAAGAATAAACTTCTGCTTCATCCACAATGTCAACAATGACAAGTACGTGTATTATATGATGCTCCCACAATATTTCAAATATTTTTTTAAAGTCATTATCATATAAATTCCGTAAAATGATTATGTGTAGTGCTGCACGGTCACGGTGCCAATCTCTGTCTACACTATCAATAACGAACTTTAAATCTGACACATCTGGAACGTAAATTACGAAAATACTTGAATACATCACCATAGACACGTAATAGTCTTTGATATAAAGCTTGACGTTATTGGTTGAGTGAATCTGCAGAAGAAATTCATCGGATACAATATTATGTTTGAAGACGGTTATGTCCACACCATATTGACTTTTAGATGCAATGATGTCCACAACACACCTCTCCATGCGTGTTAAATGCGTAGCGATGGCTGAATTGCTGAACTTGTCCATTGCCAACATAATCGTCAGTTGTTTAAACAAGACAAATAATATTATAGGACGCATGGTTGAGAGATTGTGTACTGTTCTGAGTAAACCTGTCAAATAAACCCTGTAATACATAATGTTAAATCTAGACTATAATAATATATCGTCACCGTTTTTCATGTCATTACATGTTATCAGTGGAAATAATCGACTACCTGTCTGGCTGTGATTTGTAGTTGTCCAATTCCTCATAAATATCTAAATATAGTATTGATTTTAAAGTATGGTATATAATCATTTATTTTTCGAAACTGTGAAGTCACACACTGTGAACTGTGAAGTTACACTTACTCCAACGTATAAGACATATTTTACATTAAAAAAACATCAAATTAAAATTAAAATAGGTAGGTACATGGATCAGAGTCAAAGCGGCAGGATAAATTCGAGGCGATTGGCATAGTGCTTGCTGGTGGAGGGGTTGACACGCTCGAAGCGTAATCAAGAGGTACCGGGTTCGAATCCTGGTGCAATCGTATTTTTCATTGCGCTTTGACTTGTATCTATGTCACAATAAATAGTAATGTAGTGTTAGTTTTCCCACATTAAAACACAGAAACGCAAAAAATTGTGTTTCATAAAAGTATTTACTTAAAAGTTACGTAATAAATTAAAACTTGTTGTAAAACATCTCGTCAGGAACAAACCCGCGAACCAGCCACTCCACGTCTATCAACATTTGCACTGCTTTGAGTGTGTAATATTTCATAGAAGTGATGGTATATAACGTTCACAGAATCGAAAAACATAAACTATAATATTAAGAGGATATACTAGCAAAGGGCCTTTTGGAAATTAGCCAGCCAAAAACAGAAAATTAGTATTCATAGAATGTACCTGCGCAGCGGCAGCCTATGCATAGAATATTTAGCAAACACAGTACTGAAAACATTGTACAACTTTTCGGAAATCTATATCAGTGCATTAATATGTGCTACCTACCTACTCGTATATTTAAATAATAAATATTTCATGTGCAATTGAAAAAGAGCAAGTCCAAACGTGTCTGCTAGAAACAAAAGACAAACGTCGAATTGGAGCATATTTTACCAGCTTGCCATCGACAGTCGGCTGATCCGTATGTAGAGGTGTGCCGCGTTACAACATTTAAGCAAAAAACAAAAACAGATATATATATCGATTTGTATAAGATTGTATTTATTTATTTATTATTTATTAAATACAATATTTATACGCAGCTAATATACGGGTACATACGTGAATATGAATACACATAATTTCATGAGATGAAACCTGTTGGGCACTTACAAATTACGGGAAGGAGGAAAACTAAATATTATTTCGATGAATTAAGAAAATAGATCTTCGTAATTTCATGCAACATGACATGCCTAATTACTATAATGTGTTCGAATCTACCATTTGGTGCATAAACTCAACCAAAAATGTTATTTGGATCACGAGTGTTTCTCTCGTTAATTTGCAGGTAGCTCTGTTACTCGGTAAACCACTTCAAAGAAGGTGACCTATTTCGTATCACCCCAGGATGAGTGCGTCCCGAGCATACGTTCATTGAATCCTCCCCATAATGCAGGGCGCGCGCTTCACATGTCGTAGAAAAACAATTGCTTATTTCCATATCACAGAACATCCATTTGGTAAAATTTCCAAATGATATATCGTATCATAAAATGTTTAGTTCATAGTATATCGTTATTTCGTAGAAGCGCTTTTAGCCTTAATGCAATGTACTATACATTTTGTATGATTTTTAATATTTGGAATCCGTGCTACATATGACTGGTACTAAATCAGAAACGAGTTGGGATCGGTCATTACTTTTCGTTCCTCAGACCTTAAATATGTTTTAAATTACATTGATTTAAACTTACGCGATCTTCACTCATTATCACAACACAACAAAACGGGGCTTAATTGCGTATAAATCCATACTAATATTATAAATGCGAAAGTGTGTCTGTCTGTCTGTCTGTCTGTCTGTTACCTCTTCACGCTTAAACCGCTGAACCGATTTGGATGAAATTTGGTATGGAGATAGTTTGAGTCCCGGGGAAGGACATAGGCTACTTTTTATTCCGGAAAAATACCCTTATCCGCGATAACCGAATTTAAGGCGGACGAAGTCGCGGGCAGAAGCTAGAATGATAATAAATGGTAATTCTTCGACGTTTCGGACGTCGCGTTACGTCCAGGGTCTCGAAGGAAAGGAACTCACCCATATTTCCGTTGTGTTGTGATACCTAATGTTTCAACTTCGAGGATAGCTGGAAGGCTGAGTGGGCAGCTGCCACAGATGGAAAATCCACCCGGCCCACTGACCCGACGGCGAACCAAAAGGATTTGATCTCCCTCGCAGGCTGTGGTGCCGGCTAAACAGACTCAGAACAGGACACGGCCGTTGCAACTTTTTTCTACACAAGTGGGGATGGAAAGAGTCTCCTCTTTGCGAGTGCGGTGAGGAAGAGCAGACCGCTGAACACATCATCCAACGCTGCCCGCTTCATTCCTTTGATGGACTCGCTGAAGACCTGGATGATGTGACTCCTGACGCAGCCGCCTGGCTTAAGAATCTTAAAATTATTCTTTGATTGCCTTAAATTTGCCATACGATTAAATAAATAAATTCTGTTTTTGGGGTTCCGTTCCAAAAATTGTAAAAAAGGAACCCTGATGGTGCGACTCTGTCTGTCTGTCTGTCCGACTATTAAAGCGCCATATCTCAAAAAATACTTATGATATCTGTTTGAAATTTGAAATATTTATAAACATGGTCAGCCCTGCAGATATTCAAAAAGATATTATTATTTTCTAAAAAAACGATGAATATGAGGAGGGGCAAAAATCAAAATTCTAGCTACTGGGTCAAATAGTTTATCGTATGAAAGGGCTCGTTTCTGTTCGTTTAGGTTTTAACGACCGGTTTGGCTCAGTGGGAGTAACGTTGCCTGCGAAGCTGAGGTCCTGGGTGCAAATCCCGGTAAGAGCAAATATTTGTGTGATGAGCATAAATATTTGTTCCTGAGTCTTGAATGTTTTCTATGTATATAAGTAATATATCTATTAAATATATCGGCGCCTAGTACCCATAACACAAGCCTTATTGAGTTTACCATGGGGCTAGTTCGATTTGTGTAAAATTGACCCGTAATATTTATTGATTTCGTCCACATTCCCATTTCGTTCACATTCCTATTTCCTCAGCAATCCCATTTCGTCCACAATCAATTCCCGATTCGTCCACTTCCTATTTTGTCAACATTCCCACTTTGTCAACATTCCTATTTCGTCCATATTCCCATTTCGTCCACATTCCCATTTCATCCACATCCTTATTTCGTCCACATTCCCAGCCTTAACGCACTGGCAAACAACCATTTAGGTCACCACCAAACATATGAAATAATAAAAATTGAATTTTATTTTCAGTTTATTTTTGTTTTTATTTACTTCTGATTTTACTTTACGCGTGTTAGTTAAGCTACGAATTTTGACGAAGTAGGATTGTGGACGAAATGGGAATGTTGACCAAGTGGGAATGTGGACGAAGTGGTGAAAGGACGAAATGGGAATATGGATGAAATGGGAATTTTGACGAGGTGGGGCTGTGGACGAAGTAGGAATGTGAACGAAATGAACCTAAACGAAAGGGCTTGATCCGCATATTTTTGAACATTTTTTTTGATGATTAGATTTTGTTTTATTAAGGAAAATGTGACTGTTTTGATGCTATAGATATCAGGTGCAAACTTAACTCAACCAGAACAGGGTACTATAACAATGTTAGGGTAAGTGAAAGTGTGTACGGAACCCTCGGTGCGCGATTCCGACTCGCACTTGGCCGGTTTTTTTTATTTTTATATTTATCTTTGTGTCTTGATATGTTTTAATCTGTAATATATCTCTATGTTTATAAACCAAGCCGTCCATTATGAGAATGCTGTTCCACGCCTGTAATTGACCCACAGTCTAGACTTGCTTTTTTTTTTGTACGGAGCCCTGTTCAACTCAGCCCAGGTCTTATTTCGTTTTCACTGGTCTTAACCGTGAATAATAAGAGTTGGATTGGTTTGGAGCAAACCATTAAGTTGCGCATTTTTCCAACCCTGCCTATTTCCCAAGCTTTTGCGTGACTATCTTCAGTCTTGAGCCGCACCTTTTTTTCGCTTTTGGTAATCGAAGGTTAAACTTAACAGTTGGAAGGGAAGCTGAAATCCTCACAACCATTCCGGCTGTCTGCTTCCGAAAGGTCAGTGATTGCCGATACTTGCCGTGGACCGGGTGAATACCGTTTAATTTTTTTTTTATTAGATATAGTTATGAGCATACTGACAGCTGGGTTACAAATTACAATGTTCCTAAATGATTGTTGTTTCTGCCACCGCCTTAGTATTTATTAATGTTTTTTAAAGTTTCATTACCTAAAGTTTGTCAGTACGAGATCAATATTTAGCGATAAAAACCAGATGAGATCATCTGTTGTTTACCTCTAATTATATTTTTTTTTCCTTGTATATGTCCATTATATGTCGTGAAGAGTGGGTAATTATAACTATTTATAATTTATTGTAAAATATATTTTTTTCACTCTAGATACACTTAAAATTAATTTAATATTTTGAAGGAAATAATTACAAATTTAAACAAATTACACGAAGTAATTATTTCCTTTAAACGTCTCAATTACTTATTTAGTGAAGACACACACACAGCTCTAATACATTTAATATATACTTTTTCAAACTTACAAGACGAATAATATCAGTTTGTTTTTAGTATTCACTAGCATATTTATTATTGTGTTACGTTTTTTGTGTAAAATTTCAACTACGAACGTAAACAATGCTAATGTCTGGCCAGTGCTTAAGATAACAAATGGCACAATTAGGTCTTCTAGTTTCAGAACAGATACTTCAAATAATCCTGTTACTCACTGAGCCCATTTCTTTAGAAATTAGATGGAAAGATTTAGCGGCCTCTACTAAACCATATTCATTGAAATGCATCATATTCGCATTAAAAATTAACGTTAAAGGGTAACCACATTTGAAATAGAACGCATATATGTTGTCTAATACATTGTCACTTATAAGATGAATCTCGTTTTTTTTCTTTTTATTCTTGGATGTCCACCACATATATAGGAAATACATTGTATGTGTGTACTTAGTTTTGGAATGTACAACTTGATTCAGAGCTAATTCGTCTGACTCACAGCCTTCAGTTTGTATATATTTTTTGTTTATAATGGAAAGTTGAACATAGTTTGCCCAATTTATAAAATGAACAGAAACACATGGGGTCAAATTGTAATCTTTTAGAGCCATATATTTGCTCGGTTGAGGTGTATAAGGCCGGTATGTTGAATACTTGTCAGTCTACTTTGATGAAAGCAACTTCCTAAAAAAATAAACCACAACCAATGTACTATAATAAAGTTTTTGTACATATTTTCCCTGAGTTTCATCCGCATGTTATTTGTGGCACTTCCAAAAACTTTAAACAACTCAAAATAAATACTATCACAGTATTTGAATAGTACTAATGAACTAAAATCCGACAGAAAAACCGCGCATGTGATAAATACTAACAATACAATTAGCCAAACTATGGGGTCAAATATTATGTAAACTATTTTCCATCGGTTGACTAACTCGGTACTATGTAAAATAGTAGCTATATAATCTTCAAATATTAAATGACTAAACACGTTGTCAAAATATTGTAACCGTTGACTGTCTAAACTAAATGCCCCAAACACTATATCGACGTCAACTTTACACAGTTCTGCCAATTTACCATTGACTGTGACATTGTCAAAAACATCTCCAAACGTGTCAGTTACTGGATAAAAACTATAATTTAAAAAGATATTATTTTTCTGGGCCATAGTTTCTAGTAGATACCTTTCTATACCAATCACATATTTATCATTAGGTTCCGGATTAGAAAATACATATGGAGGATAATTCTGTGTTACAACTTGCAAAGTACAGTTTTTTATAACATGCTTGTCATAGTCGTGTAACATTGCTACGACGTCCAAATGTTTAGCACTTAAACATTTAACACATCTTGATTGTGTTGTTGTAGTCCCGACCGCACCGACCTTCTGCATACGGCAAGTAAGAATATATTACAGGTTCTTCATTCATATCATTAACAATAACAAGTGCATGTATTCTATGATACTCCCATAATATACGAAATATTTTTGAAATTTCATCTTCTTTTAAATCTATAAGTATTAATATATGCAGAGATTCGGGTTTCCGGTGCCAATCTCTGTCCAAATTGTCAATCAAGATTTTAAAACCAATTAAATTTTGAACATGAATTATGTAAATGCTGGGAGAAATCTTCACAGACACGTCATAGTCTTTCACGTAGAGCTTGACGTTAGTAGTTGAGTGTATCTGAAGAAGGAAATCGTTTGATAAAATATGATGGTTGATGACAGCTAGGTCTGATCCCTGTGGTGTTTTAGATGAAAGTATATGTACAACGCACTTTTCCATGGCAGTTAGTGACACAGATCCTGGAGGGAATTTTTCAAGTGGCAATACCATTATAACTTGTGAGGTGAAGTAAAATAAAAATACTAAGGGATGCATGATCGACGTGGAGTTCTGTTATTCCCTGTCTGAACACATAAGAAAGTTCTGCAGGATAATAATATTTAGTCAAAGAAAAAATGATTTTTACTTCATGATAAATAGTTTTACCCTTGCGTTGGTCGTCATAATCAATTGTTCTAGTGTATACAATGAGTATTTGCTTAAGTAGCTTATAAAAATTAGTGAAATACCTACTTATTCCATGTTATTATTTTATTTTACCTTCACGTAATAAATTAAGTGTCAGTAGAATACATCAATAAAATTAGCGCTATTAATAATTATTATTTTTATAGTGGTACCTAATTGTCATTAGTCAAAAAACTATTTGTTAGCTATTGGTCACATTTATTGTTTGTGCAGTCATCTATTATTCCTGTAAAGATGTCTGGAAATTTAGTCAGAATACTTCATCTGTGTACGCGCAAAGCCAATTTTAGTATTTTTATGATTCCGTGCCTCGGGAAAGAAACGAAAAAGTAAAAAACCGGCCAAGAACATGTCGGACCATGCTCAATGGAGGGCTCCGCAGATGATTTCGTATTGTATTTATATTTATACTATTATAAAGTTGTAAAACTAAAATGTTTGTATGTTTGTATGTGTCGTTGTGGCTTCATCACGCTAAATCGGCGAAACGGATTTCAACAATTTGTGGTACACGGGTATCTCCAGGTGGTTATAGGATACTTTTTACACGACTATGCTAAAGAAAAAAGAGGGGTTATGATTTTTTCTCCGCCGCGAACGAAGTTGCGGGCGCCTTCTAGTTACAAATAATGCAACCAAAAACGGCTAGTGGTCTATGAACTGCAATAAAAAGTGAGGTTTTGCTGCGTGCATGATGAACAAGAATTTCTCTTGGAATAAACAAGCTTGAGTAAGATTCTTAACAGTATTAATACTGTAGGAACTCACCAACAGCGCCCATTCTAAGGTAGAAACTTCCGGTATGGTATGTTCTAATGCTGAGAGCGAACCTAAGGGACAGCGGCTTCTCTGCGTTCGACGGCATCTGGTACTGCGGGTGCGGAGTGGTAACGGTGCTTCGATCTATGCATGACGAACTCGAGTATCATTTGGACTAGACTAGCTTGACTAAGATTCTTAACAGTATTAATATTATAGGAACTCACCAACAGCGCCCATTCTGAGGTAGAAACTTCCGTAATGGTGTGTTCTGGTGCTGAGAGCGAATCCAAGGGACAGCCGCTTCGCTGCGTTCGACGGCATCTGGTACTGCGGGTGCGGAGCAGTGGCTGTGCTTCGGTCCGTGCGCGATGAACAAGAGTCTGATTCGGATGGGGACGAACTTGAATCTGATTCTAAAAGAGAAGACAAATACAATTTTTTTTTATTTTTTTTTTTTAGGATGTCTGGAAGAGATCGCTTTTTAGTGACAAGACCGCTTGTGGTGTACTTAATGCTCCTTGAAAGTAATCTCGTGTTAAGTTATAACATACGTAAGTACTATCATATTTCTTTTTGTATTATAGATATGGAAAAATGCGAATGGTTACTATTTATGCTTAGTAATGGGCAATCCAAATGGTTTAGTATGGAAAAATAATAATGTCAAAAAAAGTAAATATAGGAAAATTTAATCACAAATATTACAATTAAGAAAAATCGCAGTCAAGGACTTTTATAAAATTGCATATTAATCATAGTGTATTATACATTTTGACCGGGGAAGTATGAAGACATCATGAGCCACAGGAAACACAGAGAAACTGTGAAAGGTACATTTACGTATTTTTTTTATAAAAGCAACATTGGTGCATGTTATTGTCGATCATAATATTAAATATAAACAATTAAAACATTTAAGTTCATTAAACAGTTCACCGAGCACACTTTTATATCACAATAATTACTAGCACACATTAATTGCAGAGAAAAATGGTGGTTACATTCCTGTCAGCCATTTTGCATCATTTAAATAATATAAAAAGGGAGTGAAAAGGAAAAATAGCGCCGTAAATGTACGACAAAAAGGGGGGATATTGCCTTGCCACATGTCAAACCGTTGTTCTGGAGGAGACGGCTTAGCTCTAATCGGCATTTGGTTTTAGAAAAAAAACACATGTCGCTGAGTGTGACAGAAAAGCTGCTTATAATTTCCTTTTTGTCGGTTTTAAACTCGAGACGTAGGGAAGATTAGGAAGCGTATTTTATCTCCGAATGTTCTTTTTGACAATATAATATACAGCGAGTAGCGTTATGAGAGATTTAGCGAGGTAGCTCACTTGTGAGGTTTCATTTATTCTACAACTCCAAATTCGGAGTCTGAGTATTTTCCCCTGGAAAAAATAGATATAGGGATTTTCCTGCAGTTTTTGTATATTTACTAGACGTCTCCGCTGGTAGAATATATGGAGTTCTATTACAACTCTTACTTAAAATAAGTAAATATTTTCGCTAAATGTTTGGCATGGAACCAGTTTTATAGTAGTCAACAACAAGACGTATCGTATTTGTAGTTTTGGTTTGCACAAATCCCCAGCACTAGTTTTTTCTTATTGCTTGTTTAGTAAAACAGTGATTTAAACATACATGATATTTACTCATTATTACTACACAACAATAGGGACTTAATAGCGTTTTAAGAGTTCCTTCGAGACTATGGACGTAAAGTTAATTAAAGGGATCATATTTATACACGATTAAGCCCCGTTTTGCTGTATTGTGATAGTGCTTGTTTTTTACTCGAAACAAATTGATGCAGATGTTTTCTTGTACAACTCGCAATGTTTTATACGGGACTAATGATGTAATTTAAGCCCCACTTATTAGAAAGGCTGCAGCAAGGGAACTCTTAATTTGGCTTCACCTTAGAACCGGTTGGCACATTCATTAAGTTAGCTAAGGGGAACAACCTTCTTCTTTTTATACTGTCTCAAGACGGGAGCGAGCAAAAATTATTTTCAATTAGTGAATAAAACCTCTTTCGTATTTTACGAAGAAACAAGTACTTGATTCCAGCTCACTAATTCGTATCCATAATTTGACGACCATTTGCAATAACTAGACTGATTGATTTTAATTAAAACAAAATAAAGTTGTAGAAATGAAATTACTGTACATCGAAGATAGTCGTGTTATCAAAAAAAAATAGTGATACGCACTATTTGAAGGTATATGGAATCGAAATTTTTTTTTTGGATTCTTTGTATGTTGTGTTATACGTATCTTTGCGGCTTCATCACGTCAAAACCTTTTTGCTACACAGGTAGTCATCCACAGATGGTAATGGGATAGGCTTTACCCGTCTACAATGAGGGTTATGATTTTTTTATAATCCGCTGACGAAATTGCGGGCACCTTCTAGTACTATATAAGCTTCTTAGCTATCGTGTTGATGATCAGATATCAGTGGTGGTGCTATTCCCGAAAAAATGTGTGATTAGGTACATATTTCTAGAATTTGCAGCCCGTTAATATCGGGATTCGTGGTAGTTTCACCAGTTCACTAAGAAAATACCTAGAATTTTATTACATACTAGAATAGACGACCAACATACGACCTGCCTGGTGGAAGGCCGTCACTGTAGCAACGCGAGAAGTATCGCGCACGTGTTCTTGAACCTGTTTAGTCTGTTCTTGAAGAACTTCATACTATAGCGCCCTTGGACAACGGCAGCGAGGTCAATCCACATGCGGTGCGTTCGCAGTAGAAAATTCCTTTAGGACCACACGGTGCCCGAGCATTCAGGTGTTAATGTATGAGAATGCCGCTGTAGCCTGCAATCATGACGACACTGTCATGTGTCCCTACTGCGTTACTCGACAAAAGCTGATCAGATCGTCGAGTATTAGCCAACAATGACTAACTTCTCTCTGATGGTCGGGCGGTTGGGCTCCCGCCGTAACGTCAATTTCAATTAATTTGTAGTAAGACCCAACTGCCCTGCTGTCGACCTTTATGAGAGGAGAGGCAAAATATATCGTATTTCGACTTTTTCGCGGCTGGTTAAGTTGCATCAGACCTTGTGGATTTAAGGTACTAGTTTATATTAAGGTATGTTTTAGACGGAATATGTAATTGTAGTTCATAATGTACGTAAGTATGTAGTATTTATGAGCCTCTGATGCTTTCAATTCAACGCGTAAATTTAATGAGGAGGCAACGTTTTGCTGCAAATTACCACTGTTACCAACAAGTGTCGAATTATAACTGGATTTGAGTTATAAAGGCTCGACTCGTAAAGACTCTTCAGCTTTTAAGTTTCGGAAGCAGTTTTGGCGACTTCTTCAAATCTTCTCGATCAATCGTGCCTTACGGGCGTCGAGTCTTTACGACTCTGGGCTTCAAGACTCGAATTTCTAAGCCACAGCACTATTATTATCTCATCATCATCATCATTTCAACCATAGGACGTCCATTGCTGCGCTGGACGCAGGCCTCCTCAATAGATTTCCACATGTGTCGGATAGAGGCAACCCGCATCAAGCGAGTCCCCGCAACCCTAATCAGGTGGTCCAACCACCTTGCAGGTGGCCTTTCCACGCTGCGCTTGCCGGTACGCGTCTCGAGAACCATTCTACCCCAACGGCATCGGTTCTTCGAACTATGTGCCCTGCCCATTGCCGCTTCAGTTTACTTACTCTGATTGCTATTATCATCTGATCATGCTAATATAACCACAAAGACATTACTTACTGCCAACAACGGGCGAGTCGGCGCCGGATCTGGAGCGGTCGCGGAGTAGCGCGGCATACATGTACAGCAGAAACACCATGCTGCCGATGTACAGGTACAAGTAGAAGCCCTGGACACCACAAAAAACAATGTTAATATTCATATGAAAGCGAAAAAACTGGTCAAGTGGGAGTCGATCCAGCGCACGAATAATTTCGAACCACTAAATAATAACGATAAATATCAGAGACAATCTTACACAAACCGACCTAGTACTCAAACAAACTAAGCAAAGCTTGTACTACGGGTACTAGGCGACGATATACATACTTATATAGATAAATTTAATACTTAAATACATACAGAACATCCAAGACCCAGGAACAAACATTTGCGCTCATCACACAAACCCTTACCCTGACCGAGATTCGAACCCGGGACCACGAGCTTCATAGGCCGTTGTGCAACTGAGACAAAAACGTCTCGTACTGTATGTAAAGAAACGCTTCTTGCATGGTCCCCATTTCATGTGGCATGTAATCAGTAATTAGGGAACCGTCGATATCCTTTGGGTACAGGGCCTTAAAATCGAAGCACATTTTTGTACATTTCGTACGGCCAATGTCGGAGCACCAGTCATTACAGTCAATCGGTTTAGTTTTGGCTAATGCACTTAAAGGAAACAATGCCATTATATTCTCTAACTGCTAGACATGATACGGACCATGTTTAAAAATAAGTTACAACGTGGTTACAACCACCTTGAAATTTCAGTATATTTTCGACAATTCTTCTAGACAATAGATTACACTTGGTGACTTCCGATAACTGGTTTCGCCAAAACTGAAATCTACTGAATAAATTAATATCACGAAATATAAATATGAAATAAAAATAAATTGATAATACTTTCTGATTGACTACAAAGTAATATAAAATATCCCGTACTGTGAGTATAAACTCGTATATTTAAAATTACGAGTAGTACCCGAATCATACCGGAAATCCGGATTACCCGGTTGTAACCACTCTATATTATGTTCTTTGGCGAATTTTAAGTATACTAGCTCTACCTATTCCAATCACTGATAATGATATATGCATTACAGCTTTAACACATTCACGACCGAGGCGGGACGCCCACCAAGCGGGTCCCTGCGGGGCCTATGATGATTGCGTTTGTCACGCGATAAATAAATGGCATAGCTGCCATCACCTTTTGACACGTATGTGGGTGCGAGAGTGACAGAGACATTATCATATCATTTATCGCGTAATAAACGCGACCATCATAGGCCCGCTGGTGGCTCGTGAAATAATTAAGTTTTGCGGGTGACGTGCTTTGAATAAGCATTTAACGCCTTTATAATAATACCAGTAACAGATGCCGAAAAACACTAGTAAAAATTAAAAAGATGCCAATAAATTTCAGAGTTGGTACGGGGCCGTCTATAAGAGAGGATTTATACTGCGTGGGGAAAAGTTAAATCTATCAAAGGGCAGTCGGACTTTCTACCTGTATTAAGTAGCCATCAGTAGTAGGCCGGGATTAGAGGCTTTAATCCGGGATTATTTTGTATGGCAGCTCCGGATATGTATACCGTACTATCCGGATTATTCATAGATGATGGATCTGAATTAAAACCCTAACTCCCAGTTAAGAGTGCAGACCAGATTAAAGGTAAACATTAAAGCAAAGTTTTTTACTGCGAAATGCACTTACGGTTGCGGAATGATGGTTTTTAGGTATATTTTTTTATATACATATTAAGGAAAATGTCGTAAAATCATTAGGAGCTGTAGCAGATTACAATTTAAGAATCAAATGTTAATGTTGTTTTTTTTATGTTTTAGGGGGTAAACGAGCAGACCTATCGTCTGATGGTAAGGGATCACCGTCGCCCATAGACGCCTGCATCACCAGAGGAGTCACAAGCGTTGTCGCAAAACGATACACGATTGAAAAACGATATTACTATATCACTTGCATACTAGGCTGTATCCAGCATTCGTAGAATAGCAAGTATGTACCTACAAGATTGAAAAACTAAATTACAAGTAAAGCACTTGCATACTAGGCTGTATACAGCAGTCGTAGTATAGAAAGAGGAAATGCAAGATTGAAAAACTAAATTACAAGTATATAGCACTTTACGTACTTTTCGTTTACAAAGTACACAATTGAAAAACGAAAGTACAAGTTTAGCACTTTCATATTCGTAATTTAGAACGTACACGATTGAAAATCGAAATTACAAGTATAGCACTTGCATACTAAGTAGGCTGCATCTAGTATTCATAGTATAGAAAGTACAAGATTAAAAAACGAAATTACAAGTATAGATAGCACTTGCATACTAGGCTGTATCCAGCCATCGTACTATAGAATGCTAAAAAACTGGCCAAGTGCAAGATAAACTCACGCATGAAATGTTCCGTTCCACCGTACGCAAAAAAAATGGTTCTTGTAAGGGTAGGGTTACCAAACGTCAGGAATTTTCCTGGAATTTCGGCCATTTCTCAGGAATGCAGCCGTAATACGAGAATATCAGGAATTTTGAAGATAATACAAAACAAATAAAAACCCCTGTTCCGTACTTCTTTTTAACACTGAGAAATATTCTGTATTACAGAGCTGTAGGGTTAGGAATTATATTCGCAAATCAGGATATTTTACAGATATTTCAAAATCTGTATCCGATAATCCCCTATTTTATTAGGATCCAAAACCCGGCTCAACACACCCTACAGTCGACTGGCCAAGTCTTCTAAAATCATGCAAAATGTAGGACCCAAAGTGTACAACAAACTGCCTGTAGAACTTAAGGAAATTGATAACATATTTTTTTTTCTAAGAAAATTGAAAACGTGGCTCCTCGAGCACTCATTTTATGAGATAATTTATTTTTTCGTAATAATATACAATCCAATATAAGTAATATACCAATGTGAAACTCTTAATAATATAATGATAATGACATATAATATTTTGAATGTTATCAATAAAGGGCTATGACTATGACTATGACTATTAATTTAGTTTGTATTATTTGTTGTTACAGTGGCTACAATAATAAATTTTGTCTGAAAGTTGTAAGGGTTATTACGTTTCAAGAGCTGTCCTGTGACACAGAGATGCGGAAGCTTATCAATAGGGTTCCGTTAGCATGCCTTAGGTACAGAAGCTTAAAAGATGACTCTTCTTTGCAGTTGAGTTTATACAAGTTGATTTAAACATACACGATTATCATTAATGATCACAACAGAACAAAGAGGCTTAATCACGTATAAATATGTTTTATTTCATTAAATACCGCTGGTAATTCTTTGCCGTTTCGGACGTCACGTTACGTCCATAGTCTCGAAGGAGGAGGAAGAATGAAAGTTCATCTTGGTAGCACACCTCCGAGGCGAAACCGCGAAACACCATAAGAGCGCGCGAAACTAAAGCGGAACTTGCATGGGTTTGATGTTTTGCAGCGGAAATGTGCGACCGGCATCAGGGAGTGTTGTGATAATTTGCTGACGTTATACTAGAGTGATGGTGATGGTGACTACCTCATAAAATGAAGGCGGAATGTAAGTGGAGATGACCTCGGCCATGGGGAATGCAACACCCATGACGACCAGTAGCTTCCCGTAGAGCGCGGAGAGAGTGGTGGCTAGTGCATCTCCTCTGTTGACAAGAAAACGATTACTTAGTTACACATTATTTAAATTAAAAACCAGATAAGTGCGAGTCGGACTTGCGCACCGAGGGTTCTGTAAAAACTTTCACTTACCCTAATAATATTAGCCAGTTCCAAATAAGTCATATGTATCAACATACATAGTAAAAGTCTATTGCGCTCACCTAATACTTTACACAGTGGCTCGAATCCAACCGAACCCCTTTGAATTACCGATCCAACGTCTAAAGCCCTTCGACCATATAATATAAGTAATAATATTTATTGTAATATGGATACAATCATGTATCCATATTACAATAGAAAACGATTATTTTCACACTGTGTCCAACGGTCTCAGCCAACTCGGAGAATAAGAACATATAAATATATAGAAATATAAATAACTAAGTATTATTTTTGTGGGTTCAAACTAAAAAATATTTGAAATTATAAAAATATTATTTTGCCCATAAACTCATTTCTAATAAAATATCGCACCTAAGCGAGTAAAACTCGATTTAATTTAGACCATAGTTGAGTAATTTTGGACTATAGTTGGGTGGTTCTATGGGCTGGTACCCAACGATGTCCAATTTTTACGTCATGAGCTGACTTTTGACTAAAACAAAACATGATTTAAACCTCGGTGACTTTAAATAGCTTCGAAATATTTAATTGATTAAACAGTACAAAAATGCCGCCAATCAATACGTATATCCCGATCCGTATATATATTTTGAAATTAAGGATTAAAAAAGTTTTTATTTAATATTTTCTTCTGTTTCCGCGATTATTACTCATTGAAATAAAACAATTTAACGGATTATATCGCGTATATTATCTCATTTTAGTTCCCGACGTTTCGTCGCGATAATATACGCGATATAATTCGTTAAATTGTTTTATTTCAAAGTTTTTATTTGTTCAACAGTTTTATTATGAAAACTTAACAAAGGCATTTTATTACAATTAAAACTTTGCTTGAAAACAAAAATCAGTAAAAAATACAAAGCTTTTACGATCATACTAAATCAGATTCCTAACACGTTTGTATATAGTTTTCCGTCTTTATTTAATTGTGTTTATGTATACTCGTAAAGTATACCGACTCCATTTTATTCAAGCTTTAAAAAATATATATAAAACGTTGAAAAATACTTGAAACACAACCCTACCCGCTTAGCTGGCAACGTCGCCTATTTTGCCTTCTTACTTCATTATTTTGTGGTATTTGAATGAAACTTAAAGATATGTTCAATACATACCCTACATTTTTAGCATTTATATTGTGTTTAATTCATGTACTCATCGATTTTGCCTTAATTTTCTTACAAAACAAGATGTAGACTTAAATTCATTTTTAGAGCTTTAGTTGTGGCAATATCATGAAATTTTGCACTGTGCCGGCTTATCTACCGAAAACGTAATGAATGAATTGAAAACATGTTCAAGTTACATACACATTTCTCAAAATAATCAAGAAAAACCAAAAAATATGCGACGTTGCCAGTTAAGCAGGTATAAACCCTCTTAAAATTACGTTGCTTCATTTGTTTTTCCATACGTCGATATTCGTATGTTGCTGAAACGTCAGCATTTTAAGCGCAGTTTGCAGCGAACATGAATGTGACAGAATCTCATAAAAACAGATTGGAGTTTCGAAATGATGACGTTAATAAAATCGGATGCAGCATTTATTTTATCCGCAGCCCGACGTCTGTCGCTGAATTTTTTGAAGTGCGATTTTATTTCGTTAGAATTTAATTAAAAGCAACTTTCCAAAAGTCTGATAGTGACAACTCTGAATGGACCCCTTATACAAGTAAGTACATCCTTATAAAAACTTTTACACGATCTGACTTGTAAAATTCTCATCCCATTAGAATCAGATATTTTAACCGCGGTACATTAATTAAAATTTCGCAGCGTTTTGCAATTTCGTAATTGGGATGTCCCAAAAAAAAATTAACCTCGATTTTACATCAAAATCGTAAAATATAGGTTAATTTAAGCTACTAATTTTGTCCGTTTTCCATTCGGATGAGTATATTTGTTACAATTCCTAACCAAAGTTTGCTGTGATGTAATTATTTAGGCGTTTTGTAATAGTCAAAACCTCGTATCTCGGTTAAGGATAGTACCGAGATACGTGGTTTTGACGATTACAAAACGCCTAAATAATAACGTCACAGAAAACTTTGGTTAGGAATTGTAACAAATATACTCATCCGAATGGAAAACGGACAATTGCAAGCGGTTTATTAAACCTACTCCTCTAAATGGTTTTTGAATTGCCATACTTTCGAAAAAACTGGTACATCCCAATTACCGGTATAACAACGTTAGGTAGCAACTTATGTACTTGTTCAGGAAAATATACTTTTTGACGCTTAATAGGCAGGATGAGTGGGTATGCAAATCAAAATTGTAATAAGTCTGTCAGTTACATGATAAAAAAATATTGGACACGTATTTTTGAAATAGGAGAATTACGGGCAAAATGACATAGTGTTTTGATTTTGGGTCATAAATCTTTATTGGACCAAATTATAATCAGTCTCATTTATCCAAAACCATCTCAAGTTCATTGACTACCAGTAACTTAATCTTTAAATTTAATGGGAATCCTATTAAAATTTATATTTATATAAACTGTAACCTATTGCAAAACCATTTTGTCCATATAGCATGGACAAAATGACATACAACATTTTAATATTGTATTATGTATATCATTTTGTCCATCTGTGGTCCCCGCTTTAGGATCAAAGTGGTTTTCATGAAACGTTACATCATACATTTTGATACAGTTCCTATTCGTAACGAGAAAAAAGACGACCAAACGAGCGAGATTAGTTTTTAAGTTTAAGAATACAAGTTCTTTTCACTATGTCGTTTTGTCCAGAGTAGAGATATGTCATTTTGTACAAATGTGAACAGAATAATTAAAAGATCATATTCTATTAAACCAGTTGACGATTGCAATAAAATTAGTTTCAATCATGTCATAGTTCTTAGAATTAAATAAAAATCATCACAAATAATACCACATAACTCATCAAAACACGGAAGAGAATCATGTAGAAAATAAACTTTTGTGGGCGCCATACATGTTCACCCTCGTTGTGTCGGCGCGACCATGCCAACGGCGCTCGGCCCTTTACAGTTTTGTAAACATGGTCATCATCAGGTTTTGCAATGACTAACGGCTCGCTAAAACTAACCAAATTCGAAATAAACCCATTATGTCCTTTTGTCCATAAATGCCATTTTGTCCGTATTTCCCCTAATAAAAAAATACTGAGATAAATTGCATTAAAGATACTTATTATAGAGTGGGAGCTCGTGACGTCACTCCTAAGTAAAATGTGTACCTAGGAGTGACGTCACGCGACATTTTCACTCAATGTACCGCCTTAATTATTTGATTATGTAAAAAAACAAAAAATACGTGTCCAATATTTTTTATTAATCTACATGACGGACTTATTATTAAAATTTAGTCATCATCCCTATTGCAGATCTACAATATATTACCACAACTTGGATATACAAATAAGGCTTAGTATCAGTAATTATTGTATTTGCCTATCGTTAAAATATATTTCATATCTGACTGAAGATGAACACGGCAAGGAGGGTTGCCAGTCTTACGGTATTTTACTGGATACATTTCGAAGTGTCCAGTTGCGGTGGGACCGCATGAACTGATTCCGCCTCTTCCATTTCGTAATTTTGGGACTAGACATGGATTTTGATTCCACTTTTACGTTGTTGATATAACAACCTACTCGCACAAAGCGATGCCTCTACATTGCTTCTTACTCGCAGAGTGGTTAAAGAGCGGAACTCTCTACCGGCAAATCTTTTCCTCAACGAGATAACTTGGAGACAAGAGTGAATAAGAACTATCTAGGTAAGCATGCATCGTCGGTATCATCGTCGCTTAGCAACAGATGAGGCTAAAGTGAAATGTATTATCTAACTTAAAAAAGAAAAACATTGTTAGAATCTTCTCTTCATTTTAAGTATCTCTTGAAACGCACCCACATTTTCCGACCGAGAAAGTACCAGAAAAAACTCATGATATCTTACAGTTTCCTCGGTTTTCTTGTGTTACCAAGATTGCATTAAAATTTTAAATATTTCTCTAAGATCGTCTTGATCTAGAATTTTTACTTCATAAGCTATATTGTGGGTACTTCTTAGCCCTTTTCTTCCGTCTGGCTTTTACAATCGCAGACTAATAAACGTTACTTGAGCTTCGGGGACTTTTCTTGCAGTTTCAGCAATAAAACTGTTCTTTGTCACGTCCAAAGCAACTTTCCCCTCTAGGAAATGTATTGATTCTCGAAAGCCAGTAGCCGTAACCCGCAAATACAAACGTAAATATGCATGGCTACGTCCATGCTTCACTTGTATGGGATTGTTTATTAATTACGTGCTTGATCGGATTACAATATTGGTATACGTAAGGACTAGGGTTCATTTGCAATTTTCGATCTGAAGTTTATGCAATATTGATGCTGAATTTATAATGTTATCAGTAATATTTATTCTGATGTTATATTGTCCATACCAAAATTCCATTCCTTTTTTTGTCTTTTGTACTTAACATTTTATTTATCATAAATTCAAAACGTAGTCATAAAGGATCTCATTTGATTCAAATCCAATCCACCGCTGACAAACCGTTGTTTACAACAAGGGTGTTTTGGAAGCCACGTAGACCAAAGAGCACTAAATAATGATTGTCCAAATTTAGAAGAGCTCTCGACATTCTCCAAAGAAGAATAATTCGAGCTTACTGTGAAGGTATCTTACTGTTTTGGTTTCCCTCCCTCGGGGTCGGGTCCCCTCTGGAATGCGTGGTTGCCATGGCAACGGCGTGCTGTTGGCTCCCCACAGCGCTCCCAACGATACCTACTTACAGAAACTGAACCTGTTTCGGGACAATGATATCGCAGCAATTGCCATTGAATCTTTAGATTACGATGTCGCAGGTAAAACAGATGTTGAAAACGGTCTTGAGAAGCTTAAAAGTGAATCAAACTGTTGTAACATTTTACGCTGCAGCTGTTACGGTGAAATTTGCGATGCTATTCAACCATACTAAGATACCTAGTTGCCAATATTATACTAGACAAGATGCATTACTAGAAGTTAGTTAACGTTAAAAAGTTTTAAGTGGAAAGACTCGTAACTACGTTGACATTTCCAGAATTCGTATTTGTCTATCGCAATTTTCAAAATGTGCAGAGATGAATTTCTTTATTTAAAAAATCGGGGCAACATTTCTAATAACAGAATCTCGGTCTCTTTTCACTACGGAATTTTGGAAACTAGTATGACGAATATTTATAAGAGTAATCAAACTTTCCCAACGTGAATTGGCCGGGTTCTAACCGATGGATTGCGATGGAATACATGTTGATAATTAAATTAAAATAGAAATACGGAGAAAAATAAAATGAGGAACGATACTTACGTAAAATCTTCAGATATATTATACATGCGACCAAAACAATGTACATTTCAAAGGGATGATGTCGAAGAGATCATCTTTTAAAAAATAAAAATAAAATAAATAAATAAAATAAAATAAATTTTGCCACTTCTACCTTATAGTACATTATTATTATCGAGATAGGTCATTACATTATTAAGACTAATACTAACTAATCTTATTCGTTAAGTATTATTTTGCTGAATTAACAAGCCTTCTGCGCCCGGAAGTCGTAAAAAGCTTTTCTAAATTATCTAAATTTGTCTTTTGCTATGATGTTTTTAGGCAAGTTGTTATGAATTCTGGGTGCTATACCGAAATGCTTTTGGCTAGTATGGCCTGGTATTTATTTTGCCTCTATGGCGTACACTATTAAAACAAGGGAGTTGCCTAATTACTCATTGGCATTTCCATGAATAATGTGGCATGTTGTGAACAAGTGATTTGTTGAAGCGAGTGACAAGCCCGTTCGCCCAACTAACTTGGTTGGGCAAACAATAATTAGTAAAGTTTAGTGGACGGCGACAAAGGGCTTGTGGTCGCAGTTGAGCAGGAATCTTCGCTCTAATTTGCTTTTATAACTCCATTCTGTTATGCACTATGAGAAATTTGTTCACAACAATTGAATCGGTAGTGCCTATGAATCAAATTCTGGCAATCCATGAACATACTTAGGTATGTGCTCTTATGTTTTTGTATCTTGTATCCTCTTTTTACAAGTTTTTGTTTACCTTGCCGTGTTAGTATGTTCTTCTTGGTCTTTGGCGTTATACTTTTATCAGAGTCCGTAGTCGTCACGTAAAGGTTAAGGCAATAAAAGCTTGTTCAAAAAATGTTATTTTTGACAGAAACTTATTTCAGAGTCATTTTCATCATCATAACCGCAAAGACGTCCACTGCTGGACATCAGCCTCTCCTACAGAACGACACCATGACCGGTCCTACGCAGTTAGAATCAGAATCAGATTCTGATTCCCGCGCACTGTATGTGGACTACAGCGTTCTCCAGCAGGCCATCGGTCCACCTTTTAATTCATACCTTATTGCTTAAAACACGAAGAGGAGTTTTTAGTTTTGCCAGCTGAAATATAGTAGTTCTATCATATACTTTCTTGCAAACCCTTGTGGCTAAACTAATTAAATTGTGTACTATAAAATCACTATGAAAATATAGTAGCACTGAAGTTAATTACCTGGAGAGCTTACATTTGTTGTATTTTAGTAAAGCGGCAATTTGTGTCGGTACACCGAGAAACCTTAAGAATGTTAATTAAGCTGAGATGAAAATAGATGAGGTATCATTAGCTACTTACGCTGTGCGTAATTACTTATTAATTACTTCTAATTATACCTGATTATTATTTCCTGAATACACATAAACAAGATTTTGCCGTCAGCTTTACTGGAGTAGAACATATTGTTTATTCCTCAATGACTAAGTATACGAGTACCTTGCCTATAATTTTATAAAATCACTATGTAGAAGGCGCCCGCAACTTCGTTCGCGGATGAGTAAAAGTCATAAGCCCTCTTTTTTCGACGGCGTAGTCGGGTAAAAAGTATCCTATAACCATCTGTGGATACCCTGCTATCTGTGTACCAAAAATAGTTCAAATCCGTTTAGCCGATTCGGCGTGATGAAGCCACAGCGACACATACAAACATACAAAACATAAAAATAAAAATTGAATTCAGTGATCTTAAAATAGTCCGTACGTAACAATTTTTTTTAAGTATCTTCAATGTACAGACATTTCATTTTTATTACTTTATCATAGTCTAGAAGTTGCCTTTCAATATTTATAATTCCAAGAAAAATCGTAAGCGCGCTATCTACAATGTCTCTAAATGTATGAATATTAATAACAACGCCATGTCTCGGTCGGAGTACCTTTGCGGCATCATCAATTTAAAATGGCCGGACGGTTCTCAATCATATTTTTGGTACAAGAATAGATAAGGAAAGACTGAGGGAAGAGAGGAAGACCTAGGAGATGTAATATAGACAAATCAAGGACAAAGTAGACGGCGTGTCATATCAGGACATCAAAACAAAAGCTGAAGATAGAAAAACATGGAAGCTGCTCCACCGATCTTATGGTCGATTTCACCATCATTTCATGTACACAAGAGTGGCCACCCCAGTATAACTTTACTCTAACAATTTTACTCGATGGTTATCTCGTTTCACCACGCTAGTCTACGGATAACTTACTCTCGCAAAGACTACTCTGTAGCATTGAACAAATGAATGAAATGAAACCATATCCTCTCGCAAGTAATTAATGATTTATTTTTAAAATAAGATTTATACTGCATTAATGAATTCGACGTCGTTACAGGATACTTTTTATCCGACTACGTTGAAGCAAAAAAAAAACAGCCTTCCTTTGAGTGAGGACGCAAAGGAAGGCTGTTTCTAATTTCGGTATATAAAACGTAAACTATGCCACTTTCCAGTCCATGAAGTATTTCTGTGCGTATTACGTCAGTCCTTTGTTTCATTGCTTTGTGAAAAATAAATATAATTTAAGGATATGGGCAATGACGTCACAATTTTCCCCTTCAAAAATGACGTCAGACAAAGTAGGAAAATGGGACGACTGAGAAACAGTGAATCACCCTCAAAACTAAAGAAACTCCACACATTTGCATTATTCTAAGACCATTAAATATTAAAAGTTATTACTCGAATACTGAAAAAATTTGAACAATTTAATTTCCGAATGGTAAACCCAAACAAAACTTTGATTAAATTTACTTCTTAAACAAATGAAAAATTTCATTATAAAAGTATTTTCAGTGGCAAATCGTGGGATTCATTGTTTAAGGGTAATGTTTCGTTCGCTCGGCATTATTCCGGACTTGGCCGTTTTGTTTGCACAAAGTAAACGGGACTAAAGATCTCAAGATGGCGTGGCGGTAGGTATTACAGAACGTACGAGTACATAGCGCTATTGGAGTTAAGATTCAAAAGATAAGCGGGGGATTCTTCTTCGGATAGTTCTATAAAACAAACATCCATCCCGGAAAAAAATGAAAGCTAAAAGGTGCCAAAACTTCGTTCGCCGAAGAGAAAAAAGTAATTACCCTCTTTTTTACTTACGCTTATTCGGGTATCCTATGACAATCTGTGAGTGCCCAGCTAACCATGTAAGCCCTTTTGGCGTAATGAAGCCACATCACAACTTCACAAAAAATATATAAAATATCCAAAACATATTTTTTTTATACTAATTAATAACGACCTTCCGCTAAGTTTTCGGAAAATTTCCGCAAGTTGCACAAGAACAGTGTAATGTACAGTGTAATGTGTAAGCACCCTTCACGCATACAAACGCTGTCCGCTTCACACCAATACTCCAAGGCTAATTCTCGGGAGCGCTAGTACACTGTGACACCACCGAGAGCTTTTCATTAGAGTGCATATTCAAAAGTAGAGATGGGTAATGTCACAATTAAAAAAATCACAGTGATCGGCCGCCTGAAAGTATCACTGTGACTTGTCATGATCTATGTGATTTTGCAACGTTCCGTACGGTAGGAAACCATCGGGACGATCTATGTGATTTTGCAACGTTCCTTACGTTACGTCTTACCTTACGTCTGATCCTAGTGATAAATAAAATAACTATTTTATTATGTTGCAGCTCTATTTCGTGATTTTTTGTATAGTGTCAAATTACGTTCAAAACGCAATAGAAATGTGAGTAACAAGTGTGACCCAGTCAGGATAATATCATTTTACTAATCTAATTTCATTAGTGTAAATATCAGGCGAGTAAAAAAATCACAGTGATTATATCTGGAACTGGAACGATAGTCACGGCAATAACGTTATGCCAACCCTATACATAAGGGAAAATGCAATTTCCCCGCCAAGTGAGAATTGTGCCACTAGGGATGGGATGGTTGTAAAGCATTGAACGCCTGGAGCAAGACAAAGTTGTATACGGATTGAATAAGAAAGTTGAATTCTTGCTTTCAAGAATACAAGAATTGTGTGAGGCGGTAATATTAAACTTGAATACCAGTACGCACCTACTTTAAATGATTGAGGAAGTCATTATTGTAAGCCTTTTACCATTTTAAGCATCAAATTATACATTATTTTAGGGGAATACCTCACTTGTTACTCCTATTGAATTCATTTTAACCCAGTGAGATATTTTGTTCAATTACCCTTAATACCTAAAACTACCTAGTACCTAGTGAATGTGGCATTTTCATCAGCTTAATGATTTGGTTCAATTAATACATTTAGCTCCTTAATCTCTCCCAGGAATTCTTTCTATTTTGAGGGCAGGACACCCACGCAGTATGAAGGTACTTCGTCTCAATTACCTTATTTAAATTTTTGACAATCGGTGTCGCAGAAATGATTGTACACATCAAAAAATCATAGCACGTTTATAACACAAAACACAAATATTCATTTTCAAACTATATCGAAATGAATTGGGTGTGGGATTTCATGCATCTGTTCAATAGAAAACCACTATCGGACCGATATTTTTCATCAAGTAAAAAATTACATTCAATGAAACGGGAAACCGCTGGCTAGTATTGCAATAAAACGGCCATGGTCGATTAGATTAAATTTTTCCCCGCTCTGAAGTGTCCGTGGAAAGGGGAGAACACTTTAGGTTGGAAGCTTTTACTTTTTCCTGTAATTTATTACCGTGCGCTGAGCGATCACATTTTTCACTCTGGCAATTTTTATCCACCCAATCATTGGCCAGAGTTTATTTTTTCGCTAGTTCTTATCTGCGGTCCCATTTGTTAGATACTCAATGATATGGACACGAAAACAGACCCGACTGAAAAGAAAGTTCCTTTCAAATTCACAGACGCTTTCCTTGGTAAAGAAAATGGGATTTAACTTAAGCTAGTTGAGACTGAATAAAAGTGGCGGTTCTGCAATTAATTACCTTAGAAAAATATTCAGTAATGGTGTGTCGGTTATAAGCTTTATATTGCGTATGGTCAATCCAACAGAATGCATAAAATTCTGAAACACCAATAATTCCTGCTCCTGCTGAAAACCAAAACTATTTAACTGAAATATCGGTAACAAAATTTCACATTTAGGTATCGATACTGAGCTTTATTTCGATATTAGTGGGTTTTGATTGTCAACAGAAATTATTATGCCCCCGTTTTCTTGCACTTCTTTGTTGCATATTATAGTTTTTTTAACGAAAATTTACAAAAAAAAATCCAAACGCCAAAACGATCTATATAAACTTATCTCTCATAAATCAGTTTTTAGATGCATCGTTACTATTGTTTTCAAAGTCATTTAAGAACACTTTTAATGTATGATTATGAAATCTACAACCTTGTGAGGTTACTTATTTATTGCAGCATAGAATAACGTGATTTTTACGATGTCGGTGCGCACTATGACTCAAGTTTAAAATCTGTAAGAATGAACTTTTGACAGCTGTCATCCCAGTACAATTTCTTTTTATGGCATAGGAGACAAACAAGCAGACGCCTGATGGTAAGCGATCACCGTCGCCCGTTGCGTTGCCGGCCTTTCAGGTGGGAGTACGCTCTTTTCTTAAAGGCTTGAAGGTCGCATCGTTCCGGAAATACTGCAGGCGGCAATTTATTCCACAGTTCAGTCGTGCGAGGCAGGAACTTTCTAAAAAAACGCACAGTCGTGGACTGCCAACCATCTAAGTAGTGAGGGTGAAAATATTGTCGCGTAGGACGATCTGGACGATGGCGGAAAGATGCAGCTGGGATCAACCCGAACAATTCTTCGGAGCACTCCCCGGTATACAAGCGATAGAAAATGCAGAGCGAGGCTACATCTCTACGCAGCGCCAAGGAGTCAAGCGGATCTGAATTACGCTGGCAACCGACGTCAATTATGACATAAATTGTACAGATTTTAAACTGTAGTTGCGCACTATAAGTAGGTAAGTAGATACCAGTGAGTCTAATATTGCATTTCAAACACTTTCTAAACCTCAAACAGCGTTCCGACACATTTGCAATGTAAATGATACGGCAAATATTTCTCATAACGTTTAAATTGGGTAAACACGTACAACGTTTAAATTAAACTAAAACATTGTTAGATGTCCAAACGGTAAATTTGCACCTGTATCCAATTATGAAGGCAAAATCAATTTCGGTTGCGGCTTCAATTCGGTTAGCGTTTTTATTAAACTATGAACAGTATTTTATATACAATATCAATAATATTTTCCAATTAAAATTCCGTTATTTGGACCTGAATGATTTTGAATTCTTAGTAAATTGATTCACTTACATGTAGTTAAGCATCCCAGATGTGACATTTGTAAGGAATTGTTCTTTGAAAATAAACTCTGCGTAACGTTAAACGGGGTTGGGTGGTTTTTTAATAAAATTGTCGAGTATTTGCTTTGATCCGTTACATGCGATCGTGGGTGGGTATCGAATTACGGTTGTGAGGTTACGAAGTTACGTGGCAGATATTTAGTTACAGTGGTTTCCTGCGGTTGGAACAAAGCTTTTTAACAGCTTGGTTTCGAAATTTTACAGTTACGGAACAAAAGATTCAGTAGACTTGAATAATCACCAAAGTAACTGAAAAAAAAAAATTGCGTTAAGAAATGAATAAGGAAAGTGTATTGACAATAGTCAAATTCTTCTTATCGTTCAAATCTCTTGCCTTCATTTCTGAATATAGTATCCGTTTCGGACGATCTTAAGAGACCCCGGCAAGCTCGGCCGAATTTCGCCTTCTCATACAAACGGAGTTTCGTTCTCATTTTAAAACTACGAGTTGGATTGTAGCGAAACTTTGCATATACAATATAATGAGGTATATCTAGGCCTGAAATTAGTTTATATGGCTCCAGTTTATAAAACAAGCGAAATACAGTAAAAACAAATTTTGTATGAAAAACTTAAATTCACTGTATTTTTTTTACTATGGTATCTGAAGCTACATAAACTAATTACAGGCCTGCATATACCTTAACTTATTCTAAATACAAAGTTTCCGACCAAACTAGCTAGTCGTTTTAAAATGAGAGCGTAACTACGTTTGTATGGAGAACCGAGCTTACCGGAGACTCTAAATGACGTCTGTGACTTGTTCCATTCACTACCATTCCATCCTATCTACTTCCATGCAGCACTGACGACAGCTCAAAACTACTTGCAATTCACTGATACTTATATGAAAGATTTACTTGTACAAACACGTATATGAGGAATGAGGAAATTCGTAGACGAACCAAGATTACCGAGATAGCAAACAGGGTAAGCAAACTAAACTGGCAATGTGCAGGGCATATAGTTCGAAGAACCGATGACCGTTGGGGTAGAAAGGGTCTCAAGTGGTCGGACGACCTGTTAGGGTTGCGGGGACTTGCTTGAAGCGGGTCGCCTCTATCCGGCCCATGTGGAAATCTATTGAGTAGGCCTGTGTCTAGCAGTGAACGTCCTATGTCTGAAATGATGATGATGATGATACATATATGATATCGATCAAAGAATTGCCAAACTGAATCCGCAGTGGGCAGCGGCATCGCTCGTAGAACAGCTAGGGCAGTTAGGTTCTCAAAAGTACTATGAACTGGAAGACGCCGCGTGGGAAAAATTATCTGTAAGGTTGGCCGACAATGCTGTAAGGATTACCGGTTAGCGTGGAGTTCACAGGAGGAGGTCTATGTCCAACAGTGATCGTCATTTAACTATATATGATATTGATATGATTTTAGCTTAATTACAATTTTGTTATTCTAATAACAATAAAGGATTCTACTCCCGTAAAATATCTGCGGAAATAAAGCTAACTAAATGAATCTGAGTGCATTCCGCACTAATCAGATTAGTTATCTGTGAGAGCACTAGACGGCGCGGCGGCGCTCGTACAAAGGCTTGTCGCTATCAGGAGCGTCGAGAACTCGAGAGGCGTTAACCAAGCCAAGGGCCGTTGGTAGTGGGTCAATTGTATTCCACAAACATCGTATCTTATAGACACGACGTACGTAGATCAGAGTAAGCTTGTTGTATGTACTTAATGAAAAGGAGCCGAACACAAATGTAGTATAGGAACATGAAAAAAAACGGAAGCGACCTCGACTCTCGACCACAAATTGAAAGACACCAATAAGATGGTCTGATCATCTGGTTAATAAATAAAATAAATATCAGAGACAATGTTACACACATCGACCTAGTCCCAAACTAAGCAAAGCTTGTACTATGGGTACTAGCCGACGATATACATAATATATACATAAATTATAATACTTAAATACATAGAAAACATCCAAGACCCAGGAACAAACATTCGTGCCCATCACACTAACACTTGCCCTGGCCGGGATTCGAACCTGGGTCCGCCAGCTTCGTAGGCCGTTGTACAACCCACTGAGCCAAACGTGTCGTCATATGTTGTTAATGTTGCCGGATACGGGCATAAATAGTTACAAGCGAACGACCGTTCCTTGTGACTTTGGGACTGGCATGTCTTATCAAAAGATCAAAGATCTGGGCTATAGTTACAAGAGATGGGTGTAAGATATTCCACTGGCAACTTTTCTATCATTTAAGTTTTTTATTTTAATCGTTTTAAGGAGTTTTATACAAATGTACATATCGGCCATGTAAAAGCTGATTTTACGAAAAATCATCAAAGGTATATCTAAACCAAAAAGCACAGTATAACCGGTCAATAAGGACAATGTCTGTCAACTAATGTGCAATGTGTATCAACTAGAAAACCGATAATTCATTCGGAACCTAAGAAACTATTACATACTTACTTGTGCTTGGCCGTTATCTGAATAAAGTGACAAAAGAGCTAGAAATTGATATTTTTAATTGCTCAATTCCTTCTGTGAGACGTAATTTGGCGAGAAGCTGCTTTGAATGAGACTATAAAGATTTATATTTTAGTGTACTTACTTTCCTTTTTTTTCATAATCTGCAGGTAGTTGTTTGCTCATTAATAAAAGATGTTTACGATTGTTTTTATTATTCAACCAGTTACTGTTTGTTACAAATAAACAACCCTTTGTTTTGTTTTATGTATGATATTTTAGTGCATGAGTAGGTATACAACATAACGTTTGTGCGTATTGTTTAACTTAATGTTAAACACTACCATGGTGCTACAAGTGAGATTCTGTAATTGGTTCGCTATTACTATTTAAGTTACTACTAACATATTTTAAGCTGTTGGATCTCCATATAAATAAATAAATAATATATTTATAGAATCCTCTTAAAATTATTGAATATCATTGCAGGACATTTATTTCTGGAACCCTAACCGCCATACACAAGCCTGTCGTAACCAGCAACGTCGAGTGGCATTAAACGAGCAATGAGCTGCAATTGGGTCAGAATATTTTAGCGACTAGGGGAAATAAGGCGAAAGCTACTTATTGCCTTTATAAATGATATCAAACGCTTTTCGATACTTGCTGTTACCCGCCCCTTTAATTTTCATGGGAAAGTAATGTCTAGTTTTTTACTTGACATCAGACATTCGCGCAGACACGCACATTGACCACCAATATTATTGCATCGTTTTATCTCGAAGATCGATTTCTAGTAACACAGACTCGTATTGTTAACAATTTATACATACAATTAAAATAATAATATTCTTAAATAAAGTTAAAAGTTCTACAATTAAAAATATATACAATGAAAATTTATTAATTTTAAATACAGTAACACAAACATTTAGATTAATTATCAGGCATTTTTGAAAATCCGGCCTTTGGTCAATCAACGAAACCCTTCATACACGAATTCAAGCAGGCAGGTAGGCATGGATAGATTGGACGGTGAACAGCTAATGGCCCGGCTAACGGCCCGGCCACGACATTGCGCGAATTGCGGCGCGGCAAGCGTTTTATCTGTTCATTGCGCAGTCGACACTCGCAACGAACTGTAGTTAGTTGGAATCACACACAATGAATTACAAAAACCGCTGCCGCCGCCGCTCGATGTCGTGGCCGGGCCGTAAGACGATACGCAACCAGGCGGTGCGGTGAGTGGATTTTCTCTTCATTACGAGGTCGACACGCACACATGATTTTCAGTAGTCCTAACTTGTGAGTGGGAGGAGGGGTCAAGCCCACAGCATCCACAGAAAGTATTTGTCGAAAGGTGTAGTCGTGAGTACCGTAAGGGGTGTAGTAAACTTACGCGCTGATGACATGCACGTGCGGAATGGCGGGCGAGGGGCGGGAGTGGCGCGCAGGGGGCAGCGGCGCGTGCGCCGGGCCCGCGGCGTACAGCACCGGCTGCAGGGACAGAGAGCCACCGAGCGACAGTGATGGCGGGCCGGATAACCTGGGAACAAGAATAAACGCCCATTAAAAATCTAAGCCCCTACTTCGTTCACGGAAGAAATAAACTCATAAACCCCTCGTTTACCCCATCATAGTAGTGTAAAAGGTATCCTATAAACATCTGTGGATGCCTAGCTATCCCTGTACCAAAAATGGTTGAAATTCGTTAAGTCGTTCTCGCGTGATGAAGCCGCTAAGACACATTCAATCATACACACATATAAAAAAAACCTTCAAGTGGTACGGACTATGTGATTGAAAATATCTTCAATGTACAAATATTGTAAAGTTGTAAAAACGAAATGTCTGTGCATTGAAAATATTTTCAAAATAATAAATAATAATAACCAGCTTCCAGTATTAGTCTATATCAGTTCAACATCATTCGTTTGTCATTATCCCATAAATTTGCTTTGGGTCGGAGCAGCATGTGTTTTACCTCTTCCATACCTCTATATCACACGTCATCTCGTCACTCACATCTAGGGTTGCCAACTGTACTATAATATATAGTATTGTACTATATTTTGACTCTGTGTACTATATACTGTTGAAGAAATATATAGTACGCAAAGATACTATATTTCGGTTAGTCCTTACGCATATCAACTAGATTTTATGCACCAATCAATGTTGTTGGAGTGTAGAAATGGGATTTTATCAACTCAGATAGTTGCCCAACTCAATTGCAATAACAGGCCGAATGTTAGTAAGTAGTAAATATTATGCATTATGTTGAATGAATCAATTTTCACTCTTAAGTATTTTGTACAATTTATTTTTCAGAGTACTATATTTTTTGTACCTTCGGCTGGGATACTATATTTGCTATATTTTAGCCACGTGTTAAATACTCTGCTTTTCACTTCGACTGCGAGAAAATAAAAAAGGACTTAACATTGAAATTGTATGTTTCAAGAAAAACTAAAAGTATATACAGTTCGAGCAATTCTATCAGAAAGTTTGGCCAATCTGATCAGGTTGGTTTGTTTGTTTTTAATTATTCGTAAGGAATATGTACTATGTAGCTGGCCGCAAGTTTTTTTTTTCTCAGTGTCATAGAAATTTGTATGGAATTATATGGCTTTCTTTTAAACCCTAAATAAATGTACTATTTGAGTCTCGCTTCGCGAAGCTAATATGACGTACTTTTTGAGCAGGAGAAGTGAAAATATATTTTTCACCGTTTCCGTTTCAATACAACTTTATACATAATAGATGAAGGGAAACAGAAGTTTTGTAACCTATTCAACTTTGTCTAGACCCGCATCAAACTGGACCGCATTACTCGTATGCTCTGTGGTGGTGGAGTCTAGACTTAGAGAAGTCTAGGCAATGTACACAAAAACTTCTGGCTTTGAAATAAGCAAAGTTCGGTTATACTGACCGTACAAAACACATTTATTATTTACGATCTTCCCACTTCACCCTCGGACCTTGCTAATTTTGTTTATTCCTCTGGAACCGTTGCTTTTTTATCGGGATAAAATGTATAAGTCTCTCTTCAGCTTCTATTCAATTTATATGCAAGAAATCACGCAAATCTGTTGCCCTGTTCTCACTTGAAGGTACAACAAATCAACAAACCCATATATATATATATACACTTTATCACTATTAATATATTAATAGTGATAAAGTGTGTTTATATCACTGATAATAAATTACTGATATATCAGTAATTTATTGTCAGTGATCTATGTGTTACCTCTAAATTGACTTACTCTTAAATAGTGATTTATTTGTATCTAGTTACACTAAATATCAAATGAAGATAAATCTTATATCATTATTTGTATGCACCAGGTACACATTCGGTAAGGGTAAAACCTAGAAAAATTCTGCTGCATTTTAGTAGAAGATACAATATATATAACAACTAGTATTTCTAAAGTATGCTAGAAACGAACTTCAAGTACCTAATCCACAACCGCGATCCTAACTAAACCGTTCAATAAAAAAGATTGTAACTCGATTTTTTTCATACTTCCGATCTATACAAATATAAGAGACATTTTTTTATAACTCTGTATCAACTTATATCTGATGTTTTTATCAAAACTACATTACTTATATCAATACGAAGGTAACTCAGTAAAGCCATCCGATAGGTCCAATAAAATTAAAAAAATAAAAACCCCCGACTTGTTCCACTAAAAGCTGAATATCTTGGAGACGAGTGCTTCGATTTTCATCAAACAAAGCTAAAAACACTCGGGATAAAATTATCTATGACACAAAAAAACCGCACTCAAATCGGTCAATCCGTATGGGCGCTACGATGCCACAGATAGATACACAGAATCACAGATACGTTAAACTTATAACACCCCTCCTTTTTGTCGGGGGTTAAAAAAGAAAAGAATCCTAGAAAAATACTGCCGTGTTAAGGTGGAAAGAACAATAAGGACCTAGTCGAAACCGACTTCTAGTAATTCTTGATCTTGACTAAGCCAAAAGCTCAGTAAAATATTTTCATCAGTGGAGATAATATCTCTTCAAATCTGTATTTTTCCTTGACTGTACAAACGTCTGCCGTCTTCTAAAGGTACGTCCACACTTGTATCATTTGCTCGTATCCGATCACCGTGCCGTGGCATGACTGCGTATCGCGCTGCTTGGACGCTTACTGTCGGCGCGCCGATCATGCCCTACTCGTCCGATATAACTGTGTGATACGCGTAGCAAAATGGATTTCGAGCGATCCGATCGGCGCAACGTCCAAACGCGTGATCGTGACACGCGATCATGACACGCGACGATGATCTGATACGGGCAAATGATACAAATGTGGACGCACCTTAACAGAACTAAAGCCATATCAACACGCTGACTGAATTAAGCTGCTCACTAAACTTGTTCAACAAACGGAAATGTAGCGCCGTGAGCGCTCCATACAGCATAACAAAGAAACAAATAAATGCAATGCACAAACGGTTTGCGGGATTAACCCTGTCCCGCAAATTACACAGAAATTGCTGCAAACCATATATTTTTTATATATGTATAAAATATATCTTGTTATAGCTATGTGTACAAATGCATCTGTCTTCTAACAGAACTGAAGCCTCAACACGAAGCTAACTCAATTAAGCCGCACACCAAACTTTGCAAGCGGAAATGTTGCGCCGCGAGCGCTTTGCGCAGATAAACATAACAAACAAACAAATACACGCAGTAAACAAACGGATTGCGGGATTAGCCCTGTCCTGCAAATTACAGCGAGATCTTGCGGCGCCGAGTGAATACGAAAGTCGGCGAAATGGGAAATACATGCAAGCTCGTATAGAAATATGCAAAGAGTGGAGTATAGTATTTCACGCAATCGTTATATAATGTATGCTTTTTCAGTCGAGTGCCGCGTTTAGGCCACGAAGCATGCTGAGTATTTTTCGATTCAGTGATGTTCAAATAGTCCGTTTCAATTTTGTGTTTTAAATACCTCCAATATCCAGACATTTCATTTAACGGCTTTATAATAATACTAGCTTCTGCCCGCGACTTCGTCCGCCTTAAATTCGTTTATCGCGGATAAGGGTATTTTTCCGGGATGAAAAGTAGCCTATGTCCTTCCCCGGGACTCAAACTATCTCCGTACCAAATTTCATCGAAATCGATTAAGCGGTTTAAGCGTGAAGAGGTAACAGACAGACAGACAGACAGACAAACACACTTTCGCATTTATAATATTAGTATGAATATGAACTAGTATGAATTATGTTAAAAATACTGCCTAATTCTTATTTTTTGTTAACACGCAGAGAGTAACACAAGTGCCTGCACACTTATGACCTATCTCCATAATGTCCTCTAGCATCTTCAGCTATGACGTCATATTGAAAATTCACCTTACCCCCTTGAGTTCGTCCCTGATATAACTATATACGTGAATAAGTGGCTCATGTTCCAGAACGCAGGCCAAAATATGAAGGTACGTCAGCAGCGTGTCAAAACTGGTTTCAAAAAAACCGGCCAAGTGAGAGTCGGACTCGCGCACTGAGAGTTCCGTACAAACTTTCACTTACCCTAACATTATTATATTTCCCGGTTCCGGTTGAGTTAAGTTTGCACCTGATATCTATAGCATTGCATACAAATGAGGTGCAAACTTAACGCAACTGGGTTGTTAAAATAGATCCTTGCAAGTTAAAAAAAAATTAGCTAGTAGAGACATGACTATAATTTTCTTGTAATATTTATGTTTATTTATACAAGTTGTGAAAATTTCAAAATTTTCATTTGCTGAACTTCGGAGATAAAGGGGGGAATGGTGTAGGTAGAAAATATAAAAATATTTTTAAATGTTTCTTTGCAATACATGTGGGCTGACCATGTTTATAAATATTCCTAATTTCAAATAGATAGCATAAGTAATTTTTGAAATATTGCGCTCGAATAGTAGGACAGATGGACAGATAGACCACAAAACCAAGGGCGGGACCCATAAATACGAATAGTTTATACGTGTCTAGGGGTCATATCAATGATACAACATAAATCTTTTTATGTTGTATCGGTAGATAGGTTATACGGACTCCGAAAATGGCACACCAAAACTACGCCAATTGGCAAACCTCAACTCAGTCTCGCGCACAGTGTACGTAGGTCACTCGATAAGTTTTGAGATGCTCGAAATTCGAAAATGGAACGCACCTGAATTATATATTTTTAAAAAGCAAATTTATTAAAAAATAAAACACAAGTTGCCGATTCGCTCCAATTTCAAAAATGAATATGTTACAGTATTTTTTCTAAAACGGTTCCCGCGTTTTTTCTTTGTAACGATGGAGCTTAACCGCGAACATTTGCGTGCTATGATATTTTATGAAATGAAATAATAATTGTGTTTCCAACGATTGCAGTCAGCGTTAGGAGATTCTGCTCCTTCACGGACAAGGGTAAAACCAGCCTCGAAGATGACCACCGTAAGTGGTCGCCCGCAAACAGCAGTAACTGCAGAAAACGTGTGGACTACTGAAATGTTGGTGCGAGAAGATCCACGAATAACATACAAAGACATAGAGAATATCTTAGGCGTCAGTTCGCAACATCTTGGAGTAAGGAAGCTCTGTTGTCGTTTGGATACCACGTTTGCTCTCCAATACTGAGAAACAAGCTCGTGTAGATTGGTGTCGTGAGATACGTCTACGATTCGACAGCGGGACATCGCGGCGTGTATCGGAAATAATTACAGGTGACGAAACTTGGATTTACCAATATGAACCGGAAAACAAGCGGCAATCGTCAGTATGGGTCTTCTCAGAGGGAAAGTTACCAACAAAACTACAAAGACCTCGTAACGTCGGCAAAAAAATGGTAGCTAGTTTCTTTTCACGGGGCGGACATTTATCAACATCAATGCTGGAAAATTATAGGTCAGTCAACTCTGATTGGTATACTACAGTAGCATTGACGCAAGTTTTCAAAGCAGTGCGAGAGAGGAGACCAAAGACTGGACTTCGGGGAATCTTGCTGCATCACGATAACGCCTCTTCACATACGTCCCCCAAAACAAAGGCGTTTATTGAGAAAACTGGGATAGAAACCTTACCACATCCACCCTGCAGTCGTGACTTAGCTCCCTGCGATTTCTTTTTGTTCCCGGTGGTGAAAGAAAAAATAAAAGGGAAGTTTTTTTCGAGTGCTGAAGAAGCCGTGGCTGCATATGAAGAAGTAATTTCGGACCTGTCTGATGAAGACTGGCAAAAGTGCTTCCAAAGTTGGTTCAGACGAATGGAACTTTGTATAGAGAGTAATCGAGAGTATTTTGAAAAAATGTAAAATAAATAATACTAATATCTTCAATTTTTTTTTTATCTCAAAATTTATCGAGTGACCACTTTGTTATATATTAGATTATGCGTGAAATAAACAAAATTGCCGTCATGCATAATGAGATTCAGTCAGGGATTACTGATACGAAGTTGCCTTTCCGGCATTTTTGTTATGATAGACGGGTATGCGACCCCGGCTCCGCGAGCTGCTACTGGCTCATACATAGTCTTTCGGGACAGTAGTATCCTTTAACCCTTTCTCCTGTATAAATTAGTACAATTCCTTTCTTTATCCTCTATTCCTGTTATCCTTCCTACTATTCCGCTAATCCAAGGTATGCCGTGCCGATGGATGCGCTAGAGGCGAGTCTAGTCGCTAGCGTGTCGAATTGCCTAGGGACTGGTGACCCCAGAATAAGGCTAAAGGGTTCGAATATTTTATCCCTAGCTGCTCGTGGGAACGCAAATGGCGGCGATGTGGTTCGCAACCCATCACGTCTCGGTCCCAGCGAGAGCAAAGAGTGGGCTATGGAGAGCCGCTTCGCTACGATAATGTAAGGGGAGGAATGAATGATAAAATAGATGAAGTATGTCAGATGATAGATGCGAGAAATATTGATATTCTGTGCGTGAATGAGGCAAAAGGGTTGTGACAGCACAAAATGAAGAGATTAATGAATGTTGATGAAGCGGCAGTTGTATGCCAGGAGCTTAGCAAGTGGAAGGAGGTAGTCTCTGCCTACCCCGTAATGGGAAAAAGGCGTGGTTGTATTTATGTATGTATGTATGCATAATGAAGTTTTGCACTAATTTCTCAATAAAACCATCTGAAAGCATTTACGATTAGTGTGTTATTGCAATATTATCAGATTTATTTATTTATTTATTTAAACTTTATTGCACAATTGAAAAATGTACAAATGGCGGACTTAATGCCAGAAGGCATTCTCTACCAGTCAACCATTGGGTCAAACAGAAACAGTTATATGGGTGCAGGGCCTGTAAACTGAGACAATTGAAGAGAAATATAATACACAGATATACTTATAATATATACGCACATAAACTTACACACATACACAATAGAATATATCTACATACATATTTATCAGATTATCAGATTTATGTGTGCATAGGCCTGGCCATTTTTACTTGTGGATTATCGTGTAGGTAACCTATCTACCTCTTTTTATATTATATCATTGGGTCATATTAAATAGCAGCGACGAGTCCCTCTCAGCGCTGCGATCGACGCTGGCATACATTCTCGAATACTCTAGTAAGCAAGGCAATCTATCAAGATGGAAGCGAATGAGACGAGCAGCTGAAATGGTTTCGGGAAAATCTGACAAACCACGTGGGAAAATATATCCTCGAAAATAACAATGCATGCATTTATTACTTCTGTAGGAACTTTACGATCCCGATTATGATACGTGTGTTTATACTGTACATCAAAAGCATACCAACGAATTAACATGCATTTGCGCTGCATTATATTTGATAGCTTTACCTGTCGACAACCTAAAAATATATGGAAAACACTGCCAAAAATATTGCGTAATTTTGTAGAATATGATATATAGACGAAATCAAGTATTCGATGAAAACTTTTTCGATAAAACAGGGTAGATACAATCGTGACATCTCTAGTCTGTGTGTTCCTAGAAACTTCATAGAAACGGATCATTTTGACATTTCGAAAAAGGAAGCCGATTTGAACTGTCATCAAATCGCATTGTACTGTAGGTACATAATTTTTTTCTGCAACATCCCGCTTTTATTTTCCTAGTCCTGTGACAATATTATTCTTTCATTTCACATAGCATACTAGTTTTATATAGTTTATATCCTACATAAAGGTTTTTTACTTGTAGAAGTCATACAAAATCGTAGAAGTAATTTACTAAAATAACTAAAAGAGTTATCGTTGAACACAATAAACTAAATAAAACATAGAACATTGTGAAACGGTATATTTATATAAAACACATTGAGGAAATACGTGTATCTGCACACTCGTTCCTCCAGTAAATACTCCAAAGTAATCAGTTCAGCACCTGAAATATGAATTGAAAACCATTTTCAATCAACCGTCTTTCACTTCGGCATATCAAAGAGAAATATCAAAATTTTGCTTCAGCCGTCGCTGAATACGGTCGGATAGAGAGGGGTCTCGTCTACATTATCCGTAAAATGTACTTAACCCAGAGTTGAGCTTACAAAAATTAAATCATAATTTGTTTGAATAACGGTTCGTAAATTCGCACATTCAATCAAGAATAAGTTATGCGAACTTATAATTCCAAGAATTATTTACATTGCAGTCGATGATGGTGCTTATTGAAAACATTTTTTTTCACACGAATATACAATGGGGAATGGGTGAAAAATTTAAAAGTGCTTGAATATTTTTCTATAGGTAGGAATAACGTTACTTATTAACAGGAAAAAATCCCACATTTTTAGGTATCGCCAAATAATTTTAAAAAATCATTAAAGTTCATCTCGTGCCATTTCGTGATCATACAGTGGGAAAAGGTGTGATCTTTGCATGTTTATTTAAAAAAAAATAACCGTCATCTCCATCGACACATGTCTAAATTGTCAAACGTAATCATAACCTTTCGCGTGGCTATTGTTATCGTTTACTTTTGGAGAAATCTTGGATTTTACGACTGCTTACTCACACCGGACCTTTGATCTTGCTTGCTTCGACTGCTTTAGCTTTAGACACTGGATTTGATATTGATAGCCTCTACGACGACCCCTGGAACGTAAAACGGACTTTGAAAATAGCAACATGGATACTGATGTGTTTGTTCGAGCAAACTCCTCCAATCTACCAAAAGTAGATATATTCATGCTAATGGAATTCATGAAAAATAGCGAAAACACAATGCCGCTGAAATAAGAGGCGTAAAAGCTTTGCAGGCAGTATAAGGACCCAAACATACGTCGTGTAGTTGGTAACTATACTAGAAGTATGCAATTAAATAAAAACTATGTACTAATATAAATTATGTTAGCTTATCTGAGTGTAGTTCAAGGATTTTGTTTCTTTTTAATATTTCATGTATTTGTTACTTTTTAGCTCTTCCCGGGAATTATATGTTCAAAGTGCTGTTGGCTATGTGGAATTGAAATGGTCCCTTATGCACTGTACGAGCCAAGATTGTACCAGAACATAAAATAGCCACCAAGTATTATGTTGTGACAGTTGACTTAGTCAATGATACCATTACGGATACATCATGTGATGGCTGTGCAGCTGCAGCTGGTATGTTTTCTTTTTTATTGGATTTCATTAACATGCATAATTGTAAATCTGCTTATTTAAAGTCATATCATAAAGCAGTTATTTTAACCTTGAATTTAGTAATTTTGTAACATAGTGTTGTTTGTCAATCAAGGATTAAAAATACAACAGCCAGATAATCAAATTAATTTGTAACTACATTTATAAACTTCTCTCTGTATCATTATAAAATCTATACTATTATAAAGTTGTAAAAATGAAATTTAGGTACATTGAAAATATTTTCAAAAACATGATTTTAACAGACTATTTGAGGTCACTAAAACAAAATATATTTTTATTGGATGTTTCGTGTTTGTATGTGTTCGTTGCGGCTTCATCACGCAAAATCGGCTAAACGGATTTCAACTACTTTTGGTATACGGGTAGCTGGGTATCTCCAGATGGTCTCCATATTAGGATACTTTTTATCCGACTACGCGGAAGAAAAAAAGAGAGATTATGACTTTTTCTCCTCCGCGAATGAAGTTGCGGGTACCTTCTAGTACAATTATAAAAATGAAATATCTACCTACATCCAGATATTTCCAGGGACCACCAAATATATTATTTCATTTTTAAACAACATACAAAATTATTAAGAAATTTTGTGTATAAAATGGGATAAGGCGTACATAGGTCTAGTATTACTTTTGTTTGTTTGATATTAGAATTTAAAACTTAAACTACAGTGAGTAAAATACGCAGAAGCTTTATATTTTTGCGACTTAATAGAGATTCAATTTCTTTAAATCCTCGATCTGCCATGATGACGGCATTAACTGGCAGTACATCAATAAAACAACTCTTGTCAGTTATTCTTTTATCTGATATTCTACCACCATAACCTTTAGATATAAAGCAGATTAAACCAGCTGGTGTACATCCAATCAAATATTTCACAGTTTTGCATGATTTGTACTGAGACCATGTTTGGGCTTGTTTTATTGGATCACTAGGTTTTTCAATCTGTATTTCAAAACAATCAATGATACATTGAACGCTAGAATATCTTATTTTAAAAACAAGAGGTAAGTTTTTTTTTAATTTCTATTGGTGATGGCAGATAAATGAAATTTTGAAAGTAAGTAGCCAATATAACTACATTTCTTTTTTCAAATAATATTCTTATGGTGCACCTAGTTATTTCAAATGAATCACTTATCCTAACGAAGGAGTCATTATTTTTTATTTTAAAAAGGGTAATTATTATATGGACAGGAATATTTTTGAGCAATAAAATTTATCAACCACCAGAAGTTTTTCGGCACACCCAAATATGTTTTTGGTTTATTTTTTTATTATTTTCATCATATGTTCTCTCCCGAGTTTTTGATCGTTAATCACTGATGACGAAGAAGTGGTTGAATCCATGTTTGATGTTCCAAATAATGACGGCGATTGACAACAACCCTCCTCTCTGTCAGGTAACTGTGACCTGCGCGACGGCATCACCATTTCCTTTATATTGCGTGCCCGAAAGTTAGTAATTTTATCCTTTGTATTTGGTTTGATCATAACCGATTTACTTTTAAGTACTGTACTTTCGCATTGCACGGCAACATCAGCCTGAAACAAATGTTCAATGATTAATATCATACTAGAACCTATGATAAACTAGAAAGTGTCGGCAACTTCGTTTGGAAGAAAAAGTATTTTTTGCTTGTCCATAGTCAATTTAAAAGTACCCTATAACCAATTGAAGTCGAAACGTCGGGAACTAAAATGAGATAATATACGCGATATAATCCGTTAAATTGTTTTATTTCAATTGAAGTCGGTTAAAAAGTATGCAATATAGAGTAAGGTTATATACCTTTCAATACAAATAGGTACAGGGGTCAAGGCGGATGGATAAATTCGATGCGTACGTCACAGTGCTCGCTAGTGAAAGGGAAACACACCTGACGCGTAATCAGGAAGTACCGGGTTCGAGTCCTGGTGTGACCACGTGCGAGAGCAATCGTATTTTTCTTTGCGCTTTGATTTGTATCTATATCGCAATATAGAGTAAATTAAATTTAAAAACAAGTGAATCTTAAAAAAAAATATCATATTATTCAAAGTGAATGTATACAAAAAAACTAGCAGTATAAATAATAAGTATTAAGCGAAAAATTATAAACTAAAATACTAACATTAGATTGGGTCAACGTATCAGCTCCGCTTGATGATGTTGCGTTGTCCATACCTGAGCTATGTCCTTGAAGATTGATGGCCAATCTCTGAAAATAAATTAATGCTAAATATAGTTTGTTTTTTTATGAAAGTGGATGGTGCCTAAACAAGCTTCTAAACCATCCACCCAGGCGGAAGGTGTGTTAAATAGCTTGCTTAGTCTTGCTTTGCAGCCAGACTGATTAAAGGTCTTGGTCTCTATCAAATATGGAAAACTAACCACTACAGTATACACTTACATTTTGAATTTCACCCAGTATGTTTGCTTTCTTTATGGGAATATTCTTCAGAGTGGCATTTAATTTAAGTCTTGGTTTGGAATGATAGTTTTCTAAATCTTCTTCAATCTGCAAATGAAACGCGGACATCAGTTTGAAATTTTAATAACCTGAAAACCGTACTACTACTACAGGTAAAGATTATGTCATAGTAATGTCACAAATATGCACTGTTACAAAACTTTAATTTTAATGCTGATTGTTTATGCTATTGAGCAACTGATCAAAGTTATTTTTTAAAGTTAACTAAAAGATGGCCGCAACTTCGTTCACGGAGAACAAAGTCATAACCCTCTTTTTTTACTTCAGTCGAGTAAAAAGTATCCTATAACCATTTGGAGATACCCAGCTACTTATGTACCAAAAGTAGTTGAAATCCGTTTAGCCGTTTTGGCGTGATGAAGCCACAGCGATTTTACGTGTCGATTTTGCGTCATGATTTGATGAAGCCACAACGACATATACGTACATACGAAAAATCCAAAAAAAAAAAATGTTCGTTTCATTGAACTACAAATAGTCCGTTACAATTTCATTTTTACAACTTTTCATATCAGTGTGAATGAGCATGAAAGGATGCTATGAGCTATGTGATATACTTCTCAAATGTATCAATATGTAATCGATATAACTAGAATAGGAAACTTATTTCAGGAAACTTACGTTTATATGATCTTCACAACAAAAAAGTGTGCGCTTTGGGCAGTTTCTGCCAACCTGTAGGCACCATCCCTCTTTCAATTCTTTTCTGATGGTAAAGAATCTCATGGTAGGGTTTTTGATATCATCATGGGGATATGTCGGTAGGAAACACGTCTTTACCGGTTCTATCAATGGGTGGTATGCGCTACTGTCCATGGTTGGTAAAACACACAGAATATTCTAGCACGAAACAACAATGTTCCAGTATTCGTTGCAGGGGTCGTCATAGAGGCTATCAATATCAAATCCAGTGTCTAAAGCTAAAGTAGTCGTCGAAGCAAGCAAGATCAAAGGTCCGGTGTGAGTAAGCAGTCATAAAATCCAAGATTTCTCCAAAAGTAAACGATAACAATAGCCTCGCGAAAGGTTATGATCACGTTTGACAATTTAGACATGTGTCAATGACGATGACGGTTATTTTTTTTAAATAAACATGCAAAGATCACACCTTTTCCCACTGTATGATCACGAAATGGCGCGAGATGAACTTTAATGATTTTTTAAAATTATTTGGCGATACCTAAAAATGTGGGATTTTTTTCTGTTAATAAGTAACGTTATTCCTACTCGTCGAAAAATATTCAAGCACTTTTAAATTTTTCACCCATTCCCCATTAAGATTCGTTGTTTTTTGCAGCGCCACAAAACCTTGCTATTTATTTTCATATAGTGCAATGTATATCTTGCGCAGAAAACATTATTTTTTTGTAATTCTCGGTATACTAAAACCTAATTAAAGTTTGACGTAATTAAAGTACGAATAGGTAACTGCTATTTCGACTAAATACACTTTTTACCCAGTCCCACTCTTCCTAAGTCTCAGAGTCCTAGAGTAACCTTGATTTTTTTGGCTCATGTTATACGACATTCAAATGAGTAATATAAAAAAAAACAACGGGTTGCACTCCGGGAGTGCCGGCAGAAGTGAAAACTTGAATATTAACGTTGCGTATTTTTGATATTTTGGAATGGTTAGGGAATAATTTTGCACGAATTGCTTTAATTATAAGTATAAAAGTACTATCATTTATGTGGTAAAATAAAATATGCATTTATTGCGCTATCGTACACAAACATGAAAATTTATATCTACTGTCTTAAATGACATTGTAACAGATTTTCAATCAGGTCACGTGTTCGTCTTACGAATTTTCAATCCGTCGGTCACGTGACCTGTCGCGAGGTTAACATTTTTTCCCCGTCACAAAAAGTGCACAGCGCCGCTAAAGAAGTTTTCACTTCAAAAACTAAGTAAGTAATTTTATTTTGAACAAGAAGATGCCCGCAACTTCGTTTGCGGAGGAGAAAAAGTCATAACAGTCATTTTTTCTTCAGCGTAGTCGGGTAAAAAGAATCCTATAACCATCTGGAGATACCCAGCTACCCGTGTACCAAAAATTATAGAAATCTGTTTAGCCGATTTTGCGTGATGAAGCCACAACGACACATACAAACATACATAAAATTAAAATAAACATATTTTTCGTTTTAGTGACCTCCAAATAGTCCGTAACAATCAATTTTTTTAAAATATCTTCAATGTACAGACATTTCATTTTTACAACTTTATAATAGTATGAAGCGCTATAAGAATAATTCGTTTTCGTATTGAATGTAATGGGATAAGAATAACATGTCACATTGTTTTTATTCTTCTTATTATTATTATTTTGCAGCTCTGGTTTAAATTATCCGTAAATTGTAACCATAATTTCCTCGGAGTATGGCCGCCATAATTCAGTTTTTACGCCTCCCGAAGGCCCTGTTCGGAGTTCATTACAATCTAGTTAGCCCTTCCATTCTACGCAAAACGAGCTTAATTATAAAACAAAGACATTTAAACATTCGTACGATGCTTGTAAAAAATTATAAGTCTTTTGGTCTTGTTTTTTTTTAATATCCATCCGTATTTATCTATAATCTACTACCTAGTATTATTATTTCCTATTAGTATTTCCACAAATCTGGTTTAGGTTGTCCTGAAATACAAATAGAAAAATAAGTCGCTGTAATTTAATTCGTCTCCGGCACGCGGTTATCAGAAACTCTAAATCAAAGCTAATCCAATTATCTCCGTCCTATTGCCTTGAGATTAGAACTGCCAATAATTTTCAGACCTGAACTACTGGACATTTCCAGACGAGATATTGTGAATTATCTTTCTGCTGCTAACGTTTATTAAAAAAGCAAAATTAAATAAACAAAATGTAGTCGTGAAGTTGATTTTTTGCAGCTACATTCAAATGATAAATATTTTCTTTAATCTTCATATTGTAATATTTGTAATTCCAGATTGGATTTGATTTGTAACAATTAAAAATCACCTTAATAATTGACGGAAATGAATAAAAACAGCAGTACGTATATAACAAAACTATATTCTAATTTTCATAAGAAAAAGTATTAAAGATTAATCCTGCTCTCATCTGACGAAAACGTAAACAAAACTTTTTACATCTACCTTAAAACATACAAATCGTAGGTTAAAGGTATTCCAATACCGAAAAGAAATTCCAAGTACATGCGGTTCAAACCTTTGAAATTTCTTATAGGATTTCTTAAATCAAGCGGTGAAGCATGGGAATTCTTCAGTCACATGAGGATGGAAACCTTCGCTATGTCTATCGGAGAGTTTTGAACTTTAAAAAAAGTAGGTTATTAGATGTTTCAGGAAAATTATTTATTATTAAACGTACCTTTCAGGTACAAAACTTTGAATAAAGGGTCAACCACAGCGCTGCTCTAAATAGGCTGATAATCTGTATGTGACATATGTGTTACGATTTTTACTTTTTACACCGGAGCTCAAAAAACAATGACTATGCGTTTTGCGCAACTGAACGTATGGTGGAAACGCGAAGTAAAACACGCCATAGCGAATACGTTGCATTAAGCTTCGGTGTGGCAACTATAGACGCTTCTTTAATCCATTCATCAGTTACTCCAGCGAAGACTGCACACACGACAACTATGCCATTCTCGTTACCGCATCCAACGTGTAGTATTGTAAATTTTACATCTGAATATAAGTGAAAGACGTTTTTGCTCTTATAAATTGAGGCGTCTACCAAACCGACTCACTGCTGTGGCTGATGTGCAGGAAAAGTAGCGCGTCCCCCGCGGACGCCGGGCTCGGCAGCGGCGGCACATCAGAGCCCCCCGACTAGCAACTCGACTTTATCGTCCTTGGCACTCATGGCCTTGAACATGAACAGTGACCTATACCCCTCGTAAAGCACGATGAGTCCTGAGACACTGATAGTGACAGTTAATTTATGTAACATTGGAACTGCGTCGCTTGCATAGGTAAAAGCATCTTTTGAGAATGTAGATCATTAGTTTATGTAGAAATGTAACATTCCATTAATAAAAATGTGAAATAAATTAGTATTGTCACATATTTCCAGAAATAGGCTTAACGGAATATATATGGTGACGTACTGAAAAAGGTACATCGTTAGTCTGTATCGACTAAGGACGCGGTGCATCGATAAATGGATGTCGATAATTGAGCTGGACTTCTAGTCGTTCGCTGTTCGTCGTCTTGGAAAAAATATTTTCACCATTCAGACATTGTTAGAAGTGCGTATTAGATAAAATAAACATGACAACCGACCTGCATAAAGAAAGTATCTGTTACTTTTTTTAGGCAAAGGTTTCAAACTTGCACATCACTATCACAAATATCACTATCAGAGTCATAGGATTCATCGTCCACCACGAGGGGTGGTATAAGTAATACCTACGTACAATGACGTAGTATTTTTACTATGAAGTAAATATTGGCGAACAGCTGGACACGCGTTATTTATACGAAGCACTAGTTACCTACGTAATTTGCATAATTATAATATAATCTGCGGCTTCGTCCACTCCCACTTACTTCAGCGGCGACTCCATGTGCACGCGGTGCGAGGAGCACGAGGGCGCGGGCTGCGAGTGCGGTGGCAGTGGCGGGGGGCTGCTGTGCCGGCTCAGCGTCTCCGGGGACACCAGCGCGGCCCCCGCGGACGCCGGGCTCGGCAGCGGCGGCACGGAGCCCCCCGAATCGCGGCTTGACTCAAACGTCGTCCGTGACACGTGAGAGCCCCCCGACATGTTGTTCGCGGGGATCGAGTAGCAACTGGAACAAATTGATGGATTTACTTGCTGTCTATACCGTAAAGTTTCAGCAATAATTTTGTTGATTTGTGATCTTTGTTTACTGAAATCTGTAGAGTACAACATCTTACTGAAAACTTTCAGTAAGATGTTGTACATACGTATGGTATTTATATGGTACTTTTGGGGTAAAAAATTAAGTACCCAGAATGTGATGTGCGATAGCGACTTGGACTTATACTAACTAGTAAATTTAAACAAAACATAATAAACGGTTAATCTACTCGTGAAAACAGGAGAAGTAAAGCTTCCGAAAAAGGCACTCAAATGAGCTACGCGATATTTATTTATTTATTTATTAGGTTTGCCAACAGGTACAATACTATACAATAGGTATACATTTATACAATGGGTATTTAACATTTTAGAGTATTTACCCAATTACAGGCAAACACAACATGCATGATATAAAACAATCCGCTTAAATTATTTTACTTAAACTCAAAGAGACTCAGTAAATTTGAAGATTTTAATAGGTAATCTATAAAAACGCACTTAAAACTCTATTTACGGTAAAATATCGCAAACTCGATACTTTTATATCTTCTTTCTTTTATCCCAACACAAACAAAAGCCTTTTTAAAATCGGTCAAGAATTGACCATAGTTACGCAGAAAGCGCCCAGAGTAATTTTTTTGTCAAAGTGTCGTAAGTTTTAACTCAACGAATTTAGTCACTTTTTGCATCACTAAAAAATATTCCTGGTCGCTTTCTGCAAAACTATGGTCAATTGAAGAAGGCAAAGCATTTGTTTTCATTTAAGTTGTGAAGAATTATTAGGTGCAAAAAAAATAATATAAGCGTTTAAATTATGTCGACACAACAAAAAATAAACAAGTGAAATAAACCAACAAAAAAAATTACGCTGACAGTTTAACGTCAAGGGAAATGACGACAAAAACTTTCCTTTTGAAAGTTTCGATTGAGTAGTCTTTAGAAAGGAACTTCAAAAGAGACATTTCAAACAAAGCTTTTCCTTAAAAGAAAAATGTAGCAAAATTTTAAGTAGGTACGCTTGCTCGCATTTATAACCTTTAGGTACTGGTACATTTCACAGAATACTATCAATAATACAGAGGAATAATACACAATGTGTGCCTTTCAAATTTAAGTACACAATTTTGCGATAGAGCTTATTAATATATTGACGAGCGAATTACCTTTCCTTGTGTAATTTCATAATTAAGTAGGTACAGTTAGTGAATATATTGCAATAGCCCTAACTAATCTCAAGCGCTAACAGAATTACGAGCGATCATTATTAATAATAAACAACTTAAATCCCAAAAATATTATTTTTAACACATCTGTACATCCTTAACATGACCTTCAACACTCAATGTGGAACTGTCGAAATCGTCTCGAGTCTTATTTGCACATGCAAATATACCTGTCATCGCTAGAACAGAATTTCCGACAAGTACCGCCTTCGATTACTGGAATAGGATCTGGTGAAAAATTGATAGCTCTTCAAATAAAATCGTGACATGCTCACATACGCCCTTCTGAGATTGCAGAGGCTAATATTAGATTCAAACACGATAACTTTCATCAGCGTCTGTCAAGTACTATGAAATTCTTTCCCTCGCTCCCCAAAAACCTCGTTTTGATTTGCCATGCCTTGAGCTTTATTGGAATTCCCTTCTGTTTCAATCTTTGAATATAAATTTGATACCTTCAATTAATTAAAATGATCCGAAGTGCCCGTTTCAGCGGAAAATCCGTACTAGAAAAAACAATATAAAAAATTCCTCCCCGTTTAGAGCAGAGTCTTGCTCCTTAAAAGATGTTTAACGTAAGTCGTTATAACGAACGATGTTGGTACAAAAATCCGTGAAAAATTCATGAAAGAAAATTGGCGTCTGAACATGAAAGACGGCCACACACGTTAATCTTAGAACCACTATGGGCTTTTAGCTGCTTATAAGTTTACTTATGGGTATGGGTCTAGCATGAAAGCAATTTCGATTTTCATTATTATTTCAGTGCAAACGAGGTTTTCCGTCATTGTAATAATTCAAATTGCCGCCTCAGCGGGACTAAATAGTTAACAAGGCTTTCGGACGTGATCGGAACGCGATAACGGGTGGAGACAGGCGGCGTCAATAGTTTATGAACCGATGATGGCTGCGGGGGTTGTGTTGTATTACGTAGATGGATATCTGGTTTGAAAAGGATAGTTCTGGTTATTCAAATATAATTGCTGCGGGTTGTGATGTTGATGGGTGTAACAAACATTTTATCATATAACTGTAATGGCGTCCTGTTACTGGAATTTTGAATAAATAATATCGTATCTTACCGGAAATCTGTTAAAGGAGCATATCTATACAATCCTTAAAAATTTGATCTAAATAATCAATCGCAAAATTTTTTACACATAATTTGCATTTTCTCTCCGCTACAATTTTAACAGAAATCTAATAAAAACCGAACGCAACCATTATTAAATTAAAAACAATTGTCAAGCAAATTGAAATAAGAACAAATTCGAATGCAACGCAGATCCACAAATCGAATCGCAGACGCCGTTTGCTATTTCCTCGTCCAATATCAACTGCTTATTTTACCAATCTCGTATTTGAAGAAGAGCTTTGGAATGTGGACTGTATTTTGTACGCAGAAAACTGTACGATTGAATAAGATAGGAGGTTTTGGAAGGAAGCTGTTCAATATGGCGTTCGATTTCCGGACCCGCCGGGTAAACGGTTTATGTCGGATTACATGGAACGTTTATTTTAATCAGCCAACGCCGGAACGCTCTTTGGACACAGCTCATGGGATCAAACTGTGATCGCATTCATAAACTCGAATAAAATTTTACCTTTAAGATGAGTTTTGTAATAGGACGATTTAAAGCACTATTTAAAGTGAGGTGGATTTAGTACAACGCCACGTAAAACGTATTTGTTTCATCTCTTTTTTTCAAGTGCCAATTTACCTTTTTAATGCCCTTATATAAAATGCCCTTATGATCTACTTATACTCTATTTGTAAAAACATGAATCTTGGCTTAATTTACTAGTCAATTGATGGTCTTTCAATTGACTAGTAAGTAGTAGTCATATCATCTAGCGCAGTTGGAAGTGGAGTTAGAGAACATTAAATGGCATGTTCTGGGGTTATGTGAAGTCCGTAGAGAGGGGGAAGACACCGTAACCCTACTCGGGCCATCTTTTCTACTTTCGCGAGGGTGATAAAACATCCCAGGGTGGCGTAGGTTTCCTCGTTGATAAGGCCCTAGCTAACAACGTTCAAGAAATCTCCAGTGTGTCAACCAGAGTAGCATACCTGATCCTTCGACTATCCGAACGGTACAGCTTGAAGGTAATTCAGGTGTACGCACCGACCTCGGCACACTCGGATGACGAAGTGGAGGATATTTATGAAGACATATCTAAAGCCTTACACAACACCACTAAGGCTCACTTCAACGTTGTTATGGGGGACTTTAACAGCAAGGTGAGAACCCAGACTGGCAACGAATCCCTATTAGGCCCGCATGGTTATGGAGTTAGGAATCACAGGGAACAAATGCTCGTCAACTTCCTTGAGAAGGCGGGGCTGTTCTTAATGAACTCCTTCTTTAAGAAACAGCCCCAAAGGAAGTGGACATGGCGAAGCCCCGACACTATGACTAAAAATGAGATCGACTTCATCATGACGGATAGAAAGCATATATTTAGAGATGTCTCAGTGATCAACAGGTTTAATACCGGATCTGATCACCGACTCCTCCGAGGCTCTCTGAATATCAACTTGAAGCTTGAAAGAAACCGTCTGATGAAGTCTGCGCTCCGACCTAATCCAATCCAAATCATTGCGGGCACCGAGAAGTTCCAGCAGCTTCTCGGGGACAGATTTCTTGCTTTGGAACCCACCGATGACGCTGACGAGACCCTACACAATCTGGTCAAAACGTTGAGGGACGAGGGCATCAAATTCTGCCAAAAGCAGCGTACTGGCAAGAAATCCAAACTCTCGGATGAGACTCGGGCTGATGGCAAAAAGACGGGAAACCACCCAAGCGACTTTGTCAGACAGGCAGGTCAGACCTGTACAAGCAAATTGCGAAGATGGTACGGTGCGACCTTCGGAGCTCCAACACACGCCTCATTGAACATGCAATAAAGCGAAATCGAGGGTCCAAAGTATTCACTCAGCAGCTTGGCAGGAGCCACCTGACGAAGCTTAAAACGCACAATGGGAGGACCGTATTGTCGAAGCCGGAGATATTGTCCGAGATGGAGGATTTCTATGGCCGATTATACGCTGCACATGCCCCTCGTTTTCAACGAGACAACCACGATTCCAGAGCCACCCTGGCACGCCGCTACACCCACAAACTGCCAGACATCAGTCAAGACGAGATCGTGTTAGCTCTGAGGCAGCTTAAAAATGGAAAAGCCCCCAGTGAGGACGGAATAACATCAGAGCTTTTAATAGCCGGAGGAGCCCCTGTAATACAGTAACTACAGAACCTCTTCAGCGCCGTCCTTCACAGTGGGAGAACTCCAAAGACGTGGAGCGGGAGTTTGGTGGTGCTCTTTTGCAAAGAGGGAAGATAAAACTCTTCTTAAAAATTACAGACCCATCTCGCTGCTGAGTCACGTCTATAAGCTGTTCTCACGAGTGATCACGAACCGTCTCGCTAGAAGACTCGACGAGTTTCAGCCACCCAGGCCGGGTTTTGCGGAGGATATGGCACAATAGACCACATACACACAGTGATTAATACAGAATTTTACATTTACAGAATTTTACGATTATACAGAAGTCCGAGGAGTATAATCAGCCCCTGTGTCTGGCCTTTGTGGACTATGAGAAGGCCTTTGACTCTGTCGAAACCTGGGCTGTTCGGAATCCTTTCAGCGATCCCAAGTAGACTGTCGCTATATCGAGGTGCTGAAATGTCTCTACGAAGCCGCCACCATGAGTGTCCAAGTACAGGACCAGCAGTCTAAACCCATCCAACTGCTGCAAAAATGGTGGAGTCGCTGGAGGAGCTGAACCATATGCTGGACGGCCTAGCTTCAGCCTCGCGACGCATCGGTCTCGGCGTGAATTTGGGTAAAACCAAAGTGATCAATGGCCTCATTAATCCGGGACCGGTCGTCGTACATGGCCACCCTCTCGAAATTGTTTCCGAGTATACTTAACTTGGGCAAATCCTGCAGTTGGGTAAAAACAATTTTGAGAGGGAGACCAAGAAGAGGATCCAGCTGGGCTAGGCAGCGTTCGGCAAACTACGTCGGGTCTTCTCGTCATCCATACCGCAATGCTTGAAAACTAAAGTTTTCAATCAGTGCGTCCTACCCGTCATGACCTACGGAGCTGAGACCTGGACACTCACGGTAAGGCTGGTCCACCAGTTCAAAGTCGCTCAGCGAGCTATGGAAAGAGCTATGCTCGGAGTCTCTCTGAAGGACAGGATTCGTAACGAATACATCCAACAGAGAACCAAAGCTATCGACATAGCTCAAAGAATTAGTAAGCTGAAGTGGCAGTGGGCCGGCCATATCTCACGAAGAACTGACAACCGCTGGGGTAAACGTGTTCTTGAGTGGAGACCGCGACTCGGCAAACGTAGTATAGGACGCCCTCCAGCCAGGTGGGATGACGATCTGCGAAAGACTGCGGGCAGATGCTGGATGCGTCAAGCTGAAGACAGGGCGCTATGGCGCTCATTAGGAGAGGCCTATGTCCAGCAGTGAACTAATATAGGCTGATGATGATGATGATGATGGTCTTTATCATTAGGTTCTTCAACTTGTTACATTTATACGTACAGTAATAAAAATGAAATTTCTGAAGATGTTTTCAGTCACTTTTACCTTTCTATAGAACGTAATTAACAGTAGTTCTCAATCCAGTGGTTTGATCGTGATTCAAGTAAATCTTTGGAAATAGCGGATTTCTTAACCTTGCGGTTCTTAACAGCTGCGAAATGTTCTCCGACTATTTCAGAGATGCTGCACTTCGTTTGTCCAATATAAGAACTTCTGCAGCTACAATCTTTACAAGACTTTGTAAGCGCCGGGTGATTGAAACCGCCCTTCTTCTTTGATAATGGCGTGTACACAGTTTTTATCGGGTACTTTTGTAGTAGTACACCGATTGTGCTCGATATCTCTCTCAAATAAAGCATAAATGCTGGTTGCTTCCAGGCGTCAGAAGGTATATACAGAGGGAGTGTCGCATATTCAAAATGTCCTCAAGTGGAATGGGTATAGGGTGAACAGATAGCAGCTCAAGCGGAGACCTAAGAAAAACATAAAAGTAAGTCATCGTACGCTAGAATATCGATAGAGATATCGACATATTACAAATCTTTGTTATGTAAGTCTTCAATTTCAGATAAATATACCTACATCTGAGAGCAACTCCTCCATTAGTTGGTCGGTCAGTGCAGTTCCTAAAAGGTACATAACACTCCATTTAGTAAGCCTGCATTCACCAAATGTGCGTAAGCGTCAAACGCAGCGCTGACGGAATCGTGGAATTGCGTAGTAAGGTATAATATGACCCCTAGACACGTATAAACTATTTGTTTTCATAGGTCTCGCCCTTAGTTTCGTTTTAAGTCAGTTCTGTCAACCCACTTGAAGACCAATACATTATGACCTGTGATCTGGAACATATACCACTACTTCAAATGTCTAGTTATTAGGAAGGAACTACGTAGGCGGTCGAGTGCAAAATATAAGATTGACACCCCATCCTGCTCGAGAATAAAGTACAATATAAGTTATTAGCAACCGACCCCGCACGGTCATGAGATTAGAGAGAAAGCTTACAATCGTGATGGTTAAAGTTTCAGAACAAAATCATTAAAATTGTATTATTCAAATTAAAACAGAATATTTAAATCATGTTACACGCACTCTAGTCTTTTCAAATGGATAGTAAATTAACAAAACTATTAAAGATATCAATAAAAAAAAACACATGAGCGAGTCCGAGGGTCCAAGAACGCAGCCATCTCCTCACTATTTATTATTATTATTATGTTTGTATCTCACATTGAGTCACGGGCTCGTATGTCGCGGATTTTTGAGAGGCTTGCGTGGGGATATGGGTCCAACACGTAGAGGCCCTTTCGAGAAGTTTGCTGTGGCTGTACTTCTGCTCAGACTCGCTCCTGATCATATCAATAAGAGAATACGTCCATGAGCAGGTCCCAGCAGATGTTGGAACTATTGCATTTTAAGGAAAGAGATGTCGGGCTATGAAATGGTAGTTTGGATGGACTTTATTTTTATTATTATTATTTATTTTTTCTACACGCGAAGTCACTGTGCTGACAGGTCCCAATCCCGACGCGTACGCATGAAGCTTACCTATTTATTCCCATAACCGCATATAGCCTCACAATCGATTGGCGTCAGTTGGGTTTGCGAAAGCGGTTTGACGTACGCGGAATACTTTTTCAAAGTCAACCGAGGGTTGTAAAGAACAAAAGGAAAGGACTAATATCTAAACAAAATGTTTTACTGATAGAATTTGCTGAAAATTCACACTTTTTAATGTGCAGGTACAGTTTGTTGAAAACCTCCCTGTATGTGGCTTATCAAACAGCATTAGCAATCAAAGCTGAATATTGCGTCGTATTAGTCCGAGTAAATTACATTAAATTTCAGCATGCGGGCCGACAATCCTTCTAAACTCCTCCTACACACGTAACTTTGTTATCTGCTATGCAGTGCTTCGTAAGCGTCCGTCTTCCCAAACTGACTTAGCAACAAGTTTATCTCTAACAAGTTCTATTTAGATGAACATTCACAACCTAGTTAATTTTGCCGAGTTGTGCTTCACTCATGTACTCATGTAGGAGAATATTGATGTGAAATGAATGATAGATCCTTTTGAAGTTGAAAATAAAATAATATATCCGGGTGATTTCGAATTTTTAGACCCCCGTCAATATGTACAGCTCGAGAGCGGCAGTACATTTACGATATATAAAAAAGATATATTTGATGGACATATATTTTTCTCGTCTTCTAGTCTAATTTTTGTTGTGGAAAATAATGATTATATATCTAGAGGAGGTCACTTGGGTTATTTTTGACCCACACCCAATATTTGTCACGCCATCCTAGAAAGGTAGTAATTTATGATATTTAGTTATTTTATTAATTAATCATAAAGTTACACAGCATTACAATAAAAACCAAGGCACTGTGAACTACAAAAAACGAAAACATTATATAGTTAACATTGTATATAGGTATATTTTTTACGCTCCAGTCAATTATCTAACTACCTATAGCAGACAAAGCTCAATCGTCGTTTAGTCCGAGTAGTTATGTGATAATGTTACATTAAAACTTGAATGTTCTAAACAACAAAAAATCGTGCCTACGGGCAATAGCTCGGTTGCCCAGGTTCTTCGCCTAGTAATTGATCATTTTGATGCCAAGAATAAAAGTTATACACCGTTAGTTATCTTTGATTAGTCAACTTCGAATTTATTTATTATACAGGGTTATGTTTTAACCCCATGCCGAAATTTGTCACGTCATATTAAATCAGCAGTAGGTAGAATCCATACTAATATTATAAATGCGACAGTGTGTCTGACTGTCTTCCTGTTACCTCTTCACGCCTAAACCGCTGAACCAATTTGGATGAAATTTGGTATGGAGACAGTTTGAGTCCCGGAGAAGGACAAAGGCTACTTTTCATCCCGGAAAAATACCCTTATCCGCGATAAACGAATTTAAGGCAGACGAAGTCGCGGGCAGAGTAGGCACGTTTATAAAGTAAAAAATACCACTACTTTCAACATTATTCTTTTTTATTTTCTATAAATAAAAATGAAATCTTCCAATCAAATCCCAAGTCCCAAGTCCCAAGACACAAATCAATAAAAATCTTCCATATTTTTTATATCACTAAGTTTAATATCAGCAAGGATATCGAGTTATACGTATTTTTATTTTAATATAAACTTCAACGCACTCACACAAATACGAGATTGTGTATACATGTTGAATACCGTTACGTACACATACCCCAGGGAAGCTCAGCCATATCAGTTTCTTTACGCACCCGGATTGTCAAGTAATCATCAAGATTGTTTTGAGGAAATAAAATACCACGCGTTGTAGATATGATATTAGAAATCAAACATTTCATGAGATAATTCAAATATTGGTGACAGACGTAGACATAATAAAAGAGCTACGATAACCGGTTTCAGAAGTAAGGTACCGTGAATTGGGGTTACTTTAATCAACGGGGTAACATTGATCACTCGTTTTTAATCCATAAGAAATTTGTTTGTGGGCATGCGTAGTATGCGTTTATGAGATTTTTTTGTTAAGTATCTCTAAGGAAATCATTTTTAACGCGGTCAGAAATACACTCCTTCTAGTTTAAAAAATAATGATCAATGTTACCCCGTTGATCAAAGTAACCCCAATTCACGGTACTAAGTGTATCAATGTCTCACGTTCTGATTTTATAAGCTACATCAGCGTTGACATTCGGGGCAGTATTGTTGGCGTCCAGCTAGGATTTGGGAATGACGTATCGGATGATGTATGTATCCAGCAACTAGCTATGTCGTGTCGTATGTTACCGAAGGCCTCACTTTGCCTTTAACATTATTATATTACCCAGTTCCGGTTGAGTTAAGTTTGCACCTGATATCTATAGTTTTGCATACAAATGAGGTGCAAACTTAACGCAACCGGGCTGTCCGAATATGTCTTTTGAAAGACTATATTTTTTATGATTTAATTACAAATGTATAGTTTTCAGATTTTTGTATGTATTTGTAGTATTTCACAATATTACTTGCCAAATTTAATACTTTTATGTCATCTTCTAAGTACCCTATTATTTTGATTCCTTTGAGAGTGTCGAAATATAGCTTTTTGCGGCATAAATGGTCGTACCTTTTTTTTACGTTACTGTAGAAGTTTGATTTTTACACAACTTCAAGGGGTCGTAAACCTGAGTATATGGTGATAATTTCACCTTGATATCTCTACGTGTTCTTGAGATAAAGGGCCTTGACAGACAGATCGACGGACAGACGGACAACAAAGTGATCCAATAATGGTTCCGTTTTTTCCGATTGAGGTACGGAACCCTAAAAACTGCCTTCAGTTTGTCATTTTCCAGATCACAAGTCGAAATAAATTGGTCCGTCAGCTTGTGTGAAATATTTTGATCTGTGATCTGGAACATGTACCACTACCTTAAGTGTCTAGTAATACGAAGGACGAACTGCAGGCGGTTTTTAAGAATGACACCCTAGATCAGGTTGCTACCCAGCGGTTAGGTTGGTAACATTTATTAGGCACTGGTCCCATCGCCGACGATGAGGGAGAAGCGATTAAAGCTAGACACTAGAAACGAGTTGGCGAGCAGCGAGAAGCGAGTGTGTAGCTCCAATAGTTTTGACTCTCGGCTGTAATATAAGCGAGTGTTCGAGCGCGACGGGCTATTACTCGCACCACTCATTGAGTTGGTCTTGCAGCGTGAGTTCTAACCTCTAAGCGAGCATCGCTGGGTGAGTACCACTGAGCTAGTTTTATCATACCGCTCTTATCGCTGCGACAAACCAGTAGAGAGAGAGAGTTCTCACCGGCAGTGTGAACAGCCAGCGATGAACTATTAATATATGTGTCTCTTTTACTAATACAGGATTTATATCTTTGCTTCGTTTCTTGGGCGAGAAAAACGCCAATAGCTAATCGCTTCCTTGCCCTTGGTGGAACCAGTGCCTTAAGATCAAGTCGCATCAAATCAACCACATTAACGGATCGGTTAAGGTTAAAAATGGCGCTATAAGCTGTTATCCCACAGAAACTTAAAATTTTCGACACTACAGGATTAAAAGTACGTAACTTACGATTACTCATACACGTAACGCTTTGCTTGACACACATACAAAAGGCCTACTTGTACCACCGCGATGAAACTGTTTTCCTCCAACATATAAAAATTCTACCTGTTCCAGTTTCCATGTTTTAATCACGCAAAAACGAGCACATTTTTAACAAAAGCTTATGTTGCAAGCGCGGTTGTTGATTGCGTATTTCATAACACAAAGAGTGAGGCAACTTGGCATTTATTTTGCTAAACAGTTACGGCAACCCTCTAACTTCCACCGTCATTATTTTACCGAAAATATTGTTACGTCGGTGGCTTAGGTGCTAAAACTTTTTCCGTGCCTTAGAGGCATTTTCAGCGGATTGAAATACCGTTCCAGGCCTTTTTAGAGGCCGTTCCAGATTAACATACTAGTTTATCAAAATGTCACCTCAGCTGCCGTATTTTTTTCAGTACGTTTCAGATGACAACATAAACTAACGTAATGAATATGTGGAAATAAATCCTACTCTTATTCATCGGTTTAAAGTGCTTTTTCAATCTTGAAGAACGAAACAGATATAGAACTAGAACGTAACAATATTTATAAATATAAATTTGGTACCTACGCCAAGTCATGACACTTAAGTTAGCAATTAGTATGGAGCATTTTCAGTGCTCGGTAAGAATGTCGAACTTTAAATATCTTTTCTGACTTTTAAAGTGCTCTATTTGTATTTAGTCCCATATTGACATTTGATCCTCAAGAAAAACAGAATCTATTGTCACTTTAAAAAAAACTATTCTTAGAGATCGACATTATAAAATGTGAAATAAAACGCTTCGTACACACATAAAGAATATACACATTTTGTATGTGTATATTATTTATGTGGGTGCATAACTCTACCTACTAGTATATGCTCAAGAAACTGTTGGTTCCTATTTAATCAACTCCACAATACGGATATTTTTTCCAAGCCCAATAGGATCCCTCATTACAGGAATCACGTGTAGTCGCGACGTACCTTGGGATTTTGTTTCATGTGACTTAACACAAATTGGACGAGGTACTTATCCACCCTTCGTGACGGGAGTGGACTACACAGTTTTCCTCATGTTTTTTTTTCTCTTTCATTTGTTTATATAGAATATTTGTCACCACATAAGTATTGAATTTATTGAGAGACTTTCATCCTCCATATTTACACTAGAAAAAAAACTGAATCGTCTTATCACAAAATTTCACTAGAATCGGATAAGAAATGCGTCCTGTGGAGGAGAACATCTGGAAAGACGTAGAACACCTTTTTGCCCAAGCAGACGTGGAGACGCTTTACTCGCTCATTCAATAAAGAGTAGTAACATATTTATAAAATCAAAATAAAAATACCCAAAGATATTTCGTCACTTCTTTTAAAACAGCTCATATCTTATTTTACTCCAGTGAAAAAAAAACTTCTACTGTTTATTTCAGGGAAAAAGGCAAATCTTATTATTATTAAAGATTGTGTGCTATGTGCTATTTTAGTTATTGTTATTACTAATGTACATAAAACAAATTAAACTTAGTCATACAATATTTCAATTATTTTACCCATATGGGTTATCTAATTGATACTTTTGGTTCTAGGTGATTTTTCAACTATTGAGTCTACCATCTAAGGAAACTATTAAGAAAATTTAAAATGATGAGTGTGTGGTAAAGATCTAATAACTGGGTATATGGGAGTAGTTTTGCCTTCCAAGTTTATCTAGATAGGTTTCACTCACCGAGCAAAGCTCGTTCACCCAGGGTCTTATACGATTAAACCCCAAGTGTAGTCATAGTGCTCTTTAATTGATTATTATGGTGAATCCAACTACGTTCTTTAATTTTTTCACGGCAAATAGACTTTCACATTTATTTGCTTTATTGTTATTTTCAAACAAAACTCAATACAGAATCAGATGCCTACAACGTATCGTCTTGACAGCCAGATTTGTTTGGAAGCATGCGACGGGTTTAGACAAAAACAATAGTCTAGCACGAGCTCCCGGCTAACCCGTCGCTATCAAGTACAGCTAGTGTTGCTATGTCTGCGTAGCGTAGCGGTGCTTGGGCCCACTTGTAGCGTTAAGGGGATGCATCGAAAATTTAAGCTATTTTATAGCGCATTTTTTGTCAAATCTAGTATATAAAACAGGTTGGTTTTCAGTTATGTGTTTCTTGACTATATAACCTATTCATAGGTTAACGCGGAAACATGTTTAATGAAAATTTCCTCGATAGAAAAGTTATCCGAAAACGCGTTTTCATTTCCCGTTTTATGTCTAGTTTGTACATACGATAGATTAATAAATGGCTAAATTATGTTAAAATGTTATTCTTCCCTTTATCTTTTAAGTGATTAACTTAAATGTTAACAAAACATAATAATATCTTCGATTTCATGGTACTTTTACATCTGGCGCTTACGCCAAAAAACCCCAAGCATGTAGTGTATTAGCTTTCTCTTTCTTTAATGCGCGCGAGCAATAAATGCGTCCCTTATTACAAATCACGCTTATTGGCTGGCTCTGCGTTTGGGGCGTGATTTACGAATGACGAAGTAGCCCCTTAAAGGTATCTGCCCACTACACCGTAACATTCCATGACCGTACTATGAACGTATCACGCATGGCATATATATCCGTGCATGTCACGCGATGGCGACGAAACGTGCTAGTGGGCATATTCTCATTCTTATCAATACTTATAATGTTTGACGACACGTGGGTTGCACAACGGCCTATGAAGGTCCCGTTGGTGCCGTCGGCCGGCGGTCCCGTGTTCGAATTCCAGCCAGGCCAAGTGTTTGTGTGATGAGCAAGAATATTTGTTCCTGGGTCTTGGATGTTTTCCATGTATCTAAGTATTATCATTCATCTATATATTATGTATATCATCGCCTAGTACTCATAGTACAGTCAGCTACAGAGAAAAGTAACCTCCCTGCCATACTAACACTATATGGCAGAGGGGTCACGTTTCTCTCCTGCTCACTGTACAAGCTTTGCTTAGTTTGGGAACTAGGTCGATTTGTGTAAGATTGTCCCCGTGTTATTTATTTATTTATTCATTTTAACTGACACGTTCATAGTCCGGTCATGGTATTATACACCTGATACGGTGTAGTGGGCAGAGACCTTAAATGTTACAATATGAAACTTGTGGCGCCCTCTGTAAAGTAGCGGGCAAAGTATCACACTTAGCTGTCAATAGATAAGTAGTGCGCATCGCGTACGCCTTTTTGCGATTTAAAACCCCTTTTGAAAGGGCACCCTTTCCATTGACATTCAATTGTGAACTCGTTTATCCTCCGGTGCTCAAATATGGTCAAGGTTTTGACAAAGACAACAGTCGAGAACCCACTCATTAGCTACTATAATGATTATATATTATAGCGTAGCGATGTCAGCGTAATGAGGCCTAGGTGTCCTTGTAGTGTACGAGTAAAATGTTACGATATTAAACTCTTTACTACCTATGTGAAGCAACGGGAAAACTATCAGAGCAAGTTGACAATAGATAGCACTCTTGAGTTTCACTTCACAGTTATTTGCGATTGAAAAACGCTTTTGGAAGGGACTCTTTGACACACAAACGTAAACTCGTTTGTCCCACGGTAAAAAAGCATGCTCAAAATTGTACCGAAAAAATAGTCTACTACGTACTACCAGTAAAATTGCTCCGTTATCTACTTGCGTTGCTATGGCAGCATTTGGGGTTTGGGCCCCACTTTCAGCATTTAATGATACAATATTATTGAAGTTGTGTTGTCTGCTAGGGACGATCTAGTGAGAAATCTCGGTTCAGGCTTATAGTGATCACTAAGTAATGGCACACTCCTGTAATAAATTTCAACGCATATATATATTCATTCTAAACGGGCGACGTCCCCTAGACCCCCACAAATCCCACAACACCTGTTACAATATATATATCTCTTTTGTTATTGCCATGTATGTCTTTCTGCAAATACTTCCGATAATAATCAAATACGAGTAGGTTAGGTTAATTAGGAGCAAATTAAATGTAACCAATTGACTTACTTAGATTACAATAAGGTCATTAAAGTCGAGTTGGTACTGCTGGACATGTTTCGGTCCATTTTAAGGAACTGTCGACGGAGTCTCACGGTATTAAGTATTCTAGTTTAAAGACTTTGTAATAGGTCTATATTTGCACTTTCAAACCCATCTCTTTTGCATTTTCATACTTGTCCGGAAGTGATGGGCGCTTTGCCATTTATTTATATTGCGAAACTAAAGCGACTATCATAGGCCCACTGATGCTGAGTGTGGTGTGTCAATCTAGTGACAACACTAGCATACATTCTAATCATAAAAACCAAGTACAGGTAAAACTCGCTTGCCCGGCTTGCCCTTTCCCAATGAAGGCTTCCATGATGTCTCTTTTGTGGTCCAACGCTGGCACGCTATTGCCGCTCGTGATCAATTTACTTTTAACGTGGTTGCTCAATATCATTGTTGCACTCACGTGCTCGTCAGAAAATGACGGTTGCTTTATCATTTATCTACCCGTGACATAGGCCTGCTGATGTTAGAAGTGCGGTGTGTAATAAAAAAAATAAAGTGACTAGCCTAGAGTGCAAACTAAAAATGAAGACTAAGTGCGGGTTACACGAATTTCCAATCTCTTAACCACATTTTGACGTAATTAAGTCCCGGTTTATTGTGATAATGCAATTTATACGCGCCGTACCCGCTGTCAAAGGTACCCGGCTTGGTCCGTAGTGTCTGGTGTCGCTCGCTCACTTTCGTTGGCATGTCGCCGCCGCCCGTGATCAATGGACGACTGCAGTCTCTTACATCTACGTTCGATATTTGTAATTTCATCGTACCTTGTAGGACAAAATAAGTTTGCTGTTGGTAAATAAATGTCCTTTTTTTTTTCATTTTGTTATTGGCCTACGTTTGCCTCTTTTCTGACATACTCTTCCATGATGTTACTTTTGTGGCTCCAGGCTGAGCCACAAGTGTAGCGCCCGCTGTCAATGGCAACCGGCCAGGCTCGTAGTGTCTGGTGTCGCGCGCTCGCTTTCGTTGGCACGCCGCCGCCGCCCGTGATCAATGGGCGGCTACAGTATCGTACGTCTACGTTCAACGTAGTGGCGGAATTCTTTATTTTCTCCTGATTCACTGCCGGCTGGTTAGAAATCTTGTTTTGAAGCTTCGTTCGTTGATTTCTTTTTATGTTGCTTTGATATTTGTCGACGATATAGAATGGTAACTGTTATCGAAGTTTTCACTACATCGCGGTTGTATTTTGTTTTCAGTAGATTATAAAAATAAATGAAGTTTAGAAAAATCTCCAGTGTTAGAATTGTGCAAATACCACGATATGTCCTTAAACATTTCCTACGTTATTTTCTAGATGACTGTCCCAAACAAATAGAAGAAAGTCTCGTACATATTTGCAAATATTTGCGCAAAACCACGGTACTTTTGGCAAACAAATACGCAACGTCTTTATGACGTATGAAAGAGAGCAAAAAACCAAGACGAGCCCTCACACGGCTCGACAAAAGTCCTGTGTTTTTACCGCGTCAAATTCCACACTTTCCTGCTTTTACTTTCAAATTCCAAGATACCGACGCGATGTTTGTCTTCAAGACGCACAAAGGCCCTGCTTGAAACAAAACAGTTCTCAGAATAAACATTCTCCTGCTTTTCCAAGAATTTTTAATAAAAAGTCTACACAAGAAACTAGTAACAACAAAAGTCATTTGTTTTTCACATGTCATTTAGTTTGCGACGAGAAAAAAAAAGAATATTCCGAAAACAAAACTTATCAAGCCATCGTCGCGGGCAATAGACGCAAAGGCAAGAATGTCGACGGAGATATTGAATGAATATGTGAAATTATGAAAGGTTTTTCAATGTCGGAACCTTAGACTTTTGTTGCTACCTAATGTGGGAGCTACGGTGTAATACTGTAAGCAAAAATAGGATATAAAACGTCACCGTAAACAAATTTCCATGACAATAAAAGCACCTGTAGCGGAACAACACCTTTTGTGGCAACGTAATTATGTCTCCATTAGGCACATTTGCGTCGCTTTATACGCGTCAGTGTTCCTGCAATTTGTTTACAGAATAATGCGCATTTTTAGCCTCCTTTGTCTCTGAAGTTTGAGAGTGCCATGAGCTTGAGGTTTGATAATGGAAGTCATAGATAGCGCATGTTTAAGAAATCACCTTGCTGACAAGATATCACTTTTCATGAAAAAAATTGGTTTTATGAACTTAGGGCAAATACCGCGTTACGTAACAAATAATCATTAAAAGGTTTGGAAAGTCGGGAAAGTCTTGGTTTATCGTAATCCCAAGCAAATATCATAAAAAAGGAAAATCACATTAATATTTTAAAGCTAATTCCCCTTGTACGTAGATACTTGTCATTGCAAAATACAGGAAGGGATTCAAATGGTTATGCCAGCGGCCTACTGGGCCGTGTAATACGAAAAATTACCGCCCACGCGGCAGGCGAGAACACCTTTTATTTCATTAACATCAGAACGTGGCGTCGCGTGAGCCGCTCACATTTTGTTGCATTTTATAATAATTAATCGTGGCCACCCCTGTCAACGCGAGAAGGTCAACGACCCCGAGGATTTAGGACAACCCACTGCTTACAACAGAACAATATACAGGAAGTAGGGCGAGGGACACCTCACCTCGCAGGCGAATCATTTCGCACCGATCTATCACTTTCCTGAACGATTACACCTTGTCATTCCCCTGTTAATGTCGTTTTCATTTACGGAGGGCGGAAAGGCAACAAGTTTATGTAAATACACGTTGTGTCGCGTTGTTTGCATAGCAGAAATGTCAAACTCAATTTATCATACTGGCCCGGTGTTGTGACATTTCATAGAATGAATTTATATAGCGATTATCAGCTTAAACACGTGGGAAAGTCCTGTATAAATCCGATCGCTACCTTTCGTCGGGTTGTACTTCATTGTCCGTTGCTACATTCTCTGTGATCTTCATTGCGATGCACTGTGTTTACACAATTTTAAGCACCGATCTATTCATTCACACTGTCCAAAATTTTCATTTTAACTTTAAGGAAAGCGTCACGGCTAAACCTGTGAATTTAAAGTGATTTTATTTCGCGAGGTCCGCGCGCCACGATCCGGGGGGAAGCACTGATCTAATAGGATGATACTACGAGCCTGGATTGCTGCAATTTCATACTGGGTATCATGCAGGCATGGGGGCGGGATAAAGAGGAGACCGGCTCTCGAGCGAAATTGGAAAATAACCGCTTAATGACAGCGAATCGACGAAGCTCCTAAATCATAGCTTCATATCATCAACACCGTATGGGTGTTGATGATATGAATGTGTTATATGAAGCCGTAATTCCAAATAGTAAACCTAAACAGAACGAAGTTCTATTTACGTTGTTATCATGTGCATTCTGTATTCAGATAGCGTGACGTGTAAGCCCTTAAAGGACTATATAAGCTTTGCAGTATAACAACAGATAACTACGACTTGTTATACAATAATATTAAGTAAACTGGGTCTACATGGTATTGTGGATAGCTAACAACAGAATCCGATGCAAATAATTCGTTCTATCTCAAATTAACATTACAGATAATCTCGATCTTCACTTATGAAGTACAACGACATGAAATGTCGATAGTTTGCTCCAGAGCCACTTTTGAGGTGTTTAAATTTTTGCTATATAACTTTATTTCAGTCACGAATGTCTCAGTTCCGCAATTGAATGTAACTTGGTGCCTAATTTCCCATACAAAAATAAATTAAGCTACAACCTATCTAATTGGTAGGTATACTCTCTTCTTGGTTCTTGGGCCATTTCGACGCATAGTCCTTTCCATGCATCATTGGGTTTATCATTCAAATGAGTAAATATTGCATGGGGTGATAGCAGCACCTCTAGCACAACAAAGATTGTCTTTCTCTTTCCTTTCAATACGATGCAAGAAAGACGGTTGATGCTATGTCGCGAAACAGCGTAGTCGCGAAGAGTTATGCTAAACCGGCAGTTGAGATGCTACGTGATACAAATAGCGGTGTATGGTCTCTTCGGCAGGAAGCAGCCGCGAACACATCTATCGGTCTGTCTATAGATTTGCTATACAGGCATGTAGCACGGATTTATTCGACTTTAATGGGCATACGCGACGATAGGGGGACGGTGATAGGATGTCACCGATATCCCGTATACGAGTAACATGGCACTGCGCAGTTTTCTGCTGCAAACCTATCCGTTTACAACATTGGAGGATTTGTATATAGGTGTACACATTATTCTATTTTTATTTACGTAGGTAATAATGGCAATATTTACAAGTAATCGTTGAAACGATAATAGAAACTCCGACACATCAAGAAAAACACTGCAATGGAGTCAGCTATCGAAAAACGGCCAAATGCTAGTCGAACTCGCGCACCGAGGGTTCCGTTTAAAATATACGCTAAGAACGGCCGTATATATGACAATCCAGTGTTACTAGAGCCCTATTCCTATATAAAATGTACGCGGTGTGGGCTCATGTTATATTGGTCACTGACATAGACTGACAGATTTATTTTGTGGGTTGTGCTATAAGATATAGCTACCTTCATACCAAATTTCAAGTTTCTAGGACAAATGGAAGTACCCTATAGGTTTTCCATGGACGGCAATTTGTATGGGAACACCTTTTGTAATGACTGTATCTTTGAATTGCGTTGACTTAGAAGCTAGATTTTATTACAGCTTCAAGGGACCGCAGACATCAGTATTTAATGTTAATTTCAACTTGATACCTCCACGCGTTTCTGACAAAAAGCGTCTTGATAGACAGACAGACATAGGGACGGGCAGACAGACGGACGAGAAAGTAATCCTATAAGAGTTCATTTTTTTTCCTTTTGATCGGAACCCTAAAAACAAAATTTGTTCACCCGTTCTGGAGCAACGCACAATAGTATATTGATTGCGTTTTATTGTTATATTTTTTGCATAGTTCGCAACATCTTAAAACTGCACACACGACTATTAAAGCAACGCAGCTAGATTGACGTTAAATCACGTCCTTTCTGGTGCAGGAAGACCTCTGGCAGTCGCTGCATAAATACGCAGCTGCGATTAGTGTCAATTTATATTTATAGAGGCGTCCTGCCCGTCACGGGCGTCCGTAGCTCTTGATTGATCTACATCGAGAGGAAACTAGAAAAAATATATAGGTACAGTCAGCTGCAACAAAATATACACGATTAGTCCGTTCAAAAATATTTCCGCTGGACTCTAATTACACGTCAATAGAGTTGAGAGAAGATTTTGATTTGACTAATCGTGTATATCTTCTTGCAGCTGACTTTACCTATAGGATTTCGTATTCTTAAGAAGTAAACCATGTCATAATTGACAAAAATTGGTTAATCTTAACATGAAGACTCGATCGTACAGATAATAGTGGATGATATGTTTCCATCGGTAAAACTCGAATCTCAATCGGAAGACGACGTGACCAGAAGTGTCAATTAATTATTGTATTTAATGAGTCACATGTTTATATTCATTAATATGAAACTTTATTATGTAGTGTCAAATGTCAAAATGTTAAATGACAGAAATACACTCATAGATAAGTAGTGCTTTTATTGTCATTCGTAAACGAAACTCTCCTTACGTTAACATAAAATACAACAAAACAACGCATACCTTTTTTGAAATATTTACAATAATAAAACTTAGTACGCTACGCACTTAAAACATTACCTACTTATTAAAATACTAATATTACCTATTGAAGATATAGGTACAGTATACTGCAAAAAAATATACACGATTAGTCTGTTCAAAAATATTTTCGCTAGACTCCATTACCCGTCATTCGAGTTGTGCGAATATGTAATTGAAGGAATTAATCGTGTTTATCTTATTGCAGCTGACTGTACCTTTATACCAATAAAAATATTGAATTTTAATAACGACTGCTTAGCCATCGACATCAAACTGAAGGTAAGATTTTCACTTCCGATTTTTAGACTGAATTCCGACGGCATACTATTTCCGAATTGAATTCCAATGACAGAGTAAGCCTGATCGAAGCTTAGGTAAGACTTATTACAAAGAAGGGGATTCGGATCTAAGCTATTAGGTCGGTAAAGTACGGCATTTCAATTCATTGATATCTTGAGTCCAGTCGGCGGCACGCTGTCTCGTGATACGCCCGCCTACTCTTCTGAACCACAAATTTACACACGCCAACAACATAACACGTATAAAGTCACAATAAGGAGCTTGTTCGCTTGCTTCTCTACATCATAAGTTTGTAAGGATCTACATAAATCGCACAATTTAGTAGATCGTGAAACAAACGGAAATACTGCTACGGACCCGACCCTTAACACAGTGTCCTGTTCAACTACATCCTTAGGAGTTTATGAGGCCTTAGTGCTTATTTATAGAACTTTTCATTAGACTTTTGCTAGCAAATTGATGAATCTTAATTTTCATTCTTCCCAGTAGGACACTCTATCGCAGAGTGATCGAGGTTTGGTTTAGTCCTAGCGGTTTTGTCCATTTGTCTGTGTTGGTCACAGAAAGAAAAACATTATCATAATCTTTAATTCAAACTGATAGGCTTCATCAAACTACCTACGTCGTCTTGGTTCACTCGAAAGCAAATATTTCGGCACACCCTAATTTAAATAATAGCAATAGGTTTTTTATTAATTGACACTAGTTTTATTCACATAATATATTCTTTGCAATAATACCCAACTGTATTAGTATTAGCAATATCCAGGATCCTATCATAAAAGTATCAATAACTAAATATTAAGATATTGCTATATCTCGCTCCGTTAACGTCTTATTTCACCAGACTGCGCGACGCAAAGGAGAGGTAATATGTTTATCAGTTTACGTATGTATGTCTGTTCCTATCTGGCACTCTAGAGACCAAATGCGTGGGCCAATTTTGATGATTCTTACGTCAATCGATTCATCTTAATTGTCCGAATGTCACTAAAGACCCAGAAACTGAAAATGGCGATAATGAGACGCCATATTATGAAAAAGAAAAATCGACGTAAATACTATATTGAGTAGGGTAGGGACTCAATGTTGGGAAGATTTGCGTCGATCTAGATTTCTTATGGGTTCCCGACTGTTTAAAAGCGCTATGTTCCACATTAGAATTTATTATTTGTTTTATGTGAGTGTCGATGATGAATCATGAAACATTTCCATTATAACTTAACAAATTTCTATGGTACTGGACTTGTGTTTTTCTTTTTACGCAGTCGGGTTTTCTTCTTGGGTTATTACGAGTCCGATTTAAACCCGTAAACCTTACTTTTCTAAGGGTTATTTTTGCATTTCAGATATTAAATTAAATAAAAACCCTGCACTAATTTAGGAAATATAACGATATTATCCGAACGAATGTTTTGCTCTCGACTGTATTACAACTAAAATCAAATCGAATTTTTCAATGGACTAGGTTTTTTCCGCAGCATTGTATTTTACTTAACAATGCCAGATAACAAGTAGCTTATGTCACTCTCTGACACTTATTCTATCTCTATGTAGAAAATCTTGTTGATCAGTACCTTTATGTGGACAGCACATTTCCACGTTTTATAAGATAGATAAGTTACGTATATGGATCGTGCCGTTCTAGATACGTTCTGATTATACGGAATATATTCGAGAACGGTTCCCGAATATACGGAATATTTCGGAAAGGAAAAAAACTGTAATTTCATACCACTCAACCAAGATATAAAAATTTAAGGAAATCAAAAAGATACGGTGTATATAGGTACGCATGCGAAGACGTGAAGCGTAAGAGACCGAGTAAGGTTGTTTCACAGATTGGTTATCACACGACAGCCATACAACGGTCAACAATAAACTGAAACAACGAATAAGTTGATCGACCGGTGTCGAAAGATCGCGAGAGCTTTTTTTCTAGGAGGGAGATATAGCTCTCGCGATGTTTCGACGCCGTTTCATAGTCAATTATGGCCGCTGTGATAATCGACCCGTGGGACAACCTTACCCAGAGTCCCGAAGTTTATTAACCTTGCGAGTGAAGCATATCTGTTTCAGTTTGGACAAAAATGCATTCGTAATTCCGGATGTCCGGCTGTTCTCCTCTACAGGTCGCATTTCTCAACCGATTCTCGTGAAATCAGGGCTCGGAAACCGGTATTCTCTTCATAGAAGATAACCGGTTTTTTTTTTTGTTCTTGTCGTTCACTTACGAGATTTTCGTATATTTTATTAAGTTTCTAGAACTTGAATCAGGTGTTTCCTAAGATATTTGTCTTCTCCTAAATGCACTTTTAAAACGTTCCAGAAATAGCTTGTAGGTAAATAGAATATTTATTAATACCGGTTCCGAGCCCTGAGTGAAATTTCGTGAGCAGGTTCAATAATTGTACGATTTTTTGTCCATTCAGTTTTTTAGAGGTTTTCATAATGGCGGAGATATGGTGTTTGAATGATTCATGAGCTCTACAGCTCACAGAGCCACTAGCATTTTTGGTATTGATTAGAAGTGACACGTCGCAAAATACACTGGCAATTGAAGGGTAGGCAACGTTAGAACGAGGCTTAGTATACGCATACGGCAACGCGTACAAAGTTAGGCAAAAAGCTGCGTGGAACACGTGGAGTGTGCCCGGAGACATATCTAGGGCCCTCAACAGCACAATGGGGCGCCCAGACTGCTACACAGGACGCGCTGTTTAGCTGTCTAGATAGGCTAATTGGAAGTGGTGCTTACTTGTTAAGTATTTTTACCCTACTTGATTCAGTGTGCGTCGGCAAGTGTGAGGTAAATGAAAAATTGCCGTTTTTCGTAAATGCTAATTAGGACTGCAAAATGGATTTTTAAAAGCAGTGAAGTCACGTGGAATTATATTGTTCGAGAGTCTGTAGTAGTTGAAAGGGCTTGTCTGGTGCTTTGAATCGAAGTTTCACAGATGATGTGTTAATTAATACGAATGAAGTATTTACAAACATCTTTATATAGAACTAAATGGTTAAGAATATTTTTTACCCAAGTACGCTAAAGCAAAAAAGGCATATTTTTCTCTTCCGCAATCGAAGTTGCCGACCTTGTAATATTTTAATATTTTGCTCTACGTATAATAAAACACGGTTATGTCTTCTTATAAAAGTATTTTGTTTCACGTGCGTGAGTTTAAGCGTAAGCTCGATTTCTACTTGACCGAATTTCTGTGCTTTTGTGTTGAATAAAACACAAAAAAACTGTCAAGTAAGAATCGAGCTTACACTAAGACTAAGAATCACGCGCTGAATAAAAACAAACCTATAAAAAATAAACTTTTTAACAAAAACATAAAACCGACTCCAAAAAAAACTAAAAAGTAAAAATATAACGCCATAGTTCAGGTTCTTCAAATTACTTACAAGTAACCGTGTGTATACTCAATCTATACAGTATATACAATTAATCTTATTTTGGCGTCGGTGCCATATAAAGAATGTGTAAAATATTGAAAATTGACGATTTTAGTAAGTTGTGACACGATGGCACCGACTCCAAAATAACATTAATTGTATATACTGTATAGATTGAGTATACAAACGGTTACTTGTAAGTAATTTGAAGAACCAGAATAATGGCGTTATTTTTTAACTTTTTAGTTTTTTTTGGAGTCGGTTTTATGTTTTTGTTAAAAAGTTTATTCATTTTACACTTTATAGTTTATCGTTACTTAAAAGTGTATCTCGTGACGATTCAAACAAGCCCAAACACGGCTAGGATACATTATTTTATTACATAGATCTGGTGCCTACCTTCCGGCTCCATCATCAAATCAATTCGATGGTACCAATCTCGTCAAGAACATTTAAATTTGTGACTATGAAGTTGCTCAGCTAAATTTATCAAGATATTTTGTCGCCACCCGTAAATCATTTATCATTGAGGAGTTCCGATGGCATTCTGTGGTCTTCTGCATCAGTTCTACTTCACCAATTTACACTTTCTGAATGCAAATGCTTATTATGTTTCTTATAATACCAAAATCGCTATATGTAATGCCTACAATATTTGAGGAGTTCCTTCAATTCCTCATGGATTCCATCATCAGATCTTCACCAAAATTAAATGGGACCAACTAGAAAGTACCTTCTATGAAACCAAAAAAAAAATTTTGAAATCGGTCAAATAGTCTTTGAGTAATCGGTGAACATCCATAAAAAAAAAATAAAAAAAAACATTCCGTCGAATTGAGAACCTCCTCCTTTTTTTGGAAGTCGGTTAAAAACTAAAAATCAGTCAAGTCAGAATCGTCCTTACACTAAGAATCACGCGCTGAATGAAACAAAACATATTTTTAAGACGATCACGACCAATTTTTTCGAATTTTAATTTAACCCGAAGCTTAACAAAAGAGTAACTACAAAACCATACAAATACATTTGCTTTTGCCACCAAATTATTTCTTAGACTGCTGCCGCTCTCACAGAAAAAATACCGCCAGAAATATCTTAGAATCTACCCCCCTAATACATAATAGGTTTCTCGACAGCTGTCATCGATAACAGAGAAATAGCATTAGGATATTAATAGGGGTTTTATGAGGTGCCGACTTTATTTACTCTCCGTCTTTATGTCTGAGAGTAGCTTTATATTGCCTACTCAATAATTATCCCGTAACTTACAAGAATCAAGCCATCTGGATTTGTGAGATAAGATTATTTATAATAAATAGGATTTTTCTGTGATTTTGCTGCATACATGATATACTCTGTATAAGAAAGTTAAGCGTCTATGGGAAAAGCCTTATCAATAGATACACGTAATGCTAGTATCACTGATCATCTATACTATTATGATAAAAATAAAATGAATATCAATAGCAGGCACAATATAACACAAATCGACCTAGTCCCAATCTAAGCAACGCTTGTACTATGGGTATGGGTAATGTTGTAAGAATGAAATTGAATAGCTGTGCTGTATATTGAAGACTAAAACAAAAATTAAAACGGACTATTGGGGTCACTAAATCGATTATTTTATATGTATTGTATGTCTTTGTGGCTTCATCACGAGAAAACCGTTCAACGGATTTCAAATATGTATGGTATAGTCATCTGCAAAAAGATTTACACGATTAGCCTGTTCAAAAATATATTTGCTAGACTCTACTGGGCAATAGAGTTGAGGAGAAGATATTTTTTAACGGACTAATCGTTTATATCTTTTTGCAGCTGATTGTTACAATAATAATGATTTTATTGATCGTTTTTATCGCTCAGATACATCATTTAACATTATTTTTTACCGGTCTCACTCACATTTTCTTTGGTCACCCTACTTAGCTTGTAGTGTAGTGACTTGTCATTCATGTGTCAAATGCATAAAAAAATTGGGCTGACCATGAGTTATGATGAAATAAAAAGGACTTTCTTTTTATTACAAAAAGATTATGATCTCTTCTTCCTAATTATCACTCTAAGAGGCTGTTAGGCAGGTTAGGCTTAGAAAAAAAAGTATTTCTGTTATTGACGTCGCTCTTTATATTTAAGTTAAACGTCCCTATATTTGACAGCCTAATTCCAATAATTGATAGGTTCTACCCTGTTTGTCACTTCTATTGCTATGAGTTAAAGTTGAAGGTGCAATGTAATTGGATAGTTATAGCATCGAGCATTGGACCAAGTCTGAGCGTCATAGGATATAGTAGAATGTCCACAAGTTCACATTGTTTTAATACTCAAAACTTTAATAAAATCATAAAAGGTTAGGTTAGATTAGATTATATGTTTACAAAATATTACGCGAAGTATACATACCTATGTGACGAAAAATACTACTCATATTGTACGTTCTCAGTACAGAATATTATTTTATTTGAAGTTCTTCGCACCTTCGTTATCCCTTAGTGCTGGATCCTTGCCTTTCACGGGTTACAATGAGTAGCTCGTTAGTCGCAAATTACACGGCTTTGAGAAATACTCCACTGTGAGACTTCATACGTGGTACTAAAATGTCCAGGAAACTTCTATACTATTATACTGTTATAAAAATGAAATGTCTTTATATAAAAACATCAAGCACCTTCTAGACTTATATATAGCAGTCTAGAAGGTGCCTTGCCTGCAAATTCGGCAGCGCAGGAGAAAAGTCATAACCCTCTTTTTTCTTCAGCGTAGTCGACTAAAAAGTATCCTATAACCGTTTGTGGATACCCGTGTACTAAAAATAATTGAAATCCGTTTTGGCGTGATGAATCCACAGCAACACATTTTGTTTAATTTGCCTTTGCGGCCTTTACACGTCAAAACGGCGGAACGGATTCAACTATTTTTTTCTCCAAGCATAGCTGGCCATCAGAGGATGGCTATGGGATATATTTTACCTGACTAAACTAAAGCGAAAAAGAGGGTTATGTATTTTTTCTCCTCCGCGAACGATGAGGCAACTTCAAGTTATACCTATAATTAATACAGAACCCTAAAATAAAACGATAACAAGTAAAAAAATAAAGCAAAGAAAATAACAAGTAAAAAGTAATTTCTTTTTTTCCAATCCATATTCTCGTCGGCAATCTTTTGAGACGAGAGAGTCAAAAATTACAATTTACAAAATTTCAAGGTTTTTTAAAGAGCCACAAAAAAAATCTTGCCAACAATATTTTTTTATAAATAATAAACAATCTATAGAGCCTCACATACAAAGAGCCGCATGTGGCTCGCGAGCCGCGGGTTGCCGACCCCTGGCATAATACGAAAATGTACTACAGTAAAATGTATTACACGGTATCATTACCAATTCAATTCTTGAACTGCGATCATAATGATAAGTTATGATTCAGATTGAAAATACCTGTTATTTCGTCATACATTCTAAGTATTACAAATTTGATAATTTTCATTAACTTGTCAAAGAGCGACGTCTAACAATCTCGTAAACTCTCGTAAACATTCCCTTTAATCTTTAATCTTATTTAACAAATTAATTTTATCAATTTCATTGCAATACTCTAATAAGATTTTGATACCATTAATGTTGAAATCCATACTAATCCACAGTCCTTATCCATATCCTTTACTTCTTACTATATTATAAACGTGAAAGTATGTATGTACGTTCCACTTAATCTCAAAAACTACTGGACGATTTTTTATGAAACATCCCAGTTATGTACCTTATATGTCAGAATAGAACATAGGCTATAATTTACGTCAAATTTCGTCACTTTTAGGGACGAAATTTGACATACTTGTGAAACTTCGTAAACTATAAATTGCATCTCTACGCGGACGAAGTCGCGGGCAACAGCTAGTAATATTATAAATGCAAAAGTGTGTCTGTCTGTCTGTCTATCTGCCTGTCTGTCTGTCTGTCTGTCTGTTACCTCTTCACGCTTAAACCGCTGAACTGATTTGGATGAAATTTGGTATGGAGATAGTTTGAGTCCCGGGGAAGGACATAAGCGACTTTTTATCCCGGAAAAATACCCTTATCCGTGATAAACGAATTTAAGGTGGACGAAGTCGCGGGCAGAAGCTAGTATTCATATAATTAGAACGATAACTAAGACTGTAACACTGTTATAAAAATTAAACTCATGTCATGATTCTCATAAGTAGATATTACGACCATTCCGCCACTTCCTTTTCAATGGCAAGTCATCGGACACTCATTTGTTTATTCAGCTCCCGAAATAGCCGTATCTATGTGTCGTACACTCTATTAACGTTATCTGTGAGCCCTATTTGACCCGTGTTCATAAAAGGGCGTATGAACATATGAATTAATTTGTGCTTATGCCCTTTAGTAAGTCAGGTGTATACTTTTGCTTAAAAGAACAAGGAAATAAGTAATTATGGATGTGATACTTTTACTGCCTTTCGTTTTCGGGTAGAAGTGTTCCCTATTTTCTCACGTGACAAGGCGGCACATCTGTGCCCGATTAATCAGGGTGTCTGTGAAGTTTTGTTTAACTTTTGTGACAAAGCAGAGATGTTTAATTAAGGCATGGAAGTAATTGGTGTAACTTTATTAGACTGCCTGGGATTTTAGGATGGAAGTTTACTATTATTAGATAATATATTTTAAGTTCTCAGAACCCGACATTCGTGTAAGTTAGTTTTATATTTGCACCAAAAAATCAGCGCGGCCTATTGCAATGATACTTTTGATTAGATTTAATAAGTACAAATTGCACCAAAGTCTCAATATATTGTGTTATACGTTCAATCTTGAGATACTGACAAAAATTAACACTGTATTGCGTTCCCACGAACACGTGGACTTATTTTATAATGTGTCTTTCTGTATAAACCAATAAATTAATTATTCATCTCTGTTATTTTTGGTCCGAAAGTAAATTAACTCATAATCTTTAAATTTCTAATGAAAATACTTGTAGATTACCCTTTTAATTACATTTTTCTATTGAACTTCGAAAAAGCATAATAAGAAAAAATCGGCTAAGTGCGAGTCTGGCTCGCGCACCGAGGGTGAAGTACAAACTTTCACTTATTCCGACGTAACTGGCCGGTTGAGTTACGAAGCGTTATCTATACTTGAAGACAGGTAACGCTGAATTTCACGGACGGAAACCTACACTGAAACTTAAAATCCTTTAAACCTTGATCAGATAAACAGAAGCCAATCGATCGTTTCCGGTCAAGTAGAAAGCCGTGATAAGGAATTGAGACAACATTGACTCAACGACAAGCCCTAGCAGGGATTGTCGTCATTTATCGCAAGACGGGGGGTCCAAATAGGATAAATATTTGGATCTGGAACCAGATCGGAACTGCGGATGTTAGTGGAATAAAAAAGGTTTTAGTTAATAAGTTTTTTCTTTTTGATCTATAAGTTTGGCGTATAGCGTAAACATCGTAAATATAATAAGGGGAATTTATGATTTTTGCCTAATAAGCGCTTCTGAACAATTGCTATTATTCGTCAAAAATGCTAACTTCTTTTCGAGTCTTCGACATATTTTCAGTCTAGTTTCATTGACCGAGCGAGCGTAGCGAGCGATGCGCCAGCTTGTGTAAAAATGCTTTCGTATGTCTATCATTGTATGTTCTCCAGGTCGCATTTGTCAACCGATTCTCGTGAAACCTTTGTGAGCAGGTTTGACAATTATATATCTTTTTGTGCATTCAGTCGTTTTCATAATGATGGAGATATGGGGTTTGTAAGACTTGCGAAGTCTACAGCTCGTAGAGTCGCTTAATTTATTTGTTACTAATGATGTAAACGTCTTTATTCCAACTGTAAAATCGAATTCTGCTATGAATAATTCGTATAAGTTATATCCACTTGTAGTGTGCTAAGGAAATAGACATACACACATACTATACCCACATACATAGACACTAATACTCGCAAAATTTAACCCTTCTTCTGAAAGTAAAAACACAAACGTCTCCAATTGACAATCGTCGAGGAAAACAAATTCAAGAGGAATAGACAATTTTCTAAAACATGTACACCGATGTTTTGTCGGAAAACAGCGAGTACGGGCCGGGCGGGTGGGTTTCCGGGACAATAAAATGCAAGCGGGCGCTCGTATCGATCCCAACGCATGTTCTTCTATTATGGGTGTCGCGACCGCTTCATATACGTAACTGCGTTAGAAGCGAAAATATAAGCAAATAAATAGGAAAGAAGAATCGTTCAATATCATGGTTTTTAGAAAAGAAGATTCTGAAGTCCGAATACAATAGCCACCTAAAAGGATTTTATCGAAATTATCAAGTACAATAACCGAGCATGGATTCGGTCAATGTAACTGTGTTTTCATAGGAAATGTAGTGTTAAGAAATAGAAAAAATACAACTATTTCGAATGTTTTATTTAACGTAAACTCTCGAATTCTCTAATAGTAGCACTGACCGGATTTAATCGTAATAATAAAGGATAGGTACTTTCAACGCTAAATTTCAGTGACGAGTTAAATGTTTTTCTTAAATGTACATAGATTATGTATATCATTGATATTTGACGTTGTAGGTGGTTCTAATGTATACTCTCTTAACTTAAATTTAGTTGAATGTAACCCGTCCCTTCCTCGGCCCTTTCTATCTAGTGGTTTTTGTTATAGAATTTATTTTATAACTTAACCCGTTAGGCGCACAGCTGCGACGAAACGCTTGGACCTAAAGCGTAATGCGAAATTAAGTAGAAAAGCTAAGAAATCGTTTAAGGAATCAGCCTCTCAACGGAGCTAAATCTACAAAGAGTTTAAGCCTTTGATGCTTCAAGTCGCTCAGAAATTAATTCCATAAATCAACTAACAAACTTTTATGATTGTAGAACGAGAAAGTTAGCTGAAAAATATGTAACTATATCTCACAATTTCATCCCAGTCTTTAAACGTTAAGCTATAGATCATTCTCATAGCTATGTCAATGGTATGTTGTGGGGACGTATTTTGCCCAATCACTCTATATAAATAGACGGCTTCCCCACTTAAACACAAAGTGTTTGTATTGTTATATTACAGAATGGTTTATGGGGCGTGAATTTAAGAGATGTTTTGTAGGCGGCATAAGTTGGAAGAATAACTGCAGGCAAAGCAGATAAACAGGGCTGTCTGAACTTATTGTATGGGCGGATAACCGCAAGATTTAAGTTGACGGGTGTACGCTTTTGTTAAGTTAAGTGAACTGCTTTACGAATATAAATTAGAACCTTCAGAGATAATTGCTTTATGCAAATTTACTGTAATAGTTAATTCTAAAATGAGACGACTCTGTTCAATCTCGGTATTAGAAATGTTTTCATTTGTTTCATTGAATAGGCACTTAAGCGTCGACTTATGTGAATCATAACTAAGGTAAAGACAAAGCACTGTTAGATTTTTTGTATTGAAGTATAAGCGGATTCGTCTGTTACCCATAATTATTGAAGTAATTATTGTAATTTTTGAGTCACAATTAAAACATCTTTCAGGAGTTTTGTAAGAATTTAGTGTAGGTTTGTTTTATAATAACCCTGAAAAGTTAAGACTTTCAGAGATATAATATGTTTTTTTTATTTTTATTTATTTAACTTATAAAAATAACATTTTACAAAGTAATTATTACTCGCCAAACTGTGACGTTTAATGGCGAGAAGCGGTCAGTTTTCAAACACTTAATATAACTTATATTATATAACTACATGATATACAAATGAGCCGGTTAGAAAAATCTGCACACGTATCATATTTATTATGTAGGTACTTCGTCCTCGAGGACAGCGCGTCAGCGTGTTTACGATGACACTGGCCTATCTTCGAGGAGGAAGTCCTTCAGTTTTGATTTTAAAACAGTTTTACTTATGACTTTATAACTTACGGAAATTCGAACAAACATTACATAATGACATTCAATTTTATGGCAGTCGATATAGACTTAAGAATAAGACGTGGAGTTATATAAGTACCTACATTATGTTGTTTATATCTTGATTTCTGGAAAGACCGGAGTGTGTAAATAAATGGCTTCGTAAGCTCTAGAAAATCCCCTCAGATGTGGACGCATTAACTCCTAGAGAGCCTTCGGATTACCACAAAAATTGATGTCTCGACCCGGAGCTCATTTTAAGGTCACTTTTATGAGCCGATGTGGCTTTATAGAGCTCCGTAAGAAATTATAGAATAAGCAACCCAGTTTTTGAAATTGCTAGTACCAATAAACGTACTCCTGTAGTTTTCATGACAACTAATTAGCAACCAATTTACTTAAAACCGTAGCTGCACTTAACACGTTTTGTGCCAGTGACACAACATTTGTGATCAAAATTTCATGTAGAAGGACTTAATGGATCGTTGCTGAACATGTTAAATGTTAAATTCAAGACAACCTAAAGTATGGATATATTGGAAGTATAAATAAATTATTTAAAGAGCTCTGTAAAGACATCAATGTATAGTAGGTATAATCAAGAACAGAATAATGAGGGTGATAAGTATAGAATGAGCACTTATGCATACCCCAATAATAAGTACAGATGATACTTAAATTTGGCAATAAATAAATACATTATTTCTTCTCTGTACTACAATAGTATTTTATGCAACTGTTGTATAATATGGGTCAAAAAAGGCGAGTGGCGTGGGTTGCGCAAGTAAAGACGCCACGAGTGTATTTTGACACAATTATACAACGTTGCATACAATAGTTTTTCTACAACTAAGGGCCCGTTCACTAATTACGTAAGGACATTAGCGAGTATCGCAAAGAAAGACGCCACGAGCGTTTTAAACCGAATTATACAACGTTGCAAACAATAGTTTTTCTACAACGAAGGGGCCATTCATTAATTTCAACAGATTTTTCGAACCCCTCACCCCAGGGATACGTAATTAATGAATGACCCCTAAGCACTTTTTAATAAAACACAAATTGTTTGATACTTCTTGCGCCACGACACAAATGTTTTCAGGAGTAAGTAAAAGTCCTCTTCCTACATTTTTCTCACTTTCAACAGCTTATAACAAGACAACAACCAACAACTTGATGATGAATAAAATTTAGCGCCAAGAAGAAAATTAAAAAGTGAGCTGTCAATATCTATGGCTTTCTTATTTTTTAAATTCGCGAATACTTGCCAGTGATGAAAACATGTTATGATTTGAAAAAAAAATAGATGATAAAATATGTGTGCGTAAAATGTAAAATGTTTTTTTTTTAAGTTGGCAGCAATGCATTTACGTACATTATTATTTTTTAATTTAAAACTGTATAAATTCGGCGGTTTCTTAAGTTGGTAATATAAATTATTTCAAATAACATTAGTTTAAGACTCACTGGATATAAATAATTAGATTGAAATTATGTACTCTGTGGCACCAAGGAATACGTTAATAGCGACTTTGAGTCACGCTTAGCAGTGCTTTTTTGGGGAATAGACTATAGAGTTTTACAAGTCTTAAGTAATGTATGTCTTTATATGTATTAGAGTTGGTAACCATTTAAATGACAGAAAGAAGTACAGGAGTAGAAAAAAAAGTTATTTTAGTCTCATAACCATAAAAAATATTAATTAAAAAGGGAATAAAAACTACATCTATATTATCAGTGATTATCCCATCCGGTCCTGCAAAAGTGCCAAAAATACTGCTTTCCCCTTTGTATTGCCAAAGAAAGAGGTTCGACCAGGTAAGAACCTGATCGAAGGTCACAGACACAGCCCCTGTCTCTTAAATATATACCAATTCAATTTTAAATACATAAGTGGATATATCTATCCACTCTTGTATTTAAACGTTAAATCATAAATAATAATAATTCATACAAAAATATCTGTGACAACACACAAATCGTCCTAACTGCACTCGAATCAAGGAAAGCTAGTACTAGACGGCGATATACAATAATATACATACTTTATAGATAGATATATACTTAAATACATAGAAACGCATACAATTCATGAACAAATATTGACACAAAGACTTGATCTTGCCTGTCGCACCTAGGACCACCTGCTTCGTAAGCGTTGGACAACCTCTTCGGTAAATGTGTCGTCCTAAAAGAAAATACAAATTTAACTTACAAGTTTTCTAGGTGCTGTTATCTATTCAAATTACGTTGGTAAAATAGCAAGCCTTATCTTCATTAAACCTCGAGGAGTCGTTAACTGTCTACCCTGCCTCAAGATCAGACTTCTAATATCCTAGGTAACTGAGATACATCTCATTAAACCCTAGCCGTTACCGCATGCCTGAGACATCTGCAGCCCTCGGGTGTCTAGACGGGGCTGAAACACACTAAGTTCTAAAACAAAATACAATCAGAATTCTGCCTTGATTTTGCGGAAACAAAGTTTAGTACTTAACAGCTTATTGAGTGACTCCTTGTCTGCACCAGTGCTCGATACTGTCCTACTAGTAGGCACCTTTAAACATAATTCGTAGCAATAGATGTGACAAACAGGGTGTCCATGATTGGAATTAAGCTGTCAAGTATTGGGACGTTTACTTTGAACTATTTCTTTAAACGAGCATAGCAATTCTTGAACTCATATATAAGTATATATATATATAATACATTAGAGTCACACTAATATAGCACTTCAATAATCCAGCACATTAAATAATAGTGAAAAAGATCATCATTATTTTCAAACACTTGTGTAATACATAATCGTTTCGTACCTTATCGCTATCACGGGTCTGCATCACAATAAGGGTTATCTTTTTTTAATGTAGTGTGTATGTCATTTTATGCTCGTCTATTTTTTGGCACGCTATGTATTTTAAAATAGGAGGTGTCATTAGATTCAATTTAGTTGTGAGCTATAATTGTTAGGATCAAAAAGTCGGCAATAAAATATATTTAAGCAAACAATGGCTGTAGCAGAGCGAGATCATACATTCATGATCCTGTTACCTCGTGAGCATACTTGTAAGTACAAGGTGTTTTCCCTCCACTTTAGTCACTTTAGTGTTGAGTATTTTTCGAAGAACTATTATAATAAACTGTAGGTAACTGCGGGTAGTGCAGGCATATAAACTTTAAAAAAAAAGTTTTTATTTGGGTATTTGGCGTTTTCTTGTCCTTTTAACTACTAGACCATCATCGCTCCTACGCGTATCAAACAAATCATATGTATGGATATTGTACGGCCAGTCACCGGTTAAGCCTATTCGATACCCCGTACCTAGGGTAGTTCTATAGGCGTAGGCATTTCAAACGCTCTCAGTTTGCTGTCGCATATATTGAAGAAGTGAGGCAGAATAATGGTAACTCTTAAATAAATTAAAATTGTGTAGCAAGCGCAGCGTATTGTTTTACCAAATCTTTATGCTCATTGTGGCTAACTTCTTCAAAATGTTCGACAGGAAACTGATAGTGGTTGAAATACCAATAGAAATACACCCAAACAGCAACAGCTGCAAGCTTAACGAAACACCGACAAACGTAAACGGTTTAAATGTACGGGAACGTTGATTTATTTAAGTACATCTAGTCGGAACGGCTTAACGGCACAGTTTCGGAGAATTTAATGAACCTGCTTAAAATTCGACTCATTATGCGTAAAGTGAATTTTAATTTTGTAAGTTTAAACCAATGGTGGATTTTATTATATTGAAAAGTCTTGCAAACTTGGCGTTAGTTTCGCAAACAGTTTGCGTTTAATTAATTTCGTATACAAAGATATTGGGTAACTTTTCGCTTAGAACTTACAATGTGAAAAACAGGTGTTAAAAAAGAAGACTTAAAAACTACAAAACATGAAGTCAGTTTTTCAGGAAAATGCTACTGCTATAGCAAAGCTCACATATTTTAACCAAGTTTTCCTATGACTTAGCTGATAAATAATACAGACGCTGCAGTGCACACTGCATAATAAGAAGCATCCAAAAGTTTGTTGAATTTCGTAACGTAATGGCACCAATAATGGACGGTTTAGTTACTGTAGTTATTTCACGTGCATTTTTATAATCTCAAGTTATTTAAAACAATGAAAAATCCTTAAACAATCATTCTTTACAACAAGCATAAAAAAACAACTGATTGAAATAAAAAAAATAAAAAAAATTGGTATAAAGTCCTGGAATAGACACTGTAATATACACGTGTATATGCTCCAATAGTTGTTATAGTTTAAGCTGTAATTTTTTTTTAATATTACCTTTGAAATGTTTTTGTCCATTACTGGATCCATGTCCATTACTAATACCATTACGTGCGATAAATTAATATTGGCCTTGTAAATGAAACCACATGAATAATTTATTTAGTCTCAGCAAAAATATTGTTGTATTTCATTATTTGCAATTTGGCCAATCAGTTGGGTTTATTGAATAAACTGTGACGCAAGTGATGGTTATTTGGATAACGATTGTCAATTATAATAGGCCATTGTGTTCCGCGGTTGTGGCTGGCTCGGCGAAATGTATTAATTTGTTAAATAGATTACTGAATCTTTTGAATCCGCAGTAACTTATTTAGCATTTTCTGTTTTAGTTTGCCATTTCAAATAAACCAAATGTATGGAAATAAAACAATTTAACGGATTATATCGCGTATATTATCTCATTTTAGTTCCCGACGTTTCAGAAGCTTTTCAGCTTTCCATGGTCAAGGGTGGATGGGTGGTTAAATTGTTTTGTTTTAATGAGTAATAATCGCGGAAACAGAAAAAAATATTATAACCAAATGTATGTTATATAATCTAAAATGGAAATCTGAACATGCACATGTTACAGTAATAATCATCAAAATAACTACAAAATGTATTACTTAACACATTAACAACATAAGTAGCGTCTTCAAAACCAGTTCGACACTGAGTTGTGGAACCGTTTGAACTCTGTAAATAAAACTTTATTCTAGAATGTGTTTCTGTTTTGAGAAAAATGTTGTCTCTCTCTTGTCGTCCCTCATGACAGAGGATCTTGGTCATCATCGGATATTTTACCCTTGGAGTGGATGATTTGCCTCCATCTGGTTCTGTCCATTGCGCCCTTTACGACTGAGCAAAACTTGGAGGAAGATGAGGGCTATAGTTGATCAGTCCATCTGGTTGAAGAAAAATGTTACATCTACCTTATTTACAGCTAATGTCACGACAACAGATTTACTCGATCTAGATCTCAAACAAATGTTTTATAACCTTTTATTGGCCACATCGGGTATTCATACATTCGGCTGACATCTCCAGTAACAACTCTCTGTTTCAACAGTCCATCCGCGACCAACCCATGAAACTGCGTCGAAACGATGGATATTAAAGGTTAATAAAACATTATCTGAGATTCGTTATTTTATGTTTAGTAATCTGTACAGTACAAACAAACGAGAGAGTATAGTGTTTCACGCTCTTCTTCAGAGTGCATACGTTACGAAGACCAAACTATGACTAAACTGAACATAGAACGCTAATAATAAAACTGTACAAACAATTAATCCCAGATATTTAAAAAAAAACTTTTTTAGTGTCTTTTTAATCCTAGAGATGTCTAACAACACTCTTCATCAACTCATCGTAGAAACAAAGAAAACTAAATCTATATAGGTTTAGAAGCTATAGTACTACAGACAGACAGACAGGCACACGCTTTTAACGGGTCTCATTCGGAATCCCTAATATCTTTTGTCCTAATGTATCGTTTGTCCTAATGTATCATTTGCCATAACGCATTTTTTTCAGAAACCGTAATTTTTTCAGGATTTTTTAAAAGATCGTCGTATAGATTAGGTTAGGTTAGGTTTGTTTTATAACAATCCTTAAAAGTTTACGGTTTCTGAAAAAAATGCGTTATGGCAAATGATACATTAGGACAAACGATACATTAGGACAAATGACGTTAGGGATTTCGATATAGATCCGCTTTTAACTTATAACGAGAAGGTACTCGCAACTTTGTTCGCGGAGGAGAATGATACCTGTGTACCAAAAATAGTTTTAACTCCGTTTAGCCGATTTGGCGAGATGAAGCCACAATGACACATACAAACAAACAAAAAAAATAAAAATAATAATAACTTTCGATTTAGTGTCCTTCAAATAGTCCTTTACAATATTTTTTTATAGTTTTAACATCATGATTCGACGATTTTTAAAAATTCGAATTTAAACAAAAAGTTATCTAACTTTTGGTATATGTAGATAGATCATGCTTGTGAAACGATCATACGTGACGATGCACATTTCCAAGATAGACTAAGATTCAAATTGTGAACGGAAATTATTCAGAAAATTTATGCACCAACTCTAACAGCGATAGCTCATTTTATGCTAATCTGTGGCTGTGGAACTATTTGCTCATTTTGGACGCCACACTTCGTACACGAAGCTAGGCACATACTTCAGTTACTAACTTTCACAAGCTCATGTCAGGCTTTTTCGTTTACTAGAAATATCAACTCTCACGGCACGAAACACATCATAATTTCGATTAACTTAGCCAAGCGAGATATTAGGTTTCATATTTACAGAGTTCTCCTTTATGATGAACAGAAATTCAATTTTTAAATTGCGCTTTCAGAGATGGACTGTTAACAGGCAACTGGAAAGTAACACTTTTTGACTACCAATGTTTTTCAGCCGTAATTTCGTAATATGAACGTGATTTTTCACTCAATATTTTAAGCGGACAAACGAAGATAACGCTAGTAATGCTAAACATTAGAAACTTGTTTTTGCCTACTGTCTCAAACTCGAATCTAACTCGTTTTTCTTATTTTATATCTGAAAACACCACGGACCTACATTTTGCTTAGAAGTAGGGCTCTTCTAACACTGGATTTTCATAGATACGGCCGTTTGTATTGTATATATTTTGTACGGAACCCTCGGTGCGCGAATTCGACTCGCAACTTATGTCATAAATAATAAGAAAGTGTGTTTGTTCGTGGTTTACTCTTATTTTATCGTACAAACGTTTTATCTAATGATTCATTTCAACGATATATCATTCGTCAAAGTCACTCACTCTCCTCGATGCAGCGTATGAATATGCCATCTATGACAAAACAATATGAGTATTACAATATTGAAACCGAAACCGAGCATATGTCCCCTAAAATAAGGAGCAGATGTAGGGCTTCCCAAAGGTTCAACCGTAATAAAACACCTTGCATTTGCAATCTGTTTCACCGCGTTTCTTTGCTATAGAAGGGTTATGGAAATTACGGCGAATGCGGTATTTTGCTTAATTTAAACCCTTGCCTTGACGGTTTATGGCGCTACATACTTTACATTTTTATTTTGGTGCACCACCTCAATATTATGCGTAAATCTCACCATCATCATCATACCAGAGGGGCTACTCCGATACCCGAAAAACGAAGTTCGTATGGCGCCATCTCGCTCCCTCAAATACAGCTTATCATGAGAGCGAGCAAGCACCAGTTTCAAATGGGTATGAAACAGGACGCAGTATGCAGATTCTGCCAAGAGACAGAGGAGACTGCAATGCATATCCTCTGCTTCTGTGGACCACTCATGAGGAAAAGAAGTATCTACCTAGGGCAACATGTCGTGCCCCCGGAAGAGATACAACATTTCACTGCCCAAACAATTTGGGAATTCCTAGACTCAACGGGCCTCAGTAGTGAACTCTAATAAAGGGCTGCCACAATAGATCAAATCTGGTCGAGGCGGCATACAGAAGGCCCAAACATCAACAATAATAAAATAATATCATGAGAGCGAGAGGGACGGCACGTTACGAACTTCGAATTTCGAGTATCGGAGAAACCCCTCAGCTCAACATCCAGTGCTAGGTAAGGGGCTCCCCCAAACTACAACTCATACAACGGTTTCCCACTATCTTGACCAGTTCGTCGGTCCCATGCTGTAATAAACAGTTTTTTTATGGTTCCATAGCCAAAATGGCAAAAACGGAGCCTTTATAGTTTCGTCATGTCCGTCCATCCGTCCATCCGTATGTCACAGGCATTTTACTCAAAAACTACAAAATGTACATTGATGAAATTTGGAGTATATTAGGTGTCTTGTGTAAGCCGCTTCTTAGTTTGATGGATAAATTATAAAATAAATTTAGGGGGGCATTTCATACATGTAACCAAAACTGAAAAAAAAACTTTCAGCAAATATCAATATGTGGGCCCGACAGATCTTTTAAAATAATTTTGAGGTTTCTAAAAACATTTTTTGCTTAGTGGATATTTTCGGAAATATTCGCTCTGAAAGTAACAAAAAATATGCACCTCACTGTTCGGGTAATATCTAGGTAATATCTAGACTTAAATCTGTACATATAAGTAGGTAAAATACCTACAAACAAATACGAGTACTAGGCGTGAAAATGTCATCTATACTATTATAAAGTTGATGATGATGATGATGATTATAAAGTTGTCAAACTGAAATGTCTGTACATTGATGATATTTAAAAACAAATATTGCAACAGACTATTTACATAGCATTTGGAGGTCACTAAAACGAAAAATATTTTGTTTTTTATTTTTTGTATGTGTCGTTGTGGCTTCATCACGCCAAATCGGCTAAACGGATTTAACTATTTTTGGTACACGGGTAGCTGGGTATCTCCAGATGGTCATAGGATACTTTTTACCCGCATACGCTGTTAAAAAAAGAAGGGTTATAACTTTTTCTCCTCTGCGAACGAAGTCTTCTACTATATGATAGGTTAGGCACTCTTTTGACACGTTTGGTTCATTTGTACAACGGCCTACGAAGCAGGCGGTCCCGGGTTCAAATCCCGGCCAAGGCGAGTGATGAGCATTAATGTTCGTTCTTGGTACTTTGTTGTTTTCTATTTATTTAAGTATTAGAGTTTATGTATATTATCAAGTATAGGCTTATGACAGCATAGACAGAGGCACTCTATACTCCATTGTCTTAAATTTTAACATCCCTAGAAAACTAGTAGCCATAATTACCACAGCAACAAAGGAGAGTAGGATGCGAGTCAGAGTAGGGGTTGAGCTGTCAGAGGAGTTCACGGTGATGACCAGCCTAAAGCAAGGAGATGCCCTATCACCTATGCTCTTCAACCTAGCCCTTGAACATGTTGTCCGAAAAGTCTTAGCTTTGGACATAGGAGTAGAGCTGAACAGTAAGCACAAGGTGGTAGGGTACGCGGGTGACCTAGCGATATTAGGTGAAAGCCGTGAAGAAGTGGCGGAGGCAGCTAGTGTCCTAGAGCGAGAGGCCTCTAGAATAGGTCTCGGGATCAACCAGTCGAAAACTGAATACCTCCACATGAAACGTTACAAAAATACACACATTCAGCGTGACAGTCTTCAGGTGGGGGGCACCAGACAGTTGACAAGTTTCAGTACCTTGGTTGCACCATTACTGATACCAACACTAGGGAGGAGGAAATCAAAATACGCATCCAAGGTGCCCTGCGATGCAGTGCGGCCCTCCATAAAGTGATAGTGTCCAGGATTCTCAGCAGGAATACAAAGTTACAGTTATAAGACCCATCCTTATGTATGGCTGTGGGGCCTGGACACTAACACTGAAAGAAGAAAGTCAGTTCCTGGTAGCGGAGAAAAAAGTTTTCCGTAAGATCCTGGGACCTGTCAAGAGAGATGATGGCACCTGGAGGATTCGAAGGAATGCAGAAATTGAGGAGTTGGTGGCTGCACCTAATATCATCGGCGAAACAAAATCCCACAGACTTCGCTGGTTTGGCCACCTGCTAAGAATGGATGAAGATCGGGCTGCCAAGAGAGCATACATGGAACGACCGTCTGGTCGCCGTCCGGTAGGTCGACCCAGGTATCGCTGGGGGGATAGTGTGAAGGCGGATCTGTGTCAACTTCAAGCAGATAATTGGCAGGAAGCTGCGCAGGATCGGGACAAGTGGCGTGCTCTCGTTTCGGAGGCCAAGAACCATTTTGGTTCACTGAGCCATAATAGTTAGTTAGTTATCAAGTATATCGTCACCTTAATACCCATAGTGCAAGATTTGCTTAGTTTGGGACTAATTCGATTTGTGTAAGATCCACCCTGATATTTATAGTTCCAGGACGATTCCCGTGATTTTCGTATTTACCAGTGGCGTGGCGTCCATATTAGCCGATTCCCACCAGGTTGCCGAAGGAAAGGCTTATAACCACCTTTTTCTGAAGATATGTGTAAATAAATGCGCTTCGGCTTCCCTTGTAATTGAACTTGAGGTGGGACCCTATCAAAAATAAGTCAAAATATATCTGCATAGATCGGCGTGATTCATATATAAGCTTAATTCGTTAGACTAGAGAAAAGGATATTTTTGGAAACCAATGGACCCGAAGTATTCAACGCCTCTAAAACCAAAGCTATAGTAAACTGCATGTTTATCACAATGTTGTATAATTTGGACAAACGCATTATTTCCGGGAAAAAATATTTTAGAAAACATAAGCATGAAATAATCAACACCACTAAAAAGCAAAGCTAGCTGTATGTTCAGTTTAATTAGCCCTCGTGTGCAGTCCGCAGCTATTACAAAGTTACATAATTTGAGGGAAAAAATATTTTAGAAAACATAAGCAGGAAATAATCAACGCCACTAAAACCAAAGCTAGCTATATGTTCAGTTTAATTAGCCCTCGTGTGCAGTCCGCATCTATCACAATGTTGCATAATTTGAGAAACGCATTATTTGCGGGAAAAATATTTTAGAAAACATAAGCAGGAAATAATCAACGCCACTAAAAGCAAAGCTAGCTATAGGGTAAGATGGGGGAATGGCAGTCAGTTGGCAATGCCGGTCACGTCAAAATCTAAAACTTCCAAAAACATTATGCAATCGCTACCATCTACTATGCGGCCGAGTAAACTTATTTACCAAGCGGCACCATTTTCCTTCGCGCGCAATGAGTTTGACAGCCGTGTACAGGTTCGGACGTGTTTTGTTGTAATAAAATCGAAAACTCGGTGAAAGGTAAGCTTAAAGTGATTTATACCAATCAATATCTTTCTTAAAGTAAATTACTACACGTTTACAAGTGTATCCCATGTGCTTGTTGGATTTTAAGAAAGTATTTACGTCTTTTTTCGTGAGTAACCTAAGAAACCGTTTTCGTATTTTGGGGTAATGACAATCATTCTAAGCGGGCAATACGGGTCTGTGGCCGGTATTACCCCGTATGGAATTATAAGACAATTTATTATTTGTTTGTTTGTTAATATAAATTAATGTTTGTTTCTTTATAAAAAAGAGTTATTTTTTTGTTAAAATATAAAAATGTTTCTGTTAATTTTGGAGAAAAAAAAAAAATAGAGAGAATTCAGTAAAAGAGAGTTCCTATGTGTGATTCTAATCTGTGATTTTTAAAGTAGAAATATAAATAATTAATTATACATAAAATATGTTTGCTTAAAAAAAAGTTGATTTTGGTAAAAATAAAAAAACTAAAGATAATATGGTTAGAATCTAAGTAAAAGATAGTTCCTATGCGTTTCAATGTGATTATCAAAGAAGAAATATAAATAATTAATAATATTTTTGTTTTTTTTATAAAAATAGTTATTTTTGGTTAAAATATAAAAAAACGGTTAATTTTGGCTGAAATATATAAAAATAAAGATAATTATGCATAAACTGTCGTTTTATTTCGTTGTAGTACATTTTAAAAGCAACCCTGTGTTAATTTTTAATGACCGGTAAGACCCCAACAGTAGACCGCTATTACCCGCATCTGCTGGCAATAGCGGTCAATTAAGGGTTTTACAAAATGATTAAAAAATAAGAAACCCGTAATAGATTGATAATATGCCTCATATATATCTATAGCCCATTATATAAGCTATGTAAAAAGTCAGTTACCTATGCGGTAAATCCCAGAAATAACATAAAAAAATAATTACTGCTTAAGTGACCGCCATTCCCCCATCTTACCAGTTTAATTAGCCCTCGTTTGCAGTCCGCAGCTATCACAATGTTGCATATTTGAGAAACGCATTATTTGCGGGAAAAATATTTTAGAAAACATAAGCAGGAAATAATCAACGCCACTACAACCAAAGCTAGCTATATGTTCAGTTTAATTAGCCCTTGTATGCAGTCAGTGGGTATCACAGAGTTGTATAATTTGGAAAACGCATTTACGCGAGCAAGCGGCGCGGCGTGAAATTAGTGTCGTGTCGTTTTCGAGTACGTACGTTTCCTGCAATAATTTGATGTTAAAATGTCCTGGCGTTTGTGGTGCCATTAGGAAAGCGGGGTGAAATGCGAGTTTTTGGAGAAATGATTTCGTAAATAAACGTAATTTTGCCGTTGCCGTACTTTGGTTAGCAATGTTTATTCTGTCTCTGTGAATTTTGAGATAATTATGTTGAGTATCACTGTGTACCCAAATTTAAATCTATTTATCATTACATTTACATTTACATATTATGGACATGTTTCAGAAATAATTTTTTTGTATTTGAATTTGAATTGGATATTACCAGTACTCTTTTGTTTATGACATAGGAGGCAAACGAGCAGATGGGTCGCCTAATGGTATAAGCGATCACCGTCGCCCATAGACACTTGCATCACCGGAAGAGTCACAAGGGCGTTGCCGATATTTGTTTATTTTGTATCTATGATATTTGAGATGATTATGTTAAGTAGGTATCACTGTATCCAAATTTAAATAAATCTATATTTCATTATTGTCACTCATATTTGTTTATTTTGTCTCCGTGATATTTGATCACTGAATACCCAAATTTAAGTAAATCAATTTATCATTATCATCACTCATATTTAAAACCCAGAGAAGTTAATTAATTTTGGTTGGATTCGCCTTAATCGCTATACTGGTGATCGCATTATGGAGTGTCTAATATTGTAACTGCATTTGAACGCTGCATTTGATGACTAAAACAAGTTAGGGGTGATCCGATAAAAAAGCCCCCAACACATCTAGAAAATTGCTAATTACTTTCAAACAGCTGAACGGATTTTTTTGAACTATAGATACGAACACTCCCGATGAAGTCAGCTTTTAAAAACAAAAAAGCAAATCAAAATCGGTTCATCCATTCAAGCGCTATACGATACCATAGACAGACACAGAAATAAACAAATACACACGACAAATATCACACACTCCTTTTTATAGTTCCGTACCTCAAAAGGAAAAATCGAAACCCTTATCACTTTGTTATCCGTCTGTCTGTCTGTCTGTCTGTCAAGACCCTTTTTTAGGAACACGTGGAGGTATCAAGTTGAAATTAAGATCAAATACTTATGTCTGCGGTCCCTTGAGGCTGTGAAAAAACAAGCTTCTAAGTTAACGAAATGCAAATTGCCGCCCATAGAAAATCTATTAAGGTACTTTCAGTTATACTAGAAACTTGAAATCTGGCATAAGGATAGCTCTTATAGCACAACCCACGAAATAAATGTAAATTTCTTAATTTTTACGCCTGTCACACCGAGTACATTTTGCTCAGGAGCAGGGCTCTGCTAACACTGGGTTTTCAAAGATGCGGCCGTTTTTAGTGTACATTTTGTACGGAATCTTCCAGGCGCGAGTCCGCAAGTGGTCGGCTTTTTTCGTCGAGGCTTAAAAAGGGCACAATTTAATGGCAGGTGAAATTGTTTGACAGTTTTAGTCTGTACTCTACTCTGGACCTAGGATATATAATCCCTATTATATTACACACATTTTCTCAATATGTCTCAATGGGTACTTTTTATTAGTTATAAGTACCTACCTAAATAGCTCTAACCTATAGCGTCTAGTAGACGCATATAGTAACCATTCAACTCAAACTCGATTCCTGTCGGCTGAGTGACACGATCACATGATATACTTGATCTAGAGCAGAAATTCGATACGATAATGTAAGAGAATGTGCATTTAGATTTTAAGTGAATAATCATTTAAACAAAGAAGTGAAGTGATATGAACTAGATCACTTGAGGGTGAAATGTAAATAGTGGTGTACTTTGAATGACGGCCAATTTCTAAAAGGTAAATAACTTGGATATGCGATCGATCGTACAGTTTTATGGTTCTATCTAAGTACGAACCAAGGTTAATATTATACCTTAAGGTTGTAAGAGATCGCTTTTCAGCGAACAGACCGCCTGTTGTTTACCATTTCTCATACAGTTTTAAGCTGGAAATAAAAGCGGTTACTAGAAAGGTCTATTAAATATACCAGGGCGTAAGTGCTGATCGGCTACATTTTCCCAAATAGCCGTTTCATCGGACTCCACGCGCGTTAAATCAAGCAACATGTCGGAATTTTCACTGTCACTTACACGTTAATGGATGATGCTTAGCGCGGGATTTTCATGAAAATATGAGTAGTATGATCCAACTATAGATGGTGTTTATGATAATTTACGTTAATTTAAGGGAACATTTTTCAAACCATTAACCATCAATTAAGTTCTCAAATACGTAAGTATCTTAACTCGTACGGTTTTACAACAAATACTACTACTTTGCACTAGTGTAACAAGTCCTTAATTACTTTGTCTGTCAAAAACTCTACAAATGACATATCATGTCAATGTTTGATTGTCTGTGGTTAAACATAAAAGTCTAATGCCCACACTTGCCGTTGTCACAATATCTATTTTTTAACCGACTCCCAAAAAAGGAGGCGGTTCTCAATTCGGTTGTATTTTTATTTATTTATTTATTACATACTAGAAGGGGGCCTTCTAACTTCTAACTACGTTAGCGGAGGAGAAAAACCCTATTTTTTTATCGTAGTTGGATAAATCAATCAAAAATCAAGCCACAGCGACACATACAAAGAAACATACTAAAAATCCAAAAAAAAAATTACTATTCAGTAACATTTTTATTGAATATCTTCAATGTAAGTACAGACATTTCATTTGTACAACTTTATAATAGTATATAAGTACTTACCTATATAGATTTTTTATTTTATTTTTTATTAGCCAATTTAAAGTCCCACTGCTGGGCAAAGGCCTCTCCCTTAGATCTCCACGACTCTCTATCCGAAGCTACCTCCGGCCAGTTGTTAAGAAACGCATCCAGATCGTCCTGCCATCTCCGCCTAGGCCTGCCTCGTCTACGTTGCCCATCTTATGCCACCCATTTAGTGACCACACTAGCCCACCTTTCTGGGTGCATGCGGCACACGTGACCGGCCCAGATGAATACTTTACTTGACTAAGTAGATGCATTTAGCAATATTATCAAATCAAATCAAATCAAAATATTCTTTATTCAAGTAGGCCTAGTTACAAGCACTTTCGAAATGTCAGTTACATGAGAGTGAATGTTTGCTGGGAGAAATACAATATGATCCAACATTTGCTGCAAGGATTAGGGAAACCCAGAAAAACCTAATCAGATCATTTAACTTAAGTGTAATATTATTGATAAAATCATCATTTTTAAAATTAAAATAATCAATAAGATAAATCCCAAAAGGATTGTCAATAAAAAATAAATAATCTAGAATGTGTCTAGAATAAAATTCTAAATGTCAGAGTATATAAAACAATTAAGATTAAAATAATAATAATACCTTAGGTATTCGTTAAAATAATTATTCATATACCAACATGACGCTATAATTTACATTAATCCCACGCGGCTTCATTATTCATGTAGTATTAAGTATGAAAAAGTAAGGAAAAGAAATTGAACACAAATATTTTACTAGGTACCTTGTTATTGTGAGTGTATCAAGGAATATCTCAAAGTTAACGTTACTAAAAACTACACCCTGTATGTATTAAATACAATCCCTTAAGGTGCGTCCACACTTGTATCATTTGCTCGTATCCGATCACCATGCCGTAGCATGACTGCGTATCGCGCTGCTTGGACGCTTACTGTCGGCGCGCCGATAATGCCGCACTCTTCCGATACAAGTGTGTGATACGCGTAGCAAATGGATTTCGAGTGATCGGATCGGCGCAACGTCCAAACGCGTGATCGTGACACGCGATCATGCTACGCGACGATGATCTGATACGGGCAAATGATACAAATGTTGACGCACCTTTACCGAATATACTGCATATTCATCGTTTTCACCACATATTTGCGCTGAAATGTAAGCATGCCGTAAGTGGCCCACACAAGACGAGTTATTTTAACGTTTTAGTTCGTTCAGGGAACAAGATAAAGTTAGATTATGAAGTTCGGCGTGACTAAGATTATAAACAGTTCCGGAGTCTATTTGAGATATTATCTACGTTCCAGGAATCAAGAGGAACTTTTCAATAGTAAACAGTTTAAAAGTTAAAATGAAATAATGAAATAATAATCTTTATTCTGTAAGTAGGCCACAAGGGCACTTTTACAAGTCTGACTCTACGGCGTTTCCCAAGAGACCACTGAAGAGAAGAAAGCCGAAACAAACTCAACAGTCAGTAATTTTTTCGAAATAACTCTTATATCTATTACAATATTTGTACTTAGCCTATCCTAAATATATGTTTTGAGTATATAAACTCAATGCGTAGTTCTTCAAGAAAACATATCAAAACTTAAAAAATAGTGTTTTTTTTTTATTTAAAACAACTTACATACGTTTGATATGCCACCTTATAAGAACCATGTCCCGGTAAAAGTAAATTATTTGGTTTCTGTTTTGGGCCATGCATTTTTGTCTGTGAAATAGTCCTCTACCCTATAATAAGCCTTTGAACCATTAGGGACTCTTTTAAGTACTTTTTGAGAGCTGGAAACGATAATTTTAAAGCATTATCTGGTAGCTTATTATTAATATGGTGGCCCATTTCACAAATACTTGTACCCCCACTTGTTGTCTCACATTATAGACTTTTCGGTTCGAGCTGGTCAGGATCAGGAGTACTTATCGAATTTGATAAAAAAAGAAAGAAGAAATAAAAAAAGCGGCCAAGTGCGATACGGACTCGCCCATGAAGGGTTCCGCAGCCATTTATACAAAAAATGCACTACAGATGATAAAAAATACGATATGAAAAAAAAAACACTAACAAAAGAGCGTATCTCCCTGGCACTTAAGTCCTTTTGCTGAGAAGCGCAGTTTTTTGGCAATAACTTAAAAATGGTATGTCCGATCATGTTGAACAATTTTCGTTGGAAGTATTTATTGAGCTTTATATTTATAATTTTTTTCATATTTTTTTAACATACTGTTTAGAAAACGGAGGGGGGGGGGGGACACAATTTTTGCTGCTTTCGGAGCGAATATTTCGGAAAATATTCACTAAATCAAGAATTGATTTTAGAAACCTCAAAATGTTTTTAGAATAACTGTCGAATGATGTGCCACACGTTGATATTTGCAGAATTTTTTTTTTTTCGGTTTTGGTTACATGTATGTAGTGCCCCCCCTAGAAATATATATTTTTTTTATTTAACTATAAAACTAAGTAGCGGTTTACACACGACACCTATGATCCAAATTTCATCAACGTAAATCTTTTTGAGTAAAATGCCTGTGACATACGGACGGACAGACAGACAGACATGACGAATCTATAAGGGTTCCGTTTAGAGATCCCTAATAGGGATGAGTTCGCCTTTGTATATTTATTATATCTTTTAAGTTGATTGCATTTGTAACTGGTTACTATGTATAATAAAGTATTTACATACATACATACATTTACTATTATTAGGAGAATTAGGCATCCCTATTTTAATATTTATGCTCAAAGATCAAGGATCTCAAAGAACATTCCAGTTGAGTGAACGTCAAAGACTAGATCTTGGAATGGCTGCACGATCTAAATACTAGGTTTTAACGGTGATTAAATCTTAATACCCTTTTGAAAAGGAGATTAAATGGTGTATATAATCCTTAAATTTCAGATTTTATCGAAAAACCCTTACAAGCAAGTTAGAATGAGCGGTGGGCAACGAAACTATTATCGCTTCCAACAAACCACAAATAGTAACACTACAATCCAAAACCGTAACTAAGTTATTGAGGAACATAAAATAGTTTCCGACATGTTGAAACTCACACGTTGCCCGCAACACACCAACTATGTTTGAGTATACAGACAGCTTGACCACAATACGTTAGTCGTATGTAGTTAGCATCAAGTAGTTGTAGCTTCTAAAGTGCCAAATATATCGCAACACATCTCTATTCTTAAAAGCATAACGATACGTGTCGATTATAGGCATACGTGTCGATATATATGGCGTTTTAGATGCTACAGGCTAAGTATTTGATGCTGACTAGATGTACATTCGTTGATAGATTCAGCCATTCAGGCGTTACTTGACGAAATTCCATATTAGATTAATAGATAATAGTTCCTTTGTTATTCAGCGACGTAGTATCTTGGTTAGATGTGACAATAAATTGTGCTCACAATAATGCGTATATTGTTATGCAATTTCCATGAAAATACAATAAACTACCAACAGCTAACGGCATCATCAGGAGATGCAGGAGATTAACGGTCCGGCGTCCACCACCCCGAGAATTTTCGTTGAGTCGGTGATTTGGCTTCTCGGGTGAACGCCGTACCAAATGATTGATCTAGAAAAAAGTTGTTGCTTTTCTAATGGCTGTACCGATTGCCTTCAACCGCAGCTAAGAACACACTACAAAAAATGCACTACAACAGTAGTCTTGTGTCCTACAAAAATATAATTAGTCCGCCTGTTAGATTATCAGAAAATATAAATAAAATAAAATAAATAAATAAATATCAGGGACAATCTTACAAAAATCGACCTAGTCCCAAACTAAGCAATGCTTGTACTATGGATACTAGGCGACGATATACATAATAAATAGATAAATTAAAATAAATAAAATATTTTTTTTTTTTAAATAAGAACAAAATAAATAAAAATAATTGTACAACCCACTGAGCCAAACGTGAATATTGGACACATAATGTTTTCTTTTGTCAATCAGATAAAAAATAATGAAGATACAGCCCGGTAAAGTTTCCCGCGACGTCACGCCGTGCGACCCTTTTTCGTACGGCGTAACGTCATGCGCCCCGACTCCCAAACTTTAACACGCTTTATCTTTGCCTTTTTTTGTTTGATTGACAAAAGAAAAAATACGTGTCCAACATTTTTTGATAATCTGACGGTCTAATTAGAATAATATTGTTTTTACGCAGGAAACAACCCTATTCTTTAGTACACACCAACATGAGAAACAGTACAATTCATAAACTACCGTAAACAATAGGCGGTCTTCGTCGGTTCAAATAGATCACTTATTTTTATGAAAAAAATATATGTTTAATGTACAGACATTTCATTTTTACATCTTTAAAATAGTATAGATGATGAAGGCTGTTGTGGTTTTAATGTATTCTTCTTTTTATAATTATTGATAAAGCTTTCTTCACCATTAGCATTTAAATCGCATAAGTTAACGTGAAGCCGGCATCAAATGTTTTTCTTTACCGCTGACTTAACTCGGGAACAGGCAAATTTTGCAGTATCATCCTAACTAAACACGCATTTTCCCTGCTTTAAAACATCCCTCAGTGTTATGCTTCTGATTTATGGGGAGTGATATGTAGTAAAATCGCCCCTTGGAACACCATGATTGATCTATGGTGATGGCATTTGAATAAATCCCCTGCGGTCCGGACATGTCTATGCTTAAAGGTGACTAGGTTTAAATTATTTGACACGGTGAAAAGATTAATGTTTCACCAGCATTTTTTTGGGTTCCGTACAAAAAGGAGCCCTTATAAGATCACTTTGTTGTCCGTCTGTCTGTCAAGATCCTTTTTTGAAGCTGTAATACAATGAAGCTAACAGATACAGACATTAAAAAAGTTGTTTTTCTATACAAATTGCCGTCCATGGAAAACCTATAGGGGACTTCCAGTTGTCCTAAAAACTTGATATTTGGTATGAAGGTAGCTCTTATAGCACAACCCACGAAATAAATCTGAAAATATTATACTTTTATGTCTATCTGTTTAAGTCAGTAACCAATATAAAATGACCCCAACCCACGTACATTTTTCTTAGGAGTAGGACTCTGTTTATGGATTTTCCTAGATACGGCCGTTTTTAGCGTATATTTTCAAGGGAACCCTCAGTGCGCGAGTCCAGTTAGCTGGTTTTCAGTATATTTAGCTATATAAGCGAAGAAAACGTTGAAAAATCTTACCGTGTTATCAATGGAACCATAAATATGAAAGATTTTTCTTTAACGAGCATCCATTTTGCATAATTTATGCATTAAGACTCAACACAAAAACTCGCTTTGTAACTACAAAGCACTAAGCAAACCCCAAGTTACGTTAACATCAGCCGAGATCGCTGGGTAGCATAAATTAGTTTATAATAAATGACACTGCCGCTAGTCATAAAACATGAACAAATGAACCAGCTGTGTAATAAACCCTTCCTGAATGATTGAAAAGGCACGATACTTATTTTGAAGTATTATTAAAAAAGTCGTATATGTAGATAGACCGTAAATTACGGTCATGCGTTTAATGGCAGTCGCAGCGTTATGACCAAGTAGAATTCTATGTGCATTTTTAACTGTATTTTTTATTGCAGGTTACTACGGATATTTACCCCTTTTTAATGTTTATTTTACATCCAAGTGTGGAAGTTGACAATATAATCCTAAAAACTGAGACCGGAATAAAACACTGGGCTATAAACGAAGTGCTTACGTATGTACTGAAAATACTTTATTTGCAGTAGTTTCTACGCAACTCTACAGTGAATATGGCCGGACATGCTCTTGGGCGGTTTTTAGGGTTCCGTACCCAAAGGGTAAAGGTGCGTCCACATTTGTATCATTTACCCGTATCAGATCATCGTCGCGTGGCATGATCGCGTGTCACGATCACGCGGTTGGACGTTGCGCTGATCCGATCGCTCGAAATCCATGTTGCTACGCGTATCACACACTTATATCGGACGAGTGCGGCATGATCGGCGCGCCGACAGTGAGCGTCCAAGCAGCGCGATACGCAGTCATGCCACGGGACGATGATCGGATACGAGCAAATGATACAAGTATGGGCGCACCTTAAAACGGGGCCATCACTAAGACTCGGCTGTCCGTCTGTCACCAGACCTTTTCTCATAAACTGTGATAGGTAGACAATTGAAATTCTCACAGATGATGTATTTCTGTTGCTGCTATAACAACAAATACTAAAGTATAATTTAATGTCTGCCTGTCTATGTCAGTAACCAATATAAAATCATGGAACACCGCGTACATTTTGCTTTGAAGTAGGGCTCTGCTAACACTGGATTTTCATAGATACGGCCGTTTGTAGCGTATATTTTGTACGGATCCTTCGGGGCGCGACTCCGACTCGCACTTAGCCGGTTTTTTATTCCCAACCACGGTTGTTGTTTGTCATTGAGCATTGGAGCTTTCCCTAATAATAAGTAGGTAGGAAAATAATGTATGCATAAGACCTCTTGAAGACGATAAAGTTAGTTGCGTCAACGACTCATACTAGCAGTTAAAACATTGTCAGATTAGGCGACAAAACACTAACGGTAAATATGTAGCCAGAATCCTTCGTACCGGCGCGTTTAATCCTCAATACGATTCGACTATTGCATTCACAGCTACCCGCACAGGAAAGGTACATCCGCGCTCAATATAATATTCACCGCACAAACAAAAGCCGACTACCTATAGTACCCATAGTCCACAAAGGCTACATACTTCGCGGCATATCAATCAGTGACCGCATGCGGTCTGACCCCTGCTGGAGAAAGTCACTGGAACCGATGGAACCCGTCCGACGGGTGCAATGGCACACATTTGTCGCGAGTCCCAGTTCCCAACGCAATAGTCTATAAAATAATAGAGCGGAGAGAATACTGTTGGGTTACAGGTAAGGTTAGTCGTAGGTTTTTAGGGTTCCGTACCCAAAGAGTAAAACGGGACCTTATTACTAAAACTTCGCTGTCTGTGTGTCACCAGACTGTATATCATGAGCCGTGATAGCTAGACAGTTGAAATTTTCACAGATCATGTATTTCTGTTGCCGCTATAACAACAAATACTAAAAACATTATAATTTGATGTTTACCTGACTACATCGGTAACTAATATAAAATGCTAACGAGTGATGGCAAGTCATAGGGTTCTACGATGGTACTCTTATTAGTTTCCTTTCAATAAAATAATCATCGATATATTGCATAATAAGAAAAGAGTCGAAATAGGAATGAGTAAAATTGAAATAAAACAATTTAACGGATTATATCGCGTATATTATCTCATTTTAGTTCCCGACGTTCACCCGTGACCATGGAAAGCTGGAAAGCTTCCGAAACGTCGGGAACTAAAATGAGATAATATACCCGATATAATCCGTTAAATTGTTTTATTTCAATGAGTAATAATCGCGGAAACGGAAGAAAATATAATGAGTAAAATTGTTTTTAAGTACAATACAATTATCTTTTTTTAAGGCATCTTTTTATTAAACACGCGGTAGGTTCCCCTAGTATATGTACAATAGTACCTAGTCTTTGGCGGTACACACTCCCGTCGATATTTGGCATTTCTTTGAATTTTTCCCTCGTCTCATCTTTCATCTTAATTTGGTCTAAAGTCTCAAACCGCACCTCTTATATTTTTCGCCAATAAACCAAAGAAAGAAGCAACACAATTCAGGAGCGCTAATTAACTTGATCATCGAATTATCCAGATATGGCTACAGCCGAATTCAGGGTGCAATTCATTAATTAAATTTCCCGAAACCCAATTAAAAATGTTTTACATTTTCGCCGTGCTTGCATATTAATTTACGCGAACATGATTTATTCACCGCCACAATATACGTAGCGGCGAATATTAAATAACATGAGCGGCAAACTAGTTTCCATGTTCGCAAATAAGCCCGTTGCCACTGTGCTCTAATTCTAATTTTTCTTTAAATATTCCTTCTAATTTGTTAAAATTGGTGTGACTACTATATTTATATATTTTAAATTCTATATTTATAAATGTTTTTAGGTTTATTGTATTGTACTATTTTTAACCCCCGACACAAAAAGAGGGGTGGTTATAAGTTGGGCCGCTATGTGTGTGTGTCTGTCCGTTTGTAGCATCGTAGTTCTTAAACGGTTATGCCGGTTTTTTTTTCTTTGAAAGCCGGTTATCAAGCGGTGGGTTTTTTTATGCATGTTCATCGATAACGGTCCATTGCAAAACAAAGGAACAACAAATCAAAATGATTCTGTGCGTACAAAATGATTATAGCCGTATAATAAAAGATATATAGCCTATATCCACTACTTTTCATTCCGAAAAACGTAGAGCCCGCTGTCGAGAAGGATAAGCAAAACGTTAGCCATGAGGGCAAAAACCACAATGACAGTCCAGTTTTGATCAACCAAACTTGTATTAATAGTTGAGTATATCTTTAAGCAATGTAAAACTAGACAGCGTTTTTTTTGTTTCTTGGTTACTTGTTGATATTGAATTTTTGAGATTCAAGTTTCATTCAGTAAGTATAGAATAGTTTCAATATTCCAGGGTTGAGCATTGTATAGGTTGGCATGGTTGGGTTAGCTGAGTTAGGTTGTTATGGACAGCCACTCCTATATCCAGTTAGCATCGACGGATCTAATCTTGTTTATTGGTTAGCCATGGACTGATACCCTAAAATCATCCTTGTGGCCACACTGATAATTATGGACTATGCTATTGTATTAGATACTAGAGGATGGCCGCAACTTCGTTCGCGGAGGAGAAAAAGTCATAACCCCTCTTTTTTCTTCAGTCTCTAAAAATCTATTGAGCCGATTTTGCGCTATGGTTATGAAGCCCCGACGACACATTCAAATATACAAAAAATCAAAAAATATATTTTTCGCTTCAGTGACTTCCCAAATAGTCCCTTACAATGGTTTTTTTTAACATCTCCAATATACAAATATTTAATTTTTACAACTTTATAATGGTATAGAGAAAGTCTTACTAATAGTGTTTCTGTTACAGGAGCATTTCACCAGAATTTCGGGTATATAACAATGCTGGAGGGGCCATGGCATGGCAGTGTTTCTAGGGCTTTAGGTACCTATTTCGATATGGTAGCCTGCCATAGCCGTCATGTGTGCGACAGAGTTCTAATTCTGGTGGATTGCTCTTACTCTACACTTACAGTAAGAGCAATCCACCAGAATAACAACTCTGTCGGAGTGAATCCGGTTACTTAAGAATGATCTACAAGTACCTAACATTGGACTTACTCTTAAGATACTTCCTAGACGACACGTTTGGCGCAGTTGGTTGCACAATGGCTTACGAACCTGGCGGTCCCGGGTTCGAATCCCCGCCACAGCAAGTTTTGTGATGAGCACGAACGTTTGTTCCTGCTGGGTTTTGGATGTTTTCTAAATATGTTTATAAGTATTATAATGTATCTATATATGTATAAAATATATCGTCGCCTAGGTACCTATACAAGCTTTACTTAATTTGGGACTAAGACGATTTGTGTAAGATGGTCCCTGACATTTATTTATTTATTGAGTATGATGTTTAGACCTGGGGCCTCGTTTCTCAAAAGCTTGTATAGCTTGTATCACAAGCGAAAATGTCTTTCCAATATTATGAATTAAAAAGAGCCTTCCGCTTGTAATACAAGTTACAAGTTTTTGAGAAACGGAACCCTGCTGCTAAGTAATCGTGTTGTTTTGGGAGATCAGGTGCAAACCCCATGAGGAACTTAGTAAAAAATAGTGCGAGTGGCACGAGCCTCGCCGCGACTTGACCGGAAAATGCGAGATGTGAAAATACTATACGGAAATATGGGACGCCTGGTCTCAGAAGAACAAATTAACCGTGAATAAGTCAAACTCACCATGGCGGGAACTCCTCAGTCGCTCGCTTGAGTGTAGACACACTTCCTGATAATGACAGAGAGGCTACTCCGAAACGCGAAAACAAAGACCCGAAACCAAAAAACGAAGTTCGTATGGCGACATCCCGCTCACTTAAATACAGCTTAACATGAGCGAGAGGGACGACACGTTACACACTTCGAATTTCGAGTTTCGGAGTAACCCCTCAGGGTCGATTCCCTCCACCTCTAGCACAACTGTGATACGCGACTCTTTGTCGCGCGACTAAGATTGTCCGTCTGTTTCCTTTTAATGCATTGCGAGAAAGACGGGTGATGCCTTGTCGCGCGACAAGCGTAGTCGCGGAGGGTTGTGCTACACCGGCTGAGAGAAGTAAATGACTCGCGCGAGTCTGAAGAGCTGTTTTCCTTAAGTTTCACGTTTCCTTACCTCAGTCAGAAAAAGACTTCAGACCTTGTTGGCCTCACGTTCCTACGAAGACATGGGAAGTTTATGAGCAATTAAGTTTTGAATAAGTCAAACTCACCATGACGGGAACTCCTTAGTCTCTTCCAGGCCGGACGGCGTAGCGAGGGTGTCTGCGTCCCCCTCCGACCTCCCCCCCGGATGCTCAGGGATTACCCGCTCAATCGTGGTCACTTCCTCGATATCCGAGTCGATCCCCTGAGCGAAGTCCATATAGAACGACTCGCGTGAGTCGCTGGACCCCCGCCGCAGCTTGAGCGACAGATCAGGCGAGCTGTCATCCATTTTCGGGCACTATTTCATCTCACTGGTAAAAAAAGTATCTTTGACCGTTCATGATAAGGTCCATTTCACCTTATTATCCATATTGGTGTGCTTAGATTAACCCATTGTCGAATCAGTCTGAATTGAGCGTTAATTGATAAATGGGATTGGTATCTTGTCAATCGGCATTACTGTTTATCCCTAATTTAAATTCAAAGTGAAAACACTAATTCTAGAGAACGAAGGAGGATAATCGTGATCAATTATTAAGTAAGTACTTAAGTAGCACTTCAGAGATTTATTGCTATCTCTTGGTAATATCTGCAAAGATTAATAGACGTTTGCCGTTTTCCATCCGTCGAGTCGAGTCCGTTATGTTTCAAACCTAATGAAAGTTCAGTACTTACCTACAGTAGGTGGTTAGGTATAGAAAAGTATCATAATATGCGTGTACATTTCCTAAATTATTATTACTCGAGACTATACACATAAAAATAACGTAGCGATACGCAACGCTTCAATTAGTAAATTATTACAAAACTAAATACCGTCACGAAAATTTAATGAGCGTAAAAAAACGTTTCCGACCCGTCACAAAAGGCGGTCTAACCAGAAACAATGAGATGACCATTTATCTTCGGCACAAAAAGAGTGAATCGACGTGAAGGAACAATGACCTGACCATTCGTAGCTTAACCTTCCCTAAAATCGACGCGGCTTCCTGTGGCGTTAATAGCTCCCAGTATCACTCACACATGCGTAAGTGCACTCACACGTCTCGTAGACGGTTACCAAATCCAAATAACGTTAGTCACACGTATTTGGCGCCTCCAATGTCAACTGCGACTGTCAGTATGCGTTGTGTACTAAATAATTAATCAGCGCCATTATAATCCCCAAATGGTGAATCGTAAACAATAATGTATGCCGATTTCTAACTTAGATAACAAACCTTATTATAATAAGTGCCGGTCGTAATAGAGATAGTAATTTAATTCAACGAGAAATTGGTCCTTCGGACCGGATTTCATTGTACAACTTTGTTCCGCGCTACTTCTCAATTCATAGCTACACAAACATAACTTGCAAGATTCTAATAAGATTTAGATGACTTAAACACCAGTTGAAATAAAATCTAAAAACACATAGGACATTAATATTAAAACCACATCCAACCAGCGATATAAATCGCCGGTCTCCCGGGAACAACAATAATGCCCAAGAACAAACATGCTCATTTACACACGCACGGAATCGTCCGATTCCTATGCTAGGCACGCCGGGCGTATTGACACGGAATTATTCAGTCACTCACACAACAACAGGGTAGTAAAGTAAGCACGTGCGCTACGAAGCGCGTGGCGACGCGACAGGAGCGCCCTCCCGCGGCTAAAGTTGGCGCGCGATTGCCGCAACGGCGTTCATGTTCACTCGCGCGGGAAGGGCGGGGGATGCACCCTATACGCGGGATCAATCTAACCTGCTCCCAGCCGGGACAAGTTTGGGAGCCGAATCGACAGATTATACAAAAGATCCCTCACTTATTGAGCGCTTACTTGATCGAATACTTGTATAAATATGACCACGATGTGTCAGAGTCTTGAATGTTTTTTTTTTATTTATTTGAGTCAATGTGGATTATTCGAATTTAGTTCAAACTTCGTCATCGAGGATAAGTCGTGGATCTCTTTACATTTTATTTATTTAATTAATCTATTACACAAACGAAAATGTATCGTACTAAAGGCGGACTTAATGCCGTAAGGTATTTTCTACCAGTCAACCTTAGGGCAAAGCAAAGAAATTGGCGATGCTTGGACTTAAGAAACTACAAAACAGTAACACATACAAAGGCGGCTGAAAAGTTGGAAGTATAAGGTACCTATTTCATAGTTGTATGTGTTAATGGTAAAATAAATTATTCTAAAGAAATCATGGCATATTTGTGTTATTAATGTTTGGAGATATTCAACAGCAAACTTCAAGTGTGAATTACTAACGAGTATTACGAAAATTGAGCACCGTGCTGTAATTAAGTTCCTTGCCTAAGTGACAAATCACCGCAGTATATTTTAAAAGAAATGGTTATTATTTACGGTGCCTCTGGCCCTTCCTATGCCATGGTCAAAAAGTGGAGTCACTTATTTAAACTTTGACAGGAGACGATCGAAAACGACCTCCGCTCAGGGCGGTATATTGGTGGTGACTGGAGAAAACATACAAATAGTCCGAAAATTGGTATAAGAAGATCAGAAAATTAGTGTTTAAAAATAGCTAACCTTTAAGTTACCTACTAACAAAAAAAAGTTGTAGCTATTTTAAATGAACGTTTACTCATAATAAGGTCTGCGCTCGTTGGTTAAATACCGAAAATTCTGACGGCGTTCGATGAAGAACGCCGAGTTGAAACTTCTGTTTTTTTTTTAATTGTGTTAAAATCATTTAGCTAAAGATTGTTCACGAATAGTTACTATTGATAAAACATGGATCAGATAGTATGATCCAGAGTTTAAGCATGAATCCATTCAATGGATTAAAAAGGATGAACGCCGCTGAAGATTTTTTTTTTTTTATTATTTGTGCAAGCCTGTTATGTCCCACTGCTGGGCAAAGGCGTCCCCCTCTTTTTCCATTGGTCTCGATTTTGAGCATCATCTGGCCAGTCCTTTGCAAAGGAGTCCAAGTCGTCCCACCATCGCCGACGAGGTCGGACGATGCATTTTGAAGGGCAAAATAAGAAAACATTGGTTGTCTGTAAAGTCGGTATACAGACGATAATAATTTTACGTGGTAACGTGGAAGAGAAGCCGGACGCTTAGGCCGATCGTGCCTCTCTATCGCTTGTTCCCCGCTCTCGCTTGCACGCGGAACGTGACAATGAGTCATGCTTTTTCGTGCGCGCTACCGGCGTTCATCGATTTATAAGACGTTATCACGTCAAAAAATGCTTTGTATTAGCCGGGGATTAAATTGTTAATATTTAATATTGTTTTTTTCTATCTTAGGTTTAGAACTTTTCATCCACCCCTCGTTCATGGGGATATGTACTTAAATAGATTCACCGTAGTCCAAGGAATCATACCTACATGCTTGTTTTAAATTATACTTATCCTTAGACATCCACCTAAGACGTCCCAAAAATGGTTTCAGTCAGTGATATTTTGAAGTATTGTGGAAAGAAACGAATGTAGGTAATCCAAGAGATGTCTCTGTGCACTTACGAAGGAAAGCTTGCGTCGCGCTAAATGATATTAGTATTTGATGTTATCCGACACAGAAACTTAACGTTTTCTTAATTTTAAAATAGATATATGTCGGCATTTAGAACCCATAGTATACGCGTATAGCCAAGTTTGTGTCGGTTGATTTGTGCAAGATTCTCCCCTGAAGATACTACTACTACTACTGCGCTTACTCAGCGACCCGAAGTGGATCTTGGCCTCCGACACCAGATATCGCCATTTTCGTCTATCTTGAGCTTCCTCCCGCTGTAGTTCACTCAAATCTTTAATGACTTGATCACGCCACCGGTAACGGGGCCGCCCGACTGGACGTTTCCCGCATGGCTGCCCGATTACGCTTTCTTCACAGCTCGATCCTCTCCCATCCTTTTCAGATGGCGAAGCCAGCGCAGTCTAGCCGATTTGGTTTCACCAATTTTGTTGGGCTCAGCCACGAGATCCTCTATTTCGGCATTCTTTCTACTCCTCCAGGCGCCGTTCTCCGAAATCGGCCCCAAAATCTTCCGGAAAATTCTTCTCTCTGTAACCAAGAGCTTATTCTCTTCCCGAAGTGTCGTCCAAGCCTCGCACCCATACATCAAGATCAGACGGATAACCGTTTTGTAAATGCGGAACTTGGTCCTTCTGCTTATCAGCTTGGACGCTAACACTTTGTGTAACACAAAGAGAAATACGATCTGATCCCCTGACAATAGATAACGATTGAGGTGAAATGAAACAGTGGTATAGTGATAACCTATACAAGTTTATAACATATTTTTTACAATGTAAACAAGTCATTTACTTATGCTTACAACATATATTTGATATCACAATACTTTATAGTCTATTCAAACATAATTTTATACAATTTGGAATAAAATGTTTCTGATATAAAAACGAAACTATAACGCCGATATTTTCACAAGCTCACAGCACTAATAAACATTAAAAAAATGGAATTTACTTGCTTATTTTTATATAGGTATATTTATAACCATTAATGCTCCTTACACATTTTCAAGTGCTTTATATATTAAAAGACGAACTCTATTGGAAGTTTGGTTTATTTCACGGATATCAATATTTATTTATATGTATATCAATATATATCAACAAAAGGTGCATTACCTAAATATATTACTAGTATTCTGTTGGGGTAACTTTGGAATTATATTGATTAACCCTTAAACATTGAATGGTAGGTATATATGAGTCGAGGTCAAGTGAATTCATATGAAATCATAATAAAAATTGTCGTCGGCATTTTCTCTGCCCAATAATTCTAAACTCTAAGATACTAATTTTTTTTCATTCAATGGCAAGGGTTTAATTTTACAATTTAACATAGCATGGCGTTTAAATTTAGAGGGAACATTCAAATTCAAAACTGAAAAATTTTGCTTTTGCCCCTAATTTTTGCAGAGTAAGTGGCATTTTACGTACCTTTCGTAAACTTTGCATTGTTGCGAAAAAATAGGACCAACATACAAGTACACTATCGGATTTATATATATATTATGGAAGGCATTTATTTCTCGGCGTGAGAGCAACGAGCGGTAGGCGCTCGACTTGATTAACCTTTTGAACGCTAAGCAGCGGAGCAATTTACCGTGCCAGTGACGCCAGAGCAAAAAATAAGAAGAGCTCCAAAATCAACAGGGATGGAAAAATACTTGTAATCGACAGTTATTGATCATTGAAATTTGGACGGCTGTAGCCGACGTGGCGTCAGTGGCACGACTTTTAGTTGTCGGCCACAGCCGTCGTTGGCGGTCAAAGGGTTAAAAATAAAGCAAGCAATTTTAAAAGCAATTAAGTTGACTTAGACTGCATTTTACAGCTGTTTCATGTTATGCAACTTAAATACTACAGTCATATTCAATCAACATTTTTTCAATGTGCATTTGTTTTTTATTACATGTTGCAATTTATAAACTCACTCATTAAATTATCATAGAGTAGTATGTTACTAGATAACAATTCACATAAAAAGGTATTTTTGATTTCAGTTCAGTGGTTTTATTATATGAATATTTTTATTGTGTAATACCATTAACATAATAAAAGTAACTCTTTTTTTCTAATCTATTAATCTACCATTTTCATGTTCAAAAACTTTCTGAGAGTTCTTAATTCGTTTATACCCCAATAATGTTCTCTAGTCACCATTCTATAGAAAATTTTAGTTTGTTTGGTATGCGACATGTATTATGTTACTCTTCCAAAGTCAGTCAGACTTTTAAATAGCGAGAGTAAAATTATTCTTTTCTCCCTCATGTAACATGATAGACTGATAGACCAGAATCAATTGTATATTGGAGGTTGGTCATTGAATGGAAAAATAACCACGAGAATAATAAATATTATGGCGCATAGATATGACAAGCCCTAAGGGAAAATAGGATGCTGTATGTAATATGATACTGCGATTCGACGGTCTCTTGACCATATATTATCACAACACAACAAAACGGGGCTTAATCGCGTATCAATATGATTTATTTAATTACCTTTCGTTGGTAATCCTTCGACGTTTCGGACGTCGCATTACGTCCATGGTCACGAAGGAACTTAAGCCCCGTTTTGTTGTGTTGTGATAATGAGTGAAGATCGTGTAAGTATAAATCAATGTCTGGACCATATAGTTTAAATCGGAATCCAGTAAGATTGCAGAAAAATTGTATTGAACCGGCTACTGGTTATTTTTAGAAGGAACATTAAATCATTGCGATCAGGCGATCACAATCCAGAGATGCAGCGTTCATCGTCAGTGATGCTATTGAGTGGTGTCAAAAAACCAGTATATTTTATTTACTAAGCATTTTCTTACAACACTGGCTGTAATTGAGAATATTAAGTTTGTCAGATGTATATTATATTTTTTCTCGACAGTTTACATAATTACTAACCCTCATTGTGACAATTGCAGTTTGTTCGACTGTGTCGTTGAGAAATAACGTTTTTACTTAGGTCTACAAAGACAAAATTATGGTATTGACTGCATACATCTGGGAAGTAAACTTATCTATATTTTTACCACCCTTTTTTAGCTGAAGTATTGCCCATAGTGAAATATATTACACACACACTAGTTTCTTGCATAAAATTTGCAAGGTGTAGTACTTAATAGTTTAACAAGCATCAGTACTTAGAAAAAAAACCGACTGTGAAATATTATTGCCAAATCATACACAATGTCCGGCTGCAGAGCGAGTCACAGATACATACACACTCTTGGCTCGGACGCAATAAAAAATATGTTTAGGCCCCGATACACTACTCGCTTCGATGCTTCGACGAACGCTCGCTAAAGTTAGCCGAAGTTCGAAGTGACTATACACTCGGGTACCCTTGCGAACTTCGGAACAGTTCCTTTGACTCGGGATCAAAAACCGACTACGATTAGAAGTCGGAGGCGAGGCGAGATAGCACGAATCAAAGTGAAGTTCGTTTCTACACTAACGTATTCCACTAATCTCGATCAACTTCGCGAGTAGTTTATTGGACTTATGCCTTAGAGTTTGCCACATATTCCACGCCACATTTCATTATCCCCGTACATAATACAGTCTAACCAACGCATGTCTTCCACGCCAGTCCGCCGCACGCCATCGCTCCGATGAAGTAGACCGCCAATGCTGCCACGACGCCCATTATGACGTACATTTTGATGTTCTTCCAGAACAGGCTGCGTTGTAACGTCCGCGCCGTGCCGTTGAAGGATACGGACTGGAAATAAATAGGTTATAATAGTTTTTTTATGAAACACAATTTTTTTTCTATTGTAATATAGATACAAAGGTAGAAGCGCAAAGAAAAACATAATTGCGCTCCCACGTGGTCAAACCAGGAAGAGAACCCAGTACCTTTGGATAACCTGCGAGCACTATGATGTACGTATTGTACGCCTTTAATTTCTCCATCAGCTGGGACCTCTGTACCTATCAGTGGCGTGGCGTTAATAGGTCGGGCCGCGGAGCTTTTCAACCGCTACTTTTATGTAACAAATTACTCGTGAATAAAATGTCAAACGCATCAGAGTTTTAGGCATAAGGTAGATGCAATGCATCATTTTCTACTTCAATAAAAAAAAAATCGAATTTACATGTACGATGTAAAAGATTCGTTACATAAAAGTGCAGTGGCTGAAACGCTCCGCGGCCCGATCGTAATAGAACTTAATTTTCATCGGGTTGCCTACTTTAAGGCATTTGAGTACCTTATTTTATTGCTTTTAAAGAAAACACAAGATAAAATATACTCCGGCTTTACCAACAACATGTTTGACGCCACGGCACTGATAACTACTTTATATACAGACAAAACTGATCTTATAAGGGTGCTGTTTTTACCGCCTGAGGAAGGAATCGTAAAAGTAAGTGCATTTGAGACAAGTTTCAAAATCAGTAGATGGCGTTGCTATCACTGATTACTCTCTATTCATTCATTGTATCATGCAACTTAATTCGCGGAGGAGGAAAAAGACAAATATTTTTTGCTTCATCGTAATCGGCTAAAAAGATTCTATAACCATCTGTGGATGTACCTGCGTACGAAAAATGGTTGAAATACGTCCAGCAGTTTTTGCGTAATGAAGCCAAAGACACATACTCGTACATACAAAAGAAATTAAAAAAATCGTTTCTATTAATCAACTTTATAATATTACCAGGACTTTCTCGCGGCTTCGCCCGCGTGGCCTATTATTTTATTTATACTTTGGGAACCATGCGTTTTTTCCGGGATAAAAACTATCCTATGTCCTTTCTAGCGTCTCAAACTATCTCCCTACCAAAATTTCATCTAAATTGGTTAGAGGTTTAAGCGTGAAGAGGTAACAGACACACAGAGCTTACACTTTCGAATTTGCAATATTAGTACGAATAGATGACCAGTGATTGGCACTAAACTGTCTATTGATACACCTTTTTCAAAGTTACTTATCTTTCTTCGACGGAGACACTACTTATATCTAGTATATCTACGCTCTTGTATTGTAATATTATTACAAAAAAATCTGTATGTACGTTTTAACGAATAAAGATTTTTTCATATTTTCTTCTGTTTCCGCAATTATTACTCATTTAAATAAAACAATTGTTTTAAAATTAAAATTTTAACGGATTATATCGCGCATATTATCTCAAATCTCTGTAGGATTAATATACGCGATATAATCCGTCAAAATTGTTTGATTTAAAAGATGTTTTTGGAATAATAATCTCTGTTGTAAACTAAACAATCCTTCGTTCATTTAAGAGCTAGGCTATTTTCCGCGATATAATAAAAATAATTATAATTACATTAGTGGCCAAGTTGTCAGCTTTGTTGATTAGCAGTTCTAATTTTTCGCCTCGGGTCGCCATATTGTCTGAAAAATATAAAAAAGAATGATGTTTAATTTATCTAAATAAATATAACCACCTAGGCAAAAACAAAGAAATTAAGAAAATATTTCAAGATACGTATGTACGTACTGTTTTTATTCTTATTTTTTCATTGTTACTTCTTTTTGGGTTAGGTATTTTTCTACTTGATACAACGAAATGTATAATGCGATTGGGAACTTAATATTTGTCACAGGCGTGTAATTTAATTTATTTCCAATAATATAATATTTACTATATAGACGTTATGTGAATTCAGAATCTACAAATAGTTTATTTTTAGATAGTATTCTTTTTTAGGTATATTTTTTACTTTAGTCTACACGGGTAATAATATCAAATGCACACCTCTGAGAAAATTAATATTCCAAATTGAAATCGTAGTTTGAGCAGCGGTTTGGTTGCGCCTTTACGGCAGCATTTTTAAAATTCTACCCCTTGAGGGGTGAAATGGACTCAGTCATTTTCTAATGCAAAATTTGAATTATACGAGAAAAAATTCGCGGGCACAAACTAGTACATTATAAATATAGACTGTATAGTTACGCGATTATCTCCACTTAGGTAAAGTACCTAGTAGTGAATCACTTAATAAACATTATAGTGTATTACCCTTTTACGCTCATGACTCAAAATAATACACCACTAAATGACATGTACGGAAATTACAAAAACGGGCCAAGTCCGAGTCGGACTCGCCTACGCAGGGCTCCGTCCGAGAGACGGCTCTTGGCTACAAGGAGGCCCAACAAGAATATAGAAAGACGACCTGCGGCAAACTCCGGGGCCGTATTGGACAAGATTTGCTAGCGACAGAGCCCAATGACGATTGTGGGAGAAGGCCAAGAGGCACACCGAATTAAGGGACATATTAGAATTGCTAAACCGAATGTTATGACGATTGTCGGAGGAGGCCTATACCAAGAGGCACACCGAATTTAGGGACATATTATAATTGTTAAACCAAATGTTAATTTAATTAAGTATTAGGTATGTAAACCCTTTTACGGAAGTAAGAGCTATTATTATTGTAGATTTAGACCCCTAAGACAGACAGACGGACAGCACGGACGGCTTAGTAATATGATTCCATTGTTACCATTTGCTTGGAATGAGGAACCCAAAGAACTAGCTTCAACATTTATCAGATTATGTTATAATGTACGTAATTGACTTTCGGCCTTGCAAACAAACATTGTACGCCTGCATAGATTTCTCTCAAGGTTTCTACGATAGTTATGATACTGGCAGACTGTATTGAATTGAGTGTTCTATAATTATGTTGATGAAATGGTTTATAATATTTTTGAAATGAAATTATTTGAAATGAAACTTGAAATGAGATCTAAAAATTACAAAGATAAAGCCATAGTTTCAACGAAAACTATTTTCAACATGATCGGATTTACCGTGTTTCAGTTATTGCCGAAAAACTCTGCTTCTCAGCAAAAAGGACGTAAGTGCCGTGGAGATACGCTCTTTAGGGAGTACCCTTTTTCATATCGTATTCTTTTCATCTTTAGTGCATTTTTTGTATGAATGCGGAACCCTACACAGAGCAAGGTCCGACATGCTGTTGGACGGTTTTTTTATATGTTTGTATTGTATGTGTAATTGTGCCTTCATCACGACAAAATAGCTAAACGGATTTCAACTGTTTTTGGTACACGGATAGCTGATCTTCCACGGATGGGTGATAGGATACTTTTTATTCGATTCCACTCAAGAAAAAAGAGGGTTATAATTATTTTCTCCTCCGCTGACGAAGCACCTTCTAGTTTATTTATGAAAGGCCATGGTCTGCATTCCATTGCAAATCAGCCCTTACATTAAATGGACTCTGCTTTTTTTGAAAACCCATCTTATTATTTTATCATGGATAATTTTATGCTGAAGAATTAACATGCTAATTGTGACCGTTTTTTGGAATGTATTCACATGTCTCAAATTTAAAATATTGGAATGTATTCATGTGTCTCAAATTTAAAATATTGGAATGTATTCACGTGTCTCAAATTTTGAAATATTGGAATATAGTCACGTGTCTCAAATTTTGAAATATTGTTCTGTATTCAGGGTCGCGTTTCCACGAAAAATACAAAAACAATTGACTAGTCATTAAAAAAGACAATTAAAAAAAGAAAAACAATGTTTTTTTATGTAACTAGTTGTGAAGAAGTGACACCTCCAGATTTTTTTTCAGGTTTACTTATAGGCCGGCCTACCTTTTTTCTGAATATAAAAATTTAGCAGACGGAACTTCTTGTCAAGAATAGGTTGAACAACCTTAAGCTATATGCGTGTAAACCGTTGTATTTTTAAAGATGGACAATATCTGACACAATAACAATTTACAAGTGTGTATCAAAATTCAATAGTTGAAGTAGATATATAGCCCAAGATCAATTCTTTTTGCCCTGCTCTTCTGTTACATCTGTTTCATCATCTTTACATTTGCATATGAAACCAATTACATGGCAAACAATACATACATTATCATCAAAGGTCGGAATTGGCACTGCCAATTTACCTAAAATTCGTGGGAGAACGTAATTAAGAGTGGTTATAGCTAGTGGTTATTCTATGAATGCGAGACTTCCCATATGAGCTATATAATAGTTAATACACATAAATTCACTGGCCAGTTCTACGAGCATGACCGAGGACCTATTGTATGTCCACTTTTAAATTGTCAAAGTAATCGAATTTTCTGTATTAGACAATTGTTATTCATGAATAATCTGACCCTCAGAGTGATTTGTTTGTAATAATTAACTACATGGGTGCCAAAAATATCTGACCTCGCTTATATATAGCAATACTGGCCAGAAAATTTAAAAATATCGAAACTTATGGCGCTTAATTTGATTTTGAAAAATGATGCTTCGTTCTTTTGTTTTTGTTTCACAGCCATTAATAGAGATTGCTCTGAGTGATTATGCAAACATGGAAAAAATTGGTCTTCGATTTGTGATACAATACCTCCATTTGAAGAATGTAAGTCCAACTGATATTCAAATCTAGCTGGATTCTACTCTGGGAGTCTGCTCCTTCATTTACAACTGTAAAATACTAGGTTGCTGAGTTTAAGAGGTCGCACGAACAGCAAAGATTGAACATCGGTGTGGTCGACCTAATGAAGTGACTACACCAGAATGGTGAAAAAAAACTACAAATTAGTACTGGAAGGCAGTAGACTAAAATTGCGCTAGTTTAACAGAAAGTTTGGACATGAGAAAGCTGTGCGGAAGATGGGTGCCGCGATAAATGATCGGAACCGGTATTTTTTTCATAAAAAATATCCGAAATAACGATTTGTTTTTTACGTTCAATTACGAGATTTTCGTATATTTCATTAAAATTCTAGAACTTAAATCAGGTGTTTTGTGATTCATTTCTCTTCACCTAAATACAGTCTTAAAACAATAGCGTGTATTTAAAAAAATACCGGTTCCGATCCCTGGCCGCGATTGCTCACCATTGCACAAAAGCAGCTGAGAATGTTTCAATCCAATCTTTGGAGAAATTTCAACGTAATAAAGCAGACTTTTTACGAGGATTCATCATGATGGACGAAACATGGATCCATCAATTCACTCCCGAGACGAGAACAGAACAGTCCAAACAATGGACTGAAAAGGGAGAAGTGGCTCCAAAGAAGGCGAAGACAGATCCATCTGCTGGCAAGGTCATGGCGTCAGTATTTTGGGATGTGCATGGGATCATTTTTATTGATATATTCAAAAAGGCAAAACCATCAACAGCATGAGTGCTTCACCCGTCCAGTATTGCAAAGGCTAAAATTAATGAGTTGATGTTCGAATTCCTTCCTCATGCATCTTATTCGCCAGATCTAGCTCCCTCGGATTATTTTCTGTTTCCTAACTTGCAAAAGTGGCTTGGCAATAAAAGATTTGCCATTAATCAAGACGTAGTAGAGGCTGCTGCTGATAGCAATTCTGAGGAGCTTGACACTGATCACTATAAACAAGGTATTGACACTATTTAACATCACTGGGAAAAGTCTATGGTATTAAAACGAGACTATCTTACATTGAAAAGAAATAAGTTTTTTCCCAATTATTTTGTGTTATCTTTGTTAGACTGTCTACTTCTGGGACCACCCGGGAAATCCCACATTCATTAAAAATCAAACATTATTTTGGTTGTTCTAACCACTCTTAATTAAGCCATCCCGTGAAGTTTAGGTAAATAGGCACTACCTATTCCGACCTCTGTTTATCATATACTTTCAGAAAGTTAGATTTATGTATAGAATGAAAGTGTAAAAAAAAATGTAAATTAGACATTAAATCAGATTGATGTGTCATATTATCAATTAATAATATTGCACATAATGCCGCTGAATAAAATATTTTAATATTAAAATAAAACTTGTGAAAAACCCCATTACCATTGATTGAATTGAATATGTAAATTGTAGGTATCTATTTTTCATCAAAATAACTAACTCTCTCTGCCTTTTATCATTATAAGATCAAGTGAGTAGCTTCCAATTTAGTATACCTGACAAGATAATGGATTTATCTAGGTATTCTAATATTGGGAACAATGATTACATTTTGTTATATGAAATACAGTACCTTGGAAAACATTTCATTTCATTAATCTACATTGGAATGCCATTGATAAGGCAATTGTTTGATTAAATTCAATGTGCATTGAACTGTAAACACTTCCACCTCATTAGTGTAACAACTGCGGCAACATTTCCATACATATCACTCATTAACACACAGCACCAACAAATAAATAACAAAGATAAAGAGTGATAAGCTATGTTTGCATATAAATAAATCAACTATCGGAACCAGAAACTGGTCATTGAATGTACCTTGTGTTGATACAATAAACTTTTAAACAGGTTTTGTTCCAAACGTAAGATATGTGTGACCTTATTTACTGACACACTTCACATCCTTGGGTGTGTTTCATAGGTTATTGTCATATTTTACATGCATTAATAATGTTAGCAATAACAATGACTATCAGAACACATGTTCAGCTTAAAATAAAAAGGTTACTACATAAAATACTAAACTTTCTAGTCAAAAATGGAGACATGTTTGGCTTGGTGGGTTGTACAGCGGCCTACGAACCTAGCAGTCCCGGGTTCGAATCCCGGCAAGGGCAAGTGTTTGTATGATAAGCAATAATGTTTCTATGTATTTAAGTATTATAATGTAGCTATGCCTATATTATGTATATCGTCACCTAGTACCCATAGTACAAGCTTTGCTTAGTTTGGGACTAGGTCAATTTCTGTAAGATTGTCCCTGATATTTATTTATTTATTATTATTAAAGTCCATGGAGTTACTAATAAACAGGATATAATGAGAGTACTTACCTATATTTTTAACCATAATGTTTTTCAGCTCATCCAGTTCTCCATATATTGTAGATATTGTGTTAAGATCCCCAGATTCTGTGTAGTGTTTCATTTCTGTGGCCAGGACCCTGGCAAACTCTCCATTCATGGCATAAGGGATGGCTGTCTGTGCTGTTTCGCCAAAGGCTGCAGTGAACCTTCGTTTGATCTCATTGAGGAAGAGGAATGCTCTCGAACGTTGGAATTTCTGTAATATTTACGTACACAATATTAGTGCTATTGTGTGTACCCAAATAGATTAAATAAAACTATTGCTATGAATACTCACATCATCAGTGATGCAGAAGTACACCAATTTGTTTTCAGCGATATAATGAAATAAATAATTCCCGTGAGAGTACGTTAACTTGTCATCATGGGGCGGAATTTTCGACAATATTTGTTCCGTGACTTCCGTAAAATTCCCCGCACAGGAGGCAAATTTTGCCAATACAACTGTACCGCGAGCCACAACACTGAATAAAATAGGCATTGTGATTGTAGCGATGAATCAGAATATACTGAGATTACAATTATTACAAAGAGAAGTACGCACAAAAAAAAAACTAAACTAACCGAGTACCACTAGAGAGGACTAATTTACTTTACAATCCTCCTAGAACACCGCGCGCAACTTTCTACGCGAATGTGAAACAGCTCAACTAATTAAATTTATATTTATTTTTACTCTGAAGAGGAAAAACAAAATAAATAATCTAAGACGTACGCACGAGAAACGCTTTTTTTATTAACTAGTCAAGTCAACTCAACTCGAGCTCGAGCCACAGATAAGTTAACTTATCTGACATTTTCAATTTATTATTTAGTAATGTTGGCTGCAAAGATATGTCCTTCAAATTTCTTCTTAATAATACCAATATTTTAATTTAATAACTACATTTATTCGTTGATGCTAAAAGGAAAAAAGAACCCTACGAATTGAGAACGTCTTACTGTTCTTAGGAGTCGATTAAAAAGTCTCTTTTGGGCTGAATGTATCAAGAGCCCAATACCTAAAGCAAAAAGGAGATAATTATGTTCCCGCGTTTTTTTTCTGTTTCTCGACCACTACTGAACTACTTGATGTCTGCACAGAAACTAATGAGTAAAAACAGAATGGATGGAAGATTGTCCGTTTTGAGAATAGGTATTTAGGTAAGGTATATACAAGTACGCAATTGCGTACGCGCTTGTTTCTAATTTATTTCAGTTTTATTTTTTCCCACGCTCTGCATGCAGCTGTCTCTAAATCATTTAAAAGTGTGTACGTCTTGTTATAACGATAGGTATACGATCTTTGTAATGACAAAGTAAGGTTACAATTGTTGGCAAAGAGGATATGGCAAATTTCAACATGGTAGGTTGGACAATAAAAACAAGTATCTGTTGATATACTCCTTTGTCATCAAGAAAGGATTTAATATAATATTACATCACACAAAAGACTCATTATAAGACGTCGAGTTATGGAAAACTAGTTTGCATTCCTACAACATAATTACCATTTTAAATATGTTCTTAAGAGTCCCCGGCAAGCTCGGCCGAATTTCACCTTTCCATACAAACGGAGTTTCTTTCTCATTTAGAAACTACGAGTTGGATTGTAATGAAACTTTCCATAAACAATGACATGCCTGTAATTATTTTATATGGCTCCAGTTTATAAAACAAACAAAATACAGCAAAAACAAGTTATATATGAAAAATTTAATTTCACAATTATTTTTTTTACTATGGTATCTAAACTACATAAACTAATAACAGGCCTGCATATACCTTAACTTATTCTAAGTACAAGTTTCAGAGCAAACTAGCAAGTCGTTTTAAAATGAGAGCGTATCTACGTTTGTAGAGAGAACCGAGCTTACCGGGGACTTTTAAATACCTATATTCTCAGTCTTAATATATATGTTTGATCAAATAGTGCATGTTTTTATACAAAATTAGTAAACAAAAAATAATACTTGAATGTTTGTCAGGAACAACATAATACGCAAATATTATTCAATTTACAACACAATTTAAAATTTAAACCGATTTGAAAATACCTAATCAAAATAGTCATCAATATCTATATCTGGATTTAAAATATCGTCCCCAAATGGTGACAAATCTATTTGATCCAATATCAGATTTTCACACATTTCTTCCAAGTCTGTCTCTCCAATTAAAATTGCCCCTTGCAGCCTGCCATTTTGAAGAACAAACTTAATATATTCAAGGTGAGGAGTAGTTCTTAACAGAATTTCATAATCAGTCCCTAAACCTTGACCATTATATTTGCCCAGTAATACCACTCTGTAACCAAACAGAGTTGTGCAATGTGTGAATAATTCAAAACAAAAATCCTGTAAAACTTCTTGGTTAGTTATTCGGCCATGCATTGACTTGGCAGCCATTGCGGCCATTTGCCTTGCTTGGGTCCATAGCCTCAGCTGGAACCAATGGGCGGCGTGGGTCCAGGCAGCATGAGCAACATCACCAGCAGCAAATACATCTTTGATTGAAGTCTCTTGATATTCATCAACTGATAAACCACCGTCAGGTCCTTTTTCAAATTCCTGGTCACATAAAAAGTTAGTTGCAGGCTCTACTCCTGTTGCAGAAATAACAAAATCACATAAAATAGTTCTACCATTACTCAGCTTAACTTCTAAAGGGTATTCGCTGTCCTGCAGTTCATTTACAGTTTTGATTTCTACTTTGTAGACTATATCTAGTTCTTGTTCACCAGTTTCATTTCTGATCCCTTCTAGTTTTTTAAACCAATCCGGTCCCAATGCTGCAGATTTTAGGTCTTTATTAAGAGCAACAACTGTGTCTTCCTCTGAGAAAACATGTCTTCGGGAAATAACATGCTTTGGTGCATCTGTTTCTAGAGGCTTACTCCGTAAAGTATTTTGGAAAAATTCAGCAGCACCAGGATCTATGAATGTAGATGATATGTAGTCATCTCTTATAACCCAAATTTTTTGGATACCTCTAGTAGCATGAACAATTTCTGATGCAATACCTCCATTTCCAACAATAACCATTTTCCGACCGACTTTTAGTTTCTCCTGGAACTCCTGAACTGACTCAGTGTCCCTGATCCCAAACACTCTCTTAGATTTGCTGGAATCTGAGATGAGCTTGGGTACTCCGCCTGTACATATGCAAACTGCACCATAGTTGATATTCACTCCTTTGAATGTTATTGCTAGTTTATTTTTCGTGTCCAAACTTTCTAATGAATCATAAACAATATTCAGATTTGGATGTATCTTCATTAGTGAACTTGCTTCAGTTTCGGTAACGTCGAACTTGACCACAGTTTTAGCGAAAAAACTAACGTTGCTTACATTCTTTACTAGCGATGATGCGGTGACCATCACTAGGGTTTCTTCAGGATGCAATATAGCTAAAGTCTCGACGCATGTTACTCCAGCGATACCACCGCCTATTACCAAATAAGTGGTTTTTAAATCTACCTGTTTACCAGCCATTAGTATGTGTTTAGACTTTTCCAAAACTTAACCACGATAACATAACCAACCGATAAGAACAGCTGAGTTTGACATTGACATATTTCGTATCGTAGACTTGAAGGGCAGAGGGATTACTCCGAATCTCGAAATTCGAAGTTCGTAAATTGCTGTCCCTCGTGCTCTCATGTTAAGCTGTATTTGAGTGAGCGAAATAGCGCCACACGAACTTCGTTTTACGGGTTTCGAAGTAGCCCCTCAGGCGCTGAGGGATACTTACTACTCCGAAGTTTGAAGTTCGTATCGCTCGCTCATACAAATACAATTTACCACGAAAGCAAGAAAGACAAGGCGGCACGTTAGAGTTTGGCAAGTGAAACATGACATTAAAAATATGCGGCAAATTTGAAAAAATCATGACCTGGCAATACGGAATGCATAGAAACGAAGTAGGTTTTATAATTTGACAGCGTTTTTAATTTGTAAAATTGTTGCCATATAAAGAATTCTCTTTCAACGTCAATATCATGTTTCTCTGGCCAAACTCTATGAACTCGGAATAACCACTCTGTTCTTGCAATTTGATTTACCAGCCGAAAATTGAGATTGCTATATGGTCGGTGAGACTGGCCAGCGAAACATGATATTAAAAAATGCGGCATATTTAAAAAAATTCATCCCCAGGTAATACGTAATGCACAGAAACGTGGTAGGTTTTATAATTTGACAGTTTTTTTATATGTAAAATTGTTGCCACTTAAAGAATTTTCTGTCAAGGTCAATATCATGTTTCTCTGGCTATACTCTGAGGGGCTACTCCGAAACCCGAAAAACAGTTGGGCTAAACATACATAACTTTCGAAACTTACATAAAATTGAAATAAAAAACGCTTTTCCTAATTGGAATTTGACAGCCGAAAATTATTTGAGATCGCTATTTGGTCGCTATCACATGGGTTAATGTTCATCCAAAACTTTCATAAAATATAAATGTTTGTTCTAATTTTATAGTTTTATATTTTATATTTATTACCAAATTTACCTTTATTGTAATTTTAAGTCTTAAAATAATTAGTCATAGTGTATAAGGAAATATTTCAGACGTTGTCATGTCATTATCGTCGGACTATCAAGTAATGACAGCCACAATATATATTTATGTATTCATCCACTTGACTTGAAAGAAAGTCAAGAAATTTTAATAACACTAATACTATCGGAATATTTGTAACATTTTTTTATTTTTACAAACAAACCTTCACAGAATCACTATGAAGCCCAGTATTTTATGTGTTATTTATTGATAAACAAACGTCCGTAGTATATTTACAAGATGAGTTACTTCAAGTTATCGATTGGTACAGGGAAACAATAATTTGTTTACTTAATTTTTTAAACTAGTTGAAATGTGGACGTGGGTTGCTATTAGCTCAGTGCCCTTGTGGCTGATGTTGGGCTGGTACGTCCCAATTATTTGGAGTCCAGTTTATTTCATAGTCTTGACTGTTTTCCTGGTGTTGTTGGTGTTTGCGTTGACGCTATGTGGACACATCGCCCTGTCGTCTCCCCACCAACCATCGCTGTTTCTACTAGATAAAGTGGAGAAAGAGTTGAGACAGTTGGAGGAAACATTAAAGGTAATGTGCAGCCCCTGATTCAGGCTCAGTTTTCTACAGAAACTCATCCTGTTGTCATAAAAAATATTTTAGGAATGTTCACATTTTCAACATCTCACACTATACCTCACAGATAGGTGGAATGTTTAATTCAGCCTTATGGAGATCGGTTATATAGTTCATATAAGACAATAATTTAATTAACCCCTTTGAAATGGATGGTACGATATTTACAATAAAAGCAAAGCTGCAGCATTCATCCTTAATCTTGCCATATTTAACCCTCTAATTTATAGCTGAAGTGGTTTATCAATATCTTAATTTAAATCAGTTGAAATTTATTTCTTCAGGATGACCAAAGCAACTGGCCCCATGCTGTTAAAAAAAGTCATTTGCCGGTAATTTTTGGCCGCACTGTTGACAGTCAGCTACAGCAACTTATTGACTTTGTCCTTAGAGACTTTGTGACCCGTTGGTTGAAAGAGTTCTCATATAGGCCCGAGACTGTTGTGGACAAATTTAAAGAAAATATTTGGGGTGCCATTAAGAATCTGCATGAGAGATTGTCACGAGTTGATGCTGAAAAGCTTCTGGCCAGTGACATGGTTTTGAAAATTACCCAGCATTTTGAACGTATTAGGATTGCTCAGAGCTGTGCGTAAGTACCTTTAATTTATTATAAAATTGGGTTTATGGGTTGACTATCTCTTTTTAAGTATACAATATTGAACTTTATTCAGTAATAATAATTAACACTATAATTTAATTTATGACATGTATTATTCACAATATATTTCTACAACTAAAACTAGTTTAAACCTACATCTAAAAATGGTCCCCGGAGCATAGAAAATTATATATTATACACCAATGAAAAGCAGCCAAGATACTGGCTGATTTTCCTTGCTGTATAAAATTCTACTTTAAGGTGTAAATAAATTACATGCAACATGTTTTATTGTTTTGTAAATGAGTGTCATAATCCTGAGTGAAGAAAACAAATTTATGTAGAATAGGCATGATGACTGGGTATGAAAATCAAAATTGTAATTAATCCATCAACAAGATAATAAAACAATATTAGACACATATTTTTTGGTTTTTTGAAAATAATAAAAATCAACTAAGATAAATCGCATTAAAGTTTAGCAGTGGGGGCTGATGACGTTACTCCTAAGTAAAATTTGTACTTAGGAGTGACGTCACGCGATATTTTGACTCAATGTATCGCCTTTATTTTTGATTATGTGAAAAAAGAAAAAATACGTGTTCAATATTTTTTATTAATCTATATGACAGAGTAATTATTAAAATTTAGTCATCATCCCCATTACTTGTATGTTTGTTGTATCTACTGGAAATTCGCTTTTCATTACAGGTTAGAGTTGAATCAGGCCCCAGTATTCGCGCTAACTCCTCACCTGCTGTCCTGTGAGACAGAGCTGCACTATCTCCGTCAGATCAGTGAACTGATTGTTATGTTCCTTTTGCCGAGATGCTACTCCTTGTCTCCAACATCCCACTTCATGAGAGAAATTTTGGCTTGCAAAGGTATGATACTAAAAATATTTTTTTATATTCAGCAGGAATTGATCTCAATATCCTGTTGAGGCTAGAAAGTTTAATCTACATACATACAATAACGCCTTTTTCCCATTACGGGGTAGGCAGAGATTACCTCCTACCACTTGCTACGGTCCTAGCATACAACTGCTGCTTCATCAACATTCATTAATCTCTTCATTTTGTGCTGTCACAACCCATTCGCTTTGTCTCATTCACACACAGAATATCAATATTTCTCGCATCCATCATCTGGCATACTTCATCTATTTTATCATTAATTCCTCCCCTTACATTTAACATAGCAAAGCGGCTCTCCATAGCCCACTCTTCGCTCTTGCTGTGACCGAGACGTGATGGGTGTAGAAAGTTTAACTCGTATGCAGTTACTAGGTATACAATTAATTTGGCCCTTGCTAGCATGAACAGACCGGACCCCACAAACGGCACCCGTTCACGAGCATGACGCATATCTCAGCCATCGCCTCCCTCAACCATATTTTAGGGAAGGTTGCGACCCGATCAACGACGCCACCGTAAGCAAAGACCTTTAAGCGAGCATGACATGCTCACACTGCCGGGCATTAAACAATAATAGTATTGCCCGGTGAGAAACAACAAATGTGCTCTCATGTTACATTAAATGCGAATTATTATTACCTCTTAAAATAATGCTTACTTTACATACACAAGACTAAACTACTGGCTTAAAGACATCTTTATCGTCTAAAAAGTCATTTACAGTATAATACGCCTTGTTTAGTAGGTGACGTTTTATGTGGGACTTAAATTTGCTGCATGGTAAATTCACTACATCGGTAGGTATTTTGTTATAGAAGCGTACACAGTTCCCCACGAACGAAGTTCCGACCTTGCGGAGACGATGAGCAGGCATGGCAAGCTTGTTCTTATTTCTTGTATTGTAGTGGTGAATGTCACTGTTGTGTTTGAAATCATGTTGATTTTTCCGAACATACATAATATTCTCGAGAATGTACTGAGATGCTATTGTGAAAATATTGGTTTCCCTGAATTTTTCTCTCAGTGATGCACGACCTCCCAGTACATTGATTAAGCGTACTGCCCGTTTTTGTAGTACGAAGATGGTTTGTATGTCCGCCGCCTTGCCCTACAACAGAATTACATATGACATTACACTATGAAAATAACCGAAGTACACGAGCTTTGCTGTCTCGACGTTTGTTAACTGTCTGATTCGCCGCACTGCATAGGCTGCGGAGCTTAGTTTACCTGCAAGAGTGGCCTTATGCGCATTCCATTGCAGTTTTGAGTCCAAAGTAACACCCAGGAATACTGTTTTGTCTTCAAATTCTAGCTCATCGCTTTTCAATGTCACCTTGGCACAATCTACTTGTTTCACATTCGGTAATGTGATTTGGTTTTCTTGGCATTTAAAAGTAAGTTATTTGCTGTAAACCAATGTACAATAGTAGACAGCGCATCGTTTTTAGTAACGAAGTTATTCTCTCTTCTTTTTACTTTAAAAAGAAGAGAAGTATAATCTGCGAATAACACAATATCATGTTTATCTTGCACAAGGTTTGGTAGACCATTGATATACACTAGAAACAGAAAGGGGCCTAGAATTGAGCCCTGGGGTACCCACATAGCAACAGATGATCCAGTTGATTGCATCCCGTTGATGACTACGCGTTGCGTTCTGTCTGAAAGATATGATGAGACGAGGTCAAGTGCACCGTTCTTTATTCCAACTTACGCATTCAATTATTATGATCAACGCAATCAAATGCCTTTGATAGGTCACAAAAAATCCCAATAGCATCTTGAGCGTTTTCCCAGGCATCAAAGATGTGTTTAACTAGCACTACCCCAGCATCAGCAGTGGAGCGACCTTTGGTAAATCCAAATTGACTGCTATGAAGTAGGTTATATCCATTAAAATGAGATGTAAGTTGATTAAGAATAAGTTTCTCAAAAACTTTACTGAATGCGGGTAGTATTGATATTGGTCTATAATTTGTGGGGTCTGTTTTCGTTCCTGATTTAAATAAAGGAATGATCTTGCTGTGCTTCATCAAATTAGGAAATACTCCAGTGTCAATACATTTGTTGAATATATCAGCCAAATATGGTGCAATCGCCTCTATTATTGAATGTAACACTTTAACGGAAAGGCCCCACAGGTCTTCAGTCTTCTTCAAATTTAACGATATAAAGGTTTTGATAACAGTATTTGGAGTAACATAAGTAAATTTGAAGAAGTCTTTACATTTTGGTACATACATTTTTAATATTGATTCAGCAATATCTGGCGATGAATTTAACGATTGTGTTGTCTCTACAGGTATATTAGAGAAGAACCGCTCAAACTGATGCGCAACTTCAATGTCCGCATTTACTGTTTCATCGTTGATTTTTAGGCTAAAATGAGGATTTTTAACTTTAGTTTTCCCATTTTCGTCATTTATGACCTTCCAGACGGCCTTCACCTTGTCACTAGAATTAATAATTTTTTTAGACAAATATTCCGATTTAGCAGCAGCGCACAATTGTTTGAAGAACTTGGAAAAATTCTTCACGTATTCTAGAAATACCGGTCTCTTATCGGTTGACCTTTGATCATATAGATCGTAAAGACGAAGTCTTTTTTCATGAATATCAGGCGTAGCCCAGTCACTAAATGTAGTTTTAACCTTGCCTTGTACTTTCTTCAGATTGAGACAAGAATCAAATTATTTTTTTATGCAATCAAATAAGACCGAGCACATGCCGTCGGCATCCTTTTGAGTAAAAGAAAGATAACACAGTTTCTCCTGAATTTTCCGATTGAATAAATCTAAGCGATACTCAGTAATAGGTCTGCACATAGTGTCTTGTGGTTTCTCTTCATTTTTTCTACTGAAACTGAAGGATGCATGTTGTCTACAGTGGTCAGAGCTTAGTTTATTTATGATAGATTTATGCAACGCATTCGTGTTACTAAGTATATCTTGAACTCTACTAACGTACAAATAGTTTAAACCAGTGTTTGTCAACTTTTTTCATAATACGACCCCGTTTAATAGTAAAATATTTTCGCCACCCCAGTTTCTGCGCCGAATCAAACATGTTTTAAAATAATATTTTTTTCTGTGTCTCTATTATCACTCTTTAGATACAACAATTAAAACGCATTATATTGCGTATATTAGGACGGGTAGGCTACCCATCCAAACGTCGGGAACTCAAATGAGATAATATACACGATATAATCCATAAAAATATATATATATATATTAGGGACAATCTTACACAAATCGACCTAGTCCCAAACTAAGCACAGGTTATTCTATGGGTACTAGACGACGATATACATAATATGTAGATAAATTATAATACTTAAATACAGAAAATATCCAAGACCCAGGAACAAACATCCGTGCACATCACACAAACACTTTGGCGTGGCGTCCATATAAGCCGATTCTCACTGCCCAGCTAAAACATTTTTCTTTAAATATGAGTAAATGAATACGCTTAGGCATCCCTTGCAATATTCCTGACGCCTCTGGTACGTAGCGAAAATGTCATGGCCGGGAATGGAACCCGGGACCGCTAGCTTCGTAGGCCGTTGTGCATATATATGTTTTAAAAATTTACAAATATTGAGTCCGAATTAATGAACCCACGACCCCTAAGGAGTCGCGACCCACAGGTTAACAAAACACTGGTCTGTAAACTAATAAAATTTAATTTTTACTTTCCAGTGTTCCAGCCAGCAATAGATATGATCACCGACCCAGACTACATAAACCAAAAGATCATCCAGTACCTAGAAGCCCAGAAGGAAGTGAATGCTATGCATGTGAGGACCCACGAATACGCGAAGACATTCGAGGATTATATTCGACTCATTAACAGTTGCGATAATGTCGACCAGCTGAAATGTTTACGGTCAGTGAGCTTGAAACTTTCACTGGTTAATTGTGATTTCCTATGGCCGAATGTGGTAACTCTGTATAAATACAGTATGCGCTAATACGATTTATCATTGTAATAATCAAATAATAGGCTATTTTGCCGAGGAATGATATTCCAATGACAAATCGTATTAGAGCACACTCTATGTACATGTACCTATACTTTTACTTGTACAGATTTAATATTTTCTTCTGTTTCCGCGATTATTACTCATTGAAATAAAACAATTTAACGGATTATATCGCGTATATTATCTCATTTGAGTTCCCGAAGGACGACGGTCCTCCCGTGACCATGGAAAGCTGGAAAGCTTCCGAAACGTCGGGAACTAAAATGAGATAATATACGCGATATAATCCGTTAAATTGTTTTGTACAGATTTACTCCCTCACAGATATAAACAGCTACTTGTTTAGGTTTCCGTTCCTACCTCAAAAGAAAAAAACGGAACCCTTATAGAATAACTGTGTTGTTCGTCCGTCTGTCAAGACCCTTTTTCTCAGAAACGTGTGGTATCAAGCTGAAATTAATATCAAATACTCAAGTCTACAGTCTCTTGCAGTGTGAAGATTTAAACTTCTAGGCAAGACAATCAAAAGATACAGTCATTAAAAAAGGTTTTTCCATACAAATGGCCGTCCATGTAAACCCTACAGGGTACTTTCAGATGTCCTAGAAACTTGAAATTTGCTATGAAGGTAGCTCTAATAGCACACCAACGAAATAAATCTGAAAATCTTATTTTTTTATGTCTGTCTGTAGTGCCTAGTGTCTACTCTAGACACTGCGTACATTTTGCTTAGTAGAACCATTGGTGCACGAGTCCAACTTGCACTTGGCCGGTTATATGGAAAATATAAAGTATAAGGGTTATAATGACATTAGTGAATGTTACGGTCTGCATTTCTTTTTGACAGTTGCGCCAAAATAGGTATAAGTTGATTTTTTCGCCTGTTTTTGGACGTTCCAATTAATATTTATCGTTATTGTCAATTAATTTACATGAAGTCGAGGCATTAACTCTCTTCCAACCGAATTATAACTCCGGGTTTTCAATGATGGAACATATGTACACATTCTATCTGTTAATTTCGAAAAATAAAAGCAAAATAATTATTTTATTACTATTGTTGGGTAATAACTGTGTGTTGCATAGAAAGAGATCGAAACAGCTCCGAAATAAACGAATGAAAAGTATTTTGTGATGGATGCATTCTTTCTCATTGACATATGAACTTTAACTAATATCTATACTATTATAAAGATATAAAAATAAATATCTGTACATTGAAGATATTTTCAAAAAAAACTATTGTATTTGGAGGTCACTGAATCGAAAGATATTGTTATTGCATTTTTTGTATGTGTAGTTGTGGCTTCAACACGCCAAATCGGCTAAACGGATTTTTAAAATTTGTGGTACACGGGTAGCTGGGCATCCACAGATAGCCATAGGATACTTTTTACCCGACTACACTGAATAAAAAACCAAGGGGTTATGAGTTTTTCTCCTCCCCGAACCGCGAACGAAGTTGCGGACATTTTCTAGTTCTGTATGATTTTGCTACAATTCATATTCATCCAGATACGACATAGTAACACAAATAATGCAAGCAACTACGCTCCAAAACATGAAAAGAGCCAAAGGCGTGGACGCGGACGCAGATAAAGGCGCCGGGCAACAGAACATAAGTCGGCAGCAAATATCAGACGCGAAGAAACTGAAGAGGTATATCAACCAGCTCAGCATCGCTAAAGCAGAGTGTGAGGCGTCTTTGAAGAAGTTGGGATGGGACGGCGCTTTCCCGGCTGTGAATGAGTCTGATAGTAAGGTGAGACATCAATACTTAATATACTTAATATTATAAATGCGAAAGTGTGTCTGTCTGTCTCTTACCTCTTCACGCTTAATTCGCTGAACCGATTCGGATGAAATTTTGGCATGGAGATAGTTTGAGTCCCGGGGAAGGACATAGGCTACTTTTTATCCCGAAAAAATACCCTGACGAAGTCGCAGGCAGAAGCTAGTTTTCAATAATACAAGCTTTCAATTAGGGATATCTATACTATTATAAAGATGTAAAAATGAAGTGTTTGTATGAAGCCACAACTGGGTATCTCGAGATGGTTATTGGATACTTTTTACCCGACTACGCTGAAGAAAAAAGATGGTCATTATTTTTTTTCTTCGCGTACGAAGTTTTTCGGACCTTCTAGTTAATTCACAAACTGACTAGCGATTGACCCCAGTATTACCAGACCCCCAAATTATAATTTTCAGGAGATATACTCGACGGAAGTGACTTCCATTCCTTAGCGGTTCACATCAGAAATGACGAAGCAAATCGCTTTTGACTTCATCCTTATGTTATCAAATTAATGTTAATTTGATAACATAAGGATGAAGTCGCTCCCCTTATTTATGTATAGCCCGAACCAAAGAATCCACCTCACTCTATTATGAATATTATGTTTTTCGTGCATATAATTTCCGCAAAAATATTTTTCTTTTCATACAAATGGGTGTTTTTACAATTTACATAGCAGTTTTAATTTACTTTTTTAGTCTCTGCCTCTCCACAAAGTGTTAGAAAGCGTGACCGGTCGGCGGTACCTCTCGATGTTCCTCGAGACCATGTGCTCGCAAGGTCTCGTCGGGTTCTGGATGGCAGTGGAGGAACTGCGCCACAGTCCACGGAGTGGATGGCACCAACTCGGCGCTGAAATCTTCTACACGTACATCAGGTCACCCAGTGCGGAGATTAAAGTAGACAAGGTAAGACTTTCCCAATTTAAATCATTGACTAAGTAGGAATACTTCCAAAAGACTATGGCGTAGCTGAAAGATTCGTTGGCACGAGTTCGACTCTTGGTAGATACCAAGGAGTGGTTGGTACCAGCTCGTTTAGATATCTTTTACACGTGGATCAGGTCACCCAGGGCGGAGATAAAAGTTGTCACCAGTACACTTGAACAATTGAAAGTATCGATTATATCGAATCCAAAAATCCACTGGTAGAAAGGTGCGGCACACTCCACGGAGTGGTTGGCAACAATTCGGCCGTGAGATCTTCTACAGGCACTTTAGATCACCCAGTGCGGAGATAAAATCTGACGAGGTAATACTTTCACAATAAAGTGTTTAATGTGACTGATGGAGCTCGATCATGTAGAGAGAATGTAAGAGGATATAGTAGCCAAAAGTGCTCCGACGTCCTTACTGGATGACCAATTTACCACTGGATCGATGATGTCCAGAGGGACTTGTATCACTTCGTGAAGCCAATTCCAATTTTTGAGAAGCTGGTCAGGTCCTGGCCTTTTGCTCTACTTACAAGTGGGTCACTGCCAGAGCCAGTGTAGTTAGTAAGACTATGACGTACTTCTCCTTCAAACCGTTGTTAGATAGGCTTCGGTTTAATTGATTCGCTGACACAATTTTCACTGACTACATCAGGCCTCCTAGTGCGGAGATTAACACTTTGCAGCCAAGCTTTTCGTAGCGCTTCGTACTTTCCTCTACATACGGGGAAACGCATGATATCGGCTACGCGTCTACGAGCAGAGCGCTCGCTCGGTGAGTTCCTGGCAGTGAATGTGTTAACACGTACACGGACAAAAGGTCCAACAAGCGATGGCCAACTGTAACAAAACAACTATGTGAATGCTAGAGCATCCGCTTCCGCGATAGTGTTTAGGTTGATAAGGTAATCTCTAAAAACTCTGTCACTATTAAAACCATTGATTGTGATGGACTACTTCTGGGCCGTTTGCCATGAACCAAAATTTACATCAGGGAAATGGTTCTTCAGGGTGTATGGGATGATGTTCTTTCAAATACCCATTAAACAGAGAAAATTTTGAAAATATACGCTGTATCTTCGACTATAATTTCATTTTGCCTATGGAGGTTTCTGGGTTGTGCTTTCTTTCAATCTAGATCTCTTTCAGGATACAAGGAAAAGAATGGAGTCGTTTCTATTGGGAGACAATGGCCCGGAAGTATTTTACGAAATGCAAGATACTGTAGTCGACACGATACAGGAGAAGTACTACTCATCGTTTATGTTAAGTGAACAGTACAAAGCACTTATGATCGAGCTAGCTAATGAAGAGGCAAACAAAGGTTTGTATTATGATTGCGTAATGATTTTGTCCCTTCGAAATCACAGAAACACAATAGTACCACACAGAATGGCCACGCACACCCCCGCACCGACTCATGCTACCTCACCCTTCCGACGCATAACGTAGTCAGATCGTTGTTTGCTTAGATGTTTGTGAGATGCAGCATAGGCCGGTCGTGCCGTATTCTATATCTATACTGTTACAAAGTTCGAAAAACGAAATGTCTGTACATAGAAGATATTTTCAAAAAAAATATTGTATCGGACTTTTTGGAGTTCACTAAAACGAAGAATATTTTTTTTGGATTTTTTGTATGTTTGTATGTGTCGTTGTGGCTTAATCACGCAAAATCGGCTATACCGATTTCAACTATTATTGGCACACGGGTAGCCGGGTGTCTCCAGAAAAAGAGGTTTATGACTTTTTCCCCTCCGCGTACGAAGTTCCGGGCATCTTCTAGTATTATTATAAAGTTGTAAAAATGAAATGTCTATACATTGAAGATATAAAAAAAAAAACTATAGTAAAGGACTATTTTGAGATCACTGAATCGAAAAATAGTTTTTTGGACTTTTTGTATGTTTGTATGTGTCGTGGCTTCATCAAGTCAAATCGGCTAAACGGATTTGAACTATTTTTGGTACAGTCGCCAGTATCAATATTTGCCATAACAAAGCGGGCGAAATTATCTGACACGTCCTAACAGCCCTAGAAATAAAGTCGTGTCAGATATTTATGCGCGCTTTGTTGTGGCACATATTAATGCCGGTGACTGTACACCGGTAGCTGGATATCCACAGATGCTTATAGGATACTTTTCACCCGACTACGCTGAAGAAAAAATGAGGGCATTCTCTAGTATTAAAATAATTAAGATAGGTGTTTGGATCGCATCGTTTTTTTGTTTCTTCAATAAATATTCGTTATTTATGAAAAAAATAGCAGGGCCCCAGAGGGCCTAAATTATTAGTAGTAATAATAGCGAGTACCGGGCTGTCAGAACCTTGGCGCGCAGTGCGAGGCGAGCCTATCGGTGTCCTCGTTGCTCATGATTGAGGTCCTAATAATGAACCGAAACATATCGAGTAGTGCTCGGCTTTTAGGACATGAGTAACCGCTAATGTAATCTAAATATATCTCAGTATCAAGGTAGTTTTTACAGTTCTAACTCTAACACTTAACTGAGTCTTTTCCGGAAGTATGAGTGCGGTACGGGTGACAAGTGACGTGACATGACGTGTCCTTGTCTCGCTACACAAGCCTGACGCCAAGGTACGCGTCGTTTCACGTTCCGTAAACATACCCCTCCTTTACCACTCCCATACCGCAGGAACCCTTAGTTATGAGTTAGGCCTATAGTAGTAGATTGTTTGACAAGGGGCTAAAATAAACCATTATGACACGAAGTGACTTCGTGAGCGAGGACAAATATGTCTGAGTGTCATAATGGCTTTTTTTTAGCCACGTGTTAAACACTGCATTTCACGTCGACAGCGAGAAAATAAAAAAGACTTAATATTAAAATTGTATATTTCATGAAAAACTAAAAGTACAGTTTGAGCAATTCTATCAGAAAGTTTGGCCAATCTGATCAAGTTGCTTTGTTTATTTTTAATTATTCGTAAGGAGTATGTAGCTGGCCGCAAGTTTTTTTTCAGTGTCATAGTTTGTATGGGATTGTATGGCTTTCTTTTAAACCTTAGGGGCTAAATTTACTATTTTAGTCTCGCTTCGCGAAGCTAATATGGTGTACTTTTTGAGCAGGAGAAAAGAAAAATATTTTTGTTTATTTTCAGAGATAATCGCCGAAAGATCTCCAATAGAAGACCGGCAGTTGTCCAACGAGTCTGTGTCGTCCGCCGAGAGCGTGGCGGGCGCCTTGCATCTCGCGGAGCATTCCACTTATGCAAGACGGAAGCTCGATCAGCTGCAGGAGAGACATAACAATAAAACTCAGGTATAATAATCATAAGGGACACCATCGCAAGTGCAGACTTCTGGCCGAAGGGTGTAGTGATTAGGCAGTTCCGGGGCAATCTGCCGAATCCTACACCAGATCAGACGACGCAACGGAGCCACGTAGTTACGTCGCCTAAATCAAACTACTTTTAAGTTTTTGTTTTTTTTTGTAGTTCACAGTGCCTTGGTTTTTACTGTAATGCTGTGTAACTTTTTTTGAATAATAAATACATAAATTAATGACAGTTTTTAGGGCTCCGTACCAAAAAGATAAAACGGGACCCTATTATTAAGACTTCGCTGTCCGTTCGTCTGTCCGTTTGTCTGTCTGTCCGTTCGTCATTAGGCTGTATCTCATAAACCGTGATAGCTATACAGTTGAAATTTTCACAGATAATGTATTTCTGTTGCCGCTATGACAACAAATACTAAAAAAAAATTTTAAGTCTGTTTGTCTTATGTCAGTAACCAATATAAAATAATCAAACACCGCTTACATTTTGCTTAGGAGTAGGGCTCTGCTAACACTGGATAATCATAGATACGGCCGTTTGTAGCGTATATTGAAAAGTTGAAACTTATGCAAGAAGTAGACAGAAATATCATCCACTTTATGAACAAAAACTGCAGGTGTTTTCAATTCCTTTTTTTGGTATTTTTAAACAAGTAGTGTTAATATTTTTTGTAAAGATGAGTCTTAATTTATAGAACATTGACTAACAATTTCAGAAAAATTATGTGGGTAGTTTGTGAGATAATAAATTTCTTTTTTAAATCTTAAAAATGACATAAGTCGGAAACTATCAAACATAAGACGCTGAGACTAGGGCAAAATAATAGGCACCATTAGGTGTGCTTACCACAAATAAAAGGTCGCAAACGTATTAAAGTCCGACCATAGCCTTTATTTATATTTTTTGTGGTCATCTGGTTATATTGGGCCTTATTAACATGACGTGTAACTGTTACAGGCGCTAGCAGCTCTGCGAGCGTCGTTAAAACCGGAATCACGTGCTTTGGCCATGCTTGAAAGTGAGGTGGAGCGATTGTCGGAAGAGCAAATGCGACTGGAATCGCATTTAGCGAGGACCGACACCTGGGCGGAGCATCTGGGGACGTGGCGAGCCACTGTGCAAAGTGCTGAGGTGAATATCGTATCCATGATGTATCTAAAATTGAACCACGAGCGAAGCTCACAATCAAATATGGACTCCCGTAGCGAGGCTTTTAAGGCACGAGAAGCCACATAATTTAGCAGCCGTGCGAAACACTACGGCGAGGAAAATGTGAGATGCAAACAAATCGAACAAAACCAGTTTTTTTTTTCATTAAAAACAAGTGAAAATGTATGAGCCATATGTGTAGACTGGGCGTAAAATCAAAAATCATTATAATAAAGGGCTAGCACAGTTGAAATTGCATCTGATAAGCAGACAAACATATTGTGTTTTTTTTCTGTTGTCCTGAACAGTGTGACAATAGGGGTGGACTCAGCGCTTGCTTCGGCGCAGCGCAGAGCAACTGCCCTGCACTGTGCACGCAGCACTGGTTTTCAGTTCACCCCTAATGATTACTAGTAAATGATGAGGGACCATAAATGGTCTGATGGTCCCTCATCTGAATTTTTGACCGAGCGTACGAACCGAGCAATGCGTCTCCGTTTCAGCTTGAGCAAAAATGCTTTCGTATATCCGGATGTCCGTCTGGTATCCTCCACATTTCTCAACCGTTTCTCGTGAAATTTTGTGAGCAGAATCGATTATTACCTATTTTTTTTGACGATTCAAGTTCTGGAAAATTTTAAAAATGGTGGATCTATATGTAGGTTGAAAGACCCTCAAGGTCTAATATTATAATATTCTTTATCTGCTATTCATATTTCAGATCTTAGACGAGAACAAGCCGCCTCAGTTTGTTATAGTCGTGCACATGGCCGAACAAGAAACTACCGCAAATGAAGATGAGAGACCGGAACAAATTTCTACGGGGTGGGTGATATTACGAACCCTGAACGATTTCCAGGTAATATTTCTATTTCTATTAGGTACTGCTTCCTCTTAGCAATATAAATAAAAATGAAGCGTATAATAGGGTAGTTTTACTGGGTAAAAAAAATGATATTCTAATTAGTCTGTCAGGTAGATTATCAAAAAATACTGGCCACGTATTTTTTTCTTTTGACAATCTAACAATAAAAGACAAAGATAAAGTCCGTCAAAGTTTGGTAGTGGGGGCGCATAACATCACGCCCGTGCGTAAAACGGTCGCACGGCGTGACGTTACGGGGAACTTTAACAGGCTATATCGTCATCATCTTTTGTCTAACTGACGGATTAATTATATTTTTTAGGACACTAGACTATGAATATAATTTTCTTTCATTTTATATTCTGCAAATGACAAGCGCTTATTTAAGCATTTTAAAACAAGGCGACACAGAAGGCGCTTATAACGAAGTTACTAGATTTTAAGGTAAAATTGTATGTGATCGACGTACTTACCTAGATCTGATAGCTTAGTTGATAGAGCACTGATTCAGAAAGCAGGTAGCTCTGTTGGATTGCAGTGGATATTATTCAATTTTACTTTTTTATGATTGAACTATATTAATATTCAATTTGCGAAAGTAACTAATATTTGCTAACTTATTTTCAGGATTTACACCGAAAACTAAGGCCTATGTGTTCTGAATTGAAAAATTTAGAGCTACCATCGAATTCGTTTAAGTTTCTGTTCGGGAAAAATGACAGAAATTCCTTAGATAGGGCGAAAAACCTCATACAAAAGTATTTGGAAGTAAGTAATTTGTACTCACACTGCCAGTTGGTGCGGTAAATATTAATTGCATGGTTGATGATGTTCCGTGTCAAACAAATAAAGTAATATACGCCGCGTTTTTTTTTATATCCTTTAATTTTAAGAGGCCCGAATTAGTCAACAGGATACTTTGCCTATGAAGGGACATTTTGGAAACGAAAAAAATCTGTCATTGCCTTTTGGTTGAGTTGAAGACCTGTTAAAATTTAAGGAAGTAAAAAAAGCATGGTGTATATAGATGAGAGTTTTAAAATCATTACGTCACCAGCTGGTATCTCTGTCTTGAGTTTTTTTGATAAAACGAGTCCATCAATTTTGACGTCTGTCTTCATAACATTTTTTCGCTGCAATGGTGCTAGCTGTTGACATATTGATTTCTAAAAACCCTCAGTGCAACTTCTGATATAGTCGTTCGACATATATTTTACTCTACATCGAATCATCTTACCGCTCTTCAATGTTGAATTGTTATTACTGTTATGATATGAGTCATGCTTAAGAACTTAATAAAAAGTCTTGTCCAGTTTGTTTTAGAAGACGACAGACTGAACCAAAGCGAAGCTTTATATACATTCCTAAACGCAACCAATGAATATACGAAACAGGGCGACAATCCAAAGAAAAACAAATTTTCATTTTCTACGTTATTTAAAAGGTATGTATAAACTTACTTAATTTGTTACTCCATTTAATTAATATTGGTTTTTAACCACACCCGCCGTTTCATTAGCGCTTGTAATACTAGTTACAAGCGTTTATGAAACGGGCCCCTGATTTGATTATGGAGTAGGAAGATGGCCATAGGAACTCTCATTGGGCTCCTTAGAATCGTCTCGGAGGGGTCATTTACAAAAGCTTGTCACTTTTTTACAGAAATTTATTTTATTTACCGTCATTCGTACACAGTATGGGTACACTATATATTTAAGGTTCTTATTACAGCACGAGTAGTGAAGCAACAAACAGATCGTCGACAGATCGCGAGGCTTTTACGCTTTTGTCGGCAGATGAAGAGGAGATATCACTTTATTTTGATGGAAATGGGACCGATTCGGCGAATAAGAATATGACCAATTCTATGCGAGGTAAACATATTTCAATGCGATTTATTACTACTACTATTTACTGTCCAATATTATTTTATTATTAAACTGACGGACTGAATATAATTTTAATTGACACCGGCGTCATGCCTATTTGGTTATGATTTACTAAAGACAATTTTCCGATTAAAAGAAAAGAAATAATGTGTGTGTTGCTTCGAGACTTTTATTAAAGAAAATATGATTTTCAGGCGCTGGACCATTAGGTGAAGAACGCGATAGTATAGCCGAGCCTCTTTACGCGCTACTGAGTGAAGTCTTTGATATGCGAGGTGTGTTCCGATGGCTTAGAAAAACGCTGGTCACATTCGTACAGATCACTTACGGTAGAACAATTAATAGGTAAGTGGAAAGGGATGAAAAATTAAAGGACACTGATGAATGTCAGTATTTATCACGTAATTCTAGATTTCTGATCTTCGCAATGACAGTTTCTGGATCATCAGCCTCCGCTATATCTTTAAATATAATTTTTTGAGCTAACCTCTTCGATAGATTGCGACGATTTCGTCGAGAGTACAATTGCATTTAACCGATTTTATAGTCGCCTTATTTTATTGCACACATCCATCCATCCATCCATCTTCATTTCTGCCACTAAATGATGTCATAGTACCTACATAGTCACAGTTTACGTCACACTGCCATTTACATTTTTGGGGTTATAAGTAGCTCGCCCAATATTACAGGGTACTATGTCATATTTTCAGGGTAGGTCTAATAAGACTTTGCGGAATTCCATATAAGACAAATGGATTGTAATTCCTTTGATTATCTTGTGTCTTGGTTAGATGTGACAATAAATTGTGCTCACCTGCGCATATTTTCATGCAGTATCCACAAAAAACCGAGAAGTGACCTTGGGTGGACGCCGAATCGTCAATATCTCCTGAATCTCCTAATGATGCCTCGTAGAGAGACGAAACACGTGTCTAGGATAATACTGATTGTGGGTGGTTTGTTGTATTTACATGCGTATTTTAATGGAAACTGCATGAAAATACGGGCATGTGAACACAATTTATTGTCACATCTAACCAAGACACAAGACAATCAAAGGAATTATAATCCATTTGTCTTATATGGAATTCCGAAAAGTCTAATTAAACCTACCCTGAAAATATTTAACCAATTCACTATTTTGCGGAAAATCAAAGGAACTAACCATTAATCTATTGAGAGAGTGTTCAAACTTCAATCCGGTAAAAGTGAAACATAGATCCCATTAATATTGAGCCAGCGAAATGTAGTTACTTCGTTTGAGATCCTTAGAAGTACAGCTATAGATAAAACTTTTCACACGCTATTTTTTGATTTGTGTAGTAAAGCACCGAGCTATGAAAGTATGACGATTTCAGACAAATAAAGGAGACTGTGATGTGGCTGTTCTCCGAGCAAATGTTGCATTACTACATAAGCGTCGTGCTCAAGTCGTGGTGGCCCGGGGGCGTGCTCAGCGAATCGCCCGGCAACAGAAATATGCAGGATCGAGGTTACTACTTTACTTAATCTTAACTAGGTGAACTATCTAATTGATAGATTGGATTCAAACTAATAAACAAATTAAGGAAAGTAAATTGTGGGTTCCGATGTCGAGACCCTTGGACCGTGGGCACAAGCGGCCGGCCCCTCTTTAAGAAGTTTCGAAAATGGATGGTCGAAACCACCAGTGACCAAAGGGCTGGCGCAGGGGCGTATTTACCCTAGGGCCAAGGGGGCCATGGCCCCGGGCGGCAAACAGCCTGACGCGGCGTAGCAACCTCGGTGCGCAAGAAACTCACACTGGGCAGGTTTTTTCCTTAACCCACTTTCCTGAAATACACTTTTTCGAACTTGGGTAAATTTTGCGATATCTGAGATCGCAACAAGCAATAGAGTAATCTATTTAAAAAAAATGAGCGGTGTTATAACACCTGGTCGAGTTATCTGAGTTAACTTCTGGGGCGGCAAGACTTATTGGCCCAGGGCGCCAAATTTCAAAATACGCCCCTGGGCTGGCGGCTTCCTAGTCCAGCCCAATGTATTAGCGTAGTAATAGAGTGAACAAATGTGACGAAATATTATCTTTGGAACAAAACCGACGGGTGCGTTTTTGTATATATTTTAGTTTTAGATTGGTTTTTAAAAATATGTCTGATGATTTTTTCATTTTGTTGTCGATTGTATTAAAGGAATGTTAATTGATGTTTTCTGATTATGTTTAATATAATTTTGTATAGAACACACACGCACAATCGCGTTGGAGCAGCTGAGCGAGACGGTGGTGGACGCGCTGTCGTCGCTGGTGGGAGCACACGCGGCCGCGCGCGGCGCGCACAAGCTGTTCCACACGCTGCAGAACACGACGCACAACAAGCAGCTCGCATACGTGAGTATGTGTGTCGGTACAGAGCCCACGCTCGCTGGGGCAGCTGAGCGAGACGGTGGTGGACGCGCTGTCGTCGCTGGTGGGAGCACACGCGGCCGCGCGCGGCGCGCACAAGCTGTTCCACACGCTGCAGAACACGACGCACAACAAGCAGCTCGCATACGTGAGTATGTGTGTCGGTACAGAGCCCACGCTCGCTGGGGCAGCTGAGCGAGACGGTGGTGGACGCGCTGTTGTCGCTGGTGGGAGCACACGCGGCCGCCCGCGGCGCGCACAAGCTGTTCCACACGCTGCAGAACACGACGCACAACAAGCAGCTCGCATACGTGAGTATTTGTGTCGGTACAGAGCCCACGCTCGCTGGGGCAGCTGAGCGAGACGGTGGTGGACGCGCTGTCGTCCCTGGTGGGAGCACACGCGGCCGCCCGCGGCGCGCACAAGCTGTTCCACACGCTGCAGAACACGACGCACAACGAGCAGCTCGCATACGTGAGTATGTGTGTCGGTACAGAGCCCACGCTCGCTGGGGCAGCTGAGCGAGACGGTGGTGGACGCGCTGTTGTCGCTGGTGGGAGCACACGCGGCCGCCCGCGGCGCGCACAAGCTGTTCCACACGCTGCAGAACACGACGCACAACAAGCAGCTCGCATACGTGAGTATTTGTGTCGGTACAGAGCCCACGCTCGCTGGGGCAGCTGAGCGAGACGGTGGTGGACGCGCTGTCGTCGCTGGTGGGAGCACACGCGGCCGCGCGCGGCGCGCACAAGCTGTTCTACACGCTGCAGAACACGACGCACAATGAGCAGCTCGCATACGTGAGTATGTGTGTCGGTACAGAGCCCACGCTCGCTGGGGAAGCTGAGCGAGACGGTGGTGGACGCGCTGTCGTCGCTGGTGGGAGCACACGCGGCCGCGCGCGGCGCGCACAAGCTGTTCTACACGCTGCAGAACACGACGCACAATGAGCAGCTCGCATACGTGAGTATGTGTGTCGGTACAGAGCCCACGCTCGCTGGGGCAGCTGCGCGAGACGGTGGTGGACGCGCTGTCGTCCCTGGTGGGAGCACACGCGGCCGCCCGCGGCGCGCACAAGCTGTTCCACACGCTGCAGAACACGACGCACAACAAGCAGCTCGCATACGTGAGTATTTGTGTCGGTACAGAGCCCACGCTCGCTGGGGCAGCTGAGCGAGACGGTGGTGGACGCGCTGTCGTCGCTGGTGGGAGCACACGCGGCCGCGCGCGGCGCGCACAAGCTGTTCTACACGCTGCAGAACACGACGCACAATGAGCAGTTCGCATACGTGAGTATGTGTGTCGGTACAGAGCCCACGCTCGCTGGGGCAGCTGAGCGAGACGGTGGTGGACGCGCTGTCGTCGCTGGTGGGAGCACACGCGGCCGCGCGCGGCGCGCACAAGCTGTTCTACACGCTGCAGAACACGACGCACAATGAGCAGCTCGCATACGTGAGTATGTGTGTCGGTACAGAGCCCACGCTCGCTGGGGCAGCTGAGCGAGACGGTGGTGGACGCGCTGTCGTCGCTGGTGGGAGCACACGCGGCCACGCGCGGCGCGCACAAGCTGTTCTACACGCTGCAGAACACGACGCACAATGAGCAGCTCGCATACGTGAGTATGTGTGTCGGTACAGAGCCCACGCTCGCTGGGGCAGCTGAGCGAGACGGTGGTGGACGCGCTGTTGTCGCTGGTGGGAGCACACGCGGCCGCCCGCGGCGCGCATAAGCTGTTCCACACGCTGCAGAACACGACGCACAACAAGCAGCTCGCATACGTGAGTATTTGTGTCGGTACAGAGCCCACGCTCGCTGGGGCAGCTGAGCGAGACGGTGGTGGACGCGCTGTCGTCGCTGGTGGGAGCACACGCGGCCGCGCGCGGCGCGCACAAGCTGTTTTACACGCTGCAGAACACGACGCACAATGAGCAGTTCGCATACGTGAGTATGTGTGTCGGTACAGAGCCCACGCTCGCTGGGGCAGCTGAGCGAGACGGTGGTGGACGCGCTGTTGTCGCTGGTGGGAGCACACGCGGCCGCCCGCGGCGCGCACAAGCTGTTCCACACGCTGCAGAACACCACGCACAACAAGCAGCTCGCATATGTGAGTATGTGTGTCGGCACATAGCCCACGCTCGCTTGGACATGCTGCCGTCGCTGGTGGGAGGACATTGCGGGGGGCCTAATATTTTTTTCACTTTACACATTACGTTACTATAAAAATAAAATACAAAATTATTATAGAGCGCCTTTATTTTACGAGCTTTTATGTAACTTGCCGTGTTAGTATGTGTGGGTCAAATCTTGCGAGCTGAATTAGAACCACTTTGTGGCAATTACTTATGTGACAATGCAATAATATGGTAGCATCGAGCTGATCTGATAATGGAGCTGATCTAATAATTGAGTCAAGTTACGCAATCCTACCGAATTTAGGCGCGTTAGAATCACTTTAGTGACTAGTTGATGGATGTTCAAAGAAAAGTACAGTCGGCAATAAGAACTTATCACAAAAATGACTTTTGACAGAAACATATGGGTTATTTACCTTATTTTAAAAAAACAAATATCACAAAGAGCACTAAAACGAACACGTGCCCAAAAGGCATGAAATCGAATATGCAAATCGCTAGGCCTAATAAAATCATTGCTATTACAATTTTCACACAAGGTCTCGGTTTATCATTAGTTGTTAGTACTTCGTTGTTAGAAATGCAGATTTCTGGAGTATAAGCTACCGTTTCAGTCTTCGTGTTGGGTTCTTCGAGGTTGCTGCAGTTTGCTTGTCGATCTGTGATACTATCTAAGTTGTTTGAGATCATTACTCCTTCCGCAGCTTTAGGCAAGTATGTGATTGTCTGTAAAACAAAATATATCATAGATTAGTTTTGCATTCGGATGTACCTATCTACTGTTAAGTAGTACGCATTCATCATTGGAATTTTACCCCTTTTTCCCTTAATGTTTTTCACTAGCTATTACTTATTGTTTTAGGTATCGGTGTCATTAAACTTACTTATAATTTTTCCCTTTTAAAGTATATGGAATGTAACATATTTATTTATTCCTTATTAATTCTAACATGTCGGAACATTTTCAAAATTCTCTCTTGTCCGCTTGTAATCACAAATCTATTTAATTATTAAAATAACTTCCTAACACTACTACTATCCTAATGATACTTTATAAATGTTGATTATTATCTTATGTTTAAAATCTCATGTTATAGTCTCTTGTTTAATACTTACGCCATAATATTTTTTTTTGTTTCCGCGATTATTACTCATTTAAATAAAACAATTTAACGGATTATATACTTACGCCATAGTTTAAATTTTCAATGTCATCTACTAACAGCAACTTCTGTCCAAGTATTTCCTCTGAAATGAAAGAAAGATTTTGCATTTCGTTAATTTATTTTTCATTCATTTATTAATCGTTAACAAGCAACCTAAAAACACTTCGAGCGTTTAGCTAACGGAGATGACAAGCCGTGTCATTACCGAACAAATTTTTCATGCATTTTTAGCGGGGGGTGAGGTGGAACGAGGGACGACTACGGTAATATTCCTATTTCTACAAACGCATACAATTAAAAGAAATCAGCTACAAACAAAAAACACAACACGGACAATTTACCGTTATAAACTAACCGAAGATTACTTTGGCAGAGAGGAATGTATGGCATCTCCATTAGTAAAATGCTCTAAGTAAAAACATTATTATTTTTATTATTATGGGCCGATTTCATTGAATGAATGAATTGAATGAAATATATAATGAGTAACATATACAGTTTGTCCCATGCTTGAGCAATGGTATTGCGTATTTTTAAATTGGTTCGAGTAATACATCAATTGTGAAGTAAATATGTAATTCACTTGACAGTGACTATGACAATACTAATCTACGTCTAACAGTTAAGTCAGCCGAAATTATCCGTGTAAAAAAAAATCTCTAGTTTAGAGATTTTATCTTTAGGTTAATTATTGGTGAAACGTAAAATGAGCTTGTTATGATTTATTATTGGAATAAGACTTATACTACGTTGGTGAAATCGACCCTAATACTATTGATTTCGAAGATATTCGGGAATATGTGAAAGAAGTATTATAGTTTTAGTGTTTCTGTATGATTTTTTTATGCCTTGACTGTCACCTATGTTAAGGTGCGTCCACATTTGTATCATTTGCCCGTATCAGATCATCGTCGCGTAGCATTTGCGTGTGCTCCCACCAGCGACGACAGCGCGTCCACCACCGTCTCACTCAGCTGCCCCAGCGAGCGTGGGCTCTGTACCAACACACATACTCACGTATGCGAGCTGCTTGTTGTGCGTCGTGTTCTGCAGCGTGTGGAACAGCTTGTGCGCGCCGCGCGCGGCCGCGTGTGCTCCCACCAGCGACGACAGCGCGTCCACCACCGTCTCGCTCAGCTGCCCCAGCGAGCGTGGGCTCTGTACCGACACACATACTCACGTATGCGAGCTGCTTGTTGTGCGTCATGTTCTGCAGCGTGTGGAACAGCTTGTGCGCGCCGCGCGCGGCCGCGTGTGCTCCCACCAGCGACGACAGCGCGTCCACCACCGTCTCGCTCAGCTGCTCCAACGCGATTGTGCGTGTGCGTTTGGACGTTGCGCCGATTCGATCACTCGAAATCCATTTGCTACGCGTATCACACACTTGTATCGGAAGAGTGCGGCATTATCGGCGCGCCGACAGTAAGCGTCCAAGCAGCGCGATACGCAGTCATGCTACGGCACGGTGATCGGATACGAGCAAATGATACAACTGTGGACGCACCTATACGTTCTCTTTGTCGTCTGCGCTCTTTTAGAATGAGGAACTTTTAAATTTATTTATTTGGCGTCTACGCTCTTTTAGAATGAGGAACTTTTGAAATTTATTTATTTGTCGTCTACGCTCCTTTAGAATGAGGGACTTCAAAAATTATTTATATGATTATTTAATCCTCTATTTGATTTAATCGGATCAAAGCATGGTAAAAAAAAATGTTATCAATGAGGGTTTTCTAAAATGGTAAGTCTAACTACTACTACTCGTAAGGTCTAATAGACAAGAAGTGTCAAAATTTTGTGCTGTGATTGGTGGATGTTGACACTTCTTGTCAGTTAGACCTTACGTCATGGTGGCGCCAAACGGTGATATTTCCATTTTAGAAAACCCTCATTGTTAATCGGATTTGTATCACATACCACTACTTCGAACTCCAATACTATTCAGTTCGTCCAGCTCCCCCTTGCGAATGACGATGGTGCTGTGTTCTTCGCTGTACCGATACATTTCGTCTGCCAGCATTTGGATGAGGCCCACTCGGCCTTCTGTGCTGAAGCGTCTCTTTATTTGGTTCAGGAACAGAAACGCTCTTGATCGCTGACATGTCTGGATGAGTATCAATGCATAACAACGATTAAGGAACTCACTAGTCCAAATGACCTTCAGCGTTTGGCTTAACTGCCCCCTCTTCAATATTTTATTCATTAATTTATGTTTATAACTCATTGTTTTACACGTCAATTTTTACATGAAACATTAAGTTATACAATAGGGTACTACATGCATGAAATTTTTTATCACTTTTCTCAACTAGATTTCAAAATACCGTAAAAACTAATTCAAAATGTGAAATTAAAATTGAAATCGGCCAAGAAATACGCATGATATAGGCATTTTAAACTGCTAATTAGACAGAGAGGTCCGATATGCACTGTTACGTCATCGTGCACTCCGGCCATATAAACTCCATATTAAATTCCGTTTTGCAAGAAAGAGATAGAATGAAATCTTTGATGGCTTATATCTTGGTTATTTTTGTAGTTATTCGAGAAGACATAGGATAGTTTTTAACCCCAAAATCATCCCTTTAGAGATTTCTGTAAGTCAAAATTTAAAATTCATAATCAAAAATGTAATTACTTTTGCAGCATGCAAAATGTCGAAGTCGCGCACCGGGGGTTCCGTTCAAAGTTTAAAATAAATAAATATATAAATATTACCGGACAATTTTACACAAATCGAACTAGTCCCACGGTAAGCTCAATAAGGCTTGTATTATGGGTACTAGACAACGATATATTTAATAGATATATTTACTTATATACATTGAAAACAAGTTTACGCTAAAAACAGCCGTATAAATGAAAATCCAGTGTAAGCAGAGCCCTATTCCTAAGCAGAATGTACGAGGTGTTGGGATCATTTTATATTAGTTAGACATAAATTAATATTTTCCAATTTATTTTGTGAGTTGTGCAATACAAGCTAACTTCATACCAAATTTGAAATTTCAAGGACAACTGGAAGTGCCCTGTAGGTTTTCCATGGACTGCAATTTGTATGGAAACACCATTTTTAACTAGTGTATCCTTGAATTGCGTTGACCTAGGAACTTAATTTTACAGCTTTAAGGGACCACAGACGTTAGTATTTGATGTTAATTTCAACTTGATACCTCTACGCGTTCTTGAGCGAAAAAGGGTCTTTAGACAGACGGACGGACAACAAAGTGATTTTATAAGGGTTTAGTTTTTTTCCTTTTGAGGTACGGAACCCTAAAAACTGAGAATCGAACCCAGCACTTCTGGTTTACCGGTTCTATATATGCATAAAACAAAAACAGATTCGATACACGAATACGAATGGAAAATGAATACGTATAGGAGACGAATTATGCTTTGTACATTTTTTCTAAGATGTTGATTAAATGTAAACGTTTCTTTACTCACTTTGTCTGTAATGCAGAAATACAAGTGCCCATTCTCAGCAATATAGTTGAACAAGTACGGCCCGTGAAAGTACGTGCACTTCTCATTTTGTGGCGATATCTTGGATAGCACCTCGTCAGCGATATCTGTGAAGTTACCCTCACAGCACGCAAATTTAGACAAAATCACATTTTCCAATGCGACAGCACTAAACAAGATCGGCATTTTTTTTATCAAAAAACAAGCCTTTATCTATAAACACTTCCTAAATCCTGGCCGGTAAATATGCGCGATCACCACTAGATATAATAAACCTTTATTTACATGTTTTTATAAATGTAAAAACAAAACACTGCATCGTTCCGAGCCTGGACACAGACTAACGCGGAAACATTTCAATGTCGCCCACGCTATCGAAGAATTCTCACATCTTAGCAATGGACTGTGAGATATCACTGTTCTAAAATTATTTACCTTGTTGGCTCGGTGCTAAAAACGCGCGCTTCGCTGAAATTGTCGTCTCCGATAAATTGATCAATACAAATCGGGACAAGTGAGCGCTGTCTTATTATACGGTAAGGACTTTGTCTAATGGATTTTATTTTTAAACCGCTAATGTTGAGTGCCATTCTTCACTGACAAAGTGTCATCTTGAGGTCTTTTCCACTGGCCGTGCTAGTACGTTAGCTTAGACAATATATCCAGACGTATTTATTATTAAATTAAAAAAAATAAAAGCCGCAATAATTTACGAATATTTTCAAAAATCATCACTATATACGAGGAATACCAAGGAAACTAGCACTAGCACTATTTACTTTGTATTGCTCGCGAATGCAGGGATTATTGATTATTTTACGCGACCGCCGATTGCGAAAAAAGGGAGGGTTATGTTTTTCTATGGTATGTAGGTATATTATTAATACTAGGATTCTCCCGCGGCATAGCCCGCGTTGCCTGCTATTTTAGTTATCCCTTGGAAACCCATATTTTACGGGTTTAAGACTATCCTATCTCCTATCTAGAGTTTCAATACCTACCTCCAAACCAAATTTCCTCGAAATTTTTTCATCGGTTTAAGCTTGAAGAGGTTACGATGAACGATTGATCTTTAAGCCATACAAATTGATTTGACGCGTAGCACGAAAACAAACAAAAAGCGGCCAAGTGCGAGTCGGACTCGCCCATGAAGGGTTCCGCAGCCGTTATACAAAAAAAGCACTGCAGATGAAAAAAATACGATATGAAAAAAAAAACACTAACAAAAGAGCGTATCTCCCCGGCACTTACGTCCTTTTGCTCATAAGCGCAATAACTTGAAAACGGTATGTCCGATCATGTTGAAAACAATTTTCATTGGAAGTATTAACTAAGTTTTATATTTGTAAATTTTTCATATTTTTTGAACATACTGTTTAGAAAATAGAGGGGGGACACAATTTTTGCTACTTTGGGAGCGAATATTTTGGAAAATATTCACTAAATAAAAAATAAAAACTTCACTATAAAGTGTTTTTAGAAGAACTGTCGAAATATATACCACACATAGATATTTGCTGAATTTTTTTTTTCAGTTTCGGTTACATGTATGGAGTGCCCTCCCTAGAAATATATATATTTTTTATTTAACTATCAAACTAAGTAGCGGTTTACACAAGATACCTATGCTCCAAATTTCATCAATATACATCTTATAGTTTTTGAGTAAAATGCCTGTGACAGACAGACAGACAGACAGACGGACAGACGGACAGACGGACAGACGGACGGACGGACGGACGGACGGACGGACGGACGGACGGACAGACAGACGGACGGACGGACGGACAGACAGACGGACGGACAGACAGACAGACGGACGGACAGACAGACGGACGGACAGACAGACGGACGGACAGACAGACAGACAGACAGACATGACGAATCTATAAGGGTTCCGGTTATGCCATTTTGGCTACGGAACCCTAAAAAGAACAGGAGTTATAACGTCATCTTATTTGTATGAGAAAAAAAGGTTCTGAAACCTATCGTGTGTGCTATCTAATGAAAGCGGTTACTAAGCCAATAATATAATCACATCATTATATTTCAGTCACTTGTTTTAAATTAAAATAAACAACGTTTTCAAAACTTACCAAGTTTGGGCTCCTTCACATATGATACGGTTGAATAATTATTTGTAAATTATACCTAAAATGATATATAATAGCATCATATCCAACACCAAGAAAGCAACTTTGAAAATATTTAGGTGTATATAGTATTTTTTTATATTACAAAATGTATTAAAGTGTACCTATGTAGTCCAAATGTACAAAATATCAGTAAAAAATATAAATATGATTAAAAATTCCTCTCGCATTAGTATTTATCACCCTCAGTGTCTATAATTGAACTTTTTATACATGTTTCAAGGAATTGTTCGGGTTGATCCCAGCTGCATCTTTCCGCCTTCGTCCTACGCGACAATATTTCCATCCTCACCACTTAGATGGTTGGCAGTCCACAACTGTGCGTTTTTCTAGAAATTTCCTGCCTCGCACGACTGAACTGTGGAATAAATTGCCGCATGCAGTATTTCCGGACCGATGCGATCTTCAAAACCTTCAAGAAAAGAGCGTACTGAAAGGCCGGCAACGCACTTGTGACTCCTCTAGTGATGCAAGTGTCTATGGGCGACGGTGAACGCTTACCATCAGGCGACCCGTCTGCTCGTTTGCCCCCTATGCCATAAAAAAAAATGTGATTTCATCACATTTTGTAATATAAAAAAAATTTTTTTGCAAAATATTGCATGGCATAGATTTATACTGGTTTACTGATGTTTCGGCCAAAATTGTTTCCCAAAGTAAAATAATGCATGTTGGATTTTGAAAAAGCTAGTATTATATGCAAGGTAATAAAGTATAATATGCAAGGTATGAATTCGACCAAATTTTTATTTTATTTAACATTTATTCGCACCGAAATGATAGCCGCCATTATGTGACGTCATAATAATAGAATCGAAAGTCAAACGTGCAGATAACGATTTTAATTTTTAAATAATAGAAATGTCTTGTGTTTTTGTGATAAGAAAATGATACCTTCGATTTTCTTATAATAAAAAGTATCATAAATGCGTTCTTCCAATATTTGTTGTTGCCTGACACAAACACCCTATTTGACTTTAGTTCGCTTCACCACCAAAGACTACTGTGTATATACATAAGAGATGGATTGGCAACTCTGCTCTTTTGACGAGGCTTATAAACGGCGCCTTCTATTTGCTAGCTATAGTACAATTTCTGAGCATGTATTTAGCTATAATATATGTACAGTAATGTATGTGTGCAGTTCTTTTCAGTGACTTCATGATCATGTCGTGTGTGTGTGTGTGTGTGTGGCATTCTCACTATAACGTGTATCCCCCACTTGTTGACTCAGATGGACTTTTTCGAGTCGACAGTGCTCGTGATTCAAAGTATAACGAGCCCAAAACTTCCATAATCTAAGACAACAAGCGGGGGGTACACGTTTTCGTGAAATTGTCCGTGATATAAGGTGGAGTCTTGTAATTCCAACTATCACTGTTTTAAAAAAATATGCGTAATATTGTGTCTTGGAGATTCCAGTTAAAGACTCCACTACCGTAATCGCAAATTGATATAAAGCATAAATCATTGTGGTAACACTTCGTTTCTAGTATAAAAATCGGCGATTAGATGTCACTGTTTTCAATAGATAGTTCTAGTTTTAAGTTACTATAGCATGTTCACCACTTTAAATGAGGAGAATGATTAACCTTTTCCTTTCCTTTCAGGAACTCTTCGAGTTGATGCTCCTCGAGGTATTCCCGGAGCTGAAACGCTACCACACATAACACCCATTACCCATCAGTAAGCGATGCTTGTGACAATATAATATCAAATTTCGAAACCGTACAGGGATTTTACAAACAAATGAAAACTGTCTGATATTTTGCTACTCTCTGAAAACATTCCGATATATACTCTCTTGACAAAAGCCGTGGACTGAAGAAACGTTAGACGCTATTGTTTAAATAATAAGACCGAGTTAATATCACATGTTGATCTCACTTTTGTGTTCATTTACTTTTCGTGTATTAAAAAAGGCGATCGTTTCTAAAGTTAGTGGATTCACTATTTGCCATACTGTAGATATTCAGGTAAAAACTAGATGGCGCTTTAAAACTAAATATATAACGATGTTAAAATTGAACAAAGAAACAAAGTATGAAGGTATAGTAACAATTCGTTCCTAAACAAAAAATAATAAATAAATCCTAACATTTAAATACTGTATCCCGTTTGCGAAGTTGAGAAATTGTACATAATAATTCTTATAAATATATGGCGTTGTACATATCGGGGAAAAGTTACTTGTATGGAGATTGACAGTCCTCTTGTTTTAATGGTCATTGGTACAAATCGAATGTCATTTTCCACTACTACCTATTGTAGAAATGGGCTGGTAGTAACGTTTACAATGCTGCAGTTTTATTATTAAAACCTACTGAAACCCCATACATTTTTATGAGGTATAGATAGGTTTTAAGCATTGAACGGAACAATGGTGTATAATGCCATCGTGTTAGCAGTCTTTGTTACGGTAAGTGAATTCGCTGTCTTTAGAAACGAATGGTAGTATTGTGTTTTAGATTTGTAAAATATTTCTTAGATATACGTGCCAAAGATCGCACTAATGTGAATAGCTTGTTAGTGGTACGGCTTAAATGTTAACATGTACCTGAGTTTTATATCAAATCTATTTATCTAGACTTTTATCTCTTTTGTACTCCGATTATTTCTCTAATTTTCTAGTCTGTTGGATTACTGACATGTAGACGTAGGTGTTAAAGTGTTGGTACTGTATTGACTAAATGTATATTTCTTAGTTAGCTTTTGGCTGTGGCACTGAAGGTGCACCAAGCAATTGTTATATAAATGCACCGTCGTTTCATAAAATTTATTGTAGAATACTATTTCTATTCTATGAATTTAATGTTGCATAAAACGAGTTAATAATTATAGTTGTTGGTATCTATCCACTATTCTTAATAGTGTTGTAAAACGGCGAAGAATGTTCCGGTTTTAATATTGCAATTTCTTTTTCACACCCGTAAATACCATTACTTGCGACTATAGCTCCAAGTGAATACCGATGTACAAGGTATGCTCAAGTTAGCGACATTGTGGCCGTATATCTATACGCGAATCGTATAGGTGAGAACATAATTAAAACAAGACTTTTGAACTAGCTGCTGCCCAAACACCGGATTTTTCATTGAATTTGTTACCACCGACCAACTAACGGGTTTTATTACAGAATTGTTAAGGTATTTATAAGTGTGGTTTAAAAGTAGTAAACATAAATTGATTAGTTGTGTTTAAATAAATATTGAAGTAGGTACTTCTTCGCATATTTTGTAACATAAAATAAAGCACTAGTTAGTATATCCTAACTTGATAAGTATTCAATGTGGATGCTATTTCTCTATTATATTTTTACGTGTATCTTGATATCTTTAAGTATATTTTTAAATACGTACAATTGGCGAACTGGATAAAGGTCTAAAATGTGAATTTATGTATTAGGTTGTTTATTATGTAATTATTTCATAAACAATTATTTGTATACATATATTACTATTTGTATTTTAATTTAAACAAACTACAATGATTCCGTCACTTTGAAGGAATTTACTATTAAGTATTTTCTAATCCATGTGACTTTTAAAATACACACTTGTATATTTTATGACGTCCCTCATTTATTTGCACCTAAAGGTAAAAATAAAACATGAACTACTTGAATAATTCTATTTTTTAATTTTCAATATAATTAAGTATATGTAACAGCTTTCGAACACGGAGGCTATTGTGACCAAGCCGTTACATTAGTTATCTTACATTAAAACTAAAAACACAGATTTGGCCAAATCGACAAACATAATGCTGAATTTTGGCACGACGCACAATGTTTTCGTAACAAATATACAATAAATAGGTACAGATACCAATTAGTTATGTTACCTATGTATTTTGACTTTTTGTGCGTTCAACATACTTGTGCACAAGGATGGTTTTGTTTGACTTAGTCTTCAGTGAATTCAAATCATACAAATATATATATATATTTTCAATCATAAAGTAACTTTCAACTCTAGCTCTCCACTCTATAGCTTCCAAAGCATTTGGTATCACAGCACTCTCATATTATTACTAAACTCTTTCCCTTAACCAGCTACACATAAAATAATTTGAGTAAGAAACATATGCAAAATCAATAACCCTTTGGAGTGTTCACTCCATATTTCGTTGAAACTTAATTTTATGACTAAAATGGCTCTTACTTCCGCACTGCATCACAATATTTAAATTCATGAATATATGTATCGGGAAAATACACAGAGGATTCAAATTCATATGATTCTGACTCATCCTTTAAGCTGATACCCATGTCAACATTTAGCGTCCATGAAAATAATATAGTATAGGTACTCTGGTATAACATTAAATTATACACCCCCTTTTCCATATTAAATCTAAATGATAAGGTTTTTTTTTCATGGGCGTTCGTTGTTAAAATGTTACCATATTACTCATTTTAAATTAAAAATAATGTTGTTTGTGTAATCCACCCGTTAAATTATTTGAAATATTTCTGCTTAAATTAATTCAGCGCACTGTATTTAAAAATTTTATTTTATTAGAGTTACGTTCACCTAAAGGACGATTTTTAATGACGTCTTCGATGAAGATTTAAATAGCAATAAGTGTTCCAACGTGACGTGCTTTCAATCAATAACATTTAAATTTCTAGTAAATCATTGTGGAGCGGAATGAGTCGTTTGTATAGTTTGCAAATATAATCAATAAATATAATTACTCATACAACAAACATAACAACGTTAACGTACCGAATTATTTTTATCGTTTTCTGTATTTATTGATAGAAACACGGGTATTCTTATTTATTAGTTTCATTATATTGGATATTTGATTCGTTACTTTGTTGTGATTTTTAATAATATAGTTCGTGTAAAACCAAGTTAAATATTAAATTATACGAAATCGTATTCTCGTCAAAGGACTTTAAATTGTTTACTTTTGCCTTTTTGAAACCGTCTGTTCTTTTAATTTCCATCCTAATTCTACCTTAGATTACACCCTGTGAAATTTTTATGTGAACGTCATGACAATCGAGACGTCATCAATGCATACTTGAAAATAAGCGAACAAGTATAATAAAATACGCAATACTTGCGTTCGTTTGAATTTATATCGCATTTTTAGATATTAGAACTGTGTCTTTAAAACCGAGTGCTGCTCGACAAGTCGAGTATTCGACCTCAAAGACGCGCGTAACCTTTTTGGGATCCAAACATGTTGGAGTCTCACGATAGTCTTAACCACATTCTAGTATAAAATACTGAACCCGATTTCAAATTGACAGGTCTGTTGTAAACACTCGCCAGTATTTATTTTTCCCAACGTTTAGATTAATAGAAATTAAACGTTGATTAATTTTATATGTTAATTAATTAATCTTCGACAAGGGACGTAGGAAAAGAATAATCTGATATGAGAATCAATTTTCGCAAATAAATGTATGTAGTTTGATAAGCCGCGACTGCGCCGCGGTTCGAGTATCTAGTCGGGTGGACTAGATAGTACCAAGGTACAAATCAACTGTTATTTACATTGTAATACTTCTGACAAACTGTTATGATTAAAACTAACTATTTACAATGATATATTATTGTCACCATATTATTCTGGTGAATTATCTATTCCTATGACATCGTATTTAATTTTATTTCAGAAGATATTCTGAAAAATAAAGGAATCTATAAATAACTAACAGTTTAATACATTTTATGTTATTTTTTAAAGTATATTGTTCAACAAGAGTCGAAAATAGATCATTGTTCACCCAATACTGGTCTGTCCAGTATGGTAACCCTCATAAAAATACTACAATATACTCATAATAGGCTCGCGCGATAATTACGATTGTTTTTTTTTCAAGGTATCGTTTTTTTCCGCACTTATATGCGATTCATTGGGAAAACTAGCTTGTATAAATAGAGGCTTAAAGCCATTATTATACCCTTACCTTATACAAAGTGATAATGACCCACTCAAGTCCCTCGTTGAACAATCATGTATTTTTTTTATAGCAGTTGTTAAATCTGTACAAACAGCTACTCGCCACCTGAAGTACGGAATCGGGAGACATCGCACCTTTCCGCTTAAATATAAGGAGAGTGCAACATCACCCGAGCCTCATTACGCCATTCAGTCATAATATACTTAATTAATTACAGGTAATCCTGATTAGTAGTTTCCTAAGTCTCTTCCCCATTGAGCCTACGGGGGAGACGAGGAACACGTACAAAAATAATACATACCTACTCGTCTTATCCTTTTCCATACAAAATATTTATAATATTTAATCCAATAGTCAGATCATGCCAATAATTATCCACGAAACTAGACAGTTGCTGACACCAGTATAACTCCTAAGAAGGTATCCATATACATCTTAAATTGTTTACGTACTCCATATCGAGCATACATCAGATGATAATTACGATCTATAATTACATATACGTATTATGTGATAGTAATTTAAAATAAATTACATAATATTTAGGATGATTGCTTTATCTCGAATGTATTTTAACATAAACCGATATTATTCTCATTTGTATAAAAAAACCGTTACAAAGTAACCATCACATCGCTTTGATAAACATACGTATGTAGGTTTATAAGTAGTTACACATTAAACATTTTATGCGTATTCGTAATAAATTATAACAAAATGTAAATTTGTTACACTACAAAGTTATTTTAATTATAATTTAATATTTTTACAGTTGACGTAATAACTTTACTTTAACTTTAAGATTTGTATAGCTGTTTTGTATCTACGGTAGTCCAAATCATGCAAATTTTTTAATCAGCCTGTGTTTATTTCATTTCACACAAGACACATGATGTAATATAAGTAAGATAATTCGCTTTATTTAATTGTTGTTCGAGGACTCGTTTTGGTTTCCAATAGCTGCAATTGACAAGTATATTTGTTAAGCCAAAGGCAGTTTAAACCCGTAACAGCCACCGGTCTTACGCGTGTGGCAACAACGATAATTAATCTAATATTTAAGCGCTTTTGATTCGATAGCAATGTTCACTGCGCGATTTTGATATTCAACCATTAGAATTAAAGCTAAAATCGAGCAAACCACACGATCATACAATTTCAATATTGTATCGTTTCAGACATTCACAGCCTCTAAATACTGAAGGATACCGTTGAGTTTAATAAACAATCGTACGAATTTAACGTATCGAAGTCAAACTTCGTTCGTCAATTGCATAGCCTAAGTTGGAAGAAAAGGATCTTACTGCATTTAACCATTTTAGTTATGTCCGTGCAGTCTAAAAAATAACAGTTTTAAGTATAATTCACATAAAATTCTTCACTATTTTAATGTGCGTTATAAGTTACAGTGAGCTACGCCCGGGTGAGTGCATTCTACTATATTACATAGTTATGAGAACAGTTCCGATGAGCTAAATACATTTATTAAATAAATTTCAGCATAAAATTAACATAACAGTGTTTTTATTAAAAATATTGAGACGCGGGAACGGATCAGAGGCGAATTACTAATTCAAAATTCCAAACACGCAACCGGCTATAGTGATTCATCGGCGCATTATCGCTTGAGTATCAAAGCTATCAGCTGTAATTTTTATAATATTTCATGTCGTGTTGGCCTCCGATCTTGTCCTCGTCTCTATGCTGCTCGACCATATGCATTACGCTTTTTTTGTTACTAAGCGAAGGAGTGTAGTGTGACGGGCTCGAAGTCATCGTGCGTGGCGGGCCGAGACGGTTGCCGGTGTGGTGGCGGCGGTGGCGGCGGCAGCAGGCTAGTCCCTTCAGGAATATACACGTTCGTGACGCGCTCCTGGAGAGCAACATAGTCAGTAAGTCAGATCAAACTCATTTTTCTCAAACATCCAAGGAAATGTTCTTATTTTCGTGATAATAGAACGCGAAGTACGTCTTTGTAGCACTTGTTGAAGATTCGTTGTAATTTCAAATTAGAGGACAATAAAGGAATTTCATATAACATTGATGGCCATGGCCAACAAAGAGATTCGCATTTGTTTCAGTGGGTTATATTTATTTTATTGACTATCTATGGCATACTGCCAATTAAAGAAAAACATAGTTTGTGAATGTGAATTTACTTTTTAATTTCTTATTGAATTAAATTAAATCAGGTATTCAATAAAATAAACAAGGAATGAAGTATGATATATAATTATTTAATAACTAATTAATAAGGTCATTCTTTATTAAATAAAATCATCTTTAGATTTGGTGGCAAAAACATTAATCCGATCAGTATTTTGGTGGGAATACAGAATATAAGTTGCAATTGTATCATTTCCTTGGATTTATTTGAGGAAAGCACTATACCAGCCCCGGCTCAAATACTTAGGGATTGTCGGCCTCGTATTTCTAGAAATAACTATTCGGCCGGCAATCCCTTATTCCGCAGCCTCTGCAGTAAAGTACTATTTAGGGTTCCGTAGCCAAAGTGGGAAAATGGAACCTACATATTCGTTTCTTCCATTGACTTACAAGTAAAAAAAAAAATCTACTCAATCTATACAATTAATCTTATTTTGGCGTCGGTGCCGTCCAAAGTATGTGTAAAATGATCAAAATTTTCGATTTTAGAAAGTTGTGACACGATGATAATGACTCCAAATTAGGTGGAAAAAACCGGCCAAGATCATGTCGGACCATGCTCAATGTAGGGTTCTGCAGCCGTTTATACAAAAAATGCACTACGGATAAAAAAAATCGATATGACAAAAAAAAAACACTAACAAAAGAGCATATCTCCCCGTCACTTACGTCCTTTTGCTGAGAAGCGCAGTTTTTTGGCAATAACTTAAAAACGGGATGTTCGATCATGTTGGAAACAATTTTCGTTGGAAGTATTTATTAAGCTTTATATTTGTATTTTTTTTTCATATTTTTGAACATACCGTTTAGAAAATAGAGGGGGGGGGGACACAATTTTTGTCACTTTCGGAGCGAATATTTTCGAAAATATTCACTAAATAAAAAATTTTTTTAGAGACCTCAAAGTGTTTTTAAAAGAACTGTCGAATTATGTGCCACACATTGATATTTGCTGAATTTTTTGATATAAAAATGAATATTCCCTAGAAATATATATTCTTTTAATTTAAATATCAAATTAAGTAGCGGCTCACACAAGACACCTACGTTCCAAATTTGATCAATATACATCTTATAGTTTTTGAGTAAAATGCCTGTGACATACGGACGGACATGACGAAACTATAAGGGTTCCGTTTTTGCCATTTTGGCTACGGAACCCTAAAAAACGGTAACTTGTAAGTAAATTAAAGAAACTAATTTTCTTTTTGGAGTCGGTTTTATTTTTTGTTAAAAAAATTATTAATTTCATACTTTTTAGAGAATCGTTACTTAAAAGTATATCTCGTGACAATTCGAACAGGCCCAAACACGACTAGGATTCATTATTTTATTAAAGAGCTCCAGTGCCTACCTTCCGGCTCCATGACCAAATCAATTCGATGGTACCATTATCATCAGGACCATTTCAATTTGCGACCATGAAGTATCTTAGCAATTTTAATCGAGATATATCTCGTTGCCACCCGTAAATCACGTGCTACTACAGGATATATTTTACTTACCATTCAATGAAATTAATTTCTGCATTAGCGGAGCAAAATGTATTACCTGATTCTTCTCATACTTGAAGATGCCTTGGAATCGGTTAGGCCTCCGCTCGATGGAGTCGGGAGCGGCACCGCCGGCCGTACAGCTGTAGTTCGGATTGTGGAAGGAGATGTGCCCGCCAGATTCTCTGTAGCTCTCCTTGAGGTCTCCCCCGCGCTCACGTTTGAGTCTCACTTAAATTGTACAAAATTATTAGTATAATTTTACAAGAACATACCGGGTGTTTGGTAACAGGATGCAAAGCTGAAAGTAGGTGATAGTTTAGGCCATTTAGAACATTTTAAGCCAGACATGTCTTAGACAAATGGTATTCGTTTTTTTTTCAACAATAGTAGGTTTTCTCAGAAAAATCTTAAAACTTTAATTAAAAAAAATTACATTATAACATTTGTCTAAGACATGTATGGATTAAATGTTTTAAATGGCCTAAACTATCTTATACTTTCGACTTTGCATCCGGTTACCAAACACCCTGCATTATAAAGGCCTAAAATTGTATAGGCGTAAGTGGCTGGAGAAAAAGGCCTCGAGTAACAGACTAGAAACGGAGAAAGTTACTCGGCCATGCCAAGGCTCACTTAGCGCTGTAGATCCTCAGATAATGATGATTAAAAGAAAAGGACTGTCAATCGCCATGCTTTGGATAGTGCTCCGACCGCATGGACATATCCACGTAAAAACGACATGCCGCTTTAACACTTAACATTTAATTATGTTATAATTGAACAAAGAAAAGAAACATAGTACAATAACAATTCTTATGTAAACAGTTAATATATACTACTTATTCTAAGGTTGTAAAAATGAAATGTCTGTACATTGAAGATATTTTCGAAACAAGTTGAATATGGATGACGTTGTAAAGCCGTTCCTCGATAGAACGGCTTTTTGTATGGTGATTGACAATCCTCTCGCTTTGAAACAAGATAAATAACATTTATTCCTCTTGGAATTTTCACCTAAGACATTATTGAGATAACAGAACTGTTACCTACTCACGTCGTAAAAGATTATATAGGTATATTCAATGATATAACATAAAAAGAGGTAGATAGGTTATAGGGACTCCGAAAATGGCACACTAAAACTACGCCATTTGACAAACCTTAACTCAGTTTGGCGCACAGAATACTTTGTTATATATTGGATTATGCGTCAAATAAACAAAAATGCCGTCACGCATAATGAGATTTTGCACTAATTACTCAATAAAAGCGTCTAACAGCATTTACGATGAGTGTTTTACTGCAATATTGTCAGATTTATGTGTGCATAAGCCTGGCCATTTTTAGATGTGGATTATCGTGTAGGTAACCTATCTACCTCTTTTTATATTATATCATTAAGTATATTAGATTAAAGTCGATGTTTGTGTAATCTAGAAGCTTCTGTAATCTTAATAATGTCGAGTCTCACTACAATTATCTAGTTAAAAAGACATACAAGTTTTGTCTTTTTAACTAGATAATTGTAGTGAGACTTTTTTAATTTGTCGTGCTACTTACTGCAAACTATCACCAGAACCACTAAAGCCAGGATGATGAAAACCAGAATCGCAGTGACGAGGATCATGATGCTGGCGATACTTGTGTCGGGGACTTCGGTGGGTGCCGGTGGGCGTCTCTCGGAGCCCTCCAGGTCTGGATAATCGTAGTCCGGATAAGGAGACCGTAGTCTGACGTCTATTCTGACTTTTGGAACTGGAAAATATTAACAGATAGTTTTCAATACTACAGTTAGTCCATCGGTGGCGAAGCATCTTTAGAATCCGAGTGAAACATGAAGCGGTTTCAAGAAGCTAGCCATGTTTGCTCCGGTTTTACTAGGGCTAGTTTCTGACTACCGAAGTAAATTAGGTACGGTAGGCCAAGAAATTGGTCTAAAACTTTTCAACCAAATACACATGAAATAGAGTCGAAAAGGTATAGATCAATTTCTAGGCTGACCGTACCTACTATGATGCTAACCACCGCATCTTGAAATATGAGACTGCGAGATTTCTCCATCTGTTGTGTTCTACTTTAAAAGACTAACACCTAGTTTTTTATTTAAAACAGTCAAGTGGACTTCAATTTCACCAGCTAGCAATAGGCAAAATACTTCAAATATTAATCCTACCTGCAGAACAAGGCGTTGAATCAGCTTCATCTGGACAAGCGCAAATGTAGTCGTGTGCTCTGAAGAGGCATAGATGGGAGCAGCCTCCGTTGTCCTCCTTGCACGGGTTCCAACCGTGCTGCTTCTCTGGGGACACCGCTTTTATCTCCATCGCCATTTCCAGGTCAGTCCGTAGCGCTGTAATATTCTTTCCCGTCTTTTTGTCTGCTCTCATCACAGACTTTTTGTACCAGTCCGTCCAATAGATGTATTCGTTGAACTGCAAATTAACAATAAGGCATGTGTGCTTTTGCTTTGTATACACTGTGTTTTTTTTTATTTCCGTTAAATTCGACACGTTGCTCGGTACATTAACAGAAGCTACCTGGTATATTGTTTTTGTTAAATTCAAAAAAAAATATTTTTTTTTGTTTTCATACATAATAAGTCAATGTTAAAGTGTAAAAGGTCCCTTAGAGTCACACAAAAGTTAGTGTCTAGTATGACAAAGTTTAAATTTCATCCATGACAGACAGCACATGCCAACATATAGCTCAGTAGTAGATAGTTTGCTTATGGAGTGTGGGGTCCTAGGTTCAAATCCCAATAACTTATTCAATTTTTCTTTGTTTCTTTTTTTTTTTACTTTTATTTATCTCTGATAGATTAGTGGAAAGTGAAATTATTATTTAAAAGTAATTTCAAAAAATTTAATATTCCTGTAAGTAACTTGAAGTTGACATTAAGGTTTCCAAAACATTCGGGTGCTGTCGGGGATGCCGAGATAACACAACGGCCAATAATAGAGCTAGCGACCGTAACCTAGCAATGATTGTTATAACATGACTATGGCAACACGTCCTTGATTGAACATTTCTGACATTCTGGTGTTGTCGGGGATGCCAAGATAACACAACGATCAATAACAGAGCTAGCGACCGTAACCTTTGGTTTTTTTTAATAGATAGAGTGATTCAAGAGGAAGTTTTATATGTATAATAATATGCATAATATACCTGAAAAACACAAAGATAATTTTTTTGAGGGTTCTAATGTGATGTCGTATATAAATACATTTTTTTGCGCTTAACATTTCAAACGCTGGTTGAACCCTACGAGATAGTTCAAAATAATGTACTACACCTTAAAAAGGTCTACAAAAAACTCCGCAATGGTATATGTCTATTTCTTAGGAATAACCCACAATAACCATTTTTTATCCTTTACCTTTTACGAGATATAATAGCTTATTTACGAAGCGCTTTAAGCAATATAGCATTAATCCTTATCCAATTAAATACATTGTGATACATAGATCAATATGGCCCTCTACAGAATGTAATTTAAATAAATATTTTCGAACATATTACATATTTTAAATTGCACCCGTGCGAAGCCAGGACGGGTTGCTAGTATCTAATACTTTGCTACAAGTTCCATAATTTAGAGTACAATTTGTAGATTTACATTAATATAAATTTTTTTACCTGTGTCATTCCAAAGGGATTTTTAGCTTCGGGAATGAGCTGCACTCGGTGATTACCATGCAGATCTGACGTATCGATTCTGTCCTTCAGGGCGTCGGTCCAATACAATCGCCTCTCTTTAAAGTCTATAGTAATACCGTTGGGAAAGCCTAAGTCTTTGTTTACTATAACTTGTCTCTGAGTTCCGTCTAAGTAGGCTCGTTCAATGCTTGGAACTTCGCCCCAATCGCTCCAATACAAATACCTGCGAGTGTTAAATGTAAGTATCAGTTTTTACTTCTTTAATTATTTTTTAATGTCTTTTTTTGGTGCACTGACGAAAAGCTGTGCCCCCAGACATCACAATAAGATTTTACAGTATTGTTGAATTTGGGTTTTGTGATTGATATCAAGAGCATAGTTTCCCTCGATGTGCTGGGTATTGAAAGGGTTAAAGTGAACTTACCCTCTAGCGGGGAATAAAGCTATTGCTCGTGGTTCCGTGAGGCCGTTAATCAAAACTTTTCTACATGAACCATCTAATCGTGCCACCTCGATCACCTGTAAACCAAAATGTGTTTAAAGCTCTAACTCGACACTCCTTATTTTACGGCCTAAAACTTTTTCTATGACGTTTCATTAAAGGAAAACATTGTCTTGTACCCATATTTCGGTAACAAAACAGTACCTCGCACTTCAGTACGAGGCAAGCTGTCAACGAACGTACTTATGGTTAAGGTCGTCTAGATGGACCAAACATGTTGAGTAGTACCCAACATTAACGAAGTAAGTTACCGTTCGCAATCTAAATATGTCTGAGATAACGGTAGTTTTAGGAATCTTCCCGTTTGATTTTAAATGCACTTGCCTTATAATCATTGTCGGTCCAGTAAATATTATCCGCTATCCAGTCTACGCCCAGACCGTTCGGAGTATCCAATTTGCCCTTCACTATTACTTTCGTTTCGGTCATGTTGAGCATATTAATAGACCTAAAATAATTTATTTATAATTTATTCCATATTCTCCTTTTTTACAAATTCCGTATACAACAGTCTTATCTACAATAATACAAACCTAATGACATCGTTGTTTACGTCGGTAAAGAATATAAGCTTCCTGTCCCAGTGATAATCAACTGCGATAGAGTTCTGAACATCGGTCACCGGTAACGTGACATCCCATTGCTCTGGAGTATCCAGTGATATGAAAGCCACGCTTCCCCTAGTGGCGAACACTAGGAAATTATCTGGATGCTTCTTGCACTTCTTCGGGTGGGGTTCTGTTTGGTTTTCAAATAATATGCCAGTTGGGCAAGCACATGTGTATCCTTTCGGTGAACGAAGGCAGAGGTTGGAACAACCCCCGTTGTTAAGACCACAGGCGTTCTTCCCGGTGTTTTCAGGCTGTGAATATAGGAAAATATTTAGCTTTACCGTTAATATTTATAATTATATTCAAAAGTTCTTTAACCAAAATGAAATCACTTACTTGAACTGCTCGAATATCCATAAGACCTTTTAAATTCTCTCTAATAACCTTTGCATCATTGCCATTTGTTTTATTTGCTCTGTGCAACGCTTCAGTTTTCCAGTCTGTCCAATAAATGTAGGGACCGACGATCACGATGCCGTAGGGATATGGAACTTTGTTCAGAATGATACGTCGGTCGTTGCCGTTGAAGTCCGAAGTCTGGATGGTAAAGACTTTAGCGTCATTCCAATATAAACGACTTTCCACCCGATCAATGGCCAAACCATTTGGCCATTTGATATTGTAGTCCACAATGACACGCCTAAAATTAAAAATGAATTTAAGAATTTCACTAGGAGGCCACTGACCCGTATTTAGGCAAAACGTGTATTACCTACCTATTTTTGCCATCCATGTCTGCCCTCTCAATTTTAGCTGAAGTGCCCCAGTCAGACCAGAACATATAGCCAAGCTCATAGTGTAATGCAATGGCTCGTGGAGAATCTGATGATAAACAAAAATGTTAGTCAGTTTCATTATATTTCGTGCCATTACTTCAAGTGAAAACAGAAATTTAAATACCTAGTCCAGTCCAAACAAGGACTTTTCTATTGCTTCCATTCAATTCTGCTACTTCAATGCTGTTTCGACCTCCATCAGTCCAATAGATCTGTAACAAGCAGGCATGGCTTGTAAAATGAACATAACCTCATTTTATACTATCTTACTCGTGAAATAAACTATATTTTACGCTCACCTTTCTGCCACTAGAATCAATCACGATACCGTCAGCAGTATGGAGACCTTTTCCGATGATAGTTTCGATATTTTCACCAGCTTTGTTCGCGCGCTGAATTTTCCTTTCGGCAGTATCAGTCCAGTAAATGAGACCTGTTGCAACGATCCATATAACATTATATTGAACACGTTAAGGTATACATTTTTTTTTTTAAATTGAGTTATACAACACCTGTTCTTTGGTCGACATCAACACCTAGAGCATTCTTCAGCGGCGGAAGTGGTAATACGACGTCTATTTGGTACGGCACGTCCAGAGAAACTACGCGGATGTCTGTGCGATGTGCGAAGATCAGGAAGTTTATTGGACCGTTTGTACACGTTCTACCATCCCTCTGTAAAGATATTTCAACAATTTAATGTAAAACACGGTTCGGACTGTAGGACGTTTGGTAATAAAATTATTTAAATACGTCAAGAAACAAGAAATCTATATACTTACGCCTAATTTGATTCCAATGGGACAAGCACAGGAGTGTCCCTTTGGTTTCAACAAGCATAAATGAGAACAAAGACCATTTTTCTTGGTGCATCTGGAAATAACAGAAGAGTATATTAAGCACTACTTCTATCAGTATTCTCATATCAGTTTATATATTTTTTAAATACTTACTGGCTAACTTCCATAAGCCTTTCCTTATGGAAAACTCTGACGTCCATTATGCCAGCTACGCCAGAACCAAGAGTCCTTCTATTGTTTCCCGTTTGCTTATTAGCAGCTTGAATAGATTGCGTATCCCAATCCGTCCAAAATACTTCTTCTGCATATAAATCCAGACCAAACGGGTGAGGGAGATCTTGACCTGTTCGTGATATAGTATTTAGTATGGGTAGTTTATGATTTAGTATTATGATACCAAGTAATTCCAACCTTTAGGCGCTGATATGACTGATGTCAAAAGTCGAAACTACTTACCGATCAATATAGTTCTTCCAGAGCCGTCAAAATTAGCGTATTGAATACTGCGGTTGCCTCCATCTGTCCAGTAAATGCGCTGGTGACCAAGATCGAGAGCCAGCCCATTTGGCCAAACCATGTTGCCAAAAATGATGCGTTTACGGTTCCCACCGTCCATATCTGCGCGTTCTATACACGGGTTCGAGCCCCAGTCAGACCAGTACATTAAACCACCTGTAAAAATATAGTAATGATGTAATATTTTGGTAGCTTGGTTTCAACCTTCTAGATTTTGAACCTTCTTTCTGATGTAAGACTTCTTACCTCTAGGATCTACCACTATATCTCTAGGCTTGTCAATGTTATCCCAAGCCAAAAGAGTCCTCATGCTGCCATTAGCGTTGGCTACTTCGATTCTGTTAGTTCCCGCGTCAGTCCAGTATAACTTGTCTGTTAACCAGTCATACGCCAAACCAGCCGGAGATACTGAAGCGAAAATATTTTTATACACACATTTCAAGACTAGGTTCATTTAAATATATTAGTCACATGAAGTCCTTACTTAGATTCGATCCAACAACAACAGTTTGGTGGGAGCCATTTAAATAAGCCCGATTGATCGTATCTTTTTCAACGTCGGTCCAGAAGATGGAATTGCTATTGTGGTCCCAGTCCAATGCCATGGCAGACTTTATGTTATCCACGGGTATAACCTGATCCGAAGCCAACAATTTAAGTATTTAATTAGTATATAAGAATTATATTAAAGCCATGTATAAAAAGAGGTAGAGGATGAAGTATGAAAATAGATAACATAGCATATCTTTACAGGTATATAATGCAGGAATTTACCATGTCTAAGGAATCCATTTGCTTGCGGGGATATAATTGCTTTAGTCTTATGTCTTTTCTTTGTGCGTATAGCAATAGTTTTTCCGGAGTTTCTTCGCACGTTCGACTGGAAAGATGATAAAAAGTAAATTAACATCGACAAAATCTCAAATCGACGTAGATTTTTACTTGTGTCATTTCAGTAGTATAATTTTTGATACCGTAAGCATCAAAGAGTTAAATTATAACCGTGTGTTCACATTTATTCACTATACTTGTGATTCAAATAAGACAGGACATTGAAAGATACGAGGACTGTCTGGTTCTCGCTTACCCGTCAGAGTTCAAGTTAAAACCAACAGGGCATCGACAGGAGTAGCCATTGCTATTGGGAAGACAAAGATGCGAGCAGCCGCCGTTGTTTCCACCGCAACGGTTTTTGTATGTTCTCAGCTGCCGCAACGGGTGATAACTATAAAAATAAATATACAACAATTAATACCATATCCTTGGATTTATAAAGCGTTAAGGATCGAACACACAGAAACTGAACACACTGAGTAGAGCTGGGTCGCGTCGTTTGCGTCACATCTTAGTCAGTAGCATAAAGGCACCGTCAACAGATGACGTTGACCCATTAACCATGTCGCTGACTATTACTTTGACCGTAACATATACTTCCAAGAAAGACACCACGACTTACAGACGCACACTGCACACCGTCACCGTCGACTCCGCCGGCGGGGTCGTCCACCGCGGTCTTAAAACAAGGGTTCCCCACACAATTATCTCACCCATCCAATTCAAACCCCAAAAGCCCCAACAAAAACCTAAATGTCCCTAGCTAAGGCCACGTACTACTGTCATGACGTAGACCGGCTAGTATAGCTAGGTACACACCGACTGCTCGAGCGCGACAGTCATCAACACGTGGTGCCAGGAGCTGCTGCGGCAGCTCCACCACCACAGCACACTCAATCGATAACAGCTAAACAGCTAGCCGAACAAACAATACCTCCAAGTCGAAGTCCAAAGGCACCGTCAGTGAATTTTAAGCTTTGGTGTGGCGGATTATTTATTATTTCTCTTAAAATTTCTCCGAGTACATACCTGTGGATGTCTATAGGAGCATTCAATCCAGCATGCACCGTCTGTATTCCCATCCCAGTCTTCTTATTCACGGTTGATATGCTCTTCGTATGCCAATCGGTCCAATAAATAGCATCTTCAAACATCGTTAAAGCGAATGGATGGGGTAAACCTTTATTCGTTACCTGCATAAAAGAAATCACATTGTCAGATCAGGTACCAGAATGAATAACAACTGGAATTACAACTGGTGAACATAAAAATAAAAATAAAATTGTAAAGTCATACCCGTCGTCGATTTCTTCCATCAAGAGATGAACTTTCGATGACGTGATGCTTGGCGTCTGCCCAGTATATCTTGGAATCAATGTAGTCGATGGTCAAGCCATTGGGCCAGAATATCTGATCTACGATCACACTTTTGCGATTGTTGCCATCCATATCAGATCGTTCGATTTTTGGATTTGGACCTGAAAAAACGCAATAAATTAATAACTGTTGAGTGTATGTTGTAACAATAGGCTTGTGTCTTAAAAGAATATAATTACAACAAACATTTTAGAAAAGTTACAATAGGGTAGCTTCCCGGGTAAAAAAAGTATTATTCTAATTAGTCTAATTCGTCATTAAGATTATCAGAAAATGTTGGACACGTATTTTTTCTTTTGTCAATTAAACAAAAAATCACGAAGATATAGCCCGTTAAATTTCCCCATGACGTCACGCCGTGCGACCGGTTTTCGCACGGCGTGACGTCATGCGCCCCCACTCCCAAACTTTGACGCGTTTTATCCTTGTCTTTTTTTGTTTAATTGACAAAAGACGCGTCCAATATTTTTTGATAATCTAACTGACGAATTAGACTAATTACAATAATACTTTTTTTACCCGGGAAACTACCCTATTGTAACTTTTCTAAAATGTTTGTTGTAATAAATATTGTCCGGACGTGTTGTATTATTTAAGGTGCCTTTAAACTAAATTTTTATAAAATACAAAGACAGATTGTTTCGTAAAGCTAAAAAATGAGGTTCAGTTGACTACAAAGAGAACTATCAATTGTTCAACTCAAAATGTCCCGGTATACGATTGTACAAGTGGGATTTTACAAAAAGGTAGATCGGTACAATATTTTTTACCCCAATCAGTCCAAAACACTGTAGCGTCGCCCGGATGGACGGCTATCGCCCTCGGTTTATCCAAATCACTCGCTGCTATGACAGCTCTTTGGAGACCATCTAGGGTAGCCACCTCAACCCGTCTCGTGCCAGAGTCTGTCCAAAATATCAAATCATGGATCCAATCTACTGCCACGCCGCCCGGTGTTTCTAGGCCCCATCTTATGACATCTGTAATAAAAACAACAATCAATAAATATATTCTCTCGTAACAGTAGAACGGACAACCCAATTTTTATCGCAAATATTCGTCGCTGTAAATTTAAACGCTAAACATTAGTCGCTGGAAAGTTTTCTAAATCAATCATCTTTTTTTTTCAATGTTTAGTAAACAGAATCTAGTGATTGATCTTAGTATGAATGCCAACACCGAATTAACCTGATACTTTGATAAGATAGTATGTACTTGCGAATCAGTTACCTGTAATATTGTTGTTGTTCATTTGAGCCACACGTATAACCCTCAGATTGTTTTCGGTCCAAAAGACAAGTTGCTTTTCGTAGTGATAATCCAATGCTACAGCATTATGAAGTCCTTTGATAACAGACATGTAGTTGTCACCAGTGAGCCAGACCTGACGAAAAAATTTTTTATTGTACATTTGTTAAAAGGATTTTTAGTTAAACCGATCTAACTTTTTTAATGGATTCGAACTCGTTTCAAATTATCAATTTTCACCTGTCGTATCCCGATGCGATTAGAAAACAGTAACGTTGGTGACTCTCCCGTAGGTTTGCAAGACCTTCCGTCAGGTCGAAGGACGTAGCCTGTCATGCAGCCGCATTGGAAGCTTCCCATTGTATTAGAACACGTTTGGGAGCAGACAGGGTCTTGCTCGTACATACACTCGTCAATGTCGCGACAGCTAAAAGAATAATAACAATTACATTTTGAAGTTCATCAAAGTAAAGTTAAATTAAGATGATTGTATTATTATTAGCTGGGAAGGGCCGCGGAGCGTTTCGACCGCCGATACTTGTATGTAACAAATTACTGGTGAATAAAATTGAAAAACGCATCGGAGTTTTAGACATAAGGTAGGCAAGGCGTCATTTTCTATTTGTATTCAAAAAAAATATCGAATTTCGTCACGTATGATGTAAAAAATTCGTTACATAAAAGTGCAGCGGTTGAAACGCTCCGCGGCCCTGCCCAGCTATGATTAGTATTTGCTAGAAGTAAAATAAACCTATTAGATGCTCACCTAAATCCATCATCGTTCAAAAGGAAACCCAAAGGACAAGCGCAAGCAGGGAGTCCATCATATGTAGTGATGCACTGCTTCCGGCACTTGTCTTCTGGACCACACTTCCTTTTCGTTGGGCACTTCTCTTCATCATCGCCCTTGGGACAGTCCTTCATTCCATCACATACATGTTTCCTGTTCACACAGTTTCTAAAAGCGTTGCTGATAAGGTGGTCTTGAGACGCGCAGGTGTATTGGTCTTCTTCGCAAAACACTTGACAGTGCATTTCGTCTTCGCCGTTTGTGCAGTCGCGGACGCCGTCGCAAAGCCAGGTTTTCTGTCAAAGTAGGAGATAAAGTTACAAACAGTTAAATAAGCCATTTAGTGAGTAGTGCGTTTAGAAACCGTTGGTCCCATTTAATCTCAAAAAGGCACATGAAATACTATATATTAATCCCCAGGGTCTGAATGCATGTGTCATTATTCACTTCTTTACATAAGTTGCATAAGTAAGTACGAGCACACTAGAAAAGTTAACTTGATCTCGCAGTTGAGCTAATCGCCGTAATCGGAGTAGTTCGCTCAGCATCGCAGCGCCAGCGCTCCGGGGTGTATTTGCCATTCGCTACACTTGGATGAACAGAACTACTACTTACCAAGATGCACAACACCACCGGGTCAGCGCAGGTGTACTCGTCGCTCGTGCAGTGCCACATGCTGCAGAGTGCAGTTGAGATCGTCGCCGCCATCAAAATAGTCGCACTTCCGGATTCAGTCATCGGTCGCTACACCTAGACGAACAGAGGAACTCACCAAGCACCGGCGGTCAGCGCAGGTGTATTCGTCGCTCGATTTGTTCCACATACCGTGCTTGCAGTTGAGTTTGTCGCCGCTATCGTAACAGTCCCACTCCGGGATCCATTCTCCATTCGCTACGAGTATACCGGGACGAACAGAAGAACTCACCAAGATGCATCGGCGGTCCGCGCAGGTGTATTCGTCGCTCGTGCAGTTCCGCATGCCGTGCTCGCAGTTGAGCTCGTCGCCGCCATCGGAGCAGTCCCGCTCGGTATCGCAGCGCCAGCGCTCCGGTATGCATTTGCCGTCGCTACACCTGGACAACAAAGTTTCATGAGTGCGCTTGCTCAAAGTGTGCACTTGCAATAGGTAGTTGAAATGTTTCAATTCTAAGAGTAGACAATGGCTTAGTAGTTATTAATGGTAGACATAAGCCTTTCTTTATATGGTACAAATAAGCTGCACGCAATAGAGCATGTGAGAGAGAGGTGATCAGATAGCGTGCGTGTAATCTTACAAAGGTAAGTCTGCATAATGAAATTTACTTGAATTCTCCGGCGTTGCAGCTGCCCGGCGTCATGGGACAAAAGTCTTCGTCCGTCCAATCGCCGCAGTCGTTGTCGCCGTCGCACTGGAACTCCTTGCGCACGCATTTCTTGTTGTCGCATTGAAATTCGGCCTCGCCGCAACGTAGGAGATCGATGGCTGTGTGGACAAGAACATTAAATTAAAATTTGATTATGGATTACCATGAGAGATAACTGGATACCAATGGCATCCAGTATCTCATCGGAGATATAGAGGTCTCAAAAGGGATTTACAATTGGCTCGAGACTGCGCGACAACTTCCTCAAGTTGCTTTCAGCTGAAATAAAAACCGTTTTAGGTACTATACAATAACTCTTTATTGCGCACCTCAAAAAACAAAATATAACATTTAAGGAGATCAGGCAGTATTATTGCCTCATTGTATCAACTCACAAAACAGAACAAAAGAAAATAATACATTCAAGGAGAGGTAAGCAACGATCTCTTCCAGACACCCTTAGGGTAGGTATACCGGATTGTGATGAATATCATACATACGCTATATATTGATGTTTAACATTCAATACATTTTTGGCCGTTTTACACCGGACGAATAAACACCTACTGTCAAATTAACAAAATTGTTTGATGCGAGGTTAGTGCCCCGGGCCCCCAGTGGGTTCATTGGCAAAAAGTGAGATAATTGACTGGGGGACACTTATCACGTGAGCTACATTGACAATTTTTGAGTCACATGTTTTCTCATAACCGGCAATGAAACATCATTTGTATATGAAATGTATTTGGGTAAACTCAATGGAGGGGCGTCCATTTTAAGATTGGTTTTACTCTACTTAAGAAGCCATCAACGTTTTGTTTTTTTTTTATTGTCTGAACAATAATTACCACGACCAAATCAAAACCCAAAATAATTTGATAAACGGACCGATATAGATAAATCGTATGCCGGCACAGTTCAGGTTGTGGCAAGAAGGAAGTTGTATAGGTAGGTTCTGCTCAGACTAGTCTTCCTAGATCCTCCTGACTTCGGGATAAAACATGAGCCAGGTCGCTTGATGGTAAGACTTAGACCTCTTGATGGGACATCTCTATGCTATCTAGTGCATAACTAAATTTGCTCCGTATTATAGGTAAAAAGCATAAGATATGCCCTTTCTGTAGACAATTTGACGTTCCATATTATAAAAGTTATATGAGTTCCATATCAATTGTGTATACCCTACTACATGCAAGAAGAGCATTTGTTGTGTAAGTTTTTTAGCTATGGACTGGTACGGCCATAACAGTTATTGCATTCACAAAACATGCGTAGTGGGATACCAGCGCTGTGTGCAGCGTGTGGGCTCGTCACCGTAAGATTACGTTTAGAGTTATATACATTTTCGTAATCCTAGATCCAGTCCCTGACTTCGTTTCTCTTCACCCGTGATTTTTCCAAACACAAAAAAATAAATCAAAATCAATTCTTCCATTCAAGAGCTACAATGCCGCAAACAGCCATATACATACAGTCGTCAAGCTTATCACCCCTCATTTTTCGTGGTAGGTAAAAAATAACAGACAAATGAGGTGATGGTTGAAGAAAAAAATGTAAGTGACTGGTCAGAGGTTGAAAGTACTGAAAACTAATTCACTTGACCTTACATAGACAGATGGTGGCCGACCTACAGAATGGTCATAGCACATGAAGAAAATAACACTCACGGCAATCGGCCTCGTCGGAGTTGTCAGGGCAATCCGCCTCCTTGTCGCACCGCCAGTGCGCTGATATGCACTCGCCGATGGCACACATAAACTGGTTGTCTCTGCATCTGATATACAAAATAAAAACAAAATTTCAAATTCCATTGAACACACAACACAACTGAGAACGTAATTCAAGAAGCTACGTTTGTTTAACAAGAACTTATGATTAAGAAATAGAAAACAGATTTATTGAACTCATAGACGTGGTTGGTGGTTCATAAAAAAACGTTTATTCACCATGACAACACGATTTTTTACTTATAATACCGCGATCATTCTACTACCGAATGGATCGAAATTCCGAATATGACAATTCCGATATATCATAAATCCGAAATTTTGAAATGTCTACCGTTTACATTTCCGATTTTCAAAATTCCGAATATACACCGAACAATAAAAAGTCCGACTGAATAAAAATCCGAAATATCAAAAGTACAAATTCCGAATACTAAAATCCCGAATTTCAAAATTCTGAATATCATTACACCGACCAATAATAAACCCGACTAAACAAAAGTCCGAAACATCAGAATAATATAACCTACAGACAGTTTTCGGTTTTTGGCCCATGTTCCACTTTGACAATTGTGTATACATGCAAGCAAGCATGGTCACAATACAAACCTAACCTAACCTACACTTTTCGGTATTTATTACGATTGTTAAAAATCACGAACTTTACTTATATATTACCTGTCAAAATTCCGATTATTAAAATTCACGAACTTTATATTTCCGAATGTCATTTCGGATACTTAAAACTCGGATTATTATTTTTCTGGGCAAAAAAATCGGGCTTTTGATTCTTCGGGGTTATAAACATTGGAATATTAAAGATGCGGATTTTTTAATATTCAGTAAACTAAATTTCGTGCTTTTCAATAATCGATGTTTTAATACAAATGAAATATAAAATTCGGAAATTGGACAATCGGAATAAGCAAATTCGAAATATAATATTTCGGATTATTTGGGTGTTCCCCCTGTACCTCTGTCTCTACATTAGTGCCGGATTATCAAGATTGCACTGTTTATATAAGGAAAATAGATAGTCGTAGGGAACACTCTCAGAACAAGAATACTCGTAAGTAGGTATGTGTCCCAGAGGGTCATTGAATGATGGATGCCATATTTGAATACAAATTGAAAACCAAAGTTTTGCATAATTTGTGTAATGCATTATTTGTAGCAGAAACATATGCGAATGGTAAATATAACGGGGCGAGCCGTCTATAGATAGCCTGTAGCTTTCGGTCCGTATTCAGCCTCGCCACAAACATGATAATCCGGCGCAGTTGTATGACTTGCCCATTTTTTCTTAGATTTGATGTAAATTTTTCACAGGATATCGGCAAATTAACGTGTTTTAATTGAAAGTGACAGTGTGTGACGAAGTGAGTTTTCCTCGTTCATGTCTAGTTAGATACTGGAAAGTATGTATATGTCCTTGTCAATATCAGCATACAGTCAGCAGCGTACCTAATGTTCGATATGAACACTGAACGTCGCAATTTCTATTACTTAAGTATACATCAAATCGGAAGCGGCCCCCTGAATGTTAATCACATCGATGATTTTGTTCTATAATGAATCCGCCCACGGAACCGGGATATATCGGGCAAGTCTCCTTCACGGGACGGAGGCTGCGAGCGTAGGCGGGTCGTCATAGCAACGGCGCCGCGCACCCCGCACCCGCCCCGCCAGTATTGATCTAGAGACCCTGCTCCGCCTTTTGCCCTCTATATACCGTCCTATGGACACAACAAAATAAAATATAAACATTATAACGGTTATTGGAATAAGGACCCGATTGTTGCGTTGGAAGTGACTGAAATAGCAACCTCCCACCACTTATTCGAAAACTAAAACTAGACTTTTAAAAGGATTGAACAAAGCTTCATTATTCTTAACGTAATAATAGAAGTACAGAAATAGTAGTAGGATTACTCGTGCAATCTATTTAGGTTATTCTAACATATTTTTAATTGAGTACTTAAGTATGATAACTTTTATAAATTAAGATTTCAATTACTTGTTTGAAATGCATTTATTTTAGGCCGTACCCGTAATGAACTTGGATTATTCAAATTCTTCTCATTTTACGGCCTATTATGTGAATTAAATGCCTTAAGACAATTGAATTTTTACCCCTACGGTGCAGTTTTTGCTTAAAATATATGCATTCTGCATTCGGCGCGTAGGTATCCAAATTGAAAGGGGTTTAGGCTCAAACAGTCCAATTTCAAGCCATTGTTCGTGGACAATATATGTACCTAGGTATATTTGTCTGATCAAAAAGCATGTCGTGCAAGGCTTTACAAAGCGCTAAAACGGTTTAGAATTTACGAGCGAAAATAAAATGGCTGATATTCTGCATCATAGATGTTATGTTAAAAACAAAATGTGAAAAAGACAATGCGTGTACACTGGAGAGCAAATGAAATAAATGGGTACCTACATGTTATAAGGAATTTCTTTACAAATGCACACAATCTATGTGGCTTATAAAAAAGTATAATTATAGTCAGTACCAGCTCTGAAAAACAACTGTCTGCAAAATATTAATGCCTATGTCACTTCCACAACTAGCACAAATTCAACGACGCCTTATTCATTAAAAGCCAACTAGTAGTTTAGATTGCAGATGGTGCCAAAGAAATAGATAACCATACATATTCACATATGTACGTACATACATTCAAAAACATAACCATCCTTTTGACGGGTAAAAAGTAGAAATAAAGTAGTAGTTACTTAAAAAAATTGGTATTAAATATAGGTCCCGCGTGGGTCCTATTTTCACTCTTCAGACCGTCACTGTAGTATTTGTAGTACCTTCTAGAACCCTTGCGTATCTCTCGTTTTAAGTAAATACATTATACGTATACTTTCAGGTTTCTTGGATTCAGTATCTATTCATGATCTTAGCGCGTAGCGACTATGAAATAAAGTTAGGTACCACAGTCGGGTACCCAGTTATTGTCTATATTAAGAAAATAGATGATTCCACAACTTCGTTCGCGGAAAACAATAAAGTCATAACTCTCTTATTTACTTCAGCGTCGTCGAGTAAAGAGTATCCTATGAACCATCTGTGGATGGCTATCTACCCGAAATCCGTTTAGCCGTTTCGGCCTGACGATAAATTGAAACTTATTAAATAAGAAATTACTTATCGTACCGCCTACGTATCTTCAACGTACAAATATTTAATTTTACAACTTTATAATAGGATAGTTGGTAGGTATAGATAAATAAACATTGGGGGACAATGGACAATTTTACACAAATCGAACTACGAGTAAGTAGTACTATGGTAAGCTCAATAAAGCATATGTTATGAGTACTAGATGATACATTATTCAATAGATATATTACGTAAATACACAGGAAACATCCAAAACTCAGACAAAATATTTATGCTCATCACACAAATATTCTTCCTTACCGTAATTTTAACCCTGCGGTCCTGCGTTTTGTTTTCGCTTCGCAGGCAGTTTCACTACAGCTGAGCTAAATCGGTTGTCACTCATTGATCAGTTGGTATTCATCGATCTACTTAGTTCTAGTTCAAGCTAGATATTAAAGGGTAAAATGAAAGCCGGGGATACACAAATAACTCAAATAGGATGTCATTACGGGGTTAATATTGTTTGTGGCTACATCGCGTCCCCCGTTACGGTAGGGCAGGGTAAATTGCTAGGGGAATTTTATTGTATAGTCCACTTACGTGCATTGAAATTGATTTTAAAATGGGTCAGGAACGTAAATTGAATTACACTTCGCGTAACTATTTAAAAACCAACCCTTTGGAAATCCAGGCCGGGGGACCAAAGGAGGTATGACGGACTAACCGAGGCTGATGCGTTGGACTACCGTCTAAAATCACCAACGAATGCCTACTTTGAATTTACTCGGAGCGCCGCGGAATCGCTTTATACATTCGACCGCGTACCCCATCGTGGACCAACCAAACTCGAATTAAAAAAATATATCCGTCATTGAATACTGGTTTACAGATCATTTATCAGTTTATTGCGGTGGCATGTGGCGAACAAGAATATGATGACCCTTTTGCGTAAACACCACTGTACCAAGTCTTTAAACCGTAAAGCTTGATTCACATTTGTCTGACGTATGTGTCGTGACGCGTTAGATAGAACAATAATATCTGATGCACTGTGTCAGACAAATGTGAACGTGGCCATATTAAATATATGAAACCCATTACTGTTCTGACGCGTCACGACACAACACGACACACAAATGTCAATGCGGCTTTATGCAAAAAGACATTGAATTTACAAATATTAAAATGAAGCCAAGTCACAACGTCCTGACTATACATGACATATGCGCATTACTTTGTAAATGTTTTTAACGCCACTATCACAGGGTCGTACCATAGCTTGTCAGGCTAGTAAGGATTACTTGTTGTACTCACTTGCCCTTGGTGCAGTTGGTCTCATCCGAGTTGTCGCGGCAGTCATCATCGCCGTCGCACACCCAGTCTTTGTGGATGCATAGTCCGTTGCCGCACGTGAATTGCTCCGCCGTGCAGTTGGCTGCACCACCTACAATGTGTTCTCTTGCTATATTATACTATAGTACTCGTGTATCGATTGGGAGAAGATTTCGAAAGCAATGCAGATTATCGTGTTGTATTAAACGTATCTACTTCATTAATGACTTAATGAGGTTGCTAGAGTAGGAGATACACTTAGGCGCTATGCTTGAGTTAGTGGCTTGGCACATTACCCCGGTCTGGCTGCACCACCTATAAATATGTTCTCTTATTAATATTATATTCCAGTACCCACTAGTTAATCAGTTGTGAGAGGTTTTCGAAGGCAATGCAGATTATCGTGTTGTATAGAAAATTATCTACATATTTAAAATTAGGTTGCTATATAAGTGCTAAAGTCGGAAACGTGGTCCATTATCATCCTGGGCTGGCTGCTTCTCTTATTTACATTATATTCTAACTAGCATATCGGGTGGAAGAATTTTTCGAAAGTAGGTAAGTAACGCAAATTATCGTGTTGTATAGCGACTATTTTATTGTTTATTTTACTAGGTGGGGCCATTAAGAACGCAATGCATATATTGCTATTTGCTAGAATAGCAGCTACAATTAATTTGGTGCGATGCAAAATTTTGCGGGCCTATAAATGGTTGCGTTTATTAGGTGTTAAGAAAGCACGCGTCGCTTTCTGGCATGTATGTGAATGCGAGAGTGAAGGACGCTTTACCATTTATTTATCACGCGATAAACACAACCATCATAGTCCATCTTGGACGGGCGACGTGAATCGATGTGGATCATTTTATTATTTTGGATACAAAACCCGTACCTTGGCTTTTAAACCTTGACGCTGGCAAAATTGTCCTAATACACAGAAGCCATTAAACTTAAAAACTGAACTGAACTGAACACAACCATCATAAGTTTGCTGGTCTTAAGACAACATTTACCACATTACGTCTAGTCAGTGTCGCACTAGCTTTTCCTCCGTCACGACGACGACGTCACGATGTTAAATGATGATGTGGAAGATGTTGCGGTTCTCGTCGTGCCTTGACGACACTTACCGCTAGTCGTTAGAGAAGTGGTCGTATTCGTTGTCTCCATCGTAGAGCCAGTAAAGTGTGATACAGATGTTGGTGGTGTGGCATATGGTGCGGTTCTCGGTTTCGTCGCGGGAACGCCTGCCACCTCGTCCGCGCCTCGTCGACACTTACCACAGTGCGTTTCGTCAGAAAAGTCGCCACAGTCATTGTCGCCGTCGCAAAGCCAGTGGAGCGCGATGCAGACGTTGGTGGTGTGGCAGATGGTGCGATTCTCGGTCTCGTCGCAGGAGCGCGTGCAGCCCGCCTCGTCCTCCGCCTCAGCACAGTCCGCGACGCCGTCGCATCGTTTCGCCATTGAGATGCAGGTACATGAGATCTGGTTATCCCAAGGAAATTTTAACGCGAATGATTATAAATCATTGTAAATATACTCAAGAAAAATTATATCAGTGTATATGCCTAATCAGAATACCCTGAAAGCCAAATATGCCCGTGTCTACGGATTGATAGTTTCCTTATAAGGGAACGGGTAGTATCTACTCGACCTATGACGAGCAACACTGTCAAATTGCGGTAACCCTCATCTGTCATTAAACTTTTTGTGATAGTCGTCATTTGGCATAATGCATTTTTTTTAACTAGGATTTTCAGGACGTTTTAAGGTATCATCCTCTTAAATGCATTAGCTTAGTATAGGGCTCTGACAAAAAAAAAGATAGATATAACATTACAAACAATCTAGTGAGGCCATAAAAAACCATGCCAAAGCCAACTTCACGCGATATAAATAAAAACAAATCATATGTGTGAAGTTGTCTGATTTGTCAAAACCATGCCAAAAAATGGGTGTTCGTAATGTCATGTCTATCTTTTTTTGTCGGTCTGAGGTATAGGGTTGTTTTATAACAATCCTGAAAAGTTCGCGTGTTCAGAAAAAAATGCATTATGCCAAATGATGATTATGACAAAAAAAAAAATATGCCAGGTGAGGTGACGTGGAATTTTATATCCATACTAATATTATAAATGCGAAAGTGTGTCTGTCTGTCTGTCTGTCTGTCTGTCTGTTACCTCTTCACGCTTAAACCGCTGAACCGATTTGGATGAAATTTGGTATGGAGATAGTTTGAGTCCCGGGGAAGGACATAGGCTATTTTTTATCCCGGAAAAATACCCTTATCCGCGATAAACGAATTTAAGGCATACGAAGTCGCGGGCAGAAGCTAGTAATTTATTTACAAAGAATACCTATTTTATTTGCTCGTCATTACATTCACGAGTAAGGAAACGGGTATATACTTTAAATAGCATTTCAGTACAAAAAGATGATACTGCTCGTGAAAGTAAAATTATTCTCTTCTTGAATTGGCATTATAATAACTAAGCATTCTACTTAACATACATTTATAGCACTAAACAATATGTGCTTTTATGTTGCAGCTCTTATCTAGAAAAAAAAATACTTCTTATGGAAAGCTGTCTCACAATTCCCTGTTTATAAATATTAGGAAGGTAGTACATGTGTAGAAGTGTGGTTTCACACACATCTATTCGTCCGAGGGCAATGCATTCAGTATCGATTGAATGCTGTTCGTGGTCGGCAAATAAAACCATAGACTAAATATAGCTCTGCGGCGATTGTATTCAGCTCGAGTAGGCGTGGATTAAATTTTGCGTTGAATATATTTTTGGCACATTGTTTCTGTAAACGTAATATTTCAGAAATAGCTTCAGTAAATATGTTTGGGAATTAGGTAAGAATATATGTATAAGGATATATGTAAGGTATATATATAGTCCTCCTCGTCGTGTCCGACGACGGCGACTCTTACAATCTCCGTTTGTGAGCACGGATGTGGCTCACGAAACCAAACTTAGTTTAGAATGTCCGGTTGCACTGTGTAAAGTAAAGCTGCCCTTGGTGTAAAAGTGTATGCGTAGATAGGTTTGGGTCGAGTCTTCCGGAAGTGACGTTTATATGTAAGGTACACGGTATGTGGAACCAAAACTCACTAAAATACAGGGATTACTTAAAGTAATATTGTATACATAACCGAAAACATTTTTTTTTAATGAAATAAAAGGTATTTAGGAAATCATTCGTAATTTTGAATTTAGCCCACACACTAACACAAATATATCTAATAATAAGCGAGATACCGAAAATGAATACCGGTTAATTGGTATGGAAAGAATACCGTTACTAAAATATCTGTCACTGCTCTTCAAAACCTCGTATCACAGTACGACATTGATACTGAGATACGTGCTTTATTTCAAGTAGGTATTTGTTACTTAGGATTGGCTGTCAACCGATGTTGTGCTAGGAACTTAGAGCATTTAATCACTAAAGACGGCCAGTCGTATCATTACCGAACAATTTTTTCATGCACCTTTGTCAGGAGGTAATAGGCAATCGCTATAATCGCTACGGAAAAAAATCTATTTCTGCAAACTTACCAAATAAAAAATCACTCACAAACAATAATTTATCGTATAAACTGACCTGACAACTGTCAGTCTCATTGGTATTGGGGCAAAGCTTCCGTATGCGAATCCTGTGGCTCTAATGCAAGGAGTGAATCGATCGATCGTCAATTTGATTGATGCTATTTGCTATCATCTATGGACATCGATTGGTTGGTGTTGTAGAAACTATCAACGGAATTAAGGGGGTGCATCGAATATTTAGCTACGTTTCGTAAGATTTTTGTCTAATCTAGTATATGAATCAAACTGGTTTTCAGATATGTGGTTTTTGACTATATAACCTATTCAGCGCCTTACGCGGAAACATGTTTGTTTAAAATTTCCTCGATTGAAAAGAAATCCGATAACACGTCTTCATTTTCCGTTTTTTTTTTATAGTTTGTACAAACGACAGATTAATAAACGACTAAATTATGTAAAAATGTCATCCTTCCCTTTATCTTTTACGTCACTAACTAAAATGTTAACAAAACATAATAATATCTTCGATTTCATTATACTTTAACATCTGGCGCTTACGCCAATAAATCCCAAGCATGTTGTGTATTAGCTTTCTCTTTCTTTGATGCGCGCGAGCTATAAACGCGTCCCTTATTACAAATTACGCTTATTGGCTGGTTTGGCGTTTGGGGCGTGGTTTTTCCTTGACGGTGCAGGCCCTTAAACCGATTTATTCTATTATCGATCGATCGGTAACGAAAAAAACACCCTTAAATTACATTGTAAAATACCTGACACGAGAAGTTCTGTTTAGGACACGGGACGTGGCAGCCTCCGTCCTCTTCGTGGTCATCAATGTCCTCCGCGACCACATCCGCGTTCCTATCGAACATCGGTGGTCGTTCTGTGAACAAAATTCCTTCATAAATACACGATATCAACTTAACACTAACACTTTCACTAACTATTAACCTGCTAGGTAGGCGTTGTACTCGTAGCAAGTTTTCGCTACATACATACGCATTTTCCTATGTTATCGACTACGCGAAAAAAACCTTGGTAGTAAAAGTGAGTTAAGGTCTCACGCATACAACTGACCTGAGACGAATTGACCGACGAATATACTAGTAATTTTCCGCATAATTTTATTTTTCCGGGTGTGAAACCGCGGAAAGTTTCACACCCGGAAAACATCGGACACGTGGATCGACTTTACGAAGTTTAAAGTACTAGTGACCCTCGTAAATTCGAATAAAAAAGAGACTATAGCCGCGCTATTAACGCACTATCGGAAATCGGATCCGCTTGCTAGTTTTTTTTATCAAGTTACATATACCGATTTTTTTTAAATGTTATAGCAAATGAGCAGACGGATCGCCTGATGGTAAGCGAACACCAGAGGAGTCAGAAGTGCGTTCCCGGCCTTTCAGGTGGCTCTTTTCTTGAAAGTTTATAGGTCGCATCGGTCCGGAAATACTGCCGGTGACAATTTAATCCACCATGCACCGAGAGAGTCATGCGAGGCAGGACATTTCTAGAAAAACGCACAGTTGTGGACTATGAACCATCTAAGTGGTAGGGATGAAAATACTGTCGCTGGTGGAAAGATGCGGTAGGACTTAAGGTTTGGATCGCATTTTTATGTTCTCGTTCAGATGGATGTTGTAAAGGACAATGCATTTGATTGATGTTGTAAAGGAAAAGACACGTTAGAATACACGGTAGCATGTTTGCTGACATGACCGTCATCAAATTGAACTTCGCTGTGATTAAGCGTAAATTGCGTCGTTTTTAGGGTTCCGTACCAAAAAAGCAAAAAACTGAACCTCTATAGAAGAAAATACCGGGCATAGATACAGTAGATCACTATTTCTATTTAGGTACCCAAGTGGACAATAACGGCAGCTACGTAAAGAGACGCATCGGTATGACCAAGGACGCTATGACCCGCCTGAACAAAATGTCCAAGAAACCAAAATGCGGTTGATACGCGCTTTGGTATTCCCCATTTTTCTATATGGAGTTGAGACGTGGTCAATACGGGCTCGAGAGAGGCAGAGGTTATCCATGCTTTGGAGATGTGGTGCTGGAGACGCATGTTGAGGATACCCTGGACCGCCAAACGCACCAACAAATCAATTCTCTCTCAATTAAAAATAAAAACCCGTCTATCCACAACATGCCACCAAAGAATACTTTCGTATTTCGGCCACATAGTGCGTAGAGGTGATGAAAGTCTGGAGAAGTTGATCGTAGTTGGAAATACGAATGGCAAACGAGCTAGAGGCCGTTCTCCAACCAGATGGACTGATCAACTAAAGTCCTCATCTTCCACCAAGTTTTGCTCAGTCGTAGGTAAGGGACGCAATGGACAGAACCAGATGGAGGCAAATCATCCACTCCAAGGGTAAAATATCTGATGATGACCACGATCCTCAGTCATGAGGAAACGACAAGAGATGAGATGATGTTGTCCGTCGGTCTGTCTATCTCTCAAGACCCTTTTTCTCAATAAAGCGTGGAGGTATCAAGTTGAAATTAATATCAAATAGGCACTAAAGTCAGCAATCTCTTGAAGCTGTTCAAAAATCGAGCTTCTGCCCTCGCCATCAAGAGATACCGTAATTGAAAAACGTGTTTCTATACAAATTGCCGTGGATTGAAAATCTATAGGGTACTTTCAGTTGTCCTAGAAACTTGAAATTTGGTATGAACGTAGTTAGTAGCAGCACAACCAACAAAATAAATCTGAAAATGTTAAAATTTCCTGTCTGTCTATGTCAGTTTCCAATTATTCCACACTGCGTACATTTTGCTTAGAAACAGGGCTGTGCTAACACTAGATTTTCATAGATACGACTGTTTTTAGCGTATATTTTGTACGGAAGTGGCCTGTCTTTCGGGTGCCCTTGTCTGAACGTAAATTCAGGCGCAGAATTGCAGAACTTGTACTCAGCCGACGATCACATGATTAGGGCTCCATTTTCCACAATTAGCCAGTGAAAGCCGGGCCATTATACTTGAGGATTATGCTGCCTAGGGTTCTAGCCAGCCTAACTCCATCCAGAAGCGCAGGATCCTCATGATGTTTCCACAGGTTTCCCGAAGTGACCTCAGCCGAAGTCACGTGTAACTTGAATTTAGGGTCTGTTCACTAAATACCTACCGTTACAATTAAGCGCGTTATCAACACCACATGGCCTTAACGTTCAACACGAGTAAAAAATCCTTGTAAACATTTGACTAACATGTGAGCCACATGCTCATTACCTACAACAGTTTTATCTCTAGCCGCCAACGCAATGTCGGTAGCTGGAAAGACACGCGGAGTCTATTTTCCGGGCATATTTGATAAGGGATTCTCACACTTTTAAGCAATACTACTCACACGAAGAACTTTTAAGTAGATCTGCCAATAAACTACGGAACCTGCGGGCCTATGATGGTTCCGTTTGTCATGCGATAAATAAATGACACAGCTGCCGTCACCTTCTGACACGTACGTGAGTGCCAGAGTGACAAGCGCGTTATCATATCATTTATCGCGTGATAAACGCGACCATCATAGGCCCGCTGGACGAACATCTAAATGCTGGCTTGGTTACATTTGGCGGTTCGCAGCCTCCGATCGAATAAAAAACCACAAGACCATCAAAAGTGGAGGAGGTCGGAGGAGTCTCACACATGAGAGATGATGATGATGATCACATCCCGTACAACGTAGTTTATTGTTGCGTGTCGAAATTTTTTTTATTCAATAACCAACATCAAGTGCGTCAAAGAGTAAACTGTGATATAATTTTGCCAGTGATTTGTATAAAAACGCCTTTACTTAACGTAACACTAGCTGTGACATTGCTAATCAATACTTACGATGCCATGGTTCAATGCGCGTGTGGGGGTTGTGTGGGCGAAAGCCGCCGGGCCCGGCGCCGGCCGCGGCCGGGGCTTGGTATGGCGGCACCCGGCCCACCGGCGACCGAGGGTCCGCCGGCTCCGACGACGTGGTGTTGTTGGGCCGTGGCTGCGCCAGCGACGCCAACTCGTCCGCGGATACTTAGACACAAACATTGTTATTTAACGGGAAACCTTTAGTCATACCGTTTCAATATCACGTCGTCTGCGGTGAGGGAAAGGCTCGGGGCGTAGCGACAACGGAGGTTGGAAGACGAGCAAGGGTAAATTTCAGAGCGTTTCAACCGCACTCATTAGTGTCACCGCATTAATGGTGCCTTCTATTGCAGATTCGAATGGCATTTTGAGATATTGTGTAGAGGTACAGTACCTCTACACAGGAGGTATAGTATCTCATTCGAATCTGTAATAGAAGGCACCATTAATGCTGTGAAACTAATGAGTGCGGCGAAACGCTCTGAAATTGACTCGGAAACGGCAGAACAGCTTCCGTTAACTAGGAGTCAAGTCAAACCTCTTCTGTCACTTGCTCTACCCCTGCACCTCTCTTTTGCCACAGGCTACATTACAGTTAAACGGTATGTATAAGTTTCTGTCAAAAATTACAATTATATAATAATTAATTTTTACGGCTAACTAAACTTTGTCACGATATTTCTAAACTCCGTCATGATGAAAAATCCAGACTTATACAAACGAATTGACATTTCTAGAGGAGAAAATCGCAATAATGCGTCTCACTACGTATTCTTTAAAATTTTACTACAAATATAGCCGTATATAAAGTATATAATTATCAAATTCTAGAGGGATTTCAAGCTAAGAACACCTTTTTCTGCGAATGACCGATTACGCTGAAGTGGGACCAATTCTGAGCATATTTACTTAGTTGTAGTTACTGTAATTATGTACATATATATGCTCTCAAATAAATGTTTTTAGGGTTCCGTACCTCAAAAGGAAAAACGGAACCCTTATAGGATAACTTTGTTGTCCGTCTGTCTGTCCGTTCGTCTGTTAAGACCCTTTATTTCAGACACGCGTGGAGGTATCAAATTGAAATTAATATCAAATACTTATATGTCTTCGGTCCATTTAAGCTGTAAAAACATTAAACTACAAACAAACTATGTGACAGGAAAAAACGAACTGTGAAAGTTAAATTATTCACGTCGTTGAAGTTGAGTATCGGTCGGCATGTGTCGGACCAACCCGTGACCCGTAAACTAGACTGTGAACATGTCGATCAACTTTAAACTTTAAATCGAGTGTGCGTAATCTTACTGTAGGTACTCTTTAAATGCTAAAATAATATTTTTAATTAAAGCCTCTGACTCTAATAATTTAAAACAAGGCATAAATAATTGGTATTTCTAGTTCTATACCTACGCTTCTTGCAAATGCAAAGATATCGCGTATAAAGGTGACCGAACTTCATTCTAGAATGCAGCCTCCAATATACCTACGAGTAGGTACTAATTATACATTAGCTTCTTGCTTTCGGCTGAAAGTAGTTAGGCTACCTAGGAGAAAGCTAAGCTTGAAGGAGGGACAGAACATATCATCGCAGGTCCGTATGGAACTTGAAGTTTTAAAATTTCTCAACATGAAAAAGTTTTGCAGAACATGGTACGTACCTGACCACAGTAGGTAATGCATGTTGCCAATAGAGATATCATGCACGAGTCTATTTATACGTATTGCATGACTCGACACCTAGGGTTCCAATTGATTCTAACAGCTACATTAACCACGTGTTATCACAGTTACAATCTCAACTTGTCAACCACTTATTCAATAGACATATTGTTTATTCAATCATTATTGTCACAATGTTCAATATACATCTGGTGTTATACACAGGTACGCACAAAACACAAAACTTATCTACGTGAAATTATGACGAATAGCTGCAAGAAACTAGCCAAGGACATGGTTCATTTTCTCGTGCTATGTTTGTAGGTTGTAGAGGAAGATAGGGCAAAAGAGAGATCTCTCTCTAGGCGGGTGTTATATGCCTGGGGACCGCGAAGTTCAATGAGAGTTGGTTGGAAGTTTTATTTATGCAACTATGCAACCCACTTAGAAAACTTCATTAGCGCGATGCAGAACATGTCAGAATTGACAGATGAAAGAAGTTACACCACATCAGCCCCCCTTTTAGACGGTAGGCCGGTGACGTATTAAGGAAGTGCAGTTTGCGCGGTGTAGTTTCGCTTACAAGTGCCAGTGCTCAGAGCCAGGATGGCGAGCGGAGTGCTAAGAGCCGGAGAGGCGAGCGAGGGGGACTTCGAGTACAGGAGCAGCAGCAGCAGTAGTAGTAGTAGTAAAAACGGTAGTAGTAGCGTGCAGTCGAGTTGCAGGTAGCTGAAGGTACCAGGGGCATTTGTAGATAACATGCAAGGTGGTAACAATCGGAGAAGTCTGGTTTTTTTTTTTTTATTATTATAAATAAATGGGCATTTGACTGCAATCTCACCTGTTGTTAAGTGACGATGCGGTCAAGGATGTATCATGCCCGTCTAGAAAACAGCCTATTCACTCTTGGCTTGAACACGCCCAAATTATAATGGTCGGGGAACACACTCGCAGGCAACGAGTTCCACTCCTTTGCGGTACGCATGATAAAAGTTGCACCATAGCGCTTCGTACGGATTCGCGGAATATTGACCACGTGCGGATGGAACGAACGTACGCGTCGTGTGTCCCGATAATGGAAAGGGGCTGGTGGAATTAAATCATGTAATTCCCCCGCACACTCACCGAAATGTAACCTGTAAAAGACCGACAGACGAGCGACCCTACGTCGATGCTTAAGGCTTTGCAGCTTAGTGTCAGTTAGAGTAGGGTCGCCAATAAGCCGCCTAGCTCGTTTGTCAATCGAGTCCAAAGTGGCCAGTTGGTATTTAGCTGATCCGTCCCAAAGGTGACAGCAGTACTCCATACATTACCGGACTTGTGCTTGGTAAAGCATTAAAAGCTGTCCTGGAGTGAAATACCGCCTAACCTTGGAGAGGATTCCGAGTTTTTTGGCTGCAGTCTTTGCTTTGGACTCGATATATTGACCGAAGTTGAGATTGGCAGTCAACTGAACACCAAGAAGCTCAAGGCTGCCAGTCAATTTTACAGGCACATTCCGGAAAGTCGGAGCCAGCTCGAATGGGCTCCGTTTGGTGGAGAACAGACACGCCTGCGTCTTGGTAGCGTTGAACGTCACCAGATTAGCGTCACCCCAAGTGGAGACTGCATGAAGGGACGCGTCCACACGGTCTACCATAGCCTCTCGACAAGACTGGATTGTATCTCTGCTGGCCTTCGCGTCCGGTAGATATCTGTCCGCAACTGTGCTGTCATCTGCGTACCCAATGATACCGGGCATAAGCAGATCGTTTATGTGCAGCAAGTAGAGTTGCGGATAGGACCGACCCCTGTGGAACTCCGGCATCGATGGCTTGGTGGTCTGATGAGTAGCCATCGATGACTACTCGTATCGACCGGTTAGACAAGAAGTCGGATATCCAAGTACAAAGACCATCAGGAGCACCGTATGCAGGAAGCTTGGATATAAGGCCAGCATGCCAGACCCTGTCAAAGGCCTTAGAGATATCCAGAGACACGGCAAGAGCTTCGCCGTGTTTCTCAATGGCCTCACTCCATAAGTGGGTGGCATACACTAAAAGGTCCCCAGTTGACCGGCCTCGGCGAATGGATTGCTGTGAAACTGCATCATAGTTTGCAGAGTTGCGTTATGTCCAATGTCGGAGGTTACCAATGAAGACAGAGAAGGCAATAGAGAGGTCTCTCTCCAGGCGGGTATTATGCCTGGACACCGAAGTCCAATGAGAGTTGGTCGAAAGTTGTATTTATGCAACCGACTTATAAAACTTCGTTAGCGCGATACAGAACATGTCAGAATTAACTGATGACAGAAGCTACGCCACAAAGTCTATAAACCAACAGAAAGGCGGACATGGCGAAACTATAATAATTAATAATATGAAACTCGGGTTATAGTATTTGCTATCGTGCAACCGGGTAAAAGGAGGCTAAATTTGAAAACTTACATAAATATAAAACATGTGTTCATATTGCAGCCAAATGTTAGTCAACATTTTTGCCATGTCAATCCCAAATAAGATACTACTATGTGTAAACGTGGAAAATATTTATACTATTGGTTAATTATTTGCTCGCACTGCCAATAGCGTAACAACCTCGCAATGATCTGATAGCCTTAGGTTGCTATTCCACCAGAGACGTGTCAACATACATAAACGATTCCGATTGGTGGATAATCATAACTTCTGTGATCATAACATCCTTAGCTATGCAGTTTAGCACATCTCTAATAGAAAAGCACCCTAATAGATGTTTGAGTAACATATCTATTCATTATGTTATGGTACAGTCAACAGCAATAATATCTGCCACAAAAAGCGCGCATAAATACTTGACACGACTCTATTTCTAGGGCCATTAAAACGTGTCACATATATTCACCCGCTTTGTTATGGCATATACTGATGCTGGTGACTGTTCCAAGAGTCACATGAATACTCACCACGTAGCCATAGAAGGGTGAGGAGGGTCACGTATGCGGCTAGCGGTGCTGGCATGGTGGTTCAACGGTGGGGTCGCATAGCCTAAGTTACACGCGCGCCGGCGCGACTTCGCACCCGGGCCAACATGACACCTTCCGCGCAGACCTGTTAAAGATATGATATTTCAGACAAATAATGTATAAAAAAGTCAATTAGGTGCTTTTAATTCTTAAGGTCCCCTCCGATTAGCGGAAGATGTTTATTTTCCCTTATTTCCTTGTTTCACACAACGCCGTTGAGCACTCACGACTGCTATTTATTTATTTATTATCTGATGTTCATATCCCTACATATTATAAAACTAAAAAGAATCTTCGATAGCGGGCGGAGGAGAAAAAAATATAAGTAACCCATTTTTTTCAGCGTAGTCAGATAAAAAGTATCCTATAACCATCTGTGGATGAACAAGCTAACCGTGTACCAGGAATAGTTGAAATCTGTTTAGCCGATTTGGCGTAATCAAGCCACAACGACTCATACAAACCTACAAATTTTGTTTCGATTTAGTGACCTTCAAGTCCGTTACAAAGATTATTTTTGAAAATATGTTCACATAACATACAATAAAAGTTGAAGAACTCAGAAAAAAATCGACCGTTTGAAAGCTATCTCAGCATGCGTTGCGATGACCATTAGAGTTACCTACACATAAATAATGTATAGTGCGATTGCAACTCTTAACACTTTCGCTACCTAGCTTTTCATAGCGCTACGCACTTTTTTCTCTACATTCGGGGAAACGCATGGTGTCAGCTACGCGTTTACGAGCAGGGCGCCCGCTAGGCGGGTAAAAGCCGTCATGTGCAAAAGAGTGAACCGAAATACAATACGTGCAAATCCGGAGCAGATCGCTACTTATAAAATAATTACACTATGTGATTTCATAATGTTTGAATTTTCTTTCTGTACGTATCTGTACGAAGACTAATGATGTGAAGGCGACGAGGTCGTATATAGGAGTACCTATGAATTTAAAGTTAATTAGTTAGACATCTTTCAATCAATCAATCAATCAAAATATTCTTTATTCAAGTAGGCCTAGTTACAAGCACTTTCGAAATGTCAGTTACATGAGAGTGAATGTTTGCTGGGAGATATGCAATATGATCCAGCAGAAAAACCTAATCAGATAATTTAAGTATAATATTATTGCTAAAATCATCATTTTAAAAATTGTGTGTCAATAAGAAATAAATAATCTAGAATGTGTCTAGAATAAAATTCTAAATGTCAGAGTATATAAAACAATTAAGATTAAAATAATAATAATACCTCAGGTATTCGTTAAAATAATTATTCATATACCTACATGGCGCTATAATTTACATAAATCCCACGCGGCTTCATCATTCATGTAGTCTTGTGTGCTATAATAAGTTTTAGAAAATAATTTTCGTTTCACAATAATTTTTAATTTTAACGTTATTCCAAAGTTAAAGCCAATATTTAACCTAAGGATTAAATCTTTACACTAGAGTAAAATCTTATACCGCCAATTTCGGTTGAGTAAACAGTTAGACGTGGAATGGACGTAGATTTATTATTGCCATTGTCACTGTCAAGCGAATTCCATACTTATTTTCCAATTGATGTACCGGAACAAATTTAAAAATACGCGACACCAGTACCATTGCTCAAGCATGCCACAAACTGTCTATCTTACATTGGTGCAATACGATTTCATTCAATTCATGCGGCCCCGGGTTCGAATCCCAACCCGGGACCGCCAGCTTTGTACGCCGTTTTGCAAGGCCGTGCAACCCACTAAGCCAAACGTGTCGTTATGTCGTAAGAGTAGAATTGATGAATTTGGTATGGAGTCTAGGATTTATGTACAAAGATAGAGAGTGGACGATGAAAAAGGGAATAGCTGCTGCTCAAGAAACGCAACAGCCCAGTAAAAAAAACTGGGGCACCTTACAAGAAGAACTGAGATCCCACCAGAAAGATTTCATCTAAAATTGGTGGCCATGACACAAGCTTATAACGCTTTCGCTGTAAAAAAGGAAAAACCAAGCCTAGGGGCCCTACACCTTAAAAAAAAGTATGGCTTTGCGCTTCATAGATCTATTCATAACATTGAAGACCCGTGATTAAATTAGGTTTATGTCCTCAATATTGTGATAATACAAAACTTAATTTCTTAACTTATGGACCAGACGGTAAGATGGACTTATTTACGGTAGGAAATTATATCACAGGTCTTCAATGTTAGACACTGGTGGCGATTTTCTCGTCCAAGTAACGAACAAAAGATACAGATCCTGTGTTAGTAAAAGAGACTCATATATTAATAGTTCATCGCTGACTATTCACACTGCCGACTAGAACTCTCTCTCTTCTAGGATAAGAGCGATAAGATAAAACTAGCCCCTCGGTAGTCGCTCAGCGATGCTGCTGGTCAGAATTCACGCTGTGAGACCGATCCAATAAGTGGTGCGAGTAACAGCCCGTCGCACTAGAACACTTGCCTATAGCCGAGTGACAAAACTATTCGAGTTACACACTCGCTTCTCGCTGCTCGCCAACTCGTTTCTATTATCTAGTCTAGCTTTTATCACTTCTCGCTCGTCGTCGGCGGTAGGAACAGTGCCTAAAGCTAGGTTTAGACGAAACCAGTGTTGGCTTCCAATTCCACTGGCGCGAGAGTGAGGTCGCGTGTAGACGCATCGCGCCAGTCGCTGGCCCTTATCTGTAACTGTTCAAGCGTGCGTTTTTGCACACCACAAGAATAAACGGGAATGAAATGAATCCAGTTGGCCTCATCTAAACAACACGAGTCAAGCCAGGGCAGGGTTGTCTGAGGACTGACGCCAGCATTAGTGGCTTCGCTAAACCTTATTTTATGACATGCTATAGATCTTGACTTGATTTTTATTATAAACTAGAAGGCGCCTGCAACTTAGTTCGCGGAGGAGAAAAAGTCATAATCCGTCGTTTTTTCTTCAGCGTGGTCGGGTAAAAAGATTCCTATAACTATCTGGAAATACTCAGCTACCCGTGTACCAAAAATTGGGGAAATCTGTTTAGCCGATTTTGCGTGATGAAGCCACAACGACACATACGTACATCCTCCAAATAGTCCGTAACAATCTTTAAATCCGTAAATATCTTCAATGTACAGACATTTCATTTTTACAACTTTATAATAGTATAGATTATTTTAGGATAGAGACTAGCCGATGTCACTCTCTAACTTCTATTCTATCTTTAAGCAATAAAACACGTCAATCCATTACGTGTTATCGCGTGAAAGAAGGACAAACCAACAAATAGTTCCGCATTTGTTATATGAGTAAGGATAAAGATATCCATTATAATTTTCATATGTCCACGACCACTAATAATATTTCATATCAGATGGCAGAATTGTTAAAGCTTTTCAACATTTTCATTTCCCTAACAAAAATGGTGGAAGCTAAAACGTACTCTTTAAAAAGCCAACCTGCGCGGCGCGCCTGCGTCCCGAGGAGCCAGCGTCAGCCTCTCAAGCTACTTGTTGATCTCTTTCATTCAGGACGCACCGATCTGCGCATTCTACGCAGTTACACGATCACCTACGACTACGCGGCCAGATTTACATCACTTCATATTAGATAAGCCATAAAGATATATACCCGTCTCATATATATATATGAGGACTGCGATTGTAGGTTTAGTTAAGGAAATGGGTGAACTTACAGCTTAAGCTAGATTTAGAAATTAACGGACAAATTGTAATGGCTTCGTTTGAATCTCGTTTGTCGAACAAAAAATCGAAACAGGTATACTCAAACTGCAGGATACTATGCCAATATTCCTATGGCTGTATTGTTAGGAAACAGCAACATAGTTGTTTCCTAACATTATTTGCATAATGCGCATTTATAGCAATCAATTTAATTTCAATAGGTACCGCATATCGCATCGTATCCTACGTTTTAATTATCTACAAAGTAAAGATTTTTATGGCTATGAGTCATAATTCGGATGTCTAATCTTGTATCGAGTACTTAATTCAATGTGATTACAATAGCTTAGAATGGTTCATTTTTGATCTCCGTGGTGGTTGAATCAAGTCTTAACTCTACTAAAGATTAAAAACTAGTACTAATATTTAATAGGCACTTTAACACACAGCTGCGTTTTAAGTGTGAGTATTCAGGTTTCCTCGTTTAGAAACACAACGTACTTAATTAGGTACCCACTTAATTTTCAAAAAACATCTCATTGGTGACAATTATAGTAGCAAGAAATAGTTTTCGTAATATTGTGTTGTATTATTTAGCGATCATGGACTGTCTAAAGGCTCTGTGCTTATATCGATCCAGAAACATCAATATGTTTTCATCACGACGTCACTGTCACTGTGTCAAATTCGTCCTAAAACCTGAATTTCAAGCCGATCGGCCATGAAACTTCCCATTTTTGTGTGCTTGTGTTTTATTTATTTTATTGGGTGGTCAAAACATCCAGTCATACCATGTTATGGTTGAATTTGACGAAAAAGTATAGAATTTATCGAGGGATCAATACGGGGCAGGGGTGGTGCGCGGCGGCGTGCGCCCACGTCCGCCCGCGCACTTCCCCTCCCCTTTCACCCCCAGAAGTCCGTAACTTAACACCTTCGGCCGCCCACGGATCTGGCTATGAAAATAAAATCTACGACGACAAATACTGAAATTCAAGTACTGAAATTGCGCATTGAATTCTATTTACACAACTCATTTTCCCAAAAAAAAATTAACTCATGAAGTCAAATGAAAATGCTGCTGAATATTTTTAATTCTTAATAGGTATATATATACACATATATATAGAAATAGCTGTAGAAGCTAAACTATATTATGAATAGTACCGATTTGGGCAAATAAATACCTGAGCGCAATCAACGTTTTAGCATTATCTGTTTTCAGCACGCACAGGTAACACTGAAACACCACATATGTCCAAGTCACAGGCCACACACACAATAGTCACACGGGAGCAAAGTTTCACAAAGAGCACTGAGAGTTTATCGCGTTGAAGTCCTATGGGGTGGGTGATATGAATTGAGCGTAACACGGACACCTCGACGGTTGTACCGACCTCGCGCAACTGGGGTAGGTACTAGGTGAGCTGGGACCTCGCCCCCCCCCCCCTCCTTCCCCGCTCCCCTGGGCCCCCGCGCAGTCTGCGCCTCCATCGATGAATGGAACTCTCCACCCCTTAGTACCTTTCTGCGCTATAAAAGTCCCTTTCAGTGCTCTCCCACATTTGTTTAGCATCCGCCACTCAGAATATCTCTGGATAGAAATAGATGCGATATGTAATGCAGTTTTATGATCACTCCGGCTTTTATTGTCTTATAGTAGAGATCTGTTATTTTAAGGAACCTTTGTTTGAATAAGAGCTAGAGAATTGTTATGTTAATCCGCACTTTTATAATAAACATATGGAAATCTTAATAAACTTAAGGCACAATTGCTAAAACAAATCTAAGAAACAATGATATCCCTAAATCAATATAATTTTCATTTAAATTTTCTTTGAGTTGTTCTTAAAGTTAAACCAGAATCCATTAAAAAAGCTACCCTTACCTAGAAATAATCATTACAAATAATCGAATACAACTGTAATGTATAAATATACTGTCTCGGAACCAATAAATGATTGGAGAATTATAATTATATTTTTTCAATTTATTATAAATAAATAATTTCAGAAGAATCAAACAGCGCCATCGTAATATACGCGCCTGAAACACAATTTCAGACCTTAAACGTCACATGATGTGACACATCTTCATTTCGAAGGCTCTACCTGATTACTTGCATTGGTAACAGATGGCGTTAGTCACAGAACTGTGGTGAGTTTCCAGCATTTTCTGGCTGGAAACGCTCGGGAAATCTGTACTAATAGGCAGATGGCTGACTTACTTGTCTTCGGCGTAAGTCTTAGATGACGCTGTGTCTCTGTGATCGTAGGTATGTATGATCGTAGGAATTTACAAGAAGTGCGAAAGAAAACTAAAAACTGTATATTTTCTCACTAGATGACACCACTATTGAGTGTTTCCTGAATACTAGTTATCCTGGCAGTTTCTAATAAAATAATTTACGTGTATCAACTTGTATGATAATAAATACTGCGTATCACCAGGAGGAGTCGTCGTCTACAACGAGCTTCTAATTTTTACTCCATTGTTTATTTGTATCAGTTGAAAGGCTTTTCACATGGCTGTACGAAGATAGGTCTTTTTCGGTCCTATTAATTTCCAATATAGAGTCTGTCTTAATCCACCATCACGTACACAAGGTTGTCTGAAAGAGATCTCTATTTAGCGATGAGATCGCCTCTTAATAACCTCTCCTTGAATGCATTATTTTCTTTTGTAGCTACTTTATTTTATGAGGTGTGCAAAGCCAGGCGAAGCTATCAACAATAGTAGATTGTTAACCAAGGGATGAAAGACACTCATTTCTGCCGCGACAGTCTGGCGCTCGAAAGAAGTGACAGTCAGTAGTCAGCAGAGACGTGACTTCAGGAAAATTACAAGGGAAGCCGAAGCGTACCCATTTACTAATATTTAAACAAAATGGTAGTTATAAGCCTTTCCTTGGGCAACCCGATGGGAATCGGCATATATGGACGCCACGCCATTGGTACTCAGACCCTATATAACTACGTCAATGGTGTGCTCGTATGTCCGCAGTGTTCACGCAATTTCACCAACAAGATAGGCTACGTTAGCCACACGCGAGCTCATCGACGAGACCGGAATTGACGGCAGTCGTTGTGGCCGAAATCGGCCGTGAAGTATACATACATACATACATACATACTTGTATGTATGTATGTATACTTCACGGCCGATACTCAGAGCCAGTTCGAGGCTGAAATGGATGCCTTACACCCGAGTTAAACGGGTCATAATAATTTTTAGTATGAGTTAGTGTTATGCGTCTTTCCTGTGGACACCCGAAAGTTAAGGGCTTTAAATACAATTTTTTCTTAGTGCCGTATTAGGCGATGTACAAATTGATTAATACTCTAGATCTAAGCGATAAAAATATCAGTTATATGTACACAAGCCCTTAACTATTGCGTTGTCCACAGGAAAGACGGCTAAATTTTAGAACCAGTATGACCCAAACACTACTTTCCATTTCGACTATGAGGAAAGCAGACAAAATGAGAATGTTTATTTCACGGAATATTTTCTGTTCTGTGGTTTATTTGCACCATTCATACTTTTCCACGCTTTATTTTCTTATGCGCATAAAACTTCAAGTGCCATAATGTCGCCCATATTTTTTTTTACGGTATTTTGCAGCAGTTTATTTGGTGTCTTAAATTAACATATGTTTTAGCGGATATGGTTTTTTCGAACATATTATCATGGGTGTCGTTTTCTAGGTTATTGTTACAATGTTATATAGAAAACGACACTCGTGACGATTTTTTTAAAATGATGTATGCCATACCGAAATAGACGTCAACTAAGAAATCAACATTCACCGATGGAAACAAAATAAAATAAGTCGCAGTGTGGGCATGGGCGTATTTACCCTAGGGCCAAGGGGGCCATGGCCCGGGGCCGCAAACAGCCAGGCGCGGCGTAGCAAGCGGTGCGCGAGTCCAACTCGCACTTGGCCGGTTCTTTTCCTTAACTTCTGGGGCGGCGAAACTTATTGGCCTAGAGCGCCAAATTTCAAAATACGATCCTGAGTGTGGGTTCTGTAGGAGGTCGCAGTTCTAACCTGACCAATTTTTTCTGACATCTGTTCTTTTCTGTAGGGCATCGACGTTCTAACCTATTCTAATCTATACTTTCGTTTGCCATTCGTTTAGTATTTTCGGAATTACGTAGAAACGTAATATATCGTATATACAAGGTGCGAGGAATCCGAAATTGCCAATTTTCATCGGAGCTATTTATTGTGGTTAAGCCCTTTTGATCGCCATGTTGCCACTGTATGTTGACAAGTTTTTCAATTTATCATATATGACAGACATCAAAGTGACGGCTACCACTCACTAAATTCATTATTTTTTGGATAAAAAATCGTTACCATTTTATGAATAAGGAAACGAAAGTTATTAAATTTTTATGTACAAAAGTCGACAAAACTAGTTTTATTTTAATATTTTCTTCTGTTTCCGCGATTATTACTCATTGAAATAAAACCTGTCCTCCCGTGACCATGGAAAGCTGGAAAGCTTCCGAAACGTCGGGAACTAAAATGAGATAATATACGCGATATAATCCGTTAAATTGTTTTATTTCAATTAGTTTTATTTTCTTCCTGTATTTGACTTGGCTTCACATAACATTTTTTACTTTTAATGAACTCCAAAACGTGGTTAAAATCTTTCAGATTACTCGCGGGCACCTTGTACATATTTTCTATTTTAAGAAAACGTAATTTATTTACCAGAGGCATCTCCCGCTTTCGTGGGAATTAAATGCTCAATGTTCTATTTTCCATTTCTGATTAATCTATTAATGTACCAATTTATTGTAAATAGTTCAATGACTATCACGTGACAGAATTTAAAAAATCTTCTTCTTTCGCATATAATAATAGTAGGATTTGGTAAAATATTTATTACAGTGAATAATATTAAGAAAACACTTTGATAATAAACTTTATTTTGCAACGTTTACTTATCATAAACTATTCGTTTTGCAATATCTTTCTATAAACATCAATAAAACTACTAATTCGTCATCTAAGACAAGGTCATACTATAATTGTAGTTATTTACAACGAACATATACCTATCTATGTACCACATTTTGAATATTCTAATGAATGGAGTAACATCAGAAAGGAAGTTTGGCAGGTAGAGCTTTCAAGACTTATCAATAATAGTTTTGTAGAAATAATAACCTTATAATTATAACCTCACATTCCTCATATTATTAGTTAACACTGTAAGGTAAATGTCCCAGTGTTCGATACTACCCGATAGTTGGCACCTTTAACCTTAATTATTTGCAATAGAGTTGACAAACAGACTGTAATTTGAAACAGAATGAAATATTAGAATATCGATATCAAGCATTGGGATGTATACCTTAATAATTCTTAGCTTAAAAAAATCTTTACTGCGTCAATAATTAGAAAAAAGTCTAACTTAAACAATATGTACGGTACGGACTTCGTTGAACTAAATACAGTGCAAGCAGTACACCCCGGAATTAATTAAAAAGCTGCAAATGGTGTTAAAAGCATGAAAATCGGAAAAATTGATCTTCAAGCCATACAAATTAATTTGACCCGTAGCACGAAAATAAAAACGAAAAAGGAGAGGAGTTGTGACGTCATTTTTTTTTGTATGGGAAAAAAATAATTTTGTTCTGAAACCATTCTTGTGTGGTAAATGAAAGGGCTTACTAAGCCAATTCTAAAAATATATCACATCATTATATTTCAGTCACTTGTTTTAAATTAAAAAAAAAAAAACATTTTCAAAATATACCAAGTTTTGGGCTCCTCCAGATACGATACGGTTGAATCATTGTTTGTAAAATGATATGTAATAGCCTCATATCCAACTCCAAGAAAACAATTTAGAAAATATTTACATTTAGTTTTTTTTAATATTACAAAATGTGATATATACCTAATCAAATTAGCCGAAACATGTATAAAAAGTTAAATTTTAGACACTAACTTAGGATGATAAATACTAATACGAGAGGAGTTTTCAACCATATTTATATTATTTATTACTATTTTGTACAACATACATCGTGATACATTTTGGTATATTAAAAAATAGTAAATGTAAATATTTTCAAAATTGCTTTCTTGGGGTTGGACATGAGGCTATTACATATCATTTTAGGCATATTTTACAAATAATAATATAACCATATCTTATCTGGAGGAGCCCAAACTTGGTATGTTTTGAAAACGATTTTTATTTTAATTTTAAGTGACTGAAAGATAATCATATGATATATTTTTAGAATCGGCTTAGTAAGCCCTTTGATTAGATAGCACACACAATAGGTTTCAGAACATTTTTTTTTGTTATTTTCCAATACAAAAAAAAGATGCCGTCATAACTCTTTTTTTTCCGTGCTACCGGTCAAATTCATTGGTATGGCGTAAAGATCAATCGTTCCAAATTTCATATTTTTCACCATTTTTGCAGCTTTTTTTGGCGTAATACCACTAGCACTAATAGTGACAATGCAAAATAGACTACAAAACTAGAATCACAATGGAGGAATGTATTATATGGAAACCCCGACAACACAATGTCTCTATATGTAATAACAGATGTTGCATACATTTTATTTAAGTATGACACCTAAAATTACAAATTAAGTTCAAAGACAAATTGGATTGTCAAATGAGGAGTTTAATGTTTCTGTATGATGACTAAGTTATTAGTCCGTTATGTTAGATTAATAAAAAATATCGGGGACGATTATTTTTTTACTTTTCAGAACATAATGGCGATACATTGAGTCAAAATGCCGTGTGACGTCACGGCAAGGTACAGTTTATACCTAGTTATGACGTCACAATGTCTCCGCCCCTAAACTTTAATGCGATTTAACGGAGTATTTTTTTATTAGCAAAATAATAGGTCTAATATATTTTATTTATCTGACGGACTAAGTACCCTGGCACCATGCCTGTTATAGTCGGGGTCAACCTACTGACGTACTGACTGATTTAGTTTTAGTTGTAAGAACCACCTCAAAATTATATTGGCACAATGAAGGTCACAAGTAGTTCCTCATAACTATATAATTTGTTAATTTTACTAACTTGGTCGAAATGGAGCAGCAGTAGCATTTCAAAATGGGACTGTAACCGTTATTAATTCCAATTTAAATATGTTTCTTGCTTCTGACATTGACATCATGGAAAAATAAAACAACAGGGTCGTTAACCGCCATAGTTTGGATCTTGGACCGAGTGCATGGGGATATCCAGTATTAAAACTCAATTGCACTTTAAATCTAAACATTAACGATGTTATAATTGAATAAGTTTCTGACAAAAAAATATTTTTTGTGACAAGCTTTTACTGCCGTTGACCTCCTTCCTGCTCCGTCATCAGAAAAGCTCGATGGTATCATACTATTGTATGGTCACCAAAGTTACATAAGTATGTCAAATTTTAGCTTAATCGGAAAGCGGAGGTTCAATTTTAACTTGCAGGATTCCACCCGAACAAACATATATTGAAGTTAAATAAAGCTTGTAAAAAAGAAACGCGTTACAGTAACAATTCATTCGTAAACAGCTACATAAATACTGTCATCTACAAGAATGATTGCAAATAATAGTTCTTGGCGTTGTAAATATCGGGGAACGGTTTTTTGATGACGATTGACAGTCCTCTTGCTTTATTCGGCCATGACATCCAATCTGTACAGGAAAATATTTAATATCTATCTAGTCTACCAATTAATACATGAAGCTATGAATTCCAAATACGCATTCCAGACTGTTCGTGTTCCCTTCCTCTTATTCTACCGATGCAGTCAATAGCAAATATATGACACACGATAGCTAATTAAATTATCACTACTCAGCAAGCGGGGCAAATGGCCGCATCTATGGTTGGATAAATAAATGAAAAACCGGGCAAGTGCGAGTTGGACTCGCGCACCGAGGGCTCCGTACAAAAATAAACGCTACAAACGGCCGTATCTATGAAAATACTACGTTAGAAGAGCCCTACTCCTAAGCAAAATGTACGCGGTGTTCGATCATTTTATATTATTTATAGACAAACAGACAAAATTAAACTGTTTTTAGTATTTGTTGTTATAGCGGCAACAGAAATACATCATCTGTGAAAACAACTGTATATCACGGTTCATGAGATACAGCCTGGTGAACAAATGGACATACATACACTCAGACAAACGGACAGCGGAGTCTTAGTAATAGGGTTTCGTTTTACCCTTTGGGTACGGAACCCTAAAAAGCTTCTGTCACTCTCGCACTCGCAAATTTGTCAGAAAGTGACGAATTGTTAGCCTTGGTTACAGATAAATGTGACCATTATTGTCCGTTCTGATTTCATTTTTTAACAATAATAAAGAGGACGATAATTTCAGTTTTCGTGTGTAGCGACATGTTTGCTATTGGATGCGCCCCCACACTTACAATATTGGCAGTTTCAGTAGTTCTACTATGGCATACTATACTATAATCTAACGTCAAGACTAGGGATAGGTCGAAAACGCATTGTTGAAAGAAATGCTCATATGCTACAAATAATCTCGTTCAAAAAGGGAAATTTATACTGACTCCTACCCACTTTTCTTAGTATTGGATATGCACTATAAGAGTTTATTGTATCAATACATTGCTATATTGATTACCATTGTTATTAAAGTTGTACAAAAATAAGAATGTGGTCAATGTTAGGATTTTCTTTTAAAAACACCGGTATGTAACTTATCTGACAACAGTAAAACATGATCGCTAAGACCTGCTTAGACAATTAAATAGTTTTAGATATTCTGCGCCGCATGTTTAGTAACATCCTCAAATTCATAGTTGTTTTGGTGACGTAAATGTGATCTGACCTTAAGATCCAAAGTGTAGGCACAAAACACGAGAAAACTAATTACGGATCGTGTAACACACACTATAGGAAAGTCGCAAGCGACAAATTGGTCTTGATTTACTTCAAAAATAAGTGAGGAGTTTGTTCCTAAAAGTACTTCCTTTTTGTAGCGTCGTAATTACTCTTAAATTGTCTTAACACTTTTCGGTGACAGTACGTCCACAGCCGTTTAATATGAAGGCTTAACAACGGTTAGTTGACAATACTGTCCGCGTAAGTGGCCTCTGTAGACTCGGCTCTGTAAACAATTGTATAACCGTAAGACAGCCTTGAGAGACAACTTGCGGCGTGCGTCTTAGCAACCCATAAGCAAAATTCACTGCCATGCCGCCAAAGTGCCAGTGTGCCAAATATTTAAAGTCACTACCCTAGAAGTAGTTTAATCGAAGATGTAAAAGACCCAGTAGACGGCATTGAAGATTAGGAAGCTGACAGGGAAGATGACGCGGGAGTAGGTATCGATGACGTTGACGTCTCGGATTTTGGGCATGGAGGCTTTGATGACGGACGCGCCGCGCCTGAGTGCGTGGATCATCTTCGGCTTGCCGGTTGAACCATCTGAAACAATGTGTATGTCTGCTATATGTACATTACAATTTTATTGATCATTGAGTATCGTAGTGACAAGATTAAGGAGCCTAGCAAATGATAGTTCGTATAAATAATAATTTGGTAATTTGGAAAAAAATATTGGACTTTATAGTTAGTTGCAGGGAGTCGAAAATGCCCTAAGTGGTTTCGATAAAAGGATGCTAGAGTCTGGCTACTGAAATATTACCCAAATTTTTGGCGCGACATTAAAAATATCTTGGGCTGGTCACACTTTGTGAAGTAGGAATTATTGTAATGATATTGGAAACTATTTTTAATTTTCTGTGCACACGTAAGCTACCTAAACCTAAGGAAATAAGTAAATAAAATATACGTTGACGTTCACTCAAAGTCAATGTACAGTACAGTGAACGACAAACACATATGTTTACACTTTCTCACCATATACCATTGTAACAAGGCGAAACATAAATAAGATCTAGCTCGATAATACCATAATATTAATGCATCACCAATGTCTGTGGTTAGGTTAAGTAGGTATAGACATGGGTTAGGTTAGCGTAATCTTGGCCCATCGTGCCGGTACAACGATGGGCCAAGTGCGGGACTCTATCGACACGCTCGTCGCTCATATATAGACATTTTTGGCCAAGATATTTTTATATCAAGTTACTACTGACCAGTCCGCAGATTTCTTCTGAATATTGTTTTTCAGTAACTTCTTACGTTCCGATGTTTTGATTTTATTCATATTTTCTAAAACTTCTAGTGTATTTCTGTACACATTTTGTCCTGTGTATGAGATTCAGGTATTAATAAATTCACGTACCTAATCATAGTTATAGGCAAATTTTAGAACTAGTACACAAAGTATTAAAATATTTATAGAGCAACAACCTACTAAATTGACAACAGACTTTTAGCCGTTTTTTAAATCATAGACTATTGGTGATACCACAAGGAAATATCTGTCAACAATATTTGGCTAGCCAGACTCTAGATACGGTGAGCCAAAAAATTGGTTTACCACTTTTCAACTCTTACACTTCAAAAGTGGTTGATCAAATTCTTGGCCGACCATGGCAGCTTCACTTAAAGGCATAACAGTGCTACCAGATAATGATTCAGGTTGCATCATTTACGGAAAATGGAAGTTTAATGTATAGCAGGGGCGTGGCGTCTAACATGTTGCTGGTAAAGCTTTCTTTAAAAGCAGTTAAAATTCAATAGTCAAATGCCTTAAAGTAGGCAAGCCGATTACAATCGAGTTCTATTAATGTCACATCACTGATGGATAATGTATTTTTCAGAAAAGCAGGAATAGAAGGGAAGGGAATCACTAAAGTTTTTTAAAAATGTCATGATACGAATACTTGTTCATAATTACTTTTAGAATTTCTAGAATGCGGGCGGGTGCGATAGCGCAGATGCGTGTGGTCGCGCTGCAGTCGCAACGAGGGTGGGGCGCCTGTGGCTGCCGGCAGCGGCTTCGAGCGGAGCCCTAGCAGTGGTGACACTCGCCCCGCTGAGCTCGTGCACTCCCGGAGCGCTATGATCTCTTCGGGGGAGCGGGAGCCTGCAGAAAAAAATTGTTCAAGTTTAATAATTCTAGTTCACTGCTGCGGACTTCTGAAGGTCGCGTTTGATAAGGCATCTACCCTCAAAGGTAAACATTTCCAATCTAACACTGGACATAACCTCTTAGCACGGCATGATTGGACTGACCGTGTGTGCTTGAATCATTAACCGTTACCACCTACTTTTACCAATCAAAATCTTTGTTATCCGTCATACTGGTAGACAGCAATTAATTTTTGCCGTCAGCTTACTGACTGTTTAGTTAATGTTGACCTTCGTGGACCTAGTCATATTCATAGATACATAAAAATCACTCGGCTAGAAAACATTCAAGTACAACACATTCACATAATCCTGCAAAACACATATGACCAGGTAAAATCTTACGAAAAGTACAATGAACTGCCAGCGATTGAAATCGACTTACCACCGGAACATTTCAAGTCTTTCTCAACACTAGTGCTAGTGGACAACTGATCGCCTTTCTTTAACTTTGCCCTCTTCCGTGCCCTGGCGCCCCAGTACGTGTAGTTCACTGCTGCATACTCTAGCAACGCGGCGAAGACGAACACGAAGCACATCACCAGGTAGATGTCTATGGCTTTCACGTAGGAGATGCGCGGGAGGCTGGAGCGCACGCCCGTGCTTATCGTGGTCATCGTCAGCACCGTTGTTATACCTGAAGTCAAAGACTTACTTAACTTAGTCGGTAGAGTAAAAGCAATCTTAACCCGAGGGCCCCTCCACTAACCCGCTTATGAAACATGACTCTAAATGTAGGGTAAACTCAGTGGAGGGGTGTCCACTTTAAGATTGGCTTTACTCTACTTAAGAAGCCAGTGGTTTACCAGGGTTTTTAAACCCGAAATATTCTACTCAAGAGAATTAGATCTCATGCTATAGCTTATACTGTATACAATGTACGAGCGATTGCTCAGATCATCTGTATACATTAAAAATGCAATAGTTTTGAATTGGTGAAGCTACAAAAAACCAAGATATGTAACAACTGTTGTGGTATGAAACCTAGAAAATCCATCAGGAACAGTGAAATAGACTGCTGCTCGAATAAACTTTGAGATTGATGTCCCACTTCAGCTGAATGAACAGCGTTCATAAAACTAACAACAGAAACTACAAACAGCTCACCTAACGCAACTCTCGCCGACGTAGCCTCGTGATTTATCCAGAAAGATACCCACGAGAGCATCACAATGAGGATGCACGGCAAGTAAGTTTGGAACACGAAGTAGCCGATGTTCCTCCGCAGTTTGAAACTCAGCGATAGCCGCTGGTATACTCCCGTCGCTAACTTTTCCTGTAACGTGCACATCACTGAGCATTTCGTCTAAATCAATGGTGGAAACTATTTACTTGAATTAGTCAAATTCAACATTCACCACTGACGTTTTTAAAGAAAGGGGTAAGTTTATGAAACCGATTTGAACTGAAAATATATATCTACTCGTATAAGTAAATGTTTGCGATTTCATTTATGGTCTCATTATGATGTAATGCACGAATCACACAATATGGTATACTAGCTTCTGCCCGCGACTTCATCCGCCTTAAATTCCTTTATCGCGGAAAAAGTATTTTTCCGGGATAAAAAGTAGCCTATGTCCTTTCCCGGGACTCAAACTATCTCCGTATCAAATTTCATCTAAATCGGTTCAAAGGTTTAAGCGTGAAAAGGTAACAGACAGACACACTTTCGCATTTATAATATTAGTATGAATTAGTATGGATTTAAATATCTTTATTTCTTGATGATTTAAGTAAAACGTCAAAACTAAAACTATGCGATAGTCATCAACCAATTGTCCGATTTCAGAAACAATGGCTTATGTAAATTATATAATTATGTAAGTATCGCAAATGCAATTCGGGAAAATAAAGGAACCTCGTTTTTAGGCAGAATATACCAGTACAGTGTACAGGTTAGGTAATACTTTTGATAACAATAGATATCTCTAAACAATAGGTAAATCATTTGCATGGATTATTGAATGGTTATTCTATCCCCCTATCTTCCTTACGGATCATAATTGTTAACGGGAATAGCATTAAAGGGTTTTTTTACGCTAATTCGTAACTTACTATTCTATCATTAGTCTCGTGTCCTAATATCGTGAACTGAGGCAGTTCCGCGTCCTCTACTCCTCGCACCGGGGTCTCCTTCCAGTACATCACCACATCCGACACCGTGTAGCCATCTGTAGCGTAAAGGATATGTTAGCATGCTGATAAGAGAAAGGAAGTCAGAAGATGACCTAAAATACCAAGCGGTGAGCCGTTTGCTCATCTGATGTTCTCAAAATGCAACATACTGCAGTGAGGATAATTTCAAGGGTTAAAGAAACTAGTACTACTATAGGATAAACAGTTCAATGATGCGCCAAGTTTCTTTTGAAATTGCTTTACATAGAAGGTCACCTTAAGACTTGAAATACCTAGTTTCCTACTATGCCCTCTTCGTTGTTAGTGTTAAATTGTTAAACAAAGTGTAAAATTGTGTCGCTCGATTTTTAACTTCCACTAACGGCTAACAAAGAACAATTAGAGAATAATTATTAAAAACTACAAGTACCTAATACGTGTTATTTAAATGCAATGTAACATTTTTGAATGTTATAGTGAAGTGAAGCTTGTACGTTTGCAAAAATAAAATTGAATAATGCTACTGACGCGAAAATCGAATCACGAATGGAAAAATCGTTCCTGGATATGATACTACCTATGAATATAGCACCGAAAAAGCCATGCAAGGCTAATTGATTGATTGGATATATCATGTCACGAGGCTCTAAAAGACTAGACATGATATTGCCAGTTTTACTTGTCACGTTTTTTACTAAGGATTGTTTTGGGCTTGAGTGTGAATATAACTGGTAAATTTTCAGCATTATTCTCAAAGAATTATTTAAAATCAACCACACAAGGAACTGTATTGATTAAAAATTAACGGTACTTAAATTAATAATGTTAAAGTTTTAATAGCTGATACGTGCGCGCACAAAAGCAATAAGCTGCTTGGGATCGATGTCTCAATTGGAACCAAAGCTAGACTATTATTTAATACAGTTCTGTAGGCCAAAAAATGTTAAAGCGCCAGTCAGCCTCGCGATCGGATGTTTTTGATGTCGGTTATAATGTTCGCGGGCAGCAAACGTTAGTATCGCAAACAGAACATGTCTGGTGTAGTCTGTTAGTGTTAGCGATCCAAATAAGGCGATGATGCGTCTATATGCAGGCTGGATGCACGAAGCGGTGAGGCCACGTGTTACAAGTGTAAGAGTCACACAGCTTTCAATCTCGACGGTGCAGTTCTGCGAGTCCAGTGGGTAGTAGTGGAGATCCATCATGCAGGCCAGCGTGGCGGTGAAGCGCATGCCGTATGTGATGCTGCCGTCACCGCCCAGTCGAACCAGCTTGTTGCGTTCCGTCACGTCGTGGAGGAAACTGGAATAATTAGATTCATTCATTTCATAAGAACATAACAGTATGTACTGGGCATCACCCTGACAGCGCGCCTGCACAGCCTCTCGCCCTTCAACAACTTGCCCGCCCTTGGTAAGGATAATGTCAGGTAACTGTCCTAGATAATATATACAAGTCGCTCGAGAAGCCAGTCCCTCAGCAACACGAGCGCGTCAGTATTTGCATTATAAAAGGGAAAAACTAAGTGATACGGGTCAGCCAATGACAGCCAAGTTTGTATGTCTAGTATAATACCACTGGCTGAAATGACCAGTCACGTGGTTTTTCATTTACTTTATGAGATTTATACAGTGTGTCTGGTCAACGATGTCGGAGCTTTTAAGATTGTGTAGTACAATCAATTTCATCGATAAATCACCACGTGTTTTTTTTTTTAAGTCAACGGTCATAAAATGGCGGCATTTTTAATTTTTCAAACGCTGGAGCACGGCTGCATGTGGTATTTTTGCTATTATCTGTCAATTATTCGTTCTACGAATACAAAAAATATCTTATTAGATAGCTAAACATATCAGCAATCGATTAAATCTAACAATCATACGCAAACGTTTCAATAACAGAGCAAAAAAAATATGAAACGTAGATAATAAGGACAAAAACGCAATCGTTTACCTACTTTTTTTTTATTTTGTGTTTGTAGTACGGAATATTTGCTAGAAATGCACACCAAAATCGTAGCTCTATCTTTGATACTTCAAAAATATATGACCCTGTTAATTACCTTTTTGACACAATCCCAAGAACTATCATCCCCACTCCCAGTTTTTCTTTTACGAACAGGTAGATAAATCAAGGGGTGCTGCCAGGTCAATCAGTTATCCCTCGCTCTGCGTTTTGATAACAACCTTCTGCTATCTTCAGCTTACTTCTGTTCGATTGTGTTATTGTTGATACTTTTGTTAATTGTTGGACTTGCTGTTTGTTTTCCGCTTTGTTACAATGGAGGACCGTCAGTATTCTAGTCAGCACACTACTGACATACATTTCGTTTATGGGTTTTGCAACGAGAACGCGAATGCTGTTCTGCTGTTCAAGAGTACGCAAGGAGGTTTCCTAACAGACCCATTCCGAATGCTCGCACATTCATAAGAATCCATGCACGGCTCGCTGAGAACGGCATAAGAAGTCCTGCCGATGAACGTGTTCGACTTGTGGCACCCCAGGATGAAAAAGAGATATTAAGATTAATCACACATGATCCGGGACTGAGCATTAGAAGAATAGCAAACCGGATGAATTTATGCAAGTGGACAGTCTGGAAAGTATTAAAAAGAGAAGGTTTACACCCTTATAATTTTAGACGGGTACAAGATATTATTGAACCAGATTACGCTGCAAGATCTGATTTTTGTGCCTTGATAACAAGAAGAGCACGCAGGGATCAAACGTTTTTGAGGCGTATTATGTGGGCTACTTTCACCCGATCGGGATTTACAAACCTCCGCAACGAGCATCTGTGGCAGTTGGAGAATCCTCATGCTGTGAGACAAAGTTCGTTCCAGCACCAGTTCTCAGTGAATGTTTGGGCAGGAATTATGGTTGGGCCTATTATTCTACCAGCGACAATGAATGGCCCACGATTTTTGGAATTTCTTCAAACAAAGTTTCACGACGCATTAGTGGAGCTGCCAATAGCATACAGAAGAAGGATGTTACAGTTGGATGGTGCTCCCCCACATTTTGCAAGAGACGTGCGAAATTATTTGAACGAGCATTATGTCCCGTGGGTTGGACGTGACGGACATATCGCTTGGCCACCTCGATCGCCGGACTTAACTCCACTCGATTATTTTCTATGGGGAACCTTAAAACAAAGAATGTACGTTGACATACCGAGAACAAGGGGAGAATGAGTGCAAAAAATAATAGAACATGGAAACATATAACAGAAGATAATGAGATGATTCGGCGGTCTACGCAGCATGTTGCGATAAGAGCAACTGCTTGTCTCCAAAATCAAGGGAGCCATTTTGAACAGTTACTCAACTAATTGTCATCGTTAGCCTTAAGATACTCTTGCTGTGATTTCTTATTAAAGTTTAAATTATTATTACCGCTTTATTTTATTGTTATCTCCTTCTAAAAAATAAAGTCATTTTTAGGTACATGTTGAAACCTGTGTAACTTCTTAAGTAATTATGTCAGATCCGTAAATTTGGTATCGACGTCTAGCCAATACCCTATACTACAAACACAGAACAAAAAAAAGTAGGTAAATGACATCATTTTTTCAAAAACAAATGAAATCTGAAAAAAATATGCGTTTTTGTCCTTATTATTTACGTTTAATATTTTTTTTTGCTCTGTTATTGAAACGTTTGCGTATGATTGTTAGATTTAGTCGATTGCTGATATGTTTAGCTATTTAATAAGATATTTTTTGTATTCATAGGACGAATAATTGACAGATAATAGCAAATATACCACATGCACCCGTGCTCAGGTGTATGAAAAATTAAAAATGCCGCCTTTTTATGACCGTTGACTTAAAAAAAAACACGTGGTGATCTATCGATGAAATTGATTGTACTACACAATCTTAAAAGCTCCGACATCGTTGACCAGACACACATACAATATAGCGCATTTATCATACAAAAGATAAATGATAAAGCAGCAGTCGCTCCCGCATATACTCGTACACATAACGTGTCGGAAAGTCCACTGTTTTTTTAAACGTTCCGAGATCTAAAAAAATAGTCAACCTAATATTTAAAAAGAAAGAAAGAAAAAGAAATGGCTTTGGACACTGCCCAACGTATTGGGTCACATAAACAGCTCATGTATCAGTTTAGTTGTTTTTCTGGAGAAACGTAAGCTATCTGCCGATAGCGATTATGGGGAGCTCTCTCTGTATAGGGGGATTTTCATAGATGACGGGAGTACACAGATCACCTCCATTAGTTCCGCGCAGGGGAAACTGGGTAAGGTTGGTTGTCACACGGCCATCGTAACATAACTGAACGAATGAAAAAGTTCACCGACCAGTGGCGAAAGATATGTCTTTATCTAGGCGGGAGATACAGGTTCGATGTTCCTCAGAAGTCAAGGTAACGCTGTTTAAAGCATATAGTCAATCCTTTTACACGAGCAGCCTATGGATCAATATACTAAGGGAGCTTACTGCACCCTACGAGTGCAGTACATTAAAGCTTTCAGGATGCTCGATTGGATTGCTGGGACTACCTGGACGGTGCAACGCTTGGGTATGTTTGCGGAGGCCTGTGTAGACAGCTTCCAGGCAGTAATCCGCAAAAAAGTCGCGTCGATGATGGACAGACTAAGGTGAAGTTCCAATGGCATCCTGAACGAATTGTTTGAAAGACAGGACTGTAATAATATCCTGAAATACTGGACGGGGTAGCTTAAAGGCGAAGCGCAAATTGTGATTTAATGTTATTGTATCTTGATGTTTATTTGCTGTATTGCGTCGTTATAAGTGTTTATATAATTTATAAGTTTGTACTAAACCAGATATGGATGTTTTATGTGTCCGGAATAAAGATTTAGCTTTTATAGCTCTTGCGATCTTTCGACGCCGGTACATAGTCCATTATGACCGCTGCGACAGCCAACCCTTAAGACAACCTTACCCGGTCTCCCCTAGTCTCTAACGAAGTTTAAATAGTGACGATCTATTCGCCAGCTTTCCTATTGCCCTTAATATACATAAGTCGGTTATAGGATTTCATTTCGCAGGTATTATTTTGAAAGATTCACTAAAGAATAGGTTCAATCAGGATATCTTAATTGATATATTTGCGACTCCATTTCTGTAATAAAAATTATTGAAATATTAACTTAAATTACAGGAGTTTAAAGATAATTAACAGGCTACAGAGTTTAGATTCAATGTTATTTCCTCATTGACTCATTCTCTTCATTTCTTCAAATTTTGTGTCGTTTGTCTTAATTTAAATTTAAGTAAATTATGTCGGAGGTCCCTAATTCTCACCCTCTTTCATAAGGACATATAAAACTCTCTAAGGACTCTTGAAAGTTAATATGTTTTACAAATAATCTATTTCAATGTTTTACAACGGAATATTTACCCCAAGTGTAGGTCATCCATTGATATACTTAAATAAACGGACGAACACATAAGTCACTTACATTCGATGTTAGAAACAAAATAAAAATTTACTAATTTAAACAGACATGAATTTAACAAATGACTTACTATTACAACAAACCGGAACTGATTCACGTATTAATTTATTTATTGACCTTGCATCCATTCTGCAACGTTTCGAAAGGTAAACGTCGGGAACTCAAATGAGATAATATACGCGATATAATCCGTTAAATTGTTTTATTTAAATGATCCATACTTACTGTTATGGGTTATGGAGTGTTATTTTATTATTTAAAATTTGGGTTGGTAAGTGAATGTTTATTTGAACTGAATATAATGTTTATGTTTCTATATCTATACAAACGAAATTAGATGAAAAAGCAAAATATTTTGTACGTTTTCAGGGCAATTAAATTAAAATTAAAAATATACACATTATTGACACCACGGGCCAACTGTTTTTTAGAAACTATGACATTTCAAAAATCTCGGAAAAAGGGAAACGCGTTCCACCCGAGAAGGCAATTAAATAATAAGTATATCATAATTATGTATTTATAAAGACAAAAATTCATTTAGTAGCAAAAGTTCCTTCAGCGGATAATTACTTCAGAAAGAGCGAAATCCATCCTCACTAGCTTAGAATCTTACCTATTCTTGTCATTAGCAAAAAACGTGTCAGGCACCCAGATCTTGTCGGCGAAGTCTCCCGATAATGTGAGCACCTCGTCTTGGAGACCAAACCCTAGCCTCTCGTCCTTCCAGTACTGGTTCAAGTACAGCGTTATTGTGTAGTCCTGGAACAGAAACCGTTTATCCATTCCTCTAATCTAAATATTCATAATACAAATTGCAAATGGTTACACAGTTATGAACATCTAAGGGCAGGTTATATATTTTATCTACAACCATATAGTAAATCCTCTTGAATGCGTTCAAAACCCATAGGTAACGACCAGCTTTTCAATACTACATGTTGACATTCTTATAAATATGGGAAGCCGAAGTGTATTTATTCATTTACTCATATTAAAAGAAAAAGATGGTTATAAGCCTTTCCTTGGGCAACCCGGTGGGAATCGGCTTATATGGGCGCCACGCCACTGATACCTATGATTTAGTTATGAGATCACGTACAACTTTACAGTACAGATCCGGGAAATTGGGCGGGCGCTGAGCCGATAAAAAGCCCAACTCATCTAGAAAAATGCTGATAATTTTCAAACAGCTGAATTGATTTTCTGGAATCGTAACTAAGAACATTATCGATGTAGTCACCTTTTAAACACAAAAAACTAAACAAAATCGTTCCATCCGTTCAAGTGCTAGGATGCTACAGACAGACACAGGGATACACAGATATACAAACACACAGATACTCATTTCAAACTTATGACTTATGAACAGCCCTCTTTTTCGTCGCGGGTTAATAAAGAGGATGTTCATAATAATCATACTCATAACAAAACGTAACTTAATCGCTTATCAATATGACTGTTTGTGTACGAGTACTAGGGACGGCTAATTAGCAAAACTCGCGCGGCTATGGTCTATTCTTTTTAGGTAAGGAGGCCGATCGCGGCTATAAGTTCAGTCGATCGTATAGCAAAAAAAAAAGTACCAGACAACAAAATTTTACGTAATTGGTAGATCGCACAGGCACCACTGAAACATACAGTGGGCCGACGCCTTGGATGTTTGCGTAAATGACAATGACATGTCCCGAGCTACTAAACTAATACGGACTATGCACCTCGGGCTCGCGCCTTGCATCCCGCACGATTGCTCTGTCTAGACGGCTTCGTCGAGTGAATGTATTGATTTCTAGACTGTGGCACAGGGTATGGTTAGTAAACAGTAGATCATGGGTCAAATCAAAATGTTTTAGGTATTTAAATGAAGGATAACAAAAAACCACGAGACTCGTGCCATTGCGCCAATCAAGATAAGCTTTTGTATCTGCAGTATGACCGCTGGTTGAATGACGTAACTCATCACGTGATTTTTTGATAATAATTCTTTTTAAGTACAGGTGGGTACTTAAAGAGAACAAACTATAGAGGATATTGATGTTTGCCTGAGCCGCCTGTCGCAGACAAAAAAACGATAAACAAAATAATAAAGGGAGCATGTAAATATTTCTATTACTTGGAAAGCGATTAAAACTCATCTGTAAATACCATGTACCATCAGAAACACACTTAACTGATCATTGGTAGATCCTTTTGATATTGATATAAAGCCCACAATATTTTTTTTCTATTAAGGAATAGATGGGCATTTGACCATAACCTCACTGTTGTGAAGTGACGATGCGATCAAGGATGTATCATGCCTGTGCGAGTAAGTCACTTTGTGTGTAATAATGTATGAAACATGTGAAGTTTAAATCAATAAAAAGAGCATTACGAGATGTCCGTCTTGAAATTGAGTGCAAACGACTTACTCGTATTTCAGCTTATTTTAAATTTTCACGCCTCGATCCACCGGAGTAGGGGAGACCGGGTAAGGTTGTCTCACAGGTCGGTTGTCACAGCGGCTTTAATGGACTATGGATTGGTGTCGAAAGATCGCAAAAGCTATATTTCCCTGTTAGATTAAACTCTGACGATCTTTCGACACTGGTCGATGAACTTATTCATTCGTTAAGTTTTCTGTTATGACCATCGTGTGACACCAACCAATGAGACAACCTTACCCGCTCTCACTTACCTTTCTGTATTCATAATTTGAATGAAAAATCAAAATTCCCTTTAGCTTACCTCACACATATCTCAAGATTGCTTATTAATCTCGTGGTTCTGTGTCGATATCCCACTTCACCCATATAAAATGTATGGAAAAATATTCGATCAACATTAACATTTTCAAGGGCCCATTTCTTCGTATGTCCTTATGTAATAGCCTAGATTATTAGCATTTTTACAAATTAACAAATTCATAATCGCATAGATCGCACAGTTATGTTGCTAGAAGATAATCTTTAAAGTAATTATGAGACACGAAATTCATTTTGGCGATTCCCAGGAATCTAAGGTCAAATTATGGAGTGAGAATTTAGGGAGGTATTCCGGTTATTTGAGGGAGGACTACAACTATTGGGCGCCGCCACTGAACCTACTCAATAAAAAATCTGCAGTGATTGCGTAATATCACGTAGCCGAATTTTTCATCATTATCAACGCGCATCGATTTCAGTGTTTTCATACAAAACAAAGTACCTACTTTTGCTACTGGAAACTTTAATACGAAATTGGTAGTGCACTAACTAACGAAAAACCATTACTGGTTGCTTTCACCTATCTCAAGTTATAAAAGTATATGTACCCAGGACATGCAGCCGTTTCAATGCAGATATTCAACGCAAGAGCACTTCATCGACAGGAGCAACCGCCTGCACACTTTATCACTTGTAGTGGTGTTAAAATTTGCATTTAGTATAGTATGAGTGGGCGGTGACCTCCGAGTGGCGGCCATCGATTGGCTGAGGCAGCACTCCGCCCCCACCAGCGACCCTCGAACTATGTCAAGTGTCAGCCTTGCTCTCTTTTCGCTGCTATTAAAAGCTTAATGAATTATGATGGACGAGCCTCAAGTCGAGGTCCTCCTTCCGACCCAAAATCTGTCCTACACCTCCAGACGCGCTGTTCATTATCTGATATGTTATATTGATAATGTTTACCAGACCTACTCGCTGATATCAATCAATCTTCGATGTAGATTAATGTTAGTAGATTAGAATTCGGTAGGTCGATTGAAGGAATATGCTGGAGGCAAAATGTTTTTGAGTAACTACACAGTTTTTTCCTGCTTGCACAATATTTTATTATAATAAGTTCACCAACAGATGTCGTCCAGAACATCCCTTTAGACATTTAAAAAAACCGGCCAAGTGCAAGTCGGACTCGCGCACCGAGGGTCCGTACAAATGTTTACTTACCCTAACTTTATTACCCGGTACCGGTTGAGTTACGTTTGCACCTGATATCTATAGCATTGCATACAAATCAGGTGCAAACTTAACGCAACCAGGTTGTTCAAATAGGTATTTTGCAAATAAAATAAAAAAATAGCTAGTTAGAGACATGGCTATAATTTTCGTGTAATATTTATGTATATTAATACAAATTGTGAAAATTTCAAAATTTTATCGATTGGTAAACTTCGGAGATAAAGGGGGAATGGTGTTTTTTTTAAATAGTCCTACAGACAGACAGACGGACAGTCGGACAGACAGACAGACAGAGTCGCACCATAAGGGTTCCTTTTATACCTTTTCAGAAGAGGAAATTAATGCCGTAGACGAGTTGAGAGAGAGGATGCAAGCAGCGTTCGAAACCATGAGGGAAGAAATGACTCTCGGAACAACCACCACGGAAATAACGTGCTTGTATTCGAAACGGGGGGGGCCCATTTTGAAAACGATCGATGATTGTTTCTTGTTTTTAAATTAAGTGTGGAAATAAATAACTTAACTTTTATGCTTTTGTTTGATTTCGTCGTAAGTAAAAAGAAATACAAATTCCCTCTTATCAGTTTAGGTAGCTTATTTTCAAAGGTAAAACGGCTGAGTCATCTTTGTTAAACGCCGCCCGCCGCTATCGGTCCCTTTTGTTTCACACCACCGCGATCCTTTGTTTATTAAAATCGCATGTGACAGTTTTGTCCACTGCACTTAACCCTTTCAAAACATTTCAAATGTCAGGTTAACGCCAACTTAGTATTAAGAACCAATGTTTTATTACAAAATCATAATTAGATTCGTCACAAGTATCACAGGTAGAGTGAAACATTTTAGCTCTCTAGTTGGTTTAAGTGGCTTATTTTGAAAGATACGATAGCTACAGTCGTGCTTGATAGCTTAAATGAAAGGGCAATAGCCAAGCATGTTTCTTAAATGGTTTAAAGAACCGGGGCTATTTTCGTTTTTTTTTTATCGTCCTTAGAAAACACTTTTTTCATGTTATTTGATTTTTAAATCGCTGTAGTTTTTTTTTCTTTAGACACAGATGTTTCAAATAACTTTTATGGTGTACAATAGACATGGCACAATACAAAAAAAAATACAAAAAAATGCTACCTACAGTAAAAAAGTACTATTGTCGATGTAGTCTGAAATTTTGGAGTTTTCCCAGAAAAATCTTAAAACTTAAATAAAAAAAAAACTAACAACACATATATCGCTTAAAATGTTCTAAATGGCCTAAGCTATCACCTCCTTTCAACTTTGCATCCTGTTACCAAACACCCTGTAGGCTGGTGATAATGATGATGATGAAACTTTAAACGTAAGTTTTACTGGGGAGATGGCGTCTATGGGGACTTATGCTTCTTCTAAAAAATTCATATTATCCGTATACTTTCGAATTACCCCTCCTTTCCCTGCCTAATGTTTGACACTATTAGTATTAGTATAGAGAACAAAGAGTGGTACCGTGTCTATAAAATATAAAAAGATGCATTTTCCTCCATAAACGCGTCACGGAATCAAAGTATGCCCACTCACCATATTCACTTCCGATATCGCATCGAAGCTCGCGATAGTTAAATCCATGCCGACATACAGCGGGTCGCCTGCAAAGCAATAAAATACAATCGAGTCAGCAGCGAACTTGCCATCTGCGAGACAGTGCATTCAGGCGAATCGCTGAGAAATCATACCGTGTTTACAGGGGTAAATTCAATATTGAATCCTCGTGGTTCGAAGGCCGCAATAACATGTGCGAGGCTTCGGCGAGATTGCCCCGCTTCGAGTAACGTGCATTTGGAATTCATGTAGCTATTTGCTGAACGGTAGTATTTGGCATGCAGCGGGGATATAGCGCAATATGATTACGCGCTTCCGACTGCGGCGCAGATGTCTCATTTTGTCACTTAATAATAGTATTAAATGACGAAATGAGACATCTGCGTCGCAATCTATGAGAATGCTTTGATGACACGTTTGGTTCAGTTGCTTTCCCAACGGCCTACGTAGCTGGCGGTCCCGGGTTCGAATCCCGGCCAGGGCAAGTGTTTAGTGTGATGAGCAAGAATGTTTGTTCCAGGGTTTTGGATATTTTCTATGTATTGAAGTATTATAATTTATCTATATATTATGTACATACATCGCCGCCCAGTGCCCATAGTACAAACTTTGCTTATTTTGGGACTAGGTCGATTTTTGTAGAATTTTCCCTGATGTGTACTAAAAAAGCGGCCAAGTGCGAGTCGGACTCGCCCATGAAGGGTTCCGCAGCCGTTTATACAAAAAAATGCACTACAGATGAAAAAAACACTAACAAAAGAGCGTATCTCCCCGGCACTTACGTCCTTTTGCTGAGAAGCGCAGTTTTGTAGCAATAACTTAAAAACAGTATGTCCGATCATATTGAAAACAATTTTCGTTGGAAGTATTTATGAAGCTTTATATTTGTAATTTTTTTCCCATTTTTTGAACTCACCGTTTATAAAATAGAGGGGGGGGGGGACACAATTTTACTAATTTCGTAGCGAATATTTCGGAAAATATTCATTAAACCAAAATTTTTTTTAGAAACCACAAAGTGTTTTTAGAAGTACTGTCGAAATATGTGCCACACCTTCATATTTGCTGAATTTTTTTTTTAGTTGTGGTTACATGTATGGAGTGCCCCCCCCCCCCCCCCCCCCCCCCCTAGAAATATATATATTTTTTATTTAACTATCAAACTAAGTAGCGGTTTACCCACGACACCTATGCTCCAAATTTCATTAACCCCCTCTGCCATATAATGTTAGTGTGACAGGGGGGTTACTTTTCTCTGCTGCTGACTGTACATCTTATAGTTTTTGAGTAAAATGCCTGTGACATACGGACGGACAGACAGATAGACAGACAGACAGACAGACAGACATGACGAATCTATAAGGGTTCCGTTTTTGCCATTTTGGCTACGGAACCCTAAAAATGCTTACTTATCAGATACATTTTGGCAGACTTATATGGTACGTATCTATTGTCGATCTCATTATCGCAATATTATATTACCTAGCTGTTGCTGAGCAAACGTGTCTGAGCTCATAGTTCCGCTTAAAATTCAAGTTGATCATATCTACATACCTTGACATGGCGTTTTTCGTTACAACTGTAAGCCTCGCTGATTAGTACTATATGTAGGTTCATTAGTTAGCAAATTTTTGACTGTTTGATTCATACATAGTGAATATTGCAAATATTAGTGAGGCTTTCATAGATTCCCATTGACTTGCCTATTTTGAAGCTTTGGAATATTTTATCAGGCCTCTTGAAAATTAAGCCAAATCAGCTGTGTTAGCTCACGATTTGTTTAACACAACGCCTCTGGAAGCGACTGAATAATACGACGTGCTTCCTTTCCATATCCATCGAAGCCAAATACCGAGCATTAAGCTTACCTTCGATGTTAGACTTGAGAAGTATGTTGTACCCGCCGAGTATGCGCGATACGGTGTGCGTCCCGTTCACAGTCGGTCAGCTGCTGTTGAGCATCAGGCTTACCACAGCAGTTAGGCCGGATACATATGTCCAATTCGTTGAGTATGCGTGACACGGTATGTTACGTTCTCCAGCGGTCAGCCGCTGTTGAGCATCAGGCTTACCTCCGAAGATAGGCCGGATACATATGCCCGTTTCGTCGAGTATGCGCGACACGGTGTGTGTCACGTTCTCCAGCGGTCAGCCGCTGTTGAGCATCAGGCTTACCTCCGAAGATAGGCCAGATACATATGTCCGATTCATCGAGTATGCGCGACACGGTGTGTGTCACGTTCTCCAGCGGTCAGCCGCTGTTGAGCATCATGCTTACCTAAGATATTAAGCTGGAGACGTACATCGTACCACTGAAGAATGCGCGACACGGCATGCGTCACGTTTTCTAGCCGGCCAGCCGCTGTGGAGCATCAGGTCCATCTCCGAAGTTAGGTCAGCGTCAGCGATATATGTCGTACCCGTTGAGTATACGCCACACGGTGTGAGTCACGTTCTCTCGCCGATCTGCCGCTGTTGAGCATCAGGCTTACCTCCGAAGTTAGGCCGGAGACGTATGTCGTACCCGTCGAGTATGCGAGACACCGTATGTGTCACGTTCTCTAGCCGGTCGGCCGCGGCCGCCGCGCGCTCGTTCCTGGAACAAAGTTGACAGTGACAATCAGAGACGGTAACAGTCCAAAACTGTGACACGTGACCGTGTTTCCGTGATAATCTTCTAATTACTATTTGAGTTATGTTTCACTAATTATATATAAGTAAGTCGTGGCCGCATATTAGAATTGATCACTTTATGATGTTGGTTATCGACCATTTCATGAAATGGTCGTAGGTATTTCAATATACATTAAGAACCTAAGGCCGCTTTGCGGGGCTCCTTTTTCCGCTCTGAGGGATACAAGGTAAGGAACGAACCTACCTCGGTGAAAGGCGTTTTTTTTTTTCTTAAGGGACCACAGTCCACCGTCAATTCGACGGAGAGGAAGATATATGTCGTAACCTCTTCATGAAGTGATCAATTCCATGATCTGGCCATGATGCCAATGATATACAAATACATTTTCAACTAAACTTCCGATCTGGCTCCGAATTAATCTGGGCCATAAATGGACTTCGAATAAATAAAAACTGCCGATCTTATCTGCCTGGTAAATCTTTATGAAGATTTTTTGGAAGAAATTACACATCCTCATTTAGCTCTCCCAACATAATATTGATCAGTAACATAATCGTGCGAATAGGAAACGCAAATTAGAACCTAATTCAGTCTTTAACCCGTATTCTTATTTTGATTCAGTATTTCTTGAAATACCCGTTGTAATTAATCCACCCACATGCCTCACCGCTTTTATATCCCGGTTTACATCGAATATTTAATATAATATCTTCATATTTACTCCTCCCGTGAATCAAAGTGCTTGATGCTATCAGCTGTGAACGCTCCTTAGGGGTAAGACCACCTTGTGCGATCAAACGTATCTGATCTTAAGCTTCATTGGTTTCAACCAAAGATAGCATATTTATCACTTTCCCTGTTAGCCATAATAAAATAAAACCTTATCGTTCAAGTTTGCTCCACTAAAATGTATATAACCTTATTTTGGCAGCTATGATCGATAGAGGTATGTGTAAGGAATATACTGTACTTATAGATAACTTTTTCTGACACAGCTATATGCTCGGGATACAAAATAAAAACGAAAAATTACTAAAATGATAATATCTCGTTACCTATCCACAACAAAAAGTTCAAAATAGGTCTGAATATTCCTTATTATGTGTGTAAACATTATCCATACTATTATAAAGTTGTAAAAATGAAATGTTTATACATTGAAGATATTTTCAAAAAAATGATTGTTACGGTCTATTTGGAGGTCACTAAAACGAAAAATATATTTTTTGGATTTTATGTATGTTTGTATGTGTCGTTGTGGCTTCATCACGCAAAATCGGCTAAACAGATTTCAACAATTTTTGGTACACGGGCACCTGGGTATCTCCAGGTGGTTATAGGATACTTGTTCCCTGATTACGCTGAAGAAAAAACGAGTGGGTATGACTTTTTCTCCTCCGCGAACGAAGTTGCGGGCATCTTCTAGTTATAATATAATTTCAATTAAGTAGCCCAGTTTCTTTTTAAAACAATTTTCGAGATTCTAGTGCCCGGTTATCCGGCTGACTTTGATTCCTGTTTTCTTAAAAACTAAAGGTCGGATCGATCGCGGATTTTTAGTCTAGTGCTTAAAATCATTTGAATTATAATTTTTTACAATAAAATACAGATGCAACAAAATCGGTGTTCATAAAACACTGTGAGCTGTGATAAAAAGGTATAAGCTAAATTTAATTTCATTGATTATTTTAGATATGGTTCACAAAAGTACCGCCTTACTAAACTGAACACCAATACTACGAACATCTGAAAATAATAGTAATTTATTGGGACACCATGGACGCTTAAAAAGGAAAAAGTATAGAAAAGTGGGTATGGCATAGGTAGTTAAGATCATTCATATATACTCAGCTATCCTCATTGTGCCTGCCGTAGCGATACGCCCCATGCTTCGGATAGATTACAGTTACAGAGAAATACAGTATTTCAACCATTTCGCTTTTACAACCTTATGGGCTGAATTAACCAATCTATATAGTAATGGCTGATTAACAACTGATTAAATCAGCTGATCATTTGACAGGCTTAATCAGCACCAGCAGTTACTATTAACAGAGAGTGGTGAAAGTAACAACATTGACGGCGGGCTTATGGAGCCTGTTATAGCTGACTTGCTAGTATTTTTCCCAAACTGCCCCCGTTTAGCCAAATTTTCAGAATTATATTTCCACCAGATACGCAAACGGTATCGACATAATCATAGAAATGAAAATTTAAACTCAGCAATTGAATTAACCCAGAGTGCTCTTAGTGGGCAGCGAGCAAGATTACCGTTTAGCATGGAGATTCCCCAATCCGATATTAAATTAACCCAGGTGACGGCTAAACCAGTTACAGCCGACAGCTCGAGGATTCGGCATTTAATTGCCAATTTATGAACGTTTTGGAAACACTTTTAATTACTTTCTTAAGTTAGGTAACATTTTGTCGCGGAATTTTCTGGTCACTGAAAAACATACGCTAGTCGGTATCTATACGAAAATCTAAAGTATAAACAACTTTGATGACCAGTACCCGCTATGTGAGTGTTCTCCTCGTAGTAAGTTGTTCATGTTATATATTAGGCTATGCGCATAGCGTTACGAAAGTCTTTGTCGTGAAGTTGTTAATGGTGTAATATTCTATCTTTATGTTAGTTTTATGAAATGTACAATTATGTATCTAAGTGTTTTCAATCCGTGTAAATAATGATAATAGTAGATACAAAAAATAAAAACCAAATTACACTTACCCCCACACCCGGAATCGTTTTACTATTTTTGGTTCAGTTTACCCCTCATTTGTATGTGACGCCATAGATACCAGAGGCAAACTTAACTCAACCGGCAAGTTAAGTAGGAATAAGTGAAAGTTTGTACAGAAACCTAGGTGCGCGAGATAGACTCGCACTTGACCGGTTTTTTTCTTTATTTCATGATACACTGGTATTTTTTTAATCATGTAACTACAGTACCTATACTGTAAAATTTGACATGCGGCCTACCGGCATCTATATTCCGTATAACTGTCCGACGTTTAGTTATAAAACCGTAAAAGTTTTCGAGATTGTTGAAATCTAACCAAACTGTTGCAAAATCTAAGGAGTTTTAACTTCATTCGTGGAGGAGGGAAATAACCCCTCTTTTTTCGCGTAGTCGGCTAAAAAGTATCCTCTAACCATCTGTGGATACCCAGCTAGCCGTGTAACAAAAATAGTTGAAATCTGTTCAGCCGATTTGGCGTGATGAAGTCACAACGACACATCCAAAACAAATCTTTTTCTATTCATAGACCTCCAAATAGTCCGTTACAATCATTTTTTTGAAAATATCTTCAATATACAGACATCTAATTTTTACAACTTTATAATAATACTAGAAGACGCCCACTACTTCGTTCGCGGAGGGGAAAAAGTCATAACCCCACCTTTTTTCGACAATATCTTATAATATAACCATATATTGTTTTCCTTACGTGTGGATGCAATCTACGTCTCAACCGCTTGACAGCACGTCCTCCTGCCATATATGCAAAACATGCCATAAATCGTTTCAATCGGCCTAAGGCCTAAACATTCATTTCACTAAAACTCACCGTCGATGTGACAGCCTAAATGCTGTACCTACAAGTGATAATCCAGTCACTCTTTCTCCCGCCTTTCCTGCCGCCACCCAACCAAGCACACCTTTTCATATTCACCTCAGCCACCTTAAATAAAAACAACACCTCGGTGGTAAAAAGAGTTCCACGAGGTGCCAGAATCACTGTCGCGACACATCTATCACATCTAATAGATAAGTGTACAGAGGTGAACGGCGTAGAAGACTGGCACAATATTTTTCTTTTCTCGTTCAACATTCTCCATGCTCACGATGATTACTCATCAACATCACTCACTCAAAAAGTAAAAAATAACTGTAACCGCCATTCCCCACCTCCCATAGTTAATAAAACACCCATTTCATCTTTCAACCACCGCAAATCCGTTGAATCAAAAATCAGTGACGGTGACCTAAAAGGGGCCGCCCGTCTTTTATTCTCTAGCGACGTGCTGTCACCCTATACCCCCGACACACTTTCGGCGCTACAATCGAAACACCCCCCAGGTCCTTCAATACCATATTTTTTCGACCCACCAGCAGCAAACCAGGCCTGCCTACAAATTAGAAACAAAGACGTCATCAAAGCAATTGTTTCATTCAAAACCGGTTCCTCCGCAGGCCTGGATGGGCTCTCACCCCAGCATTTGAAGGACTTAACGTCTTACTCCGTGGGCGATGATGGCGTGCGCCTAGTTGAGTCCCTTACAAAATTGGTAAATGAAATGTATCTAGGTAACGTCAATCCATCGATAGTTCCAATTTTATATGGCACAAACCTCATCGCCCTTACTAAAAAGGACGGAGGGGTGAGGCCTATTGCCGTTGGATCAACACTCAGTCAGTCTCGCTTCCAAAATAGCAGTTAGATATATAGTCTGCAGTTTACAAACACTTTTCGAACCAATTCAACTCGGATTTGGCACAAAAGGAGGGTGCGAGGCAGCCGTCCATGCCTTGCGTTCATACCTCTCCCACGAATCTTGCGATGTTTTGGTCAAAATTGATGTAAAAAATGCCTTCAATTCCATAAACAGAGACGCTCTGCTGGCAGAAATTAAGAATGATATTCCCGAACTTTACAATTACCTCCTCCATTGTTATGCAGAGCCTTCAAATTTAATTCACCGCGATAATGTTCTTTCTTCCGAAGTAGGCTGCCAGCAGGGCGATCCTCTGGGGCCAGCAATTTTCAGCTTAGCCATTAATCCGGTCATACAAAATTTAAAATCAAAATTTAATGCTTGGTATCTCGACGACGGAACCCTAGGAGGCGACTTAAACACTGTACTGTCTGACCTTACAACAATTAAATCGAAGTTTCAATCAATTGGCTTAGACCTAAATTTTAGTAAGTGCGAACTTTTTATTCAAAACCCTGCACTTAATTGTCTCGATACAAAACAAAAATTTGATGCTCTTACATCCGACATTAAAATTGTCGATAGAAATTCCCTTTTCCTCCTAGGGTCCCCTATTTTTGAAGAATCCTTTTCGAACTATTTTTCTGAGTCCATTTCTAAATTCAAAAATCACGAAAGTCGTCTTCTCGAAATTAGCCCTCATTACGCATTTTCAATCTTAAAATTCTGTCTTTTCGTCCCATAATTTACTTACGTACTTCGCTGCTGTCCCTTTACCAAATTCCAAAATGCACTAGTTGAAATGGACGATTTAATCAAAGCGATCCTGGAATCCATCCTGAATATTCAGCTCAGCGAAAAATTCTGGACTCAAGCGTCCCTTCCTATTCGCTTTAGTGGGTTAGGGACGCGCAAAATTTCATCCATATCCGCACCAGCCTTCTACCAGATCTCATAGGTAAAATACTAAAGGCCACTCCTTTAAACTATGAGACTGCGGGCTTAACGGAGGCCAAGAATGCTTGGTCCATTGCTTGCCCGGGTAATGATCTCCCCCAAAATTTAAAATCCCAAAAGGCCTGGGACGAGGTTATTTCTAAATCAACTTACGATTCCCTTCTAAGCCGCAGCACGGGTCCAGAACGAGCCAGACTTCTAGCGGCTGGCTCCAAGGAATCAGGTCATTGGCTTCAGGCATACCCGTCTACCAATACTGGAACCTTTATGGAACCCGACACCTTCCGGATAGCGTCCTGCCTGCGGCTTGGAGTTCAGATTTGTGGTCCACATAGATGCCCCTGTGGCAGTGAGGTCGATTCGCTGGGACACCACGGACTTTCCTGTCAGAGAAGCGCCGGCCGTTTCTCCAGACACGCCGCCCTTAATGACATAATCCGCCGGTCTCTTGCCACCGTCAACGTACCGGCCATCCTAGAGCCACCGGGCATTGCGCGTGATGACGGCAAGAGACCTGACGGAATGTCGCTGATTCCGTGTAAGTTGGGCCGGGTGCTAGTGTGGGACGCGACCTGCGTCGATACACTGGCCCCGTCTCATCTCCACAGAACATCGTGCAGAGCAGGGGCGGCAGCAGAGGCGGCCGAAAAACTTAAGAAAAGTAAGTACAGGGGTCTCGGCCCCGAGTATAATTTTACTCCTTTCGGGGTCGAGACCTTAGGCCCGTGGGGTCCCAGCGCCCACAAACTATTTAAAGATCTCCAAAAAAGAGTGTCCGAATCGACTGGTGACCGAAGAGCTGGCAGCTACCTTGCACAACGTATTAGTATTGCTATACAGCGTGGAAATGCTGCCAGCATCTTCGGCACCATGCCGCGGGGGCGCAACTTCTTTGATTTATTCTAGTTTTAATTTAATTTACTAATAATTTATTCCACTTATTAATTTATAACATAATGTATTAGTTTTATTGTAAAAATAGATATAAGACTTCTTGCTTCAATAATGACTTGTTTTAAGTGTAATCATGAAATTATCTATGAAATTTACTCATAATAATGATACCTAATTATAATTATTTTTAGTAATAATTGCAAAGGTCACACACTTGTCAAGTCATAATATTGATAATTATGATTATTTTAATCATAACAATCGTTTTGCTTAAATTATATCAACGGACTTGATATAACCATCTACCAAGCAACCCGTGTACCAAAATTGCTTAGCCGATTTGGCGTGATGAAGCCACAACGACACATATAAACATACAAAAAAGTTAGAAATAAATGTTTTGATTTTTTTCGTATTTCGATTCACTGACCTCTAAATTGTCCGTTACAATCATTTTTTGAAAATATCCTCAATGTACAGACATTTCATTTTTACAACTTTATAACAGTATAGATATGACTTTTAAGAAAAGCCTGAATTAGAATTATCTTCGGACAAATGAAAATTATGGCAATTTTTACGAGATTATACTGTAATCGGGAAACTAACATACAGAATTTTATATTGATAAAATGTTTGCTTGAATGTACATAAACACTTTAGAAACTGGGTGATCGAGCTTTACTGGGTGCGTGTACGATTTTTTTTTGTAGGATAAAAGCTACTATTTAGATAAACATGAAAAGCAACAATGGGCTGGGTCCACGCACAATATTTCATCTAAATCCTTAAAGAGTTTTCGAGAAACCAATTACATTTATATTTAGAGTAATGATAGGATTGTATATACATAAAACGTGTTAAAAATACAATTAAGACAGATGATATACAAGTACAAAGATATTACAAACGGACACAGCATTTTTTTCAAGAAAATATTCAGCGTTTATTCACGCGTTTTGCTTCGAACCGTTATAACAACATCATGCAAAATTTAAAACATTTTATAATTCTGAAACTCATTAATTTGTCAATAAGTTTATACAGTGTGTAAGTTGAAGTTGCAAAGTGAAAAACCTTGCATTGTTGAGGCATGTTCCGTCGACGGCCGCGGAATGTCTTTGCGGCGTAGAATATTCCCAACTCGGGCATACCTGCTTTATCTAACTAGCGGTAACTTCGTTATTACTGAACGGCAACTTGGATATACAGAATGTAACTGAAACCCTGTACAAGTATTTAACGAAAATCAAATCGTAGTTTGATTGTGGTTATGACGTTCCAAGTTTTTGTTAAAACAACCAGGACCAAATCACAATTACTTAAATATTTATCTGTATTGCATCAATAATTTATAGCATTCTGCAAACTTTATTTCTGCATTTTTTGCGGCGATTAAAAAATACAATTTAAAAAAGCGGTCGTTGTACAATCACACACATCTACTACCCTCTGTATTTATCTGTGAACTACTCGTGTTTTTGTGGTATTGGAAAACTGTTAGCATATGGAGCAACGCATTGGCGTTTCAGGTTCAAACCCAATAATGGTTTTATTTTAGCCATTTCTCCCAACATTTCCGTGGTCTGACTTCGGTGGTACAACATTTTAGTGCTTAATAAAAGTTGAGATACCGTATGAACCGAAAGAAAAGCGCTTCGGAACCACAAAAGTGGTGCAGATTTTGGATATGTTGCCACCGAAGTCAAGGCCACGGAAATTGAAAGATGTTCTTATAAAGGTGTGTACTCACTGTGCTCGCACGACCGTGAAGACCAGCGGTAGGAGCCGCGCGAAGGCAAGGGTCGGCGGCGGCCTCATCGCGCGGCTGGCGCGGCGCGCATCGCGACTCCTCACATGCTGCACATGCCTTTACAACCAACTTGCCAAAAACTAGCCTTAACTATGTAAATCTACTCAAAAGATATCCCGAATTTCCCTATACATTTGTACAGACTAACTGAACATTTAAACTTGGTAAACTTTAACAGCAATTCATCCAAAACTCAATTTCTATAGGTATATCGTAGTATCGTAAAGCGACGTTATCGTAAGTATAAACGAGTCGTGTATAAGTTCGTTTGGACGAGGAGCGTCGTCTCTCGATTGCCAGGAGCGGCCGCGGCGGCAGCGGCGCGCGGAGTGGCGTCGCGCCTGCGCTACCACGAAAACCAACTTGAGCGTAACCCGACACCCGGTTGAGAAAATCTTGCACCTCATTTCTATGGCGAGGCATGCGAATGAGGTGCAAACTTAACTTAACCGGCCAGTATATCCAATTAGAAGCCAGATTCTTTCATATATTTCAGACGTTTATTGGTTGCTAGGGCTTTATTTGGACAATTGTGAACTTTGTTAGGTACACTATCAGTTAATTTCCAAGCAGTGCTTTTTGATTTGATAGGTGTCATTACCACGTTTGCTTACACCTCATGAAGTGTCTTTTATACGAAAAATAATATATAAAGCGTGCTGATCGTAAGAGCAATTGGCGCGTTACCCAACACCCGGTAGAGCAAATCTTGCACCTTATTTCCATAGCAAGTGATACAGATGGGTTACAAAATTATCTTAACCGGCCAGTATATCCAATTAGAAGCCAGAGTCTGTCATATATTTCAGCCGTTTTTTGACTGCTAGGGCTTTGTTTGGACTGGACAGTTCTGAACTTTTTTAGACTTACGATATCACTTCATTTCTTTGCAATGCTTTCTAGTTTTATAGATATCGTTAATACGTTTGTTTACTTAGTATTTAACGCCGCAGAATGTGTTTTTATAAAAAATAAAATATAAAGTGTGCTGACACCAAAACCAACATGTATGTAACCCGACACCCGGTCGACCATATCTTGCACCTCATTTCCATGGCGAGAGATATAGACGAGGAGCAACCATAACTTAACTGGCCAGTATATATAATTAGAAGCTATGTAATAGATTTTTTTGATATCTGTATTTCAGTTTGCACAGTTCTGAACTTTATTGAGCTCCCATAGTCTGTTAATTTCTAAGCAATCCTTTTTATGCGTAGTTATGCGTTAGGTTGCTGAAGTAAAACTGTGGAAAACGATTACCTTTATTTTTTATTCATTCATTAAACCTACTATTATTATTAAGAAATAAATTATATAGTAAGCATTTTTTATAAATTGCATTTATCGAGATTAAAAAGTTATAAACTTCGCCCAGTTAAAAGTACTTAAACATAAGGTGATATCTTTTGTCTTTGTGTTGATAACTTCGTGCCTCACGCAACAATTTCTCTTTATTTTGAAATTGCATAAAATTCATCTCAAGTGACGACAAACGACGCACAAAAAGAAAACCTCGCACCTATGGTGTCTCAACAAAGGTAGTCGCGTTAGTAACGTTGAGTAGATGTTCTAATTACACTAGAGGTACAAAGTGACGCGTGCGTCATGTTAAACGCGGCGTGGTGGTTCGTATCTCGTTGGCATAGAGTCTGTTATTGGAGGCTAGGTTTAGTACAGGGGTTCCCAAACTATTGTCTCTCATCCCGTTTATGCGAATCTTCAAACAGCTGAAATTTTCTTGCATCATAGATATGAATAATAATAATAATAAGCCTTTATTTGTTCCTTGACTTAATTCTAACATAACAAAATATAATACAATTTAAAGGTATGTAATTCTAAACAATAATATTAATATTAAGTCATGGCCCCTCTCGGTTGTAGGCCTCCTCCAACTGTCTCCATTGTACTCTATCTCCCGCTGTCTATATCCAATGTCTCCTGCTACCTTTCGTAGGTCATCAGTCCAACGGTCTATAGATATGAATACTCTTAATCAAATCACCCCTCAAACGAAACAACATCTGTCTAGAAACTACGATACCACAAAGAGACACACAGATGTAGGATATGATACACACAGAGTTTAAACTTACAACACTCCTCGTTATTCGTTCGGGTTTAAAATATACATAATTAAATATACAAGGGGGACTTAGTCATAAATTCAAAACAAAGAAAAGCTAATTATGTGCACCTACATTCTACGTAGAAAATTAAATCTAACATAGAAATATATTATGTATACTCATAAACATGTAGGATTAGGTTATTATTGTCATTTTAACTATAATTGTAGCTATTTTAATATTAAATATGAAATAAAACAATACTAAAGCTAAAAGAAAAACATAAAACGATATATACAATGTATACAATTACTATAAAAAGAAAACCCCGTCTAGAAGGTCGGCCTGCGGCATGGACCCCATTACACTGGCGGCGTTACCTCTCTGGATCGCGACAGCGATTCTCTGTGAGAGGTACGCGCCAGCTCTGGGGTCCCCCGAGATGCGGACCAACCGTGCCGACAGGGCCTTCATGAATGCCTTCATGTCGGCCGACCAGGGTCCCAAAGTTTCAACCGCAAGCGCCGCAAACTCGTAGTCTTTTGATTGTAGTCGAGTTGCCCGAATGTGGGACGCAGCGAACGTATCAACGCAAGTTGCGTCCCACACCAAGGCTCTGCCCAGGTTCCACGGCACCAATGTGGCTCCATTCGGACGCCTGCCATCGTCTCTAGCCATACCCAAGGGTTCCAATATAGCAGGCACAGAGGCGGTGGCAAGCGCACGGCGGACCAGGTCATTTATGGCACCGTGGCGATATAGACGGCCGGCGCTTCTGGGGCATGAGAGGCTGTGTCGGCCCAGCTGGTCTACGCTCTTGCCACGGCAACATGTATGGGGGACGCATATTCTCGACCCAAGCCTTAGCCAAACTGCTTGAGTCCAGGTCCTGTCATTGAAATTAAGATTCAAAATTTTGGAAATCGTTAAACGGAGGGAGTCGTCTATGCCCAATAAAATATAAGGAAATTTCCATACCGGGCCACTGCGGAGTAGATGCATGAATTTTGGCGTAAATAAACAAAAACGGATAAAAAAAAGTGCCATATGCGGATTGATTTCGAATAAAAGGTTTGATGTGCTATTAAAAAGGTTAAGTTTGCAATTTATAATGGGTTTTATCGCTTCATCAAATATTGGTGAGCCTAAAAGTGTAAGGGAAGAATTTGATAGGACCGAAATATTTGGTAGGACTGCGTTAAAATTTGTAAGAATTTCAATTCTTTTTCCAATGACAGGTGATTAGGTAGGTAGATTTCGCATTTTGTAGAATTTAGGCAGAGACCGATTTCCGAAAATTTATCCATAATTAATTGTAAATCCTGTAGAACAGTGACGGCGTCTCCACCCAGGGAGCCGTCGTCTAGGTACCACATATTAAATTTGGAATTTAGAATAGAAATCACCGGATGGATAGCCAAACTAAATAAAGCAGGACCAAGCGGGTCGCCCTGTTGACATCCCACACTTGAAGGGATAGTGTTGTCGGCAAAAAGTAATTTTGTGGGTGCTCCATAGCATTGCCAGAGATACTTATAAAGCTCTGGCAGGTCTTTTCTGGCTTCTGCGAGGAGGGCACCGCGATCTACCGAATTAAATGCATTTTTGACATCAAATTTTATAAATACTTCATAGTCTGGGCGACTCAGAAAAGAGCGTGCAACGTGTACCGCTGCCTCACAACCACCGTTCACTCCGACGCCCAGCTGTCGCGGCGTGTATATCTTGGTCAGCCTCTGGTGGAATTTTCTGAGGGTACAGCTGACGGCGTTCGGGCGGATACCGCCGTCCTTTTTGGCGAGGGCTATAAGGTTTGCACCATAAAGGACGGGGACTATCTCGGTATTGACGCGGCCGTACAGCATGAGATTGACCAGGGCGGTTATCTCTTTTAGAAGAGCCGTCTCTGCATCACCTGAAGTCACAGCTGTCAGATCCTTAAAATGTTGAGGTGACAGGGCGTCGAGGCCACCGGCTGAGCCATTCGGGAACGAGAAAATGGCCTGTTGTACTACTTCCTCAGTTATGATGATACTGTCGTCTTCTGGGGAAGGGGGATCTAGCAGCTGTGTAGAGGTGGGAGGGGCCGGGTGCTTTTCTCTGAGCGCGGCAAAGGTTTCGGCGGAGTGTGTCGCCAATCCGTCGCTGGAGACAAGTAGACGGGCGGCTCCACTCACATATCCCTCCGATACTTTGTTTTCTATACTCTTAATTTTGTAGTGTTGTTGTAGGTTGGGTCAATTTTTATTACTATTGTTTTCGTGAGGAATATATGTGGCTCGGTGAAAGCTATGGTGTTATTTTTAATTTGGGTAGTAAGAGAGTTCTTGTCGGCTCTGTCTGCATGGAGGACAGAGTAGGGAAAGGTGAGTAGACGCTCCCATGCTTGGGGTGAGTTGTCTGCGACGACTTTGGCTATGGTTGTGGCGAAGCAGAGAGCCACTGAAATCCGCGCGCCAACCTCTCTGCAAATTCAATGGAGCTATTAACCGATACCCCTGTGGAGTCTACGCCGGAAGACGTTGGTGCAGGTTGTGTGGCGCTGAGCAGCGGGGGATCGACAACCATACGAGTGCCATGACGGCGGGCGGTATGGATTGCGAGCCCCCGCTGCCCCTTATATTGTTTATTGTCGCCACAGAGGGGGCAAGTCAACAGGCAAGGCAAATTAAATTAAATTTTGCTGTTATTCAGTCAATATATTTATTATTTACTAGAAGATGCCCGCAACTTCGTCGTGCCAAAAAATATTGAAATCCGTTCAGCCGATTTGGCGTGATGAAGCCACAACGACGCATAAAACATATAAAAAATAAAAAATATTTTTTTCATTTCAGTGACCTCCAATAGTTCGTAACAATCATTTTTTTGATAAATAAATAAATAATAAATAAATAAATATTACGGGACAATTTTTACACAAATCGAACTAGTTCCATGGTAAGCTCAATAAGGCTTGTGTTATGGGTTCTAGACGACGATATATTTAATATATATATTACTTATATACATAGAAAACATCCAAGACTCAGGAACAAATATTTATGCTCATCACACAAACATTTGCCCTTACCAGGATTTGAACCCAGGACCTCAGCTTCGCAGGCAACGTTACTCCCACTGAGCCAAACCGGTCGTCAGATATTATTGATAATATCTTCAATGTGCAGAAATTTCATTTTTACAACTTTATAATAGTACTAGCTGTGCCCGCGGCTCCGCCCGCGTGGAATTCGGTATGTGTCAGTAAGCGGCTACTTCACCCCTCTCCCCTGGTGGCGTAACTTGAAGTAAAGTCCAGATAAAATATTATACCATTACCACTAAATAAAACTACAATCCAAAATCAATAGTTTTTCGCCCTTATTAAAGACACAGAGTATAGGTGTATACTTAGTAGGTGTATATCGGACGATACAGAACCACTTATCTATTTTACGTCCTTAACTGTACCTATCCAAATCAAGTCCATGGCAAATATCATTCAAAACGGTTCTCCAGTCAAATCAGTCTAAGCAAAAAAGACATAGAAATCCATACTTCCTAACAAACTTTGGAATTTAGTTCTAATATTATTTAGAAGTAAGATTAGAGGAAAGGTGAATATAGATATCAAAAACGTGAGGCCAAGTATTTACATTTTATTTACAGTTACGTTTATGTATGCACAACTAAATATGTACATACATACTCCAAAAGTAGGTATGTACAGTATATTTACATAACGTTGACATTTTACAATATTTTTTGTACACCCCATTGTGAGTCTTCCCGGTGGGCATCAGCACGAACAGCTCCGTGCAGCTGGTGACGCGCGAGCACGCCATGTAGAGCTGCTCGTTGCGAGAAGCAGCCAGTGCGCAGGTCCACGCCGGCGGCACGCAGTGTCTGCCCCTGCGACTTGTAGATGGTCATGGCGAAGCAGACACTCACGGGGAACTGTAGGCGCTTGAAGCGGAACGGGAAGTTGCTCGGGATGAGGGGGATGCGGGTGATGAACGCGGCTTCTCCGACGCCGCCACCATCAGGATTTGCGCCTCGATGAGGTTTCGCTGCATCTGCACTACTTTTAGCTTGGTTCCGTTGCATAACTTTGGAGGTGACAAATTCCGAAGAAGCATGATCGGAACTCCAATCTTCAGGGCAATGGGGAATGGATGAAAATTTTCAAAAATATTGAAATTTTGTTTATAGGTAGGAATAAGCCTCCTTATAGTCAGAATAAAATACAGATTTTTCTATTGCTTCGAAAAAAATAAAAAGATGAAAAGGTTTTGGTGGGCCTATATGCCCGTCTTATATGGTACGACAAAAATAACAGTGCATTTACAGCCATTTAATCGAAAATATCAATGCTGCAGGTATATAGGCCCACCAGCAACAACCTTTTCATATTTTTATTTTTTCCTATGCCACAGAAAAATCTGTATTTTTTTTCTGACAATAAGGAGGCTTATTCCTATAAACAAAATTTCAAGATTTTTGAAAATTTTCATCTATTCCCATTGTGTGTGCTGGGAGTCCTGAAGCGCTCAATGAGTTTAGGAACTCCATCGGGTATGTTGTGACGTTGTCTTCATCCACGACAGTGTTAATGGAATTATATACTGCCTGTTCATATTCGACTTCCGCCAATATCCGCGCATTAACAGCTCTCTCACAAACCCAAGAGTTCTCACGTCGTGTCACCTGGCTCAGGTCTCCCTATACGCTCCGAATGTGGTCTTCATCGGACGGAATGATCCTGCATAACGTCTCTGGTAATCGAACCAGGGTGTTGGTTTCCTCCAGAAGTCCTTCTCCAACCTGTAGCAGTACCTGGGCAAATTCCTGCACATGTGAGCCTCCTCCTTGTTGATACCACCGAGCCAATTATCTCGTATTTTGTTGTATTATTAAATCAATTAGTCAATTAAATTAGTCGATATCCGTACCCCCTCTTCTAAACTTAGAGTTAATTTGGCAAAATGCTTCCTCAGTGGGTTAATTTATATCATAAGATATTTATTTTAGCGCCACCTATTAGTTTAGCAGGGTACTCGATAGTTCGTAGGCTCGAGAAACAGCTAGAGTAGGTTTGAGAAAAGTTTGCACCTCCTTCCTAAGTAGCGCTATAAGATTCAGGTGCAAACTTAACTCAATCAAGTGTAGTGGCTACCCCTCCTTTTAAGGGTTGAATTTTTATAGCCTATAACCTGGCCAGGGATTTTTTCAATACACTCATAAAGTTTGCATCAAAATCTGTTCAGCCGTTTTCACGTGATGCGCGTACAAACAAACAGACAAACAGATAAACAGAAAAAAATTCTAAAAACTGTTGGAACGTGTTCTGTTATCAATTCTAAGCCCCAGCCAACTTTTTTTCGAATATCTTTCATGTACAGACTTTCGACCCTCTTCAGCTTTATTATATGTATTAGGTGGACAGACTAGAGTCAAGCTAGATTGCTTTTAAATTACAATAACGATAACATTGATTTAAACTAACACGATTTTCACTCATTCATTATCACAGCACAACAAACGGGGCTTAATCGCGTACAAATATGATTTTATTTAATTACATTTCGTTGGTAATTATTCGACGTTTTGGATGTCGTCGGTCGTCCATGATCTCGAAGGAATGATGATGATGTCATGGTTCCTTCGAGACCCCGTTTGTTGTGCTATGATAATAACGATTACTCCAGTTTCCCAGGGGTCCTCGGAATAAACTGAAACATTGAGCAGAACTATGACTTTTACGACGCGAGTAACCATTATTGTAAAGTGTAATCTTAATATGTCTGACGATAACTTTTGTGGATAATCGTCACGACCTCTTCGCGGGGTGCACCCTACAGTTTGAAAGCCTCCGAATGCTGTTGGTTGCAGGTAGGTGCGATGTAAAGTGGCACACGAGCTCGGGCGCCGTGTGGTTGCCTGCGGAAGTTATTTGGCGAGGCCGGCTGCGCGTCCGCTCTCAGATTATAGCCCGCGCGATAAACACGCTCGCAATGCTCACTTGCAACACGAATAGCTACACCATTCTGTGAATTTCGTCAAAGTTGCATATTATTACGTGTTCGAAAAGCTGTTGACACGTATTTTTGAAAAATGCGAGTAGGTACCATATAAACTCACTCGCAACAACTTATCACAATACGAATCGTTCTACTATTTTGGACATTCCGTCAAAGGGTGTATCAATTCTACAAAACAAGAAAGCTGGTTTGCAAGTAAGATCAGTTCCATCGTTCAAGTTAACGTGTACAATTGTTGCTTGTATGTTAACACTTATTGCACGTAAACACTTTAGCAGAACAACAAATACAACGGCAATCGCGGAATTATCCTTTTCAGTTTTTCAACTATACTAAGTACTTGTTTTTCCTTTAGTTCAATCAACTGTTTAATATTCCAAGAAGCTAGGAAATGGCATAGGTATGAGGAGATAAATATCGTCTGCTGATAAGAACTTATATAGGCACTAAGCGAGGCGTCAAAAATATCCGAGGGTACCTCACCCCAAGCAAGTTGGTTAACTTGTCCTAAGAACAGAAAAATAAAATGTTAATTGATTATCAACCATTTCAACCCTTAGACGTTTACTAATGAATTTAGGTTTCCTTTAAAGATTTCCAGAACAAACTGTCAGCTTCCAGCGACCTTAGTCAGGCCGTCGTTCCTTCTCAAGAGAGGTCATTAATTTAGCAGAGCAGAGCAGTTGCTCTCTTTAAAAGATACTCAAATACCCAAAAATATGCAAATCCACCGATATCGGGTTCTATGGAAGCTTTACCGCTGATAACTATAACTTATTAAGTGTAAACGAATAACGCAATGAGCTTTTTCAGTCACCGTAGACTAGCCTAAGTATAGTAAGTATAGCATCCAATAGGTACCTACATGTCATCGCATTGTTCCTTCCCGTCAACGCGTTTTTCCAGTGACGATAAAACGTATTTTCGCTCCGCTCAAATCTTATTTGAACTTGCCTCTTCCAGATCAATAACCTCGTTATTTGATAAGCATTTATGTGACAACATCCAGACTATTTATATCGATAAATTTTAATATCGACATTGAGATGTTGAACACGAGATATCACTTGTAGAGGTACTTCGAATTTCACGTCTACCTACGCATCGTAACTAGACGGAACGTAAACGATCGAAAAGGGCTAATTTCACCATGTTTTGTTAGTTTTTACGGAAATAGGGATGTTGACAACTTTTTTATGTGGTATGTTATAGAACCTTTCAATAATAGAAATACTGATGAAAAAACTACTTCAATATCATAAAAACTCCACGAGACACAACAACTTTAGAATCATATTTTTGGACTTTCCCAAAAACGCTCCATACTAAACCCTAGAAAGGTGTGACGTCACACCTTCCTACGTTATATGCGGAAATTAAGAACTTTGTTCTGCAGCTATCTTAAAACTTGCGTTTATTTTTTTAAGATTTACGTCATAAAAACTAACATTTCGGATCAAAATTAAAATATTATTTGAATACAGTCAACACCCCTATTGCACCTGTCAATGTAATCAGCCGTTTGTAACTAACAGCACAGTGAAATTGGGCATAAACATCAATTGATACGCGTACATTGGTGCCTGTGTTGCTTACTAATTGGGGATGGACTGTGGCTGTTGTCTTCAAGATCAAACTGTACAGCGTGCAGCATAATATGTCGCGGAGCTCTGTAGGAAATGACGCTACTGGGATGACCCAAAATGACCTTCAAATAGATTTGCCACAAGAGGATGTGGACTGGTTTCGTAACCTGGATATATAATATAAATTTGCTACAACTGACCTTTCCCCTCACGTTTAAATGAATATAAATGTCTCAAAAAATGGATGACCAACTGAGTCCACTTCTACTTAAATAGAAATTACAAAAGAATGCCAATAAAGCAAATCATACCGCATCCAAAGGGTAAAACGGGACCCTATAACTTGCTAAGAATCCGCTGTCCGTCTATCTGCCTGTCTGTCCTTCTGTCACTTGTATCTCGTGAACCGTGATAGCTAGACAGTTGAAATTTTCACAGATGATGTATTTCTGTTGCCAGCGTTGCCGCTATAACAACAAATACTAAAAACAGTATAAATTTATGTCTGTCTATCTATGTCAGTAACCAATATAAAATTATCGAACACCGCGTACATTTTGCTTAGAAGTAGGGCTCTGTTAACACTGGATTTTCATAGATACGGGCGTTTGTAGCGTATATTTTGTACGGAACCCTCGGGCCGCGAGTCCAAATCGCACTTGGCCGGTTTTTTATGTCTGTTAAAAAGCACAATTTCAACATGGTATCCATATGATTAAGGCGGGTATTGAATAGACAAGAAACCATTCAACCCATGACTGCGTCGCTCAAGCTCTTGCCCTATATTGGGGAGACAATAATGGTGAGTGCCCAGTTTATTAATGGTACCAGCTGGTTCCATGCTCTTCTAATTAGAGTGAGTGGTGATCTTTTCAAAAATAGAAAGCATCAAGGCTGTTTGCTGGTGTAGTTTAAGTTTTTGCCGTTACTGTTTTTCATACTGACTCTTTTATTGCTGATATCGAACAAAAGCTGACTATAATTAGTTAATAAATATCAGGGACAATCTTACACAAATTGACCTAGTCTCAAACTAAACAAAGCTATGGGTACTAGGCGATACATAATAATATATAGTAGCTGCTATGGGTACTAGGCGATACATAATAATATATAGATAAATTATATTACTTAAATACACAAAAAACACCCAAGACCCAGGAACAAACATTTGTGCTCATCACACAAACACTTGCCCTGGCCGGGATTCGACCCCGGGATCGCCAGCTTCGTAGGTCGTTATACAACCAACTGAGCAAAACGTGTCGTCAATTGAAAGGGCTACTTAATTCTGGCACCGGTGTGCATGTCGACAACTGCCGGTACCGGTGCCTAAAAAACAACAATTATATGGTAGCCATGTAGTTTTTCACGACCAAAAATCCAAAATACTTTTTTGCCCATATAAAGGTAAGGCTACTCAAGGATCGTCATCCTCGAGTAGCTTAGTAGCAATGTATGGAGCGTTTTCAGCGCTCGACCGGAATGCTGTCTTTTAACGGAGTATCATTTATGACTTTTAGAGTATTTTATTTGTATTTAGTCCTATACAGGGTGGAAACCAGTATACCGACAGACTTTAACCATCGAATGTAGAGCCTAATTGGAGCATATAAAGCGGTATAACATGCAGTCTTAAAACGCGTAATTTTTGAGAGATCATCAAGACAAAGAGTGACATTTGTCTTAAACAAATCGATTGGCGTAACTATCTTCAAAATCGGCCCACGCGTTTGGTCTCTAGAGTGCCAGGTAGGAACAAACACACATACATAGACTGATAAACACATTACCCTCCTTTGCATCGCGCAGTCGGGTAAATTTAACCCTAAACTTCCTTTTGCAAAGCAAACGCGTTCGCTGTGGCTTCACAGGAAGTCAGCAAACTGTGTTATGAGTACCCGTCAATAACGTTTCAGTACCTATATCGGTCAGTTTGAGTGAACTCGTGACAGAATTTCACACTCACATAAATTTAATATACGCGGTGGGCTCGAGTAACTTTAACCGTCGAATTTAGAGCCTTAAGGCTCATGTAGTCCAAAATTGCGAATTTTTTGAGATACTAATCTATACTATTATAAGGTTGTAAAAATGAAATGTCTGTACATTGAAGATAATTTCAAAAAAATGATTGTTATGGACTATTTGGAGGTCATTAAAACGAAAAATATTTTTTTTGGATTTTATGTATGTTTGTATATGTCGTTGTGGCTTCATCACGCAAAATCGGCTATACAGATTTCAACTATTTATGGTACACGGGTAGCTGGGTATCTCCAGATGGTTATAGGATACTTTTTACCCGACTACATTGAAGAAAAAATGAAGGGTTATTACTTTTTCTCCTTCGCGGACGAAGTTGCGGGCGCCTTCTAGTTATTTTAATAAATACTAGAAGGCGCCCGCAACTTCGTTCGCGGAGAATAAAATGGCATAATTGTCTTTTTTTCATCAGCGTAGTCGGGTAAGAAGTATCCTATAACCATCTGTGACTACCCAGCCACCCGTGTACCAAAAATAATTGAAATCTGTTTAGCCGATTTGGCATGACGAAGCCACAACGACACATACAAACTTGCAAAACATCTTAAAAATGTTATTCTCGAGTTAGTGACAGTTAGTGACAAATAGTCCGAAACAATTTTTTTTTTAATATTTTCACTGTACAGACATTTCATTTTTACAACTTTATAATAGTATAGATTAGTATCTCAAAAAATTCGCAATTTTGGACTACATGTTAAGGCTCTAAATTCGACGGTTAAAGTTACTCGAGCCCACCGCGTATATTAAATTTATGTGAGCGAGACTTCGTCCGCGTAGAGATGCCATTAATAGCTTACAAAGTTTCAACCCCTTTTTCTAAAAGGGATGAAATTTGAAATAAACTATAGCCTATGTCCTATTCTGATATATCAGGTAAATAACTGGAAAGTTTCATAAAAATTCGTCCAGTAGTTTTTTAGATTAAATGGAACGTACATACATACATACTTTCACGTTTATAATATATGTAGATGTAGATGTAGATGTTGATGTAGATATGTAGATATATGATAGGATAGACATAAATCTCATGACTATCACGCCAAAATGATATGATGTAGCCACTCATTTAATACTTTTTCTCAAACATGCAATGAAATGTCGTCATAACAGGCTTCAAAGTATCATGTTTCGGGCGGAACGACTCGAAAGAACTGTAAAGGAATTTCATACAAAATTGAAGGCCTAGGCCGGGAAGTACTATTTTTTAAATTTTTATTTAAACATGGCGTCAGTGTTCATGAACAGGCTAAACAGCTATTTCCACCAGCGGCTGAATGGTTGTCGGACCAAAAATATCCGCGTTAATGCCTATTACACACGAACTGATGTTAAGAACACAAATTTGTATGATTCATTATGTTGATGAATAAATTTAAAATATTGTCTATGTATCAGTAAGTCACCAGAGACCATAGACAATATTTAAAATCCTCCGCAATTATTTTATTTATTATACAAATTACGATTCTTACTATAAATTTTGTGTATAACGGCCCTAAGGGTCTACTCGAACACTACACACGCGAAATACAGACGACTTCCCTAAAAAAAAAACATTATGGAGGGATTGAAGGGAAAAATTCAAAAACTTTTATCGTGTAGTTTTTTGAGTTGTGTATTTTTTTATTTCATTGCATATGTTTGAGAAAAGCGCTATACATGCCTCTGGCCGTGAAAAGTGCTTGCCGGCTTCGTATCACTATCCGGCCTCCCTTGCGGTCGGCCGTCTATACCTACTCACCCGGCAAGCCTTTCTTTCCCGGCGTCTGCAGTAATGTACCATTATACACAGGAGCAGTATGTGCATGTTTTTTAACCAGTTTGTAATAAGTTTTTCTTTATTGAGGGTAATTCGTGTTGAATAGTACTCGTATCTCTCGGCTTTAAGACAAATCTTCATTGCAAGCAAATTTATGAAAAAAAGAAATAAATAATTCTCGAAAAAGGTTTTTTTTTAACTGAGCGTTATGCCGATGTACTTCAATGAATGAGGCACTAACCTATCGACTTTAGTGCGTCATTGATATCATCAGGACAGACTTTAACCATTTGGTTAAAGTCTGTCGGGTTACCCGGGCCCACTGTGTATATAACTTTTACAAAAGGGTCTCGTGATAGTCATGATCATAATGTTTCACCGTGGTGTATAGTGCACAGATGTAGTGCACAAAATTTGCCATCGGGAAAACTCGGAATCACAATGTGATTATTTTAAGTAATATGAAACTTTTAGTCAATGCCACATGTCAATGTTCACTTTACATTTGTCATATAAAATTGTAAAAATTAAATGTCACGACATTAATAATATTAAGTCTTTTTGAAGGTCACTGAATTGAATAATATTATTTTTGTATGTGTCTTTGTGGCTTCATCACGTCAAAATGGCTAAAAAGATTTTAACCATTTTTAGTACTCGTACACGGGTCATCCACAAATGGTCATAGACTACTTTTTACCCGAACGCTGAAGAAAAAAAGAGGGTAATAATTTTTTCTCCCCTTCTAGATACCAATGAAGTTTCAATTTAGTTGGAACAAACGTGTCAATAATTTAATACGATAGTTGATTAACTCTTTAGGCATAATTACGTAATCTGTGCTGTAGGACCAGTCGTAGTATTCGAGTTTTCACGACAGCAAAAAGTTATGCACTATGTCTGTAATGTTTTGAGATCATATCTTTTAACTGTGCATTAAATGACTCTGAACTGGCCTTAAACTGACCAGATAACTAGTAAAGAAATCCTTTTTGAATCTTCGTTCTTTCAACAGCAGCAAACATTTCCAACTTGTTTGTTTTATAGAGACGAATGTAATAGGTATTGGGAGAGCAGACGTGAGCAATAGTGTGTAGTGCCAGGGTCGAACCTTGCGTAATGGCGGCGGTGTGCTGGCCCGCGACATTGCCCTAATGACAGTGATTTAAAAGAGACGTGCTTTATACGCCGTCTCGGCCATTCTCCTACTACCAGCTTATAAGTAGCTATTTTTGAGACTCTGCCTTGAACATAAAAACTGAACCCTTAAACAACACAATTAGCCTTGTGGCTAGGGTTGCTAGGTCTTAAAACCGAAAAGTCGGTCAGACCAGCCAATTTCACCGGACATTTGGGTAAAAAACCAGACACCCTTTTAGTCTTAGAAGGACACCTCTTTTTAAAATAAAACAAGACCGTTCTATCATTTACCGTATCTTCTTAAATTTTATATATTTAGGTCAAATTTAAAAAGCCTAACAAAAGCCGGACAGGCCGGACACCGTCCGATTTGGCCGGACACGACATTAAAAAGTCTGACTGTGTCCGGCTGTATCCGGACGCCTGGCAACCCTACTTGTGGCTCTAATTGAATACGAATAACGAAACTAGCGTCCTTCGTTTTTAATCCCGGTAAAACTTTGACGTATTCTACGTATGTAGGTATTTCTTCATTTGTGTGAGTAAGTGTATCGTCTTCATAGTACTAGTACTACAAAAAAGCAGTTTAGGACCACGAAGATTTGTGCAGGATATAATCTTGATACTCGTTTTTAGGGTTCCGTAGCCAAATGGAATGAATGATTTAGTAGTGTAAGTTTATAATAGATGTTTTATAATTGTTGAGATTAGTGTCTTGTGTAAACCGCTACTTAGTTTGATAGTTAAATAAGAAAACAACGAAAAAAAACAGCAAATATCAATGTGGCACATATTTCGACAGTTCTTTTAAAAATATTTTTAGGTGTCTAAAATAATTGATTAAGCAAATATTTTCGGAAATAGTCGCAGCATAAATTGTACTTCCTCCCCCGCTCTCTATTTTCCAAACTTTATACACCCTGTCGGCTAATCTTCTAGCATTTAAATAAAACCTTTATAACAAATTAAGTATATATAACTTACTTTCAGGTGAACTTCAACTTCATCGACCTACTACAAAAACAAAAGTTAAGGTATTAACTTTGAACTTGCAAACTCATGACATATCACGTCAATCATAATGCGATTAAAATGCGCGATAAACTTAGCAAGTAAATATAATAGCTCGTAAATAAGCGACTGATGTTCCTTCGTTGGGTTTAGGTATAATTAATCCGATTACGAATATGCGTTTCTGAATACAAACATCGCAGAAGGGGCAGGCAGGAACAGGAAGCTATGTCCTCACTTATGTCAGGCAACGCGTGACCTACAGACATTAGGCACACGTCGATTTGTTTGTCCCATGTGTCTGTAGTGTCCTTACCGTGTACAGGATATATATACATTTATGTATGCATCTACCTGCGTAGACACTTAAAGGTATACAAATAACAATGCTGCTGACTGTGCAGTCGACAGCATTAATACTTGTATCTGCCACAAAAAAGCGCGCAAAAAAAAAATCACTTCTCCTGCTCAAAAAGTACCTACGTCATATTAGCTTCGCGAAGCGAGACTAAAATAGTACATCTAGCTCCTAGTGTTTAAAAGAAAGCCATATAATCCCATACAAATTTCTATGAAATATACTAATTCCGAATTCATTACAAACCAACAAACCAACCTGGCCATCAAATTGGCCTAAATTTCTGATCGAATTGCTCAAACTCAAACAAAATTTTCATGTTAAGTTTTTTTTATGAAAAGGCATTATGCCACTCAGACATATTTGTCCTCGCTCACTACATGAGCTCGTCCAAATAATCACTTCGTGTCATAATGGCTTATTTTAGCCCCTTGTCAAACAATGTACTATTAGCTCTACGGCTATCACTGATTTAGTTTTTTATTACTTACCAGCCTCCAGGAAACTTTGGTATCATTATTTTTATCTTCTTTAATCTAGAACCTTCCTTAATTTTCTGTTGTTTAACGAAGTTTGGGAAGTTTAGGTTTTTCGTTCATTATAACCCTCGCATCCAATTTGCCTAGTTTTTATAATAAATTAATTATACAATAAAAACAAGGATTAAGTATCTAAGATGCAAACGACTTGAAAACGGTCGGAAGTTTTCAGTTTGAGAATTAATCTTTTTTTATATAAAATGAGTTAATTGAATAATGCGTTTGAAATAGGAAGAGGAGAGAGAGTCTTCGCCCAGCAGTTGGACTGGAAAGTAATGTATGAAAAAAATTACAATTTAAGTTTTTAATATTTATCTGTTTCATATTAGTAATTCCATGTTAAGATGTTGTTTTCTAATTATCTTTAAATCTTTTATCTATACATGCTATTATAAAGTTCTAAATCAGAAATGTCTGTACATTTAATAGTTTTTAAAAAAAAACTATTTTAAGGCACTATTTGGAGCACACTGAATCGTTTTTTTTTTTTTTTGTATTTTTTTATATTTTTATGATCGTATGTGTCGTTGTGGCGTTATCACGCCAAATCGGATAAACAGATTTCAACTATTTTTGATACACGGGTAGCTTGTTATCCACAAATGGTTATAGTATACTTTTTACCCGACTACGCTGTCGAAAAAAAGAGGGGTTATGACTTCGTTCGCGAGAAGTGGCGGGTGCCTTCTAGTACTATTATAAAGTTGTATAAATAGAAATGTCTGTAGGTACAATGAAAATATTAAAAAAAAAACGTTCGGGTCATTTTAAGTTAACTGTATATAGGCATATATTGTATCCATGTGTCTTTAGGGCGTCCAAACATCAAACCTGATGGACAGATATCAAGTTTTGGTACAAAGATTGCTGATCATATGATGGTTAATTCGTTTTAGGATACTTTTTACTTGACTACTTTACAAAATAGAGAGTTATAACTTTATTTCCTCCTGCGAAGGATGTCGCGATTACCTTCTAGTTCCTTATATTATTTAGAGCCAAGTTTCCGAAATCGAGATCTCGTAGTAGCGTGAGTGGTCTCTGGACGCGCATTTGGTCCCGAATTGTTTCATAAGCCCGGCCCGTAGGTTCATCACTCACTTACCACACCATACATAATTCATATCCCTACTTAATAGCCCTCTCCAAATTGAATGGTTACGTTTTTTTAATTTGATGAATACCGTGTCAATTTTTGTTACTTCGTCCGTAAATTATATAACAGTCCGCACTAAAAGGAAATCTCATAAACTATTTTTTTGCTTCTGTGTTGTTGGGTAAAAAGTAATTTACACTATACTCGAATATCGAGTTCTCATTATACCAGAAATTATTGAAATCTTTCTCAACGTTTTAACTCGATTAGGCCGTAAAGACACATAGATATATACAAAACATAAAAATAGAATCATTTTATTTTTATTACGATTAGTTTCTAGTGCCGTTTTTTTACCTTCATTCTCCTTCACCACAATATTTTAGCCTATTTCAATAAAAAAAAAAAATGTAAATAATGTACAAAACATTTATTTTTACAGTTTTATAATAGACTGTCCGCCACTTCGTCAGCAGAGAAGAAAAAAATTATAACCCTCTTTTTTTTCTTGAGCGCACCTTCAAATAGTCCGAATCACTTATTTTTTGAAAATATCTTCAATGTACAGACATTTCAATTTTACAAGTTTATAATAGTATAGTATAATAATATCACGCATTATGAATATCTTAGTGCTGTTCAGCGTCAATTTATCTTTTCTCATTAAAGTTATTGCGCGTCAGATGCTACGGGTCTTATAATATTACATCGCTCATAACAAAAAGCCAAAGAAAAGTTCCTAATGTTTTCCAAGAGCTACAAAATGCAATTTACATACAAAATTATCTTCACATTACGGGGTTCGTTCCCACGCACTTCGTAGCATTCGTGGCTTCCGCTATAGCGTCACAGTATAACGAATTATACAGTAGTCCGACGCGTTTTACAGTCGTCCGACGCCTTTGTTATCAGGCGACACCACCCGTCCGATAGTGCGGGAGCGATGGGTGTGCAACGATTTAGAAAATCTAATGATGTTCGCTCTCATAATTGTCACAATACAGCCTTACGCTTGCCCTCAAACTAAGGTGCATTTAAGGTGCATCATTCGGCGAGTATGGGGGCGACGGCCGGCGCCACCCGCTTCCCTGCCAGTTCCCCGCCGTTGCTCTGCACAAGACGTTCGTTGGCCATGTGTAGCAATCAGGGATGTTACGGATATCCGCATCCTAGACCGCGGAACTTCCGCATCAATTTCAACATCTGTAGGGCAAAAAGTCATAACCATATTTTTGACAAATAAATAAATTAATAGTTTAAAAAACAGTAGAAAGACACGCTTTACAAGACTTTTCTAACAAGTCCAAACACAGCTATGATACGATGTTCCACCATAAAGTTCCAGTTCATATCTTCCGGCTCCATCATCAGATCAGTTTGACAGTATCATATTATTGTATTGTCATCAGAACTACCGACAGCTGCCAATTTTCATGACGCTACGATCCTTGGAAGATGGTTAAATTAGCTACCTTAGATTCCATTACATAGTTACATACAGGTCGACCTAATAAAAGCGTGTTAAAAATGTGCAGCCGCAACATCCCTGGTAGGAATTGGTAAAACTGTGACGGCGTAGAGGGAGCGAGCTGCGAGTACCTTGATTGCTACGTAATTCCCGATAACTTTGTTACGAATTTCTCACCGACTTACTTGACAGTTTAAGCGCTCTTTGATATTCAGGTAACTAAGTTAGCAACATGGTGCCAAAAATACCGAAGAAATGTCTTTATTTAAATAATTCGTTTACTTTTTATAAATAAGTGTTGACATACAGAAATATTGAGCACTTTACGAGTTTATCATCGTAAATAGGTTCAGGTCACATAAAGTAATAAAATTATTATCCATTTTAGAATATCATATTTATTTACATGCTTACTAGGCAGGTATAGCTTTGAGGAGCTAAGTCACACTTGTATCGAAATTGCAATAGCTTCAGGGCCTTCTGGTTCATAAATTACGGTTGCATTGACTTGACACACCCAAAAGACGTATGGCGAAATTACTTGCGTGTTCATGACTATGTGAAATCCCCTCGATATGTCTTTTGCACGTGTCGACAAACCACTTATAAACACAACTATCAGAAACCCTTCACTCATTTAATTAACATCCCCCAATTTCACTCATTTAATTAACATCCCTTCAGTTACCCAAACACGTCATTCAACAAGATCAATTCAATCTCAAATATAATGCAAGCAATTAGAGTGTTCACGAGTCATCAGTCAGCGGATTCGAATCCCATTTCCCCGTAGCCCAGGCGGCGGCGCAATCAGCCCCGTCTTTAGGGATCACGCCATTTGCCAGCCATTGTTCTCCGCGTCTACGTTTTACATATCCCACCTTAGGTGATACAAAGAGATACTTATTTCTGGACATGAAAAGCATATGGTCGGATCTAGAAGTATCTCAGTTTTCAGGAGAGCAAAAATTAAATCATGCACCGTTTCAAAAAGCCATCAGATGGGACTATATGCATGAATGGATCTCGTCAATGGACAAGGATAGAAATACAAGAGTCGATTTGCTAGAATAAGAGAAAAAAAAGTATTAGAAGGCGTTTTAGGTGGATCTTCCAATTGCCGTTAAACTTCTTATACTTAAACGAAAATCACTAAGCTTACTCGTGCGTTTTCGTAGCAATCACAGGGGTAATGCTAAACATTTAGGAAATAAAATATAAGGATAATTTTCAAAAGACTTTTTATAGTTAAGAACACTCACAATAAAAGTACCTTTAGAAATACAAAAAAAAACCATCAATTAAAGCTACAAATGACGCCAACTTAGGGGATTTAGAGGGGTTAATAGGAATGTTCACAACTTATGGCAACTTTTTTCTGTGGTGTTATAGAACCTTTCATTAATAGAAATACTGGTAAAAAACTACTTCAATCTCATAAAAAATCCCCGAGATACAACAATGTCAAAATCACATTTTGGACTTGGAGACGCTCTATACTAAAGTCTAGGAACGTTTGACGTCACACGTTCCTACCTTGTATGGGGAAATTAAGAGCATTGTTTTGCAGCTATGTTAAAACTAGCGTTTATCGAAACGGTTTCATAATAAAGTTACCATATATTTCATAGGTTATTCAATGGTATCATTAGTTATTAATGTTTTCATACTTTGTACTTCCCACCTAACTTTATATAATTATAAAAGTAGCTACACGTAAAGTATCGAACTCAATATTGTTCGCATCAAAATTGTATTATTTGAGTACAGTCAACAACCCTATTAAAATCGTTCTGCAGCGTTTCAAGGTGGTATGTTTTACCTATAAATACATATTTTGACGGCATGTTCAACTATTATGGCATAATATTTACTTCTGTTTCCGCGATTATTACTCATAGAAATAAAACAATTTAACGGATTATATCGAGTATATTATCTCATGTTAGTTCCCGACGTTTCGGAAGCTTTCCAGCTTTCCATGGTCACGGGTGGACTGAGAAAAGATGTATTTTCCTCTGTCAAAGTTACAATTTATGCAAAGTACCCATTTTTTTTGAAAAAACACAAATAAAGGTGTACATACATGCCAGATGGGCCTAAGCTGTAAAGACAGTTACACATGTGCCAGAAGGGCTTAATTATTTTATTCTAATAATTTACCAAGCAGCATTTCACAAATGAGGCGTACTGAGGAGAAAAGAAACGCTGCAAAGAAAAACTCCCAGGCTAACTCATTACTAAATTGTAACTTTGACAGAGGAAAATACATCTTTTCTCAGTCCACCCGTGACCATGGAAAGCTGGAAAGCTTCCGAAACGTCGGGAACTAAAATGAGATAATATACGCGATATAATCCAGCGAAAGCATTTAGGCTCGTCTCTTGTATAGGGTACGAGTATATGATATTGATAAAGTACGTTAGGCATTTAGGGAAGAGTTCAATGCCTGAGAGCGAGGAATATACGAAGCAATCTTCAGGCGTATTAACAATATCCGATTTACCCAATCCTTACGACGTTATGAATTCGCATCAGGCAGGCGGAGCACAGACGCACAATAAGGACTCTCGTTACCGATATCGATGTAGAAATAGGCACTTACACGTTTTGTATACATTTAAAAAGTGGAAATAACCCGTTGACTCGTGAAATCGTACGATTTTATCATCTTACACATGTTCAACCATTGAGCCAGAAACCATGTTTACTGGGAGACAACCCGGCGCTCGCCATTTTCTGTAAAAATCTGTAATGTAAAGTTGTAACATGAAGTTATAAGTGGGTGAATCAACTGTTTTTGTACCTGCATCGTTGCCGTGGTTAGGTACGTCTCCTGAGTAACTCTTTACCACATTCACGACCGCGAACCCGCTCGGCGGGCACTCCGCTCAAAGCAAGTTTTCGCTACATACGGATCTGCCCATGTTATTCACAATCAAATCAAATCATAATATTTTCTTCTTTATTTCAACAAATCAAATCATTTATCTATTTCGTGTTACACGACATAATATATACATATTTCATTACATTATTACTTAATTATTGGCTACAAGCGTAGCGCTACGAAAATGTTGGTGGTGAAAGTGTTAAAACAACGATTTTAATCTATATAATAAAGGCAACAAAAGTATGTTTTTCTAGGCAATATAGGTTCCGAGGGCCCATCGTGTCAGTATGATCAACCAAAAGTAGATTCACCCAACTACGTCATATATTATACAGTTATGAGAATATTCAATATAGTATTAAAAAGCTGCTGGTTTTTGAACACATTAAAGAGGATTTCCTACAAATAGTTGATATACAATTAAAAATATATTTAAACGAACATAATCGTTTGTAGGTATGAGACTTGTACTTAGTCTGTGCGGTAGACGAACAGAATCCTCATGTCTTGGAATTGAATTACATTACAATGCAAAGCCTAAACGTTTCAACCAATTTGAATAGCTAAGTCTGTCGTTAGAGGCTGAATTAGATTTATAGTAACTTAGCAAACTTAGTTTCCCTTATAATTGACGACGAGACGTTCTATAAAGCAATCAATTTTACTTTTCTGATATGTTAATCTTATTGATATTATTTTATAATATTACTCAGGTGGCAAACAAGCGTACGGCCTGCCCTGCCTGATGTTAAGCAGTAACCGTAGTCTAGACGCTTGCAATGGCAGGGGTATTACGTGCGTGTTGCCGACCCTAATGTATATTGTAATTCGTTTTTAAATCTTTACATCTACGAAACTACCGTGTAAACTACTACTAATATTATACTAACTACTAATAATTATATCAAAATATAATACGCACAGCAGTAAAGGTGAATGGTGCTTGAAGCTGGCGGTCCCAGGTTCGAATCCCGGCCAGGGCAAGTGTTTGTGTGATGAGCACGAATGTTTGTTCCTGGGTCTTGGATGTTTTCTATGTATTTAAGTATTAAAGTTTATCTATATCGTATGTATATCGGCGCCTAGTACCCATAGTACAAGCTTTGCTTAGTTTGGGACTAGGTCGATTTGTGTAAGATTGTCTCTCATATTTATTTATTTATTCAAGGTTTTATATTCTTACCTGCGTGTTTTTTGCCCATTTTCCGTTAATAATTAAAAGCATAAACTTCTCTTAACAGTAGTTAGGTATATCAGTCAAACAAACGAGTTAATAAATCAGATAGCATTTAATATAGGTAGTTAAGTATATCAAACTCTATTAGAACATAAATAAAACAGTGGATTTTATAATTTGCCCATCTTTACAAGTAAGGTGGTTGAAATTCGATCTTCAAATTGTTTCCAAAAACACCTGTTAGCCAGTCAGCTTTGACGAAACCACACGGTTATCGCGGTCGGCGGTGATTTTTGCGGGCCCGCACGCATGCGCAGATCGCCCGCTCTCGGCGGGATGCTGCAAGTCTTATAAAACGAACTTCTGCGCCGCACGCCGCGGCGCCACAGACGCCAATTCGCCGATAAAGCGATAAACACGCGATAACTTGACGTTATAATTATAACACGCTTAAGTTGTAAAACAAACTTTTTTAAAGTCATGTTTGTGATGCTGATTGCTAGTGTGCTGCTTTTAAGGTAAGTTCACACGTTTTCTTTCATTTCTTTGTGCGTTTCAAAACATAGATAAGTAGGTATCTGTAATGTCGTGTCAAATCCTATAGCTAATGTATATGATACCTACTATGTCTTTACTTCTATCAGGTGAGACACGTCAAACGCTAGGCTATTCTTCATAAAACTAATAAGATAAATATTTCCATAGCTAAACAGAATTAAGTACTACTATATTATTTTAGTTGTTTTTTAGTGCTCAATCATATGATAGAAGAGCTGTGCAAAATCAGATTTCTTCTAATAACGCTTCGTTTATTCTACTCTAAAAAGGTCTCGGCATTATTTAATGATGTGATATACGCAAATACATTATTATATTTATTGTAGCAAGTGATTGAGTATTATAATTACTTACGGCAACCCTGTAATAAAATACGCAATTTTAGATTAAACAATAATGTTTTAACTTGGTTTGTCTTTATCTTAATAAATCAATACCTGCATTTTAAATTACACTTCTAGATTAGGTAGGTATCTAATTATTAAGTAAAGACTGTAAATTTTATACGGACGAATGTTTTATTCAACCATACTTTTGAAATATAGAAATCATAATGGGGAAATAATTTTGTATACATAGTTTTGAATGGCATGACGGTACATGTGATTAGATAGGCACGTAAACCAATCTATTAGGTGGATGTATATAAAAAAAGAATTTCTTAACGTTCTTTATTAGGAGTTTCTTAGTCGTCATTTTAAAATATTCGCACGTATGAAATACACACCGTGTTTAATAATAAAGTTGTTAATAATCAGTTAAAGTTGTATTACATTTTCGTAGTGGCATTTTAATTTCTACGACTATGAATTTATACGTAACTATATTAAATACAGAACAATAAATTGACAACATTAAATTTTTTCCCATTTCCCTAAATCGAAAACCAGAGAGAACCCCCTCTAGAACAGAAAAAACAAAATTCTTGTAAAATATTTATACAATATTTTTGCCAAAAAATACCAAATTAACTAAAACGGAAAGTGACGTCACACGGCTGACCCAATAGTGCGAATATTAAAAAAATCTTTCGATTATCCGTGTGTCATATTTCGACGCTTGAAACTATTGACAGTTCATTTCACTCTAATATGGTCTTGTACTTTTCGTATATGTTTCCTGCCTTTGATTTTGATATTTTCAACGACTCTGCATCCCCATGTTTATCCGACAGAGTCACAAGGAGGGTCACGTTTTTCGAGTTAATGTATATGTTCATTTATTTATTAAATGAACCACAAATAATGTAACATAACAGTTTACAAACCAAATCGTTAGATTGATTCAAAAGTACCTAAAAAACTAGTAACTAAAAACTAATCAACATACTTAAGTATTATAATTTATCCATATATTATGTATACCGCCGCCTAGTATCCATAGTACAAGCTTTGCTTAGTTTGGGACTAGGTTGATTTGTATAAGTTTGTCTCTAATATTTATTACATTTTTATTTATTTATACAACTACAAGGTGTTTATCTTGCTCTCTTTCTAGCACTCTCGTCCATTTATTCATCAGCCTCGCTATTCCACTTTCAAACAAATCACATTTAGTTGGTGTCAGGAGTCAGGAGTAGAAAGTTGATGAGTAAAGAAATATGTATGTCTACATATTTTTTGGCACTCTCGGCAGCTTAACCTCATGCAATTAATGGGGAATATATGAAAATTTTCAAAAATCTTGTAATTTTGTTTTTAGGTAGGAATAAGCCTCCTTATTGTCAGAAAAACATAACAGATTTTTCTGTGGCTTAGAAAAAAATAAAAAGATGAAAAGGTGTTGGTAGGCCCATATACCTGCCTTATACGGTATACGGTACATTTACAGCCATTTTAATCAATAATATGATAATATCAAAGGACATCTAGGCCCACCAACACCTTTTCATCTTTTTATTTTTTTCTAAGCCATAAAAAAATATGTATTTTTTTTCTGACAATAAGGACGCTTATTTTGGACTTGGACGCTCCCACCTATAATTAAAATTTTAAGATTTTTGAAAATTTTCATCCATTTCCCATTAATTTAAGAGGTCGCAGTTGGTCTTGGTTGTAAAAGTGACACAGACTATAATTTTTTACAACGAGGGTTTTTTTTTGATCACCTACTTGTTGATTAGATATGCGAGATCATACTGTTAGTTACCAATAATTAAATTTGTAGATTCCCGTTGATACGGTTAATAGGTTCTTTAATAATGCAATATTAATGTTACTTGAAGTTAAAAACGAACGCTTACCAAGGACCATTAAAACAAGAGGACTGACACTTGCCATACTTTGCTCCGTGTTCCGATCGGAAGGAGTTATTCTGGCAGAAAGTAGATGGCGCCATAAAAATAAACATGTAACTTAGTTATAATTGAATAAAGAAACATAGTATAGTAACGATTAGTTCGCAAATAGGTAATAATAAATAAATCGTAACATTTAATAACTGTATCACACTTGTAAAGTTGAATAATCGTAAAAAATAATTCTTTTACATAGATGGCGTTGTATATTGATTGGTATGTATGTCAACTCTTTATTGTACATAATAACCAGTTAAAAGTACAATCACCGTAAGATATAAATATAAAAAGGCGAACTTATACCTATTAAGGATTTCTTCTGTTGAGCAATTGAGGGAACAAAGTAACACTATGTACAAAATATATTATACACTTTAGTGTATATCGATATACTTCGAGGGCTAATTTTTGTCTAGGTACGACTAGGTATTTCAGAGCAACCTACTTTAGTTTTTTATGTACATGAGTTCAGTTTACTGAACTAAACTGAATAAAAAAAAACTTAAGTAGGTTGCTCTGAAATACCTAGTCGTACCTAGACAAAGATTAGCCCTCAAAGTATATCGATGTTTCATCCTAAAAAAGAAAAGAACAAAAAATCGTTGCCCCAGTCCTAAAAACGTTTTTTAGTTTACTTAGTACACGTTTTAAACGTATTAGCCCAGATTTCTCTAAATCGTTTTGAATATTGTATACGGGTCATTCTGGTTCTAGAATTTAGTGTATACACTCTACTAAGTTTTATTACAATCAATATTGTAACCTTTTCTACGGCACAATGGCAATAATATGCAAATGTGTTCTTTCGGGGCGAGAAATTGAACCTATTTTTCATCTCATAAGCCGGGTATTCATAGTATCAACAGTTCTGATGGTCAGACAGGATTAAAATATGATTTATTTATATATTTACATTGATGTTTCGGACGGCCATATCACCTGAGACCATAGATCCCACCTACGTCCAAAACGATAAGGTCAATTATAAATAACTAGAAGGTACCTCTTCGTTTGCGGACGAGAAAAAGTCATAACCCCTCTTTTTCGACAGAGTAGACGGGTATCCTATAACTATCTGGAGATATGCAGCTACTCGTGTACCAAAAACAGTTGTAATCAGTTTAGCCGATTTGGCGTGACGAAGCCACAACGACACATAGAACCATACAAAATGTATATTCTAGGTAAATGTGTATTTTATGTGGTAAAATTTTATTTTTAATTATAACACATTATGCATTATTTTTTGGTGTGATGTGATGACCTTCACTCCAAAAATACGATTTTCCCTAAAAGTGTCTCTGATCTGACAGTCTATTTAAATTCGCCGGGTCATATTTATACCTATTTACGGTATTAAAATCGCATCAAGCCCTATCTTCTCTAACGCAATAAGCGAGAAATCTTCTCAAACGTGTCGAGAATATTTTTCGCTTTAAACTGAAATCTCGTGGGTTTTATTAAATTGTGTCTCAGCCCCAACATGGCGCGTCCACTTCAGCAGACCATACTAATGCAGACATTTCGAATGTACTTTAATATTTATGTAGGTACGTATTGTATAACAAATCCGAACGCAATTTGATTAAAGTCAGAATTGTTGTCTATATTGTATAGATTCCTACTTTATTGTCGAGTTAAGCTATCTACCGCTACGCATATTTTATTAAATATGTTCGTGGAGAACAAGCCATAAACCTATTTGGCTTCACTGCAGTCGGGTAAATATATGCTGTCTATAACCATTCCTGGGGTGTCCAGCTACCCTTGTACTTGCCAAAAATGCTTGAAATCCGTATACCTGTTTAGGCGTGATTAGAGCACAAATAACATACATACATATCTCTATATACATACTTACAAACAATACTCTCCAAATATCGACTTTCAATTTTAACAATTTTATACTTGTAATTATACCTGTACATATTATTAACTCGGGAACCTGTTTTGATTGTTTGCAAGGACCAAGGCATTTTACTCCCCATCTTCTCGTATATTTTTAATGTTAACTTTGTATATTTCATACAAAAATTAAACAAATTCGGAAAAAATACCAAAGGTGCTCCCTGGTCGAATGGTCGAGACGCAGCATCGGTAATACAAAGGTACCGGGTTCAATTCCAGGTCTAGTACACGTGTAGGGCAAATGAGTTTTTTCTATTGTATGTATATTTACAAATTGCAATACATACAATAAGTTAACTATCGTTATTATAAACTAACATCAAGTTTTATTGTCAGTAAATAATTATGATAAAAAACAAGGAACAATAAATGAAAGCATACACTAAATGAAAACTAGATAGGTGTTTAATAACTAATTCTAAATTAAACTATAACTAAAACTTATACTTTATATATATTTATACGATAAATTTATTTTTCTTTGCACTTTAGATCTTTTTTGAAAATTATAGCCAGTTTTCGATCTAGTTTTAGATACCTACAGGTATCTAAAACTAGATAGATGTTTAACAACTAATACTAAATTGAACTAAAATAAGTGTATGAAATAGTAGATTGTTTGACAAGGGGCTAAAATAAGCCATTATGACACGAAGTAATTATTTGGTCGAGCTCACGAAGTGAGCGTGGACAAATATGTCTGAGTGTCATAATGGCTTATAGCCACTTGTTAACACTCTGCTTTTCACTTCGACTGCGAGAAAATAAAAACGACTTAACATTAAAATTTTATATTTCATTAAAAACTAAAAGTACAGTTTGAGCAATTTTATCAGAAAGTTTGGCCAATTTGTTCAAGTTGGTTTGTTTGTTTTTAATTAAGCAAGTTTTTTTCTTCAGCGTCATAGAAATTTGTATGGGATTATATGACTTTCTTTTAAACCCTAGGGGCTCAATGTTATATTTTAGCCTCGCTTCGCGAACTTAATATGACGTGCTTTTTGAGCAGGACTTCTCCTGAAGTGAAAAAATAATTTTTCTTTGCCGTTTTGACCTTTTTTGAAAATTTAGTTATTTATTTATATCACTAGGTACAAAAATTCCCCCCTTATAGAACATGAGTCAGTATCTCTCTTGCGCCTCCGAGGGGAGTGTACCTACTGATGTACTACGGCTTCAAAACTTTAGTCGCTAGAGATTTCGATAGGTAATTTACTGTTGGACTCTTACTAGCGAGCTCTAGTTTAATACGTAACCGCTAAAGGCGCTGTACGTATCTCCATACAAATCATTTACGCCGCCGTTGCTAGCGAGTACAGTCACTGTAAAAGTGTAAACTAAACTCATGGTAACGCTACAGATTGCACAATTGTAGGGTACTCGAAACGATGTGCAGTGTTCCACTTCCAAAGTCTCTCTTCGTCAAAATTTTGGGTCGACGTATTTTTCAACAGGGCGACGTATTTTTCCACGGGCCGATGTTCCAAATTGAAAGCCCTGGGGACGTTGTTACGGCTATGAATAGTCAAAAACATTGTCTCCACAGGACTGCACAAATTGTATGTACGAGACAGATGACCTTATATGATGATATACATGAATGTCCAGATCCAGTTGTGATTAAAACCGGCCCAAGAGCATGTCGGACCATGCTCAATGTAGGGTTCCACAGCCGTTCATCCGAGAAAAGCACACTAAAGATGAAAAAAATGCTATATGAAAAAGTGCACTAGCAAAAGAGCGTATCTCCACGGCACTAACGACCTTTTGTTGAGAAGCGCCGATTTTCGGCAATAACTCAAAACTGTGTGTCCGATCATGTTAAAAATAATTTTCGTTAAAAGTTTTTATTAAGCTTTATCTTTGTATTTTTTTTCATATTTTTTGGACATAAGGTTTATATAACTACTAGTAGCTTCTGCCCGCGACTTCGTCCGCCTTAAATTCGTTTATCGCGGATAACGGTATTTTTCCGGGATAAAAAGTAGCCTATGTCCTTCCCCGGGACTCAAACTATCTCTATACCAAATTTCATCCAAATCGGTTCAGCGGTTAAAGCGTGAAGAGGTAGCAGACAGACCGACAGACCGACAGACAGACAGACAGACAGACATGATATATAGATATTAGTATGGATAGAAAATTAAAAATTTAAAATACCCCCCGACACAAATGAACATAACAACAAAATTTGGTGTTCCTAGCTTCAATATTGGCTGAGATCCGGTCACTTGTTCCACTAAAAGCTGAATATCTTGGAGACGAGTGCTCTGATTTTCATGAAACAAAGCTAAGAACATTCGGGATAAAATTATGTATGACACAAAAAAAAGCGCAGTCCAATCGGTCCATCCGTATGGGCGCTACGATGCGACAGACAGATACACAGATACATAGATACACAGATACACAGACAGAGTCACGGAGTCACAGACACGTTAAACTTATAACACCCCTTTTTTTTGTCGGGCTTAAAGAAGGGGGAGGAAGAAAGAAACCACTAAATCATTTTTTTTTATAAACCTCAAAATTATTTTAGGTCTGTTGAATTATGTGCCACACATTGATACGCTGTGAAAAAAACCGTCGTTTAAGATTTTTTCAAGCCCCGGTGAGGTTGGGGCAAGGGCCCTTAGTAAAGACGGCCATAGGAGATGTGGGGTAATGGAACAAAATGAGGAGTTACTGACGAATGACCAGATGGACGTGGAAGTTCTTGCTAACATTAGAGAGCTGAAGGCACTGAAAACACCCATTTAGTACGGATGCCTTATATAAAAAGTAGCCTCTGGCATTTTAATAACTTGCTTGTGTCGTTGCCATACCTTGAAAATTATGCCATGCATTTAATCCAAGACATTGACCTATTTATATACCCAGTCTCATCCGAATATGTTTATCAGTTTATCCAAGTTTGATTACAAGACATCCTAATATGTTAACTCAATTATGCATTTTAATATACCTACAATAAAAACCCAGATAAGTGCGGATTGGAGTCGACCCGAACCACCGTTCGCGGAAAGCTCCAAGATAAATAAGTTTTTTGAATTATACCACTTAAAATTAACTAAAAATGTTTTTTAGTTTTTTGTTATTACTACGACCATGATATCACACACTTTGATCCAACAAAAAAATCCAACCTACAAGGGTACAAATACGCAAAAAACGCAGCATTGGCACAACAGATCAGCGTGATATTTAGTATCGGGATGGTGTCATTTTTATTTTTAACCGACTTCAAAAGAAGGAGGAGGTTATCAATTCGGTTGTATGTTTTTTTTTATTTATTTATTTATGTTTGTTACCTCAGAGCTCCGTTATTTACACGACGATTTGAAAAAAGTATATTTTATGTTCATGAGTAGGTATATCCAAATTAGTCCCATAAAATGTTGGTGAAAATCTGATGCCCGGATTTATGAGGAATCGAAGGAATTCCTCGATTTTTATGAGCACATCTATGGCGATTTCGGTATTTATTACAGTAGTTTAAGCATTTACATTTGAAAATCACCATTTAGTGGAGAGAAACCAATGATGAAGACACCAGCCATCAGTTACCACTGAGGGCTCTACCAGTGTTATTTAATTCGTGGATCACGAGTCGATTTGGAAAATTATATTTTCGGTTAAGAGTACGAATCTCCATGTTGGTCTCATAAAATTTTGGTGATGATCTGATGATGAGATTCATGAGGAATCGAAGGAATTCCTCAAATATTATGGTCACACCTATGGCGATTTCGGTATTTATTAAAGAAGAACAAGCATTTACACTCGAAAATCATTGTTTGGTGAAGAGTGTCTTCATCATTAGTTAATGATGAAGACACAAGCCACCAGTCACTAATAAGGGCTCAACCAGTGTTATTTAATTCACTAATCGCAATATAATTCTTTATCATATTTTGCTTAGAGGCAGAGGTTAATTAAGATCAGGGTAGCAAAGTGGAGCTGATAATGGAGAACCAGAGAACTCCTTAACGGTTAAGAGTTACAGGATAATTCTTAAAAAATACATGTATTATAGGTACGTACGTTAAGACTGTTAGTCATATTCTTTATAGTCTGAGGTGGACTCCTTATAACCAAGTCAGGATCTGATGATGGCCCAGGGAAATCGAGAGAAACCCTCAAATATTATAGGCACAAACAATGTTTTGCATATATTTTTCTAAAGTTATTCAGTTATTTTCTTCTGCTTTTCATCATTTAATGATGGTACTATTGACCGTTAATAAGGACTCGCCTTATTAACGGTCAATAGTTGCGAGATAATTCTTTAAATATTATGGGTAAGTTGAGACTGTTAGTCGTATTCTTTTTTAACCAGCAAACTACTGGACTTAACCATTTTGACCTAGCCAATTCTTATAATTTCGATTTTTATTTACAATCAAATCCTCCTCAATCTTTCCATTCTGGGGTCTAAAAAACACTTTATATCACTAAATTCCATCACAAAAAGGCAAAAAATATATTTTTTAAATAAAAAAAGAGCTGACTTCCAAATAAACTAAAAAGCCAAAAATAATGTTTTATGTACGGTACGGATCACATTTGAATCACCGTTTGAAGTCGGTGCCAAACCTGAAGTAAAGTTCTGTATTCAACAAAAATACGAATTACTATAAAACTAAATATATAGGTAGGTAATAACTAAAGGCTCGCCGCCGCGGTTCTTGCGTGCCATCTGTAATAGTAATAAATGAATGGCACCGACTTCAAAAGGTGATTCAAATGTGATCCGTACCGTACATAAAATATTATTTTTGGCTTTTTAGTTTATTTTGAAGTCGGTTCTTTTTTTATTTAATTTTTTTTATGAGAATTGGGAAGGTATACTGGCAACTTTATAACCTTCTGCGCAAGTGAAGCCGCGGGCAAAAGCTGGTTAATATTACAAATGCCAAAGTTTATGAATATGTTGGGATATTTGGATGTTTGGATGTTATTCGACTGGATTTGGATGAAACTTACCCCACAGAGAGTTCCGCTCATGGATTAAATAGGAGGGGCCGGCTTTCGTTTCCACACTGTGCTTGTATCCAAAAAAATATAATTAGTTTTATTATCAAAAAGTATTGGACACGTATTTTTTATTTTGTCAATTAAACAAAAAGTGATGAAAATATAGCCCGTTAAAGTTCCCAGTGACGTCACGCCGGGCGACCGTTTTTCGTACGGCGGCGTGACGTTATGCGCAGAGTGGGTACTCCCAAACTTTGACGCTTCTATCTTTGTCTTTTTCATTTGATTGACAAAAGAAAAAATACGTGTCCAATATTATTTGATAATTTAACTGACGGACAAATTACAATAATATTTATTTACCCAGGAAAGTACCCTATTGTGTCCAAAGCACTGTGCGCTCATCGCCACTATAATCTGACCCCTACATTCATACCTAAATATCAGTAATCATAAATCTCACCCTTTAGACCGTTTTCTTTTGTCAGTTTTGACAAAGATAATATTATATTTATTAAAGAGCTTTGTCACTCAGGTGACGATGTCGCTCTGTTGAAGCTACATACATCTTGTTTAAAACTAATACAAATAGTATCTTATCGTCTACTCATACCCACCCTGACAAGTTTATAACTTAATTTTGCTGTGCCAGACAGTGGGTAAGCTAGCACTAGGTTGCACCTATGACCCTAGTACACCCTATTTGCCCTAACAGCAGTACTTAAAATTTTTGGTCCCAATCATATTGCCAATTTTCCATAGGAAATAAATAAATACTTTTTGATTTTTCATTTGCAATATACTTGGGCTAGCCATCTTTATGAATAACTAGCTGTGCCCGCGGCGCCGCTCGCGTGGAATTCAGTCTGTGTCAGTAAGCGGCTAATTCATCCCTCTCCCCTGGAGCCGAAACTTGAAGTAAAGTCCAGATAAAATGTTATACAAATACCACTAAATAAAACTACACTCCAAAATCAATCGTTTTTCGCACTTATTTAAATTTTTGACGTGATTTAAAAGACATAGAGTATAATTCTTAGAGGTGTACTTATATCGGATTATACAGTACCACTTTTTTATTTAAACGTCCTTGACTGTAGTACTATCTAAATCAAGTTCATCGCAAATATCATACAAATCGGTCCTCCAGTCAAATCAGTCTAAGCATGAAAGGTAAGAAATATACACATAGGAATCCATACTTCCTAACAACCTTTCCAATTTAGGTCTAATATTATTTGGAAGTAAGATTAGAGGAAAGGTGAATATAGATATTGAGGCTAAGTATTTACATTTTATTTACAGTTATGTTTATGTACGCACAACTAAATATGTACATATAATTATATCTACAGTTACATACTCCAAAAGTAGGTATGTAAAGTATATTTACATAACATTGACATTTTACAATATTTTTTTGTACACCACATTGTGAGTCTTCCCGGCGGGCATCAGCACGAACAGCTCCGTGCAGCTGGTGACGCGCGAGGACGCCACGTAGAGCTGCCCGTGCGAGAAGCAGCCCGTGCGCAGGTCCATGCCGGCGGCGCGCAGCGTCTGCCCCTGCGACTTGTTGATGGTCATGGCGAAGCAGACGCTCACGGGGAACTGTAGGCGCTTGAAGCGGAGCGGGAAGTTACTTGGAATGAGGGGGTGCGGGGGATGAACACGGCTTCTCCGGCGCCGCACCCCATCAGGATTTGCGCCTCGATGAGGTTTCGCTGCAGCTGCACTACTTTTAGCCTGGTTCCGTTGCATAACTTTGGAGGTACCAATTTCGAAGAAGCATGATCGGAACTCCAACTTTCATGGTTAATGTGTGTGCTGGGAGTCCTAAAGCACTCAATGAGTTTAGGAACTCCATCAAGTATGTTGTGACGAAGCGTTCATCCAAGACAGTGTTCATGGAATTATATACTGCCTGTTCACCTTCCATTTCCGCCAATATCCGCGCATTACCGGCTCTCTCACAAACCGAAGAGTTCTCACGTCGCGTCACCTGGCTCAGGTCTCCGTATACGCTCCAAATGTGGTCTTCAATGGACGGAACATAACGCATAACGTCTCTGGTAATCGAATCAGGCCGTTGGTTTCCTCCAGAAGTCCTTCTCCAACCTGAAGCAGTACCTGGGCAAATTCCTGCACATGTGAGACTCCTCCTTGTTGATACCATTGAGCCACTTTGTCTCGTATTTTGTTGTATTATTAAATCAATTATATTCAATGAAACAGAAGAAAATATTATATTCAATTAAATTTGTTGATATCCGTACGTGGTGTAAAATGAAATGTCTACATTAAACATATATAGATAATCTACCACTATATTATAGAAAATCTAAAAAATAAGTGATATGGAGTATTTGCAGGTCACTAATTCAACTTTATTTTTTGTATGTTTGTATGTGTGTGTCGAGGTAGCTTCATCACGCCAAAACGGCCATACATATTTCAACTATTTTTGGTACACGGGTATCCCCAGATAATTATAGGACACTTTTTATTCGATTACGCTGAAGAAAAAAAGAGGGATATGTTTTTTTTCCTCCGCTGACGAAGTTGCCTTCTAAAAGGCTACAAATTTCATCTCTGTGTGGACGAAGTCGCGGCCAACAACTGGTGGAATTATATACTGCCTGTTCACCTTCGATTTTCGCCAATACCCGCGCATTAACTGCCGCTGCCTGTCCAATTTTCGGCGTGAGTATCGCTCTTTCACAAACCGAAGAGCTCTCACGTCGCGTCACCTGGCTCAGGTCTCCTAATACGCTCCGAATGTGGTCTTCAAACGACGGAACGATCCAGCATAACGTATCTGGTAATCGAACCAGGCCGTTGGTTGCCTCCAGAAGTCCTTCTCCAACCTGAAGCAGTACCTGGGCGAATTCTTGCACATGTGAGCTTTCTCCTTGTTGATACCACCGAGCCACTTATCTCGTATTTTGTTGTATTTAAATCAATTATTCAATTAATTTTGTTAATATCCGTACCCTCTCTTCTAAACTTAGAGTTAATTTGGCAAAAAGATATTAATTTTAGCGCCACCTGTTAGTTTAGAAAAGTACTCGATACTCGGCTTGTAGCCCTTATTTGAGAAAAGTTTGCACCTCCTTCCTAAGTAGCGCCATACGATTCAGGTGCAAACTTAATTCAATCAAGTGTAGTGGCTACCCCCCCTTTTAGGGGTTGAATTTTTATAAACTATAACCTGTTCGGAATTTTTTTCGATAGATTAGTAAAGTTTGCATCAAAATCTGATTAGCTGTTTTCACGCGATGCGCGCACAAATAAACAGACAAACAGACAAAAATTCTAAAAACTGTTGGAACGTGTTCTGTTATCGATTTTAAGTATCCCCAGCCAATTTTTTTCGAATATCTTCCATGTACAGACTTTTGACCCTCTTCAGCTTTAATATATGTATAGATCAAAATGTCAAATGGTAACATATTAGGTTCCTGAGATAAAGCGATGACAGAGTCGGAATATAACGCTTCCTTTTTTAACTTTTTTGGGACAGAATCCTATAAACTACCAATTTTAAAATACCAAAAACATACATTTAACTGTTAGTGACACAGGTGAGGTACAGTCAAGTTCAAAGATAATTACACACATAGAGTTTCCAAAATATGTACACACAAACTCTACTATCATAGTAATAACGTTTGGATATAATATTTAATTTATGGCATTGTCGTGTTTACTTATCTTTGCTCTGGACTGTACCCACACAATTTATGTAAGTTAAGTGCCTGGGCCCAGTTCTGTTAACACGTTCACTGACAGTCGGTGCCAATGTGTCACGGGTCAAGAGAAACCAAAATATACCGGCCAAGAGCGAGTCGGACTCGCGCACCAAGGGTTCCGTACCAAATGTACACTATAACGGCCGTATCTATGAAAATCCAGTGTTAACAGAGCCCTGCTCCTAAGAAAAATGTACGCGGTGTGGGGTCATTTTATATTGATTACTGACATAGGTTCACGGACACGATCACTAACAGTTGGTGCCAGCGTGTATCACGGGTCACGAGAAACCAAATACCGGCCAAGTGCGAGTGAAACTCGCGCACCGAAGGTTCCGTACAAAATGTGCACTATAAACAGCCCTAAAATCCAGTTTTAGCTGAACTCAGCTCCTTGGCTAAATGTACGCGGTTTGGGGTCATTTTATATTGGTTACTGAAATAAGTGGAAACACCTTTTTTAATGACGTATCTTTGGATTACATTCACTCAGAAACATGTTTTTTTACAGCGTCAAGGAACCGCAGACATAAGTATTTGATGTTAATTTCAACTTGATACCTCCATGTGTTTCTGAGAAAAAGGGTCTTGACAGACAGACAGACAGACAGACAAAAGGCCAACAAAGTGATTCTAAGGGTACCTTCTTTCCTTCTGAAGTACGGAAACCTCAACAATGCTTTAGCATGCGCATGCGCCAGCAAAATTAATTAATTGCTAAACCTCTCTAAAGCCTATGTAAAGTGTTAACTACTTATCGAAAGTTGTTCATTCGAAGGTACTGCCTTCAGCGTAGTGTTTAACTACAATGTGGAACCGGGTTAAACTTTTAATTGCTTCTTTGTGAACTATTCAGAGAATAAACAGCTCAGCTTCGTATCTTTTACGTTGCTCAGAGGAACTCAGCTCCGTGAATTCGTTCAACAACGTAGCCTATAGACAAAGAAAAGGCAGACGTACTAATAGTAGGCAACATCTTATATCTATACTATTGTAAAGTTGTAAGAATGAAATGTATCTGAAGATTGAAGATATAAAACAACAGATTGAAACTGACCATTTGGAGGTCACTAAATCGAAAAATATATTTTTTGGATTATTTTTATGTGTTGTTGCGGGATCTATATCGGAATCCCTAACGTTTGTCCTAATCCTAATGTATCGTTTGTCCTAACGCATTTTTTATGAAACTTTAAACTTTTCAGGATTGGTATAAAACAAACCTAACCTAACCTAATCTATACGATGATCTTTTAAAATCCTGAAGAATTTACGGTTTCTGAAAAAAATGCGTTAGGACAAACGATACATTAGGACGAACACATTAGGGATTCCGAAGGAGACCCGTTGTTGCGGCTTTATCACGCCAAATCGGCTAAACGGATTTCAATTGTTTTTGGTACACGGGTAGCTAGGCATCTTCAGATGGTAATAGGATACTTTTTACCCAACTACACTAATGAAAAAATAGGGGTAATGGTTTTTTCACTTCTCCTGCTCAAAAAGTACGTCGTATTAGCTTCGCGAAGCGAGACTAAAATAGTACATTTAGCCCCTAGGGTTTAAAAGAAAGCCCTATAATCCCATACAAATTTATGTGAATCTGAAAAAAAAATCTTGCCGGCCAGCTACATACGCCTTACGAATAATTAAAAACAAACAAACCAACCTGATCAGATTGGCCAAACTTTCTGATAGAATTGCTCAGACTGTACTTTTAGTTTTTCATGAAATATTCAATTTTAATCTTAAGTATTTTTATTTTCTCGCAGTCGAAGTGAAAAGCAGAATGTTTAACACGTGGCTAAAAGCTATTATGACACTCAGACATATTAGGCCATAGGCCAAAACTGTAATTTTAAAAGGTAACCTATAGGTATAGCTTACATTTATAAATAAGTTAGTCAATAACGAATACTAGCTAAATGTAAGTTAAATCTAAATCTAGGTAACAAATAGTTTACTTTGTTAGCTTAACAAATCGGATCTCATTAAATTGTAGGTTATCCTGATTGCTAAAACAATTTCCCGACTTTCGAACTATGTAGCAATTTTGATGATTCGGCCCGACCTCCGTCTATTCTGATTATTTCCCTGCGAAACTGTCTGTGTGTTGCTTTTCCGCTTGGGAGCCCAATCAAGAAGTCGTTGGTTAGTTAGCTTTAGTTGGTTCGTTTAACACCTAGCCCTGTTTATGCACAATATTTACTTTGCTTTCTGTGGCGCACACGTACAAATGAACGTTGAAATTAGAACTTGGAATATGCTTGAAATAATAAATAACAACCACAGCGTTCTTTTAAGATTGCTCAGTTATTTACTTATCAAAGTATTGGTGAACATCCATTATTAGCAAGTACTTGAGAGCAAAAGTTTTATATTGTATTGTAAACACTTTATTGTACATAAAATCATTAAAACAAAAAAATATGTAACACATACACAAAAGTTTTGGGTCACCCTTATTAAAATAACAACATTAGATTTGTATAATTATTAAAGATTAGTTTTATTCACATAATAAACTATTATTTGCAATACCCAACTTTATTAGCAATTTCCGCAATCTTGTCATAGAAATAATAATATGCAAAAATTTCAATTTTTGCTATATCTCGCCCCGTTAACGACTTTTTTTTCATGGGTTTCTACGCTATATCGTTTTAACTGTTTTGCAATTTCGATGTCAAATTTAATAAAGATTATAACAGAATTAAAAAACTCTACAACTTTGCACTATTTTAGGAAATATAATGGTATTTTACAGACCCGAAATTTTTACTCTTGGGTGTAGCATGCTCGTTTGAAATGCAATCGATTTGACTTTTTTTGAAGATTTTTTAATAAACTACTTAAACACATTGATTTAAACTCACAATATCTTCACTCATTATCACAAAAACACAAACTGTTATCCGTTATTAAACGCATACAGGGTTTAAAAGTATGTATATATCAATTACTACGAGTAGGTATTATAAAGTGCAAATACCGGTCAAATGTGACAAGGCGGATACCCTAAAAAGGAAATGTCTGCGCATTATAGATACATATTTCACTTAAAAATAAGTGAAAGAAACGGTTATTAGGTCTCCAAATCAAACACTTTTTTTAAACCTCGTGTATGCATGTTTATTGTATTTTTGAGACCATACCACACCAAAACGGCTGTGCAATTTGCCACTGTTTTTGATACGCAGGTATTACTCTGCAAAACTGTATGCATGCCACTTCACCGCTTACCAGAAGTAAGGAGTTTTGGCCATTGCGAATGCGACCAGAATACGAAAATGTCAGGAATAATGAATGCTTTTTTTTTCTAAAGTAACATTTTTTATTTACAATACAAAACAAATTAAACCCCTGTTCTGTACTTATTTTTTACTACATAAATATATATATATATATAATCTGGTCTCATAAGGTATTTGTTTTGTTTAATGTAAATAATTTATTGTTGAATGAGAAAAAGACTAAATGTGTTAAGTTTGTCACGAGTAACGTAAAACACGAGCAAGCAAGCGTTATGGTTAAAGGTGAGAAACTGGAACTAGTTAATAGTACAGTCTTTCTCGGTATAACATTAGATTCTAAGCTCCAATGGGGTCCCCATATTGCTAATCTCTCGAATAGACTGAGTTCTGCAGCTTTTGCAGTAAGTAAGATTCGTCAATGAACAGACGTGATAACGGCTCGATTAGTGTATTTCAGTTATTTCCACAGTATTATGTCGTATGACATCTTACTATGGGGCAGTGCTTCCGACATTAATACTATATTTGTTCTGCAGAAGCGGCCTGTTCGTGCGATATATAAAATGAACTATAGAGACTCGCTTAGAGATAAGTTTAAGGACATTAATATAATGACAGTGCATTGTCAATACATTTATGAGAATATTATGTATGTACATAAAAATATTACCAACTTTAAGAAGAACTGTGATATACATAATATTAATACTAGAAATGAGTATAAGCTCTCAGTGCCTGCTACTACGCTCCATAAAATAAAGAGATCATTCATGGGTAACTGTGTGGGATTTTATAATAAACTTCCTAGCAGCATAACTGAGTTGTCTATTGGTAAATTCAAAAATATTGTAAAACGAAAATTATTTTCTAAAGCTTATTATAGCACACAAGACTACATGAATGATGAAGCCGCGTGGGATTAATGTAAATAATAGCGTCATGTAGGTATATGAATAATTATTTTAACGAATACCTAAGGTATTATTATTATTTTAATCTTAATTGTTTTATATACTCTGACATTTAGAATTTTATTCTAGACACATTCTAGATTATTTATTTTTTATTGATCAATCCTTTTGGGATTTATCTTATTGATTATTTTAATTTTAAAAATGATGATTTTATCAATAATATTACACTTAAGTTAAATGATCTGATTAGGTTTTTCTGGGTTTCCCTAATCCTTGCAGCAAATGTTGGATCATATTGTATTTCTCCCAGCAAACATCCACTCTCATGTAACTGACATTTCGAAAGTGCTTGTAACTAGGCCTACTTGAATAAAGAATATTTTGATTTGATTTGATTTGATTTAATTCGCTAATCAGGATTTTTGCAGGCATTTAAAAATTTGTATGTTAGTCGGGAGCCCAATCAAGAACTCGTTGGTTAGTTAGCTTTTGTTGGTTCGTTTAACATCTAGCACACTGTTTATGCACAATATTTACTTAGCTGTCTGTAGCACACAGGCATAAACGATATGAGATGAGCTAACACGGAATATACCCGAAATAATAAAAAAAATAAACAACTACGACGTTCATTTGAGATTGCGTAGCACTTACGCTTTATGGCAGGTACCGACTCAATTATTTACTTATGATTATGAAGGTATGTTTTCATAGCTATTTTAATATTTTACTCCTCGATTATAATACTGTGTAAGTATCTCGTAATAGTTTTGAATGTAAAATTATACGAATATTTTTGATATTTTTTAAATACCTTACCGGGATTTGAAACGGTACCTTCAGCTTGACAGGCAACGTTAACGTTACTCCCGCTGAGCTAAACCGGTCGTCGTAACTATTGATTTAGATAAAATCCATACTATCCATTCCATACTAATATAATATTATAAATGCGAAAGTGTGTCTGTCTGTCTGTCTGTATGTCTGCCTGTCTGTCTGTCTGACTGTCTGTCTGTTACCTCTTCACGCCTAAACCGCTGAACCGATTTGGATGAAATTTGGTATGGAGATAGTTTGAGTCCCGTGGATGGACATAGGCTACTTTTTATCCCGGAAAAATACCCTTATCCGCGATAAACGAATTTAAGGCAGACGAAGTCGCGGGCAAAAGCTGGTAATATTATAAATGCGAAAGTGTTTCTGTCTGTCTGTCTGTCTGTCTGTCTGTCTGTCTGTCTGTCTGTCTGTTACCTCTTCACGCTTAAACCGCTGATCAGAGTTGGATGAAATTTGGTATGGAGATAGTTTGAGACCCGGGGAAGGACATAGGCTAATTTTATTCCCGAAAAATACCCTTATCCGCGATAAACGAATTTAATAAATGTGTCCAAACAAACAGTTTTCTGAACTTGTCGCGGTACATTTTGTATGAGCGTCACAATACTAACGATATGATTTTTCATATAAAAATATTTTTTTTATACCTGAAATCGATAGTGCTCTTGAGTTAAAGGAGCCCGAAAGTACACTGGACAGCATAATTGGATGGAAATTTGTCAGAAAGTTTGCTTTGCAGCGAAACCAGACGCCATCTATCCGGTAACTACATTGGTTTTATAAGATCTTACTAGATGGCGTTGATAACATCAAAATATTTAAAAAAAATCTCGGCTGAACTTACGATTGCCACACACACGGCAAGTCACTCAAATATTCAATTTACATTATGGCACGTATTTTCAGAATCCAGTATTTTTGAATGCACCTTCAATTAAATATTACTTAGATTAACCGTCATAACCAAAGCCATCGATGATTTTGCTAATTCAAGCACAAAATACAAAAACACCTTTCTCCTATACCGTATTCAAGAAGATTTGAACCCCGAACATTCGTCGTATAGATCAACTCATTATGCCCCTTAGCCATCAAGCCATATTCGACGTGGATGAAATTTATCACCGTAGTTGTAATCACTAATCACCTACGTTTGCAAGGCATGCGTTTAGTGTTAATAGTTTTTTTTTTACTGAGATTAATTAACAGCTGCTTAAACAAAACATTTTTATTTAAACAAATAAATATTTATAATTAAGTCGCATGTTGAATAGTTATTAAATAGTGCAACAATTATATAAAAGTAACCGCACATAATTAGAGGGTAGACTTAAGATTATGAATATACCGTAATAGTTTTTATACAAACAAACTGTTCGTTCGTTCCCTTGCGGCTGCCGTCCGTTCGATTGTATTTTTGTTTGAGTTTTAGTATTTATTTAGTTATTTTATTTTGTAATAATGGGTTCTCGTTGCAATATTGACTTAGCCACAATGTTACAAATAATTACTTTGCATAGTCAAGGCAAAAATTTGACAGAAATTGCCACAGAAACCGGTGTAAGCGTAAGTATTATTGTTTACATATCTTTCCAGAGTTTTTTTTATATATAAGTGATATTTGTATGCTAATTTAATAATGAATATACATTTCTGAAAATTGTTACAGAGGAAAACAATCGTGTTATGGGTGCGACAATTCATAGAGGAAGGATCATATAGGATCTGCACCGCCAAAGGACCGGTAGACCTCGACTTATAAGCGCACAGCGGCGTCAAAGCATGGTCCAGGAATATGAAGAAAATGGTTTTCCACCAACAACCCATTACACCCGTTTATTTAACACAGGCGTGGATACTGTTCGCCGTGTTCTCCACACAGTGAGTGTTTACATCCTCGCAAGCATGCAGTCAAAACCTCGCTGACTCCACAGCACAAAGAAGCGAGATTAAAGTTTGCTCGAGTATAATTAAATGCCGATTGAAGTAATGTCATTTTCACTGACAAAAAAACGTTTCACTAGTCAACACGGACGTTTAAGCTGGTGGCGTTGAAATAATACGCGTGATCACGTAGTGCCCAATGTGCAATATGGTCGCATTACAATGAATATGTGGAGTTGGCTGACCCGGGAGAACTCGTCAGAGTGCCCAGTCGGGCTAATTGCTGATTGCGTCAATGTGCTGGAGGAGACCATGATTCGAAATGTGTATCCGGAGGAAGAATTACCCATGATTTCATTTGTGCAGGATAATTGTCTTATACATCGTTCCAAAAGTGTGAGTGAGTGTTTTCGCCGGCGTTATAACATAAATATCATTTCGTGGCCCGCTAGATCACCAGATTTAAATCCCATTGAAAACTTGTGGCTATACCAATTAAGGACAGAAGTAAGTGGAGATAGGGTTACACTGATGTTTATTAGTAGTTAAACAGGGCGTTATTGCGTTAAGTATATTTTATTTTTATATTTTACTATACTGTGATAGAAAATTACTACATTTTTATACTACAAAACGGAAATCAATCACTTATTGTTTTTTTTGCATATACGCAATTTTGTGACAGTATTTTACGATATTTTTTTTATCACTCAGTCTTTGAATTGTTAAGTAATGATAAGTTAGTAAAACAGTAAAAGGTAAATGTTAGAATGCGTTTGCCTACAATCATAACCAGTCTCAGATTTGTAATTAATTGTATTCGCTTATAATACTGTTTTGTTGAAGGGAAGCTTCAATCCTCTTTCCAATTTTGGAAATGAATACTTAAGCTATACCCTCAACAAAATTTTACTTAAATTATATATTAATAAATTGTGTTATTTATCTTAAATAAAAATTGTGTATGATCTAAAGTTTTTTTTTTTTTTCATTTCAAAGTTGTATTATTTCTAGTTTTAAGTATAGATACTTATTAATTGGTTGTAATGAAAAAATAAAAAACCCTACTTTTGAGAACGGTCTTGTGACTATTTTTATTTTACCTTACCTTTTATGAATACACACAGTCAATTGTAAATTTTCTTGTAATAACTATATAATTTAATAATACTAATATTGAATCAGTATTTCGATTGCTATATGTGTAAACATAGTCTATGTCTATGTGTGTGTATAGTCAACATTCGGGCAAAGATCGAGGCACAAACAATGATTATTTTGTTTCAGCCTAGTCTATGTATCAATTGACTATCTCTTCATATTATATGATATTATAATAGATTTTCATCCTTGATGACTTTCAAACAACTAGCAACGCAAGTTTTTACAGAAATTTTCATCCAAAGATTCCAAAGTAGAGTACTTTCCAAAGGAGGATATTCTAAAGTTCCACCTTACTTATTATATTATTTTTATTAAAGTATAGTGCCGTAATATTCACGTCATCACATATGTTATTAAAGTGTGGATGAAGTTAAGTATGTTTAAAAACCTCGTAGTTTCATGAAGTAACAAAGTGTGACTATGTTCTGTTACGATAGTAACATTACGCTTGAAAGATAAATTGTAAAACAACCTTACTTAAAAAAAAAAAACCGACGAATTTAGAACCTCCTCCTTTTTCTGGAAGTCGGTTAAAAAGAAGCGTTTTCCAAAAGTTAAATACAGGTGCCGTTTTAATTTCAGTGGAAGCTTTTTTTTTAATAGTAATTACATTTCATCCATGTAGTAGATTATTTTATTACAGAAGAATTCTTGTGCTTGTGAGACTTAGATATCAACAAACAAAGCATTAAATTATTTGTTCTTTTGATAACAACGCCATCTAGTTTATTTTTTTGTAACCATCCTGCAATGTTGAGAGCTACGTGCTCTCAGCATCTTAAGACGATCGAGGACGACGCCAAGCGATTATCGTCTTTGCCATGTCCATGCAATTATGCTGTTGATAGTCAATAATCTGAGACAACGAGTGGGGTGTAGGTACATTTTCTCTTTTAAATGCCCAGTTGGGTCATTGCTTTCTTAGTCAATCAGGTTTATAATTGTAGTATTTCGTATTTTTAATATTAATATTCTTGCATTCAATTTAGTTTAATTAAATTTCTCAGAGATGTCCATTTTATTCCAATGATTCCGACGTTATGTTACGATATTTCTCTCGTATGAATACATTTTTACCGTAATCTATAACCAATCTATAACATCAAAAAAAAACATGATATTGGCAGCTAACTTGTAATTTTTCTTATTAATCTATGTAGACCAAAGTAAAAATATATATACAAGGGATGGAAAAAATATAGGTATGACATTTGTACAGTAAATGTCACGACGAGTATTTAAAAAAATATATTTAAAATCCAATACGATGTAAAAATTAATTATTTGTAGATTCCGAGTTCATATTTACATAACGCAATATGCGGGAATATATCGAAAAACAAAATGCACATTTGAGAAACTGAATGTTCCTAATTGAACTATAGCTGGGTTTAATATTTCTATTTCTTATAATTGAATACTACATACGTCACCAGCTCCAATATCTGCCATAAAAGCGGGCGAAAATATTTGACGCGTCCTATGTGCCCTAGAAATAAAGTCGTGTCAGATATAAATATTTATGCGCACTTTGTTGTGGCAGATATTAATGTTGGTGACTGTACCAGTACCAGTATTGAATAATGTCACTAAACGATTTACTGATATTGAAAACGGCACTTTCCTAACGGACATTGATAGAAGTCAGACTAAAATGGCGGTTCGTGAGCCTAACTTGAAATTTATCTTCTTGAGATGACAAGGAGCCGAGGACAAAAGTTAAGCAGATTTTTCACGTTGTTTATCCATCGTTCACATCGCTCATGTCCTGCACCGCTCGCTCACAATGCGTGATAGATTGGAAAATAACATTATCAAAGTCAACCTTATATACATAGATAGTATGTATATCTAGCACTAGTGTCTGTGGAGACAAGTTGAGCGAACTTTTTTTTACTCCTGTACTTTTATTTGTCGTTTACATGGTTACGAACTCTAATATAAAGACATCTACCTATAATATTATAAAAATGAAATGTCTGTACATTGAAGATATTTTTAAAAAGTAATTGTAACGGACTACTTGAAGGTCACTAAATCGAAATATATATATATATATTACGACACATACAAAGATACAATATATATATATATATATATATATATATTGTATCTTTGTATGTGTCGTTGTGGCTTCATCACGCCAAATGGGCTGAACGGATTTCAACTATTTTTAGTACAGAGGTAGCTGGGTATCTCAAGATGGTTATAGGGTACTTTTTACTAGACTGCGCTGAAGACAAATAGTCGGACAGACAGACAGTCAAAGTCGCACCATAAGGGTTCCTTTTTTACCATTTTTGGTATGAAACCCTAAAAGTGGGTTTATGACTTTTCTCCTCCGCGAACGAAGTTGTAGGCACATTCTAGTTATATATAACGTTATGCATACCAAACCGCGAGATCTGTCCATTACTATATAAACCATTTAAACCATTCAGTTTTTCAATTAGGTAAACTGTACTATCATTCAAAAATTAAAAACCGGCCAAGAACATCTCGGATCATGCTCGTGTAGGATTTCGCAGCTAACGGCACAAAAAAAATTAAGCACATAAAAAATACGTAAAATAAATGCACTAGCAAAAGAGCGTATCTCCATGGCGGCAGCTGATCACTAGTTCCTTAAATTTAATTTCAATCAACCTTTTTTTTTTCAACTCAATCTATTAAATATTCTCGTATAGGTGCCTACTTTTGAGTTGTTCGTTCCGTAAAACTTCATGTGGTGACTCAAGGAGCCCAGACACGGCTAGGATGTATTATTTTATTACGGGGATCCGTTGCCTAACTTTCGGCTCCATCATCAAGTGATCATGACATGTAGAAAATAGTTTTCGTTGAAGTATTTATTAATCTTTATCTTTGTAATTATTTACCATTTTTTTTGGACTTGCCGTTTAGAAAATAGACGGGTGGGGACACAATTTATGCCACTTTTGGAGCGATTCTTTCCGAAAATATTCAGTAGATCCAATTTTTTCTACAAACCACAAAGCGTTTTTAAAATACTAGCTGTCGAAATATGTGCCACACATTGACTTGACATTTAGGTCATGAATAAAAAAAATCAGTTGGTTACATTTACATGTATGGAGTGCCTCCCCTAGAAATATATATTTTAGTTATTGAACTATCAATCTAAGTAGTGGCTCATACAAGACATGTATACTGGAAATTTCATCAATATACATCATGTAGCTTTTGAGTAAAATGCCTGACACACGGACGGACGGACGGACATGACGGAACTATAAGGGTTCCGTTTTTGCCACTTTGGCTATGGAAACCTAAAGGTTTGCTTTCTTTACAATGTAACTAATCTTTAAAGGAAGAGTATGGACTGACGAAATATTAGGCTACGTCTTACCACCAAAGAAGCACGGATTGACGAAATATAACATGCCACGAGGAATTTCTTACGCTAGTAAAATCGACGATCTTGCAAGTATATTCACAGTAACGAAAACCTTCAAAAGAGGGGTATTTGTTAACATAGAGCTAACTTGAATGGAGTTATGATTTTGCCGATAAAGTGTACCGAGAAGCTTATTTGTTAGCAGTAGGCATAGGTATCGTTTTCACTCAGAATATTCTCTTTCAACGCTGAAGTGTTTTGCACGTGATAAGGTTTTTATATTTCAGATGGCTGGTCTTGACATTTATTTCATTTTATTAGACCGTTAAAGCTTCAATACTCGCTGCTATTTTATTTTAAAGAAAAAAATATATAAGGTCATGTACTTAAGTACGTATCAAATTACTGATTTAATATTAACGACTATATCATCATCATCACCATCATCATCATCATCATCATCATCATCATCATCATCATCATCATCATCATCATCATCATCATCATCATCTTAATCATCATCATCATAAGGCCTTATACATCCTTGACAGATGATTTAAACAGCGTCTGATCGTGAGAGGCAACGCCTTTGATGACTATATAAACCAATTCGGGAACGACATTCACGTTCACATTTCTGGCCCGTCAATTGAGGATCCCCTACACAGGGGTCAATGCCAATGTTGCGGTTGTGCCTTTTGGCACGCTTTTCGGCCAGATCTTGAAACCAGGCGTTATCGTGTGTTTCAAGGCTCTTTGTGATGACGCTTCTCCACTTATCACGGTTTGCAGGCAGTTCCTCCCATGAGTTGCAATCGATGCCGAATGCAACCATGTGACGCTTTATGCAGTCTTCGAAACGCAACATGGGCCGTCCTCTATTACGCTTCTCGAATGCTAACTTGGCTCGGCATGTTCTGATTGGGCAAACGAGTGCTACTCATGCGTTGCGCATGCCCAAACCACCGCAAGCGTTTCTGTTTAATTAAAGCGGTGAGGCTAGGAAGCTGTGCAATCTCCAGTATTCTCTCGTTCGTGATCTTGTCCTTCCATGTGATGTTAGGAATATTTCGAAGACAGCGTATGTTAAAAACTTTGAGTCGTCATTCATAGTAAGCATACGACGTCCAGGTTTCATCCCCGTACAAGAGTGTGCTCAAGACACAAGTCTGATAGACAATCATCTTGTCCCTTATGGTAAGGTATTTGTTATTCCACACCCTTGTATGGAGCCTGCCGAACGTCGTAGCCGCCTTGCCGATGCGGATATTGACTTTCCCGTCAAGGGATAGGTTGCTCGACACGGTCGATCCTAGGTAACAGAACCTATCAACGACTTCTAGGAGCACACTCTCCAGCAAGATGGACGGCTGATTGGTGTAGCCCTGCGCTGGAATTACGGTATTTTTTGTGTTTATAGACATAGAGAACTAGTCACAAGCATAGGAAACTTGGAACGACGACGAACGACTATATATATGTGCCAGATTTAACCTATTTCTTTAGGGTTCCGTACCCAAAGTGTAAAACGGGACCCTATTACTAAGACTCTGCTGTCCGTCTGTCTGTCTGTCTGGCTGTATCTCATGAGCCATGTGATAGCTTAAGACAGTTTAAATTTTTACAGATGATGTACTTCTGTTGCCGCTATGACAACAAATACTGAAAACAGTATAATTTTATGCACTTGCGCGGTTTTTATTGAGTAACAAACATCCAAAAACTACTCTTCCAAACATCCAAGCATCCAGACAAACTTTCAAAATAAGTTGTAACTCTAGCTCTTTTCTGTGATACGACATTATTTGTTTTCCAACTTCAAATCAACAAAATTCTGTAAAGCGCGAATCCTTAGTATACAAAAGTTGGGTATTTTTTTTTCTCAAACATACAATGAAATGTCGTCACTACGTGCGTTAAAACAGGCTTCAAAGTATCCTGTTTCGGGCGGAACAACCTGAGACCACTGTAAAGGAATTTCATACAAAATTGAAGGCCTAGGCCGGGAAGTATATATTTTTTTAATTTTAATGTAAACATGGCGTCCGTGTCATGAACAGGCTAAACAGCTGAATTATATTTTTTATTTTTTTCTAGTGGATGAATGGTTATCGGACCAAAAATATCCGCGTTAATGCCTATTACACATGAACTGCTATTAAGGAAACAAATCTGTATGGTTCGTATGTTGATGAATAAATTTAAAATATAGTCAATTCGTAAGTCACCAGAGACCATAGACAATATTTTAAATCCTCTGCATTTATTTTATTTATTATAGAAATGAAGATTCTTATTATGAAGGTTGTGTATAACGCGCCTAATAGGGTCTACTCGAACACTACACTCGCGAAATACGGACGACTTCTGTAAAAAACAAACATTATGGAGGGATTGAAGGGAAAATTTAAAACACTTATGTCGTGTAGTTTTTTGAGTGGAGTATTTTTTTTATTTCATTGCATATGTTTGAGAAAAGAACTATACTTGCCTCTGGCCGTGAAAAGTGCTTGCCGGTTTCGTATCACTATCCTCTATACCTACTCACCCGGCAAGCCCTTGTTTCCCGGCGTCTGCGGTAACGTACTATTTTAACTCACATGCGAGATTTTACATTATGTATTCTGGAATCTTACATATTTACAGCCGAACAGTCAGCATCAAATCGTCTATAACAGCCAAAGCACCAAATATATCGTCACACATCTTTGTGCTTTCAGTAATAAAGATGTGTCGCAATATATTTGGCGCTTGGGAAGCTACAGACTATTTTATTGTTGACTTCAGGTATCAACAAAATTATATACACCTACCAATATAAATATATACATTAAATATTGTATTCACCACAAAACATAAGCAGTAAACAAATACGGAAACAGTCGTTTTATTTGACAAGAGTTTTAACCGGAATGCTCCTGTGAGTACCCAAGCACCTATAGTAATTTTGTACATTAACCGATAGTATTTTAACGGATATTTTTAAACTTTAACGGTCTCAAAATCTTGCAATTAAGTGGTTAAACTTAAATGATTGCGTCTAATTCCCAGACGTTATCGCCGCGCCGACAGTGAGCGTCCAAGCAGCGCGATACGTAGTCATGTCATGCGACGATGATCGGATACGAGCAAATTATATTTATTTATTTCATTTTATTTTTATTTATTTATTTATACTGAACAATAATTATTGTGTCGATCATTGGAATATTATTACTTACAAAAGTACAATAAAAGTACATATTACATTAGCGTCAATAACAAAACAATATGAATGAATCTATTACAATTTAACAATAGGATTATACTAAATGCACAATATTAAACATAAAAATCAAATAATCATCATTATTACTATGATACTCGTAATCAATTAAATCAATGTGAATAAAAATACATTAATAGGTATAAATAATTTAAACTTAAATTGTAGTTAAAATGTCATTAATAAAATATCATAATAAAAACTAATTTAAGTTAAACAATGATTATTGATTACACATGTCAACCATATTCAAAAGTTATATAATATACAAGTGTGGACGCACCTTTAAGCGACGTAACTTCGTGGCTCCGTTGCGTCGTCTGATCTATCTGGTGCTGCAGCCTTCGTATTCTATTTATTCATATTCTGGTGTAGGTATACCTATACCTACTTGTACGGCTCTAGCAATTCGGATGAAATTTGATATGTACCTACTCGTAGACATAGATTTGTTTTCCAAGTTAGGTTACATAGGTTTCAAGCTCGGTCCAAAAAAGGACGAACTTGCTGCTATAACTTCGTTTCGAAAAAGCTAGTCTCCGAGGTAGTAATAAAACGCAGTAATAAATCATTCTTATTGCTTTTTTGTTCGTGCAACTTGAATCAGACGAGACAAAATCTGTCAAGCTGATCTTGCTTAAGTGACGCTGAAATCAATAAACTAGATGACAATAACTAATGTTTAATTTTAAACCTTATAGCACATTATATACTTACTCGTCTGTTTTTCTTTCTTCTCTTATTTTTAATCTTCTATACATATAAAATAAGAAATCCTGACTGACTGACTGACTGACTGACTGCCTCATCAACGCACAGCCGAAACTAGATACTAACGCTAGAGAATTGAGTTTTGCACAGTCGGTTACATTTATAACATAGGCAAGGGATAAGAAAGTATTTTTTTAAATTCATCCCCTAAGGGGGCATAACAAGGGATGGAAGTTTGTATGTGAAAGGTAAAATCTTTGGACTTAGAAACTTGAAATTTCGCAAAAAAATTGCGTGTTGAAAATCAGGAAAAGGAAATTCTTCATTTTTCGAAATTCACCCCCTATTGGGGTAAAACAAGGGCTGGAACTTTGTATGTGAAACGTAAAATCTTTGGATTTAGAATTTAGATACTTGAAATTTTGTAAAATGATTGTGTGTTTACAATCAAGAATGTTATATTCTTGATTTTTCGAAATTCATCCCCTAAGGGTGTAAAACAAGGGATGAAAGTTTGTATGTGCAACGTAAAATCTTTGGTCTTAGAAACTCGAAATTGCAAAAAGATTGTGTGTTGTGTGTTAATTAATGATTTATTAAAGGGAGGGACTGAGAGAGAAAGAGGCGGGGTGGTCAGGGGGAGAGAGGGAGGGAGAGATAGTGAAGAGGGAGAGAAAGAGAGAAGGAGAGAGGTAGGGAGGAAGAAAACGACGGAGGGGAAGGGAGAGAGGGAATGTGAGGGATGGAGTAGAGAGGGAGGGAGATATAGTGAGAGAGGGAGAAAGAGAGGGAGAGGCAGAGAGACAGAGGACGAGAGAGAGGGAGGGGGAGAGGGAGTGAGGTAGGGAGAGAGGTAGTAAGGGAGTGAGAAAGAGAGAGAGAAAGGGAGTGAGGGGGAGGGAGGGAGAGAGAGAGAGAGAGTGAGAGAGAGGGAGGTGAGACAAAAAGTAGGTGTCGTAGTAAATTTATGACTCCGGTTTTCTTATGACGGTAACACGTAAAATTATCGTTCGTAAGCCGACTTTACAGAAAACAATTTTTGCTATGCCTTAAAATACTATCTTTTTGAAATGCCTTCCTTCTAGAACATTTGATTATGGCCAGTGTCAGGGATCAGGGACTTCACCTGTCTTTTTCGCATAGTTAGGCGTTAAAATTAAAAGTGCCAGTGTTGCCTTCTTATGGAATAATGTTTAATATCCCCATTTTCTCACTCTAAATCCACTCTAAACAGCATCGGACAACTGACAGAAAAAAAGTTTTCCTCATGTATATCTCTGCTTTTACCTAAAATCTACGCGGACGAAATCGCGGGCGGCCGCTAGTTTATACATATAAAATTAAAAGCTGAACAATAGATTTTACGATAATCTTCATATAAAAATATGTACTTATCGGGACGATTGGCCCGATTCATTCGTATTTGCGTAGTAGCTGGCCGCCTCTAGGATGGCGATATGAAATATAAACTCTGGAATGTGTTGGTTCTACTTAATTAACACTTGTACGTACGTAATTACATAAGTTTTTATCACATAGATGGGTACACCGAGTTGGGTTGGATACCAGAGAGTGTTACCATATATCATATCACACATTTATTGGCGCGTTTGAGGTTCATAATTAAACGCCACATACTTATATTTTACTTTAATCTTAACATCATACCTAATATAGGATTTGGCAACAGACAACTTTGAACAGCATCAGAGCACTATTGTTATATACTTACTCTATTAGCTAGTTTATACTCTTTAAAGTTCTTGGCGGAGAACCAGCATGCAACAAGTCAATAAATAAATTCGATAACTGACGCGAAACTCCACGTATTGTCCTCATGCGATCCCCCGCTGCATTTGAATCGAACAAGGTACCGCTATCGCAAACGCAAAGGGATGTTAACACGAAATATCGCCGCGTACGTGCTTATCGCACCCCGCGACGTCTATAGAAAGGGCCTTTCAAGAGATTCGACCCTATACATTTTAAGAGTATTGAAATTTACGAGTATCCTTTGAGTGTTTGCTCGAAGTCGTGACGAGATCGTGACAAATTTTACATACCTACCAGATATAGGTCATAAAACGAACACTTCGGCCGTGAGTGTGTGGAAAGGTAATAGGGTTAGTCGATGATGTAGCCTTTACGGAGGCGTTTTAGAATGTTTTGTAGGCAAAATGTTTGTGGAAAGTAAAAGTGGAATCTGTCGCATCATCATGATGGTCCTAATGAGTGCCATGCAAGGGCAGGGCAAACTTGACAGAGTGCCAACTATCGACCATCATGTCGCCAGTCAATGTCAACAGCCACTTTTCACTATTTTTATCCAACATACATGCAGTTTTCTTCCAATGAATCACATATGGTATGGTAAATTAAGCGCTGTAATAAACTTTTTGGCAAAAACACTGAAATGAACATTAAGAATAACAAATGCCATGTAATGAACACCTACCTAGTCCCAAACTAAGCAATGCTTGTACTATGGATGGGTACTAGGCGACGATATACATAAGATATAGATAAATTATAATACTCAATACATAGAAAACATCCAAGACCCAGGAACAAACATTCGTGCTCATCAAACAAACGCTTGCCCTGGCCGGGATTCGAACCCGGGACCGCCAGCTTCGTAGGCCCACTACCCACTAGCCAAACGTGTCGTCTGTTCGCAGAATGCTCGCACCTCATATCCACTATTGGCTCCGTGCACGAGTTCAGCTCCACCTAAGTGGAACTGACTGAAACGAACGTTTTGACATTGAATCGCGACGTTGTGACAAAATATTATTAAAATCCAAAATTATCTATTAATTTATTTCCGAAATTACTGTGATACCTTAATTTGGGTGGTGAAAGGGTTGTGAAATCAATTTTCGTCATTCAAATCAAATGGGGTAAGTAAAATTGATTCAAAAAGTGTGTTTTATTTTGAATATGTCAGGGTTTGATTACTTAATTTTTAGTTGTAGTTTTACTGTAAAACAAGAAGATAAAGCTACTTTAATGGTTTCATTCGATAATAATAAACATCTATAATTGTTCCTGTATCGCTAGTGATAAATTCAATATCGTTTTCAGTTCGAAATGAGTATTATTTTAAGGACCGGCGGGGTTATTGCCTAACGAAATTTTGACAATTGGTATCGGAATCAACTGTCATAGCCCGTACAAAATTATGACACTTGATTCTGATTGCGAGCGTCAAACGCGTTAGGCAATACGGGGGCCGGTTTATTCAAATTAGGTAACCAAGGCTAAACAGATTACTTTGAGATATGACAGATAACAACACCAACATTACTTTTACTTTAGGCCACTATGAGCGCTGCGATCGATTATATTACCCCCACCTAGTACTTCGCACCCAGCGAATTAGCAAACAGTACCAATACATCTATGAGTATATATCCCTTCTTTTGCCCTACATTAAAGTACTTCAACGATCAGTCGGAACAGCTGAAATACCTACGCGATATAAAGGCGCAAAAATCCGGTTAGTGGTATAATAACGAGGAAATGGAAATGGGTGCGCTTGACTAAATTCGCATTTACCTGCCCGAGGTTTTAGGGACACATGAGTGAGCGCCTAAATGCACGCCTCTGTTAGTTCCCAACCCGCAATACCTATGCAATATTCATACCCCACCATCTATATGCAAACTCTAACTCGTTATGAAGACAGATTTAACATAAAATCCATATTTTCCGCATCATTATTTACATGTGTCTAATGTTTACTCACGTCTCAAAACATTTTGTATTTCCATGCTTACAACAAAAGAGCTTTATTACTCGGGGGACACCTTGATCAATCTCAATTCCAGTGTGATAGGACCTCTAAGGGATCGTAAATATTGTGGACAAATTCCCTTAAATATTTTTGAGTTTCACTGGGTCTGTCGGTGAATTGGTTTTGTTCGAGAAGTTTAGTGAGTTATAACAGCGATCACTCACAAGTCCAGTTGACACCATATTCCTTCATACTTTCCATAGCCAGCATACTTTGAAATAATTTTGAGTGATTACAACAAAAGACAAGAAAGTATCTTTTTATATATTTCGGAAAGGATTACAAGTTTCTTTTTTTAATCCGAAATAAGAATTTGACCTACATTTCACCAGATGACGATAAATTCACAGATGAAGTAGGCTTGCCCAAATTATAGTATTGTAGTTCTTATTCACTCCTACTTTCGGAAATGTTTAGCGGAAGAAAAGTGTTTTTGAAATTTCAATTAGGCTTACCTTGCCTACTGAGTACTCATTTATAAATTTTGCAGAATGAAAACTCGATAGATTGTAAATTTTCAACTGAATAAGCATCACTGGTATAAGTTTGGACCAGTTGTTGTGTACTCAACTCACCAATTACGGATCGGTTGGTTGTGAATCCGATTGATCGAGTTTACCACGCAAACAAATTTAACAGTTCTGCGTTTGCAGATTCTGAGTAGCAAACTGTGAAGTACTGTTTCAATCCATTCACATCGATCGGCCTAAGAGTGAAGCGGCTACAAAGCCCAAATATTACATTTAAAGAACATTGAACAACTTTTTGTACGCCTCAATGAAACACTCGACATCGACCTCAAAGAAATCAAAGCGAACGAAAGGAAAATGGTAAAATAATATCATTCTTTCTATTTTTAGTTAATTTTTTCAGGTTTTTCTGAGGGCGTGACTTGACTAAATACTCGGAATTCGCAATTTTTATACGGACTTGGTTTTAATGACTAGGCATTCGTTTATTTTACTGAAAAGGGGGAGTATGAAGCACTGTGACGCTTCAAAAGTTTTATTTTCTTCGGGTAACACGATAGCCGGCATCATTATTTATGGCATAGTTTAGTAATAAAAGCGGTATACTCGTATTTACATTTACCTGTAAATTTTAGTAGGGATAATATTGGAACAATGCGATCCTTTCGAAAATCTAATTATTCCATTGTTTTGAACAAAGTACACGAGCGTAGTGTTAACTTAATGAAGGGTTTCCGTCCTTACTTTGGGTCCATAAAAAACTGTAGAGAATCTCCATTTTCCAGGTATAATTTATTTTTTCCACGCCGCCCAACATCTGTGCGTTCCGTTTTATAGCTGAGACCGCAAAGCGACAGCCCACCCCGAGGAATTCACCCTTCTCCTTGCGACGGGATTCTTCACTATTAAATACTGCGATTTTTCGTGGTAATTTAAATATCATGTAAATAGCCGTTCGTAAAGAATTCGAATAGCTTACATACATATTTTCTAATAAAATCAAGTAATACGAAGAAAATATAAAAGACAATTACATAACATAGTTGTAGCTACGTTGGCTGAGTACCACCTCCACCTCTCTTCTTGTTCTTCTTACGAGTATCATTACAATAGGCGACTGGTGCTTTTAAGATTTTTTATTTACTCACATATGATTAGTGATCGAAAATGCGTTCAGAAACCGTAGGAAATGACCAGCATTATTACAACCAATTTTACTGTGACAACTTTCTTGTCTAATAATATTTTCTTCTGTTTCCGCGATTATTACTCATTGAAATAAAACAATCCACCCGTGACCATGGAAAGCTGGAAAGCTTCCGAATCGTCGGAAACTAAAATGAGATAATATACGCGATATAATCCGTTAAATTGTTTTATTTCAACTTTCTTGTCTGTGGTAGTAGGTAAAATCTGTACTGTTGTTATGGCCAGTTATTTCAGTATCGAAATTTGTAAGGTTATGAGTTTAAATTTGGAACAGCTGTCAAAACTCTAATGTATGTCTATTCTAGTATTCATAGATATTAAAACAGTTATCGATACGAATCGTCAATTTTGTAAATAAAAGAAATGACCTCAAAAACAGCTCTATTTAAGAAAAGTATACTCGAAATGGTTCCACAACTTAATAATGAAATCCCGGAACATATAGTAAATGTTGAAAATATCGCTGAGTTCAAAACGAAATTATTTAATTTTTTGGTAGAAAAAACGTACTATAAAATAAGTGATTTTTTGTTACATTATAATTAATGGAGCACAACCTCCGTGCACCTTATTAATTAGGTACTTGTGAAATTTGTATGCCTAACGGCCCAGCATAGTGATACTAAAAAAATTGTTAGATCTATGTTTGAACTATGTTGAACAAATAAACGATTTGATTTGATTTGATTTTTATTTGTATGTATTTTAATATAAACCGCACGACATTTGATCTTGAGTGATATGAGAATAAGGACTTCATTCTTTTGTCTATGATTTAAAAAAAAACATTGGTTTCGACGGAGGATCGAATTGCCGCCATTAATGTTGTCATTCTGTTTGTTGGTTTTTTGCTGTTACGAAAGTAGAATTGTGAAAAGTTGTTTGTAATTTACTTTTAAGTTGAAAATATGAGTTGTAGTGACTCCGAGAACTTTATGAACACTCTGCGGGATACGAGGGCTGCTATTTATATATCCGGAAACCGGGATTACAATCTTCTTAAATAGCATATTTGACCGCCATGGTAAAATTTGAACTTTTTTAAGTATATAAGGTATATTTTTTCTTCCTTATTAACGCTCGTGTTTTGTTTTTGACGGGTTTTAAATGTCATCTCGCAGCAAGAATGGAACTCACTCGTGAAAATATTCGTACTATGATTTATTATGATTTTCGGCGTGGTTTAACGCAACAACAGTGCATAGATCAACTAACTTCAACTTTTGGTGATGAAGCCCCATCTAAAACTACTGTGTATCACTGGTTTAGTGAGTTCAATCGTGGACGTAGTATGCTTACGGACGAAGTTAAGGCAGGTCGCCCGAAATCGGTCGTTGTACAACAAAATATCGAGGCTGTGCGAAAACTTATAATGGACGACCGACATGTTACGTACCGCGAGATAGAGGCGACTCTGGGTATTTCTATGACCAGCATTAATAGCATATTACATAATTATTTGGCTGTAAAAAAAATTTGTTCGCGTTGGATACCCCACAACTTAACAAATGAGCAAAAAATGCTCGCGTCGAATGGTGCAATAAAATGTTAAAAAAATATAACCGTGGTGACTCAAAAGCCGTTTATAACATCTATACAGGTGACGAATCCTGGATCTATGCATACGATCCCGAAACGAAGCAACAATCAACGGTATGGGTGTTTCAAAATGAGCCGAACCCTACGAAAGTTACTCGTGCAAAAAGTACATTGAAACAAATGGTGGCCTGCTTCTTCGGTATTAATGGCCATGTAGCTACAGTGCCACTAGAAAACCGTAGAACGGTTAATTCAGAGTGGTACACGACCATTTGCTTACCGGAAGTATTTGAACAAATTCGTAAAACTAACCAGCGACGAAGAATCATTCTTCATCATGACAATGCCAGCTGTCATACGTCACGCGAAACAACTCTATTTTTGGAGGGTCAAAATGTGGAATTAACGGGTCATCCGCCGTACAGCCCTGACTTGGCACCCAACGATTTTTATTTATTTCCAAATATAAAGAATAAATTACGCGGTCAACGATTTTCGACCGCTGAAGATGCTGTCGACGCATTCAAACAACACGTTATGGAGGTACCTCAGGCGGAGTGGCAGAAGTGCTTTAAAAATTGGTTCACGCGAATGCAAAAGTGCATAGATCATCAAGGGGAATACTTTGAAAAACAATAAAACTATTTTCAGCCGTGTACGTTTGTTTGTTTTTTTGTTTCCGGATATATAAGTAGCAACCCTCGTATCGTAAATGCAGCCACAATTGCAACAAATAACTTGTTGTCTGAAAAATCGATAGCCAAATTTAGTACTAGTAAAAAAGAACAAAATTTTTTTACATTGGAGAATGAACAATCGCACGACTTCGATGTATAAATAAATAATTTGTTTCTGTATTTGTTCAAATTTATTCTTTATTGAATTATTTTAATATCTATCGTGTATTGATATTTTACAGGTAGCACTAGTAAAAATGTAGGTCATTTCCCTAAGGCTATTTCTGAACCCATCTTAAAGTACTGATGATATGTGTGTAGATAAAGTAGTGTATGCATCTGTACATAATTAGGCCTTAAAACACTCGTGTGATCCTATTACATATTACTAAAACCACACTCGTATTTTCAGGCTTCTCATTATGTATCGGAATTCTCACCAAAGTTTGTAATTAATAGTAGTTTCATCTAAAAATATTTTCAAAGTTTTGTATTTGTGGTGAATACTACTTGCATTATGCAATTACGTATACTTACATTATGCATTGCCTTCCATATTTTGTCAACATGGAGTGAAGCTCACTGTTCATCCGAATCATCCATAAAACCAGATTCCAAACGGCCTGCCTATTTTAAGGCGTTTAAGCACCTGAGCTTCTTGTACTGCCCTTGAAGAAAGAGCTATCTTTCCTTCGGCTTACAAAACCCCACCTGGTTCCTTGGATCATTGCCTGCTAACTTGCCCGCTGCGTCAGCGAGCTGCTTGTAGCTGTCGTGTGTGGTACTGCAGGTCAGCAGATTGGGATGGGATGCGGTCCTTCTTTTTGTCCTACCCTTGGAGGCAGTTTGCTTCACGCTGGAGGTCCGATATCAAGTGTTCATCCCTATTTGTAATACCTGATTTCCTATGCCTGTAAACATTTCAGCTGTCAATCTAGTTTGCCTCATATTGTGCTAATACATATATAACAAAGTACTCTGTGCCTAATACTTGACTGAAAAATCAAATCCGCCCTCGTATTGCCTAACGCGTTTGACGCTCGCAATCGGAATCAAGTGTCATGATTTTGTATGGGCTATGACAGTTGATTCCGATACCAAGTGTCAACATTTTGTTAGGCAATAACCCCGCTGCTCCTTTTTATAAACTGTCAAAACAGGTCATAATTCTGTATATAATCAAATTGGCTCCTTAATTTAAGTTCTTGGTCATTCTAAAATCGCCTAAAATCGTAAAAATTTGTGCTGCTCATAGACGTTTCTTGCGTATTTACAGTAGAACATTTAACTGGGAGCGTCGCATATTTACTTTGACAACAGAATCCTACCCAATTATGAATTCAACCATATAAATAATAATTATATTTATATATACAGGATGTCCCAAGAAGTAGTGATATACTGAAGCTGGGAGGTAGAGGACCTAGAGGGCTATCTAAATCACCCCCATGTATGTTCTGCGATTTTTCGTATTTTCGGAGTTATAACTTTTTTTTTAATTATTCACCTATCGGCGAGTACGATGAGATTTTTATTTATGGTGACGTGAATTATTGCGGTAGATGCTTGATTTTTTTTGTGTGCTAAGCTGATAGATAGGCCAATTCAGTATGGTAACATTTACTATCGTTAGATCTTTGAATGGAATAAAAAAAAATAAATGCCAAGAATGATAAAATTACCCAATATGTTCACAACTTCAAGGGGCTTTAAAAAGATAAAATCACATAAGAAAATTACCGTTTGGCTTTTTAAAACTTGCTCTATCTATCAGGTACCTACCTTGAAAATTTCATTTTATTATTCATAAGGCTTCAATCAAAAAATTGAAATCTCAATATGGGGGTGATTTAGATAGCCCTCTAGGTCCTCTACCTCCCAGCTTCAGTATATCACTACTTCTTGGGACACCCTGTATAGGCTTTAAAAAAGTTGTAATAAAATGAAAAATGTTTTTTCAATCCAATACATAGATTATTTTAGAAACTGTATGACATTTGACCTTTTTAGACCTAAATGACATATTTGTACACTAATAAAATAATTGTCAAAAGTATCACGTGTGTGCACTTGTCAAAACCAAGATGCTGCTAACACAAACCTATATTTAGTTCCTTGCAAAAGCCATAATACTAGATATAATATGGCATAGTGCACTATTCTTACTTCCGGCAAACCCCGACATCTACCATTATGACAGTGATGAGTATTCCTGCAGAAACTACAGTCGCTTCATTTGGAATGTGTCTTAGAACCTCAACGAAAAACGAAAGACAATACTGGTATTATTAATCAACTACATTCCATCGTTTTCATCACAATAGTCCCTCTACTACCTAATACATGAGTATTATTCAAACTGATAGTGGTAATGATTGCCGATTGTATTTGCCCTATGTGGGCCAAGCTTTCATAGCCATTGGATATGGATTGCAGTTCTTAGAGATGGTTGAGGCGCCCGTACCGAGTGGCATGGTTCTTGTGGGGCACCTGTGTGTGCTTACGAAACCAAATGCGCTCTCGCCGGACCGGCCCAGAGTTATGTTAGTCAACCTAATAATTCTTGTAAGCTACGTTTTAATTTTTCTCTTCGACATATTATGGGCAGTAACCCACGCAGAAATCCCACTGACACAACAAGGCATTATGACGAGTAATTAGTTACAAGAAAAAACGCCTTTTAGAAAATAAATACTGCACCTGCGCAATACAACCTTAAGCTGTCAGCTTGCAAATGCTAATTTGATAACCTTGTCAAATTACGCAATAATCCTGTCAATTGACCGTCAAAATAAAGATTACAGAAGGAACAATATTATTGGTTATTTATTGCAATGTAAAGTTAGAAAACTTGGGTAAAAATGTCAACGACTATAATAGGTCCGAAGTGTTGAACCGTAACTTTATATACACGGCCATAATCATGACAAGGAAACATAAACGCACGAAAATTGCAAAATAGTAAAGACTAAGCATGATAAAGGCTTTCACGAGTTTTTGTAGCATCCTGGACCTACACACGTGGAGAGATAGATGGAGGAGACAAACAGCTCGTGTACTTGTTGCGGAGCTTCGAGAGGACCAACTGTACGAATTAATAACAAGTCTTTTTGCCTGTTGTTTTTCAGTCTGTGTATGATGTGCCTAGGATGTATAACAGGAAACCTAGGCACTAACTGTTGCTGGCCCTTGCTCATTAATTTCGGTAACTGTTTATTCATTGGAGGACACTTGGTACAATTTGTCCACGACACATTGAGCCTTACGCAAGTTTTCACCAACTTACAATCCCGCAAACGTAACCTCATTAATATAAACTATTACTATGTAGCTGCTAGTATACTATTACTTATAGGCGAGTACAAGGAGTGCAAGTTGCTGCGCAACAATACAATAAATAAGGTTTGCGTACCAAAAAGAAATGGAGAAAATTAAGGAACTGATTCTGCTGTATTTGCCTTTTGTTGGTCATATTGTGATGGGCCTTGGGTATGTACTGGAGCAAATAACCATCTTTGAAGCACCGATTCCAAGCGCTTTAGTTCTCGTGGGTCACCTGTGCGTTCTAACCGATCCTCGTGCGCTTACGCCTTCTCGCCCGACCGTTCAGCTAATCAATATTATATTTCTAATGAGCAACATTCTCGTCTTCTTGTACGATTACGTAAAGTCGTTATACCTCGTCGAGACCCGTGAAATAGAACCAACTGTAAATACTTAGGACTCTTGTAAAATGTTAATTCTTTATGAATACAAATAATAAAGAGATCTGGAGTTGTAACGCATTTTATTGTCTCATTATAACATTGTTTTACTTATAAAGAAACGTGAAACTACACGTTACATATAGGTTATTGGAAATATTTTTTGTTGATACTTGGAAATTAAAATAAGGTAGGTACATAAATTAAATCTTGCATAGAATAATTAATGAAAGAGGGTGTCGGTAGGTACCCGGGAATTTTAATTGGCTACTTGATAATGTTGGCATAGGAAAATTAAAACTCGCCCATTGGCACTGGCAAGTCCGTCGCCGAGCTTGAATTACTCTGGCCACTTACATAGCTTATTTACAACTAAGAATAATTGGTAAGATAATTCAGTGAAATCCTCAATAAGTGTACCTCCGAGTGAAAAGTGTCGCGGATGCTGCAATATCTGAATCAAGTGCGATCGGGCCTGAGTTGACAATTTGGCACAATTTGTAACAGGCGGAGAGTGCTCGGACCAAGAGCCCTCCACGTAGCCGATGAGGCTGTACAATCACGGCTTTTGTCGTCGCCACAAAGGGAAAATAATTACTGAAGGTCACCTGATAGACACAATCTTGTTATCTTCTTTTAACACTCCACTTCCCACGTTTATTTCACACAGTGTGTGTTTTTACTTGTATTTGGAAAATAGGTGTTTGCATTACGCATGAGCGCAACCGTTCAGCGTTTGAATTAAAGGCCTATAATGGAACTCTGGGATATGAAAAATTACGCATAATTCTCTGGGTCAGAGCGCTGCGCTGCGCAGAGTCTTATGCAGAAAATAATCCGGAATTTCGTAGGCATTTTGTAACTACTTAGAGGACTACAATTTGTTACACGTCGGAAATCGTTAAGCACGTCTAAAATTTACCTTCGAAAGTTAGTTTGGTAACTTGACCAGATTTTTTTTTCGGGGTGACTTTAAATAGATGTTTAACTAGCGAAGTTTACCTAGAACTTGAACAGGTAAACCAGACGAAATGTGCTCAGGAATACTTTATTTAACATATTCACTACTAGGCGCCTAGCGGGCGCTCTGCTCGTAAACGCGTAACCGATACCATGCGCGTAGCGTTACGAAAAACTTGTCAGCGAAACTGTTCAGTTTTCACATATAGTTAATATAATATCTCGAACATATGTGCTAGAGCTGTGGCGTAGCATTTCCGTAGAGCGAGTGCTACGGGGCATCCATCAATTTTGTCGTAGCACCACCGTAGCACCCTGCAACCTCGGTCAGGAATCCTACTGTATCGTATTGAGCTACTCATAATATTATTCAAATAAATCATAACTTCAGTTTTCTATAAATCATTTATATAAACAATACGTAATGGTCGTGAGAAATCCGAAAAAAATTGCCGAGTATTTTTTCTGTCGTCATTAGGAGTAAAACGTGTTATATTTTATTAAATTTAAAAATATATTAAAATTTAATAAGATGGTTACGATATTTTTTCAAAAAAGGATAACTAGTGAGTGGTAGCTGTCACTTTGATGTCTGCCAATAGCGGCGTGAATCTTTGCAACATACGTGGCAGTTTCGTGATGTGATAAAACAGCTTAATGCATTTTAGTAATCATTTTAACATTTAACTTGAAAAATTATAATATCTTTGTAAATTAAGCCGGATTTGATAGCGGTTCATATAAAATCTTTTACTCCTAATTATAAGGAGTAAAAGATTATAACCACGCATTCCTTAGGTCATTTAATGACCCAAGGATTGCGTGGTTAAAACCCTTAGGCCATTAAATGACCTAATTATCAATATTTCCGAAAATATTCACTAAATCAAAAAAATAATAATTTGAAACCTTAAAGTGTAGAAGTTTTGTCGAATGATGTGCTACACATTGATATTTGCTGATTTTTTTTTTCTGTTTTGTTTACATGTAGGGAGTGCCCCCCCCCCTCTAGATTTTTGATTTTTTATTTAACTGTCATCAATATATACATCTTTTAGTTTTTGAGTAAAATGCTTGTGACATAAGGACGGACGGACATGAATAAACTATAAGGGTTCCGTTTTTGCCATTGTGGCTACGGAACTTAAAAAATGAAAAAAAAAATTCAATTCAGTGGCCTTCAAGTAGCCCGTAGGTATCACTTTTTTTAATATCTTCATAGACCAGACATATCATTTTTACAACTTTTGTAATAGTAGGTATACGTATAGATAATTAGATACGTTCGTAGGTAAGTACGAGTAACAAACAAAGTAACAAAATGTCCCATGCTCTTATCTGGCGTGTAGCGGCAACCGAGTTAATGAGAGTTATTCCCGTATTTCTTTATTTTCTCCATTCGTACAGACGTACCGAGTACCTCTAACTCCCGGTTACAGACCACCCCGTGACTCGCCGTTAAGTTCTATGTGTGAAACTTACGCTTTCGTTTTTATATCCAAAAAACTTTTAGACGTCGTTGAGGACGGAATAAGGAATAATTGGGGAATCGCCAGTCACTTGTCTTATTATAGAACAAAAAGGAAAGGAGCAAATGAAAAGGTAGCTTAGGTAGGTAGCTTAGCTCAGGTAAAAATATTCGAGTGACCTCGACGAGGCGTCCCCTGCCACTTGTAACACGAAAATAACGTTGGAGAAAAAGTAAGTTATATGATACCTAGAATTATTGTATAATTCCCAAAAGCGACATTTAGTTTTGTAGCCACTCACTGAGCTGAACGGATTTCGCAAATAATTAAGACGTCTAAACTTAAAACTATATTTGTTATCTCTTTCGTCTTATATTATTCCTGTCGGTAAATAGCACGGTAACTAGTAAATATTGTACCGACGTAAATTATGAGTGTGGCAAGAGCTTCAGTTTATATCACCGCTGGGGAACGAAAGCCGTACAAACGTCTCTTCCTAATAATGTGTTTGCTAGTTTATTACTCACGCACGGAACGACATTTAATTATCTTCTATAATCGAAACGTTTCTTCCATTTAGATAATAGGATCAAACAGAAGCCGGAAGAAGTAATTAGTTCCCTCGTCCTTATATATGCATAGATAGGCACGTAGGTAAATCTATTTGTGAACTAGCAATCCCGACGTATTAACTGCGACAAATTAGGTTATCCAGCTCGAACGAGCTGTCTGTGCAGAGATATGAAAACGGTTATTATTTAGAGTAATTCGCGACTAACGTGAACTCATTTTCATTACTGCCAGCAACAGCTGAAAGCCTGACTTGCCCCCGCGGCCGCCTGACAGGCAGCACCAATCTCCATTGCCTCTAATTAAACATTATACAACTCATGTCTGTGATCACAGGACAACTGCTCCCTATCAAGAACCTCCTAAATATTCGTAATTATCCCCTTGTCTCGTCAGTCTCAGTTCTTTATTAATGTTTAATTAATTAAAATCGTCGCATGTATGACGAGATAAAACGCGTCGAGCGTTAACAATAGAGCTCCTTTCTTGAGTCTGAGACTGATAAGTAGAAGACCTTACAGACAAAGGCATATTGGAAATATATCACTTTTCTCGATATCTCGATTTCAGGCATTTGCCTTGATATCTTTTCAACCGTAATATAAATTTCATTGCGCCTCTGACGAACCGATGTTTCGTATTGATCATCAATCAAATTATTAGAACAATTATAAGATAACTTTTCGTTTTCATTAAAATTTATTTCATATTAGCGTGGGCTCACGCTATAGCAGTTCGTAAACTAACTTAATAAACGTACTTCTGTACAAACGTTAGAGAGGAATATTGAGTATTGCCAAATCAGTCGCAAAGATTAGGCGACGGGAGAGCAATCAAGTGTAGTTCATGCAGAGAAAACGCAATCATAGCCTGTCAGACGGCGATTGCGAGGACTGTGCATCGGACAGGGCTTTTATCTCATTCGGACAAAGATTAGTGCCTCCATTCAACATGTGCAAACTGTATGTGTACACTCGAGCACCATAATAACGAGTATACGGATTCTATACAAAGTGTAACCTTTTTATTTGCTCTTGATTATATCTTACAGGTTATTGTTGCATTCTCCTCATGTGCTCCGGAACGCTTCTTCACAGATAGTTTATTTTATAAATGTAATATCTTAAGCACATGTGCCTGACACAGAGCCTGTGGCGCAGCATGTTCGTAGATGCTGCGTGAGAGCGCTAGATGATGCGTTCGTACGGGACATTCATCAATTTACTTGTAGCACCCTGCAACATCGGACGTTGCTTTACGAATCCCACCATATCGAGCAAACCATTAATATGTATTCGAATATATCAGTTAAGCATAAAACATCTCGAATATTGATATTGAACTTCCAAGAAAGCTAAGCATACTTTAATATAAACTAGGAACAGCGGACAAGATAGTCTGTCGTAGAAACTGGAAGGGTAGACGGTGATGAATAAATTTTTCTCCGAGAGGGTACTCTTTAACATAACCTAAAACAAAGAACGGATCGGGCCTCGTGCCAAGGGTCCCGAAGGGTGCTTCAGAATAAATACCATTACTCCAACTAGTCCGGGACCCACTTTATATTCAAGCAATTAAAAAGAAATACGACTTGATGAATTACGTTGCCAAGTAAAGAAACAGTTTTAAATGAATCTAATTGATTCAGGTGAATTTTGACAGCTCCAATTTGAGAAATTTTCTAAGTTATTCGTCTAATTAACCAGCGTAGTTAATATTAGAGACGTTGATTGATTCGATTTAGCTTAAGAACTAAATATTAACAAGGCGTGCAACTATCGGGCTTAGGTATTTCTCATTTATATCAACAATGTTATTGATGTTATTAATTATAATGGAATGAGTTATACTTGCTTATAAAATCTTACCTACCTATGTATCTTAAATAGAATAAAGAAGTATATCGACAGTATTTACGATTTAAAAAAAACCGATATCATAATGTTATCCAGCCGTTTAGGCTACAGAGCGTGCCAAAGAAATAGATATGATTTAAACGGATATAAATACTTCTTGTAGTTTTTAGTTTAGTCGCTACTTCAATCAAACTAATCAAACATTTTAGCTCACTTTAGCGAAATTTTCCTCCATTCCTTTCGATTAATCGACTCGAAGTATTGGCAACGGTATTTTGTCGCTGGCATGTCATCTATGTCGTCGGAGTGAAACACAACCTTAACTACATACGATTTAAGTACAGTTTAAGTAACTGGTTTCTTCATTATTTCATTTGGCCTTTAAATGAAATCAGAACTCATCTCATAATTAAAATTGCTATTAAGAATAAAACATTGTATTGCTTATTAACAGAGTCCTCATTATAATTATTAACCCGAACTACCAACAACACTGCAAAACAAATTCTTCATTACACAGTCGGGAAACCGTGATCAATGAAGCGTCAGTTTTAAAATAAAGCAAAAATGTAAAATAACGAACGGAGCACAATTTCATCGCGGCTGACATTGCAGCGGCGCACTGGGGAAACATTTTAAGAAATATAATAATGTCAACATTCTTTCCTTGCAGCCCGAGAGTTGACGCAAAAGGAGCGATCTACTTGACGACTAAAAATGGAACGTTTCCAATATCGCTGACGGCCAAGTCCCGCGAGGCTTCGGAAAACGCTCCTCAGATTTTGTCCAGCGCCGCCAAAAATGGATCTCTAAACTCCGAATATACCGACCGCGATTATTGGGACACGACTGACGAAATTCTATCTAAATATTTGAACGCATCGTATGCTGAAGTGGACACGCGCTATATGTGGAAAAACAAAAGAAGCATCAACGATGCCGTATCCAGAAATATCACACTGGTACTCGAAAACCTTTTGAAGAATTACGAGAACTCACAGCTCCCCACTCACGGAAAAGGTATTTTATATCGGCATAAAAAAATTCGAGCAATTTATGTTAAGATAGAAATTTGCAGAGGATGGAATGAAATATTGTTGTTTCAAGCATTTTATTTTCATATTTCAGTCTTTACCCTGGTGTTCTCCGTATTAAAAATGCGAAAATGTGTTTTCACCTCAGCAGCTCAAACACGCAGGTTTTGCTGCTAGCTAACAGTGTGCAAAATGCGATTTCGCTGCGAGCGTGAGGCAAAGTAGCTCTTTATTTTATTAATTTAGAATGGCACGAGTTGACATTTTTCAGTGCTTGGGACCGAATTCGAAATATTTGAACTTCGAAGCACTTTGTCCCTTTCATATCCATATAAAGAAAGCTAGTGACAAGAGCATTCCAATTCGATTTCGATTAGATGGTCTAGAAAAAATAACTAGACCAATGGAGTATAGAACTAAGGAGTTTATAATCTTTATATATCCAAAGAGTCCGTCAAAGGGCGTTAAATTAATGGCTAATGAGATTTTTGTAGTTTAAAATTATTTTTTTATGTTTTACAAGTACAAAACAATGAATATGTTGTGTAGCAAAAGATATAAATAACAAAAACTTGATTCGTTATAATATTATTTTTTTTAACGAGTGCGGTCGTTGTAAGTTTTTTTTGGCATTATCATGCTATATTTATTTTACGCACTTGAGTCGGTTAACTTCAAACTCAGATAAATCCACTCTTACCCCTTGGGAGATTATTGAAAAAAAGTGATAATTCGGTGATTTGAAACGCAGATTATTTGTATTATGGCTAAATCGGGTGCGTATTTTCTCACATAACTTTTTAAGTCCTATTATCTGAAGTCCGAAAATATTTCTCATACTATTTTATATCATAATGATCACTCTTCATATTTTTTTTTAATACTAACGATCGAAACTCATAATCATCAGAACTCATAAGATCACTAATCATACAACTTGTTTATACTATTTTTTTTTTCATATATTTTCTTACACTACTAATCTAACTCATAATCATCAGAATTCATATTCATCCGAATTCATAATCATCAAAACTCATAAAATCAACACTCATACACCTTGTTCATACTAATATTTGAACCACTACCAGGAAAATAGATTGGATTACAAAATTTGAACGAGCGAGCGAGCGAAGCGAGCGAGCAAAACCTTTCAGAGCAGATCCGACGTGGCCGGGTTAGGTTAGAAGGTCTTGCTTGTATCATATGAATGCCATTATGAATAGGAAAATTATGATAATTGTCTGTTATGAAGTAAAACAGTTATGAAAAAAAATTTATGAGTTTTAACATTTCTTAGTAATGACATTATTAAGAAAAAAAGTATGATAACTGACTGTTATGAGTTCCGATGGTAGTAAAATAAAAGTATGAAGAAAAAAAGTATGAGGAAAAAAATTATGAAGAGTGAATGTTAGGAAGAAAAATCGGTAGTGAAATAAAAAATAGGTATAAAAATTTTATGAGAGCCAATATGGACCCGGCTAAATCATTAAAAAATCGATCCTGTTCAACAAACTCAGCTTAAAAACTATCTAAACGAGTGTATTTTTTTCAAAAAAAAGAAATTTTGATTGGATTTGGGCAAGGCCGCCAAAAAGGGCTTATTTTTACCCGACTGCGCGACGCAAAGGAGGGTAATGTGTTTATCAGTCTATGTATGTATGTATGTATGTATGTAAGTATGTATGTATGTTTGTTCCTATCTGGCACTCTAGAGACCAAACGCGTGGACCGATTTTGATGATTCTTACGTCAATCGATTCATCTTAATTAGGCGAATGTCACTAAAGACATGAAAATGATGAAAACTTAAAATGGCGATATTGAGACGCCATATTGTGAAACAGAAAAAAATAAAAATCTACGTACTATGTCGAGTAGGATATCATTGAATAGGGATTTAAAAATAATTATTAGGTTGCTTTGATTATTTTTAATTTTGAATGACCAGTTAGGAACTATAATGATTTAAGGTTGGTTAGCAACCCGTTCTCACTAAATTTTCATTTCATTGTAATAAATCTGTGCAAGCTTCTCAATAACCCCCACGATAAAGATTGCGAAATTTACTGACTTCTAATTTTAACTAAAAAGTATAAAATAAAAATAATAAATAAAAAAGAAAAACTAAAAACCCGACTGCTTAAAAAAAACTAAAAACAAAAAAAACAAGTCGAGTACCCACCCTTGTTAAGTTATAATGGAAATGTTTTATGATTCATGATCGATACTCACATAAAACAAATAATACTTTCTAATGTGGAACATAGCGATTTTAATCAGTCGGGACCCAATTTTGGGAAGATTTGCGTCGATCTAGTTATGGGTCCCGACTGTTTAAAATCGCTATATTCATATCACATTTCATAAATATACTATCATAAAACATTTCCATTATAACTTAACAAGGGTAGGTACTGGACTTGTTTTTTTCTTTTTAGTTTTTTTAAGCAGTCGGGTTTTTTGTTTTTTTTTTTCAATTATTATTTTTTATTGAAATAAAACAGAAAGCTGAGAATAAAACAGAGAGCTGGAAAGCTTCCGAAACGTCGGGAACTAAAATGAGATAATATACGCGATATAATCCGTTAAATTGTTTTATTTCAATGAGTAATAATCGCGGAAACAGAAGAAATTATAATTTTTTGTTACATACAGAACGTGATGTAAGTTTCTTTAAAAACTATTCAAAAAGGCTTGTTTCCTGTCTTTGTTTCTCAAAAATTAGTATTTTTTGCAACTTTGTGACACCACAAATATGAATAAAACACGGTTTTTTTTTGTATATTTGAAATGTGAGATCACGACATTCCCCATACAAAATGAAAGTGTGATTTCTTGCCGAAATATTAATCAATAATATTTTTTAGTTTCTGTTTTCATTTCTGAGCATTTTCAATTAATTTATCAGTTTGTCACTTAGTCTGAGAAGTGTTTTCTTTCCATTACGTCGAAATTAAACATAAATAAATAAAATTATTAATCATGAAACATGCGTGATAGAATCATACACTTTTATGTAACAGATCTTCTGTAACTTTATTTTTCTATTAAAACCTACCAATTACTTCAAAGAAATTAATTTCGTAAACTGGCAACACTGTTAACTACCTAGTCCTTGAACGCAGCCGTTCTTGTCGGCCATATTTAGTCGTGTACGCACATTTGAAGTGAGTGGTCGTCGCTTCGTCATAATTTATGTAACGCGCTATTTCGTGATTTTAAAGGGAAGTTTGCATGTTTTTAAATATTAATACAGATTACATAGTAGTTTCATGTCTGACGTGTGCAAAAAGGTTGAGTGTGTAGTTGTATCTTTGTTGTAGCGTCTAAAAATTTGGAATTTGAGTCGATTTTGAGCACGTGGGTGCCGGAATTATGTAACTATGTAACGCTTTTATGTAACTAATAGTAAAAATAACCTGCTGATTTTGAGTAGCAACAACAAGAACAAAATAGTCAAGATTATAAGAAATAATGATATCTTTCAGAATTTCTCTTATTGTCACCACATCATGCCAGGTGCAGGAGTGAGGGAGCTGCTTGATGGATTACGGACGCGCCTGCAGAATATGTCGCTGAAGGATTACTGCGTGATTATTATTGGAGAAGAGGACTTTAAGGAACTAACTGACATTAATTCTCTGGTGCTACACATAAGAGACGTTGTAAAAAGTATTATTTTTACTAATATTATAATATCCTGTCCAACATTTATATGTGGTCGACCTCTTTACAATGAAAGAGTAGAAAGATTTAATTACATGTTGCTCAACGATTTACGGAACCATAATAAATGCTTTTTTGTCTATGACAGTAATGCTAACTTAGAACTTAATATGTTTTCGGCTTGGAGCGGTGTGTTAAATAATCGAGGCATGTTAAACATCATTGTAAACCTTCAACAGAATATCTCCTGGATCGTAAACACATATGATTATGACAACAGTGATGGTAATAATGGTCATAAAAATGATTCTTTTCGTGACTCAAGGACCAATTCATAAGACTCTAAACTTGCTCCACCAAAACGTGTGTGGTATTTCTAATAAAATTAATGAAATCGAGATCTACCTTGAGGAGCAAACTAGTTCATTACAATATTCGTGTATAAGTGAACATTTTCTTAACAAAAACTCTGTTACTGCTCTAAACATACAGAATTATAAAACAGCTTGTCATAACACACGGCCAGCAAAAAAAAGGGGTGGTACTCTAATTCTGACTTTGAATAATAGAGATACAGAAAGTTTATCTTTCTGTGACAAACTGTATTCAGCCGAAGGGTTTGAAATTTGTGGTGTAAGAGATATAAATACAAATGTGTACATCTGTTGTTGCTATAGATCACCATACCTAAAAAATTTTGATATTTTTATGGATAGATTGGAATTACTGTTGGAGCAACTTTTTAATAAAAAAGCTATTATCTGTGGTGACTTCAATGTTAATTTGCTGGCTGATAGCAAACAACGTAGTGATTTTCTAAGTCTGATTAAAGGTTATAACTTTAGGCATCTTATTGATGACTTCACCTTCAGAAGGAACGATTCTCAGTCTTGCATTGACAACTTCATTACAAACTTACCATCGGTTTCAATTTTGTCCACCAAGATTGATCACAACGGTCTAGCTGACGGACACGCTGCCATTTTTTGTGAACTGGCTACTGATGATAATAAGAATAATAATCGCGAACATCTTTATGTAGTCAAGGAAAAAATATTTGTAAGCGATAAGGTAAGCCTTCAGTCTTTTAGGTGTAGGTTGAAATCTATTGACTGGTATAATTTAGGCATTAATGAATTTCTGGAAAAAACCTTACAATCATTCCGTGAAAGCTTTAAGAAGACTAAGATAAAAATCAATTTAAGAAAGAAGTCTAACATTAAATGGATTACAAAGGGCATAAAAGTAGCAAGCAAAATGAAGCGTGTGTTGACTAATTTAAATAAGGAAACATGTGATAAATCTATACTAGATTATAGTGCAAAATATATAAACATCTTTAGAAGAGTTGTCAGATACGCAAAACGGACTGCAGTTCAATCAGAAATAAGTAACGCCAAAGGGTCTTCTAAAGCCATATGGAATATAGTCAACAAACATCGTAACAAACCACTAAAAACTCAGCCTGGTAAATTTATCCTGAAGGTAGTTAATGAGGTTCTTGAAAATCCCCAAAAAGTGGCTAATTTATTTTCAAAAGCTTTTGATCACAGTAATGATCCAAACACGGGTGATTTAAGCTCCTCTGTTGATATCCTAGTGCAATCCAATAAAAGAAAATTTAATGACATATCTTTAAAAACAGTTACTTCAACGGAAATAGTGAAAATAGTTCAAAGTATGGAAAATAAAAAATCCTGTGGTTCGGATGAAATGCCGATCTCGGTTATCAAAGATTGTATAGACTTGCTGGCGGGACCTTTGGCATATTTCTTCAACAATTGTTTTCTTTCTGCAGTTTTTCCTGAACAGTTAAAAGTGGCCAAGATCCTACCAATTCATAAAAAGGGATTAAAAACTGACCATAAGAATTATCGACCGATATCGCTACTACCAGTCCTCTCAATAATTTTTGAGAAACTCATCAAATCACGTCTTTTAGATCATTTCGATGCGCACGATATCATCAGTTCTCGGCAATTCGGATTTCAAAAAAACATAGGGACCACTGATGCTATTGACTGTCTGGTAAATGATATTGTGAGTGACCTCAATAAAGGAAAAAGAGTAGCGAGTCTTTTTATTGACTTAAGCTCTGCATTTGATACTGTCGACCATGCGATTCTTATGAAAAAACTAGAATTTTACGGAATCAGAGGCAATGCATACCAGCTTTTGCTTAATTATCTTCAAAATAGAACGCAATTTGTAGAAATAACGAATGTTCAAGATGGTTACGAAAAATCTACAACTTCTAAGGTTGTACATGTTAAAAGAGGCGTCCCTCAGGGTTCAATTTTGGGTCCATTACTATTTCTTGTATTTACGAACGACCTCATAAATTTCTTTTATAATAAAATTAAGATTTGCAAGTTGACGGTATATGCAGATGATACAAATGCGACTGTCTGTGCTGATAATATTGATGAATTAAATAAAGTAACTAATGATGCAGTCGCAATTTTCGGTGAGTGGTTCTCTAAAAATAATTTACGTGTTAACACTGACAAGACTAAATTAATGTTGTTTAAATATAACTCTAAGAAGTCAGACAAACTCGAAGTGTATTTGAATGGGGCTGTCATTGATGTGGTTGACCATGTGAAATGTCTTGGTGTGCGTATTGATTCCCATCTAAATTGGAAACATGAGCTAGAAGTCGTCGAGAGCTCAATCGCGTCAGCTTGCTATGCCTTACGGTGTCTTAGGGAGGTCATGGGAATCGATCAGCTCAAGTCAGTGTATTATGCTTTGATCGAATCCAAACTAAGATATAGTATCAAGCTATGGGGAAACAGCTTCCAATATAATATTAATAGAGCACTTACAATTCAAAAAAGAGCAGTTCGTACTATGTTTCGTTTACCTCCATGGGTTTCATGTAGACATTGTTTTAAAGAACTAAATATTCTCACGGTACCCAGTTTGTATGTTTTAGTGCTGCTCACAAAATTCCACAGGAATGAGACTTGTGAAGAGCAATGTGAACGCTTACTAACGCGCACTAAAAACAGGAGTTTTCCTTTTTGTCCTAGACTCAGGGTCGTAGTACATTCGGCTGGCTATCAAGCTGTAAAACTTTACAACAGGCTGCCTATGGAATTAAAAATCATTACGGACAACTCGTTATTTCATAGGAAATTGCAAAGATTTTTGTTAAGAGGTTGCTTTTACAGTGTAGAGGAAATTTATTTATGATAGTTAATGTTTTTGGTAGGCTGATTATTTTTATACTTCAATGTTGTCTCCTTTTACCCGCAAAAATATTGTATGGCGGCATTATCTTTTTAGTTGCTTTAATTTTAATCTTAAGATTGTATTTCAAACACAATACCTGTATTGTTTATGAATAAAATACTATGACTATGACTATGACTAATATGTAACCTAAGTAACGTTTTTTGATGTAACGTTACTTATAAGTGATCTAAAGCCTAATCCACATTGACATCAAATAAAATATTCTACTTTTTAGTATCAAAATCAAAATGAATGAAGAGCGTTTAGATGAGATACACCAAATGGTTCTGGGTGTACCTGTTTGATCTTAGGATTGGATCAACATAGACGAATGTTTTTTAGCTTAATTCGCCTCAAATGAGTAGCATTTCAGAAGAGTAACATGTAATGGTTCTGATGATTGACCATAGGGGTACCTAATAGATCTCAGAATAATTTGGTGATAAGTCTATCTATTTAGATAGCTGTTCATTTTAAATCAATTAAGCTTAAAAAAACACTCGTCTGTGTTATCTTTGCAAATCCATTTTAATTATTTAGCACGGCAGTTGTTGTTTAAACAAAACAAATATTTTAATCATCCAACAATACACGCCAAGCCACGAAGAGACGATTCATTCGGCACGCAGCAAGGTCAAAACTCAAAATGGATTAAAGTAGATTATGTAATATTGTGGATTGATCCAGTAGTGGTATAAAAGCAATGCTCGACCTATCTTGTGTCGTCATGGTATAAATTAAACAGTTAAATTCAAAAATTGAGCCGGTTCATTTTGTTCCACAAGAACGAACGACGAATAAATTGGGCACAAACCGGTAGGTATGGTTTATAAAACCTTTTTTAAGCATTTCGGAAAGGTTCCGCAATTTGTACATCAGTCCACATCAGGTTTTAAACATAACCGGACCGGTAATCCAAGGGTACTAGGTTCTATTCCTGGTGTGGAGTTAGAAAAAAATTGCTATTTCACTTCCTTTATGCATTTGCCTTTACCGAGTGTGGCGATATTTTTCCCAAAAAACCTTTTCCTGGTAGTAATCTTTCCATTCGCAAAATTTACCATTCTTCCCTTTTCTGTAGCATATTTTCCGGTATATTTTTATTCTTATTCGTAGTAATTACATTCTTAGAATTTTCCAATCTGTATTTATCTGCATAGTTAATATACCCATTCTGTTTTTTTCCTGTTTGCATATTTTTCTAATCTTTTTCCGCCAATACTACTGTTTATGTTTATTTTACTACTGATATTTTTATTACCTCTCAGGCGATGGAGTGGATCCAAAATTGCACAACCTATTTTTCGGATGGCACATTCAGAGTTGTACCAAAACCATACACTCAGTATACGTTTCACAAAGACATAGGGTCGGACGAAAATGGTTCCTTGCATTTTCGCACTGCTACCAAATACATTGCAGGACACTACACGAGAATGTTGAACTCCATTAAGAACAATATTCCAAACTTCCAACCAAAAACTTTCAAAGTAGATAATATTTTTGGCTAATTTTCCTGCTGGAAAATGAGCCAAAAAAAATTTAAAAATACATGAAGCTTGGCTTACTATTTTGTCGGAGTTACCAAACATTGCGCAGATTTACCAATTTAACAAATATATGCAAACAGTGGATCGAAGTGGAAATTATACACATTTTATCTTGTTTTGACGCTACGCACTAACAACGTGACCGAAAGCTGGCACAAGAAGATTAATAATATCTTCAAAAAGAAGAGTAACTTATTGTTATGTATTTCGGAACTAAACGCTGAAGCAGAAGTAGTAAATTTCACCGTACTACAAAATCAAGTACGCCCTGAGGTATTTCGTCGAAGAAATATTAAATATATTGTAAGGGATAATAAATATAAGAAATACTACATAATTATTTACAGGGTTTATATGACATGAAGAAAACTGTTACCCTTTTATCTCATTTAAAGTATGAATAATTATTTCGGATCATTTGTCGGATGTAAGCGTGTAATTTATTAAAGAGCAGATTATTTTTAAATAATTCATAATACAGATGCGCTAATTTTGAGTTGTCGTACCGTAGACAGGTAGGGCATAACGCGATTCTGGTTCAAAAATGATTAAGATGTGCGACAAAGAAAATAACAGAAATAGAAAAATTATCGAAAGAAAACTAAGCTATAGTCAAATTGAAATTTTGGTAAAATATGCGAATGGAGTAATAGCTTCAAGGAAAATTTGATATTGGCAAAATAATCTTTAGCAAATTAAGCGAAAGTAAAAATTAAAAATGGTAAATTTTGCGAATGTAAAAATATTTGGGAAAAATATCGCCACACTCCCTTTACCTAACTTTTATAATACACTTATGTAACCATATTACATACAAGCATAAATTACTTCTATGTGATATAAGGCCAATTTTACGGCCTTGCCCTTATTTCGGCCTTACCTTCATTTGATATAATCGTTTGCAATTTATCTATCTTTGAAAAAACTCAGTGTAGACCTGGATTTATCTAGATTTATTGACGCAGAGTTGACGTCAACTGACAGCCACATTTAACAAACTTCTTTCGCTGATTGGCTTTGATGGACTTGCCTTCATTTGAAATAAACTGTCATATGGATTTACCTGATTTTGATAAAATATTGGGATCTTAACTTTATTTTTCTCAAAAACTACACGAAATTATACTTAACCCATGAAATAGAAACAAAACCAATTTCTTAAACTTTTATTATATACAAAAATCTTAAAAAATGTCAGAAATGGATTTACCCGAGTTTGAAGTTAACCGAGTCACTTGTTACAGTGGCGCCACCAATTTAACACCTTTTGACAAACTCTTTGGATATACATATAGAGATTATAAACTCCTTAGGTCTAATTCGAAAATCGAAATCGGCTTGGGATGATCTTGTCACTCACTATCTTTATATGGATATGAAAGGGACAAAATTCTTTGAAGTGCAAATATTTTGAATTCGGTCATAGAGCCCAGCACTTAAAAATTACATGACAACACGCGCCATTCTAAATTAAACAATTAAAATTCCGAATTAAGAAGTTACCTTGCCTCACGCTCGCAGCAAAATCGCATTTTGCATACAGTTAGCTCGCAGCGAAACCTGAATGTTTTAGCTGCTGAAGTAAAAATAACTATTGTTGTTTTTTTAATAGGGCAGCGGATCGATGTGATTTTTTTGCATAGACACTTAAGCGAATATAGACTGACATATATTTTTATATTTCGAATAAAATTGCAGTTCTCGAAGGCTACGCTAATTTTAAAATACAAAATCTTTATTTGAAGCAACGTGGCCCATACATACTAATACAAGTTGTAAAAATGAAACGTCTATACATTAAAGATATTTAAAACAAATGTTGAATATTTGAGGCTCACTGAATTGAAAAATATATGTTTTGAATTTTTTGTATGTTTGTATGTGTCGTCGTGGCTTCATCACGCCAAATCGGCTTAACGGTTTACAAGTATTCTTCGTCTTCTAGAACCTTACAAACACGTACAAACATACAAAAAGAAACATTTTTTTTCTATTTATTGACGTAATAGTTCGGTACCATCTTTTTTTAATATCTTGAATGTACAGACATTTCATTTTTATAACTTTATAATAGTTAGTATAGATGAATAAGACAACAATTCAATAACCCTTGCCTCGTAGACAATAATAAGCTATGCAAAGATCCCAATCTTTTTAATATGCCGATACTATCTCAGTTTATTGTTGGATTTATATTGTATTATATTTCAGGGTACCCTACAGTTGTGCAAACAAATATATTAATAAGAAGTATGGGCCCTGTGTCTGAGCTTGATATGGTAAGCGTGAGCATCGTTTAAATTTTAGACCGAATGTCACCATGCTTTTTAGTAATTGATAGCTGATTAAGCATTTTAATGTCCTCCATTTGATTTACATAATCAACCGTTAATCAGCTATGAACGCTGACAGATTTTGATGAAATTGAACCTAACGTTGTTTACAGGAACCGTAATATATAATTGTCACCCAAAGTTTTGATTTACGATTCACATACATTTTACTTCTCGATATCCGCCTTCTTTGTTTACATACCATTTGATCATCAAACGTTTATTTGATTGAAGACGTAAAAAAAACTCTAAGATGTCCTTATCAACAAAGCCAATTGTACAATTGGCTTATTTAAACTTTTCCATTTGAAGGAAAAAAATGTTCAAAGAAATTACTGTCGACATCAATCAAATCGTTTATGGTACAATGATTACCAAGCCATTTCAGTTTTGGCAATTATCGACGATATCTGTATCAAAATCTTTTAAATCCAATTCCTTCATGACCCGCATTATTATTAATTAAATACCTAGTTCTTTATTTAAGTGTTATTTCGCCATAAATGGCATTGCGACTTCTGTCAGTGTAGAAACCATAAGCAAAATACGTCCACGAAAAAAAGTAGCCATCTAAAACTAAGTCTCCACTGTCTTCCAGCAGGTCTAGGTACTTCAAACCGCAATTAGATTGCCAACTGAGTATTCTTTTTAATGTGTAAGAATCTAAAATCCATACATTTTTTCCTTACAAGTTGTGAAATCCTACATAATGCCAGTTAAGGCTTAGAGCTAAAATGATTGCAAAAAAATGTGAGTAATTCTGGCATGATTTAAAACAATTTATGACCTACATATAGTAATTAAGAGTCTAGAAAGTTATTCGCGGAATCTGTTTGAGTAAAAAAAGATATATTCAGAGATTTCGAAAGTAAGCCCAAAAATGGATAACATTTGATATAAATATCCAAAACGGCACTCAAATCTTTATAAAAGAATGAAAAAGTATGAAATGACCATAATAAAGATCTGAATTATATAACAGTGGCTACTTTTTTTCGTGGACAAACAAGCCTTAGTCCACTCAGTACTTTGGTTTTTAACAGTTTATCAAATTACTTTATTTATTAGTTTATTTGGGAGCAATTGAAATGAGCAAACTTTTTGTACACTGTATCTCTACTTTCTTTGATCCTTAATATGGATTTTTTGTAGTATAAAATTTCATAGTGATTTTATTTTCTCTGACATGATGATGATTCCAGCTTTTTCTCCAGGACTACTCAATGGACTGTTACTTCAGACAGTACTGGCGCGACACTCGGCTCTCCTTCCTCGGCCCCATCCGCTCCCTCTCCCTATCTATCAAGATGCTGGAGAGGATCTGGCGGCCAGACACCTACTTCTACAACGGGAAACATTCCTATGTGCATACTATTACTGTACCGAATAAGCTGCTACGGATTAGCCAGCATGGCGACATATTGTATTCGATGAGGTATGTCGGAATCGAAGGTATACCTATACTATGCGTATCTCAATAAATACTTCATTATTTGATGATGATATTCGAAACACATATTTCTTTAGAATCGAAGTGGACTATTAGCTCGGCAACTTCGTTTGTGACAGTGAAGAGTAGACAGTGAAGACAATGAAGAGTGCGCGCAGCGGAGCACGATGAGCCTGCTAATATTATACAGAAATGTGTGTTTCGAATATTGCTTTAGGTTGCACTTTGTATGTCAGTAGTTCAGTCACGTTATAAGTCACAAGTTTTTTAGATTACATTAGCGGTTACTCACGTCGTAAAAGCCTAGTATCCTGGACATGTTTCGGTCCATTGACTGCCTAGAGGTGCGTCCATCCTGGTATCATTTGCTCGTATCCGATCACCGTGGCGTGGCATAACTGCGTATCGCGCTGCTTGGACGCTCACTGTCGGCTCGGCGATCACGCCGCGCTTGTCCGATTTAAGTGTGTGATACGCGTAGCAACATGGATTTCGAGTGATCGGATCGGCACAACGTCCAAACGCGTGATCGTGACACGCGATCATGCCACGCGACGAAGATCTGATCGGGCAAATGATAAAATGTGGACGCACCTTAGTGCGAGGCGGGCAATCCTCGTAATGAACCAAAACATGTCAAGCAGAGGTGTTACTCCGAATCTCGGATTCGTAACGTGCCATCTCCCTCGCTCTCATGATAAGAGCGGGATATTTTGAATTTATCTTCATATTTCGAATTTCAGAGTTGCCCGTCGGCATAGTTTACGCCTTGAGTAACCGCTAATGTCCTAATCTAAATATATTTAGCTTTGCTTAGTTTAGGACTAGAAGTCGATTTGTGTAACATTGTTCCAGATATCATTTTTTTCATTGAAACCTTTACACATCAAGAAAATACGCATTTTGTTTATTGGAAAGAAATGGTTTTTGGCCAAAACCCGATTGTGATTTATTTTTTGCGTTCCAACAAAAGTGAAAATTGATTTTACGTGAAAAGTGCAAAACTTTCAGTAGGACCAGCCGAGAACGTTTTGCTTACAGAAAGAGGAACGTTTTCGGTATCGATAATGTTGTCTCGATAATGTATCGATAATGTTGTCTGAATGCACGTTGAAACCTATATAATACAGTCCAACATGAATTCTTGTTAACTTTTCCAAGAGCGCGTATTCCGCACAAAGTGTGCATTCGATTTAAATATTTGTTCCTTTGATAGCTCGAGGCACATATGTGCATCATGACAACTATGATATAAAGGCAAACGCCGCAATGACGACAGCCTAATTCTCTTACTTTAAATGAGCAAATCTTGTATATATATGTACTAGCGGCCGCCCGCGACTTCGTTCGCCTTAGATTCGTTTATCGCGGATAAAAGGTATTTTTCCGGGATAAAAAGTAGCTTATGTCTTTCCCCAACTCGATATTTTACTACTTTAAACGTGAAGCATATTACCAAGATTTCAAGTTCCTAGCGTTAAAAAATATTTCCTGTCCATAGAATTTTTTATCCCCTTTTTCGTCACTAAAAGGGATGAGATTTGACATACATTATATCCTATGTCCTATTCTAATATATAAGGTACATAACTGGAAAGTTTCATAAAAAATCGACCAGTAATTTTTGAGATTAAGTGGAACGTACTATGGGCTGCAAAATTGGATGGTCACCTTGCGGGCGATAATGGCTTGGTCGGTTGCAGGCTATCTTTGCAAAAATTAACTAGATATAGTCGTTGTGAACAAAACTGACGGTTTTAATTACTTAATTGAATTTAATAGTCTTGTAGTTACTTAATGTATGTTCTATATAATAATCTACACGGACAAAATATGATTATTATTATTCATCAAATTGAAAAACTTACACCGAAATTACAACGCCATCTATATTTAACAATACCCTTCTTTTCAACAAATTGTGTAATGTTTCCACGCTAGCCAATTGCCTTCCTAAATCAATTGGCGATATTTTAAAGAAAACTATCGTTACAAAATCAGTCCGCCATTTTAGACTACATAACTATAAAGTTTTTATCCACAGTTTCAAACTTATTCGAAAAAAAGATCTTGGATGGATATGAAGTTTATTTAGTTATACACAACTAGTGTGATTAATTGAATATCAAAATTAAATAACAGAAAATAAAAAAATAAAGAATTAAAAGAAGAATGACAATAGGCGGGCTTATCGTTAAAGAACAAGTTATGTTTATTATTCCTGTCTTAAAATAACATACGAGGACATAAGTATCGCAAGTGCTAACTATATGGATTTTAAAATAAATAATAAATAAATGAACTGGCTGTGATTAGGAATTAGAAAATAATTCTTTTTACTTCCTGCATTTATTTGTATAAAGTTTTTGAACCACATAATACCTACCTATGTTATGGCTATGGGCTATCAATCAAAACATAGGGCTGCTCTAAAAATATTATGTTACATGTTTTCATAATGAAAATACAAATTTTAGACATATATTTGTATGAAAATATTTAATGTTAAAACAGTCAGAATTTTACAATTAACAATTTGAAACATGACTGAATTCATAGCTATAGCATTCTATATTTGCGAGTAATAGTGTAGTGTTCATATTGAAGATAGTGCACGTTATTTGGACTCAGAATGAACAAACACTTTATTTTTAAGTTGTGTTTTTTTTAGATATATATTTTATTATACCTGATATGACATTTGTGCTGTTGTCTTGACCGTAAACAGTTTTACTTTGGTCTATATGCTTCAGTGGAAAAAAGCAAAAGTTTATAGAAATCCCCCCTGAATAAGGAGTATTTTATTATTATTATTACTATGAAGTTAGATAAATTGGTATGTGAGTAAAATTAACCTGAAGGACTAATAGATATACATTAATAAAACAATAAAAGAAATCCATAAACTTTATTACTCACACATTTCTTATTTTTAAAATATAATTCAAGTGAAAAACTAAATCAAAACAATTTAACTACATACTTTGTTTAGGCTACTGCTTAATTATTCGTTTCTGAAATCAGAAAGAGGATTGAAGCTTTACCTTAGCAAAACAATACTTCTTATTTAATTACTGAATACATAAAAGCGAGGAAAACATAAGTTTAAAATAAAACTGAGACCGGGTTATAAATAGTTAACTATAATAATATTTTCTTCAGTTTCCGCGATTATGACTCATTGAAATAAAACAATTTAACGGATTATATCGCGTATATTATCTCATTTTAGTTCCCAACGTTTCGGAAGCTTTTCAGCTTTTTATGGTCACGGGTGGACTGAGAAAAAGATATATTTTCTCTGTCAAAGTTACAATTTATGCAAACTAAAAAAGTGCAAATTAAATTGTTTTATTTCAATGATTGAACTATAATATTTCAATGTTGCTGTTTGATTCACTTTTGCTTATCATTTATCAATTAGTAAAAGTTGGCGTGATGGAAAAAGATTGTAACAAACTGAAAAACACTAAACGTAATAGAAAAATAAAACGAGGTGTTTTCCGCCTCAGACTCATTTTGGTATTTTAAAAGAAAGTTATTTACTGTCATAGTAGATACTTAAAAAAAATTAACCATATTTTTCAATTTCGAACAAGAAAAATAATGTAGTATCGTAGAATACTTTAAAAAGTCACTAATGTAACTAATATAAAGCTAATTACCTTCAGGAGCATCATAACTAGTAGTTATAGCCACCATTTTTATCTATAACAGCTTGCAAGCGCGGGAACGCATAAATTCTATTAAATTTTGACACAGACCCGAACCACGAATACTATCCCAAATGGTAGCACAGTGTGTCTCCAATATTTCTGCGTTTCGCTCATTCTGGTGATTGTCGTTCAACGATAATACGCCATACATTTTCTATGGGATTTAAGATGGTGATCTAGCAGGCCACGACAGGACATTTATATTATTGTGCTGGCGAAACCACTCACGCACATTTTCCGAACGATGGATGGGACAGTTATCTTGAACAAACTTAATTACTGATAATTCTTCCTCTAGATTGACATTCCTAATAGTTGGTAACACGGTTTCTTCTAGCAAATTTAAAAAGTCAGCATTCTTCGCTTGACTCGGCACTCGGACCTGTTCTCCCAGATCAGCAGCACTCATCCAACCCCACATATTTACAGTATGCTGCAATCCTTCACTATGAGGGACACGGTGAATAGTGTCCACACTTGTGTCATATAAACGGGCGTAAGTAATGGTTAGTTCGTTGAAAACAGTTTACTTCATATTCTCGGACTAACGATGCTGCTGTGCGTCAATCAGCCGTGGCCAACATTACAGTTCTTTGGCGGTGCAATTAATGACCCTTCTCCGAATCGTCGCACCCATAAAGCAACCCTTTTTTCTCTGCAACAATATTTAGAAATATGGTATAATACCGATATCGTTTAAATATATTCATTATATTTCTATTATATATAAAAATATATATTACTCAAAACAATATAGGGGCCGCTGTTGCGTGGAGATTCACCAAGTCTCAATGGCTGAGGGGCTGAATGCAGCTGTCTAAAACGTCGAAGGGTCCGAGAGTTCGAAACCTCGCAACAGTTATAGGGAAGATAGTGTTTTTGGATTTTGCGGAAATCATCATCGGTAGTAGATTAATATGATTCGAATTTAGACTGTCCTTAGAAACATTCAATAAATAATCGAAGATACATTCTATAATTTCTGGATTTGAACAACACCGAAAATAAACAAACTGACTCCGCTTACCAACGGCATAAAACATTTTATTTTATCATGTATGGCTGTTACCAGCGCCATCTATTGGGATCTAATGAAACTAATGAAGCACGTAGCGCAAGCGTCTCGACTTGCTTCAAGGCATTCGCGTTTACAAATGTCCATCCATTTATGCAGCCGATAGTACTTACATACTTTCAAGTTTATAATAATAGTAAGGATAAGGATATACCAAGTACTAGCTGTTGCCCACGACGTTGTCTGCGTAGAGATGCAATTTATAGCCTAGGTGTTATTCTTATGTCTAAACAACATTACTGGATCTTTCTTTGAGATCCGTTCAGTAGTTTTTAAAATTATGAGAAACGTAAATACATACATCGGCATAAACTTTCACGCTTATAATACTGTTAGGATCAGGGTTAGTATGTAATTCGTTTTTCGGAAACGGGTATAACTATTTGGATAAAATTGTATATGTAGATGTAGTTTTACAATCCAAGTTTAACTAGATAAATTTCACCCACACCAAACAAAACTCGGTCGCCCAGTGTTTATAATTAATTGACTTATATGATCTGGGATTACAAGGAATTAATATTGAAGGTGCCAACTAGTAGGGCAGTACAAGGTAAATCGAACCTTATGGAGAGTTTTGCTCAGATTTAATAGTGCCTAGCAAAAATCCTCTTTAGTCGTGCTAATAGGAAAATCCACTAGGCGAATGTTCCAATCGTTTAATTTCATTCGATTCAACGTAAGGGGAGCGATTGCCGACTGCGATCCTATTGAGCCTTCCAGCCAACTCGAGCATGATTCTTTGTTCCAAATTAATTGACGCTCTAGTCTCTTGTTAAAGTCTAGTCGAATTAATTAACACTTTATTACACCTCTTTTATCAATAGTATCCTTTGAAACGATTTAATCAAAATAAGTGAGTATTGTTAATCTCCATCAAACAATGACCACAGTCTACACAACAACCAAGTTATAAAATGAAATCATACCAAAAATTGCCAAGCATCAGCATTATTAGAAGCAAGGAATAACTTTTCGGAAGCGATGTTCTGGTGTACTTCCCAACTTACTTTTAGGTTTACTTTCTGATAGGTGATAGGCTCAGATCATGCAGAATTATATCCACAAAACAAGCCAGACGTTTATAACTTTTCCTCAATTAAAAATGATTAATAGTTCACCATATCGGGATGAACCAATCAGAGCATAATTGTATTGTTTAAGGTCCATCGATGCGTTTTCCAGTAATGGTCGTGCAAATAGGGTTCATTAATTTCATAGCCGCTGAGCAACATAGCCCTGCATTCACCGTTTAATTGGCTGAGTGAAAAATCTCGCGCTCCTGTTACCCGTCCGAGTTATTCATTGGCCGTAAATTACAATGGATAATATTAATTTTAAAAGTAATGTTTACACGCCACTTTAGGCCTCGCTGGATGGCTCGCTGGGTGACGAAGACTTTTCTGAGTGCTTTGGTGATACATCCTAGTTAACGAACAATAAATATGCATTAAAAAGAAAATTTCACTGGTAATACAACTTACAAGCTTTTCTGAAACGGTCCCCAAGTATTGAGTAGAAAGAACCCTTTCTCTTCCTTGTTGACATTTCGCATGATTTGGTGGAAACTTGTGACAAATATGTCACCTCTATTGCTATTAATTAAGGTTGAAGATGCCAACTAATGGGACAGGGTCGAGTACTGAGACATTTACCTAACTTGTAGTCTCTAACAGACCCCGTACACTACTAGCGTTGTCGCAGCGTTCCCATACAAAATTGTGCGCTATGTCGACGCTGCGCCGTTAAATTTTGTATGCAAACGCTGAGACGACGCCGGTAGCATAGAGGGTCTCTTATAGTGCTCGTGAGGTTTACTTTAACAGAGGTTTCTATATCGTCCAGTCACACGAATATCCACGCAAAATATGAAAGTTCTCTGTTCGATCGAACGATGACGGAAGATTTCCAAAGTGATGGACCCAATGCAGTTTACGATTCATTATTAGAGTGAGCGCGTTAACTCTGGAAAATTAATTGTGCCAGTTTAGTCGTATTTTGGTCGAATGGCGTTGAATTGAATGCGCATATCGAGTAGTTTGAATGATAATCATCAGCCGCTTCGCATGCCTGAGTGCAAGTGCGATTGGTAAAATACATGGTACAGCTTAGTAATTCATACTAATATTGTACGAAAATCAATAACGTTATATGCCCAGTCTTATTATATTAGAATTTGGGGACCACCCGTTGAACAAAGGTGTTCAACGGATCTGAGAGTTCATTTATTTCTCAAGAATTAAACCTGTTTAGCTATACTTAAGAAGCTACTACTAAAAAGCAAGTTTCATCCGGATCGTTAAAGCCGTTTGAAAGAAACCAATGACATTATATACATATCTATTTATATATATATATATATATATTTAGGCACTACATTTTTCCATATGCGCATAACATAGCCTAATGTTTTACACTGAATAACTACAAAGTCAGAGGTCAAAGATTCGATCCTGATCATCTTTGTTTTTGTTCCGTATCCATACTAGAAGTACAGGTTCAACAATATCACTACAACCGAATTAAAGATAAGATTCATTATTCGAAACCAAGTACGAAATCAGTGAAACGATAAAAATAACCCCGACTCACAAATCAGAAAAAAGCTGAATATTGTGACTGAATCGATTACCTTGAATCATACCTAAGAACGCTATCGAGCAAGTCACGCTTTTATCAAAATTAGTTCATTCAATTAAGAGTCAAGAGAAGCCACAGACAGGCACACAAATAAAATTCACTAAAATTTTAATAACTCCTTTTTGTCGTCAAGGATTTAAAAAAAACTCAATTGGTTTGTTCAGTCCATTACTATGACTATCAATCGTGTGCGTGGTGCTTTAGAGCCAGATGTGACAAAGGCATGAATTTTACCCTTAACACTTCATTTTATAATGTACTTAAATCATAATATACATAGTTTTTAACCATCTTTTTGTATTTTCTATTTAATCAGAATTTTTAAGGCTAATTAACGGCAAGGCTTGAATTGTGGATTATGTATCAATTTGCAAATTATAGGTCGGCCACTTAGGGTCTATATGTTAATATAGAACCTAAGTGGTCGAGCTTTGCACCGTGGATGAAACCTACTCGTATATGTATTTATACCAACAAATACTCGTAAACATGGAAGACAAATTTCATACAAATAAATGTAGCCATTTCAGAAAAACCAATTATCTGTATTATAAATAGAATATACAAAAAATGCGCCTTAGTAATATGATTATATCTACTTTAAGGGTAGTTTTAAATTAAAAATAGCCTACTGGCACTGATACCCCAAATAATGCTTTTACAATAATCTTGTTAATCTACATGAAGAATGTGTCCGGGGAAATGTATACCGTGCTACGTATAGTTAGTTACCATGGCAAAGTGCTCACTGGTCATGGGTTGCCTGAGATACGACATTTGATTAGGGTAAGACTGTTTCACCCTCTTTACTTGGAGGCACTGGGTTTTCAAATTTCAACAAATTGCGCACCTCTGGTAAATAGCTGTATTTTTAGAAGATAAAAGATAGAAACAATTGATATGCGATTCTCATTGCTGGTATCCAGCATGTATAACGCACATATTATTCTTAAGATCTAAATTCTGGAATTTGAAAATAAAACAGTTATTCTTGGCATAACGTTAGATTTATAATTACAGTGGAATTTACATATTTCTACTCTAGCATGTAAACTCAGTTCAGCTGCTTACGCAATAAAAAAAATCGACAGCTCGCAGACACAGAAACAGCGAAATTGGTTTATTTTGGCTACTTTCATAGCGATATGTCTTATGGTATTTTGCTGTGGGGCAAAGCCGCTGACATAAATGCAATTTCTATTTTACAAAAATGTGCTATCCGTTTCTCATAGAGATAGATTTAAAGAAATTGGCATCATTACTGTCGCCTCACACTATATATATATATGAAAATATATACATCCGAATTTTTAGAAGATAAGGATTCAATTGTGTAAGTTACCTTCGGTTAGTGTAAGTAGTTATAAAATGACTTGCAAAAGAGCTACTAGCATAAGCCTATTTACAGAATGAATATTTTGATTTGATTGATTTGATTTTCTTTGAAGATAATCAACAAAATTAAAGACATTTCCTTTTACCAAAACAAACATATTTGTTTACTTACTACATCGAAAGAAATATGAACAAATGCTATGGAGCCGTTTTTGCTAGTAATCAGTAAGATGAATTGTTAGTACCTGTTTACTATAGAGTTATTGTGATTATGTACTAGAATAGAAACATCAGCCCGAAGTTTTACTACTATAGAGCACAGACTTTATTTGATTGGGTAGCACATCTATTCATTCGAAGTAATAATAACTTGAGGGGTTGGGTATGATATATTCTGATATTATTAAAATCATATAATTAAGTATAATATTTATTACAGGTTAACCATTAAAGCCAAATGCCCGATGGAACTCCGAAACTTTCCAATGGATCGCCAGTCGTGCCCACTAATACTCGGCAGTTGTAAGTACATATACCTACTTATCCCGTTAAACAAACTACTTGCTACGAATAGAAGGGTTCCTATAATCAAAATAAATATGCGACGCTTACAATTAAATACTACTCTGATGATACGCAGAAAACATCTACAAACATTTATTTTTACGCTCTTTTAAAATGACCAAGATAGTTCTTAACATAGTAATTAAGAACGTATTTTGATCATACAGAATAATAACTTCATGAAACTTTTTTTCTTTGAAACTTTATACACTTTAATGTATTAACTGCCGGCAACGCACATTTGCGTTTAAGCCCATAGAAATTTATTCTTAGTCTATCTAGTACCTACCCTATTAAATTCAGATTCGTCTAATATTGTGAAAAAATTGCGAAATCTTTATTAAAGAAGAGCTCATCATTGACGACCAGTTTGGCTCAGCGGGAGTACCGTTGCCTGCGAAGCCTAGGGTCCTGAGTTCAAATCCCCGTAAGGGCAAATATTTGTTTGATGAGCATAAATATTTGTTCCTGAGTCTTGGATGTTTTCTATGTATATAAGTAAATATATCTATTAAATATATCGTCGTCTAGTACTCCTACTGATTTATTTATAAGGTTTTTTGCAACTTTTAAATGTCAGATTTTATAAATTACATTATCAATTTCAGTCCAATTACATTAACATTTGAATATCACAAATAACATTTGAAGGTATACCATAAAGAATTATACAATAAAATAATCAAATAATCAGGAATATTAAAATAATCTCATACAATAATCAATAAATTGTAACACAAGCTTTATTGAGCTTACCATGGGACTAATTCGATTTGTGTAAGTTTGTAAAAAAAAAAACTTATTTTAACAGATGCGTATTCCAACCAGCAACTGGTTTACCAATGGCAAAACTCGCAGAGCGTCAACTTCGTGCCAGGCATGACGCTGTCTCAGTTCGACCTGATCAGCTTCCCTTACCGGAATTTCACCTTCACCAGGAGAGAAGGTAGGGATTTCTTAGTCTAGCTCAGTAGTTCCCTAAGTGTGTTCCGCGGGGCCCTGAGGCTCCGTAAGACATCTCAGGCGGCTTCACCGGAATAATATGAATATGACAGCACTTCAAATGAAATCACGTGGCCTTATTCCCTAACAAGTCGCGAAAATTCCGGACGTCTGGGAACCCTAATCGGGAGTGACTTTGCCTACGACGAAGCTAGTGATATTTTGAATACTGGTAAAAAAATACGATGAACACGAGCTTATGGTCTATAAATAAATAGTCCCATTACAATATAAATAATTGATATTATTATGGGTTGATTTAAATATACTTGATGCACGACAAACACGCACAAGAGCACTGAGAACAAAGGTCCGATCAATCCCGTTCACCGTTCAACTTTGATCTTATAATTGCGTGCCATCGCGTTAGTGTGAAGATTATAAATCACTTTGCTGAAATAAGAAATATTTTTATAATAATTTTAAAATGCCCTTGGGTTAACCTAAAGTCCCTGTATCGGACAGTCGTATAGTAACAGTCAAATATATACCTATCATAGTAAAGAGCATTCATAAACAACAAACAAAATAATCCGTTTTTTCAACAGAAAGCTTTTTTGGAAAGCCACTTTATATTTTTACGAAGCTGCTCAAAGACACGCTCATAAACAAAAGATTGGCAAAGATACAATCGACGGATATTTTACTAATGGAATTTTATTAAAAGAGCTTGAATGAAGCGATTATTAAACTTGACAATAAAATCCTTTTCGTGAAGTTATTAAGTAAGCAACCTCATCATACTCGTAATTAACACGAAAATAAATAGCAGATTCATCACTTCGGTCTGTCGTAAACACTTTCCCCATTATGTTGTTAATTGGTGTCAGCCGCGATCCCAAAGAAGTAGTATTTATCGCAAGCAACTTTGTTTGCGGCAAACATGACGAACTTCCTTTATTATAACGCCTTAATTGTGGCCTATACAAATATAAATAAAACCGCCTTGCGATTGCACTTATTAGGATTATTTGTCTGGCTTTGCTTGCGGGAATGGTTATAATGTATTCTAATGAGAAAACTTGAAAAATGTGTTAACGCTAACAATATTGGAAGCGGGTGGGAAACCCCTCGATCCGCAGGCATGTCTTGTTCAAAACGTCGTAACTCTAGGTTAAACTCTTTGCAGATTAGACGTTTTGCAGAGAGGGCCTTCTGCCTCTCGTAACAGCTTTCATCTCCACTAATCGCGAGCAAGCTTTATCCGCTTACAGACTAACGTGATTTCCTACACTTCCGCTCAGGTACGAAAATGCCCCCATTATAAATATTTATCGTAAGTGCCAAATTATCGGCGTCGCAGCCTTCGCTCCGAGACAATATTACGTTACGATATTATATTACACTTTATATGAGTGCCTTTTTAATAATGAGGTGTTGTCTTCGTACATTTCTCATATGCTTGAGAAATATGGACAGAAATATTCACACCAAGGCAGCGACCTTTTGAAGTTTTCGTCTGAAAAACGTAATAAACCGGGAAGTTTTGAAAATATATCACTGTAATCTACTTTTTATACCTTTATTTCTGTAAGCGTTTTATATAAAAATAATATTCTGGTTGTAAAAATAAGACTCATATGCCAAAATATAATCGTTTTCCGATCACGAACGTCTCTCAACTCTCAGTACCCAGCACATCGAATGGTTTCATCCCATTCACGCCTAAAATAGACCTCCAAGTGCTTTCGGATAAAAATATGTTTCGGTTTTTCTCCCAAAGGCAAATGGAAATAATGTTTTAGAAAACGGTGGCGTCTTGCGCCAATGACACGAATCGGCTTTTACGCTTCAGAGAATTTACATTTGCTCCGATCACTGGAAATGACTGACAGCCTTAAATGGGCATTCTCGTGTCTGAGGGCTTCCCAATGGAATGTAGCAGAATAGACGAAACGCCCAATTGGGACAAATCGTACGTTTTTATTATATTTTATAATTATAACACCAATAATTTAGTTTTTCATTCTATTTCCACCAAATGTCATTATGAAACTAACAGGATTGACCATTATATTTGAGAGTCAAATAGTCTGTTGCATTAAATATTAAATAGTTCACTCACTCACGTAACAAAGATGTAAAACCGGCCAAGAGCATGTCGGACCATGCTCAATGTAGGGTTCCACAACGTTTATACAAAAAAATGCACTACAGATGAAAAAAACACTAACAAAAGAGCGTACCTATTTCCCCGGCACTTACGTCCTTTTGCTGAGAAGCGCAGTTTTTTGGCAATAACTTAAAAACGGTATGTCCGATCATGTTGAAAACAATTTTCTTTGGAAGTATTTATTAAGCTTTATATTTGTAATTTTTATCATAATTTTTGAACATACTTGTTAGAAAATAGAGGGGGGGGGGGACACAATTTTTGCTACTTTCGGAGCGAATTTGTCCAAAAACATTCTCTAAATCAAAATTTTTTTTTAGAAACCTAAAAGTGTTTTTAAAAGAGCTGTCGAACGATGTGCCACACATTGATATTTGCTGAAAAAAAATGTTTTCAGTTTCGGTTACATGTATGGAGTGCCCCCTCTAGAAATATATATATTTTTTATTTAACTATCAAACTAAGTAGCGCCTTACACAAGACATCTATGTTCCAAATTTCATTAATATACATCTTATAGTTTTTGAGTAAAATACCTGTGACATACGAACGGACGGACGGACGGACGCCACGGACGGACGGACGGACATGACGAAACTATAAGGGTTCCGTTTTTGCCATTTTGGCTACGGAACCCTAAAAATGTTTTATCATCATCATCATCAACCAAAAGACGCCCACTGCTGGACATAAGCCTTCCCCAAATAACTCCACCACAATCGGTCCCCGCATCCAGCGGACTCCAGTGAACTTCACCAAGGTCAACAGATCAATTTGTGATGGCCCACCACTGAGTCGTGGTCGCTACTCTGAAACTCGTCGCCCCAGCGGTCAGTTCTACAAGCAATGTGCCCTGCCCGTTGCATTGCCACTTGACGTTTTGCACTTCTTCGAGCTATGTCGGTTATTCTTATTCATCTACTTCTGTTAAAAATGTTTAAAAAACGAGAGACTTCTCATTTTTGTGAGAGCTACCATGAGTTCGGCACGAGCGAGTATCGAGCGCTCGATGACGGTCTATCTCTTTCGCACTATTAGCGCGTGCGAGAGAGGTGCACTGACTCTCGATAGGAGAAACTCGCTAGCGCCGATCTTAAACTCAGCTCATGGTAGGCACACTGTAATTTAAATATACAAACTATACCGCTAGTAGGTATATTTACTAGCTTCGTGGCCAGGATCACACCTAACCATGTCATCATCAGAAAATAAATTAATTCATAAAATTATCAAGCATCCTTATAAAATATAATACGATAGTCTCAAAAAATATAATTTATAAAATTATATAATTCACGGGGCTTTTAGCATCAACCTCACCTTTGCTCAAAATACGTTAAAGCAACTTAAACGCAGCGACGTGACTTGTGCGATTTTTACGCTTGTACTCACTGGTGCTCAAAAAATGCGGACGGTACGTTTACGCGGCGGAATGTACAGAAAATGTGACGCATAAAACACGTCATAGCATAGCGTATACGCAGCGTTAATCTTCTATATCTTCACAAACTTTAACATTTCTAATATTAACAGGGTGTCATACCTGTTTTTTACCCGACTGCGCGACGCAAAGGAGTGGTAATGTGTTTATCAGTCTATGTATGTATGTATGTATGTATGTATGTATCTATATTTGTTCCTATCTGGCACTCTAGAGACCAAGCGCGTGAACCGATTTTGATGCTTCTTACGTCAATCGATTTGTCTTAACTGTCCGAATGTCACTGAAGACATGAAAATGATGAAAACTCAAAATGGCGATAATGAGACGCCATATTGTGAAAAAGAAAAAAATGAAAATCGACGTACTATATCGAGTGGAGTATCAATGAATAGGGATTTAAAAATCATTATTAGGTTTCTTTTATCATTTTTAATTTGGAATTACCAGTTAGGAACTATAACGATTTAAAGTTGGTTAGCAAGCCGTCCTCACTAAAGTTTCATTTAATTGTATTGTAATAAATCTGTACAAGCTTCTCAATAACCCCCACGATTAAGATTGAGAAATTGTCTGACTTTTAAAGTTTTAACTAATAAGTATAGAATAAAAAATAATAATTAAAAAAACAAAAAACCCGACTGCGTAAAAAACAAAAAAAAACAAGTCCAAAACAGTCGGGACCCATTGTTGGGAAGATTTGCGTCGATTTAGACTTCCTATGGGTCCCGACTGTTCAAAATCGCTATGTTCCATATTATAATTTATTATTTGTTATATTGTGAGTATCGATCATGAATCATGAAAGATTTCCATTATAACTTAACAAGTTTCTAGGGCTCTGGACTTGTTTTTTTCTTTTTAGTTTTTTACGCAGTCGGGTTTTTTGTTTTTTTAATTATTTTATTTTTGTTTCGTATTATAACTTTATCAAACACATTCTTGACTTTTGTGCAGGAGACTTCTCTGTACTTCAAGTGTCGTTCAACCTGCAACGACACACCGGCTATTTCCTCATCCAAGTCTACGTTCCGTGCATCCTTATAGTGGTTCTCTCCTGGGTGTCATTCTGGATACATCGAGAGGTAATTTATATTATTATAAACTTATAAAAACTCATCTACACTCGGTACCCACACATAAGTAGCCAGTCATACTTAGACTTAAGTATATAGTTCTGGATACTTAAGTCAGGACATCGACTATACATTGAAGATATTTTCAAAAAAAAATAGTGAGTCGGGCTATTTGAATGTCACTTAAATGAAATATATATTTTTTGGATTTTTGTATGTATGTGTATTAGTGCCATATATTACACAAATAAGTAGGTACATTGAGCTTGCCGAGAGTTACCCGATAGTATAGTATACTTAAAATCATCTTTCTTGGCCATAAACAATAACTAATGTACCAGCGAACAAACCCACTGTCTTCATTGTGGACTAAAACAAAATTGTTTACCCACTTTAAAGTGGATGCCACTAACTGCAAACACATTTGTCACACAAAGGGTAACGTTATATTTAAGGACCTTATTGAGGTTCGCCTTAAAATAAAGGGCTCTAGAGGCGTTAATACATTTTTTACGAAGGGATAATTCGCGGTTATACTCTTCACAAGATAATGAAAGATGGCCGAGCCCTTCTGGATACAGGAATCACGTTGAGATCACTACTGTTGCGGGTCTGGATAGATGAGAATGAAACCAACTTTACAGATGGTTTCATCTGTATACCTTTTTAAGTATCCAAAACCTATTGATATAGTAATTTAATCAAATTATTGCTATGGTTCTTGATAAATTACAAGTAGATTAAAATATGTGCGTATTGTAACGTATCCGGAAGGGCGCAGAAATTACTTTTATTCGTATTTACAATAGTACCAAGTACCTACCTAATTGCTTTTGGTCAAGAAAGATGATTTTAAATGTCTGATTATTCGATTGGGAATAAATGTCAATTTCAGGCTACATCAGATCGCGTAGGCTTGGGAATCACCACTGTGCTGACCCTGTCCACTATAAGTCTGGACTCGCGGACAGATCTCCCTAAAGTGCGGTACGCTACAGCCCTGGACTGGTTCTTGTTGATGAGCTTCTTCTACTGCATCGCTACGCTTCTCGAGTTTGCCGGTGTTCACTACTTTACCAAGGTAACGTACATTTTTATTGTATCATACAGTCATTGTCCCACGGCTATCCATGAAGGGAAACTACCTTAAATATTGTAGATAAGATATTTTGCTGCAGGGAGACATTATTTTATTTTTAAATGTAACTAAGTAGTCCGTTCTATTGAATAATAACGACAGTCTTTACTAAACCCTTCATTACCTTAAATAATTTGAACTATTAATGTGTCATCATGGGCGCTTACATATATATTTGTATAAAAAATCTGGAAAATGGATATCTGAAACGGTTAATAATTTTTAAACAAACGTGTTTAGCCAATACATAAGTAAAGCAGACAGTATCAACTATGTCCTATTTTTTTCTCTCTCTCTCTCTCTCTCTCCCGCCGAACCGGTTCACCCCCTTGCTCACTGCTTCTCACCCCAACTATAAGTGGTAATTTGCGGCTCTGCGCTGACTGAACTGACTGACTGAATCCGATTACTGGTAAACTGGCCAGAACTCCCCAGTTCAAAGTCAGGTTCGAAAAAAAGACTGTAGGTACGTATGTATGGTGTAAAAAAATACAAATTCAACACATGGCAAAAATGCAACAGAACATAACAATTCTTGTCTATCCAGGTCGGTTCTGGAGAGATTGTGATAGACGACGCAGAATGGGAGGAGCTGATCGAAGAAGTGGGGGGCGACGCGTTTGCTGCACGCCAACTCGCCGCGCGCCGGCGCAGCTCTGCGCGGTCCGCTGCCAACTATGTAAGAATCTCGACTAGACCGTGATAAACGACGCCGACGCGGAGTGGGAGGAGCTGATCGAGGAGGTGGGGGGCGACGTTCGCCGCGTGGCAGCTACGTGCTACGTGAGTACGAGCAAATGTCATAACCACACAGCATTAGTTTCTACTGATATAGTAAGGTACACTTGGTTGAAATTAAATTCATCTAGGTACTCCTCCGCCTCGCTTTCCGTAAACGACATACTTCAAGTCCTGTAATCTTTCTTTACAGAGTTTCTCCCTGCCGACTCAAAGCAACTGTTCCGCGGAAGACACGCCGGCGGAGCCTGCGGTCCGGCTTACGATGGAGCGCACCACGCAGACCGAGGCTCGGGTGCCGCGCTGGCGCCAGCTTCTCTACTGCCTCGCCGGGGACGACCTCTACCGGAGAAAGCGGCAGGTCGAGGCTGGTACGACTATGTGTAGTTTATTTAAATCTTAATTTTAAGGAGCTTGGTCGTTGAACGATCATGCCGCTCCATACGTTCTCTAAAGTAATTACAATTTACTGAACGCACATTTTATAAAACTTATAAAACAATTTGGCTCACTCTGATTCTGGCTTACAGTCTCCAGCGCTGAAGGTTGCACGATGAGACCCCCTCCGTACGCAATCCATCAAGACATGATATACGTCCTCAATGGACTATATGTATTGTACATGTTTTGTATAATACTTTCGCGGACAGTAGTGTCAATTAAACGTTATAAAGCCTACATATTGAAAGGCTGGCGCACTGTCTCCGAACGTATCAAAAGGATGCTGTATGGATTCTTGTCGTCCATCTTAACGACATGAATCGGTGTGGATCAACTCATTATGTTATTTTTTTTAATACAAACCGTGCGTTATCTTTTAAACCTTGACGCTGGCAAAATATTCCTAATTGACAGAAGCCATTAAACTTAAAAACTGAACTGAACTGAGTGCTGTATACCATGGTGTGTAAGAGATACAAGCATGCAGATAATAAAGGGTCGATTAGTTTCTTCTTACCGACTCAAAGTAATTGGTCCGCGAGCCTAGGGCACCCCTCAGACTGCGCCGGCGTATCTTCAGTGAAACAATACCTGAGTGGTCAAGAAACAAACGGAGATAACAATAAAAAGTTTGCAAACTTTCCCGTGCGAAGAGAATGCCTTGCACTCTGCTTTACAATAAAAAAAAAACTTATTTACCGAAGAGCCAAGTATGGTCATGCCACCCTATCTACCGTGGGGCTAGTTTGTTTCGCAATAAATCGTGAAGTGCTATTATTATTAGGGTATTATTATTCATAGAGTATTATTCACTTGCAAACCCGAACATGCTCTTAAATATGCGATGACAAGTAATATATTGAAACACAAGTCATGTATTGTAACTATTGTAGAGTGTAGTTGTAGAAGGGCTTGGGGAGAGATTCTCATTCTTAGTCTCATATCAAGATCAGTCAAAATCATCTACATCTTTAACACCTTTCTTGATACAAGAGCGCTATTCTGGTAGCGCCTAACACTGCCTTTCGTTGTTTGCAGGAATGCGTGGGCACATCAACAGCGTGTCCCACATCGATCGCGCCGCGCGGGTCCTCTTCCCAGCCTCCTTCGCACTTCTCAACCTTTTCTACTGGATGGTCTATGTGTTCTCCGCCACTGACTTCACCTGGAGCGACAACCCTATGAACTCGCTGTCTCATTGAAATAACTCACACCACCGCCACACTCCTCCCATTGGAATTCTGTTCCCAGCCTCTCTCGGGCTAATTAACTTGCTCAACGCATCCGATTTTACCTGAAGTAAAACACTTAGTACGGCTCAACTGCGTTTCAGCCGCCCACTGCCGGGTGTTATGAAATTGTGACGGATAAAACCACCTGTTTTAAGTCCTGTACAAATTGCAAACAGCGTTTATTTCTGAACTCACAAATTAATGCTAATTGACACTTATAAACTTTAGTTGTAAAAATTGAATTTTTGTACAAAGTGTGTGAAGATATTAAAAAATATATATTGTAACGAACTATTTGGACGTCAATGATATGAAAAATCTTTTTAGATTTTTTGTACGTTTTATGCGCCCTTGCGGCTTCATCACGCCAAATCGGCAAAACGGATTTTAAAAATTTTTGGCACACGTGTAGCTGGGTATCTCCAGATGGTTATAAGATACTTTTTACCTGAGTACGCTGACGAAAAAATAGAGGCTATGACTTTTTCTCCTCGAAGTTGCGGGCATCTTCTAGTAACGGTTTAGAAGCTTATAATCCTCAAAATCTCATAACAAACGGAACGGCTATTGAAACGCTCCTGAGCCGCACCCAGGTATAATTGGACCCTGCAGTCACTTCCAGAGTTTTCAGTGGAAGTAAGTGTCGCAGATCGTAAACAACCAAAGGCGGCAAGGATTGTATGTCTTGACAAGACCTGCGGGCTTATGATGGTCGCGTATATCACGCGATAAATGATATGATAACGAGTCTGTCACTCTCGCACTCACGTACGTGTCAGAAGGTGACGGCAGCTATATCATTTATTTTTCGCGTGACAAACGCAACCATCATAGGCCCGCTGGGAGTCTATAATGATGACGTATATCGCTAGATAAATAAAACGATACTGCATTCATCTCATCACTCTCGTACTCATTCCCGCCTTAAAAGCGACAGTCATAAACCCGCTGGCAGTGGCAGCTCGGCGGAGGTCTTTGATAGTATAATCCTAGTCCTAGATTACAAATGCGTATACAGAAGAGGTAGTCGCGGCCATTTTTACGCTGCTATAAGCGCACATCGCCGATTATAAAAGTATAATAGTAGGTATTCGTATGACGATGACCTAACTTAGTAATGAAAGTTATAGCTGTCGTTCTCCAAAAACAGCCCAGCTAAGAAATCTCCGACACGAAAACTATCTTGGTTCTCGTGTTGGAGTGAGATTATCGGAATAAGAAAACCGCGTGTCTGCAGCATGTAAATTTTGAAGACTGATGCAGACTGAGGCTGCCAAATGATCTAACGATTTCAAAGTTGGTAGTTGGCACTAACGTAACTTTGACCGAGAAAAGTATATTTTCCCCAGTCTACCCGTGAGCACGGGAGCTGTGAAGCTTCAGAAACATCGTGAAATTAAATGAGATGTACGCGATATAATCGTTTAAATTGTTTTATTTAAATGAGTGATATACGCGGAAACCGAAGTGAATATAAATATTACGTAACTATACGATTTGTAGGATTAATCCATCTCCATATTTGTACTCAGGTATGTATATCTTGAAATAAGGAAAATAAATTATTTTGCATTAAAAAATATAGCGTATTAGATCATTACATACTGGAAGTAATTTTGGTTGCGCTGCTATGTTATACCAAGTTGTTTGTACATTATTATAGTGCCCAATATATAAATATATTATATGAAAAAATCTGATTTTATTTGGTATGATCTTATGTTTATTTATGTTGACCAAATATATTAAATACCGTCAAACCATCCAACTCTCTCTCTCCCTCCCTAGCCGCTATCCCACATGATGGTGGGATCAGCTGTCCTTACTTTACTTCTCCACTTCGCCCTACCCGGTGTCAACACCGTCTTCGGATGCTTGACACTCACTCATATCCTTTTGCACTACATCTTTCCACTTAGTTTTGGGTCTGCCTCTGGATCTTAGACCGGGGATGGAAAGTCGCAATGCCAGGTTCAGCAGTCGGATGGTCGTCGTTTTACGTGACCAAACCATCCAACTATGGTCCAAATTACATTGAACTGTACCCGCGTATAGGTGCGATGTATTAGATATTATTATAAAGCGTTGTTTTTTAAAATCCTTTAAAGATTATTTAGGATGTGTTGGGGTAAGACGGAAGTATAGGAAATACTAATTTTTTTGCGAAAATGCGAAGAAGGAAATCCGTAGGCGTTGAAATAAAGTTAACCTTTCGAACTTCCCCATAATTCTGCTAGTCTTATCCCAACGCACCGTACATATTATTTTGTTTCTGGACTATATATAGGTACTTAGGTGCCTAGACTATATAGTTGTGATTGTGACGTTTTACGGTATAATATTTATAAAATAAAATTAGTTGCATTTAATTGAGCGATATCAACAAAGTGTATGTTTCTTTATAGTATGTAGATAAAAGAAATAAATATTTAATAAACACTAGAAACATGTTTTTTTGTACCTATTATTATTTACTGGTACCTATATATTTTTGACGGAGCAATAGTTACTAAATATCCTACTAAGACATCATCACAATAAAACAAACGGGGCTTAATCGCGTATAAATATGATTTTATTTAATTAACTTTCGTTGGTAATTCTTCGACGTCTCGGACGTGACATGGTCTCGAAGGAACTGGAGAGGCGGGTATCAACATCTTCTAGCCGTTACTACTAAGACGTTAGCTACTATTAGAGTAAGCAAATTAGTTGAAAGTCATCTCTCGCAGTCTGAAATCGAGTCATATTTAATAACAAGTTTACGGTTAATCACACGGAAAGGGCTAACTTTATAATTTAGGCGGGGATTACAGCTGTGTTGTCTTCGAAGTTTGTCGCCGCCATGAATATTGAATGGCGGCAAAATATATAAAGTAAAACAATTAACTTTATCACAATAAGCTTATGTTGACATTGTATGTTGACTTCCGCTTAAGACCCCGTTTTAGGGCCTTTGATAAAGCCCGCGATAACTGTTCGTTATTTTAAACACTGGAAAAGTATTTAATGTGTGAAATAAATTTGAGAGTTTTTCTTGAAAACAAATACGCATCCTTAATTATCAAGTCATAAGAATTAAATGTCTACATTGATGATATTAAAAAAAGGATACTTTTTACTCGACTACGCTGAAGAGAAAAGAGGGTTGACATTTTTCTCCTTCGCTGACGTAGTTACAGGCACCTTCTAGTATTTATAAAATATTTCGTCGTCTACTAGTAAAGCCAGGTCATTGAACAACGTTTTTGTGAGCCAAAACATTGTTGACGCACAAATGCCAAAATGAATTCTGACAAAGAAGACGTGTTATCCCAACGACGGTCAAACACGAAATGAACGCTGCACCCCCCTCCGCAGGCGAAACGCGGGGAATGTTTTCCATCCGTCGCGGCAAACATGTTTGAGTGTTTATGCTAACCAAAACATTTAGGCCACGCTCCTTTTATGTTAGAATAACATGTTAGGTGTTAGAAAAACACAAAAACACGTCGCAGCGGACCCGGCTTTAGAGCATAATTTGAAGAAGATTACCTACACTGTCTATCCAAACGATTAACACATATCTCTCCATACTTTATGTTCTATATCCATACTAATATTTTAAATGCGAAAGTGTGTCGGTCTGCCTGTTACCTCTTCACGCTTAAATTTGGTATGGAGATAGTTTGAGTCCCGGGGAAGGATATAGGCTACTTTTTATCCCGGAAAAATACGCTTATCCGCGATAAACGAATTTAAGGCGGACAAAGTCGCGGGCAGAAGCTAGTAATTTATATTAAATAATAAATATAATACCACGCAGAACAATAATGAATTTCAGAAAAACCGGTAGTGTTTCTTCAGCAGCCGTTAATAAAAAAAATGCAATACAGATGAAAAAAAATCGATATGAAAAAGTGCATTAGCAATAGAGCGTATTTCAAGGGCACTTAAGTCATTTTGTTAGAAGCGCGGTTTTCGGCAATAACTCAGAAACAGTATATCCAGTAATTGAAAATAATTTTATTTGAAATTATTTATTAAGCGTTACCTTTGTATTTTTGAAGTGGGCGCTCAGCTCGTAGAAAGTTATCGCTACATACGCATTATGCCATGTTATCGGCTACAAAAAATGCGGTCGTGAAAGTGTTAAGTAATTGCAGAACGTTATGCACCACAGGATCTATTTCGAAACAAGTTGGGTTTCCAGTTAGATCTCACTTATTTTATTAGCGGAACCATTAACCAAATCGGCTTTCTTTCACATTTATGGTTTTGATGGGCTGTGTTCTTATCGGGGTCGATTCAGGTAATTAAGTACACAGGAGATTAAATTATATATTTTATTTTACATTGTTTTACTGGAAAAGGTAGGGATTATTATGTATATAAAGAAAAATGCTTTCCTTAAATATTATAGTCATATTATACATTTTCATGTATCACAAGAAGGTTTCTACTTATAAATATACCAGTACGTTTTCAAATTTGTAAGAGTTAGGAGAGGTAAAATTTAAAGAGAGCTAATTGCATATATAATAATCCAGTTTTGGTCCGACATTCTGTAAAAATACAATCCTCTGAAAACTTCCAACCTTTAAATTTTCCATTTCGCTAATAGAAAATAGTCATTTTGAAGGCAATATCATAAATACAAGTGGAATGTACAGTCAAGGCTTCATCATAAGTTTAAATAATTCTTATAAGGTAAGATAATGAGAAGACTCACGTTTGTAAAGTCACCGTTTTAGAATATCTCTTTAGGGCAATAGAGAAAATTAGTAAACATACATCTTAAAATATTCGAAATATACGATCCCACAAAGGAAAAAGTAACGAGGACATCTATCTACATCTTCGGGCATTGCACCTATATAAATAAATTGATTTATGTATATTAGAGAATATAATGCAGCAGCCCCTTTTTTTTACTAAAATTGTGCTAATTGTACGTAGTAAATATAAGTTATCTCAATAAATGTATCGTTGAACATACTAATAAATTACATTACACAATTATTATTTTGAGACAGGGTGAGCCAAAGCAGAAGCTGCATAGTACAGTCGCGCAATGAAAATGTTCCGTCACTTTTGAACCTTAATACCATCACATAGGGTCGAAAAGTAATGGTTTTTTTTTCATTCCCCGACTATACATCGACTGATACTTATTCAATTATTATATATTTTCTACATCAATTACAATATTAACATCTGTAAGCTAAATGTATCGCCATCACGTTCGGAACACCATAAATTTTACAAAAACAGTCTCCATCTGGTCGTTTGTTTAAGTACGACATCGACGCGGCTACCCGCCGCGGACTCACCCACAACCCGCGACATTCGTTGTTCGCGCTACGGCATTGCCATTGTGTCACACGTTCGTTATTCTGTTAACACATCATATTAACTTTACAATACATTATATTATACAAATCGGAAATAGTCCTCATTAATAATTACACAAGTACAAAACTACGGTCTTTACAATACAGAGAAGACAGTTCAATTTCTATTCGAATATACAGTTCATATTTATTTGAAATTTCATTGCGGACTAGAGCACTGGTCACAGATTAGAGAATACGGGCAAGGAGATTTGTTTCGACATCATTGCACAAAAACATGCATCACACACACTACCGCTCAACACACTAAGCCAAATAACAATAAATTAATAGCCTTTATACATCGGGAGTATTTCTTGAAGCCGTTATCACTTCCGTAATGCACACAATAAATAAGCATAATTTCTTACTGTAACTTCTTTAAGTTAGCTACGTAGTTATATTATAACAAATATATAATTAAATCACAGATTCTACTTTCCATTATAAATAGTTTCTTCTATCTACAGTTATTTTTTTCTGACTAAGAGATAAACGTTCATGTTATCTTTGCCTTTCACGTACACGCTTCCGCGTTGCTCGAACTCGTAGATCGGCGACAGCACCGGGATGCAGGCCTCGCCCACCTGGATGCGCTTCGCGACCCCCGTGGAGTCCATCCGGGAGGCAATGTTCACCGCGTCGCCCCAGATATCATAGTACAACTTGGTCGTGCCGATAACCCCCGCTGTGACGTCGCCGAAGTTGTATCCGATCCGAAGGATGAAATCAAACTCCAGCAAATCTTGGTTGAAATTGTCTACAACTTTCTGCATCTCCAGAGCAAAGTCCATGAGTTGATAGAGATGATCGTACGTGCCACGGGACGAGTGCCTCAGGCTGGGGTTGAGCCCGCTGGCCGCCATAAACGTGCTTCCTATAGTTTTGATCTTTTCCACGTGCTGAAACTCGGGTTTCTCTAACAGCTCGTCGAAATCGGCGATCAACTCGTTGAGTACTCTAAGATATTCTTTTCCTTTTAAATAAGACTCGTCGTACATTTCATTGAAATTCACTATACTGGCGAAAATGATTCCGACGTCTTTGTGGTTTTCGGAGTACTTGGCGGTATTTTTGAGCTGGTCGGCCACATGACGCGGGATGATGTTGTGCAGTAGCCAGTCGGCCTGGTTGCGCATGTTCTGAACCCTCTGCTTGTCGCGATTGGCCACGACGTTGCTATAAAAACTTAGACGGTAGCTGATCTCAAATTCTCTATTGAGAAACCATACCAGCATCAACAGTAAAACTATATCCAAATAAAGCTCCGTTAGATGCATCTTGTGGTACAGGCCTTCAACTATCACCGTACTGTTATTCTCTAGCCAGTCATCAGGATAATCATTGGTCGCGTTGAATGAATTATTATAACTAACGGGTATTACTGGAGGTTGGGGTTTAATATCAGTGTTCCCATATTGAGTATTTAGATCATGGCCTACGAACACGGTCAGAAATAGGAACAAGCCGGCATAGACTGTCACCAAAGTGTTTTTCACTAACCAGTTCATTTGGGTAAAGTTACAGAAGTGGACTATCCCAATGCACAGCAAATAGACGTAGAAGGACTGCTTGCCATCGAGAATCATCATCGTCGTGTATTCACACGAGAAATTTATTAAGACTGCCAGTATAGGCAGGCTGATTAGCAGGCCACCGGACAGATGCCAAGGAAACCAATTCGTTAATTTCCTAAATATCTTCACCGATCGCCGGATAGTGTCCGTAACGGTAGGGTTTCCTTTCGTCTTCCATTTCAAATAGTGGCGGTACACGCAGCACGACATGGTTATAGCCTCTATGACGGTGAAGAACACGAACCAGCCCAGCCAATGTCGCCATACTTGATACAAAATGAATATAGAAGTCGAGATCGCTAGAAAGATTATAGCGGATACTAGAATATCTAAGGCGGTGTTGAACCGGGAGGTGGTGAGGGTCGGCGGGAAGTCCTCGCAGTCGTCGCTCCGGTGCGCTTTGTCGCGGTAATGTGCCTCTATTTCGGGGGCTTTGAAGAAGAGCGTGAATCTGTTGAGGGGTGGTTGGACGAAGTAGTTGATGCCTGACCTCGCGTTGTCCTGGACGCAGCGGATGAGCTGAAGGTCGGACTGCTTGCGCAGTTTCTGTAGGGACTGGACTTGTTGGTCGTTGAGCGGCGCGGGGAGACGCGCGCGGCACGAGGGCTCGTTGAGCGAGGACTGGCTGGAAGTGTAGTAGCCCGACACGCGGTGCTGCATCATGTCGTGTTGCGAAGTCGCAAGCGCCGCGTGGTTCAGGGCAAATATCTGAAATTAGATTAACATTTCAATGTATTTATTCCACCACCAATCTACGAATTACGATTTCGAGACACAAATGCATAGCAGATTTAGACAGACAGTCCTAACATAGCAACTATTGGTTCGACGCTTAATAACTTCATAATTAGAAGGAAGTCCTGATTGCCTATCTAATCTAACGTAGATTAGTATGAAAGTAACCATAGCTTTAATGTCAAAGCCATTAGTCATACGGATTTTTTTTATTTAATATATTTAAAAGCATTTTCCGCTTTCGTCATTATATAAAATTTTACCTGATTCATTAAATTCATAAGGAAATTGTTATCGTCGTGGTTTTGCATGATGGATGGATTGCCTTTTAGGCATCTCATGCAAACACATACATCGAACATGAGTATTAAGAGTGGTCTATAAACGATTATCTATATTTGCTCATTCTACATTTGTCATTATTAATGACGAAAGCTTACTCATATTCCATAAATATAGAAATATAAAAAAACGGCTTCGCTCTGAATTTACTTTCCGTATAAGGCCGGTTACACGCGGCCACTTTGCAGCGATACTATCGCGCGTTTCAGCTGCATGGTGACACTCGGAATTATTAAGCCCGCTGGATTGATGGCATATTTCGATATTATAGGGTGAACAATATGAAGTGTTACCAAATTCACACTGGCCGTATCTGTCAAAATTCTCACTAAAGAAATTTCGCATCAAAGGTTTTGGAAGCTGCATTGGAGCCTTGGGCACGCAAACATTTCGGTAGTAGACCGCGGACATTTCAACAAGACTCGGCCCCGGCTCATAAAGCTCTTGTGAACAAAGAATGGCTGAAAAACCGCGTTCCACATTTCATTTCATCCAAACAACGGCTTTCGAATTCCCCAGACGCGCATCCGATGGACGTTTCTATCTGGTCCATTTTGGAGAGCAAGATGAGGACAAGAAAACATGCCAGTATGGTTGCACTAAAGAAAGCGATCTATGAGCGATGAGCGAGAGTACGTCATTGGCACAACATACCGCTGGCCCACATTCGTACGGCGTGCAACTAATTTTCGACCCTCTGAAGGACATAGTCAAGGCAAAGGGTGGTCATATCATAATAATAAATTAACATGCAAAAAGATATTCTAAGTTGTGCACAATAAGACAGTAATGCGGACTATAACCTTAAAATTCTTTTAAGCTATAAAAACAATGTTCAATGAGCCATCTGGTAATTTCTCGTACAAATTTACTATACTCCATTTGTCTTATATATTCTGGGATATTGTTGTATATGAATATGCACATATTATAAACATTCTTACGATATATAGCCGTACGACACGGAGGTTGATACAGTAGGCTCTTGGACTGGGATCTTTGCTTGCCTATAAAAACATCGGAGCTATTTTTAAAGAAATCTGGATATTCCTTGACAAATAGTCAAAACTTTTTTTATGTGCGTGCAAGGTAGGGGCAAAATGTTTAGTTTTTTTAAAATTTGAATTTGGTAACACTTCATATCGTTCGCCATGTAGTTGAGTAAATTCTGATGTCATATTAGAGCATTTATACCTGGTGCTGTATGCTGGAGCGGCGGCTGGTGCTGCGGATGCCGGAGTCCTTGCGGCTGTTGACGGAGGGGCACAGACTGACGGCATCGTCTCCTCGAGCCTTGCGCACGCACGCTCGCAGCTCGCCCTGGGTGGCCAGCGTGGAGCTCCGCGCACGGCATACTGGGATCTAAACGAATACATTGTTTCATTTCACAGAATATTGAATGGCACCAACGGCCTCCTGAAGGTATTTGCTGACAGATGGAACTGCCCGCTGATGAGACGTTGGAATAAACTCCAAGAACCCAATGTCGCATCGCAACCATAAAGATGTTATGCTAATTTGTAAGTATTGTTAGTTCATCTTTGCTTTTATTTGTGTTTCTATTGTACTATATATAACATAGTTTTTAAGTTAAAATGTTACTAACATTATATGGCACAAGTTCATGAAATAAATTATTTCATTCATTCATTTCTCATGCTTGAAAAACATCATCATAAAAAAAAAAACTTTATTTCAGACCGTTTTTAAATATTAACCGTTTTCTCACTTTTTCGCCAGTTGATAACGTTTTAATGACCTCCAAATAGTCTATAACAATATTTTTTTTGAAAATATCTTCAAGGTACAGTCATTTCATTTTGACAACTTTATAATAGTATAGATTACAATTAGAAATTGCGAATCGTCTTAAAACGTTTTGTATCTGGGACCCCACAGTGATGAATCACGCTACTCCAGGAAGAAGTCCCTTTGGTTCCTACAAACTTATTGTGTCAATTTTCGATAAGAAGATATGATTTACGCTCATAATCATTAATGGTCATAAAAATTGTTAAGCATACTGCTTGTTGAATTTAACATTAATATTCAATAATGTCAAATATTATACGTAATAAAAGTCATAAAGGACATCTCCATAACATCTGAAGACATATCAATCACTTTTCAGAAAAAAAATACCTTTTTGCCTAAACTATATGAGTCATATATTTAGTCATAGTATTACCTATTTGTATTCATATTGGTTATTTTGGTTAAAGTTTATGAGTCATATATTTAATCATACTATTAATTGTATTCATATTGGCTTCAGGGCCTAAAGTATATTAATATTATTAGTAGGTTAGGTTAGAACTGCGACGATATACACAAACGAACATCGAGTAATGTATTTTAGATTCATGGCTATGATTTTATTATTTACTAGAAGGCGCCCGCAACTTCGTTCGCGGAGGAGAAAAAGTCATAACCTTTCGTTTTTTCTTCAGCATAGTCGGGTAAAAAGTATCCTATAACCATCTGGAGATTCCCAGCTACCCGTGTACCGAAAATAGTTGAAATCCGTTTAGCCGATTTTGCGTGATGAAGCCACAACGACACATACCAACATACAAACATACATAAAATCCAATATATTTTTCGTTTTAGTGACCTCAGAATAGTCCATAGAAATCATTTTTTTGAAAATATCTTCAATGTACAGACATTTCATTTTTACAACTTTATAATAGCATAGACTAGAAGGCGCTCGCAACTTCGTTCGCGGAGGAGAAAATCATAACCCCTCTTTTTCACGACAGCGTAGTCGGGTAAAAAGTATCCCACTATAACCAATTGGAAATACCCAGCTACCCGTGTACCGAACATAGTTGAAATCCGTTAAGCCCAATTGGCGTTATGAAGACGCAACGACATTACGACACCTACAAACATACAAAAACATTATTTTCGATTTAAATCGAAAATTATTTTTTCGTGACCTCCAAGTAGTCCGTAACAGTATATTTTTTTTAAAATGTCTTCAAAGTACAGACATTTAATTTTGACAACTTTATAATAGTATAGAAGATTGTTACGTACGCAACTTGAGTTCTGTATTTTAGTTTTATGGTCAATGATTTTATTGTTTATAATTTTATTCCTCTCGATTGTTATTCGTTCTGAAGTTATTAAATTTGAGATTCTACAAAGTAATACAATAACAATGGTAAACAATCTGACGAATTATTTTATGACAATCAATAAGTATCAGTCACATTGAAATTACGGCTTTCGACAATGTGAGTAACAATTAATATGACAACACAAATCGGCCCTCTAAGAAACAAAAACACATTCAATTGAAGTAGAAATAAATATGCAGGGTGGACGCCATACGTAAGATAACTTTGTGTTACTTTCTCTGTGAATGGCTTACTTAAGTAGAGTAAATTTACGGAAGCCACAAAATTAACATCGGTAAATTTGATTGGTGACTCTCATGATTCCGACTATGGTTTGTGGGTATGCAATATTCATTCAGTGTGTACCTATTGTCCCCACAATCGTACGATTGGTTACGCACGAAACAATGCAATGACGAATCGGCTTTCAGCGATGCAGTAGGAAATTACTTTTTATTGCATTAGTCAAAGGATAATGACCTGTTTAGAGTGACCTTTTTAGTTGTCAGAAGCCATCATAATAACACGGTCACTTATCGCACGCTACAAGACGTTGTACCTATGGAATCTCTATGTATAAACGCCCCACCCGTATAGTCGCCATAAGACCGCCCTAATCAACACCTCAAGGACCCACTAGTTGGCTGAGTCAGATACAGAAGGTAGTACTCCTGGACACGGTGCGCATTGTCAGAAGGTTCCACTCTGCAGCCCCAACCACCGGCAGCTTGACCCCTGCCCCGCTGACGGCGGCACTCAAGACTGGGTTTTTTTATATTTTGTATTTTATTTTTTTATCTAACTTAATATTAATGAATAAAGAATATCCGTTTATGCTATTAAATAAACCCGTGTAAGAGAAATACAAATTAAGATTAGATTGTCATCGCTCGTTAGTAGGTGTAACCACTCACGAGCATTCCGCAACTGTAGTTGCATTTTGCATGTCCACCATTATTATTTCAAATACAAATATTAAATAGAATTCATTCCAAAATCCGCATTTAAGTATATTTTTGATTGGAAGTGTTTTATTTCGTTCGTTGTTCTAACAGCGCTATATGGTCGCTCAGCGACAAAGCCCTTTAAATAAATTTAAAAAAAAATCACAAGCACTTGTTTATAGTAAGGGGCTGTTCATAAATTACGTCATCTATTCCCCCGCCAACCGTCCTTAAAATCATCCAAATGACCCCCCCTACCAAATAAAATGATGTAATTTCCAAAAATACGTTTTTAGCAACAGTTTATAAAAACACGAATTTCATTCCTTTTTACTCATTGAATCACTTTTTAAAGATACGAAACATGACGTCATGTTTACCATCATCCGATATCCAGACCCCCAATTGAAATGACGTTATTTATGTGACGATATGATGTACTATGACGTAACATTACATGTAGCGAGTAAGTTGGATCTCTTTTCTTGCTCTCTGAATGAATTCACAAGGGGCACACTGTATATTTTGTGTTATAAATTATAAATAATAATGCTATCGTGTTTGTGTGTTGTTGTACATAAACTGTGTGTGTTTATGTATATATATACATAATTAGATAACTGTTGTTATTTTGTAGATTACATTCGTAGGACTGCCACCCTGTCGAATTAGGGTAACCTGTAAGGATAGTTGTGTATGTTGTTATAATAAATAAATAAAAATGTCTGACCTCTTTGTCAAATCGCTGTCTAATTAGTAGTTTAAAATGCATAAGGGCATCATGCGTCGTGCTTGGCCGATTTTAATTTCAATTTCTAAAATCGTTTTTACGGTATTTCGATATTTTGTTAAGAAAAGCTATTAAAAAAATCCTGCATCCCTACTATTACCTTAACTCCACTGGTTACACGAAATATCATTCATATTTTGTACGAAATAAATAATTAAAAAAGGAACACTTTTTAGAGCACTTCTGCGTTAAAGAATAAGTTGCAGGTTCAAATGCTGCTTGCAATTTACTACGTTTCATTGATTTTGACGATCGAATTTTGCATAATTATGAATCGAAACGGAGTATAGTTTCCTTCAATTTAATTTTTCTACTCATCTTTTAATAAGAACTCCGTGAACCATACTAAAAAGGCATACTTTCTAGATTGGACCATCACTCTATACTCTATGGTTTATATTATATGCCACTGAATTATAATACTTATATTATATAACTCCGCACAGAACTATAATGAATTTCAAAAAAAGGACGCAGTGTCTATGCAATTACTTTTTAGCTTTGTTCATTTACTGTAGTTTATGGGTTACTAACGGGTTACTCGTAGAAAAAGTATTGTATACAATAGTTATATAATTAGCTTTTTAAGTCTCGTACCTTAATTAGGCCACTCAGCAAGCTTCGTGGCCTAAACGCTGTATTCGACTGAAAAAGCATACATTATATAACGATTGCATAAAATACTATAGCATCACTACTTGGGTTAGACGTGAATCTTTCGTAATGGCTCTCACAAATAGTGTTATCACCATTACAGATCGCTTCTTCACGCGCTCAGACCAAATCCTGTGTTTAACATCTAAATATAAACGTTGAACTTCTTACCTTAGATGAAACAAAACGGGGATTACGACAAAATTTTAATTATAGGTCCGCCGTGTAGAATATGTAGAATAATAAAATGTACTGGAGACTTATTTTTTTACGTAGTGAAAAAATTATGGCGGTACATTGTGTCAAATGACGTCACGCCTAGGTACAGTTTATACTTATACAATATAGTTTATTTTATACGTATACTAATAAAAAAGTGCAGCCGATTTAGCGTGATGAAGCCACGACACATAAAAACATACAATTTTTTTTTAAGGGGTTTAGGTCACTAAGCCTCCAATTATTCCGTTAATTTTTTTTAAATATCTTCAATGTACAAACATTTCATTTTTACAACTTTATAATAGTATAGATGACGTCACGAGCCCTCGCTCCTAACTTTAATGCGATTTATTTCAATATTTTTTATTAGTTTGATAAAGCAAAAAAAACGTCCCCAATTTTTTTTCTTACTGATGGACTAAATAACATTTTGATTTCCGTGCCCCGGTACTGTCTATGTATCGTCGTGGCTTCATCACGCCAAATCGACTTAACAGATTTCATCTATTTTAGGTACACGGGTAGCTCGGCATCCCCCAGATGGTTATAGGATACTTCTTACCCGATCAAGCTGTCGAAAAAAAAGGGTAACGACGTTTTCTCCTCCGCAAACGAAACTGCGGGCGGCTTCTAGCAGTATATGCAGCAGCTATCAGAATTTAGAATACATATTCTGTTTCTTAGAAACACAACGGCAACGAAAGGGCTCTTAACGCCCAACCGTTATGCCTGACTTAGAATCTCGATTTTATCTCTAGTGTTTAATGTTCAATGGGTATCATATCTATATATCTATACTATTATAAAGTTGTAAAAATGAAATGTCTGTACATTGAAGATATTTTCAAAAAAAACATTGTTATGGACTATTTGGAGATCACTAAAAGGAAAAATTTCTTTTTGGATTTTTTGTATATTTGTATGTGTCGTTGTGGCTTCATCACGCAAAATCGGCTAAACAGATTTCAACAATTTTTGGTACACGGGAAGCTGGGTATCTCCAGATGGTTATAGGATACTTTTTACCCGACCACGCTGAAGAAAAAACGAGGGTTTCTGACTTTTTCTCCTCCGCGAACGAAGTTGCGGGCATCTCCTTGTAATGTATATACGTCATCTAAGTCATATAAGAAACCGGATCGATTGGATGATCTAATACGGAGCCCTAAAAATGATGCATCTAAGCTATTTTTGTCTTCATCTAAATTTTTACTAACTTTAGTTCAACTCACCTCAATATTGGTCGGCCTCCCATATTGCGACCTATAGCTGCTACTCCTTGCGAACGGCGACATGTTGCTTCTCGACTGGCTAAGATATGAGCGTATATCTATGATCTCCCTCTCAAAAGACACCATATCATGGTTCAGGGGTATATTGAGCTTGCTGCTGGTAGGCCTAGCATTCTTATTGTCCTGCGATTCTATAACTATAGGCACTTGTTGGTAACCATTGCTAGTCTGCGCGTCACCCCGCGCTAACAACTGAACAGTTTTGTCAGCGTCACTGGTCTCCTTCTTTATCGAATGCAACGGAGTATCGGAATGTTTTCTCAAAAATTTGGACACCCTCCAATTCTTCAACTTATTCGCATACTTCCCGTAGCTTCCTAAAACGTGAGAATTGAAGTTTAAACAGAGGCAAGTTGAACTTAGGCGTGTTATGACAACCAATTATCGGATCACTTATTGACACCTGAACTGTGTATGATCTCTCGGCGTGCTCAAAGCACGTGTTAATTAAATTTGATTGCGTTGACAACGTGAGAAACGACAAATCACGATTTCAACCTAAAGGCATCGGTACACGTTTTATATCTGTAAACTACTTAATTGCGGCGATAAAGTTGATCCCGAGCAGTTCATTTCGCAATAATTGTCGTCCATGGACTTGCGATCGGAAATGTTTGAAGCCCTTCACCCCGATGTCAGCCTCACGCCATGATAGCGGCAATGTTTACGAATTGCACCACGCGAGGCAGTTTGGCAAATGGGTTTATTCTATTTTTAAAATCGTATAATAATCTTGTGTACACAACGGTTATCAATAAAACAAAAGAACATAGCGTTTTTTTTTTCATCTCAACGGTCGTTGTGACTGGTAGCATCACCTTCGGCGAGTCATGTTATCTTATCTCGCGCTGATAAAAAAGTCTTAGAGTCCAATTTATAACGTATACTGGAGCAATATTTACAGACCCGCTGAAATCTCGCTGAGTTATTGTTGGACTAGTGGAAAGTCAAGTGCGTTTCTGCAATTACTATCCTATTATTATCTTGAGCTATACACAGAATATGATTCACAACTTTTGATAAATCCCGCAATCGGACAAAGTCTATTACGACAATTTAATTCACGAAGATGTGCTCCATGCAATCTACGCTATGGATACAATCTGATACAAATAGGTATCGTAACGAGACGAAAAGCATTGAAACGTGTATTCGAGTAGCTATTTTTTTGTTGATATCTCCTTCTCTCGCGCTATAACGGGTCGGCGTGATTTCTTGCATAAAGATAGAAGTGTTGGAAATCAAATGGGCTGGTTAATCTGGTAAGAACGTTGCAGGAAAACCCTAATGTTTATATGATACTAGATGAAGGTGATCGTATATGTCGACTTACCTACAGACGTTGGGCTTTTCGACGAGCTGTCCGTTCTCTCAGGAAACCCCTTCTCCCTCTTCTCGTCCAACTCGGCGTCAGAGTCCAAGATACTGGGCAGCGAGCTAGCTTTAGCGCGAAAATGGAAAGGGGCCGGCGAGAGAAAGTTGTCCGATTTTCTGGGGTCATGCGAGTTGAAGTCCTGGGGGAAGTTGGGGGAGTGCGGGCGATGGGGGAAGCAGAGGACGGACTGGGGTGACGCTGCAGGGGAGATGATGAGGCGCAAGTTAACTGGGTTGGAGGGCGTGAGGCAATGCTCGTGGTCGTACGGGGAACTCAGCTGGCGGCCCTCTATGAAGTATGTTTTATGACCTGGACATATACAATCGCTTTTAGACATGGCACAATGGGGGAGACATATAAATGCGATCAGGGAGATCCTTGAGACTAATGTAACCATTTTTTGTAACGTATTGTTTGCCATAACGCATTCTATCTGAAACCGAATATTTATCAAAGTTGCTATAAAAAATCCTTACTGGTTCTATATGGTAAAGATCAGAAACTTTCCTATCATCACTTTAAGATTATTATTTCAGTAAACAATGTATTAGAACTAATCATATTGGCGGCAAACAACGCATTATGACATAATATTATACGGAACAGGAATCCTCACCAAATACTTCTTCGCCTTCTTCAAAAACGTACGAGCCTCCGAGAAACCGGGTGGTTTCTTCAGAGACGTGAACGCGACCAGGTTTGCCGGTAGACTCCATCTTGTTAGCGAACGTGACGTCATTGCTCCACACATCGAACTTGAAGCGTCGAGTGCCCACGATCCCGCAAAGGACGGTCCCAGTATGTACACCCACTCTCATGTTTATTCCCTCTCCTCGCTCTCTATCAAATTCTTGAATCACATCTATCATACCTACAACATTAATGATCAACTTTACCTTTCTATTAAATAAATCAAGCATCAAATAATATCCTCAGTAGTTTACACTTCAGAGTTTAGTCAAACGGGATTTGCGGAAGTAGATGATTGCTTTCTAACTTGCCGTAATTGAGGTATCAATTTCCTCTCTAGTCAGTTCTAAAAAGGTTTGCTTCGAATTTGTACTTCAGAAATTCAGATATACCTAATTATTTAATGAAAATGGGTGTTTTTTTATTGAGTTATCGTAGATACATACCTAATCCCATCTCTACGCAGCACGCAGCGTGGTCCGGGCGCGGCTCAGGGCAGCCCGACACGCAATAATAACAATCCCCTAGTGTGGAAATTTTCTCGCAGCCATGTATCTGACACAGCTCGTCGAACTTCTCAAACAAGTCATTAAGTATATTTACTAACTCTTCAGCACCTTTATTACTGGACATCTTCGTAAAACCAACAATGTCAGCAAATAAAATACTAACATTGTCCATACAGCTCATGTTAAATGGCCGGAATAGTGACTTAATATCCGATGCTCCCGGGTTTGAGGGCCTCGGATTGAGCGGATCATGATTCTTCAGATTCGGTTCAGACTCTAAAACTTGCTCCTCCATCAACCAGCTAGCGAGCTTTGGCGGCATCACTGAATATATCATCTTCTCTTTCAACTGTTTCTCCATTTCTAGCTGCCTTCGCACTAATAGACTTTGACCTACTTTCATAAATGTACCGCGCATTCTCACAAATGTCATCAAATATATATGTATACCAATAATGTGCACACACAACTGGAGCAGAACCCTCACAAACAGCCCCGGCTCTTGCCATTGCTCACTGAGGTGCAGCACAATGTTCAACACTTCAAAAACAATTGAATACAAAATTCCAGTGATCACACAAGCAAAAAGTGGCAATGGTGTCAGTGTATATATAATTAGCAGGATTTCAATGCACATGATGAAGTGTCCGGATTGGCTGACGTCCGCAGTCTGTGTGGTAAGTGCCACAAGGGACAGGCTGAGTGTGCAGAGCGCCAGAGCCATCACCAGGGATATCTTGAATGTATATGCCTTGTACACATTTGTGAATGTTACATACAACATGACTGATGTTATCAACAGGACTCCAGCAAATATGGAACACAAAAATGGCCATTTTACTGTCATGCTGTTCAAGCCCAATACAACAAAGTAGACAAACCATGATATAGAAAATATCAAAATGTATAAAAGTGCAAATCTGAAATTAAAAGGAAAACAACATTGATTGTATAGAAAAATTATTAAAAATTAATTTGCTATATGCCATTCAGAAAACTTGTTAATTAATGCATGCATTTACTTTTATTTATAATTTAACATTAACTGAACAGTGAGAGACAGCTAACTCACCTGAATCTTAATCTTATTTGTCTAAAGGAACTATGTCTATATTGGCCTTCAAGTATTTTGGAATCAAATCTTGGATTCCACCATGTTCCCGGGGCAGCCCTTTCAAAGGCAATGGGGATAGTGAGTCCGCAACAGTTGGTTGTAGGGCTGTTGTGCGCGAGGTATGCCTGCACGTGAGGTGCCAGTCTGATTTGAGCATCTTCACCTTCAGAGCAATCAGCCTCATGTTTCATATCAGACTTTTCCGAGCCATCACTGCAGTTGACACACCCGCTCGGAGCACTCATTGTGTCTGTGCCAAGTGTATCATGCCACCCATTGTTCAGTGATGCCTGAGTAGGGCTTGCCCATATTCAGATCTACAAAATGAAAAGGGACTTAAGTACGCCTGTATTAACTAGAACATAGTATCAGTAGTTACAATTTTCTAGTTATAACGCTAAAGTAATGAGTAAGGGAAACATTGTTTAGAAGTGATTCATTTTTAAATAGATTAAAGATTGAAATATGAAGATATGTTTGAATTATAGTTTTTATTGAAGATTATGAACTACTATGTAATGCGAAAGACAAAAACACTCAATGTCAAATGTAAGTGATGTGGATCTTACATCAGAATTCATAACATCCGATAATAACTAAATTACTCTCGCGCATCTAATTATAAAAGCTGACCGATTTGTTTGTGTAACATTAATAAAGATACATAGCGCAGTGTTCTTCATCTTTGCCTTTATATGCTATCAAACAAGTAGATTTTATGAATATTGACATAAGTGAATAGAATCTTCAGTATTTAGTACGATAATATCAAAATCCTACAGAATGAAATTAAGACACCAATTCCAATGCACAATATCAAGGTTATTCCAAATTCACACATAAACACTAAGAAAAAATTATAACAATAATCTATATAATTAATCAAATCATCATACTTTTTCACATCCAGTAAAACATTTCACTAGATTATAAATCTGTAATGAAATATAAATCTCTTCACTGAAAGCTGGAAATCCCTAACTAATAGGACCACAGACAACAACCGACTACTTACTACTTTGGCTTCATTGAACTGACGTTGACATTTGCATAGCTCTTGAGATGAAACTGTTTGACACTCAATTTAAAACGCGCTAACCCAGTTAAGGTCGCTTAAATATCAAATAAAGTTATGGTGGTCGACCTGTTAACTAACCCCTAAAATCGTAAAGATTTAATAATTAAATATTTGATGAGTGATGACAGTTCAAATGAGCTTCTTCTTTTAGGGTTACGTAGCCAAAATGGCAATGCCAAAAACGAAACCCTCATAATTTCGTCATGTCCGTCCGCTGATCCGTCCGTATGTCACAGGCATTTTGTTCAAAAACTACATAGTCATAGTCATTTATTATATAACAATAAACATGTTATATAAATCATTGATAATATTTGAAGAACAGGTGTATAATCCCGTGCTTAGTTTGGTGGTTAAATAGCAAAAATAATATTTCCAAGGGTATTTTTTCAAAACAAACATCAACGTGCGGTGCGGCGCATATTTCAGAAGTTCTTAGTAATAATTATTTTTTTATAATTGAATTATTTTCGGAATTAATTGTTCCGAACATAGCAAACATTTTATTGTGTACCTTTTAAGCCGTAGGTATATCCAAAAATTAAAAAAAAAAAACAACATGGTCGGATATATCTTCTTTTTGAGTTATTACTGAAAAACTGCGCTTCTCAGCAAGAGGATGTAGGAAATTTATTTTCTTTGCTGAAGCTCGAAATTTTGCAATTCAAATTTAATAGTAGGAATAATTCAATTTTCTAATAATCTGCTCGGTCCATATATCGACGGAAAAAAGCGAAAACGTTCTAACCGCCAACTGAAGCCATTGGCGGTTACTCTTTTTTTGCTTTTTTGCCGTCGATATCGCAACTTCGTTCGCGGAGGAGAAAAAGTAAGCGTAGTTGGGTACAAAATATTCCTGAAAATTCAGACTTCTTGTTTTATCCAGAAAGGAAGTTATAGGGGGTCGAAAATGGCCTGAACTGCTTGGCGAAAAGGATGTTACGGCCGTACCACTGTTTTTTGCGCGACTTGGCGGGGGCATTGCCGTGCCCCCAGACCCTATAGGTCGTAATAACTATCTGTGGATACCCAGCTACCCGTGTGCCAGAAATAGTTGATTTGCCGGTTATTGGCGTGATGAAGCCACAATAACGACACATAAAAACACACAAAAAAACTTTTTAGTGACGACCTCCAAATAGTCCGTTACAATATTGTTTAGAGTTCCGTACCTCAAAAGGAAAAAACGGAACCCTTTTAATCTCACTCGTGTGTCCATCCGTCCGTCTGTCACAGTCAATTTGCCCAGAAACTACTGGACCAATTGAGTTGAAATTTGATGCACATACGTAAGTGTAAGACGGACGTGTAATTTTTTAGTTTGGGGGATATATTACAAAATATAAAAAAAAATGTTTTCAACCGTATTGTGTGGTACATCAAATGAAAGGTCTCGTTACGAAGATCTCAAATAGATATATATTTTTTATAATTTTTAGATTACAGGAAAACCTATAAGAAGTCTATAATATTTAAAGTAACAGAAATTTGCTCAATATGTGTGCTAATTACGATAAACTTATTTGTAGTTGGTAAACTAACCGCGACTTATGTTGATGTATGGGGACAACAGTTTTCCAACAGCAAAATTAAGTTTTTTCCCCAGTACAGTTTGTTTTTCGTTAAGTTCGACTCGGCGAGACTGGCGGGGGGAAACGATGTCAGAAAGAAGGCTACCGCGCGGCTTACTCGTGCGGTCGGCTCCCTACGCTAATGTTGTTTAAAATTTTGCATACGGCTTTGGTATAAATAATGTTTCTTTTTATCTCTGTCTATATAATAACCAATATAAAATGACCCCATACTTCGTACATTTTGCTTAGGAGTAGGGCTCTGCTAACACTGGATAAACCTTGACAACAACCTAAGACCCAACACATTTACATCAACTCGGACAGTCAAGCTGCCCTGTTTGCACTAGAATCCCTAGAGACTAACTCGAGGCTAGTGCAAACCTGCAAAAATAACCTAAATGCCCTGGCTAATTCCAATAAAGTTAGATGGGTACCAGCACACTCCGACATTGACGGAAACGAACGAGCAGACATACTCGCCAATAAGGGCGCGGACTTGTCCCAAGTCGGCCCAGAACCCTTTTGTGGGATCACAAAACGAAAGGCATACGTTCTGCTCAACGACTTATATAGATCTAAGGCAATCGAGGAATGGAGGCTCGTAAAAGGACAAAATCACTCAAAACCTTAATTAAGGGATTCAAGCAAAAGTTGTTGAAAGAGATACTACAGCTCAAAAGACCAAAAACCTGCGCAATAACAAGAATCCTGACAGGTCACTGCAAACTAAATAAGCACCTGTTTCAAATGGGTATGAAACAGGACGCAGTATGCAGATTCTGCCAAGAGACAGAGGAGACTGCAATGCATATCCTCTGCTCCTGTGGACCACTCATGAGGAAAAGAAGTATCTAGGGCAACATGTCGTGCCCCCGGAAGAGATACAACATTTCACTGCCCAAAGAATTTGGGAATTCCTAGACTCAACGGGCCTCAGTAGTGAACTCTAATAAAGGGCTTCCACAATAGATCAAATCTGGTCGAGGCGGCATACAGAAGGCCCACAAATTAACAATAATAATAATAATAACACTGGATTTTGATACGGCCGTTTTTAGCGTTGGGTCATTGTGGCAACAGTGGGTCAAGTGGGTACACCAGGTCAGCATCATATTGGACAGAAATATTAGGGCAATCGCTGCGTCTTTCTCACATTAGAAGCGCGAGTGCACATGTTCTTGTCTATGCTAGTCAGTGCCCCGCTCGGAGCTGCAACCTACTTAATGGAAGTAAATTTGTGTTTTGACGGTGCAGAAGTTACAAAACCGGCCAAGAGCATGTCGGACCATGCTCAATGTAGGGTTCCGCAGCTGTTTATACAAAAAAATGCATCTCCCCGGCACATACGTCTTTTTGCTGAGAAGCGCAGTTTTTTGGCAATAACTTATAAACGGTATGTCCGATCATGTTGAAAACAATTTTCGTTGGAAGTATTTATTAAGCTTTAAATTATATTTTTTTTCATATATTTTGAACATACCGTTTAGAAAATAGAGGAGAAGGGGGGGACACAAATTTTGCTACTTTCGGAGCGAATATTTCCTAAAATACTCGAATCAATTTTTTTTTTTTGACACACATTGATATTTGTAAAAAAATAAAATTTCAGTTTGGTTTACATGTATGGAGTGCCCCCCTCTAAAAATATATATATATTTTATTTAACTATCAAGCTAAGTAGCGGCTTAAAATGCGTGGGGGGTACACAATGGGTCGGTTCCGAAGTGGCCACAGTGAGTCGCTACCCACTGTGTAAACCTGTCATCAATGTCTAAATAAAACTAAATATGATTATAATATCATTTTTTTCTTACAGAATGCCTAAACAACGAACATTGTGTAGGATAAAATAGTAAACCACTCGGCAGAAGATATGAAAGAAGCTCTTTGTTATAATATTGAAGAGGTACTTTTATTTTGGCTATTTATTGTGATCTCATGTTAAGTTCAATAACTTATTATGTTGTAAGTGTATTCTTAAATATTGATTGCATAATAATGAATAAAATTATATAGAATAACATGTTTCTTTATATTAAAATACCCTTCTGATTCACTGTACCCTCAAGGTCGACTCATTGTGTCCACCTTTGAGGGCACAGTGGGTCAATGTCCACTTTAAAACAAAACAGGCAGATATTATTAAACGGCTCTTAAGAATAAGATGCAGCTAAATAGCTGATCTTTATTTCCTTTGAGTTTGAAATTATAATATTATAATAGCTTGTTTAGTTTCGGAGCTATGTGCCTCTAAATAAAAGGTGATCCACTGTTACCACAATGACCCTATATTTAGTACGGAACCCTCGGTGCGCGAGTTCGACTCGCACTTGGCCGGTTTTTTTTAAATATCTTCAATGTAAAGAAGTTTCATTTTACAACTTTATAATAATACTATTGTTGTAAAATGAAACTTCTATGTGATATATAAGATGTACATAATAAGCCTACTTTCTAGAGAGAAGGGGCTCCCTTGCAGAAATTAGTTACTTTTAAATGGAACTAGTGCTGCTGGTAAAATAAACACAATTCTATTAAAAAATAAGTGTATTTAACAAAATACACAGGCCCATCATGGTTAAAAAGATTAAGAAAGTAAAGAGTATTTTTATTCATAGTTAATAACAAAAATTACTAACACACATTTCAGTAATGGTTGTACTTGTACCAAAGTTCCACAAATTGTAAAACAGAACAAGTTCTGCTAGTAAATTAAAAATACAACACAATAAAAAAGTAAAAAAAAAAATATTCAAAGAAATTATATAAATGCATCAAGAAAGAAATTATAGAAATTAAATAATCAGTTATATTGAACAAACGGAAACAAGCTGTATAGAGCAGACAGAAGAATAATTTCCTTAGCACATTTCTACCAATGTTTCAATGTACTTAAACCTTTGGATGGCAGTAAATACAAATTCAAAAAAGTAATTCAGTAAAAACATTGAAGAACATTTACTTATCTTACATTACTTTTGCTCAACCATCACAGAATAAGTAACAAGATCATATATATTATATTATTACTTACTCAACAGGAACATTATGAATATATATTACCCAATTGAGTTAAATAGGCACCTTTTGTCTATGATATTATGTAAAGGCAAGGTGCAAACTTAGCTTTACTGGGGTTTACAGTTAAAGCTGTACTTCACCAATACATAATAAATATAGTATGCCTACATTAATATAATTTATAATTTTCTTTTAGAATATTTTTTATGCATTACATCATGCCAACATAGATATTATATTAACAATAAATTCATTTGGTAACTACACTAGTTAACATTTATATATAAATTATTTTTAAAGTTATTACAACCAATTATTTTGTTATTTGTTTAATGATTATGTTACCTACTATCACAATATAATAGTATAGTATGAAAGGAAGACAAAATATTGTAATACATGTATATTGCAAAAATCTGTGCAACATAATATCTTCTAGACCAAAATTATATGCTCTCATATAGTTTTAGAATTTCCTAACATCAATAAGGCACATTACGAAACACCACAATAGTTTTGCATGTTTACAGAATTTACTAAATGTTTGTTCACATATAACACAATAATATAGCCCAAAACCTTATCATAGCACTTTGTTATCCATATAGTAAAATGTTTAATCACATATTATTGCTTCTCCTTGATTTATAATAGTAATGTAGCAATTTAAAATAATCCTATTCCACTTCATAAACATTAATGTTTTAATCATTATACATTCCATCAAGTAAAAAGTCCATCCTTTTGTAGTGTCTATTTTTCCATGCTTCTTGGCCTCGCTTCAGAGCCATGTATCCGAGCACCGCAAACAAGGGAACTACAAGTATTGTAATTACAACAGGCATTATCATCCCCGGATGACTTCCCGGTTTGTGAGCCTGGGTTGTTGGTGTTCCATCACTTATGCCAGCAGCGGATGTTCTATCTGCCATTATACTACTTCCTTCTTGATATTTTAACACTGGGGGTTTATGAGGCTTTATTGCTGGCGGGACTGTACTGGAGTGTTTATTTGTTGTGGTTTTACTAGTATTTGTAAGCTTATTTAAAATAGTACTTTTATGAATAGCCACAGGTTGCTCTGTTGAAATATCTTTCAAGTCTAAACTTACTGGAGCTCCAGTTCTACCAACAACATGTTTGCCTTTATTTTTAATAGGAGTTTCTTCTATGTCCTCAGATGGTGATTTGGGTAAAATAATAGCATCATGTTCCTTGAATAACGAAAGATTTGTCTGTGAGACCACGATGTTGCCCCCTTCAATCGCTAAGGTAACGTTTTTCTTCGTGTTGTTGTCTTCTTTTTGTAACAAGTTTTTAGTCGTCACATTATTTTTGCTATTCTCGGTAGATTCGATTGTAGGCAATTTGTCATTTATTCCTATGACTAAAGGAATAAATAAGATATTAAAAATCAAGCGATACAAAATCATCGTGGTATTCGTGGTAAACGAAAACACCGAAAAACTTTGAACACGAAAGTTTTGGTTTTAGTATTTTCCATGAATGAATTTACTGTGACGTTGACACTTGACCATCGACCACTCATCTCATCTGCCAAGAGCAAAACAAAGATAACTTGTCGGTGAGTAAAACTTTTCAGTGCTAGCGTTTTTATTTGGGAGCTCAAACATTTTTACAATTGACACTTGACAATTGCGACTTTCAAATGACATAATCAAAATACATACATGATAAACTCGCGAAAATGTTGCGTTGATTGTATTTTTTCTAGAAAAAAGCCTTTTTATGGTCCACAATGAGGACTCGCAGTAATTCTGGGGTCCGTTTGGACTATTACCAAAGAGTAGTACATAAGTTGATTCTAGACCATCAACAACCAGTGACTGGATTGTTCCCTGCGAGTCCAGACAATGATCATGCATGGATCAGGGACAATTTGTATTGTATATTGGCAGTGTGGGGATTGTCCATGGCCTTCAAAAAGATAGCAGATCAGGATGAAGACCGTGCTAAAACATATGAACTAGAACAAAGCTGCGTAAAGTTGATGAGGGGTAAGTAACTTTTCTGCAGCTATATCCGTCATTCTGATTCGTCCCGTACAAGAAATACCACATAGGTTTAAATTACATATGTTATAGGTATTTAAATATAGCTCTGAATTTAAAAAATCGGTTTCTAAGGTATTAGTTTTTTTTACTAACTTTAGATTTACTTATAATATTACCTTAGTTTTACTTAGTACCTAGATATGTAACAGTGATCCTATCTATGACAAAATATATTATCCCACCATTTATTCACAGGACTTTTAATGGCGATGATGCAACAGAAAGACAAAGTTGAAAAATTCAAAAGTACACAGCACCCCTTGGACTCTTTGCATGCCAAGTATTCATCAACCACAGGCCGCAGTGTGGTCAAAGACAATGAGTGGGGCCACTTGCAGGTTGACGCCATTTCCCTCTACCTGCTCATCCTCGCTCAGATGACAGCATCTGGCCTGCAGATAGTATTCTCACTGGATGAAGTAGCTTTTATCCAGAACTTGGTGTTTTATATAGAGTCTGCTTATTGCACACCTGATTATGGAATCTGGGAGAGAGGTGACAAAACAAACCATGGGCTCCCAGAACTGAATGCCAGTTCTATTGGCATGGCCAAGGCAGCACTTGAGGCTATGAATGAGCTAGATCTCTTTGGAGCCCGAGGTGGCCCCTCAAGTGTGATTCATGTGTTAGCTGATGAAGCTCAGAAATGCCAAGCTGTGTTACAGTCCATGTTGCCAAGAGAATCCAATAGTAAGGAATTGGATTCTGGTTTACTTTCCATTATTAGCTATCCAGCTTTTGCTGTCGATGATCCACAGTTAATAGCTAAAACTAGGGATACTATAGTGAATAAACTGCAAGGAAAGTATGGCTGCAAAAGATTTCTTAGAGATGGCCACAAAACACCCAGGGAAGACCCAAACCGGCTGTACTATGAGCCTTGGGAATTGAGAATGTTTGAGAACATAGAATGTGAATGGCCTTTATTCTTCTGCTACTTGATTCTGGACTATTGTTTCCAAGGAGATAAAAAAAATGTAACAGAGTATATGCAAAAGCTGGAGAATATAATGATAAGGAAAGAAGATGACGGGATAAAGTTGGTGCCAGAACTGTACTCGGTGCCAGCAGAGAGAGCTAATCAAGAGCTGAGTGAGCCTGGGAGCCAAGAGCGTATACCCCTGGGCCGTTGCCCTTTCATTTGGGGTCAATCTTTGTACATCTTGGGGAAGCTCTTGCAAGAGGTACTTAATTATTTATTTCTTTTATTTCTTAAAAGGTAATTAATTAATTATTATTTCACCTAGTGTCACTGTGTGGCCCAGTAGTTGAGAATGTGACACAAATAAAATTAAAACAAATGAATTTGATTTCTACCATAAATAAATAAATACTATGGGACACTTTTACAAAAATCAAACTAGTCCCATGGTAAGCTCAATAAGGCTTGTGTTATGGGTACTAGACGACGATATATTTAATAGATATATTACTTATATACATAGAAAACATCCAAGACTCAGGAACAAATATTTATGCTTGTCACACAAATATTTGCCCTTATCAGGATTTGAACCCAAGGTTTCAGCTTTGCAGGCAACATTACTCCCACTGAGCTAAACCGGGTGTCTAAATACAATACACCAGGCAGCTAGCTATCCTAATCAATATTATATAATATATGCTTGCATTCACATTTTAGCAAACACCGTCTTACTGTCACATACTTTAATATCTCGTAATGCCTCACTACTTTAATTTTATGCGTAATTTATTACTTGGCAGGGTTTCTTAGCAGTAGGAGAATTGGACCCACTGAACAGAAGGTTATGCTCAGAGAAGAAACCAGATGTAGTGGTTCAGATTGTCATCCTAGCAGAGGACAATGAGATAAGGGACAAGTTGATAGAGTATGATCTGCATGTGCAAACCATTGCTGAAGTTGCTCCAATTGAAGTGCAGCCAGCTAGGGTGTTGAGTCACCTTTACACATACTTAGGTAAATATTACATTACTTATATGCATTCTTGGTTTTAGTTTAGTTTTGGGTGTCTTTCCATTTCATGACAAATATTTCCTAGGTTGCATAAAAACTTTTTCCCTGAAACCGTTCAATTTTAATAATTTTTAAAAAGATTACCATGTAGAAGCTGTTAGGTCTGTTTCCCGTTTCAGAGAAAAATGCTTTCTATGAAATTATATCTCGAGGAAATTAAGTATTCAATAAAACAAGGTACATCCCTAGGTTTGCCTTGAATAATACCAGTGAAATAAAATATGTCTCTTGCATGTTGAATCATAAACCTTTTTAGGACTATTTAGGATAGAATCAAGCTGAAAACTGAAATCGACCTATAGATTAGGAGTCAAGGTTTTGAAAAATAACCACATGTGGTGACGCATTAGGGGGGTTTTCCGGCAGAAATTATTGTTCAATGATCCAGTATTATGATGGCCAATGATTTTGTATGATGATGAAAGGAGTTAAAGTGGACAATTGTAATTACAGGTAGAAATAAAAAGCTTGGCCTGTCGGGAAGAAAGTCTCGTGATGTTGGTATACTGAGTACCAGCAAACTGTATTCACTGAATGATAGAATATTCGCCTTCACGCCTCAGGTATTCATTTCAATATTTTGAAATATATTTATTTCTTTTTCTTATATTTATTAGGTATTTTAATTCTTTTCTGGGTTAGTTTGAACGCGCGAAAAGGGCGCGATAATCGTTCAGTGCTTGTGTTATAGTTATCACTTTGTTTAGTTTAATTTGTAGCTCCTTTCCGTATTCTGAGCACCACTTAAAATCAGAGCTGCTGCATGTGTAGATTTATGGTAGAAATTTGGTTTGCACTCTTTTGGCGCTTTCACAAATTAGACTGTCATTAGATGAGGTATTTAGACTGGGTAAGTATTTGTTTGAGAAAAATCTTAAAATTATCTAATAGTTAATTTTATTTTATTAGTTTTCTGACATGAAACGTTTCTACATCGCCTCCGATTATGAGCTGGTGGTTGACACATTGAAAGCGGAAATTAATTTCCTGAAGTCCTCTTGGCAAAACCTACTTGGACGCCCGCTTATTGTCTTGACTTTGAATCAAACGTATTTAGGTATTATTTTGATATTTTTATAATTTTTAATTTTGCTTGTTCTTCACCCACCCTGGTATATAAGTTTTTTTTTTGGTGTTTTTAGAAACGATTTATAGACTAGATTGTAGACTCCCATTCGTTGTATTAGCTAAAGAGTGAGCTGTTTATTTTTGTAACTAACTGTACGATTATTTTATTTCCGCATATGATTGTTATATTTGTTCTTATACATGCCTACACATTAGGTATAACTATATCTACACTCGAATTTAGTTGTCAAAAATTAGGTGCATCACAGTCGATATCATTCGAATCACAAAGCACCTAGACTGCTTTCCCGGAGTCTAGAACGTAGTATTATGCCATCCTGCTCATTCAAATAATCCTTAACAGCAGAGCGAGGGCGACTACCCAATTGGACTTCAAATTTCGAACTTCGGAGTAATCCCTTAGCTCTACGCCTCATAGGGAAGTTTATAAATTTCAAAATCCCTATGAGGCCGCTGTCCCCCTCGCCCTGGCGTTAAGCTGTGTTTGAGTGAGCAGGACGCCGCCATATGAACTTCGAATTCCGAATTACGGAATAGTCCCTCCGGATTTCTAGCGAAAACGTCATCTAGCGACAATATAATTAGTTACACATGTAACTAAACATTTTTAACCTAACCTAATCGACATGCATACAACCATAACCATATAGATATTTTTTCCCGAATTTAATTTTTCCGAAAATAATTTGCTATATTGAAGAAATATTTCGACAAATGACATGTACCGACAATATAAAATATAACAATCTAATAATTATATATTCTGACAAAACCAAAAATGTTTATCGGTGTGCGGAAAAATGAAATTTCGAAGTATGATTCGAAGTCTTCGGAATCATGGACCCAAGACATTCACCTTTTTCGTTCCCTGGTGTGTTAATCCCCGCATGGGTGTGCCTTAGAACTTCGACTACGAAGAATACTACATGTCTCGCGACCCGGCGTTGCTAGCCAGCACGTTCACCGCCAACGTCGCCTTCCTCGGGATGAGCTGGAAGCAGATGCTCGGCCGGCCGACCATCACGCTACTAGCCACGCAGTATTTGTTAGGTAAACTATAAGCCTGCCATTTAACTGACTCAGGGCCGGATTTAGTGGTCTGGAGGCTTTAGGGTGGTCCCTAGTAACTTTCCAAATACATGAAACATTTTATTTTGAAATTTTAATTGTTGGGCCCTCACTTGCCACAGGGCTGCAGCCCCGGTTGCCCTTCCCTAAATCCAGCCCTGAACTTATCGTCACCTGCGGTAAGAGAGACGCGGGGGAGGGGGGCACGCACGCGCCTCTGTTATAGTTTTTTTGTTTTTTGTTAGGTCCTTTCCAATGCCAGTGTGTTTGACAGCGATTAAAATTACGATATTGCAAAAAGTCGTTTTACAGCCACCTTGAAAGTCCTAGATTATAATAGATTTTTTTGACTATACCCCTGGCGTTTACCTGAGAATAGGGTGACCAGATGTCAGGAGTTTTAGATATATGTCAGGACTTTAAGACGTATGTCACGAATGCGGCCGGGAAAGGGAAATGTCAGGAATTTTCGGCAGTAACGGATATTTAATTCGTAGAACATTGTAAAAGTACAAAGTCTCGAGCGTTTGCTACTAGACGCCACTGTGAGAATATGTTAACGGACGCGGACGGTAGAACATGCGCACTATTGTAGCGTACAAACCGCACTAACGCGAGCGCGATACGCAACGCTCGGGCCAATAGCCATCTCCTTCGCCGCCCGCCGCCGCCCACGACGTAATAACAATACGCCGCGAGCGCGACCGTGTCAAGCTCGTGTCAGGAATTTTGGTCGAAAATCAGGAATTTTGTCAGGACTTTTGAAATTTGTATCTGGTAACCCTACCTGAGAATAGTACAAATACTAACGCATCGTAAATGCCATTTTTCTATTAGTGCTCGCGTAAGTTCATTCATAGAGATAGAGTCCATAATCTATTCAACTTTCAAGGTGGCTGTTAAACGTAGTGGTTATATTCTTTGGGTGTCTGTAATGACTTTTTACAATATGGGCATTTTGGTGTGTAGCGGTTAAGCACACTTTGACATTGTTATAAGAGGACCGTACACGACAAAAACCGAAACATTACCGCAACCGGCGACTCAGTTAAACTGTAGACAGATACTATTATTTAAACAATGGTAAAGAGGACTGATCTATTGAATAAACCTGATAACAAGAGCTATCACAATTCGAGAAGTTTCTTCTGTAAAACAAGAACAAATGGCGAGACGATAAACAGCCGAGCCCATATTTGCTTATTCTGGTTCTAGATTAATTCTGATTCAGAATATTGATTAGCTGAAGTAAATTGAAAGTTATCTATAGCTTGACAATATTTAAGTTCGGGAAATACTTATTTCTATATCAACATGCATTTTGCTGACTACATACAAGGACCATTAAAACAAGAGGACTGACCATCTCCATACAAAAAACCGTTCCTCGATATAACGCCATCTATGAATAAGAATTATTTTTTACAATTACTCAACTTTGCAAGCGTGACACAGTATTTAAATGTTACGGTTTATTTATTATTAGCGATTTGCAAACTAATTGTTACTATACTATATCTATTTATTCAGTTATAACATCGTTAAATGTTTAGTTTAAAGCGCCATCGCCATCTAGTTTTTGCCAGAATATCTCCTTGCGATCGGAACACGATCCCAAGTATGGCAAGTGTCAGTCCTCTTGTTTTAATGGTCCTTGCTACATATTTTGTTTTAGTATTTTCATTTAAGAGTTTTAGTTATTGATGCTACTAAACAACATGAATTCATTAGTATAACATTACATCGTTTAAAAGGCATTAAATCAAAAATCAGGGATAAAGTTGACAACTACACTTTCTGTATATATACTTATCATGTTATCGTAGTAAATGTTTCTTTGGAAAATATGTGATTTTTCGAAACAGGACCCCTTATCAGGTCTTCACAATAGATATGTCCGATTCAAATCTCATTTAAGACTCATTCTTGTCATAAAATAATGATATTCATTTTAAAATAATCACTTTGCATGCCAACATCACTATGTATCTTTGATTTTACAATTTCTTCGGACGAACCAAAATTTTGAAAGTTACTATTACCGCAATCGAATTGATATTATAGTTATTATTTTGCATATATAATTATTGGCTTTACACAATTAACTTTGCCTACAGTTTAAAAATAACGCGATAATGCGTACTTGTATGAATAATAGCTTATCAAGCTTATTTTAACATAAATACTAAGTTTGTTATTCTAATCGGTGCTGGGTTTTTTTTATACAAAAATAAATAGTTTTTTTTTTCAAGCTTACATTTTTCCTTCCTTGCTTCTGGCTATTGGTTCTATTTTCAAATCTATCAGAAGTATATTTTATTACAGCAACTTGTATATTTCAGATCAGGGTAAAATCCCAATGGCCATGATTACGACCATGAAGAAACTGAAGTCTGGATATATTAACGGTACTCGGGTGACCTTGGGTAACCTGGGCGACTTCTTGAGCACATCTGCCATCACCAACCTGAGCTTCTTGGGGAGTCAAGAAGATGGCTATCCAGATAGTGAGTGGCTTATAGTCTTATAGTTTCTGGTGTTTTGGTTGACGGTTTTCCTTGGATAATGTTAGTTGGGTTGGATTGACAGAGAGGTGATATTAATGTGAAGCAATAAAGCAAAGACTTGCTCAGAGACTGCGAGGAGTAAAAAAATAACCTCAGTTTTATCTGTGGTACCCGTACTGTATGTACCATGACATTACCGAGATATCACTCGAAACATCTATACTATTATAAATGATATGTCTGTACATTAAAGATATTTTCAAAACAATGATTGCAACGGACTATTTGGAGGTCACTAAATGGAAAAATATATTTTTGGATTTTTTGTATCTTTGTATGTATCTGTCGTTGCGGCTTCATCACGCCAAATCGGCTAAACGGATTTCAATTATTTTTACACGGATAGCTGGGTATGTCCAGATGGTTATTGAATACTGTTTATCCGACTATACTGAAGAAAAAACGAGGCGTTATGACTTTTTCTCCTCCACGAACGAAGTTGCTGGCATCTTCTAATTTTGAGTACATAATATAAAATAACTGACTTGTGTTCCTAGTTAGTTCAAATCCTTGATGGCCTTTTTAAATAAGATAGCGTATCTCATACAATCGAGGCCTCAGATGAATGATAGTACTATATTTAATTCTAGAACTGAACCCTCAAGTGCAGAGCTACCTGGAGGAACACCTTCTGAAGTCGTTCAGCAACAAGTTGAGTTTCCTGTCGCGGCCGGCGGGGGCCAAGAATGTGCGTATGCTCAAACGACGCATGTCGGTGCGTGGCGCTATCAAGAAGACACGCTCCATCAATGTTGACTGTAAGTGTTCCTATTTCTGTGGTATTTCTGTAGGTTGTGAATCAGGGCCGTCAGGAGAAGATGCCTTCCCGCCCCACAGTATCCGCAACTTATTCCCAAATCTAGTCCCTTGGCTAGATTACTAGATACACCTCAGGGAAGACATAACTAATGGGGAACTTGCTTAAAGAAACGTAGTGGGTAAAAATAATCATTACTATATCTGTGCAGGTTCTAAAACACTACCGTCAACTGGGGTTACTTTGAACAACGGGGTAACATTGATCACTCATTTTTAATAATGATCCATAAGAAATTTGTTTCTAAACGCTCTTATGAGATTTTATTGCTATGGTTGGCAACCTCGTAAAAAAAGCATCTTTGACGAGTTCAGAAATACACTCCTTATAGTTCAAAAAATAATGATCAATGTTACCCCATTGATCAAAGTAACCCCAGTTTACCGGTACATTGCATTATCACAATAAAATTTAAATCCACAGTAAATGTATCTATTTTATAAAGAAAAAATACATGTTTATTTATCATTCAATAGCAAATTAAAATGTTCACTTGAATGAAGAAAAAAAGTAATACAAATATATGTATTTAAAAGTAACTAACACGGTCACGGTCAAAAATGAAAGACTTGTTTTTACAGTACAGCTTTACTGCCTGCTATTAACGAATGACGTCATAGCTTATGCCCATTTTTATGGGATGTTTTGAGGCTCGGCAGATATTGCCTGACTTTGACTGTCATTTCTAACGTTCCTAATGCTCAATCCCTGTTGGTCCTTTTTTTTTATAGACATACTAGCTGACCCGGCGAACTTTATACTGCCTGAAAATCGATAAATGTAGAGATAGCTTTTACTTAGGTAAAATTGATTTATGGTTTCAATTAAGGTAATTAACAAATACACAAACATTATTAAGATGTATAATTTATTGATTTCAGTAAAGAACCTTATGATATACCTACGTCATTTTTCTTTTTTTCGGGCGCAAAAACAAATAAGGCTGATGGTTTGCCAACACGTGAACATGCCACATACAATTGACCGTGTGAAAAGCACGCATTTTCTAAATTTAGACCACAAATGGTCAAGGATTGCCCTTGTGATTTATTTATTGTCATTGCGAATGCAAGACGAATTGGAAATTGAATACGTTTAAATTCAAAGGGCATTTCGGTTGGTATCATCGGAATCCTTGGAATGAGGACTTCTTCACCTTTGAATTTTCCTTTCAGTATCGTCGCGTGAATCACATTGGTCATCAGTTTTCTTATAACTAAACGCGTTCCATTACACAATTTTGGTTGATTTAGATTTCTCAGCATAATGACTACCGAGCCAACCTTTAACTCTAAATTGTGCGGCGAAGCCAGGCAAATCTAAAGAATTTAGAAATTCAGTGGGATAGTTGGTGGCTTTGTCTTCGTTAATTACACGGTCAACAGATTTGAATAAATGCAGAGTACCAAGTATTCGTTTCTGAATTCCAAAATTTAAATCTTCCACGTCTTTATTTTTACCCGCTAAAATAGCTCGCTCACTCAGCCAATCGTAATTTTGGTGGTTTTCAATTATATTAGGGAATACTTTATCGATGAACTCCTCTTTGGACGACACAAAATTACAAAAATTCGGAGGAAATGTAATCGATCAGCTCGATTTATCAATAGGGACACGGCCATTACCAATATTTAGCAATTGCTCTGAGAATTCTTCGGCATCTGGATCATTCAGCAATGCTACTCTTATGTTTTCTACCAATTGCAATTTCTTAACATTGTGCCACAAATTCGATGACTTGAGGCAAGCGTTAATCGCATCCGCAGCAGCCGATCTTGGTATGACTGGGGCAGTGTTTGGCGAAAATCGCCAGACAGTAGAACCATTGCGCCTCCAAAACATCTTAAATCTTTACGAAGATCTTTCAATGTCCTCTGTCCAGTGCTTCTAATGCGCGTTTGTGCGCCATTGTACATTCGTCCCAGATAATTATTTTAGCCGCTACTAATACTTTGGCCATTGCAGACTTTTTGGCAATATTACATGTTGGGTGGGTTGGTTCATTTTGAAGATTCAATAGTAATTTTAATGCTGAATGTGCTGTTCGGCATCCTTCCAACAATGTGGCCGCTATGCCAGAAGAACCAACTGCTACCGCAATGTCGTATCTCGCACGAATAAAAGCTAAAATTAATGATAAGAGGAATGTCTTTCCTGTTCCACCGAGGGCATCCAAGAAAAATAAGCCAGCATTTCCATCATCAACTGCCTTTATTATTGTTTCATTGTTGATTATTCAACAGAGGTACATTCGTTTGTACCAATTGACGATATTTCATATTTTTGAATGATACTTTTTACTGTCGAACTCAAAAGAAGGCAAAATTTTAAGATACACGTATTTTTTTATATTTGCGGAAATGTTATTTTTTAATGCAAAAATCCATGAATATTATTAGTTTGATGAAAAAGGGCGTATGTAGCAAACGTCTAACTATCAGCAAAATGACGTCTCAGCTCTGTTTCACACACTTAAAAAAACGTTCGAAATAACAACAAAATGTAATGCGAACATTGTCATTTTAGTGCACTCAAACAGTTTTACAATGACGGCAGTTGTCACGGCGTTAAGATAAAAACGCCTAAACTTGAAAACGATACGCAGTGGTGTGATTAATTCAATCATTATTTAGATAATGCCACGCAAAAGATATTGTTTTAAGAAAACTTGTATGAAAAACACTCGTATATCGCCTATTCTCTTATATCTATTAGTGCATATAGGTACTTGGTACATTTTGATGGGCACCATGTGCTCCGGCGTTATGCGGCATTTAACAAAAAATATATCATTAGGACGCTTTATTTCTACAGAGCCCATAGCATTTGCAACATAAGACGTCCGCGAAGACAGTGAAGTTCTGGCACCTCTGATGAGAGAAGAAGTTATACTTATCCGAGCTTTGCATAAACTCCATCATCAATATACACAGTCTCCTTTCGAGGCAAATTATTAGTGTTGTGTTGAAAAACTCGAAATCAAAGGCAGGAAACATACGAAAAGTACAAGACGATATTCGAGTGAAATTAACTGTCAATAGTGTCATGCTTCGAAAGATGTCAAACGGATAACCGGAAGAAGACTATTTTTATAGTGGCAATATTGGATCAGCGGTGTAACGTCAGCTTCCGTTTTAGCTATTTTGGTAGTTTTTGGCAAAAGTATTCTAAAAAATAATCTTCAAAAATATTTTTTGTGTTCTAGAGGCGTTTTTCTCCAAATGGTTTTCGATTTAGGGTAATCGAAAAAAATGAAATTGGTCTAGTTCATGTTGATCATATTCACGCTCACACTCCATTCTCGATTAAATGCGCCATTCATTCCACGATCTGACGCTGGCATTCCTAACCTGACTGACAAACTGCCGCACATGAGATAACACATGTCTATGATCAAAAGTAAATCCTGGTTATGCACTTCCTTACTCGCCTTAAGATGGAGATTACTTGAACTGATGATGTAAACTTCGATGTAAAATGTCTTCTTGAATTCTTGTATTTGTTTCAAAGGTCACGTGGATTCGATGGAAAGCATGTCGAAATGATGATACAAAATTAATGTGCGTATCTGACTTGGAGATGCAGAAATAATTGCTTCGGCAATTGTCGTGTCCCAAATAATTATTGTTTTCAGGCAAATGAAGCTCTTGACATGCAGCACAAAATGTCGGGTACACAACACCATTAACAGTTCGTAGTGATTCAAATGATGTTGGCCCACGAACATTCAACAGTAACAACCGCAAATAGAAGCATTCATCATTTTTCAGATGAACTGTGTAAATACAACCAAAAGCATCAGTAGAATGCTCATCTGGGTGGCTTGAAACAGCATCGCCTTGCTTCCGACATTGAAATTTTTTCGTTGTAGCGTTCCACGAGTAATAACGTGGCATCTCCGAGTAAGCAATGTTCTTGCAAAGGGGTCGCTTTAACAAATCTCAAAGAAACTGGTTAATGTTGTTGCTGGAGGTGTTTCAGCACGTTGGGCAGCATTTGACTCGGTGAATTCCATCCACTTGCCGCAATTATGGCAGTGTTTCCCAAAAGCGAGATTTGGCTACGAAAAAAGAATACGTATGTATAATCTATAGAAAAAATATGTTTCTCACTACAATAAAAAATAATGCAAATACTTACGATTTTAGGCATTGTATCACGATAAAAACGATAATAAAATCACAAACACGACTGTTATTATTATTATTTTCAAATATGGCCTAACACGACTGACAAAATAATAGATAAAAACAAAATAAACAATGATTACTATTCTCTTGTATGTATATAGTAGTCTTTGATTATTATGACAGACACAATCACAACAAACACAAAATAAAAAAAGTGCAGAAAACGTATGGGCTTATTTGAAAATGGTAACACACAAACTCGGCTACCGGCGTTTATGTATTAATCTTGAACAAACTCATCGTGTCAATGTTACGAATGCGTCAATTCAATTTCATAATGTTGGCCACATTGGACTATGGCGGACTATTCAACTCGTAATTTGTAAATCGCAATTGCGGCGTCTTTTTTAAGGCATATTATTAAACTTTTGGCCGAGACGATCACAACGAACCCGAAATCATCCAAATCGGTTCAGCCGTTCTCGAGTTATATGTTCCGGAACTAACACAACTTTCTTTTATTAATATAGATAGAAGATTCTCGTTATGTATAAAAACAGAATTCATTGACATTATAAAGAAAATAGACGCAAGTTCCCAATTTAGCAGCGGATTAATGGATTTTTTCCGCTAAGTGGCGATATTCTTTATTCAGTAACAACAGAAGTTGTGTGTGAAATACATTAGGTATACATACAAATTAATAACATTATCAACATAATCAGAAATAACAGAATTATAAACACACAATTATCAATTATATCAAAATTATCGTAAAAACAAAAATTATCACAATCAAAAACAAATAGGATAGGCTCTTTAGCTCTAAAAATAGACAATTGAGAACTTAAAATTTCTCAGTGGCACACATTTTATATTTTTTACATTATGAGAACTCAAAATAAATAGTAAATTAAAAAGTTACCTGTCAATGTCGTGTTTTTTTTTATTAACTGATCCATGGATACCGAAGTAAAAATGTATTCCCTACGAGGGAAAAGTACAAATGTCACGATAAGTGTTTAAATATATATCTAAAAACGAATACTATGTAAAAATAATTGTACATTCCAAGTTGACATCTAAAGGTGTCTTGTGACGAATCCGCAAGATTTTAACCATGCATTTCTGAGGCCATTGGGAGTAAAAGATGTTATATGACCAAAGTCAAATTCAACAAAACAAAAACCCGTTTTGTCTATGTTTGTTCAAAGAACTTGAATAACTTTCGCTTCTTGACGAAAATTATCCCTTTTAATAAAATGGTGACGATTATTTTTCCCAAAAAAACATGACTTTAGTGAGTGGTAGCTGCTGTTACTGTGATGTCTGTCAATAGCGACGAGAACTTGGCAACATACGTGGCAACGTCGCGATCAAGAGAGCTTAATGTACAATAATTTAGTAATCACAATAGTCTACATGAAATTAATAATATCTTCAAAACTATAACATTTTTTGGTCCTAATGGCCTAAGGTATACGCTGGTAAAATTATGCGGGTTCATCATGAGCACGTTGTCATCATCATTCGCTTGTCTTTATCCCATTTACTTGGGGTCGGCGCAGCATGTTTTTTTTTATTGCATACCTCTCTATCACTCGTCATCTCGTCACTCACATACATCCTGTTCATATCATCTCTCACGCAATCCATCCACCTTTTCCTCGGCTTACCCCTCCTCTTACATCCCTCCACATGCATATCTAATACCTTTCTTGTCACATGACTCTCATCCCTCCGCATAACATGTCCATACCACCGTAGGCGATTTGCTCTCAGCTTATCGACTACGGGTGCTACTTTTAGGCTTCCTCTTATATACTCATTCCTTATCCGATCCATTCTCGTCATGCCACTCATCCATCTCAACATTCTCATCTCCGTAACATGCAATCTGCTTTCATCCGTCACCTTTGCGGCCCAACATTCCGATCCATACATGACGACAGGCCTTATAATGCTCTTTTAGATTTTGCCTTTCAATCGAAGGGGCATTCGGGCGTCGCATATTATTCTCGAGGCCTGTCGCCATTTCATCCGTCCTGCGCTAATTCGGTTTTTAGTGTAACGGTCAATATCACCATCGCCCTGTATGAGTGACCCGTATCGAAAATCGGACCAGACCGCCAGCGTTACGCCATCGAGCTCTATGGGCGTTAGATTAGGGAGACCGTCAAAATAGCGAAGCAGGTGTTCAGTTTTGGATTGACTGACTTTAAGGCCAACATTTTCAAATTTTTGCCGCCTCTAGTCTGCTCTGAATTTCGAGCCCCTCTTCACCGACAAGGACAATATCGTCGGCAAAGAGCATACACCATAGTGCCTCCTCCTGAATGACTGACGACAGAGCGTCTATGACAAGCAGGCAGAGGTAAGGGCTTAAAGCTGACCCCTGGTGTGTAAGCCCACCGCGACACTGAACCTGTCTGTGGTGCCAGCCTCACGAACACGTTGTATACTATTATAAAGTTGTAAAATTAAATGTCTTTAAGTTGAAGATATTTTCAAAAAAATAAGTGAAACTGACTATTTGAAGGTCACTGAATTGACAAATATTTTTTTGGACTTTTTGTATGTGTCGTTGTGCGGATGCTTTCTTTTAGCAAACTATTCTTCTCAAACTGCCTCAATTCCCAAATGTGTCATTTCCCAAACTCGCGCTTTTCTCCGATACCGAAGAACATCCAGATATTTTTTAAGCCATTGTGTAGAGCCCAATAGGTTAGGTTAGGTTTGTTTTATAGAAATTCTAAAAATTTTACTGTTTTCGAAAAAACCTATGTTTGGGAAATGAAATATTTGGGAAGTGAAACAGTTTGGGAAACATAATTTGCCAAACATTAGTAAACCGTCGTTGTGGCTTCATCATTCATTCTTCATCATGTCGTTGTGAATCCACGCATGGTTATAGGATTATTTTTACCCGACTACGCTGAAGTAAAAAAGAGGGTAATGATTCTTTCTTTTCAGCGAACGAAGTACCTTCTGGTAACGTATATTACGTACTAGTTTCTGCCCGCGACTTCGTCCGCCTTAAATTCATTTATCGCGGATAAGGGTATTGTTCCGGGATAAAAAGTAGCCTATGTCCTTCCCCTGGACTCGAACTATCTCAATACCAAATTTCATACCAATCGGTTTAAGCGTGAAGAGGTAATAGAAGACAGACACACTTTCACTTCACATTTATAATATTAGTAGGGATATTATCGGTAAAAAATTGAACTTGCACACCTCTGAGAAACTTAATGTTCCCAATTTGAAGAAGGCCGAAGGATCATCCTGCAATGCAGGCAAATGAAAGAATAAATCACTTATTTCAGGCAAAGCCGCGGGAAGTTAAACAAGTGGATAGCTTTAAGATCAGAATTAATAAGTTTCTGTCAAAAATGTCATTTTTGTGACAAGCTTTTTATTGCCGACTGTACTTTTCTTTGAACACCCATCAACTACTCACCGAGCCGATTCTAAAGAGCCCAAACTTGGTAGGATTGAATTATTTTATTACACTGTTCCTATGACCACCTTCCTGCTCCATCATCAGATCAGCTCGATGGTGTCACCAAATTTACATAAATATGCCAAATTTAAGCTCAATTGGAAACCGGGAAATAGGTCAAATTTAACTTGCAAGATTCCACCCGAACAAACATAGTTAAATTGCAAGTTAAATAAAAGCTTGTAAAAATAAGCCATGCATTTCAGCGGACACTCTGGGTATGGAGGGCGAGTACGTGGGCCCGCAGTTGGAGAGGAAACCTTCATGGCTGGAGGTGGACCCGCACTACGGCCGCAGCCCTTCGCCAGACATCACCAGGAAGAAGTCCATTACCAAGTGAGGATTAGTATTTCACTTCTCATGATCAAAAACTATCTCATTACAACTTTCCGGTTTTGAAAGAAAGAAAATACATTTATTTTAGGGCATACATAATTACAGCAGTACAAAAATAACTAACTACAACTAAGTATGCCCCGAAATGGTCTCACTTCAGTATAAAGCTGTTCTCGCCTCGAAGGCCAGCGTTGATCTTCCGGTGAGACCATAGGTGGCGCCACGGAGAGCTGTATGCACGAAACCATTTTTAATTTTTTGGGCTTTAGAGGGCTCGTTTTAGCCCTAAGGGCCATAGATAATTTTAGCCCCAAGGGCCAATAAATCGTACCTGCGCGGTTAAATTAGTTGCTAGTGATGGGATACGCTACGATGGTCTCTGGGAATGGAGGGTTAGTACGTAGGGCCACAATTGGAAAACGAGCCGTTCCGGCTGAAAGTGAAGCCGGACTACGGCTGCGCAGCCCTTCGCTAGGCACCACCAGGAAGAAAAAGAAGAAGAAGGAAGAAGTCCATTACCAAGTGAGGATTAGTATTTCACATTTCATGAACGAAAACTATCTCATTACAGCTTTACGGTTTGGGCGAGAGAGGGCTCGTTTTAGCCCTAAGGGCCAATAAATCGTAATTAGCCTTTAATCATGATTATTGTCGTACCTGCATGGTTAAATTAGTTGCTAGTGATGGGATACGATACGATAGTTTCTGGGAATGCAGGGTTAGTACGTAGGGCCACAATTAGAAAGCGAGCCGTCTCGGCTGAAAGTGTAGCAGGACTACGGCCGCAGCCGTTCACCCGACACCACCAGGAAGAAGTCCATTACCAAGTGAGGATTAGTATTTCACTTTTCATGAACGAAACCTATCTGATTACAGCTTTACGGTTCGGGCGAGAGAGGGCTCGATTTAGCCCTAAGGGCCATAGATCATTTTAGACCCAAGGGCCAATAAATCGTAATTAGCCTTAATCATGATTATTGTCGTACCTGCACGGTTAAATTAGTTGCTAGTGATGGGATACAATAGTCTCTGGGAATGGAGGGTTAGTATGTAGGGCCACAATTGGAAAGCGAGCAATCCCGGCCGAAGGTGTAGCCGGACTATTGCCGCAGACCTTCGCCAGACACCACAATTCCAAGTAAGGATAAGTTGTATTTCACCTCTCATGCTTGAAAAGTATCGCATTATAGCATTATCGGGAGAGGAAATGGTTGTAGTATCAGCCAAGAATATTAAAAAGTTTACTAATACTGGGGTACAGATGTAGTGTATAATAGTTTTCCTTCATATTTTCACGGAAACGTACGAACGTGTCTTACTATTTCAGTCGGTCACAGTGCAAAAAGTACTGAGGTTGACTGAAGTAACATGACAAATATACGAACGTTTCCGAGAAAATACGAAGGAAAACATGCACGACATCTGTATTCCATTTTAGTCCCCAGAATCTTTAAAATGCAGATGTCAATGGGGATTACACTCCGATTTTGCCTACTCCTTACCATACAATTAATTAATTATTTTCTAAGAGACTATTAATAGGGATGATGACAAATCTTTTTGTGGTATATATAGAACCTTTCAAAAATAGAAATATTGGCGAAAATACTACTCCAATTTCATAAAAACTCCCCAAGATACAATAATGTTAAAATCACAACTTCCCAGCTTAAATTAAATTAAGAACTTTGTTCTGCAGCTATGTTAAAACTTGCGTTTATTGAAACGTTTTTATAACATAAGTTACCATACATTTCATGGGTTAATCTATGGTATTATTAGTTATTAATATTATCATACTATAAAAGTGGACTATATAACTATCAACGAGCGTTTTTATCGAAGTCCTAAACCGATGGTTCGACTCCATGACTGTCCATTATGCTTTGGTCTCAGGCTGATACCTTAAGCTAGTCCTTCCGCTTGCACCAGAAATTGATGGGAACCCAAAACATTATGTAAAAAATAGCTTATACGTAAAAGTATAAATCCATCACATTTATTTTGAAGATGCTCAATTAGGCAATCGTGAAGTGGCCACTTAGATAACATGATTTGGCAACATATTAACTTGTAGTATTTTAAAATGGCTGTCGCTGAAATAGCCTCAAGTTGCGTTCAATAGGCCTTTCCGGACTATAATTTCTGAGCGATTTTGAAATCATCATAAAGTCTCTAAGATATGAAAGCAAAACCAGATTATATGAAATGAGATGGTAAAAAAACACTCGCAGATTATACCCTCAGAATATTGTAATTCAAAAATAATAAACATGTCAAAAATCGGACTAGGTTCTGCCTATTTCAATAATTATTTTATATAGTAAAAAATATTTTTCTAGAGCGAATCCACTTACGTACCCGATGAACAATACTCATTATCTGCATTGTTAACTGTGGCCACAACTGCCTCTTAAGCAAAAAGAACACAGATGTTACTTACTTCATCGTCAACCTAAGCATCGATACGAACTTCACTGCTCTTTCACTTTCGAAGTGACCAACATTTGTGTTCTTTTTGTCTAAGAGTAAACCTTATTCAGTTTGACTTCAAGACTAATTTAGTGTAACAGACATTTCCACTTACAACGCCTTACATTTCGAAGTGGCAGTTGTGGCCACAGTTAACAATGCAGATAATGAGTATTGTTCATCGGGTACAAAGCTAAGTGGATTCGCTCTAGAAAAAGAATTTTGACTATAGACGTACGGTATTGAACGCAAAATCTAAAGTAGTTCCTTATTTGGCTTGTTTTATCAGGGTCTTATAATTTGTTAAAAAAAATTCAGATCAGGGGCCCGTATATAAACGCTTGTAACTTTATTTTTATTACAAGTGGAAGTCTCTTTTTATTACATATTGTTGGAAAGAGATTTCCGCTTGTAATACAAGTTACAAGTTTTTGTGAAACGGGCCCCAGGCGTCATCCTTATTACCTCTCAGACAGGATTATTGTCACTAAATTACGCGATTATTTAGTAGTGATAACATACATACATACATAAAATAACGCCTTTTTCCCATTACGGGGTAGGCAGAGACTACCTCCTTCCACTTGCTACGGTCCTGGCATACAACTGCCGCTTATCAACATTCATTAATCTCTCTATTTCTCGCATCCATCATCTGACATACTGCATCTATTTTATCATCCATTCCTCCCCTTACATTTAACGTACCGAGACGTGATGGGTTGCGAACCACATCGCCGCCATTATGGTTTTTGAAATTATTGAAATTCGTTGCGTTCCCGCGAGCTGCTAGGGATAAAATATTCGAACCCAGCAGAGTCCCGCATACCAGAATAACATACGATAGTAATAAACCGCCATTCGAAGCGATTTGTTACCGAGGACCATTAAAACAAGAGGACTGCCAATTGCCATACTTTGGATTATGCCCCGACCGCAGAGAGATATTCAGGCAAAAACTATAGCTTGACAAGTTCTTTCGTGACACTCTCATGGTCTGCGGGCGACGGCGGGGAAGACAGCGGGGGTGGGTATGAAGTGTGCGCGCGACGGAGCACAATAACCCTGCCGCGCGCACACCTCTTACTGTGCTGTTGTTCCCCCCGTCTCCCGCAGACCATGGGACCATGGATACTCCCATGCTGGCAAACTTTTTCAAACTATGTCATATACCGCAAAACTGCATATACAATATATACAATCTAAATGAATGTTTGTCTGTCTCGCATGCGTTCCTGGTTCATCCATCATATTGCGGCAAAATTGGTGAGTTAATGTGTGCCTTTGCGAAGGTTTACTTTGGGAATGGAAACCTTTTGAGAAACTGACTCGGAGAAAGGATTAACACTTACGCGACGCGACGTCGTATCGTGGCACGACGCGATATCGTGCCACGATGCGATGACGTGAGGATGAAAACTGTACCTTGTTTTCCTTATTTTTATGTATTGGTTCTGCTCTTATTATCCTTTAAGTTTTTATGAAACACATTTGTTGTATAAGTTTTCGAGTGGCTAAGTGCTTTTTCAAAAAATCTAAGTCGATGCAAATTAAGCAAAGTTCAAATGTCGGGGTGCTCTCTGGTAGAATATCTGAAACGTTGGAGAGGTAATCCAATGGTACCGGGTTCGATTCCTGGTGTGGACCACGAGTGAGCACAGTTTAGTTTTTCTTTGAGCTTTTATCTTTTTATCTCTATTAAAATAGGTTACAAAGTTGGTTTATGATTAATTATTGTTTTCATGAAAATATCAAAAACCAACGAAATATTTGCCAAAAATCCAAAAATCAAAGTTATCTTTTCAAAAAAGCGCTATCAGGTCAGGCTATGTTTCTATAACGGTTTTTTGGTATTTTTGTAATTTGTTGTTGCTCCATTTAATTTTATGGTCCCCTAAGCATGCTGACTTTAAAAATAATAGAGAATAATTCACTTTATTTCTTTACTAATGGATGGAAAAAGAATCTTTTGGTTTGTCGTTTTTCTACTAACCTTTCACTTATACCTTTATGCCTCCGTATATCACGATTATTTAAAAATTATATTTGTTTTTTTTAGGGGCACATCTACTACCAGCTTGGGCGTTGTCTCGACTACACCCACCACAGAAGACAAACCAAAGGTCCCTTCACCCCCTAAAGAGCAAGGTCAGTCATAAAAAGCATATTGCAAACATAATAGGACAACAACTTATATTTAAATCAAGAAGGTGCCCGCAACTTCGATCGTGGAGGAGGAAAAGGTCATAACCCTCTTTTTTGCTTCAGCGTAGTCGAATCAAAAGTAGCCTAAAAAAGTCCTCGCATTTTGAGCTATCCTTGTATCAAAAATGGTTGAGATCCGTCCTGCAGCTTTGACGCGATGAGGCCGAAAAGATTTTTGTACCGAGAGGTGGCGCTGTAATGAATGTCGATAGCGGACGAGTACATCATAGATTGCTGTGTTAAAATTTTACTTGGAATTATGACCCCTGAGGCAAATGGATTTTATAATTTTACTACATAACCCTCTTTTTTACTTCAGCGTAAAAGTATCCTATAACCATCTGTGGATGCCCGTGTACCAAAAATAGTTGAAATCCGTTTAGCCGTTTTGGCGCGATAAAACAGCGACACATACAAACAAGCATAAAAATATATTTTCGATAATAGTCAAATAAATCTGCAAATAATCATTTTTGATATTTTCAACGTACAGACATTTAATTTTTACAACTTAATAATAGTATAGATATGGGGTCCATATTGGCTCTCATAAAAAATTTATACCTATTTTTTATTTCACTACTTTTTTTTCTTCCTAACAATCACTCTTCATGATTTTTTTCCTCATACTTTTTTTCTTCATACTTTTATTTTACTACCATCGGAACTCATAACAGTCAGTTATCATACTTTTTTCTTAATAATGTCATTACTAAGAAATGTTAAAACTCATAATTTTTTTTTTCATAACTGTTTTACTTCATAACAGACAAGTATCATAATTTTCCTATTCATAATGGCATTCATTAGAAAATATTTGAACTCATAATATTGTTTTTCATAGTATGAATACAAGCAGGGCAGGCCAGGCGGGAGCTCGCTACGCTTCGCTCCCGCCTGACCTTCTAACCTAACCCGGCCACGTCGGATCTGCTCTGAAAGGTTTTGCTCGCTCGCTTCGCTCGCTCGCTCGTTCAAATTTTGTAATCCAATCTATTTTCCTGGTAGTGGTTCGGTGGGTTGTTCTTGTATGTAAACAGTATGAATATAAGCAAGCCTTTTTTTCGGGACGAAAAAAAAAAATAACCTCGAAGGCCAGGCGGAAGCTCGCTACGATTCGCTCCTGCCTGACCTTCTAACCTAACCCGGCCACGTCGTATCTGATCTGAAAGGTTTTGCTCGCTCGCTTCGCTCGCTCGCTCGTTCTAATTTGGTAATCCAATCTATTTTCTTGATAGTGGTTCAAATATTAGTATGAACAAGGTGTATGAGTGTTGATTTTATAAGTTTTGATGATTATGAATTCGGATGATTATGAATTCTGATGATTATGAGTTAGATTAGCAGTGTAAGAAAATATATGAAAAAAAATATTAGTATAAACAAGTTGTATGATTAGTGATCTTATGAGTTCTGATGATTATGAGTTTCGATCGTTAGTATTAAAAAAAATTATGAAGAGTGATCATTATGATATAAAATAGTATGAGAAATATTTTCGGACTTCAGATAATAGGACTTAAAAAGTTACGTGAGAAAATACGCACCCATAGATATGAGATGTTAATTTTCTCCATATAACCCATAAAAATAAACTATTTCTAATTATAATCCCTAGGGCCGATAAACCGGAACATCCCTACTATAGTTCGCAATAGGACTACATCGGAATCCCAGGGCTTGTCATACGCGGAGCAAGAGACAGACGAACTGCTCGCTATGCTGCGAGAGACCGAGAGCCTCGACGAACAGGGCGATATCCTGCAGTACTTGGTCGACACGCACGGACTGGACTTTGACACAGGTCAGTATACTTTACAGTAGGTAATTGATATGGGACATCGGGATCTCAGGGCATGTTATACAACGAACATGAGAGAGACGAACTACTCACCATGCTGCAAGAGATAGAGAGCCTCGACGAGCAGGGCAACATTGTGCAGTATCTGGGCGACACGCACGGACAAGTCTTCGACATCGGACAGTATACTTTACAGTAGGTACTTTGTATGGGACATCGGCATCTCAGGGCGTGTTATACAAGGAACAAAAGGGAGACGAACTGCTCACTATGCTGCGAGAGACAGTGATCCTCGACGAACAGGGCGACATCCTGCAGTACTTGGTCGACACGCACGGACTGGACTTCGACACCGGTCGGTATACTTAACAGTAGGTACTTTATATGGGACATCAGGATCTCAGGGCATGTTAATCAAGGAGGAAGTGGCAGACGAAACTGCTCAATATAATGCGAGAGACAGAGAGCTTCAACGAGTAGGACGATATCCTGCAGTACCTTGTCGACACGCAAGGACTGGATTTCGACACCGGTGAGTATACTTAAGGACGTTAAAGCACTACACGTATCGTAAGCAGATCAATATACAGACGAGATTCTGACGATGCTACATGAAACATACAACCTTGACGAGAGAGCAAGTTCGTTGGCTTCGATATACAGATTATGTAACACTGTACTTACATAATTCATATTATACGGTACGGTCACACTTTTAAAAAATGTACACGATATTGAACCTTGTATGCATATAACAGCATTTATATTTTCTGTATATTTCTGAAAATGGTGCCTATTTTCGAAACCAGAGACTTTAACAATTATTTAAATTCAACAGGTATGACAGAAAACGGCAAAGTGGTGACAGTAAAAGACCTCCTCAAGGCGTTATACGAGAAGGCCTGCGCACAGAAGTTATGGGGCCTCGTTCGGCACACGGCGGGCATGCTCGGCAAGAGGGTCGAAGACCTGGCGAAAGCCGTCACAGATTTACTGGTGCGGCAGAAGCAGATCACAGTGGGAATGCCGCCGAACAACGAACATACTATCACAGCACCATTGCCCGAAAATGAACTGCGGCAGTTGATACATTTGGTAAGTACAATTGTAGCCAGAGTCACCTGCTATTTGACAGTGCAAAGCGATAAAAATATTTGACACGCCTTAATAGTTTAAATAAATCAATTTAAACGGGTTATATCATGTATGCTATCTCATTTGCGATCCTGTAATACATCACATCAAGGACCAAGCAAGACACAGGAAAGCTTTGATTGATTGATTTGATTGATTGATTGATTTGCTTAACCTTAATTTCGATCGGTGTAAAAATATATTATCTGGTTAAAAGTACTTTACTTAGTCTTTGTTTTTAAAATAATATGATTATTAAGGAGGTAGTCTGAGAGTTCTCTTTGTGGCGTTTCATTTTCTTCAGTTAGCCTCAATTTGTGAAACGCTGGTAGTTATTTTTATTAAATAATTAAGCCCTTCTGGCATGTATGTACGTGGTAATGTGTAAGGTCGTTTGCACGAATTGTAGCTTTGATAGGGATTTGTTTTCTCATTCTACACTTTGAACACTTCCAAAACGTCGGGAGTTCAAATGAGATAATATACGCGATATTATCAGTTTAAATTGTTTTATTTAATTTAGTGATAATCACGAAAATATTACTCCGTAATAGTTCTTTAGGGATAGAGCAGAAGCAAAATAGTCTCTATTTGTGCTTCTGATTGTGACCTAATTTTATACGTGCTACCTCCCGACAATGTTAGTGATTGCAGAATGTTAGTGAACCATCCCGGATGGCGACCAATCGCAGAGCGGGAAATCAGTTGAACTGGTTGATGCAACTTTGTATTAAATTAATTTAATTTTGTACATTTAATTATGATGATGTTAACAAGGCACCGCGACTTGATATTGAATTTGTTGATAAAGTATTCCACTATTTGTTACACGCAGACATTTCGCAATGAGAAGAATGAGCACGAACAGAACAAGGTAATGTTTTTTGTAATTAGTCACTTGGGTTTGGCTGACATGAGTTTTGTTTTTCTTCATATCGAATTATAACCTCAAGGATTTTTTTTTAACAAATTATAATCTCAAAAGGACACTTCTTTTATTCGCATCAAGGTCATTCTGCAAAAAAGGACACTTTATTCTCCAAACGACAGAGTATTGGGTCCTACGTACTGTACTGTACATAGAAAGAGATGGGTAATATATTTGAAATCTTCATACAAGCTTTATCGAAGGTCATACTCGTGTCCGCCATTGTGTAATCCAAAATCAACATTTTAGACATGTGCATTATATTTAATAACCTCGTGTCATTTCATAGTCGTGCTCTTACTGGCCGAGAATGCATTTGGACGCATAAAAATGCATCGAATTCGTCATTTGTATTTCCGATTTTCACGTCATTTAAAATCGGGCTATAGCAAGAGAACCGACAAAAAAAACCAAACGCGAACAAAAAAAAAACTATATGCCTGTAAATACCCTAACAGCGGTAGTCTTTTCTACCCAATGTACTAATTAATCATGTACGCATTAAAAATAGAGCTGCCGACCGAGACAGAACTTTTTGGGTTTTTTGTTTTGTAAACCCAAGGTCGCCGTTTTAGAGAAACTACCCATAAACATAGTAGGTAAAACATTAGTATTCGGGTAAGTACATTTGGTATTCTTGCCAAGTAAATAAACATCATATAGTCGAATGAGGACTTTTTGTGATTTCAATTCTTATGAAAAGTCGGAAACGCGACAAAACCCGAAGTTATCAATCAATTATTTATTCATTTATTTATTATTATCTAAATGTCAATTCAAAAATATCTCAATGTCAAAAGTAAAGTGAAGATTGATTTGTCATCCATACTAATATTATAAATGCGAAAGTGTCTCGCTGTCTGTCTGTTACCTCTTCACGCTTAAATCGCTGAACCGATTTGGATGAAATTTGGTATGGAAATAGTTTGAGTCCCGAGGAAGGACATAGGCTACTTCTTATCCCGGAAAAATACCTTTATCCGCGATAAACGAATTTAAGGCGGACGAAGTCGCGGGCAGAAGCTAGTTTATTATAAAGTTTTAAAAATGAAATGTTTGTACATTGAAGTGATTTTCAAAAAATGATTGTAACAGACTATTTGGACATCACAGAATCGAAAAATATTTTTTGGATTTTTTGTATGTGTCGTGGATTCATCACATCACGCCAAATCGGCTAAACAGATTTCAACTATTTTTGGTGAACGGGTAGCTGGGTACCCATAGATGGTTATAGGATACTTTTTACCCGTGTACACTGTCGAAAAAAAGAGGGGTATGACTTTTTCTCCTCCACGAACGAAGTTGCGGGCGCTTTCTAGTTGATGAATAAAGTTTATTCATGGACGTACAATACATTCACCTTTTAATACGATAACTCATTGACACTTCGGAACTAGTCGTAGCATCCGAGTTTTCACGATGGCAAAACATTATTTCACTACATAAGGGTACTTGACTGACAGATCAAGTCAGTTCCTTTTTATGAACTGTCAAAACGGTCAGAAAGTATGGAGTTTGAAAGGAAAAAAGGTTTATGACGTCATAATTATATACGGCCAAACTGTCTCCTTATTTTTAGTTTTCGATCATTTTAAAATCGCGAAAAGCTTAAAAATAAGTATTCATTAATGTTTTCTATTCTTTTCTATTTTCAGAAATAACATTAAACTGCCAGTGTGACAATTATGTTGACTACAGGAAATTACTAATTGTACTAACTTAATTTTCTCACAGGCTTATGGCGACGATGAGAGTACCGCTATGTTGACGCAAGAACTGCTGGTTTACCTCGCCATGTTCATCCGTACGGAACCACAGCTGTTTCTGGAGATGTTGAGGCTTCGAGTCGGCCTTATTATTCAGGTCAGTTTAACCATTTCTCAATCTAGAGACTGCCGCTGTTGAACGTTGGAAAAAAAGGAAAAAGTTTGTGAAGTATGTGTTTAATGTACTCAAAGAGGATACCAGTGTCATAGCTAGCTTTCGAGTACCAAGATTAATCTAAGACACCTAAGAAAGGGGACAATAAGGTGATATTAGGATCAAGGACGCTATCGTGTCTGGATTCCCGTTACGAAAATTATATTTTCTACTCGTGGACTATAATCTGTGAATCATACTAAAAAGGTATACTTTTTAGATTGGACCATCACTCCATACTCTATGGTTTATATTATAAAATAAATAAATAAATAAAATAAATATTTTTTACGGGACAATTTTACACATATCGAACTAGCCCCATGGTAAGCTCAATAAGGCTTGTGTTATGGGTACTAGACGACGTATATTTAATAGATATATTACTTATATACATAGAAAACATCCAAGACTCAGGAACAAATATTTGTCCTCATCACACAAATATTTGCCCTTACCGGGATTTGAACCCAGGACCTCAGCTCCGCAGGCAACGTTACTCCCACTGAGCCAAACCGGTCGTCAAATATTATATGCCACTGAACTATAATACCTATATTATGCAACTCCGCACGGAACTATAATGAATTCCAAGCTGCAATTATTTTTTAGCTATGTTTCATTTACAGTATATGGGTTACTCGTAGAAAAAGTATTGTATACAATAGTTATATAATTTGCTTTTTAAGTCTCGTACCTTATTTAGGCCACTTAGCAAGCTTCGTGGCCTAAACGCGGTACTTGACTGAAAAAGCATACATTATATAACGATTGCATAAAATACTAATCTGGCTGTCACTCTAATTATTGCTTAATCTATACTCACGGCGTCATGATTCCAAGATTTTTTTTAACATTGCGAGCACCATCTGCTAAAAATGTATGGGCATAGATAAGGGTCGCCTCTGCAACGTGAGGTTGCAATATCGTTGTGTCCTAATGGTAACAAAACAGCTGGATATATTGAAACAAAGTTGATACACAGGATCACGATTGTTCTAGGATACACTGATTATACATGGCTAAGATGGAGTGAAAAGGAGAATTAGTCCTCTCCTGAGAACATAAACATTCTAGTAAGAAATACTTGTTTTCCAAACGCTAAGCTTTTCGAGTTCTCTGACTAACTACGAATTCACCTTGATAACCCAGTATTTATTTATTATTTAGGTAATGGCCACAGAACTATCCAGAACGCTGTCGTGTGACGGCGAGGAGGCGTCTGAGCATCTACTCAACTTGTCTCCATTCGAGATGAAGAACCTGCTCTACCACATTCTCAGCGGAAAGGAGTTTGCCATCAACAGTGGTAAGAATCAGTTTTCCTTGTGAATCCAATGTCATCAAAATCATACATAGCCTTTCATCATCTTCGGGCTATATATGTCCCACTGCAAGGCACAGTCCTCCTCTCATGGATGAGAGGGAAATTATTCAACGTAGTAAGTTTCTCACAAGTAGAATTACTTCTTAAATGAGATACATATTTTCGAACTTGGATGTGAGTTTTCTATTTCCTCTAGTTTATATAAAAAATCGGAACGTTAGGTTTTTTTTGTTTTTTGTGAGTGACATAGGCTGGTTATATCTCGGAAAATATAGGGTTCTCAAGGAATAAACTAAATAGAGGCTACGCGGGTAATGGCGCGGTAGGTAGGTGAATTAAAATTCAGAACTCACATGTCGAGAATTTGAGTGTAATGTGAATTTTAAACGCTTAGCACACTAGTAAGTTGGTCCGCCGAATACCTATAAGCTCTGAATTTCGTCGTTGGCTCAAGTCGAATGGCAGTTGTTTTGGCTTCCACCAAAAGTGTTGCATTTAAAATGTTATTACATTATTATTTTTATACTAAATTATAAAATAAAATATACTAAATTACCGTATGTTAATTTATAAGCCCTAAATGATATCATCCGCCGAGCTCTTGCCACCGTTAACACGCCAGCAATCCTCGAACCAAACGGCATCGCAAGAGACGATGGCAAGACACCGGACGGGATGACCCTGGTCCCGTGGCAGATGGGTCGCGTGATGGTCTGGGACGCAACATGTGTCGACACCTTAGCACCGTCACATCTGCCACGCACTTTGACAATGGCTGGTGCGGCGGCGGAGGTGGCTGAAGCCCGTAAAAAAATCAAATACCGGGGTCTCGGCTCCTAGTATCATTTCGTGGCATTCGGTGTCGAGACCCTGGGCCCGTGGGGTCCAGGCGCCCGCGTCCTTTTTAAGGAATTGGCGAAACGGCTCGTCGACACCACAGGTGACCAAAGAGCTGGCAGTTTCCTCGCCCAGCGTATAAGCTTAGCCATACAGCGAGGTAATGCTACCAGCATCTTTGGTACGATGCCACGGGGGCCCTTTTTAGATTTAGTTTAGTTTTATTTTTAACTTTTAGTTTTAATATACTTAGTTTTATGTATTTTTAAGCAGTGATTTATAATTGTTTTATTTGAAGTTCTAATTCTTGTATAACCCAGATAATAAATTTATAAGTTTATTTTTTCTGTATATATAATTTTCCTTTCCAGCGAATTCTCAGTTTTTCATAAAGGTCACTAAGAGTAAAGGCGAGTTTCCGTCCACTACAAAATTTTGCTTTTGTACATGTTGAGTGTGAATCCCTCTTTATATTGCGAAATGCTAAGTTTGCATCTCATTTATATATCGCCATAGCCACCCGGTGCAAATTTAACTGAACCTTTTGTGTAAATAACTATGTAAATTTTTGATTTTTGTGATTGTGATAAATTTGTGACGTCATTGTTGCGATTTCTATAAACCCTTTCATTCCCAAAAACATCTATCTTTTTTTTTCATTTGTCCTTTGTATGAAGATAGTTACTCCAGTCCTGTACTCTTTTATTTTTGCTTATGTTTGTATCTAATAAGAATATTAGCAACTTTCAACTAGGGTATAAAATTAACACTCAAATTTTGTGGGTTGAGAGCATTGTACTAATAAATGATGTTAATTTCAGTGGGCCGCGGAAACTTCTCGATCGTAAGCAACAAATCGACCCGCTATGGCAAGAAGTCGCAGATTATTCTGGAGCGAGGGCAGTCGCTGCAAGGCAACATTGATGACAGTAAGTATCTAATTTATCCAGTGAACGAATAAAACATAGAAAGTGAGCTTCCTACAATTCCAGTTTAAAATGGCATTAACAGTCTAAATAAGCATGCGCTGTGTGGTACCAATAAGAGTGGGCCAAAATATCAGCCTAGTTTTTTCATTCGCTGAATTTTGATCGTGTGACAAAATATTAGGATAAGTATCAAAACGAAATAGTATTTTATGCAATCGTTATGTAATCTATGCTTTTTCTGTCGAGTGCCGCGTTTAGGCCACGAAACTTGCTGAGCTGAGTGACCTAATAGGGTATTTGACAAATGTTTTCTGTGGTGCGAACGAAGTGTTTATAATAGAAATATTGGTGAAAAAACTACTTCAATCTGATAAAAACTCCCCGAGATATAACAATGTTAAAAGTAAATTTTTGGACTTTCCCAAAAACGCTGGATACTAAAGCGTAATACATTGCGACGTCATATTGTAATACATTGTATGGGGAAATTAAGAACTTTGTTCTGTAGCTATGTTAAAACTTGCGCTTATCAAAACGGTTTCATAACAAAAGTTACCTTACATTTTATGGGTTAATCAATGATATTATTCGTTTTTAACCGACTTCAAAAAAAGGAGGAGGTTCTCAATTCGACGGAATGTTTTTTTTTTTATTTTTTTTATGGATGTTCACCGATTACACGACCGCTTTCAAATTTTTTTTTTTTTGTTTTATAGAAGGTACTTTCAAGTTGGTCCCATTTAATTTTGGTTAAGATCTGATGATGGAATCCATGAGGAATTGAAGGAACTCCTCAAATATTGTAGGCATACATATAGCAATTTTGGTATTATAAGAAACATAATAAGCATTTGCATTCAGAAAGTGTAAATTGGTGAAGTAGAACTGATGCAGAAGACCACAGAATGCCATCGGAACTCTTTAATGATAAATGATTTACGGGTGGCGACAAAATATCTTGATTAATTTAGCTAAGCAACTTCATAGTCACAAATTTAAATGTTCCTAATGAGAATGGTACCATCGAATTGATTTGATGATGGAGCCGGAAGGTAGGCACCAGATCTATGTAATAAAATAATGTATCCTAGCGGTGTTTGGGCTTGTTCGAATCGTCACGAGATACACTTTTAAGTAACGATTAACTAAAAAGTGTAAAATAAATAAACTTTTTAACAAAAAAATAAAACCGACTCCAAAAAAAAACTAAAAAGTAAAAAATAACGCCATAATTCAGTTTCTTCAAATTACTTACAAGTAACCGTTTGTATACTCAATCTATACAGTATATATAATTAATGTTATTTTGGAGTCGGTGCCATCGTGTCACAACTTACTAAAATCGTCAATTTTCAATATTTTACACATTCTCTATATGGCACCGTCGCCAAAATAAGATTAATTGTATATACTGTATAGATTGAGTATACAAACGGTTACTTGTAAGTAATATGAAGAAGCTGAATTATGGCGTTATTTTTTACTTTTTAGTTTTTTTTGGAGTCGGTTTTATTTTTTTTGTTAAAAAGTTTATAAACATTTTCATACTTTAAAAATGGACTTTCCCACCCAACTGTAAATGCTCATAAAACGAGCTTAAGGTATCAAACTCAAAATTTTGACTTAGTTCCTTATCTTGCTTGTTTTATCAGGATCTTATATAATTTTTACAAATTTTAAGATTAGTCAACAGCCCTATTAAGGTACGAGACTTAAAAAGCTAATTATATAATTATCAGTGACCGGAATTAGGTGAGCTAAAATACCTAAACTTCGCAAGTGGACATAATAGAGAGTGATTACAACCGGATAAATATAATATTTCATTTGGATTCCGGGTATTCAATATTCATCCGGGCACTGCGAGTACTAGCCGTAATGATGAAAAATGGTTACATTCCACCCATAAAGTTGAAATATATTGTAAATTAGTAATCTGTGTTTTCCTATTCATTGTGTGCTATGTATTAGCGTCAAATTAGTGTAAGCTACTAGTACTAGAAAGATAAGGAAGCAAGTACGTATAGGGTTAAGTACATACTCAGGTAACTAATTCGCTTCTGAAGGCATAACATGTGGTTGTCCATATTCAAATCGTCCTTGTGGCGGATTTGTCATTATTTTTCTGTTTGTGTGTAACAAAAGGTAACATAAACAAATAAATAAAAGAAAAAATATTAAACAATTGACAAACCTTTATTTTTATACATACAAACAACTTCTTAAATATTAAGAATCTAGTCCAATAAAATGCCCACGTGTCATATTAAAATTAGGGTTGACTTAACGTATGACATCCAGGTGAACGAATATATGAAACGCAGCAAATCGTAATCACTAAATTCAGGCCAAGGTCATCATTTGAAGAATATCCAATGTACCATAAAACAAGTCAAAGTCAAAAACAAATCGTTACGATAAATCCGGTAAATCACACACGCACTAACTCAACTGACCAGGGTTCAGGAGCGAATGAGTCCATCTACCTATCTGAGTATGTACTTGACCTTTCACTATCTCCCTTATCTTTTGAGCACTAATTTTTTACACCGCTTGTCTCTAACACGCCCCTTTGAGAGTCATTAATAAACAAAGTGTGGGGAAAACCATATTATTCGTCTTACAACTACTTCTTAGAAATCTTGTACATACCTTCTTTTGTCTAGCCCTTTTTACTAAAAACTAACATTAAACATGCTGCACTGTAAAAAAAACATGTCACGTTCAATATTATGACAAGTACCCGAATAAATATCGAATACCCGGAATCGAATAAAAATATTATAGTTATCCGGTTGTAACCACTCTCTATTATGTCCACTTGCGAACTTTAGGTATTTTAGCTCACCTAATTCCGGTCACTGCATATAATATAAACTATAGAATATATAGTGATGTTCCAATCTAAAAAAGTATGCCTTTTTAGTATGATTCGCGGAGTTCTTATTCATAGATCGTAAAGTACACGAGTAGAAAAATACTTATAAATAGCTGTTTGCATATACAGGTCACTGGCAGAGGACAGACAACCTTTCCTCTACCAGTGACCTGTGCATGGGTCAACAATACAAGCGATTCTATATGCGTACAAGACGACAGATCATTGGGTCATCCACCGTACGTACGGCTCTGATTTAGCACCCAATTATTTTCATTCATTTTCGAATATAAAGAATGAATTTATCACGATTTATCACGTAATAAACGATTTTCAACCCGTGAAGATGCAGTCGACGCGTTCAAACAGCTCGTTTTAGAGATACCTCAGTCAGAGTGGTAAAAATGCTTTAAAAATTGGTTTCAACGTATGCAAAAGTGCATCGATCATCAGTATCATCGCGGAGAATATTTTGAAAACCAATTAAACCATATTTAGTCATACACGTATGTTTATCTATTCCGGATACATAAGTAGCATCCCTCTCTTATACAAATCAAACCAGCAACGTTTTACGAAATGTCAAATTCTCAACCCAAAGTTAAGTTATTACAAAATATTCGGTCACAAAATTTTGCCAAAGTGCCTCGCATTTTTCATAAAAATTATTAGTAGTATCTAGTAATTTATTCGATGCTCTGTATTTTTTTTATATACATCCTTGAAAATAGGATTACTTAATCAATTTCCCATTTTGACACGCAGTTATAGAATTGGAAATTGCGGTGGCGAGTTAAGGGATAAAACGGGTATTAGTGTTCTCTGAATATGCGATATTTAAACAAAATTATGATATTTATGTAATGATATCGAATTTTTAAATTTGCTCAATGAAATATAAAAAATAGTGTATAAGTGAGATACCAAAATTCAATACCGGATATATTGTATGGGAAATATAAGAAAGAAAGAAGTACATTTATTCGAGGGCATATATAGACAGCAATCCATACTTCCATACTAATATTATAAATGCGAAAGTGTGTCTGTCTGTCTGTCTGTCTGACTGTTACCTCTTCACGCTTAAACCGCTGAACCGATTTGGATGAAATTTGGTATGGAGATAGTTTGAGTCCCGGGGAAGGACATAGGCTACTTTTTATCCCGGAAAAATACCCTTATCCGCGATAAACGAATTAAAGGCGGACGAAGTCGCGGGCAGAAGCTAGTACAAAAAATAAATTACTAAACTAAGTATGCCCCGAAATTGTCCCACCTCAACCCATAGGTAGGTAGCGCCACGGAGAACTGTACGCACGAAAACATTTTTGTGAACGCAGCGTTAAGCAAACTGTCAGGAGTTTCGATTGTCAAATGTCAAGTGGAATTGGAATGGAAAATCAAAATGGATAACAGAGTGCATCATACGTACAGCTCAGATTAATAATTATAAACAAGAAAAACAAGTACAAATAAGAAAAACGATTAAATAGAATAAAAACCCAGTGGAACAAAGCAAAAATTTTGAACAGCACAAAGTGGAAATTGTTCAAATGGTGAGCGAACCGAACATAAATATAAATAAATATTAGCAATAAAACAAGACAACCAAACACAAGTGGGACATAAAACACAGGTGACAATAAAATTTAAAGTGTAAAAAATAAAAGATACAAAATACATTAAAAACAGCTCGTGTCTAGCCTCAATGTTTTCTGTTTTTGTTGATGATCTAACATATATTTCTTCAGTTTAATTTTAAAAGTTGTGAAATGTTTTAAGTTCCTAATTGGCGGTGGAATATTATTCCAACACTCAGTTGCGACGTGACGGAAACTTCCCTTGAAGGCAGCTGAGGCGTGTTGTGGAGTCTTGAGTTGCAAGCTACACTGGCAAGCTCGACTATATAACAGTTTTCAGTTCCTGGGGTACTCCTAAGCTCGAAATTCGTATGGCGCCGTCCCACTTACTCAAATACAGTTTCACACGAGAGCGAGAGGGACAGCACGATACGAACTTCGAGAATACACAATAAGATTAGAAAAAAAGAATTAGTGTGAATTACTTTTCACTTCAATATTTGTAAAAAAGTCTATTTAGTTCTCCTACGCTACGAGTGTGATAAAAATTGTATTAATTTGTACAGTCGCGCCGATCGCGGAGCCCGACCGACAGGGCCAGTGGCTTCGGCGGCGCCGCCTCGACGGCGCCCTGAACAGGGTGCCGCGAGACTTCTACCCCAGGGTTTGGGGCGTGCTGGAGAAGGTAATTATTCCAAGCTACAGCTAATAGATGGCGCTGTTATCAATAACACATATATCTAAAGCCCGACCAGGAAAATAAAATACCTGCTTTAGGGGCGTTAAATTAGCAATAATTATAGCAACACTAGGTATGATGATACCAGTCATGTTGACAACAAGGTCGGAGATGTTACTTCGGGAATAGAGTCTAATCCTTCAGACTTTCAATCCGACAAAATACTTCGTCATATTGTAAATCACTTTTCTTATGTAACTTTTAATAGTTTTCGGCATTTTAACGCACAAATAATTCACAATATCCCAGAAATAGACCACGCACAATCAACACGTCACTTTGACAACAATTGACAAATGGCTTTAAGGACTTCTGTACAGTTACTATTGCCAGTTGAAGAAATTAGTTCCAATAATTTCCGCAATATGGCGAATTTTTTTATTTTCCTGGTCGGGCTTTAGTGTTGGTAAAGACTCAAGTCTTGGGAGTCTTCATTTGTAAGACTCGACTTAGTTCTTACAAAATGATTATGTTCACCTGTAATAATGTCAGTCTGTGGGGTGCAGAGGGTTTTTGGACAAGATAGGTAGTTTTACTGTGCCTATGTGGAGCCATGGTCGTTCAGGGTAGGCAGTGCCTTTGTACCACAAATATAAGTTACAACGATTTACCTGCGCAGAAAGCATTTTTTGAAAACAGATTAACCAATTATAAGGCAGCGCGTTTGCGCGGGTAAAATCTTCAACGCCCATTGGCCGAAATTTTTCGCGCGTCGCCGGTTCCCGCCATTTAGTCTGGCGCCGCGTCAGTCGCCATGAGCGAGAGCACGAGTTCACCTGTCATTGCATATGTACCGTACGTATAGTGCAACAAAGTCTTTATTGAAATGGTCACACGTTCGGTTTCATTCGGTACTTGTCAGCACTCTTCGGCGTGGCCGAAGATTGCCGATGTAACTTATATTCGTGGTACTACTGTAACTATGTAAGCAAATCTTGCAAGTTAAATTTGACCCACTTACCGGTTTCCGATTGAACTAAAATTCGCATACTTATGTAAGCTAAGTGACAATCCATTATTATGACACCATCGAGCTGATCTGATGGAGCCATAAGGTGTTCATACGAAGTCTGTAATAGAATAACTCAATCGTATCGAGTTTGGGTTCTTTAGATTTTTTGACAGAAACTGGTTTAGACTAGTAATTTAATCGAAGCTTGAGTCCTTTTAAACTTGGAGGGGACTTAAGATCTGTAGACTCAAAGAGTTTTTATTATACTTAAGGCTTTTTTAATAACCGAGTTATTATTAAGACATTTAGAACTCCACTGTACTGTCCGCCCTACACGTTCAATGCCAACGACGTATTAATCCGTCACAGAGAAGTTGTCTATTTCAAAAATTATTGAAATTGATAACTGATTCAAAGTATCATCCTCATGAATTCAAATTTCCTTCTTCTTATAGTTTTCGATATTGACGATAGGATATTAGGCTGTGATGGGATCATTTTGCTACCCGTCTTTTTCTAACTTCTAACATTAAATATGTGCATGTCTGTGTGACGAAACATGTAGCACTGTAATTAGATTTAAGACCCAGTGTATGTATCTACCATGTTTAGCAAATAAATGACAGATTCTGATTCTAAGGAACGGATATTAAGTAGAAACGTAAAAATTCTAACCATCTTACGTAACCATAATCAAAAGATTATTTCCTGTTTCTGCAACAGACTGTTAATCCCTTACTCAATAACAGCGGTTAGTATGTTAACAAACGTTTATTTAACATAGAAGGTCCCCGCAATCCGCATCGTTCGCAGAAGAGAAAAAAGTCTTAACCTTCTTTTTTACTTCGGCGTAGTCGGATAAAAAGTATCATATAAGGGTCTCCTTCGGAATCCCTAATGTCGTTTGTCCTAACGCATTTTTTTCAGAAACCGTTAATTCTTCAGGATTTTTTAAAAGATCATCGTATTGTTAGGTTAGGTTTGTTTAATAACAATCCTGAAATACATTAGGACAAACGACGTTAGGGATTCCGATATAGATCCATCTTATAACCATTTGTGGATCGCCAGCCACCCGTATTGAAATCCGTTTAGCCGTTTTGATGAGATGGCCGCAACGACCCATAAAACATCTAAAAAGCATATTTTTGATTCAGTGACCTACATAATAGTCTGTTTCACTTGTTTTTTGAAAATATCTTTTCACAACTTTATAATAGTATAGATAACAACCATGCCCAATGCCTCTTCCAGTGCCAAGGTCTAGTCATCCAAGGCAAAGTGCTGCAGCCGAATCTGACCCAAGAGATGACGTCAGGAGAGCTAAAGTTCGCGCTAGCGGTTGAAACAGTGCTGAACTCCATACCCCAGCCAGAGTACAGGCAGCTGGTGGTGGAGGCTCTAATGGTGCTGACCTTGGTGGTGGAGTATAAGGCAGTTAACCATCTGGGCGGGACCATCACGGTGGAACACTTGGTGCACAAGGCTAATCAGATATTTTTGGAGGATCAAGTAAGTAAAATAAGATTTTTAATTAGCTAGAGTAAACTAACGTTTATGGATACACGTCGGTCGTGATTACTTCATTATGGCTGAAGTACAGTAAAAGTTACCCTAAAACAACGAAATATTCACGTTGACACCTGTCAGTTTACTCCAGCTAATTAAAAATCCTACTTTTGTCTGAACAATATATCGCGTATCACCCCACATCTTTAAGCTGAGATGTCGATGTCTCGTAGTGCAGTAAACTTTCAGTTACGTATATGTAGTACATATTATTCTCTTTGGTTTTCACCTACTCAATGAAAACGTTTTTAAACGGATTTATATATTGCATCGATATGTACGGTCAAGGAATTTAATTTGTGTACCTTGTCATAGTGACATTGATATGGAATCTCTATCGGCTTTCATATTGATTTTGACTGTGACAAGGTACGAAATGGTATATAAATTAAATTCCTTGACTGTACAATTAAGTAATATTATAGTCAGTTTAACAACATCTATTTATATGAATGTCTTTTATAAGAAAATCTATTAAAATAGACATTCGATGAAACGTTTGGCTCAGTAGGTTGTACAACGGCCTACGAAGCTAGCGGTCCCGGGTTCGAATCCCGGCCAGGGCAAGTGTTTGTGTGATCAGCACGAATGTTTGTTCCTGGGTCTTGGACGTTTTCTTTGTATTTAAGTATTATAATGTATCTATTATGTATATTGTCGCCTAGCACCCATAGTACAAGCTTTGCTTAGTTTGGGGCTAGGTCGATTTGTGTAAGATTGTCCCTGATATTTATTATTATTAGAAGAAACTATTAGTCGATTGTGCAGTTTGCTGTTGAATTTGCTATTGGTGCGGAAAGAACATTAATTTCAAAATCCCGTCAATACACGACCACAACTCTGGTGCCTATACCTGGTTTACGAAAAATAGAATCGATTGTTACCTTAAAAAAAAATGTCATCATCCCAATTTACTAATAGTTCACTAATTGGGATGATAACTGTTTTTTTTTTAAGGTGACAATGGATTCTGTTTTTAGTAAGGATCCAATGTTTATCTGGGCCTAAATACAAATAGAATTCTGTAAAAGACAAACAGTTAAAGTACGGCTGCTTACTGAGGGCTGAAATTGCTCCATACTAATTGAGTTGAATTGGCGTACCAAATGTATTTTAAAAAAATAAGTATTTTGGCGTTTTGGCCGTGAAATACTGCGTTTAACTACATAGTTGCCAGTCAATTATTGTATAATTTGAAAAAAATAATCTTGAAATTCGATTTATTCTATTTTTTGATTGCATTCGTTTTTTTTATTCTTCCAACTAGTCTGTAAAATTAGACATGCGTCATCTCCATTCTTGATGAAGATGTTAACTTAGTAGGTGCTTATTAAGTTTTTATTTTATTTATAATTGTTGTTATTATCCTATTAAATACAATCTATAAGTACTGGTTCTCTGCCCCAGATGCGCTGTAACGGCGACGCGACGCTGTGCTGCGCGAAGGCCGACAGCGTGGGCGGCGCACTGGTGTGCGGCGGCGCGGCGGGCGTGTGCCAGCACCTCTACGACTCCGCCCCCAGCGGCTCCTACGGGACCATGACGTACCTCGCGCGGGCCGTGGCCGCGCTGCTGGCTGAGCGGCTGCCGCCTGAAGCGCCTATCGAGTGCGCCATCACTTAGATACTTATGGTCTCCTGGTACATCTCGCGTCGGTACCGCGGAGCGCTCGCCATGTGACGCGCTTATTGAGTGTGCCATCATCAGTCTTGAGACCGTTTGCTTACCACGCGTGATGCGAGGTTCCGCTGAAATTGCTTTGGAGCTACCTGTGTAGCTCAACATCAAGTTCGGTGTATCGCTGTTCAAATTAGGTGTATCGCCGGCTCCGCCCCATCGGCTCCAATGGGCACCATGACGTACACGCAGGCAGTGCTTGCCACCTGACACGCTTGTCGAGTACGCGATCACGTAGATACTTTTTAAAGAGTGAAAGCTCAAACTTTGTCAGTTCTCACCCAAAAATATACCACATTTTCATCCATCCAGAGGCGCCTAATCTCGGCAATAAACAGTACATACAAGTAATTATTACTGGTACTTTCTCACCATACTATAGATATCGTTTTTTCTATTACGAACAGTTAGGTAGCTCGCGTTACGCTAAGCTAAGCCATGAATGGGATCATAAAGATCGTTAGTTTGATTTTAAATACAAAGGATTGTATATGGCCGTGTGGAATAACGCGTTAATTTTAGGAACTATCAAAATGCCATAATGGTAGCTTAGCTATAATTTACGATAGTAGTCACAAAGTTAATATTTTGTAGAAAAAATTGACATGTAATTAAATTGATTATGGATGTTTTCTTATTATATTTTTGTTGAACATGTTTACGATTACTATATATTTCTCCAAGAAAGCCTTTTGATGAGAGGTTATGTGCTATATTTTAATACTTCCTAAGGTATTGACTTGCATGTCACAAATAGGCTACAATGAAATAAAATGTAGTGTACATTTTTATTTTTTATCAATTGTAACTGCAGTTGTAAAAGGGTGAATCAACTTTTAGACCCACACAAATCTGTCCACAACTTTGAAACTTCACTGTAAAATAACGTCTTTAAATAATGGTTACTCTTTTTTGATTTATGGTGTACCTACGTTAAAACGTTGAATGTCCCGTCTGTTAAACCTAATAAATAGGATCATATTAGAAACCCGATTTCTTGGTAACTCAGACTCATTTTTGGTAACGGCAGACGTCAATAGTGTGGGTCTAAAAGTTGATTCACCCAAAACCACTTAGTATTACGTGCCTAATTTAGAGTTCAGGAAAGAATTACTCTGGAGTATTTAATTTTCATAACAATTTAACCCTTATTTGTTTTAATAATAGAAATCATCTTCTAGAAATGATTAAAGACTAAGTATCAAATTGTATTTCATTTATGAATCAAGTTAATCTCATACAAAACCCAATGTATTTTAATAAACTTTACTTATCGTGATATGGAGTTTGTATTAAAACATAATTTGGCAAAAAAAACAACTATATTAACTCAACTACCTATCTATTTCTTCAAAATATACTTTTACAACAATTTTCAAATCATCAATTCACTACACTAATATTCACTATGCTTGTTCGTCCTTCTTCCCAAAGGGGTTCATTTTCGACAGCCAGGAGGTAGTGTTCCTGAAAAAGAAGAATAAAAACATTGTAGAGTAGGCCCAGGCCCAAGCCCCTCAACAAATTATGTCCAATTGGCACAACTGAACCTTACTCTTCTATACTATCATTAAGTTGTAAAAATGAAATGTCTGTAAATCGAAGATATGTATGTATTTCCAAGTAAGTTGTGACAAAAATTCCATTTTTGTGACAAGCTCTTATTGTCGACTGTACTTTTCTTTGAACATCCATCAACTACTCTAGAGAGACGATTATAAAGAGCCCAAACTCGGTAAGATTATTTTATTACAGAGTTCCTATGACCACCTTCCTGCTCTATCATCAGATCAGCTCGATAGTATCATCCTATTGCATTGTCACCGAACTTACATAAGTATGCCAAATTGTAGCTCAATTGGAACCCGGGAAGTAGGTCAAATTTAACTTGCAAGATTCCACCCAAACATACATAGTTAAGT